>CAMTDV010000026.1:91297836-94072359 GCA_947069175.1 Scalesia atractyloides | reverse complement strand
ACACCCAGTCGTGCCGATATTTGAACCCAGGGAGCTCTTTACAGTGAACTGCATGCTCCCCGTATTTATCCATACAAGCTTTACGACATATTAGGCAAGTTTCATCTTCCGGGTACATAGGGATCATCAACCGGTATTTGAGAATGGCTCTATATTCTACTGCAGACATACATTGTCCCAACCCCTCAATTGGTATAACGGTCAAAAATTCCTGAGCATGGGGACCTTTCAGGCACTCAAACACCGCCTTCTGGCGGGATGACAAATCAAAAGCTTCTTCCAGGCTTTGAGCGATTTTGCTAAACAGAGCATTGGCCAAAGTTTTCTGTGGCTTCGAGGGGGCGGTGTCCTTATTAGAGAAACCGCCAATATCCAAGTCTGGGAGAGAGACATTTAAGCGTTCAAGCGCCTGCTGATAGTCCGGATCAAGCCCGACGACCTCACAGTTTCGAAGGATATGATCCTGTAGTTCCCAAGACTGAGCTCTAGACGCCACAAAGGCATAAGCCCCAACATCTCGAGCTGAGAAGAGGCCCAAACCACCTAGACGCATTGGCAAAGATGCCAGACGCCACTGGAGGTCACAAAAGAAGGGGCCGCCACCCACTACTATGTCTTCTATAGCCTCTCTAAGGCCATCATCGAACCGAGATATCGCATCCTCCATAAAATGCGGTTGACAAGTCCGCAACGCAAAAAGTAACTTAGCGACCCCCATGCACGACCTTAGCAGAAGGAGTTCACATTGGGGATCTCTCAGGCAGGGTAAGAGTTTCATGAGGTCAACCGCCCCCGAGGCTCGCCGCCCTGCCAACTCCTCAATAAAGCTAGGATCCCGACTAACAGCTCCACCAAGGAGCTTAATCCCCTTCTCTGATCTACCGATCCCTCTCGAGAAAAGCCCATCTTGAACTTTCCGCCCGTCGCATGTCGGCCAAAAAACCTCTGTTTTCTTAATGTTGAGATAAAGCCCTAGAGATGGCCCCTCCTCGTTGATGATGTCTAAGGCCTTAGCAACCTCAGAGGCGTTGCCGATAATCGTTCCATCATCCAAGTACCAAGTATGAAATGGGAGTTTACAGCGGTCCTGAACCCGGAGAATAAGGGGATGTAAGGCAAGGGCAAAGAGAAGGAGCCCCAAGGGATCTCCTTGTTGAACTCCGGTAGTAGCCCCAATACACTCGTTACCAACATACAACCTAGCAGGCTGGGAGTAAAGAAATTGGACCCACCCCCAGTTGCCGGCTGTTGTTTGCTCAGGTTCTAACAGGTGCTTTGCAAAGTGGTAGCGTCGCCAGGATCTATATATTATCTACAATACAATTAGGATAGTTGTAAATGGTCCGACCGGGTGTTGTTTATGCTGGTCGGATGAAGAGACAACAAACCATTTGTTTACGGGTTGCGTCGTTGTCACTTTGGTTTGGCGGGAAGTATCTAAGTGGTGTAACATACCACACATCGTCGTTTTCTCAATAGGTGATCTGCTAAAGATTCACAATCATACTCCGGGGAGTAATCAAAAGAGGAAAATGGTGCAGGTAGTGATTTTATTAGGCTTCTGGAGCCTTTTAAGGGCAAGAAACAACTTTGTTTTCTTGCATATCCCGGTTAATGTTAAGGCCTTAAAGGCATTATTGGCGAGATGAAATCCTTGGGCTTTTTGTGGCTGAAATATAAAGCTAAAGGCAAGATTTTAACGTGATAGAAGTGGAAAAAAACTCGATGTATAATGGTTTGTTCTATGTTTCTTTGTTGTTATGGCTCGGGCCAGCTAGCGCCTTGCTAATGGGTTTTTCGGTATGTTGTTAATAGAATTCGCCGTTTGAAAAAAAATAATACATAATACAATTAGGAACTTGCATGAAAAGTGATGTGACCTTTTGACTAATTTTCCTTTTTTCTTTTTTATATGTTTTTATATATTTATACTTTTTTGCCCAACTTTCAGCATTAACACCTACAACTCGTTAACTTTTTTAAAGACTTTGTAATCGAGTTTTACGTGTTTATTTTTATGTAAGTATCGGTATGAATTCAAATTGATTTATGTTTCGACGTATATTTTCCCTAAAACTGAGTTGGGTCAAATATAACATGTTCTTATGTTTATTATTATGTATGTTTTCAGTTGTTCTACGTTTGGCCTAATTTTTTTTATGGAGATTGGTCTAGTAAATATAATATGTTTTTATGTTTATTTTTATGTACGTTTTTAATTGGTCTACGTTTTGACGTAATTTTTTCCGAAAATAAGTCGGGTTAAATATAGTATTTTAATTAGACGGTATAAATTTGAGTTACTTTACGTTTCAATACATATTCTTTAACTTAAAAAACACACTATCTTCTTACGTGCTTATTTTAGGCACGTATATGTATAGATTCAAGTTGGTTTTTTGTTTTGACGTAAATTTTATTCAGAAATATATCGGGTTAATATAATAAATTTTCGTGCTTGTATTTATGTACGTTTTTGTTGCCCAATTTAAATTTATTTTATGGTTTTCGATCGATGTGAAATATGTGTCGATATTCTTTTAAGCAAATTTCTACGGTTGCTACACTGAAACAAAATTGATATCGACCGAAACTCTGTTACGTAGCGCAAATAATCTTACTAGTTATTGTTGGCCCAGGCTTTCCATCACGAACACACAAAACCAAACACAAACGTTTTGGAGACTAACACGTCTCATACTCTTTTATTATTAAACTTAACTCGACAAATAAAACTGAATACATACCTTTGTATTTATACTAACCATAAACTAATCCTAAACTACTCAAACTCTATTTAAATAATAATATAACCCAAATAAATAATTTTATCAAATAAACAGATAATTCAAACTATATTTATCTCGAACCCACTTGAATTATTTTTAACCCATTAAAACTTTTTGCTTGGTTGGTCCCTATGGTTTGCAAAAATTACAGACTTGGTTCTAGTGGTTTACTAATTATACGTGTGGTACCAAATTTGTCAAAAATGAACTCGTTTGGTCCACAGCCCTAACTTCAGTTAAATATCTCTGTTAAACATCTCATATGCATGGCACATGAGGGTAATTTGGTCCTTTCAGTTCAGCCCCGTTATAAAAAGAGTTAAATGCTTGGTTGGTCCCACCCCACCCTCTTCTTCTTCTTCCCCAAACCATATTTCCTCCTCCACACTGAACCCACCACCACTGAACTCCCACCCACCACCGCCATTTGCTATCGGAAAAACGAGCCCACCACCACACCACCAGGCATTTAACTCGATCTGGATCCACCACCTCCTCCGCTATTGTTAACTCCGGCCACCACATTAGCCGACTTCCTCAGCCTCTCGGCCATGCTCGAAAACTCCTTCGTTCGATCTCTATCCGACGATGCTTGCACCGAATTTATCGGATAACTTTACCCTGTAAACCAATAAGGTGACCGACTCGATACCGTTTTGAAACATTGTGTACATGCACCCCACAAAAGCCCCACATTTCACCACCTATATTCCTTTCCCATTAAATTTACCACCTAAATTAAAAAATTACAGCTGAAGAAGGGTTCAAGGGTAACTTGGTAAACTGGGTAACCCAACTTTTTACCTCAGGACGAATTGCGGATGCTATTGATAAGAATCTGTATGGCATAGGCCATGATGATAAAATTATTCAAGTTCTTCAAATTGTTGGTAATTGTGTGGCTTCTCAACCCCAGTGTAGATGGTCAATGTATCAGGTTTCTAAAGCATTAAACAACATAGCTCTTTGCATACATCCAATCAAACTCTTAAAGTTGAAAATTGAGATCTGAGTGGCATAATGGTTGAATTGGGGTTCGGATTTGAAAGGAAACCATGGTGGTGGTGGCATGGCAGATAGATCGGAATGTTGGAGGATGAAGGAGGTAGGGTTGATGAAGAAGAAGAGGGTGGTGGGGTCCATTTATTTTTAATAATCTATTATTAATTATTTTGTGTTTAATTTTAAAGAAACGGATATCAATTTGAAGCGAATGAACCATATTACCCTCATGTGTTAAGCACATGAGATGTTTTAACAGGGATATTTAACTGAAGTTAGGGTTGGGGACCAAGCGAGTTCATTTTTGACAAGTTTTGGTACCACGCGTGTAATTAGTAAACCACTAGGACTAAGTTTGTAATTTTTGCAAACCACATGGACCAACCAAACATTTAACTCAATTATATATATCTATATATACATATATCAAATGATAATATGGGTTTGCTATAGTTTTTTTTGTCTTTTTTTTTATTTAGTTTAAGTTTTTGTCTTTCTTTTTTTCTTTTGAAGTTTCATGCTCATATACTTTAAATAACTTGCAATCGTTAAGTATATAGACGGCTAGATTCTACAGGTAACAAAATGAACAAATCGATACTGACTGAAGTTCGTCAATAGTGGTATCAGTATCCGTTTTTATTGTTTTCGATCAATGTAAAACACGTGTAAATATCATTTTTGTCATCTCACGACTACGATACTAGCATCATTATTTATTTTTACTATTATTGATCGATATAAAATACATGTCGATATCTTTTTAGTCATATCATAACTTAATTATTATTTTCTTTTTTGACTTTCTTCAATTATGATAGTGAATTCTACTACACTTACAAAACCAAACTATGAATTCCCAGGTTTCGTATACGGGACGCTATATGTTTTATCTCGTATTAAAACTCACCTTTTGGCGTTTATATATTTGGTCACAACTCATCCCCAAAAGCAAACCCACTTCCGTACGAGGTGCACACTTTTCCTCTCTTCAGCCTCACTTTCATTCATAGGGTTTTCGCTAGGGTTTCTTCCCGCCATGAAAGAGCACCTCGATATGTCCGATCTCACCGCCTCCTTACCGGCCGCCGCCGCAGGTACCTTCATCTCTTCTTCTCCTTCTATAAACCAAACCACCACCGCTCTTCATAACCTCTAATACTCCGCTACTCTTTTCATGAATTTCACAGCTCTTAGTGCAGAGGATCGCGCCGGACTCGTAAACGCCCTAAAGGTTCCTTATTATTCCATCAGTTTCTATCTGTTCTAATCTGTAGATTCGTTTTCACTTTGTTTTACGGATGATTTTACAGGATAAGCTTCAGAATCTGGCTGGACAACACTCCGATGTTCTCGAGAATCTGTCTCCAGCTGTTCGGAAGAGAGTTGAGGTTCTCAGAGACATTCAGGTACTCATTAATTGCATATGTTAATTACTCTTATTGTTTTTAATTTATGCTTAAATAAATTATTTAGATCTGTCTTTTGATGTTTCTAGTTGTAGATATTAATTATGAGTCATGTGAAATTTGATTTCAAGAATCCTAAAGATGTGTGGTTGCCTTTTCTTTTTTTGTTACAGGTTACAATTCATGTGCACAACCTTCCACTTTTGTTAAATACTTTTTTATTTATTAATGTGCATATGTGTTTTTGATGGTGGGATGTTTTTTAATTTCTTTTCTGAATGTTATCTGGTTCTGATATTGTATCATTTGCAGAGCGAACATGATGAGCTAGAGGCAAAGTTTTTTGAAGAGAGAGCGGCGCTGGAACTGAAATACCAGAAACTGTACGCGCCGTTATACGCAAAGGTTTGGATATATGATCTTCTCCCATTTGTATATCTGATCATCATGAGAATGACAATTATCGCATACATAGTCGTTGTTGGTTAGAAGTTGTTGTGTCTGGTGACTTTAGAACATTAAAAACATATTCAATTTATATCACTTGAACGATTACCATCATAGAGAATGGACATCTAGGGAACACATGTGTTTCATAACTCATACCATATTCTTTGTGGGTGAAGGGGAATGGTTTGACTTTTGATCATTTTGACTATAGCTAAACAAGGTATAAAGGCATAATATGCCATACTTTTTGCATGCTGGTTCAATTCTTTTCCAAGTATTATTCACGTTGAATGCGTGTGTGTCTACTTTATTGACACAAGTCACATAACATGATAATGGTGTTTTGTTGTGATCAAAACTTCTTTAATCGTTAATGGTTTGCTCTAGATGTTGTTGTATATGCTGAATTGTTATGTTCTAAACTGCAGAGGTATGATATAGTAAATGGTGTTGTTGAAGTTGATGGATTAAAGGATGAAGCTGCAGCTGACAAGGCAGAAGGTAATCTACTTTCTGTATGATTTTACTCTCCTTTTTTATATGTTCATCTCTTTTATCTGTAAAAGAAAGAACGTAATTTTTTTTTATTTAAAACCTTATTTCAGATAAGGGTGTGCCTGATTTTTGGCTTACTGCAATGAAGACCAATGAAATATTGGCAGAGGAGGTAGCAACCATGTTCACAACTTGGGTTTTTTTTTACACAGTTTACAAATATGTATGTTTTTTTTTGTTTCGAAAAAGTACTATGTTGATTTTGGTATAATCATCAGATTTCAGAACGCGATGAAGATGCTCTCAAGTATCTAAAGGACATTAAGTGGTGCAGGATAGACGACCCCAAGGGTTTCAAGCTCGAATTCTTTTTTGATTCGAATCCGTATTTTAAAAATTCAGTTTTGACCAAAGTATATCATATGATTGATGAGGATGATCCCATTTTAGAGAAGGCAATAGGGTAACCATTATATGTTTATATACATATCTTATTTTACAGGTTTTATTGTAACCAGACATTGGTACAATCTTAAGCTCATGTTATGTTTGGTACTTTACAGGACGGAGATTGAATGGATACCGGGGAAATGCTTGACACAAAAGATATTAAAGAAGAAGCCGAAGAAGGGGTCAAAAAATGCTAAACCTATCACTAAGACCGAAAAGTGCGAGAGTTTCTTCAACTTTTTTAGTCCTCCACAAGTGCCTGATGATGAGGATGATATTGATGAAGAAGAGGTAGCTTTTTTTATTACTTTCGATGCCCATATAGGCCTTTGTTTGATAGAACTAGTTATGAATACTATTATTGGCAGGCTGAAGAACTTCAGAATCAAATGGAACAAGACTATGACATCGGGTATGTGGTATAATATTATGAAAACTACTTTTAATGGTAGAACTTGGAATTATATGTATGTTTTATATGCTATGTAGTTCAACAATACGGGACAAAATTATACCCCATGCTGTTTCGTGGTTTACGGGTGAGGCGGCCCAGGAGGATGAGTTTGATGGCATAGAAGAAGACGATGACGAGGATGATGAAGATGATGATGAGGATGAAATTGATGATGATGATGATGAAGACGAAGATGACGAGGATGATGAAGATGAAGAGGAGAGCAAGAGTAAGAGAAAAACAAAGGTGACCGTTCCTTCCCTTTTACTTGTTCAAACAATTCGTGGTCCAACCCGCTTGACCTGCGTTAAATAGCTACCTGTTTGTTACCCGACATAACTGACCCACCCAGCTGTAGTCACTTCTAGTATCTTCTGTACTATTTTGAACTTTTACTTTTTACTAATTAATTTTTGTGTGAACTGCGCTGCAGAAGGGTAGCGTCCCAAATGCCGGTGTGACTGGAGAACAGGCTGAGCGACCTCCTGAATGCAAGCAACAGTAGCCTTGAAGGCTGCAAATGGTGTGATCTGCTTTGATTGAGAGTTTGAAATTGTTGGTTTCAGAATTTTGGCCTATTTATCTGTTAAAATGTTAAGTTTTTATGTTTGGTACATTCTTAATTTGTGGAAAAGGAACAATATACGTATGTATTATGTTTTGGCTCATCTTTAATGAGTGTGTTTCAGAAACTGGTGTACCAGTTTTATTATATTTGTTGAGTGAATGTCTTTACATGTTTAAAGTTAGGGTTGTCAATCGTGACGTCAGAAACTGGTGTACCAGTTTTATTATATTTGTTGAGTGAATGTCTTTACGTGTTTAAAGTTAGGGTTGTCAACCGAGACTTCAGTTCAGCACGAAATTTTTATGTTAAAAACAACTCCAATCTGTACACACTAAAAATTATGTAATATGGAGATGATTCGCTTAACCTATATTTTCAAACATGTGCTTCATAGGAAAAATTAAGTGGCAAATGTGTTAATCGGGTTGAAATAAATACCATGACTCGTAACCAAATAAGTGATTTGTTTCAAAGATTCTTCTTCTTCTTCACCATCTTGTTCGTTGTGCACCTCTTCTTCTTGACCAAAAAACTTGTAGACAACAGTAATCCATGTTCACAAATCGCCACATCTATCCTTTATACCATACTTATTGCCTAAAAGACGTTCAAACGACGACATAAAATATTCGAATTTACTCATCTATCCAACAATCTCAAGTCTTGACTCTTTGACTTATCCCAGTAGGCCACAGTTAGCTAGTCAAAGTTCAATTACAACATTTTCAATACAAATGAATCCAATATATGATATTACTAAGTAAAAGATATACATGTAAAATGATCCAAATCAATAAGTTAACAACATTTCTTCATCTGTATTCTCCATCTTCATTTGAAAACTCAAAATCTTGACCAGTGTTTCAACTTCCTTAATCTCACTTTCTACAAACTCCCCTGCTGTGAACATATGCACCCTTTTATTCAACCCAATCCAGCTTTGACCTCGTGTTTTGGTCAAACCCCGCGCCCGAGCCGATACTCTGACTTTTGCAGACTCCTCCCATTGACCACTTTGCGCATATATATTCGACATTAACATATAATTCCCGGTTTCCAAACTAAGCTCAAGTATCTTCGAAACCAAATGTTCACCCAAGTTCGACTTCTTATGCATTCTACTCGAGTTCAAAAGCGCACCCCATACACATACATTGGGCTCTAAAGGCATCTTTTTCGCAACTTCACTTGCTTCTTGAAAAAGCCCGCCCGCCCAAGAAGGTCAACCATACAAGCGTAGTGTTCGATCTCGGGTTTGATTCCGAACTCGCGTTTCATTTGTTCTAATAGCTTACGCCCGTCGTTAACCAGGCCCGCATGACTGCAAGCAGAAAGTAACGAAACGAAAGTAACCCCGTCAGGCTTATATCCATCGTCAATCATTTGTTTAAAGATTTCTAATGCGCGTTTACCGAATCCATGCATTCCGTACCCTTTGATCATCGTATTCCATGAGCATAAATCTTTGAGTTTTAAGTTCTTGAATGTTATATACGCCGCCTTAAGGCTACCACATTTGGCATACATGTTTATCAACCCGTTAACGACCAATAGATCGGCATTCATTAAATTTCTAATGATATAACCATGCATTTCTTTACCGAAAACAATCGCAGATATATCTGCACAAACTGATAAGATAGTCGATATAGTTATAACATTCGGACTCACTTTTGCAAGCTGCATTTTTCTGAATAGTTTCAAAGATTCATAGGATCTCCCGTTTGAAGCAAAACCGTTTATAACAGCACTCCAACTTATCACATTCGGCACGAGATGTTTTTCGGAAATCTTCAAGTTTAAGAATGTAGAGAAAGCCGCATCGCATAGACCAAGTTGAGCGTATAACGAAATCAAAGCATTCCAACTCACTAAACTTTTGTTTTTATCTCGGAAAACAGTTTTTCAGCAGCTTCCAAAACTCCATGCCTTCCATACGCACATAAAAGCGAGTTTTTAACAAATAAATAATCCTCAAAACCAACCGTTAGAACGTATCCATGGAGCTCCTTGATTTTATTAAATATGTTACAGTCGTTACATGCGGATACAACCACAGCAAGTGATTCAGCAGAAGATTTAATACCTTTGCTTCTCATCACATTGTATAGTCTCAACGTTTCCAAATAGTAACCGCATCGAGCATGACTAGACAACAAAGAAGTCCAAGTCACAAGATTCGGCTGCCACCCGTCAACTTCCATCCTCTTAAACATCTCAACAGCACCATCACAATCATAATTAAAAGCGAAACCCGAAACCATAGTGTTCCAAGACACATAACTTCTAACAATCATTTCATCGAACACTTGGCGTGCAACACCCATTTGCCCAAGTTTCCCATACGCAGCCAACAATTCGTTAGCAACATAAAGATTATCTTGAAACCCCATTACCAAAGCATGACAATGAACTAAAGCACACGACTTTCGTTGACCCATCACAGCACAAGCCCGCAAAATCAATGGAAAAGTAAACTCATCAGCTAAAGTTCCAAAATTTCTCATTAGGGTATAAACCCTAAGGGCTTCTTGACAGTCTCCATTGGTGACATTAGCTCTTAACATCGAGTTCCAAATGATTGTGTTGAAAAGGTGTTCAACTGGGAGAGATTGAAACACTTTTTGTGCAAGGTTAAATCTGCTGTAAATAGATACGAGTTTTGAAGGTAAGAATACGGTTGAGAAGCCACTAAAGTGGATGATTTGGGCGTGTATTTGTTTGGATTGTGTGGAGGTGGTGCATTGTCGTAGAAGGTGGTCGAAATAATCGAAAACTTCGTTGGATATTGTTGGGTTATAATGGATTTGGGCGCTGTAGCCATTAGAAATCCAACGGTGAGAAGCTAATGAATAAGATACGTGAAGAAGACTCCTAGAATGTGAAGGAGAAACATGAAGCATGAAGCATGAAGCATGAAGCATGAAGCTTGTTGGTTTTGAGTCAAAAGATGAGAATAGTGTTTGATGGCCACTTGGCAAATAAAAAATGGGTTGTATTATTATTTAAAACGCAATTTTTGAACATGAAGTTGTTTGGTTTGACAGTTACTGGCAATAGGTAACGTGAGACATGATGATAATGTTTGTTTGCTAAAAGGTATATCATGTCATTTTTCACCTATCTGAAAATATTCAAAAGAGTAAATTACTAAAAGGTATATCCACCATAAACATGTGGAATTTTATAAATAAAGGACTGTCAGTGTAATTATTAAAGTTAAAAGCTATTTATTGTAATCTGATACAAACATAAAAAATAAAAAGTGTAATTTACCCTATTTAAAATTAGAAGGTAGGATCAATCATTTTTTCTTCTTTGTACATAAAACATATAATTGCGGTATAGATATTGGATATAAAGTAGTTAAACGAGTCGTATCCATGTTTAGAGTTTTTGTTGTTCGTGTCATCAGAAACCTGTTAGACCCGCTAAAACACGATTTGCTAGCCGGCGGGTCACGATGGAACACGGGACGAAGAAATAAAAACACGTGTCAGAGTAAAATGTCATTTTCGGTCATGAAAGCTTTTGCGGCTTTCCTTCCTAAGGCGTCATTTTCATCCAAGAAAATTGAAATTTTGTCATTTTCATTGGCCAAAATTCGAGCGAAGAAAGTTGTAATAAACTGCCAAACTAAAAGAGGAAAATGATAAAGTCGCAATAAATTGCCAAACTCAAAGATGAAAATGATAATAATATGTAAACTTAAAGGACTCAAATGCACAAAAAATCATTTTAGATGAAACAAGCAAAAATGAATAAACCTTAAGAATGATTTTGACATTTTACTCCTCGTGTTACAAACAAATATACGTGTCTAGATATAATTTATATGGATTATTGTTATGATACTACTTTTTTATGAATTGCTTTTTACATTAAATACTTTATAATTATGAGAATAAATAGATGAAAACACATTAGGGTTAAGCTGAAAGTTATATAGATATACATAACTTTAGTACAAACTATAAACAATCCACTAGTTAAGAATTACGGTCGTGACCGAAAATATGGCGCAAGCACAACACAAACTAATCGGGTTTCAAATTGACAAATCTAACCCATTTAAATACAGAATGACATTTACGTTGACTTGGTTAATTAAATAAGTCAAGTTTAAGTTGACTAACCCGTCCGGTATGTATGATCACCTATCAAGTCGATTAGCACATTTACAACTGTATGATCACCTATCAAGCCATTTGACACGTTTAGAAATATGGGTTATACAAATCATGTTCATGTTAGGGCTGTTCTTGATGCAAATACAAATATGGGTCATGTTTGGGCTGAATTGCTGGCACAAACTCACAATTGACAACCCTGCAATCCACCACCACGCCTAAATTAAAAAGGTGTGCACTCATTCAAAAAATACAACAAAAAATGTACACGAGTTTCTTAAAACATGCTCAGTGACGATGACCCAAAACATACATACTTAAATTGTTCCTTTTCTACAAATTAAGAATGTAACCTAACATAAAAACTGAACATTATAACAGATAAATAGGCCAAAATTCTAAAACCAACAATTTCAAACTCTCAATCAAAGCAGATCACACCATTTGCAGCCTTCAAAGCTACTGTTGCTTGCATTCAGGAGGTCGTTCAGCCTGTTCTGTCACACCGGCATTTGGGACACTACCCTTCTGCAATGCAGTTCACATAAAAGGATTAATTTGTAGAAAGTAAAATTCAATATAGTGTACAAGATACTAGACATGGCAACAGCGATTAAAAAGACATGGCAACAGGGATTAAAAAGACATGACCCAAATCGACCAGTTTATAAGTAAATGTAAAAAAAGGGAAGGAAATTTCACCTTTGTTTTTCTCTTACTTTTGCTTTCCTCTTCATCATCCTCGTCGTCTTCGTCGTCGTCATCATCATCAATTTCATCCTCATCATCATCATCTTCGTCATCATCCTCGTCATCATCTTCTTCTATGCCTCCAAACTCATCCTCCTGGGCCGCCTCACCCGTAAACCACGAAACAGCATGGGGTATAATCTTGTCCCGTATCGTTGAACTACATAGCATATAAACCAAACATATAATTTCAACTTCTACCAATAAAAATAGTTTTTCATAATATTATACCACATACCCGATGTCATAGTCTTGTTCCATTTGATTCTGAAGCTCTTCAGCCTGCCAATAATAGTATTCATAACTAGTTTTATCAATCAAAGGCCTATATGGGCATCAAAAGTAATAAAAAAAGCTACCTCTTCTTCATCAATATCATCAATATCATCCTCATCATCAGGCACTTGTGGAGGACTAAAAAAGTTGAAGAAACTCTCGCACTTTTCGGTCTTAGTGATAGGTTTAGCATTTTTTGACCCCTTCTTCGGCTTCTTCTTTAATATCTTTTGTGTCAAGCATTTCCCCGGTATCCATTCAATCTCCGTCCTGTAAAGTACCAAACATAACATGAGCTTAAGATTGTACCAACGTCTGGTTACAATAAAACCTGTAAAATAAGATATGGATATAAACATATAATGGTTACCCTATTGCCTTCTCTAAAATGGGATCATCTTCATCAATCATATGATATATTTTGGTCAAAACTGAACTTTTAAAATATGGATTCGTATCAAAAAAGAATTCGAGCTTGAAACCCTTGGGGTCGTCTATCCTGCACCACTTAATGTCCTTTAGATATTTGAGAGCATCTTCATCGCGTTCTAAAATCTGATGATTATGCCAAGATCAAAATCAGTATTTTTTGGAAATAATAAGATGATAAATAAGGAAAATTGTGTAACAAAAACACAAGTTATAAACGGGGTTGATACCTCCTCTGCCAATATTTCATTGGTCTTCATAGCAGTTAGCCAAAATTCAGGCACGCCCTTATCTGAAGTAAGGTTTGAAATTAAAAAAATATGTTGTTTACTTCTTTTACAGATAGAAGAGATGAGCATACAAAAAGCAGAGTAAAATCATACAGAAAGTATATTACCTTCTGCATTGTCAGTTGCAGCTTCATCCTTTAATCCATCAACTTCAACAACACCATTTACTATATCAAATCTCTGCAGTTTCAGAACATAACAATTCAGTATATACAACATCTAGAGCAAACCATTAATGATTAAAGAAGTTTTGTGCACAACAAAACACCATTATCATGTTATGTAACTTCTGTCAATAAGGTAGACACACACGAATTCAACGTGAAGAACACTTCGAAGAGAAATCAACAAGCACGCAAAAAGTACGGTATATTATGCCTTTGTACCTTGTTTAGCTATAGTCTAAATGATCAAAAGTCAAAACATTCCCCTTTAACCAGAAACAATAAGATATGAATTCCGAAACACATTTGCCTCCATAGATGTCCATTCTCTATGACAATATGACTATTGTTCAAATCAAATAAATTGTATGTGTTTGTAATGTTCTTAAGTCACCAGATACAGCAACATCTAACCAACAACGACTACGTATGCAATAAATGCCGATCTCATTATCACGATCACATATACAAATGGGAGGAAATCATATATCCAAACCTTCGCATATAATGGGGCGTACAGTTTCTGGTATTTCCGTTCCAATGCAGCTCTCTCTTCAAAAAACTTTGCCTCTAGCTCATCGTGCTCGCTCTGCAACGATATAACACCAGAACCAAATAGCATTAAGCAAAGGAATTAAAAAACATCCCACCATCAAGCACACATGCACATAAGTAAATAAAAAAAGTATAAGAGTAAAAAAATGTGGAAGTTTGTGCACATGAATTGTAACCTCTTAACAAAAAAGAAAAGGCAACCACACATCTTAAGGCTTTTTGAAATCAAATTTCACATGGCTCATAATTAATATCTACAACTAAATACATCAAAAGGCATATCTAAATCATTTAATTAAGCATAAATAATGAGAGTAATTAACATATACAAATAATAAGTACCTGAATGTCTCTGAGAACCTCAACTCTCTTCCTCACAGCCGGAGACAAATTCTCGAGAACATCGGAGTGTTGTCCAGCTAGATTCTGAAGCTTATCCTGTAAAATCAACCGTCAAACAAAGTGATAACGAATCTACAGATAGAAACTGATGGAACAATATGGAACCTTTAGGGCGTTTACGAGTCCGGCACGATCCTCTGCACTAAGAGCTGTGAAATTCACGAAAAGAGTAGCGGAGTATTAGAGGTTATGAAGAGCGGTGGTGGTTTGGTTTATAGAAGGAGAAGAAGAGATGAATGTACCTGCGGCGGCGGCCGGTAAGGAGGCCATGAGATCGGACATATCGAGGTGTTCTTTCATGGCGGGAGATTAGTAGCAGAAACCCTAGTGAAAACCCTAGCTAATTTGAAGAGATGAAATGTGTAAGATTGTGGGTTTGCTTTTGGGGTCGATTTGTGACCTAATATATAAACGGTACAAAGTGATTTTGCTGTTTTCATACTACAGAAAATATGGAAAATTAACAAATGTGCTAATACCAAAACTGATACGGATATTGTTTGGTTCGTCATACAATTGACACTCGTATAATCTATCATATCATAAAATGTTGTATTTCAAATACAACTTTGTTTTCAAGTAGCAGGATAAAAAACAAACTATGTTTCATATACAAACCGTAAAAAAACTATTTAAAAAGTCATTTGTCATCCAACCAATTATAAAAAAATGGTAAATTACTAAATAATATCAATTATATTGAATTCCCTCTAATTATGCTAACAAGCAATTAATTCTTTATTTGGATCTTCTTTTGTTTTTAATGTGCTAATATAATTCTTTATAAGAAAAAGTGCTGATATCATTCACATATGTATTAAAATCAATTATCTTAATTAATTTTCATGTGCTAATATATTTTAAAAGTGCTACTTTTATATATGTATTGTTTTAGTGTGTGCTAGTTTAACTTTTGTTAAGTGCTAAGATCTGTTCTTGTGGTTTGTACCGTAACCAACCCCTTATTTCCAATACAATTTGTATTGGATGTTGTGGAATAGAATTAAACCACATGTATGTTTTCTTAAAGAAGTTCATGAAGAAATCAAATTGAATGAAAATTAAATGACTTTAAAGCCTGTATTATTTATAGTACTAGTATATAGGACCCACGTTTTGTGGCAGAACGTTAAATCACGCACGCCCGTTGTAGTGTGTTAACACGAAAAATTAGGCCGGAACGTAAAACATAAAATAGATTAATAAGTCGACTTAGGATCCTCGTGTTGCGAACGGACCATTAAACGGGCAATATATAGATGTAAAAATGTTGAACCACACACCCGCGTTGCAGCTTGTTAACTCGTAAAATTTAGACCGAAACGTAAAACGAAAATTTGTGACAAGTTTGTAAAAGATGAAAAGTATGGGGCTAAAAGTAAACAAATAATAGTAAAAGTCGTTGAACCACGAACAAGAGTTACAACACGTTAACTCGAAAAAAAATTGACCGATATGTAAAACGTAAAAAAATAACTAAGTCCACGGAGGATCCACTCGTTGCGACTAGGGCGTTAAACAAAAAAAATATGACTATAAACTCTTTGTGACAAATATGTAAAGGTTTAAAAGTATAAGGTATGAATGAAAAGTATAAGGGTTAATCACGGAAGGTTTAAAAAGTCCAACGGTTAAAAAGTAAATTGAATGTTTAAAAGTATAAGGGTTTAAAAAAATGAAAAAGAAAAGGAGTCATGGAAGGTTGAAAAGTTAAAAGGTTAACAACAAAAGGAAATTGAATAGTGTTTTTGTAAGGTCGCTTGGTATACTCTACACCCATAGGCGTTAATCTTAGTTGGCATTTGTTAACGTCTGTCATACCACTCCTGAATGGTGTTAAGGGACATTAAAATCTTCACGTGTTAAGAAGTAACTAGGAGAGAAAGGGGAATCAAGCATTTGGAAATTTGCACACACAACAACATGCTATATATATATATATATATATATATGTATTCTAATTAGTTTAAGGGGCGTTAATGAGGGTTAAACGATTTTCTTGGTGTAAGATGAAGTGAAAGAGGGTAAAGTAGGTGACGTAACGCATACGTGTAGTCAAGAGACTCAATTTAACAAATAAATTCATTTAGTGGGACGAAAAGATTGATACTTGGACTAGAATTCTTGAAGAGTTTAAGGTTATTACATTGTTCATGGGCCGATTAATTTATAAAAAAAGTGTGAATCGCAAGTTGTATGATATTAGAAGTTAGACCGTAGGATTAAGTGAGGTGTGACAAATAAAATGGTAGAATTGAAAAGGCCAACTAGTATGTTTATTGGATAAAAATCAATTGGTTGAAGTTACTATGGATTGCTGTAACGCCTCAAAACCATAATGTTTGACTCACTAGGATGGTTTCATAAGATTTGGAATGAAAGGTGATAACTAAGTTATTTAACTTAGTTAGAACTAAAAGTCTTATGATAAAATATAAGGATTTGTGGTAAATGTGATAAATGGCAAACTAGAGGGACTAAAGGTGAGAAATTGGATTGAAGTTTGCATCTAAAAGAGTGAGAAGGGATCTTTGTGTGTGTTTTGTGTGTGTTTCGACACACATGAAGAAGGATTAGGGTTCTTCCCCACAACCCCACAAATTGATGAAATTGAACAAGGATATGAAGCCAAATCAATGCATGAATGAAGAATCCTTACCATCTCATCCTAATGAACATATGGTAAGTTGGAATTTCTGATTTGGTGACTATTCATGAAGTGGGTTAGGATAAATCCGGGGTGAAATTGGTTGAAATTAGAACGAATACTTGTTAATGCTATCATGTGGAAGTTGAATCATGGTTAAATTTTAGTTATGGGATGATTTAGATGGAAACCATTGCATGAGAGTGAAGATGATGAACATGTAGATGTAATATTGTGATTTTGTGATGCACAAGGTGTTATATGATAGATTATAATAGATAAACTTGATGTAGAAATGATGATTATGTGATTTTGCTTTAATGTAATGGTTCATGAGATGAATCGGGAAGAACATGCTTAAAATACTTGTACATTATGCTTACGTACACCAAATGTTTGATGAAATGTCTAAATGACAATAATATGTGAAATTATATGCAAGTAACGATTGAACGTGTATAGAAAGTGATAATAGTATACTTGTTAGTAAAACAAGGTTAGGAGTGTATTTGATAAGTATATGTGAAACGTAATTGATGATGTGATTCGGTAAAAAAGTGCTTTAAGGGACTAGTACCCTATGTTTGAATGGTGGTGTACACCATAAGTTGAATTCGTGACTTAACGATAATTAGAAACGGATGTGTATGAAATGTACATAGTGTCATTAATATGGCCTAATATGATGACACGAATATATGAGGTTATGTTGAAAGTTCATATGATAAACGTTGACTTTTGAAAGTCAAATGCGCATAAGAAGCATGGTTAGACTTGTTGTCACAATTGTAAGATTATAGAAAGTCATACGGTATGTGATATATCAATATGTGTTATATGTGATGACATAACGAATAATATGAGTTTGTAAAGATGTGATTTTGAGTATATGCCTTATGTTTGTTAGGATTGACTTATGAAAGTCAAATGTGAGTTATGCATTTGATACGATCGTTAATATGTACAATCGTGTATGCTAACAAGGATGTGATTGCGATGACATGAAAGTATAGGGATCATGTCAAGATGGATGGAAGCATGGAAGGCTAACGGGTCAAAAGGGAGGCAAGGTAACGGATGTGAATTCGGACGCTAAGGTAAGTGATTTCCGGAATCACTCTTTAGATACTTTACTGGAAATGTTTTATTTTAATTGTTGAAGAAGCTTGTGGGAATGTAAGAACAATGGAGGTACTAAGATGAGTTAGATAATATTGGGTTGATAATAGTCAACTAAATGGAAGTTGTTTGATATAAACCGAATGGAGTAAATCCAAGTGGCAAGCTATCGTTAAACGACATAATTAAAGCACAAAGGGGCTTGTGCCCATGTAGAATTTATTGTTAAAGTGAGACGACGGTAGTATTAAGAGGAACGGGACCCCGTTTAGATGTTATATGTTTAATTTGAAATGAATCGGAACATGCATGAACGAACGGGACTCGAAAATCTGCAGCAGCTGACCGTAAGCTACGATAGCTAACCGTAGCTTACGGTAGAGGATTTTATTTTTGGCAGAACGTGGTTACCGTAAGCTACGGTAGAAGATTTAATTGTTGGCATAACATGCCTACCGTAAGCTACGGTAGGCAGGCCGTAGCTTACGGTGGAATTAGTCAACTTTCTAATTATTTTTGTGTTCTTGTAACGACTAATTCCGGCTCCAACCCGGTATCTCGTAAGATGTTCTTAAGGCGATTAAGTGATGCTAGACTTGCAAAAAAATAAAGTAAGAGTGAAGTACAAGTCTTGATATACGTAAAGTGAATGTGGTTTCATGTGTGGGTGCCAACACCAAGTTATGTAGTTGTGTGATTAAAACTCGGATTGAGTAGAAGTGTTATAGGCAAGAAAGAATCAACTTATTAACACGTACGGACATTGATGAATAGAGAGTATACGATTGAAGTACGGTGATTGCATGTAAACAAGCAAACGTAACTTGCATGTATGTATGTATGTATATTGATGTGTGCGAGTGTAAACAGGAAGTGTAACTCATTGAATATAGATAAGTGGTAAGTGCTTACGCGAATTTGGAGGTTGTAATACGTTGATATTATGTTTTAGTAACTGTATTGCTAATGAGAATGAAACAGGAATGCAAGTATGTAAGTGTTGGACTTTCGAAAGTGCGAAGTCCGATATACAGAACAAATTTAGAAGGATATAATTATTTTAGAAGTATACATAGAGAGAATACTATGTGGTTATTGATTTATTATATATCCATTTAATTATGTAAGATGTCACCCTCTACTAATGTGTTGGTTGTGTATGTGGTGACCGCAGATTAGTCAGATTACCACTATCATCAAGTGAGATGTGTGGACGAAGATCGAGTCAAAGAGCAAGGATTGTACAGGAAGAGTGATTTCCTAGCTTGCATTATGCATTATATACGGCAAGTCAAGCAAAATGAACATAGTAAATCTTTTAAGGAAGTGTCCAAATATTTGTAAATGAACCCTTTAAGTATGTTATATAGTTAATAAAGAAATAATTTTATGGTTCATATTTCCGTTGCGTCATATTGGGTCATAATGCGTTTACGGCCTTACAAGTTGGTATCAGAGCCATGGTTTGAGTGAAATTAAGTACAAAAAGGGTAGTACTTGAACTCAAACCCGTGTGCTCTTGTGATAAAGGACCCGTACAATCCAAGACTCGATCAAGATCCAAATGTGTAAGTGGATGTAAGTATGCTTATATGTATCCCTAAAGAAACTAATTGAATTGTATATGCAAGGTAAGCTTAAAGGGTTGAAGAGAATGATCCGAGAATACGGTATGGGATGAATACCAAAGCATGTAATTAGACAGATGGGCCACAGGTACACAATATATATATATATATATATATATATATATATGGGTACCGGTTGTAAGGGAAAAAGGAAGAATCTCCTTGGGGAGGGTAAATATTAAACAAAAGACAATGATATTGTCTTCGAAAGGTTTTAAAAATGTTGCACGAACTGAAACCCATTTCTTCGGACATAAGGTGATGACTATTATGAAGGCACGAAAGTAGTATGTGGATTGCGCACCTGGCCAGTACGCAAGAAGCATATGACATTCGTAAAAGCATGATAATCAACGCATATATGTCCGATGGAGTTGGGAATAAGTTGACGTGTGGGTGGAAAGTTTTGTTAGACTCTCAAGAAGTGGAGAGCAATGTATAAGAAAGAAAACGTTTGAATCCGTCAGTAAGTACGGATCAAACAAGCAGGAATGTATACTGAGAATGAAAATTTTTTGAGTCCGTTAGTAAGTATGAATCAAAAGTCAGAATGTATAATGAGAATGAAAATGTTCGAATCCGTTAGTAAGTTCGGACCAAACCGGTAAGAACGTAGGATAAGAATGGGAATGTTTGGAACTGTAAGTTCGAAACAAACAAGTGAACGTTTCTTAAAGCAAATAATATCCAAGTTATGTTTTAAATCTACATATGTATATATGTAAATATGTTCGTATGCAAGAATGGTTTGAAAGGACAAACAAGTCATGCGGGTCAAATGGTGCTCGCCATTTGAACTTGGTATTTAATGTTTTGGTGGCCAAAGTTTTATGCTTATAGGTAAGTGTAATGAATGGGCATGCCTTGCCACAAATTGGAAAGAAATAACCATTGCAAAGCGTGGATAACGAGTCAATGGTTTTGGACTTACGTCAGGTATGTATGAAAGGTTATGCTCCCGGTAGGAGCTTATGGCTAGACTAAAAAAGAATGTGACAAATTGGGTAATAGATTAACCCAAGAGGAATACATCTAGTAACTTGGGTTGACAGTAATTTTGGTCTAATGTTATACCGGAGGGTAAAATCGAAATATAAAAGTTTTCTAGCATAAACCACTATAAAGGAAGTTGTGCGAAAGATGTAATATAAGTTTTAACGAAAAGTAAGAATGAAATATTTGAATCCACTGACGGAATTCAAACATAAAAGAACTAAAGGTATGAATGGAAGGTTTGAATCCATAGAAGGATTTAAACGTAAAAGAAAGCAAAGCATGAGTGAAAGATTAATATCCGTAGGCAAATACGGATCTAACACACAATAGTAATATGTAAGAATGAGAAGACTAGAATTCTTAAGTAATTAAGTAAGAACAAAACACGTGTGGGATAGATTATAAGTGATTAATAAAACATAAATAAGAATGAATTAATAGTTTAACTTCCTGAAGGGGTCAACGATGTTGGGATGATTAATTATAAGGCAAGTAATTGTTAAATAGCTTGAAGGGTTTGATGCATGAAGTAAGTATAACCCTTTTGAAAGTTATTGTAGTATTGAGAAAAGTTTAGTTAAAGGAAAGAAATATTGGATAAATTACATGTTCCGCATGTTAACAAATAATTCATGAGAGTTGGGGCGAACAACAAGCTACGACCCAGATGTATGGTTTAAGTATGGATGGGAAAGTAACGTTATGTAAGAAATGTTGAAACAATGAGATGATGCTTTTGTAAGCATGTTTGGTTTGGAGGTAAGTACATCACACACACCCCAAAATATATAAATAATAAATAATATATGGCAGTTTGATCTAGTAGATTCAAACTATAGAAGTCGGTAAATAATTATTTACAAATTTTGAAAGTATTATGTAAAGAATGCAATGCGTAATATAGATACCCCTTAAAAAGGGATTACAAAGGAACATAGGTGAATTAACGCTGAATACAACGAAAAACCGAATGAAATTGGTATGTTAAAGAATGGTTATGTATTGACTCGTTGAGAATGAGTCAAACGGACTAACGATTTAAAGGAATCTAGAAAATGACTAGTATGCAAAACAAGATGATCTGATAAACGCTATACCTGAAAGAATGTCAATGAAAGACGCTAATCCTTCATTTTATAGATGAAAATGTAGAACTCTAGGTGAGTAAAGCTGGTAGAGTTGGAAAAGAATGTGCATGAGCGGAAACTCATCACATGGATGGACAAAGGCAATTCAGTTCTAGCTTGGACTCATAAAGAAATGGGCCAATCCGGATGACGGATCGATGATTAATGCAATAAAATCAAGGTTAGTAAAATGTTTAACTCGTGAATGATAAGTATGAATTGGTAGATTGAATACGACATACGAACTAAGGAAAGGAATGATAAGATAAACATGGTATGGAATGGAATGTTTGACTTTTAACAGTCAACATAAGAAGAAAATTTGTGTCATATTAAGGAAATATTAAATGCCTTGAGTGAAAATCTCGGATATCGGATAAATGCTCGTACGATGACAACATAATACTTATGTAGAATATTTAATGCGTAAAGAGGGTAGAAGACAACGTGACATTAATGGAAGAAAATGTAGAATGATGCTAAACCCTCATATTTAGCACAGATAAGTAAGTATAAAAATGGTGGTTATGTTGTAGTATTATTAAATAACTGAATGTTTATGGTAATACGTATTATTATTACAAGTTTACCCCCCATGTGAATATGAAAGTAATCAGACAGAACGTTAGTAATGGGATGATGGGGTTCGCCCATGGCAAACAAAATGAAAATATCATATATGATATATGAATAGGATGAAATGAATCGATTTAATTTGATTAAAAGTGTATGAATGTGTTAGACTTAATAAGAAATTTAGAACAAGCCATAACTGAGGCTCGTACGAGCAATGGCATACACTTGGGATAAATTTGATGAATGAACCGCTAGTGGTAATGTATGCTAGGAACTAGCATTATAAAGTGAATATGACACTAATAAGAGCTCTGGATAAGATTCCGACTTTATGTAATTATGAAAGAAATTTTGCTTGATTAAGAAGAGGTGAACAATTATGTTATGTATTAATAAAATTTTTGCCAAGATCCCGAATGTACCCATATCATAGTAAGCATCATGATTAGATAAAAAAGTAAGAGTAAAATTGGTTTAGCAGGAATGAGAAAGGTTTCGGGGGCGAAACCTCCTTAAGGGGGGTAGATTTGTAACGCCCCAAAACCCGAATGTTTGACTCACTAGTATGGTTTCATAAGATATGGAATGAAAGGTGATAACTAAGTTATTTAACTTAGTTAGAATTAAAAGTCTTATGATAAAATATAAGGATTTATGGTAAATGTGATAAATGGCAAACTAGAGGGACTAAAGGTGGGAAATTGGATTGAAGTTTGCATCTACAAGAGTGAGCAGGGATCTTTGTGTGTGTTTTGTGTGTGTGTTGACACACATGAAAAAGGATTAGGGTTCTTCCCCACAACCCCACAAATTGATGAAATTGAACAAGGATATGAAGCCAAATCAATGCATGAATGAAGAATCCTTACCATCTCATCCTAATGAACATATGGTAAGTTGAAATTTCTGATTTGGTGAGAATTCATGAAGTGGGTTAGGATAAATCCGTGAAATTGGTTGAAATTAGAACGAATACTTGTTAATGCTATCATGCGGAAGTTGAATCATGGTTAAATTTTAGTTATGGGATGATTTAGATGGAAACCCATCGCATGAGAGTGAAGATGATGAACATGTAGATGTAATATTGTGATTTTGTGATGCACAAGGTGTTATATGATAAATTATGATAGATAAACTTGATGTAGAAATGATGACTATGTGATTTTGCTTTAATGTAATGGTTCATGAGATGAATCGGGAAGAACATGCTTAAAATACTTGTATATTATGCTTAGAAGGTAGTACATACACCAAATGTTTGATGAAATGTCTAAATGACAATAATATGTGAAATTGTATAGAAGTGATAATAGTATACTTGTTAGTAAAACAAGGTTAGGAGTGTTTTTGATAAGTATATGTGAAACGTAATTGATGATGTGATTCGGTAAAAGAGTGCTTTAAGGGACTAGTACCATATGTTTGAATGGTGGTGTACACCATAAGTTGAATTCGTGACTTAACGATAATTAGAAACGGATGTGTATGAAATGTACATAGTGTCATTAATATGGCCTAATATGATGACACGAATATATGAGGTTATGTCGAAGTTCATATGATAAACGCTGATTTCTGAAAGTCAACTGCACATAAGAAGCATGGTTAGACTTGTTGTCACAATTGTAAGATTATAGAAAGTCATACGGTATGTGATATATCAATATGTGTTATATGTGATGACATAACGAATAATATGAGTTTGTAAAGATGTGATTTTGAGTATATGCCTTATGTTTGTTAGGATTGACTTATGAAAGTCAAATGTGAGTTATGCATTTGATACGATCGTTAATATGTACAATCGTGTATTCTAACAAGAATGTGATTGCGATGACATGAAAGTATAGGGATCATGTCAAGATGGATGGAAGCATGGAAGGCTAACGGGTCAAAAGGGAGGCAAGGTAACGGATGTGAATTCGGACGCTAAGGTAAGTGATTTCCGGAATCACTCTTTAGATACTTTAATGGAAATGTTTTATTTTAATTGTTTTATTTTATATGTGATGACATAATGAATAATATGAGTTTGTAAAGATGTGATTTTGAGTATATGCCTTATGTTTGTTAGGATTGACTTATGAAAGTCAAATGTGAGTTATGCATTTGATACGATCGTTAATATGTACAATCGTGTATGCTAACAAGAATGTGATTGCGATGACATGAAAGTATAGGGATCATGTCAAGATGGATGGAAGCATGGAATGCTAACGGGTCAAAAGGGAGGCAAGGTAACGGATGTGAATTCGGACGCTAAGGTAAGTGATTTCTGGAATCACTCTTTAGATACTTTAATGGAAATGTTTTATTTTAATTGTTGAAGAAGCTTGTGGGAATGTAAGAACAATGGAGGTACTAAGATGAGTTAGATAATATTGGGTTGATAATAGTCAACTAAATGGAAGTTGTATGATATAAACCGAATGGAGTAAATCCAAGTGGTAAGCTATCGTTAAACGACATAATTAAAGCACAAATGGGCTTGTGCCCATGTAGAATTTATTGTTAAAGTGAGACGACGGTAGTATTAAGAGGAACGGGACCCCGTTTAGATGTTATATGTTTAATTTGAAATGAATCGGAACATGCATGTTAGAACTTTTGAGACCGTTGATGCTTGATTATGAATAGTTTGAGCTAGCTTGTATTACTTAGTCAATGTTGAAGGGTGAAAAGTGTAATTGTGTGAATCTTGTAGTAGGCGGCGTATTTAATAGTCCAGCGTAATTATTAATTACGCTGGATGACCAGTTTGTATAAATACTGTGAACAATGAATGTATGTCCAAGTTTCTTGGACAGATTTTGGTGATCTTCTTGTGTTGTGATTTTTGCTATTGCGCTTTCATCTGAATATCCAGGTGCTGTTATTGATTACATGTTATTGGGATTTCATATACAACACTAGTTGTTTGATCCGAACAAGATTCTTCATCTTCTTTGCTTGGTTTTTCTTATTATTTGTACATTCAAACAACTAATCTATAGTTGTTTGGGTGAAAACAATCAACCACTATGATCTGAATCTGTTTCGGGACTCAAAATTTGGTATCAAAGCCTTTGTGCTCTTGATTGTTTGAGTTTTTGTTATGATTTGTCAAGTTTTGAAGGTTTTACAAAAGTTCTCAAAGTTTCATGGTTTTTCAAAATTTTGGGTTTAAAATGGCTTGATTGGTGCGTTTAATCTTTGGGTTGTTGTTAATCAGTAGTTTGGTAAACATTTTGGTCATTTAGCTGCAAAGAAACATGAATTTTGAGTCGTTTTTTGGTGATTAGAGGGTTTTTGTTTGTACTAAAACCCTTCTGGGCGTATTTATTGATGAAGCTAGCGTAGATATATTTGAAGTTGGCGTATTTATTTTGAATCTAGAGTATTTAACTTGAATTTAGCGTAGTTAACAACTACGCTGGTCTTAAATCAGCGGAGTTATCATATTGGCAGCGTAATTGTCCAGCGAATTTACTTGAAGGCGACTTCGAAATCAGTGATACTAATCCTCAGCGATTTTATCATGGTGTTCAGCGAAATTAACTAAACCTTTGTTTGTTTTCAAATATCCAGCGGACTTAGCTTTTTGCAGGACAAAATCGCCGATCCCATCAGTGTAATTGTTTCCAAGTGCAGCGTAATTAATCTTTGGCCCAGCGTATTTACCTTCTAGTGAGCGTAATTGTTCTCTGATCCAGTAAATCTCAGCGTACTTGATAATCTTTCATCCATCATGTCTCTCAATCAACTCAATCCGATTGCTCAAGCCGAACTAGAAACTGGAACCGCTACAAGGCCACCAAATTTGTAAGGCTCGGAAGATTTCAGCAGCTGGAAAACCAGGATCAAGTCCTTTTTTGAGTATACCGATTATACTCAATGGATGTCGGTCACTGTGGGCCCGCATGTTCCCATGATAATACGTGAAGACATTCGTACTATCAATGAAGATCCTTCAACATTTACAGATGAAGATAGGACACTCATTCAACGTGACAGGAGGGCTCACGCTGCTCTCACTATGGCCCTGTCAAAGGATGATAACAATCTGTTTGAATAATACACCTCGGCACATGAACTATGGTTGGCTCTAATCATCATTATGAAGGCAATGAGGAACTCATGGAGAACAAACGAGACATGGTGCAGAAAGAATATGATGTGTTTGGAAGTATTCGTGGTGAAAGCTTGTCCGACCACATAAGCAGATTTCTGGAGGTGTTGACCAAGATGAAAAAGGTGGAAAACCCAGTTGCAAATTATGCATCGTTCAAGAAGCTGCTAGATTCTCTACCAAAAGAATGGAGTCTTCAATGCATGATGATTATGAGAACTTTCCTCACCAGCACAACTCCGATCACTCTCCCAGAATTTATTAACACTTTAAAAGCCTTTGAAATGGACATCGTGAAACGAGAGATGAATCAAACTGGATATTCTCAGAAGACGTCTCAGCAAGCTGCTGCAACCACGGTTCCCAAGAATATGGCATTTCTTGCTCCTGTCACCTCATGTGGATTAAACTCTCAAAGTGTTGTCGAATCCTATTCAAATGCTTCCGCAAACTCTGTGAAGGCCTCTTCATCCTCCGAGAAGACCACTATGGCCAGCGACACTCAAGAACTTAAAATTTCCACAGAACATGTAGCCCTTTTTAATACTTTCTTAGGTAGCTATGAGGCGCTTATGTCAGGAGAGTTGAAGAGAGAATTCCTAGCAGCAGAAGACATGTATCAAGTAGATCCAGACGACATGGAGGAGATGGATCTGAAGTGGCAGATGGCAATGATCACTCTAAGGTTGAAGAAATTCCAAGATAAAACAGGAAAGAGGTTGGCTCTTGGAAAAGCTGTATTTGACAAATCTAAGCTTAGATGTTATAACTGCAAGACTTGGGCCACTTCAAAAGAGAGTGTTCGTTGCTGAAGAACGAGAATCCCGAAATCAACCAGATAAGGAGGCCGATTACCATTTAAGGAAATAATAACGCTGCTGAAAATAATCATAAGGCTTTAGTGGTGGAAGATTATGATTGGTCGGAGGAGATAGTTGAGGCAAAAGGTGAAGTAAACAAGGCCCTCATGGCAAACATTACCACTGTCTTTGCCACGTCTGCCTCAAAAGATGTTGAAAAACAAACCTCCAAGATTCCAAAAGATGACACTGGTTTGAAAAGCATCATCTCTCCTGCCTCAGAGAAGAGACGACAAAAAGCTGAAATGAATGAGTCGAAGCCTGCTGTTCAAGAAGTCATCAGTACCAGCAAGAATGCAGCGCTGCTACATCCTCTACCGCCATGAAATCAGAAGCCGAAGATAAGGATTTGGTAAACAACATTCCATATGAATTTAAAGCAAAATTGTGCTCAAAACCATGCTTGAACATCGTGGCACACCTACAAATCACTCAACCGTGATATAATTAAAGAAAAAGAAAAAGTTTTGAAAATAAATCAAGAGCTAAAAGAAAATGAGGCTGCTTATCAGTGAAAGTTGAATTCAATAAATGATTTGACCGAAAAGCTAGAAAAATCTCAAAACGAAAACAATAAGTTACAAATCATTATTGATAAATGGAAAATTAGCCAAAAGGCACTGGTTGTAAACTGCCAACGACCGACATTCATAAAGGATGAAATTGGATATAAAGATAAATTCGGAAATGAAAGAAAATTATTTCCTCCTCCGCACAGCAAAAATTATGTTCATATGCCATCTCCTCATCCTAAGAACGACTTAATCAATAAAAATGATCTTTTGGATCAAAGTATTTTTTATAAATCCGAAAACAACACTAACCTTTCTGAAAGTAATGCAGATCTGTGCGAGAGTAAGGAAGATGTGTGCGATGGGGAAGATGATTGTGGAGGGATGAAAATAGGAATAGGCTATTCAGGCGACAGTTATTCAACTGTTAACTGGTTCGCCTGGAATTGTGATAAGACGAACAAAATTTCAATTCGAGATAACTGTAATAGTTTATCTAGGATGGATGACTGTAATGGCTGTATGCCTAAATTGACAATTCAGGATGACTGTAATGGCAATGTGCCTACACTTAAGGCTCACAACCAAGGGTTTGCCAAGGTTGAGGGTCATGACCTAAACTTTGCTCTCAATGATGAAAATGCTATGCTTGAATCTCCTGTATTTGTGCCAGAGCTAAAGAAAAACAGTTTTGGAAAATTCCTTATAGAGGAAATTCCAGAATTTGTTCCATTAGTTGCAGGTACATCAGAGACTGATAAAGATTTCAATGAAGATTCAAGCACAACAACTTCAGAAAGTGATGAAGAAAGGTCAGATGAAAGTCAAGAATCAGTTGAAGATAAACATCATCCTGAAGAGAAACTGAAGAAAGCTAAATTTTCAAGCCACATCACATCATCAAACTCCTCAAGATGCTCCAGACTCTCATCACATACATCATCTTCACACTCAGCACCCAGGAAGAAAAGATCGAGTCAAAACAATGTTTTCGCTGTGGTCATTTAGGACATACGGCGAAATATTGTAAAAGCAAGAAATTTTCTAAACCTAGTCAAGATCTAGTTAAAAGTTTACAGATCAATTTGACAATTTAAAGAAATCAGTAAAATACATAGTTGATTCAACCTGTTTTTGGAAAAGAAAAGACAACACTCTTGCTAAAAATCATGATAGCACGAATGTAAAGCAAGTATGGGTTCCAAAAACTAGCTAATTGTACATATTTTCTTCTTCTTCTTCTTGTTGTTGTTGTATAACAGAATAAAATTCAGAAATGGCTTCGGATGCTCATGAAATATATCTGGCACGTTGACAGCGGTTGCTCCAGGCACATGACCGGGCTAAAGGATCTGCTTACCAACTTTCAAGTTATTGATGGTGACTTTGTATCCTTTGCCGGAGACGAAAAGGGAGGAAAAATCGTCGGAATGGGTGACATAGTGTCAGAAGCACTCACTTTATCCAGAATTGTGTTACAATCTTATGAGTGTTTCACAAGTCTGTGACAAAGGAATCGCGGTGCTGTTCAATGACACGGAGTGCTTATTCCTCAAACCCGGTTACTCCTTCCCAAATGAGATGATCATGCTTAGTGCTCCCTGTCAAAATAACACCTACGTGCTAAATATGAAGAATGCCAAATCAAATGAGCCAATGACATGTCTTATGTCAAAAGCATCTGAATCGGAATCACTGCTGTGGCACAGACGTTTGGGGCATGTGAATTTTAAGAACATAAATAAACTTTCTAAATTAAATCTAGTAAGAGGTTTACTTATGAAAGATTTTCCTTTTTCAGAAAAGTGCATCGCATGTGCCCAAGGAAAGCAGCATAAAAAGCCTCATAAGTCCAAAGTAGTGAATACGATATCTGCTCCTCTGTAATTACTTCACATGGATCTTTTTGGGCCAATTAGCGTTAAAAGTTTAGCTAAAGATCTTATTGTTTGGTGATTACAGATGATTTCTCACGGTTTTCATGGGTATTCTTTCTTGAAGCCAAAAGCAAAATGGCATCCATTCTGAAGAGCTTCATTCCCATGATTGAAAACGTGATCAAGCTGAAAGTCAACTCCATTAGAAGCGATTTCTGACGGTTTTCATGGGTATTCTTTCTTGAAGCCAAAAGCGAAATGACATCCATTCTGAAGAGCTTCATTCCCATGATTGAAAACGTGATCAACCTGAAAGTCAACTCCATCAGAAGCGACAACGGAACTGAATTTAAAAATCATACGTTTGTCTCCTTCTGTGAAGATAAGGGAATTCGCCTCCAATACAGCGCTGCCAGGACTCCTCAGCAAAACGGGGTAGCAGAACGCAAAAACAAAACTCTCATCGAAGCTGCAAGAACTATGCTTGTCGACTCTAAGCTTCCCATAATCTTCTGGGCTAAATCGGTCAACACATCATGCTATGTTTTGAATCGTGTTCTTATCGTCAAACCTCACGGAAAGACAGCCTATGAACTACTTTTCAAAAGGAAGCCTCTGATAGATTTCTTCAAACCATTCGGGTGTTCATGCACACTTCTCAACACTGAAGACAATCTCATCAAGTTTGAAGCAGTCGGTGACGTGTGCTACTTCATGGGCTATTCATCTTCTCAAAAGGCATATCGAGTCTACAACAAACAGACCAAGATGGTGATTGAATCATACTACGTTGATTTTCAAGAAGGAAACTCCACTAACACTGGAAGCGCTCCGAACTGGTTTTATGACGTGGATATTATATTCAACACTTTCAGCATCAACGAACCCATCACTGAATCTGAACCTGCAGAATCCACTCCGTTGGAACCCTTGTTTGATGCCTCAGACATTGGTTTTACTCCTTTTACAACCCGTTTCACCCCTGCCTCTGCCTCTCCTACTCTTTCAGTGTTCGAAGTAAATGGTGACACATCTGCTGAGAATGCATCTACACATGATGATTCTTCTTCACAACAGGCTGTGGATGAACCACCCAAAGAAGACGAAACTCCAATCATCTACGTCGATGAACACTTTTCTAATCTGCCTCAACAAGTTGAAACTCACACCAATGCAGGGTACAAGACCAATCGAAACCATCCAATTGAAAATGTCATCGGTTCTGTTGAAGATGGAGTTCGAACACGTGGTCAAACACATACCATCAACACAGGACTGTATGCAACCTTTCTTTCGCATTCCGTCCCAAGGGATATCGAAGAAGCTATTCAAGATTCAAGTTGGGTACAAGCTATGCAGGAAGAATTGGCGCAATTTCAGAAACTTAAAGTCTGGGAACTCGTTGACCTACCAGACGGAAAGTATCCAATTGGTACCAAGTGGGTGTTTCGTAACAAGATGGATGATCGTGGTGTAGTTATCAAGAATAAGGCTAGATTAGTGGTTCAAGGGTTTCGACAAGAAGAGGGGATTGACTATGAGGAAGTTTTTGCACCTGTTGCACGGTTAGAAGCCATCAGAATCTTCTTAGCCTATGCTTCGTTTAAATACTTTAAGGTGTTTCAAATGGATGTAAAGAGTGCTTTTCTGTATGGGAAAGTGAAAGAAGAAGTTTATGTTTGGCAACCTCCAGGTTTTGAAGATCCTCATTCTCCCACGAAATACTACAAGCTTGACAGAGCTCTCTATGGTCTTCACCAAGCTCCTACAGCATGGTACGAGACTTTGTCAACATATCTTCTGGAGTGTGGATACTCAAGAGGCAAAATTGACATGACTCTATTCATAAAAAGGATTGGAGAAGATGTGATGTTGGTTCAAATCTACGTAGACGATATCATTTTTGGGTCGACAGATGAAGCCCTTTGCAGTGAATTCGAGAAGGTGATGAAAGCGAAGTTCGAGATGAGTATAATGGGAGAACTCACGTTTTTCTTAGGACTAGAAGTGAAGCAACAAAAGGATGGTATTCTCATTCGTCAGGCTAAGTATATCATTCTTTCCAAATAAAGCATGAATAACTGCAAATCCGCAAGCACTCCTTTTGCTGCTCAGATGGAACTCACTTCAGATCTTCAAGGAAAGCCAGTGAGCAAATCTCTCTATCGCTCAATGATTGGCTCGTTAATGTATCTGACCGCTAGTAGGCCTGACATAATGTGGGCTGTCTGTCTCTGTGCCTGCTTTCAGACGAATCCCAAAGAATCGCATGAAGCTGCCGTCAAGAGAATCTTTCGCTATCTCAAAGGAACTCCAAAGATTGGTTTGTGGTATCCTAAAGATAGTAATTTTGATCTAATAGCTTACTATGACAGTGATCATGCAGGTTGCAAAGTAGACAGAAAATCTGTCTCCGGAGGCTGCCAATTCTTGGGAAATCGTCTTATTTCGTGGCAGAGCAAAAAGCAGACAATAGTCTCTACATCTACCGCTCAGGCTGAATACACGGCAGCTTACAGTTGCTGTTCACAAGTCCTTTGGATACAGAATCAGTTGTTGGATTATGGGATCAACATCATGAAGACTCCAATATTCATCGACAATGAAGCGTGTCTGGGGATTGTGAAGAATCCTAAACCACTCCAGAACGAAACACATCGAAATTCGCATTCATGCGATTAGAGATGCGTACGAGAAAGGATACATCCAAGTGGTGCCAGTGGATTCAGTGCAACAAAAAGCTGATATATTTACGAAAGCCTTCGATAAAGCTCGATTCAACCAGTTGGTGTAACATTTGTCAAAAACGGGTTTCCAAAACCCGCTCCGTTTTGTAATCGAATATCAAGTTATAAATGTCACGTTGTGTATTTATGGTTATTTTGATTTTTAATGATACATAATTAATAAACAAACTAAACTATAAAAAATTATATTTGATAAAAAGTGAAAACAAAATAAATAAAAATAAAATGCTGTTGTCGGGGCTCGAACCCGGGTCAGCCGGAAATTGATATCCAAAGACTTAACACTCACACACATCACCACTCCGCCACTTGTTGTTTTCTGTTATCACTAGGAAACAAATGAAACTTATATTCAAACAGAAAACAACCTGAATGCCAAACCATAACCGAAATCGGTCACCAATCGTCCAAGACGATTGATTACTCGCGAATTACTGAACAAAACCGGTAAACCGACGATCCTAATCAATTCGGATTTGAATGAACTTCAATTTTGATCATGATCGGTTTTTATAACCGAAAATAATCAATGTCTGAATTACTTCAATCAAGACCCCTCTCGCGACTCAGAAACATCATACAAACTTTCCATTTCACTTTCGTCATACATTCAGTCCATCAGAAAGCTTAAATCAACTCGCCGGAAAAATTCTGCAAGTCGCCGGAAAAACCGAGGCTCACATCCACACGGTAATTCCTTCGACTCTTTATGTTTCAATCATTTGATTAATCTGTCTCTAACACAACTCCACCATTAGAATCAATCCCAGTCAACGTTTGTCGAAATTCCTACCTTCACCGGAAAATTTCTGAAACTTCCGGAAACACACTGAGAGCTGGTATGATCTTTCAAACTTCTGTTAAACTTCGATTAAGTACCTCAACTTCATAAATAATCGAACAGAACTGTTAATTGATTTCAACAGCCGGAGTTCACTATCAGAGCCGACGGACCTCTGCCGGAATTCTGTGAAAATCACTGATCGGTACATCCTTTCCCCCAAACTCTCTCCATTCGTTACCTTTAAATTACTCATAAAGTTTAAAAAACCAGATTAGGCATAAATCAGTCAAAACAGTTGGACTTTGTTTTCTGGGTAAAGTTAACGAAGAAGACGAAGACGCAGTATAATATAAGGCTAATAAAAATCGATATAATGAACGGGTTAGACACACAGTCCAGCGGTGGACAGTGTGCAAAGATATACACATACGGCGCGAGTTCGAATCCTGTCCCAGCTTTACTCTCTATGTAATAAAATGCCTTTTTGTTTAAAACTGAACCGGGTTAATCCTCGTTAGTTGTTAAGTATAATAAAAATTGGTATATTAACCAAGTTAGACACACAGTCCAGCGGTGGACTGTGTGTGATGTTAAATCACAAGTTCCGGGTTCGAAACCTGTTACTGGCACCAGTTTGATGAATTAAAATGTTTTTGAAATTAAAAGAATTTTGGATAAATCGAATTAGTATATAAATATAATTAAAAACAAGATTATTTCGGGTTAGACACGTAGCTCAGTTGGTAGAGCTGCGTGCACGCGTACGGGAGGTCTCGGGTTCGAGTCTCACCCAGCGCATACATGCACACTGACCGAATCTGTCAACAGGTCAACAAGTCAACGGTCAACGGTCAACGCAAAAATAAACAAATTTTTTTATACATTTTTATTTATTTAATTTAATTTAAAAATCAATTAAAAATACTCAAAAATAACGTTTTTAAAGATAGAAAATAGCCTTAAACTCGTAAAAATAAATCTAAAAATTCTATTAAAATCCTCAATAAAAACCCATTCATTTACTATATTTTCCGTTATTATTTAGGTTAGTTATTTCTCGTTGTTCCGCTCTTCCAATTCGTGCGCATCTCACCATTTCCAATCCAACGCACCCAATGTGAGTGAATCTTTACAAATTCCCCGTTTTAATCACGTTTTGGGGTGTATCATGTGTCTTGCTATATATTATATTTAAATCATTGTGCATACATCATATCATGAACATGTATATTCAACTTGTTTCAACTGTTTGTGTGGTTATTTTTAGATTCAATTTATTATTTTCAGTACATGCAATTTCATAGGCCGCCGCTCCCCATTACATTATGAGCGTTGAGCAAGTTCCCCATTACCTTATGAGCGTGAACCTGGCGTGCCAACATACGATCGGCTCCGTTGATTGAGCCTTGATCGCACAGACATTTTTCATTTTCAGTACATGCAATACGATCGGCTCCGCTTGATTGAGCCTTGATCGCACAGACATTTATCATTTTCAGTACATGCAATACGATCGGCTCCGTTTGATTGAGCCTTGATCGCACAGTTTCATTCATGTTATTTATCATATGATGTTGGTATGTTAATGTATGCTATCATATGTTATTGTATGTTATAGTTGTGATTGCTATTGCTACTGCTTGATTATTTACATTTGCTCATTTATGATTATGCACAATTTTTCATTGATAAACTAACAAGTAAATCAATAATAAATGTTTATCTAACAAGGTTCACTCGCCAACTTATGTTGACCCAAAAACCCCCATTTTTACACATGATACAGGTGAACCAGCTGCAGTCAGAAACACATAGGATTGGACTAGAAGAATAAAATGATTTAAAGCTTGGAACTATTTTATTTGGTTAATTTCTTTGTATTGTATGGACATGTTTGGATTATTTGGAATGTAACTTTGACTTTAATAAATATGAAACATATTAGTAAATATCATGAGCTTTGGTGATAACCCAATTATGCCCCGACTCTTATTCCGCTGCGGGTCGGGGTGTGACAGATTGGTATCAGAGCCATGACTATAGGGATATAGGATAGGTTATTAGACCCTTAGAGCCTATACTATAGTTGATTAGAAATTTTTAAGATTTTTGTGTGTTACATGCCAAATTTCATGATGTTTATATGTTTTATGTTAAATGTTACATTCTATGTTATGCAAGCATGTTCATAAGTATATATTATCATATAATGCCTATCATGAATCATATTCTCATAACATATCACATCCATGAAAGCACACACCACATCATGATTGCTTTTACAATGATTTTTGTGTTTTCAAATCTCATCAAAGTGAGTTCTCATGATGGGCATGTAGTAGCTGGAAGGGTACCAGTACCGGTAGTCGGAACGTCCTGTCTAGGCTGGCATTCGTATAAATCCAAAATAAAGGACCAGTTTGCCTACCTGGGGACTAACGATGAGAGTACAAAGTACCTATTAGGCCAAAGCATGCTATACCAAACGTCGTGTGAGCTAACCCCACTTTGAGTTGTCATTGTGTCTACACCTGGACACATTCCGACCATACATCTCGTAAACATATTTTGTGGTTTGCATTCGGGTGATGCAAGTGTTAAATCGCCAATACTAATGTGAATCCTACCAAGCCAATAGCCATGGGGGCCCACATGACTATACAGGTGAAGGTATGGGGGACATTTGAGGACCAACATGAGCAAACCCAAGACATCCTATGGATGTAGTTGCATTATTGATATTTATGTTATTTTCATTTTTCTTAAAGACACATGACACCTAAAAAGACTCCATAAACTCACAATCTTCTTATGCGTTCCTGTAGATGTCGGCTAGACAACAACGAGGGCGTAAAAGATCAGGAAGATCTCAGGAACGCTTGGCCACACAAATCGCGAAACAAATGGCCACGATACTGCCTGACATTGTGGTCCAAGTACAACAAGCCCTCGCTACTAATCCTACTAACCCTCCCCAACAAGACGACCAGAACGTCGGCAACCCTCCTACCAGCAAGTGCTCATATAAACATTTCAAGTCTTGTGATCCTCCTAAATTTGAAGGGACCGAAGGTGTCACTGCTCTCTGTAACGCTCCGCGTTTCTATACTTTCTATATTTGGAAACCTTGTATTGTACTTCTATTTTTAGTAAGCGTTGTATCTTGTATTCGTCTTTCGTTGTAAATGTTGTAAACCGAGACTTGGATTGTAATGAGAAACTCGTATTTTATCTATATTATGTTAATTATAGTCATGTTACACTTATACTTGTTCATACTTTAAACGTGTAAACATATTCGTGGTACTCTCAATCGTAAACGTGTGATAACTCGCAAACTTGATTTGTATTGCGTAAACGAGACTCAAACGTGAAATCTTTAATCGTTAAACTAAATTCATTACGAAAATATAATTACCTATTCATTTATTAAGTTAATTAATTAAATTAATTAATTAAATTAGTTAATAAAATTAATTAATTTCTTTTTACAAAAAAAAAATTAAAATGCTAATTTATATATATATATATATATATATAACATTTTGAATTTAAATGTTAATATAATATCTTCTTTAATAAAGTCCAAGGTTTAAAGTGTAATTATTGGATTCTTGAACTTCAGGGGCCTTTCCTGCCAATTGTGAAACTGAATTATTGAGTTTTGATTAAAAATAAAAAGAAAATAATAATAATCAAACAAAACCGGATCCGCGGGACTCGAACCCAGGACCTCCGGTTCAACATGCAGCGCCTTAACCACTCCGCCACTCGCCATCAATCTGAAGTAACCCGGGAACAAAAGCCTTATATGCTTTGTTCCCGGTCGAGCTGAAAGGCAACAAGCGCGGACATCAAACAATTGGGCGGGTTTTTGGTTATTTTTTTGAACTTTTTACCATTAATTACCCACTTAAACCCCACCTAACTAACCCTAATCCTTCCCCTATAAAACCCACCTCTAATCCAAGCATTTTTACACTTTATTCTCTCTCAAATCACCTCAAGATCCTTGCAACATCAGATTTTCGAGCAGATTGTATACCTCTTACTAAAGTGAGTGTAACTCACTCATTTCTTAATGAAATCACTCCATTATTTTCCTACTTGCTTGGATAAACTTTGGGTTGAATTCCTAGGTTTCTCCATGGAGAATCCAGACCTGGAAATGCCCCAAAATGTCCACAAACTTTCTGTTTTGTCTAAACTTTTATCAAACTTGTGTTTTAACTTCAACAAACTTGTGTTCTTGTGCTTACAATCAAGCTTATGATTAGTAAAGCCTAACCAAGCTTGTTAACATGAACTAAGGGCTGTTTTAACACCCTAAACTTTCTGTTTTTGAAGAGCATTGAGCTCACAAGTGATGCAAGTTCTTAAACTTGTTCATGTGTGTCCACCAAGGAAGCTTGGGCTATCCTAACTTGAGACCACACATCACTTGATGATTTTTCATCAAGATCCCAAGATAGTTTGCTAGACTTAAAGTGTCACAACCTCACAAAGCCGTTGACGATTGTCCTCGTGTGCTCGTCGGGTTGTTGAATACTTGGCTACTTGGTATCTAGATGACACCTTATCATTCTTGTCTTTACATTCTTGTATAGTATATAGTTCTTGTACCCTCCTTGTTACCAATGGTAACTTGTGTAGTGGTGAACATAATCCGAGGTTCAAAGTGGATGGTTTAACCTCCCACCTCATACTTGACATACATGACACTAGAGGTTACAAAGTGGATGGTTCATCCTCCCACCTCCTACATGATTATAATGATATATATAACTATATTATAATTCTAAAACCGAAACCTTGATAATGAACTTATAATCACCTATCAAGTTATTAAGTTTAACACTAAAGTATGTAATTCCTTGTCACGATTCTAATAGGCCCCGAACCTATGAAATCACACCCAAACTCGTAAGAGTTACTATAGTGTCAAGAACGAGTGTTACATCTTAGTGAATACTTTCGTATCATAATACTTTATCAAACATATTTTTTTATCATGCTCGAATACTCCTAATCTCCCGTTGAACTATACTCATACGCCTCGTTTCCTCTTGTAGGATAATTCGGCGTCATCCTCGAACCAACGTCTTCACGGATTGTCAAGTGTAGAAAAGACTTAGCAAAACCGTGAGTACACTCGACCCACTTTGTTTATAACACTTTTCGGGTGTAACATGTTTCCATATACAAAATCACGAACACTTAAACTTTATGAAACACACAAACGATCCCATATACATGAAAGCTTGAATCTTATACTTGATGCTTGTCTTGGATATTCGTATTTCTATGCTTTAGTCATTAACTATTTTTAGCCTTCGTTTGACATGCTTAGCCCTATAGGAATTCACGCATCCACCTCCATCGTGTTATTCGTGAGGTCATGTTAAAACATCGTGATTGCGTTAAGGGTTTGATTATTAGTATTGCATGCCTTGATATTGCTCTTGTATAGATTTGGTTGCCATGAGGATTGTTTAAACTTATTCGTATACGTATGCTATGCCTAAACTTGTGTACTCGCCTTTGCTTTCGCATTGACATTATTTTAAAACATGTTACAGGTTGAAGGAGATGATGCTATGAAAACAATATAGCAAGGACTAGATGCACACAAATTAGACGTTAGGTTTAATGTGTATCAATTTTGTTATGACTTTGCAAATGTTGTATTGTTCTTTGTTTTGTTACATTGATGTATTTGACAATTCTTATGAAATGAAATATGGTTTAATTAATTATTGTTACTTAATAATGTTGTGAGCAATGAGCAATCTCGTTTTCGTCTCATCCCGATGTTTCCGCCATCGGTTGGGGTGTTACACTCTCCTCCACTGGTTTGAGGAGATGGAAAACACTTTTCTCAACTGCGATTGTCCTGAGGATCGCAAGGTTCGATACGCCACCGGAAGACTATTTGGGGTAGCTCTTACCTGGTGGAATACTGAAAAGGGGAAGAGGGGAATTGATGATGCAATGGCCTTAACGTGGGAGGAGTTAAGGGAAATCATGACTAGGCGTTTCTGTCCTAGGAGTGAGATTAAAAAGTTGGAGGACGAATTTCATTCTTTGAAGCAGAAGGAGGGAGATCATACCTCCTACAACAAGAGGTTCTTAGAGTTGAACCAAATGGTCCCTAACTTGTTCACCCCAACTTATCGCTTGATCGAGCATTATATTCGAGGTCTTCCCTCGAAAATTCAAGATTCAGTTCTCAGCACTTCACCAGCAACACTTGAAGCTGCTATGGAACTAGCCACTGAACTGACCGAAAATCGCATTCGAAACGGTAAATTCAAAGAGGAGAAAAAGAAAGCCCCCATTGAGGCTCAAACTTCAAACCATTCTGGTTCCTCCTCGAAGTTTACTAGTAAAAGGAATCGAAGCACAAGAAACTTCGCCGTCACACAAACCAATTACCCTATTCCTGCTGCACCCATTACCCAAGTCGCCCCTTCACCTGCACCATACAAAAGACCATACTCTGGCCCGTTACCAAAATGCAACGTTGCCAATACCACCATTCTCCTGATCATCCTTGCCAATATTGCACCGGCTGTGGTCGCGCAGGTCATACTGTTCAAACCTGTCGCATACCTCAGCGAACGAACCGCCACCAGCCTTCAACCCAAACCCACCAACAAATAATGGGTCAAGCCCAACAACCCCTACTACTACCACCTACCCAACATTTAGCCCAAACATACTATCAACCCAACTATCCCATGGTACAACCTATGCGGGCTTGCTACAATTGTGGAGACCCAAGCCATTTTAGAAACACTTGTCCACGTTTGGTGAACATCATTCATGCCCAAGCTCAAGCAAATCCGGTGAATCAAGCTAACCAAGCTCCACCACCTGCAAGAGGAAGAGCTTATAACATCAACGCCAATACTGTTGAAAATAATAACGGCTCAAACGAATCACCCAACTAATTTTTCCTCGCCAAGAAACAAGACTCAACTCCAATCGTCTAGTTTTAATGTTTTCTTTATGTTATCTCAATCTTTCCGTATCCCAGTTGTAAAATTTGGAAATTTTGTATCCAAGAATTTTAATGCGATTTGATATTACAGTTTTGTTCTATACTCATTGATTTAACATTTATATCATCATACATCTCGACGTATCTCAATCTCATCATTTAAAGAAGTTGGGTTGTATCCCACTTTTACATAGATTGACCCCTTCATCATAACCAACGAGAGAGGTACTGTCATCATTTAGTCATGTATCATCTCAGATTTGAGACTCAAGTTTTGTTCGTGTGTTGTTTATGTTTTAGAGTCACATAGAACTGATCATGATTTACTGATAAAGCCAACGAAAATTTGACAAGAATATGATGGATACGCCGCTGGTACTTCCTATATATAAGTATTCTTGGCAAAGGATCAAAAGCATTACCAGGAGGTTATGAAAAGTTCCGTGTAGGTTTAAATATCGTCATGGTTGAAGTTTTTGTTTTATGATACATACCTTATCATTACAAACGTATCGGTTCCCTCAAAACTGTTATAAATAAAATCGTAAGCGACATCAAAGATCAAAATCCGAGAAGCCCAGCATGTTTCAGTAACAGAAAGGAGACGTACGCAAGGAGCTGTCTTGTGGAGCTGAACTTAAAATTGAAACTAAATCCGACGGTATTCTATACTGTCTAGATCGCATATGGATTCCTTACCACAATAACCTTCGTGATATTTTTCTTATGAATGAGGCGCACAAAACACGATATTCTATACACCCAGGAGCCGACAAGATGTATCAAGACCTTTGATACACCTACTGGTGGCCTGGAATGAAAAAGGATATTGCTGATTTTGTTTCCAAGTGCCTTTCATGTTCCAAAATAAAAGCTGAACACCAAAGACCCTCAGGACTTCTGGTCCAACCTGAAATACCTATATGGAAGTGGGAAAATATAACCATGGACTTCATTACCAGGTTACCTCGCACTTCTGGTGGGTATGACACTATATGGGTAATAATTGATCGACTTACAAAATCAGCTCACTCTATTCCTATCCGCGAAGATTTCAAGAACGAAAAACTAGCTCGTATTTATATCAGCGAAATCGTAAGCCGACATGGGGTACCGTTAAGCATTATTTCTGATTGTGATGGTCGTTTTACTTCACGAACATGGCAAGCAGTACAAGCCGCTATGGGCACGCGATTAGATCTCAGTATCGCCTATTATCCTCAAACTGATGGTCAATCTGAACGCACCATTCAAACTCTTGAAGATATGCTTCGAGCATGTGTTATAGACTTCAAGGGAAATTGGGACGCTCATCTACCATTAGTTGAATTTTCGTACAACAACAACTATCATTCAAGTATCGGCATGGCACCTTTAGAAGCCTTATTTGGTCGTAAGTGCCGATCTCCTGTATGTTGGCAGGAAATTGGGGAAGCTCAAATCACTGGTCCGGAATTGATTCAAGAAACCACAGTCAAGATCCATCAAATTCGAAACAATCTTCTAGCGGCTCAAAGTCGTCAAAAGAGTTATGCAGATAAACGGCGGAAGCCTTTAGAGTTTAACATTGGTGATCATGTACTTCTAAAAGTATCACCATGGAAGGGAGTAGTTCGTTTTGGTCAAAAAGGCAAGCTAGCACCACGCTACGTAGGACCTTTCAAGATACTCGAAAGAGTAGGACCTGTAGCATACAAGCTTGATCTACTAGAAGAACTCAACAGGATTCATCCCACATTCCATGTATCAAACTTGAAGAAGTGCTTCGCTGATGAAAACCTTCACATTCCTCTGGAAGATATTCAGATTGATGAATCTATGAATTTATTGAAAGACCTGTAGAGATCATGGACTTCGGAGAAAAACGTCTATGACGAAGTCGCATTCCAATTGTTAGGGTACGCTGGGAGTCGAAACGGGGACCTGAGTTTACTTCGGAACGTGAAGACTCAATGCGCGAAAAATACCCACATCTTTTTCCTACTACTACTTAAATTTCGGGACGAAATTCCTAAAAGTAGGGGATACTGTAACATTTGTAAAAAACGGGTTTCCAAAACCCGCTCCGTTTTGTAATCGAATATCAAGTTATAAATGTCACGTTGTGTATTTATGGTTATTTTGATTTTTAATGATACATAATTAATAAACAAACTAAACTATAAAAATTATATTTGATAAAAAGTGAAAACAAAATAAATAAAAATAAAATGTTATTGCCGGGGCTCGAACCCGGGTCAGCCGGAAATTGATATCCAAAGACTTAACACTCACACACATCACCACTCCGCCACTTGTTGTTTTCTGTTATCACTAGGAAACAAATGAAACTTATATTCAAACAGAAAACAACCTGAATGCCAAACCATAACCGAAATCGGTCACCAATCGTCCAAAGACGATTGATTACTCGCGAACTACTGAACAAAACCGGTAAACCGACGATCCTAATCAATTCGGATTTGAATGAACTTCAATTTTGATCATGATCGGTTTTTATAACCGAAAATAATCAATGTCTGAATTACTTCAATCAAGACCCCTCTCGCGACTCAGAAACATCATACAAACTTTCCATTTCACTTTCGTCATACATTCAGTCCATCAGAAAGCTTAAATCAACTCGCCGGAAAAATTCTGCAAGTCGCCGGAAAACTGAGACTCACATCCACACGGTAATTCCTTCGACTCTTTCTGTTTCAATCATTTGATTAATCTGTCTCTAACACAACTCCACCATCAGAATCAATCCCAGTCAACGTTTGTCGAAATTCCTACCTTTGCCGGAAAATTTCTGAAGCTTCCGGAAACACACTGAGAGCTGGTATGATCTTTCAAACTTCTGTTAAACTTTGATTAAGTACCTCAACTTCATAAATAATCGAACAGAACTGTTAATTGATTTCAACAGCCGGAGTTCACTATCAGAGCCGACGGACCTCTGCCGGAATTCTGTGAAAATCACTGATCGGTACATCCTTTCCCCCAAACTCTCTCCATTCGTTACCTTTAAATTACTCATAAAGTTTAAAAAAACAGATTAGGCATAAATCAGTCAAAACAGTTGGACTTTGTTTTCTGGGTAAAGTTAACGAAGAAGACGAAGACGCAGTATAATATAAGGCTAATAAAAATCGATATAATGAACGGGTTAGACACACGGTCCAGCGGTGGACTGTGTGCAAACATATACACATACGACGCGAGTTCGAATCCTGTCCCAGCTTTACTCTCTATGTAATAAAATGCCTTTTTGTTTAAAACTGAACTGGGTTAATCCTCTTTAGTTGTTAAGTATAATAAAAATTGGTATATTAACCAAGTTAGACACACAGTCCTGATGTTAAAGCACAAGTTCCGGGTTCGAAACCTGTTATTGGCACCAGTTTGATGAATTAAAATGTTTTTGAAATTAAAAGAATTTTGGATTAATCGAATTAGTATATAAATATAATTAAAAACAAGATTATTTCGGGTTAGACACGTAACTCAGTTGGTAGAGCTGCGTGCACGCGTACGGGAGGTCTCGGGTTCGAGTCTCACCTAGCGCATACATGCACACTGACCGAATCGGTCAACAGGTCAACAAGTCAACGGTCAACGGTCAGCGGTCAACGCAAAAATAAACAATTTTTTATATATTTTTATTTATTTAATTTAATTTAAAAATCTATTAAAAATACTCAAAAATAACGTTTTTAAAGATAGAAAATAGCCTTAAACTCGTAAAAATAAATCTAAAAATTCTATTAAAATCCTCAATAAAAACCCATTCATTTACTATATTTTCCGTTATTATTTAGGTTAGTTATTTCTCGTTGTTCCGCTCTTCCAATTCGTGCGCATCTCACCATCTCCAATCCAACGCACCCAATGTGAGTGAATCTTTACAAATTCCCTGTTTTAATCACGTTTTGGGGTGTATCATGTGTCTTGCTATATATTATATTTAAATCATTGTGCATACATCATATCATGAACACGTGTATTCAGCTTGTTTCAACTGTTTGTGTGGTTATTGTTAGATTCAATTTATTATTTTCAGTACATGCAATTTCATAGGCCGCCGCTCCCCATTACATTATGAGCGTTGAGCAAGTTCCCCATTACATTATGAGCGTGAACCTGGCGTGCCAACATACGATCGGCTCCGTTGATTGAGCCTTGATCGCACAGACATTTTTCATTTTCAGTACATGCAATACGATCGGCTCCGCTTGATTGAGCCTTGATCGCACAGACATTTATCATTTTCAGTACATGCAATACGATCGGCTCCGTTTGATTGAGCCTTGATCACACAGTTTCATTCATGTTATTTATCGTATGATGTTGGTATGTTAATGTATGCTATCATATGTTATTGTATGTTATAGTTGTGATTGCTATTGCTACTGCTTGATTATTTACATTTGCTCATTTATGATTATGCACAATTTTTCACTGATAAACTAACAAGTAAATCAATAATAAATGTTTATCTAACAAGGTTCACTCGCCAACTTATGTTGACCCAAAAACCCCCATTTTTACACATGATACAGGTGAACCAGCTGCAGTAAGAAACACATAGGATTGGACTAGAAGAATAAAATGATTTAAAGCTTGGAACTATTTTATTTGGTTAATTTCTTTGTATTGTATGGACATGTTTGGATTATTTGGAATGTAACTTTGACTTTAATAAATATGAAACATATTAGTAAATATCATGAGCTTTGGTGATAACCCAATTATGCCCCGACTCTTATTCCGCTGCGGGTCGGGGTGTGACAGTTGGTAACATGGTTGGAAATGGAGAACTTCCTTGAGTGGAATTGACTTTTGTTTAAATATATATATATATATATATATATATATATATATATATATATATATATATATTATATATATAATAAAATAGTTTTCATAATAAATAACAAATCTCATAAAATGTGCCCAACAAAAAGATTTTCTGCAAGGGTTAAATTTCTTTTCAAGTAATGGATTCTCGAAAATAAAATTTTAAGGGGGAAGTTTTCCAGAAAATATTGTTGAGACTGAATCTTTTCTGTGGCACATGCAAGAGAAATGATAGAAAAACTGCTAACACTTCTGTTCTGGTCTTAAAACAGAAAAAGATTAAGGCCTCAAGCAACGACATGTCAATAGATTCAGCTATCCCTAGAAGTAAACTATGAAAAGGAGATAAACCTTAATGATCACACAAGAATTCTGAATACCCACAACGTTGTGCATCTTGCGGGTAACACGTTGCGGCGTATGACTTAATGGTCTTAAATCTTGCGTTGATAGATTGCCAAAGTCCGAGATTTCGGGTCTTTATATTGGCTAATCATTCGGGGATATCATAGTTTCTCTTCTGCTGCATCCAAACATATGCTGACCTAGACACAGCTACGATATCTTGTCAAAAAGAGCCTATGCGGCCAAAACCCTACACAATTGAAGCTCTCATTGAGAATCATTCAAGTGCTTAAATCGTACCGCATCTGGTATCTGCCATAGCCCTCGTTAGACCTTGGTCTCTCTGCTGTACGGAAGTACTGACCTGAACACCAACTGTCTAATGTTGAAATCTCAAAAACGAATGAAGTTAGTATAGTCACCTGTTATGAGGAATCTTTGCGCATACCTTGATCGAGGGAGTATGTCCTGACGTGGGACTCACGGGCACAACATTCTGACTGTGTCGGCATGGGTGGGGAACATTGAAGTTCTTGTCAATATTACCGCAACATGATAAAAAGGCTCTCCGATCGCATGTTGAAAGATAGGTGCATGGATTTAAAAGGACAAACATACTGACTGTTTTTCTTGTGCCTTAATTATTTAATATATCAAATATTTTATCTCAAACGAACGAAGTGTTACCAGTATGATCTTTTGCAGGAAAGTCACAGGATTCAAGTCAGTTAGCATAAACTTTGTGTGAAAAGGGAGGCTTCCGGACCCAAAAACAACTTTCAGGATCCAGATTGCAATTTTTCTTTTCTCTTAAGTTTATTTTTAAATTTTTGCACTATTTTTTAATCAAAAAGGGGCACGTTTTCCGAGAAAAGTTAAAATCTTCGAGCGTATTTATTTCTAAGATTTATTAAAAATGAAGGTATCTCACAAACAGTACAACGCGGCGTAATTAATGTTCCAGCGTATTTAATAAATATGCTGGAAGGCAAGCATGTATATACACTTCAGTTTCATTTTTCAGCAAAAATTTCAAAAACCTTCACTTATCTTCATCATCTTCTTCATCCGAAACCGCATCTAACAACCCACTTCCACTCTTAAATAAATTCTTAGTGAACTTGAAAGGAATCGATATCGGTATGGTTTTGATATTCAAATGTGCTTTGTTCTATGTTTGTTTATGTTTAAATCATTGATTTCGGTCACTAATGCGTGTATATAATTTCATTTGAATCTGGTTTTCCGGTTTTAAGGGGTTTATCAAGAAAAACTTGAAGCCAACATAATTATTATGAATGTAGCGTAAATATTTTGAATATGGCGTAATTAGCTAAACCCTTCGAGTCAGCGGATTTAAGTCTTGAACGCGAGTTCAAGCAACCGGCGTAATTGACAATTACGCCGGTAAACCATCGTAGTTAATTATCTTCGCCGGGTACAGTCTCGGGTCAAAGTTTAAATCCGCTACTCTTGTGCAGCGTAAATAACCTCTGTTCAGCGTATTTATGTCTGTATCTCTTGCATAGTCTTGTGTCCGGCGAACTTAACCATTTTGGCTCAGCGAAATTATTAGCGGATTTATCAGTTTCTTTTGTATATTTCTTTATATTATTATTATATATTTATATATATAATTATACTTATATATATATATATAAATATTTCGATGAACATAATCTAACTTAGCTTGTTTTCGATTTCATAAATGGTGAAGGAGATTATCTGGGATAAAACTCGAAAGCACAATCAGCCATGCAAGCTGGTCCCACCTCCAATCGATTTTGAAGATGTAGCAGAGTGGATAAATTCAAGTAGGATCAGCTACGCTGTACAAGCCGATCCGATCATCTACAGCATCCACATCGAAGAGTTTTGGAAGACACCCAAAGTGTCGACCGTCCACGAAATTAAAAGAATAACAGCTACAGTCAGAAATAAGAAGATCGTAGTTACAGAGGAGAACATACGCAGAGTCCTCAGTCTTGGAGACAAGAACAGTGATTTGCTCAGAATGAAGACGGACGACATCCAAGATGGGTTCAAAGGGATGAGATATATTGGAGACTTCAGAGAGAAAAATGAGATCAAAAGAAAGGGGCTTACCAAGGACTGGAGATTCATTCTTCATGTATTCGCTATGAGCTTGGCACATAGGAAAGGAGGATATGACGGGTTGAACTTAGAATGGTCGGCTGCTATGCTTAGCCTCAGCACAAAGCAGTCATTCAATATCTCTGGCCTCATTTTTTACTGCATGGTTGATAATGCTAATTCCTCCACGTGGGCCATGTACCCTCGTTTTGTTCAGCTCCTCATCAATGACCAACATCCAAATCTACCTCATGACGGCGGCCTATACAAGTTCCAGCTGCCAATAGGGCGTCAGATCAACGAGTTAAAAACTGAGGAATGGGTATTGTTGCATCAGTGGATGTATAGGGAGGAAAGATATCCTGTCGTGAAAGCAGCCTATGAGAATACAGAGAATGTGTAAAGAAAAAGGGACAAGGAGATGGTGATGAGGAAGCAGAGGAGGAAGAAGAAGAAACCGAGCAGCTGGTCAGAAAGAATAAAGGAAAGAAAATCATGAAGGAAGGGGACTCCTCGAAGAAACAGAAAGATAGTGCTCCTCAAGAACGATTGATGGAAAGCAGTTTCAGGGCCGGAGGCACCAGAGAACATCGCGAGCATATAGAGAATCTCCGTGCAATTTATGAGGCCGAAGAAAGAGAAAAGAGAGAAACTAGAAGAAAGAGACGTCATATGACAGAATCTGAAACACCGGTGACAATCATCACCAAGCAAGAGCAGTTAGACGAGTTTGTAGATCAGTTGATTGTTGATCCAGAAGCCCCAAGTCTATCTCCCCCGCAGAAGCGTAAGAAAACTGGGGAAGGACCTTCGACAGAGGAACCACCAAGACAAAGCTCCTCGCAGACCTCGTCCATTTCAGGATTTGTACGATAAGCTAGCAAAACACATTGGGAAAGGTCCGGCTCAGGAAATATGTCTGCTGAAACATCAAGTAAGTAACACTAATATTCTTCGTGAGAAGCTGAGGGAACAAAGAAAGAAAAACAAAGAGTTTCATGCATACGTCAAAGAACAGACGAGATTTGTGAGATTTCAGCAAGATGGGATGGAAAAGATGTATCGTATGATCAGAGAACTTTGCACCAAAGTGGACATACCACCGATGTTCTCATCTGTTGATATTTTTTATTATGAGAAGTTCAAGACTGAAGAGGAAAGACAAAAAGCTGAGGCTGCAGAAAAGAAGAAAAGGCGCATAGAATCGGCTGTGAACGTCACTGAGGATGACGAAAGTGAAGAGGAGGAGGTAGACAGAGATGAAATGCCAGCGAGATTTGTTAAGTGGGTTTGGAAGATGATACTATTTATGAAACTGAGGACGATGAAGCAGTAACTCCAATGCATCCAGAATGGTTCAGAAAAGAAAGGGAAAAGCTTCTAGACTTTTATCAGGTGGTCACCGTTGAAAAATCTGACGTGACTGATAGAATAATAAGCTGGAAGTACTGCAATCTCAAAGGGATGTTAATCGTAAATAGACGAGGTGGTGTTATTCAGCATTTTAAGACCGGAGCTGACATGAAAAGCCTTCCAAGATGGGACATTCGAGAACTGGGGAGGCTAGACCTGATAAACCCGACCAACAGTAGCATCGGAGCTGACTTTGAAAGACTCATTTTAAGAGAATGCAATCGTGGCTTCACAGTTTTCAAGCCGCAACGACCTCGAAGAAGAGTATCAAAGACGACAAAAGATCCCATCACAGGAAAAGGGATGGTTACATGGGTGATTGATCCTGCTAAGGTCGAAACAAAAGTCAAAATTCCACCTGAACAGCCTGTCATGCTTACACACTTCAAGAAATGGTTTTACGATGGTGAGACAGGAGAAGCAGTGATCCGATTAGCGTCTAACGAAGATATTCGAATTCTAGACCCGATGGATGTTTTCATCTTTTGCCTCTCCGATCTCAACATTCTCTTTGGTCACAAAATCCACGTTGGAGCCGGAAATGAGTACAGAGAAGAAGGAATGCTATTCCAAAGGGTTGTGGAACGAGCTCGAGACAGAAAGATAGAGATGATGGAAAGTGTTCTCAGAATTCAGAAGAAGATAGAAAAGGAGGAGGCAAGAAAAAGAAAGAGAAAGCATAAGTCATCATCACAACAGAAAGTTTCCTCACCATCTCAAGCTGCATCTCACCACCAAACTCCGGTTTCATCCACATTTGAAGCCACTACGGAGTTACAACAATCCTCAAGTGAAGCTATTATTAATCTAAGCTCTGAAGAAACAATCGAAGCAACCACAGATCAACCTACCGTTCAAGCTGCACAAGACAAGGACGAAGGACCCACCGAAGACCCAGAAGCTTGCAATCAAGATTGAAGAAACCCAAGCACGCAACGGTCTAGGTGGGATATTGTTAGAACTTTTGAGACCGTTGATGCTTGATTATGAATAGTTTGAGCTAGCTTGTATTAGTTAGTCAATGTTGAAGGGTCAAAAGTGTAATTGTGTGAATCTTGTAGTAGGCGGCGTATTTAATAGTCCAGCGTAATTAATAATTACGCTGGATGATCAGTTTGTATAAATACTTTGAACAATGAATGTATGTCCAAGTTTCTTGGACAGATTTTGGTGATCTTGTGTTGTCATTTTTGCTATTGCGCATTCATCCAAATATCCAGGTGCTGTTATTGATTACATGTTATTGGGATTTCATATACAACACTAGTTGTTTGATCCGAACAAGATTTCTCATCTTCTTTGCTTGGTTTTTTCTTATTATTTGTACATTCGAACAACTAATCCATAGTTGTTTGGGTGAAAACAATCAACCACTGTGATCTGAATCTATTTTGGGACCCACAATGCATGAACGAACGGGACTCGAAATGGGTCAAATAAGCTGCAGCCCCAAATCTGCAGCAGCTGACCATAAGCTACGGTAGCTAACCGTAGCTTACGGTAGAGGATTTTATTTTTGGCAGAACGTGGTTACCGTAAGCTACGGTAGCTAACCGTAGCTTACGGTAGAAGATTTAATTGTTGGCAGAACATGCCTACCGTAAGCTACGGTAGGCAGGTCGTAGCTTACGGTGGAATTAGTCAACTTTCTAATTATTTTTGTGTTCTTGTAACGGCTAATTCCGGCTCCAACCCGGTATCTCGTAAGATGTTCTTAAGGCGATTAAGTGATGCTAGACTTGTAAAAAAATAAAGTAAGAGTGAAAGTACAAGTCTTGATATACGTAAAGTGAATGTTGTTTCATGTTTGGGTGCCAACACCAAGTTATGTAGTGTATGATTAAAACTCGGATTGAGTAGAAGTGTTATAGGAAAGAAAGAATCAACTTATTAACACGTACGGACATTGATGAATAGAGAGTATACGATTTAAGTACGGTGATTGCATGTAAACAAGCAAACGTAACTTGCATGTATGTATGTATGTATATTGATGCGTGCGAGTGTAAACAGGAAGTGTAACTTATTGAATATAGATTAGTGGCATGTGCTTACGCGAATTTGCAGGTTTGTAATACGTTGATATTATGTTTTATTAACTGTACTGCTAATGAGAATGAAACAGGAATGCAAGTATGTAAGTGTTGGGCTTTCGAAAGTGCGAAGTTTGGTATGCAGAACAAATTTAGAAGGATATAATTATGGAGAAGTATACATAGAGAGAATACTATGTGGTTATTGATTTATTATACATCCATTTAATTATGTAAGATGTCACCCTCTACTAATGTGTTGGTTGTGTATGTGATGACCGCAGATTAGTCAGATTACCACTATCATCAAGTGAGATGTGTGGACGAAGATCGAGTCAAAGAGCAAGGATTGTAAGGGAAGAGCGATTTCCTAGCTTGCGTTATGCATTATATACGGCAAGTCAAGCAAAATGAACATAGTAAATCTTTTAAGGAAGTGTCCAAATATTTGTAAACGAACCCTTTAAGTATGTTATATAGTTAATAAAGAACGAATTTTATGGTTCATATTTCCGCTGCGTCATTTTGGGTCATAATACGTTTAGGGCCTTACAATTGCAATCAATTTCTTGTAAAAAAAGTTATAGGAAATATTGTATTGAGTTGTAAAAGATCATGAAAAATGGGTTATTAGTAAATTTTTAGAATACGACAGACAAGTATCTAGCTTGGTGAATTACATAAAAAAAGAAATTGACGAATAGTTTAATACGGAAGACACAATCGATGAATTCCAAAATTTAAATGTCGTTGGCCTGAGTTGTAATCCTTCTTCTAGGTACTTATCATTTCTCTCGCATCATAATAAATATTTTAGGTTTTTGTTTGTTAAACAACATATAGTTTTTTTTATGTGTAAGAACGGTTCTTTAAATGAATTAGAAATAATTAGATATTTGAAGTTATTAATTATTTGACCTATACCAAACTTAGTTCGAACATATAAACTAAAACATAGTGATAGAAAAAAAAAATTTAAGACCATGACTTTCAATAGTATTAAACTTTTGTTCAAACTCTGTTGAAATTCAGCCGTATGATTTTATATTTAAAGATGCTAAAACCATTAAAGAATGCATACACGGTATCCCACTTGCATTATTTATAATTGGTAGGTAACATGTCTTTCAGAAAGTTTAAAATAATTTGGTTTATCGATTTTAAAATTTGACCTACACTTTTTTAAAAGATAATTTAACTAATAACTATGTACATCAAATAGAGTTTTTAGTATTTTTTAACACATTTAACCACACCATGATCCATTGCAACCAAGACAGTTAACCACTTGTAGTTGACCTATGAACAACTTAAATGTAAACATTGACTTAAAACCATGCCATTATTATTGTTATTCTTCTTCTTATTATTGTTATTGTTGTTATTATTATTATTATTATTATTAATATTGTTATTATTATTATTATTATTATTATTATTATTATGGAATAATAGATTTTAATAATCTTAACTATTAGCTGTTGGCCAGTAACGGTTCCAACTTAAAAAATAACCAGTGGTGATTCCACCTTTTCACATATTGTAAATCAATAGGCATTTGCTAACAGAAAATGGAAAGTGGAACAAAAGAAATTAAAGTTTTGTTAGTAAAATTCTATTGGTTTACAATATGTGAAAATGAGACCGCTACTAGTTATTTTTTAAGTTAACGTTATTACGGCCAACGACTAATAATTAAAATTATTAAAATCCATTATTTCTATTATTATTATTTTTATTATTATTATTCATTTAAACATTGTGACTCCAATAATATAGATTAATGAAAAGGTAAAAGTCACATGATAACTTCTTACTCTTATAAAAAAAGACATGTGGTTTAGGATTATTTGCTAATATACAAAACGAATAATAGATTTTAATAATTCTAATTATTAGCCGTTGGTTGGTAACGGTCTTAACTTTAAAAATAACCAGTAATGATTCCACATGTTTATATATTGTAAACCAATAGACCTTTACTAAACCGAAAAGGATAATGGGGCAAAAAACTTAAGGTTCTTTAGTAAAAGTTTATTAGTTTACAATATGTGAAAATGTGAGACCACTACTGATTATTTTTTAAGTCGGAACCCTTGTTGAACAACGACTAATAGTTTGAATTATTAAAATCTATTATTTTATAAAAAAAACATGTATTTTAGGATTATTTGCTAATAGAAATGCAAACATTTAAAAAATAATAATAATAATAATTACTAAACCTTTTATTTCATGACAGGACATACTACTGACGTGAGTTTTATATTATAATTTAAACAATAATAATTACTAAACCTTTTATTTATTTAAAGGATAGTCCTAGTAACAAAAATCTCTCTTGTCATATAAAACTTATAAAACTATCAATGGACATTTAAAATGTCACTTCATGACCATACTAGGGCATGTGTGGGTCAAGCAACTACACTACAAGATAAAATATCGTCAGCAAGATACTTTTTAAAAAGAATAACGTAATTTATCTTTGTAGTTTCTCATAAGTTTATGAATTTCTTTCTTTTACTTAGATAATTATATAGATCGTCATTTAAAAAATGTAACATAATATGGGCAATGGTCTTTTATATATTTGGATGCTTGTTATATATTGTCATATGCAAGACATACAAGAGGATATGTCATTGCATGCCACTGCCTGAATGACATTTGAATTTCAACATGGGCGTTATGCAATTTCTAGACCCGAATGTCAATTCAATTTGTTTGTTCAAACTGTGTTTTATCACTTTATGTACGATGGTACATGGAGGCAGTGGTGGGAGGTGGAGGCCGGTGAGGTAGTGGTGATTTGGATTTTCACTAAATGTTTAGAATATCAATTGCGAAATCGTAATTCACCCAACAAATCTGACTACACATGAAAACGTATATGGGGAAGATTATGTTGTAGTTGGTGGTGCTAGTGGTCATAGGTGGTATTAGTCACTAATGTTGCATGTGGTGTGGTTCACCGATGTTGATCTATTGAAGTTGTAGATAGGGTTGAGCAAATTAACAGTGATAACCGATAACTGAACCATAAGCGACATAACTGGACCACTATTAACTGATAACCGAAATAACTGATGGTTTTTGTTATGAAACTTTATTAACCGACTAATCAGTTATAGTTACGGTTATAAAGCTTTGGTTAACCAAAATAACCGAACCGAACCGAACCAAACTTGTAATGTTAAGTTTATATAATGGATTTATGTTTTACGTTAACCATATAGAAGTTGTTTACTAAGATAAAAGTATGTTAGTAACAAAATGATCTTAATGTAGGTACTTCTTACTTTGATGAAAAACTTAGGTGTTATCATCGTAATTTTGTTTTTGTTGAGAAATAACTTATTAAAAAGAATTGCACATCGATACTTTAACCAAAAAGTGTTGTTTATCTTGTAAAAGAAAGCCCAAGCTAAGTCAAAATCGTGCATTTCCCTAATGCGCACCCTAATTTATTTCAAACCTTGCTTGGTTAATTAACCGAAACTGAACCATAACTGACTTCATAACCCAATAACCATAACCAAAGTACGGTTACAGTTATGAAATTCTATAAACGAAGCTAGCAGTTATGGTTATCGTTAATGATAAAAACCGTGCCAAAGCGACCCATGGCTAGGGATGGTAATGGGTCGGGTTCGGGTCGGGTATTGGTAATCCCATACCCGGCCCAATACCCGTCGGGTACCGGGTACACCCACGGGTATCGGGTAAACCCATTAGTTTCGTTAAAAGATATACATTGGGATAAACTATTTTCTAAAGGAATAGAATCCCTTCGCAGGAATAAGAACTGATTCTTCCAGGTGGAACCATTTTGAGAATGGGTAAGGGTTGTTGAGTGTTGGCTTTAAGCAAGAAACGGTGGGAACCATCAGTGACAAGGCTGTAAAGATAAGAAAGCTTCGACAGGTTGAAATCGATCCCTTCTTTACTGATAATCTGTTCAAGGGTATACAAAACCCTCCAAAGCATGGGCATTACTTGGCTATAGCTTATGCATGTAAGGGTGAAAAACCTCTGAGTGAAATCAGGAAAGGGTATAAGCAGCCAATGAGGAACGACAGGGCTGGAAAACAAACCCAAATGGCGTCACTCTTCATGGAAGAGTCGAACGACTTGAATATCGTTTCAGGTGGAAAGTAGGGGAAGAGACTCTCGATCTTTGGATTGGTAAACTTGCACAGCTCCGAGGAAGGATTTGTTAACAGGTTCTGGCTCTCGGGCACGTTATCCTTCTCTGGGCTCTTGCTAGGTGAGGATAAGGTAGACATCTTTGCCATGATCGGAGAAAGTGAGTTGAATAATTTCAAAGAAAGCAAAAAGATTTGAGAGAGAAGAGGGATACCTGAGTTGCTTCTAGAATGAATTAAAAGAGGATTCTTTGATCTCTAAATAAATACTCGATCTTATCTCTACCCTATTTAACGTGATGATGGTTGTAGTCTATCCCATTAGTGACGTTAAGAATTGTAACGGCTAGTTACATGGACAACGACTAGTCCGCATCCAACGGAAATATGGCGAATCTGATTTGTATCATATCCATCATATTTGGGGGCAATTGTTAGGGGCTAAATTTTAATGAGTTTGGATCATTTATCCTTAGATCTAGCCTGGATCACTTATCCTTAACAGATAGTGCAGGAAATCTGAGGATAAAGGATCCTATTTTCATTTATACTATCTAACAATTGCTCTGTTATGTTGCTAATGTTTATATGCAAGTCATAAACGAATGGGACTTGGTCAAGCTAGAATCTCGTGGAATATGCTGGGAATTAGGCACGTACATGAGAGCCTATAGTCGTTATGGATGAACGCGGGAGCTCCCCATTTTTTGTTTAGTTAGTTACTTGATATTTTGAGAAATACATGAGGGGATATTGAGCTAAATTTGAGAAACACGGGCACATTTTTTACTACTCTCGTGAACCCCTCTCGCACAAACTAGAACTCAGTTGTATCAAGCTCAATATCATCCGAAGTTGTAATTCGTTTTGTGCAATATAGTTGATAGTGATAGTTTTCAGTATCTGAGGTTCTTTATGTCGGAGATCTCATAAGGATCAAGTGCTTTTTCCTCATGTAAATCATCGTGTTCATAGCCATTTTCTTTTCACATTCGTTTACACAATTGTTCAACACATTAGCACTCTATCTCACCATCAAAGTTTGGTTACATTATCGTTAAACCGATTTTTGACCAAAACAATAGCCACATTTAAAATTACAGACCATTAGCCACACCATAGTCGCTTTGTTTTATTGTTTGTGTGACGAAATGATACCAAACAAATAATCTATGTGTGATCAAATGTTAGATAATAGTCATACTTAACATTAAAAAGTTTCGTGTAACTTTAAGTAACAATTAGCCATACCATAGTGACTTGTTCTTTGTTTGTGTGACCAAATGATACCAAACGTCATGGGAAAAACAAATGTATGTGACCAAAGGCTACTTAAATTACAAAAATGGTTTGTGTGTCTAGTAGAAGTTTTTAGCAACAGTTACAATAAATTCATGTGAATATATGATAGAACTGGCTATAAAAATAGTAAATTCATGTGGCTATTGCTATGAGTTAGCCACACTTAATGAACAAATTTCTTAATTACAACAACCCTTTTGCCACCTTTTTTTTTAAATTGATGTATCTAAAACAATTTTTTAGTAAATTTATGTGACTATAGTAAACTCATGTGGCTATTGCTACTTTTTAGACACATATATATTTAATTCCAACAAGAAATTTTAGTACCTTTTATCCACACTTTTAAGTTGTAACAACCACTAAAAAGTGAATGTGATCATATGTACTACGATGACTAAATCTTTGGTCACACAAGCTGAAAAAAATTCGTGTGACAGAAGACATATGATCACAATATTATTGTGTGTCTGTATCTAAATTTTGAAAGTTTCAAATGATGCTTATGTGTTGTCACATGGATTACAAATGTCTGTATGAAGTTAAATCATAAGTAATAAAATTTATATAATGATATAAATCTCTAAAAGTGAATGTTGTTGGATTGAACAAGGGGGCCCCTTTCCATTTTAATTGGAAACAGGTAAGGCTCGTTACGAAGAAGATACTTTAGATAACATGAAATTCAATGATTAAATGATTGACCAAAAACTTGTGCATGAGATGTCATTGTACCATCGTTTGTTACGATCATCACATGGGTGACTGTAGCCTTTGATTTTGATAATTTGAGAGCTTGATAACGACACGAGGTGTTGAATTGAAAATGTGTGTATATATGTGTTTACAGTAAAAGTTGAACAAACGCTAAATTACTACATTACCCTTTCAAATAATCATGTTTTTGTTTAGAGTAGCATGTTTGGAAAGTTATATTTATTTTGGTCAGTTGTAGCTTTGAGGTGTAAATATTTAAACAAGTGTTAGACATAGTAGTTATATACCTGTATATAGTGAAATATACACACGCTATGATATTTATGTGATTAAACTAAGTTTTAAATAGTAGTTAATAGTAACTGTTAGGATATATTAAATTGTACTTCATATATTTAATCTTAAGTCTTTAAGAATTAAGATGGTTGGGTGTGAGGTGGTTTCGGTTGACATGTGATGGAGGTGGGCTTTACTAGACCATCCTAAAAAAAGTGAGGTGTGGGAGCGATGTGGCCTAGCTGGTGTTGGGGTGACATGTGGAAAATGTCTATTTTTTTTATAAACTTTAACTTTAAAACACACAATTATATTAATTGAAAAAAGTTGCATAAAATCTTAAAAAAATTAAAAAAATCTACTTATTAAATCCTAATAAATAAAAAACAGCTTAATAAATCCTAAAATAAATTACAAAGTACGATAAATATTAAAGTGTGGAACCCAACAAAATTCCGCATTTCCATCGTGCCTCCACTTGATTTTCACGATCTCCATTCGATTGTCATGGCTCAAGTCGCCAGCAAGGACACGATCAAAGCAAACTTTAAACTGATCCAGTTTCGGTTTTAGCTCACGCCACTTATGTTGACAAGCGTTCAAGTTGTGACGCACGTTTCCAACATGTTGTTGGTATTGTTGAAACGCTTGCGTCCAATAGGCGTTTGACCACGACGTAGCGTTCGTTGTGCATCAACGATTGACGTCACCAGCGCTATCTCCTTCTCCTCCTCAGTCCAATGAACCATTTTTTTTGGGTTGATTTTGGATGAAGATTTGTGTTTGAAGAAAGTGTATGTGAAAAATATTGATGTTTGGGATGGGTATTTATAAGCAAAAAATGGTAATAAAAATTTAAATTACATAGCGGAAGCCGCATGGCCAATGGCTAGCCCAAACGGTCTGATTTCCCTAGTCAATCCCAACCATCCATATTATCTCCCCAACCCGCACCACACCAGACACCATAGCCACGCCAGTGGAGCAACGCCGTTACCACGCTGACCCTGTGTGACTAAAAAGGCATTGCCTGTCTTCCCCCGCTCCCAACCCAAGCCCACACCCCGCAGTCTAACAAAGAAGATACAGTGACATATGTATTATACTATAATAGAATATAAACATATAACTTAAATCAGGTTTTAAATATGATGATGATGATATCGACTATAATTTTAAATTTAAACTTATATATTATTTATTAGGATATATTAAATTTTACTAAAGTATTTCATATAAGCGTTTAGCAATGTAGTTATAGTGAAATATGTATTATACAGTGATACTGTATTATTACACAAACATATAAGTGGGATACTTTATACAAACTATGATACTGTTGTGGTTAAGATGTGTTTTAAACATTAGTTTGTTTTTTAGTTATTAGGATATATTAATTATTTTCAATATATTGTGTTTTATTTACAATACAATTGTAAAATAATTCTTTATGTCGTCGAAAATGTAACTTAGATTTTATATGCAACCAAAACACAAATGAAACTTATAATTAGAAGTGATATTATACAAACTACGTTTTTCTCATTGCAAGTTACGACAGGAAATAAATATGAGTTATTATAAAATAGAGGTGATTAACAATCTCTTCTACCAATTTGTTAAGACGACATCATCATCGATGTCAAGGTTATATATTCTTTTTATATATTTTTTTAATTAAAGCCTAATAAAAAAAGTTATTAACAAATTAATAACAACCAATCCCATCATTATTAACAAACCAATTAGAGAAATTATTAACAACCAAAACCGTTCACATAAAATAAATAACAACTTTTATAAATTCGAATTACAATACGAAAATAAATAAAACTGTAAATTACAATACTTTTACAACTGAAATAAACGAAATTACAAGAACAAAATCAACAAAAAGATGAAGATCTTGGCTGAGGATCGTGTTAGACACGGGTCCCTTAAAACAAATTTCGAGTCTCCCAGGAGAACTCGTTTGTTTCCAGAATACAACAGCCCAAGTAGTTGCACTGCCGGAGATGACAACAACCCGAAGGTGTACCTTGCTGCAAGAAAGGAGAAGAAGAAAATTTATGTAGAGAATTCGATGGTGTTCAAGGTGTGTCTACTGGTGTTGAGGTGATGCTGCATTTATACTGCATCTGGGTTGAAACAGTCAAAAGGAATTAACTTAACGAATTAAATTTCATTAAACGTCTTTAATGCACTTTAATTCGTCAGTTACATTCCTGGTCAAGATCATTGACTCGTCTGTTTCAACTGCTGAAGTGTAACTGATCTGTCATTAACTCTGGAAGCAGCAGGTCGCGCGCGCGCGCCTCCATACGCCAGCCTGCTGGTGCGCGCGCCAGTGTGGCTCACATCCCTGCGCGAGCTTACTGGTGCGCAACCCCTTGCGCGAGCATCCTTGCTCCACAGTCCTATTGTGCGTGCGCCAGTATGACTCACATCCTTGCGCGAGCCTACTGGTGCGCGCGCATCCTTGCGCGAGCCTACTGGTGCGCCAGCCCTTGCGCGCGCACGCCACGTCACCAGGGAACCCATCTGGTCACGCCACACAGTCGCGCCATACTGGTTTACTTTGGTGAGCTGCGTGCACGTCAGGCATCTGCTGCGCAACCTGGACTGCCTGCACCATGCGCCACTACCTGTGTACCTGCGCGTCCCTTGCCAAGTTTCCTTCCACGGTCTGCCCCACTTGGTCCTTGCAGCCTTTGCTGAGCCACGCGCGCGCGGTAAAAAATACAAAGGCGGCTCAAAGCGCCACATTGCGCCCATCGCCCGCGCGCGTGTGCGACTCTTCGCGAGTACACTTAGTGTGTGCTTCCATAAAACAATAAGGAAGGAGTGTTCCCACTTAAATACCCATTTAAGTTTCATCACTCCTCCTATGTGGGACAAGATGCTACTTTCCCATTTATTTCAGCATTAATGTTTCAAACACCAAACTTTGAGGATCGATATCTCATTCATCTTAGCTCCGTTTTGGACGTGGTTTAGTTCGTTGCGAAGCTCTTCCAACATAGAACACAAACCCGGAAATAAATATCTATATAAACCTCAGTTTATAATATTTATTTATCGTCCAAAATTAGGAAATACGCATTTCCTATATTTATGAAAATGCTATTTTCACAAAATTCCAACAGGTTATTGTTGATCCTAAGATTATTCGGTGTGGGGGTTGTCCAGGCCTGGCCCGACGACGCCCCTCAACACCATTTTCGTGCCTGCGTCGGCGTCGTAAACGCCTTCCCCAAGACGTTGTTGCCGGTCCTTTCTCTCTACACACATACACACATACATACATGCATAGCCTCACCCTCTATTTCCTAGATTCATCCCCTTTATACCCATCCTCACACCTATCCTACGTGGCGCTGACGTAAAAAGTCATATTTCAAAGACTATCCTCTTCCCATACCGATTAGCCTAAGTGGATAGAGACATCAAAAATCAGTAAAAAGTTGCCAAGCGAGCTTCGCACTTGTGCAACGCCATCAAAGGGCGGTACCTACCACTCCACTTATGATGCTTTATGTTTTACGCTACGTCAAAAATGTATATAACCCAAACAGTAGCTCGATGGAAAAAAAGAAAAAAACAACTGTCCTCTTAACCAATCGGGAGGGGTTGACGCATTTTAACATACTTACCTTATTCATAAAGCTCACCAATTAATTAACTAGGTTTTTTTCTCGTAACGCGGTACAGCAAAGTAGAGCAAATGAATGTAATTTAAACGTCATTTGAAAATGTAGCATGTAGTTTAAAAAACCAAACCCTTATAATTGATTCGATTTATCATTTGTATCATTTTACAATACCAAATAAATACTTTTATTTTTAAATATAAATTCGTTTTTAATAAAATTTATACTGATTGATGGTAAAAATTAAACACAACTACATACTTAAATTTAAAAAAACTAACGAACATAAGTTATTAAAGAAATATCAAATTAATTGATAAAGAAAAGTGATTTAAAAAAAGAAAAAAGAATTATTAAAAATAAAAATAAATGATAAAGGAAATATGATTTTAGAAAAGAAAAAAATAAGATATATTAAAAGCTAAAAGTAAATAAAAAAAATGAAATTATGTTAAAAGTTAAAAGTAAATATTAAAAATAATATATTAATATAATAATATATTAAAAGGTTATATATTATTTTAAATTTATAATTAATAATCATGATACTTCGAAAACTATATATATAAAAATATAAAATATGTGTATATTATAAATGACAGTCATTTTCAACTCACAAATTCAAATTAAGTTTATTATTTCTTAAGATGAAAAACAACATGGTTAATCATATTAAATTATCAAAACAGAACTCGTTTATAGAACTCTGAGTCACAATTAATTATTTTAAGCATTATGATAATAACAATTAAAAATATTCCCTTTTTACTATTTATTTTTAAATTTCAAATATAATATAAAGTACTTTCAAATTTTATATTTGACACATGTTAATATATTTAACACAAGTTAATATAGCTTTTAAGGAAAACAACCTTTACTTTAATGAGGACACAAGTTAAGGGTGGAAGGGGTGCTTCCTAAATGGGGAGTTGTAAACTTTGCCCATCTAATAATCTCATTTTATGTCAACTTTTCTCTTCACTTTTCATTTTGTAATCAATTACTAAGAGTGCTCAAAAAACATGAAGAATGGCAAACAAATTCTTTTAAATAAAGAAAATGTGTGATTCGTTGAAAGGGGTTGGGCCCATCATTAACCCCTCTCTCTCTTCTCTTCCCACATCGGTGAATACTCACCGTATTCCCCACTCCCCGCTCACCGAATAGAGAGTGGCGGCCCCTTGCTGTACGGTAAACTTGGGTCACCAAATATGCCCCTTGTAACTTTAAGGTAAACAACATTATTTTAAGGATACAATACGTTTACATCATATATACAAAAAATATCACAGTTAAAACTATATACAAAAAATATCACAGTTAAAACTATATACAATTAATTTTAATAATTAAATAATTTAGATGAAGATTTTTTTACAACGACAAAGGTTTCATAACCTTTGAGACACTAAATTTACTTCATGACAAAGATTGAACCTTGATTTCTTTTCAAGAGACATAACTACCACTCCATCAAAGTGATGATGACATGATTAGATGAAGATAATAGTAAACTTTTAACACTAAGTATTACATTATGAATACAAAAATGTTGGTGCTAAAACTATGCATGACTTTAATATAATTAAATGAAAATACATAATCACCTAATCATTCAATTAATTATTATTTATTATTATGCCCATAACATTATAGTCTAATGACATCTTAAGGATAAGATAAAGCTTAGAGACCATTAGGTCCTAGGTTCGATTCTCACAATGAACGTTTTTCCCATATTTATTGGATTTGCTCCTAAATTGGTGTATATATAATCGGGTGGTTTCGTTGATGACTCGATGATGATTTAGTGGTTCGTCAATGATTCAAATTTGCCATTAAAAAAATTATTAATTATTACCATTTGTTGATTATGATAAAAATATGTGCAATGTACAAAAAACCTTTTTAAGTTTCACTTAATTTTATTTATATGCAAAATCATTATCATATTTATCAATTTTGGAGAAAATAATTTTATGTATATATTTTTCTAAATCTGACTTTTTTTTTCAATAGCAACCTTGTCTCCAATTATTCAGAAACTAATCACATATTCAAAATCACTCGCATGCTCTTAACAAAAATACACAATGCTAAAGTAGTAAATACACATTATCCTGTCACATATAACAAAAACTGCATACCCCAAACTAAAAAAAAATAGTTATACCAGAAAAAAAAAATCATAACAACTGAAACAAATTCATAAAATCTCAAACCGTCCATTTCCAGATCTTGATCCTAAGATCCACCTTACATTTCACACCGGAAGTACTCGCCGTCGCCACCGTCTTACCAACCGGCGCCGTAAACCTAATTCCGTCACAAACAACCCTAACCGGCACCTTCTTCGTCTTCAAGCTTCCGATCTTCACTTTCACCTTCGTATCAAGGTGAACCGTTAACGGCAAACTCTTCTTATTCTTCAGATCTGATTTCAAACCACTATTATCATCCACACTTCTTCCACTAGCCGCCACAACCGCCTTCAATTTCGTCGTGTTCTTCTTCGGCATCACGAACGCCGGTATAGATCCGTCACCAACGTCACTTCCTTTCGAATCGATCGAAACGGAAACCGGATTGAAATCGAACTCGATCTTCTTGTTAGGGTTTCGAGCGGTTACGGTGAAATTGAACCTACTGTTTAGTTGATTTGATGAAGTTAGGTTGAATTGAGAGATTTGAAGCGATGATACGGTGAACGACGGGCGGTGTGGACGGTACATGACGTAGAAGATGCCGCCGGCGATGGCGGCGAGGATGATTAGGATGAGGAGGATGAAGGTGAACCAGAGGCAGAAGCGGCAGCAGCAGCTGCGGCGGTTGCGGTGTGGTTGAGGACGGTAGACTGGACGAGTGTTGTTGTAGATTTGAGATTTGTTCGTCGGAAAGGTAATGTTTCCGCCGTTTCCGGTGGCGGTTGCGATTCCGGCGGATTGTTTAGCGGAAGGATGGATTTTATCGGCCATGATTTGGTGAATATTATTATGTGAAAGTTTTTGTTGTTAATAATGGAGTGGAGAAAGTGAAAGAGAGAGATGAGTAGTGATAGTGAAGACCACCGGAGATGGTGGGGAAGATGATGCAATGGCAAAAAAGTCGTCTCACACACGGTTTTCTGTTTTCTTTACTTTCTACTTCTACCCCACTCAATAAATGTGTAATTCCAAAGTCTGGTATAATCTCCTATATTTTTTCACATGCTACAAATATAATCTTAAATGATAAATATTAAAATAACATTCTTCATGTTGTCCGGTGATTTGATTTGTTACAATATTGTTACGATATCGGTATTTGGTATAGAAACAGAAAAAGATATACTTAAAAAAGTGTCGACATGTGTATTTTATCGATTGAAAATCATATAAACGAAAATAAACGAAGTTGGTAAGTCATACTTTCACATTGAGAAAACTTATAATGTTGTTTGGAAGATAAAGAAAAAAAAATCAATTATTTTTAACCCTTTTGAACTGAAATTTTAATCGAATCACATATAAAAATAAGCATATCGCAATGGTATATTCCAAATTTTATGACATGTTATATTATATCACTAAAATGACGAAAGGGTAACGATGTCACATCATATAAGGAAAGAGTTAAATTATTTTTTTGAACGGTCAATAAAACGTTTTATTATTTTTAGAGTAAAATGCACAAAACGTTCTTTATGTTTCCTCAAACTTGCAACTATCATCCTTAATGTTTAAAATTGCTTAAAACAAACTTTAAGTTTATTTTTGTTGCATGTTCAATCATTTACAAATAACCAAGTTAATTTAATTAGTTAAATTCCCTCACATGCATAACATCTTAGGGTAAACTCGTCATTTTCGTTTCCCTTATTATAAAACCAACAAAAAGTAAATTACTTTTTAGTCCTTAGTCAAAATACAAAAGGCGAACATCTATGTCGACAGGGAGATCTAGAAACAGGGTGAGGGGGTTCGACGATAGTTTCCGGCCAACAGAGAGCGGTGGACAACGACGATGACCTGCTCTCCGGCAAACCCAAAAATCCTCCACCCATCTTCACCACCATAGATCTTGTTCGTATTATCCATCATCGACATCGTATATCTCGTTCATATCCACCATCGACATCGTATATCTCGTTCATATCCAACGATCCTCTTGAAAACCCAAACCGACTTGGGCGATGAGGTCCGATTTCCTGCAAGTGGGGCCTCGACAGTGGACCAATCTGATCATGGACGCTTCTCAGATCTTCAGCTGAAATATTATTTCAAAGGACACGAATGCGGCCATCATTCACTGGAAAACACATTATTTCTCCATTAATGAGGTAAGAATAAGACACAATTTCACCGTTCAATTATATAACATTCAGTTATAACTCACATAGTGTGCGTATATGAGGGAAAACGGACACGTATGCTCATCGAAGGTCGTTACTAGCGACGAAAATGTGTTCAGTTGCCATGAATCTAATGTTTTATCCGCCAATCATCTTATCGTTTTGGTCAATGGCATCCTTGGAAGGTTAGATAGTTCTATTTGATTATCATAAACAATACATATTATAACTAGTTTTAGTATTGGATGTTGTTATTAACCGGTAGTTATTAGATAATTTAGATTAATGAAATTGATGTTTGTCCTATGTATTTTTAACACCCCAAATTCCATATACTACTTAATAAAATTAGAGATAAATAAATATGAAAATAAAGTCCTAGCCATTATTAACTAGGCACCAAACTTGAGGGCTGAAAGTGAATATAGTAAAGTTGAATTATATTAACATAAATAAAAAAAATACACACATACACATCACTGATGTGTGTGTGTATCGAACACAAGCCAGAGAAGAAGAACAAACCCTTTAATCTAACAAATCTGCAAAATTGGAAGAGAAATTGAAGATAAAGTCTATGCATGAGCTAGGATTCCTGATCATCTAAGTGTTTCTAACATCAAGTAAGTTGAATTTTATGTTCTAGTGATGAATGAGAAAGTGGGTTATGTCTAATCCGTGAATGTAGTATGAAATTGAACATGAATATTAGTTAATAACAATGTGTAGACGTTGTAATGTGCTTGATTCTGATTATATTGATGATTTAGGATGAAACCCATTTGAGTTTATAGAATGATGAAGGTATGTTAAAATTAGTGTAATGTTATTGGTGGGATAGTGTTGTAGAAAGTACTTTGGCGATGATTTGATATAAAACATAACATACATGATTATGATAACGGTTGTGAGAATTGAGCAATGATGTTAATCCATAGATGAACTAGGAAGAATGTGCTTTAACCACTTGTACATTATGCTTTAGGATGGTACGAACACCACGTATGCGATGAAATGCTTTGAATTGAATTAGTTGGGTTTTGACACCAAAACTTGTTAGATTGATGAATTAGTATGAAAATGGAATTGTATGCGGTTAATTAACACCATGATTGAAAGTCAAAGTGTGTGTATGTAATGGATATTGTGAAAGCTAAACATGTAATGTTGCATCTTATAGGAGGAAGAAATAAGGAGATACAAGTCAACCGACGACACTTGAAACGCAAGATCATGGTAATTTCATGTGAATTTCTCTTTATAGTAGTGTAGATTATGGCATAAGTTTTATGTTAGTTGTTACTACGCTATAAATTTAGTGCAAAAAGTGATAAAGGTGATATATATAGAGAACATAAAGGAATTAAGAAGTATGTATGATGATCCCTTACAAACGGGTTGGATGAATTAAAATGATGAGTAAGAGGAATGACATTAGCAATAATCGTTTCAATTTGGTATTGCTAGTAAGAAAGAAATGAATGATATTTGTACAAATTGTCGTTAGACCTTGGTGAAAGGTCAACTATATCAAGAATTGGTAGATTTTAGAAGAGATTAAAGAATACTAATAAGTATTTGTGTATTTTATGATAGGAAAATCTCACTCATGAAGATGGCGAGCTTGGTTCGAACACATTGTACCCCTTTTACGCTTCCGGTTCATGTTTGTTTCTAAACGGGTCAAAACGCTTTTGGTTGTAAATGTTGACTAATCATTTATATATTTGTAAAGTAACATTATGGGATGTTATGAAACTTCAAAAGATCAAGTTGGGGCTCGAAAATGGATTTTTTAGTTGTTAAAGCTGAAACAGTGTCTGTATACCAGAAGGAGCGTCGGTGACGGCTCCTTATGGCGTTGGCGACGCTACTCCTAATCCCCGACGCACTAACCTACTGTCTACGCAAGAATCACAGTGACACAACTTTCCTGATTGCGTCGGCCACGCGGTGTTGGGCCGTCGCTCGCCATATACTGAAGCGTGTAGCTGTTTTATTATTTTGTAGTATTAAAACTTTTAAACAAGCCCCGAACCCTCTATGTAAATGAAACCACAATGACAAGCTAGTTAACCTATATACATTACACACACACACACACACACACACACACCCACCCCAATAACGAATGTACGAATGAATAAGAAAATTGTGTGCACAGACGGAAGTATGTTCAATTGGCACATCAAGAATGAAGTTTTGATATTATGCAATATATAGAATGATATATGTATATATAGATGTATACATACATATGAATGAATAGTATGATATCTAACATAAGTATGCGATTGTAGATGACGGATGAAGGAGGTTCAAACGCTACGGAACAAATAAGTCAGGATGAATTAAATAAGCTGATTGCGGATGAAGTAGTAAAGACACTTGATGCAAACGTCCCTCGTATAGCACAAGATGTAGAAAGTCAAGTGTTAAGCATAGCAGAAACTATAATGACAAGAAAGATTGACGAACTGAAAGACCAATTCAAGAAAGAAGCATGTTGGTGCATGTACAAGGAATTCATGGCGTGTAAACCTGCATCTTATAATGGGGAAATAGACCCCATAGAATGTCAAAGATGGATCTCCAACATAGAAGGGGTGTTCATTCGAAGCCATTGTGAGAAAGAAGATCAAGTGATGTCCGCCACAGGGCAACTTCAACGACAAACGAAGGATTGGTGGGATGTGTATAGTAAGGAGATAGGTGAGGATGAGCTACAAACTCTTATATGGCAAGAATTCAAGGAACCCTTCATGAAGTATCATTGTCCACAATCGGCTGTAGATAGAATTCAAGAAGACTTCTTCCGTCTTCGACAAAAAAATGAAACAATCATTGAAATCACGAACATTTTCCTTGACAAGATGAAATTTTGTGAGGAGTTCACAAGGACGGAGAGGATGAAGATTAACCGCTATCATGATATGCTAAAGGCCAAATACAGAGAGTTCATCACTCCTTCTAAATGCGAAACTTTGAACAAGCTCATTAATTGGGCAAGAGATAGAGAGATCGAATTGAAAAGGCAAGAAGAGCGAGGGGAGAAGAGGCAAGTTGAAAAGGGAACAACTCAAGGTACTCCCAAGAAGCCTAAGCATTATGATCATAGTAATAAAGAGACTTCTAAGGGAGGATTTCCACGATGCAAGACATGTGGGAAACTTCACACGGGAGAATGTTTAATGGGAAGAAATGGGTGCTACAACTGTGGTTAAGAGGGACATCCATACTACAACTGTCCCAATCCAAAAAGGGTATGCTACAATTGTAACGAATCAGGTCATGTGAAAGCTGAATGCCCATAACTCAAGCAAGGAACAAAGAAGGAAGGAAAGAAGGAAGAAATCCCAAGGGCCAGAGGAAGAATGTTCCAGATCTCGTCAGAGGAAGCAAGAGCTCAAACGAATGTTGTATCAGGTATATTTGTCCTAAACTCTGTACCAACATATGTATTGTTTGACACTAGAGCTAGTAGGTCATTTGTTTCAAACGAAATTATTCATTCCCCTTCGTTTGTGATAGAAAGAATGCCCATACCTTTAGAAGTAGAAATAGCCGATTGCAAGAGTTATTTATTACACGAGATATGTAGGAATTGTAAACTCACCATAGAAGACGAAGAATTTGATATTGATCTTATTCCTATGGTCTTGGGAGAATTCAAAGTAGGGGTGGGCATGGATTGGCTATCCCGACACCACGCAGAAATTCTATGTGAAAGCAAGGTTATTCGTGTTATATCTCCTAAAGGGATACAAGTAAGTATATATGGGGAGCGAATGGTAGAAACTAAATTATGTACCATTATCGAAGCGGTTAAACATATAAGAAACGGAAGCAAGGCCTTCTTAGCCTATGTGGTCGATACTAAACAAGATACCCCAAGAATAGATGGTACGAGAATTGTGAATGAATATCTTGATGTGTTTCTGGATGAATTACTAGGATTACCACCTGAACGAGAAGTCGAATTTCGAATTGAATTGGAACCAAATGCCAAACCGGCAGCTAAAGCTCCTTATCGGCTAAGACCCGCTGAAGTACGAGAATTAATGGTTCAAATATAAGAGCTTCTTGACAAGGGTTTCATACGTCCCAGTGTATCCCCTTGGGGAGAACCTGTCCTGTTCGTAAAAAAGAAGGACGGTTTGATGCGCATGTGCATCGACTATCGTGAGCTCAATAAACTCATAGTGAAAAACCGATATCCCTTACCGAGAATAGATGATCTTTTCGATCAATTACAAGGAACGAGTTGGTTTTCAAAGATCGACCTGCGTTCGGGATATCACCAGTTACGGGTGAGGGAAGAAGATGTAGCTAAGACTGCGTTTAGAACTCGATATGGACGTTATGAGTTTTTGTAATGTCCTTCGGGTTGACTAACAGCCTAGCCACATTTATGGATTTAATGAATAGAGTATGCCAAAACATGCTAGATAAATTTGTCATAGTATTTATTGTGATATTTTAGTATAATCTCGAAGCAAACTCGAACATGCTCATCATTTACGTGTAGTGCTCGAGACACTTCGTAAGGAACGATTATACGCTAAGTTTTCAAAATGTGCGTTTTGGCTCAGAAAGGTGCAATTGTTAGGTCATGTGATCGATGAGAAAGGAATTTCAGTAGATCCGTATAAAGTAGAAGCCGTGATTAATTGGTTGCCTCCGAATAATGTTAATAAAATAAGAAGTTTCCTAGGCTTTGCTGGTTATTATGGGAGATTTATCCAAAATTTCTCTAAAATAGCCCTGCCTATAACCAGATTGACCAAGAAGGAAGAAAAAATTTTATGGGGTGTTGAACAAGAGAAAGCCTTTCTTATGCTGAAGGAAAAATTGTCAAGTTCTCCGGCCTTAACCCTACCAGAAGGAACAGAAGATTTGGTGGTATACACAGATGCTTCGCATCAAGGGTTGGGGTGTGTCTTGATGCAACGAGGCAATGTCGTTGCCTATGCCTCAAGACAACTTAAGCAACACGAAGGCAATTATCCAACTCATGATTTAGAACTGGCAGCTATAGTTTTTGCTTTGAAGATTTGGAGACACTACTTGTACGGAACAAAATGTACCATTTACTCAGATCACAAGAGTCTCAAATATTTCTTTGAGCAAAAAGATCTTAACATGAGACAACGAAGGTGGCTAGAATTAATCAAAGATTATGATTGCGATATTCTTTATCATCCAGGTAAAGCCAACGTCGTAGCAGATTCTTTAAGCCGAAAAGAATATCCACCACCCACGAGTAAAATCAATCCCTAACCTTCTTGAAGCAATACGGGAAGCCCAAGTTAAGTCATTGAATACAGATATCCAAAGAATGAAAGGACGAAAGGGTTTGTTGATAAACTTGAAACAAAAGCAAATGGAATAAAGACAAGGTATGACCGGATTTGGATACCACGTTTCTACAATATGAAGACTCTGTTACTAGAAGAAGCGCATAAGTCGCGCTACTCGGTTCATCCGGGAGCTACCAAAATGTACCAGGATTTGAAAAGAAATTATTATTGGCCGGGGATGAAACGTGCTGTTGTCAAGTATGTATCCAAATGTTTAACATGTTTACAAGTCAAGGTAGAACATCAAAAGCTATATGGGAAAATGCAAACGTTGGAAATTCCGATATGGAAATGTGACAACGTGACCATGGATTTGATAACAAAACTTCCCAAAACAAAAAGGGGTCACGATGCTATTTGGGTTGTCGACGATCATCTCACAAAGAGTGCTCATTTCTTACCGATACGAGAGGCTTACTCTTCAGAGAGAATGGCAGGAATATTTGTGAATGAAATAGTCTCACGTCACGGGGTACCTGTATCTATGGTCTCAGATCGAGATGCCAGATTTACTTCTCGTTATTGGAGGAGATTTCACGAAGATATGGGCACCAAGCTGCATTTGAGTATAGCTTATCATCCTCAAACGGATGGTCAATCAGAAAGAACCATACAAACATTGGTTGATATGTTAAGAGCATGTGTCTTAGATTTTGGGGGAAATTGGGATGACCACTTGTGTAACATCCGTCGAAAACGGGTTTTCAAAACCCGCTTCGTTTATTAATCGAATATTTCAGTTATAATTTTCGTTGCGTATTTAATGTTCATATAAATTTTAAACGATACATAACTAATAAACATTGTTAGAATTTTAAAACATAATTAATAAAAATAAAGAAATAGTGAATAAAAAAAATAAATACCGCTGCCGGGTTTCGAACCCGGGTCAGCCGGTTCGTTAAGCAAACAACTTACCACTCCGCCACTTGACTTCTTTGTTATTATATTGAAACAATTAATACTTAAAATAAAACTCGAAATCAAAACCTGAGTTCAGCGCGCCCAATCCGCAGTCGCCGGAAATACCGACGATTTCGCCAATCACGACCGTTTTCCTTTGACTGAACGCATGTATTAACTTCGACATCGGTATCCCGCAATCCCAGTCATAACCGCCGGAAGAGTTTTGACCACGAATCAAGGTCAAATTCGGACTCGATTCATCCTGTTTCTTCCCTATAAATTCACACTCAAGTCTCTGGTAACCTTTTGCTCAAAATCGCACAATTTATCGAAGTCTTAGCACTCGCCGGAGAATTTCTGAACTCGCCGGACTGTCACCGGAAAACCGAGACTTACACCAAATCGGTAAATTTCTCGACTTTTTCCGTTTTCAATCCGTTGTTAGACATATACTAACTTCAATCCTTCAACCAGAATCGGTTCCAGACGACGTTGCCGGAAATTCTGCACTCGCCGGAAAATCTCTGGAAATTCTGAAATCACACTGTAAATCGGTACAATCATCTAAACCCCCTGATATCTCTTGTTTAGTCACTTAATTTCACATCTCATTGATCAAAGCTATTAATTGATCCGCTCAGACGAAATTCACAAATCAGAGCCGACGACCCTTGCCGGAGTTCTGAGAAAAACATCCTGTTCGGTACATTCGTTTCCGAAACTCTCTTTATCCATTACATTTCAATCATTTATATGTTAGACGAACGATTTAAGCAAGAACAGTCGGACATCTTTGTCTGTGTCGTTATAAATGAAGAAGACGAAGTCGAAATGAGTATAAGATTAATATAAACCGAATGTTTAATCAGGTTAGACACACAGTCCAGCGGTGGACTGTGTGCAAATATACAATGCACGTCACGAGTTCGAATCTACAACGTACCGACTTTCAGAATTAAAAACCAACCTTTTTAAAACTGAATCATAACGAGTCACAGCATATTTATAAGAATAATATAAACCGTAATTTAAACAGATTAGACACACAGCCCAACTGGTTGGGCTGTGCGCATACGAACCAACTCCGGGTCCCTGCAAGCGGTTCGGCCACTTTAAATCATTTTAATATTAACTCAAATAAAATAACAATTAATTAGTATATATATATATATAATTAAAATAGAGAATATTTCGGGTTAGACACGTAGCTCAGTTGGTAGAGCTGCGTGCACGCGTACGAGAGGTCCCGGGTTCGAACCTCACTCAGCGCACAACATTTCCACAGTCCAACCGGTCAACTGTCCGGTCAACGGTCAACAGACCGGTCAACAGTCAAAAAGTCAAAAATTTTTATTTCTTTTTATTTATTTATTTAATTTAAAAATCAATTAAAAATACTTAAAAATAATATTTTTAAAGTTAGAAAAGTCCTTAAACTCACAAAAATAAATCTAAAAATCCATTTATTTACCAAACTATTTCGTTATTATTTTTAGGTTAGTTTTCCTCGTCGATCAAATCCCAAAAACTCATGCGCATCCAACATTATCAAAAGAACGCACCCAGTGTGAGTGAATCTCTACCAATTCCCCGTTTTAATCACATTTTTGGGGTGTATCATATGTCGCTTAATTATTTATTATATTTTAAACACTTGTGCATCCATCATATCCGTGATCAAATGTGTATTCAATGTGTATCAATTGTTGTGTGGATTATGTTTAGATTAAAGTTATCATTTTCAGTACATGCATTTCATAGGCCCAACAGCTCCCCGTGGGAGACGGGATGAGTACAGGTGCCTCATTCGATCGATTCCGTTTGATTGAGCCTTGATCTCACATACATTATCATACATTTCATACGATCGGCTCCGTTTGATTGAGCCTTGATCTCACAATAAATTATCATTCTTGTCATATACTCATTCAAGGTGGTTTGTGATTGTTTGTTTATATATGTTTGCTCACATATGAATATTGCACAACTTTTCAATATTAAATACAACAAGAAATCAATAACAATGTTTTAAACAAGGTTCACTCGCCAACTTTTGTTGACCCAAAATTTCCCCCATTTTACACATGATACAGGTGATCCAGTTGAGGCAAGAAACACATAGGAGGGCCTAGAAGAATAAATTAGTTTAAGCTTTGGATTGTTTTACTTAGTTTCATTCCTTGTATTTGTATGAATTTGATTTGAACATTTAAGTTGTAATTTGAATTTAATAAATATGAAACATTTTAGTAAACATCATGAGCTTTGGTGATAACCCAATTATGCCCCGACTCTTATTCCGCTGCGGGTCGGGGTGTGACAGATTGGTATCAGAGCCATGACTATAGGGATATAGGATATGTTATTAGACCCTTAGAGCCTATACTATAGTTGATTGAAATTTAAATTTTTTTTTTGTGTTACATACAAAATTCATGATGTTTATATGCTTTATGTTTATTGTTACATTCAATGTTATGCAAGCATGTTCATAAGTACATATTATTATACAATGCTCGTCATGAATCATATCCTCATAACATACCATATCCATGAGAGCACACACCACATAATTCCTATGATTTTTGCAACGATTTTTGTATTTTCAAATCACATCAAAGTGAGTTCCCATGACGGGCATGTAGTAACTGGAAGGGTACGCGTACCGGTAGTCGGAACGTCCTGTCTTAGCTTGGCATTCGTATAAATCCAAAATAAAGGACCAGTTTGCCTACCTGGGGACTAACGATGAGAGTACGAAGGACCTATTAGGCCAAAGCATGCTATACCAAACGTCGTGTGAGCTAACCCCACTTTGAGTTGTCATTGTGTCTATACCTGGACACCCTCCTACCATACATCTTGCAATCATATTTCATGGTTTTCATTCGGGTGATGCGAGTGTTAAACCGCCAACACCAATGTGAATCCTACTAAGCCAATAGTCATGGGGGCCCACATGACTATACAGGCGATGGTATGGGGACATTGGAGGCCCAAACATGAGCAAACCCAAGACATCCTGTGGATGTAGTTGCATTATTGATGATTATGTTATTTTTTTTATTCTTCTTAACGACACATGACACCTAAACAGACTCCTTAAACTCACAATCTTCCTATGTAAGTTCCTGTAGATGTTGTCACACCCCGACCCGCAGCGGAAAAGGTGATCGGGGCATGATTGGGTTTTCATCAAAGCTCATGACATTTATTATAACGTTTCATATTTATTATTACAATTTAAAGGGAATCATACAATCATAATTACAACATGTTCTACACATCTTTCTAGACTTCATTATTTTCTTCTAAGGCATTTCCTATGTTTTCCTTGCTTCATCCTGTTCACCTGTATCATGTGTAAAAATGGTTTTTGGATCAACAAAAAGTTGGCGAGTGAATCCTATGAAAAACATTTGAACAAGTTTATTGAATTGATTATAAAATAAAGAGCATAACCACATATGAATAAATATAGATGTAAACTTATTCACAAAACACTTAATATTAAATAATGCACACACACATACAATAATAGCTTGTTTTGAGGCACGCGTTGTTCAACTCGTCTCCCACGAGGAACTGATGGGCCTAATGAATGAGTTTTGAGGCACGCGTTGTTCTACGAACTGATGGGCCTAATGAATGAGTTTTAAGGCACGCGTTGTTCAACTCGTCTCCCACGAGGAACTGATGGGCCTAACAAATAATTTGCATACAACTTGACAATATGTAATACATAACTACAAACAATATTTACATTCTAAGTTTAAATCATAATATGGTATGGCACGAGTTTGAATAAACGAATTAGTTTAAGCGACACATGATACACCCCAAAACGTGTAATAAAAAGGGGAGTTGTAAGATTCACTCACATTGGGTGCGTTCGGTTGATGATGTTGAATGCGCACGAGTTTAGAGGATTGATCGACGAGGAAAAACTAACCTAATTAATAACGAAAAGTAAGGTAAATAAATGGATTTTATTAACAATTTTAATAGGATTTTGGATATATTTTTGTGAGTTTAAGGCTATTTTCTAACTTTAAAAATGTTATTTTTAAGTATTTTTAATTGATTTTTAATTTAAATAAATAAATAAAATAATAAAAAATGTTGACTTTTTGACTTGACCGTTGACCGTTGACCGTTATTGTTGACCGTTGACCGGTTCGGTCGGTTATATAGTTGCACTGAGTGAGGTTCGAACTTGTGACCTCCCGTACGCGTGCACGCAGCTCTACCAACTGAGCTACGTGTCTAACCCGAAATATTTCTGTTTTTAATTATATTTATACACTAATTAAGTTAATTCGAAAATCATTTATTTTAAAAAGGAATTAATGTATCGACTCGGTGCTCTCCACAGGTCTCGAACCCGTGACCTGTGGTTTAGTTTGGCACACAGTCCACCGCTGGACTGTGTGTCTAACTTGGTAAATATTCTGGTTTTTATTATACTTAACATCTTACTGTTGTGGATTCGGTTCAGTTTAAAAAAAAAGGACATTTTATTACAGCGAAGGTGCGTGTGTCAAAGATCGAACTCGGGACGTATGCTATTGTTTGCACACTGTCCACCGCTGGACTGTGTGTCTAACCCGTTTATAATACCGATTTTAATTAATCTTATAATCACACTAGACTTCATCTTCTTCGTTCAAAACACAGACAACGGTTAACCATGCTGTTACTTGATTAATTCGGTTAACGAATAATATGAACAATTGAAAAGTATTGAACAGAAGGGTTTGGGGAAAGAAAGTACCGAACAGATTGTCTTCTTCAGAAATCCGGCAACGATTCGTCGGCTCTGTTTTGGTGACCTTCGGCTGTTAGGATCAATTAACAGTTTGGAGGGATTAGATGTGAAATTGAACTACTGAGTAACGATTATCAGTAGGTTTGAATGATCATACCGGTTAACAGCGAGTTTCCGAAAATTCCAGAAGTTTTCCGGTGAAAACAGAAAATCCGGCAACGTCGTCTGGAATAGATTCTGGGTGAGGGATTGATGTTAGCAATAGTCTAACAATGGGTTAAAACAGAAAAAGTCGAGATATTTACCGTGTAGATGAAAGTCTCGGTTTTCCGGCGACTTGCAGAGAATTCCGGCGCGTCGAGAATTGGTGTGATTGTGAGCGAAAAGGTTATCAGAGGCTAGAGGGTGTATTTATAGGGAAGAACATTGACGAATTGGGTCTGCTTACCGTCTTGATTCGTTGGTCAAAAATTCTCCGGCGGTTATGACTAATGTCGCGGACTGGACATCGGTTACCGATGTCGTTGTTAATTCTTACGTTAAGTCAAAGGTAACCGATGATGATTGGCGAAATCGTCGGATTTTCCGGCGTCAACGGATTTGGGCGCTGTGTGTGACTGGGTTTGATTTTCCAGTTTTATTATATGTATTATTTGTTTCAAGATGTTATCAAACAACACAAGTAGCGGAGTGGTTGGATGGATGTGAGTTAAGGCTTTGCTTATATCTGGCGGACCCGGGTTCGAAACCCGGCTTCAGCATTCTATTTTTATTTCATTATTTTTAATAGATTTTCAAATATAATTTTTATATTCTAATATACTTATTAATTATGTATCGCTTAAAATTAATTTGAGCATTAAATATGCAACGAAATTTTTAACTGGTTGTTCGGTTAATCAACGAAGCGGGTTTGGTTAACCCGGTTTTTGACGGATGTTACAGTATCCCCTACTTTTAGAAATTTCGTCCCGAAATTTAAGTAGTGGCATGTTTGACTCAAAAGGATAGTGTTTAATTTGACAGTTACATACTTAGAAAGAAGTAAGAGTTTAAATTTTGTTTGCGGCGGTAACGTTCCTTGTAAGGGTTGAGTACCCTGCTTCAGGAATCGCTTTTTGATGCCTATGATAATGAATATTGATAAACAGAGTTGATTGACTAAATATGATTTCATGCGCAAGAGTTTTGGTATGTTTGGAAAGATAAGGTTATATCCTAAAACAAAACTTCTAATACTAAAACCTACATGGAACTTCTCATAACTGCCTGACAAAGCCTCTGATCCTTTGGCAAGAATACTTATATATAGGAAGTACCAGCGGCGTATCCACCATATTCTTGTCAAATTTTCATTGGTTTTATCAGTAAGTTATGATTGGTTCTATGATGTGACTCTAGAACATAAATAAACACAACAACCAATGTCTGAGTCCTAATTCTGATAGTATACATATTTGAATGGTGACAGTACCTCTCTCATTTGTTATGATGGAGAGGTTAGTCTATGTAGAAATGGAACACAATCCAATTTCTTTAAATGATGAGATGATATAAATGCTAAATCAGTGAGTATAAAACAAACTTCAACCAAGACATTACTAAATCCTACATGGAACTTCTCATAACCGCCTGACAATGCCTCTGATCCTTTGACAAGAATACTTATATATAGGAAGTACCAGCGGCGTATCCACCATATTCTTGTCAAATTTTCATTGGTTTTATCAGTAAGTTATGATTAGTCCTATGTGACTCTATAACATATACAAATACAACAACCAAAGCTTGAGTCTTAATTTTGATAGTATAAATGTTTGAATGATGACAGTACCTCTCTCGTTTGTTATGATGGAGAGGTTAGTCCATGTGGAAGTGAGACACAGCTCAACTTCTTTAAATGATGAGATTGAAATACGTTGAGATGTATGATGATATAAATGCTAAATCAGTGAGTATAAAACAAACTTCAACCAAGATATTACTAAATCCTACATGGAACTTCTCATAATCACCTGACAATGCCTCTGATCCTTTGACAAGAATACTTATATATAGGAAGTACCAGCGGCGTATCCACCATATTCTTGTCAAATTTTCATTGGCTTTATCCACAAGTTATGATTAGTTCTATGTGACTCTAAAACTTAAACAAACACAATCAACCATAGCTTGAGTCTTAATTCTGATAGTATACATGTTTGAATGATGACAGTACCTCTCTCGTTTATTATGATGGAGAGGTTAGTCTATGTAGAAGTGAGACACAACTCAACTTCTTTAAATGATGACACTGAGATACGTCGTGAGGTATGATGATATGAATGTTAAATCAATGAGTATAAAAACAAAACTGGAATAGTAATTCGCATTAAGATCCTTGGATAAATTTCCAATTTATAATTGAGATACGTGAAAATTGAGATAACATAAAGAAAAAAAAAACATAAAAACTAAGCGGTTGGAGTAGAATCTTGATTTTTGGTGAAGAAGACTAGTTGGTTGGTTCGTTTGGGCCGTCATTAACTTCAACAGGATTGGCGTTGATGTTGTAGACTCTTCCTCTTGCCGGTGGCCTAGTGGTTAGGTTTTCTTGATTTGCTTGGTTAACTGGGTTTGCTTGAGCTTGGGCGTTTATGATGTTAACCAACCGAGGGCACGTGTTTCTAAAGTGGGTAGGGTCGCCACAATTAAAACAAGCTCGAACATATGGAAGCATGGGGTATTGGGGTTGTTGATATGTTTGGATCATGTTTTGAGTAGGGGGTGAGGTTTGGTTCTGAGAGGTGCGGCAAGCCTTGCTCAAATGACCATAGCGTCCACAATTCGCACATAGTCGACAAGGTAAGGTAGATGGATGGTGATAAAAACAGGTGTTACATTGAGGGTGAGGTCCAAGGTAAGGTTTCTTATTTGGGTAAGTTGAGTTGGGTGCTACTTGAGTGATTGGGATAGCTTGGAGGGGTACGGCTTGTGAGACTGGTTGATTGCGTTGGGTGACAGCGAAAAGTTGCCCATCTCGTTTTCTCTTAGAATTGGATCGTGAAGGGGATTCGGTTTGGGTGGAGTTTGAGGTTTCAGTTGATGCTTTATCCTTCTTCTTCTCCTCCTTGAAGTCTTTATTACGTATGCGGTTTTCGGTGAGCTCTGTAGCTAATTCCATTGCTGCTTCCAAAGTTGCAGGTGTGGTACTTATTACAGAGTCTTGAATTTTTGAAGGAAGACCTCGAATGTAGTGTTCGATCAAACGGTAGAGAGGAGTGAACAAGTGGGAACCATTTGATTGTACGTGGTGTGGTCGCCTTCCTTTTGTTTCAACGAATAGAACTCATCCTCTAATTTCTTGATTTCGCTCCTTGGGCAAAACCGTCTTGTCATGATTTCCTTCAACTCTTCCCAAGTCAAAGTCATAGCATCTTCAACACCTCGTTTGGCCTTCTCTGTATTCCACCAAGTAAGTGCTATTCCAAGTAAACGACCAGTAGCATATCGCACTTTGCGATCATCGGGGCAATCGTAATTTAGAAAAGTGTTCTCCATTTCTTCAAACCAATGGAGGAGAGCGGTGACACCTTCAGTCCCTTCGTATTTTGGAGGGTCGCCGGATTTGAAATGCTTGAAGGTGCATTTTGTGGTAATTGGGGAAGGGTTGACAACATTTTGATCTTCTTGATTGACGGGATTAGTGGTAAGGGCTTGTTGAACTTGAACTACAATGTTGGGTATTACGGCAGCCATTTGTTGTGCGATTTGGGCAGCCATACGCTCGCGAGCTTTTCCTGCTCTCATCTTCCTACGAGTGGAATTAGAAGACATCTACAAGGAATACATATCAAGAGTATGAGTTGGATGTTTTTGGGATCCTGTGTCGTATTTAGGAATGAACATTCATAAAATAAACATAGCATAATAAATCTACTACATCCATAGGATGTCTTGGGCTTTGCTCGTAATTGGACCTTGCATGCCGCCATACTTCACCTTCGTAATCATGTGGGCCCCCATGATTACCGGGTTTTTCATATGGTTCGCATGTGTTAGCCTGGTTACGTACACTAAAACCCGGAGAAAATCGAGAAATATGTATGTAACGTATGATATTCGGAATGTATCCCGGTGTGGATACGGTGACACCTCAAAGTGGGGTTAGTTCGAACGACGTCTGGTGTGGCATGCTTTGGCCTAATAGGTCCTTCGTACTCTCATCGTTAGTCCCCAGGTAGGCAAACTGGTCCGTTATATTGGATTTATACGAATGCCAACCTAGACAGGACGTTCCGACTATCGGTACTTGTACCCTTACAGTTACTACATGCCCGTCTCAGAACTCACTTTGATGAGATTTGAAAAAATGAAAAATGCGACAAAATTTTGAATAACGGAAGTATGAAGATGATTTGAATATGTGAGCATTGAAATATGTATGAAATTATGTATGTTTGTCTGTAAGTATAATTCACTATGTATCACAAAATGTAATATCGGAAGTGTTTGCATGCATTTGTGTATGTAATAAATATGAAAGAAATAAACATCATGAGTTTGCATATAACCACATAAACAATTAAAATCTAATCAACTATAGTATAGGCTCTAAGGGTCTAATAACCTATTCTATATCCCTATAGTCATGGCTCTGATACCAATCTGTCCACACCCCGACCCGCAGCGGAAAAGGTGATCGGGGCATGATTGGGTTTTCATCAAAGCTCATGACATTTATTATAACGTTTCATATTTATTATTACAATTTAAAGGGAATCATACAATCATAATTACAACATGTTCTACACATCTTTCTAGACTTCATTATTTTCTTCTAAGGCATTTCCTATGTTTTCCTTGCTTCATCCTGTTCACCTGTATCATGTGTAAAAATGGTTTTTGGATCAACAAAAAGTTAGCGAGTGAATCCTATGAAAAACATTTGAACAAGTTTATTGAATTGATTATAAAATAAAGTGCATAACCACATATGAATAAATATAGATGTAAACTTATTCACAAAACACTTAATATTAAATAATGCACACACACATACAATAATAGCTTGTTTTGAGGCACGCGTTGTTCAACTCGTCTCCCACGAGGAACTGATGGGCCTAATGAATGAGTTTTGAGGCACGCGTTGTTCTACGAACTGATGGGCCTAATGAATGAGTTTTAAGGCACGCGTTGTTCAACTCGTCTCACACGAGGAACTGATGGGCCTAACAAATAATTTGCATACAACTTGACAATATGTAATACATAACTACAAACAATATTTACATTCTAAGTTTAAATCATAATATGGTATGGCACGAGTTTGAATAAACGAATTAGTTTAAGCGACACATGATACACCCCAAAACGTGTAATAAAAAGGGGAGTTGTAAGATTCACTCACATTGGGTGCGTTCGGTTGATGATGTTGAATGCGCACGAGTTTAGAGGATTGATCGACGAGGAAAAACTAACCTAATTAATAACGAAAAAGTAAGGTAAATAAATGGATTTTATTAACAATTTTAATAGGATTTTTGGATATATTTTTGTGAGTTTAAGGCTATTTTCTAACTTTGAAAATGTTATTTTTAAGTATTTTTAATTGATTTTTAATTTAAATAAATAAATAAAATTAAAAAAAATGTTGACTTTTTGACTTGACCGTTGACCGTTGACCGGTTCGGTCGGTTATATAGTTGCACTGAGTGAGGTTCGAACTTGTGACCTCCCGTACGCGTGCACGCAGCTCTACCAACTGAGCTACGTGTCTAACCCGAAATATTTCTGTTTTTAATTATATTTATACACTAATTAAGTTAATTCGAAAATCATTTATTTTAAAAAGGATTTAATGTATCGACTCGGTGCTCTCCACAGGTCTCGAACCCGTGACCTGTGGTTTAGTTTGGCACACAGTCCACCGCTGGACTGTGTGTCTAACTTGGTAAATATTCTGGTTTTTATTATACTTAACATCTTACTGTTGTGGATCCGGTTCAGTTTAAAAAAAAAGGACATTTTATTACAGCGAAGGTGCGTGTGTCAAGGATCAAACTCGGGACGTATGCGTATTGTTTGCACACTGTCCACCGCTGGACTGTGTGTCTAACCCGTTTATAATACCGATTTTAATTAATCTTATAATCACACTAGACTTCATCTTCTTCGTTCTAAACACAGACAACGGTTAACCATGCCGTTACTTGATTAATTCGGTTAACGAATAATACGAACAATTGAAAAGTATTGAACAGAAGGGTTTGGGGAAAGAAAGTACCGAACAGATTGTCTTCTTCAGAAATCCGGCAACGATTCGTCGGCTCTGTTTTGGTGACCTTCGGCTGTTAGGATCAATTAACAGTTTGGAGGGATTAGATGTGAAATTGAACTACTGAGTAACGATTATCAGTAGGTTTGAATGATCATACCGGTTAACAGCGAGTTTCCGAAAATTCCAGAAGTTTTCCGGTGAAAACAGAAAATCCGGCAACGTCGTCTGGAATAGATTCTGGGTGAGGGATTGATGTTAGCAATAGTCTAACAATGGGTTAAAACAGAAAAAGTCGAGATATTTACCGTGTAGATGAAAGTCTCGGTTTTCCGGCGACTTGCAGAGAATTCCGGCGAGTGAAATTTCATCGAGAATTGGTGTGATTGTGAGCGAAAAGGTTATCAGAGGCTAGAGGGTGTATTTATAGGGAAGAACATTGACGAATTGGGTCTGATTACCGTCTTGATTCGTTGGTCAAAAATTCTCCGGCGGTTATGACTAATGTCGCGGACTGGACATCGGTTATAACCGATGTCGTTGTTAATTCTTACGTTAAGTCAAAGGTAACCGACGATGATTGGCGAAATCGTCGGATTTTCCGGCGTCAGCGGATTTGGGCGCGCTGTGTGATTGGGTTTGATTTTCCAGTTTTATTATATGTATTAATTGTTTCAAGATGTTATCAAACAACACAAGTAGCGGAGTGGTTGGATGGATGTGACTTAAGGCTTTGCTTATATCTGGCTGACCCGGGTTCGAAACCCGGCTTCAGCATTCTATTTTTATTTCATTATTTTTAATAGATTTTCAAATATAATTTTTATATTCTAATATACTTATTAATTATGTAACGCTTAAAATTAATTTGAGCATTAAATATGCAACGAAATTTTTAACTGGTTGTTCGGTTAATAAACGAAGCGGGTTTGGTTAACCCGGTTTTTGACGGATGTTACAGATGTCGGCTAGGCAGCTACGTGGAGGTAGAAAGTCAGGAAGGTCAAACGAACGCTTGGCCACCCAAAATGCAAAACAAATGGCCGCGGTACTTCCTGACATCGTAATTCAAGTCCAACAAGCTCTCACCGCGAATCCCATCAACCCTCCTAATCAAGAAGACCAGAACGTCGACAACCCTCCCTCCAAAAAGTGCTCCTACAAACACTTCAAGTCTTGCGATCCCCCGAAATATGAAGGGACCGAAGGTGTCACTGCTCTCCTCCACTGGTTTGAGGAAATGGAAAACACCTTCCTCAATTGCGATTGTCCCGAGGATCGCAAGGTACGTTACGCAACCGGGAGACTGTTTGGGGTAGCCCTTACCTGGTGGAATACAGAAAAGGGTAAGAGAGGAGTCGAAGATGCCATGGCTTTAACATGGGAAGAACTAAGGGAAATAATGACAAGACGCTTCTGTCCAAGAAGCGAAATCAAGAAGTTGGAAGATGAATTCAACTCATTAAAACAAAAGGAAGGAGATCATACTTCCTACAACAAAAGATTTCTTGAGCTGAACCAAATGATCCCCAACTTGTTCACCCGAGTGTACCGTTTAGTTGAACATTACATTCGAGGCCTCCCCTCGAAAATCCAAGATTCGGTTCTAAGCACTTCGCCTGCAACACTCGAAGCCGCAATGGAATTAGCCACAGAACTCACCGGGAATCGCATCCGAAATGGCAAATTCAAGGATGAGAAAAAGAAAGCCCCCATTGAGGCCCAAACTTTAAACCATTCCACCTCCTCTTCAAAATTTGATGGTAAGAGGAAACGAAACAACAGAAATTTTGCTGTCACACAAACAAACCCTCCACTCACTGCCGCACCAATCACCCAAGTTGCTCCCTCAGCTGCACCATATAAAAAGCCATACTCCGGCCCATACCCAAAATGCAACCGTTGTCAATACCATCACCTTCCTGAACATCCCTGCCAACATTGCACCAGCTGTGGCCGTGCGGGTCACACCATCCAAACATGTCGTACGCTTCAGCGAATGAACCGCAATCAACCCTCAACCCAAACCCACCATCAAATAGTGGGTCAAGCCCAACAACCTTTACTCCTACCACCAGCCCAACATGTAGCCCAATCCTACTACCAGCCCAACTACCCCATGATGCAACCTATGCGGGCTTGTTACAACTGTGGGGACCCGAACCACTTCAGGAACACCTGTCCACGCTTGGTGAACATCATCCATGCCCAAGCTCAAGCAAATCCGGTAAACCAAGCTAACCAAGCTCCTCCACCTGCTAGAGGAAGAGCTTTCAACATCAACGCCAACCAAGCTAGGGCTGACAACAACGTGGTTAACGGTACGTTTCTCGTCAATGGTAGTTATGCATCCATATTATTCGATACTGGCGCGGATAAGAGTTTTGTGTCTTTAGAATTTGAACCCATCCTCAACCAAACTCGTGATAACTCATGGAATCTCTAACGGTGGAAGTTGCTGATGGAAAACCAGTCTCACTAAACTCTATTATACGAAATTGTACCCTCACTCTAAATGATCACGATTTTCCATTTGACCTCATTCCTATGAAGCTGGGAAGTTTCGATATTATAATCGGTATGGACTGGCTCAGCCAACATCACGCTGAAGTAGTATGCCGCGAAAAGTTTATTCGCATTCCTCTTGCAGACGGTCAGACCCTACGAATCTTTGGAGAAACCCCGTCGAAAGGACTCAAATTAATGTCCTGCCTTCAAGCCCGAAAATATCTCCGCAAAAACTATGTCGCATTCCTAACTCACGTCGTCAAGAAGGGAAACAAGGAGAAGAAACTCGAAGATATACCGGTAGTGAAATAATTCCCACAAGTCTTTCCCGACGACATCTCAGGACTTCCTCCCGTGAGAGAAGTCGAATTCCGCGTTGATCTTATACCTGGTGCTACACCAGTCGCAAAATCTCCTTATAGGTTAGCCCCATCCGAAATGCAAGAGCTGGCCAGTCAACTGCAAGAGTTGACTGACAAAGGATTCATACGTCCTAGCTCCTCGCCTTGGGGTGCACCTGTCCTTTTTGTGAAGAAGAAAGACGGAACGTTTCGCATGTGTATAGATTATAGAGAGCTCAACAAGTTAACGGTTAAAAATCGCTACCCATTACCTCGCATCGATGACCTTCTAGACCAACTTAAAGGCGCCACTTGTTTTTCAAAAATCGACCTTCGTTCTGGTTATCATCAACTCAGAGTACATGAAGAAGACGTCCCAAAGACCGCCTTCCGAACTCGTTATGGTCATTACGAATTCATGGTCATGCCATTTGGGTTAACCAACGTTCCAGCTGTCTTCATGGATCTAATGAATAGGGTATGCAAACCCTACCTTGACCGCTTTGTCATAGTCTTCATCGACGACATCCTCATCTACTCAAAGTCTAAGTCTGATCATGAACGACACCTTCGACTCATCGTTACACTCTTAAGGACAGAAAAGCTGTACGCTAAGTTCTCGAAATGTGAATTCTGGTTAAGGGAAGTACAATTCCTTGGACACGTCGTCAATGACAAGGGAATTCATGTTGATCCCTCAAAAATCAAGGCAGTACAGGAATGGCAAGCGCCACGTACCCCCACCGAAGTAAGATCATTTCTTGGTTTGGCTGGTTACTATCGCCGCTTCATTGCCAATTTCTCCCGTATTGCTGTACCACTCACGGCTTTGACTCATAAAGGAAAACCCTTCATATGGGGACCTAAACAAGAAGAAGCCTTCCAAATCCTTAAGCAAAAGCTTTGTGACGCATCTATCCTCACACTTCCGGAAGGTTGCGATGACTTTGTAGTATATTGCGACGCATCAGGGCAAGGGTTAGGCTGTGTATTAATGCAAAGAGGAAAAGTGATAGCCTATGCTTCTAGGCAACTCAAAGTTCATGAGAAGAACTACACCACCCACGACCTGGAACTTGGAGCCGTTGTATTCGCTCTCAAGATATAGAGACATTACCTCTACGGTACCAAGTGTGAAATATACACTGACCACAAGAGTATCCAACATATCTTTAACCAAAAGGAGTTGAATATGAGGCAACGAAGATGGGTCGAACTGCTTAACGACTACGACTGTGAAATTCGGTACCATCCTGGCAAGGCAAACGTGGTGGCCGATGCGCTCAGCCGAAAAGGTTATGTGAACTCCATTTGTCTTCTATGTTCACAAATCATAACCGACATCAAAGATCGAATCCGAGAAGCTCAACATGTTTCAGTAACAGAAAACGATGTACGCGATGAACTGTCATGTGGAGCAGAACTTAAAATCGAAACCAAATCCGACGGTATTCTATACTATCTAAATCGCATATGGATTCCCGACCGCGATAACCTTCGAGACTTCCTCATGGATGAGGCGCACAAAACACGATACTCTGTACACCCAGGAGCCGACAAGATGTATCAAGACCTACGATACACCTACTGGTGGCCGGGCATGAAAAAGGATATCGCTGTTTTTGTTTCCAAGTGCCTTACCTGTTCCAAAGTAAAAGCTGAACATCAAAGACCTTCAGGACTTCCAACCCAACCTGAAATACCTGTATGGAAGTGGGAAAACATAACCATGGACTTCATTACCGGGTTACCTCGCACCTCCAGTGGGTATGACACCATATGGGTAATCATTGACCGTCTTACAAAATCAGCTCACTTCATTCCGATTCGCGAGGACTTAAAAAATGAGAAGTTAGCTCGTATCTACATCAGCGAAATCGTAAGCCGTCATGGTGTACCTATAAGCATCATTTTAGACCGTGATGGTCATTTCACTTCACGAACATGGCGAGCCGTACATGCCGCCTTGGGTACACGATTAGACCTCAGTACCGCTTTTCATCCTAAAACTGATGGACAATCTGAACGCACCATCCAAACTCTTGAAGACATGCTTCGAGCGTGTGTCATAGACTTCAAGGGAAATTGGGACTCTCATCTACCATTAGTTGAATTTTCGTACAACAATAGTTATCACTCAAGTATCGGCATGGCTCCTTTCGAAGCTTGGTCGTAAGTGCCGATCTCCAGTATGTTGGCACGAAATTGGGGAAGCTCAAATCACCGGTCCAGAATTAATTCAAGAAACAACAGACAAGATCCATCAAATTCGAAACAATCTTCTAGCGGCACAAAGTCGTCAAAAGAGTTATGCAGACAAACGACGAAAGCCCTTGGAGTTTAACATTGGTGATCAAGTACTTTTAAAAGTATCACCGTGGAAGGGAGTAGTTCGTTTTGGCCAGAAGGGCAAGCTAGCACCACGCTACGTAGGACCTTTCAAGATACTCGAAAGAGTAGGACCTGTAGCATACAAGCTTGACCTACCAGAAGAACTCAACAGAATTCACCCCACATTCCACGTATCAAACTTAAAGAAGTGCCTCGCCGATGAAAACCTCCATATTCCCCTAGAAGATATTCAGATAGATGAATCTATGCACTTCATTGAAAGACCAGTAGAGATCATGGACTTCGGAGAAAAATGTTTAAGACGGAGTCGTATTCCAATTGTTAGGGTACGCTGGGAGTCGAAACGAGGACCTGAGTTTACTTGGGAACGTGAAGACTCAATGCGCGAAAAATACCCGCATCTTTTTCCTGTTACCACTACTACTTAAATTTCGGGACGGAATTTCTAAAAGTAGGGGATACTGTAACATCCGTCGAAAAACGGGTTTTCAAAACCCGCTTCGTTTATTAATCGAATATTTCAGTTATAATTTTCGTTACGTATTTAATGTTCATATAAATTTTAAACGATACATAACTAATAAACATTGTTAGTATTTTAAAACATAATTAATAAAAATAAAGAAATAGTGAATAAAAAAAATAAATACCGCTGCCGGGTTTCGAACCCGGGTCAGCCGGTTCGTTAAGCAAACAACTTACCACTCCGCCACTTGACTTCTTTGTTATTATATTGAAACAATTAATACTTAAAATAAAACTCGAAATCAAAACCTGAGTTCAGCGCGCCCAATCCGCAGTCACCGGAAATACCGACGATTTCGCCAATCACGACCGTTTTCCTTTGACTGAACGCATGTATTAACTTCGACATCGGTTATAACCGATGTCTAATCCCGCAATCCCAGTCATAACCGCTGGAAGAGTTTTGACCACGAATCAAGGTCAAATTCGGACTCGATTCATCCTGTTTCTTCCCTATAAATTCACACTTAAGTCTCTGGTAACCTTTTCGCTCAAAATCGCACAATTTATCGAAGTCTTAGCACTCGCCGGAGAAATTCTGAACTCGCCGGACTGTCACCGGAAAACCGAGACTTACATCAAATCGGTAAATTTCTCGACTTTTTTGTTTTCAATCCATTGTTAGACATATACTAACTTCAATCCTTCAACCAGAATCGGTTCCAGACGACGTTGCCGGAAATTCTGCACTCGCCGGAAAATCTATGGAAATTCTGAAATCACATTGTAAATCGGTACAATCATCTAAACCCCCTGATATCTCTTGTTTAGTCACTTAATTTCACATCTCATTGATCAAAGCTATTAATTGATCCACTCAGACGAAATTCACAAATCAGAGCTGACGACCCTTGCCGGAGTTCTGAGAAAAACATCCTGTTCGGTACATTCGTCTCCGAAACTCTCTTTATCCATTACATTTCAATCATTTATATGTTAGACGAACGATTTAAGCAAGAACAGTCGGACATCTTTGTCTGTGTCGTTATAAATGAAGAAGACGAAGTCGAAATGAGTATAAGATTAATATAATTATACAATGCACGTCACGAGTTCGAATCTTACAACGTACCGACTTTCAGAATTAAAAACCAACCTTTTTAAAACTGAATCAGAACGAGTCACAGCATGTTTATAAGAATAATATAAACCGTAATTTAAACAGATTAGACACACAGACCAACTGGTTGGGCTGTGCGCATACGAACCGAAGGACCCGAGTTCGACTCCGGGTCCTTGCAAGCGGTTCGGCCACTTTAAATCGTTTTAATATTAACTCAAATAAAATAACAATTAATTAGTATATATATATATAATTAAAATAGAGAATATTTCGGGTTAGACACGTAGCTCAGTTGGTAGAGCTGCGTGCACGCGTACGAGAGGTCCGAGGTTCGAACCTCACTCAGCGCACAACATTTCCACAGTCCAACTGGTCAACTGTCCGGTCAACGGTCAACGGACCGGTCAACGGTCAAAAAGTCAAAAAATTTTATTTATTTTTATTTATTTATTTAATTTAAAAATAATATTTTTAAAGTTAGAAAAAGTCCTTAAACTCACAAAAATAAATCTAAAAATCCATTTATTTACCGAACTATTTCGTTATTATTTTTAGGTTAGTTTTCCTCGTCGATCCAATCCCAAAAACTCGTGCGCATCCAACATCATCAAAAGAACGCACCCAATGTGAGTGAATCTCTACCAATTCCCCGTTTTAATCACATTTTTTGGGTGTATCATGTGTCGCTTAATTATTTATTATATTTTAAACACTTGTGCATCCATCATATCCGTGATCAAATGTGTATTCAATATGTATCAATTGTTGTGTGGATTATGTTTAGAGTAAAGTTATCATTTTCAGTACTTGCATTTCATAGGCCCAACAGCTCCCCGTGGGAGACGGGTTGAGTACAGGTGCCTCATTCGATCGGTTCCGTTTGATTGAGCCTTGATCTCACATACATCATCATACATTTCATACGATCGGCTCCGTTTGATTGAGCCTTGATCTCACAATACATTATCATTCATGTCATATACTCATTCAAGGTGGTTTGTGATTGTTTGTTTATATATGTTTGCTCACATATGAATATTGCACAACTTTTCAATATTAAATACAACAAGAAATCAATAACAATGTTTTAAACAAGGTTCACTCGCCAACTTTTGTTGACCCAAAATTTCCCCCATTTTACACATGATACAGGTGATCCAGTTGAGGCAAGAAACACATAGGAGGGCCTAGAAGAATAAATCAGTTTAAGCTTTGGATTGTTTTACTTAGTTTCATTTCCTTGTATTTGTATGAATTTGATTTGAACATTTAAGTTGTAATTTGAATTTAATAAATATGAAACATTTTAGTAAACATCATGAGCTTTGGTGATAACCCAATTATGCCCCGACTCTTATTCCGCTGCGGGTCGGGGTGTGACAACTTGCCACTAGTAGAATTTTCATACAACAATAGCTACTAAAGCAGTATTAAAATGGCGCCATACGAAATGTTGTATGGGAGTAAATGTAGAACCCTTGTATGTTGGGGACAAGTAGGACAAAGAGAGCTTAAGGATATAGTAGCAAGAACCAATGAAAAGATTGACCATGTACGAGCTCGGTTAATGGCAGCACAGGACCAACAAAAGCCCTATGCGGACAAAAAAAGGCGTCCTATTGAAATCCAAGTGGGGGATCGAGTAATAGTGAAGGTCTCCCCGTGAAAGGGTGTGATTCGATTTCGTAAACAAGGGAAGTTGGGTCCTCATTATATTGGGCCATATAAAATTTTAGCTCGTATTGGAAAGGTAGCGTATCGATTAGAATTGCCCCCAGCTCTAGATGGCATTCATGACACCTTTCATGTGTCACAATTATGAAAGTGCCTCGTTGGCTCACATACCATTTGAAGACATTGTGGTAGACGAAAGAATGAATTATATCGAAAAGTCGGTAGCCATAAAAGATTCCAAGGTAAAGACCCTTCGTAACAAGGAGATTAAGCAAGTATTAGTTCAATTGCAACACAGGAAAGGATCGGATCTCACTTGGGAACCAGATGAAGAAATGCGAAAGTATTACCCGACTTTATTTGGTACGTATTTAGGTTTCGGGGACGAAACCTTCTCTAAGGAGGGTAGATTTGTAACACCCCAAATTGCATATACTACTTAATAAAATTAAAGATAAATAAATATGAAAATAAAGTCCTAGCCATTATTAACTAGGCACCAAACTTGAGGGACTGAAAGTGAATAAAGTAAAGTTGAATTAATACTAACATAAATAAAAAAAATACACGTACACATCAGTGATGTATGTGTGTATCGACCACAAGCCAGAGAAGAAGAACAAGCCCTTTAATCTAACAAATATGCAAAATGGAAGAGAAATTGAAGATAAAATCTATGCATGAGCTAGGATTCCTGATCATCTAAGTGTTTCTAACATCAAGTAAGTTGAATTTTATGTTCTAGTGATGAATGAGAAAGTGGGTTATGTCTAATCCGTGAATGTAGTATGAAATTGAACATGAATATTAATTAATAACGATGTGTAGATGTTGTAATGTGCTTGATTCTGATTATATTGATGATTTGGGATGAAACTCATTTGTGTTTATAGAATGATGAAGGTTAAAGAATTTATGTTTAAATTAGTGAAATATTAATGTTGGGATAGTATTGTGGAAAGTATTTTGATAAATGATTTGATATAAAACATAAGATACATGATTACGATAATGGTTGTGAGAATTGAGCAATGATGTTAATCCATAGATGAACTAGGAAGAATGTGCTTTAACCACTTGTACATTATGCTTTAGGATGGTACGCACACCACGTATGCGATGAAATGCTTTGAATTGAATTAGTTGGGTTTTGACACCAAAACTTGTTAGATTGATGAATTAGTATGAAAATGGAATTGTATGCGGTTAATTAACACCATGATTGAAAGTCAAAGTGTGTGTATATAATGGACATTGTGAAAGCTAAATATGTAATATTGCATCTTATAGGAGTGAAGAAAGAAGGAGATACAAGTCATCCGAAGACACTTGAAACGCAAGATCACGGTAAGTTCGTGTGAATTTCTCTTTATAGTAGTGTAGATTATTGCATAAGTTTTATGTTAGTTGTTACTACGCTATAAATTAGGTGGAAAAGATGATGAAGGTGATATACATAGAGAACATAAAGGAATTAAGAAGTATGTATGATGATCCCTTACAAACGGGTTGGATGAATTGAAATGAGAGTAAGAGGAAATGACATTAGCGATAATCGTTTCAATTTGGTATTGCTAGCAAGAAAGAAATGAATGATATTTGTATAAATTGTCGTTAGACCTTGGTGAAAGGTCAACTATATGAAGAATTGGTAGATTTGAGAATCGAGATTAAAGAATTATACTAATAAGTATTTGTGTATTGTATGATAGGAAAATCTCACTCATGAAGATGGCGAGCTTGGTTCGAACACATTGTACTCATTTTTACGCTTCTGGTTCATGCTTGTTTCTAAACGGGTCAAAACGCTTTTGGTTGTAAACGTTGACTAAGCATTTAGATATTTGTAAAGTTAGTTAGGAGCTTGTATTTTGTTACGATAGTTCGGGTTAACACTCATGATGAACCTTTGAAGTTTGTGTTTACTCGAACTAGACTAAAAGGGTATTTTGATAAATTACTTAAATTGGTAACGGAAGTTGGAAATTTTAGTATTTTATTGACGTTTTGACTTTATGAAATATAGGCATAACAGTATTGGTGGTTGGAAGGTGATGAAGAATCGTGGTGTTAGGATTTTTAATTGAAGTCGATGAAGAGGAAATGGTTCTAACGGAACCAAATTGACGGATTTACCCTCGCATGTTATGCATGTAAGGGAATTTAATTGATTAAATTAACTTGGTTAGTTATAAAGAATTGAATCTGGAACAAAAATAAACTTAAATGTTGTTTTTAGCAAGTTTTAAATATTAAGGATGGAACCAGTGGCAGACGCAAAAATTATTTGCTGGGGGTGCGGATGAGAGGTTCAACCATATTTTCAAGAGGTGCGCTTGGGATTTTTGTCTGAAAAATATAGTAAAATATTTTTTAAGGGTTGCGTACGCCCACCCAAGAAGACACTTAGGTCCGCCCCTGGATGGAACCTACAAATTTGAGGAAGCATAAAGAACGTTTTGTGCAATTTACTCTTATCTTAGCAAGGAGCTACACCAAACATACAAGAAGCCAAAATATGGCACACTGAACACCAAAAAAGAACCGAAGGAAAAATTACATTACAATAACTAGTTGAAACCCTCGAATCTTCTCCAATTTTCCAAAGTGATCGCATAATCTTTGGAAAGGTTTTTTACCCACAAGTAACTCATTGTCTTCACTTCCTCCAAAATCATTGTTACCTCCGGATAAGATCCGTTAAAAATTAACTTGTTTCTTGCAGCCCATATACTCTAAATTGTGACATGAACAATGGCATGAAGGAAAGAAGTAAACTACGAGACAATATTGATGACATGTACGTTTGAGATTCTATAACTTGTAGATTACTACTCACAGACTGCATCTGATATATCAATATGTAGACAAAAAGAGGCATCCTCGCAACTTTATATGTAAAATGAAGCTTGTCACTGAGGTATACTCGGAATTCGAATAACGAAAGGGTAAAGGACGTCATATTATATAAAAAAACTAAGGAGGTGTTTGTTTTTTCAGAAGACCTCTTCTAGCCTCTTATGTATCGTGCAGACGTTTAGCTCTGCAGACCGTTTGTTTTTTAGAAGACATTTCATTAAAAAATATCTTCAAACCTCTGCGCGTCCTCTTCCCACGCAGACATGGTCCAATGTCTTCCCACCTCTTCCAACCCTCTCTCAAGCCATGGATGCTTCCAACCCGAAATCGATCTGAAACGAACATGAAGATGAATAATAATAACTCTAAACCCTAACAATTCATCAAAAAAAAAAAAAAGATTTGAGAATTGATTACTAACCTTTTCGATAAAGATTAGCGAAAATCGTTATGAGTATTGTGGGAGAACAACACAGGTTCCAAATTCCAAATAATTGAATCAAAATTAAAATTCAAAAAAGGATCTAGAAACATGCATTTACTTTCCACCATGATTAAGTGTCACCACCACAGGTATTGCCTTCTCAAAATATGAAATCGGAAAAGATGGAGTAGTCTTTTTTTTTTTTTTTTTTTTTTTTTTTGTAAACTTTAATCCAATAATTGTAAGTCACAGCTATCAATATTGCTCACAGATGAAACATCTAGTGTACAATCAAACATAATGCAATTTTGGGTAAGAGAACACAGTCTATTCTATGGTTGTGTCATGTATCGACTGCCTAATGTATATGTAAAGGATTTGTTGACACTTGAACAACCATGCAACGTAAAAAACCACATTGATACCACGAATTGGCCACAAAGGTTCTGGACAAATTTATTTAGTCTTTGAATTTTTAAGTCAACAACATGTCTAACATGAGCACATCTTTATAAAACTTATAAATGCCATTTTTTTGATAAATTAAGCCAAAATTTTATAAAACAATTCACGATTTATAATAAAGTGTGTTGATGAGAACATGACATAAGATCCAAAATTGAAATTTGATCACTAGAATAAATTTTATAAAATTAGAATGTGTATAAAAATGATATTTAAAAAAAAGGGGGGAGTGTAAAACAAAAATGGTTGTAAAAATAGAAAGTGTTCTGCCACATTTTGAAGTTTTCTTGAGAACTCAGTATATACCTTCTAAAACAATTCTTCAACAATTGAGTATTTTACACAAGTTTTCATTTAATATCATACCAACTTTTTCTTCTTTTTTTTTAAAAAAAAAAATACTTATTAAAAAGTTGTCAAACCTTGATGTTTTCTAAGATGTAAATTCACACTCAAATGGTTAGAGAATGACCGGAAAAAGCAAAGAAGAAAAAAAGTAGGTTTTTAAAAGGAAAGAAAAAGCGATCAAACTACTAAGGATTAGGAGTCATTAAGATACTATTTACCTTGATTAAGGAAAAGAGTGAAATTACTATCTGGAATGCAGATAAACTAATGGTGATCTTCACGACTCTACCTAACTAGAGAGAGTTATAGTGTGATCTCTACCAAACTAGAGAAAACGTTGCGGTTAATTAGTTAATAGCAACTGGAAATAGCGTGATAGTTTTAAGTAAAAACAACGAATTCAAATCTTGATTTAAAAACCTTGTAGCACACATAAGGTGAATTATTTAACATCCACCTGAATCAATATAAATCTTTGCGTTAATATGATGATATCACTTTTACCATAATCTATTCACGTGTTGTATCAGAACTTATAATACTTTTACAACTAATATCTTCTCAAGCAATAAAGACTAAAAAACACATATAAATAGGTTATGTAACTTAAACTTCTGCGCAAGGCCGGCCCAAGCCCAAGTATTTTGAGATTTAGGCTTTAGGCCTCTGTTAGGGCATAGGTTTTACTAGTTATTGATCAGGTATCCTGAAGCGTTGCCTGGATCAGTTATCCTTAGAGGATGGTGCAGACACCTAGAGGATCAAGGATCCTTAACATTACTTATGATTTCTAAAATTCTTCTCTATGTTTTCTAATGTTAGTATGCAGGTTATGGACGACGTGGACTAAGTCTTAGCTGGAATCTCGGGAATAATTTGTTCAAGATGCTGCATATGTTGATTCCACTAACAGTCATGGAGCTTGAACATGGTCATCCTTGAATTTCGGACTTAGTTGTTAGCTTAATTCAAAAGGGGTTGATCAAGCGTTAGATAGAGCAATTACGATTACACACACACTTTCGCATACATTGCAAACTAGAGCTCTCTACACACTTAGCATTCGATTGTACCACACTTGATCAACATCCAAAGTTGTAATCTTTTTTGTGCAATATAGTTGATAGTGATAGTTTTTCACTATACGAGGTTTTTATACCAGCGATCTACTAGTGATCAAGGGGTTTTACTCATACAAATCGTTGTGTTCATCTTCACATTCATCAAGCAACTCATTTTCTCACTCAAGCACTCTACTTCACTTTACAAATTTGATTACACTATCCTTAATCAGATTTGTGACCAAAACAGCCTCTAACTTTAAAAAAAAGTTATATATGATATTTGGGCTGATCTGAACTTTTCTTTACACATACTACAAATACAAAAATATATATAAATACAAAAAAATTAATTAACTTCGCCAACAATAAACCTTTTATTTTATTTTGCCGGTCTCAAGCCTAGGCAAAGGAGGGTTTTTCTCAAATAGTGTTTTTTATTTGTTTGAAAAAAAGGCCTCGAGTTTTTAATTCGCTTTAGGCTACCAAAATGGTTGGGCCAGCCCTACTTCTATAGATCTCCTACATGAGTAGTTACACTGTTTTTTAACTTCTAATCACAAATCCTGATGTTAACAACTTGACTCTTTCCCGGTCATAGTACAAACTAAGGTTGTTCAGAAGCCGAGACGAACTGAGCGAACCTTAGGTCGTGTTTGGCTCGTTTACGAGTGGAGCCGAGCCGAGCCAATCTGTTCGTTTACAAGTGAGCCAACAATCGAACGAGCATTTCCCAAGTATTAAATGCCTAAGCGAATGGCGAGCGATTTAGATAGCCATACTGTCTAGTGTGTCATCCGGTTTAAATTGTCGCTTAGCAACTTAAGGTTTTACTTTTAGATTTAGTGTTAAGCGAGCCGTGCCGATTTAAACCATATGAATACAAAATCACATACACAAATTCATTTTCTAAGACTTTTTCACCATTTTTGAATTTAAATACTTTTATATATATGTCTTCCCAAACATATTACAAGGAAGTGTCAAAACTCCTTCCAACAAAATATTAATATTACAGCAGACACCAAACACTAGAAAATGTTTGATAAATGAACAAATACAAAATAAAGTAAAAGTCAAAATATTGACTTTTTCATAGCTAAATTTCTACATATCACTCACATATCAGTTCTTGATGATTGACTCTGTTGACACAAATTACATACTGGTACACGGGAAATTATCTCCTGCATCGTCTATATCGCGAGTCTTCTACAGCCGCTTCATAAACCGGCCGATCTTCCTAATCTGTCTCGTAATATCTTCACACCCATGTACCTGCATCACACCATATAATTATATAACCAAACACAATTGTTATATGTTAAAACACAAGCAACAACTATTTAATGTAACGTTGTGTTATATTGTTGAACGGGCCATGTTCATAGGTTGACTGTTGATGGGTCAAACTTGACACGGGCCAAAAATATATATATTTACCATACCTGCCCAACATCATAACTGTGGCTTGGGGGTTCGTGCCAGGGGATTCATGAAAAGTTGACCCGTCGATGACTCGAAGCCTGTGGACCCCAATGACCTCATAATCCTTGTTCACCACGTGGCCGACATGGCATCCGCCATGGTAGTGCCAAATGGAGATCACGGTGTCTTTACAAAACTGCTTGAGCGATTTTGTGTCGTTTGAGTGTCGTGGTATCATATTAATGTTTGCGGTTACGCTCATGTTGAGCAACTTTTCAACCGTGTGTTTGTTACCTTTGGTGAATTTAAGGAAAGGTTTGGACCGCAGGAGTTTTTTCACAATGCGGATCCCTTTTACGCATTGTCGAAGATCTCTCGGGTGACTAAAGTAGTTAAAAGTGACAATTGGATTATCGTCGACGTTTGTGTTGTTTAAAACCAGTTGCCCTTTTGACTTTGGGTAAGCGATTTTTTCTAATATGAAACCGCCGTGAAATGCTTCGTGTGGGAGATCTTTCTTGTTTCGTTTGAACGCTTCGATGGCTTCTTGTGTCCGTCTTTTTGGTGGAATGGTCGAAAGTTGCCCGATCTGTTATCAGTTGACAGTTATAAACCATTTGTGGTATATAATATAAGATCTTAAAATATTACCTCAGCCGAGGCGACACCATGGTGGCAGTGAATGCTATCGGGTGACTGACTAAACCCGCTGCTTGCTTCAATGTACACGCCCTTTTTCGTTATCCCGACTGTTTCAATTAACGACTGATTGACAGGCCTATTAAACGGCACAAAAATAGAGTTCAACGGGTTATCGGACATATGTTTCCCAACAAATTTGTTATCATGCACCACCGAAATGTTCAGCTTCTCGAGATCAGCCTTTGGTCCTATTCCACTAAGCAATAGTAGTTGTGGGCTTCCTATGGCCCCACATGTTACTATTACCTCGCTCCTCCGTCGTTTCGAGATATGGCCACATGTTGCGCCCCGTTTTCATCTTTGAAACGTACCCCAACCGCCCTCGGTTTTAAACCTATAATCGACATAGACCATGAAGTTATTTTAGTATGACCAGTCATGTTGTGTTATAAAATAAGACTAAGAGTAACCTCTTGTATTAAAGCAGGAGTGGGCCAAGTGGCTTCTTTATAGGGCCCATTACCCAATATGACAATACACTGATTTTTTATGTCAATACTTACCGGTAGTGTCAAAAATGATTTTTTGAACGCGGGCATGAATCAAAACATCGAGGTTTTCAGCGTTTGCGGAGGCTAGTAGCTCAGCAGCGGTGTGTCGACAGCCATACTTATCGAAAATGGTTCCTCCAATTTTCGTACCATACAAGTGGTCATAGGTGAACCCATTGTTTGGTGCAATACCAACTTCCACAAGACTGTCTCGAACCACTCGTTGCCATGGTTCGAATATGGGCTCATGAACAATTTGCTTTTCGACCCACGGGTATGATTCATTCACCAATTCTGCATCCCACCCTGCTTTACTAACATATCTACAAACAAATTTGGTACTATATTAACAACAAAAATCCATATTTTACTCTACAAAAGGTAATAAGAAACAAGAAAAAACGTTACATAGCAAATAATTATAAGTGGGCCAGTGGGCCATGGTGTCTTAATCACTATCAAACTCAACGGTTGCGACTCATAACTTCCCAGGCCCAAAAGGGACAGAAATAAAAGACGAAATAACTTCAAAACGACTAAAAAGAGATGTCTGTGGCCCATTGTACTACGTTGTAGGCCAAAAAGGACAAAGATTTGATAAAGGTCTAAATTCTAATTCAGCCCCACCCAACGGCAAAACAAATACCCACCATTTTCAAAATCCTTCTACCTAAAATTTATTCTTCTTATTTCTAACACAAAAAACTGGTTAAAAGTTGTCTCAAATGTATTGAAAGTGTAGTAAAACATTTTAAATAATTTTATTTAAATAATCTGATAGTGTCAACTTCTATAGAATAGAAAATTAATATATTGTTAGAATAATCAGACAGTGTCAAATTCTATAGAAAATTAACATATACTAGATAGCGGTACATTGTATTTAGAACCAATATATATGTTGAAAACTGTAAGAAACGTAACATTTGGACATTGATGATTTAATAGAGAGAAAAAGATAGTGGGGTGGACGGTTATATGAAAGTCTTATGTATCAAACTTAAAGCAAAAGTTAAAAAAATATACCATGCGGTTTTCATTCACAATTCTCAACAAAATACTGGTTGTGAAAAGAACGTGTCCCTATATTGACAATTAGATAATTCTAATATAAAAAAAATTTTAAGTAGAGAGCGAGTTACATACAAAAGCACTTTTAAGCAGAGAACTTTGGTAACAAAATAAGCATGTATATCTTCTGCTTTCGTTCTAGATGCATAAGCTTATGGCTACACCTATCTTTCTCTCTTTCACTAAATCCAAAAATATGTAATGTGTTTCTCGTATTTATATACTTTAAATTAGTTTTGTTTCAAACACAACAATCTTCTTTAAAATACTCGGTAGGACCGACCCGTTTAATTTCATATTAGAAATGACCCGTTTTGACCAAACACCTATAATCCACAAAACACGAAGAGTAAGAGTTGTACCTTGTGCTTGCTCGTGTGTAAAATCCAGCATTAATAGAAGTACCACCACCCAACACCCTAGCTCTCGCATTAAACACCCCATCGGTGGATACAAAAAACTGAGAAGCCGAACTTGCTGACGTGTCCGCAAGGGTAATATGGAAATTTGACAAAAAGGACACATTTATGTTTGCAAAAGGGACACCACCTCTCTCTAGTAATACCACACTGTAATTTTGTGATAGTGTTGCTGCCAGTGGACACCCTGCGGTCCCACCACCTACAACTATGTAGTCATACTCCTTTTCTCCACCGTAGGATTGGGATGATGAAAATAAGCTCGCCCGTTGGATGAATGGGTACCGATCTTGCCACACCCTCTGATCACCTGCATCGCATACTTGGATTACTGAAATGCCCAATCAAGGATTTCTTTTCCCGAAGATGACAACTATTAAAATTGTTTTAGAATCTTATTTCGCAAATATACATTAAAATTAAAAAATCATTAAATAAGTCAACGTTCTTTATTATTTTTTTGACAGAGCATTCACAAAAAGTAGATTTAACAGATAACATAGAAAACGTTACTATTTATTTATTTGTATATATTTGTATATTGGGGAACATTGTTTACCAGATGATTTGAGTAAGAAAGAAAAAATTAATGATGAATGTATAAAATATATTATTTAATTAATAAATATTAAAAAAAGTATAGTAATTTCTAATGTAATTATAAAAATAGAGATAGATGAAGGATGTGAATGCTCTGATATACTCATAGACCATATTAAACAATGCTTGGTAAATATAATGAAATTTAGAAAAATACCTAGATAACATGATTACTTAAACAATTTTATCTATGTTGTTATAGCTAAATATATTAATGTTTATGTGATTCACGCAATCTGATATTTAAATTTATTAAATTTGATTATGTATTTAAGTACTCTCAACATATCTATAAAGACTTGATTTCAACCGGAAGTTACCTCCGGCAGAATAATTTTTCCGGCAATCTCAGTTTTAAATTGGGATGTAAACAAAACCAAAAAATTAACAAGATCAATGCATCAAGATGCCATTTTTAGTGCAAAAATTTCAACTTTATAACAAATCCTAAAAATTTGTTGCTAAAAACATCAAATCTTCGTGTAAAAAAACTTGAATATTTTGCCCCAAGAATAATATTAACACAAAGTGTGTTACAAAGCCAACTTTTATGCCAAACATCAATCTTTTTCACAAACCCACAAATCAAACAAGATAAAAACCAAAACCCATCAATTAAACACCAAAATAACAAAAACCCATATCATAATATTCTGAAAGAATCAACACCCATGAACCATCAAGAACATGCACATATACATACATAGAGGGAGAAAGTGCTAGAGAGAGAGATGCAACCTTGAGTAGAGGTGATAAGGGTGGCAAGAATAGAAGATAGAAGAAAAAGGGAGAGAGAAAGATGGTGGTTGTTGTTGTTGAGTGCCATTGGAGAAAGAGGTAGGGGAAGATGGAGACAATGAACACAGTATAATTTGCACCTTCAACTTTCAAACTCTGTGGCCAAATCTGGTTGGTCTGGTTCTCTGTGTAATCTTCATTACAATGGAATCATTATATTCACATTTGACATCTGCTTTGGAATAAATAGGATGGTGTTGTAATAATATATATGCATATTTTCTAACTATAATTATTGTTGTTTTTTCTACACTTGTTTATTAGAGAAATTAAAAGCGAATGCAATTAATGTCAAAGATTTAGAAGAAAAGGCCAAAACATAACATAAAAGCCATGTTCAGATAGTCAAATACTACTAATCTCACCGCATTAAAGAAAATTTATATGAGATATATAAATGGCTGGATCTATTCACATATAAATTAAGGATTAGATGGTAACAAGTTTTATTTACTTCTTTATTTGAAAACTACTTGAAATTATTTTATATTTAAAGCATTAAAACTTAATGCATGAACCCAGTATCTTAAACTGGAAATACTTGATATATTATTTAGAAAAAGTTGGTGAATTCACATTGAAATGCCAAATATATGTTTTTCTTAAACGGCTAATTTCTTTTAATATTTTCATCGGTCTAACTTTAATCTAATACTTTTTCTTTTCTTAAATTTAGGTCTTTAAAGGTTTTACCTTTGTCAATTAATTGAAATGTTTATATAATGTATTAGTTTTTCATGCATTTTCCTGCTCAGTTAATGATAATGTAATTCATCTCAGAAGACAATTTTATTACCTTTTATTTATAATAGAGGTGTCCTCACATGATACAGTGGAAAACAAAAAGCAATCACAAAGGCACTAGCAAAACGTTTGATAATGTAATTCATCTCAGAAGATAATTTTATTACTTTTTATTTATAATAGAGGTGTGCTCACATAATACCGTGGAAAACAAAACGCAATCACAAAGGCACTGATCAGTTAATGATAATGTAATTCATCTCAGAAGATAATTTTATTACCTTCAAATTTATCAAAGACAATTTTGTTCCCTTAAACCTAGGGCTGCAAATGAATACGAACATGTTCGTGCTCGTTCTTAAGGAAATGATGTGTTCATGAACACTTACCGAACGAGATTTTTTGTTTGTGTTCGTTCATTAAAGAAATGAACGTGTTCGTGTTCCTTCATTAAGTTTAGGTAACGAACACAACAATAAGGAAAATGTATTAAATTTTGAATAGACTCGGTATCCTTCATCACAAATATTACGTAGATCCATCCATGATATACTAACCTAATATTTATTAAATAATTTAAATAAAATACAATACACTAATATTAAACACTATAAATAAGCAACTTTTTTATGCATATATGTCTTGTACCCAATGCTTTGGGAGATTTAAAAAAAAAAGATTGATTTTTTTTACTTTTCACGTAAAAGTATTTGCTAAATTACTTTTAACCTAAAACTATTTGTTTTTTTTACTTCCAACCCAAAACTTTTTATCTTTTGCTATCTATCCTCACAATTTTTTTACTTTCAACTTTGGTTCTTTATAGTTTTCTTTTTCCCAAATTTTTTGGCATTATGCTTCGTTCTAAATTTTGTGAGTTAACATATCGCAACGTGCGTGCATGGTGTAACGTTTTTACATTTCGTTCTAAATTTACGAGTTAACACGATGCAATGTGCGTCTGTAGTTCAACGTTTTTACATCTTCTATTTTTCCTCGTTTGACATAACGTGCGGGTTCTAGACCGACTTAGTTATTAATTTCCATGTTTAGCGTTTCAGTTAAATTTCTTCACATAAACACGCCGCAACTTCGGTGTTGGTGGTCGCTGCGGTAATGTGGCGTTTATGCTATTTGGCACGGTTTTACCCCCCGCCACAACGCGGGGGTGCTAAATACTAGTTTATTAAATATTTTATTAGCGGCATTTTTGAACCATTTAAGTATAAAATATGCAAAATTAAAACCCATATGAACTATCGAATCCAAACAAACACGTTATTAAACGTTCACGACCATAAATAAATGAACGTGGCCTATGTACATGTTTGTTCATTTAACTAAACGAACAAAATTTCTTGTTCGTGCTCGCTCATTTATTAAACAAACGAACTTTTCGCCGAACTGTTTGCTGAACGTTCAGTTTATTTGTAGCCATAGTTAAATCCTTGAATATTAATGTAAACAGACAATTTATTCATCCTAAATGTATTATAATATAATATAACGTGTGTGTATATGTGTATATAAGGACAAGGTTCATTTGAGAAAATCACTCTTATTGCGAGAACCACGAGAAACAATGTAAACACAACAAAATAAACCCACCCACCATCACCCAAAACTTAAATACCCACCTCTACCCCACCACCATCCAAAAACCTAAACAATCCCCCCCCCCCCCCTAAAAAAAAACCTAACACCCCCCTCCCCGGCACACACACATACACCTCCCTCCCACAAAAACCTAACCCCCACCCACACCCCCAAAAACCTAAACTCACCATCCAAACCAAGCTAAATGGTAAAATTAAACAATAAAGCTAAACCCCAAAACTAAATGTTAAAAAATATTTTTTAGGGACGAAAATTATCAATTTTTAATAAAAAATTATTTTGAGTGTTTTAATTTTTTTTAAGTATTTTTTTTGCTGTGTACACATTAATTCTCATGATTTTCGCGATAAAGGGTAATTCCTAGCGGATATATGAGATCACATCGCAATAAATTATGTTTAAAATCTCTTTTTCATATCATCTTATAAAAAGTTGGAAAGATAGAGGTTGGTGAATGAAATCATGGCCGTTTGATTAACTCTCATATCATCATCTCAAATTCCCATCGACCCGTCGTACGGATAACACCAACCAAACCTTGCCTAACAATTGATTTTTTTAATAACAAACAAATACGCTCTTAAATTCATATATTACTTAGGGACTGTTTGTTTCAGCTCTTAATTAGATCTTAATTGTTTAGATCTCTTACTGGTTTAATATTTAATGGTTCGTACTATTTGTTCGAGCAAATGCCTGAATAGTTCAGACATTTGTCTCTGAATGGTTAAGATCTCTTATCTGAATTGGTCAAACATTTGTCATTGAATGATTAAGCATTATACTAGCTCTTTATAGTTCAGACATTGGTTCAACACTTACCCATTCAGAAATTGTCAAACAACCTCTTACTTTGTGAAACTTTAATACATACCATTTCGATATATATATATATATATATATATTTATAAACACCTAACCGCTTGCCAAGAGGCCATTGCCTCAACAATCGATGCCTAACCTCAACAATTGAAGTTTTTAACAACAAACACATACGCTCTTAAATTCACATATTACTTACTTTGTGAAACTTTGATACATACCATTTCGATATAGATAAACACCTAACTGCTTGGCCAAGAGATCATTGCCTCAACAATCAACGCCTAATAATCTTTTTTCTTCAATAAAAAATAAGACTGTTATATTTTGGGTGAATAGCCAACAAAATTAAAGGTATCATCTAATTCCCATTCTGGATATTAAAGGATTAACGATCATATAAATTAAAGGTATCATCTAATTCCCATTTTGGGTATTAAAGGATTACCGATCATATAATTTGAATAAATTATTATTTAATTATGCATCCAACAGTTCTGACCTATTTATTAATAACAGGTTGGTTCGAGTAAAAAAAGTTAATAAATTTACAATTTATAAATATAAAATAGGTCAATGCATGTACCCGTTGAAAGCAATAAGTCAAATTAGACACCTACTATAAAACTTAAAACTTACAAAATGAGTGAGCATCACTCATCGTTATTCTACGTCACCATCACTTACTATTTGCTAGTTGTCACCACCACCATTGCCACGGTCTCTCTCACGAACACCGCTTCCTACTTGACATCACTTCTTCTTACCCATATGTATCTCTCTACCTCTCTATCACGTCTTTCACCATCATCATCGTTGAACCATACCTCAGATCGTTTTTCTCGCCTTCTGTCAGCCTCTCCTCATCTTCTCTCGCCCCATTTTTCAGATCACAACTTTTTTATATCTCAAACCAAAATTAAAGTAAATTTACGAGTACAATATCTTTTACCAAATGACTTAAAAGATTATTACTGGTTTTATTCTTTGATTAAATGTTTTTTTTAAACATATATAATTTTAAAAATCAAGTGGTAACACTATCATATTTGTTGATTGAACCCAACTGAAAATTAATCTTTATTAATGATGTCAGTAATATATTAAATACTGTAATACTGTAATGTATGCCATTTACATTATTAAGCATATCATTTGAAAGTAATTAATTACATGTTCAACTAATCAACTGTTTAAGTAAGGCATACCCCTTTGGACTTTGGTTCGTGACTCGTGAGGCCCTGATTTGGGCTTAGACTGATTGGGGACGTGTGAATATTATTTAGGTTATTAACCCAAAATTGACATAATTAATAAAACTCTACCAGTAAAATACATTCCGATATGATTTAAAATATAATAACGTTTTTTTGTTCTTTTCAATTTTTTTACTTAAGTTGCACCTTATTTATACGAAAACATTAACTGATTATTATATTGATAAATCAAACAGTGATACGATCTTATATATTAATTGAACTTAACTAAAAATTGATTTTACTGATGTAATCAGTGTATAATTTAATTCTAGTTCTAGTATATTATGAAGTAATTAATAATAAATCATGGTCAATAACATTATAGTCTAGTGACATAAGGCTCATGGACCACGAGGCCCTGAGTTCGATACTCACAAAGGGTTTTTCCAAATTTATTGGATTTGTTTCTGAATTAGTGTATGACCATTATTGCCTAATGGATATGGATATGATCGGGTGGTACCGACATTCCGTTGGTGGCTCGATGATACTCCAGTCTCCAGTGGTCCATTAGAAATCCAAATTTACCGTTAAAAAAAATAACATATCATTGGTTACCCTTAATGTATTTTCGTTTAACATTAAGAAGTTAATTAATATTAAATATAATGAACATCTAACATAGAAATTGACGGGTAACAAACAAAATGCACCTAATATATGGAGATGTATATTTCAAATTGCACATTACCAAAATCCAAACCATATAATGTGTATTTATTATATCATTCATCAAGTAACACCAAAGAGTAGAGTAGAATAAGAAGTCTCACCACATATGATCCCTCTTAAAACTCTTTCCTTTTGAAACATGACACACGGCCTCATAACTCATAAACACCAGACCAATCGTAGTACTGCATAAAGTACAGGTCATTAAAGCATCTGAAACTAATTTGTCAACTGCAGAGTGATGGCGAAAAAACCAGTACAACACAGCAATGGCAACAGTGGTAAAGTAAATTCTTATGACCTACTTTTCTGCCAAAAGTTTAATTGGTTGTAATCAATCCCATTGGCCTATTAGCTACCTACATTATGTGAACAAAGCTACACCCTTCTCGCGTGTATGTAACACACGTGTGAACATGTGGTGATCTGTTATAAACTCTCGCGGATTTAGGTTGGGTGAACCGGTGTTACATACGCCAGCATAGAGACGTCCTATGCTTATAGTGTACACTTTTAACGATGACATTGTAAGCGGAAAAGAAAGAGAAGTGGGGAATTTTGTATATATTTTAAGAGGGGACATTGTTTATGTGATTATTTTTTTTGTTTATCTCTATATTCTAGAGGGTACATTATTGTTAAGGCGACCTATTGGGCTCTTCAGAAATTCCTTTGGACGTGGACGTTTCATCTTAAGCCTTATATTTAACTATCAATATATCGTATCTAGAAAATAATTATAAGGGCAACGTTTTTCAAAACAAAAAAAAATCTACAGGGCCAACAAAAACGTTAATTTAAAAAAAAATACACTACCGCCGGAGCAACAAAGGGTAGCAGGGGCTACCCATTGTTCTAAGGTATATCCGACACTGATATCGTGGGTGTTTCGTCTTAAGCCTTATTTTTAACTATCAAAATAACAATTTTTATTATAAAGCCATTTTATTTACTTTTTAGTAACCTTTTCTATATTAAAAGATATAAGTTAAAACTTTGGTTAAAGTAGGAAAATTAGTGAGAGCATGCCAATTTGGTTGTAAAGTTTTGGGATAAACATAACCATTAACCACCATTTTACGGAAATGGGTCACTCACATTATTATTATTATTGTTATTGTTATTATTATTTGTTAGAATTTGGCACAGTCTGTACAGTATTTTCTTCTAAAACAATTGCTGTGTTCAAAACTGGACCGACCCGAAAATGAAACCAACTTTTTTGGACATGGAAAGTAGAGATGGGCATAATCGGGTTTTATTATTACCCGGAACCGGTTCCAACCCGGACCCGGTTCTGCTTGGATGTCATTGGAACCGGGTATGGTGTGGAACCGGGTCCAGTTCCTACCCGGGTTCACACCCAAGAATATGGAACCGTGTAGAACCGGGTACGGGTATTATGGAACCGGGTATGGTGTGGAACCGGGTATGGTGCGGAACTGGTTCCTGATAGTGTGGGAACCGGTTCCTGGCAGTCAAACCTGCCATTTACTGTTCAGAACCGGTTCCTGGCAGTCAAACCTGTTCAGTCAAACCTGCCATTTACTGTTCAGAACCGGTTCCTGATAAAATGTTACCGTTGGAACCGGTTCCTGATAAATGTTACCGTTGGAACCGGTTCCTGATTAAAGAATCGATTTTTCTATATAAACCCCTTCCTACTTACCATTTCTAAACTTAACACTTTACACTTCAAATCTAATACTATCAAAGAGATAACGATGGCTTGCAACGATGAGGTCGTGGTTGTTTTGGAAACCAAAAGAAACCCCGCTATTTGGAAGCACTTTGACTTGTGCTTGATGTCGGATAGCCATGAAATGGCTAGATGCAAGGGGTGCGGGAAGTTCATGAAGGCGTCGGCCAACTCGACGCTCAAGAAACACACCGACCGCCATTGTCCGGTGACAAAGGCGAAAAACAATGAAAAGGCTGAAGCATCCGGGACCGGGTCATCGAAAGTTTAGTTTGTTTTATGTATTGTAAACCCATTTGTGTTTTATGATTGGTATGTTTAGTGTCTTATATGTTTTGTTTAACGTTTCTTGTTTAGGTTGTTTGTGTAACCGGGTACTTGTTTCTAGCAAAGACTTATAAAAAAAACTCACATTAAAAATATATTGACGCCGGGTCTGGAAGGTTACCGTAGGAACCGGGTATGATAAGAACCGGTTACGGGTACAACCCGGGTACGGGTTGGAACCGGTCCGGAACTTATTTTTTTCCAAAAATGTGGAACCGGGTAGGAACCATCGGGTATTTTGAACCCGGAACCGGTTCTACTATATGTCGGGTAGAAACCGGAACCGGTCCCAGGTAGGTTCCACCGGGTCGGGTTTGAAACCGGTTATTATGCCCATCTCTAATGGAAAGCCGAGGACCGAACCGTTAAATGGTGAGTCAGTCTCGGGTTACTAAGATTGGGTGGGTTTGGTTATGACTGAATTTGTATGTTGGGCCAGATCACAACTTCGCATAAATTGGGCCAATTTGTGTGTCCGGGCTCTGGCGGCCTAATTACAACGTTGGTCTTATATATTAACCCATTAAATGATCACATTTCTGTGTTGGGCGACAAATGAACATAAACACAATGTTGGGCCAGATCATATTTGATTGTTCAACAGATGACCAGAATCCAGATCACACCCCATTCATCTAAACTTACTACATATTAAAATGTAACTAGTTTATAAAATGTAGCAAAATTTTGAACAATGATTTAAACAAATAACTAATGTAATTGTAAATTTATATCCACCAAAAATTAATAATAATAACGTGCATCATTTCCCTGCAAGTTTTATCGTTTGGAAGCGTGTGAGATTGAGCATGTAGATTCCTCATTCGGATGACCATACCATGGTGCACTTCGCATCTTGTGACTTTTGCAACAAGTAACCTTTCACACCCGGAACAAGCCTCAACGATTCACTCAACCACACGCACTCCCCTTCAAACAACTTTTGATAATGAAAATGACTAAAATCCAACCCGAAAAGGCCAGCATCGATTCGCCAATTCATCCCGAAAATACGAGAGCAGTTGAGCAACAGACGAGTAAACCGCAAGCGATTTGGCATTATGTCAACTATTAAACATCATAAGATCATCAAATGTTTTCCTCCGTTGATTTTCGCTGCAAAACCCTTTGTAATCTATGACCACTGTCTCAAGAACCGGAAGACCATCCGGATCATGTGTTTGCAACCGCGGGAAATTACTCCCTCGACACTCGAAATTTCAAGATTTGGAGCATTGAGTTCGCAGCGGTTGACATACTGACTGTAGTACAAGATGGTTAACTCCGAAAGGTGCGGAGCGTGTACATTCAAAGTATTAGTTCCATCTATGTGAAGATTACAACAGACCAATGTTAACTTCTTCAATGGGGGAAACTCCGAAAACAGGTCAAGATCTGTAATATGTAAGATTAAATATATTATTTATAATATTTAATCATGTAGCCATTATAATCATTTATGTTATATTAGATCAAAATATATTAATCCTATTATATATTAGTTGGTAATTGTTGATGGACCATATTACCCTTATTAACTGATTAGGGTTTCCTTCTGGGTGTATATATAAGGAGATGATTAGAGAGGTTTAGGGTTAGACATTCACAATAACATCATTATCATCAAAGTCGCCACCCACCTCTCTCTCCATAACCTAAACCGAATTCATCCCTAGTTCGGTTTTTACCATCATAATCTTACATCCTAAGGAGGAACCAGATCATACTGACAAAGATGTCGAACTCCATGGCTGCGTCTCTGACTGGATTCTCTGTTGGCATGTCTGCCGTCACAGGTATTTTATTCATGTTTTCCATTATATTTAAGCAGAACTGATCAACATGTGGTATCAGAGCATATGTTGATAATGGAGTTCTGTTTTGAATCCATTATTCTGGGATTAAAAATCTGGAAAACAGAATTTTGAAAACCTAATAATAATCTGAAATCACATAAATTGTGAATTAAAATTCGGATTTTCCTTTTAATGGATGTTTAATCACATCCGAGATAACCACTGTTCCGAAATCCACATTAATATGCTAAAATATACAGATTTCGGGTTCTAGAATTTGGTTTTATATTTTAGGGTTCATCATTATGTTCTTATGAAATTCGAAAAAAATCCTATATTTTGGAGTTAAATGCGGATTATTAAGTGTTTTCCTAGTTTTGATTTATTTTTATTTAATTAAATTTCGAAATCTGTTATAAAATAAACGGATATTATCTTCAAAATATTTTGATGTATTTAGATCAGCATTAAAATAGGAAAACTGGTCCCATAATCCTTTAATTTTCGAATTTCAAAACTTATCACAACTAACTGCCATGATTAGAGATTTCGAAATCTTGCAGGATAAGTTTCAAATGGATCCGAGACTCACCCGAAATGCCCATCTCGGACTAACCTGAGTCTCATCCGATGTGCATATCTCGGACTAACCTGAGTCTCATCCGAGATGCATATCTCGGACTACCCTGAGTCTCATTCGAGATGCATAACTCGGACTAACCTGAGTCCCATCCGAGATGCATAACTCGGACTAACCTGAGTCCCATCCGAGATGCATATCCCGGACTAACCTGAGTCTCACCCGAGATGCATAAGTCGGACTAATCAAAGTCTCATCCGAGATGACCAACTCGGACTAATCCGAAACTTATCCGAGATTACCATCTCGGACTAATTCAAGACGCATAATTTTGAGTCTCATCCGAGATGCCCATCTCGGACTAATCCGAAACTCATCCGAGATGCCCATCTCGGACTAATCCGATGCCTATCTCGGACTAATCCGAAACTCATCCGAAATCCAAGATTTTGTCCAAAATCTAAGTTCGATCCGCGCTAACAGGGGTTTGCTATTAAATAAATGGTTTTGTAAACACTTAATTAATTATAATAAAATAACTTTTTACAAAACCAAATAGCTTAACTTGAATGAGCTTCTGATGTATCACTTCTGCCCAAAGGTGATTTGATGCATCTATTTATTGTTCAAGTATTACGAAAAGCTATGTTAATTATGCATTATAAACGTGAATGTTTTATTTCTGGCCAAAGCTGATCTAATTCATTCATGTCTAGCATACTTGACAAGTGCATAATTAAAGGGATTGTCTCATTTCTGGCCAAAGCTGATTTGTCACAATTACTTTGCACATATACTTAGATGATTTCACTTCTGGCCAAAGCTGATTTGTCTTCATTTGAGTAGAATTTTAACTAAGTCTATTATTATGATGTTAGTAATAGACAATATCAGTGCTTCATAACTAAAATGGTCATTACTTATGCCTGCCTTAATGTAACTTGCCCTTATATCACATTAAGAGTTCTTTTCTTAGTATCATAATTTGCTCATATTATTTCCATTATCAGTGGCCAATTGGGGGATTCCACCATTGACCGGCGATAACTTTGCTGCACGGAAAGACTCTCTCATGCGTACTCTTACTTTGCTGGATTTTGACTACGCTCTAAGAGAGAATAAGCCTGAAGACCTTACTCCTCAGAGTAACACTGATGAGCAGTGGGCCCATGAAAAATGGACTAGGTGTAATCGCATGTCTCTCATGTTCATGAAGCAGTCCATAAGCAATGCAATTCGAGGAGCCATTCCTGATTCTGAAGATGCTAAAACCTACTTGGCTTCTATGGAGGAGCAGTTCAAGGGAACGTCTAAAGCACACGCTAGTACTCTTATCCTCAAGCTGGTGACTACTAAGTATGATGGGAAGAGTGGCATCCGTGAACACATCATGATGATGAACAACATGGCCCATAAGCTCAAGGGATTAGACATGGCGATTAGTGATGGTTTTCTTATTCAGTTCATCATGACTTCGCTTCCTTCGTCCTATGAAGCATTCAAGATCAATTACAACACTCAGAAAGAAAAATGGTCAATGAGTGAGCTTATCGCCATGTGCGTGCAGGAGGAGGAACGTATGAAGATGGATCGAACTACTGATGTTGCACACTTTACTACCTCCAGCTCTAAGAAGAGGAAGAACACTTATCAAAGGAAGGATGTTTCTAAAGTGCAAAAGCCCAATCCTAGTACAAGTGCGCCTTCCAGCTCTAAGAACTCCTTAGGCAAACCCTACTGTAAGTTCTGTAAAAAGACAGGACATAAGCAGAAAGAATGCCCTGACTTTAAGGAGTGGCCGGCTAAGAAAGGTAACGATTTTTTCATGATACTTGAGTCCTTAATTTAAATGTTCCTGCTAATTCTTGGTGGTTTGATTCTGGTGCTATGACTCAAGTCACTAACTCTACTCAGGGATTCCTTACAATCCGGAGGCTAGGAAGAAACCAAAGAACACTTAAAGTGGGGGGGGGGGGGTGATAGAGAATTAGAAATGAGGGCCATAGGAACTTTACAATTGTTTATGAAAACTGGTTTATGCATTAAACTTTATGATACCTTATATGTTCCTAAGGTGACTCGGAACCTTGTATCGGGACCAAAGTTAGACATAGACGGTTTTGATATTACTCATGGTCATCGCAAACTCTCTATTCTCTATGATTCTGTGGTTTATGGTACCGACATTCTGGATTGTGGTCTCTATAGATTAGAACTAGATGATGACTTTTCCAAATCTTTGTTGTCATATAATATTAATTAATCACTCACAAAGATGAAACAAAATCGTGACTTAGAGACTTCATCCATGTTGTGGCATCAACGTTTAGGCCACATCTCAAGAGAACGATTAAATCGACTCGTAAGGGATGAAGTCTTACCTCCTCTCGATTTCTGATTTTGGAACATATGTCAAATGTCTTAAAGGTAAAATGACGTTAGCGAATAAGAAAGGTGCCACTAGGAGCTCTAATTTATTAGAACTCATTCATACTGACATTAGTGGTCCTTACCAAATCGCTGGCATAACAGGACATACTTCATTTATCACTTTCATTGATGATTATTCTTGTTACATGTACTTGTATCTCATTAAGGAAAAATCTGAATCTCTTACAACTTTTAAAGATTATAAAACTGAAGTTGAAAAACAACTAGATCGTAAAATTAAAGTTGTGAGATCAGATAGAGGTGGTGAATATTATGGAAGACATACTGATGTGGGTCAAGCTCCTAGTCCATTTTATGAGTTTTGTAAGGACCAGGGGATTGTAAACCAATACACCATGCCAGGTACACCTCAGCAGAATGGTGTCGCTGAACGAAGAAATCGTACCCTTATGAACGTGGTTCGCAGTATGTTAGCCAACACTAGTTTACCATTATTCCTGTGGACTGAAGCGATAAAAGCAGCTGTTCATATACTTAATAGAGTTCATTTAAAGTCTATCCCTAAAACTCTTTATGAACTTTGGATAGGAAGGAAACCGAGTCTTAAATATATGAGAGTATGGGGCTGCATTGCTGAAGCGAAACTTTACAATCCTTTCCTAAAGAAACTTGACCCTAAAACAGTTACCTGCTTCTTCATCGGATATCCTGATCACTCTAGAGTTATTGTTTCTATTGTCCTTCCCATGTCACCCGTATTGTTGAAACCAAGTGTGCCGCGTTCCTGGAGGATTTTAAGGTCAGTGGGAGCAGTACCAACCCTTACGAAGAATTGCAAGAAGTACAAGATGCGGGAGGGAGAGATTCGTCGCTTACCATTACTCCGTTTACTCCTCTTGTACCAATGCAACAACTGCACCTGAAGCTACTGCACCAACTCCAAATTTACCTCCACAACCAGAACCCATTATACCTCATAACGAAGGCACATCAAACGCTCAAAACAAAGAGACGCTGAACCCGATAATCAACTCAGGAGGTCACCCAGGCACAGAAGGCCTACTAATTGGGATGATTATATTACCTACCTGACTGAAATGGATGCCGGAAGCTCAATGATCCTATCTCTTATAATGAAGCCATTAGCAGTGATCAGTCTTCTGAATGGAACAAAGCAATGAATGATGACCTTGAATCCATGAAGAAAAATGACATTTGGGATTTGGTAGAATTACCCAACGGTGTCAAACCCGTAGGATGTAAATGGGTATTCAAAACAAAACTAGATCCAAATGGGAACGTTGAACGCTATAAAGCGATATTGGTTGCAAAGGGCTACACTCAGATTGAGGGAATTGATTATCAAGAGACATTTTCACATGTCTCTCGTAAAGATTCATTAAGGATCGTTATGGCCTTAGTAGCTCATTTTGATTTAGAGCTGCATCAGATGGACATTAAAACCGCTTTCCTTAACGGAGACTTAGACGAAGATGTTTACATGAAATAACCTGAAGGCTTTAAACCTGAAGCTCAGGAGCATCTAGTCAGTAAGTTGAAGAAATCCATTTATGGGTTGAAACAAGCATCACGTCAATGGTACCTTAAGTTTGATGAAGTCATGAAGAGGCAAGGTTTTATAAAGAATCAAGTGGATCAATGCACCTACCTCAAGATGAGTGGGAGCAACTTTACTATACTTGTCCTTTACGTAGATGATATTCTATTGGCAAGTAATAGCTTAGATATGTTGCATGAGTCGAAGCGATTACTCTCGCATAATTTCGACATGAAGGATCTCGAAGATGCTTCTTACGTCATTGGCATCGAAATTCACCAAGACAGACACAAAGGGATCTTAGGATGGTCTCAAAAGGCTTACATAGATCGTGTCCTTACGCGTTATAACATGCAACAGTGCAAACCCTCAGTCGCTTCAGTAGTTAAGGGAGATGTTTTCGGTTCATTCCAATGTCCGACAATAGAGGTTGAAAAGGAGAAACTGAGCCAGATACCTTACGCGTCAGTAGTCGAGAGCCTGATGTGTGCTCAAGTCTGTACTCGCCCAGATATCGCTTATGTTGCTGGAATGCTAGGCCGTTATCAGACTAATCCTAGCCTAGATCACTGGAAAGCAGCTAAGAAAGTACTTAGATATTTGCAAGGGACGAAAGACTATAAACTGACTTATAGAAGAAATGATCATTTAGAAGTGGCAGGCTATTCTGATTCTGACTTTGACAAATGCAAAGATGACAAAAAATCCACTTCGGGATATATCTTTATGTTAGCAGGCGGACCTATCTCATGGAAGAGTCATAAACAACAGTTAACTTCAACTACAATGATGGCAAAATACATTGTTGTTTATAACGCAACCTGTCATGGAATGTTGCTTAGAAATATGAACAATGACTCAAAATTGTTAATTCCATTTCTAGACCATTGAAGCTTTACTGTGATAACTCAGCTGCCGTTAGTTTCTCGAACAGTAACAGTTCGACTGGAGCTGGTTTATATCTCGATACAAAGTACTTGTTCGTACGTGAACGAGTTGAGGAAAATAATTTTTGTATTGAGTATATTAGTACTAAAAATATGCTTGCGGATCCGATGACTAAAGGTCTCCCACCTAAAGTTTTCGAAGAACATGTTTCAAATATGTGATTTACTAAAGACCTTATTTAATAGCAGATTGTACTTACTTATGTTTTAACTAATGAATTTTTCTCAGTTTGATTTTGTATGTCTCTAACGTATGTTCTGCCGGTGTAATGACATATAGACAAATATAAATACAACTCAAGCGCTAAAGGGCTTATTTACATATTTTAATCATAACTGTTAGGTCTTAAATTGAGGCTGTAGTATGACTAATGGGGGTCCTGAGTCGAATGATGATTCAACTGTTGTATCTCTCTGCTACGGTCTTGGTTTAAAGCTAAAATGAGTGTTAACTCCTAATCAGGCTTATTCTAATACTCATGATAAATGATTACTCGGCTAAGTGGGAGAATGCAAGATTAAATATATTATTTATAATATTTAATCATGTAGCCATTATAATCATTTATATTATATTAGATCAAAATATATTAATCCTATTATATATTAGTTGGTAATTGTTGATGGATCATATTACCCTTATTAACTAATTAGGGTTTCCTTCTGGGTGTATATATAAGAAGATGATTAAAGAGGTTTAGGGTTAGACATTCACAATAACATCATTATCATCAAAGTCGCCACCCACCTCTCTCTCCATAACCTAAACCGAATTCATCCCTAGTTCAGTTTTTACCATCATAATCTTACACCCTAAGGAGGAACCAGATCATACTGACAAAGATGTTGAACTCCATGGCTGCGTCTCTGACTGGATTCTCTGCTGGCATGTCTGCCGTCACAGGTATTTTATTCATGTTTTCCATTATGTTTAAACAGAACTGATCAACATAATAATCACCCTTTTGAGATACAAATTGGTTAGATTCTTGAACGCTGATTTCGGGCCCAAAAATGAGCAGCCCATGTTACTATTACTGTTTAGTTTCAAACTTGTTAACGAATCCAACGTCGAATGTGACCAGATCGGGCCAATCGGCCAACTCTTGTCTTTCCTACTCCGTATAGTGCTTGCATCCAGTTCTTTCACCCCTTGTGAAAACGCATAATCGAACACTTTGTTTAAAATCTCAGCGCTGCATATTCCGCAGCGTTTGAAGGTTAGTTTATCTAAGTTTGCGGATCGAGGAACTGATAATGTGTTATAGACGAACTTATCTAACTCATTTGAGTTTTTTTGAAACCGTAGGAAATGAAGTTGAGAACCGGAACATAAGTCCATTTAGAAGCCCATGATTTCGATAGAATTAAAGATTTAAAGGCATGTTTGGTTTCAAGAGAAGAAAGGATGCGACGTTGTAGGGGTTCCGGCAAGTCTGTAAGCCTGTCCGCCGTTGTTATGGTTGTTTCATTTCTACACGTAACGTTTTGAATCTTGGTTGAAGTTTGTTGTTTACGTATTCTTTTGATCGCCATGTCTATAGGTTTGAAGTTCTGTAATGTAATGTAATATATGAGTTATCTATTTTAGTTTAGGGTTTAATATATACAAGGTAACAAAATCTTTTCAAAATTCAAAACATTGAATTTTCAGATTGTCCGAGTTGCATTTGATAAACGATTTATTTGAAAAAGTTGTTTTATATTAGTTAACTAGGAATAATCACATATTGGATATTAATATTTGTAAAAAACCATATGTTAGATATTGAAAAGATTAATTATATTGTTAAACGTGCATTATATTATTATTATTATTATTATTATTATTATTATTATTATTATTATATTATTATTATTATTATTATTATTATTATTATTATTTACGGGTTGGTTAACGTATAATTGTGCTTAACGTACGATGCGTACGAGATTCACTTATAACTTGCGGATTTTGTTTTCAACATGCGGATTTTGTCATGTAGGTTTGTTGATAACATGCGGTTTTCCAAACCCATAACATGTGAACTATCAAAACCATATCATGCGACTTAGTTTTCACAACATGCATATTTCGTTTTAAAGGTTTATAACGTGCGGCATCCTCATCGCGTACGCATTGTACGTTAAGAAATATTGTACAATACACTTTCTCTTATTACTTAAGACTTAACTTAACATAAAACTATAGTTGAATAAAAAAGCAAATGAAATCCTAAGATATAGGTAACAATTCTTAAAATAAATAAACAAAGTCTAAGACTGGGTGTTGTGGGTTCATTAGCTACTCATCAACAAGGCCACACATGCTATTGGCGACGACTAACCCACGCCCACTAGTTAACAACTGTCGTGAATGGGGATTGAATGTCTTCATCGTTAACCCATTAACATAGTTAATGGGAATGATGGTGGAGCCCATGGATGTGGGAACCAATCACATGTCACCTTTTTATTTTTAGTTACTGGTATTAGGTGTTTACTTAACCTACAACACATAGTTAGTAAGTATTTAGTTAATGGTCAAGTTCTTATGTGACAATGACGTGACCATAATGTGGCAATGGGTTTAATTTATCCATAACAGATAATCTTAACGTTAACCACCTAATGTTAAAATAGAAAGCCTCCTAAAGATAGAACAACCTCTATACCCTAGAAATTCGGAGAAATCAACCATGAGAGGGATCAGTGGCAGAGCTAGCCCATTAATTTAGGGATATCTCGAAAAACAATTACAATGCAATCATACAATAATAAAAAAAGGATAATAAGAAAAATAAACAAATACCTAATAGATTTGTCATCTTCTTTATTCATAGTTTGAAATCGCTCCATCACATCGCCGTCTTGTACTTTATCAAAAGTTTCTTTTTCGACCACACAAACCAAAGCATTGTTCAAATATTCCGGACCCATTCGATTGCGTAAATGCGTCATGACAAACTTCAATTTAAAAAAACATATTTTAATGGTTGCGGTTGCAACTGGTAAAACTAAAGCTAGCTTCACTACCCGATAAATCAAAGGACAAGAATTGTGTGTTCCGGTTTCCACCATAAGACGAGCAAGATCACTTATTCCATTCAGGTTCAACAGGGATGATTTTAGCAAGTGTGAGTTCAATCGTTTAGGTTCAGTAGGGATGATGTTATGGTATTTTTGTTCAGATCGTTGGCTTTTGTTCTGTATAATCGACCTTTGGTTTCTATTGTGGCCCATAATCACAAATCAGAATGGGCCTCTTTCAATTATAATATTGTTTTGGATCTTGGGCTAACTTTATCAGTTATATTTAGGGCCTACTTTCAATTCTATTATTGTTAATTTAGGCTTATTTTATCATTCAGGCTTAATTATTCTATAAGTTGTCAGGTTGTAAAACGTTTGGGCTTATAAAAAATGTCATTTTAGTAATATCAAGTATCCTATTTTTTGGTTAAGGGTATCCTCGTATTTTTTTTGGGATATCCTTTATATAAAACCAGAAAAAAACACTACGAATACAGGGTTGAGCCGTAGCGTGTGCTATAACTCCTAACACTATAGGTTCGCCCCTGAGAGGGATATAGAATGGGAAGTTTCAAATACATGTGATTAGCGTACTCGGGGCACTAAGAAGGTACCATATCAGGTATAGCAGGTATTGACGTCGAGGGATCAGGTAGAGCCAACATGTAGGGGGATACATACCCGAATCAGTAAGTGGAGGTGAACTTTTGTGGAAGACTGCATAGGGGATTTAGGTTGCACAGATTCATGAGAACACCGACACATGTGAAATCGGGAAGATGAAGTGTCATAGGGTGATTGGGTGATGAATAAGGTTTCGGCGATAATGCCCCGAGTACCCTTGATATTTATATATGAACTAGAAAAACTGAATTTTGAATAAGATTAAAGCATGATTCTGATTCTAATTCGGTTTTCAAATTTTCTACATGGGTCAACATATTCAAATTCATATTTGATTTTTTTAAACAAATTGAAATTTGTGATTTTCGAAACGAACCAATATGGATGTCCATCCAAAAAATATTAGCATTCGGAATTTCGTATTCAATATGTTTACTCATTCCATTCCAAAATTAGAAGTGAATTCTTAACATCAAAATACAACATATTGACTCATCACTTGTCTTGAACCCTAAGTCCTTAGCTAAGTTGCGATTGTCACGCCTCACAGTGGCGGATCCAGCCCTGTTTTGTGGGTTTAAATGAACCCACTCAGTTTGGAAAAAAATAGAAAAAATTAGTGAGTGTTATGAATGTATCCATTATGTAGTGACTTTCCACATGTATAACCCCTATCTATGAATGCATCCATTATGTAGTGACTTTCCACATGTATAAACCCTTTCTCTTATTTACTATTATACTAATCTGAGTGCCTATATATAATGAAATTTGTATATGATGTTAGATGAATAAATAAGAATTCTCCATTTCTATTCTCTACATGATTTCATAGTCTAGCTCTCATGTTTATATACATATATATTAGTTGCTAATAGACCGTTGTTTCACAACGCGTTATCAGCACGAACGTGCTCTATGTGTTTTGCCACCCTTGGTATCCCTTTTTCCTTGCCTTTGATGTGTATTATTTTCCAACCTAACTCAATCTTGCACGTTGAGAAAGCAACCCAATAATTATGCAACTATCTCTACTAATAAAGGTATGATTCTTCGTATGATTATTCATATTATAATTGATAATGATACATCAATCTTACTGGTGACACTTATTAATATACATATATAAACTTAAACTGATCATTACTATAAATTCTAGAATGTAGTCTCATGATTGAACTCTTATCTATATATTTTTCCATTTGCTTTTAGAAGTTATTATATATATATATTAGCATGTTGATATTCATAAGAATTTAGATGTTACATCATAAATTATAAATTATGACGTTAAAATTGACTAATTCATCTTTTTTTCTAATACTCATTAGTAATTGAATAACTATAGTTTTCGTTGACGACGACGATATTACGAATATTTATTTTATTTTTCTCTTTTACAAATGATCCTTTCTATTATTCTAAATTGGCTGGATTATTATTTAATTAGTTAATTTAATATATGTTGTTTAGGACTCTTACAATCTAGTGATGCTCATCTACATATTCTTTGAGCCACCATAATCATATATTTATGCTTCTTTATTAACCTTGTTAAGTTGTAAATAAATTGTTGAATTATTTTGATTTGAGAAAGTTAATTTGTAATCCAGAGAATATTATATCTGCTTTTAGAATCCATGAAAAACAATTAAGTTCGATATTCAATATTAAAAAGTATGGAACTCAATATTTATGGACTAAAGAATGCAATTGTATTAGGTATATATGCTTGTATTGGTGGTAATATATACATGATGTATGTACTAGATTTTCATTTTGTATAGTTTATAATTTAAATGGATATGAATTTTGTAATTAATTGTTTTCATTAGTCATTGTTAATACATAGCATGCCAAAAGACTTTTACATAATTAAATATAAATGAGTTATGTGAGTGAACGTCAATTGATTTAGTTTTAAATAAACTATACAACTTATAATGCAATATATTATTATTATTATTATTATTATTATTGTTATAACATGATTATGCAAATATCGTTTGGTACTTATACTAAGGTTAATGCTATAACAAGTTTTGCATATAAGAAATTGATATCATAGATTAGTATTGCTAGATATCATTAGTTGTTTTTAGAGAAACATTTTCTAGCGATGTCGGTACCTCTAATGCATTCATTATGCCATGTCATAATGTTTAACAATTTATTTGCATATTAACTATTACTATTGCTAGTATAAAATAGTGACTATTGCTATTGCTTCATATGTACAATGTATAGATTGCTTATGATGTCATCAATTGTTTAAATATCAATATTTGAGAAGAAAAAAATGAGTATGTTATGTAATTCATCAGTATTACAGTTTTCAAATAAAATTTTCAAATACAAGTAATAAATGATCTGAGAACTTGAAAGAGATATATGTTTAAGTTTTAAAGTAAGTGTTCAAAATATATAAGATATTATGTTTGGTTATACCACAATAAGTTATTACATAAATTATATGCGTTTGCTTATTAGTGATAAAAAAATTTCTTGTTTTATAAATGCCCATTATAAGTTGTTTTTATATGATGACATGCTATAAGGTCATGTATTGTATGATTTGTTGCTATCTATACCTTGTATTCTATCTGCTATCACTTCTTTGCATCGATAATACCGAATAGAACGACTAAACCAAAGTTGTGGTTGATTGTTATTCTCATGAAAAAGTAGAAATATGCTTCTATTTGACACCCAAAGTGTCATACTCCTTGTATCTCATTATCAAGTATAAAAGAAATATTATATGACTCGAACATATAATTAATTCTCAATTGACGTTATACGAAGAGAAGTTTATTTATAAGGGAAATCGGATAAAACAAAGTTTGTTTGTCAAACTTCAAATATACTCCTGAAGTAGCAATATCATTTAAAGGGTATAAACGGTTCGAAACGACTGTATATCTATATGTTCGAGAAAATAATAGAAAACCGTAAAAATTGTATGGTTTTACTCTGATGCATGAAGTGAATATATACTGATCATTGGAATCATTGAGAAAGTTGTAATCATGATCATATTAATAATAAGATTGACCATTAGAAGTGCAACAATCATCATGTTAATAAGAGATTAAACTATCAGAAATTATAAGATAGTGAAGCTAATAATGAGATCGAATATCAGTATTATAATGATAGTCATGATGAGATCGACCATCAAAAGTGGTAAACTAGTGATTACATAACACGATGGTTTGAACTTTGAAGTTATAATACATTCTTTCATATCTTATGTTTTGTATCACATACGTGCAAGTAATACATATACAATATCATAAACCATAAGTTTATGGATCATGATTATTTACTTTATTGGTATGACCGGTTAGACCACACCGAGTCAATGATGATGTGAAATATAATGAAGAACTTGAAGATTCTTCTAGTTGATAGCATATTATGTTTGCTCTTAAGGGAAATTATTTATTTGCCAATTAATGGTATAAATCCCTAAAATATTATGGAATGAATGAAAGATGTATATATCCAAACATGATACCATTTAGTGTTTTTAAATCGATGCATCGTTTAAATGGTCATCAAATTTACAACTTGAAGTTGTGTGTAGCTTAGCTAATGAGATAGCAAGCATATTATTCCATATTATCATATTTATGGTGGTTATAACATTGAATTTAGTATCCATGTTACTAATGATTACTGGAATAAGTATTGAACTTTCTAAATGCTTAAGACACATATTGCTTTTGTTGAAGACGATTATCAAATGTCTACAAATTGATTGCAAAGCCAATAATCAAGAGAGCAAAAGTTCATATTTGAGCACATGTGATTTTACATGCAGTAACATTTCACATCAAGCCAACATATTGTAATAGTTTCTCCCCATTATAGTTGGTTTTGGTCAGGAACGAAATATTTCCCACCAAACCTTTTATTGTGTGGTATATATTGGAATTGATCCACCACAAGTATAAAGATTGAAACTCAAATAATGTTGAGAATATATGTTGGATGAAAATACTATTTATAATTACATACTTAGAGCAATTAACGAGAGATTTATTTATGGCTCGTTAAATCTTACTTTAAGTAAACTAACATTTTCACCATTAGAGGGAGATTAATGGCAGTTGAAAAAGGAATGGGTATGCATGAATTATCATTGATCCTCAAACGAAATTGTGTGAACAAGAAATTCAAAAGATAATTCGTTATCTAGATTAAAGAATCAATCACCAGACATGTTAACTGACCTAAATACAGTAACTAAGTAAGTCACATAGTCAACTGCTAATGCTCCAATTAAGTTAATTGTCCTAGTAGGGCAAACCATATATTAATGAGTCTATTGCACGCCTGAAGCGTGGTAGACTAGTCGATTCCAAGAAAATAAAAAAATTCCTCGAAAAATTGGAGCACGTAATGAAGAAGATGGTTAAGTCGAGGTTATAGTAAAAAAATGGTTTCTTGAAGAGACATTAGACATGATGGTTCTGGAAGAACCTCAGGTACCTGAAAATAAAGAGCTCTTAATAAATTATATCATGTCTAAAAGTGTATGGAATCGAAACAAAATCGATGTTGTTATACTTTTGTATATATAGCGCTTGAAAAGATGAAATGATGAGGATCAAGATTTAAAATCTGCCTATGAATAAATACAAAGAAATGATTGGCCAAAATGGAACGACGCAAATGAGGCAAAGTTAAATTCTCTATTGAAATGGAAAGCTTACGGGCCAGTAGTCCATAAAAAAAAGTTGTAAAATATATTTAATATAATTAGGTCTTTTATGTGGATCAACAATTGATGGCACAAGGATTTCGCAAAGACCTATGATTAATTATGAGGAGACGTATTCTCCAGTGGTGGATGCAATAGCTTTCCAGTATTTAATTAGTCTGGAAATATATAGAGAGAATTGATATGCGTCTTATAAATATTATGTATCATTTAGATACTAAAGTTTACATGCAAGTCCTTGAAGGATTTAAATTATGTATTTCATGTAAAGTAAGTTCTCGAGAACAATATAATCGTTGTATACCGTGTCATTTTTTAATACGATTGAACTCCTGATGAGTTTCTTAAAGCAATTGAGTTCTTTAAAGGTGAATCAAACATCTTAACGATGTAATTCTTGTGCACCAATAAACATACATTGAAAACTTGTACCCAGTGATTGTGATATCTCAATAAATAGTGTACACGCATGGTACAATATGGATTTTGGAGATAAAAGTAAGCGTTCATGACACTTTTACATGATATAGATATCTATGTGTTAAATGAGAAAATTTTATATAGCAAAACTCCTGAAGAGTGAAAGCACATGCATATATGGATAAGATGGAACGAATTCCCTCATGGATTGATAACGCTAGAAGCATTGATGTCAAAACCTCATGAACATACTATATGAAGTTAACAAAATATGTGTGGACTAAAATAGTCGAGTCAAATATGATATAATTGACTCACCAGTGAGCTCGAAAACTAGAAATACATATGGTGAAGTTGGTCCATTTGTTTTCATTAAAAGAACGATATGAGGTTTACAAGTATTGCAATATATGTTGATGATGTCATTGAATCTCCCGAAGAGAAAAAAAAAGAGCTCAAACATTTAAGCAAGAATTTGCAAATGAAATACAATATTGCAAATTTATGGCTCGATACGTAGGACATACATTTATATTATAATCCATCAATCATAACACATCTAGAAAATGTTGGACATTTTCATATGGACAAAGCTTTGGTGTAAGTACATTTAATGATGCTCAAATATTTGATATAGATAAAAATGACTTTTATCATCTTCTATCAAATAAGCAAAGATCATTGGTCATGAAGTACCATAATTCAATACAAATTGTATTAATATATCTTGCTAGCTATACACGAACATATACCATTAAATTCATTGGCAAGATTTAACTCGTGTACGACGAGGAGATAGTGTAATGAGTAAAACATTTATTTTCTATACCCTTAAGGTACGAAAGGTATGAGTTCATATTTTACTAACCCATTAACAAGTTTGGTTAGTTTTGTAAATGCAGGGATTATAACAAAACACATTCATGGATCTTATAGTATCTACTTACAAGAGGAGGTAATTAAAGTTTTACATGAAGATCATACATCAAGTTCATTAATAGATTGCACATCAAGCGGCAAATCACTCACTGCAAAAGTTTTTCAACAACTTTCATAGAAGATTGACACTTGTTACTTGAAATGATACATATTATATTGAGGGGGAGACAATACGCGTTACACTATTTTTCCCTTAGCTGAGGTTTTGTCCCATTGGGTTTTCCTAGCAAGGTTTTTAATGAGGCAACATCATTAAGGTATTAAAGAATAGTATTCCATCATGTGGATAGTCAAGGGGGAGTGTTATGAATGCATCCATTATGTAGTGACTTTCCACATGTATAACCCCTATCTATGAATGCATCCATTATGTAGTGACTTTTCACATGTATAACCCTTTCTCTTATTTACTATTGTACTAATGCGAGTGCCTATATATAATGACATTTGTATATGATGTTAGATGAATGAATAATAATTCTCCATGTTCTATACTCTACATGATTTCATAGTCTAGTTCTCATGTTTATATACATATATATTAGTTGCTAATAGACCGTTGTTTCACAACAGTGAGAACTTTGTATAATTTGGAAAAAAATAGTGAGAATCTTTCAAAACGAACCCACCGAAATTGTTATTTAATATTGGCATCTTTTTAATTTTCTCACTACCATTACAAAATAAAATCAAGCATCAAATTGTACTTTTATAAATTTGTAATTAAACATTATGACAATTTATGAGATCAGTAGCAAGCGTTGGAGGAGGAGGAGGTCTGTTTTGCTTGGGTCTGTTCCAGATTCGTCCGGGCCAAGTGTGTGGGGACCACACAGACTAACCTATTTTTTTATGTTTTTTATATAAAAGTGGAGTATGAAATGGTGAAGATAGACTAATGATGTAAATGAGAAAAACTAAATGTAAGATTGTTATGGAACAAATTGGTAATCAAGCATTCAAGATCGATAAAGAGAAGAAGCTAATTCACTTCATCGATGCCATTTCCATTACCAATTCGTCTACTTAAACGAATAAGGTTATACGGGTTACAAATTACATTTCGGCCCTCTTACTTAACTACAACTACCAAAGACCCTTCTACTTATTGGACATGTAACAAAATTGAGAGAGGAGGCCGTGTAGAGTTTAGTTGAGTCTGCTAGTGCTGATTATGAAGACATTTTGTAAAGGAACTTGTAACATTAAGAAACAAAAATAATCATATTGTAACAGAAACTTGATGAAATATGACCATCTTCAAATGTTTTTACAGTGACAAAGCAATAACAAATTGCTTCTACAGAGATAGAAAGAAAGCCAGAAGCTTTTACATTTGACTTCAAATAAGCCGATGGACTCGAGTCAGAGTCTCAAAGTGCTTACCTACAAACATCACATTCGCTTGCGAGCCAACTTTATTTACACCAATCTTCAAAGCCTATATATGACAGATGCTTATGAACCACAATGGTGTGTTGCATATCTGTACAACTTCACCTTTTGGCAAAGCTCCATCATATTATATTTTAAATAAACTATAAAATTTTAAATTAAATACATTTAAACCAAATTGCTGTCCTTGAAGTTGAAACTTTCCCACTTTTTCTTTCTTGCTTTTAATCATCATCATCATCAGCTGCAAATTGCTTCAACCGAAAGTTTCTTCATTACTTTTGGGCAAGGATCACCTCCAAACGCCTCGGGTGTTACAGGTACTGAGCATGATTGTTGTCCAATGCAGTACTGCAAATATCAGAAGTAAAAAATATTAGCCTTTTTATTTGTAAAAAACTCATGGGACCCACCAATACCATCCTAACAAATGACAGCATTCTTAATATTGTTGGTAGGGTTCAAACGAACCGAATGAACACGCGTAAGGCCTTGTTCATGTTCATTCGTTAAAGAAGTTATGTGTTCACGAGAATTGTTCATGAACACTTACCGAACAGGATTTTCTGTTTGTGTTCGTTAAGGAAGTGAATGTGTTCGTGTTCGTTAAGTTTAGGTAACGATAACGAACGTTCATGAACATAATTGGGCACAAATAAAATTTGCTTTTTTATCACGAATATTATGCAGATCCATCCATAGTATACTAACCTAATATTTATTAAATAATTAAAATAAAATACAATACACTAATATTTGTTAGATATTTTATTAGTGGGAATTTTGAAGTATTTAAACATAAAATATAAAAAATTAAAACCCCAATGAACTATCAAACCCAAACTAACATATAGGAACACGTTTCTAAACGTTCACGAACATAAGCGAACCAACGCGACCTCTGTTCATGTTCTTTCATTTAACTATACGAATGAAATTTCTTGTTCGTGTTCGTTCATTTATTAAACGAACGAACACAAACGAACTTCCTGTTGAACGGTTCACGAACAGTTCACTGTTCACCGAATGTTCAGTTCATTTGCAGCCCTAATTGTTGGTCTTACTTGTACAGTTTTGTAACAATAAAAGTTGAGATTTTGAGGGTCTTTATTTACCAACTAAAATTGGTATAATTAAAACAAATTTGTCTAAAAACCATACACACCCAAAAATATGTATATAAATCACTGTGGGCTGTCATATTAAATTCATGAATAAGAAAAATAAGTACCTTGTTGAATGCATCATAGGAGTGATGAGCATGGCAGCTACCCTCACTATAACTACCACAACCGCCTAACGGGGTGCCGAAACTAGCAAACTTTATTGAAGTTATTTTCTGACCCGCGCTGCACGAAAGGTGTGCTTTGGGCCTCAACGGTTTAGCCGCTTTACCAGAAGCCTGCATTTCATAATTCATTAATGAAGGCTGCCACTCGTATATATCAGCACACACACTGTAAACCGATCTTTTCACCATCGATATTCCATATGGGATTCCTCCTAATTCTTCAAACACAACCAATAAGTTTCCTCTCGGTTTTAACCATGACCGCGGCACATGGTACCATTTTTGGGAAGATTCACCGCATTTACTTAAACATTTTTTCTCGTCAAAGTATCCAGCGTAACTACAAGTACTACAAGATCCGTGCGCCTTGTATGCAGGCCAGTAACGTCCAATGCTTTGTCCGTTTATCCATATTTGACCTTTTCCCATACCGCTCATGTCTAAAGCCAAAGGTTCATTCCCACCCGGAGCATTGAAAATAGTCTTGAAAAAATAAAAATGTATTAAGCCAAGTTAATTTCACCATATCATGCCAATAAACATAACACTTATAAACATACCTTGTACCACGTTAACGGTTGTTTCTGAGCCACATAAGAACCTTGAATCCACTCAACAGATGAACTTCCCATGAGTGAGTGAAGACTTAGAATTTCACCTTTAAGGCCAACCTGGTCAACACAGTCAAAGTTCAAGTAAGAACATCAGTCTGTCTTGGCATATTTAGCATTTCATCATTTTCATTGTCTTATAATGTGAAATGAAGATGTCAATGTGGGTCCCATTTATTTGGTTTGAGAATGGAGAGGGGGGCCCACCGGATGGACGTTTGTAAAAGACAAACCTTATAAGACCATTTTTGCCAAGTCAAGTCTCTTTTTCCTTCATTGAGACCGTAGAGTGTGACTGGACCGAGAACACCCGCGTTCCATGTCTCAAAATGTGGACCAATGTTCTGTAAAATCATATAAAAAGAGCATTAAGACTCGCATACATTTGTGTGTGATATATATATAGGGAAAAGTTAAAATGAGAACACCCAGAGTTGCGAGAACCGCTATAACTTTTTCAAAAAATGTTTTTTTAGAAGCCGATTTTTTTTTTAAAAGTATATAACTTTTTCAAACAATAAATAAAAATATCGTATACGAAATCTTACATCAGTGTAAAACAAATTTACATAACCGTAACGTTCTCCAACTGGTTACGTCATACGTTTTGTAAAACAATTTTACATTAGCGTAAGATAAATTTACATGTCGAATAGATGCCGGTTCGACAATTTTTTTTTAATTTTTTTGGAAAGATGTCTTAGTTAGATGTTCATCTACGTTTGTGCAAAAGTTGGTTGAAAAACTCGCATGGGAAGTAGGACTTCCATCGGAGTTCTCGCAATTCGGAGTTCTCATATGAACCAGCTCCTATATATATATGTGTGTGTGTGTGTGTGTGTAAAGAGAGAGAGAGAGAGAGAGAGAGAGAGCATACCGGAAGACCAACAGCAATGCTTAGTAGAGAAATCTTGTTCACGCCTGGTCTTAGATTTACCGGTTTATTAAAAGTTAATTTTGGATTTGCTTGACTTCCATAGACAGTTCCTGTGAAAAACCAAGAGTGTCATAAGATAAACTCTACATATTTTTAAATAAATAAACCTTTTGAATGAATTCTATTCTACAATAATTGTTACCATTGATAACAATAGTTACACAAAATGAAAAACAAAAACATAGTATATACATGGTTCAATAATTTGCTTTGTGCATAGTCAAGAAACATACAGAAAGAATCTTTTTATAATAGGAATCATCAAACTAAAAAAGATAAATATCTAGAATAAGAATACGAAAATAATGACTAAATAACTATCTTGTTCTTCATTTTAAACTTCTTACCTGATAACTGACCATTGATGAAAACATGCAAAGCATGACCCGCAGACATGACAGTAAGTGTAGGCCACTTCCCGCTTTTCAAGAACCCTTCATTCGAGCCAACCCTCACACTGCATGAAACGGGTCATATTTAGTATCAGCGGGTCAGATCTGGCCGACCCATAACCACTTTTTTGACTATTTTTTCTTTCAATAATTATTAATGAAAGTCATCCAAATTATGTTTTTAATGTATCCAACCTCCTTTAAAACAAAATTCTACATGAAAATAACAAAATAAAAAGGTTGCACTTACTCTGTCATGTACCACAAATAATCTGAAGAATCTCTAGTGACATTAAGTTGCTCTAATAATCCGACGGTCATATATGAATTGACATCATATGATTCAGTTTGATCATTATATGACTGCCAAGAAAATCCTCCTCCCTCTGAAGTCATCTGCATCAATGCCGTTTGCGCACCTACCTATTAATCACATTCACATTTACACGTCATCAGTAACTATATATAAATGCAAACATTTGACTCAAATATGCATGGAGGTAATTTTCAATTGAAAAATGAGGTTGGGACCATTCATCCATAACTATAAATAAATGCAAACATTTGATATATGCATGGAGATAATAATTTTAGTTTAAAAATGAGGTTACAATCAGTTATATTTATAATACAAATTCAAATAAAAAACTTGACTTCCTAATAAATTAAAATAATGATTTTTTGACAAACTTATACCCTTCAATGATGATTAAACTCATGTGACTTTGACTTATGCTTCTATCCTTAAATCATGTTATTAGTTTATGAATAAAACATTTTGGGCAATTTGCTCGAAAAGTGACAAACTTTTGTCGAACTGCAAACTTTAAATCAAAATCTTTGAACATTGGTTATTTCAATACAATTTTGACCAAAACTGGTTACCTTTGGATGCAATAAGTGGTAAATTATTTTACTTAAACAAGAAAAAAATAAATTTATAATCTTTCTCACCCTTGCAGTATTATAAACGGTGTTCTTGCAGTCGGGGAGAATGCTTATGGACCAAGGAGGAATATTATAACGTTGGCCTCTAAAGTTCACGGTTGCATAAGCAGCTCTGTTGTTATTTGAAAGAAAAGCAGCACACCCTCCAGCCTTGTATTTGTAAACATACGCCTATAATTATAAAGACGATAAACATAAGAGATGGTGTTCACCGCTTACATGGATATTGTGATCATGAATCAACAGAGCAAAAAAATAAAAAATAAAATCCAACCTTCTGATAGTTTCCAAGGGTGATAACAGAGGGATCACCGTTTATTAAAGCGGGCTCACATAGTTTAATGGCTCTATGCAAATCTTTCAAATGTCCCCATTTAGCTTCCCGTTTTAGTCCTGTATATAAATTATTTCCAAATTTAGTAACAACAATGCGTAGGAAAATACGTCATGAATATTGAAATATCTAGTCATGAACATATGAAATTATGAATTATCTCAAGTGTGATCTATTTTATGTGACAAGTTTAAGTTAAATGTTTTGACTTTTGCGAAAGAACATGTTTTGTAAGTTGGTTGGTGTTGGTTAAAGTTAGATGGTTGTGGAATTTGGGATTGCTTAATTTAAAAGGTAATCTAGTTATCGTGCTTTTTAAAAGCAGATAAGCAAAGGTTTACCTTTGTCAAATATCAAAAGGTAATTTTAAATTCAATTTTGTTATGATGATATTAAGAAAGAAAAAAAAGTCCTGCAAGTGAAAGTCAATACCTTTTGTTGACTTGTAATGTTGATAATGGGAAAAAATATGTAATTTTAACTTCAAAACTTTCAAAGAAACATATTGTATGCATATCAAGTTGCTGCTTAAAGTACACACAAAGAACATAACAGGAGATATGATGCATAAGTAATTGATAACAAATTCTTTCATCGATATACACTTTTAGAGATGTGACATACCGTATCGACCCTGATGTGACAAAATTCACGAAAAAAAATCTAGAATAGTGTTGAAGCCCGGACAACTTTATGTTCAAAATTTTAAGTTTGTCGATACTCGATAACGTATTCACAAGCATGCAAATATGCCATGAATTTGGCTTATTACATACCATATTCATCAAGAGGAGCATCATAGTCATAGCTTGTAGCAATAAACGGACCACCCGCAGTCCGCCCAAAGTTAGTTCCTCCATGATACTGACCAAAAAAATAAGAATAAACTTTAATGCAATATTATTCGGTAAAGGCGAATTGAGAAAATAAAAATACAATAATTTTTATTTACCATATAATAATTGATGAAAGATCCACCACTCTGAATAAATTTAGCAACAGAATACGCCAAGTCTTCAGCTGGTCTATAAGGAACTGCACCTCCAAACTCAGTGAACCTGTGTTCATTCATATATTTAAAAAAACAAATCGACCAAATAAATTAAAATTAAAAAAACAAAGGGATATCAACATATCGTATTCGTAGAATATAAATGAATGTACCATCCTGTCCATGCTTCAGTCCACATCTTCGGTTTAAAGTTTTTGTTGGGAGTGAAATAGTCACAGTAAAAACCATTGCAAGTGTTAATCTGTTAATACAAAAACCAACATATAGTCATCATTTTTACAGTCATGTGGTCAAACAATTGACATGAGAAAGTCAACATAAAAAGGTCAACAGGTACACAAAAACATGTATAATAACTAGATGGGGCACTTACAACTGGGTCAGGGGCATCATCTTGCTTACACATGACCCACGGTACACCGGTTCCTAGACCCACAGCCATTTGTGCTGCCCATTTTGTATAAGCTCGAGCCGGTGCCCCGAGTTCATACTCCAACGGCCCGTATTCGTTTTCAATCTGTCACATTCACAACTTATGTTAAAACACAATTTTGCAAATTATCAATCATGTTGATGAAATGAGTGTCTTTAATTACCTGAGATAGAATAATTGGACCACCTTGAGTCTCATATAAGCCATTGACTTTCATCATGTTCACTATGTGCCTTGTGAATTTTTCCATAGCAGCCTATATACACACATACATATCATCATTTCATCATTACATGCTCATTTCAAAATATCAATAACTCAATAAATAATTTAAGATAAACTGAAATATTATTGAAAAGATTCAAAGTATCAAAAGCAGACCTTGAAAGGGCCATTATCTGTTCTGAAACTAATTCCTGGAACATATTTCAACCAAACTGGAAATCCCCTGAAATTGAGATGACAATTGGAATATAATTAATTTTTTGTCTGGAAATTATAAAAAAAAAATGGGATTTAAATAAATAAATAATAATATAGTAATAATAATAAATAAAAATAATAATAATTACCCAAAGTTCCATTCAGCACAAGCATAAGGACCAATTCTGAGATGAGCATAGAGTCCAGCTTGCTTGATTAGCTTTATGAACTTTACCAAATCATACCTATCTTCAAAATAATACTGAAGAAAAAATAAAGAAAAATTATTTGAATTAAGAAAACAATTTATTAAATAAATATTTAACTGATTCAAAAAAAAAAAAAATAGAAAACGCTCACACAAACACACTTACTTGACCAGGTTGGGGTTCATGACCATTCCAGAAAACATAAGTCTGAATGACATCCAACCCTCCTTCTTTAGCCTTCTGAATAAGATCTGGCCACATCTGAACAACAAAATATATGTAAAAAAATAGTAAAAAGAAAAAAAAAAGATTCCCAGAAGTGAGCTTTTGACTTCTTGATGATAATATGAAAATACAAAAGAGGAAATAGAAATAAATAAAATTAAAAACAAGAATATAAGTGCATTGATAAGTTGTACCTCAGGGGTGCTTCTTGGGTAATGAATGGATCCAGAAATAAGAATTTTTCTTTGGCCACTAATGGAGATAGCCTTATGGTCATATGAAACAGAACCAGAACATAAAGAAACCAAACAACACAATAAAACCACCAACATTAAATTAAACTTCTGCATTTTCATAAACTCCTGTTTCTTTAACAGAAATTTCATCAGAAACACTTGAATTCAAGGCAAAATCCTCTGTTTCTCTCTACTAGTTAACTTAAGTTCACTCTGTTCTTTGATCTTTCTTGTTTTTTTTTTGGAAAAAAAATTTCAAGAAAGGCCCCAAAAAGAGTTCTTGTGAACTTTTGGTTTTGTATGAGCAGTTTTTGAGGAAAAAATGAAGATGAAAGAAGGGTATTGGAGGAGGGTGTGTGAATGTTGAAAAAAGTGAGTGCTTTGAAGCTGCATTTATGCAAGGGAGATTGGGTTTGTCTGCAACAGTGATTAGTGAAGGCCCTACTTTTTGGTCTTTTTACATTTAAATTTAAAAGTAATATTTTTTATACAACCTTTTCAAGGTAATCACATAAAAATTTATATTTTTTACATTATCTTTTCATTAATAATATTACTCTTATGAATTTACATTAAGGAGATGATAAACGAGTAACAAGCTATGCTGCTATCCCTTTTTGAATAACAAAACAAAGTTTTTTTAAAAACTACGTCCATTGATCTCGGTGTCATAACATTACTATGCATGACCCTTTGAACTCGACTAAGTAGGCCTATAGCCTCTAGCCCAAGAAACCAAAAATATCAAAAATAAATGGGATAAACACATATTGGTTAGCTAAATTTATTAATCACATAAAAAATTAAAAAGCAATATTTTCATGTATGTAGAGATATTTAAGGTTTACTAGTAGTGATAAGCAATTAAAAATTAAAAGATATTATACTTAGAACTACTTTTTAAAGATATTTGATGTTGAATATTTTCTGATGTTGTATTCTAATAAACAATAGCGCTTTAAATAGGGAGAAATACAATGTAAACTCTACCACTAAAAAAGGAATAGATATCTACCCTTAACACAAATAAACATTAACAATATTATATACAAATAAAGTCCTATAATATGTATCGGCTAAGACTCCCCTACGGTTTGAGCGGTCGGTGGACAGACGCTTAAATTGGTGCGAAAAGATTGGAATAGCTGCTTGGAGAGCCCTTTGGTAAAGATATCAGCATACTGAAGAGATGAAGGAACATGAAGCACGTGGATATGACCAACACGAACCTTTTCCCGAACAAAGTGGATGTCAATGTGTTTAGTTCGATGGTGCTGAACCATATTATTAGATAAATAAACAGCCGACGCATTATCACAGTACACAACCGATGCCTGCCACAAAGGGATTTGAAGCTCAAGTAACAAATTGCGAATCCAAGTGGCCTCTACCACTGCATTGACAACTCCACGATACTCAGCTTCTGCACTAGAACGAGAAATCGTTGGTTGCCGTTTTGATGACCAGGAAATTAAATTATCCCCAAGAAATACACAATACCCATTGGTCGATCGTCGAGAATCTGGACAGCCACCCCAATCAGCATCTGAATAAGCTACTAACGAATGAGAATTAGATTTGACAATGTGAATCCCGCAGTCAAGTGTCCCTGTAAGTATCGAAGAATACGCTTTAGAAAAACGTAATATATTTTCTGATGTTGTATTCTAATAAACAAGAGCGCTTTAAATAGAGAGAAATACAATGTAAAATCTACCACTAAAAAGGAATAAATATCTACCCTTAATACAAATAAACATTAACAATATTATATACAAATAAAGTCCTATAATATGTATCGGATAAGACTCCCCTACGGTTTGAGCGGTCGGTGGACAGACGCTTAAATTGGAGCGAAAAGATTGGAATAGCTGCTTGGAGAGCCCTTTGGTAAAGATATCAGCATACTGAAGAGATGAAGGAACATGAAGCACGTGGATATGACCAACACGAACCTTTTCCCGAACAAAGTGGATGTCAATGTGTTTAGTTCGATGGTGCTGAACCATATTATTAGATAAATAAACAGCCGACACATTATCACAGTACACAACCGATGCCTGCCACAAAGGGATTTGAAGCTCAAGTAACAAATTGCGAATCCAAGTGGCCTCTACCACTGCATTGACAACTCCATGATACTCAGCTTCTGCACTAGAACGAGAAATCGTTGGTTGCCGTTTTGATGACCAGGAAATTAAATTATCCCCAAGAAATACACAATACCCATTGGTCGATCGTCGAGAATCTGGATAGCCACCCCAATCAACATCTGAATAAGCTACTAACGAATGAGAATTAGATTTGATAATGTGAATCCCGCAGTCAAGTGTCCCTGTAAGTATCGAAGAATACGCTTTAGAAAAACGTAATGTGGGTCACGAGGTTCGTGCATGAACAAACACACCGGCTGAACGACATACGATATATCCAGACGAGTAAAGGTTAGATATTGTAAGGCACCGGCTAGGCTTCTGTATAACGTAGGATCAGAAAACAATGCCCCATCCGTTGCGCTTAAATTTGCAGAAAGGTCCATTGGTGTAGTGCATGGTTTACAAGCAGACAATGAAGCCCGAGAGATTATGTCCCTTGCGTATTGAGTCTGATCCAAGAAGAGCTTATGGGAATTGCCAGTGACCTTAATTCCCAGAAAATGATGCAGATGTCCTAAATTTGTCATAGAAAATTCTCTTGAGAGTGCGAATAATTTCATGCAACAGCGTGTCTGAAGATGCGGTGAGAACAATGTCATCGACATAAAGTAAGGTATGCTGTATTAGGAGCCCTGCTATAAATGAAAAGCGAATTATCACAAGCACTGTTGCAGAAACCTTGTGGCAAACCGAGTGTACCACGCACGAGGGGCCTGTTTAAGGCCATACAAAGACTTCTTTAACATGCAGACAAATGTGGGAAATCGTTTATCAATGAAACCCGGTGGTTGATGCATAAACACTGTTTCATTCAAATTCCCATGGAGAAATGCGTTTTTAACGTCAAGCTGATGAATGGGCCAAGAACGGGAAACCGCAACAGATAAAACTGTGCGAATATGGCGGCCGATTTAACAACCGGACTAAATGTATCATCACAATCAATGCCTCATGTCTGAGATTTCCCGTTCACAACCAACCGAGCCTTATAACATTTAAGTGACCCATCCGATTTGAATTTGGGGCGAAATAACGAGATGCAGCGGATTACCGGTTTTTCTACCGGACGAGGAACCAATTCCCATGTATCATTAACCTGTAACGCACGAAACTCTGTTTGCATGGTATGTAACCAGTGAGGGTCGGCAAAGGCTTTAGAGTAAGAAGTAGGGAAGGGAGAGATTGTGGCTAAGAGGATAGTGTGTTTAGATTTGGAACGGGTGGTCATGGAATGTGTGTTGGTGTTATGGGAAAGCACGGTGGGGTTGGTTTGAGCAGTCGAGGATGTGGTGGTTTGTGTGTGTCCTGCCGGTGCTATGGGAGCAGCCGTGGCTGCTGGGGCAGGAGGTCGTGGGCGACGGATGTAAGTTATTGGAAACAGTGAGGTCGAGTGTTGGTTGGGTTGAGGCGGTTTGGTAGTAGGTAGGGATTTAGGTAGGGTGAACGTGAAACCAGGTGGAGGAAGACCATCGAGGAAGTGGTAGGTTGTTGTAGGCGTAGGGATTGTGTAGGGAAAGGTATTCTCGTCAAAGGTAACGTGACGAGATATTGTGACTTTGCAAGTGGTTGGATCAGAGCATCGGTATCCTCGGAAATCGGGAGGATATCCAAGAAAGATGCAACAAATGGACCTAGGATGAAGTTTATGAGGTTGGGTGGCTGAAGAATTGGGGTAGCAAGCACACCCAAAGACACGTAAGTGGTCATATTTCGGGTGACGAAGGTATAATGCAAAGGTAGGGGTGAAAAAGTTAAGGCGTTTGGTGGGTAGGATGTTGTGAAGGTAGGCTATAGTATGTAAGGCCTCAACCTGCAAAATGGGAGGGAGTTGGGCGTGAATGAGTAAAGCATGAATTATGTGGTTTAGGCAACGACTCATACGTTCAGCGCGACCGTTTTGGGAGATGTTTGAGGGCAAGAAAATCGAAACAATAGGCCATGCTGAGTGGCAAAATTAGAAAATGCATGGTTATCAAATTCACCCCCCAAGTCACATTGGAATGTTTTGACACGTTGATTGTGATCATCTTGTGAAATTTGGCAAATGTGGGGAAGGTTTCGGATTTATAGTTTAATGGATATACCCAGATAAAATGTGAAAAGTTATCAATTAACACCATGTAGTATTTATACCCGGTTTTGCTAGCAATGGGCGAAGTCCACAAATCACAGCGAATAATATCGAATGGACTAAAAGTAAATAAATTTGTATCATAAAATGGAAAACATTTACTATTCGACACATGACAAGAACTGCAAAAAGTAGAGCCATCAGTTTTATTACATGAAAAATTAAAACGACGACTAAGAAGTACTAAGACTTGAGCGCTGGGTGTCCAAGTCGATCATGCCAGGGTAAGGATGTGGATGTGATGTAGCATGCTTGAGGCGGAAGTGTTGGTGGCGTGACTGGATAAAGGTTGCTCGTGCCATTGTGGCGGGATAGGAGGCGTCCCATTTTGAGGTCCTTCAATGAAAAGCCAAAAGGATCAAATTCAATAGAAACGTTATTATCACAGGTAAATTTTCACCAAATAAAACCTTTTTAATGATTTGTGGACTATAAATAATGTCAGGTAAAATATATGTTCGATTGGATCCCTCAATTGGTAAAACATTGCCATTACCAACAAGTAATTTAGTATGAAGAGGAAAAGGATTAGGGTGTTGGATCGTACATCGGTTATCAGTAACATTTTGCTCAGCACCGGTGTCCATGTAGGAGTTTGGATCTGTGGAGGGGTATGGTCCCAAAAACCTTGTGCCTACGCAAAGAAACCATACCCTCAATAGCATAACTACAAGGATAACCTTGCACACAATGGGCAATGGTATGCCTTCCTTGGAACCAACAGGTCATACAATGAACCTTGCACACTCAACACAATGGTAAATTAGACCAACACCTATAGGTCATACAATGAACCTTGCGCACTCGGTGCAACGGTAAATCAGGCAAACACCAATGTCACACAACGAGCCTTGTGTACTTGGCGCAACGGCAAGTTAGACTTACACGTGCATGCTACTAGACCCTGCGCGGAACATACAACCCTCTAGTCATAAATCCTAAAACTTTGCAAGGACAAGACAAACATGAGGGCACCTCATAGTCTTGTATATAAAAGGATTTGTCCCTGCCACCCTGCGCTGGCGGAAAACAATGACAGCCTCGCAGAAGGGATAAGCACTAAGAGGTGTTGACCATACTCAAGGGTATGTGGCAGAACTTTAACGAATGGTTGCTCAGCAGGTTGCGTCTGACAGTGTCGAATGAACAGTAAGGCAGACACCAGACTGTACACCAACCATATCTATACCAGTGACTGTTCCACCTTCTCCACTTTTGGCTGGTAGCAGGTCTGACGACAAAGACGGTTGCCCTTACTGCCTTTACACGTGGCACCATTCAGCATCCGACAAACCACACCTTCTGACAGAAGACATTAATTCTCCTGCGGGGAACATTTAATGTCTGACGCAGAGGGACAAACCGGATGTCTCTGAACGTCTAGACCGGGCCCAAGGCCCGTCAGCCCATCTCCTGAGCCCACTCACTTTCGGCTATAAAATAAGTATCAGACCACAAGGTAAACCATCCACAATCACCTACAACCACATTTACAAGCATTTGCGCTTATTACTTACCATCACATAATACTTATTCTTATGCCGGAGTGTGGTCACAGAGAAAACCACCCTTTTCCCCCATGAAGAGGCTAACGACCCTGCTAGTTTTGCAGATCAGTGTGAGTGAGATCACCCCGAGGAACGAGCGAAGAAGCAACCCTTTTATGCAGAATCTCCCTGGTTGTAACTTATATATCCCCGGATATCTCTAGGTTCAACCGGTGCTTCTTCAATCTGTATAGTTTAGTTGCACAGCATTGAACGCTGCACTTAGAGCCGATGGGTTCAATGCGTCATAACCGGTGTATTGTGGGCTGTTAAAAGTGCCAGTTGGGCCTGTAGGTGGGTATCCAGTGAAGTTAGCCGATGGGTTAGGGGTGTTGGTGGACAAATATGGAGGTGATTGGTTGGGCCGCCAGGAGGTTTGGGCCAGGTAGGGGCAGGGTGGAATGTTCCACCATGCCCATTGTGGGTATTGTCACACCCCGGATTTGCAACTCAAATCCATACACCAGTGGGCCTGGGTGGGGAGTACCGTGACGTCAGTTGATAACATCATTTTCAATTAAACACGGCACAGCTGAAGTCTTTGAGTAAAATTACTATTACAAACCAAATGTTCGAAATACAAAATAATATACAGGTTCGTAATAGAAGATCCACAGGCGGATCATAAATTGTACATGGAAAGAATATAAAACATTTGGGCAGATCTAGGATTTGCAAGATCCTCTATCACTACCGAGCACTTCCAGCCTATTTTCGTATTGTACCTGCAAACTTAGTCTTTTGAAAATACGTCAGTTTTCACTGGTAAATACACCCAACTGACTCATTTTGAAAACATTTCAAAAATGTTTTTAAGTGTGTATCAGCACAAAATCTTTTTATAACTTGTGAAAGTTGACCGTCCAACCTTGTCAACAGATCTACATGTTTATCCATACATACAGGGCCCGATACGGAGACCGAGACAGGATTAACGTACACACCACTTTGGACTCACGAAGGAGTCAATTCTTCCCAACCTTGTGGGAATGCATTATTGAGCGTCTATCGGGTGTATGCCTACACCCGCGCTAAAGTCGTGGCCATTTCTATTGTAATGAGCCGAGGATATCCAGGACACGGTAGTTACCCCCGATGTTTAAGTTATCAAACAAAACTGATTAAAACAGAATATGCTGATTTACTAGCCGCACCCAGCATGCGATTGATCCCATTTCCGACCAAGCGGTAATAATTTACCGTAACCCAAGCCCGTATAGGGGAAATAAGTCAGCCGTACACAAAAGTACTAAGTGCAGATAGCATTTACCGGTAAGTCTCTAGTCTGGATTATAGCATAAACTAACCAATTAAATACTAACGGTCTTATTTAAGTCATAGACTTAGACCGTGTAGTGTACAGGATCAAGATGTATAATGCTTGATTAAACGGTGATCGGATAGAATGTAGTTTAATCCCAAAAAGTACCTTGACTTGTGTAATATGGATAAACTATAAACATTCTGGATTTTGAGACATAAATGACAAGGTTAAACCCGTTTCGGTTAATTTCCGTAAACTAGTTACATATACTTAACCGTACGCATATCAACGTTATCGGGTAACCGGATAAGTCATGGACAAGTTCTATATACCATTATATATTAAATAAGTTGTAATATCAGTAGGATATCAACTTTTATGCCTGTTATAGTTTTAAAATGAAACTATGCCTCATAAGGGCGTTTCGGTAATTTCATATCGTATAAAAGGAGCTTGATTATAATTTAATGTTATAACCATAAATATTCTAGAAAAATAATTTATTTATGATATAATATAAGTAGGATATTAATTATATGTGTAATTTATCTTTTATGACCAAACTATGCACCGAAGGGGCATTTTGGTCATTTTACACATAGTTCATAAATTATTTGGGATTCTGAGTTTATAACATGTACCTACTGTAAAAATGTTTAATATAAGTTTTATAATCAGTAGGTAACAAGTCTTAGTCAATTAATATGGTTTAAAACAATACTACGCGTCGAAACGACGCTTATGTCGTAAAATGACGTTTTATGCGATGTTTAATGAAAACCGATGTTATGGTCAGATTAGAATGTCTTAGATATGTTATTTGATATAACATATCAGTAGGTAAAAGATTTACCTTGAAAAGATTTGATTAAAACCATTTAATGAGTCACAAGGGCTTAATCGTCATTTATCGACATAATTTAAGGATCTGCTTGTAAACTCAGTTTACAATCTGATTTAACATCTCAAATAATCCTAATTATAATATTAAATCAATAGGAAACTTATTTTCAAGTTCATTATCAGTAAAACCTTATTTTATGCAAAAAAAAGCATTTTAGTCAAAAATTGCATAATTGCGGAACTTGCGCATAAACTCAGATTCTGATTATGATCATGTAGTATAACCTCAGAGGATTATGCTACATTATATTACGATCATAATGCAACTTTAGATCAGTAGGTAACTAATCTAAATCGGGTCAGAATTGAAAGTCAAAGAAGAAGTCAAACTTCGCGACTTTCGGTTGCGAACCTACCCTAGAACTGAAATTGACGAGCCGAACATGTTCTTATATGTTCTAATAATTATTACTAACTTGTTTAAGTGTCAAAACAGGTTTCATAACATATATAAGATCAATTTATGATTGTTCCGAAAAATGGCTTGTTTGACTTTTTAATATCGTAACTTTGACCCGTCAATTGGTCTAGCAAACGTGATCTTCAGGAGGTGCCCTTATAGGGACTAACACATACCTTATTATTATCACTTAGCCATGTTCGTTACGAATTGGACCATAATGGTCTTAACTGAAAGTCAAAGCGTTTTTCGTAAAACGCTTGACTTTTGGCTATAAAAGCCTATAAATGAAAATGCAAGAGCAAGGAACACTTACAAGAGGTTCCTAGAATGCAAGAGAACTAAGTTAGATGCTCCTTTCAGTTAGGAACTTCCAGAGGAGGGAGAAGAGTTGGAAATGAGAAAGGTGCAAGTTCAAATGGTGAACCTTGGCGCATATTTATAGTTGGAGAGCTTGAAGGAGGTGATGCCAGGTGTTAAGGGGTGTAAGAGGGAGCTTACAAGTGTCCCAAAATGTGGCATAGCTGTTTGGGAAGCCATGGTTTCGGGAAAATGGTTTTTGGCACTTATGTGTGGTGGCCAAGGAAACTTTCTGCAGACACAGGCCTATCGCGCCTCGCGAGAGGCCAGGCCTTAGCCTCTCGCGCCCCACGAGCGCCTCTTGTCAGATTTCAAAATTTGCCACATTTAGCCCCTCAACTTATTAAACCTTCCAAAGATCTTCTAAAACACTATTTTGGCATACTTAGCCCTTCGTAGCCAATATTTGGCATACCTGGGATTATGCTCGGACATTGTCAAGCTCTCGGTTCGTTAAAAGGTCACTCAGAGGTATAAATTACATGTTGACACATTTAACCCCTCCATTATCCAACTTTCACATATTTATAAAACTGAACCCTCTCGTCCATCAAATGGCACGTATGAGAGTTAGGACTTCATAAAGGATCACTCAGAGGCTCATTATAAGCATGTTGACTCCGATATCACTCAGAGGCTGGGCATGTTGACATATCAGTCACTCAGAGGCCAATCATTTTAACCATGTTGACATATCAGTCACTCAGAGGCTAATGATTTAAGCATGTTGACATATCAGTCACTCAGAGGTTGTTATTTATGCATGTTGACATCGGACAGTCACTCAGAGGCTCAGTTTGAATATGTTGACACCTTTAGTCCTTATTAGTCTTTAATAATACTAAGTTTAAAATACAACGCGTGTCACTATACTATTGGACACGATTTTTACGAGGTGTTGCAGGTATGAATTGTTTTGGAAGGCCCAATTTGTAGAGCCCGGTTAATAGTTTCGATTCCCCTGCCACGACCACGATAGTTCTGTCCACGACCTCGTCCCCGCCCTCGGTACTGATACCGATTGGAATTAGAGTTATGGTCTGAGTCAACAGGTTGTTAGTTGATGTTAGGTGCCAGGTTTTGAGACGGGGCAGCAGGGGTGACAAGAATAGATGAATTGTGCTGTTGGCGAGTCTCAAGACGCATAACCTCATCATGAAGCATGGTGCGAGCCAAGTCCCAATCGGCCTTATGTGCATTGATTAAGATGGCAGCAGTATCATACTTCGAAGACAGACCACGTACCAATTGTAACACAAGGCGACTTTCTGTGACCGGTTGATCAACATCATTCAACTGGTTTGAAATTTCTTTTAATTGCTGGCAATAATCATCGACCGAGCTACACGCCGCAAGGGTGAGGTTGACAAACCGGGTCTCAAGAGCAGCAGCTTTAGCTTGTTTGTTACTCAAAAGTATTATCTCAAGTTTGAGCCAAATCGAACGGGCGATAGATTCGGTGTCGAGAACCCGGGTGAGTAAGTCATCAAAGATGGTGCTGTATATCCATTGGGATACTAGTGCATCTAATTCTTTCCAGGAGGCATAACTCGGATATGTGGATTCCAGTGCGGGAGTATTATCAAGATGATCAAGAACCTTGTAGGCGATAGCATGCAATTTAAATAATTTCACCCACGACGAATATTTTACCTTTGTTCCATCTAGGGTTCGGATCTTGGTCAGAATATTGGTCACCGAATATGCAGGATGAAGGGTATTTGACTTTGTTGAAGTATCGGAAGAGGAGGGGGTGTCAACAGGTTTTGTCATCGTGAGAAGACAGCTTGTCAAGAAAGAAAAAATGCAGAACTGGGAGAGTGGCGAAATTTGTGGTGGGATATTCAGAGTCGTGGCTCTGATACAATAAAGATATTTGATGTTGAATATTTTTTGATGTTGTATTCCAATAAACAAGAGTCCTTTAAATAGGGAGCAATATAATGAAAACTCTACCACTAAAATAGGAATAGATATCTACCCTTAGTACTAATAAACATTAACAATATTATATACAAATAAAGTCCTATAATATGTATCGGCTAAGACTTTTTAGATCGAATGAAAATTGATTAATCAAAGTTAATGCGAGAAGTTCTCATAATTGGGTATGGGTATGGATATGTATTGATACAATAGTTGTTATGGGGAGTTCTCAATATAGAACCAATTTTATAAGTGGAGTGACTTTAAAAATCGCATAAATATCTGTATTTAATATTATAAATATGATACGTATGCCGGTTATTTATATGTCTATCGATTTCTCACTATTTTTGAATTATCTTCCATACGTAGAAGTGTGTATTTGATTTTTGTGTATATACATTTGATTCTAAAATGATGGCTCTGAATTTATATTGAGTCATCCTTAAATATCGGTTAATAATTTATTTGTTTTCAGTACATGAGCCTTACCCAATTTGCTGCAAGGTTTGTTTAGATAGCTTTGAGGAGCATGCGGTCCATTGCAAGGAACTACTAGGCTTTAAAAACAGACATGGCTTGGTCAGGGATGTCCCAATTTGCCGCAAGGTTTGTTTAGATAGCTTTGTGTGGATCTCACAGGAGTGTCCCCCTTGTTAGGCTCAGGGAAATCGTTTCGTGGATGGTCAGACTATGTTGAAAGCATAATCAGGGAAAGTTGCTAAGCATGAAAAAGCTTGTGTTGATAATCAACATGTATTAACTCACTTTGCTTTTGATACATTTGGTTCCCTTACTCCTAAAACTGTTGGTTTCCTGGATAGAGTGCAAAGGGTCGTGCATAGCAATTCCTCGACGACGTGGAACCAAAGTTTTGTTTTCGGTAGAATTGGATTTACTATTCAAAAGGGGTTACCATTACCTGTCATTCCTATATAATTTTTAAAATATAATTATTTTCATGTTAAAACTTTTTACTATAGTCAAAGGTATTAAAAAATAAATATCTTTGTTAAATATAATCTAAAAAGGAATAATAGTTCTTTGTTTAGATGCTTGAAGTACACTATTTACAATCGTTATGGAATATTTCTTTTTTAATTTTGAAAGTATTTTTTGTTACAAATCGTGTCACTTAATAATCAGCGGGACCACAAAAAAGAAAAGTACCAATATCATGTTTGTGTTTTAAAGAATATTTAGCATTTTGTCCTTACAATAAATAATGGATGTTAATATATGCTGCAAGTTTTTTCCTTAATTACGTGTTTTATATGTTAATTTGTTTGAAAAGTCAAATTATTAATAATTAATCTGATTTTGCAAAATTCCAAACTTAATATTTACAGGTTATAGTACTTTAATACAATAGTCTTGCCCCTAAAATGATTAAAAAATATTAAGAACCCAACTATATTATATATAGAAATATTTTGATGGCATAACCCTTTTATAATCAATATGATGTTTTTTTAACTCTTTAGAGCTTTACCAGAAGTCTTAAAAAGGTTAGAATAATTACAATTTTTTGTATTTTGAACTTTGTATCTTCAAGATATTGATGACAGTCATTTAAAGTATAATATTTTTATGTAGATGTTTACCACTTTAATATAACTCTTAGGAATCATTTTGCAAAAAATATATATATTTAAATAAAGGATTTAGTAGTAATAGCCCCAACCCAAAATGATATGATTGGGGTGATTGATATTAAATGATTAAGCCACTATTAGTTATTTAGGGTTAAGTTATCGTGTAAATAAGTCTTAATATATAAATTGATTTAAGGTGAGAACAAAATGAGGGATTTAAAAAAATACATTTTATTAATCACGTATTTTATATCATGATTTTACACTAGTAGAGTAATTATGTAAAAACTGTATATTAATTATTATTACTCTAACAAAATTATATAATTACTCTACTAGTGTAAAATCACGAATTTCTTTTTACACTTTGCAATTAAACATCAAACTTATGTAGATGGTAAAAGAATTCAAAAAAAACTTCCCTTATTTCTCATGTTAAGATTATTTTGTGTGTTTTATAGTTTAACCATATTCATAACTAATTATGAATTCACTTATGTCACACTCCAACTAACGGCGGAGTAATGGGGGCGGATGTAAGTAGATTGCTCGAGACAACATAACGCTAAATTGTGACAAGTATTTAAAGGAACAATATTTCATTTCTAGAATTCAAGTACATTGCTTGGAAATAAATATGACAATGATCTCAAGTACAAGTACAACAAAGGTACAACATTTCAATTAGAAACACGATCCTATATAAATCTAAATTAAGATAAGTTTCTATATCCGTCCTGCTAGATTCCATGGATCGTCATCATCATCAACCTACAATACATGTTAAAGTATAGTTCAACACACAAGGCATTGGCGATTATACAAGTTTTGACTAATAGCATATATAAACGTTTAACAAATCCTCATGCATAATTGTAAACTCAAAACTAACAATTGTGTAACACCCCGACCCGCAGCGGAAATATGAGTCGGGGCATAATTGGGTTATCACCAAAGCACATGACATTTATTATTATGTTTCATAATTAAATGAAGTCAAAGTTACATTTCTCAAACATCCAAACATGTTCATTCATTACAAAGGAAAATAACCAAACATGATAATCCAAATACTAAATCGTTTTATTTCTTCTAATCCAGGTCCTATGGGTTCCTAGCTGCTGCTGGTTCACCTGTATCATGTGTAAAAATGGGAGGTTTTTGGGTCAACATAAGTTGGCGAGTGAACCTTATAGATAAACATTTGATAATAATTTTCTGGTTAGTTTATCAATAAAATATTGTGCATAATCATAAAAGAGCACATGTATGAAATCAAACATTGGCAAACATCAGTACAATTATAACATATGATAACAATCGATAGCATATATGAACATACCAACATCACATAATAATTAACATAAATGAACTGTGCGATCAAGGCTCAATCAAACGGAGCCGATCGTATTGCATGAACTGGAAATGTAAATTGAACTGTGCGCTCAAGGCTCAATCAAACGGAGCCGAGCGTATTGCATGTATTGAAATGAAAATAAAATGACCGATCAAGGCTCAATCAAACGGAGCCGATCGTGCGGGCACGCCCTGATCAACCGCATAATAAAATGGGGATCAAGCTCAACCTCGATGGGTGGGGAGCTACGGCCTCGGCAATTGCATGTACTGAAATAATGATTTGCAAACAATAATAACTACTTAACAGCAGCAATTAACACACATGTCATGATATGATATATGCACAATAACTTAGTTATAATATGTAAATGAACAAGACACATGATACACCCCAAAAACGTGATTAAAACGGGGAATTTGAAGGGTTCACTCACATTGGGTGCGTTGGATTTGAGTTGGTGAGATGCGCACGATTTAGACGAAGCGAGTCAACGAGGAATCACTAACCTAAATAAAAATGGGAAAAATATATTAAATGGATGGATTTTATTAAAGATTTTAATGGGATTTTTTTGATATATTTTTGTGAGTTTATGGCTATTTTCTATCCTTAAAAATGTTATTTTTAAGTATTTTTAATTGATTTTTAATTTAAATTAAACAAATAAATATTTAAAAAAATAATATTTTTTTTTTTTACTGTTTGACCGTTGACCGGTTCGGTCAGCGGTAATACTTGCGCCAAGCGGGATTCGAACCGGTGACCTTCCGTTCACGCGCACGTAGCTCTACCAACTGAGCTACGTGACTAACCCGTTAGAAATCCAGTTTTAATTATATTTATACACTTATTCGAATTTACCGAAAATTCCTTTATTTTGCAAAACGTTTTAATCTCATTGAACCGGTGTTTGTGACGGGACTCGATCGCGTGACGTGAAGTTTGATTTGCACACAGTCCACCGCTGGACTGTGTGTCTAACCCGGTTATATTCTTAATTTATATTATACTTAACAACTACCCACTCTAACCCGGTTAGTTCATAAATAAAAGGAATGTTATTACGCATAGTGTGTGTGTGTAGTAAGGATCGAACTCGGGACGTGTATGTTAACTTTGCACACAGTCCACCGCTGGACTGTGTGTCTAACCCGTTAATTATCCGAATTTTAATTACTTTTATGTTCAGCAATAGGTTCATCTTCTTCATCGGATTAAACTGTCAGCGTATTTCAACTGGTTAAGATTGATTTTGCGACTCTCAAAGTTCTTAAATACTATCAGTAATTCAATAGTAAGGAACGAAAAGAGTTTAAAGAACAAGATTTACCGATTGGAAATAAACACAGAATTCCGGCGAAAGTTTTGTCGGTACAGGAATTGAGCTCCGACTGTTGAAACAATTAACAGTGTGGTTCGATTATTTATAGAATTAAATCATCTAAACAAGGTTTAAATGAAGTGTAGGATACCTTACCCTTTCACAGTGAGATTCCGGCACTTTCAGAGACTTTCCGGCGAAGGTGGGATTTCCGATAAATGTTGGCTAAGATTGATTCTGATGATGGAATTTGGTTAGAGATTGACTAATCACATGTTTTAAACAAAAAGAGTCGAAGAAAATACCGTGAACATGCAAGTCCCGGTTTTCCGGTGAGTTGCAGAAAATTTCCGGCGATCGAATTCAGAGAGTCTTACGGTTCCGAATCTTTACGAAAATGAAATTGAGTGTTGTTGTGATAGCTATGATTCGCGCAAATGATCAGGACTTGGAATTAATCAGAGTTTGGTACATTTTCGGTTTCAAATACCGAAAGTGATGAAGTCTTTAAGTTCATTCAATTAAGATTTAATTAGAAACCGATATTCATCGGTTATGAGCTAGCCAAACGAAGTCGAAAGGATTTAGCGTTCAGTTTGCCGATTTCCGTTATTCAGACGTCATTAACCGTTAATTCGAGTTTGCGTATAAAACTCAATTGTTTTCCTAATGTTAACAGAAAACAATTGGTGGCGGAGTGGTTAATGGATCGGTGGATAAGTTAGTTGAGGCTGTTGACCCGGGTTCGAGTCCGGTCAGCTACAAAATTTTTTATTTATTTTATTTTAACTTTTTATCAAATATAACTTCTATAGTTTAGTATATATATTAATTATGTAACGTTTAAACTCAAAATACTCATAAATATACTTAATGAAATTTCATAACTTGGTATTTGATTACAAAACGGAGCGGGTTTTGGAGACCCGATTTATACAGATGTTACAGTATCCCCTACTTTTAGGAATTTCGTCCCGAAATTTAAACAGTTGAAGTAGTAGGGAAAAGATGAGGATATTTTTCACGCATTGAGTCTTCACGTTCCCAAGTAAACTCAGGTCCCCGTTTCGACTCCCAGCGTACTCTAACAATAGGAATGCGACTTCGACGTAGACGTTTTTCTCCATAGTCCATAATCTCCACTGGTCTTTCAATAAAATGCATGGATTCATCGATCTGAATATCTTCTAGTGGAATATGAAGATTCTCATCAGCGAGGCACTTCTTCAAGTTCGACACGTGGAATGTGGGATGAATCCGATCGAGTTCTTCCGGTAGGTCAAGCTTGTATGCTACAGGACCTACTCTTTCGAGTATTTTGAAAGGTCCTACGTAACGTGGTGCTAGCTTTCCCTTTTGACCAAAACGAACTACTCCCTTCCACGGTGATACTTTTAAAAGCACATGATCACCAACGCTAAACTCCAAGGGCTTCCGTCGTTTATCTGCGTAACTCTTTTGACGACTTTGAGCCGCTAGTAGATTGTTTCGGATTTGATGAATCTTATCTGTGGTTGCTTGGATCAATTCTGGACCAGTAATTTGTGCTTCCCCAATTTCGTGCCAACAAACAGGAGATCGACACTTTCGACCATATAAAGCTTCAAAAGGTGCCATGCCGATGCTAGAATGATAGCTGTTGTTGTACGAAAATTCGACTAACGGTAGGTGGGCGTCCCAATTTCCCTTGAAGTCTATGACACATGCCCTAAGCATGTCCTCAAGGGTTTGAATGGTGCGCTCAGACTGTCCATCAGTTTGAGGATGATAGGCGGTACTGAGATCTAGTCGAGTGCCCATAGCGGATTGTACTGCCTGCCATGTTCGTGAGGTGAAGCGACCATCACGATCAGAAATAATACTTAACGGAACTCCATGTCGGCTGACGATTTCGTTGATATAAATACGAGCAAGCTTTTCGTTCTTGAAATCTTCTCGAATAGGAATAAAGTGAGCTGATTTTGTAAGTCGGTCTATAATCACCCATATAGTGTCATACCCACTAGAAGTGCGAGGTAACCCGGTAATGAAATCCATGGTTATATTTTCCCACTTCCAAACAGGTATTTCGGGTTGGACTAGAAGTCCTGAGGGTCTTTGGTGTTCAGCCTTTACTTTAGAACAAGTGAGACACTTGGAAACAAAAACGGCAATATCTTTCTTCATTCCAGGCCACCAATAGGTGTACCGTAGGTCTTGATACATCTTATCGGCTCCTGGGTGTATAGAATATCGCGACTTATGGGCTTCATGCATGAGTGTTTCACGAAGATTGATGTGGTTAGGAATCCATATACGATCTAGGTAATACAAAATACCATCAGATTTAGTTTCAAGCTTTAGCTCGGCTCCACAGGACATCTCTTTTTGCACATCTTCCTCTGTTATGGAAACATGTTGAGCTTCTCGAATTTGATCCTTAATATTGGTTATAATTTGCGAACATTGAAGATGAATGGAGTTCACATAACCCTTTCGACTAAGTGCATCAGCCACCACATTTGCTTTACCAGGGTGATATCTGATTTCACAGTCGTAATCATTTAGAAGTTCGACCCATCTTCGTTGCCTCATATTTAACTCTTTCTGATTGAAGATATGTTGAAGACTCTTGTGGTCAGTGTATATTTCACACTTCGTACCATAAAGATAGTGTCTCCATATCTTAAGAGAAAATACAACGGCTCCAAGTTCAAGGTCATGAGTGGTGTAATTCTTTTCGTGCGTCTTGAGTTGCCTTGAGGCATAAGCTATGACTTTTCCTCTTTGCATGAGAACGCAACCTAATCCTTGCCCTGACGCGTCGCAATAGACTACAAAATCATCACAACCTTCAGGAAGAGTGAGGATTGGTGCATCACAAAGTTTTTGCTTGAGAATTTGAAAAGCTTCTTCTTGCTTGGGCCCCCATACAAATGGTTTCCCTTTATGGGTTAAAGCCGTGAGTGGCACCGCAATGCGAGAGAAGTTTGAAATGAACCGACGATAATAGCCAGCAAGTCCAAGAAAAGACCTTACTTCAGTTGGCGTACGTGGAGCTTGCCATTCTTGAACTGCTTTGATCTTTGATGGGTCCACATGTATTCCTTTGTCATTGACTACATGCCCGAGAAATTGCACCTCTTTTAACCAGAATTCACATTTAGAGAACTTGGCATAAAGTTTTTCCTTTTCTAGAAGTGCAAGAACAAGTCGCAGATGACGCTCATGATCAGCTTTAGATTTTGAATAGATAAGAATATCGTCGATGAAAACAATAACAAATCGATCAAGGTAAGGTTTGCAGACTCTATTCATTAGGTCCATGAAAACAGCTGGTGCATTGGTTAATCCAAATGGCATAACCATGAATTCATAGTGACCATATCGAGTTCGAAAAGCAGTTTTAGGGACGTCTTCCTCATGCACTCTAAGCTGATGATAGCCGGATCGAAGGTCGATTTTTGAAAAACAACTGGCACCTTGTAGTTGGTCAAGAAGATCATCTATGCGAGGTAAAGGATAACTATTTTTGATAGTTAACTTGTTGAGCTCTCTGTAGTCGATGCACATGCGAAAAGATCCATCCTTCTTCTTTACAAAGAGTACAGGTGCACCCCAAGGCGATGAGCTGGGGCGTATAAATCCCTTGTCAGTCAACTCTTGCAATTGACTGGCTAGCTCTTGCATTTCAGAGGGGGCTAACCTATATGGAGATTTTGCCACTAGTGTAGCACCAGGTATAAGATCGATACGAAATTCGACATCTCTGATTGGAGGAAGTCCTGAAATATCGTCAGGAAAAACTTGTGGAAAATCTTTTACGACAGGGATATCTTCAAGTTTCTTTTCTGAGGTCCCCTTCTTGATGATATGGGCTAAAAACGCGACATAATTCTTGCGAAGGTATTTTTGAGCTTGAAGACAAGACATTAAGTTGAGCCCTTTCGCCGAGGTTTCTCCAATAATTCGAAGAGTCTGACCGTTTGAAAGAGGAATACGAATAAATTTCTCACGACATACAACTTCCGCATTATGCTGACTGAGCCAATCCATTCCGATTATGATGTCGAAACTTCCCAGCTTCATAGGAATAAGATCGACTGAGAAATCGTGGTCGTTTAGGGTGAGCGTACAGTTGCGTAAAATAGAGTCTAACGAAACTGGTTTTCCATCTGCAACTTCCACTGTTATGAATTCCGCGAGCTTATCTCGATTTTTACTTAAGATAGGTTCAAACTCTTATGACACGAAACTTCTATCCGCACCAGTATCAAATAACATAGAGGCATATCTACCATTTATAAGAAACGTACCGTTGACCACATTGCCGTCAGCTCTGGCCTGGTTTGCGTTAATATTGAAAGCTCTTCCTCTAGCAGGTGGAGGAGCCTGGTTTGCTTGATTCACAGGGTTGGCTTGGGCCTGAGCATGAATAATATTGACCAGCCTTGGACATGTGTTCCTGAAATGACTTGGATCACCGCAATTGAAACAAGCCCGCATAGGTTGGCCCATAGGGTAGTTGGGTTGATAGTATGTTTGGGCTAAATGTTGAGTGGGTGGAAATGGTTGTTGTTGTTGGGCTTGGCCCATTAATTGTTGGTGGGTTTGTGTTATAGATTGGTGGTGGTTTGTTCGTTGAAGCGTACGGCAGTTTTGAACAGTGTGTCCAGCGCGACCGCAGCCGGTACAGTATTGGCAAGGATAGGCAGGGGAGTGGTGATACTGACAACGGTTACATTTTGGTAGTGGCCCTGTGTATGGTCTTTTGTATGGCGCGGGTGAAGGAGTGGCTTGAGTGATGGGTGCAGCAGGAACAGGGGTGTTGGTTTGGGTGACTGCAAAGTTCCTGGTGTTACGCTTCCTCTTGTTAGCAAATTTAGAGGAAGGAGTGTGGTGGTTTGAGGTTTGTCCCTCAGCAGGGGTTTTCTTCTTTTCCTCCTTGAACTTCCCATTGCGAATTCGGTTTTCGGTCAGTTCTGTCGCCAACTCCATGGCAGCTTCTAGTGTTACTGGTGAAACGCTGAGGACCGAATCTTGGATTTTCGAGGGAAGTCCTCGAATGTAATGTTCTATCAGACGGTAGATTGGAGTGAATAAGTTTGGAACCATTTGGTTCAACTCCAAAAACCTTTTGTTGTAAGTAGAGTGATCACCATCTTTTTGCTTCAGGGCATGAAATTCATCTTCCAATTTCTTAATTTCACTCCTAGGACAGAATCGCCTAGTCATGATTTCCCTTAACTCCTCCCAAGTTAAGGCCATCGCATCTTCCGTTCCCCTCTTTCCTTTCTCGGTATTCCACCAAGTGAGAGCTACACCAAGTAGTCTCCCGGTGGCATAACGAACTTTGCGATCCTCAGGACAATCGCAGTTTAGGAAAACGTTTTCCATCTCCTCGAACCAATGTAGGAGAGCAGTGACTCCCTCAGTCCCTTCGAATTTTGGGGGATCGCAGGACTTAAAATGTTTGAAGGAGCATTTGATGGTAGGAGGGTTGTTGATGATCTGGTCCTGTTGTTGAGGATGGTTAGTAGGATTTGCAGCAATGGCTTGTTGTACTTGTACTACGATGTCAGGTAATATCGTGGCCATTTGATTGGCGATATGAGTGGCCAAACGTTCCTGAGACTTTTCCGATTTCCTACTCCTTCGATGCGGTCTAGACGACATCTACAGGATCATAAAAAGAGAAGATTGTGAGTTTATGGTATCTTTTAAGGTGTCATGTGTCTTTAAGAAAATGAAAATAACATAAATATCAATAATGCAACTACATCCGAAGGATGTCTTGGGTTCGCTCATGTTGGGCCTCAAATGTCCCCCATACCTTCACCTATATAGTCATGTGGGCCCCCATGGCTATTGGCTTGGTAGGATTCACATTAGTATTGGCAATTTAACACTCGCATCCCCCGAATGCTAACCACAAAAATATGTTCATGAGATGTTTTGGTCGGAACGTGTCCAGGTGTAGACACAATGACAACTCAAAGTGGGATTAGCTCTCACAACGTTTGGTATAAGCATGCTTTGGCCTAATAAGTATTTCGTACTCTCATCGTTAGTCCCCAGGTAGGCAAACTGGTCCTTTATTTTGGATTTATACGAATGCCAGCCTAGACAGGACGTTCCGACTACCGGTACTAGTACCCTTCCAGTTACTACATGCCCGTCATGAGAACTCACTTTGATGAGATTTGAAAACACGAAAATCACTGTAAAATCAATCATGATGTGGTGTGTGCTTGCATGGATGTGATATGTTATGATCATACGATTTCATGATAGGCATTATTTGATAATACATACTTATGAACATGCTGGAACAATATCAAATGTAACATTTAACATAAACATATAAACATCATGAAATTTGGCATATAACACAAAAAAATTCTTATAAGTTTCTAATCGACTATAGTATAGGCTCTAAGGGTCTAATAACCTATCCTATATCCCTATAGTCATGGCTCTGATACCAATCTGTAACACCCCGACCCGCAGCGGAAATATGAGTCGGGGCATAATTGGGTTATCACCAAAGCACATGACATTTACTATTATGTTTCATAATTAAATGAAGTCAAAGTTACATTTCTCAAACATCCAAACACGTTCATTCATTACAAAGGAAAATAACCAAACATGATAATCCAAATACTAAATCGTTTTATTTCTTCTAATCCAGGTCCTATGGGTTCCTAGCTGCTGCTGGTTCACCTGTATCATGTGTAAAAATGGGAGGTTTTTGGGTCAACATAAGTTGGCGAGTGAACCTTATAGATAAACATTTGATAATAATTTTCTGGTTAGTTTATCAATAAAATATTGTGCATAATCATAAAAGAGCACATGTATGAAATCAAACATTGGCAAACATCAGTACAATTATAACATATGATAACAATCGATAGCATATATGAACATACCAACATCACATAATAATTAACATAAATGAACTGTGCGATCAAGGCTCAATCAAACGGAGCCGATTGTATTGCATGAACTGGAAATGTAAATTGAACTGTGCGCTCAAGGCTCAATCAAACGGAGCCGAGCGTATTGCATGTATTGAAATGAAAATAAAATGACCGATCAAGGCTCAATCAAACGGAGCCGATCGTGCGGGCACGCCCTGATCAACCGCATAATAAAATGGGGATCAAGCTCAACCTCGATGGGTGGGGAGCTACGGCCTCGGCAATTGCATGTACTGAAATAATGATTTGCAAACAATAATAACTACTTAACAGCAGCAATTAACACACATGTCATGATATGATATATGCACAATAACTTAGTTATAATATGTAAATGAACAAGACACATGATACACCCCAAAAACGTGATTAAAACGGGGAATTTGAAGGGTTCACTCACATTGGGTGCGTTGGATTTGAGTTGGTGAGATGCGCACGATTTAGACGAAGCGAGTCAACGAGGAATCACTAACCTAAATAAAAATGGGAAAAATATATTAAATGGATGGATTTTATTAAAGATTTTAATGGGATTTTTTTGATATATTTTTGTGAGTTTATGGCTATTTTCTATCCTTAAAAATGTTATTTTTAAGTATTTTTAATTGATTTTTAATTTAAATTAAACAAATAAATATTTAAAAAAATAATATTTTTTTTTTACTGTTTGACCGTTGACCGTTGACCGGTTCGGTCAGCGGTAATACTTGCGCCAAGCGGGATTCGAACCGGTGACCTTCCGTTCACGCGCACGTAGCTCTACCAACTGAGCTACGTGACTAACCCGTTAGAAATCCAGTTTTAATTATATTTATACACTTATTCGAATTTACCGAAAATTCCTTTATTTTGCAAAACGTTTTAATCTCATTGAACCGGTGTTTGTGACGGGACTCGATCGCGTGACGTGAAGTTTGATTTGCACACAGTCCACCGCTAGACTGTGTGTCTAACCCGGTTATATTCTTAATTTATATTATACTTAACAACTACCCACTCTAAACCCGGTTAGTTCATAAATAAAAGGAATGTTATTACGCATAGTGTGTGTGTGTAGTAAGGATCGAACTCGGGACGTGTATGTTAACTTTGCACACAGTCCACCGCTGGACTGTGTGTCTAACCCGTTAATTATCCGAATTTTAATTACTCTTATGTTCAGCAATAGGTTCATCTTCTTCATCGGATTAAACTGTCAGCGTATTTCAACTGGTTAAGATTGATTTTGCGACTCTCAAAGTTCTTAAATACTATCAGTAATTCAATAGTAAGGAACGAAAAGAGTTTAAAGAACAGGATTTACCGATTGGAAATAAACACAGAATTCCGGCGAAAGTTTTGTCGGTACAGGAATTGAGCTCCGACTGTTGAAACAATTAACAGTGTGGTTCGATTATTTATAGAATTAAATCATCTAAACAAGGTTTAAATGAAGTGTAGGATACCTTACCCTTTCACAGTGAGATTCCGACACTTTCAGAGACTTTCCGGCGAAGGTGGGATTTCCGATAAATGTTGGCTAAGATTGATTCTGATGATGGAATTTGGTTAGAGATTGACTAATCACATGTTTTAAACAAAAAGAGTCGAAGAAAATACCGTGAACATGCAAGTCCCGGTTTTCCGGTGAGTTGCAGAAAATTTCCGGCGATCGAATTCAGAGAGTCTTACGGTTCCGAATCTTTACGAAAATGAAATTGAGTATTGTTGTGATAGCTATGATTCGCGCAAATGATCAGGACTTGGATTTAATCAGAGTTTGGTACATTTTCGGTTTCAAATACCGAAAGTGATGAAGTATTTAAGTTCATTCAATTAAGATTTAATTAGAAACCGATATTCATCGGTTATGAGCTAGCCAAACGAAGTCGAAAGGGTTTAGCGTTCAGTTTGCCGATTTCCGTTATTCAGACATCATTAACCGTTAATTCGAGTTTGCGTATAAAACTCAATTGTTTTCCTAATGTTAACAGAAAACAATTGGTGGCGGAGTGGTTAATGGATCGGTGGATAAGTTAGTTGAGGCTGTTGACCCGGGTTCGAGTCCGGTCAGCTACAAAATTTTTTATTTATTTTATTTTAACTTTTTATCAAATATAACTTCTATAGTTTAGTATATATATTAATTATGTAACGTTTAAACTCAAAATACTCATAACTACTTAATGAAATTTCATAACTTGGTATTTGATTACAAAACGGAGCGGGTTTTGGAGACCCGATTTATACAAATGTTACAAATTGCACACAAACACCATTATGCTGCACATGCACTTGTGTTATGAAATGAAAACAAAAGATTTTTATATTCTAACTCGCTCAACCTGCAACTTTCCATTTTAAAAGAAATTGAGTAACCGCCCAAAAAAATTCAATCAACCTTAACTGTGTGTGATCCCCTAATCGTTTACAACAGTTACTAATTCTGCATTTATGCGGCAATAATCATCAATTCGGTCATAGAATCAAGGAAATCATGACCCATATCACTAGCCGTAACCGAAACCTCTATGCTCTGCTCGACCGACTATATAAACCAACCTTCTGCTCTTGTGAACCTGCGCATATCTCTCTTTCGCTCTCAAAAAGTCTTGTGCATTGCATTCTGTTTTCAATTTTGTCACCGGAGATTCTTCACCGGAGTCGGTCACCGGAGCAAGGCGGACATCGACTTACCGTCGGTATGAACTCTTATCACTTTTGTCTAAATGTGTTCAACACATCTCTGATCACTAATCAAACAATGATTAACTGAATTATTTGGTTAAATCAAGTTCTGATCAAATAATGAAATCATTGGGGAAGATGATCTTCGATCAGTATATAAATATATTGATAATTAGCTTTTAACCAGGTTAGACTCACAGTCCAGACTGTGTGCGTAAATAACACGCCTAACTCGAGTTCGAATCCATATATTGCCGGTTTTCTGGTTAAGTTATTAACTTTTTGTCAAATTATAACAACCACCGGTAAGGTTATAAATACAAAACAAATCTAATATATGATGGGTTAGACACCCAGCCCAACTGGTTGGCTGGGTACAGTGGAGCAAAGGGAGTCGGGTTCGAATCTCAGGGTGGTGGGCGGTTCGTTTGTTTAAAAACCTTTTTAAAATTTAATAATTTCTGAATAAAGTTAATAAGAATATAAGAGTGATTAAAAACCAAATCTAAACGGGTTAGACACGTAGCTCAGTTGGAAGAGCTGCGTGCACGTGACCGAGAGGTCGTGAGTTTGAGTCCCACCACATGCGGTCAAAAAGTCAATGAACCGGTCAGGTCTTGTCAGACCTGACAATATTTTTTTTTTTTTATTTATTTTAATTATTCCTATTAATTATATATTATTATTTTAAGTTTAAAACAATTAAAAACAACTAAAAATTTCATTTCGTAAGGATTAAATTCTCAATTATAATACTATAAATAATCTAAAATCCAATAAAAGTATAAATCAAGATATTAACCTGTTTATATTTACCGATTTATCGCGTACCATTTTAGGTTAGTATCCTTTCGTCGATCAAATCCTCAACTCGTGCGCTTTCATTATCAAGCAAGGAATGCACCCACTGTGAGTGAATCTCTACAAATACCCCTTTTAATCATGTTTTGGGGTGTATCATGTGTCGTACATGTTTGATTTATTTAAACACTTGTGCTAACATCATTTCGTGATCAAAGGTGTATATATGTTTGTGTGGTTATGTGTGGATACATTTTATCATTTCAGTGCAATCATTCATTTGGCCCATCAGTTCCTCGTGGGATACGAGTTGAGCATCAGGTGCCTCATTAGATCGGCTCCATTTGATTGAGCCTTGATCTCAAGTTCATCATTTATCATGTCATGTGTTCATTGTGGATATTATTTGGTTTGTGATGATTTATGTATAGACTTATGCTCACTTATGATTCATGCACAAATTTTTAATTAAACAACTAATATAACAAATGTTTAAATGTTTTACTTAGATTTACTCGCCAACTTTTGTTGACCCAATCTTTTGTTTTACGCATGATACAAGTGAACAAGCTGAGGAGAGAAACACATAGGAATGGCCTTAGAAGATTAAACCAAGCTATTATGTTTCGAACAATGTTTTGATTTTAGTTGTGCTTGTATGACTCGATGTGTTTGAATCTTTGAAGTTTTAATTTCAATTTAATATATACGAAACTTATTAGTAAATGTCATGAGCTTTGGTGATAACCCAATTATGCCCCGATTTTATTTCCGCTGCAGGTCGGGTTGTGACAGATTGGTATCAGAGCTTGTGACTATAGGGATATAGGATAGGTTATAGACCCTTAGAGCCTATACTATAGTTGATTAGATTTTTAATTGTTTATGTGTTACATGCAAACTCATGATATTTATATGTTTCATGTTTATTCATCCCAAATGCATGCAAGCACTTTCACTTTTGTATGCTAATATGTGATGTTCATTATAGTATATATGTTGATAGCATATCATGTCTATGCAAGCACACACATCACGATTTCAATTTTTTGTGATTCCTTTCAAATATTTTTGCAATGTTTTCATGATTTCCAATCACATCAAAGTGAGTCCTCGACGGGCATGTAGTAACTGGAATGGTACAAGTACCGGTAGTCGGAACGTCATGTCTAGGCTTGGCATTCGTATAAATCCAAATAATGGACCAGTTTGCCTACCTGGGGACTAACGATGAGAGTACGAAGGACCTATTAGGCCAAAGCATGCCACATCAAATGTCGTATGAACTAACCCCACTTTGAGTTGTCATCGTGTCTATACCTGGACACATTCTGACCTTATATTTTACAATTGTGAATTATGTTTTTCATTCGGGTGATGCTAGCATTAGCAGGCCAACACCAATGTGTGCCCTACCAAGCCTAGTAGTCATGGGGCCCACGTGACTACCAAGGCTGATGTATGGGAGACATTAGGAGGCCCAATCTAAAGCAAGCCCAAGACATCCATGGATGTAGCTGCATTTTTTATCATTATTTTATGTTGTTTTCACTTTTTACGACACATGACGCCTAAGAACGTTCAATTCATAATCTCGCTTCGTATTTCCTGTAGATGTCTGCTAGACACTCTCGAGGCGGTAGAAGGTCGGGAAGATCCAGTGAACGTATGGCCACTCACATCGCTCAACAGGTGGCTGTCGTACTTCCTGATATCGTCGTGCAAGTTCAACAAGCACTCGCCGCCAATCCCGCTAACCCCACCAACCAAGACGGGCAAAATATCGCCAACCCTCCTCCCAACACCACCAAATGTACCTACAAGCATTTCAAGTCCTGCGATCCCCCAAAATATGAAGGGACTGAAGGTGTCACTGCCCTCCTCCGTTGGTTTGAGGATATGGAAAGCACTTTTCTCAATTGTGATTGTCCCGATGATCGCAAGGTGCGCTATGCTACTGGTCGGCTGTTTGGAGTAGCACTTACCTGGTGGAACACCGAAAAGGGTAAGCGAGGTGCTGAAGCTGCTATGGCCTTGACTTGGGATGAGTTGAGGGAAATCATGACAAGACGTTTCTGCCCAAGAAGCGAAATCAAAAAGTTGGAAGACGAGTTTTATTCATTAAAGCAAAAGGAGGGAGACCACACCACATACAACAAGAGATTTCTCGAGTTGAATCAGATGGTCCCTAACATGTTCACTCATCTCTATCGTCTAATCGAGCATTAAATTCGAGGCCTTCCCTCGAAAATTCAGGATTCGGTGTTAAGTATTTCACCTACAACACTCAAAGCTGCCATGGAGCTGGCTACCGAACTAATGGAAAATCGCATTCGGAATGGAGATTTTAAGGATGAGAAAAAGAAAGAAAAGACACCTGCTGAGACCCAAACTTAACTCCAACAGGTTCGTCTTCCAAATTTGCTGGGAAAAGAAAGCGTAATGGGAAAAATTTCGTCGTTACCCAAACCAATTCTCCTGTCACTGCTACCCCAATCACGCAAGTCGCCCCTCAAGCCGCTCCATTCAAGAAGCCATATACTGGTCCGCACCCAAAATGCAATCGATGTCAATACCATCACCCCCCCTGAGAACCCCTGCCAATACTGCACACCGTGCAGGTCACACGATTCAAACTTGCCGTATTCTTCAAAAGTCAACCTACAACCCGCCTCAAGCTCAAACCAATAATCAAGTGGTGGTACAAGCCCAAAATCAACAACCTTTACTTTTACCACCTGCTCAACCCATGGCACAACCCTTCTACCAACCCAATTACCCAATGGTGCAACCTGTCAGAGCATGCTTCAATTGTGGCGATCCAACCCATTTTCGTAACACCTGCCCACGCCTGGTAAACATCATAAACGCCCAAGCTCAAGCCAATCCGGTAAACCAAGCCAATCAAGCTAATCCACCTGCCAGAGGAAGGGCTTTCAACATCAACGCCAATCAATACAGGGCTGATAACAATGTGGTCAACGGTACGTTTCTTATTAATGGTAGATATGCATCCATACTGTTTGATACCGGTGCAGATAGAAGTTTTGTGTCGTTAGAATTCGAATCTGTTGTTGATCTATCACGTGTTAGTCTCGCCAAACCATTCACGGTGGAAGTTGCTGATGGTGAACCTATTGCGTTAGACTCGATCATTCATGGTTGTACACTTACTCTTAATGAGCACGACTTCTCAATTGATCTTATTCCAATGAAGTTGGGTAGTTTCGATATTATCATCAGTATGGACTGGCTTAGTCAGTATCATGCTGAAGTTGTTTGCTATGAAAAATTTATTCGAATTCCTCTCGCTGACGGTCAAACTTTGCGCATTTTGGTGAAACTCCTTCTAAAGGGCTTAAATTGATGTCATGCCTCTAAGCTCGTAGATATCTTCGCAAAGATTATATCGCGTTCCTAGCTCATATTGTCAAGAAGGAAGGCAAAGAAAGGAAGCTCGAAGATATTCCCGTCGTTAAAGAATTTCCTCAAGTTTTTCCCGATGACGTTTCAGGACTTTCTTCTGTGCGAGAAGTCGAGTTTCGAACCAATCTAGTACCTGGTGCTATACCAATCGCAAAATCTCCCTACATGTTAGCCCCATCTGAGATGCAAGAATTAGCTAGTCAGCTGCAAGAGTTGACTGACAAGGGATTTATACTTCCTAGCTCATCTCCTTGGGGTGCGCCTGTTCTCTTTGATGAAAAACAAAGATGGAACCTTTCGTATGTGCATTGACTATAGAGAGTTTAACAAGCTGACCATCAAGAATCGCTATCCATTACCCCGTATTGATGATCTATTAGAACAACTTCAAGGTGCCACCTGTTTTTCAAAGATTGACCTTCGTTCTGGTTATCATCAGCTTAGAGTGCGTGAAGAAGATATTCCTAAAACTGCTTTTTGAACTCGTTATGGCCACTATGAATTCATGATCATGCCTTTTGGTTTGACCAATGTTCCTGCTGTCTTCATGGATTTGATGAATAGGGTGTGCAAACCCTATCTCGATCGTTTCGTCGTAGTTTTCATTGATGATATTCTTATCTATTCAAAGACCAAATCTGATCATGAGCGTCATTTTCGACTCATTCTAACACTCTTGAGAACTGAAAAGCTTTATGCTAAGTTCTCAAAATGTGACTTTTTGTTAGAAGAAGTACAATTTCTTGTCCATTTCGTTAACAACAAAGGAATTCATGTTGACCCTGCAAAAATTAAAGCGGTACAAGAGTGGCAAGCGCCACGCACACCTAGTGAAGTTAGATCATTTCTTGGTCTAGCTGGTTATTTTCGTCGTTTTATCGCAATTTTTTCTCGTATTGTCGTTCCACTCACAACCTTAACTCATAAGGGCAAACCCTTTATGTGGGGATCCAAACAAGAAGAGGCTTTACAAACTTTGAAGCAAAAACTTTGTCATGCACCTATACTTACACTCCCTGATGGTTGCGAAGACTTTGTGGTTTTTTGCGACGCGTCACGGCAAGGGTTAGGTTGCATTCTAATGCAAAGAGGAAAGGTGATAGCCTACGCCTCAAGGCAACTCAAAGTGCATGAGAAGAATTATACCACTCATGACCTAGAACTTGGAGCATTCGTGTTCGCCCTTAAGATATGGATATATTACCTCTATGGTACCAAGTGTGAAATCTACACTGACCACAAGAGTCTTCAGCATATCTTTAATCAAAAGGAATTGAACATGAGGCAACGTCGATGGGTTGAACTTCTAAATGATTATGATTGTGAAATTCGTTATCATCTTGGCAAGGCTAATGTTGCGGCTGACGCCCTCAGTCGAAAGGAGTATGCAAACTCAATCCGCCTTTTGTGTTTTCAAATTGTGACCGATCTTCAAAAATTAGAGCAGCTCAACATATTTCCGTCACGGAAAATGATGTACGAGATGAACTGTCTTGTGGAGCTGAAACCAAGCTAGAATCCAAATCGGATGGTATTTTCTATTACTTAAATCGTAGTTGGGTACCTGGTCGTGATGATCTTCGTGCTTTTCTCATGAATGAGGCACACAAAACTCGATACTCTATACATCCAGGAGCTGATAAAATGATCTATGGTACTCCTACTAGTGGCCTGGCATGAAGAAAGATATCGATATATTTGTTTCTAAGTGCCTTACATGTTCCAAAGTGAAAGTTGAACATCAAAGACCTTCAGGACTCCTTGTCTAACCCGAAATACCTGTATGGAAGTGGGAAAATATAACTATGGATTTCATTAACCGGGTTACCTCGCACCTCCAGTGGGTATGATACCATTTGGGTTATCATTGATCGTCTCACCAAATCATCTCATTTCATCCCTATCCGCGAGGACTTCAAAAATGAGAAATTAGCCCGTATCTATATCAATGAAATCGTAGGTCGTCATGGTGTACCCTTAAGTATCATATCACATCAAGATGGTCGTTTTACTTCGCGAACATGGCAAGCCGTACAATCCGCTATGGGTATGCGTTTAGATCTAAGCACTACCTTTCACCCTCAAACCCATGGCCCATCCGAGCGTACCATACAAACCCTTGAAGACATGTTGCGAGCATGTGTTATAGACTTCAAAGGTAACTGGGACACTCACCTACCATTAATTGAATTCTCGTACAGCAATAGTTACCATTCAAGCATCGGTATGGCTCCTTTAGAAGCATTATATGGTCGTAAATGCCGATCTCCTGTTTGTTGGCACGAAATTGGTGAAGCGCAAATCTCTCGTCCTGAGCTAATTCAAGAAACGACTGACAAAATTCTGCTGATTTGCAATAATCTTCTAGCAGCTCAAAGTCGTCAAAAGAGTTACGCTGATAAGTGGCGTAAGCCTTTGGAGTTTTGTGTTGGTGATCGATTACTTTTGAAAGTATCACTGTGGAGGGGAGTGGTTCGTTTTGGGAAAAAGGGCAAGCTAGCACCACGCTATGTAGGACCATTCAAGATACTCGAAAGAGTAGGTTCTGTAGCATACAAACTTGACCTACCAGAAGAACTTAACAGAATTCATCCCACATTTCACGTATCAAACTTGAAAAAGTTACTTGCCAACGAAAATCTCCATATCCCTTTAGAGGATATTCAAATTGATGAATCAATGCACTTCGTTGAAAGACCAGTAGAAATCATGGATTTCGGTGAAAAGCGTTTGAGACGAAGTCGTATTCCAATAGTCAGGGTGCGTTGGGAATCAAGACGGGGACCCGAGTTTACTTGGGAACGTAAAGACTCGATGCGCAAAAAATACCCGCATATTTTTCCAGTTACGACTACTACTTAAATTTCGGGACGAAATTTCTAAAAGTAGGTGATACTGTAACGTTTGCGTAAAACGGGTTTTTAAAAACCCGCACTGGTTATTTATTATGTATTGGCTAAATGTTCGTCGTATTTTAATTAAAGTCGTTTATTTAATTTGTCACAAATAATGAATGTAGTAAAAGATAAAACACAATTAAAATAAGTAAAATATTTGAGATAATATAACCTTTAAAATTTAGTTTAAAAAAATTAAAATAACAAAAATGAGGGAAACCGGGATCGAACCCGGGTCTCCCGAATAATTGCACACAAACATCATTGTGCTGCACATGCACTTGTGTTATGAAATGAAAACAAAAGATTTTTATATTCTAACTCGCTCAACCTGCAACTTTCCTTTTTAAAAGAAATTAAGTAACCGCCCAAAAAAATTCAATCAACCTTAACTCTGTGTGATCCCCTAATCGTTTACAACAGTTACTAATTCTGCATTATGCGGCAATAATCATCAATTCGGTTATGGAATCAAGGAAATCATTGAACCATATCACTAGTCGTAACCGAAACCTCTAGGCTATGCTCGATCGACTATATAAACCAACCTTCTGCTCTTGTGAACCTGCGCATATCTCTCTTTCGCTCTCAAAAAGTCTTGTGCATTGCATTCGGTTTTCAATTTTGTCACCGAAGAGTCTTCACCGGAGTCGGTCACCGGAGCGAGGCGGACATCGAATTACCGTCGGTAAGAACTCTTATCACCTTTGTCTAAATGTGTTCAACACATCTCTGATCACTAATCAAACAATGATTAACTGAATTGTTTGGTTAAATCAAGTTCTGATCAAATAATGAAATCATTGGGGAAGATGATCTTCGATCAGTAAATAAATGTATTGATAATTAGCTTTTAACCAGGTTAGACACACAGTCCAGTGGTGGACTGTGGGCGTAAATAACACGCCCAACCCGAGTTCGAATGCGGTGGAGCAAAGGGAGTCGGGTTTGAATCTCAGGGTGGTGGGCGGTTCATTTGTTTAAAAACCTTTTTAAAATTTAATAATTTATGAATAAAGTTAATAAGAATATAAGAGTAATTAAAAACCAAATCTAAACGGGTTAGACACGTAGCTCAGTTGGAAGAGCTGCGTGCACGTGAACGAGAGATCGTGAGTTTGAGTCCCACCACACGCGGTCAAAAAGTCAATGAACCGGCCAGGTCTTGTCAGACCTGACAATATTTGATTGAGCCTTGATCTCAAGTTCATCATTTATCATTCATTAGGCCCATCAGTTCCTCGTGGGATACGAGTTGAGCATCAGGTGACTCATTAGATGGCTCCATTTGATTGAGCCTTAATCTCAAGTTCATCATTTATCATGTCATGTGTTCATTGTGGATATTATTTGGTTTATGATGATTTATGTATAGACTTATGCTCACTTATGATTCATGCACAAATTTTATTTAAACAACTAATATAACATATGTTTAAGTGTTTAACTTAGATTCACTCGCCAACTTTTGTTGACCCAATCTTTTGTTTTACGCATGATACAGGTGAACAAGCTGAGGAGAGAAACACAGAGGAACGACCTTAGAAGATTAAACCAACCTATTATGTTCCTAACAATGTTTTGATTTTAATTGTGCTTGTATGACTCGATGTGTTTGAATCTTTGAAGTTTTAATTTCAATTTAATAAATATGAAACTTATTAGTAAATGTCATGAGCTTTGGTGATAACCCAATTATGCCCTGACTTTTATTTCCGCTGCGGGTCGGGGTGTGACAATAGCAAGTATAAGCATGTATGGATCTAAGTTAAGCATAATAAGCATGTATAAAGGATTGTTTTGTGATTTAAGCATAAGCATGTTTGTGTGATTTCAATAAAGTACATGTATTGCATCCATAGTGTTAAAAGTAAAACGGGGTCTAGTATACTCACGGTTTTGCAAGCTTCTCAAAATCCGCGAGATGTAGTGTTGCCCTACAATGGGTAAACAGAGGTGCATGAATAGATTGTATTTAGCAAAGGGTTCAGATTCAGAGTTGAAAAATACGGAAGGGAAACATAGTCTGCTCCACTTCGTGCAAAGTGGGCTGACCACTTCGTGCAAAGTGACTTGCACTTCGTACGAAGTGACTGTCCACTTCATGCAAAGTGACAGTCCTGGAATGCTTTTGCTCGTTTAACGACCATTTCAACACTGTTTTATGTGCATGGGGAGTTTATGAACGACGCAGAATAGTCTGATTTCATAACAGTTAACTATAATTCAGTTAATATCTTGAATTGGTCAGAACGGTAAAATACGAATTTATATATCTGTAAATTGTTTAGTCTTTCAAGTTTGTCATAGAAGTCAAGCATGAGGGTGCAAACACCTCATTATATGATTCACTAAAGCACAAGGTTGTAACAATCCGGTTGGTCATGAATAATAGAATGTAATTTTACTATACAAGTAGCCAAGTACGATTAACCTAGGTGAGGCATTCCCGACATGGAAAGAGTTAACTAAGTATCGAAGGTCAGACGGGGTTAGGTTACTTTGCTCCTATCAAACCACTTGAATGACACGCAATGGTCAAACGAGGTGGTGGAACTAATTCGGAAGCCAAGGCTTCTGGTGTTCATACTACTGCCAACATAAGCGTAATTATATAGAGAATGATGAGCTCAGTGGCATTCAATGTTTGAGGATGCATGCCTTAAAAATGAGAGAAAAAAGTAGAAGAAACCATCAAAAGTAAGTGAAGGAAGTGAGTTAGAAGGCTTAGAAACCTTCTGATACAAGTCTGACGTGTTAACGGAAATTCAGTGAGTTAAGAGAAATTCCAGAGTGAGCAAAGGGTTTATGTCATACTCCAATCGATGGCGGAATCATCAGGGCATGAGTGAATGGATGATTGATCAAAGCATCATAACAATTAAAAATGACAATATTTAAATAAACCATTTTTATTTCATAAACTCAAATTCGTACATTGTTAAAAGAAAAGAAATTACATCAATTCAAATATTCATACAAAAGAAAACTAATTTATTCGTGCGTTTCTAAATACACCTAGTAGATTTCTTGAACATTATCATCAATTCCCTGCAATATATGAATAATAAAGGTCAACAAATAGTTGGTGAGCATGCAAGTTTAGTCTACATAATATAGAATAAAAGGTCTCAATCTAACATGACAATTTATATACTACTTGTCACACCCCAACCGATGGTGGAAACATCGGAGTGAGACGAACGAGATTGCTCGAGACATCATAACGCTAATTGTGACAATATTTAATTAAACAACCCATTTCATTTCAAATCACCAAATTGTCAAATACAATACAATTCAAATACGAAACAACAACATATGAAACATGTTCAACAAAACATATTAAATAACTTAGCATTCTAAGTGTGTTTCTATGCCGATCCTACTAAGTTTCGTCATGTCAATCTCATCAACCTGCAACATGTTAAAAGTATAGTTCAATAACAAAGTATTGGTGAGTACACAAGTTTGATATCATAGCATAAGTATTAAAAATGTTTAAACAAATCCACATGATAAGCTAGTATACGAGATAAATGTAAACAAGGCATGTGAACTACAAGTCAATCCTCTAGTGTACCGCATAATAGATTAAAAACTTAACATTGACCACAAGAATACGGATGGTGTGTTACTCCTATAGCGCTATACATGTTAAGTAGACTTGATCGAAGTTAATGACATTTAGTATCACATAAGAATATACCAAGTAACAATTCAAGTATCACATAACTATAGCATGTATGATGGATTGTTTGTGTGATTTCATAGATTAAAAGTGTGATTTAGTGTTTTTATGATAGATTAACATATTGCGCCCAAAAAGTGTACAACGTAAAAAGGGTGTCGAGTGTAGTCACGGTTTTGCAAAGTTAAGTTCCATGAAAGCGTTTAGGTTGATTAGGGGGACGAACACCAAGTTATCCTACACAAGGAAACGTAGGTGTGTGAGTATTGGTATGAAGGCGGAATTTGGTAATTTTTAGGAATTTAAAGTATGCAAAAAGCATGTATAGTCGAAAGTATTTATCTAGACATTAACGCTCGTTTTTGACACTATAAGCCCCGAAGGGTGTTTGTGTTTTTATGGGTCATGCCCAAAAGAATCGTGACGAAGGTTAGGTCTTAGATAAAATAACCTAATATTAGGACTAATAACCATATGGTCATCGTCAAATGTTCGGTTATATTTATTATTTACATATATATTTACATATATTATTACAAGTTTATCATAGATTTTATATAAGTCATGGATAACATATAAGTCACAGAAGTCATGCATGGAGGTAGGATGATAACCATCCTAAACCTCTTTCGTAAGATTCACCAATACACAAATTGCCACAAGGACAATCCAGATGGTCAAGAATATAGTACTTCACTAAGCTACGCTTCGAACCGAATAAGCAAGCTAGGTGTGTGCATCCTGAACATGGCAACGTTTGGGGATGTGTCGTATCCTCGTTACTCTAGTGAAAGTGAACCGCAACTTAATGGATAGAAATCATCAAGTAAGGGGTGGATTGAAAAGTTGGATAGCCAAGGCCTCCATGTAATCACATATTCACCAACACAAGCTTGTAAGCTTGGATGGATCAACACTTGTGGGTTTAAAACTCTAGTAAAAACCATAATTTTAGAGGCATGTTATACCTCTTGATTTTGTATGGAACAAATCTAGCTAGCTCACTAACCATAAACTTGATTAGAGGCACAAGTAGCATAGAGTTGTTAAGTTTAAAAACAAGTTCGAAAAAGTTTAATAGTTTAACTTCCGAAACAGAAAGTTTGGCCCTAAAAAGGTATTGTTCCACCTTGGTTTTCCATGGAAAACCTGTGGTAACATCCCATGGGGCTTAGCAAACAATGTTGAGGAAGAAAACATGAGGAAAACTTTGAAAATTTTAAAGTTTGAAAAGATAAAAAGTGGGCAAAAAGTTTAACACACTTTTGGACCTCAAAATGGTGGGGTTTCACCTTAGTTTGCCCAAGCAAACTTGTGAGAACCTTCCTAGAGGTTATCCAAGGGTGTTAGAAGAAGAAACAAGGTTTAAAGGAAGAAGGAAGTGAGCTGAAACTCACTTGCAAGCTGGAATGTTTCAGCAGATAATTCTGAACTTTGAGGGAATGTTTGGAGGCTTGACAAAGTGGGAAAGGGATGGGGGAATGCTTGTTTATATAGAGGAGAGACTAGGGTTTGAATTAGGGTTGCATTGAATGTGTTTAGGTGGTTGTTTGAATTAAAACAAGATGTGAACATGTTCTTTGCAGCTTGCGGCCGCAAGCTCCATGTTTCTTTCTTTTTTTGTTCTTTCATAATTATAAATGTTATTCTTTGTATATCTTTGTTAAATTATAAGTATGTTACAATGTAGGTTGTTTTAGAATATTAGAATTAGGTTTTAGGGTCCTTTATATCCTTAAAAACTTGATTACGTAGAAGGTTACAATGTAAACTTGACAAATTGTATGATGCCGGAAGCTTAATTCTTTGTTGTTACAAGTCACTAATCATCTTGCTTGACTTTGATATTAAGATTTACAACGTACAATAGGTATTCACGAGTCATTTCGAATTGAGTTATCAAGCAACAACATAATGTACGTTCATAAGTTTAAGCATGTATAACGTTTGTGAAATTCGCATAATTGATCAATTTGATTACAATCAAAGCCTTGGATGTACAATGATTCGAAAGTGAAATACGATTACAAGGTTTGGACTTTCCAATTATAGAAACACAAAGCAAACTTACTAAAAACGGAAGGTTACAAATGCGAAGCGTTACACTACTAGCATGTGTAAACTATCAATCAAACCAGGTGTCCACTAGCATATCCTTTCCACATAAGGGAACAGGCCGTATAAGATTGAATACTTAATAATACCACATACGGGCGGTGTGCTACTCCTATAGCGCCATAATCATTAAGGTTGGTGGATTGCGTACACAAGATTGAATTCTAGCATGTATGTATGACAAATAACATGTATTCATAGATTGAGTGTTTGAATAATGTGATTGATTAGTGTCCAAAGTGAGTGTTTAGTCAAGATACTATTTTTATGTATTATTATTATTATTAATATTATTATTATTTATCTCCCATTCAAATCACACTTACATTCCAACTTCTAAATCATTGTACTTACACACCTTGTTCGTCCTTGTTAGAATAATTTGGTGCTTCAACCTCTTAAGACGATCATCTCACGTTTGTGGAAACCACTTGCAACCCGTGAGTATACTCGAACCCTTTTTCCTTTAAACACACTTTGGGTTGCAATATATGAAATTATAAAAACTCACATACGCACAAATTTATGTGTATTTCGTGGGCACAAATTCACCCACTAGAAGTCCACGTGTGAGGAATTTAATCTAAGATAAGTGTTTTAGCTTTGCATATAACTTTCCACCATAAGTTGGTTGGCATCATGGGTAGGTTTAATATATATATATTATATATATATATAGTACATAATAATAAATAATAAATTGACAATGACAATTAGATTGCAAGTCTAAATAAGTAAAACAAAAATTAAATGAGTTAGTACTTTTATATATTTTTAGTATGTAATAATAATTAATGAGTTAGTAATAATGATCTAATTAGAAGGCTAAATAGGTAAATGACAAAATTAAAATAGTTAGTTTTATATATTTTTAGTATGTAACAATAACTAATGAACTGGTAATAATGATGTAATTTTAAGACTAAATAAGTAAATTACAAAAGTAAAAGAGTTTGTAGTATGATTAGAAAAGTTAGTAGTTAGTAGCATGATTAAAAGAGTTAGCATGGGTTAGTAATGTTAAACATTGTAATAATATGTGAGTTAATAATGTTATGTAGGTAGGCATGAATAATAATTATAAGTTAGATAATATAATAGTAATTAGTAATGGGTTAGTAATGCAATGACCATGTTATAGAGGTATGATAAATGTCATCTATTGTGCCTCTTTGTTACACCAAAAATCATCAATTTAGGTGATGATCTTGGTTGGTCATGTATAAAATATAAATGACATACAATAATGAAATGTTGAAAGTTATAGAAATAAACCCAAGATTGGTTCTTATTTTGGTGATGCATTTGTTTACAATGGCAAACATTGAGTGACATCCATAAGGATTTCTGCAAGATGACAAGTATGAAAACACAAAAAAACAAGAGAAAAAAACAAGAATAATAAAAAGAGGTGAAAGGAGATGGAACTCACTTTCAAGAGGGAACAATAATTCTTTGAGAAATGGCAAAGAAAAGTGGTAGAATGAGTGTGGTATTTATAGGTGATGGATTATGGTTTAAGGTACTAAAAAAATATAGAAAGTTGAAAATTGGCCCATTAATATATATATTTTTTTTGTTTTTGGGGCTAATGTCATGGGCTTATTTGTTTTATGTATTTCTTTTTTTGTTATTTGTATAAATCTAGGTTTCCAACATAATTTATAAACATAGTATGACACAATAGTTGATTGGTTGGGTCTCGAATATCGAATTTACACAAAATATTCGGTTTTTGAATGATTAATCGTTTCTTGATGATTATATGAATAACACATATGTTTGATTGAACAATTACTGATAAAAAAATAAAATAAAATAAAATAAAATAAATTCCATTATGAGCATAAGTCTCGGATTACAATGGTTGAATACCAAAAAAACACGAAAACGAATAATGCAATAATTGCGGAATGTTAAAGTTTAGAAGTTCAGTGGAGTGCGTTTAAATAGGAAACAGAGGTAGTTCATACGAGTTGGATATCACCTTGCACGAGGTGGCTTCACTTCGTATGAGGGAACCTCACTTCGTACGATGTGAAGTGCACTTCGTGCGAAGTCGTATGCACATCGTGCGAAGCTGACTTGTTTGGGCCATTAACGCGTGTTTCAGCTGGTTTTAAGTATTTTAACCATATGAGTGTGTTGTATAAGTATATTGCACATAAAATTGAGCATTCAAGTATTCCAAGTATGAGTTTCTTGCATAAAATCATGTATTCAAGATTATAACGTATATTTTAAGTATGTAACATGTGTAAGTATCAAATAAGTTTCCATTATGATCATAATCTCTAAGTACAGGAGTTGAAAATGAATGGTACGAAGATGATACAAGTTTCCAAAAATAGAAGTATGATAACAGTTTCTAAATAAGGAAAGTACAGAAATGCGGAGCATTACAATTTAAGAGCATCGTTTGTAGAAAAATTCAAAAATGTTGTCACGTCAAAGATGCTCGAATTGCCCCCTAAAAATGACATCGAATGCCCTTTCTCACCCTCTCACATAACCTGTTCGAATGTGTTCTTCCCCGCGAATATCACTCTTCCATCTCTCCTCCACATTAGCGACATCCCAATCCTCTAAGTGAGCTAAGAACCCCAAAAAAACAAGGGCGTTTAACCAGCCTTATAAAAAACCTATAAATTTCGAGTAAATGATGAATATAGTCATTTTAACCAACCTTCCAAGCTATTTAACAAACATTTTTATGACATATAATCATTTAACGATTACAAACTATTACATGAGATTAATCAAAAAAATATATACCATGTGGACTTATATTTCACAAATGACAAATTTTTAGACTAAAAACAGAAATTTACATGGTTTTCACCTAACGGTCAAAGTTGGTATAGCCGAACAAGCAATCACATGATACATGTCAGCTAAACAAATGATGATGACGTATTGTTGTATAGAAAAGTTACGATGATCGACCCATCTTTTTTTAACCAATAGAATTTGATCATCAAAACCCTAGAAATGGTCTATTTTTCTTAAACATGACTATATTGTTAGGGATCAACGTCATGGCTCGGGATCCTGAGGTCTTAAGATGCTTCGGTATCATGATAAAGTTAAGGATCCTGAGCTCCTGTACAATTAACCCACGTTTTGTCCCTCCTTGTTATTGTTCGCGGGTATATTCGAGACCAACGACTCTATGAATAGGACTTCCTATATAATCGAAGAGAAGTTATAAGAAACGTGTTGAAAACATGTACAAGACCCATAGTGGTCACTTACTAATTCATCTGAAGATGCCAGGTGTATCAGAGACTTAGTTAGGATTCATTTTAGCTTATGTACTATATGAGCAGCTTATCGACTTAGAATTCACCTGGTACTCACACAACTCACTGTAACACATAGCATTCGATCAAGCTGCTCCACTATTGTACTCTCATTTGCATTATTAATAAGATTAGAGCTAGGTAGTTTCCAGCTCACGGGGTTTTTGTGTTGACGATCATTTTTCGAATATATCAAAGGTTTTTCCCCGTAACAAATCTCGTGTGTTCATCGTTACTTACTGCTTTCTTTCATTACACGTTCAATTCTGATCTATCAACTTGCATTCACTACTTACAAGTCTATTTTCCAAACCAATATCCCTAAGTTCATTTTAGAGATCCCAAGACTTAAACTTGTTATTCCGAATAACACATTACCTCACATTCATAATGTCACACATGTTTTTTTTAAATCCAGTTGAAATAACTATCTTAGTGAAGAAAAAAGCTTATCAAAATGATATTTTCGTTATTTTCTCTTGCTATCCACTTTTGCCTTTAAATTGAAGTTATATTTGTTAATTGTTTGGGAGGAAGGGACACTCAAGGGTACTATCCTAGCCCCGACTAATCCCGCATTACCATGTCAATTCTACACCCAAGGTACTATAGAACCACAAAACACCAGCGATGTCTACCACAAGCATCCTAAAACCATGTACTCCACTCTTTTACTCCACCCAGAAATCCCACAACTTTAAACAACCCAACTCTCAAACCTTTACACTACCCTAGCTAGCAGGTAAACCCGTGGCCGAAACCCGCATGGCCTACCCTAAGAGGTGGCGACGGTGTTACCATGCGGGGTAAGGTACCTTAGGGGTCCATAAGTGAGTAGAAATTAAGGTTACCTTACCAAGGTACCCCGCATACTCTTACCTGTGGAATGCCCCGACCACCCTAAGTTGCTATGCTTTTAATTCTATTAACAATAACAAGTCACGTTAGTTTCAGATTTGGCCTTAGGGGTCCATAAATGAGTAGCAATTAAGTAAACCTTCATATATAATTAGGTACAAACACGTAGGTAAACATAATATGTTGTAAATCCGAAGGATTTGGTTAATAAAGACCTTTTTTAAAATGCGATAATTTTTTTAATCTAATACTACTAAAGAACTCCATCTAATGCCATGTGACATTCTCTCATTTAATTTATTTATATATTAAATTAAATTAATACTATATTTAATATATTAGATTAATCTCTAATATTATTAGTTTCTTAGATATCTAATAATATATAAACATAAATATTTGTTATACAATATTTAGATTTATCTTTGCGTCAATTTCTTAAACTTTATTTTTTAAAGATTTCATGGATTTTGTCTTTATTTTCTTTTATTCATTAAAATATTTAAATTATAAACTGATAAATAATTAAATTAGCATTTAAATTAAATTAATAAATAATTAAACCAGTATTTTAAATTAAATTTAATATAATCCTTAACTTTTATTTTAATTTATGATAATAATAAATAATAAAGTTATTTCTAATTATTATAAAGGATATTTATATAGCATCTTAAGTTTACATTTGATCAGTGAGATAAACTAACGGAACATATTTGATTTGCTTTAGTTATTAAGAATAACAAATATATAACCTGATGTAATAACTACTAAATCCCCTGTGCGATTCGGCGTGAATTCAATTTCGATCGATATCAATTTGGCTTATTACGGTGATGACACTCTGTATAACAATCGAAAGAAAAAACCAAAGAAACAAAGTCGTTAAACTTCCGAGTATAAAAATTTTGTGGCCATTTTATAAAAATGTTTCAACTTTAATAGATGTAAATTTATTTCAAAGTTATTATATTTTTCTCTAAATTAAAAAAAACACTTTGATGTTTTCTTGATTACGGGTGGTTTTAAACATTTTTTGTATGATATTTATTATCTTTAACTTACGTAAAATATTTTTTATTTAACTCATATTATACATGGGTCAATAACCTAATGAGGATAACAAGTAAGTAAATGAATACATTAAAATTGATAGAATTTGGGGTTCTAAGAGACTCAAGTTTTGATTCTTACAATATTTATTATTTTCTGGGGCACCTGGTGATGATGTGAGACTAGACAAATAGGTGGAGATCGCTAGTTCGTCCTTGAACTGAGCGGGTTTTACCTCACTACACTGTCGTTCCTTCAGGAAAGTGTTCACGGGCTTCGGTTGTAGGTAAGGGTTTTTTTCAGTGCGAAGGGAAGCGTATCTCGATATGATTAATTTCACCAGTAACCCATTTAAAAAGTTCGTTTGCTGTTAAAAATATTGATAGAATTTGAAATGAATACAATATAATTGATAGAATTTGATGAGTAGTACCGTACCAATAGTTAACTGTCTCGTTTGTCGAGGAAAAAAAACATTTTTTACGGTGACTTTCCCCAATCCAAAGTCCAACAAGATTCTCAACTTCTGTCTTTGTCCATACTTTTTTAATGCGAATGCTATTTTTATAAAGAAAAGTATTATATTCCATTTAAAAATATTAAATATTGTTCTTTCTCACTAAATACAAAAAATAATAATCTTTACAAATAGGAAACCAATACATCAAAATATAAAATGTATGTTTAAATTGACGAGCAGGAAATACAAAAGTTTTCTCATGAATTACGGTATCTAGTTTTACGATTCTTAATTTCTTTTTTTTATATAAATAATTTACCAATTTGATGTGTAATTTTACAAAATTTTAACTAATTTAACCTTTTATCATCAATAAAATAACTATTTTACCCTTACTATTTAAATTTTTAATATTCAACCTCTAAATTTATTTTACTTCGACGTTTAGTCACATTTATTGATAGTTTTCAATAAACATTGTGGGTATAAATAATAACGATTTCCTAATATTAGACTTTTCACGGATACATTATGATTTTTCTATTCAGAAAATTGCCTAAGGCTAAAACTGATCGGATGTCCCGAAGAAACTTAATTTTTACTTTTGAAATTGAGTAAAATGCACAAGATTTTTTATTTTTTTAAGCTTGCTTAACATTGTACGTTTCAGCCTTTATATTTAAAACTTACTAAAAACAACCTTTAAATTTATTTTATTACGAGTTCAGTCCTTTTATAACTAACTAGGAAAATTTCTTAGTTTAATTCCCTCGTATGCCTAACATGTAAGAGTATATTTGTTATTCTAGTTGTAGTAGTTCTGCTTCACTTTGCTTTTTAACATGTCTTTAAATTATAATAACAAATATACCCTCACATGCAAGGCATATAAGAGAATTACTGAGAAAATTAACCTGGTTAGTCATAAAAGGTTGAACGCGTAATAAATATAAACTTAAAGGTTGTTTTCAGCAAATTTTAAACATAAAGGCTGAAACATGCAGATTTAAAAGCATTGCTTGGGGAAGGAGGAGACAAAAAATGTGTTAATGGTTTGCAAACATTTTTTGGTATATTAGAATAAAAATTAAATTGTTTGATATATAAATTTATTTAAAACTTAGGCATAAACCAATCGATGTTTGTTTCACGCGATGAACCGGGTCGGTTTCTATTAAAATGAACCAAAAATGATGAGGCATGATTTGAAGAGTTCATAGTGGGTGGGTTTGTATTATTTAATGTTGCGTGGGAGACCACATTTTACCATATTTAAATATCATGCGATTTTGTTTTGGACATTGCCAATTATCCTCCTCGTGTCACGGCCTATGTCCGTGTCCTACAAAAATATTGTTGTGAAAAGCCATCCGCATGTTCGCTCTCTACATAATAATATGTTGAAAGGAGTTAGGATAAAATATTTATAATTCTTAGATTTTAGTGTATGATAAAAATTGAAATTTAAAACGATATAAATTAGTTATGTATTTGAATAAAGTATGTTTGTATTTTACATTTATCTTATTATCTTATTTGTTTGTTAGGCACCGCATATCTTGGACATCATTAACGTCATCAATTTTGTATATGCTTAAACTAAAAGAAAATTATTTCTCATTAAAATATTTGATGGGCCCTCTCAAGACAATAAGAGTTATAAAGAGAACGCGTTGAAGGGTATTCATCGGCGTGCATCAAAGTCACCATTGATCCAACACTTGCCCACCTGGCCATTGACAAGCATCCGTTTCACAAACAAGACAAGCTATCCCGACTCGAGGCACAATAATGATTAAGTAATGTAATTATCGTGTAGTTTCTTGTTGTGACTCTGTCTTGCAAACTAACTACAAGTAACTAACGATTCAATCTCCGAAAAACACTTAGGGGCTGTTTGTTTACCTCTTGATGAGGCTCTTAATGGTTCAGACCTCTTACTGGTTCAGCACTTAATAGTTTAGACTGTTTGTTTCGCAAGCATATGTCTGAATGGATCAAACATTTGCCTCTGAATGGTTAAGATTTATACTGAGTCTGAATGGTTAAGACCTTTAATCTGAATTGGTCAGACATTTGCCTCTGAGCGTTTAAACATTATACTGGCTTTTAATGATTCAAACATCTTACTGGTTCAGCACTTAATGGTTCAGACTTCTTACTGATTCAACACTTAATTATTCAGAAGTTGCCAAACAGCCTCTTACTCTCTAAATCTTGCATGGCGTAAGCTCCGTCTACAACGCGATTTCATCAAATAGATGGTGTGGAATATACTAACACCTTCATTTTGGTTGTTAAACCAACCACTATGCGATTACACACAATTTTTTATAACAATAGTTCCTATTCTCAAATTATTGCTAAAAGTAATAAAAAAATAATTAGATATTGTATGTTTGGTCCCTACGTTTTTTTGGTTTTTATATTTAAGAGGAGTTTATGATTTGATGTTTCTCAGATCCATTTTATACATATATAGGTGTGTGTATATGTGTATTAGGATGGAAGGATCACTCCTTAAATGGAAAGTGGTAAACTTTTTTTAACCAATAATATCATGTCAACTATCTCATTAACTCCTCATTTTACACTCAAACACTAAGGGTGCTCAAATACATGAGGAGTGATAAACAATTTCTTAAAAAAATGTGATTGGTTGAAAGAGTGGAGCCGACTATTAACCCCCTCTTTCTCCCATCTCTCTCCTCTTCCCCACTCGGTGACTACTCACCGTCTACCTCCTTCACCATTCACCAATATTGTGCCGGCGTCACCTCACCGATCGGTAAACAACACTAACCGAAGGAGTCACCAATGGTGCCCCTTCCACCCTTATACGAATGTATGTATGACATCCGAATAAAAATCAATGTGATAATGCATTCTTTTAATAATGTTTTGAAACATAATTTATATACATATAAACGCTTTTCACACACACATAAACCGGATTTTGATAATCCTGTCTTTGAATTTACCGAACATTTCTTTTTTTTTTTTTTTTCCAATAGAGCATCTAAACATCTGAGCTAAAGTATTTGAAAATAGAAACCTCCTATTATGTCAAATGGAAATATTTTTGAAAACTCGATTACAAAACATGATAGGTGTAAATAACAATAAAATGTTATTTGCCTTGGACCTCTTGGGTCGTTGGTCACATTAGGCAATGAACTGAAACCATCTATTTATCAATTTAATCTTTTTTATTACATCTCTTTTCGCAACCAAAGCCAATATCTCTTGTTGAGCATTAAAAGAGGATGAACAAACTATGGGAAACTTGATCCCTTTGTCTAACATCTTAAATGTTAAAAATTCCCATAATTAGTGTTGTGTTGACAAGGTAAAAAAAAGTTAAGTGCTTTACATTATTAATTACTCATTATTATTGTTGTTATTAGGTTTTTATTGCATTATTTTTAATATACTTTTAAGATTGATTATTATCATAATCATACTTAGTGAATTCCACCAATAGCAAAACTAAGATATGTCTGAGTATTGTAAGATGTAGACTAGGATTAGAGGGGTTGCTTCTAGTAAGAACCGCAACTCGATAATAGTTTTGCATCAAAACTTGGACATAAGTCACATAACCAGGGGTGTAGGATAGTTGGGGCGGGAGGGGGAGACCGACCCCGAACTTTTCGCTCGATAGTTGAAAATATATAGTTTTCGTATAGAAACTTTTGCGTATATACGTTTTCGACCCCCGGTTTTATAGATATTTTTGGGTATATACGTTTTCGACCACTCGATTGGAAACCTCAAGCTTCGTCACTGAACATAAACTCAGCAATTGAGACAAATAAAAATAAAAATTTAATAAATAAAAATTATAAACCTCTTGAATCTTGATAATAGGTTAACGAAAATTGAATTTGATTCGATACCTCAAATTGCTTGAAGATTTTCATGTGGAATATGCTTGATAAAGTATTCTCCAGTAACTAAATTTTGTTAATTGAAATTACAGAGCCGTCTCCGAGAACTTGGGCGAAAAAAAAAACGGGGCTCAAAATTGTGACAAGAGGAAATGAGTTAAAAAAATTATCTCTTGGTGGTGAAACAAAGTCTTGAACTTGAGACCTCCACATTATCTTGTAGTGATTTTTTCCACTCCACCACCAACAATTTTGATTATAATAAATGAATGCATTTATTAAATATATAATTTACTATATATAAAAAAGCTTATAAAAACTTTTCGACCCCTTAAAAATTTTGAGTCTCAAGCAACGGCACGGGTTAACCGGCCATTCAATTACGTCTCATAAATAGAGATTGTACATCAAAACATGATTCAAAATGGCAAATGCATACGGAACATATTATTTCTTAAAAACCGACCTAATCACCCTTATCTTATAGCCCCAAGCGCGTAGCGTATACTTGTAACACGTACATTGTTGGAATCTGATGAAGTTATGGAAAATACGGTATTTATTTTGGGATACAAGAACAAAAGGATACAAGTGTTAATAAAATTGAAAATTAGTATATTTGATATTTAGTTTTTATTGTTAGCTAATATATGTTATGCATGTTTTAAGGTGTATTAAATAAAAATTGCTTTTGTTTAAGTAGGCTAAGAAGAATCTTAATAAATCATTTTTTTTAAATCAACGGATAAGATTAAAGTGTATGAAAAAATAGGTGTATAAATATATTTTTGAAATAGCTACTTATATTGACTTTTTCTTTTTTACAATTTTTTTCATTTTTTAAACGTTTATAACTTTTTCATACTATACGTTTTTTTGTGTTGAATTTTTTGTTCTTAACATTTAGTAGTGAATTTTTTGTGTTAATTTTTTTGTAATAACTTTTTTGTACTAAAGCTTTTGCACTTGATCATTTTGTGTTGAAGAAAACAAAAGGATAAAAGTTTTTCAGACCAAAATAGCTTTTAATCCAAGTGTTAAGGAGTGTCACACAAAACCTACTTTTACAGGATCTTCCCCATGAATAAAGTTATCCTTTAATGATAATTGGGATTCAAATTTCACATATGACACTATTTAAGATTTTGTTTGAATCAACAAAAATGTCTTTTTAGAATTTTCTCTAATTTATTCATGAAATAATATATTATTTAGTAAGCAAATGCACCATCTGCGTGTGTTTAATGGTAATTAGTGTGTATTGTAGAAGGTGGCATTTTCTTATTTTCATAACTAAGATTCCTTAAAAATGAGTTTAAAAATAAACTGATGACAAACTTATTATTTTTAATACTTTAAATAATATATAAACCCTTATACCAACTCAGCTTTTAAATATCTATAAATTTTAACTAAGATGCACCTAATACTTTATTAAATATCCACATACCCTTTTTCATATTTATTTATCAAAGGTTTAAATAAATAGTCTCCTAAAGTTATAAAGTTGTAGGAATGATCTCAAACAAACTTGATTAACCTCGTTATAGCGGCATTGAAACCATCTCGTCGAATTCAACGATCTTATATTTTCGCTTTTGAATTCTTAACTTGTATATTTTAAATATTTGCTTAAATCATTGTAAAGAGGTATGGGCATACCTTCATGAGACGATTGTAAGCAATTACGTCGTAAATTTTAAAGAGGTATGGACATACCTTCATGAGACGACATCATCTTCATGAGATGATTGAAGGAATGCCATGTTAGCTCAAAGCGGGTTATTCGACTAGGCTCTGAAGATTGAGTATCTGGTCTGTTCTTGCATGGATATGGGCCCCTACCTTTTCACATATTAAAAAAATGTCACGTTATAATTTTTTTATATCAAGTGTATTGATTTTTTTAAATAAATTTGTATGAAAAGTTAAAAGAAAGGACAAATATAATGATCTTTTTTTATTAATTTGCATTTAAAATGTTAATATTTGTTAGTAAGACTATACGGTGTGGGAGTTCTTTCTCGGTGTTGTTGCCAATCAACCCCACACTCCCACACCGTCCCCCAGCGTTATTCACGGCATTGTTAATTGGGCTTCATTTGCTAGTTGTGCTTAGAGGTGCGAAAAAAAACCCGCACCCGGACCCGATAAATAGACCTGAAACCGGTTATTTTTGTACCCGGGCATTGTATACCCGTAACCGAACCGGACATTTTGAACCCAATACCCGTAACCGAGGTCGTACCCGATTTATGCCCGAAAATTCCCGGAACCGTTCATACCCTATACCTGAACCCGGTTATACCCTATACCTGATAGAATACCCAAAAATTTTAGGTATATTTTTATATTTACTTTGCAACTTTTATATTTAAGTTTTTTAATCCATATTATAAAACAAATAATTTGTATGTGAGTGAATCTGAGTTATTGTAATTTGTTTTTAATTACTTTTACAAACCAAATTTGATTTCTGAACGCATTTATTTTTATGTAAAATAAAAAAAAAACAAATTTATTAAAGTCAGGTATTAATACCCGGTTTCAATACTCGGTTGTACCCGAACCCGATTATACCCTACCCGGGTACATAGGGTATGACTTTTCTTTTCAATACCCGTACCCGAACTCTACCCAGTTTCTCTTAGTACCCGATTTTCCTATACCCGATCATCCTAAAACCGATTCCATACCCAAAACCGAGTATTAACAAAAACCCAATTTGTACATCTCTAGTTGTGTTACACTGCAACATCATTTGTTTTTTTTTTTTAATTACAAATTATACAGTGATGTTAACAGTCATGTAATTAAAAAAAAATAACGATTTACATTAATAATTAAAAACATTACATTATATATGTAAATAAACTATTATAAGATTAATATACATACTCTAAATTTACAATATTTGTGTGTATAGAGTTGTGTATCTTATACTTTGGGAGGTTTTTAAAAAAATGATTTTACACTTTTAACTCAAAACTATATGTTTTTTACTTATAACATCAAAACTTTCATTTTTTGCAATTTAACTTCATAACTTTTGTACTTTTGACTTTGGTCCCATATACTTTTTATCTTACGCAATCTTTTTTGTTTTACGTTTCGTTTAACTGCGAGTTAACACATTGCAACGTTTGTGTGGTTCAATGTTTTAAATTACGTCGTCTATTTTCCTGTTTGACAGATTCGTCGCAACGCGTGAGTCCTAAATCAACTTAGTTATTTTTTTCTATGTTTTACGTTTCCGTCCAAGTTATTTGCATTAACACGCTGCAAGTTCAGTGTTGGTGGTCCACCGCAACGCACGGTTGCTTTATACTAGTATATATTATTTAGAAAATAGATATTGATTAAAAAAAGTACACCGTTTCAAACCGAAACCTATTCGATTTTCAATAAAAATGAGATCAGATGTTCATAAAAAATAAATAAACAGCATAATGTGTGCATCATTTAAAAAAAAAAGTTAACGACCACGGATTATTAGAAAAAAAAGTCAAGTAGAATGATACATGGAATATTATATAAAAAAAACTCAAAACTCACTCGACATGTGACATGCGTGATGGGGTTGTCATATGCGACTCAAGCACAAACCTCACACAATAGCCACATCACTTCACACAAAATCTTCACTTGGGTGCGGCGCAATGTGACATGCGTGATGGGGTTGTCATATACAAGCACGTTGTGCGGCGTGTGACTCGTGCTAAATAACCTAAATGCAATTAGTTTTTCCTCTTATAATTTTCACAAACTATTTATTTTCATTTACTTTATTCATTATTCACAACTATTTATTCTTAATTGCCCATTATTCAATCTTTTTCATTCATTAGCTTTAATGTTAAGCTAAATGTATAAATTTAAGTTTGTTAATTGGGAATGGGAGAGGGAGACAAGGAAGAAAAACAATTAAAAAATATATGTTAAAAATAATATATGAAATATAGTCATAGTTGTGTTAAAATCGATAGTAAGTCACATCGTATTATACATGTTCAAAAACGGATGCTAAATGAGTCAACCTAAAACACACTACAAACACAACAAAATTCTAAGTGTGTACTCGTTAGGATCGATGTCATTAAAAAGGATAAATGTGTGGATTGTGATAATTCCAAACTGAAAATCAGCATATTGACATGCTAACCACCTACAATGAACATTGACCCAAATATATTCATTCAAAACCACTGAGTTTCTAAATCAATAAAATGAGACGCGTGTAGAAGTGATAATAAGTTGCAGCGGTGACATAGACCAATAAAATTGTGATACGTGGCATAATTAGGTTGAAATGTATAATATAAGTGTAAGAATTTAACTTTAGACGTAAAATATAAGGTAAAAAAATAATCACTCTTAGTTGCCCAATTGAAATGGAAATTACTCTCACTAGCACACGTCTTTTGTTATTTAATATTTTTAGCATTGTTCATTTTGGCACATGGTGTGGGATAAAGGCCTACCACATTATCGTCACGTAGACAAGAGACTTTATAGCTTCTTACCTTTACTACCATGTAGTGAGATAAAGCCGTGTAAAGCCCATCTCATAATTACTCAGTCATCAATTTTATTTTAATTTTGATTTATTTTAAATTTAGAAACTAAAAAAATTACAAAGCAACCTATAAAAACCAACCTAAAAAAACTAAACTATAGCTAAAAAATTACAAACTAGCCTAAAAACACTATTTAAAAAGGTACGGACTAAAAAAACCCGACTTAGTTCCACTGATCACGACCTCCCGAAACGTGACCAAAACTAATGTTGTGAAAACATTGGAACTCGCCACGGCCACGTCACTCGTTTCATCTTCAGTTAAACCTTGTTCGTTGTTCAACGTATTGTTAAAGAGCCTTTCAAATCCTGCAGACTTTGTTCGGATAACCACAAATCTTGAAGTTATTTGATAACCATTTCGATGGTTTTCACCCAGTTGTTGACAGAATTGCATCAAAACTACGTTCCAAAATGAGAAGAACCTTACTCGATGACATGCACCCAACCCCTAGACAAAGCAATGTCCTCTTTCTCGGTTCAATGTCTCTCCATTTGAAAATTGACAAAGAAAAAATATTGAGATTGGAAGAATATATAGAGTGATTTATGTGAAAGTTTTTTGACCGAGTTGTTAAATGGGTATTTATAAAGATTTTAAAGTAGAAAAAAAATATATTTTTAGACCAACAATAAAAGGTTGAAGGGTCCCACTGTTTCTGTTGGCGCTCCTGATGCACTTGGTGAATCCCCTTATAACCCCCCTCCTCCCACCCCGAAGAGAAAAACCTAAAAAATGTGAAATCTTACAAGTCTATGTTTATTTTAATGATGTTTCTCTTTGTAAATCTCCCTTAAGGTAGGTATTGGTGCAATCATTGAATCTACTTTATTGGAAGACTTGTGTGATCGTTAGGTAGGAGAGTGCATGCAAGCTATATATTAACTATGAAATACATGTGGACCCTTTATTTATATTTATTTTGTCAATCTTTAGTTCACACTATTTCTAATTAAATCTTGCATTGTAAATTAAAATAACTATAATTTATCAAAATTAATATCCTAAATAGTCTATTTCAATATAAGTTTGTTAAAAAAGCTTCTTAATGTTGGTAAATATATATTATAATTAGTGGAATATACATCATGAGATACATAAAAAGGTTCCTTTGATAAACGTAACGGGTTAATGCATCTTATAATTAGTGGAATATATATCTTATAATTGGTGTCATGGTGTGGTGTGGTGATTTGATCCCTTTGTCCAGCCGGCAAGCGACCCCCACCAACAACTATTCCTTTTATATGTTTTTTACTTTTTAGTGATAAATTGATTGGAAATATATCTATTTTCTTAAGGATATAGAAAAAGGTAAATAAATATTTGAGTCTTTTATTTTAATTAGAAGTGACTTTATATATTATGGTATAAATTGTTGTGACAAGATAAGATTTAATATATGTTTTAGCGTAACCTTTTGACAAAAATGTCACTATAAGATACTAATAACTGTTTCACCAAGTTTTAAAAAATAATATATTCCGAAAAATAAATTTTGAGTTAATTTCATTTAAAATCAAAACTTTGATAAAAATACGTGTATTTGTCAAATGGTTAAAGTATTAAGTTTTAACCGAAAAATAAATTTTGAGTTAATTTCATTTAAAATCAAAACTTTGATAAAAATACGTGTACTTGTCAAATGGTTAAAGTATTCTAGCTTACAGTTTGTTTCCCCGTTCTTATTCATACCGGCATTTAATCATGGGCAAATCGGCTAATAATGGAGCCTTCTCCCAAACAGTGACCCGAGAATAACTCACTTATTTTTTGCCGATGATGTGCTATTTTTGGGGAACAACGATTGAGGAGTTCAGAAATCCGGATTGAAAGTCAACATAAATAAAAGCAGGGTCTTCGGGTCAGATCTTCATCAGCGCGACATCCAATCGATCGCAACGTTGCTTCGGTGGTCCTATGGTTCCCTTCTCTTAACTATGTCTTCATATAGGAGCGAGTATGAAAATGGAAGCCCATTGGCATTTAGTTGTTAAAAAAATTAACTCACAACTATCCTCTTGAAAAGCTAAACGTCTCGGTAAAATCACTCACATCAAAACAGTTATGGGAAACATCCCAACATACCATTTATCTATGTTCAAAGCACCAAGGAAGGTTATACAAACGATAGAACACATCAAAAGGAATTTCTGGTGAGGTACGAACAACCAAGTAAAGTGAATCAAATGGCTAGCATGGGAAAGAGTAACAAAGGAGGAATAGTGGTCTGAAGCATTGAAGACACGAGTACAACACTTCTAACAAAGTGGTGGTGGAGGAAGAAAATGGAAAATGATCTTCTATGGACCAAAGTAATCAAATTAATTCATAATCGAGGCAAAGGTTACAGGTTGGTCCCACTATGCAAATCCGTATGGGGCCCGTGGAAATCAATCGTTGACGTCCAGAAAGATATTCAAGAGTAGGCATCGATATACATTCAAAACTGAAAGTTAAGATTGGTAAGGAACGCATACTCGTTTTTTTGCTAGACAACTGGTCAAACAAAGACTTTTTGTGCGAGATATACGCAGAATAATTCAAGCTAGCTAAACAGAAACACATCACAGTGGAAAAACAGTTGAGTTCGGAGGCAGATTCTGTAACATCCGTCTTTTCGAGTGAGTTTAGTTAATGGTAATGCGATTTTGGAAAAATTTTGTATGAACCACCGGTAATATCCCACGAGCCCTAGGAAGCTTCTAACCTCCGATGGACTTCTCGGAGGTTTCCATTTTGAGACTGCCTCAATTTTAGATGGATCTACTAGTACCCCATCAGCGCTTATGATATGTCCAAGGAATTGCACCTTCCGAAGCCAAAAGACACACTTCAAAAATTTTGCATATAATTTTTCTCGTCTTAGAATTTCTAACACTTCATATAAATGACGAGTATGATCCTCCCGGCTTTTTGAATATACGAGAATATCGTCGATAAACACAATTACCGACTTGTCCAACATAGTTTTGCAAACTCGATTCATAAGATCCATAAATGCGGCGGGTGCATTAGTTAGACCAAATGACATCACAAGGAACTCATAGTGTCCGTACCTTGTACGAAATGCCGTTTTGGGGATATCTTCACCTATCACTGTTGGTTGATGATAACCCGACCTTAAATCGATTTTTGAAAACCAACTCGCACCTTGTAGTTGATCGAATAAGTCATCGATTCTCGGAAGCGGGTATCGATTCTTTACCGTTAGTTTATTTCACTCACGGTAATCTATGCACATGCGCATACTTCCGTCCTTTTTCTTCACGAATAATACTGGTGCGCCCCATGGAGAAACACTTGGTCTTATAAATCCCTTTGTCTAATAAGTCTTGCAGTTGCGACATTAACTCTTTAAATTCTTACGGAGCTAGCCTATAAGGTGCCTTAGCTACCGGTTTTGCATTCGGGACTAATTCAATACCAAATTCTACCTCGCGCTCAGGTGGTGTTCCTGGTAAATCATCCGGGAATACGTCTTCAAATTCCCTTACTACAGGTACTCCTTCAATCTTTGGCAGTTCTCTTTCCAAATCATGCACGTAAGTTAAGAATGCTTTACACCCATGTTGAACGAGTTTGTGAGCTTCCGCCATTGAACATAATATGGGGTTGCAATTCTTTTCCCGTAAATAGTGTAAATGAAGGGTGTTGAATAAATCTTTTTGAAATAAAAGATTTATTTGCACCTGTATCAAATAAAATGCGTGCTGGAATACAATTTACAGTAAATGTATCTGAAACCACACCGGGTTCAATCTTAGCTTCAGCCGCAGTTATATGGAAAGATCTTGCCTTCGATTTAGGAATTTCAATCTTCGCGTTAGGTACTTCCTTCTTCCCTTTCAATTCTGGGCACCCTGATTTCTTGTGACCCGGCTGGTAACATTTATAACACACTGAAGCTTTACCAGGGCAATTTGACGCTATATGTCCGGTCTTCCCGCATATAATACACGGTTTATTTTTGAAGTAGCACTCGCCTTTATGGGCACGACCACATTTTTGCAACCTGGTGACCCTCCTTTTACACTCCCCTTCTTTGGAATTTCATTCACCTTTTGTCTTTTTGTAGAAGTTGGGTTTGCATCCATTGCCCTTCGTTCACCCCTCTCGATCTGCTTTCTTAACTCAATCTCACATTCTCGTGCAACGTTTAAGATTTATGTGAGATTTTCGTATTTTGAGGGAGTCATAAATTCTCTATACTCCGCACTCAACATATTGTAATAGTAGTAGATCTTCTGTTCTTCTGTTTGCACCAGCTCATCACAAAACCTCAACTTATCAAGAAATATTTCCGTGATTTTATCAATTGCTTCACCCTTGTGTCTTAACTGGATAAATTCTTCCTTTATCTTATTTATAACGGCCTTAGGGCTGTGATGTTTAAGAAAGGCAGTTTAAATTCCTTCCACGTCATGTTCTTTGTAGCCTCTACTCCGTGTTCCTTTTTAAGATTGTCCCACCAATCTTTTGCTTGACCCCTCAATTGACCGGTTCCGTAAGCTACAAAGTCGGTCTCATCACAATGAGTTCGTTCAAAAACTCCTTCCATATCACTTATCCATCGTTGGCAAACTATAGGGTCCAATTCTCCATTATAAATTGGTGGTTTGCACGCCATAAATTTGTCATATGGACACGGCTTCTTCTTGTTAGTCTTGTCTTTTTCGTGCACAAGACTTTCTTTTAAGTCCATCATTCTTTCTTCTATCACCGATAAGATTGTAGTTTGAAGTATATCCATAAACTGAGGTAAGCTCGCTTCTAAGGCCTTTCCGACTTCTTCGAAAATCTTTTCTCGTATCTCTTCCGTCATGAGAGACACTGTATCATCGCCTGTTGCTTCTGACATTTCTTTAACTGAAATGTTCATATTGATTTGGTAAGCAATTTATCCAATAATTTCCATATTTTATATGGATAATCACCTTATTACTTGATATTACTTATAATATATATTTTTCTTTTAGTTAGGTCAAGTATGTAACTTGTCTTTACCATTTATACTTAGTGTATTTTTCGGATTCGAGTGTACTAATACACTCCTTCCATACACTTTAAGTTTCCTTTCTTTTCTTATATTTTAAATTTCATTTCGTAACTAGTTCTTATCGGATGTCTTGATCAAGCTTTGAACCGAACACATCTCGTCTTTAATCTTAAGCTCTGATTACCAACTTAAAACACCCTAACTCTATCTTTAGGAAAAACATTATATATTTTAATATAATTAAGTTAGTACAAATAAAGTTATTACAAAAGTACGTCTCTTTTTGTCTTCCTTCTTTTATATATATATATATATATATATATATATTTTAAATATGTTATTACAAAAAGAAGTCAAGAACACTACTACATATTAAATTCCATAAACCCAAGGAGACTAAAGCGGAAGCAAAAATGCTAGAAGTGTTCGGTTCTGCAACAAACTTGATCAGCATCTGTGTTAACAAGTGATTCACCTACAATGGAAACGTTTATTTAGAACTCTAATTATGTAATACATATAACTTGAATAAGATAATTGACTATTAAATTGTGGCTTAGCAAATGGATTTAAAATTTTCTTAAAACAGAACCCACCGTAAGCTACGGCGACCACCGTATCTTACTGTCAAGCCTTACGGTCATAAGCTACTGTCTTACGGTCCAAAAATTTTAGTTATGTTACAGCAGCAACTCACCATAAGCTACGGTGGGTCACCGTAGCTTACGGTGGCTTGCTGCAGAATTTCTCTTTGTTTTCCGTTTTGACACAAAATTCTCCGTATCTTTTAAACCGATTATCATTTTAAGCTTTCGTTTCTTCCTACATGATCTGACTATTAATCCCTTAATTGTTAAACTCAAAATCACACATTCGAATTTATCATATTTGAATTTTATAAACCTTGAGCTTATTATTTATTTATCCGTTAATAAATTTTTGGCTATTTTTCCAATTCTACCCTTTTGTCAGGTCCTTGTCTAAAAGATTTATTCAACAATCTCTTAGCAAATATTTCTACCAATTTTCTTACATGTTTGGTTTCTATAACGAAATCCATCGTTTTTCGTAACAAAACTTCCATTCTTTTATTATTTAACACTTCTTGATCACTTTAGCGAAATCTATCGCTTTTGTACGATCAAGCTATCATTTTTTTATTTAACCCATTGGGTCGTGTTAGCGAACTACATCGCTTTTATACATTTAAACCATTCTTTTCCGTTATTTGACCCGTTTGGTCAAATTAGCGAACTACGTCGCTTTTATACTATCAAACCTCCGTTTTTCATATTTTTTGATCTATTTGGTTGTATTAGCGAACTCCATCGCTTTTATACCATCAAACCAATCATTTTTATATAAATTGACCCGTTTGGTTGTATTAGCGAACTCCATCGCTTTTATACAAACATACCAACCAATTTTTCATATAATTTGACCTGTTTGGTCGTATTAGCGAACTTCATCGCTTTATACGATCAAACCGTTATTTTCAAATTGTTTGACCCGTTTGGTCGTATTAGCGAACTCCATCGCTTTTATACCAACATGCCAACCATTTTTCATATAATTTGACCCTTTTGGTCGTATTAGCGAACTTCATCGCTTTATACGATCAAACCGTTATTTTCAAATTATTTGACCCGTTTGGTCGTATTAGCAAACTCCGTCGCTTTTATACCAGCATACCAACCATTTTTTTATAAATTGACCCGTTTGGTCGTATTAGCGAACTCCATCGCTTTATACGGTCTAACCGTTATTTTTAAATTATTTGACCTATTTGGTCGTATTAGCAAATTCCATTGCTTTCATACAATTAAATGATTATTTATCAATGTAACATGATCGATTCCTTCACCACATGTTACTACAAGAATTATAAGTAAATTCTTAATGAACAACAAGCCACGTACCTTAGAGCTTTCCTTTTAGTCGTAAATCGCCTTCGGCTTTGTCACCAGTCTTCTCGCTCAAATTGCCTATATTGAACGACCCGTTTAATTATTAAATGATAAATATGAAGAGCATTAGCTACCAGCTTCATTAAATTCATCATATATGCTTTTCATTCGATTTTCATATTGTCAAGCATAACATTTTCATTTAAGTATTCATTGAACTCATATAAATACAGATTTATACGTTACATTCGATATCGCAATTTAAGGCATCATATGTCTTTATATTAACGCTATAACAAAAGAGTGAATCCGAATATAATCTAATCGCATAAAAATCTCGGTTTATTTAAACTTCATAAGCATAGATTAATGATGATAACATCTATACTTTGCTCTTCTCTAAAACCCAATTAACACAATTCTCCAGCATCATTCTTTTACTCAATTTTTCTTCTTGGACCACTATCTTTCATTAAGGGTTTACCTCTAGGTTAAAATACATCTAAATCTTGCTATCACACCTACAATTTATGCTTATATTGAAGTTTGTATTATTCATCAAACTTCCTAACCCTTGCTAAACATTGAAATTCAACATACCTTAAGGTTTTCTAGCTTGGATGATCCTTAATCTCAGTTTATACACTGATTTGGGGCTTGATTCAGCCTTCAATTTGATGGATTGTGGATTCTAGGGTTTGAAGGGTTCTTCTTCTCCTACTGCTTGCTCTGGTCGATATAGAGCACACATAATTGTGTGTTTTGAGTTTTTAATTTTTTTCTATTTATATTAACCAGTTTACCAAGTGTCTAATTCAGCCCTCTAAGTTTTGGTTTATAATACCTGGGCACTATCTAAACATTTCCATTAGTTATTTAGCAAATAACTAACAAATTCTCACATCCAATAATTAATTATGATGTAGTATATTTTACTTTTATACTGAATACAAATATATGTATATATATATTATATTATTATTATTAAATATATTAGGGACGTTACTAACCCATTCCCCCTTTTAAAGAGTTTTTCACTAACTGGGTTAAGTGCTCCTGATTATTTAAGAAATTTAACATTTTTGGGTGTTACAAATTTATCCCTCTTAAAAGGGTTTCGTCCCCGAAACACGTATACTTACCAAAAGAGAAGGGTAGAGTTGTATCATTTCTTCTTCGGTTTTCCAAGTAGTATCTGCACCTTTTCGATGCTCCCACTTGACCTTTACTTGATTTATTATTTTGTTCCTTAATGCCTTGATCTTACGGTCAAGAATTGCTATCGGTTTTGCCACGTAATTGAGTTTGTTGTCTATTTCTATGTCGTCGTAATTGTCACACCCCAACCGATGGCGGAAACATCGGAGTGAGACGAAATAGATTGCTCATCACTCATAACACTATTTGCGACAATAATTTAAATAAACCAAATTTCATTTCCAAAACAAATTGTCAAATACAACAAGAAGCAAATATGACAACAACATTTCTTAATATTCTAAGTGAGTTTCTAAGCCATTCCTACCAAGTTCCATCATGATCAACATCTCTAACCTGCAACATGTTAAAAATAAAGTTCAATAACAAGTATTGGCGAGTACACAAGTTTGTAATACATAGCATAAGTATAAAAGAATTTACTCAAATCCACATGGCAATTACATGTAAGGTAAGCTAGCATGCAATACTTAATTGTCAAACCCAAGTGTCCACAAGAATGTATGTGTCCCTCGTCACACGAAGTAACGAGACTAAAGTATGAATGTAACAAGAATGAATCAGATTTAGGACTTAACAATACCCGACGGGCGGTGTGCTACTCCTATAGCGCTATATATGTTAAGTTGGGGCTAGCTAAGTTAATGACAATAAGCATGTATGAATTTAGCATGAACCAAAGCATAACAACAAGCATGTATAAAGGATTGAGTGTATAAAGCATGTAGTGTGTATTTGTGTGTTTTTGTATGATAACATGTTGCAACCCAAAATGTGTAAAAGGAAAATGGGTCAAGTGTACTCATGGTTTTGCAAGCTTCCACTTGTTAGTCCCGTGAAGAGGTTGGAGGATGGAATGATCACCAAGTTATCCTACAAGAGGAAGAATGGTTTGGTAAGTTTTTGAAGGGTAATAGAGAATTTGGAAGGGAAGGACGATAAAGTAGTTTATATGGGAAAATAATCATCTAGACTTAATACTCGTTTTTGACACTATAATACCCATTCGGGTTGATGTGTCTTCATGGGTGGTCTACCCATTAGAATCGTAACGAGAGATTAAGTACGTAGGTGATGTAACCTAGTACCATGACGGATAACCATGTGATTACCATCAAGAGTTCGGTTAGTATAGGTGTATACATATATACGTAATAAATAAATAATAAATGACATGTAGAATCATATAAGTCATGCATGGAGGTAGGAGGATAACCTTCCTTTTAAAACCTCTCGTATAGTATACCAATGCACAAGGCGTCACAAGGACGACAAGGATGGTCATGAGTAACATAAAAGTAAAAGACAAAAGTAAACGAAAACATCAAGTGAGGTGGTGGATCGAAAGTAGGATAGCCAAGGCTTCCAAGAGATCACACACTACCAACTCAAGTCGAGCTTGAAAGGATACAACACTTGTGGGTAAAACCCTAATAAAACCAAAAAGGTTCTTACACTTGGGTTCCCAAATATGGTGATGTTCCAAGTTAGTCTTCCATGGAAGACTTATGGAGATATTCCAAGGTACTCCAAGTAATAAGAAAGAAAGAGAGAAAAGAGAGGGAGAGGTGAGTTAGAACTCACTTGATTTAGAGAGAAGAGCTCTTTGAGCCTTTAGAGGAGAGAAGAGAGAAATGAGGTGTGGGTTGAAGTGAAATGGGATGGGGGTATTTATAGGTAAAGTTTGGGAGGATGGTAGTTGAGTAGAATTAATGTAAGAAACACAAACTTGACCAATCAACAAGCTTTAAACGAGTTTTCCCGGATTGCGCCTCTCTCGCGGGCCACGAGAGAGTAGAAGGATCTCGGTCGCGGGCCGCGAGATGTCTGGCGGGCCGCGAGAGTGGAGGATTGGGTAGGTCGCGGGGCGCGAGGGAGGGTATTCCAGAATGTTCTTTGGTTTTTATCACTTTTAGCCCTTAAACTTAGTTTTATAACGGTTTTTGCATGTTTTTAAGCATATAATGAATATACTTTTTGAACGCATGAATCTTGCACGTATATAAGTAGTAAGCATGAATTAAACGATTGAATGTATAAACAAGCATGTATCAAGTATGACCTTTATTACGATTCAAGTCTCAGATTACAAGATTGGGAAAGGACGTAGGAATACAAGTATCCAAAAATAGAAATACAGCAATACTTTCTAAATAAGGAAAGTATGAAAAAGCGAGGCGCTACAGTATTGAACGTGGGTTGTCTCGTCAGCTAAGCATTTTCGCAAGTGTGAAACATGGAACGTGTTGTGTATTCCACTTAGTTCTTTTGGGAGTTCTAGGCGGTATGCTACTTTACCCACTCGATCGATAATCTTAAAAGGTCCAATAACCCTTGGACTCAATTTACCCCTTTTTCTAAATCGAATAACCCCTTTCCATGGAGACACTTTAAGCATTACCTTATCACCAATTTGGAATTCTATAGGCCTCCGTCTTTTATCAGCATAAGATTTTTGTCGATCTTGAGCCGCTTTTAGATGGGCCCGAACTGCATCAATTTTATCGTTGGGGGCTCTAATCCTATCTTTGTGAGCAAGTTCGCGAGGACCTACTTCACCCCAACACACCGGGGTTCGGCACTTTCTACCATATAGCATTTCATACGGGGCCATGCCGATACTTGAATGGTAGCTATTATTGTATGAGAATTCAACTAATGGTTAATAAGCATCCCAACTACCACCAAAGTCGATAATACATGCCCGAAGCATGTCTTCTAATGTTTGAATGGTTCGTTCGCTCTGTCCATCTGTTTGGGGATGATAGGCGGTACTGATTAATAGTTTTGTGCCCATTCGTTCTTGGAATTCACGCAAAAAATTTGATGTAAATCGAGTGTCTCTATCGGATACGATCAATACTGGTACTCCATGGCGTGCTATAATTTCCTTTATATATACTTCCGACATCTTTTCAGAAGTATATGTTTCACGAATTGGAATAAAATAAGCACTTTTTGTCAATCTAATAATAACTACCAAATAGCGTCGAATCCTCTTGCCGTTTTTGGCAGTTTGGTCAACAAGTCCATGGTAACGTGTTCCCATTTCCAAACCGATACATCTAAGGGCTGAAGTTTGCCGTAAGGTTTTTGATGTTCTGCCTTTACTTGTAAACATGTTAGGCATTTTTCAACATATTTGGCTACATCTCTTTTCATCCCGGGCCACCAGTAATTTTGTTTTAAATCTCGATACATTTTTGTCGCTCCAGGGTGGATCGAATAACGTGATTTATGGGCCTCATCTAATAACAGATCTTCGACGCCACAAGTGTTTGGAACCCAAATTCTTCCAAATCGGGATTTCATCCCATTTTCTCCATTTACAATATCTTTCATTAAACCCTTCACTTGTTCTTTTCTCCAATTTTCTTCTTTAACTGCCTCGATTTGCGCTGCTCGGATTTGTTCGAGTAAATTTGACGTTACTACGAGTTGCGTCGATTGTACTCGTATAGGTGTATACTCTTCTTTTCGGCTTAACGCATCCACTACTACGTTGGCCTTTCCCGGATGGTAATGGATTTCACAATCATAGTCCTTTACCGTTTCAAGCCAACGTCTCTGTCTCATATTTAATTCTTTTTGATCAAAGAAATATTTCAAGCTCTTATGATCAGTAAAAATAGTGCATTTTACCCCGTATAAGTAGTGTCGCCAAATCTTCAAGGCGAATACTACTGCCGCCAGTTCGAGGTCGTGAGTCGGATATTTCCTTTCATGCACCTTCAATTGCCTAGATGCATAGGCAATCACATTTCCCCGTTGCATGAGTACACATCCCAGCCCTAGGTGCGATGCGTCAGAATACACGACTAAATCATCAGTGCCATCCGGTAAGGTTAATACCAGAGCACTTGTTAATTTTTCCTTAAGCGTTTGGAATGCCTTTTCTTGTTCGTCCTTCCAGAAAAACTTTTCGTCTTTTAGAAATTATAGTTTAGAAGTATCGGGAGGTTTGTGTAAGTCTTAGTTCCCAAGAGAAACTAATCAAAGCTGTTGGTTACTATTAACCATCAATATTTCATTATTTAAAACCTAATAAGAATCTTTCTTTTACTTGAAATGAAATTATTGCCTTTAAAATTGGATTATATTGTTATTAACTAACGAAATTATTGCTTTTAGTAAGATCCCAACCCCCAACAATTTCAATGTGTAGCTTGCAAGCTACACTACCTATATGTCACCAGTCATTAAGCAACCTCATTATCTTTTCTCATTTTCTTTATATTTATTATATAACTCACACTTTTATTAAACCTTAAAATTAAACAAAGAAATAAAACTATAAAGCATAAACTCGTATTGGGTGGTCACCTTAAAGTTAAATCACTAGATAATGCTTTGAAGAGTAGCAAATACATACTCCTTAAAAAAAGAGTTTATATTTATTTCGTAAAAAAGAGTGAAAAGCCAAAATAGTTATTGAGTTTAGACCACTTTTGTTACTTTAGTCAAAAAATAAAACATTCTGCATCTAGGTCTCTAAGGTTTTATTTATCCAATTGGCAAACTGAGTTAGAATTTTCTGTTAACCATTCTCTTTTTTTGTTGTTTTCTTCATTTAATTAAAATATATTATGGCATAAATCATGATTATACCCTTTATTTAAATGAGAAAATAAAAAAAGGAGTAGTTAACAGAAAATTCTAATCCACTTTACCAATTAATGACAACAAAAATAAAACCTAAGAATCCAGATGCAAAACGTTTCATTTTTGGACTGAAATAAAAAAATGTCTTAAATTTAGTGAACATTTTAGCATTTTACTCATAAAAAATATGTTTTTTCTTACACTTTCTTGGATATCTATCCATTTTAGTTAGTTTATATTTTTCTTAGAAATAAGAGTTAAAATAATTTGTAACAAACATGCATCCAGAATTTCCTATTTATAACTAAAATAAGTTGATATAATACTGTCCCATCCTAGCAGCCTTGCCGCCCTAAGCTATGTCATTATCAAACTGGGGTCGGGTCAAAAGTTTATATATGGTTTGTAATAGCTGACCCGGATGGTAACAAAATAGCCTACACCACCTCCTTTTTGTAAGCTAATCAAAAAGTGTTTCAACATTTTCCTTGATTATTAAAATCCATTAATTTATTCGTTAAATTTTCATAAAATGTAGAGTTAAATGCTTGGTTGGTTCCTGTGGTTTGCAAATTTTGCAGACTTGGTCCCAGTGGTTCACTAATTACACACTTGGTCCCAGTAGTTTCAAATTTTGCACTCGGGTGGTCCTTACCACTAACCTTTGTTAGATTTCTCAGTTAAGTATATGCAAAATTAGTATATTACCCTCCTTCACAAACCTGCAACCTCCACATCCACCTTAAACCCACCACCACCTCCACCGTCAACTGACCACCACCACTGCAACAATCACTGGAAAGGTTAGAAGAAGGAGGTACACCGAAACCGAAGGGGTGTTGAGGCGGTATTCTCGGCGGCTTTAGTCGTCTTCTCCGGCGCTCCGGCAAGTGCAGGTTTTTCGGCGGCCGAACCAGCGTTAATCAAAACTGCTGCCACTACTCGTCCGAACCAGCGATCTGATGGATGATGTGTTTTCATCCGTCACGGACACACTCGTCTCAGAAGGTAATGTCGTTGTGCGGCGACAGGCGATAGGCGAGTTAGGGCACGAACCGCCTTGAACTAAATCAGATTCTGATTGCGATTTCGATTGCGATTGAGACTCATTATTAGCCGACGAAAACGACAATCCTGTCAATTGAAGCAGCTATGCAGCATCTGTAACTGATGAATTCATCGAATTCGATTGATTCACTTGATTTACTCGGCCGCCGAAAAACCTGCAACTTGCCGGAGCGCCGGAGAAGACGACTGAAGCCGCCGAGAATACCGCCTCAACACCCCTTCGGTTTCGGTGTACCTCCTTCTTCTAACCTTTCCGGTGATTGTTGCAGTGGTGGTGGTCAGTTGACGGTGGAGGTGGTGGTGGGTTTAAGGTGGATGTGGAGGTTGCAGGTTTGTGAAGGAGGGTAATATAGTAATTTTGCATATACTTAACTGAGAAATCTAACAAATGTTAGTGGTAAGGACCACCCGAGTGCAAAATTTGAAACTACTGGGACCAAGTGTGTAATTAGTGAACCACTGGGACCAAGTCTGCAAGATTTGCAAACCACAGGGATCAACCAAGTATTTAACTCTAAAATGTATCTAGTAACTTTTATAGTGATAAAGAGAGACTTGCATATACCTAACTTCATTAATTGTATATATTCAACCAACTTAAAACTAAAATTGTATGTACTCTCTTTCTTATTGATAAAAATATAGAATTTATCCATTTAAAAAAAAAGTTAACATAAACAAGGAAAAATATCAGGCAAGAAATGAAAACATAATATATAAACACACTAGAGAAGTGGGTTTAAATGCAAAGTAATAATTAAGAACTAAATAACAAATTTTAGCTTATGAGACTATGTGCTATGGTGATGAGTTTTATTGAGGCTTTATGTGAAAAAAGTGTTTTTACGTAAACGTACTTTCTTTTTGCTCTTCACATCAATATAGTGTGTTTGTATGGTGTTTTTATGTGAAATACGGTATCAGATTGAGGTGACTATATACGATTGAATTATATATTATTTAATAAAAAAACACGCATCAAAATAAGCCCCATGCTCGCAGTTAGCTACACGCCAAGAGGGGCAAAATCCCTTTCAATCCCCTATGCAACACTATAACGGTGTAGAGGCGCTATGCGTGTTGATTTGACCCCTTTGAGAGAATCTAAAACAATAGATTTCATGCGATTGAAAGAAAGACAGTCGCTAATTTACGACCGGTGATTGGTCAAAACTTTTTAGAGAAAACAATATATCTCACTTTTGTCTCTTTTGAAAATCTAATAAACATAAGATCTGTCAAAATGTTTATCAAAAACCTAATGGAACTTATAGATAAAATCGGTCATGAATTGTCACCAAATGATTTCAATGCAAAACATTTGAGTTACAAATAATTGTTTTTGTAGTAACGGCAAAGGGTAATCGTTTAACAGCCAATGAAGTACGGATGATGAGTGACACATCAGCCAGCAACTAGGCTCACAAATCAGCCATAATGTGCAATGGATTAGGATGACATATCATCCACATATGGGCCCACTTAACACGTAGGACTACGACTACAATCACGAAAAATATATGTAGCATGAGGGTATTTCACTATTTAAACATTATTTGATCTATTTGTTATTTTGTTACGAGTGATTCAATTATTTAAATGAATATTTTCTCTTTAAATAAAATGAATAAATTAGATAGATGTTACATCAAATTATAATAACACTTAACAACAAAAGATAATTTTACAGACAATCTAATCCACTTCATATTTATAGATATGAAATTTTGGATATTTACATAAAGATATGTAACATAATCTCCTACGAATCGATTTTATAATCAAAACTACACCTCCACATGTATAAAAAAGTACATACAACTTATAATATCATACACATAAAATACAGAATTATTCAATCTTTTTGTATAAATTTATAACGCCAACAAAATAAGAAATCTATAATAAACAAAGCATGTAGTCTAAAATAGTAAATAAAGTATAAATAAGTATATGAGATTTTGACAAAAAAAAAATTGAAAATCCAGTCAAACTAACGATCTTGTTCGATCATTTAATTGGTCGACGCCATAACCAGTCGACCTAGATTAAAATGATTCAACATTAACCGGTTTGTTGGTGATTTTCAATTCGATAGGTCCGAGCTACCAATCCAATCCATTAGGGAAACACTATGTTGTTGAGCCAAGAAAATACTATCATGTTGTAGATGAGTTTGCCACACATTTTGGAGTATGGATAGGTATCGGTGTCCACATCTTACAAGGGCCCCTCTTGATTGGCCTTTTGCTATCCAATGCTATAGTGACTTTCGCAATTGTGCGCCACAATCTAGAATCAAATTTACTTTTTCTTTTCTCTTTTAGCTTATTGGGCCCTGATTTTTTATTCTACTACATTTGGATGCAATCCCATCGTCTCGTGACATTTGATTAATTTGTGTTTGTGAATAAATAGATATAAAGTTTATGATGCATATTATCTTGTGAATGAAGCTATTGATGGGAATGTTGAAGGGTATTAATTAAGTTGGTTAAGAAAATGGGCCAAGCCCATGTTCTTTTGGGTGTGCATGAGCATGACCGTATGTCATATTCCAGGGTTCCATAATCAAACTCAACCAACAAACCCCACACAAGAAATTTGGCTCCTAACATTCCTGCCAATTTTACATGTGCACTCTTTTCATTATGTTGTTTGAAAAACCATTTTGATCAATTACTTTAATAAACAATGCATGAGCTAGGAAGATAGTGATTTCATTTTCAACCCTAGTTTAACAACTTGTGAAAACTTATCTATGTTGCCCGTGAGAGCGTTGCCCTTACCCCAACCGGGTGATGTGTGACCTAGACGTGATGCGGAGAATATCCCTAAATTGCGACCATGTATGCATGAGATGACAAGCGAGACAATAGAGCTCGTTTTTTTTTTATCTTTATATGAATTATATCATAACTTTTGTTTTCTTTGGACTTGTATAGAGCATGTATATCATTAACGTTATGAGTTGCAAAACGTATCAACACTTATATCATTATACCATTGGAGTAGATAGGATTGCTGAGTTGAGCTACGCTCAACCCCGTTTTTTATATAAGTCTAACGACCATAAAAAAAACCAATAATAACATGGTTTGCACTATTTACATATATGCATACATTTTTAAGTAAGGTTTTGAAAGTTTGGTTAGACTTTAAGCTACACCTTTACAAACTCAAGTTTGCTCATTCTATATTTCAAACTCGTTTTTATGTTTGCGCACGAGTTGAACTCGATATATGCTCTAGTAACGCTACAGTTAGATGTTAAAAATTGAATTGTTTGTAAGAGAGTCCCATTCATTAAAATGGTTATTATATTAAATTATTACCTCAAATGTTAGAATTTTAATTGTTTGTAAGAGAGTCCCGTGCATTAAAATGGTTATTATATTAAATTATTACCTCAAATGTTAGAATTTTGCCTTATATTTTATTTTGAAGTAAATCTATACTATATAATAAAACAAACCATATAAGGGACACATGGCATTCTATGGAGTAATCGTCATGAGATTTTCCGCCTATCTATTATATTATTAATTAATTAATATGAGGATCCCAATTATTCAAGATTTATATAATCCTTTGATAGGTTTTTAAACATATATTGTTTTAGTATTTAGTATATAAAATTTATTTATTTAACTCGTATAAAACATGGGTAGTTACAATCTGCACCTTTTCTATAAGTGGGCATACAAAAATGTCATTTAAATATGATAGGATTTTATAGGAAAGGATAACTACTTGTTATCCATATAAACACGTAGGTCCAGGTTAAAGAGAATTCATATACGCAACTTTAAAAAGGAATTATATCAAAAATCTATAACATATCAATATAATAATCATATTGGATCTTTTCTTATAAAAGTGAATTCAAGTATATCATTGATAATCGTATTGGATCTTTTCTCATGAGATTGGCTTTATACACTCAGCAGACAATATTGCAATAACTATATATTATATTTTTTTTACAATAACTATAATATATCACAATACTATAAACTGATTAATGTATTTGTCATCTAATCACTTATACTCACAATACTAAAACTGATTAATGTATTTGTCATCTAATCACTTACACTAAGCTTATAAACTTTAATATATTCTTATAAAACATACATAATACACATTAATCAAATATAAAGTTTAACAATATTAGTTTATGTCATTTATACCTTTTCTTTGCTCTCTACGACTACCACCCACATAAAAAATCTTCGGCTGATCTCTATACTTTTCAAGCTTGAACTACTAATATAGATACGCGTTCTTCAAAGAAAGAGTTGATTTGAGATAATAATAATAAAATAATAATAATAATAATAATAATAATAATAATAATAATAATAATAATAATAATAATAATGATAATAATAATAACAATAATAATAATAGAACGTAAATAAATCCATTAAGAACACATAAATTAGACACATGTGTTATCTTAAAACGGCAACGCTCATGACTTTTGTTCCTCACAACCACCTATTAATTTGTTGATGGCGCTAACGTCGTCTCCCCCTCCACCACCTTCACTTGCTACGGCCACCCCGACACCACCTCCACCATCGCCACCATCACATATCACACTAGCCATCATAAAGAAAATATAGCACTTGTACCTATTTTGATATGTATTCTTTAAAAAAAAAAACTCATTTCAACATGAGCCCATTCGGTTAAAAACCTATTTTGGCCCAAACCAAATTCATACCTTTTTAAAATGATCCATTTTGACTCGAACGCATTTTGCGCAGATCCTGTATGTTCTTTTTGCCTTGTCGCCTGACCCGTCCAGTACCCCAGTTTGTTACGGCTAAGTGTTTAAATCTGAAGGATTTTGTGTCATGGGATAGGGAATATATGTTTCTTTATAAAATAAATACATTTTATATTTATATACTAGAGATATATTTATGGGGTGATACAAAATGGTGTTAATATTTATGGAATTACATGTTTATCTATGAATCCCTTAAATCCAACACGTTTTTTTTAACCATCTAATTGGGAGTCTGGGACAACAAGAACAATATGAGATGATAACACCATTACCTATCTATATCTTATCACATATTCATTCCAACCATCGTTTCCTAAATGATTTCAAATTAATAAAAGAAAGAGCCAATGAGGTTGTGGTGGAGTGGTTGGAGAAAGACTTGGTATTCCTAGTTACCCAGTTCGACTCCAACTCCCCACTATTTTCTGCGGCATCCAGGTGAAGGGCGAATACGGGTGGCGCCGGTTCGTCTTGGATGGGAGCGAGGTTTTACCGATTATTCCATTGTCGTGCCTTCGGGCGGGTGGAGGTCGGGTTTCCGCGCATCTGGGAGAGCCAAGGGGCTGGCGGCGGTCGAGTAGTCGACCTTGGCCACAGCGCCCGGTGTCACGGTGGTTGGCACGTCGTTCCTTGCCGTTCAAAAAAAAAAAAAAAGAAAGAAAAATGAGTATAAATAAATAAAAATATAATGAATCATATATACATATTAGAAATTTTCCTTGCCGTTCAAAAAAAAAAAAAAAAGAAAGAAAAATGAGTATAAATAAATAAAAATATAATGAATCATATATACATATTAGAAATTTTTTTAAATGGTAGTACAATTTACTTTTGAGTGAGACTATTCACTTCGGATTATGTGTTATTTGTAACAATTCGAATGAGTAAAAAAATATATTAGCAAAAAGGCAAGAGTGAAATGATTAAAAGTTAAAACCACTTAAATCATAGTTATTCACAACAAAGTTTCAATTTTTTTAGACAAACCTAGCAAAGAGGTCGGGTCCATCGAGTAAAGGTTGCAGCGGGTTCAGGTCAAAAAAAGGATTGCTATCAACGTAACCGTTTGACTTGGGTCAAAACCAGTTCCAACTAGAAATGGGCTCAAGTTATAAATGGTCATTTTAGACACAAAATATATATCAAAATGAGTTCACGGTGTTTTCTTTGGTGGCTGCTAGTAAGGGCCTGAGGGGAACTAAACTAGAAGTAAGTGGGCTGGTCTTGGGCCTGTTGAAACACCCATGATATAAAACATGAAGCCGTCAGGTTAAAAGGGGAAACAAAACAAAGAGAATAACTTGAGGGCTTTTAGAAGGTAGAAGTTAATAGGAAAAGTTTACTCGTTGCTTTACCTTTAAGTCAACAAACAATATATATGTAATATGTCGATGTGACTAATCAAATATAATCAAGTTAACGAGTTGTAATTCCACTTGGTTAAATGACAATTATGCTTAATAATTTAAATTGATGTTAATAATACACATGTGATTTGTATTCGTTATCGTGTGATTGATTCCTAATTTGACAAATGATTTATAGTGCGACATTTGATTGTGTCAACACACCTTTGTTAGTTTAGTTAAGATCAAATGGTTGGTGTGTATGTACATGGATCGTGCTCTAGGTCAGTGGAATGATTAATATAAGTTTGGTCTAAATAATTGATTAAACGTTGTCCTTACATATTAGCTCTTGCAACTAAGTAACCAAACCTAAAACTAGAAGTGATTGATAACCTTAAAGCTCTCTTGTTCATAGTGTTGCAACTAAGCAACCAAACCTAAAACCCGAAGTGATTGATTTCTTCATAACCTTAAAGCTCTCTTGTGTCAGTGTGTTTCTTGCTTCTCAATTCAAATGTAGTTTAGTTTAACTCACTATAATTCAACAACCTTCAATTAAACTTTTTGTATTTGCTTTTATAACAATTGAAAAAAAAGGGATTTGAGATTTTTTTCTTTTTCTTATCAATTCTTGTAATGTAAAATAAATGATACGTGTAATGTTAACCATATGCTCTTCATGAATATGATACTTTCCTTGTCTTACCTAATTAGGCAATTTAGATCCTTGCATGACTTAAAGACAGTTCAACAGCAATGGTGGTCACGATGTGCAAGCAGCAGGCGGTGGATGAGTCGTGGTGATGGCCCATTTAGACCCATTTTAAGTTAGAAAGTTCTATAAAAGTACCTCATTTCTTGACAAATTGTAATCAACCCATTTCTTGATTGATGGTTATAATTTCAGACAAAAAAAAGTGTTTTACGTCGAGAACCTGACCTGAAAGAGAGAAAAAAGAAGTTTCGACTCATTACCTCTTAAAAAGCTACTTACAAATTGGTCATCAGAAAGCATACTAAGAAATTGTTACAACAAAAGCATTAGTACATTCTACTTTCGCAAAGTTCATATAAATAAATCTATAAAATATGGACTGATTATATTGAAAGAGTATAAACATTAATTAAAAAGTGAGTATGCTATTTTACATTTAATTTGACTCACCGTTTGGTTCTTCCAGGATCACTTGATTCGAGACACCCGATGAGAAGCCTAGCTTTAGCATGATTTCATCTAGACGTTTCACGTTTGTAAGGTATAGATACCCAACCTACATAACGGATCAATAACAATAAAATATGTAAAAATCATTTACACAAAAAAATACGCAGAATATATGTCAACAAAAACCAAGGGACATAGACCAGGGTTTCCAAAGATGATGCTCTGTTGTAAACAGCTACACCAGCACGTTTTTTGGTTCGCGTTTTGGAGGAAGAAAGATTCTTTCCCCACCGAAGAACCTCCCTATATTAGACAAAACAAAAAAAATGCGCTTTTTTATTTACGGTGAATAATAATACTGCAAAAAATGAATGCACAAAGTAGTCCAACATGGTGCATAATTAGCCGAAGCATGGTAAAACGGACCTTTCTTCTTCTGATAAAACTTTATCGTTCATTAGTTTTTGGAGCATTGCATCCTGATATGCACCAAACATAAATACATTGCCTAAAATGAAAGTAGTAGTGTTATATGGAATTTAATCTACGTTTCATACTTGGGCTTCACAGCGTACGACAGCCATCACACGGTCGTTATATTGTTCAATATTTAGTGGTGGAAACAAAAAATGCCTGCGCGCGTATAGCTGCACACATGAAAATACCCTTGATTTATCTGTTGTGTTCTTAAATTAAAAAAAAATTCTAACACTCAGCAGTCAGCATCATCAACTATGACCATTACGAATTTGGCTACCATATTTAGTTCATTAGTGCAGTTGATAAACAGATTCTGATAATTCAATATCATATAGTCGCTATCAATCACACATCCAAACGCCCCTAACTAGTTATGGTAATCGAAAAAAAGAAATATCACTTGATAATATAAATTATAAATATAACTTTGCAATATGACTTATAAGACAAACCTCATATATGCAATCCCCAAGGTATGCTAGTGCGGCAGCATTGTATGTTGAGCGAGGTTTTTCCACTTTCGGCGCACTTGGCATCCATGTCTCGTAGCCCAAATATGTCTCTTCCAAACATGCTGTTGAAATTCACAATTTCGATCAGAACAAACACATGCAATTGGAAAAATCCTAATACTACACATCTGAATTGAAAAGCAATTCCCATTACTCTACTGGATACATTATGCATGCGCACAAGGTGTTTGACAAAACTCCTCATGCAAGTAACAATGCTTTTCTTAAGAACACAACCTTTGCACGTCCCGATTTCAATCAAAACCGATGCACACAACAGGTCAAATCATGATACCACAAAGTTGACAGATAAAAATGTTCATCAATCTAACTCAAAAATGAACCACCCAATACATGCATACCATGTTTGTTAGAAGTCCACACTGGATGCACGCGATAACGGGCTTCTACCTATGAGGCATGTAATAACACCTTAAAAATAATCATTTATCTCTCACTTAGAAAAATACACCTCTATTGAGTACACGCACACCAGTGTTCGACGAAATTCCTCACTATGAGGGGTATAACAACTCGTTTATAGAGAACGCCACGTTGTGATCCTCGATTTCATTCATAACAAATACATGCAAGTGGTAAAGAACAGGTCACCGGATTAAAAAAAGAAGCTCACTAATCCATTAAATAACAATATACAACTCTACTAATAACGTGCACACCAGGTGTTCGACGAAACTCCGCGCTGACAAAAATGCAAAAAAAATGACACCTTCATTTGTGCTTGGAGATCTGCGACTGAGAAGTGCAGATACGGATAAAAAATTGCGATCTGTTGAGTTAGATTTAAGGGTTGGTCCGTTGTTTGAACTGGTGGGAGCAACAGTTATAGGGTTTTTGGGGTAAGTACGGTGGGGATTGTAAGGGAGTCTCTGCTGTGTGTCCCATGAAGCTCCGACCTTCACTGATATTGCATGGAGAGCTGTAACCGCAGTAGCCATGGGTTTAGCTTCGGTTGTGTTGGGGGGTGAAGGTTTTAAGATAATTGTGGGTTTTGCTGGTTAGCGATAACGGCAACGGTATTTGAATTCCCACATTTTTAATTGTTTTTTCTCTTCTTTTTAATTTTTTTTTAAAGGTAAAGTAGTATTATTCACAATGCCAACCCTCCAAACCGAAGGGTGGCAACAAGATGACAACGGCAACTTACATCAGATCGAAATTACATCATCTATCTCACAAAACATTTCTATCATTTGGTGTATTCCTATACCATAAAAAACGAGGGACTTAATGTCTTGGATAATCTTATCGATTTTAACATCCATATTAGAAAACTTTTTATCATTTTTCGTCTTCCAAATACACCTACAAGCCGCCATGATAATGCCTTAAAACACACTTTTAGCCTTCCTCCCAGACCCCGTTACTTCATGTAATTCCACCAAATATTTCAAAGAGAATACATAAATTAGATTGACCTTGCACCAAAAGAAAACATGACCGAGGCAACAAAGCACAGGCATAGAAGGTTCTCAACACCACCGAGGAAACCTAAAATTGGTTTTCTTTTGAGTAATGGAAATTAAATGGATAAAATGAAGCTAAAATCCCACATTGTTAATGTTTTTAAGTTTATGTTAATTGATCTTCATTTAGCATGTAGACCCTTCCACGCCACATGGAAAAGCTTTGTGAGGGATGCCATTTTCTTTTTTTTATAATTAGTATGAAACTTGGATATGGAAAATGAAACCACATCTCTCATAAGTGAAGGTTGTGTGAAATTGATGTGACACTTACATGGCAGTTTTTATAGAGCGTGGAAAGTAAAACCACACCTACTAGTCTAATAAATATTCCAATAGAATGTATGTAGTTATTTAGAAAAAAAAAAAACTATCGATTGCATCTACTAAGTATGAACATGATTACATTTTTAAGTATAAAAAAGGCATTTTACTTAAATGATATGTTGTAATCCCTTCCTCTGGCACATACACCACTTTAATTAATCATGGTTAATGACTTCATCTTGGGGCCACTGCTAATATCCCCACATAAGACTTATATATGTAACTGGGTTATGATATTTCATAGATATCTGTACGAGTCTAATTGGTTACTAACGAGCTTCAAACCATCAATTAGGTCTTGTCTTCTATTTATTTTCCTTATTTTACTTCAACTCACTCTAAGTATGTAAATGGTTTAATCCTATTAATTTCATTTGATTATATTTTTAGGGGTTTTAGTTTTATAAAGAAAAAAACTAATTTAAATCTCTTAACATCATGTTAACATGTTAATAAATAATCCCTTTAACACCTCTTAACACAAAGGGGGAGTAATGTGCAACACCGGTTAATTAGGGTTGGTATATCCTGTTAGACATGAACACCATAGGACATGAACACGAAACAAGTAAATACGAACACGACACGAAATCTCATCGTGTCATCTTTTCCAAACACGAACACGAACATGATAATAAATAGGTAACACAAACATAACCTGTTAAGACACGAAAAAACTTACAAGTGTATCATACGACCTGTTAAGACACGAACATGACTTGTTAATACACAAACTTACCTTGGAGGGTGGAGTTTGGAGTCTAGGCCTTGCCTATCGTGTCAGACACGACCTGTTAAGACACGAGCACGATCAGACACAAACACGAAAAAAGGTAAACATAAACACGACACAAAATTAACAGGTCTTATCATGTACATGTTAATGTTCAAACACGAACCTGTTAAGGTCGTGTAGTTTCATGTTGTTTTTTTATGTCCGTATCTGAAATTACTAGCCCTACACTTTGTAGTAAAAAGTAGAAAGTTTGACAATGACGCCATCTCCCTGGCGGGCCAGGCCCAGTTCACATAGATACCCAATTTCACGTCAGTCGGCCCAGCTTCACTTTGACAGTGTCACTCCTCTGGATGCATCGAGGGCAATCAATCGTCCGACGGTGAACGAATCCAAAGAAGAAAACCACAAATATGAGTAACGAAACCCCCAAACTCTACCTTCACAAGCCTAAGAAAGGTCTTTTCACTCAATCTCAATATTCATCTAATCTTTGATCTGTTCTTCATATATTTGCACTTTTAACGGTTGATTTGATTCTGATGAGTTATTGATTTTGTTCTACTGTGTGAATAATAATAATAATAGCTCAACTGAAGAAACATCTGCAACAACAATCGCGATCTTCTCCGTCGCCGTCGCCGTCACCGGTGACGGCGTCATCTTCCTCATCAGTGGCTAGTCAATCTACTGCTTCTTCGTCTTCGCGTGTTCCTCCGACGCCGCCGAAGGAGTCACTTGCACGCCGTTATAAGTTTCTCTGGCCGCTTCTTCTTGCCGTTAACTTTTCAGTCGGAGGTATATATATGTATTCAAGTTAGGATCACAGATCACTGTAGTTTTAGGTTTCTGTTGATTTCATTATTTGCTGATAAATATAGGATGAATTAGGTTCAATCAGATTCCTGCATAGTTTGGGATTAAAGGATTTGTTACACAGTTTTGTATTTTTTTTATGGCTATATGAGGAAGTTGAGAAGTTAAGGTTATAGTTACCAGAGTTTTAGTTGATGTCATAGACCCTGTGCTTTCTATCCGTGCGTCATTTTGTAACATTGCTGGTTCTATATAACTAACTATTTAGGTAATGATTAACGGAAATCTATCAACTTAAACTATGTGTGGCGTGAGTTAAGGAGGTGCCACCTTACCCTCATGAGGCACCAAGAAGGGGGCGTCGTGGCTATAATGGATGTGAGGGAGAGTTGTGTAATTAAAATTTCTTTTCGAGCCAATTACACCATGGCAATTGACAAATCACACTCCGTTTCTAATTTTCTTCTTACTGTATTTAATTTGTTCTAGTTAAACCCATACATGCATTTGAGGGTTCAGTTAGTTAAAGTCCCACTGCTATGCCTGGCAGAACGGGTCACTCTAAGGATGGGTCATTTTGGTTGGGGTCAGAATGGGTTAGGGTTAGAACGGGCCATTCTAAGGATGAGACATTTTGGTTCGGGTCAGAACTGGTTCAGGTCAGGATTGGTGCGAGTCAGAACGGGTCGTTGGGTCATTCTGGTTCGAGCAGAACGGGTTGTTGGTCATTTTGGTTCGGGTCAAAATGGTTGTTTTACAAATGGCATGTCAGCAGTATTAAAATCTCTATGATAAAACCATACTCTGAATCAAAATAGAAATTGAAATCAGAACAGCTTTTAAATGGACAACCAAAACTTGATGAAACTTAAAGAAACCGTTTTAATTTAGAAATTTAAAACTGATTGAGAACGAGAACCGCCGATCGTTTCATTCCGGCGCCGCCGATTCAGCCACCTGTTTGTTTGGCTTTTAAGAGTTTATCGGAGTTTCAATGCCGGAAGCACATGCTAGATGACACAGAGACAACTATTTCCGATTGTGGCTGATTCTGGTGTAAAGAATCCCTAATCTGATTTATTAGTAGAATATGAAGTGGTGCGTTTCAAGAGAAATATGATAATCAGATGACGTGCTACTTTGACCCGTCCTTTTCTTTCAAACCCAATCTGACCCGTGCTCTGAATTTGAATTTTTGAAATTACCTGGTCTGACCCGTTGGTATTAATATATGACCCAAACTAACCCATAAACTTATATTAAAAAGTCCATGTTGACCCATTTGTAGGGATTTTTGAGTCGTGATTGTGGGTGTACGTGTACCCACTGTCTACATGGAAGTGACGTGGCAGAAACTTCTTCATTTTTAGTTAAACCACTACACAGTCTTAGGTAAAAGTGACAATGATAATGAAGCATCAGGTGAAATTACATAATCCATATGTTCATTTTTTTATGGTAACAGTTAACTGGTTCTTTTTTAGGGTTTGTTCCGTTCCATAGAAAACTAAAAAGCCGCGTTTGAACTTGTATATGTATGTCATTATTGACTTAGATAGCATAGAGTCTAACAGAGGACATTATAGTTCATTTATGAAAGCGTGTACCGATACCAAATATATGGATGGGTATAGAACTCTGAGCCCTTTTAGTAGGTTGCACTTTATACTATATGAGTGGCGGTTTCAGTCTGAATGGATCGATTTGGGTTGTATGTTATTTCAAACGGGTCAAATGGTTTTCGGCATTGATTTTCCTCCATAGTTTCATAACTTTTGATACTATCTGTAGCATTTTACTTCTCATTTAAATCCATATTAATTAGGAATCTTTTTTCACTGGCTAGGTGATTTATTGCTAATGGGTGATCTATTAGCAATGGTATCTTTTAGGGCAAATGGTGTGCTGCTAGCAGCACATAACCCTCTTTAAGGGCAGGCACGGATAATAGTAGTGTGAATGCGTGTATACAGGAAAGTTACTTATGAATCTATATTTTTTTGTTTAATTCGTCAACTTATCACTTTTATGTTTTGTAGCTTACCTTTTCATGAGAACAAAGAAAAAGGAGAGCATAGAGGAAGAGGCAACTGCTGTTACATCTACTCCCACATCTGCTGTTTCAACTGCTGCAGTTAGTGATACATCAACATCCCACCCTGTTGTTATGGAGCCCCTGAAAGTACTCGAACCGATACCGGTGGATCAACAACGTGAGCTTTTCAAGTGGATATTGGAGGAAAAAAGGAATATAAAGCCAAAGGATCCTGAAGAGAAAAAGAAAATTGATGAAGAAAAAGCCATTTTGAAACAATTCATCCGAGCAAAGTCCATCCCGCCAATCTGAAATGCAGCAAATCATATGTTGGATCTTCTTCATTTACAGTTTGTACATTTTAGTTTTTATTTGGGATTACGTTGGGATATGAGCATTTTTTCTCTATTGGGTACTATTAACCTTGTTGGACATTCATCTTTGGTTTTTTATTAAGGTATAACGATGAATTGGTGATGATGACAATCATCGTTTTGCGTGTTGGCACAATGACAAATCACGCGTGTTGGGTAATGGGTAGTCTTTTAGCTAAGGTTAAAACTAGCGTTGCAAATGAGCTCAACTTAAGCTTAACTCGATCATATTCGCCTAAGCTTGACATACCTCCATAATGAACGCTTGAGCTTGAGCTCTTTTTAGGCTCATGAGTCTTTAATCAAGTTTGGTATATAAAGCTAAAGCTCATTTATTAGTTTAAGGGGGGTTGTTCGGTTATTTCTTTGGGTTTTGGGTTAATCACATATTTCCAATTGAAAATGTAACTGATACCCGAACCAAATTAGGTATCAGGTACACGGCATGCTCAAACCAACCGGACAACATATAACAATCAATTTAACATTATTTTTACCATCATGTTAATCGAGTTAGCGTTAGCGTTGTTTGCCTTGGAGACGTTAGATTAAGGTTATGAACTTCTATAGAAGTGTCTATATATGTCTTTGATTTGTCCTTGGGTCCTAGCCTTTTGTTATGGGAGTGTATAGGTACTTTCAAGAGGGTTAGTGCTAGTTGCTACGTTTTTCTCTTCTTTTATCTGTTGCTATTATAGGTTACTCACCACTTTATACTTACATTAGTTGTATGATTTGATTTTCTTAGTCACGTTCTATTCTATGTTATCTAGATTACTATACTATATTCACATCTAAAAACTGTTTATTGGAGTTGGGCTGCTGAAAATGCAAATAAGATTGACCTTGGGGCAATTATGTAATAGATGTTGGGCTGCTGAAAACCCAACAACACCATCGTGGTGGGCTATTTTAAAACTAGTTTGTTAATCTGGATTCTGGTATACCCGAATTTAAATATTTTATATCAGTAATCGGACAAATTTAAATATTTTATATCAGTAATTGGACCAATGATGTTAGGGACTACGGTAAACTGATTATCCGATTTTTCAAACCCGAAACCCGACCTACCAAAATGATAAACCCATTGGTCGGTTTATTTGAGTATCGATTATTTTTGAAGGTCCTAATTAAATGTGATTTAATTTATCTAGCATTTTGGCTCGTTTATACCTTTAGTGTTTGACTTTGTTGTTTAAGAAAGATTCAAGAAGTAAATTGATTAATTTTTAATTTAATGAGGAATATCTATCATTCATTCTTTAAATTTTCCTATATTTGAAGCTAGAAAACAAGAATAAAATGGCCAAATAAGAGATCCACATAAGAATAAATGAATAGTTAGCCGCTAATACGTTGTTGTATGTTGATGACTTGACGGAATACCTACTCTTCTTGTTTTTCGTCCCTTTTCTTTGTTTTTTTTACCCAATTATATTGTTGTTTTGTTATAAACTATATATTTACGTTTTTTTAGAAAAAAATGTTTTATTAAAACTAAACCGAAAATTGTCTTATTATTTTATAACTACATTCATTACGTTAAAAAGGCTTATAAATTTATAAATGATAGACTTAAATTTATACAATGATTATATTAATTTTTAGGGATATTGGATTTAAATAACCACAACTTTCACCAATTGGCCGATAGCACTCTCAACTTTCGATCTTTACACCAGCACTCTCAACTTTCAACTTATGTGGCATTTTTTGATGACATGGCAGCTGATGTGCCATTTTTTTATGATGTGGCAGTTGACATGTCATTTTTTGATGATGTGGGAGTTTGCATTAGCTAACTAGGTTAGGGTTCAGTTAGTTAGGGAGTGTTATCAGCCAATAAGTTGAAAGTTGAGAGTGTTAGTGTACAATCAAAAGTTGGGAGTGTTATCAGCCAATTGATGAAAGTTGAGGTTATTTAGATTTAACATAAGGTTACTATTATTTTACCTATATTCTTATAAGACTTGAAATCTAATTTACTTATTGTAAATTGATAATTTTTATGAGTTATTATTCCATTTTATGTAATTAAGCTATTATATTTATTTGATTAATTATATTATATAAATTTAAAACTTTAACTTATTTTCTTTAATGTCAATATAGTTTAATTATCTGAACTTTATAATTTTGAAATTCTATCTAGAAATTCCCAAGTTTCCTTACTAGTCATAAAATCCTTAAACGTAATCCAAGTCCATCTGTTAAATCATATCTTTTAATCAAATAGGATAATTCTTTGAAGTTTCCAAATTGTCTACGTCAACGTATACCAGTTTTTGTTGCTAAGCTTTATTCATGTGACTACATAGTTTCTTTTTTACTATTTTTACACTTTTTGGGGTGTTTTATGTGTCAATTATCAAAAACACACTATGTTACACAACTACTTGCTATCTTATTTGCTATTGTTGTACTTGTTTACCAAATATTTTATAAACCAATGTACAGTCATTAACTCAGATCAAGTCAAACGGTAGTACAAGATAGATCTATTGGCCTGACAACTCATTCCCACTCCTTGGCCTTTTTAGGGGGAGTTCCTTTTGGGAATGATAGAAACAGAAACTAATAACAAGTCAACTAAGGTTTGAATGTAGCACATATTTGTTAACTAAGTTATACAATTGCTCTGATCCATGTTACGCCATGAATTATGAACTTTTATCTATTTATTATACGTACTTATCCTATGTGCTCACCAACTTTTTAGTTGACCTTTATTTTACACATGTTACAGAAAATAATCCATGAAGATGCTTACAAGATATCTGATCACATAGGATGCTGTCTAATTTAGTTTAAAATTTGAACAATTTGTCTATATCCTTTGTATTGAATAATTCAGTTTTAATTTAATATTAAAACTTTAGTTCCATGTGCTTTTAAACCATCTATCAAAGTAATATTCTGATGTATCTGTCATCGGTTGAGATGTTACATGCACTATACGAATATATAACCTAGTGTTTAATTGTTGAATGGTAAGTATCAAAGGTGGCAAATAACCACAATTAATAGATTTGTATTAAACATATGATATAAGCTGGTTGTTATTAGCTAAAAAATATAGTTAGCCTTCACTATATTTAATTTGGAAAAAAGAAATAGAAAGGAAGAAGCATGGGAACGTCCGCCGAATCCATTAAAAATGTGTTGGATGACGACGAATGATTAATTTTCGTGTGTGATGATGAGAATTAAGTGTTGCCCAACTTATTTATTTTATTTTTATTTGTGGTTTTATGAAAATAAGAATTATAATGAGAGGGGTCACATGAAGCACATTATGAAGCCCTACCACCATAATGACGATGTAGGGGGCTCCTTCATCTAATAACTTCCCTTTTTACACAAATATACAAAAGGTCCCCTTCACTATTCCCAAACCTACACTTTTGACCACTTCACTTATACACTTTATCTATCAATCTATGTCATGTCATCTTTTGATCAAAGTATCGTATGTCTCCATTCTCGTATTTTCCTATAAAATCATCATTATAGGGCGAGTGTGTATGCATATATAGAAGTTGAGTACATAACTAAAGAGTTAAATGCTTGGTTGGTCCCTGTGGTTTGCAAAAGTTGCAGATTTGGTCCCAATGGTTCATTAATTACACACTTGGTCCTAGTGGTTGCAATTTTTGCACTCGGGTGGTCCTTATGACTAACACATGTTAACTTTCTCAGTTAAGTCTATGTAAAATTACCACACTACCGTTACTATTAAAAAATAAATAAACACCTTCTTCTTCTTCACCCTGATCTCTCTCTCTCCCTTTCCTTTTCTCTCTCTAAAACCACAAGACCACCGTTTCCCACCTCCACCAGCCCCGGCGGCTACGGCAGTTTGCTCTCCGGTCATTACCGATCTGAAAGAGAAGATGTAGGAGGAGAGATTTAGGTGTCGGTTATGTGTGCGGTGTTGGTTATGTATTATTAAATGCAGGTTACGCATAGCGGGGCCGGAAAACACCCGTCCTACGTACGCCACGTAACCCAGATCGGTAATGACCGGAGAGCAAACTGCCGCAGCCGACACCTAAATCTCTCCTCCTACATCTTCTCTTTCAGATAGGTAATGACCGGAGAGCAAACTGCCGCAGCCGGCGGCGTTGGTGGAGGCGACGGTGGTGGAGGAGGTGGTGGAGGTGGGAGGCGGTGGTCTTGTGGTTTTAGAGAGAGAAAAGGAAAGTGAGAGAGAGAGAGATCAGGGTGAAGAAGAAGAATGTGTTTATTTATTTTTGTTTTTTAATAGTAAGGGTAGTGTGGTAATTTTACATAGACTTAACTGAGAAAATTAACATGGGTTAGTCATAAGGACCATCCGAGTGCAAAAATTGCGACCACTAGGACCAAGTGTGTAATTAATGAAGCATTGGGACCAAATCTGCAATTTTCGCAAACCACATGAACCAACCAAGCATTTAACTCATAACTAAATTTGGATATAGGATATTAAGATCTCTCAATGTATTTGTGATAGTGTTTCATTAGCTATAAATAAGTTGGTTATGTAGCATCTTATATCGCTCTCTTTTCAATATTTCTTATTTTCTCCTCTATAATTTCATAAAAAGGTTTTGTGAGTTGACTATTCAACTTTGTATTAGTTATAATAATATTTTGTACAATTAAGTAATGTACAATTCAGTTTTCCCTTTGCTTTATTGGTTCATCTAATGGTTCATATACCTATTTTACACTTTTCTCTCATATACCTTTTTATTCATTTCAACTTTGTCAAAAAAAACATTTTTTATCCTAATATTTTTTTACTTTTAACTTTAATCTTATATACTTTTCATTTTTTACAAATTTGTTGTTTTACTTTTTGGTATAAATTTACGAGTCACCCCACCCCCCAAAACGTGCGTGCATGGTACAAAGTTTTTACGTTTTTTTGTTTTGCAGTTTAACCCTATCACAATGCACACTGCTAAGTCGACTTAGTTATTCTTTTCTATGTTTTATGTTTCAGTCTAATTTTGCAAGTTAACACGTTGGAAAGCGCGTGCTTGGTTCAACGTTTTTACGTATGTTATTTGTTCGGTTTAATGATCCCGCGGCAAAACGCGGGTTGTAAATACTAGTTGTATCTAGAAAGCAAGCATGTACCAGTATATTATAAAATTATCGTAGCTCTTTAGTTAAGGATGTTGATAAAGCCAAATCTCAAAATCTTGTTTTTATACCCTTTATATGGATTGTATAGGGTTATACGGCCTGTATGGAATACTCTGATATGACAAATATTGGGTTATATAATTTATATGGCTCGTATAATGTTATACGTCTCGGATATGAGTAAAAACCAGGTCGTATAACATTCTATACGAGGCCGTATAATATTATACGGGTCATATACATTATATGAGGTTTAGGTCGTATAACATTATATGGGTCATATAACATTGTATACGGGTCGTATAATGTTATACGGTATACACGGAGACAAAAAAAACTTTTCCTGACATTTTTTTTGCAAGATTCTCCTGTACGACTCGTATAACTCTATACGAGTGTTATAACTGTAGAGGATGCAAAAATAAGATTTTTGGGGTGTAGGAATAGTGGGAGTAGTGCGTGTCTCTCTACATGACTGTTTTGGGTTTGATTTTCTATTTAATCTAGATTTTAAGAAAATAAGCTCATAATCATATATGGCCACGTGGTTTCTTCTTCCTCAATCAGTCGATCTCCATTGTTCATTGCTCTTCAACTTAAATCTAATTATTATTATTATTATTTTTATGATTAGCAACTTTATTTAATAAAAAATGAACTAAAATTATTAGGATAAGCATCATTAGCATGACTGAAAAGTTTGTTTATTTATTTATTTATTTGTTTATGAACATTGAATCTGTACAGATAGATTCTTCCATGAAGTCAATTTTGTCGCATTTAATTTACTTGATTCTTAATAATAAGTGTAAATAATAAGATTGATTGTGAAGAATTAGTGTTATTGTGTTACAAGACGTTTTGTACCTCAAAAACATAAATAAATGGTTTGTAACTAAATATAGTTAACTAATTACTTTAAAACAGTTTATTTCTTTTATTGTATTTTTATTAGTTTAAATAATATTAACCATCATGGAAAGATTATAAAACAACTTATTTTATATCCAAATCAACTTTCCACCACATTTTAATATATTATATATACTACAAAATCGATTTGTTCGAATAACGGGCCATGCATTTTATTTGAGTGATGAGATTGTTGGAGAATAATACGTTCAAAGTTAGAACTGATTTTGAATAGTTTCTTAGTTAAGATTAAGATTATTTCTCACCAATAAATAAAAGTTATGATTATAAAAATCTAATAATCCTTTTCTTAATGATGCATTAGGACCAGTTTGGTAAGATTATCAATTGTCTTGTCTTTTTATGAAAATCCTCTTTTCATAGTTCTTTAGGACCCATTCCAAAAAACAAACATTTTTTTTTCATGCATATTCTTTGATTTGTATACACAAGATGGAAATGAATACTAAAAACATGAGAAGTTTTGATGTTTGGTTTAAGGAGGTGTGGAATTGGAATGAAATAAAAGATTAAAAAAGATAGATGATTGCTTATTTGCTTTTGCATAAGGAGTCTTTGAATCAAGGTAATATATATGTGATGGGCCATGAAGTAGCTGCACGCGTGCACACACGTACGTCCATCTTTTCATCTCACTTCCAATCATATATAAACCACCACATCTCACCCAGAACTCAAAACTCAAATCCACCGGTGGTCATGGACTTCATAACCACCACAATCACCATCATCTTCATCTCCGCCGTGCTACTCTTTCTATTCGCCCTACTCTTCATCAACAGATGCCATTCGCTTGAATCACCATCACCGGTGGTAGTTAACACTAACAAACTCCTCTTAGGATCCATGGGATGGCCTTTTATCGGCGAAACCTTAGATTTCATCGCCTGTGGTTACACTGATCCTCCTCAATCGTTCATGGATAAACGCCGTCAGTTGTAAGTGTTCAACAACATATCCAGCAACATTTTTATCAGGGTCATTATAAGACTCTCTTCTCTGTCGGCAGGGGCAAACCCATTAACTACTTAAGGAGGAGCCGCCCCCTTAACAAAAATATCAGTGTTATTTTTATGCAAAAATCTCAATCATCTCCTTAAAAGTCTGGTTAAGCCCCTTGATTGCTCCTTATAAAAAAAACTCCTGCCAAATACAACCAGAGAGTCTCAATCATGTTTTTTTTTTCTAAAACAATAAGATTATATATATACACACACACACATATATGATAAGGTTCAAGAGTGAACACAAGTGTATTTGCGAACTCAGCAAACTAATCCTGACCTTACACGTGTATAAATCAATGGCCAAGATTTGATGATGAAATTGTTGGGTTTCCATGGTGATCATTTATAAGTTTTATTTATCAAAATCCGGTTCAATAAATAATAGTCAATTAATCAAGCGAGTTAATTAATAAAAACGCAGCGGAAATAAACAACCCGACAGGATCCGGTTACATGCAAATGCGAGTACAGTAATAATAACATCTAACTACTGATGAGAAAGATATACCTCGGTTAATGGCTAACCGGTCGAGACACCGATGTTCAACGAACAAGTGCTAGTGAAACGAACAAACGAAACACGGGTATAACCATGAGTAGCGGCGGCGGCGGCCTAGCGGCGGTGGCGGAGGCCAGCGACGGTGGAGCGGCGACGGCGGCGAAGGGGCAGCGGCGGCACCTGGCGGTTCCGGCGGCGGCGGCACCTGGCGGTTCCGGCGGCGGCGGCAAACGGCAGTTCGGCCGATTGTGGGTGTGTGTGTTGTGAGACTTTTTCCTTCAAGTTCTTGCAACAACTAAACACAAGACCCCAACACTCCCTTTTATAGAGCATGGACATCTTTGCATGTGTGCCAAGTGGCGGCCATGCAAAATGCATCCGATGCCATTAGCCAAGACTTTCGGTGCGCGACAAGTGGCGATGCAAGAGAGCATTCGCGACAAGTGGCGTAGAGGAGTGTTCTTGTCTTACCCGGTACATGTACCCGTCTGTCAATTTAATACACGCGTATCGTTCGTAATTACCAGTTAAATTAGTTAAGTGGATTTAAGTTTGTTGCCCACGGTGTAACTCTTACGGGTCAAGACCCGGTCGGTAGCGTTGACTTATCGAACCGGACATAAATATCCAACAGAAATACACTAGTGTATTTTACGATTTGATGATGAAATGCTGGCCTTACATGTATGTAAATCAATGGCCAGGATTAGTTCGCTCAGTTCGCAAATACATGCGCGCACACACACACATATATATATATATATAAATCCAACAAATTTAAGTGTTCAGTCAACATACCATCTTGACCGCCTTTGGTTCCGCCCTGATCATAGCACATTTCGCTCCAATCTTGTGTTCATATTCTTCGTTTCTGATCAAAACAGGTACGGAAAAGTGTTCAAATCTCACTTGTTCGGGAGCCCAACGATCGTGTCGACTGATGCAGAAGTGAGCAGAATTGTGCTACAAAGTGATGCCAATAGCTTTGTGCCATCGTATCCGAAGTCATTGACGGAGTTAATGGGAGAGTGTTCGATTTTGCGGATAAATGGAAGTTTACACAGGAGAATTCATGGTCTTATCGGCTCATTCTTTAAGTCTCCGTACCTTAAAGCGCAAGTAACTTGTGACATGAGGAAACTTGTTCTGCAATCAATGGCTGCTTGGGAAGAAGATCGTCCTGTTTACATTCAAGATGAAACTAAACATGTATGCTTTCTATATCTCATTATGTCTTCACCTTTTTCTTTAAAAAAATATTTAAATTATGTTTAACAAATTTAATTGGTGTTTCTTATCGCTTCAAGAGCATTATCACAGACAAAGCAAATTTCACGTTGGCTGTGGAATTTGTAGTATTTTATAAAAAGTAGTATTTTTTTAATGAATGCTAAACATAAGTTATTAAGCTTTCATTATACACTTGAGTGAAATTACGAGACAAAAAAGAACTATGTAAACAATGTATTTATTTTTTTAATATACATAAAACGATTTTATATAAGCATAGTTTATGTACGTAAGATGAAAAACAATCAAACTAATGTGTTTATATTTTTTATTTTAGTTTTAAATTTTATTTTATACCATACGTACATATATGTGAGTTACATACATAAACTAAAAATCAAACTGTTTAATTTATATAAACAAAACAATAATCATTACATTTTTTTTCAATTTTTTTTTAAATTGAAAAATGAAACGGTATTTTTATGCTATATGTTTTTGTACTAATGCATTTAAATATGTATGTATGTAGGCCAAACTCATCCTAGGGTTTTTTTTTTTTATCATACACTATTTTTTGTTTACCAAATAAACAAAAAGCAAGTCGCTTCATTTGACCATGTTTAATTATGTTTTCTTTACAAACAATTATGATATTCCCGTTGATGCTTATATAGAATTTTCACAAATGTTTGGATTCAAATTTGGCGTGTTATCTTGATAAAATATATTTTACAAAATACACTTTTTTTATGTAAAAGTAAATAAAAGCACCGTTAATGCATTGAAAATTTATGCCGCTTATGGATTTTTTGTTTATGCATGCCGAGGCTAAGAATATTTAAATCTTTTTTAGAAAAAAAACATGGTATTCATTTACAAGTTTACAATATTTTAGTTTCTACTTTTGAATTAAGTGAAACATGATTTCTGATTTTGTTTTTAAATTACAAAAGCTATACCTTCGTTTACAATGTAAACAAGATGTGTCAACTGTTAACTATTTGGCTATTTGTGAGAAGAAAAAACAAAAATCTCAAAACCAAAAAGTAGTTTGTTTGGGTGTCTAATTGTAGGGAAAAGGGGTTTAAGCAAAAAAACAAGTTATAAAAGTAAATGTAACTTTTGATTTTTCTCAAAACATTATGATATAAAGCAATTACAGCTCTTGTTATTGGTTACATAATCATTATGATTAAATTATTTTGTCTACAAATTTCACCACCATAGGTCCATGTAACAAATCATTTGTTCCCAATCTCCTCCACATGTCGCTATTAGAAAAATTTTCCATTTTATTTCTAGAGTAAATTTTTTTACAATCTTGATGTGTTCTAGCTATGGCTATCTAGTGGTCTAGCCATCAAGTAATTGTTATTAAAACTAACGGGTCGTGTTGTTTATTGTTTTGTCAGATTGCGTTTCAAGTACTGGCCAAAGCTTTGATCGGTTTGGATCCAGGTGAAGATATGGAGTTTTTGAGGATCCATTTTCAAGATTTCATTGCGGGTCTCATGTCATTACCCGTAAATTTACCTGGAACCCAACTTCATCGATCATTACAAGCCAAGAAAAAGATGGTGAAACTAGTCCGAAAAATTATAGCGAATAAAAGAACACACGATGTTACTACTTCACAAGGTCCAAAAGATGTGGCTGACGTGTTACTTAACGATAACAGTGAAAAACTATCGGATGAATTAATATCCGATAATATGATTGATTTGATGATTCCTGGAGAGGATTCCGTCCCTTTACTTATAACATTAGCCATCAAATACTTATCGGATTGTCCCAAAGCTCTCCTTCAACTTAAGGTACTCGCATTTTAAATTAACGTCTCCTTTTAAATAAATTATTTTGTTTTTTTTATACTTCTAAGAGTGACACATTCATGGGTTCTATACGAGTTAACATCATTGCGAATTAATCATATATATTTGTAGTGTGAATTGATTTTTTTATTAACTTCTTGCATGTTGCATGGCCTTATAAGTAAATAAATAAGGTGACATGCACGATTAGCAGTTGCATACTATTTAATCCACTTTTAGAAGCTGTGATGATTGTTTATGGCCATGATCTATCTCTAATGATCATTTTCTTAATTACCCACTTGATCACTATTTAATTATGATGATGATTAGGAGGAAAATTTGGAGATGAAAAGACGTAAAAAAGACCTCGGAGGCCTAATGTGTTGGGATGATTACCTATCATTACCATTTACACAAAATGTAAGTTAAACTTACCTCTAAGATTAACCAAATAACACCAATAATTACTAGCTAACCTACTGATGATGAGTAATATTAATTAACAGGTGATTACAGAAACACTAAGATTAGGGAATATAATAGTGGGGGTGATTAGAAAGGCTATGAAAGATGTGGAGATCAAAGGGTACCTAATACCAAAAGGATGGTGTCTATTGACTCATTTTAGATCAGTTCATCTTGATGCTAATCACCATGAGTCTCCTCACCAGTTCAATCCTTGGAGATGGCAGGTAATTAGTTAAAAATTACGCTTGCACTTCACGCTGTAAAATTTGTTGGTGATCTGTCGATGAATTCTTTACCCATGTCATGTTTTCTGACGGATATGTTTGTCGCTAAAAGCCTTATCTATGTTATTAAACCTTGTAAAAATTTGAATCTTTTGTGATTAACAGAATAGGGATATGTGTAATGGTAGCAACACTTGCTTCACTCCTTTTGGAGGAGGACTCAGGCTATGCCCTGGGCTTGATTTGGCCAGACTAGAAGCTTCCATATTCCTCCATCACTTTGTTACTGAGTTCAGGTAATTAACAGCGCATATCAAGGGTAAAATGGTAATTTCATCACTGACAAACCCTATTTTCCGACTGCAACGGATTTTAGGGAGTGTAAGTGGTATGACCTCACATGACCATTTTTCTAAGGGCCCAAAAACTGTAATTTATATATATATATATATATATATATATATATAAATTACAGTTTTTGGGCCCTTAGAAAAATGGTCATGTGAGGTCATACCACTTACACTATATATATATATATATAATTATTTTAAAACAAAAATATGTAAATTTAAAACCTAATAACATATTATAGCAACTAGCATTATTAAAAAAAGCAACTCATCTAAAAAAAACCAATAACCTATTTAGTTTGGCCAAACGAAGCTCAATATAAATTTATATTCTAGGGCCTATTTTTCTACTCGGACAGGGCATCCGAATCTTTATAGACGCTCCAAACTACGAGACAAAATGTTCTATTTTGACTTCTTTTTAAACTCAGTGAGTGTCAATACTGTTATATGTATTGCCTACCATATATAAGATTACCAAAGCACTTGCATGTATAAATAGATCTATGTATATAAATAAGTTACTTGTAGGCTTGTAGCATTGATATATGTGGGATTTCATGAAAATGCAGGTGGGTAGCTGAGGATGACACCATAATAAACTTTCCAACAGTAAGAATGAAGAATAAAATGCCAATTTGGGTTAAAAGAGAGAATTGCATATGGTAGGGTAGAGTGGGGGTATGATTGAAGGATTTTCATGGGCCCTTTTGTCTAAAGAAAAAGAAAAGGTAGATGAAGACCCACACGTGTGGGTGGCCATGACATGATCATATGTTTATATATATATATCTGTCCCATCTTCGAACATACCTACTCATGCATCTTAAAAAGGTTACAAGTGGAAGACAGTTTATTGGGAATCTTTTATGTAAACTTGATTAGGGTTAATTAGTTTTACATAGTTTGATATAAAGTTCAAAGTTAATTAGGTGCACCAACTAGTGAGGTATAACGCCTATCAACATATATATCATACATAAGTGTATACTATAGAAATGTAGGAATCGTTTTTTGCTACCAAGATTCAGAAACTAGATCCAAAAGCAACTTTCGTTGTACTTCATTGGCGTACTTAATTTGAAGTATAAGATATAAGTTTGAAGTTAATTAGGGATCAATGTGTACCAAGGCTTATCAACAGATATCATAAATAAGTGTATACTATAGAAATCTAGGAATCGTTTTTTGCTATCCGAAGAGCAAATTTCATGGTACTTCATTGACGTACTTTGAAGTATAAGATGTATATGTTCATATTTTGAACTCGACATGATTATTTTATGCTAGTATATCCTATATGTACGTGGTTACGATAAAATGAATTCACAATCCAAGATTTCGTGGCTTCAAGTATTACAAGAAGTATTTTCTGGGTTTTATAATTTGGAATAGCCCTGATTATCTATGTACCTATATCATATTGAAGCATTTCAATGGTACTATTCTCGATGAATTATACAGGTCTCTATGAATCGTGTACGTACACCATAAAATGACCATAGACTTGTGTCAGGGAACCATCACAAAATTTAGTTGAAATGACACAACTCTTTATGAAATATGAAAACTAATCATATAAAACATAACTATTTAAAAATATCTAAGTAATTATAGATCTTTTTAACCAAACTTTCATTATATGCAAGTTTCAACGATATTTCATGCTATACAAGTTTTTAACAATAAAGAGGACGTTTGTAATGTTATTCGAGACATGATATATATGTAATTCGGTAATTTACTCTTTTTGATGACGTAAGCACATAGGTAAGCACACATAACTTGGTTTCGGGCCCATTTAAAGTAACGCAGTGTTCGAAAATCATTTTTAATCAGTAATATGCTTAATCAAGACTTTGATTTGGATTGATGGGTTATGTGTCACAAACATACGTGTGTGCCCATCTTCCAGTTTAAGTTTTCTCTGTGGTAATATTTAAAATATTTCTTTTATAAGTAAAATGTTACTACAACTAGTAAATTGTCCCGGGCCTACGTTAAAACTTTGACCAACAAAAAATGTACTTAAAAACATCTTTCTAATGAAAATTTACGTTAAAACGTAATCAAATTTGAATTTATTTCGACACGTACATAAGAATATATTATATTGAACCCAACTCATATTTTTGGGGAAAATTTACATCAAAACGTAAATCAACTTGAATTTATATCAACATGTAAAACTCGATCACAGGGTCTTTAGAAAGTTAAGAGGGTGTAAGTGTCAATAATAAAAGCTAAGAGGTAAAAAAATATACAAAACTGCAAAAAACATAAAAAAGACATACAAAGACAAAAGAAAAAAAAAATAAAACACTATTCACATATGTTGGTAATTGTATGTTAACACGTAAAACTCGATCACAAGGTCTTTAGAAAGTTAAGAGGGTGTAAGTGTCAATACTAAAAGCTAAGAGGTAAAAAATATATACAAAACTGCAAAAAACATAAAAAAGACATACAAAGACAAAAGAATAAAAAATCAAAACACTATTTACATATATTAGTAATTGTATGTTACTACAATACAATACAGTACAATACAATACACAACTTTTCTCAGCTAGTTGAATTTTTTTTACTGGTAATTATTACTTTAAATTTGTAACTGTCATGAAATAACATAAAAAAACACAGAATGATATTTTTATATTAATTCACAAAGACTTAAAAGATCTCTAAATTATGTCAAAGAGTTCCACAATTATAAAATCAAGTATTAAATATTTGATAACAAAAAATCTCAGATATGAATATAGACATATGGTATCTCTTTAGAAAATATGTAGTGGGAAAATAACATAATACTTTTTTTTTGGTATGAAGTGACATGTGTTATATTGGGCATTATGTGGAGGTGAAGTTAAATCGAGGTGTAGGGAGATTTGTGAAAATGTAAGGAAATCTGATTTTTAAACTTTTTTTTAAAGTTAAAAAAAAGGGTTCAAAATAGATGTGGGAAAATCTGCTTGACCATTCAAATTCATCTCAGGCGTGTTTGAGGAAACATCATTAAAAAAGGGCAAAAAAAAAGTTAAAAAACGTGAAATTCCGAACAGGATGGATTAACACGTGAAATTCTAAACATTAAAAAAAACTTAAACACCGCCTAGCGCAGTAATAATTCAGGGCGCTCAAAACCGGATGTCCAAAAATTCAGATATTCGAAATTTTCGGATATCAAATTTCACTATCCGAATCCATATCCGAAATACGAATATTCGATCGGATAGTGAATATGATATTCGAATATCCAATTTTTTATTTAATTTTTATTTTTTATTATTTTTTGATATTCGGAACCGGATATTTCAGATAGTTTCGGATAGCTGAATATAAGTTTTTAGATATCCGTATATAAGTTTTTGGATATTTTTCGGATATCTTCATATATATTTCGGATATTGTCTGATAATTCAGATATTCAGGCATCCAAAAAAATAAAAATTAAATTTTCGGATTTTTAGGGCAGAAATATCCAAAAAATTTTAAAAATAACTATCAGAATCCAAATTCAAAAATTTTCGATATTTCGGATCTGATTTTCAGATACTGTTAATTTTGAACACCTTAGCTAATAATCACCTTTCAATTTTGATTACACAAATTCTTTAATCGCACAATATTCATTCTCTGACGAACCACACTCAGGCTGTATAAGTTTCAATTTTCAACTCAAAAATCAAATTAACATAAACAAAAGTTACAAAACCGCAAAGTTCATCCTAATTTCTTCATACAATCAAGGTTCGCGTTGTATAAATATTGTTATTTGATTCTCTATTTGTTTCTACAGAAAAATCCCCTATTTTTACGCAAGTATTGTTGATTTCTCAATACTAGGGTTTTGTAGTCGATTTGTTCATGCAATTTTCGTCACATTGACTGTTTGAATGATCAGATTGCTCTGGTGTTGTAACATATTTGAACTGTAGCTATAGTTGGAATGAATGAGTTGTGTTGTGTTAGGATTTGATTAGAGTGAGAGAATTGAATGAGAGATTGTACATAAGTCATCTAATTGGAAAAGAAATGAGAAGATAGATATTGAGTTATAGTTTAAGTTAATGTTATGATTGGCATGATCAATCTGACAAACGCGCGAAGAGGACTTGTATTCGGTGTAGTGTTTTCTGATGATTTTGATGTTTGAGGCTATAGTTTCAATTAAGAAGGTTTCATCAAGGCTATAAGAAGAAGGTGTGAATTAGGGATTACTTTATTGCTTAGTTTGGCCTTGTGGATATTAGCATCTTGGGGGTGGGACAGCTTTAACTTGTCGGTTACGTCATTCTACCTTGACTGCTTTACTCTGGTTTTGTAGTCTACTTATGTAAGTTCTGATTACACATGTCAGTAGCAACATAACTAACTTCATAGCAAGAGGAAAATATATAGTTGATTTTAGGTTTCTCTGTTCCTGAAGCGACCATTTCAAGATTCCTTTCTTTCTCATTCACCGCACTTATACGAGCATGAATGCTGAATGGCACTGACTTCGTATAAGTATTTTAGCAGATGTAATAAGTCATCATGAGTCGTGACGCAATTATGTCATTGAGATTATCTTCAAGTCCAGATATAATTATGTGTACTTCCTATGATTGTTGACAATGTATCTTTTAGTTGATCTCTTACTAAATTAGTGCATAATCTATATATACTAGCTCTACTTGATAAGATTACAGTATGTTCCCTTAGGGTCAAATTAGATGGCAGGGAGAAACCGTTATCCTTGTGAGGGACGTGAAAACCGACACAGGTATCTCCCAGGAGGGCCTGTTAGGATCGAACACACACGAAATTGAACACACACACAAAAGCATATATGGATGCCATTAATCTTTGTTTCCTGTCATGAGTTTATGTTCATCTCCTACGCATATCTGACTATCTCATATTCGTCGAGTTTTTGGTTCTATAATTGTTTCTGTTTTGTTTAGTGTAGTATCAATGATCTTTTTTCATGATTCCTTGATATCTGGTTATTTAGGTTGCTCATATGGTGTGAAATATGGAAGTTCAGATGGCTGTTTTCCTCCTTATGGCAACGGATACAGCATTCACCTGGTATTACTTGCTATATTGTTCGAACTTATACTTAGCCTATAGGGGTTCTCTTGGGTCAGAATGAGTCTTTTCTAAGAACGGGCTGAGTGGGTTGGGTCAGTTCGGTTTGATGTTTTACTTGAAATTGCTGGATTGAAGTATCTTCATTGTTTTGATGAATTCAGTAGCAGGAATAGGCCGAAAAGCTGAAAAAGCATGCGATAAGTTATTTATTAGCAGTACTATTGTAGTTTAGGCTCTTGCGGTGGCATATCAGAAAACTTTTCATCAGTTGAGAAACTATTAACCTGTTTATATGGGAAACTTTTGAAGACGAAATCAGTGGTGTTTATCACATAGGCTTGTTCATAAAGAGTATGCCATCTCATGTTGATCTGTCTGCATTAGTTCAGACAATCGTTTTGCAGTCCCTTATATCTTATTTTGGTGCGGTCTTGTGCGTATATATACATATAATAACGTTGTATAGTTCAGTAGTCAGACATCCTTGCCACCATACAATCAGAGGTGAGCTGGTGCCTAGCTTGATGATACGCTGACCTGGCGTTTGATGTCGGCTGAGTTTTGTGGGTAAAATTGTTACTTAAGTATGTACTTTTATGCTAGACAATACTCTCTCAGTTTCGTGGGTAAAAGTTTTACTTAAGTATACGTAATATATCTTGAACATCGAATACAAATACACATTATGCTTGACATACTTGGATTAATGTTTATACTAGGTTTTTGTCATTATAGGAGATGGATCTATAGCTATCTGTTGAGATTGTGTCATAAATTTAAGAACGAGTATGTATTGAAATTTGCGAGATTCAATTAAAAACGAAACTTAAATATAAATACATTTTTATATGGATAGGAACTTGTGTTATATAGAGACAACTCCTGTGGTATTCTCAAGATATGTACAGAATTTCTAGATGCAGCAATATGTTATGGTTTATGTAGTAAAGATCGGCGGTAGAACTTTCGATCGTTTCCCCTTTATTTGTGCTTTTGTCTGGAAAGTGTATAACTCCGTCCACCCGGTCCTGAACCTTCCCTTCTTTCGTTACATGAACAGGGTAACCGACAAGATGAACGCCCTCCATGTCTATGACCTCATCACCCGAATAAATCTGCCACATCTGCTCTCCAAGTTGACGCATCATCACCACACATTCCAAATTCTCGGGATCTTGAAAAATCTCTTCTGTTCGTCCAGTATGTTCATACCATAACGACAAACGATAACCATGAACATCTCGTTTATTTGTCTGTTTATCGCTTTCACTTGATTGGTAGCATCCTATTGCAATCTCTGTGTCTCGTTGCCCATCCATGGATCGCTGGTTTATGTTTGCTGATCCTATTAACATGTAAGTATCGTCCACTGAAAATTAATAAAGATGTTAGATTATGACAATAGTTGATATGATTAAGGATATAAAAGATTTATAGTGATTACCAATCATGAGTTTGGAGTGTACGTAAATCATGAATCTTCGATGTTTTTGAGCATTCCAGTATTGTGTTCCGTAATGAGGTGAATACAGAGGGACATACTCGCCTCCGTTTTCATCTTCCCTATTAGCAAGGCAGAAAAAATTCAAATAATCTTTCGGATGCCAATTTTCGCCACTATCTCTTACAGCTTCTCCTATTAAACCATACATCATCTTCATCGTTTCACGTGTCCAATGCAGTATATCTTGTACAGATTCACTCTCGGGGCCACCTTCTGGCCACATAGGTATTACAATATACACTGCAAACCGCTCTTTTGCTTTGATTTTACTTGCGATCCTAAGTGCAATCTCGATCGGAATCAAATTCCAGCATCCTGCATGTCGATCGTTTTCCCATAAGTGACACCCCCCAATGAAATATTGATTCTCAATGTATATAAACCTCTCGGCTCGCCTAATTGCTTCTACGTATGCTTCGTGTATACTTCGTTCAACGCGAAGGTTACCACTGACCGGAACCGACACATGGTCAATCAACCTAAAAACTTGAACATTCCAATTCCTTTCCGTTGACGGAATCGAGTAGTCATGTTGAAGATCTGTTATTTTGTTAACGGGAACTAGTAACGATGGATCAAATTGTTTCTCCCATCGTTGCTCAAAATTGCTCATTATATCGCGTGCAACTTCTCCGACAACACACGCGTGTGAATCATGCCATGGTTCTCTAGGCCCGCCTTTTCTAAAGCTTGCTCCGGGTATACTCGTTTGGTAGAAATCGTTTACTTGTGGTTCGGTATTTAGGGTTCTAAAAAGCGAGTGTTGTTCTGTATCGTATCGGCCGTTGCATAGATCGATGCCCCCGATAAAGCTAACGATTTCTCGTTTGCTTGAAGATGTTTGTGCCCGTGTGTCAACTGTGATGGTTTTTTGATGGTGGGTGAACATTGTTGGAAAATTGTGGTTTAATCTAGGGCTCAGTTTGCATACTACTTTTGTGTTTTTGAAGAATGCAAGGGCGTTTTCGTCATCGGTTCCCATTACTCCCTTGTTTTTGATAATTGGTAATGACGTTTCATCATCCCAGATCATGATTCTTACTGCTACACCTTCCTCTGCTTTTCTTTTTAGCAGTTCACCTAGCTTTATTCCTCTTGCATGTGGAATATTTGTTTCAAAATCCCGCACCTGTGTAGTACGTTATATTTTTATGTTTTTATTAGAGTTTCTATTACACGTTGTGACGATTTTGGCTTATTCAGTTATAAATGGGTTGATTTGGGTTGTTTTTATGACTTTTATCACTAATGGGTCAAATAAAATAATAAATATAGTAAAAACATGAAGAAATTCGTTAAAAGTATTTAATGTTGTATTTTTTTCTTTATCATAATTAGGGGTGTGCAAAAAACTGAATTAATCAACTCATAACTGAATTAACCGACAAAACCAAACCAAAAAAAACCGAACCAAATCAAAAACCGGTGGGTCAGTTAGTTGTTTTTTGAAAATCGAAAGTAGCGGGTCGGTTATAGTTAACAATGTTTCCATACCCACCATAACCAAACCGAACCAACATGTAGTAAAATCTTTGTTGGATTTTGGAATTTTCACCATTTTTCAATATTTGATGTTTTTGGTTAAACGTTTGTTTTAATTTATGGGTTATATCATATCACTTTGGTTAAATGTTTGTATGAATTTATTGTTTATATCATATTGTTTTGTTTGAATAATTGGTATTAGTGTTATAGATTATATGTATATTTCAATACTATGTAATACACTAATGTATACAAAAGTGTAATAACAATATATTTCATGGTTAAAACCGACCCAGACACACCCCTAAAATCAACACCTTAATTGTTAATGTGTACAGGAAATTTAAAATTTTGGTGGTACTAGATGTGTCAATTTCAGAATTTTTACCCATTTGATTTGGGTTGTGTCTAATACGGGTCAAAGCGAAAAGGGGAACAAGTCAAATGGCTTGGAAGTCACTAAAAGTCTATTTCTAATGCATAAAGCTGTATATATTGTTTATTATAACATTTTGATTGTTCTTGTAATAATAGTTATTGTAATCATAATTAGCATATTAATTATTCACAAAAGTGACAATTTTTGCTGGGCAAATTAACCTGGCCCAGCTCTTATGACCCATATGTAATATGATTAGCCCGGCCACGTCCCATCTTGCGATATCTAATATTTTACCAATATAGTTTTAACAAGGTTTTCCGTTTGCTTACCAGAATCAGGTGAGGATTGAAAGACCATCCTGCAATATAAATCAAATGTTTGGCACCTTCAATGGCTACGAAAACATCTTCCCAAAGGTTTCTTGGTGACCCACAAACATCCAACGGCGGTTGAAACATAGGACAATGATGAGAATCTTGATACAATGTAACACTGCAGTTGGTCCTTTGTGGAAATGTAGTATCTCTCAGCCCATTGAAGCTGCTGTTGTCGATTATTTTTCGCCAACTTGGTTCAAGTTGTGCGGGTTTGAACCATAACATGAATCTAATTTTCAGTTGTGGATGTGGCTTCCCGTTTTCCATGCACACGGGGAACAAACCATCAATCAGGTTTGACTTTGCTAACAACTGATGAGCATGAATGTTGACTTTCCCGAGGACTGAACATTTTGTCTTGAGGGTGATCGTTAATGTTGCATTTATATGATGGGCACAAAGAACACGTAATGTTTGGTTCCAAACGCGCTCACTTTCATGACTAGTTGATGCTATCTTTTTGTTATCTATTTTAATGGTAACATATGCAGGTGCTCCAGTTGGATTTATGCACTGTAAAAGCCATTGACACCAATCATTAAGCCAAATATGTTTACTAACTTATGCTATTCTATTAGTAGTCCAAAATTTTAAATAAGATTTTGGAGGTGCGGTTTTTAATTTGTTTGGCCTTTTCGACCCATTAGACCAATTTCTTTAGAACTAATATTTTTTATATCACCTGTTTGGTGATCAAACGTAATCCGAATTTACTTATCCACAAGTATATGAATTGTAATGAAAAAAATTGCAATAAAACTATAACCGAACATGAGTGAGTACGAGCTAAATACGTACATTGAGTAGAAACGGCGGTGAATAAGGCGTGGCATGGAAGATTGTAGCTTCAAGTGTCCCATGAAGAAACATTGGTTTTCCTTCCATTGTTTGTGTAACTTGTATACAATCAAACTAATCTTTGTAGAATAGAGATTATGTAAGATATGGAAGAAAGTATGAAAGCACATATGCATATTGAGTGGAGCTACAGTTATAGAAAACTTATACAAGTCTATAGTTTGAAGCTTAGAGGCAACCTTTAAGCCTACTTTGTTTGCTTTTCCTTCAAGTATAGCTTCTTGTGTTAATTTAAAGTGACACCAATACAATCCTTTTTATTAATGGTGGTTTGGGTTTAATATCTTATTTGATTCAAAGTTTAGATCAAACATCATAAACCCATAATCTTATCTAATGTTTAGTAATGTGGGAAAGATTAAAAAATATATGTATATATGCATATATATACACACATAGGCCGTTTAATAAACGAAACAATATTAAGTTGAACTACATCAATACTTGTAACTATTGTTTTAGATAATCATAAAACATTAGATTATTGAATGTCTGTTTGTTAGATGTATACAGTTACCTACACGTGTATACTACGTTATATATATAAACAAACAGTCAAACAAATGTATTTGTAATAAAAAAAATTATAATATTTTCTTTTGTTTTTAAATTTTACAAAGATTCAAAATATAATGATTCAAACATGTGTGTTTATAATGTTTTGTGACATTGACAACATACCTGTCAATCTCTAGAGACTCGCCTATTTCTTGCCCCATAAGATTTGAAACATTAGTTATTTGCACGACTTTGTTATTTTATAAGCTATTATATATTTTATATATTGTTATACGTGACTTTATTTTTATAATTATATATAGTTTTTTTTATTTTATTTAATATTATATATATTATTAACGAAGGAACATAAAGAGTTACTTTATTTACTTTTAATAACATATTTTTATTTTTTTCCTTTTTTAAAATCATATATTTTCTTTATCAATTTTTTAATAATTTTTTTTCTCTTTTTAGAACATATATTAGTTTATCAATCAATTTGATACTTTTTTAATAATTTACGTTTATAATTTTTTTCTAAAAACTTAAATACTTAGTGTGCTTAAAATAAAGTATTTATTTGGTATCATAAAACAATACAATGATAAACTAAATCGTTCTAATGGTTTAGCTTTCTAAACAATATACTTTATTTCCAAATCACGTTTGTTTTAAATTATCATATGCTCAGTTTCACCGTAATGCTCGGTTTCGCCGCAACGCGCGACATAGAAAAAAACTAGTTTCTATTAATAATATAAATAGCCTAGACGTGACATATTCTAACCTATATCCAAAACATTATTTTGTTTTATGCAACAGAATGGGATTGCCAATAAGTTATTTGGTTGTTTGTGAATTTAAGCTCGGATTTCAATTGTCCATTAATATTATATGTTATACTACATAAATCCACACATCATGAAACTTAAATAGTTGTATAGTTTATATTAATTTTATTATAAACAACGAAATGGTGATAAAAATAATAATAATAAAATAATAATACTTCCTCTTTTTGTTGTGAGCCATAGGGAGATTATCCAAAGCTCTAAAACACTTCATATTTGGATTGATATGCTATTTTTGGCACCTAATTATTGGCTCTTGCATAGATTAAAGGCTTTTTAAGTTATGACCCAACCACATGTGGTTATATATATAGACAACTGGCTGTACGAGCCACTTGTAGCAATACGTGACCCATATTGATTGAGGTCTCTATGTTATACGTGTTAACCAGTTCCACATGTGGGTTTGGTGCACTCTAATCTCCTTCCAAGGGTAGTTGAGTTTGTCGGGTCAGATCCAAATCTCATATCATCATGTTAAAAAGTAGCTCATGTCAAGGTTTTTTTAAGTCAACAGATAAAATTGTGTATTAAGTATTAAGTTTGGGACTTATATTGGGTGTTTATAAATTGTTGAAATAGAAATGTCACTTTTGAATCAATGCAAGCTGGTTGGTTTGATATCCAGTTGGTTTAGTTTTAACACTTTATCAGTTTAACAATATGGTTTTAAAAAAACCCTGCCTTTTAACTTTAATTATTCAAAGTTATTTTTACACTTTTTTATATGTACTTGTGCATATGTAATAAACTTATTGACCATCTTTTGTAATTTTCAAAAAATAAAATAAAATACAAACTAATGATTCTGAAAAAAAAGGGTTTAAACCATCAAGGACCAAAGTACCAAACCATTAAATTGTCATTATGGACGGTTTTGATTGGCATTCCTACAACCGTAGTTAACCATCTAGTCAAAAAAATTTTGTCAAACCTAGTCAAACCGACCATTAACACATCTAGTCATATATTTATCTATATGCTAAAAGTTGGCTACAAAGTCCAAAACTCGTAAAAGGTGTAAGAAGTTTATACAGCCATTGTGTTTTTAATTTTAAGCATGGTGTTTTAGATTCTTTTGACATGTTATTACATAGAAAACACAAAATGTGATAATTTAAAAGACAATAAAACATATTTTATGCATGAAAATTAAAACACAATGCCAAGAAAATTAATGAGTGTGTTATAAATTTCATACCTAGAATACATTTTATTGTGGTTTTAAATTGTTATATTTTATGTTTTTCTATATAAGGAATTTAAAACATCATTACGAGAATTTATAACACAATGCCAAATTAGACCTCTCACACTTTTTATTAGTTTTGAACTTTTTAGTTGAACCTTACCCTCTACCTGTATAGCAATTGTCAACGAAGGAACAATAAAAGTGTGTGTATATAATATTCATTATCACCCCTCCTAGTATATAATATACATTAATTTTTTACTAATTTGATTTTTCTCTACTAACCTAAGTTTATGACTTTTTATTAGAAAAAGTTGAATAAACATCCATCTTTAAGTTTTTTTTCTTTGGCATTATGATATAAACTTTATAGAAAACGGAGTTCTATTCAAAATAGAGTTATGTTTTGCTAATGCAAGCTATGCGAGTGTTACAAATCCTTTAATGCAAGTTATACGGGTGTTAATCTAAATCTTAACCAATTGATCGGCAATAGTCACAACTTAAATAATACCCTCTGCCAGTCCTAACTTTTAAGCTATTTTCCTCCAACAAGCCTAAACTAACTAAGATCTAACCTAGTTAGTTCACGGTAATTTGGTAACTTATGTGGCAACTTATGTTGCTAAACCTTTGTTATTTTTCTAACATGGTTGTTATGTGGCACCATCACCACCACCCACCATTGCCATCAACCTACACAACCACTCCCAATGTTAACCCACTTGCAACTGTACCACCACCATCAACCTCAACCCTCACTATCATCCGCAACCCCCAACTCCGACCAATGTAAACCCTGACCACCACCATTAAACTACCATCCACAACTCCAACCTCATCAAAAAAACGTAAGGCACGACGATGGTGGAAATTTGAAGTTTTGAGCGGCGGAGAAGGTCCCAGGAGGTCGGAGTTAACTGGCAATGGTTTCGTTTGGTCGTTTCAACGGTAAGGATGGTCGCCGGAATAAGTTGCTGGTCACCGGAGTTGTTGGAACAAGTTGCAGGTCGCTAGAACAAGTTGTAGACTGTGGATGGTGGTGGCAAACGGTGGTTATGAGCGGTGGTGACAGTGATGGTGATGGTGCCACATAAGCTTCCACATCAACAAATAACTAGGTTTTGTGCCACATAAGTTGACACGTCAACAAAACATTAACTGGGTTAGACCCCCAGTTAGTAAATGCTTGGTGGAGGAAAATAGCTTGAAAGTTGAGACTGGCATGAGAAATTTTTTAAGTTGAAATTATTACCAACCAATTGGTCAAATTTTGGATTATCAAAATCCAATAACCCATTTCAGATCCTTACAAGTAGATGAAGAATATTATGCGGGCTGGATAATCAATGAAAAAAATTATATTATACGTTTAAATGGATAAGGTTTAAGATAGACCAGTAAATAAAGTAGTATTTGGGATAAATGTGTTTGGGTAATAAACGGGTCTACATGTTAATGGCAATCTTAAAAACACGTTTAAATGGGTTTAACTTCTTTCTTACTGCCACCTCATTTTTACGATAAATGTGTTTTCGTTATTTTAGCTATTTGTTGTGTTTATTTAAATCAAAATGGCAAGATTAAATGACGGAAATACCGGTGACTTGACGTCAAAAAATAGACAGAGTTAACAAGACGAATGAAAATGGCAAGATTTCAAACATTTTGGACCAATATGCGAAAAACAAACCTTTGAACTAAAGTCGCAAAAGTAGCCAAATCTCATAGACAAAAATGACATTTTAAGCTTTTATTTTTATTATTATAGCTAACTTATTAAACAGCTGGAAGGAGATGGTGTTCTCCAGGAATTGATAGCAGTTGCTGTTGGAGTGGATGGAATTTTCATGGAGGTATGAGATAACAAAAAACGGTTTATTCAGCATCTACGATTTTGTTTTTGTATTATTTTTGCTTATATTAACACAATCAGGTGCATGATGAACCACTTAATGCTCCGGTTTGATGGTCCAAAAGTTATTTAACTTTTTACTATAATTTAAACGAATTACATTTTGAGGCAATGGGCTGAGTTTGTGACGGATTTTGGTCCTTGAAGCATGCCCGATTGTGAACACAAATTCTATATTATGTCTCATACTCGTCAGGTACTCGATATCAGATTATTATTACTCGTTAGGTTCATGATTTTCTCACAACTGATTTGAAATAACAAACAAACAAGCAAGTACAATTGCAAACCTTGTAGATTTTTAAAGGTTTGAAGTATTTAGTATCTAAATGTTATTTGTTATTCCTTTTTAATATTACCTAATAATAATATCTGTCCTTGTGATCCATAACATCGCGCATCAGGTCGTTTTTACAGCTTACAGAGATTAATGATTACCTTTTACATCTTTCTTGTTTAAATCAGAAGTTATTGTTACTGCTATTTGTATCAATGGTGAAGTTTGAGGCTTATATACTTTAAAATCGTAGTTATTCAAAAACATGATATTAGAATGCTTGAAATAATGTTCTATGTTTTTTTTTTTTTTCAAAAACGCATATAAGAATATGGTATTTCATTTTTTTATTTAATTATTTGATTTTTTTTGTTTATATAAAATTAGTGAACCCCATTAGTGGAATATATATTTAATATGCTATACATTATCATTTAAAATAGGTAGCTGGAATAGCTCAGTTGGTTAGAGCGTGTGGCTGTTAAACACAAGGTTGGAGGTTCAAGACTTCTTCTAGCTATCTTTTATTAATTTATTTCAAAATTATTATTTTATTTTATTACATTAAATTAAATACAAGACATTAACATCAGTCTCTTTATCCATTATTTTTGTACTTTGAATATCGAACTCGTATGATTTGCAAGTGTTCTTGTATATTTAGTATATACTTTTAACACTTACTTTAGGTATTCAATTAAAAAAACATATTTAAGCATTCGATTTGTAACTCACCCTTATGATAAAGATTATAAAGAAAAATAACCTATAAATAGGTCATATGAATTTGTCAATAAACTTTTCAGAAAGCTTTAACCGAGCTTTCATATTCTATACATGATCTGACGGTCGGGTTCCAGCTTTGAACCAATGGCGTAGCTTGAACGAAAATTCATTGGGGGCCGGACTCTCAAATTAAAATCCGTGAGCGTCGGACTCTTAAAAATCCAATATGGCATGGGCGTTATTGCATAATAGATGGCCTTAACGAGCGTGAAGGAGCTAGTGAAGTTGGAGATGATCATGGTTTCAAGAAAAGGGGGCACCAAGATGTATTAAACCACTACACACTAAATGGTTTGGTTAGTAAATGCCCTACTGCCTACGCGACAGAATCCATCTTACCTTTTAGTTAAACCACTACACCTTGTATTAAAAAGAGTTTAATTTACCTTCATCTGGTTAAGCCACAATTATACAATTCGAGGAGTTTCCAGATACAATATTTAAAAAAAAACATATCCAACATTTTTTTTTGAAAGGCCAACAAACTTTTATTCAACTTGGACTAACAACTATTAGTCCAGACTAATACAAACACAAAACCACAAACGTTAAACACACATACAAGATCCATCCATGTTACACTATTGGTCCCAAGAGACATTTTGGACCATGGCTCGGTTTCTAACCCATAGAAAACCAAGGTGACGAGTCTCATGTTTAACCCCTTCTAAGTTCGTTTCCTTCCGATTGAAAACCATACCGTTCCCGCTCCTCCATATAAACCAAAATGTAACCTATCGCTAGCGAATACAAGAGCTTCTTCCATCCAAAATTTGACTTATTATTCGCCTAAATCAATTGCATAATGTGCCATCCTGCAATCCTCACCTCCTCTACATCCACCCTTTTTCCACCACCCTAAAATAATATCTAAACCCTAGCAACAATATCTATGCCAACACAAATGATCACATACGGCACCTTTCTTGTCACACCCTGACCCGCAGCGGATATGGTAGTCGGGGCATGATTGGGTTTTCATCAAAGCTCATTAAATTTACTATTACAAAAGTTTCATATTTATTATTTCGAATTAAAAAGAAATATTCCAATCAACACACAAACCATACAAACACCAAATGTTCTAAACATGACATTCAAATAACGATTTATTTTATCTTCTAAGGCCCAAGTCTTATGTGTTCCTTGCTTCAACCTGATCACCTGTATCATGTGTAAAAATAGAGGTTTGTGTCAAATCATGTGTAAAATAGAGGTTTGTGTCAACAAAAGTTGGCGAGTGAATCCCGTTTAAACATTAGAAAGGAATGATATGTTGATTAATTTAATAAAAATATGCATAAACCAAATGCTCGTATATGTAAACTATCCACAAACCACATAATCATCTAGCAATGTACATGTGAGCACCATAAATGATGTGCTGTGAGATCAAGGCTCAATCAAATGGAGCCGATCTAATTAGGCAACGCGATGCTCTACCCGTATGAAACAGGAAACTGATGGGCCTAATGTGAAAGCTTGACTGAAATGAGAAAGCATAACCACAAATAACAAATAAACCAAATATCACATAGCACGTTAGTTCATATAATAGTAGTAGCACGAGAATTGATTAAGTAATATAAATAACACGACACATGATACACCCCAAAACATGAATAAAAAGGGGAAGTTTGTAGGAATTCACTCACAGTGGGTGCGTTCTTGATTTGATAACGAGCGCGCACGATTTAAATATTCCAACCGACGAGAAACTAACCTAAATACTCATGTAATAATTCGGTAAATATTTCTTTTATTGAAAATTAGTATTCTTTATTTAATGAATTTTATTAGACTTTTTAGATAATTTTATAGTATTTACTACTAACTTTTATGCTTAAAAGGACTCAATTTATTATATATTTTTATGGATTTTGGAGAAAACTAAATAAAAAGGTTAATTAAAAAAGTATACCCCTTTTAGGGGTCGAAACAGGTCGAATAGGATGGTTTTGGCATCGTATGGGACTCGAACGCGTGACCTCTCGTATACGTGCACGCAACTCTACCAACTGAGCTACTTGTCTAACCCATAATATATTCGTTTTTAATTCTATATATACACATACTATGGTCAAACTTAATTATTTTATTTAAAAAGGTTTGTTTTATTTAACAGTACAATGCGTATACCCGGACTCGAACCCGCGCCCCTGATTCGTGTTGCACTGTGTGACTAACCCGGTGGATATGGGTTTTTAATTAATTATATATATTATCTGAAACATGTTATATATAAGTTTGTAACAAGGTTTGGATTATTTAAGGAATTCAGAAACGTGTGCGAGATTCGAACCGGAGACCATAGGTTTCAATGCACACAGTCCACCGCTGGACTGTGTGTCTAACCCGGTATTTTTACCGATTTTCATTTCTTTTAAACTTCGATCACTACTTCATCTTCTTCATTAATAACAACACAGAACATAACCCGTTTGTTACTCTAATAAAACCTTGATATAGTTACTGAATAAATAATAATAAGCAAGTGAGAAAGATTCAAGGGAAGTTTATACCGAACAGGTGTGATCTTTGATTTCTCCGGCGAGATTCCGGTGACGAAACAAGTTTTCCGGCGGTGTATAAATCAAAAACAGAAAGTTTGTAAAGTGTTTTGGTGAGTGTGAGCGAGTTCTTCAGAGGTGCAAGGATCCCTATTTATAGTTGAAGGTGATGCTTTAAGTTGGTTTTTGGTTTTATCGAGTTCGGAAAGAAATTGGTGATCGAATTATTGTATATAACCGATTAGACCATGATTGAATATTAATACATGATTGGAAAACATTTTTCTTCAATTAATTCGTAATTGAAACGGAAATTGTTGATGGATTGGGAGGTTACAACCGTTACAGGCGGGTTCTCTTGAAATTGAATTTCAAGAACTATTTTGCTATAAATAGCGTTTGTTTTGAAGATATAACCAATGTGTATGTGGTGTAGTGGTGTGCTGGGTGTATTGTTTGTGTGGAGACCCGGGTTCGATACCCGCGGTCTACACTTTTTGTTAATTTATTTTTATTATTTATATTTTATTTATTACATTATTATTTTAACTTTATTATTTTATTTATTATTAAATAGTAACAAAAATATATCAAAATTTTAAACTTTCAACATAAATGCGTAACGAACATCATACGTATATTTGAATTACAAAAGGAGCGGGTTTTAGAACCCGTTTTACGACAAATGTTACATTTCTAACGTCAAATGTTGGATGGAAGAAGCTCTTATATTCACTAGTGCAGGTTACAATTTGGTTTATATGGAGGAGCCACTTGTGGTTTTTCACCGTGTGTTCAAAGCATACTGTTAAGCCGACAAACAGCCACAACCGAACCGTTTGGATCTCAAACCATCCTGCTTACATTGGTTCAAACTCGACATTCGATTTCAACAATAAACACAATGTTGATGGAAGAAGCTCCTGTATTCGCTGGTGCAAGTTACAATTTGGTTTATATGGAGGAGCCACTTGTGGTGTTTCACCGTGTGTTCAAAGCATACTGTTAAACCGACAAACAACCACAAGTGAACCGTTTGGATCTCAAACCAACTAGCTTGCGTTGGTTCAAACTCGACGTTCGATTTCAACAATAAACACCCAAATAGAGGTCCCAAACTTAATACATGACCTTTTATAATGTTAATTTATTAGGAAATATTCAAATCTATAGTCTCCTAAAAATAGGAAGTCGTAGGAATGGTATCAAACGACCTCCAATTGAACTCATTCTAGCGGCTTTGGAACCCTTTTGTCGAACTCTACGGTCTTAAATTTTAGGTTTTCCCTTTTGGTTTTTCAACTTGTAGATTTTATAATTTTTGTTTATATCATTGTGTCTTTGGTATTGTGTCTTTTTTGTTATTGTATCTTTTTTCCTCTGTCATGTTATATTTTGTAATCCATTGTTTTATTTGCGATCTATTATGTGTTTGTACACTTCTTAGATTTAAGAGTTTCTGTAGAATTATTTTACCCAATTTAATATTAGAAGATCTCTTTAGAGCTTGGTAATGATAAGTTCAATATTTATACATAATTTCGACTAATTTACTTAAAATTGTTGACATAAGCTACCTTTTAACATGATGATATGGGATTTGGATCCGATCCGATAACCTCAACCACCTTTGGAAAGAGATTAGAGTACATCAAACCCACACAACATGGGACCGGCGAACACGTATAGCATAGAGACTGCAATCGATATGGGTCACGTATTGTAACAAGTGGCTCGTACAACCAGTTGTCTATTATGTAACCACATGTGGTTGGGTCATAACTTAAAAAGCCTTAACTCTTTGGAGGAGCCAATAATGAGGTGCCAAAAATAGCATATCAATCCAAATAGGAAGTGTTTAGACTTCTGGATAATCTTCCCTAGTGGCCCACAACCAAAAAAAGAAAAGGAAATATAATTATTATTACTAATTCTCCACTTGATTGTTTATAATAAAATAAATATAAATATAAACTATACAACAAGTTGTAGAAATATGATTTTTTATTCAATGAAGTCCATTTTTTTTTTCAAATTTTTTACAATAAAATGTTAAAATTTTTGAGTCAGGTCAGAGCGAGAAACATATAACGAAAATATATAATTATTACTTATTAGAAAACACACACAAAAAATATAATGGCATTCTAATTTTTAATGTAATATTCATAGTAACAAATCCTTAAACAAAATTAGAAAACAAACAATTAAAATATGATGCCATTCTAATTTCTTAATTAAATATTCATAGTAACCAATCCTTAAACAAATAAACAAGCAACAAAATTCAATTTATAAAACTAAAAAAAATCAAATAGTTTTACCTTTGTTTTTTCATTTTTTTAAGAAACCCTGGATTTGAATTAGATTTAAAAAATATAAAAAATGGGATATACAATGATTGCACTCATGACCTTCTGATGGTAAAGAGAAGAGTTTACCATTACACTAGCTTTTATTTTCTTTTTATGGTGTCTGCCTGATTATATTTATAGGGTCCTTATAAAATTTAATATACCGGATCTACTAAAATTTAAGAAAATATTAGGATTCCCGGAGACCCCGACTCGCTTCACATGGGTTCGCCCCTGTATACAACCATTCAAATTTCATGATATGGGGATTTATAAGCTATAGCATAATATAATATTAATGGACAAATGAAATCCGAGCTTACTTTAACAACCAACCACATAACTCACTGCATTTTTCTTTCATAAAACGTGATTATCTTGTGGTATGACTAATTTGGATATACTTAGGTTAGAATATGCTTATATGCCACGTCTAAGCTATTTATATATAGATTATTACAAATAGGTGTATATGTAATATAACTTATAAACCATCTTTTCTCATTTAAAAGAATTCATACAAACTAATGACTTTGATTTTGAAGAAAAGAAAAATGAGCTCAAATCCTCAAAATCCAAACCATTAAATCGTCATTCTAGCCGGTTTTGATTGATGTTCTAAAAGCTGTAGTTGTCATTTTTTTATTGGATTTTAATAATCGTAAGTTTCACAGTTGGCTGATAATAATCTCAACTTTAAAAATTTCCTCCAACGGTCCCAACTTATAAGAATTTGTCTCCCGTTAATCATTTTCACATAGGTACACTTAAATCAATTAAGGAGTCTACATATGCACTTGAATTTATTGAGAAGACCAAATTCTTATATGTTTGAAAATGATAAATGGAAGCCAAACTTTTATAAGTTGGGATTGTTGGAGGAAATTTTTAAAGTTGGGATTATTATCGAACTTAAGATTATTAAAATTCAATAACCTTTTTTTTTAACCAACTAAACCGACCAAAATGTATTGAATAATACTTGTTCAAATCTTTAAACAAATTGATAAAGTATGCCTCTTGCGTAGCTTGTAGAGATCATCTGATCCACGAAATATGGAGTGTAGACAGGTGACTCATCTTAAAATTATCTATAGGAGTTCTTTTCAAGATAATAATATTATTATTATATATTTGTAGATTGTAATGCTAATAATATATTCATTGAGTTGTTACAAATTCTTTGGTAAATCATAAATGAATAGATGAAGAATATTACGGTTTGGATGATCAATAAAATAAATTCTAATGCACGTTTAAATAGATAAGGTTTAAGATAGACTAGTAAATACGGTACTATTTGAGATAAATATGTTCGGGTTATAAATGAGTCGGTATGATAATGGCACGACTAAAAGCGTTTAAACAAGTTTAACTCGCTTAATTTGTTTATTACACGTATAACACGTATGTATCTAATATTTAATCAAATAACTTAAGAGTTCCATTTTTTCTAAGGTTGGAACCTTAAGAATTTGCTTTTTGGCATTCGTGGTCTAGTAAATGATAATGCCCTTGATCTTAACATGTAAAATGCGTCTCATGTTTTTGGTGTTTAGCTTCGCATCATGTGCATGATCTTATTTTCTTCTTCTTTTTTAATAAAGAAAAAAGTTATTTAAATTTTTAGTTTAAACTTTTGAAGCAACGCAAATTATACTAACATCAGAGTTGACTCTTCCTTTTTGACGGCCTAAAGCAAAACAATTTAGTACCATTTTTTGAGTTTCGTTGTTATAATATAACAACTAAAATTTTAGCGTCTAAGGTTATGTGTAATAATTGAATTAAAATTGATGTCATGTCACATGTACGTAGGCACAAGTGTGTTCTCAAAATATTTCATATATATTAACTTAAAGGGTTTCACCACATAAGTAGGAACTTGTTACAAGATAATGATGAATTACCTGCAACTGTTTGATAGATAAAGATAACAATAGAATAGCTAACTAACATAAAGACAAAGATAATGACCAAATTAACAATAATAAACAATAGTAATAATCGGCAAACAGTTTAAGTTTCAACGTAAAATATGATAATTTAGAATACAAAGATAAAAAGTGTTATCTAATATGTATCTAACTTATTTTCTAACATTCCTTAGTAATAAAAATCAACGGTGTTGATGTTATAGTTTAACAAACAACATAAAAAATAAATGGTGTTACAAAATCGATAACATTTAAAAAATACCAAACATGTAATGAACTCCACTTACAACTTAACTTGATTGTTACGCCAAATCTATTGGGTTAATGTCACACCCTGATTTGGCCCGAACTTGGAGTTTATGCATGACGGTTGATAACAGATATTCACATTTAGCACAGTGGAAGTCTTGGGATTATAAATTACATATTACAAAGTAAGTATCGAAAGTTTAAAAATATATACAGACGGAAAAGTGTACTAAAAGATCCACTGACGATTGGAAATAATAAAATGATTACATAAAGACTACTAGGCTTTGCATGGAGTCGCAAATTACAATATGCATTACCGAGCAACTCCAGTATATTCCGTATTTGCTAACCTACGTTTAGTTTTTTGAAAATCGTTAGTTTCCACTGGTAAATACAATTAACCGATACGTTTTGAAAATCTTTTCAAAAATCATTTTATACCATTTGGTATATCATTTTCATAAATAACTTGGGACAAAGTGATATCTCTTATTACCAGTATCACATGCTTGTCGATGCATATGGGGCCGGAACTAATCTCGATACTGATTAATCGACACGCCGCATTTTAAATAAAATATAATATAGCGTAATAGCGTCTGTCGGGTGTATGCCTACACCCCGCGCTTAGGTTATGGCCACTTGCAATTATTGAGCCAAGGATATCCAGGATACGGTCGCATTAACCCTCATGTTCAATTTATCAAGCAAAACGGATTAAAACTGATTATTTAAATTTTAAGCATAGTTCGCCCATGATTTAATACCCGACCAAGCAGTAAATGTTGTATCCCAAGCCCGTATAGGGAAAATAGGCTAAGAGTATTTATCTGGGTTTATCTTTACAAATCAAAGATGTTTAAGCACATCCGTAATCAAAATAACCTAAGTATAGGCACAATTTACTAGAGGCTCCTAGTCTGTAATTTGACGAAATTATGATCCGTTAGAATGTTAACGGGTCTCATTCAAGTCATATGACTTGGACCGGTTAACTTATAATAAATAAATACGGTTTCGCTAGATTAAGCGAAGACCAGATAGAATGTGGTTTATACCCTCACAGTATAAGGACTCCTATAATATGGGTCACATAATCAAAGATATTGATTAGAACTTATTTGGAAATGTTTTGACCCGATTCGGCTAACTTATGTATTTTATACTACATAAGTCAATCGTAGCACATATGCGGTATCGGGTGTTCGGATGGGTCTGTGGTAAGTCCAATATGCCATAACATGTTTATTATATTACCATATCAGTTTATAACTCAGATTACAAGTTTGTTATATTTAAACCATTCTTTGCATAAAATGGACATTTTGGGTATTATTAGGCATATTATAAGGACTTTGCATAAAACCTGACAAATGATATGACAAATGGTATAACCTCAGAGGGTTATTCCATACATTAATATGATCCTATTACAACTTAAAATCAGTAGCTAAACTATCTTAAACAGAATCGAAAGTCAAAGCAGAAGTCATACTATTTGACTTTCGGTTGTAAACCGAGCTCTAAGCAAGAAATGACGGGTTGGGCATGATCCAACATGTGCTAATATGTTATATAAACTGATATAATGTCAAAAATTGAGGTTTCAATACTTAGAAGTTCATTTAACGTTAATTACGAAAATTTGCGTTTTTTACTTTTTTAATAAAACTTTGACCCGTCATTTGACCAGCTTAACGTGATCTTCTGAGGATGCCCTCTTAGGGGATTAACACCTATCTTATTACGATCATGTAGCTGTATTCGATTGGAACATTGGCTTGACCGAAATGGTCATAACCGAAAGTCAAAGAAAAAGTCAATTTGCTTGACTTTCGGCTAATAACTTGTCACACGCCAAAAACGTCGTAGCGGAAATACAAACGTAGTGGTGACAGAAGTTGGTGCGCATAAGTATCTTCGTGGACAATGCACTATTCATTTTTGGACATTCAACTTAACTAAAAACATAATTTGAAGTTTAGAGTTTAAACACAACCACAACATAGTTAAGTTGTTTTGATCCTTATGGATCTTAGTACAAATTTAGTCCCAAAATAGTTTTAAAAGTTGTCCTAAATATTATCTAACATAACATGCATCAACGACCACAAGATACGCCAAAATCCAGAAGCCGAACTCAAGTACCTGAAGAACACGTTAAAATCAAGTGTCAACACAAAGGAGGGTGAGTTCACATATTCAAATTATAAATAATTTGATACAAGGAAAACTTTCTTATTATGAGTTTAATAATAAAACATCCATGTACGTTAATAAAGTTAATTTTATTTCCTTTACAAACTCCGAGGGTCAATCATCGCAAGCGTTTTCAAAAACCTACGATATTAAGACTTCTTCCCAAGGTTTACATATTAAATTGCTAGCATCAAATATTCAGATTCATAAGTTTGCAAGACAAACGAGCTATATATTAATAATAAGGGTATAATCAAAGCTAGACAACAACAGAATATCAATTCGTCGCTTGACTTGACACGGAGCTACCACTCGCGACGGGGTGGTCAACCCGATAGATCTATCAACAATTCCACACATACAGTAATAATGATTAAACGACAAAATTTGCGCAAGTTCCCCATATGGGTCACTTATAATGCATGCCTCATGAACAGTATATATATCCTACTAAAATGATAAATTTAATATTATGTGTTGTATGAATTTCTCATAGTCTCCACGAAACGTAAGCCAATACCGATACTTACTCTCTTGAGATAGAGCAAATTCATCACAACTTAGATTTAAGCATTTTTTAAATCTACACGGTCGTTTCTTCCCGAAACATATATATCAATCAAAAACCCGATTCTCCCCGAAACGTATATTTATATTCATCAAAACCCGTTCCTTCTGAAACATATATATCAATCAATTATTTTAAGGCATATTTTATACAAAAACGGATATTATCCTTTTAAGAGCGTGTTCTTCCCCTAAAACGCATATAAAACAGTAAAAAGAGGGTTAATGACATTCACCTTTGGGTGCGTATTTATATTAGCGCGATCCCACAATTTGGTCTACACGTCCTAATTTAAGTAGTAACGATTTAGTAACCAATATTCCACAAAATACCTAACTTTCTCCAATACTTGGAATTTTTCACATAACTTTGAGATTTTCTCAAAAAGTCTTTATTCTTTATTATGTTGGCCTATTATATTTATATATATATATATATACACACACACACATATATATGTGTTATATATATATTAATATTTTTGCGACTTGAACGATTTTATTGGTAACCCTCATTATGTTATACCCGTTATCACACCCGTTTATAAGCAATATATCGACGATTTGTGCTTCGTAAAATATATATATTATATATATATAAATATATATATTATAATATATATTAAACGTGAACATATTATCAAATATCGTAATACACATATCTCACCAACTTATATATTTTTATCATTTTAAAGCATTTATACATGAAAGAACTCATCAAGTTAACCTATGTATTATTTTCATGCTCAACAAATAAGTTACATACTTAACACGACTTTTAACGGAATTACTGTTTCAACCGAACAAGTGTACATGCATAGTCTTAATTCCTACTATCATGTCAACACTTAACATAACATATTACAAATACTCATATTTACATATCATATCATATCACACAAAGTTCACTATTGAACAATCCATTTTCATGTACATTGAAATATGCGCATTTTGACGTTTCTCGGTAACGTTTTTCGGGCGTCGGAAGTTATGTATGACTAGCCAAGCACCAAGGATACTTACTATAAGTTAAAATACTTATATTTATATCAAAAATATTAGTTTATATTCTGATCTAAAACAGTCTTACAAAAATCACTTTAAAAGCCGATTTTTACCGTTTTTAAAGCAGTCTTTTACCGAACGTTATTATAATCATCCCAAATCGTCACGCTTGATTTTAACATAACACATGTTATTTACTGAATAAAATGATACTAATATTCATGTTAGTGCAGATTTCATGTAAGTCACATAAATCATACGATTTCACCTATTTTACTACTTTTTAAGCTACATGTATAACATGCAAAGCTATCAAACTTATGACATAATTTTATATCATCATAACACATCGTATATCACCCTTTTATCATGCTTATATTCTGATTTTATCCACTTTTAACATACCATATCAAATGCATCATCTCATGATCATTTAATCATCATGCATGCTTATGTACAAGCATCTAATGATGGTTTTCATATCATCTTCATCCAAGACTTAAATGCATCTTACATACATTTATTTCATATTAACCAAATATCATTTTCATCAATATCATTCATGCAGTAATGCATGTAACATTCTCATGCTTTTATGAACAAACCAACAAAACCACATGCATGCATACATACATATATATATATATATATACACACGACACACAAACACATGTGCACATATACTTCCAAGATCCCACTTTCATATGTTCAACTTTAATCATATGAACTTTGGTATAAAACCTTTTTGATCATGCATGCAATCATTTTTCAAGAATCTCATCATACAAGAATCATTATCTTAACAAAAATCAAAACACAACTATAACTCATATATACACACACTCACGGCTATGTATACACACACATATACTTCCATTTTTTTATTTTGATTAAAAAACCATTTGTTATTAGTTTCAAGTTTGTGAATATTCCAAGATCAAGAGAAACCTTCCGCTATCATCATCATCACCAAGAATCAAGAACATGGTTTTAAAAGTAAGTTTATACCTTCACGATTTTTGTGGGTTTTTGATAAAGTTTGATGATATGGAGCTTGTTCTTTCTTGAAAATCACTATTGGATCTTCAAACCAACTTGGAACTAGCTTGGAATGGTTTTAATCTTTAAAGAAAGTGTATCAAAATTTGAAAGTGAAGGTGTATGTATGTACGGTTTAGAGAGAGACGGAGAAGTATTTTTGAATTTTGATTCTTGAAATTACATAATATGGAGTGTTGTAAGACTTGTTATCATTATGTCTTTCTTCTAGGTTTAACAAGTGTTAAGAAGGGAAGGAAAAGAAAGGAGGTGGGCACCCATATGGGCCGCCACCTACACCCTCTCTCACATATTTCACTTTTACTTATATATATTATATATATATTAACAATGCATGTATTTATCTGGCTACCGGGTATTTTATCTCGCGTTTTAATCCTGTTTTAAGGCGTTTAAAATTATTTTTACCATACTACAAAAATAAACTCACCATAATATTGCTTGAACAATATTTTATTTGCCTAGACGGCTGTGTTGTTGTCTGTAAAATTTTGTAGCGCTTAAACTCGAGAAATAGAGTTTTTAAGCGTTTTAATTAAATTTTTTTCTCACGGATATGATTAAAATAGCATTTTAATCATAACGGAATATTTTTAGGATTTTAACATTAATCGGGCGGTCACCGACATTCGTTTCGCATTTTGTTCGTTACGCGATAAGCGTTTATCTTATTATTGCCAACATAATTTTTTGATAAAGTTTGGATTTACCAACACATCAAATACCATATATTAACACCAAATTCAATAAATTATTGCCTTAATTTATTCATAACACGTGTCACACTAGTATGGTACAGACTCAAAATAGTCGGGTGTCACATAACTAGCCTATAAATGAAACAAGATTGAGTTGAACACTTACAAGTGTTCAAAGGAGTGTTAAAACTCCAAAGAGGAGGCCTCTATAGATCAGAAGTGCTCCAATAAGATTAGAGAAGAAATTTGTGAAGGTGCAAGTTTCAAGGCTCAAGATCATGGCTATTTATAGTTGCACAATGATCATGAGGTGATGCCACTAGTCCCTAGAGCTTTGAGATGTTTAAGAGTGTCTTAACAGGTGTCAAATGGTGGCTCAAGGTGGCACAATTGCGACAGAATTGGCAGGAACAGCAAGCTATTGCTGCCAGTTCTGCCAGCGACACCCCTTATGTACCGTAAGGGGTTGGTTATGGTCCGTAAGGGACCCTGCGCGCCCACAGTTTGTTTAAATGCCCTACAAAACGTAAGGCATAGCTTGAGGTCCGTATAGGACCTTCAGAAGCCAAAATTTTAGGCATTTTATCATGTTTGATCCCTCTATTTCCAGTTTTCCACATATTCATGTGTTTGGTCCCTCTCGTCCAGCTTACCAGGATTATTTGAGAGTTAAATGGACACGTGTTGTTGTATTATTTGTCGGGCTTTTCTGAGGTGTTACAGTTAATGTTCACATATACCTTAAATGTTACACCAAACCGGGAAGAACGCTTGGTAACGACTGTAAGAAGTACAGTACATTGTTAAGAAACACTAATACTACCATTTTAGCGAGTGGACTCTGTACGAGCTTCACGAGTTTACTAACCAGATTTGTCAGGGACAAATAATATCTTAACACGGAAATAAATTGACAATACCCTTTATTTATATCAAAACAAGCACAACTTTACAAAGAGATTAACTTAGTCATCCTACAAAATCAATTTAAGTTTCGACACTAAATTCAATTTCGAAACATATTTAAACCGATTTTTAGACTTTCAAATCAAACGTGCGAATGCGTAATAAAATCGTTGTTGTCAAGTGGCATTAAGTTGTAATTTCCTATCTACAGACTTTCGTGATCTCGTTTTAACAGAAATTTACATCATCCTTATTTCTTAATTGAACCCGTAACAAGGCATGGTTCTTACATGCTTGCTTACACATTCCTAGCTTCATCAATACCTTGTACGACTCAAGTTTTTATTACATCCAAAACCAATCCCACCACACACTTCATAGGCCTCTTGTCACACATCCCTAACCGCAACCTTTACAAGTCTTTTCACAATTCATCCCTTGCGCTATATATACACACACATGCATGAGCTTGATTCACAAAAACAAAACACAAAACCCTAGTTGAGAAAACAACCGACGGCAGCCCTCATTCATCTCCTCGACCGCAAACAGCCTTGATACACCCCTCTCGGTCGCAACAAGCCTTCCTCACTCTTTGCTCTCGGTCGCGATCTCCTTCATCATATCCGAATCGGCTCTTGTCCAAGTCTCGGCTCATTGATCTTGTTTTTAAAGGTTAGGATTTATCATTGTTTGCAAGATCACATTCGGATTTATATGTTTGAATGTAGTGTTATGTTAGCCGATTTATTATGATGTTTGCAAGTTTAATGTTTTTTTCGAAATCTAGATACATAGGCTGTGTTTTGTTGATAAAAACTATAGGTTATGATTAGGGTTTGCATGGGTATGATATATGATTTGTAATTCTGTTCTTGATCGCCTATGTTCAATGTATCGAGGGTTTAAGCGAGTTAGATTGTGATAAAGTGCTGAATCAGAATGCTGAATGGTGGTTACAGCCAACTTCAACTGGCTGTAACTTGGTTATTATTTATCGAAAAAACGGATTTTCTGAAGTCTAAAACGTAGAGTTTTGAAAAACGATTCTAATGGAGCTGGATTCATATTTTTCTGAAGTCGTTTGATATTTTTAAGCAGCCAATTAAGTTCAGTAACTAAAGCTGTGAAATCCTAAAAATTTGTTAGTTGTTTATCAAGTCGGATCTAATAATCGGTAGGGAGTCGAATCAGGAAATTTGTACAGCAACTAGATATGGAAATTTCCGGGGAACTCCACTAGAATTTTGTTAATTGGACGAACGGTGATTTTTAAATGAATTCTTCCGTGGACTGCAGTCAGAAAGCGACGAATCTGACTGCAGCCAAGCATATTAATATTTACGAATAATTGGTAAAGTGTTAGGACTTGACAAATTTATATAAAATTCTACAGTATAGTTGTCACCTTCTGTAAAATAATTGGAATTTTTGGAACGTTGGAACTATTTTATAAAAATCCTCGAAAACAGCCGAATTATGAGTATATATAAGCTGAAACTTGATAACTTGCGAATGTGTGTACCAAAGTGTTGCATGGATTGGATTGTGTTCATGATAAATTGTTTTGATCACTATGTGCATATGAGGATACTTGCATGCATGTTTGAGTGTTAGGAATTATGATTGTGTGTACCGCTTTGTGCGTTAATTATGTGTAGGATTTGTATTGGTGTGTTCACACACTAACTTGAAATCAATTGAATTGTTAGGACGCAATTAGCGGTCCCATCATTTGCAACTTCTGTCTTACACTAACCGAGCAACTAAAGGTGAGTTCACGGCCCCTAATTTTATCCGGTTTTAAACAACAGGGGGAGAAACATGTATACACTCTACAACTCTATCTCTTTACGTTATACGAAATTAACGTCACTTAACTATTCGGTAACTAAGTTAATGTTAATGTACGTTATGGTCACTAAGCAGCTATATCACACAAGTCCTCGACAATCTCTCGGATCGTTAGTATTGGGTTTAAATAGCGGGGAAATTATAAGTAGTACTACTGGGCCCGACAAGCCCCATCCGAGCTAGTCGCGCTAGCCGACCGGGTATGGTCAACGGGTGAATAATTTGGCCTAACTTCGCCATGGTCAGTGATAGGCCTGGCAACACGGAGGCACAACAGTCAGCTTCGATCGCGAACACTTACGTGACATAACTTTAGGCTAGCTACCTATATATATTAACATTGAACTTAATTACGAATCAACAATATTATCCCGGGTTAGGGATAATGGAACCTACAACGTTATTATTCCAGGTTAGGAATAATGGGACAGCATTATTATTCCCGGGAAGGAATAATGGAACTATCAGTATTATTCCGGGTTGGGAATAATGGAACTATCAGTATTATTCTGGGTTAGGAATAATAGAACTAAACCGTTATCCCGGGTTAGGGATAACGGGGGAAACAAACTTATAACCGAACAAACGAATTTATGAAAACCTGTGAACTCACTCATCTTTAATGTTGACACTTGTTTCTTTACATGTTTCTCAGGACGCTAGGAGCTCTAGGTGCACTCACTTGCATTGATCAAGACACCTTTTATCGAGTCTCATTTACAAACATTGTTTTGGGTTTTTCATTTGTTTTGGCGTTTGTGTTGGCGCCCGTTTCTCTACTTATTTTTTATGCTTCCGCTCAACCATAAAAACTAATGCTTCCGCTAAACATTGGAAACTAACTAAGACAATATAAAATCTACAATGAATGGTTAAGCAAATGCTTTTGGAAAACGTATCATCAATTCATATAGAGTCGTTCGTCGTACTAGTGTCTCAGATTCTGGTTTGATCACACGCCTCGCGGTAAAACTCCGCAAGTGGAAATTGGGGGTGTGACAGATTGGTATCAGAGCCACTAGCTATAGAGAACCAGGTTTGCATTAAAAGTAGACCTAAACTATAGCTGATTACACGACACTAGACGTAGTTTGGCACCGAACTGTTATATCTTGTTTATGTGATGTACCACAACTGTGTTATGTAGAATATGAATGCATAGTAAGAAATGAATGTAACTCGTAACTAACTACACAACCTAACAGGCAATGTCATCATCATCCGACAAACTTACGCAACCAAGGGCGCCAGGAAAGGCACCTATGGTGGAACCTTTACCATCTTATGGCGTGGAGACACGCTCAGCTGCGAGGAAAAGGCTCGCTCTAGGGAGGAGTCGTCATCACGCCCAACCATCGCTGTGCCGGTCGAACCGGTTAAACTCGGTAGAAGTAGGAAACGACCTACTTAGAGATATGATACGGAAACAACAAGAACAATTAGAAAGAATGCATGAAACCATCCTAGCACAGGGATGGATGATACGACAACTGACAGTAAAACTGGATCGCTCGAGGAAGAGCAACATACGAGTAAGATAGCTCGTAACACCTTAGCCAGAGATCTTCGTGCTGAGCAGCTAAGGGCTGACTGGCTAGAAGACAGAGTTCTTGAGTCTAGCTGGAGAATTCAAGAACTGGAACAAAATCAGGCACCTGCACCTGCACTAGCACCGGCCCTCCAGTGCCGGTAGAGGAGGATCCGGAAGAGGATCCAGAGGAGGATCCGGAAGAGGATCCGGAAGAGGATCCAGAAGAGGACCCAGAGGAGGATCCAGAGGAGGATCCGGAGGAGGACCCAGCTGTAGAAGCTGGAAATGCCGCGCAGGATGATGGGCAACGATAGCGATTTGGGAAATGGAGACGTAGAAGACTGACACGTCTCGCTTGTTTTATTTACTTTCCTTCAGTCTATTTATTTTCCCACTTGTGTTTAAACTTGAGACTTTATAGTAAACTCATATGTTTAGTTGGCACTTTGTAAGACGTTGAAACTTTATTTAATCAAGTATTTCTTTTGACTATTTAATTTATTTGAGTTGACATAACTTGAAGAATTATTTAAGTACGGAATAGGATAACTTATATTGGATATATAGACTTATCGGTGTGTGTTTATGTTGTCTTACGAAGATCCAAATGGCAACTGGACGTCACGGAAACCTTAACATGACGCCCGAAGAATTAGCTGCAATGATCCAAGGGCACGTGAACGCAGCTCTAGCGGGTGTTCAGAACCAACCGGCAGGTAACCATTATTAAATTTTCATGGGAAAATCTAATAGTTGGGCTAGTAGAATTCCTTGCTGACTACCTGTCCTCTGTCAGCAGGAGGGGGTCTTAACCCCTACAAGATGTTCCTCGACGCGAAGCCAAGCAAATTCACGGGGCAGAAGGACCCATAGGATTGGTGCGCTGGATCGAAAAATCTGAATCAGTATTTGAAATGTGCAACTGTCTGGAGGCCAACAAGGTCAAGTATGCAGCCTCAACATTGGAAGATGGGGCACTAACTTGGTGGAATGCGCAAGTCCAAACGCGTGGACTTATTGCTGCAAATGCAATGGCCTGGGCCGAGTTTAAGGCCCTAATCAAAGAAGAGTATTGTCCGCGAGACAGAGTTCAACAATTGGAGCTGACATTATGGAACCACAAGATGGTGGGATCTGAAATCGAAGCATACACAGCAAAACATCACGACTTGGTATTTCTATGTCCCGATCTGGCCAACACTGTTAAGAAACGACTCGAGTTCTACCTTGGGGGTCTGGTCCCAGAGATTCAGGGTATGGTGATGGCTAGCAACCCTGCAACCGAACATCAAGCAATCAGGTTGGCGCACAAACTCACCGATAAGGCGGTGGAACAAAAGAAGTTGCCGGCTCGGGGTACAACTGAAGTTGCCCCTGATAATAAAAGAAAGTTTGAAGACTCGTCTGTTCGACAGTCTTCGTCATCCCAGCCACAACAGGGAACCAGAAACGGTTCAATCATTACAACAGCCACGGGGTCACCAAAATCAACCCGCCAACAACAACCAGAACGCAAGCGGCTATGTAGGTCGAAAGCCGCAGTGCAATCGCTGTAATCTTCATCATCACGGCCCTTGTGCCGGGAATCTCTGCCAACGATGTGGCAAAGTGGGACATGCGGCAAAGGATTGTCGCGGGGAAATCATGTCCCAACAAAACCAAAATCAACCCCAGGGCCAGCAACAGGGTGTTAACCGGGGATGCTATCAGTGTGGTAGCACTGCCCACTTCAAAAGAGACTGCCCACAGCTCCGTAACAACAACAACAACAATGGTGGAAACAACCACAACCACAATAACCACAACAACCATAACAACAACAATAATGGAAATGGTGGCACAGGAGGTGCCAAAGGTCGCGCATTTACGTTGGGCCGCGGAGAGGCAAGAAACGACTCGAACGTGGTCACCGGTAAGTTTCCCCTTAATGAACATTTTGCTACTGTGCTTTTTGATACGGGTGCGGATAGGAGTTTTATATCTGAGTCTTTTAGGAAGAACCTAAATCTCACGCCTAAACCCTTAGAGACCCCTTATATCATAGAACTAGCCGATGGTAAATCTGTAGACGTGACCCATATAGTATCCGGCTGTCAACTCAAACTCGCAGGTCACACCTTTACCATTGATCTGATGACAACTACCCTGGGTAGTTTTGACGTGGTAGTCGGAATAGACTGGCTATCCGACGTCCGAGCTGAAGTTCTCTGTTTCGAAAAATCTATCCGTATTCCGCTCTCTAACGACGAAAAACTTGACGGTGCAAGGCGAGAAGGCAGGCGCCGTCACAAACATCATCTCTTACATACAAGCGCAGAAGTATCTTCGGAGGAAGAACTCTTTCGCTTTACTCGCACTGGTTACCGAACAGCCTAAGGACGAGAAACGTATAGAAGACATCCCCGTCGTCCGTGATTTTGCTGATGTATTCCCAGAGGAGTTACCTGGTCTCCCACCCCATCGACAATTGGAGTTTGAAATTGAATTGGCGAACCATGCAACTCCTATCGCCAAGGCCCCATACCGCCTAGCTCCAGCCGAGCTGCAGGAGCTGTCTACCCAACTTCAGGAGCTGTTAGAAAAAGGATTTATCCGACCAAGCGCTTTGCCATGGGGAGCTCCAGTCCTTTTTGTCAAGAAGAAGGACGGGACCTTCCGCATGTGCATCGACTACAGGGAACTCAACAAGGTTACTGTCAAGAACCGATACCCGTTACCTCGCATCGACGATCTCTTCGACCAACTTCAAGGGTCAAGCTACTACTCCAAGATTGATCTACGGTCCGGTTACCACCAGCTACGCGTCAGGGAGGAGGATATCGCTAAGACGGCATTTCGTACTCGGTATGGCCATTATGAGTTCTTGGTTATGCCCTTCGGTCTCACCAACGCACCCGCGGTGTTCATGGACCTCATGAACCGTGTGTGTAAACCATACCTCGACAAGTTTGTCATTGTGTTCATCGATGACATACTCATCTACTCTAAAGGTGAAGAAGAACATGCTGAACATCTACGATTACTGCTGGGATTACTTCAACAGGAGAAACTATATGCCAAGCTTTCAAAGTGTGATTTCTGGATTCGGGAAGTTCAGTTCCTCGGGCATATCGTAAATGAAAAGGGTATCCACGTCGACCCTGCCAAGATTGAAGCTATCAAAAACTGGGAAGCACCCAGGACACCGACTGAGATCCGCCAATTTTTGGGTTTGGCTGGTTACTACAGACGTTTCATCGAGGGATTTTCAAAGATCGCGCAAACCGCTTACTACCCTCACCCAGAAAGGCATCAAGTATGCTTGGGGTGACAAGCAGGAAGCGGCATTTCAATTGCTGAAACAGAAACTTTGCAGTGCACCCATTCTGTCCTTGCCGGAAGGGACGGACGACTTTGTAGTATATTGTGATGCTTCCATTCAGGGGTTGGGATGCGTACTCATGCAACGCGATAAGGTCATCGCGTATGCGTCCCGACAATTGAAGGTTCACGAGAAAAACTACACAACGCATGACCTGGAATTGGGAGCAGTAGTGTTTGCACTTAAGATTTGGAGACACTACCTCTATGGAACGAAGTGCACAATCTTCACAGACCACAAGAGCCTCCAACACATCTTTGATCAGAAGGAGTTGAACATGCGACAGCGTCGCTGGGTCGAACTCTTGAACGATTATGAGTGTGCCATTCGGTATCACCCGGGTAAAGCTAATGTGGTAGCTGATGCCCTCAGTAGGAAGGAACACTTGAAACCTCGTCGGGTACGAGCATTACAGCTCACCATTCATTCGGGGTTACCCGAACAGATACGCGACGCGCAGTTAGAAGCGGTTAAGGAAGAAAACATCAAGGCCGAATCGGTGGGAAAAATGGAACGCGATTGGGAAGTAAAACCCAATGGAGCCCGGTAGTTCATGAATCGCATATGGGTACCTCTCTACGGAAACCTCAGAGAGCTAGTCATGGACGAAGCTCACAAATCCCGATACTCTGTCCATCCTGGTTCGGATAAGATGTATCAAGACCTTAAAGCTGCGTATTGGTGGCCCAACATGAAAGCTGATATAGCCACCTACGTGAGTAAGTGTTTGACTTGTGCAAAAGTCAAGGTAGAGTATCAAAAGCCATCAGGGCTACTCCAACAACCTGAGATCCCAGTGTGGAAATGGGATCAGATCTCGATGGACTTCATCACTAAACTCCCGCGAACCTTGGGTGGTTGCGATACCATCTGGGTGATTCTGGATCGTTTAACTAAGTCCGCACACTTCCTAGCTATTAAAGAAACAGATAAGATGGAGAAGTTGACTTGCATCTACATTAAGGAAGTAGTTTCTCGGCACGGAGTGCCAACGTCCATCATCTCAGACAGAGATGCTCGCTTCACGTCCAACTTTTGGCAGTCACTTCAGAAAGCGTTGGGCACACGCTTAGATATGAGCACAGCTTATCACCCTCAGACTGATGGTCAAAGCGAAAGGACCATACAGACCTTGGAAGACATGCTTAGGGCATGCGTAGTAGACTTCGGGAATAGTTGGGAGATCCACCTGCCTTTAGTGGAATTCTCGTATAACAACAGTTATCATACGAGAATTTCGGCAGCACCGTTTGAGGCATTATACGGTCGTAAATGTAGATCACCGGTCTGTTGGGCAGAAGTCGGTGACAGTCAACTCACAGGCCCTGAGTTGATACTTGAGGCTACTGAAAAGATTGTACAAATCAGAAACCGCATGGCGGCGGCACGAGATCGACAGAAAAGCTACGCTGATCAACGACGCAAACCGCTCGAATTTCAAGTAGGCGACCGCGTCCTACTGAAGGTGTCACCCTGGAAGGGTGTAATCCGCTTTGGAAAACGAGGCAAACTAAACCCACGGTACGTAGGTCCGTTTGTGATCTTGAAACGTATTGGACCCGTAGCTTATCAATTAGACCTTCCTACCGAACTCAGTGGAGTTCACAACGTTTTTCACGTGTCAAATCTGAAGAAGTGTCTATCAGATGAAACCCTAGTCATTCCATTGGATGAGATCCAAGTTGGACGAACAACTGCACTTTGTGGAACAACCTATCGAGATCATGGATCGTGAGATCAAGACTCGAAGGCACAGTAAGATTCCGATCGTTAAGGTTCGTTGGGACTCTAAGCGTGGACCGGAGTTCACGTGGGAAAGAGAGGACCAAATGAAAAGCAAATACCCACACCTCTTTGCAGCTGAGCAGCAAACTAACGATACCAGCAACTAAATTTTCGGGACGAAAATTTTTTCAACATGGGGATGATGTGACAACCTGGGAATTTCTTGTAATTTCGCGTACCATTGTTAACGAACTAACTCTTTGTGCGTGGCACTCTAAACATGTACGCTGCATTCTAAACCGCGTTTACTCAATTTTCGGGACGAAAATTCTTTCAACATGGGGATAATGTGACATCCCGGTTTTTCAGATATCTTAAACGCACTACTTCACGGTTTTTTTGTTCCTACGTTAATTTGGTTCAGAGACTTAAATTGCACGCTCGAAATAATTACGATAATTTCATGAACTTGTCAAATGAATTACGTGCTATGTGTATTAAACGTTTATAAGTTGGTGAATTATTATGTGATGTTCGATTTCGTGATTTGTTTTAGTTATGAAATATATATAGTAAATATATAGTCGAATCGAACCGAACCGTGACACGAGCCGGCCTCATTGCCTTACGACTCAAGCAGTTCATCTAAACTTGAGGACCAAGTGTTAGACCCAAACCAACCCACCCAAACCCTTTCGGCCGCGAGCACACACCCAACCGCAACCCTTTTCCCTTTCATCCCTTGCGCTATATATACACACACATGCATGAGCTTGCTTCACAAAAACAAAACACAAAACCCTAGTTGAGAAAACAACCGACGGCAGCCCTCATTCATCTCCTCGACCGCAAACAGCCTTGATACACCCCTCTCGGTCGCAACAAGCCTTCCTCACTCTTTGCTCTCGGTCGCGATCTCCTTCATCATATCCGAATCGGCTCTTGTCCAAGTCTCGGCTCATTGATCCTGTTATTAAAGGTTAGGATTTATCATTGTTTGCAAGATCACATTCGGATTTATATGTTTGAATGTAGTGTTATGTTAGCCGATTTATTTATGATGTTTGCAAGTTTGATGTTTTTTTTCGAAATCTAGAAACATAGGCTGTGTTTTGTTGATAAAAACTATAGGTTATGATTAGGGTTTGCATGGGTATGATATATATGATGATATATGATTTGTAATTCTGTTCTTGATCGCCTATGTTCAATGTATCGAGGGTTTAAGCGAGTTAGATTGTGATAAAGTGCTGAATCAGAATGCTGAATGGTGGTTACAGCCAACTTCAACTGGCTGTAACTTGGTTATTATTTATCGAAAAACGGATTTTCTGAAGTCTAAAACGTAGAGTTTTGAAAAACGATTCTAATGGCGCTGGATTCATATTTTTCTGAAGTCGTTTGATATTTTTAAGCAGCCAATTAAGTTCAGTAACTAAAGCTGTGAAAATCCTGAAAATTTGTTAGTTGTTTATCAAGTCGGATCTAATAATCGGTAGGAAGTCGAATCAGGAAATTTGTACAGCAACTAGATATGGAAATTTCTGGGGAACTCCCACTGGAATTTTGTTAATTGGACGAACGGTGATTTTTAAATGAATTCTTCCGTGGACTGCAGTCAGAAAGCGACGAATCTGACTGCAGCCTAGCATATTAATATTTACGAATAATTGGTAAAGTGTTAGGACTTGAAAAATTTATATAAAATTCTACAGTATAGTTGTCACCTTCTGTAAAATAATTGGAATTTTTGGAACGTTGGAACTATTTTATAAAAACCCTCGAAAACAGCCGAATTATGAGTATATAAGCTGAAACTTGATAACTTGCGAATGTGTGCACCAAAGTGTTGCATGGATTGGATTGTGTTCATGATAAATTGTTTTGATCACTATGTGCATATGAGGATACTTGCATGCATGTTTGAGTGTTAGGAATTATGATTGTGTGTACCGCTTTGTGCGTTAATTATGTGTAGGATTTGTATTGGTGTGTTCACACACTAACTTGAAATCAATTGAATTGTTAGGACGCAATTAGCGGTCCCATCATTTGCAACTTCTGTCTTACACTAACCGAGCAACTAAAGGTGAGTTCACGGCCCCTAATTTTATCCGATTTTAAACAACAGGGGGAGAAACATGTATACACTCTACAACTCTATCTCTTTACGTTATACGAAATTAACGTCACTTAACTATTCGGTAACTAAGTTAATGTTAATGTACGTTATGGTCACTAAGCAGCTATATCACACAAGTCCTCGACAATCTCTCGGATCGTTAGTATTGGGTTTAAATAGCGGGGAAATTATAAGTAGTACTACTGGGCCCGACAAGCCCCATCCGAGCTAGTCGCGCTAGCCGACCGGGTATGGTCAACGGGTGAATAATTTGGCCTAACTTCGCCATGGTCAGTGATAGGCCTGGCAACACGGAGGCACAACAGTCAGCTTCGATCGCGAACACTTACGTGACATAACTTTAGGCTAGCTACCTATATATATTAACATTGAACTTAATTACGAATCAACAATATTATCCCGGGTTAGGGATAATGGAACCTACAACGTTATTATTCCAGGTTAGGAATAATGGGACAGCATTATTATTCCCGGTAAGGAATAATGGAACTATCAGTATTATTCCGGGTTGGGAATAATGGAACTATCAGTATTATTCTGGGTTAGGAATAATAGAACTAAACCGTTATCCCGGGTTAGGGATAACGGGGGAAACAAACTTATAACCGAACAAACGAATTTATGAAAACCTGTGAACTCACTCATCTTTAATGTTGACACTTGTTTCTTTACATGTTTCTCAGGACGCTAGGAGCTCTAGGTGCACTCACTTGCATTGATCAAGACACCTTTTATCGAGTCTCATTTACAAACATTGTTTTGGGTTTTTCATTTGTTTTGGCGTTTGTGTTGGCGCCCGTTTCTCTACTTATTTTTTTATGCTTCCGCTCAACCATAAAAACTAATGCTTCCGCTAAACATTGGAAACTAACTAAGACAATATAAAATCTACAATGAATGGTTAAGCAAATGCTTTTGGAAAACGTATCATCAATTCATATAGAGTCGTTCGTCGTACTAGTGTCTCAGATTCTGGTTTGATCACACGCCTCGCGGTAAAACTCCGCAAGTGGAAATTGGGGGTGTGACAGATTGGTATCAGAGCCACTAGCTATAGAGAACCAGGTTTGCATTAAAAGTAGACCTAAACTATAGCTGATTACACGACACTAGACGTAGTTTGGCACCGAACTGTTATATCTTGTTATGTGATGTACCACAACTGTGTTATGTAGAATATGAATGCATAGTAAGAAATGAATGTAACTCGTAACTAACTACACAACCTAACAGGCAATGTCATCATCATCCGACAAACTTACGCAACCAAGGGCGCCAGGAAAGGCACCTATGGTGGAACCTTTACCATCTTATGGCGTGGAGACACGCTCAGCTGCGAGGAAAAGGCTCGCTCTAGGGAGGAGTCGTCATCACGCCCAACCATCGCTGTGCCGGTCGAACCGGTTAACTCGGTAGAAGTAGGAAACGACCTACTTAGAGATATGATACGGAAACAACAAGAACAATTAGAAAGAATGCATGAAACCATCCTAGCACAGGGATGGATGATACGACAACTGACAGGTAAAACTGGATCGCTCGAGGAAGAGCAACATACGAGTAAGATAGCTCGTAACACCTTAGCCAGAGATCTTCGTGCTGAGCAGCTAAGGGCTGACTGGCTAGAAGACAGAGTTCTTGAGTCTAGCTGGAGAATTCAAGAACTGGAACAAAATCAGGCACCTGCACCTGCACTAGCACCGGCCCTCCAGTGCCGGTAGAGGAGGATCCGGAAGAGGATCCAGAGGAGGATCCGGAAGAGGATCCGGAAGAGGATCCAGAAGAGGACCCAGAGGAGGATCCAGAGGAGGATCCGGAGGAGGACCCAGCTGTAGAAGCTGGAAATGCCGCGCAGGATGATGGCAACGATAGCGATTTGGGAAATGGAGACGTAGAAGACTGACACGTCTCGCTTGTTTTATTTACTTTCCTTCAGTCTATTTATTTTCCCACTTGTGTTTAAACTTGAGACTTTATAGTAAACTCATATGTTTAGTTGGCACTTTGTAAGACGTTGAAACTTTATTTAATCAAGTATTTCTTTTGACTATTTAATTTATTTGAGTTGACATAACTTGAAGAATTATTTAAGTACGGAATAGGATAACTATATTGGATATATAGACTTATCGGTGTGTGTTTATGTTGTCTTACGAAGATCCAAATGGCAACTGGACGTCACGGAAACCTTAACATGACGCCCGAAGAATTAGCTGCAATGATCCAAGGGCACGTGAACGCAGCTCTAGCGGGTGTTCAGAACCAACCGGCAGGTAACCATTATTAAATTTTCATGGGAAAATCTAATAGTTGGGCTAGTAGAATTCCTTGCTGACTACCTGTCCTCTGTCAGCAGGAGGGGGTCTTAACCCCTACAAGATGTTCCTCGACGCGAAGCCAAGCAAATTCACGGGGGCAGAAGGACCCATAGGATTGGTGCGCTGGATCGAAAAATCTGAATCAGTATTTGAAATGTGCAACTGTCTGGAGGCCAACAAGGTCAAGTATGCAGCCTCAACATTGGAAGATGGGGCACTAACTTGGTGGAATGCGCAAGTCCAAACGCGTGGACTTATTGCTGCAAATGCAATGGCCTGGGCCGAGTTTAAGGCCCTAATCAAAGAAGAGTATTGTCCGCGAGACAGAGTTCAACAATTGGAGCTGACATTATGGAACCACAAGATGGTGGGATCTGAAATCGAAGCATACACAGCAAAACATCACGACTTGGTATTTCTATGTCCCGATCTGGCCAACACTGTTAAGAAACGACTCGAGTTCTACCTTGGGGGTCTGGTCCCAGAGATTCAGGGTATGGTGATGGCTAGCAACCCTGCAACCGAACATCAAGCAATCAGGTTGGCGCACAAACTCACCGATAAGGCGGTGGAACAAAAGAAGTTGCCGGCTCGGGGTACAACTGAAGTTGCCCCTGATAATAAAAGAAAGTTTGAAGACTCGTCTGTTCGACAGTCTTCGTCATCCCAGCCACAACAGGGGAACCAGAAACGGTTCAATCATTACAACAGCCACCGGGGTCACCAAAATCAACCCGCCAACAACAACCAGAACGCAAGCGGCTATGTAGGTCGAAAGCCGCAGTGCAATCGCTGTAATCTTCATCATCACGGCCCTTGTGCCGGGAATCTCTGCCAACGATGTGGCAAAGTGGGACATGCGGCAAAGGATTGTCGCGGGGAAATCATGTCCCAACAAAACCAAAATCAACCCCAGGGCCAGCAACAGGGTGTTAACCGGGGATGCTATCAGTGTGGTAGCACTGCCCACTTCAAAAGAGACTGCCCACAGCTCCGTAACAACAACAACAACAATGGTGGAAACAACCACAACCACAATAACCACAACAACCATAACAACAACAATAATGGAAATGGTGGCACAGGAGGTGCCAAAGGTCGCGCATTTACGTTGGGCCGCGGAGAGGCAAGAAACGACTCGAACGTGGTCACCGGTAAGTTTCCCCTTAATGAACATTTTGCTACTGTGCTTTTTGATACGGGTGCGGATAGGAGTTTTATATCTGAGTCTTTTAGGAAGAACCTAAATCTCACGCCTAAACCCTTAGAGACCCCTTATATCATAGAACTAGCCGATGGTAAATCTGTAGACGTGACCCATATAGTATCCGGCTGTCAACTCAAACTCGCAGGTCACACCTTTACCATTGATCTGATGACAACTACCCTGGGTAGTTTTGACGTGGTAGTCGGAATAGACTGGCTATCCGACGTCCGAGCTGAAGTTCTCTGTTTCGAAAAATCTATCCGTATTCCGCTCTCTAACGACGAAAATCTTGACGGTGCAAGGCGAGAAGGCAGGCGCCGTCACAAACATCATCTCTTACATACAAGCGCAGAAGTATCTTCGGAGGAAGAACTCTTTCGCTTTACTCGCACTGGTTACCGAACAGCCTAAGGACGAGAAACGTATAGAAGACATCCCCGTCGTCCGTGATTTTGCTGATGTATTCCCAGAGGAGTTACCTGGTCTCCCACCCCATCGACAATTGGAGTTTGAAATTGAATTGGCGAACCATGCAACTCCTATCGCCAAGGCCCCATACCGCCTAGCTCCAGCCGAGCTGCAGGAGCTGTCTACCCAACTTCAGGAGCTGTTAGAAAAAGGATTTATCCGACCAAGCGCTTTGCCATGGGGAGCTCCAGTCCTTTTTGTCAAGAAGAAGGACGGGACCTTCCGCATGTGCATCGACTACAGGGAACTCAACAAGGTTACTGTCAAGAACCGATACCCGTTACCTCGCATCGACGATCTCTTCGACCAACTTCAAGGGTCAAGCTACTACTCCAAGATTGATCTACGGTCCGGTTACCACCAGCTACGCGTCAGGGAGGAGGATATCGCTAAGACGGCATTTCGTACTCGGTATGGCCATTATGAGTTCTTGGTTATGCCCTTCGGTCTCACCAACGCACCCGCGGTGTTCATGGACCTCATGAACCGTGTGTGTAAACCATACCTCGACAAGTTTGTCATTGTGTTCATCGATGACATACTCATCTACTCTAAAGGTGAAGAAGAACATGCTGAACATCTACGATTACTGCTGGGATTACTTCAACAGGAGAAACTATATGCCAAGCTTTCAAAGTGTGATTTCTGGATTCGGGAAGTTCAGTTCCTCGGGCATATCGTAAATGAAAAGGGTATCCACGTCGACCCTGCCAAGATTGAAGCTATCAAAAACTGGGAAGCACCCAGGACACCGACTGAGATCCGCCAATTTTTGGGTTTGGCTGGTTACTACAGACGTTTCATCGAGGGATTTTCAAAGATCGCGCAACCGCTTACTACCCTCACCCAGAAAGGCATCAAGTATGCTTGGGGTGACAAGCAGGAAGCGGCATTTCAATTGCTGAAACAGAAACTTTGCAGTGCACCCATTCTGTCCTTGCCGGAAGGGACGGACGACTTTGTAGTATATTGTGATGCTTCCATTCAGGGGTTGGGATGCGTACTCATGCAACGCGATAAGGTCATCGCGTATGCGTCCCGACAATTGAAGGTTCACGAGAAAAACTACACAACGCATGACCTGGAATTGGGAGCAGTAGTGTTTGCACTTAAGATTTGGAGACACTACCTCTATGGAACGAAGTGCACAATCTTCACAGACCACAAGAGCCTCCAACACATCTTTGATCAGAAGGAGTTGAACATGCGACAGCGTCGCTGGGTCGAACTCTTGAACGATTATGAGTGTGCCATTCGGTATCACCCGGGTAAAGCTAATGTGGTAGCTGATGCCCTCAGTAGGAAGGAACACTTGAAACCTCGTCGGGTACGAGCATTACAGCTCACCATTCATTCGGGGTTACCCGAACAGATACGCGACGCGCAGTTAGAAGCGGTTAAGGAAGAAAACATCAAGGCCGAATCGGTGGGAAAAATGGAACGCGATTGGGAAGTAAAACCCAATGGAGCCCGGTAGTTCATGAATCGCATATGGGTACCTCTCTACGGAAACCTCAGAGAGCTAGTCATGGACGAAGCTCACAAATCCCGATACTCTGTCCATCCTGGTTCGGATAAGATGTATCAAGACCTTAAAGCTGCGTATTGGTGGCCCAACATGAAAGCTGATATAGCCACCTACGTGAGTAAGTGTTTGACTTGTGCAAAAGTCAAGGTAGAGTATCAAAAGCCATCAGGGCTACTCCAACAACCTGAGATCCCAGTGTGGAAATGGGATCAGATCTCGATGGACTTCATCACTAAACTCCCGCGAACCTTGGGTGGTTGCGATACCATCTGGGTGATTCTGGATCGTTTAACTAAGTCCGCACACTTCCTAGCTATTAAAGAAACAGATAAGATGGAGAAGTTGACTTGCATCTACATTAAGGAAGTAGTTTCTCGGCACGGAGTGCCAACGTCCATCATCTCAGACAGAGATGCTCGCTTCACGTCCAACTTTTGGCAGTCACTTCAGAAAGCGTTGGGCACACGCTTAGATATGAGCACAGCTTATCACCCTCAGACTGATGGTCAAAGCGAAAGGACCATACAGACCTTGGAAGACATGCTTAGGGCATGCGTAGTAGACTTCGGGAATAGTTGGGAGATCCACCTGCCTTTAGTGGAATTCTCGTATAACAACAGTTATCATACGAGAATTTCGGCAGCACCGTTTGAGGCATTATACGGTCGTAAATGTAGATCACCGGTCTGTTGGGCAGAAGTCGGTGACAGTCAACTCACAGGCCCTGAGTTGATACTTGAGGCTACTGAAAAGATTGTACAAATCAGAAACCGCATGGCGGCGGCACGAGATCGACAGAAAAGCTACGCTGATCAACGACGCAAACCGCTCGAATTTCAAGTAGGCGACCGCGTCCTACTGAAGGTGTCACCCTGGAAGGGTGTAATCCGCTTTGGAAAACGAGGCAAACTAAACCCACGGTACGTAGGTCCGTTTGTGATCTTGAAACGTATTGGACCCGTAGCTTATCAATTAGACCTTCCTACCGAACTCAGTGGAGTTCACAACGTTTTTCACGTGTCAAATCTGAAGAAGTGTCTATCAGATGAAACCCTAGTCATTCCATTGGATGAGATCCAAGTGGACGAACAACTGCACTTTGTGGAACAACCTATCGAGATCATGGATCGTGAGATCAAGACTCGAAGGCACAGTAAGATTCCGATCGTTAAGGTTCGTTGGGACTCTAAGCGTGGACCGGAGTTCACGTGGGAAAGAGAGGACCAAATGAAAAGCAAATACCCACACCTCTTTGCAGCTGAGCAGCAAACTAACGATACCAGCAACTAAATTTTCGGGACGAAAATTTTTTCAACATGGGGATGATGTGACAACCTGGGAATTTCTTGTAATTTCGCGTACCATTGTTAACGAACTAACTCTTTGTGCGTGGCACTCTAAACATGTACGCTGCATTCTAAACCGCGTTTACTCAATTTTCGGGACGAAAATTCTTTCAACATGGGGATAATGTGACATCCCGGTTTTTCAGATATCTTAAACGCACTACTTCACGGTTATTTGTTCCTACGTTAATTTGGTTCAGAGACTTAAATTGCACGCTCGAAATAATTACGATAATTTCATGAACTTGTCAAATGAATTACGTGCTATGTGTATTAAACGTTTATAAGTTGGTGAATTATTATGTGATGTTCGATTTCGTGATTTGTTTTAGTTATGAAATATATATAGTAAATATATAGTCGAATCGAACCGAACCGTGACACGAGCCGGCCTCATTGCCTTACGACTCAAGCAGTTCATCTAAACTTGAGGACCAAGTGTTAGACCCAAACCAACCCACCCAAACCCTTTCGGCCGCGAGCACACACCCAACCGCAACCCTTTTCCCTTTCATCCCTTGCGCTATATATACACACACATGCATGAGCTTGCTTCACAAAAACAAAACACAAAACCCTAGTTGAGAAAACAACCGACGGCAGCCCTCATTCATCTCCTCGACCGCAAACAGCCTTGATACACCCCTCTCGGTCGCAACAAGCCTTCCTCACTCTTTGCTCTCGGTCGCGATCTCCTTCATCATATCCGAATCGGCTCTTGTCCAAGTCTCGGCTCATTGATCCTGTTATTAAAGGTTAGGATTTATCATTGTTTGCAAGATCACATTCGGATTTATATGTTTGAATGTAGTGTTATGTTAGCCGATTTATTTATGATGTTTGCAAGTTTGATGTTTTTTTTCGAAATCTAGAAACATAGGCTGTGTTTTGTTGATAAAAACTATAGGTTATGATTAGGGTTTGCATGGGTATGATATATATGATGATATATGATTTGTAATTCTGTTCTTGATCGCCTATGTTCAATGTATCGAGGGTTTAAGCGAGTTAGATTGTGATAAAGTGCTGAATCAGAATGCTGAATGGTGGTTACAGCCAACTTCAACTGGCTGTAACTTGGTTATTATTTATCGAAAAACGGATTTTCTGAAGTCTAAAACGTAGAGTTTTGAAAAACGATTCTAATGGCGCTGGATTCATATTTTTCTGAAGTCGTTTGATATTTTTAAGCAGCCAATTAAGTTCAGTAACTAAAGCTGTGAAAATCCTGAAAATTTGTTAGTTGTTTATCAAGTCGGATCTAATAATCGGTAGGAAGTCGAATCAGGAAATTTGTACAGCAACTAGATATGGAAATTTCTGGGGAACTCCCACTGGAATTTTGTTAATTGGACGAACGGTGATTTTTAAATGAATTCTTCCGTGGACTGCAGTCAGAAAGCGACGAATCTGACTGCAGCCTAGCATATTAATATTTACGAATAATTGGTAAAGTGTTAGGACTTGAAAAATTTATATAAAATTCTACAGTATAGTTGTCACCTTCTGTAAAATAATTGGAATTTTTGGAACGTTGGAACTATTTTATAAAAACCCTCGAAAACAGCCGAATTATGAGTATATAAGCTGAAACTTGATAACTTGCGAATGTGTGCACCAAAGTGTTGCATGGATTGGATTGTGTTCATGATAAATTGTTTTGATCACTATGTGCATATGAGGATACTTGCATGCATGTTTGAGTGTTAGGAATTATGATTGTGTGTACCGCTTTGTGCGTTAATTATGTGTAGGATTTGTATTGGTGTGTTCACACACTAACTTGAAATCAATTGAATTGTTAGGACGCAATTAGCGGTCCCATCATTTGCAACTTCTGTCTTACACTAACCGAGCAACTAAAGGTGAGTTCACGGCCCCTAATTTTATCCGATTTTAAACAACAGGGGGAGAAACATGTATACACTCTACAACTCTATCTCTTTACGTTATACGAAATTAACGTCACTTAACTATTCGGTAACTAAGTTAATGTTAATGTACGTTATGGTCACTAAGCAGCTATATCACACAAGTCCTCGACAATCTCTCGGATCGTTAGTATTGGGTTTAAATAGCGGGGAAATTATAAGTAGTACTACTGGGCCCGACAAGCCCCATCCGAGCTAGTCGCGCTAGCCGACCGGGTATGGTCAACGGGTGAATAATTTGGCCTAACTTCGCCATGGTCAGTGATAGGCCTGGCAACACGGAGGCACAACAGTCAGCTTCGATCGCGAATACTTACGTGACATAACTTTAGGCTAGCTACCTATATATATTAACATTGAACTTAATTACGAATCAACAATATTATCCCGGGTTAGGGATAATGGAACCAACAACGTTATTATTCCAGGTTAGGAATAATGGGACAGCATTATTATTCCGGGTAAGGAATAATGGAACTATCAGTATTATTCCGGGTTGGGAATAATGGAACTATCAGTATTATTCTGGGTTAGGAATAATGGAACTAAACCGTTATCCCGGGTTAGGGATAACGGGGGAAACAAACTTATAACCGAACAAACGAATTTATGAAAACCTGTGAACTCACTCATCTTTAATGTTGACACTTGTTTCTTTACATGTTTCTCAGGACGCTAGGAGCTCTAGGTGCACTCACTTGCATTGATCAAGACACCTTTTATCGAGTCTCATTTACAAACATTGTTTTGGGTTTTTCATTTGTTTTGGCGTTTGTGTTGGCGCCCGTTTCTCTACTTATTTTTTTATGCTTCTTCTCAACCATAAAAACTAATGCTTCCGCTAAACATTGGAAACTAACTAAGACAATATAAAATCTACAATGAATGGTTAAGCAAATGCTTTTGGAAAACGTATCATCAATTCATATAGAGTCGTTCGTCGTACTAGTGTCTCAGATTCTGGTTTGATCACACGCCTCGCGGTAAAACTCCGCAAGTGGAAATTAGGGGTGTGACACTTAACATAGAAGGGCATTAAAACACCAAAACACGGACGCCAAGGAGACACGCGTGGGGGCATTAACGAGCGTGAAGAAGTTACTGAAGTTGGAGATGGTGATGATTTCAAGAAAACAGGCATTAAATCACTACACATTTTAGACCTTCCGTAGTGGACTCGTGGTCCACGAGCTTTCACGAGTTATACATGTAACGTTCGATTTCGTCGAGGGTCAAATACAACATAAATCTTAAACTTCCGTACCGTGAAATAAAATTTTGACCAAAGTACCCTTATATTTATACAAAACAAGCACGAACTTTAAATTTAAAAAGAGCATTAACTTAGACAACCATACCAAAATACAAACTTTAAGTTTACACACAAAAGAATTAAGTTTTAGAAACGATATTTACAACCCAAAAGTACTTGTTTTTAGCCTTTAACATCAAACGTTGAATCGGAAGCGTAAAAAGGGCGATGCGGTGTGTTTGTTCCAAGTGCGCCATATCAAGCTTGTAATTTCCCTATCATACACAACACAAATGCATTCGTTGGTATAACTCCTTTAACACAAAATTTACATCCTTCCTTTATTTCCTTAATTGACCCGTTAAGAAGGTCATGGTTCTATATCATGCTTCTTACTTACATTCCTTTCTTGTAACAATTTCGCTTAGGACGAAATCATAGTTATCATTCTATTAGCATCAAATACACAATTCATCCGACCCGATCATACGAGTCCATCCATTGTCCATTTCATCCTTATCGACACGTTTACAACGAGTCATTCATTCACAATTTCATCACCATACTATCCATTCATTTTGACCTGTTTGGAACGGGACAATGCACATACTTAACAACACCATTATCTAACAATTCCTTCAATGTTCATCATATCACCTTACCATACTTTAAACTATAACTAATAAACTAGTAGTACTATAATGAACTAGTAGTACCATAATGAACTAATTCCATGGATTACATTAAATAAAACAAAGTTCATATGAACTTACCTTTGCCTTGCGTTGATTGCGACCCGGATTAGCTTGTGTTTTCTTCCTTCACTCCTACAATTTCACATTCAACATTCTTTCAGTCTCATGCTTTTATCTCACTTTTACATTAACATAGTGAGCTAACCACTCATCATTTCACCAATCCTAATCATTTATCATCATATGCATATGAAATCATCAACATCACATAAAAACCAATACTCAAGCATTTCATCAAACACATGGTGTGCATACCATTAACAAAGCATAATGTACAAGTTTCTTATGCATATCATCACTAGTTCATGTCAAGATCATCAAATTCAACTAATTTTCATATAGCCTTCATTATAAATCAATTGCATCTAACAAATACTCATTATAAGTTATTTCTTACATAATCATTACTCTATTTTGCAAATAATTCACCATTACACCTCACAAGATCCTTACATCAAGTGGGTTTCCACTTTTAGTCATTAATTCAGTCTAATTTAAGCATAATTCATGTTCTATGTACCCTTAATCACACTAATTACACATAAGTTCACGGATTGCTTGAAACCCATTTCATACAAGATCACCAAAACATGAAATTTCACTTACCCTATGCTTTAGTTTGCTTAGATGGCTGAGAAATCAAAGACATGCATGAATTTTAATCAGGTTTCCCTTCAATTGGTTGCATTTTCATTGTGCATTCATTGGTGTTCTTCTCATCCTTTCTCCCTCTAGTCGACACACACATAACACCAACATTCTGCACTTCTAATTTGGTTATAAGACTTTATTTCCATGTTTCACTTTCAGCCCTTTGTGTTTAAAACATGTCACTTTAATATCCAACTATTAACTAGGTTATCTTTCACTTGGTTAACTTTGTTCATACTAAACAATTTAAACTTACGTGCATGATAACTGACTTTTATTATCGTAAAAGCCTAAAACTTACTATCTTACCCTTAAGGTATCATACATATAGTACTATAATAAGACATATGAAATTTGGGGTGTTACAATACACCCCCTACCTCGTGAATGGGGAATTTTGGCCGAGCCTTGTGGTTCTTGTCACGCGTGAAAGCGGGAGAGAAAGAGAGATTAGTTTTTACTTTTGATGAGAGAGAGAGGAAATAAGACGTTTATATTGATTTATGGAGTAACTAATGAAGGTGATGAACCAATACACCATTTTACTTAGTGAAATGGCCTGGATGATATGAAAAAACATATGGCGTAAAGATCATTTCACATGCCTCACCACTACTCATGGTCTTAACTAATTTATTTAGTGAAAGTTTCATTACTTAGTGAAGTAAAAGCTTTTTACTTTTTAATTAAATTGCCACACATAATCTTATCTTGTTTAAATCACATTTATCAATCTTAACCTTTTTAAATTACATTTATCTATTTAACCCACAGCTTGTAATCTAGTATAACTCGAGGTGATTCTAGATATTATAATTTAATTTAAAAAAATACATTAATTAAATAAAATATATAACGTTTAACATCTTATTCGCCTAAATCAGTTCCATCACGTGCCATCCTCACCTCCTTTACATACACCCACACATTTTCCACCGCCCTAAAGTAATATCTAAAACCCTCACCACCACCGCATCTCCGCCACACCAATGACCACATACGGCACCATTCCAACCTCCTCCGGCGGCACCACCACCAATCTCGAATACCTTTCCCGCGCAAAACACCGTATAAAAACCGGCCTCGGCACTCGCCGTCCATGGAAAGAAATGTTCAATTTCAAATCAATCAACTTCCCTTACAACATCTCCGACTCCTATTCTCGAATCAAAACCAACACCGGCTACTTCCGCATGAACTACGCGATAATCGTGTTGATAATACTGTTTTTAAGCTTGTTATGGCATCCGATCTCGTTGATCGTGTTCGTCGTGTTGATGGCGGCGTGGTTGTTCTTGTACTTTCTTCGTGACGAGCCGCTGGTGATATTTCACCGTGTGATTGATGATCGGGTTGTAATGACGGTTTTGTTTGTTGTGACGGTTGTATTGCTTCTGTTGACGGGTGCTACGGTGAATATACTGGTGGCGGTGTTAATAGGGCTGGTGATTGTTGTGGTTCATGCGGTTTTGAGGCGGACGGATGATTTGTTTTTGGATGAGGATGGAGTTGAAGCGGGTGGTTATTTGGTTGCTTCTTCGTCGTAGAAGGTAAATTGGTGGTTTTTCTTTGATAGTTTATGGTTTTAGTGGTGAAGTTATGGTTATGGTTACGGTTGTTGATTCAATGTGGTTCGAATTTATGCTTAACTGGAATTGGTTATGTATCTATGTGTGGCGTATATGAGGTTCGATTAGAAAGTTATTTTGCTGTATTTATTTCAACATTCTGGTTTAATATCAATTGTTGATTTCCTGTTTTTACTGGACTACTGGTTACTTGTGTTGTTGATTGTTATGGAAGGTATGTATTGTTATTCGACCTAGAGTTGACCAGTATTGGAATTGGAAATTGATTTGAATAGAAATCGAATTCTGGATTTGACTGGTTGGTTATGTAGATCAATCAAACTTTCGCATCATGAACCACTTTTAACCATCCTTATTTGAATAGTTAAGTCACAGTCCACTTATGATGATATAACGATGGAGGGAATGACCACCACTTCACAATATTCTCATCATCTCATCCCTTTCTCATCCCTAACCAATTTTGAATCAATTAAATGACAGAAATGGGTGGTGACAAAGGTACCCATTGGTATCATATGGGGGCGAGGGGTGAGGCATCGTTCCAATCGGTGTCATATTGCATGGCACAAGGGGGTGGGGCAGCGTTCCCACCAGTGTCGCATGCCACATCCCTTTTCATTTCCTGATACGTAAGATGAACAGGAAACGTGGTTTTGCTTAGGGGTGTAAACAAGCCAAAGGCTCGAGAGCTACTTGTGATTGGCTCGGTTGCAAGCCCAAGCGAGCCGAGCCTCAACAAGCACGAGCTCGAGCCTGAAATACAAAGCTCTCGTTTCGGCTTGCCCTAAACAAAAATTTTAGTTTTGTTATATATGATAATATAATAATAATAATAATGAAATAATGATGATAACATAGGCTAGCGAAGCTCGACTCGAGCTTTGGCTTGTTTAAGTGATGTTGAAGCGAGCTTGAGCCAAGCTCGAGCTTTGGGTTTTACTCAGGAGCCGAACTCGAGCTCAAATAAGTAGGCTTGAACCGAGCTCAAGCTTCACAAAAACATGACTCGAGCTCGGCTTGTTTACACCCCTAGCTTTGCTATTACTTACTCTCTTTTTCAAAGTCTCGTTTGCTAATTCAATTACTACTTGAAGTTATTAATATTGCAAATCCAATATGTATTTTTAATATTTAATTCATTTAAGACTACATGGAAACCAGTCTGAGGAGTTAGCCAATAAAGTGGCGGTTCTAGGGATGAAAACATTGCGCATGGAACTCCAAAATTCTCAAAGATTATACAATGAGTGAAGTTTTTAACAAAATCTCATTATGCTAGATTGAGTAATTATTGTTTAAATAATCAGGATCTTGAATCTGCATAACACATCTAGAAAAGAATATATTCACCAACACTTTGTGCAGCTGTTTCTTCATTCAAAATGATAATGATTACAAAAACACCAACCAATCATGTCCTGTAAAAGGACAAAAGCATACAAAATGAACAAAAAAGGTTGGACGTGTTGTACTTGGGGCACTTAGCTTTTGGCATCATTACCTTCGATCTTCGCATGCTGTCCTTCTCGTCTTCTCTCTTTGCCAGTGCCGCATCGAGTCCACAGAAACTTTGCTACTCAACCCGTCCATCTCCCTCATTGGACTCAGTTGACGATCCATATAAATCCTACCACTCCGGTTCCCAACATCGTTACTCGAATCCATCATCATGTCCCCTTCTAGTATGCGTAAAACCTTGTGAACAAAATTATCATTAAATATTTAAGTCAAGGTCGGGTCAACGTTTGCCCATGGATAACTAATTTGGGTCAAAGGTGTAGAACAGAATTCTGAAAAAAAGAAGGCGTGCTGAACCAAAAGTATTAAAAAACAAACAAGAGCAACTTTTGGTCTGACTATCAGTTTTCACATGAGTTGGCTTTTCTTTGTCATTTCAGTTGTAAAGTGCTTTTACTGTGATTTAAAGAACTCTACAGAAAAAGTGAGAATGGTGATTTGAAATGCATCTGATAAAGGAGAAACCAACGGTCAGGTGCTCTTGTATTGTTTTCATGATTAAATTGTACAAGTTATTCACATTCACATTCACCATCATGATGAACTAATAAAACAAAAGTTTAGTATAGTAATAAAACCAAGTACCTGTGACATGCGCGGGCGTAACTGTGGATCTCGTTTGATACATAGAGAAGCAGCTTGTAACATGCAGTAAACCTCTTGTTCCGAGTAAGCGTTCCCTAACCGTGGGTCGATTAACTCGTCAATGGCATCTTCTTCCAACAATGGTCGTGCCTATTCGCATATTAGAGAACCCAATTTACAACATAAATCATTTTGACCCGTCGCCAATTTGACCAATAGATAGATAAATGTGTTGAAATTGTCGACCAATAGATTTAACCTCTGGTTTGATACCAGTTTATGAACTTTTAACTGTTGCCTAAAACTCACCCATTCTGTAAGGCATTGTTGGCCTTTAGGTCTGTTAAGATCCACTGCTTTTCGTCCTGTGACAAGCTCTACCAGCACAACTCCAAAGGAATACACATCCGCTTTCTCGGTAATCTGGCCACTTTGTGCATACTCAGGAGCCAGGTATCTAATTAAACCACAAAATACATTATAATTACAAGTATTGGTCACAAATTATGGAGATGATTCATACCATAAAAAACAAATTGGCAAATAGAGACTAACGGACTAACCCAAATGTTCCTATTACTCTTGTATCTTCTCCGGTATCACCGTCAGGCTGCCACCTCGCTAGGCCAAAATCTCCTACCTTGTATAAACAATATTAACTATCTTTTAGCCTACTGTTTAAGTTTATTTAATATCAAAGGTTGTGTAGTTCAAAGAAGAATATACCAGAGGTTCAAAATCATGGGTGATTAGGATGTTGTTTGGCCGCATGTCACGATGAACAATGCAACCAACTCTGCATTCTTCGTGAAGATAGCGTAAGCCTCGAGCAGCTCCAACCGCGATTTTTTGACGTGCAGCCCATTCTAATGGATCTCGATGACGTCCTACAAATATCACAAAGATTAGGGTTACTGTCACCAAAAAGTAATGCACCCTTTAACCTAAAAAACGTCTTTTTAATAACAAAGTTAACATAACTTTGAAGATAAATTTTATTTAGTTAAGAAGTTACCATAAAGATGTGAATCAAGTGATCCGTTGCATATATATTCATAAACAAGCAACCTCCTTCCGTCTTCAATACAAAATCCAATCAACATAACAACATTCCGATGCTGAGCGCAGCTCAACACTTCAACTTCCGAGCAGAATTCTTGATCCCCTTGAGAACTAGCTAATTTATGCTGTTTGACAGCAACGACCTGACCATCTGGAAGTATCCCTCTATGTACCGACCCAAATCCTCCTTCAGCCAAGAAGTTAGCTTGCGAGAATCCTCCAGTGGCAAGCTCCAGCTCAGCGTAACTGAACCACCTTGGCGGTTTTCCAAATATCGGTGCCTTATGCTGACATATTGTGCACAAAGGAGGTGGGCCCGACGGTATGTTTCTAGAGAAAGCTATCGCTTCTCGAACATTACCGTTAAAATCCACATCACTTCTATGGCTTCCATGCTCGTTATCTCTATCAAGCTTCGATAACCTCCGGAACATGTCTTGTGATCTAGAAGTTTCTAAAGAAGTATATCGTTGTGAGCTTTCTTCCTTTTGAAACGATTGACAGCTGGATGTGATCATATCCACCATCCATGGTTGAAACCGTAAGCTAGATGAAGTTGACGATAAATGCTCACTTTCAGAGTCAGAACTCGACTCGTTAAGATCCTGACTTTCTTTTCCGCTAATGACTTATCCTTTTTTAACAAACTGTTGGTTACGGGGATGAAAAACGGTGAAGTACCCGGATCAGAACTTGAAACGGATGAGGTTCCGGCTTCAGTTGCGGTGAATACTTCAGGGCTACTTGTTGGAGTAACAACGGGCCCACGAATGGAATCGAGAGATGAGTTTTTGTTTTTCGTTTGTTTTTCAGATGATTGGTTTGTTGAAGGCAATGGACAATCAGCTTCAGGGTTTTTCTTTGGTGATCCGACTAAATTTAGACGTAGAACTTTCGGTTGTGATTTTTTCATTACCACAATGTTGCATTGTAAGTCTTCCATACATCGCTTTTGTTCATGTTTGAGCTTCCTGCAAAAGTTGAATTTTGCTCAATGAAACGAATAAAAGAAATTTGTACTTAAAAATAAAAAAAATAACAAATTTAATTGAACATACTTGTCCAATACGACCCAGCTAGCTTGAATTTTCTTAGCCTCTGCAGCTACGGCTCCACATGGTGATCCAGAAACGATTTTGATCTTCACGTTTATCTGCAACATAATCAGCACAACGAGGTTTACATTACTTACCGAAAAGATAACTAAACATTAAGAAATAAGTAACCCCGAAACTGACAAACAAACCTTATTAGGGTCATAAACATCATGAAGTTGAAGAATCATTTGAGAGCAGGAATCAGTAAGATCGATTTTTTGTTCTGAACTCGTTCCCATATAAGATTTTCTGTGGCCACTAGCGCAGTCCCCGGTAAAACTTGGAAAGCCCCATAGTTTCCTACCTACATTAAGAAGAACAAAACAGATTGATTAATTAGCCAAAATTACAAAATAAAATATGTTACATTTGATGATAAGTAGAAACTTATCAAAGTTAATTTATGGTACCAGAACTTTGTGCAGGCAAGACCACAAGCAATGTGATACAATGCCCTGGTTGAACCACATGAGTCAAAGCCCAAACCAAAGCGGTCTTGGGGATCTCCTTAGATGCCTTCACTGCAACAACTATTTTCTCAGCAGAATCTGACCCCTTTTCCACCTTCACCATCTTGTCGTCTCTACTCATTGAGCCGAATACAAATAGCACCACTCTTAAATATCCCTACTTCAATAGACCCGACCCGAAAACATTTCTACAAAGAACAACAGCGGTATATACGGAACTTTAAGTACATGAAAATCCAATCTGCATTATTGTGTGAGTCAATCAGTCCCCACCACAAGGTTATGATTCTTCAAAGATGTATGAGTAGAAAAGTGCAAGCTGTCCAGTAACAAAAGCTTAATTGAATACCTCCAAAATCAGGGAAAAGACCCTTTTGACTGATGAAATTTCACCAGCTTATCACTACTAAAGGTGTTTCTAAAAATGTAGAACCCCTGTAAAGGAATCAAAACAGTCCGAAGCATTCGTATTCACCAAACTTAGTAAGGATATTTCACATCTGCAACATTCTAACCAAATAGCTCCAAAATCAACATCTCTGCAACATGACCACAATTTTCATTGCTCTTGTTTAAACCACATGAACATGTTCAATTAAGCAAATTCAGCCGATTCAACCGCTTCTTCTCAAAATGCAACGGATCTATTCAAAATTTCAAACCTATAATAAAAAATCAACAATTAGGTCAAAAATAAAGCTCAAATCCTAAACCTAATTAGAGTAAATATCTCAAAACATAAAAAAAAATGCAAACACACTTATATCAGTTCAATCTATTCAAAATTTCAAACCTAAACCTAATTAGAATAAATATTTCAACACATCAAAATAAGTACAAACACACTCAGTTAAATCAATTACATCAATCAAACAACATGACTCACCAGTGTCAACTCACAATTCACGAATAACTAAATGTCTGAATCATTGAATAATAATAACAATAATATTCAATTACAATTACTAGCTAAACAAATCACAGATGCATCAGTACCTCACGATTTACGGATTTAATTTTGTATAGAGTTGGTACATACAAACAAATGACAGCAAATAGTTGAAGAGATAACTCAACGTAACAAACGAACAAACGTACAAGCATGCAATAATGGAATTCATCTTCAAACACAATAATAGCATCAAATTTTCCATTAATGTTGCGAAATCTCGAATATTCGACAAAAAAACATCAAATCAAAAATTCAAAAAACGAAACAGTAATCACAAAGAGATGAACATTACCGTCAGGAAACGGTATAAAAATCAGGAATCTGAAATTGGAGATATTGGAATCATGAAAACGGTTATCTTATTGTGTGTGTGGAAGGTGTGTGATCTTTTTCATCTTTCACGGTTTTGTTGTGTTTGCTGGTGATTTTTGGTTGACGGAAATGCCCTTGATTTTGGATAGATCTACTGAACTGACCTTCTTTTTCTTCGTTTTCAGTAAAACCTACTCTTATCGAGAAACATGAAAAAGTTTGATTAATTAAATGCACACCGAATTCTACTTCTTATAGAAATTTGGGTATTTTACTTTTGTCCCCTGAGGTTTTGGATTGTAGCTATTTTGGATCCTTATTATAATGCATATTTGAGTAGTAAAGAATCGACTAGGCAATATAGATTAGAGCTTGGAAAATGTGTTGTATTAACCAGGTCGTGTTTGATATGATATTTTTAGTGTAACTGGTTAATCCGAACATGATATCCTTTATCAAACATGTTAGTTATAGAAAAAACACGAAACATGAATATATTTAGTAAATGGGTCATATTACACGATATGTTTAGCACAATTAAATATAACATTATATTTAATAACGAGTTTAATAACATGAAAAGCAAGACAGGACGTGTTTATAACAATTAAATATAAGCAGTTCCATAATATTATTGACATGGCACGCATATTGAAATTATCCAAAAGTTACAATCTGTACAAAATTTAAGGTAATGTAACTACGATTTATTTTATTATATACACAATTGTAAATACACGTTGTTTTGATTAATTGATTTAAAATACTTTTTTGATTTGTTGACTAATCTAACACGATCAGTTAAACATGTAATTCATGTCAAAACAGGTTGAGAGGATGTAGTTAATGTGTCAATCAGTTGTACATAGATTACATCAAGAAATGAAATATCGAGAATCCCAAGTAACGGGCCAGGGAAATGGCCTGAATAAATCCAAAGAGTGGTTAATAATCATGTTACCCCTTCTATCTAGTATCTAGATCGGTGATTTCATTCAGTTGAAATTGTCAATTGACGATAAGACAGGAGGGCAATAAAAAGAAAAAGAAAAGACGAAATATAACAACAACCCTCCTAACTTCATGTTGTGTTAACGGGTTATATAATAATATGATTGTGAGATTGTCTATGCACTACAATCGAGAAATGAATGAAAAACTTTGAACCTTGGTATTGGACAAGAGGGTAGGTTTTGTAAGAATCCAAAAGAAGAAGGTGTGAAATAAAATAGCTAAAAATTTTGAATGAGACAGTGCATCCTCTTTATATGTCTCCATTGGGATTGTGAGATATTGATAGAATATAATATAACCAATTTGAACATGTTAAAATTAATCTCAAATAATTAACAACAAGCAGTAATCATACTATCAATAAGCGTTTGGGTTATATTTGCGGGGCCCAATATCGTGTGGAGACAAATTGGTTTAAGTACAAATACAATTTAGATTATTGATGATCCTAATAAAGTTAAAGTTGATTATCCTATCATATCATGACCAATACATTATTTTGGTAGATAATATATATACTTATCATCCTAATATTACTTACATTTAATATGTTTTAAATCAATACGTTTGCTAAGTCTCATTTTTAATTGTTATCGTCGGCTTAAATCATTAGTTGTTCAAACTAATATGAATTTGAAATTATCCACACTAATAGGAAAATACAATGGTATTATGCTTTTCACACACACGTATATATGGACCCACACAAATTACGTATACAGTACGTCGCTCTTATTTTTTGCTATTTGTGTTTACCATGCATTCATTAATCTCCATTTTTGTGAATAACTCCAAATTTTCCTAAAAGACGCAAAGCACGTAACTATCATTAAAAAGTTATTATCAGCAAATAGGTAGCAGTGTTTGTAATCGTTTGGTATTACACGAACTGTTTAAACCGAAGCAAGTCAGCGAGTTTGTATGATTTAAGATCCGTATCGTTTAAATCAAAATAAGTTGGTCGGTTTGCATGATTAAAATAGAGAAACTTATATTTGATACGTTGATTTTCAAACTTATCGAAAGCGGTCCCACTTTTAGGACAAATTATTTCATATTATAAAGTATTGTAAACCATTGTAAAACGGTGCCATTATGTTAAAAAACAATGTGTCAAATACATTATAATGGTGTGTTTAAAATCAATTATCTATGCTACAATATAATGCATTTTAGATAAGTAAAACTGTAAATTTATAGTCATGTTAATACAATGCATTAATTTAACTATCAATTTTAATGGATTAAAATTTAATGAAATTAGGCTATTAATTAATTATCTATTATCATTATTATACAACTATTTGAGATTAAAAAGGTAATTTCCACGCGATATGAAGAAAATATTAAGGCACGGGATATTAAGATAATACGATATATTGGGTTATAAAGCGAAAACCTGAAACTTAATCCGAAAACACAACATATTTAGACAATACAATATATTGGTTATAAAGTGAAAGTTTGAAATTCATTCCTCCATTATTCTAACCTAAAGACTAATCACATCATCCCGTTCAATGTAACGATTGTTTAACCTCCTAAAAACCAATACACTTATTTTATGTTTTTCATTTTATTAACCTTTCACAAATTTAATTATTACAATAAAATTGACCACACCACCACACGAATTCCTTCTATTAATTAAAAGGCTATGTACACCCTTCACTCACAAAAAAACAATTTGACAAAATCGATATCTTCACAAAATAGAAACAATGAAAGAAAAAACTAAAAAGATAGAATCGTAAATAAAGAGTAAAACGTGGCTCTTTTATTATTAAGCCTCCTTTTGGTAATTATACAATCAATGCAGCGACGGTAAACACGTTCATGACACAAACAAGACATTCAATTCCAGTTGAGGGACCCACACTCACCGTTACCCATCTCCGTCGATCCAAGGTATCAAGTATCAACCAAATCTGTAAACTCCGTTAACTTGACGTTCAGCTCATATCACGCCGTCAATAATTATTAATTATATATGTATATAAAGAGTGGTGGTAATAAATAATGAACGGTGGTAGTTGGCGGTGGTCTGACACGGTCGTGATTGTCAGTTGTGGTGGCTTCGGCGGATGGGTCCAGTCCACTTTCTACGGATCGTGTCACACATAACTTTCGAACCTCCTATGCTCAAAACTTCTGCCGAGATTAACAAAACAAATATGTAGCTTAATATATTTGGTAAATTATTTTTTTTCTTAAGAACAAAATGCCAAAATGACCCTTAATTTAGGTTAATGTCACTTCACTCCAAAAATAAAGTTTTCTATATTTGAATCCTGAGTTTTCATTTTTGTTCTTATTTTTATCCAATTGGTAAACTGAGTTATAATTTTCTGTTAACCTTTCTCCTTTTTTGTCGTTTTCTTCATTTAAATGAAGGTATAACAGTCATTTTATGACATAATATATTTTTAATTAAATGAACAAAACAACAAAAAATGAGAAAAATTAACAGAAAATCCAATACAGTTTGCAATTGGATAAAAATAACAACAAAAACCATTTTAACAGTTTACTCGGTTGAACTTGGATATGTTGTTCAAGTTCTTACTATATATAAGTTTTGACATGACTTCTTCTCTCTATGCATATTAGGGTGGTGATTATAATAAAATATACTATAAAAAATCAATAAATATTTTACTTTTTGGTAATAAATATGCTTATGGAGAATACTATGAGTTTCTATTGTACTGAGTTGAAAGGTTGATGAGTTGAATTGTTTAACCCAAATATAATGTGTTTTTCATTTGTGTTAAAAAGATTAGTCTAACCTGAGCACATTTAAATCGTATAACTTGAACAAAACATGTTTACTGAAATGTGTCAAATGCGTTGTGAGGTTGTAACTGTTAGATATTTTATTTAACAGGTCACAGGTTGGCATCTTTAACTAAATGAGTTAAACATGTCAACATGAAGATGCCCTATTTAATTGAGCATGTCAATTAGAACATGACACTTTTATTAAACATGCTAGATATGACAACCTAAAGCTTGAATATTACCATCACGTGTTTCGTGTTGTATCGAAAATAATCACCCAAAGCGAATATATTGTGTCATTGTGAACTATAGACTATACATAGATTAACAATCAAAATAAAAAAGATTGGGATCAATCTAAATTTTCATACCATACGTTCTAAATATATTTCAAAATAGTGGAGACACTTAATCCGCCCTTGACACCAATGGGGGTGGTCCATTAGTAAGGCAAAACCTTTAAACCTTAGGTTGAGAAGGGGGAGGTCTTACGTCCAAGTCTCATAGACGGTAGGAATAAAGAAATTTGCCGTTCAAAAAAAATCCGCCCTTGACTATATGATATATTCCTTGATGAATATACTATTTGTGAATTTATAGTATTGGCTAGTGAATAAAATGTAAGTAGACATAGTGGTTTCATTTAAATGCTACTCAACCAAATTTGAATTAACAGGTTCGTATAAACATTTAACAGAGATTTTAACATTGATTTGAAACAAGTTTTCAACATCGTTTCTGAAAACTAATATATAACTTGAGATTTTGAAATCAAGTTTCAATCTCGACTTACTATTTATATTCTTATAGTTTATTTAATGAGATATTCCTGGGGAGAATATATTTTACTATTCAACTGCATCGGAAATTTAATGCATGTCGTGTCAGCAGTTAAATGTGTACTGTCGATTAAATTATATGTACCACGGATGGTGTTTTTGTATATATACGGGACATAATCAAAATATGTCTTTCAATTAATGGATACTTTACCATCAATAACATTATATCTATTTTGAAAAATAGCTCTATCAAATATACTTATTTCATAATTTTACATAAATCTCTTACGTTATGTCCTTAAATAAGAATTTTGGGTCTTGTGAAGATTCGAGCTAGAATGGTAATTTTGTTCAGTGTGGTTTCATACTGCTCTCTCTACATCACTCCAATAATGCCTTACACACCATCTCTTAGGCGTCACTGGGGTTCACCTTTTTTCAATCAATCAAAAAAAATCTCCTTTTTCCTTTTTTAATCAAAAGAATTTTATTCAACTATATGGGTGTCAAATGTGAGTAGCTTTAAAGTTATCTGTCTACGTGATGTAAACGTGTCATTAATATGACGTGATAAAGCCCTTAAGAAATAAAACAAACCCGTTAAAAGCTTCATTACACACCATTTAACATAAGAGTATGAGAATGGTAGTGGTCAAGTTAAGATTGTATTAGGTGTTTTGGATAAATATATAACAATATTAGTTTTGTTGGTTTGAATAGTTTATACATGATTGGATACTAACATTAATTTTTTTTGGTTGACCAATAACTTATTTTTAATGCATTGTTTATAATTAAATTTAATTAATTCACTATAATTCATAATATTTAGAAGTGTTAATTTTCATTTTGAATATTATGAATTGCTATAATATAAGTGTTTTATCTTTGTTAAAACAATTACAGACACACACCACACACACACGATGTAATTCTATAGCCCATGTATATTTTCTCACCTAATTCCTTATAGCTCCTTATTTTAGGCAATTAAATTATTTCTTATAATTCAATATCATAATATATTTATGTTTCGTCTTTATTTAATATTTGATTAATATCGTAATAATAAAACAAAAAATAAAGAATTATTGTACATTTTTTCAATCCGGTAATAAACATTGAATTTAGATTGACATGTTATTAACACTGAATTTAGATTTACATGTTATTTCATAAAATCTAACAAATTAAGTCATCTGATAAGTGTGTCCCTCTAAAATATAATAATACTATATCAACATATAAGAGATTTATTTATTATATTCTTTTTGTGATTTAACCAATTTAATATATAACCTGGTATAATATAAAAGAGTTTGAAATGTAGTAAACAAAATAGGATTCTCTTAGGCTGCATGTGGAAGGGTTGAGCACCTGGCGCTAGCCACGTCCTTGGCCACCTAGCTTGTTAGCACCACAATGCAGTCAGGCTAGCGCCAGCACGAGTGGCCAAAGTTAATGTGGTAGCCTGGGTGAGCCGGTGTTTTAGGGGTTTGGACGTCTAGTCAGCGTCATATGTCGTAATATTAATGGATAAATCCGTGTTATCAAGTGAGCGATAACGGTTAGTCTTACCTTCCCATTTAACCACCATGCGTGAATTGTAAACCCAAATTTTGATTGCTTGCATAATCTTCATCAGGGTGAATTGTCAGTGGGGTACGGGGGTGGGTGGAACCGGGGTAGATGGGGTGGTGTTGACGAACGCGACAAAAGTTATTGTTTGGTAATTCCATTTACTTTGGTTGAATTCATTTACATTGTCAAGGGATTTTGAATTCATTCTTGCAAATATTTTGATTTAATTCTAATTCTTTTTCTAACAAATTAAAAATACTTTAAAAATGAAGTTAAAATTATAATTTAAACAAATTTATTGAATCAAATATATTAAAAGATGGAGTTTTGACTCCAAACAAAACTAAATTTTATTGAATTAAAAAAAACCAAACTCACTTTTTTTAACGAAAAACTAATCTACTCTTGTAGTCTTATGCAGTACCTTGCACGACTTAAATCCCTCACGAAACATTATCACCATATCATTACCCTCACGCACATCCAAACGCAAGTACTGTCGACTTTCTAGTATATTGGTAGCCCCATAACCTTCCAATGTGGATGTCATGGTTCGAGGCTCGCCTGTAGCAAAATTGCTATTGGTTGAATCAAATGTTTTATCACAATCGGTTTTAGACTATCGACTTCCTCTGAAATAAGAGCAAGCAGGATAACTAGCGCCATCTGTGTTCGTGAATATGGATAAACTTTTGCAATTAAGTTTACCCGCAAATCTTTTTGATTAATAAAAAATATCCAAACTCACCTAGATTTTATTTTCTTGTAGTTACACATGAGTCACGACCCCATCATTTGAAATGATGTTTCTCGATTATAATATATTTTTCGTTCACAAAATGTGACTCCACCCTCTCTCTATTTGGACCTACGTAGTCGCCTTTGTTGATGCGTTGTTGCTTATCTATCAATAATTTAGTAATTAAATATAAATCATTGGGTTTTAATTAAAGCGCCCCATAAACACGCACGTCTCAATATTTATTTGGTCTTTTTGTTTGTATCTACACCTTTTCTTTATCTAATAAACAAATGAAAAAAAAAAATGCTAACAACAAGAAATTTGCATCTAAACAACAAATTTTTAAATAGATAAGTACTAAATTATAAAATACACTCATGCAATGCTTTGTTAATTTAACATGAAAAATGTGGATTAGTATTAAATACAAAATCTCCTAAAAATAAGAAGTCGTAAAAAGAGTATCAAATGACTTCGATTGATCTTTTTCAAGCGGCATTGAAACCGTCTTATCGAACTCTACGATGTGAGATTTTAGGTTTTTGTTTTTAAATGTTAACTTGTAGATTCTAACTTTTTGTTTAAATCATTGTGTCTTTTTTTATTTTTCATTGGGTATTTTCTATGTTTGCTTCATTTTATCTTTTTTTCTTTGATATTTTGTTATATTTTTTGCATTGCGTTATATTTTGCTTGATATTGTGTTATATTTTGCGATACATTGTGTTTTTATAAACTTGTTATTTTTAGGAGCCTTTGTAAAATAACTTTACCTGAGAAATGTAGAGTGAGATAGAAAATTATAAACTAACTTATTTAACAAAGTCCGAAGTTCTAAATAGGGTGTGTTGGATGTGACAAGTCGAACCCGATACAAACCTGAAAATTTGCCACAAACTCAAAGCCAGCACAAAGACGAAAACTATGAAGGACACGTGAACTCGAACACGACAAACGTTTCGTGCATGACACAAACACGACAAATTTAACCCGAAGCTTTATAATAAAGTACACTTAAAATATTGTAAAAAGATAAGTACAAAATAAAACGGATCAATCGTTGAACCTGCTAGATTAACAAGAACTCGACATGCTTAATTAAACATGTCCGCTAGTTTGATTTGATCCGAAGCCATTTGTAGCATAAACCCAAACTCATGAGTATTGAGATTTTACAGAATAAATAAATATTAATATTTGTAAACCCGGAAACAACGGGCCATGGCAGGTGGTCCGATATGTCTTTACTATTTAGTACATGATAGGCATCGAATTCAATGAAATTTATTGCACACTCACCAAACGATTTTACATAATATCCTCTGCTCTAATTCCTATGTGCCCCCCTCGTCTTTTCTATTTCTCGATATTTGTTAAACATAGATGCGTAAAGGACGCAGCGAAAATGAGATAACAATTGTGTATACTGTGATAATAAATAATAATAATAATAATAATAATAAATGTAATAATAATAATAATAATAATAATAATAATATAATAATAAAATAATAAAAATAATAGTAATATAAGCGTCTATCTTTTTGCTCTTAGTAGTTTTGATTATTTATCATACACCTACGGTTCTTATATTATTTGACTTTAAATTGGTTATATATTGGACACATTCAAAATGAATCTTCTATGTAAAATAAGTAAAAGGTAAATTGTAAAATTAAGAAGACAAGATAAATAGGGAACAAACGGAGGTAAACAATTTTTGGGTATGTCATGTAAGGATGGGTATTTTTTCCCTAAACATCCATACTCATACCCATATCGTATTTGCATCCGTATCTGTACCGATTTTATGTATTCGGTACATGTATTGGTACCAATTTTTATTGATTTTGGTATTCGGTATTTTCAGTATTTGTAAGGGTACAGTAGAGGTAAAAAGGGTACCGGTACCGGATTTTTTATATAGAAATTTAAAAGTTTTTTTATATTATGTTTTATTTCGTATTATGGTTTTATGATATTCGTACTAATTTTACCTATTTGGTAACCGTATCGTATTGATACTCGTACCAGTTTTACCTATTTGGTAGTTGTATAATCGTGCTGATTTTACCAATTTAGTACGAGTGTTCAAAAACTAAAATAAAACAAAGTGGTACCAAAGCGGGTACCTTACCGAAATACCGGTACCCGTACCATACCAATATATCCGGTACGGTAATACCCGGTTTTGTTCAGATTCGATACCGGTATTTTCAGTACTGATATGAGTACGAGTATGAATCTGTACCAATTCCATCCTAATGACATGTCACTTTAACTTAACTATAGTTATATTTGAAAGAAAAAAAAGTTTCCTTATTTTTAGTTATCAGTTTTCCCTTATAATTTTATTTATTCTTCTCTTATCATTTATTTAGATTTAGACTAGAAAAATCCATGTTATTTTCACCTTACACTGTCTAACATTTAAATTGTAATACTTGCCAAAGCCATTTTAGGATATTTCAAAAGTTATTTTATGTTGCTCAAACAAGGTGATACTATAAATTATGTATGTATACAGAGTCATAGCTAATACCATGTTTGGGAACTAAGATCTAACACAGTATCTCGTTAAATTAATTATCACAAGATGGTGTACATGTGCTAATTCAGAACATAATATTGGTTCTTAAATAATACACTTCGATACGTATACATTTAGTATATACATTATAGAGTGAATGGAAGGTCTTTTCTTTTGATTAAAGCCCTAAAACCTATAACATTGTCTCTATTGTCCACTTCATGTTCCTCTTACCTCTTCAAGATATGATTTGGATATGGCTAGTGTCATGTTATCCTCTTATTCTTGGACCACTTAAATGTTTCCTATTTTTTGACATTTTTTTCTTAACATATAAAGAAAACTTGTTTATTATTGGCTGTTTTCGGGTTTAATGACATGTCTCTTCATATTCCATGTATATATTCATTCCTCAGACAGAATTACAACTGTCCATTGTTAAAAAGAACTTATTTAACACGGTTCTTCAAAACCACATTGCTTCATACTTGAAGCTTAAAAGCTTAAGCTCTTTTATATCTGTTAGGAAAGTTAAACAATGGCATGCTAAATATGTTGGTTGATGCAAGTTAACATCAATTATATGGTCGTTAGTTTGTTATATAGTCGCATGTTAAATTTGTTAGTTTAAAACAAGTTAACAACACTTATATTTCAGTTAGTTTGTTATACATAATATGGTCAGGGTCAGCCCTTCCTTCATGTGAAACTAGGCGGTCATGTAAGGCCCCCAAATTTTTAAGGCCCGTCTTTTGTAGAAAAAAAAACTATTTTTATGTATATATTGAATAAATTTTCATTACAATGAAACAAATGTCACCATAAACCGGTGGCAAGACTTTGTTTTATAGTCTAAATGGTACGTTTGGTTCGTGTAATGATTAAGAATTGAAATTTATTGAGGAATTGAATTTGGAATACAAATATTCCAATAAAAAATTGGAAATTGTTGGAATTAGAATCTCAATTCCTTTCTTGATGTGTTTGGTTGGCATATGGATTGGAATCTATCACCTCGCCCCCACCCCCACCCACGGTTCAAACAAAACGATACGGGTCGATACAGTGCGGGATGATACACTTTGGGTCAAAACACTTCGCTCAAAATAGTGCCACAGGGTGGCGGTATGATGGATGGTAACGGGTTAGCAGATGCAATGACATCAAGTGGTCGAAGATTACAATGAATTTACTTGAATTCTTTCACAAGTTTAAAACATTTTGAATTCATTTAATTAAGAGAATTTGAAGGAATGAATGTCCAATTCCAATTCAAAATCCTTTGTCAACTAATGAGTCATTTGTAACATCCGACCTATTACACGACCAATATCGTCCGCTTTGTCCTCGATGGATTGCTCATCCAAGAACTCGAGGATTTGTTTTTTATTGCGTTGGTGGAGGTCACCCATCATAGTACTACTCCACCTAAGCATTCTTAATTGTGGGGATTTCATGTGCTTCGTAGCCAACTAAGCACAAAACGCATTAGTAATTTAAGAGGCATGACATTTCATATGAACCAAGGATCTCTCATATCCACGGTCGATGTGGGATTTGCCTAGGGTGTTTACAATGGTCCATGTTAATCTTCTCGGTATTCGTATCATTACAATCAACCCCCCCCCCCCTTTAGGGACTCGTCGTCCTAATCTTATCAGTAAGGTTCTAAATAATTAGTCCTTTGAATTGAATAACCGAGGCTTCCACATACGTGGGTTCAACCTTCCAAGGCCTGTAAGAGCTCTCTCCAACCTGCTCATTGCTAGATCAATCGATTTCGGCTCAAATAGGAAGAACTAGAAGATTCCACCTCTTGAAGCAACGTTCGACTTGCATGCGTTAAGCATGTAGCTAGCGTTCCTTCTGAGCCAGGATGCAGCCCTAAGCATGTACATCACATCTTTTAGGTCACACTATCAACAACTTGTTCAAGAATTCAATCATTTAAGTCCACATATCAATCATCACCAAAACAAAAATTACAACATACCTTATGTTTATCACGTATGGATGACTAATAATTTCAGTTCATGCATGAACTTTAGACCCAATTTGCCTTCCAATTTGTTGATTTAGATTTTGTGAAGCCCCCCCCCCTCTTTCTCTTCTCTTGTCGACACACAACTTGTTCAAGAATTCAATCATTCAAGTCCATATATCAATCATCACCAAAACAAAAATTACAACATACCTTATGTTTATCACGTATGGATGACTAATAATTTCAGTTCATGCATGAACTTTAGATCCAATTTGCCTTCCCATTTGTTGATTTAGATTTTGTGAACCCCCCCCCCCCCCCTCTTCCTCTTCTCTGGTCGACACAATAAGTGTGTGTGTGTGTTTTATTTTTATTTCACTTTAATAAATTTAGTTTTCATTTGTCCCACTTTGGTCCCTCATGTTTGGTTTTTATTATAAAAGATCATTGTTTAGTTAGTTTACTAACACACAACATGTTTTTAATTAGGTTAATATGCCTAGTTGCCTACTTCCTGCTAATTATCAACGAACATGATAATTCTATTTACTAAGTTCGGGGATGCTACAACCCGTCTTAGATTATTTACTGATAGCACGAACCTTTTATAAACCTTAATTTTCTAAAAACATTTATTCGTTTTTATATAACATTAGGTTTATTTATTTAAATCCTAATGTTTACGAGTTAGCTTTTACTACTAACGATATTTTACTCACTCATCCCTGGTAATTTGGTTTAATTACCCAGCCTGCTTTTTGGGTGTTACATGTTAAAATCAACAAGCTAACGAATGATAAATGTAATTTTTAAATTATTGAACTGAGAGTGTTAAAATTAGCAAACAACAGGGACAAAAATTAAGATTTACTCTAGTTATTTTTATTATATTATTACAGTTGGTTCTTAGCATATCATTATTTACTAGTTTTGTTATGGTATAGATGTAACAAGTAATATTATCTCAAGTTAACGATGTGACTCACACAACTTATAAATCTAGTTCCAACTCTACATTAATCTAAATATTAATAAAAGACTTTAATTAATCTCACATGTCATTTGCTCTTTTAATTTATTAAATATTAATTAATAATATTATTAACATATCTAATATCTAATAAATTAATTATAATAATATCTCTTGGAATTAATACAAATACATCTAATTTCTAATAAAAATTCGGATATGGATTTACTTGAATATTAAAGTTGACTTTGTTTGCGACCATGGATTAATGTAACTGAAATTTTAATTTTCACATTATTAATTTATAATTTTTTTTGTGGTTCATAACGTTGTACCCTATGTTTAAGGGGTTTAAAAAAAGAATTGTTGTTTTCACTTCTAACCCAAACTTTTCATCTTTTACAATTTAACCTCTTTGATTTATTTTTTTTACTTTTAATCTAAAGTTTTTCATTATTTTGCAGTTTAACCCAAATACTTTTTTACTTTCAACGTTGGTCTCCCATACTTTCATCTTTCGCAACTTTTTGTTTTACGTTTCGTTCTAAATTTTGTGAGTAAACACGCCGCAACATGCGAGTGGGGTTCAACATTTTTGGTCTATTTTTTTCTCGTTTCACATGCCCGCCGCAAGGCGTGTATTTATTATCGTTTGACGTATTCGTCGCAACTCTAGATCGACTTAGTTATTTTTTATATGTTTTACGTTTCAGACTAATTTCTTTGCATTAACAACCGCAACGGGTGTGCGTGATTCAACGATTTTACGTTTGCTTTTCGTTCGGTTTTACTTTTTTCTTTTTTTATTTATTTTGTTTTTACGAGCTTTTCCAGTGTTGTAATCGCTGACATTGGTATAGCATTGGTGCTACTTGGCATGGGTTTATATCTCCGCCGAACGCAGGAGGCTTTATACTAGTATTCATTATAGGACTAGAACCATCAACCAGTCGGTGATAAACATCTCTAGTATACTAGTTGATACCGCTAGGATATGCCTTTTTGTTTTGTTTTAGGTGCTATGTACGTCTCATCATGTTAAATAAAAATGGAAAGTATGAACCCAAAACTTTTGAGAGAAGGCCCTGAATTAATGTTTCGCTTTGGACCTCTAAAATGATTGTGTCGAACCTGAATATAGTTATTAGTAAGAGCAAACTTTGTTCTTTAAATTAAAATTTATTATAAAAATCTATTTATAAACTATAGTTAGGAAGTCCTACTTCATGAAGTATAAAACTAAATGAGTGGTTCACACTTTACAACTTACATCCATTATAACTTTACATACTTTATTCCATAATTAATATAATATATATATATATATATATATATATATATATATATATTATTGTGTGTGTCTTGATATTGTTGTAATAACTTTAGAATTATGTATATAAATTTATAAAGATTATCAGTTTATTGATGGATTAAAATAGATATGCATCTATGGATTTAATTGAAAGGGAAAGGGCCAACTATTATCATTCATGTTTCGTACAGTCATCCATGTGCTGATAGCTGTTGAAAACAACACTACCCTCCCCCATGTAACCATCTGTGTACGACTTTTTAAGCATCCTGTCATTTTACAATTCAATCACCTTTTTAATAATTTAAACATCATTTCTCAATCAAATACAATCATACATTTCAAATTCGTAAGTTTGGCCCTTTGTATATAATGAATGAATAATAGATTAATTCGTGTATATAAATACGATTTGTATATTATTCTAGTTCATATTTAAATCAATACATATATAAGTTATTCTAGCTCATATGTTTATTCTTAAATTCTTAAAAAAATCAAATGCAAATAATCACATATTAAAATTCAGAAGTATTTTCATACATAGTTATAGAATTTTATGTTGCATATTTTTTTATATGGTACAAAAGACACTTATTCATGCATGTCATAAATGCGCTACGAAGAAGAATCCTTGAACAAAAGGAGAAATAGCAAATCAACTTCTAAGAGACAAATATTTAACTACATTGATCTTGGTAGTTACTTCACCTACGGAATTTAGAGAACCTAAAGGAGCATGACTGCATGAGTCATATATTTTGCGGAACGACGTTCTTGCTAAGGTTGTATGCCTTTTTTCAGCTGACTCAAGTCCAGCCTGTTTTAACCGATAAGAGGTTCTAACAAGAAATGCATGCAAATCCCAAAAACGCGTAGCTTCTCCTCCAAAATCCACTTCTCCGATCGTTAAAACATGTGAGTTCCGTTAATCCACGTACCTCACATTGTGTGCATGCATAAACCGTCTTTCTACAGCTATCTCAACACGCTTCATGATTCACAAAAATGCAGTTATTCCCCAACAGGCACGGCTTAACGTCAACGATTAACATGCTGATAAACATATTAGATAGATAATAATTTACTGATGTGGTTATTTAAAAATAAATAATAAAAAGTATTTTAAGTGTATTAAATAAAAAGAGATCGAATAGTAATTGCAAATGGTTATGGTCCATGGCTGTGGCAGGTCTGAAGCTTGTCTTTGTTTTTATATATTCTCTCATTTCTTCATGTGTTGTAGGGCTACTTTTGCATGTACCATTTTGCAATAATGAGATCAATGACATATAATCATATATATTTTTTGTCTCACGTCTAAAATTTTCCAGTATTTGAATATTACCATCACATAAAGATAATTTAAATAATTTCCCTCCAATATTCAACTCTTATTAATTAACCAAAAAAAAGTAAAATTAAACATTGTTTTCGTAAGCTGATTGGATAACCCTAACTCGAACATGTCTATAACCCATTCATCTAAACGAGTCAAATGGAATGATAACTTTTTAACGGATTGACATGTTGTAAACAAGTTGACAGTTGTGATAACTGAGTTAAATAGGTTGGTGGGTAACCTTATAAAATATAGTTATTATTACTTCTTTTTTAATTTTAATCTAAAACATGTTGTAAACAAGTTGATAGTTGTGATAACTGAGTAAATAGGTTGGTGGGTAACCTTATAAAATATAGTTATTATTACTTCTTTTTTAATTCTAATCTAAAACATGTTGTTAGGTTGGCTTGTTTAATTAAACATGTTTAACATGTCAATTCAAACACAACATGTTTATTAAAATGGTTAGACAAAATAAACATCTCAAAACTGACTATTTTCATGTTGCGTATGCTCTATGTTAAGGATCATCATTAGTTACCGGTATAAATAAGTAATGTTTGAATCGAGTTTGGTTGGTATAGGTCTAATAACATATATTTTTTTAGAACGTTAAATTTCTTTTAATCATTTCACTCGTTGGACTTTTAAGTAACTTTTGACTCATTTAGTATTAAAATAACTTAACTAATGTTTCCTTCACTCATTAGTTTCTTGATTTGAATCATGCAAATTATTAATTTACTTATTTATTGTTATTTTTTGTTATCATGCAAATTATCAATTTACTTATTTATTGTTATTTTTTGTTTAAATAAAATAAGTAAAAGGAGAAGCTAGAAAGGGGCATATGAAACACTAGAAGACACAAGTTATGATGTCTCTTTGTTATCATTGATTTAGACCACTTTTTCTTTTTCCCTATCAATCTTTCCTCACAGGAGCAGCAGGGGGTTCAACCCCATATGATCAATGGTTGCATCAGAGGTCGAAAATTTAGTCTGGGTTCAGTTGGGTGCAGTCTGTTTGTATATGTATATGTGTCACTCATATTTTAGGGTTCAATTGACCCCCAATCAATTACCAAGGTTGGTCCCTTTCATCATTCAATGCCCATAAAACCAATTAGAAATTTATTTTCCCTATAAAATACAAATCATTACAGATCTTCTTACTTTTTGAAATAATGTATGTAATGTTTGTTAGGGTTGATTTATTTCCATCATAAAGATATTCATTTACACCTAGTAATGTGACTATTTAATGTATGTTTTTAATTGGATTTATGTAAAGTTTAATTTTTATTTATAACTTTTAATTTTATGAATTTCAATATGTCATTGTGATGCATGTTTTATCAAAATTTCGAAATAATTTTTTTCATATACTGAGTAGTATTTAATAATATGAATTTGAATATTTCATTGCAATGCATGTTTTATCTATATTTCAATATAAATTTTATCATATATTGAGTCGTATTTAATAATATCTTTTATTGGATACAGATCAAATCTTAATAAAATTATATTAAGATACAATAAAAAATGAAAGACCTATAATGAGGTATTTCAAATTGTGTAAATAGTATACATTAAAATTTAAAATCATAATTAAAGTATAACATAATTTAAAAAAGACGAATAAATCAAATCATTTCACTTAGTAATTTTGGGTACAAGAAAGTTAATAGAGGCATAGATCCGGTAAGTTTGGTCTAGTAGTAATACAATTACACATTACATATAGGCCCAACTAGAGATGGGCATAATCAGGTTTTATTATTATCAGAACCGGTTTTAACCCGGACCCAGTTCTGCTTGGATGTCATTGGAACCGGGTATGGTGTGGAACCGGGTCCAGTTCCTACCCGGGTTCACACCCAAAATATGGAACCGTGTAGAACCGGGTACGGATATTATGGAACCGGGTATGGTGTGAAATCGGGTATGGTGCGGAACCGGTTTTCTGGATAGTAATTGGGAACCGGCTCCTGACAGTCAAACCTGCCATTTTACTGTTCAGAACCGGTTCCTGACAGTCAAACCTGCCATTTTACTATTGGGAACTGTTCCTGACAGTCAAACTGCCATTTACTGTTCAAAACCGATTCCTGATAAATGTTACCGTTGGAAACCGGTTCCTGATTAAAAAATCGGTTTTTTTTGTATATAAACCCCTTCCTACTTACCATTTCTAAACTTAACACTCACCATCATCAACTTATAGTAAGTCAACTTCTAAGTTCTTGCAAATACCTATGGCATGCAACGATGAAGTTGTTACGATCTTAGAGACGAAAAGAAACCCTGCTATATGGAAGAATTTTGATCTCTGTTTAATGTCCGACAGCCACGAGATGGCTAGATGCAAAGATTGTGGAAAATTTATGAAGGCCGCCGCCAACTCAACCCTTAAGAAACACACTGAGCGGCATTGCCATTGACGAAGGCAAAGAAAAATGAGACGGGAGAAGGTTCCGGCACCGGTTCTTCAAATGTTTGATGTAACCCGTTTGGTTTGGTGTTTTTAATAAAGTTTGTGTAATGTTTCTTTCTATTGTGTTTGTTATGTTTGATTTTTATTATTAGTTACATTGATAAATACAAATAGTAACATAAACGGTTAAAATAAAAAAAAATTATCGTTACAATATACAAAAAAAGTTAACCGGTTACAAAAAAAATTAAATAATTTACTCAGAACGGTTCTAAGATTTTATTCTTGATCGTTTACTACGCAGGTGCAACTTTCCGATGAGTTCTCTGGTAGCGGGTACCTGTCCAACGTCGTTCGAATCGTTAGTCTCCACTTCTTCGTCCTCCTCTTCGTCAACAATTTTATGCTCTAACTCAACTTCATCTTCTAGACTAGTTTTATGTTGAACACGATCAACGCATCAAATGGTCCTTTAAGCATATTGCTCATCTCTAACGATTCCGGAGTTAGTCTTGTTCTTCTAATTGACAAAACCCTGCCACTAAGAGAAAACACACTTTCCGAACTACAGTGGAAGCTTGGACCGCTAGTATATCACGAGCCATGGTGGCTAGAATCGGGTATTCGGATTCTTTTGATTTCCACCATGTCAAAACATCAAATTTCCTATACTCTCGGTGGTCATAGTAAGCAAATACTGATTTTTTTTATATCTCCCAAGTTCACTTGTTGGTTCACTACCCCTTTGTTGTCTAGCCGTCTCGTCTCTAACGACATTCAACATGGTTATAAGTGGATCCCCGCTTGTTTCATCGTTAGAGGCCGTGGACCGAGACTCAAACAAATTTGTATGATTTTTTTCACTTATTTTTTAAAATAATGATCATAAAGTTTGGCCATACACTCATTGAATATTTTTTTTTGTTGTTTGCTTTTAAAGTTGGATCCTCCTCATGCATATCCAACTTGTCATAAATTTCATCAATTAAAGTTTCAACACCCGGTACGTTTAAAGCTGGATTTAAAGCGGCGGGACATAGAAAAACGAGTGGTAATTCTAAAAAATATTTTTAAAATTTTTGAATCATTGGTCTCGTCATATTCCTTAACATGTCACTAGAATTTTCAAACTTTTTAAAATTAGTTGTTATCAAATATAATTGGTCCACAACTTTAGAACTAGTAGGATAATAAACACCGGAAATCAAAGTCGTTGTAGTTTTAAAAACTTGTAAAAAAGTACTTAGGTTATGAATATTTTCCCAAGCCGTGTCGGGAAGGGGACGACTAGGTACTCATCACTTAAAGTTTTATGAAAAGATTTTAAAGTGCCCATTTGCTTTATAGCCATTTCAAACATATGACAAGTTATTCCAACGAGTCGGTATATCCCAATTCGGTCCAATAATTTTTTGGTTGACATCTTTACAAAGTTTTTTATATTCTTGATATCTTTCTTTTCCACTTTTGAAAACATCTTGGAGCATAGATCTAAATGCTATAATAAAATCCGATACAAATTGATCTTTTAAACCGGTTTGCACTACTAAGTTAATAATATGTGCAACACATTGTATGTGGAAAAAAACACCATCAACTATTGGTTTGTACTTCAACTTAATTTTTCAATCGCCGTTGTGTTGTTTGAAGCGTTACCAAATGATATTGAAAAATTTTTATCTTCTAAACCATATTTAATTATTGTGCCATTTATAATTTTATAAATATTTTCTCCCGTATGAGGAGAAGGAAACTCGTCAAACGCAATCGTACGCTTCATCATTTGCCATGTATCGGGATCAACCCAATGAGCGGTGACACATATGTACGATTCCGGTAAACCATGTGGAGTCGACCACACATCACTAGTTAGGTTTACACTAGTTTTTAAATTCTTAAACAATTAAATCTTTTTTTGCATTTTCCCATAAACTTAAACAATGACGTTTTAAAGTGCGACGACTTACATGTTTATAGCGAGGTTGTAGCGTCTCCCGAATATGATTAGTAAGATCGGGGTCGTCGAAGTGTCCAAACGGCAACGCTTTTTGTATCACCAACTTCGCCATCCGATCGCGAGCTAATTTTTGCTCATAACGAAAAATGGTACCATCTTTGGATAGTGGAACTTGACCGGATGTCATTTCCTTTAAAGCTTTGCAATACTTATTAATATGTTTCGTTAACGTTGAGTTTGATTCCTTGGCTAATAACGATCCACAATGTTTACATTGTGCTTTTTGCGAGCCGTCACTCATCTCGACCAACTCCTAATTGCTCCAAACTTCCTTATTGCGATTATGAGACAATGTTCCAACCATATATGGAACCGATTGATCTTGAGGAACATTGTTAACGGATTGGGAATTTGCGTTTTTGGAACTCTTTGAGGCCATTTGTTGATTAGTATGTGAAAAAGAACAAGAAAGAAATGTAACAAGAAGAATAGATATGAGAAATTGTTTGCTAAACAATAGATTTCTAAACAATATATATAGAATCAGTTCCAACGGTCAGGAACCGGTTCCAACTGTAACATTATAACGGCTATAACCTGTTCCAACGGTAACATTATAACGGCTATAACCGGTTCCAACGGTAACATTATAACGGCTATAACTGGTTCCTTCTAGAACTGCATTTTCGGGTACTGGTGGAACCGGATACTAGTGAAACCGGGTACGGGTAGGAACCGGGTACGACCCGATTAAAATGGTAAAATTGTGGAACCGGGTTGGAACCAACGGGTATTTTGAACCCGGAACCGGTTCTACTTAATGTCGGATAGAAACTGGAACTGGGTTCAGTTCGGTTCTACCGGTTCGGGTTTGGAACCGGTTTTTTTGTAACATTTGTATAAATCGGGTCTCCAAAACCCGCTCCGTTTTGTAATCAAATATCAAGTTATGAAATTTCATTAAGTAATTATGAGTATTTTGAGTTTAAATGTTACATAATTAATATATAAACTAAACTATAAAAATTATATTTGATAAAAAGTTAAAATAAAATAAATAAAAAACATTTGTAGCTGACCGGACTCGAACCCGGGTCAACTGCCTCCAACGACTTATCAACCGATCTTTTAACCACTCCGCCACCAATTGTTTTCTGTTAACATTATGAAAACAATTGAATTTTATACGCAAACACGACTTAACGGTTAATGATATCTGAATAACGGAAATCGGTAAACCGAATCGCCAAATCAGTTTTGTTCGCTTAGTTAACTTATAACCGATGAATATCGGTTTCTAATTAAAGTTCAGATTGAATGAACTTCAAGTTTTGGGTTTTTGAAACCGAAAGACATTCAAACCTCAAATAATTCAGATCCCAATCATTTATACGATTCAGAACCGTCTCAAATACACTCCAATCCCTTTTCGTCGCGTTTTCAAGTCTTTTGAGCACAAGAAAACTGTCGCCGGAATTCTCTGCAAATCTCGCCGGAAAACCGTGTTCAACTCAAACCAGTAAGATTTTCCTCTCTTGCTGTTTCAATCTATTGTTAGGACACTACTAACATTAACCCGTCACTCAAAACCAGTCACAGAAGACTTTGCTGGATTTTCTGGGTTCGCCGGAGAAACTCTGGAATTCGCCGGAAACTCGCTAGTTAACGGTAAACACATTCAATCGTGCTAATAATCCATGTACTCTGGTTCAATTTCAAATCTAATTCTTTAATTCTGTTGTTAGACTCTCTCAGCCGAAGGTTCAAAAACAGAGTTACCTGTTCTCGCCGGACTTTCTGAAGAAGACGACCTGTCCGGTATTTCTTTTCCCCAAACTGTTCGGTTTGTTCATTCAAACTAGTAGTCATGTTATTTAAGTAGTAGAACCATGAACCAGTGGTCTGAGTAAAAACCGGTAATTACAGTGAAGAAGACGAACCTAAAAACGGGTTAAGAGTAAATAAAATTCGGATAATTAACGGGTTAGACACACAGTCCAGCGGTGGACTGTGTGCAAAGTTTATATACGAGTCCCGAGTTCGATCCTTACTACACACACTCTGCGTAATAAACATTCCTTTTTATTCATGAACTAACCGGGTTGAAACGAGTAGTTGTTAAGTATAATATAAATCAAGAATATAACCGGGTTAGACACACAGTCCAGCGGTGGACTGTGTGCAAAACATACTACACGTCGCGCGATCGAGTCCCGTCACAAACACCGGTTCAATGAGATTAAAACGTTTTGCAAAATAAAGGAATTTTCGGTAAATTCGAATAAGTGTATAAATGTAATTAAAACTGGATTTCTAACGGGTTAGTCACGTAGCTCAGTTGGTAGAGCTACGTGCGCGTGAACGGAAGGTCACCGGTTCGAATCCCGCTCGGCGCAAGTATTTACCGCTGACCGAACCGGTCAACGGTCAACGGTCAAACAGTAAAAAAAATATTATTTTTTTTAAATATTTATTTGTTTAATTTAAATTAAAAATCAATTAAAAATACTTAAAAATAACATTTTTAAGGATAGAAAATAGCCATAAACTCACAAAAATATATCTAAAAATCCCATTAAAATCTTTAATAAAATTCATCCATTTAATATATTTTTCCTATTATCATTTAGGTTAGTGATTCCTCGTTGACTCGCTTCGTCTAAATCGTGCGCATCTCACCAACTCAAATCCAACGCACCCAATGTGAGTGAACCCTTCAAATTCCCCGTTTTAATCACGTTTTTGGGGTGTATCATGTGTCTTGTTCATTTACTTATTATAACTAGGTTATTGTGCATATATCATATCATGACATGTGTGTTAGTTGTTGCTGATAAGTAGTTATTATTGTTTGCAAATTATTATTTCAGTACATGCAATTGCTGAGGCCGTAGCTCCCCATCCCTCGAGGTTGAGTTTGATCCCCATTTTATTATGCGGTTGATCAGGGCGTGCCCGCACGATCGGCTCCGTTTGATTGAGCCTTGATCGGTCATTTTATTTACATTTCAATACATGCAATACGCTCGGCTCCGTTTGATTGAGCCTTGAGTGCACAGTTCAATTTACATTTCCAGTTCATGCAATACGTTCGGCTCCGTTTGATTGAGCCTTGAGCGCACAGTTCAATTTACATTTTCAGTTCATGCAATACGATCGGCTCCGTTTGATTGAGCCTTGATCTCACAGTTCATTTATGTTAATTATCATATGATGTTGGTATGTTCATGTATGCTATCGATTGTTAATGTATGTTATAATTGTAACTGATGCTGCCATTGCTTGATTTCATACATATGCTCTTTTATGGTTATGCACAATATTTTATTGATAAACTAACCAGAAAATCATTATCAATGTTTATCTATAAGGTTCACTCGCCAACTTATGTTGACCCAAAAACCTCCCATTTTACACATGATACAGGTGAACCAGCAGCAGCTAGGAACACGTAGGACCTGGATTAGAAGAAATAAAACGATTTAGTATTTGGATTATTATGTTTGGTTATTTTCCTTTGTAATGAATGAACATGTTTGAATGTTTGAGAAATGTAACTTTGACTTCATTTAATAATGAAACATAATAGTAAATGTCATGTGCTTTGGTGATAACCCAATTATGCCCCGACTCTTATTTCCGCTGCGGGTCGGGGTGTGACAGATTGGTATCAGAGCCATGACTATAGGGATATAGGATAGGTTATTAGACCCTTAGAGCCTATACTATAGTCGATTAGAAACTTATAAGAATTTTGTGTGTTATATGCCAAACTTCATGATGTTTATATGTTTATGTTAAAATGTTACATTTTATATTGTTCAAGCATGTTCATAAGTATGTATTATCAAATAATGCCTATCATGAAATCGTATGATCATAATATATCACATCCATGCAAGCACACACCACATCATGATTGATTTTACAACGATTTTCGTGTTTTCAAATCTCATCAAAGTGAGTTCTCATGACGGGCATGTAGTAACTGGAAGGGTACTAGTACCAGTAGTCGGAACGTCCTGTCTAGGCTGGCATTCGTATAAATCCAAAATAAAGGACCAGTTTGCCTACCTGGGGACTAACGATGAGAGTACGAAATACCTATTAGGCCAAAGCATGCTATACCAAACGTCGTGAGAGCTAATCCCACTTTGAGTTGTCATTGTGTCTACACCTGGACACGTTCCGACCAAACATCTCATGAACATATTTTGTGGTTAGCATTCGGGGATGCGAGTGTTAAATTGCCAATACTAATGTGAATCCTACCAAGCCAATAGCCATGGGGGCCCACATGACTATATAGGTGAAGGTATGGGGGACATTTGAGGCCCAACATGAGCGAACCCAAGACATCCTTCGGATGTAGTTGCATTATTGATATTTATGTTATTTTCATTTTATTTTTTTTTAAGACACATGACACCTAAAAAGATACCATAAACTCACAATCTCCTCATTTTATGATCCTGTAGATGTCGTTTAGACCGCATCGAAGGAGTAGGAAATCGGAAAATTCTCGGGAACGTTTGGCCACTCATATCGCGAATCAAATGGCCACGATATTACCTGACATCGTAGTACAAGTACAACAAGCTCTTGCTGCAAATCCTACTAACCCTCCTCAACAACAGGACCAGACCATCAACAACCCTCCTACCATCAAATGCTCCTACAAACATTTTAAGTCCTGCGATCCCCAAAATTCGAAGGGACTGAGGGAGTTACTGCTCTCCTACATTGGTTCGAGGAGATGGAAAACGTTTTCTTAAACTGCGATTGTCCTGAGGATCGCAAGGTTCGTTATGCCACCGGGAGACTACTTGGTGTAGCCCTCACTTGGTGGAATACGGAGAAAGGAAAGAGGGGAACGGAAGATGCGATGGCCTTAACTTGGGAGGAGTTAAGGGAAATCATGACTAGGCGATTCTGTCCTAGGAGTGAAATTAAGAAATTGGAAGATGAATTTCATGCCTTGAAACAAAAAGATGGTGATCACTCTACTTACAACAAGAGGTTCTTGGAGTTGAACCAGATGGTACCAAACTTATTCACTCCAACCTACCGTCTGATCGAACATTACATTCGAGGACTTCCCTCGAAAATCCAAGATTCGGTCCTCAGCGTTTCACCGGTAACATTAGAAGCTGCCATGGAATTGGCGACAGAACTGACCGAAAATCGAATTCGCAATGGGAAGTTCAAGGAGGAAAAGAAGAAAACCCCTGCTGAGGGACAAACCTCAAACCACCCCACTCCTTCCTCTAAATTTGCTAAAAAGAGGAAGCGTAACAACAGGAACTTTGCAGTCACCCACACCAACACCCCTGTTCCTGCTGCACCCATCACTCAAACCACTCCTTCACCCGCGCCATACAAAAGACCATACACAGGACCACTACCAAAATGTAACCGTTGTCAGTATCACCACTCCCCTGACTACCCTTGCCAATACTGTACCAGCTGCGGTCGCGCTGGACACACTGTTCAACACTGCCGCGCGCCTCAACGAACAAACCGCCATCAACCTATAATCCAAACTCACCAACAATTTATGGGTCAAGCCCAACAACAACAGCCATTTCCACCCACTCCACATTTAGCCCAAACATACTATCAACCCAACTACCCTATGGGCCAACCTATGCGGGCATGTTTCAATTGTGGAGATCCAAGTCATTTTAGGAACACATGTCCAAGGCTGGTCAATATTATTCATGCTCAGGCCCAAGCCAACCCTGTGAACCAAGCAAACCAAGCTCCTCCACCTGCTAGAGGAAGGGCTTTCAATATTAACGCAAACCAGGCCAGAGCTGACGGCAATGTGGTCAACGGTACGTTTCTTATAAATGGTAGATATGCCTCTATGTTATTTGATACTGGTGCGGATAGAAGTTTCGTGTCATTAGAGTTTGAACCTATCTTAAGTAAAAATCAAGATAAGCTCGTGGAATCCATAACGGTGGAAGTTGCAGATGGAAAACCAGTTTCGTTAGACTCTATTTTACGCAACTGTACGCTCACCCTAAACGACCACGATTTCTCAGTCGATCTTATTCCTATGAAGCTGGGAAGTTTCGACATCATAATCGGAATGGATTGGCTCAGTCAGCATAATGCGAAAGTTGTATGTCGTGAGAAATTTATTCGTATTCCTCTTTCAAACGGTCAGACTCTTCGAATTATTGGAGAAACCTCGGCGAAAGGACTCAACTTAATGTCTTGTCTTCAAGCTCAAAAATACCTTCGCAAGAATTATGTCGCGTTTTTAGCCCATATCATCAAGAAGGGGACCTCAGAGAAGAAACTTGAAGATATCCCTGTGGTAAAAGATTTTCCACAAGTTTTTCCTGACGACATTTCAGGACTTCCTCCAATCAGAGATGTCGAATTTCGTATCGATCTTATACCTGGTGCTACACCAGTGGCAAAATCTCCATATAGGTTAGCCCCCTCTGAAATGCAAGAGCTAGCCAGTCAATTGCAAGAGTTGACTGACAAAGGATTTATACGCCCCAGCTCGTCGCCTTGGGGTGCACCTGTACTCTTTGTAAAGAAGAAGGATAGATCTTTTCGCATGTGCATCGACTACAGAGAGCTCAACAAGTTAACTATCAAAAATCGATATCCTTTACCTCGTATAGATGACCTTCTTGACCAACTACAAGGTGCCAGTTGCTTTTCGAAAATCGACCTTCGATCGGGCTATCATCAGCTTAGAGTGCATGAAGAAGATGTCCCTAAAACTGCTTTTCGAACTCGATATGGTCACTATGAATTCATGGTTATGCCATTTGGATTAACCAACGCACCAGCTGTTTTCATGGACCTAATGAATAGAGTCTGCAAACCTTACCTTGATCGATTTGTTATTGTTTTCATCGACGATATTCTTATCTATTCAAAATCTAAAACGGATCATGAGCGTCATCTGCGACTTGTTCTTGCACTTCTAGAAAAGGAAAAGCTTTATGCCAAGTTCTCTAAATGTGAATTCTGGTTAAAAGAGGTGCAATTTCTCGGGCATGTAGTCAATGACAAAGGAATACATGTGGACCCATCAAAGATCAAAGCAGTTCAAGAATGGCAAGCTCCACGTACGCCAACTGAAGTAAGGTCTTTTCTTGGACTTGCTGGTTACTATCGTCGATTCATTTCAAACTTCTCTCGCATTGCGGTGCCACTCACGGCTTTAACCCATAAGGGGAAACCATTTGTATGGGGGCCCAAGCAAGAAGAAGCTTTTCAAACTTTCAAGCGAAAACTTTGTGATGCACCAATCCTCACTCTTCCTGAAGGTTCTGATGATTTTGTAGTCTATTGCGACGCGTCAGGACAAGGATTAGGTTGCGTTCTCATGCAAAGAGGAAAAGTCATAGCTTATGCCTCAAGGCAACTCAAGACACACGAAAAGAACTACACCACTCATGACCTTGAACTTGGAGCCGTTGTATTCGCTCTTAAGATATGGAGACATTATCTTTATGGTACGAAGTGTGAAATATACACTGACCACAAGAGTCTTCAACATATCTTCAATCAGAAAGAGTTAAATATGAGGCAACGAAGATGGGTCGAACTCCTAAATGATTACGACTGTGAAATCAGATACCACCCTGGTAAAGCAAATGTGGTGGCTGATGCACTTAGTCGAAAGAGTTATGCGAACTCCATTCATCTTCTATGTTCGCAAATTATAACCAATATTAAGGATCAAATTCGAGAAGCTCAACACGTTTCAATAACAGAGGAGGATGTACAAAAAGAGATGTCTTGTGGAGCCGAGCTAAAGCTGGAAACTAAATCTGATGGTATTTTGTATTACCTAGATCGTATATGGATTCCTAACCATATCAATCTTCGTGAGACACTCATGCATGAAGCCCATAAGTCGCGATATTCTATACACCCAGGAGCCGATAAGATGTATCAAGACCTACGGTACACCTATTGGTGGCCTGGAATGAAGAAAGATATTGCCGTTTTTGTTTCCAAGTGTCTCACTTGTTCTAAAGTAAAGGCTGAACACCAAAGACCCTCAGGACTTCTAGTCCAACCAGAAATACCTGTCTGGAAGTGGGAAAATATAACCATGGATTTCATTACCGGGTTACCTCGCACTTCTAGTGGGTATGACACCATATGGGTGATTATAGACCGACTTACAAAATCAGCTCATTTTATTCCTATTCGGGAAGACTTCAAGAACGAAAAGCTTGCTCGTATTTATATCAGTGAAATCGTCAGCCGACATGGAGTTCCATTAAGTATTATTTCTGAACGTGATGGCCGTTTCACCTCACGAACATGGCAAACAGTGCAATCCGCTATGGGCACTCGACTAGATCTCAGTACCGCCTATCATCCTCAAACTGATGGACAGTCTGAGCGCACCATTCAAACCCTTGAGGATATGCTTAGAGCATGTGTCATAGACTTCAGGGGAAATTGGGACGCCCACCTACCGTTAGTCGAATTTTCGTACAACAACAGCTATCATTCTAGCATCGGCATGGCACCTTTTGAAGCTTTATATGGTCGAAAGTGTCGATCTCCTGTTTGTTGGCACGAAATTGGGGAAGCACAAATTACTGGTCCAGAATTGATCCAAGAAACCACAGATAAGATTCATCAAATCCGAAACAATCTTCTAGCGGCTCAAAGTCGTCAAAAGAGTTACGCAGATAAGCGACGGAAGCCCTTGGAGTTTAGCGTTGGTGATCATGTGCTTTTAAAAGTATCACCGTGGAAGGGAGTAGTTCGTTTTGGTCAAAAGGGAAAGCTAGCACCACGTTACGTAGGACCTTTCAAGATACTCGAAAGAGTAGGTCCTGTAGCATACAAGCTTGACCTACCGGAAGAACTCGACAGGATTCATCCCACATTCCACGTGTCGAACTTGAAGAAGTGCCTCGCTGATGAGAATCTTCATATTCCACTAGAAGATATTCAGATCGATGAATCCATGCATTTTATTGAAAGACCAGTGGAGATTATGGATTATGGAGAAAAGCGTCTACGTCGAAGTCGCATTCCTATTGTTAGGGTACGCTGGGAGTCGAAACGGGGACCTAAGTTTACTTGGGAACGTGAAGACTCAATGCGTGAAAAATACCCTCATCTTTTCCCTACTACTTCAACTGTTTAAATTTCGGGACGAAATTCCTAAAAGTAGGGGATACTGTAACATTTGTATAAATCGGGTCTCCAAAACCCGCTCCGTTTTGTAATCAAATATCAAGTTATGAAATTTCATTAAGTAATTATGAGTATTTTGAGTTTAAATGTTACATAATTAATATATAAACTAAACTATAAAAATTATATTTGATAAAAAGTTAAAATAAAATAAATAAAAAACATTTGTAGCTGACCGGACTCGAACCCGGGTCAACTGCCTCCAACGACTTATCAACCGATCTTTTAACCACTCCGCCACCAATTGTTTTCTGTTAACATTATGAAAACAATTGAATTTTATACGCAAACACGACTTAACGGTTAATGATATCTGAATAACGGAAATCGGTAAACCGAATCGCCAAATCAGTTTTGTTCGCTTAGTTAACTTATAACCGATGAATATCGGTTTCTAATTAAAGTTCAGATTGAATGAACTTCAAGTTTTGGGTTTTTGAAACCGAAAGACATTCAAACCTCAAATAATTCAGATCCCAATCATTTATACGATTCAGAACCGTCTCAAATACACTCCAATCCCTTTTCGTCGCGTTTTCAAGTCTTTTGAGCACAAGAAAACTGTCGCCGGAATTCTCTGCAAATCTCGCCGGAAAACCGTGTTCAACTCAAACCAGTAAGATTTTCCTCTCTTGCTGTTTCAATCTATTGTTAGGACACTACTAACATTAACCCGTCACTCAAAACCAGTCACAGAAGACTTTGCTGGATTTTCTGGGTTCGCCGGAGAAACTCTGGAATTCGCCGGAAACTCGCTAGTTAACGGTAAACACATTCAATCGTGCTAATAATCCATGTACTCTGGTTCAATTTCAAATCTAATTCTTTAATTCTGTTGTTAGACTCTCTCAGCTGAAGGTTCAAAAACAGAGTTACCTGTTCTCGCCGGACTTTCTGAAGAAGACGACCTGTCCGGTATTTCTTTTCCCCAAACTGTTCGGTTTGTTCATTCAAACTAGTAGTCATGTTATTTAAGTAGTAGAACCATGAACCAGTGGTCTGAGTAAAAACCGGTAATTACAGTGAAGAAGACGAACCTAAAAACGGGTTAAGAGTAAATAAAATTCGGATAATTAACGGGTTAGACACACAGTCCAGCGGTGGACTGTGTGCAAAGTTTATATACGAGTCCCGAGTTCGATCCTTACTACACACACTCTGCGTAATAAACATTCCTTTTTATTCATGAACTAACCGGGTTGAAACGAGTAGTTGTTAAGTATAATATAAATCAAGAATATAACCGGGTTAGACACACAGTCCAGCGGTGGACTGTGTGCAAAACATACTACACGTCGCGCGATCGAGTCCCGTCACAAACACCGGTTCAATGAGATTAAAACGTTTTGCAAAATAAAGGAATTTTCGGTAAATTCGAATAAGTGTATAAATGTAATTAAAACTGGATTTCTAACGGGTTAGTCACGTAGCTCAGTTGGTAGAGCTACGTGCGCGTGAACGGAAGGTCACCGGTTCGAATCCCGCTCGGCGCAAGTATTTACCGCTGACCGAACCGGTCAACGGTCAACGGTCAAACAGTAAAAAAAATATTATTTTTTTTAAATATTTATTTGTTTAATTTAAATTAAAAATCAATTAAAAATACTTAAAAATAACATTTTTAAGGATAGAAAATAGCCATAAACTCACAAAAATATATCTAAAAATCCCATTAAAATCTTTAATAAAATTCATCCATTTAATATATTTTTCCTATTATCATTTAGGTTAGTGATTCCTCGTTGACTCGCTTCGTCTAAATCGTGCGCATCTCACCAACTCAAATCCAACGCACCCAATGTGAGTGAACCCTTCAAATTCCCCGTTTTAATCACGTTTTTGGGGTGTATCATGTGTCTTGTTCATTTACTTATTATAACTAGGTTATTGTGCATATATCATATCATGACATGTGTGTTAGTTGTTGCTGATAAGTAGTTATTATTGTTTGCAAATTATTATTTCAGTACATGCAATTGCTGAGGCCGTAGCTCCCCATCCCTCGAGGTTGAGTTTGATCCCCATTTTATTATGCGGTTGATCAGGGCGTGCCCGCACGATCGGCTCCGTTTGATTGAGCCTTGATCGGTCATTTTATTTACATTTCAATACATGCAATACGCTCGGCTCCGTTTGATTGAGCCTTGAGTGCACAGTTCAATTTACATTTCCAGTTCATGCAATACGTTCGGCTCCGTTTGATTGAGCCTTGAGCGCACAGTTCAATTTACATTTTCAGTTCATGCAATACGATCGGCTCCGTTTGATTGAGCCTTGATCTCACAGTTCATTTATGTTAATTATCATATGATGTTGGTATGTTCATGTATGCTATCGATTGTTAATGTATGTTATAATTGTAACTGATGCTGCCATTGCTTGATTTCATACATATGCTCTTTTATGGTTATGCACAATATTTTATTGATAAACTAACCAGAAAATCATTATCAATGTTTATCTATAAGGTTCACTCGCCAACTTATGTTGACCCAAAAACCTCCCATTTTACACATGATACAGGTGAACCAGCAGCAGCTAGGAACACGTAGGACCTGGATTAGAAGAAATAAAACGATTTAGTATTTGGATTATTATGTTTGGTTATTTTCCTTTGTAATGAATGAACATGTTTGAATGTTTGAGAAATGTAACTTTGACTTCATTTAATAATGAAACATAATAGTAAATGTCATGTGCTTTGGTGATAACCCAATTATGCCCCGACTCTTATTTCCGCTGCGGGTCGGGGTGTGACATTTTTATGCCCATCTCTAGGCCCAACGAATCAACGATGATCACTAAAGGTTTCGGCTTAAGGCCCATGAAAAATGGCTCCGTCTGTGGTCATTCAACATAGCCCAGCCCAAATTACGAGTTTATATCTTTGCAGTCGTGGGCTCATGGTTAAATGCTTTTAAAGCAAAACCTGTTACTTTGATAGTGTGACGACTGACGGTGTGGTAATAGAGGTGCACATGGCCGGGTTTTCTGAATACCCGGGTTCAGGTATATATATTGGTACGGGTATCACCGGGTATTGGTAATAGTCGGGTCGGGTTCGGGGATTGTAATAGTCTGGTTGGGTTCGGTATTGGCCAGGAAAATCATACCTGGTGTACCGAGTTCGGAATCGGGTTTTTTTCCCGGGTATAAAATACCCTATTTGCGGGCATAGAAAACCATGGTTTCTGGTATAGGGAAACCATTATGTATGCGTTTTTGTTTTTTCTCGGTGTTTTTCAAGTGATGTGATTTAACCTAAACTTGAAACCATTATATTTACCGGGACTTGGGGGCTAAAATCTGCCCAAAAGACAAGCCCATCGACATTATAGTCATTAAAAAACGGCTCCTGAACTCATCAGCTGTGCTACAATGGTAAAGCACGGTCCAGGTATTGTCAAAACCTGGTGTGGGTATCATTAAAACCCGGGTACGGGTATTTAAAAACCCGGGTATAAAACGAGTTGAAAAAAACTCAGGTTCGGGTTCTCACAGCTCATACCATACTGGACCCTACCCTATGGTAGGGTCAGGTTTGGGTTCATGTTTACAATACCCGGGTCTGGGTTTTTTGTGCACCAGTAGGTGGTAACAAAGCATGTTACAAAGGAAAACTACCGTGGTGGTAACAAAGCATGTTACAAAGGAAAACTACCGTCTAGGGATGAGCATGGTACCCGTTCAGTACCGAACCAGTACAACGGAGAAATTTGGTACCAGAACAAAAAAAAAGGGAAAAATGGGTATCAGTACCGAATATACCCGATACGGTTCGGTACCAGTATTCGATACCAAATGCTCATCCCTACTACCGCTTTTATTTTCGTCAAATTTTTTTTGAATGACAATATGTGATTCTACTACTCCATTAGAACAATAAAACTGACAACATTTGCTTCTAATAATCAATTTTACATGCATTTATTTTTAAGACTTTGATATGATATAACATAAACTGACATATCTTTATATTTTTTGTTTAGAATTGATATATAACAATGTTATAAATTATTTACATAAAATATTAATTAATCAAATTAAAAGCACCCTGTCGATTACCTTATGTTGCATTAGTAACCCATTGTTCGAGTCTCTCCTAAAGCAAAAATGGGATGGGTTGATTTAAAGGTTATATCATGGTGAGCTTTCGAGTGGCAGATTTTCTCTGGTATGGTGGTGCACCGGTGTAACACCCTGTAAAATCGTGTCCAATAGTATAGTGACACGTGTTGTATTTTTAAATATGTTCTATTAAAGACCAATAAGGACTAAAGGCGTCAACATGCTCAAACTGAGCCTCTGAGTGACGGTCCGATGTCAACATGCATAAATAACAGCCTCTGAGTGACTGATACGTCAACATGCTTAAATCAATAGCCTCTGAGTGACTGATATGTCAACATGCTTGAAATTTAGCCTCTGATTGACTGATATGTCAACATGCTTGAAATTTGGCCTCTGAGTGACTGATACGTCAACATGCCCAGCCTCTGAGTGACATTGGAATCAACATGCTTATAATAAGCCTCTGAGTGATCCTTTGTGAAGTCTTAACTCTCATACGTGCCATTTGTTGGACGAGAGAGTTCAATTTTGTAAATATGTGAAAGTTGGATAATTGATGGATTAAAAGTGTCAACATGTTAATTTATACCTCTGAGTGACCTTTTAACGAACCGAGAGCTCGACAATGTCCAGGCATAATCCCGGGTATGCCAAGTATTGGCTACGGAGGGCTAAAAGTGCCAAAAAGGTGTTTAAAAAGGTTTTTAGAAGCTTTTTAAAGTTTAGAGGCTAAAGTGTCAAACTTTGAAACTGGCCGTGGGGCGGTCGCGGGCCGCGAGAGACCAGGCCTGGGTCTCTCGCGGGGCGCGAGAAGGCCTCTGTTGCAGAAAGTTTTGTTTGGTCTCCAAGCAAAACTCCAAAACCATTTAACTCGAAACCATGGCTTCTCTAAACTGCTATGCCACGTTTTGAGACATTTGTAAGCTCCTTCTTACACCCCTAAACACCTGGCTTCACCTTCTTTGAGTTCTCCAACTATAAATAGGTGTTCAAATGTTCATTCCAACTTGCACCTTTCTAAAACATAACTCTTCTCCCTCCTCTGGAAGTTCCTAGCTGAAAGGAGCATCCAACTTAGTTCTCTTGCATTGTAGGAACTTCTTGTAAGTGTTCCTTGCTCTTGCATTTTCGTTTATAGGCTTTTATAGCCAAAAGTCAAGCGTTTTCGTAAAAACGCTTTGACTTTCGGTTAAGAACAATATGGTCCAGTCATTATTCGAAATGAACATGGCTAAGTGATCGTAATAAGGTAGGTGTTAATCCCTATAAAGGGCACCTCCTGAAGATCACGTTTGCTAGACCAATTGACAGGTCAAAGTTATGATATTAAAAAGTCAAACAGGCCATTTTTCGGAAAAAAATATAAATTGATCTTATATATGTTATGAAACATGTTTTGATACTTAAACAAGTTGCTAATAATTATTAGAACATGTAAGAACATGTTCAGCTCGTCAACTTCAGTTCTAGGGTCGGTTCGCAACCGAAAGTCGCAAAGTTTGACTTCTACTTTGACTTTCGATTCTGACCCGATTTAGATTAGTTACCTACTGATCTAAAGTTGCATTATGATCATAATATTATGTAACATAAACCTTTGAGGTTATATTACAAGATCATAATCAGAATCCAAGTTTATGCACAAGTTCCATAATTATGTCATATTTGACCAAAATGCCATTTTTACATAAAACAAGATTTTAACTGGTAATGAACTTGAAAATGAGTTTCCTACTGATGTAATATTATAATTAGGATTATTTGGGATGTTAAACCAAGTTATAAACTGAGTTTTCAAACAAGTCCTTAAACTATGTCAATAAATGACGGTTTTAGCCCTTGTGGCTTATAAAATGGTTTTAATCAAATATTTTCAAGTTAAATCGTTTACCTACTGATAAGTTGTATTAAATAACATGTTTTAAACATTTTAATCTGACATTAATATCACTTTTCGTAAACATCGCTTAAAAACGTCATTACGACATAAGCGACGTTTCGACGCATAGTATGGTTTTAAACCATATTATTGACCAAGACTTGATACCTACTGACTTTAAAACTTATTTTAAAAATATTTACAGTAGGTACATGTTATAAACTCAGAATCCCAAATAAATGCCCCTTCGGTGCATACTTTAGTCATAAAAGATAATTTACACATATAATTGATATCCTATTGATATTATATCATAACTAAAATATGTTTACCTAATACTCATGATTATAAACTTATAATATGTTTAAGTTCCTTTTATACGGTATATAATTACCGAAATGCCCTTATGAGGCATAGTTTCGTTTTAAAACCATAACGGGCATACAAGTTAATATCCTACTGATATCTTAACTTATTTAAAGTATAATGGCATATAGAACTTTTCCATGACTTGTCCGGTTACCCGATATCGCTATTATGCGCACAGTTACGTATATGTAACTATTTTACGGAATTTAATCGAAACGGGTTTAACCTTGTCATTTAAGTTTTAAAATCCAGAATGTTAATAGTTTACCCATATTAAACAAGTCAAGGTACTTGTTGGGATTAAACTACATTCTATCCAATCATCGTTTAATCTAGCGTCATACGTTTTGATCAAGTACGCTAGTCGGTCTAAGTCTATGACTTAAATAAGACCGTTAGTATTTAATTGGTTAGTTTATGCCATAATCCAGACTAGAGACTTGCCGGTAAATGCTATCTTCACTTAGTCCTTTTTGTGTATGGCTGAATTATTAAAAATTAAAGAAGGCTAGCCCAGGTAAATACTCTCGACTTATTTCCCTATACGGGCTTGGGTTACGGTAAATTATTACCGCTTGGTCGGAAATGGGATAATCGAACGCCGATTTGGAATAGAAATCCGCATATTTTGTTTTAATCAGTTTTGTTTGATAAATTAAGCATCGGGGGTTAACTACCGTGTCCTGGATATCCTCGGCTCATTACAATCAAAATGGCCACGACCTTAGCGTGGGTGTAGGCATACACCCAATAGACGCTCAATTATGCATTCCCACAAGGTTGGGAGGAACTGACTCCTTCGGGAGTCCAAAGTGGCGTGTACGTTATTGTGTCTCGGTTTTCGTGCCGAGCCCCGTATGTATGACAAACATGTAAATCTGTTAAAAAGGTTGGACGGTCAATTAACCCAAGTTATAAAAAGATTTTTGTGCTGATACGCACCTAAAACATTTTTGAAATGTTTTCAAAATGAGTCAGTTGGTGTATTTACCAGCGAAAGCTGACGTATTTTCAAAAGACTAATCTGCAGGTACAATACGAAAATAGGCCGGAAGTGCTCGGTAGTGATAGAGGATCTTGCAAATCCTAAATGTGCCCAAAGTCTGTTTTGTATTATTTCCATGTACATTTTATGATCCGCCTGTGGATCTTCTATTACAAGCTTGTATATTATTTTGTATTTTCGAACATTCGGTTTGTAATAGTAATTTTACTCCAAGACTTCCGCTGTGCTGTGTTTAATTGACTATGATGTTATCAACTGTCGTCACGATACTCCCCATCCGGGCCCACTGGTGTTTGGATTTCGGGGTTGGAAATCCGGGGTGTGACAACTGGGTCACCAACGTCGTCTGCGTTTGCGGGCACATATGACTTTTTGTCATTGAGTTTACCCGAATAATCAGGCTTTTGTTAATTGTTTTAAAGAAGTGCTCGGGTTACATGACGTAATCATAGTAATTTAATTACACTGGATCACCGCTTTTTTGGATGATTTTTAAACAACTTAAACATGTAAATTTCACAAGTGGTATGTGTACTGTGTTACATTGGATAATCACTTTTTTAGATTATCTTTAAACAACTTATTTAAACGAGTAAATTATACGAGTGTTACGTGTTTATGGATTTTGTCATTTTTTTTGGAAAGATGAATTTTTTGTAAGACTTGAACTCAAGACTTCACACTTATAAAAAAGGTTTTGTCTTGCCACTTGACCACCAACCCAAGTGGTTATGGATTTTGTCATAATATTTGAAAACTTACGAACTATGTCCGTGTTATGACTAGGCCCCTCACTATCGCTAATTTTTTTATGACACATCCGGTGCCAAACCTCTTACAGTCAATCATCACTCGCTCTCATATTTTTTTTTGTGGCAACGAAGATTGAGAGAAGATGAAGAAACCAAACATCATTGCTTCCCTCTTTTGTTTGTGGCCGTCATCGTTAGAGTTTGTGTTTGTGTTTGGGACAACAACCCATTGTTCAGCCAGTTGCCACCGTAGTCCCAATTTCGTCTTGGATCCCTCTAGGATTGATATAAAAGAACATTATGTTATCGTTTCAAATATTTCAGGGGGTTTGAAGGTTAGGGTTGTAAAGCAAGAAAAATGCAATTTACTCTTTATTCTCTTCTCGATTAAATCTCTAAATTTTGTTTTTAATTAATTAGAAAGATAAAAAAAAATATCGTATGATAATTTTGTTTACTTACACATTAAATAAATTTAATTTAGGTTTAAATAAAACAAGCAAAGTCTAAGAACTTATATAATAGTTTAAGAACCTAATTAACTCAAAGTCAACTTTCTTTAACAAATTACTACACTTTTGATATAGCTCTAGTGTTTTAGTCTATGGTAATCATTAGTAAATTACATAAATCCATCAAGTGGTTTATATAAAATTGCAATTTTTGTAATTAGCTTTGTGAAATTACAATATCTTTGTTGTCCATAATTTGAACTTGTGACACTTGTAATCCTTAAAATAGATGTTCATTAACAAGTTATTAAATCATGGCATGTGTGTTATACATGAAAGCATTATTCTCTCTCTCTTATTTTTATTAGCCTCATACAATGATGTTCTATCCAATAAAGTCAAAATCAAACTTTGACATGAACATAGGGGAAGAAACCCACTACACATCCATTTGAGGGGATCATGTGAGTCGTGAGTTTTAAAAATGGGATGACATCTGTAGTTTTAAATGGATAATTTCATACAAATCATATGACCGTTTCACAAATAGTTTGGTGATTTGGTTCAAATTTACAAATTGCATGTTTTGTGTTTGGGGTGTAACACAAAAGTTATGGTAATAAAACTGTTGAATTTGAATAGAATGCCAACTTTTACTAGAAAAAAAACAAACCATCTCCCTAAGGTTACTCTTTTTTTCTTAAAAAAAAAAACCCAATCTCTAACATTTAACACGATGGTCAAGACGGTGTGAGACTCATCAAGGCTTCAAATTAGAAGAAAACGGTCAAGTTTTTGTACTAATTTTGATACATTACATATGAAATTTGAGATTTCTTTTAAGATCCTTATTTTTTAGTGTTGTTTTATGATCGATTTGTTTTATTCTCGTTACTATGTATGTAGATACATATACATTTAAATAGTAATTGTTTAATGGTATCTGACCAATGATTTGTAGTCCCTTTTTTCATAAGATACAGAGCAATTTTGACCACATAAGGGAGGTGGGTCGAATTATTGATCAAAATTTAGGGGTTTTATTTACTTATCTAAAATTAAAAGGGGGAAATGTGGGCAGTTGAGAGTATCTAGGGCCTTGTTTTTAAAGATATATTTATAACTCGGTTATAACCATATGTGTCATCCAGGTTCAACAACAGAAGCGATATAATTAATAAATCTTTGCATAGTTTTTCCCAAAGAAGAAAAACATCCATGTTTTCTTTGCAGGGGACCCTCCTTCATTACAATAACTCATGAAAGGCCTACAAGTTGCAAATCAGATTACACAATTGGTGCATCAATCAAGTTTTAAAAAGAAAAAATTGACCAGAAATTTATCAAAAAATTGTGTGTTGAAAACATAGAGTAAATGCCAAAAATAGCGATATACTTTTGATAGTGATTGGTTTTAACAATTATAATTTTTTCTATCCGTTTGGTGATTAGGACGTAAAAACATATAAAAATTATAAGCACATGAGTAAAAGAAAACTCAATTGATAGCGGATAGAAAAACTTCAATACTCTAAGTAGATTGTCCAAAGAAATTCCGATTGCCAAAAAGTATTATAAAACTAACAAAAAAATCATGAAAAATAAGTTGTATGGGTCTAGGGACACCGTGGCAACCTCAGATTCTTATTAATTAAGTAGTGTAGATACATATGTGCTTTTGACACGAAATCATGATTCACAAAATCAAATCAAAACAAACTCGTTACAATTTGAATCCCATAAATGCAAATCAATCCCATTGGAAATTTAACGTATTGAGTCTTCGCGTTCCCAAGTAACTTGAAAGAGATGCGGGCATTTTTCACGCATTGAGTATTCGCGTTCCCAAGTAAACTCAGGTCCTCGTTTTGACTCCCAACGCACCCTTACTATCGGGATCCGACTTCGTCTTAAACGCTTCTCACCGAAGTCCATGATTTCTACAGGTCGTTCAACGAAATGCATTGACTCATCAATCTGAATATCTTCTAACGGTATATGGAGATTTTCGTCGGCAAGGCACTTTTTCAAGTTTGATACATGGAACGTGGGATGAATCCTGTTGAGTTCTTCTGTAGGTCAAGCTTATAGGCTACAGGCCCAACTCTCTCGAGTATTTTGAATGGTCCCCCGTAGCGTGGTGCTAGCTTGCCTTTTTATTCAAAACGAACCACTTCCTTACATGGTGATACTTTCAATAGTACCTGATCGCCAACACAAAACTCAAGTGGTTTTCGTCGTTTATCAGCGTAACTCTTTTGACGACTCTGAGCTGCTAGAAGATTATTACGGATTTGAAGAATCTTATCGGTTGTTTCTTGGATCAATTCGGGTCCAGTGATTTGTGCTTCACCGATTTCGTGCCAACACACAGGAGATCGGCACTTACGACCATATAATGCTTCAAAAGGAGCCATACCGATGCTCAAATGATAGCCATTGTTGTATGAAAATTCAACTAATGGTAAGTGAGTATCCCAATTACCCTTGAAGTCGATGACACACGCTCGCAACATGTCTTCAAGAGTTTGTATGGTGCGCTCGGATCGACCATCAGTTTGAGGGTGAAAAGCGGTGCTGAGATCCAAGCGTGTGCCTAAAGCTGACTGTACGGCTTGCCATGTTCGTGAAGTAAAACGCCCATCTCGATCCGAGATGATGCTAAGGATATACATAACCAGATGAGTGTGAAGTTTGGATTTTATGGGGGTGGTAACGTTTCTAGTAAGGGTTGAATACCCTGCTACAGGAATCGCTTTTTGATGCCTGAGGTGTAGAAGTGAAAAGCGTTGCAATACGGAGATGACTAACTGGATATGGTCTCATGATAAAGGGTTTTGAGAAAATCGAAGCGTCGAAAAGATAAAGTTACATCACATAATGAAATTACCAACCATGCCGCTATCCAAATTAAGATTGACACTACTTACACGGAACTTCCCATAACCGTTTAACAATGCTTTTGATCACCTGACAAGAATACTTATATATAGGAAGTACTTGCGGTGTATCCACCATATCCTTGTCAAATTTTCATCGGCCTTGTTATTAAGTCATGATTAGCTCTATGTGACTCGTCCTAAAAACTACCAAACATAAACAAACACAACTGCTAATGCTTTGAGTCTCGAATCCGAGGAAAACGAGACTGAATGACGGCGATACCTCCCTCGTGTGTTATGAGGAAGTTGTCAGTCTATGAAAAAGTGAGACACAACCCAACTTCCCTAAATGATGAGATGGGGTTCGCCATGATGTATGATAACATGAAATTTAATTGATGAATAGAGACATGTATGAGACAAATTGACATAGCGTGATATAATTTGCGTTAATAAAATCATTATTACTCAATTTAAAACAATGGTAACTTGAATAGTCAGAACAATAACTGGGATCTATTAAAGCTTGGATTGGGAATAAAAATAAAATAAACAACTGAAGCAGAGTCTTGAGTCTTCATGACGTAAGAAAGGCTAGTTAGGTTGTTCGTTCGCACCGTTGTTGACCTCAACTGGGTTTGCGTTGATGTTGTAGGCTCTCCCTCTTGCTGGTGGAGGTGTTGGGTTTGCCTGATTCGCTTGGTTAACTGGGTTTGCTTGGGCTTGAGCGTTAATGATGTTAACCAGCCTAGGGAACATGTTTTTGAAGTGGGTAGGATCTCCACAATTGAAACAAGCTCTAACATAAGGTACCATGGAATAGTTCGGCTGTTGGTAGGGTTGGGTTATGTTTTGGGCAAGAGGTGGAGCATGGTTTTGAGGAGCGCGGCAAGTGTTATTCAAATGGCCATAACGCCCACAATTGGCACACATTCGACAAGGTAAGATGGGTTGGTGGTGATAATGGTAGGTGTTGCATTGAGGGTGGGGACCAGTGTAGGGTTTCTTGTTTGGGTATGCTGGGTTGGGTGCCACTTGGGTGATTAAGATGGCTTGGAGGGGTACGGCTTGTGGAGTTGGCTGACTGGTTTGGGTGACAGCAAAATTTTTCCCGTTTCATTTTTTTTGGCAGTGAATCGAGAAGAGGATTCGACTTGAGTTGGGTTTGGGGTTTCAGTCGGTGTTTTGCTACTTGCATCCTCCTTCTTCTCATCCTTGAAATCCTCATTCCTTATGTGGTTTTCAGTGAGCTCAGTGGCTAGCTCCATTGCTGCTTCCAGAGTTGCAGGCACGGTACTCATTACAGAGTCTTGAATTTTCGAGGGAAGACCCCGAATATAGTGCTCAATCAAACGGTATAGAGGAGTGAACAAGTTGGGAACCATTTGATTCAACTCGAGAAACCTCTTGTTGTAGGTTATATGGTCTCCCTCCTTTTGTTTCAATAAATAAAATTCATCTTCTAACTTCTTGATTTCACTTATTGGACAGATGCGTCTGGTCATGAGTTCTCTTAATTCTTCCCAAGTTAGGGCTATAGCGGATTAGACGCCTCTTCTGCCTTTTCGGCATTCCACCAAGTGAGTGCTACCCCAAATAGACGACCAGTAGCATAACGAACCTTACGGTCGTTGGGACAGTCACGATTTAGAAAAGTACTCTCCATCTCTTTAAACCACCGAAGGAGAGCAGTGACTCCTTCAGTTCCTTCGTATTTTGGAGGGTCACATGAGTTGAAGTGCTTGTAAGTACACTTAGTGGTGTTTGTTGGAGGGTTGGCAGTATTTTGCCCCTCTTGGTTGATTGGGTTGACAGGGTTAGCGGCGAGAGCTTGTTGAACTTGAATTACAATATCGAGAATCACGGCTACCATTTGTTGAGCTATTTGAGCAGTCATACGTTAGCCAGATTTTCCTGATCTCCTACCTCTACGAGAGTGCCTATAAGACATCTACAGGAAATACGTAACGAGATTATGAGTTTGGCGTATAGGTGTCATGTGTCGCATTTAGAAATTAACATCCACAAAACAAGTAAGAAAAATAAATTTACTACATCCATAGGATGTCTTGGGCCTTGCTCATGTTTGGGCCCCCATATGTCCCCCATACTTGGCCTAGGTAGTCATGTGGGCCCCCATGACTATTGGGCTTCGTAGGGTTCACATTGGTTTTGTCCTGTTAACACTTGCACCACCCGAATGAAAATCGTAAAACATGATTGACAAATATAAGGTCGGAAGGTGTCCTGGTGTAGACACAGTGACAACTCAAAGTGGAGTTGGTTCACACAACGTTTGGAGTGGCACGCTTTGGCCTATTAGGTCATTCGTACTCTCATCGTTAGTCCCCAGGTAGGCAAACTGGTCCGTTATATTGGATTTATACGAATGCCAATCCTAGACAGGACGTTTCGACTACTGGTACTTGTACCATTCCAGTTACTACATGCCCGTCGTAAAACTCACTTTGATGAGATTAAAAAATGAAAACATCACAAATTTTTGAGATAGAAAGCATGAAAATGTTTAAATATGTGAAAATTGAGACGTGCGTGATGCGTATATATGTAAGCATGTTATGTTAATAATATGTGTAACACATTAAATATCACACAAAATCATATAGTAGTGGGAGTGCTTGCATGTATTTGTGTGTGAGAGAAATGTAAAACAAGTAAACATCATGAGTTTGCATGTAACCAACTTGTATCCCTATAGTATAAGCTCTAAGGGTCTAATAACATGTCATATATCCCTATAGTCAAAAGCTCTGATACCAATCTGTCACACCCTGACCCGTAACGGAAATGGTAGTCGGGGCATGATTGGGTTTTCATCAAAGCTCATGACATTTACTATAACAAGGTTTCATATTTATTAATTTAAATTAAAAGGGGAATTTCCATCAAACACAATAACCATACAAGCACAAGATTGTTCTAAACATGACATTCAAATAACGCTTTATTTTTCTTCTAAGGCCCAATCCTATGTGTTCCTTGCTTCAACTTGATCACCTGTATTATGTGTAAAAATAGAGATTTGGGTCAACAAAAGTTGGCGAGTGAATCCCGTTTAAACATTAGAAAGAATTGTTATGTTTATTAATTTAATAAAATGTGCATAAACCAAATATGAGCAAACATATATGTAATCTATCCACAAACCACATCATCTAGCAATGTACATGTGAGCATGATAAGCGATGTGCTGTGAGATCAAGGCTCAATCAAACGGAGCCGATCTAATTGAGCAACGTGATGCTCTACCCGTATGAAACAGCGAACTGATGGGCCTAACGTGAAAGCTTGACTGAAATGAGAAAGTATAACCATAAATAATAATAAACCAAATAACACATATCACGTTAGTTCATATAATGGTAATAGCACAAGTGTTTAAATAATGATATAAATAAACACGATACATCCCAAAACATGAATAAAAAGGGGAAGTTTGTAGAAATTCACTCACAGTGGGTGCGTTTATTGAGTTGATAACAATTGCGCACTATTAAAGATTCCAACCGACGAGAAAACTAACCTAAATAATCACATAATAATTCGGTAAATACATTTCTTTCATTTGAAATTAATATTTTTATTTTATGCCTTTTATTAGACTTTTAAGACTATTTTATAGTATTTATTACAAATTTAATGCTTAAAAAGTCTTATTTTTATCTATATTTTAATGATTTTTGGGAAAAAATAAAGAAAAGATTAATTAAAAAAAATATACCCCTTTCAGGGTTGAACCGGCCGAATTGGAGAATTGTATGCAGCGTGTAAGAATCGAACTCGTGACCTCCCGTATACGTGCACGCAGCTCTACCAACTGAGCTACGTGTCTAACCCAAAATAATCTAGATTTTAATTATATATATATATATATATATATATATATATATATATATACTAACTAAGTTAAATCATAATTTCATTTAATTAAAAGGTTTGCTATATCATCGAACCGCTGCACACAACCGGAGTCGAACCCGCGCCCCCGTGTTACGTTGCACACAGCCCTACCAATTGGGCTGTGTGGCTAACCCGGAATATCTAAGATTTATATTATTATATACTTACTGACGCTTATTATATGTAAGTATTAAAAATATGTGGTTTGATTCAGATGGCAGCGTGATAAGACTCGAACCCGGGCAACTGTGTTTGTAATGCATACAGTCCACCACTGGACTGTGTGTCTAACCCGGTTAAATCTCTAATTTTAATTATATTTATAAGCTATAACAACTTCATCTTCTTTATGTTTGAAACCCATAACATACCCGACTGTTTTAAATCATGAAACTATTATAATTAAACATTGATATTAAATTGAATAAAAGAAGAATGTTCAAGTGAATATACCGATTCAGATGCAAACCTGAATTCTCCGGTGATGTCTTTCCGGCGACAAAGCAGTTTTCCGGCTAAGAAGCAAATTCCGGCGAAGTGGTTAATTGAAACAGAGGGTATCTCTCAGAGAGTTTAGAGTGTTGATGAGAGCGTGAGCGAGTTCAATTCAGGTGCAAGGATCGTTGTTTATAGTGTAAAAGGTAATTATTATTTTGGTTTCTTAAGGATCAATGATTTCGGTCGGTTTCATACAAATTGATTCCTAATTCAGTTAAAACTGATGATTGGAATCAGTTACACGCGTTAATCAACAAGCAAAACAGTCATTTGGGACTGATTGCTAGAATAAAGTTCGACTGTTACTGGTTCTGCGATTTGAATTGTAGGTTTGGCGGTTGTTTTAGTATAAGATTTAATTGTTTTCAGATCAATTCACAAGTGTGTGTGTAGCTCAGTGGTGTGAAGTGTGTGTTACCCGGGTTCGAAACCCGGGGTCACCCCTTTATATTTATTTTTATTATTTTCAATTTATTAGTTATTATTATTATTAGTTTTTATTTATTATTTATTATTTTAACCCTTTTTGATTTATTTATTAATTAATGACATTAATATAAGAATTTGAACGATTAACATAAATACGTAACGAAATCTCATACCATATATTTGAATTATTTAAACGGAACGGGTTTTAGAACCGTTTTACGACGAATGTTACACCGCCCGCGTTGTGGGGCACTAAGCTGAATTTTTCTCTCACATAATATGTACGTCTATGTTTCGGTTACTTGTACATACTACTCATAACATGATCTTAAAAAATTACATCGTGTCAACCAATTAAAACAAAGACTACCATACTTTTGCTAAAAAAAATTAAAAGGATGGAAAAACTATAATTTTAAACTGGGGCAAAATTGTAATTTTTCAGGACAAATAAACGTGTACCAGGCAGCCACGTGACATGAATAAAAATTACACGGAGCCAACCATCTAAAACGAAACACTACCATACTTTTGTAAAAAAACACTAAAATGATGACATGTATGTAATTTTATATTGGGAACAAAATCGTAATAAAAAAAATAAAAATAAAAAGAAATGTAAAACTATAAATTTGGGCTGAGTGCAAAATAAAAAAAATTAATTTGTATATTTGAACGTTATAAATTAGTAATTTTATTGAACCAATAGATAAAAAAAACCATAGCAAGCTGCCACAAAGGTGACAGCCACTAATCTCACGGGGTTTTGTAAATATAGTAAATAAATTATATATTTTATATATAAACGTAGGAAGCAAATGCATGATGATAAAATCAAATATAATAATATTGTTTTGGAGTATGAAACCAAAGGCGTTCGGGAAGACAAAAACAAAGGAAACACAAGGAAGAAAAGGGTTTGGTGACTCCATAAAAGTATTCCAATTTCACCCCTCCGACTAGAAAGAAAGAAAGATAAAAGAGCCAGTGTGTGCGCCAAACAACGCACAGATAATTGAATCTCAAATCCATCAACGAATCGATCTCCTGCTCTTCACGATCATAAAAAAACCTAATTCAACCTCCGAATGCCACATTATTCTTCACCGATCTGTCTCACACGATCCAAAAATGCTAATCGGATTCGGTTGATGTGTTCATGATTCGATTCAGTTTGTAGAGATTTCGATATTTTTTTTGTTTTCGTGCGGTTGATTAATTTATAGAGGAGATAGAAGAGGAAATGAACGGTGGTGATGGAGGAGGTGTTGCGGCAGCTCCGGCGGATCCACCACCGCCGCTTGACTGGAAATTCTCGCAGGTGTTTGGTGAACGAACCGCCGGTGAAGAAGTTCAGGAAGGTAAACTAGGTTATTGTTATTGTTGATTTGATAATTTTATATTGTTATGTGGATCCGGTTATTTATGTTAGGGTTTGGATTATTGGATAGTGTATGTTTGTGATTTGTTAATTGGATGGATACATTAGTGATTGGTTAGTGATTATTGAAATGATTAAATTAGGTTAATACTTGTAGTTTGTTGAGGTGTTGATCTCGAAGTTAATACTTCTTCTGTTCTTACTCACACGTGGACACAGTTTAGACCTGCATGTTTTAGGGATTTTAAGTGTTTGACAGGTTTCAACATTAGGCTAATGTGAGATTGTGATCCTATATAGTTGTATAATCTATTTTTCCAATTGAACAGTTTTGGAGTCTCGTTATAGGTTGGAAGTTTTATGTCCAATCACAGAGTTTCTGCATTTGGTGCTGTGACATTGTGGGAGTTGACACTTGTATGATGAAGACTTGTGTTTTTCCACATTTATTGCTTTCATTATATTGAAGTATAAATCTTAGACTGTCTTCAGCGGCAAGGAGGACGGGCTGTCCTCTTCCTCCTGAACGTCGGGTTTCAAGGGTGCCTCCTCTTCCGCTCTCCGTACTCTCACATCACCATCCTTAACCACCTGTATCTAAGGATTTTATTTCACCTTGTCTTTTCTAGACACATCAGATTTGTCCGTATCCCTTCTTCTACCTCTGCTACAGGCATGCCTTAAGGGCGCTGCAATGGATACAGTCTTGGATTTAGTATCTGTTAAAATTAAACTGATACATGCAAAGTTGACTTGAAAGAAAGTCAATTCACAGGATCGCTAGAGGCTTTGTGTTTTATGTAATTATAGATCTCTCTTATAGCCTTATGTTGAGATTGTATATAGCCTAGTGTTATATATGAGTAACATATAGCTAAGTTTTGTAGCATAGAGTCCTAATATGTCAAAGTGAGCAAATGGCAAGTACGAATGTACGATCATTGCATCTATAAATTGCATATGTGTATAATATTATTTGTTTCAGATGAACAATGTTTTAGTTCACAAATCTCTTTGTAGCAATTATATATCTCTTTGTTTTTTTAAGTTCACTATATAACCATATTTTGAAACTTGGATATCTATTCCTTCCTTTCTTACCTTTGATTCCTTCTGAAGCAAACAAGCAGTGGTTCTTATCTATATGATCTTTTTACTTTCATGAAGTTTATCATCTTTGTATCTTGTGTTTTATGAAGTTTATCATCTTTGTATCTTGTGTTTTTTAATGTTATCAAAGGCGCTAAGCGCAAGACGCAAAGAAAGCGCCAGCATGAGATAAAAAAGGCACACGTGCGGGAACGAAAACTAAAAATTCTGAAAGGCACACATGCAGGAACGAAAACTAAAAAAATCGTTATGCATTGAAAATTCACACTATTTAAGATCATCAGGTTAGGACCAGAAGTTCAAAAGTACTAAAAATTCAAACGCAATACATAAAGTTGAATACAAAAAGCTCAAAAGTAATACCAAAAGTTCAAAAGTAGTAAAGAGTAAAGGTTCAAATGAGCAGATTTCTTCTCATCAATAATCAAGATAAGTGAATACAAGAACAGAGAAAAAGATTATGTGATTTAGAAGAAAGAAATATAAAAAACTAACCTTGTTCTTGAGTCTTGAATCGTGAATTTGTGCTATGAAATAAATCATTGGTTATTAATAAGATCAAAATAAATAAAGAAATAAATAAAATAAAAGATAGTGCCTATTAAGAAAAAAAAACACACTTTCTGTATTGCCTACGCCTGAAAATTAAAGCCATGCCTGGAATCGATTTGTAAAATCCTCCATTTTTAACTCCATAGGTGTTTTTAACTCCATTTTTTTATAATCTAGTACCATGTTACTATTGTTATTTTACAACCTTTATTCTACTTCTCTAACTTCTTTCTTTTAGCTCCCAAAAATTTGTGATTGCATTATCTGATTTGTTTGCACTTTCTTTCGCAGTTGATATCATCTCAGCAATTGCGTTTGATAAAAGCGGTGATCATCTTGCAACTGGCGATCGTGGGGGCAGGGTGGTATTATTTGAGAGAACAGATACAAAGGAGGTTTGTGCCAGAGTATATTGTATTTTTTATTTTTATTTTTTGAGGTTTATTTAAAGGAGGTTTGTGCCAGAGTATATTGTATATTGTATTTTTTATTTTATTTTTTGAGATTTGTTTCTAGTATTTGACATTTTTAACATTTTGCAGAATGGTGGAAGTAGAAAGGATTTAGAGAAGATTGATTACGCTACAAGTAGGCATCCAGGGTTCCGTTACAAAACCGAATTTCAAAGCCATGAACCTGAGGTTTCTTTGAACTCTTTATCATGTTTATTTTTTCTAGTTGATGTATATCTTTGTTCATGCTACATCCCCAATCGTTCTTTCAGTTTGATTATTTAAAGAGTTTGGAGATTGAGGAGAAAATTAACAAAATTAGATGGTGCCAAACAGCCAATGGTGCCCTTTTTCTTCTGTCGACTAACGATAAAACCATTAAGTTCTGGAAGGTAATCACATTAATTTCTTTTCACTAAGTTGCACGAAAGTTTAGCATATGTAGTTGTTTCTTTATGCTGAATTTTGATGTCTTCTTTCCTCATCTTTTCTTTTATTTTTATCATTCGGCAACACAAATTTCACATGGCATTATGTCTTCACATTACACAGGCTCAAGAGAAGAAAGTCAAGAAAGTTGCAAGCATGAATATGGACCCTTCTAAAGTTGTTGGAAAGAGCGATATTGGCAGTTCAAGTGTTTCATCAAGTACTAATTCTCATCTTGCAAATGGGGGATACAAAGATACATCGTCCACTAATTTGATCAACGACTTCAAATTTCCTCCAGGTGGCATCCATCACTGCGTCTACCTGTGGTAATGTTACTTTACTTGTGTATATTTTTGAATTATTTTATTCTCTTATTTTACACTCCTTCTCATCATCACCTAACTATTCCCTCACTTTTTTATTTTGTTTTTCAAACCAGTCATCTTAATAGTTCACCAATAGTTGTGACTAGTGACATTCCCGTGCTTCGCGGCGGGATTTTAGTCGCTATTAATTTGATTCGGTACAATTTTTCGATACGATACTGACAATCGATATAGCAAACGAAAGAGACAAAAACTAATACTGATGCAAACACAACTCCTTTCCCGACGATTTTTTTTTTCGGAACGTCGAGAAAATCTAAAAAACGAATACATGTATCGATGTTGTTCAGATTTTCAGTTCGTTAATGATAAATAACAAAAAAGTTAGTTATATTCAACCTTTTCGATTCATCAAATTTAAAAGTTAGCAGCTAAATTTTAGTGGTTAATTTATGAAAAAAAGATTATACTATCAGTTTAAAAAGATACTTTTGTGCTCATTTAAAAAAAACTTAGGACAACGTCAAGTTTAAAAAAGAAAAACAATTTTTTTGTTAAAGTTAATATTCATTAGCCAACTTAAAGTTTAAAAATGGGAAAAATAATTAAGTTACTATTCACATGAGTTGGTAATCGTACATATGTATAATATAATGTATAATTTCTGAAAACCTAACTGTCTCCATTTAACGTTGTGAATAGTACTTCTATTTTTTTTGCTTATTTCATTTCATATTTTTTTTCAACTGATTTGATATTCAAATATAAAACACTTTTGTAGGTGACTTGTAATGAGACCAGTCTTGTTACAAAATGTAGAAGAGTGTATGCTCATGCACATGATTATCATATCAATTCGATCTCAAATAACAGGTCTGGGTATTTAATATTTTATTCTTGCACATAATATTGTTTACTTTGCTTATAGACACATATTGATCTTGATTGCTTGAATCTCCTCTTCGTATTCGGATATGATGAACCTTCACGAGATGCCATTGGTTGATACTAGTTTTCAGTACCTTAGGTTAGTCTATGTTCCGATGTCCACTTTCTTCTCCACTTATATGCATCAGTGATGGCGAAACGTTCATCTCAGCCGATGATCTTCGGATAAACCTTTGGAATTTGGAAATTAGCAATCAAAGTTTCAATATAGTTGATGTCAAGCCTGCCAACACGAGGATCTTACTGGTATAATTTTTAACATTTATTTGACTTGCACTAAATTTTATACACGCCTCCATTATTGGGACAGACCATGTAATAACAAAAGAAACAGAGTTATCGGCCTGTAAACGAATCCAACGTTCATGAACTGTTCGTGAACTGTTCGTGAACTTGTTCGGCGGGAAGTTCGTTTATGTTCATTTATTTAATAAACAAACGAACATGACCAAATATTTTTGTTCATTCAACTAAACGAACGAACATGAACACACACTTTGTTCATTCATTTATGTTTGTGAACGTCCATTTATGTTCGTTTATTTACATCTGTTTATATCCGTTCGTTTCAATCTAAATAAATACATAAGTAGTTATATCTATATAATTATTAAACATAAAAAGAACTTTCTAACTACTTATATAAATATAATTAATTGTTAATTGACTTTCTAGTAATAAAAATGGATTTTCCGATGAAATTTATCGTGAATAATTAATCACTAATTTATATAAAAAATTATTTATGTTCGTTTATGTTTAGTCAATTATGTTCATTTATGTTTGTTCAGTTGTGTTATATGTTGTTTGTTGAATTATGTCCGTTTAAGTTTGTTTGTTTGTTTATGTTCGTTTACATTCGTGAACTGTTCGTTTAGGTTTTAAACTAACGAACATGAACATGCCCGTTTTCTTAATAAACTAACAAGAACAAAAAAATGTGTTCGATTATATGTTCGTGTCGGTTAAAGTTGAATGAACTAACGCGAACATGCCTTTGTTTGTGTTCGTTCTGTTCATTTACAGGCCTACAGTGTTATGTATGCTGTAGATAGAGGTTTTATTGAAGGATTTACGTTATTATTGTACGAATCATGTTTTTGTAATCATAAATAAGGTAATAGTTTACGAAAAAGTTAATAAAAGATAAAAAGTGTATGTGAAGTGTGAACTAAACGCAGTCCGTTTCAACCCACAGTAGCATTTCTTATATAGTGTGTGCAATGCTATTTTCTGTTTTTAGTATTAACTATTTTTCTTTTTGCTTATTATGATGCTTATCTTGACTGTGAATCAACTTTAATTGCAGAGGTGATTACATGTGCTGAGTTTCATCCTACTCATTGTAGCACACTAGCTTATAGTAGTTCAAAAGGATCCATTCGCCCATTGATTTGCGTCAGTCAGCGTTATGCGATAAACATTCTAAATTGTATGTTCTTTCCCCCTTTCTATTATTAAACAGTTAGAAAACATTATTACATGCAGATGCATTGTAGCCTGTATGTTGTATTAATAGAAAAGCAATAATATATACTTTTTTTTATAGGTTTGAGGAACACGAAGCACCTGGTTCTAAATCATTTTTCACAGAGATAATAGCGTCTACCTCTGATATTAAGTTTGGAAGGGATGGAAGATATATACTTAGCCGTGATTACATGACCCTTAAGGTTTGTAATATTACCGTTGACCGATATGTTTGATTGAATTTTAAAGATGCTTATTAGCTTCAGCTATTTAACTAATAGTCAAAATATTCTACTGATTTTGAGTAATTATGTTTTTGAAATTGTATGACTTGTGCAGCTATGGGACATCAACATGGACTCTGGTCCAGTTTCAACATTCCAGGTGCATGACCATTTAAGACCTAAGGTATATACATTCCTTTTACCAGTGCTACTACAACCAACTTTTAGCCCTTGTTTTTTCCTTTTTTCTTTTCGTTTATGTTTTTAAAATGTTCACTCTCAGCTATGTGATCTATATGAAACCGATTCAATCTTCGATAAATTTGAATGCTGTTTGAGTGGTGATGGCCAGCGAGTTGCACCTGGTTCCTACAGGTAATACAACCCCTCCCCCACCACACACACATATGTAGGGGTGAGCAGAAAAACCGAACCGCACAAAAACCGAAACGAAGTTTAGCGTTTGGTTACGGTTTTATATCATATGAAAACCGAACCGAATTGAATAACCTAAAAAATCATCTTTTTAAATGTTTGTCATATATTGATTTAGAAATTATTTGTTTTATTCTTGACTGTCAAGTATTTATAATAAAAATATTAACATGTTTATCTATCTACGAAATGATTTATCCATTGCCTACAAGAAATAACAAATTTAACATAAAATTTAAATGATTTTCGAAGTATTATAAAAGAAAATGTCTTGATAGCAATTTCAGAGAAACATACAAATAGATTAGTAGGTTATGTTTAGGCGAACAATATTAACTAAAAAGGTTAAATATTATAACCTAAATGTAAACATCTAAGAAAGATTCTTAAATCTTGAATTATACTTTTTATTTTTGAATCTTGCGTAATTTTGTTCTAAAAACCGAAAAAATCGAAATATCGAACTGAACCGTTGCTAAAACCGAAAAACTGAAACCAAACGGTTTCTAATAACCGAACCGAACATTTCGGTTACGGTTACGATTACGGTTTGACCATAAAACCGAACTGAACCGTTTCTGAAACCGTAAAAACTGAAATCAAATGGTTTCTAATAATCGAAAACCGAACATTTCGGTTACGGTTTCGGTTTGGCCATAAAACCGAACCGAACCGTGCATACCCTACACATGTGTGTGCCTATATATGTGTGTGTGTGATGGTGTGGTGTGTGTGTGATGGTGCGGTATGTATGTGATGTATGTATGTATTATTTGGGTACCCACTAACCTCTCACGTTTATAACTTTTCAGTAATTTATTCCGTGTGTTTGGGTGCACTCCTGTAAGTAATGAATCTACTACCTTGGAAGCTAGCAAAAACCAATGAGGTAATAGATTTAACTTCTTTTTTTTAAATCGACTTTTATATGCGGTTTGATAAGAGAAATTTTGTCAAATAACAATTGTAGGAGACAATTGCAGACACCTTCAAGGCCTTCCACCCTAAGCAGTTTAACCCGTGCAGTTAGACGAGGTCAGCTTTCTTCTTTCATTTATGCCTTAACTCTATTGGTGGCACTTTTATTCGTTTACTTGTAAAACTGAGTTGTGTTTTATTTCAAACTAGTATTTTGACCCGCAGCGTGTTGCGGTGGCGTCGAAACTTAAAGTAACTCGAATTTGTATCGTCAAATTTTTGATCCAACTCGGTTCTGAACAAAACTTACGTCAAAATGTAGACCAACTGAAAACATACAAAAAATAAGCACGGAAACGTATTATATCCGACCTGACTCATTACCCAGAAAAATTTACGTCAAAACGTAAACTAAATTGAATTTATACCGTAACTTATTTAAAAGTAAAGTAACTCGAACTTATATACGCCTAGTGAAAATGTATTATATATGACAAAACAGACCAACTAAAAACGTACATAAAAGTAAGCACGGATACTTATTGACAAAACGTAGACCGGTCAAAAAAATACATAAAAATAAGCATGAAAACGTATTACATTTGACCCACGTACATAAAAATAAGCACACAAAATCGAGGGGGTCAAAATAATATTTTACAGAGTTCTTATAAAGCTAAGGGGTGTAAGTGACGATGCTGATTGTTGAGGGTAGAAAAAAAAGCCCACAAACAGACAAGAAATAATAGACCAAAAACAAAAGTTTGACAAGACATTCGCTACGGTGAAAACCCATTTCTCAAATGTTATATTTATAACGGGTCAAATACAAAAGTTAACTAAATGAGTCAACCAGGTTGAAAGTCTTTCAAAGACTTGGATATTACTATAATAATATCGTATTTCCGATCCTAATGAACGCATTTGTTATAAATAACTTTTTTTTCTTACAAGTGGAAAGAAAAGTTGTTGCGGGTCAACCCGGCCCAGCATGGCCCAACTCCATACCACCTAAATGGGTTTAATGGTTATAAAAGAAAACGCTATTTGTACAGGAGGAGAGAGCTCCGGGGTTGATGCAAACGGGAATTCATTTGATTTCACAACGAAGCTGCTCCACCTGGCGTGGCATCCTAAGTGAAAACTCTATTGCTTGTGCTGCTGCTAACAGCTTGTACATGTATTACGCCTGAAAGGCACTAGGCACGTAACAGTTTAAAAAAATATTTCTTGCCAACTCAGATAGACGGCTTCTTTTCGGGACAACTTTAATAGATGAATTCAGAAAAGCTAAAGGAGCCACGGGTTACGGTTCAACGTCTATTCCTTTCATTTTACTTTTTTTTTTGTTGTTGGAAAATAACTGTGTTTTTTTTATTGTGTTGGGTTGAAGTGAGGGAGAAAGAGTCAAATTGTAGCTCTCCTACAACCTTTATGAATATGTGGAACTTAGGGTCAAAGTTAAAGATGTAGTAGTTTTAGACATCATGTTTATATATATTCATCCTCTTTTACCATATACGATTTTCTCTGTATCAAAAGTTTCTTGCATTTTAAGATTTTGTTCGTCTTTTTTATATCTGGTGTTGGGACCTTCAATATATATCTTTATTTATATCTGGTGTTGGGACCTTCATTATATATCTTGTTTCATGTGTGACATGTCAAAATTAAGGCAGTAGATCAGGGGTATGCAGATGAAAGAGCATATCATTGTGATTGAGTGGCAAAAAAATCACTCTGGGTCAGTTTGTATAACGGGTCAAACCCGGCTGGGCTATAGCAGTTTCATCTGCTATATTTGTTTTAACTCCACCTAGTACTAGTGAAGTAAAACAATTATGCACTTTCATTCATTCCGACTTGTCATCCAATACTTTATTTTTATACATCTCAGGATGACATGTGAGTAGAATATATACAACTAAAATCATGTCAAAAACGTTTTATCAGATACCCAAACCAACTTGAATTAAAATTTTATCATAGAAAAGGGAGATGTGCCGGTGCTACCATTGCTAATATGCTAACACGAGTGGTGCTGATAATCTCGTGTTCTAGGTTTGACTTTGTTAAAGAGTTAAGTGTTATTAAAAGAATTACACAATAAGGCTACCTGTTTGTGGTTGGCGCCTCTCGCCACATCACCTTTATGGGGCGTCAAACACCATGCCACATGTGCCAAGGCCTCCTTCGTGAGTGGGGTAACGGGCACCAAAGTGGAGGTGAGTGTGGGACCCATTTGTCAGCCTATAGACCAATGAGAACTCTCCAAACGGGAAGGGGGCACCATACCAAAGACGGTAGCCTAAGCACTAAGCATGTTAAAAAAGAACTTATCTATGAAAAATAATTATTTCATTTTTTTTGTGAAAGCCGTATCCAAACCGGATTCCCAAAGCGGTTACTCCCAAACTGTATCCAAATTTGATTTAATGGCTAGATTCCCAAATTCGTAGAAATAATCGGATCAGATTCCAAACCGGACTAGATTCACTGAACCCGGTTTTGATATCGGATCCGATTTATAACTCTGATTCGGATCATTTCTGTTTTTTTTTTTTTTTTTTTTTTGCACTTCCGGGCTTCTAGCCGGGAGTTGGGTTTCCGTATGCTGGGCTGAGAAACATAAACACGTGCCAAACATGCTATTGGAATGGGCCGGATCCAAAGTGTATAAACGCTGGAAGCCTAAAAGGCTAAAAACTATATGTTATAACTGGAAGCCTAAAAGGCTAAAACTATATTATAAGTCAAATTTAAGCCATCAGCATGCATGCATGAGCAGTTTCTGTTTCATATTTGTAACAAAATAAATTAATGCTAGTATAATATAATGATAAACTAAAGATAAATAAATATTATGTTCACTACAATAGCACAATACAGTGATAACGTTGAAAATAAATAATAAATAATAATAAATAATAATAATAATAATAAAAATAATAATAATAATAATATTAATAATAATAATAATAATAATAATAATAATAATAATATAATAAATAAATAAAGAATTTGAATTCAAATTAAATGTCGACTTGTTCAAATAGCCCATCCTCGAAATCAACTTGTATAATTGTTAAGTCAAGCCAAGATGAGCTTGCTCGTCTTACATAAGAATTGATAACTGTAATATTGATGAAAGCATATTGAGTACGAGCTAAAGTTTTCAGCCCTGTAGCATACCTCGAGCTGAAACTGACTCGACTTTGCTCGCTACCTACAAATGTATTCTTATTACGACGTATAAAACAATCGTATCAAATAATATGGTAATAATGCGAAAAAATAAAAAAAATCTTAGTTGAATATTTATTTTTATTGAAGGTCTTTTATAAGAATTAGTAACTTTAGTATAAACAAACTTATGTAGATTTTTATAAATAATTATTTTTATTGACGGCTTTATTGAGCATTAATAAGCAACTTTAGTATAAACAAATTTCTTTAGAATTTTATGAATCTAGTGATTGGATTTTTTTTTAAATCATAAAATTTGTGTAAGTGATAAATCTTTTGCTTAATCACAAACATATTGACAATATATCAAATTCTTTCACATGGTGAAAATTTTATTTATGTAGTGTCACTTCTATAGTTTTATTGATAATTCTTTCACATGTGAAAATTTTATTTATGTGGCGTCACTTCTATAGTTTTATTGATGATTGCGTATAGAGATGGTAAGTGCCTAAGTGGAACAATTTAAAAACCCAAGTTCAGAAAATCATTTCAATAGGGGTTAAATCATATTTTCCAAAAGAAGTAGTTCTACACGTAACACACGAGATGCATATGACCTTGAATTTCTTTCATCCTCTATTATTAGTCATTTCGTCAAAACCTTAAATTGTTATTTCTATTTATTTCCACTTAGTTATACATCTATATCATTCTTATAATATTACTTTTGATCAAAATGTTAATGTTTTATCCATTGTTAATTATTTTTAGTATGTTTGTTACAACATCGTCGGTGCCTGAAATGAAAGGTCGTCTAAATTTAATAGCAAGTTAATTCATGTGTATTTCACGTGAGGCCATTTTTATTATCTTTTTTAAACTGCAAATTTGGATGACTGTAGTATTATCGTGTCACCAGCGAAACCACCCGATCATATCTACCTCTACTAGGCAATGTCTATACACCAATTCAGGAGAAAACCAATAAATATGAGAAAAACCCCTCTTGTGGGAATCGAACCCACAACCTGTTGGTCCCAAAGCCTTATCCTATTCCGAAAATGCTACTAGGCTATAGAGCCATGGCCCCATCTGATCATTTTATTCGTATTAGATTATCATGTGCACAGAGTGCACTTCATGTGTATAATTATAATTGTATTGACGCATGTATTTATAATAGCCAGGGTTACAATGAGGGTTATATAAGTCTAATTATATAGTACTACCTTCTAGTATAGCTATTTTTTTGAATGATAAAGAATCTAACATGTAAACTCACTTTGAGGGCTATCTCCAATGTTGATTTTTTGACCGTCATGAGACTATACCCCCTAATGCGTGGGAACAGAATGAAATCCGTAAACCCTTATCCCCGTCAGGTTTAAACCCGGGATTAAACCCCGCTTCATCCCTTAACCCAAATGTCCTTCGAAAATGAACCAAAAGAGAATCAAACCTACGTCTTCACTAGATAGGATGTATATTTTGACCGCTGAACCAGCATATGAGGACTCTAATATCACTAATTACAACATGTTCTAATAATGTAGAGTGCACATAAAGAGGCTTAACTCATCAATGTCAGAAACCATACATATTGTCTGTCGATGAACTTCTAAGAACCAAACCTGTAATTTCTTGAAATTAAAAACCCAAACCGAATATATCAAATATAAATTACACGCTTACTATTAAATATGTAAGACCACAAATTGTTTTCAAATAACATCTATTAACTATATTAAAACAAAACAATCTTATATCACATGACATAGTCTATTATTATCATCGAACAATCTCCTATTTCACCTTTCTTTGGTTTAAAAGGAAAAACTATTTTACTTTAATTCTCTTCTTTATCTTAAAAGGACCTTCCTTATTTTGCATATCTATTGTTAACTACAATAGTTTGTTATTTGATTTTACTATGATTTGGATTATAATGACAAATTTTAGTTTTAAATGATTTGAATTGATTATATCTTTTAGAAAGATTTTTTTGTTATCTAACTAGAGGGATTACTCATGCTCCGCAGTGGACTTTCGGTCTTTATCGGTTAGTTCGGTAAGGTATTGCATATCTATTGTTAACTACAATAGTTTGTTATTTGATTTTACTATGATTTGGATTATAATGACAAATTTTAGTTTTAAATGATTTGAATTGATTATATCTTTTAGAAAGATTTTTTTGTTATCTAACTAGAGGGATTACTCATGCTCCGCAGTGGACTTTCGGTCTTTATCGGTTAGTTCGGTAAGGTAGCAAACAAAAAAATATGCCTAAGAGAATACCAACACGTGTTTTACATCAATAAAAAATAACAAAATGAATACCGATACCGATGTTGTTCGACCGGTATAGTTCGGTTCGTCACAGTACCGAAAGCGTACCGGCACTCGTAAAAAAATCAATTGTATTTGACACTTTCGAATAAAGACATTATCAGATAATAGATAAAATAAGCACGTCCTAACTGTATATTGGGGAAAAAGGAAAACGACGCCACTTTACAAAAAATAATATATAAATAAAATGTAAAGCGAAATTCATAACATTGTTTCGAGTAAAATTTATATTAAGATTTAGATAAAAATAAGCACGTCGTAACGGCATACACAAAATTTTATCATATCTTAAAAATTATAAGCGAAAAATAAAATAAACTTCAACGGTTATATGACACATTTATTAAAGTTCTAGGGTAGAAACATATATTTGCTATAGAAAAATAACTATTAACTTTAGGTGTTATGATAACTCTATTAAAGTTTATGGTAAAAACGTATAGGTACGGCGACAAATCGAGTCGATGTAGTAATATATACAATGGTTTTATTACACAAAAATGTATACTGTAACTTAAACAATAAATTTGTCTCCACATCGATAGAAAACCATATAAAATAAATACTGATACCGGTTTCGATAACATTAATACCGGTACCGATGTTGTTGGTCAGTACCGGCTCAGTTCGTCATTGTAGCTTCCGTTTTAAATAAAATATACATAGAAATGTTAGAAAAATAATTAATCCAGTCTGTTTTATATAAAATATAAATAGGAATGTTAGGAAAATAATTAATGCAGTCATGTATGTAGTTTTTATATGTATAGAAAAACTAATGAACCAAAGTAATATGAAAAAGAACTATAGTTAAATACATCTTATTTTTAAAATAAAGTGTCTATTTGAAATATAAATATAAAAGTAATAATAAAAGAAAGTCAAACAACTTTTAACTAAAAGCTAAATGAAAAAATAAATAAATTAAAAAAATGTTCCTGTTCATAAATCTTGTAATTGTTATATAGATAATGTTATATAGATAATTCGTATTTCAAGTATGGTAATAGAATGAATATTACTTTTTTTTACCAAATAAACCTTTTTTTCTATGTCAAGTGTGTGTATATATATACACATACACATATAGGGTAGGATTCATGCGACAACCATCTTTATTGTGAGAACCGCGAGAACTAATGTAAACACAAAAAACTATCTAAAAAAATCTAAAAAACACACATTTTTTTAAATCGCTATATTTCGTCACTAATTTTTTTCGAGTAACAATGATCGATGCACATGTGCATATGTATCATTTCTTTGACAAATTCCGTAACACATTACCAGTAGTAGACAATTGCACTTTCATTTACACTACCATCCGTAATACACTGTTTTTTACATTACCAATATTAAAATGGACATATGCATTAATATGTATAAACATGTTGTAACGTGTTTTGGTACAAAAAGTTTGTGATTTTGAATGATGAAGTAGGTCCATATACATGTTTTTTGGTTAGTTATATCTAATGGTTGATGTTTGGTTAAATTTGTCACTTTATGGTGTAATATGTTGTTTGAATAGTATGAAGGGTGTTGATGTACATGTGCATAAAGTGAAAATATTATACATATTGGTAATGATATTGTATTATGGATGGTAGGAGGTAATGGTAGTGTATTATGGATGGCATGATAGATGAAAGAGAAAGTGTATTCAAAGTTATAACATCAGTAAAAAAACGGATTTTACCAAACCCGCTCGTTTATTAACCGAACAATCAGTTTAAAATTTCGTGGCGTATTTAATGCCCAAATTAATTTTAAACGATACATAATTAATTATTATATTGAAATATATAATTTGTTTTTAAAAATTGCTAAAAATAATGAAATAAAAATAAAATGGCACTGCCGGGTTTCGAACCCGGGTCAGTCAGCCGGGTCAACAACGACTTAACACCCACACACTCAACCACTGCGCCACTTGTATTCCTTGTTAATTAATGGAAACAATTAATACATATTATAATTCTCGAATTCAAAATCGGCGCGCCCAAATGCAGTCGTCGGAAATCCCGGCGATCTCGCGAGAATTTACGATTTCTTCAGTTATAACGTAAACCTTAATCACAACATCGGTTATAACCGACGCCTGAGTCCGCGACACGAATTATAACCGCCGAAGAGTTTCTAACCGACGAATCAAGTCGGAAATCGGACCAAATTCATCGATGACCTGCCCTATAAATACCTCCTCGAACCTCTGCAAGCTTTTTCGCTCAAAACCGCACCTTTACCCGACGTAATTCCACTCGCCGGAAAACTTCTGCACATCGCCGGAAAACCGAACCCTTCACTCCTGAGCCTTACTGAACCCCCAGAGCTTATACCGAAGTCACCCACATCCATTTCAAGCTTGCTGAAGACTCTCTGCCGCAGGACACACGTCGCCGGAAGTTTCTGCTGTCACCGGAGTTTCGCCGGAGAAACAGAGGAGTCCAGTCGGTATACCTTACGCTTAAATCTTTCATTCTTTTTATATATCTCACCTGTAATTAACCTCAAAACACTAAAGAACATGATTAAAACATCGAACCAGTCGGATTTCCGATTCTGGTTAAATTCAACAAAGAAGACGAAGTTTCAGTTGTGTATATGTATAATTAAAATCAAGTTATAACTCGGGTTAGACACACAGTCCAGCGGTGGACTGTGTGCACATTAAACACGTAAACGTCACGAGTTCGAATCTTGTTCCGCGCACCTTCGCCCTAATAAAAATGCTCTTTTTTTAACCGAACCGGAGTCAAGACGCAAGATGTTAAGTTTAATAAAAACTGGAATAATAACCAAGATAGACACACAGTCCAGTGGTGGACTGTGTGCGCATTTAAAACACAGGTTACGAGTTCGAGTCCGGACTACCACACCGGTCCGGACAATTATCAAACTTTTTATTTAAGTCAGAAATAAAAATACTTAGTTTGTATTTAAGTATAATAAAAATCAGTTTATTTAACAAGTTGGACACACAGTCCAGCGGTGGACTGTGTGTTAACATAAACCACAGGTCCCGGGTTCGAGACCTGTGGAGTGCACCGGTCCGACGCATTAAATCGTTTTTAAAAATAAATGATTTTCAGTTTAATCTAATTAGTATATAAATATAATTAAAAACATAAATATTTCGGGTTAGACACGTAGCTCAGTTGGTAGAGCTGCGTGCACGCGTACGGGAGGTCTCGGATTCGAGCCTCACTCAGCGCACACATACACGCATACGAACCGGTCAACAGTCAGAGTCAACGGTCAAAAAAAAAGTCAACATTTTTTTATTATTTTTATTTATTTTAATTAAAAATCAATTAAAAATACTTAAAAATAACATTTTTAAGGTTAGAAAATAGCTTTAAACTCACAAAAATACACCCAACAATCCTACTAAAATGGATTAATAAAATCCGTTTACTTACCGAACTATAATGCTATTTATCTAGGTTAATTTCACTCATGGTTAAAACCACTTCGTGCGCATTCAACATCATCAACCGAACGCACTAAATGTGAGTGAATCTTACAACTCCCCTTTTTAATTACACGTTTTGGGGTGTGTCATGTGTCACAAAATAATTAACTCGTTTATTTAAACTTGTGCCATACCATATTGTGATCTAAACTTAGATTGTTTATATTGTTGTGGTTATGTATTTCATTTTGTCAACTTATATGAAAGTCATTCATTAAGCCCATCAGTTCCTCGTGGGAGACGAGTTGAGCAACGCGTGCCTCAAAACAAATCCATTATTGTTCATGTGTGTATTATTGAGTTTATATTGTTTGTAGTTATGTATTTCATATTGTCAAGTTTATGCAATTCATTCATTAGGCCCATCAGTTCCTCGTGAGAGACGAGTTGAGCAACGCGTGCCTCTAAACGATCCATTATTGTTCATGTGTATATTGTTTAATATTAAATTGATTGATGAATAAGTTTACATCTATTTTTACTCATGTGTGGTTGTGCACTTTATTTTATAATCAATTAAATAAACTTGTTCAAATGTTTTCAATAGGATTCACTCGCCAACTTTTTGTTGATCCAAAAACCCTTTTTACACATGATACAGGTGAACAGGACGAAGCAAGGAAAACATAGGAAATGCCTTAGAAGAAAACAATGAAGCCTAGATTGATATTTAGGACATGATGTACTATTGATTGTAATTTTCCATTAAAGTGTATTAATGAATATGAAACGTTAAAATAAATGTCATGAGCTTTGATGATAACCCAATCATGCCCCGATCACCTTTTCCGCGGCGGGTCGGGGTGTGACAGATTGGTATCAGAGCCATGACTATAGGGATATAGGATAGATTATTAGACCCTTAGAGCCTATACTATAGTCTGCCTAAATTTTAATTGATTAGGTGGTTACATACAAACTTATGATATTTATTTGTTGCATATTTGTTTATATTTACAGTCAAACATACATACTTACATACACATTCATTATACATATATCAATGTTCATATATTCAATTTATCTTCATACTTTGATTATTCAAAGATTTTTTGCAATTTTCAAATCTCATCAAAGTAAGTTCTGTGACGGGCATGTAGTAACTGGAAGGGTACAAGTACCGGTAGTCGAAACGTTCTGTCTAGGTTGGCATTCGTATTAATCCAATATAACGGACCAGTTTGCCTACCTGGGGACTAACGATGAGAGTACTTAGGACCTGTTAGGCCAAAGCATGCCACACCAAACGTCGTTCGAACTAACCCCACTTTGAGGTGTCACCGTGTCTACACCTGGACACATTCCGAATCTCATACGTTATATACATATTTCTCGATTTTCTCCGAGTTTTAGTGTACGTAACCAGGCTAACACATGCGAACCATATGAAAAACCCGGTATTCATGGGGGCCCACATGATTACGAAGGTGAAGTATGGCGGCATGTAGGGCCTAATGATGAGCAAAGCCCAAGACATCCTATGGATGTAGTAGATTTATTTTTCTATAATTATTTTATGAATGTTCATTCCTAAGTGCGACCCATGATCCCAAAAACACCCAACTCATACTCTTGACATGTATTCCTTGTAGATGTCTTCTAACCTCACCCGTAGGAAGATGAGAGCAGGAAAAGCCCGCGAGCGCATGGCTGCCCTAATCGCTCAACAAATGGCTGCCGTAATACCCAACATTGTAATCCAAGTACAACAAGCACTTACCGCTAATCCTGTCAATCAAGAAAATCAAAACGTTATCAACTCTCCCCCAAATACCACTAAATGCACCTACAAGCATTTCAAATCATGCGACCCTCCAAAATACAAAGGGACTGAAGGTGTCACTGCTCTCCTCCATTGGTTTGAAGAAATGGAGAACACTTTTCTAAATTGCGATTGCCCCGATGATCGCAAAGTGCGTTATGCTACTGGTCGTTTATATGGAATAGCACTTACTTGGTGGAATACAGAGAAGGCCAAACGAGGCGTCGACGATGCTATGACTTTAACTTGGGACGAATTGAAGGAAATCATGACCAGACGATTTTGCCAAAGGAGCGAAATCAAGAAATTAGAAGACGAGTTCTATTCGTTGAAGCAAAAGGAAGGCGACCACATCACGTACAACAAAAGATTCCTCGAGTTACACCAAATGGTTCCCAACATGTTCACTCCCCTCTACCGTTTGATCGAGCACTACATTCGTGGTCTTCCGTCAAAGATTCAAGACTCTGTAATAAGTACCACGCCTGCAACTTTGGAAGCAGCAATGGAGCTAGCAACAGAGCTCACCGAGAACCGAATCCGGAACAAAGACTTCAAGGAGGAGAAGAAGAAGGATAAAGCATCGACTGAAACTTCAAACTCCACCCAAACCGAATCCCCTTTTCAACCCACTTCTAAGAGAAAAAGAGACGGGCAACTTTTCGTTGCTATCCAACGAAATCAACCAATTTCACACGCCATACCCATCCAAGCTATCCCACCCAACTCAACTTACCCAAATAAGAAACCATATCTTGGACCTCACCCTCGATGCAACAACTGTTTTTATCACCATCCCCTTACCCTACCTTGTCGACTATGTGCAACTTGTGGACGCTATGGTCATTTGAGCAGGGTTTGCCGCACCTTTCAAAACCAAATCTCTTCCCCTACTCAAAACATGGTCCAAACCTATCAACAACCCCAATACCCCATGTTCCCATATGTTCGAGCTTGTTTCAATTGTGGCGACCCTACCCACTTTAGAAACACGTGCCCTCGATTGGTTAACATCATAAACGCTCAAGCCCAATCAAACCCAGTTAACCAAGTAAACCAAGAAAACCCAACCGCTAGGCCACCAGCAAGTGGAAGAGTTTTCAACATCAACGCCAATCCTGTCGAAGATAATGACGGCCCAAACGAAGATACCCAACTAGTCCTCTTCATCGAAAATCTAGATTCAACTCCAATCGTTTAGTTTTATGTTTTTCTTTATGTTTTAGAATCACATAGAACCAATCATAACTTAAGGATAAAGCCAATGAAACTTTGACAAGAATATGGTGGATACGCCGCTGGTACTTCCTATATATAAGTATTATTGTCAAAGGATCAGAAGCATTATCTGGCGGTTATGAGAGGTTCCATATGTAAACTGTTTGAGTAATTATTGTTTATTATTTTCAGTACATGCAATTTCATAGGCCGCCGCTCCCCATTACATTATGAGCGTTGAGCATGTTCCCCATTTCATTATGAGCGTGAACCCGGCGTGCCCACATACGATCGGCTCCGTTTGATTAAGCCTTGATCGCACAGACATTTTCATTTTCAGTACATGCAATACGATCGGCTCCGTTTGATTGAGCCTTGATCGCACAGACATTTTCATTATCAGTATCTTGTGGTTGTTGTGTTTGTTGTAGAGTCACATAGAACTAATCATAACTTGCGGATAAAGTCAATGAGAATTTGACAAGAATATGGTGGATACGCCGCTGGTACTTCCTATATATAAGCATTCTTGTCAAAGGATCGGAGGCATTATCAGGCGGTTATGAGAGGTTCCATGTATAGGCTGTTTGTGTGATTATTGTTTAGATTAAATTTATTATTTTTAGTACGTGCAATAAGATCGGCTCCGTTTGATTGAGCCTTGATCGCACAGACATTTTCATTTTCAGTACATACAATACGATCGGCTCCGTTTGATTGAGCCTTGATCGCACAGACATTTTCATTATCAGTATCTTGTGGTTGTAGTGTTTGTTGTAGAGTCACATAGAACTAATCATAACTTGTGGATAAAGTCAATGAAAATTTGACAAGAATATGGTGGATACGCCGCTGGTACTTCCTATATATAAGTATTATTGTCAAAAGATCGGAGGCATTATCAGGCGGTTATGAGAGGTTCCATGTATAAGCTGTTTGTGTGATTGTTGTTTAGATTAAATTTATTATTTTTAGTACATGCAATACGATCAGCTACGCTTGATTGAGCCTTGATTGCACAAACATTTTCATTTTCAGTACATGCAATACGATCGGCTCCGTTTGATTGAGCCTTGATCGCACAGACATTTTTTCATTTTCAGTATTTTGTGTTTGTTGTATTGGTTGTAGAGTCACATAGGACTAATCATAATTCACTGATAAAACCAATGAAAATTTGACGAGAATATGGTGGATATGCCGCTGGTACTTCCTATATATAAGTATTCTTGTCAAAGGATCAGAGGCATTGTCAGACGGTTATGAGAAGTTCTATGTAGGATTTAGTAGTTTCTTGGTAACTAATCATAACTTGCGGATAAAACCAATGAAAATTTGACAAGAATATGGTGGATACGCCGCTGGTACTTCCTATATATAAGTATTCTTGCCAAAGGATCAGAGGCATTATCAGGCGGTTATGAGAAGTTCCATGTAGGATTTAGTATTGCCTTGGTTGAAATTTGTGTTACCTTCATATCATCTCGCCATTTAAAGAAATTGGACTGTGTTCTATTTCTACATAAACTAACGTCTCCATCATAACAAACGAGAGAGGAACTGTCACCATTCAAACCTATATGCTATCAGAATGTGGATTCAAATATTGGTTGTTGTGTTATTTATGTTCTAGAGTTACATCATAGGACCAATCATAACTTACTGATAAAACCAATGAAAATTTGACAAGAATATGGTGGATACGCCGCTGGTACTTCCTATATATAAGTATTCTTGTCAAAGGATCAGAGGTATTGTTAGAGGGTTATGAGAAGTTCCATGTAGGTTGTAGTATTAGAAGTTTTGCTTTAGGATATAACCATATCCTTCCAAACATATCCAAACTCTTATGCATGATATCATATTTAGCGAAACAAATCTGCTTATCAATATTTTTACAGTAGGCAACAAAAAGCGATTCCTGTAATAGGGTACTTAACCCTTACAAGGGACGTTACCGCTTCAAACAAAAATTTAAACTCTTACTCTTCTTCTAAGTCTGTAACTGTCAAGCTAAACACCATCATTCTTTAGTCAAATATATCACTACTTAAATTTCGGGACGAAATTTCTAAAAAGCAGGGGATACTGTAACATCCGTCAAAAAACGGATTTTACCAAACCCGCTCCGTTTATTAACCGAACAATCAGTTTAAAATTTCGTGGCGTATTTAATGCCCAAATTAATTTTAAACGATACATAATTAATTATTATATTGGAATATATAATTTGTTTTTGAAAAATTGCTAAAAATAATGAAATAAAAATAAAATAGCACTGACGGGTTTCGAACCCGGGTCAGTCAGCCGGGTCAACAACGACTTAACACCCACACACTCAACCACTGCGCCACTTGTATTCCTTGTTAATTAATGGAAACAATTAATACATATTATAATTCTCGAATTCAAAATCGGCGTGCCCAAATGCAGTCGTCGGAAATCCCGGCGATCTCGCGAGAATTTACGATTTCTTCAGTTATAACGTAAACCTTAATCACAACATCGGTTATAACCGACGCCTGAGTCCGCGACACGAATTATAACCGCCGAAGAGTTTCTAACCGACGAATCAAGTCGGAAATCGGACCAAATTCATCGATGACCTGCCCTATAAATACCTCCTCGAACCTTTGCAAGCTTTTTCGCTCAAAACCGCACCTTTACCCGACGTAATTCCACTCGCCGGAAAACTTCTGCACATCGCCGGAAAACCGAACCCTTCACTTCTGAGCCTTACTGAACCCCCATAGCTTATACCGAAGTCAACCACATCCATTTCAAGCTTGCTGAAGACTCTCTGCCGCAGGACACACGTCGCCGGAAGTTTCTGCTGTCACCGGAGTTTCGCCGGAGAAACAGAGGAGTCCAGTCGGTATACCTTACGCTTAAATCTTTCATTCTTTTTATATATCTCACCTGTAATTAACCTCAAAACACTAAAGAACATGATTAAAACATCGAACCAGTCGGATTTCCGATTCTGGTTAAATTCAACGAAGAAGACGAAGTTTCAGTTGTGTATATGTATAATTAAAATCAAGTTATAACTCGGGTTAGACACACAGTCCAGCGGTGGACTGTGTGCACATTAAACACGTAAACGTCTCGAGTTCGAATCTTGTTCCGCGCACCTTCGCCCTAATAAAAATGCTATTTTTTTTAACCGAACCGGAGTCAAGACGCAAGATGTTAAGTTTAATAAAAACCGGAATAATAACCAAGATAGACACACAATCCAGTGGTGACTGTGTGCGCATTTAAAACACAGGTCACGAGTTCGAGTCCGGACTACCACACCGGTCCGGACAATTATCAAACTTTTTATTTAAGTCAGAAATGAAAATACTTAGTTTGTATTTAAGTATAATAAAAATCAGTTTATTTAACAAGTTGAACACACAGTCCAGCGGTGGACTGTGTGTTAACATAAACCACAGGTCCCGGGTTCGAGACCTGTGGAGCGCACCGGTCCGACGCATTAAATCGTTTTTAAAAATAAATGATCTTCAGTTTAATCTAATTAGTATATAAATATAATTAAAAACAGAAATATTTCGGGTTAGACACGTAGCTCAGTTGGTAGAGCTGCGTGCACGCGTACGGGAGGTCTCGGGTTCGAGCCTCACTCAGCGCACACATACACGCATACGAACCGGTCAACAGTCAGAGTCAACGGTCAAAAAAAAAGTTAACATTTTTTTTTATTTTTATTTATTTATTTTAATTAAAAATCAATTAAAAATACTTAAAAATAACATTTTTAAGGTTAGAAAATAGCTTTAAACTCACAAAAATACACCCAACAATCCTACTAAAATGGATTAATAAAATCCGTTTACTTACCGAACCATAATGCTATTTATCTAGGTTAATTTCACTCGTGGTTAAAACCACTTCGTGCGCATTCAACATCATCAACCGAACGCACCAAATGTGAGTGAATCTTACAACTCCCCTTTTTAATTACACGTTTGGGGTGTGTCATGTGTCACAAAATAATTAACTCGTTTATTTAAACTTGTGCCATACCATATTGTGATCTAAACTTAGATTGTTTATATTGTTGTGGTTATGTATTTCATTTTGTCAACTTATATGAAAGTCATTCATTAAGCCCATCAGTTCCTCGTGGGAGACGAGTTGAGCAACGCGTGCCTCAAAACAAATCCATTATTGTTCATGTGTGTATTATTGAATTTATATTGTTTGTAGTTATGTATTTCATATTGTCAAGTTTATGCAATTCATTCATTAGGCCCATCAGTTCCTCGTGAGAGACGAGTTGAGCAACGCGTGCCTCTAAACGATCCATTATTGTTCATGTGTGTATTGTTTATATTAAATTGATTGATGAATAAGTTTACATCTATTTTTACTCATGTGTGGTTGTGCACTTTATTTTATAATCAATTAAATAAACTTGTTCAAATGTTTTCCATAGGATTCACTCGCCAACTTTTTGTTGATACAAAAACCATTTTTACACATGATACAGGTGAACAGGATGAAGCAAGGAAAACATAGGAAATGCCTTAGAAGAAAACAATGAAGCCTAGATTGATATTTAGGACATGATGTACTATTGATTGTAATTTTCCATTAAAGTGTATTAATGAATATGAAACGTTAAAATAAATGTCATGAGCTTTGATGATAACCCAATCATGCCCCGATCACCTTTTCCGCGGCGGGGCGGGGTGTGACAAAAGTAGTGTACCAAACACGTTATATCATGTTCATACATATAGATGCACATGTGCATTTATAATATTGGTAATGTAAAGAGTAGTGTATTACGAATTGTAGTGTAAATGAAAGTACAGTTGTCTAATATTGGTAATGTATTACGGAATTTGTCAAAGAAATGATGCATATGCACATGTGCATCGATAAGTGTTACTCGAAAAAAAAATTAGTGACGAAATACAGAGCTTTTTAAAAAAATATATTTAAAATTTTTTTGTGTTTTTTGGATTTTTAGGTGTTTTTTGTTGTGTTCACATTGGTTATCGCAGTTCTCGTAATAAAGGGTGGTTCCTAACGAGTCCTTCTCATACACGTATATATGTGGAAAATACCATTTTAAGGTTTCAATCTATAGTACATATTTTTTTTGATTATCTCATTATAATCACTTTGTTATTGCATTGTATTCGCAACTCTCATGCCTTCCTCTCTCAACGTCATCATCGTTCACGCATACGAACGTGTGTGTACACATGCTAAGTCTACACATTTAGTCACAATACATTATTTGAGTCTGATTATTATTTGATTCTGATTGAGTATTATATTGTTTTTTTTTGTTTATCGTATTATAATCTACTACTGACATTTTTTTTTCTTTTTCACATGTTATGTAGAAACAACGAGCCGTCACCTTGCTGAACAATTTGAATCCCAACCAGACGACTAGACCATCAAAATCCGCATTGTTAGATTATGGAGCCGACCTGCATTCAACAATGTACGGAAGGTGTATTGTTATGACATGATTTTTATGGACCAAGAAGTAAGTATTCATACTTCAGGATTTACCGCATTAGCTATATATTGCTTCATATAAAAATGATGTTTATTCATACATGCCTTTCCGATAGAGTGTATACTACAACTTTCCGATAGAGTAAGATATCATTGAGCAATTAGGTTTGGCGAAAATTCATATTGACATTTCTATGATTGATTGTTCATTTGTGGCTAATCAAGCTTACTGCTTTTTCAATAAATATAAATATGGTGCTCCTTAAAAGTTTGGTATTTTGCTTATTTGAATACCTTTGTTAGTCTATATTTAATAAATAAATTGGTTATAATCCACATTACTTCACAAGATATAAAAGAAACATCATTTACGCAAGATATTCAAATGACTTAAACTAGTTTTAGAATAGATTACAATATAAGACACAAACACTTATTTCAATACGAGACATTACAAGTTATCATAAATTAATATACATTATATATTTACTACTAAAGAGGTCAGTTGACGTATAAAATTACCTTATCATACGAAGCGTATATGAGCATCTCAATCCCACATTATAATGTATAATTACGCATGTTATAATGTATAATTACGCATATTATAAAAATCAAAACCCGCATGCCACCAAATATGAAAATTATGCATAGGTTGTTTCAACCCTAATTACGCATGTTATATGCATAATTACATGTAACATTCGTGGTAAAATGGGTTCTAAAACCCGCTCCGTTGAATAATTCAAATATAGGATATGAGGTTTCGTTATGTAAATTATGATAATCGTACAAATACGCTATGTTAAATTCATTAATTAATAAATCAAGCAAAAAGGTTTTAAAAAAATAATATATATATATATATATTAATATGTATACTGAAATAATAAAAGATAAATAATAAAAAAACAAAATATCCAATAAGTGTAGACCGCGGGTTTCGAACCCGGGTCTCCACCTAAACGAAACACACAACACACCACCATACCACACACATTTATCTGTTAAAGTTCTAAACTAAACAATATTAATACAAGGTCTCGAAATCGAATTTTGAACAACTGCCTTGTAACAGTCAAGCTTGAAATAAGGAAATCATCAAACATCCGTTTCTTTTCTTCCTCTTTGCGATCAAAATGCTAAAACCGTTTTTCAATCAAGTAATCAGACTCAATCATTGAGTCCATAACGATCGATCAGTTAAAAAAAATCAATTCCGGAAATCAAGTTCGGCCGAAACTTATGAAACCGAAGAATCCATTCCATTATTGCCTTACTCTATAAATAGGACTTCTAGTGCTCAGACAGAAATCACCCACACTCACCTCAAACTCCCTGTAGAGCCTCTGTCGCAAGTTATACATCGCCGGAATTTGGTTCAGTCGCCGGAATCAACACCGGAGGTCGGAAAAACACCATTGTCTCGGTATACCACTTCACCTAATTCTCTTCATTCTTTTGCTTTCGCATCTGTTTATGTTTAAAAGTTATGTGGTAATCGAATTAATCGGATTAAGTAAGAATCAGTGTATGTATCATATTGAAATGAAGAATATGAACTGGAAGCATGTTTAAAAGAAATAAAAACCGGTGTTTAAACCAGGTTAGACACACAGTCCAGCGGTGGACTGTGTGCATTTTAACTAAAAGGTCATGGGTTCGAGTCTATACGTTACCGGTTTCGCCAAATAAACAAACTCTTTTTATGACCCGGTTATAGGTCAGCTCAGCATGTATATAAGATTTATTTAAAATCTTGTATCCACCATGTCAGACACACAACCCAAATGGTCGGGCTGTGTGCACATGTAGCGGCAGAAGTGGGTTCGAATCCGGTTGGTCACGATACTGGAATTTATCCAAATCTTTTTAATATAAGCAAAATAATTTGAACCTAGTTAGTATATATAAGTAATTAAATTCAGAGATATGTCGGGTTAGGCACGTAGCTCAGTTGGTAGAGCTGCGTGCACGCATACGGGAGGTCACGAGTTTGAACCTCACACGCTGCCAATAATTCTAAAAGTCAAACCGGTTCGACCCGGTCAAACCTGTAAAAGGTATATTTTTTATAACTATTTTCTTTATTTATTTTAATTAAAAATCCTTTAAAATACCAAAAAAAAGTAAGACTTTAAAAAAAGGGGTTTTAACTCGTAATAAATACAATAAAAACAAATCTAAAAATCTAATAAAAGGTATTAATTAGAAATATTAATTTCAAATGAAAGCTATATATTTATCGAATTATTTACGTGATTAATTAGGTTAGTTTCTCTCGTCCTTGAATCTTAAATCGTACGCATTCATTATCATCAAGGAACGCACCCACTGTGAGTGAATTCTTACAAATTCCCCTTTTTATTTATGTTTTGGGGAGTATCATGTGTCGTTTATACATTTTATTTATTCAAACACTTGTGTTATTACCATTTTATAATCTAACGTGTGATGTAAATGTTATCTGTTGCATTGCATGTTTACATTCTTGTCAAGTTGCGTGCAAATCATGCATTAGGCCCATCAGTTCCTCGTGGGAGACGAGTTGAGCATCAGGTGCCTCATTAGATCGGCTCCGTTTGATTGAGCCTTGATCTCATTGTTCATCATTTGATGTGTGTGCGCATTAATTGATATTATGTGTTTTGTGATTAAATTTACATATACGTATACTCATATGTGGTTACGCACATTTTTATAACCAATATAACAAATTCGTTCAAATGTTTTTTTTATAAGATTCACTCGCCAACTTTTGTTGACCCAAAACTCTATTTTTACACATGATACAGGTGGACAGGTTGTAGCAGGGAACACATCGGTATTTGCCTTAGAAGAAAATTAAAAAGTTCATGAATGTTGTGTTTAGAACATGTTGTGCTTGTATGTTTGATGTAATTTCTCTTTTAAATTTGAAATAATAAATATTAAACTTTATAGTAAATGTCACGAGCTTTGATAAAAACCCAATCATGCCCCGACTACCATTCCCGCTGCGGGTCAGGGTGTGACAGATTGGTATCATAGCTTTTGACTATAGGGATATAGGATAGGTTATTAGACCCTTAGAGCCTATACTATAGTTGATTATATTTTAATTGTTTATGTGGTTACATGCAAACTCATGATGTTTATTTGTTTCATATTTATTACACACACAAATGCATGCAAACACTTCCACTAACATTTTGTGTGATACTTGGTGAGTTCTACTTGTTGTCAAACATAACATGCTTACATATACATTCATCACGCTCGTTTCAATTCTCACATATTCAAGTCATTCTCATAAGTTCTTTATTCAAGGTTTTGTGATGTTTTCGTTTTTTTTCGATCTCATCAAAGTGGGTTCTACGACGGGCATGTAGTAACTGGAAGGGTACAAGTACCGGTAGTCGAAACGTCCTGTCTAGGTTGGCATTCGTATAAATCCAATATAACGGACTAGTTTGCCTACCTGGGGACTAACGATGAGAGTACGAAGGACTTATTAGGCCAAAGCATGCCACACCAAACGTCGTTCGAACTAACCCCACTTTGAGTTGTCACTGTGTCTATATCAGGACGCCCTCCGCCCTTATACCTTGCAATCATGTTTTACGATTTTCATTCGGGTGGCGTGAATGTTTACAGGCCAACACCAATGCGAACCCTACTAGAGCCAGTAGTCATGGGGGCCCACATGACTACCAAGGCCAACTAGGGGACATATGGGAGTCCAACATGAGCAAAGCCAAGACATCCTATGGATGTAGTTAATTTTTGTTTTCACTTATTTTGAATGATGTTTTCACCTTTACGGCACATGACCCTAAAAAAACGTTCAAATCTTAATCTCGTACGCATTTCCTTGTAGATGTCTTCTAGTGACTCTCGTAGAGGTAGGAGATCAGGAAAATCCCGCGAGCGCTTGGCTGCCCACATCGCTCAACAAATGGCCACCGTAATCCCAACATCGTAGTTCAAGTTCAACAAGCCTGACCGCTAATCCCATCAATCCAATCAATCAAGAAGATCAAAACGTTGTCAACCCTGTCCCAAATACCACTAAATGCACCTACAAGCATTTCAAATCATGCGATCCCCCAAAAACGAAGGAACTGAAGGTGTCACCGCTCTTCTCCATTGGTTTGAAGAGATGGAAACATATTTCTCAATTGTGACTGCCCCGATGATCGCAAGGTGCGATATGTACTGGACGTTTGTTCGGAGTAGCATTACATGGTGGAATACAGAGAATGCCAAGCGAGGTGCTGAGATGCTATGACTTTGACTTGGGAAGAGTTAAGGGAGATCATGACAAGATGTTTCTGTCCAAGAAGCGAATCAAGAAATTAGAAGATGAGTTCTACTCTTTGAAACAAAGGAGGGCGACCACACCACATACAACAAGAGATTTCTTGAGATGAATTAAATGGTCCCCAACTTGTTCACTCCCCTCTACCGTCTGATTGAACACTACGTGTCACACCCCGACCCGCAGCGGAATAAAAGTCGGAGCATAATTGGGTTATCACCAAAGCTCATGATATTTACTAAGAAGTTTCATATTTATTAAATTCAAATTACAAACTTAAATATCCAATAAACAAAATTCATACAATTACAAAGGAAAACAAAACTAAATGTTTATTCCAAAGCAATAACTTGTTTATTCTTCTAGGCCATCCTAAGTGTTTCTTTCCTCAACTGGATCACCTGTATCATGTGTAAAACAGGGGAGATTTTGGGTCAACAAAAGTTGGCGAGTGAACCTTGATAAAACATTTTAAATAATTGCTTGTTTTATTTATTAAGGAAAATTCGTGCATAAATCACATGTGAGCAAACATATATATGTAAACAATCACAAACCACTTTGGATGAATATATGACATGAATGATGATGTATTTGAGATCAAGGCTCAATCAAACGGAGCCGATCTAATGAGGCACGTGATGCTCAACCCGTATCCCACGGGGAACTGATGGGCCTAATGAAATGCGTGCACTGAAATGATAAATTTAGTCTACATATAAACTCACACAACGCCCAATACACATTTGATCACGAAATGATATAAGCACAAGTGTTTAGATAAAATAAAGGAATAGTACGACACATGATACACCCCAAAACGTGATTAAAACGGGGAATTTGTAGAGATTCACTCACCTTGGGTGCGTATTCTTGAGTGGTAAAGAGAGCGCACGAGTTGGAAATTTAATCGACGAGAAGGTACTAACCTAGAAATAATAACGCGATAACTCAATAAATAAATAAACTAATTTTTTGGTTTAAAACCTTTGTTTAGATTTTTAAGTTATTGTTGTGGTTTTTATTGGTATTTTAGACCCTTTATTTTTATTGATTTTTTTAGATTTAAATTTAATATAAATTCATAAATAAAATAAAATAGGAAAATAAAAACAAAAATAAAAAATAAAAAGTTGTCAGTCTGACAAGGGGGTTGTCAGACCGGTAGAACCACGGGAATTTGTATGCGGTGGTAAGGCTCGAACTCGTGACCTCTCGGTTGCGTGCACACAGCTCTTCCAACTGAGCTACGTGTCTAACCCGAAATATTCCCGATTTTAATTATTCTTATACACACATTCAGTTCATTTGGAAATCATAATTTTAAAAAGATTTATAAATTATCGAACCGACTGAGATAGTGCAGTCTCGAACCCGATACCTCGTGATTAATGTGCACCCAGCCCAACCATTGGGCTGGGTGTCTAACCCGTTAAGGACTCCGATGTTTATTATTCTTATATACCAATGACGTTCTGACAGTGGTCTCTTAAAAAGTTGTTTAAAAATCACCGGTTCAGTGACTGGGCATGGATTCGAACTCTGTATCGTATATATAAAATGCACACAGTCTACCGCTAGACTGTGTGTCTAACCATTTAAAACACAAGTTTTTATTTTACAAATATGCTTATTGACTTCGTCTTCTTCATTTGAATAAACCGTACCCGCCTGAATCAATTCCCGATTCTTTGTGATTCTATTAACAATTGAATGTATATGATGCTAATTTAAGAAAACTTAAAAGGATAATAAAAGAAAACTACCGTATGCCGGTACTGGTGATCCGGTGAGTGGGTTCCGACGTCCTGGTGGTTCTCCGGTGGAACAAGTTTTCCGACGACTGAGGTAATTAGAGTGAGAGCAGAAGAAATGAGCGAGTTCGGATTGAGGGACAATCGACCAGTATTTATAGGGATGTTTGAGGCTCCGGTTACTAGGATTTCGAGTCAATTGCCAGCGATCAATCAAGGAATTTACCGAAAATAAGCTCGGACAGTTGTGTTCCTAGAGGAAAACGCGTTGATTGCCGAGATTTCCAGCGAGGGGAAATTTGCGGGCGTTGCAGATTCCTCTTATTGTGAATATAGAATAATTAAGGTTCGATAAATATCACAATTGGTGTGTGCAGCGTAGTGGTGTTGGTGGTGTGTGTTTTACCCGGGGAACCCGGGTTCGATCCCGGCTCGCCCATTTTTGAGTTTATTTTTATTTTCTCTATTATAAGTTAAATCATTTATTAATTATAAATATTTAATATTTAATTTGATTATTTATTTTATTTTATTCAAGTTATTTTAAACAAAAAAAAAGATTCTAATATATAAAACAGTAAACAAAAATGCTAAAAAAAATCATCCGACATAAATAAATACACTTTGATTGATAACTTGGGGCGGGTTTTCGAAACCCGATTTACACAAATGTTACAGTATCCCCTATTTTTAGAAATTTCGTCTCGAAATTTAAGTAGTAGTGGTAACCGGAAAGAGATGCGGGTATTTCTCGCGCATTGAGTCTTCACGTTCCCAAGTAAACTCAGGTCCTCGTTTTGACTCCCAACGTACCCTGACGATTGGAATACGACTTCGCCTTAAGCGCTTCTCACCGAAATCCATGATTTCTACTGGTCTTTCGACGAAGTGCATCGATTCATCGACTTGAATGTCTTCTAGAGAATATGGAGGTTTTCGTCGGCGAGGCACTTTTTCAAGTTTGATACGTGGAACGTGGGCTGTATTCTGTTGAGCTCTTCTGGTAGGTCAAGCTTGTATGCTACAGGACCTACTCTTTCGAGTATCTTGAAAGGTCCTACGTAGCGTGGTGCTAGCTTGCCCTTCTGGCCAAAACGAACCACTCCCTTCCACGGTGATACTTTTAAAAGTACTTGATCACCAATGTCAAACTCCAAGGGCTTTCGTCGCTTGTCAGCATAACTCTTTTGACGACTTTGAGCCGCTAGGAGATTGTTTCGAATTTGAAGGATTTTGTCGGTTGTCTCTTGAATCAATTCAGGTCCGGTGATTTGCGCTTCCCCAATTTCGTGCCAACATACTGGAGATCGGCACTTACGACCATATAAAGCTTCGAAAGGAGCCATGCCGATACTTGAATGATAGCTATTGTTGTACGAAAACTCAACTAACGGTAGGTGAGAGTCCCAGTTCCCTTTGAAGTCTATGACACATGCTCGTAGCATGTCTTCAAGGGTTTGGATGGTGCGTTCAGATTGACCATCAGTTTGAGGGTGAAAGGCGGTACTGAGGTCTAACCGTGTACCCAAAGCGGTTTGTACGGCTCGCCATGTTCGTGAAGTGAAACGACCATCACGGTCTGAAATGATGCTTAATGGTACACCATGACGGCTTACGATCTCGCTGATGTAGATACGAGCTAACTTCTCGTTCTTGAAGTCCTCGCGAATCGGAATGAAATGAGATGACTTTGTAAGACGATCGATTATTACCCATATGGTGTCATACCTACTGGAGGTGCGAGGTAAGCTGGTAATGAAGTCCATGGTTATGTTTTCCCACTTCCATACAGGTATTTCGGGTTGGACTAGAAGTCCTGAAGGTCTTTGATGTTCAGCTTTTACTTTGGAACAGGTAAGGCACTTGGAAACAAAAACAGCGATATCCTTTTTCATGCAAGGCCACCAGTAGGTGTATCGTAGGTCTTGATACATCTTATCGGCTCCTGGGTGTACAGAGTATCGTGTTTTGTGTGCCTCGTTCATGAGGAAATCACGAAGGTTATCGCGATCAAGAATCCATATGCGGTTTAAATAGTATAGAATACCGTCGGATTTGGTTTCAATTTTGAGTTCAGCTCCACATGACAGTTCATCGCGTAGGTCATTTTCTGTTACAGAAACATGTTGAGCTACCCGGATTCGATCTTTGATGTCGGTTATGATTTGCGAACATAGAAGACGAATAGAGTTCGCATATCCTTTTCGATTGAGTGCATCGGCCACCACGTTTACCTTGCCAGGATGGTACCGAATTTCACAGTCGTAGTCGTTGAGAAGTTCGACCCATCTTCGTTGCCTCGTATTCAACTCTTTCTGGTTGAAGATATGTTGGAGACTCTTGTGATCAGTGTATATTTCACACTTGGTACCGTAGAGGTAATGCCTCCATATCTTGAGAGCGAACACAACGGCTCCAAGTTCTAGGTCGTGGGTGGTGTAATTCTTCTCATGAACCTTGAGTTGCCTAGAGGCATAGGCTATCACTTTTCCTCTTTGCATCAATACACAGCCTAGTCCTTGCCCTGACGCGTCGCAATAAACCACGAATTCATCGCAACCCTCAGGGAGTGTAAGGATAGGTGCGTCACAAAGCCTTTGCTTTAAAGTTTGGAAGGCCTCTTCTTGCTTAGGTCCCCAAATGAAGGGTTTTCCTTTGTGAGTCAAGGCCGTGAGTGGTACGGCGATACGGGAAAAGTTGGCAATGAAGCGTCAGTAGTAACCAGCCAATCCAAGAAATGACCTAACTTCGGTAGGGGTACGTGGCGCTTGCCCTTCATGTACTGCTTTGATTTTTGAAGGATCAACATGAATCCCTTTGTCATTAACGACATGACCAAGGAAGTGTACTTCTCCTAACCAGAATTCGCATTTTGAGAACTTAGCGTAAAGTTTTTCAGTCCTTAAGAGTGTAAGAATGAGTCGAACGAACAATCAACGCCATCAGCAAGAGAAAGAGCTTACAACATCAACGCCAATCCTGTTGAAGATAATAACGGCTCGAACGAACAATCCAACTAGCCTTCCACAACCAAGAGTCAAGACTCAACTCCAACTATCTAGTTTGAATGTTTCCTTTAAATCTCAATCTTTGTATATCCCTGTTTTAGTTTGGGAATTTATGTAACCAATAATTTTAATGCAAATTGATATTACTGTTTCATTTCATATCTTTACTCATTGATTTAATTTTTCAAATCATCATACATCACGACGCATCTCGTTCTCATCATTTAAAGAAGTTAGGTCGTGTCTCACTTTTTTCATAGACTGACCCCTTCATCATAACAAGCAAGAGAGGCACCGTCGTCATTCAGTCATGTATAATTTCAGATTTGAGACTCAAACTTTGGCTGTTGTGTTGTTTATGTTTTGTAGATTTTAGAGTCACATCGAACTAATCACAACTTATTGTCAAAGCCAATGAAAATTTGACAAGAATATGGTGGATACGCTGCTGGTACTTCCTATATATAAGTGTTCTTGTCAAAGGATCAAAAGCATTGTCAGGCGGTTATGAGAAGTTCCGTATAGTTTTTTTTTAATAATGTCATGGTTGAAGTTTTTGTTTTGATATAACCTTATCTTTTCAACGCGTCAATTCTCACAAAACTCTTATGCATGAGATCTGATCCAGTCAATCAACTCTGTATACCAATGTTTTTCATCTTAGGCATCAAAAAGCAATTTCTGTAGCAGGGTATTCAACCCTTACTAGGAACGTTACCGCCTCAATCAAAAATCCAAAACATCACACATCTCTTTTCTGCAAAGAGATATTCAGATTCTAGTTAGAGTGCGTTGGGAGTTAAAAACGAGAACCTGAGTTCACCTGAGAACGCGTGAGAAATATCCGCATCTCTTCCCAGATATATCTACAATTTAAATTTCGGGACGAAATTTCTAAAAGTAGGGGATACTGTAACATTCGTGGTAAAACGGGTTCTAAAACCCGCTCCGTTGAATAATTCAAATATAGGATATGAGGTTTCGTTATGTAAATTATGATAATCGTACAAATACGCTATGTTAAATTCATTAATTAATAAATCAATATAAAAGGTTTTAAAAAATAATAAAAAATAATGTATATATATATATATATTAATATGTATACTGAAATAATAAAAGATAAATAATAAAAAAACAAAATATCCAATAAGTGTAGACCGCGGGTTTCGAACCCGGGTCTCCACCCAAACGAAACACACAAAACACCACCATACCACACACATTTATCTGTTAAAGTTCTAAACTAAACAATATTAATACAAGGTCTCGAAATCGAATTTTGAACAACTGCCTTGTAACAGTCAAGCTTGAAATCAGGAAATCATCAAACATCCGTTTCTTTTCTTCCTCTTTGCGATCAAAATGCTAAAACCGTTTTTCAATCAAGTAATCAGACTCAATCATTGAGTCCATAACGATCGATCAGTTAAAAAAAATCAATTCCGGAAATCAAGTTCGGTCGAAACTTATGAAACCGAAGAATCCATTCCATTATTGCCTTACTCTATAAATAGGACTTCTAGAGCTCAGACAGAAATCACCCACACTCACCTCAAACTCCCTGTAGAGCCTCTATCGCAAGTTATACATCGCTGGAATTTGGTTCAGTCGCCGGAATCAACACCGGAGGTCGGAAAAACACCATTGTCTCGGTATACCACTTCACCTAATTCTCTTCATTCTTTTGTTTTCGCATCTGTTTATGTTTAAAAGTTATGTGGTAATCGAATTAATCGGATTAAGTAAGAATCGGTGTATGTATCATATTGAAATGAAGAAGATGAACTGGAAGCATGTTTAAAAGAAATAAAAATCGGTGTTTAAACCAGGTTAGACACACAGTCCAGCGGTGGACTGTGTGCATTTTAACTAAAAGGTCATGGGTTCGAGTCTATACGTTATCGGTTTCGCCAAATAAACAAACTTTTTTTATGACCCGGTTATAGGTCAGCTCAGCATGTATATAAGATTTATTTAAAATCTTGTATCCACCAGGTTAGACACACAGCCCAAATGGTCGGACTGTGTGCACATGTAGCGGCAGACGTGGGTTTGAATCCGGTTGGTCACGATACTGGAATTTATCCAAATCTTTTTAATATAAGCAAAATATATTTGAACCTAGTTAGTATGTATAAGTAATTAAATTCAGAGATATGTCGGGTTAGACACGTAGCTCAGTTGGTAGAGCTGCGTGCACGTGTACGGGAGTTCACGAGTTCGAACCTCACACGCTGCCAATAATTCTAGAAGTCAAACCGGTTCGACCCGGTCAAACCTGTTAAAGGTATATTTTTTTATAACTATTTTCTTTATTTATTTTAATTAAAAATCCTTTAAAATACTTTTTTTTTAAAAGGGTTTTAATTCGTAATAAATATAATAAAAACAAATCTAAAAATCTAATAAAAGGTATTAATTAGAAATATTAATTTTAAATGAAAGCTATATATATTTATCGAATTATTTATGTGATTAATTATGTTAGTTTCTCTCGTCGGTTGAATCTTAAATCGTACGCATTCATTATCATCAAGGAACGCACCCACTGTGAGTGAATTCTTACAAATTCCCCTTTTTATTTATGTTTTGGGGTGTATCATGTGTCGTTATACATTTTATTTATTCAAACACTTGTGTTATTACCATTTTATGATCTAACGTGTGATGTAAATGTTATCTGTTGCATTGCATGTTTACATTCTTGTCAAGTTGCGTGCAAATCATGCATTAGGCCCATCAGTTACTCGTGGTAGACGAGTTGAGCATCAGGTGTCTCATTAGATCGGCTCCGTTTGATTGAGCCTTGATCGCATTGTTTATCATTTGATGTGTGTGTGTGCATTAATTGATATTATGTGTTTTGTGATTAAATTTACATATACGTATACTCATATGTGGTTATGCACATTTTTATAACCAATATAACAAATTCGTTCAAATATTTTTTTTATAAGATTCACTCGCCAACTTTTGTTGACCAAAAACTCTATTTTTACACATGATACAGGTGGACAGGTTGAAGTAGGGAACACATAGGTATTTGCCTTAGAAGAAAAATAAAAAGTTCATGAATGTTGTGTTTAGAACATGTTGTGCTTGTATGTTTGATGTAATTTCTCTTTTAAATTTAAAATAATAAATATGAAACTTTATAGTAAATGCCATGAGCTTTGATAAAAACTCAATCATGCCCCAACTACCATTTCCGCTACGGGTCAAGATGTGATATTACACACGTTATCAGGTGGTCATATACGTTAAAAAACTTTTGTATTTCAAACTTTCTCTTCTACTACTATATATGTAAAAGATTTTAAAGTGATCCCTATTAGCATTCCCTAGGTAGGTTCGATCTTTGTAGATACTGTTACTTTAACTAAAAATAAATAAATTAAAATACATAGGTAATGTTACTGATATATGTAACTAGTAAGATTACTGGTGCTACGTTCCGGGGTTTTAATTGATATCGGTTCGGTTTAGTACGATATCGACACTTAGTATAACAACCAAAAGAAATATGCCCAAAAGAATATCAACATGTGTTTTACGTTGACCAAAATTATCAAATATAAATTTCCATCAACAGTTTCATTGTGTCACGTTAACTTACAAAAAAATACATGGAAACGAATAAAAAAAAGAGCATGTTGCAAGGTTATGTTCGAACCGAAAAGGAAATATAAAAGCAAATTCTAACGATCAACTTTAACCTAAATACAAAGTAAATAATAAATAGCTTAAAATAAATGAAAGAACTTTTTTCGCGTTGCGGCGAGAAATACGGTTGATATCGGTTCGTTTCGTTACGGTAGCCGAAAGATAAAACGCCAAAAAAGTTGTTATATTTTCTAAAAGATATGAAAAATTAATTTACATGTAAGGTAAAAAAATAACATTCATAAGGTATTGTTGCGAATGTATCATGAGTTTGTCATTATACCGATAGAGTATGGACGCAATTTAATGTACGATATAAATATATTCTAATACAACTTCATTAATTTACAGAGAAATTATAAAAATGAATTCACATTTAAAATACAACATTCAAACTTACAACTTAATTTAGGAATTGAATATAGATGTGTATGTAAATATAAATAGGTTAAATCAGATAAGAAACAATAAGAAAATAAGAAATGTCGAAATTTTAAATTAGTAAAAGAAAGTAAAAGGTAAAAAGGAGTTGTAGCTAGAGAAATTGAACGGTAAAACCTTGCTTTATAACCAATTGATTTTCTCAGTTCATAAAATAAGAAATATATGAATTAAAAATAAAGTAAATAAAATAATATTATAGTTACTGTAGGGTAGAGTTATAGTAAAAAGAGAGTTTTGTGTGATAATGTAAGAAGGAATATGATGAGGACATTTGACACAAATTAAAATTAATACTTAAAGGTATAATTGTAATTGCATCAACTATTCAAATAAGGTAATAAATATGCAGTTACGAATTTGAAGAGAGAAAATCATTGATTTAAGAACTTGATAACCGTCATAACACAATCCCTACTTTATTTCAAGGTTTTTTTTGCATCATTCACAAACATCAGAGCATGTTCATAATATGATGTTTTAAATAAATTTATAGTTTAATCCATGTTGTTTTTAGAATATGTGTTCTAGAAGCTGCTCTTTGTATGGTGTTTTCTATCATTTACAAATATCAAAACACATTCATAACATGGTGTTTTAAATTAATTCGTAGTTCAATCCATTGTGTTTTTACAACCTGCGTGCCAGATGTTAAAACACCATGTCTTGAATCACAAATACAATGTTCTTGCTGTTTAAAACACCACGTTTGAATCTTATTACAGTTCTTTCAGATGTTAAAACACCATAAGTGGAATAGCAATACAATTAAACACTATGTCTTGAATCACCATACAAATGTTTCTAGATATTAAACACCATGTTCTAAATCACCATACAATGTTTCCAGATATTTGACACCATGCCTTGAATCTTATGACAGTTCTTTCAGATGTTAAAACACCATGAGTCGAATAGCAATACAATTAAACACTATGTCTTGAATCACCATACAAATGTTTCCAGATATTAAACACCATGTATCTTAAAATATTTCTTCCAGATTTAAAAAAAGGAATACTTGCGTGAACACTTGGTGTTTTGTACCCAAGCACAATCAAGCAAGAAACAAGTAGGTCATGGTTAGAAAGAAATCATGGATGTTTGTAGAAGGAGGTTCGGGTTTTTTTTTGCGGTGGCTGGAGATAATGATGATTAATGGCGGATTAGGGTGAAGAAGAGAGATAATCTCTGGTTTGTGTGGAGGAGAGAGAGAAAATCGTGATTTTAGAGAGGGAAGTTACACACTTTCTTAATTTAATTGATGTTTACTGACACTTATACCCCTATTAAGACAAATCAATTATTAAAAATTTAAACAACGTTTACATTTTTGCTATTATGATCTCCACCATTAAAAATTAGATATATGAGTATAAAACTGTTCCTACACTTCTCACATAAATGGTCCTTTTTACAGAATCCTTTACCAATTACTATATATGTAACTTATGATTGTTACTATATATAATACTTGTTTTTAAATAAACCGGCTCAAACCGGTTCTTAGTTTGGCTGGTTTGGTTTTATCATACACCTGATGACTCAAGTCAAGTTTGAACCCATCTAATCTTGAACTCAACTTGTTTAATTTATGAGATCGCAATTTAGTTGTTTAATCTTAAACAGCTTACGAATGCTTCACACCATTCTCTTGGTTTTATTTTCATTTCTTAAAGCTGGACGATTGTTTTTTATAGGGGTTGGTTAACATACAATATTCTTTAACGTATGATGTGTATGAGATGAAATTACGCACAGTATAAAACTCAAAAATCTTAATCACACATGTTGAAAACCATAACAACGCATGAACACAATCACGCATGTACAAAATTAGAAATCACGAATGCGGTAAAGAACCTAATCATGAATGTTATAATAATCACGTATGTTATAATTTGATCAGCATACACAACGTACGTTAAACAAAATTGTACGATACATTTTTTTTACTTTTTTATATATATAAAAAAAGTGGATTAAATTGCAAAAAAAGTAATAAGAGTTTGATTATGATGGTGGTCCACATTTCCAACTATAAGTGTGAATGATGAAAACGAGTTGTCACGTCAGTCACTAAGGCCTTGGGATCTGCCACGTAGTGGTTTGACTTCGTCTTCACTAAGCAAATGGACGGTCAGGATGATCTGCAGCGATAACAGTTATTATACCGCTTTGTTCGGACGCAATGTATAAAACGACTCTGCCGGCTGCGATTGACGGCTCCTTGCTTTGGCGGCTTAGCTTTATACGTTTTCTATATATGAAAATGTTTGTTGTTTTTTTAACGATTAACAAATCAATCTCAAGTACTTTTGACTGGACAACGGAGTACTACGAGAGTAATTCAAATCGTTTATCATCACTTTCTGGGACAACCCGGTAACCCACTCGTCTGTAAGCATGACGATGAAATTACCGGTAAAACCCGTTTGACTTAAGGATCAAACTCAAGTTTCCCTGAGTCTCCTATCACTAGCCACCAGTGTCTCACTCATTTTTTTACGCCAAATAGAAATCGAACTTGTGGCTTCACAAAAGAGTTCAAGTCCCCCTACCACTTGAGTCGAAGGTCATTGCCATATATGAAAATGTTGTATTTTATATAATTTTAGAAATAGTACCGATTCCACAAAAACTTGTTAGGGTGCGAGAGGTGCTACCTAATTTACCTAATAAACCGGAATCAACAAACCAACTCAGGAATGACACCTTGTTACAAACCAAAATACCTAAATAAACCTGATTTAATTGATGCAACGTTCTTGATTTAATCGATGGACCAAAATCCATTTTCCAAGCCTTTTCTCACGTTATTCTTTGGTATCACTCTTTAGTTAACCGGTAAAAAAAATCTACCCCAATGCAATTGTAATTGTGTACCCGACGAGCCCGATTCCCCGTTACAAAGACACCTCTCCCACCAATAAATGTTGTTTTTTTTACGACGACAAGCTGGATGATATCTATAATTATCTGTATTTGCTATATAATAAAGTAAATCTATAAGAGATACGTGTCATTTATTGAAACTATTTATTTTATTGTTTCCCTCCTTAATTATCTTCTATTTAATTATAAATATTTATTTTTTATAATTAAAGATATTTATTATCCCCTCTTTAATTATCTCCTACTTGATTATAGATACTTATTCTCATAATTAAAAATATTCATTATATATATATATAGATATTAATAAACAATAAGAATAGAATTCAAAGACATATAAAAATGATAACATAAAATTATCTTTAAATTATATAAATAAAATATTAATACATTCGATTTTTCATTATTTTCTACCGGTTTTTTTGAATTCGTCTCATCCTCACTTATTTACATGATATGTATTATTCTTATATTTGTTTGTGTTGTTTTAGCTAAGAAACATCTGAATAATATATCCATGTAATAAATACAAATGGATAGTTTTGTCAATCAATATATTGTTTACTTTAACGGGTTATTTATTAATATTAGTTTCACTGTATGACTATATGATTATTTTATTTTCTTTCTTTGCTTATCTGTTATATATTTAAGATTTCTTTTCTTAACATTTTCTTTTGTTTTTTTGCTTATTAATAACTATTTAAGTTTAAAGTTGATTCAATCACGTGCAACACTTAAATTTCTAACATATTAATAAATAGATAGAAAAAAATAAGTAAACAGTTATAATATATGCAATACATAAGTTTCTAATTTAATAATAAAAAAAAACAAAGTAAATTGTTATAAAAAGTATATAATACATCAAAGTTCATTTTTTTCAAAAACATATATTCATGATTGTGTGTATTAATTGATTACATTATTTGTATCTAAGCCGTGTAATACACGTGTTTATTCAATTTTGCAATGTACGAGTATTTAAAGATGTAGCTTTTTATTACTTAGTATATAAAATTATATTTATTCAGCCCGTGTAACACACGGGGTTCTAACCTAGTGGCTTTATATAAGGATTTCTGTGCGGGTCATTAGCGATGAGTATATATAGACGATCACGTTTAAGTGGCATTTGAGATGTGGGTTGTTGATGGTAGACGATATCGATGTGTCCAAATCACGTGGCATTTGAGACGAGGGCTATCCATGGTAGATGAAATCAATGTGCCCTAATTGAATCGAATAGATCGCCTTTTTATGATGTGGTTAAAATTGTGTGTTAGCTCCCCATCTTATGTGGTTTACTTGTTTGCGCTAGGGGAAGTGATGGGCATGGTGTGTAATTGTTAATGACGATAGTATGAGTTCTTTATGTTGCGATGTGTTGCGATACGATTTGAGGTGGAGTGCCAGTCGTAGTCGTGTAGTCATTTGCATCGGCTAAAGGTACATGGCGGAGGAGGAGCGGGTCTTGGGGCGTTATATTTTTTTTATATTTGATGCATTCGATTTTTAACATAAAATTTTATCGAAACGTAAATAAAAGTAATTACTATTGCTAGGTATAGAATTATCTTTTATTTTGAACTCAACGCTTCAGGTGTTGTCTTTCTCAGACTGAAGTGCGTGGCATTCGGGAGATGGTTGGGAACGTTGAGGTGGTGTCAGGAAGAAAAGGAATTCTATACTTAGCAATAGTGATTACCTCAACGTTCGGACGTAAATTTATTGGTGAATTTCCTTTTCTTTCTCAGACTAAAGGTACATGGCATTTAGACGTAAATTTACTGGTGTCAGGTGTTGTCTTTCTCAGAAAAAGGTACATGGCATTCGGACGTAAATTTATTGATAAAAATTGCATACAAAATATAGTGTTTTTTTTATTTTGAATCATAGGCTAAATGGATGCTTGTATGATGTATCTTGACGAATATAACTGATTTTGACCGAACAACATCAGTTACGAAAATATCTGAACTAATATCGGTATTTCTTTCTATCGTTTTCGATCAATGTAAAAATGGGTCGATGTCTTTTTTGAGACTTTATTTTTGTTTATTTTCATTGTTTTAGCGTGTGTCGGTATCGTAACCAACCGAATCAAATCTGAAAAGTATTTTAATACATGTAAACAAACCTGTTGGATTAATTTTAGAAAGTATTCCATATCTCTAATTATAATAACTTTGTGTGGGTATGCCTTTCGGATCTCAATCTTTTGCTTTTTCGATCCCACTCTCTTGTTTATGTTATTCTATAAAACGACGAGGTCTCATACGACACTCACTAAGAGTTTAACAAACTAACGGCGTCAGTTTCCAGATCCCCTTGTTCCAACTGCCATGAAAATATCACAGCCGATGTCATTTTTGTATTTTGAGCCGTGACTTTTTAATTCAACATGATGGCTTTCCCTTAAAGAATTCGTCATTATTATTATTTTTTTTTGGAGTAAATTACCTTTTAAGTTAAATCATCTGAGTTCAAAATAAAAAAGTTGAGTCCTAATTATTTATTTTATAATATTTTAAGTCTAACTTTTTAACACATGTGCTTTTGATTTTGGACTCAAGTGGTTAAAATCACTAAAACACAGAGACTCAAAATGTTATAAAATGAACGGTTAGGGACTCAAAGCATTAAACTTTTTTGATTTTGGACTCAAATGTTTAAAACCACTAAAACACTGAAACTTAAAACGTAATTTACACTTTTTGTTGAAAATGATATTTAATTTTATTTTTTTAAAAGCAAATTTATTTAATCCTGTTCTCTGTGAAAATTGAGCTCAAATCCTTAAACCTACGTGTTCATAAATATTTTGCACCAACCCTGTTGGTTGCGTCGTGAATCATATTTCAAAAGACTCGTATACATGTGAGTTAAAAGAGAGTAACCCTAAAAAAATTCTCACATATTATAAACCTATGAAAATGACGAACAAATTTATCATATATCTTTTAAAATTATTCTAATCTTTGATAGAACGATGTGAGTTTTAGAATGACTTCTTAGTCTAATATAATATTAATAATCATCTATAGCAAAATTTATAACTTCCACGTTTACACCATAGTAAATATGTAACACCCTAAAAACGAGTTTGTTAATCAAACTTCGTTAATATTAAAAAATAGATAAAATACTATCAATTGTAAAAAGTTGACTGGATAAGCGTTAGGATTTTAAATAATCAAAACTAACGCTAATTAAAGTGAATAAATACTTTGTAGTAAGTAAAAGTTTATGAAAGGCTCGGGTGAGTGGGACTTAAATTGAATCGGGTTGTAACACCCAAAATTTTAAGTAATTTGACTATGAATATCTAAACCTAGTTATGATAATGTTTAATTGTTAGTAGTGTTATATATGGGGTTTAAACAAAACTAAACCTAAGAGACTAATTTTAGACAATTGGAAGTAAGAAGATTAAAAAGGCAAAAACTAAAAAGAACACACACTACTGGTCGATGTACATGAGAAAGAAAAAGGGAGCAACCCTTGTTGATCCATTCCATCAAATTGAAGGAGAAATTGGACCTCAAATTCATGCATGAACATGAATTGTCGATCACCTAGACTAGAGGATCATAAGGTATGTTTAAAAACCTAAAATGGTGAAAGTCATAACTTGAGACAACTAGAATACTTGCAATTTGATTGTTGGATTATAATCTAAATATGAAATTGAGTGTATACGTATGCTTAATTCGTTGGATATAGTAAAATTATGAAATAGTTGATGTAAGATTACTTATAAGTGATTAACAAGTAGACTATGAAGTGGGTTTTGAATAATGAGGAAGAACACATGAATTATGAGGAAGAGAATGATGTGTTGGATGTTGATGCATTGAGTTTAGGTGCTAATTAAGCATTCCAACCATATTGATGTTATAGGTTGAATACACATGGCTAATAGTTTAATCTAGACTTGATAGAAGTAGTGTAAAAATTCATGCGCGCAAGGTGTTTGATGTAATGCCTAAATGAATACTATGAACTTATATTTTTGAAGATAGTAGAAGTATTCTTCACTATCATAGTTATTGATTATGTGAAATATTTAGTACATGATATACATGATGATTGTTTGAGTAGTTAACCAAATGAGTTTTGACATGATTACAAGAAATTAACCTCCTTAGGTTAATTCGTATCTATTAGACTTATGGTATAAAATCTTGATGATTGAATACAACTGAATAACATGAAGTGTGAATACACGGTTAATGTTAGAATTTAGACACATTGACTGGGTGGAAGACCCTATCTTTTATTTTACTTAATTTCTATTAAAGGTTTCGTATTTAAACATGTAATTGCGAATGCGCGTCACTCAAATTTTCAAGTTTATTAAAACTTTTTCAACATCTTTAAACAATTTAGCATGTTACCAATGATTAGTTTTGTTATAATCGAAACCGAGTGCGGAAGCTTCGTCTTTGATCGTGTTCGGTTCTTCATATAGCTTGGTCCTCCTCCGGTGCTCCCAAACATCACATATATTTCATAATTTATGAAATACGTTAATTATAAATAGAATATAACATAACCGAATAAACCCGAAGGCTTAAAACAATAAAAACAAAACTTTAGTTTCAGTCAAGTTTACGGTCCTAGCTCACTGTCTTACGGTTAAGACTTCAGTTTTAACACAGCAGCTGCCTACTATAAGCTATGGTAGGCCACGGTAGCTTACGGTGGGCTGCTATAGCCTTTTCTTTTCTTTGCGTTTAAGTTACGACAACTTCCGTAAGTTATTAATTTTCATCCGTTTTACTCGAAACTTATTTCTAAACGTTTGTGAAATGTTTGCCTACATATTTATCCTGAAATCCTTAACCCGGATTCACCACTTTTAAGAATTACGCAACCATTACCCGGTTTATGCGTATGTTCATTATGACCCGTTAAGGGATTTAAGCATATAAACTTAAATCTCACTTCGTCTTACCTTGTTTCTTATTTTCATACTAAAATATCTTTTTATCTTCCACCACAACTATACTTGTAGTGGATTGGTATAGGAAATGTTATATTTTCAAATTCTACCATTCTGTTTGACAATTTACGAAAAAGACCCAATATGAGGCATTAAGCTAAAACGGCTTATGCTATTTTCTATTACACTACCGCAAGGGTGAACTTTCTTATAAAACTCATTTTTAAACTACCCTCAAGGTCGTTTACTTGTTTTATCACTCGAGGGCATTTTGGTCAACTTAGACCCCTCTTTTACGACGAAGGACTTTCAATCGCATGATTTGACCAAAAGAGCACATTTAAATCGTAATCTTATTTAAAATCATTAGGTTCCTATGTACATGATGTCTACCATTTAGATTATGAGAATTTACCTTGCTTCAGGTAATCCGATATTCATTCATGACTCTTTTAACTCTCATCGGACCTTAAATTCCTCAATGAGAGTCTGACCCATTACACATACCTGGCTCGAGTCATAGCATTGACCCATTAAATTACCTTGAGCTACTAATTACTAATTAATAGCGACGCGAACCAAACGCCATTTCCATGTGAGCACAAAACTCGACAAACGTTCCTTAACTAATATTGTTAAATGGTGATGACCACACCATTTGACCCATCTGGTCTAAATGACCATTTTATCATTATGAAATGGTATTTACTTACCATCTCACCACTTATCCGTTTCAGTTTACCCCACATGATCATATTACCATTTTACCCCTAATTCCCTATAGTTGTTGCTCTGATACCAATCTGTTACACCCAAACCGATGGCGGATACATCGGAGTGAGACGAAATAGATTGTTCATTACACATAACACTATTTGCGACAATAGTTAACTCAAAACGGATTTCATTTCATATCACAAATTGTAAACATATTACGAGGAAATTCAAATTACAACAATTAATAGTCAAATACTACGAGTTCAATAAATCAAAATATCCTAATCTAGTATTTCTTGTGCGTTTCTATGTCGTCCCTACTAGATTCGTCATAAGCATCATCATCAACATGTAACATGTTAAAAATATGGTTCAACGCAAAAGCATTGGCGAGTACACAATTTTAAGTAAATAACATAAGTATAAAAGAGTTTACTTAAATCCACATAGCAATTGTATACAAGGTAAGCTAGCATGCAATACTAATTGTCAAACCCAAGTGTCCACAAGAATTTAGTGTCCCTCGTCACACAAAGTAACAAGACTATTTAAGAATAAGAATAAGAATGAGCTTAAGTTTAACATTACCCCGACGGGCAGTGTGCTACTCCTATAGTGCTATATATGTTAAGTTCGGGCTAGCTAAGTTAATGACAAGAAGCATGTATGAATCTAGCATGAACCTAAGCATAACAATAAGCATGTATAACGGATCGAGTGTATAAAGTATGTTGTGTGTATTTGTGCATTTAGTAAGTTAACATGTTACAACCCAAATTGTGGAAAAAAGGAAAATGGGTCAAGGGTACTCACGGTTTTGCAAGCTTCCACTTGAGTATTCCATGAAGGGTTTGGAGAGTTGGAGGAACACCAAGTTATCCTACATGAGGAAAACGTAGGTTGATACGTATTCGGATGATAACGGAGGATTAGGATTTTAAATGTACCAAAGTAAATATACGAGAAAATAATCACCTAGACTTAATATTGACACTGTAATACACATTCCGGTTGATGTGTTTTCATGGGTTAAGACACCCATTAGAATCGTAAGGAGAAGTTAAGTACTTAGGTGATGTAACCTAGTACCATGACGGACAATCATTCGACTATCATCAAGAGTTCGGTTAGAGTATAAATATATATATATATAATATATATATATATATATATATATATTATATAGTATACGTAATAAGTAGATCATATTTATCATGGAAGTTCATAGAAGTCATGCATGGAGGTAAGAGGATAACCTTCCTTTAACCTCTTCCTATTGTTCACCAATGCACAAGTTGTCACAAGAACAACAAGGATGGTCATGAATAACTTAAAAATAAAAGTGAAAGACGTAAAATATTCAAAATCATCAAGTGAGGTTGTGGATTGAAGGTAGGATAGCCAAGGCTTCCAAGAAATCACACACTACCAACTCGAGTCTTGTTTCAAAAACAAGCTTGGAAGGATACAACACTTGTGGGTTAAACCCTATTAAAACGGAAAGTTTCTCACACTTGTGACCTCAAATATGGTGATGTTCCATGTTGGTTTTCCATGAAAACCTATGGAAACACTCCTAGAGGGTTCCAAGTGTTAAGAAGGGAGAAAGAGTAAAGAAGGGAGGTATAGGTGAGTTAGAACTCACTTGAAAGTTTTGAACTTTCTGGATTGAGAGAGAGAGAGAGAGATGAGTGTTTGAGGTGTGAAGTGAGTGTGGGAGGAGGTGGGTATTTATAGTTGAGGTTTTGGGGTGAGTTAGGGGAACATTATGCAAGAAACACACTAAACAAACACACAATTGCCCAATCCATGAGCTAGATACAACAATCTGCGGATCAAGCCCTCTGGCGGGCCGCGAGAGAAGAAGAACGGAGGACGGTCGCGGGCGCGAGAGGTGTCAATCCAGAAACTTATTTGATTTTTTTGTCATTTTTAGCCCCTGAACTTAGTTTTTCCTTCATTTCATGCTAAAACTTGGTATTTTCGCATGTTTTTAAGTGTTTAACGCATATGCAAGTATATTTGAAATCAAGTATGAATGTATGAGTATTTACACGTATAACAAGTATCGTTTGTATGTAAACACGTATTAAACGATTGAATGCATGTCGGACAAGTATATATCAAGTATGAATTTTTTTATTACGATCAAAGTCTCGGATTACAAGATTGGGAAAAGAAATAAGAATGCGATACGAATACAAGTTTCTATAAATAGAAGTACGATTTCACTTTCTAATTAAGGTATTGAAAACGGATCATGGCTTTGAACCGCGCCAGGTATGTAAAATAGATTAGGTTCTCAGTGAGGACTCATGATCCGACTAGATTCGGTCGAGTCAAGGTGGACATTAGACTAAAACGTCTATTAAAGCCACAGATATGTCCACTATGTGAATTGACTAAAACATCACCGAATGATAAATCGGGCAAATTACCCCTAAGGGTAGATAAAAAAAATAATAACGAATCTCATATTTGAGTTAGTCTTTGGTAACATAAAAACGGGAGGCATAGACTTTTTGGTTAATGTCTTTTAACGGGTCGTTTTTATAAAACGTCAAACTTGAGGGTGAAGTCGGAATACAAAGGTTTTCCTATAATAACCCATCACAAATGAAATTGTGTTAATAGATAAATGAAAGTCTTAGTGTGAAAATAGAGGGTACGAAAAATATACGGACGATTAAGCTTAAGTGCTTAAACCTCATAACGGGTCGAATAAACATATGTGTGAACCGGGTAACGGGTGCGCGAAACATAAAAATTGTAAATCCGGGTTATGGATTATGGTTTAAATATGTTAAAGTATGAACCCCAGCGATTAAAATGAGTTTGAATGGATTTGGATGTAAACTTGGTGAAAAGAAAGCATGTTCAGCTCACACAGTCGGGTGGAAACCTGACTTGGCCGGGGGAGGATTTTGAGAAGAAACACGTTCAGCTGACCCGACCGGGTGGGAACCTGACACGGCCGGGTTACGGGGCTGAAAAATATATATATTTTTAATATTTTCATTCAAATATTTCGATTACTAAGCGTTTGACTGTTTAACTTAAACACTAATTGTTTTTTGTGTTTATGATAGGCTTTCGCAGAGGTGGGAACCGGACAGATGACCAAGTACGCGAAGAACCGAACACTATTAAACTGCTAACTCTTTGGAGAGGATTATGAAAAGGTTGAAGCATGATCATGCAAAACAAAGTTTTCGAGTTTAGAACTTTAATGCTTTTAAAATGTGATTAATTGTAATAGTCCGTTATGTCGAGCTGTCTGGGTTAATAGTTAACCCAAATTTATAAGTTCTATGTTTAAAAAAAATATGGCACCAATCATTCGCATTTATTAAAATAAGTAGAAATCGGGTTAGACTCTTACGAAAAAATAAACAAAAAAGTCATTATCTTTTCAATTTTTAAAATAGATTTTTGAGATAAAAATACAAAACAGAAAACACAAGAGCTTTATTTGGAAAAGATGAAAAGACACGTTTAAAAGAGGAAAAAACACTTGAACTTTTAGCGTGTTATAAACCGAAAAGAAAATCATAAATTCACTTATATTACGTGGTTTGTTTTTACAAAGCGTTTCTTACATAACTCGGAATTTCACAAATTTACATACCAGTATGTTTTAAATAATAAACCCACACGTTTAAAACTATTTTCGAAGTCTTCAGAAAACAAGTAACAACTTTTTCCTTTCACAATTCTTCTCCAACTCGAAGGGAGACAAGTGCCTCCACATCAGCACTGCTCAAAAACTTATTTCCTCTGGTTCCTATAGACCCTCTTCCTCTCTTGTAAGCACGTATGTTAGTCACGGATAGAGGTCCAAACGAGTTGAGCCAAATCTAAGTTCGATTAGATTCAAGCTTGAGCTTGGCTCGTTTTATTGATTAATTTATATTAAGAGTTCGACTAGACAGTCTAGACTCAAGCTCGAGACCAGGTCGTTTTATTAATTAATTTACATTAATTATAGTTATTATTATTATTCTTTTTATAAATTTGATTATTCTATCATAAATTTGGATTTCGATTATTATAATATAGATATGTATTTAATACATTAAAAGAAAAATTACATATAAATATTAGGCTCATTTAGGCGTACGGAATGATTCGAGCTCAATTAGTGAAGCTTGAACTTATTTATTAAACACGTTTATTCTTAGGCTCGAGCTTCACGCTCATTTAAGCTCGGCTCGTCCTCGAGCTTTTGTGGTCTCTACTAAGAATAAATTAAATTAATAATGAATGGATAACTTAATCCCTTAATGAATTCTTACACAGAAGTTAGTGACAAACTAAAACGACGAGGCTGATAATTGAAATGAATAGAATCTAAATCTCTTAAGGAGAATTCGTTGGATGGCATGTCTAGTGTTAACAACCGTAGTAATTCTAGTTCTAATAAACATATATTTAAGTTGTTGCAATGGATAACTATTTTTGCTGTATTAGAAATAATTAGATTTAATTAATTAATTAAAAAGTCGTAACAAGTAAACAATATACATTTATTTATTTATTATTAATTAAAATAAAAATAAGTTTTATTATATTATATTGGGAAGAAATTATCATGTCACATCTGAAGAAATCCCAGGAAAATTCCAATTGGAAAGGGACTGGAAGTCATTTTGCGAGTGGTGGTCGTCATTTTCACGCGGACTCCCTTCATTCTCTCTGCAATAACTTCCGTTTTCTTCATCAATTCAAACCCTACCTCTTTTCTCAACCCCAATGCATCGAGACACACCAACCTTTTCATCTCCACTAGACATGAACCCTAACAAGTTCCCCGAGCACGAGCACCTCAAATGCCCTCGATGCGACTCCAGCAACACCAAATTCTGCTACTACAACAACTACAACCTCTCTCAGCCTCGCCATTTCTGCAAAAACTGCCGCCGTTACTGGACCAAAGGCGGCACTCTACGCAACATCCCGATCGGTGGCGGCACTCGCAAAATCACCAAACGGAATTCCAGTGTAGGCAAGCGCACGTCGCCGGCGTCAGCAACCACGCCGGTGACGACGTCACCACCTGTTCCGGTTCCAGTTGTTCAACCGAAAGCGGAACCGGAACAATCAGTTGTGTACCGAGTAGGTGGTAATAGTAATAATCAGGTGGATACATCTGGTTATCCGATGGGACCGTTTGGTAATTTACTAATGGAAGGATTGAATTTTAACCTAGTGAGTAAATCTGATGAGGATGTGTTGATTCAAAATCTGATTGCGGATGATTTTCGAAGCAATTTGTTGAAGTTGAATGATAACAGTGATCAGACTGGTGCGAATGAGAGAGGTGAGTCGAGTTGTTGGAACGGTGCAGGAGTGGATGGCCTGATCTTTCCATTTTTACACCAGGTTCGAGTTTTCATTAATATATCTAGGGTTAGTTGGATCTTGTTCTGAATTGTACTGAAATCTGATACGTTAATGCGTTATATTTAAGTTTTTATAAGTGTAAGGAACTAAGAATTTGACGTTCGATTGTCGATTTTGATGATGATGAAGATGAAGAAATTGATATCTAGATTGGATCTGTGATAACTAGTGTTGATTGATTACTTAAAAACTTGGTATTCTTTTTGTGAATTATAAGTCTGAGTACTATGAGAACCACATGAATATTTGCACTTAGACTGTTCGGTGTGGTTTCAGTTTCACGCCGGACATTGCAATACCACATCATATACATACGTTTTTCACTCGATAGGGGTGTGGTTCTATTTCCAGATCCAAACTCCACACCCAATGGTTGGCCTCCACGTCATACGCCCACCTTCCACGCCAATCCTCTTCACCATGGAGGTCTCTAAGCCATCCCGCCACTCATGTGTTCCACGCCCCGTGCCACTCCCCCGTTACCCAATAATTTTAAGGAGATAATAGATAAGGGTAGGCGTTAATTATATAATCGTATTTTTATTTTACACGTAAAGTAAATTTATAATTCTCGCAATTCTAAATGTATTCTTGGTTTTATATACATGCCCTCTTATATTATGTAGAGAAAAAATAACTCGCATGTATAATCATCTGTCCCCATTTTTTTGGAATGGGAGTAAAACCAAACCCATAATAATAATGAGCCCGGTTAATTACGGAGATTTGAGTTTCTTTTGAGAGAGGTAATCTCCATGAACCGGTTATGCCTTTGTTTAAGAACCTTATGCATAGTCGTTTATATAAATGTATTATTACCTTATGCATAAATCGTTTATATAAATGTATTATTTATTAAAACCCTTTAAAATTCACAATATATTTAATTAAATAGACAAATATATTTGTTAAATAATACGAACGAAATCTACGTAGGCAGGCAGCTTCGAAACTTGGACCCACGTTGTCAGTTATATCCGGAGGATTCTAAAAGTACCGGAAAACAAATAATTACCTATATTTTTTTAAGCTTTTAAAGAAAATTAACATATAGTTAAGCCATATACGTCATGATCCTCGTGACTATGATGACCTTTATATATGCGTCATGTCAATTCATTTTTAATCCAACATTCAAAATCACTACTTTAAGGACGTAGACATGATCTACACCACTATTCTTTATTTTTTTAATTTATTTGTTTAAAATTACAAATGGGAGGGTTGTGGTAATCGTAGTTTAATCCTGGAACCACCATCAATCAAGGAATGAATGGTGTACCGTTTAATTAATGGTACTATGTGAAAATAATGTTCCAATCCATGACCCACACACCCTATAGCCTTAGGCCGGAAGGTGGGTACACCGTTATGTAAGCAAATCGGTGGTACATGAGCAACGGAGCCCCACCCCCCACCAATTTATTTATCCTTTTTTTTCGTTTTAAAGTTTAAAATTAAAATGGGACCCACATTTCATCATTATTGCTCGCTATTAGGATGGCTAGCATTCAATGGTGTCCCCCAATAGTACTCATGGTATGGTGGAGGGGGCGCTATTCATAGAGATTTGCTGAGGTAGATGGGCAATGATGTCGTATAGCCTCCTGCCTCATTATATTTATACGTAAGGTAGTTATTCTGTAGTCTTCTAAGTCGAGGAAGGGAACAAAAATATATTAGATCGTAAGATATTACATAATAGATCACAAAAAGATGAACCGCAAAAAAAGACACAATGACGGAAAAAAACACAATGTCAAATAAAAAAGACACAATAATCTAAACAAAAATTCTAAAATCTAGAACCAAGAATTCAAAAACGAAAACCTAAAATTTAAGATCGTAGAGTTTGAGCAGACAGTTTCAATACCGCTAGAATAAGTTTAATTGAAGTCTGGTTAATACCCTCCATATATTTTCCTAACGTTAGGAGACTTTCAATTTATACATAAAACTTTGGAAGGTTATTTTGTGTATAGTATATAAATTCACTAAAAACCTGACTTGCTTTACAAAAATGTTGAATCTTTGTGTAACATAAAAGTTGCTGTATAATATAATAACCTAAACTAATTATTGTGCCTTTCTCTAACTAATAACTATAGTTTAATTCCATACCTTTGCTTTATTTCATAATGTCTTTTTTTAACGGTAAATTTCTTTACTCTTGTCGTCTATTAGACTTAAACCCAAGATCTTCTCCTCCTAAAATGTTTAAAGGCATTGTCTTTCCCATGTACCACCGTCCCATTGCATTTCATAATGTCTTTCTAGGTTGCTTCTTTTAATTAAAGTCACGAGGATATCATTAGCTGCGTTTTTTTATGGAAACAAAAAGACCTGAAGCATTCACTAAATCTTTAGAGTTTCAGGTTTTTCAGTTAATGAATCGGGTTCCCTGCATTCGAAATTTATATCATGAATTTGATTTAGTTTTACAACAAAATCATCGTACTCAATAAATCTCACAAATAAGCTATAGGGAGGGTTAATTTAATGTTGGGTGAATAATTTGAATTAGTCTTAGAAAAACATATTAGAGTTCGGCCGTTGAGGTTAATTTGATTTTGAGCTAAGAAGAAAACTAAACTATAAGCAACGGACAGAGACCAGGCAACATTTTAGTGCTCGAGACCAAGGTTGTAAGAAGTACTAGGCGCTAGTCAGCCGGTGATGTATCGACTATCAATTAAGCAGGATTAATCCGGATTAATTGGATTGAGATTTTTATATGTAATTTTTAGTTTTATGTATACATATACATATTTTTATAGGTAAATATTATAAGTAGACAAGTTTTACCCCTTACTCAACTCATTTTTTAAGTATACAAGATTGATTGCTGGAATTCACATAGTTTTGTTGGAAAGTGACCGGAATTTACAAGTTTATGGCCGGAATCACCGATTTTGGTCGGCCGACGAGGCCCAACTAGAGCCGGCTACCGATTAACGAAACATTACTCAGTTACTGGCCGACTAGTGATTAACCGCCGACTAGTCGTGATTTTTACAACACTGCTCGAGACCATGAGGGGCAGAGACGATTCATGACTTGATGAGACACAACAGCCATGACTCAGTTAGCGACATAGGGTTCCCGGTGAGTGACGAGTTTATACATTTAACTTTCAACTTTTGATCTTAAGTATTTAATTGTTGATGAGTTGGTATATTAAAAGAGGGAGTAATTGAAGGAAAGATGTGGGCCTTGTGGGTAATGAGAAGCATGATGTCATGTAAGTCGTAATGTCTAGTTACCGTAAATTTCGGTCATAAAGAAAGGCCCGCAACCCATGAGGAATGGAATGGGATGGACCACAGCAAGGTATGTAGGCCTCTTATATGCACATGGTTAGGCTTCCATCATTTACAAGTGCAAATCCACTACACCCTCATGTCATTATCGTTCCTTATTATTACAATGCTCCCACCAAGCACTACCCCATTCCAAATGGGTCATTTTGAGGTACACAACTGAATCAGACTATAACCGAAAACTAGTTCTGTACCGACCAACACCGAACCAATAATTGAACTTTGCAATAACCAGAGTTTGTTCAGTAACGTACGGTTGTCATGAATTTGCACACCCCTGGTTAGTTTGAACTCGGGGCCCTACCAAATTATCTAGATGCAAGATTTTCAGAGGTTCGAAACAACCCACATGGTGGTTAAATCTATTAAAAAGGTCTCAACAACGCATGTACTTGGGGTTGTATATTATCGTATTACATCACATTTGCTTAGATTAGATTTATTTAGACAGGTAAGACCTAAAAATCAGACGAAAAAACATCAAAAGGGGCTAGACGGTACAAACAGTCGATTGCATTCAAAAGCTTACAAACCTCTTCAATCGGTGTTTTAAATGTCACTTTTAAGATCTTCTAAGGTCTGCAGAGGGTTAAACACCATCACCGTCCGTACACTACCATCAGTTTATTTTAGAAGTATACATACGTTAAAAAACAACCAGCATTCTTCTTGCAGACTATAGAGGTTTTGTCCACCTCTTCTAAAGTAGAATATTATTTTGCTACACAGTCTGTTAATTATTATTAATCACATTAATTCTTTATGAACTTAAAAAGAGAACAAAAAGCTTTGACAGTTGTTCATGCCGGTGTCAAAAGCTTCCCATTTGGACCCATAACTCAATCTGTCGTCTGATTGACCCGAATATACCACAACTACTCTATATTAAGTTTTTATATGTCAAGTCTATAGACGTCATTAAAAAAACTGTTATATAACAACTAAAAGCCGTCTGTTTGTAACGAATTTCTTTTACCAGAATTTGAGTTCAGCCGACAATTCTGTAAGTGACATAACAGATCTCTTCTTTACGATCTCTTTTATTAGAGTCAAAGTCATCCTTGTCTTTCTCGCTAGTCCCCGTCTCAATCGGTCTCAGAATCTTCACAACTTGCCCACGCCTTAACCCATAATATCTGGCGACTGGATCTGAAGCCAAAATTCTAGGTAACTGCAAAAACCATGCACCAATTGTTTAGAACACCAACTAAGACTTGCAACTTGTTATACATTAATTTAAAATTTCCCACCATTTGACCACGAAAGTCAAAGCCTCGACTTTCTTTTCTGGATCTAAACAGCATTACGTAAACATAACTAATTGCTGACCTGTGCTTCTTTGACGGTGTATTGATCCAGCAAAGCTTTCTTTTCCACATTCGTAAGCGGGAGATGTTCGGGAACAAGATCATGATATCTTATGTTTACTAGCAGCTCTGCTTCCTGTATCAACATAAAAACCGTACCATAAAAACTAACTGTTTTGATCCGCCAGCCCGCCCGTTTTGTAATTGTATATGATATGCGTATTACTAACAGGCAAAAAATTAACTGTCACCTGAAAAGCCTCCACCTGGAACCTTCCGGCTATCTCAGTCTGGCATGCCTTGGCACTGGGAGTTAAACCTACTCGAACCACTACAATTGCTCTTCGTACGCCCTCATTTTCCATACGGATTACATAGTTCTTGATTATCTTCACACCAATCTTCAGATCATCAGGAAAGAAAACATAGATCTGATTTACCAAATATGAAAAGAATTAGTACTATACTAGCAACAGCTTCAGGTCAACCTTATAACTTCAACAACCACATATGACTACAATATGTATAAACACAAATACACAAATTATATTTTTGCTTGTTTGTAACGTGAATCAGGTGAATGACTAGACTGGACAGTTGACATTGTATGGAAGAGCTAAGAACAAAAAAACGTGCATCAAGATGTTTAGCGTATATGCTACCATATGCTAGTAAAGGCGTAAAGCTAAAATTGGATGTATTGATGACAATTATTCAAGTATTCATCTTCATTAAATATGCATTATTCAACAAGTTACGAACGGTATAAGAGCATTAAGATTCAATTACTTTATAAAACTTCACTTACTTGAATCAGTGTATGAACAAATACTTGCGGTATTATGAACCCTGTTTAAAAAAAACACGCCTGGGCCCTAATGTACGAGACAATCAATCAGTAAAGCGCCTCAAAACCTCATGTAGTTATGGTCAAAATTAGGGTTTGTGGGAGACGCATGTAAAAACTACCAAAAATCAAAGGAACGAAGAAATCGATTAAATAGCCAATGTGAAACAATATTAGACTATGCGTAGTAGGCATGATGCCCTTACCACCTCATCCCATCACAGCGCCATACACCAAAACGAGGAAAGCAAAAGGGCGGCATCAAGGGCTGCTCGCCACAGGCATAACGAGCGTGAAGATGGATTTGAGAGGGGTCACCACCTTCCACCAACCACATGCACACACATTAACTTTTTCGTTAAACCACTGCAACCTTGTGAAAGGGTTTAGCTAAATAAAGCCCCACCGCCTATGTGGCAGTTGCTTTTGCACTTTGTAGTTAACCCACTATGCATAGTCTTAGACGTAGCTACTGGACATAAATAAAGCTTATTTGGGTGTATGTGTACATAACATGCTCGCCTCAAGGCTGCTTTTGAGAACTAAACGCCTCAGAGCACTTGGCGCTTTTTTAAACCAAGGTTAAGAAACAATCACACATATAGACAATCAGATGTAAACATAAAAACTTATCATATGTACCAAAATACAGACCTGATCAGTGTTGCCTGGTTTGGACTTAAGGAAAGTTAGGTCTTCCCTTCTAATACTCCCATTATGCTTGTCAATGAACTCTTTTCTAGTCATTTGTATCTCTGAATCTTCAACCTCATACCCACGGTCTCTCAGCATCTCAAAACATGTTTTCCGGACTCTATGCAGCCTCGTTATTTCTTCATCGGATACCGACATTGTCTGTGCTTTCGAATTGAAGAAAAAACAAAGACAAAAAGCATCAGTCTTCAACTTATAATAATCTTATTAATCTAGAACTATTAGCAACTATGAAGTCCTGGCTGTCTAGCATTATTACATATTCGTTGATAACACCTAAACCACAGATTATCAGAAATTTACTCTAGAACATGAAAGTTAAGATAACCATTTATCAAGAGAATAAAAACGAATGGAAAGAGAATCGTCTACCTCTATGGAATAACAGTTGCAGGTACGACAGTGGCGGTGGGCGGAGGACTGAGAAGAGGCGAACCGCTGAACGCACGAAAGATCGCCGGACACAGTGAGTTTTACGGCGGAACCCTCACTTTTTCGATGGGCTTTTATGCGATGGATTTTCTGTTTAAATCTTCATTAGTATTAGCCCATTTAGATGAGGCGCAGTCCATGAAATAAGTCCCTTGACTTATAGCGGTTATTTTTAATACCAGTTCCGGTTGTGATTTCTCATTTTAAGGGTTAGAACCGTTATCGAATATAACTGATTCAGTTCTGGTTATTTGACCAAAAAACCATATTCTACATGCCCTGTTCCATGTAGGGTTCGGTTCTAGGTTCTACGGGTTTTTCTATACCCTATTCCGAGTTTTTTAGGACCACATTTTCAGATTTTTTTAATACTTATTCCGTTTTTATTACCTTACTTTCTCGTTATTTTGTTTATTATTTTTAAATATGTATTGTATAAAGTAGACACAATAAAATAAATGCACTAACATAAATTTAAAAGATATATATTAATATCATGTATCGGGTACAGCCGAGTATAATCAGTTTCGGTTCTTGTTCTTGTCTGATTTCGGGTATTAATCGGGTATGATTTGTTTCGGTTTTAGATATTGAGATCAAATTGCATACCCTATTTATGCCTTATGGTAGGGTCGGTTTCGGTTTGAAATTTACAAAACCGGTTCCGGGCTTTCTACCGGGTCCGGGTACGGTTTTTTGTGCACCTCTATCTTGACTTGTCTGTTTGTAAAAAAACAATTAGCCTAGTCATTTCGGGCTTTAAACCAATAGGCGATTCGAGGCCAGAGCGACACCACCCTTAAACACCAAAACAAGGTGTTAAATGGGGCGCCAAGAAGGGAGGCGTTACCCCCATAACGCCGTGAGCGAATTTTAAACGTTCGTGAATACGATTTGGCACAAAATCATGAACCATAACAAATATAATTGAAACAACAAATTAAAATAATATAGTCGATTGAGAAACTCATAGACCTATTGTATTTTGTTGATAACAATTTTTTTTTATTTGGTTGTAATTATATGTGTATAAATAAATAAATAAATTAGGTAATGGACCACAAATCCAATCTTTATAGAAAAAAATTGTAAATCTTATGTTATATGTTAGGAAGAGTTGTAATTTGTTAACAACATATTGTGATTTATTTATGATGTTTATATTATGATATATTTACGATCTTATCTGATTATTTAACCAGCCTGACTGATAAGGCATCGGTTTGGATACTAGTTTAGTTATAAAAACATATACATACTTGCCATTTCAGTTCAAATCAAAGATCAAGGTTGAAGACTTTCACGCTAGCTTGAGAACGCATGTGCAACACGTGACTTGACATGTGACACACATAAACGACGTATATGCAATCCAACATAATGGTATAATAAGTTTTAAACATATTTCCATGTATATCTTATCACAACACTAATCGTAATTCGTGTAATTGAATATCAAATATATAAACTGGTATCAAAAGGTAGATATTAACTCATTGATTTCTAAGTTTTAATAAACCCTCAAACCTATTGTTAATTCACAACCTTAGTTACTAAAACAAATTTATAATCGACATGTATTGTTATATAGTGGTGATTAACTAGAGACCAATATGTGTCTGATAAGAGGGTAAATAACTATGATTTGACATGTGTTAATATATGGTTTTAAGTGTTTATTATCATAAAATATGGTTACTTTGAGTTTGATTTGATTCGCATGTACCTGAGCTTCATGAATGTCTTTCGGGCTTAATAGAAGGTTTTTGGGAAACATTATGAAGGTTTGGAAGTTCATACGCAAGACTTGAGTTGAAAACGAGAGCAAGAAACTAGTAACTAGGTCTGGAGCAAACTAGCGCCAATTTTGACGTAATACAACATAAATTTCATGCCCAATGCCACTTATGTTGGGTATGGCGCCACCTTGCTCGGTTGACAAATACACATGCGAGGGCGAATTTCAAGTTCCAAACTTTAATTTTTTCAAACCTTTCATGAAATCAAGATCCAAATAATCATAGAAGATTCAAGCATGATGATGAGCGGCTGATCTCACCCGTGATTTCCTCCGGGTGTAAGGTTTGTAATTGATGCTTTTGATACTTGTTTAAACTAGGTTTTTTGGGTTGAATCTGTAACCCGTTAATTTTTTGTTAGATTCAATTGTGTTTTTCGTTTAAAAGATTTGATTTTTTGAACTTTAAATTGATGAACTTTTTGATCTATGATATGTTTAATGATTCATGTTTCATATATTTGGCTTGGTGACGTGTGAATAGGACCTTTTAAGCTCGGTTCCTCGTCTACCACTTAATTAGCCATACATACAGTCACCACTAATGGCTTCCCACTAGGTTAACAATATTAGTTGTGTTTTAACAAATCCCGAACCTGGAGTAGATTACCTTTTTCTCAATGTTGTTTTTAAATCAATCAAAGTAAGTGTTTTATAAACAATTTCCCAATCAACCATAAAGATAATAGTTAATCCATAGGATTCACAATCAAACACTAACCACATATTCTGTGGAGACAACCCTACTTACTCTTGCCAGTAAAGGTACTTAGACTAAATTTCTTGTTTTTGACCGACCTTCGGACATCGATAAAAATGGCGCCGTTGTCGGGATGAGTAATGTTGGAAACAAGTATGGGGATGACACACTTATATGGATTGGATATAACGAAAACGGTTGGGAGTATGTGAATTCGGCTTATTGATAATGTTTTGTTAAAATGTAGAATGATGGAAACACCTTAAAATTGTTTTGAAAGTTATATTGTCTTGGTTAATTGAAACTGGCATCATCTTGTTAAGATTTAAACTTTTTTCAACACTTAAGTTAAGAATACAATTAGTCTATTTAGCCGAGTTTTGCATAATATTATTTGTTGATTACTAATGTTATGTAACGCTCGGGTTGCGTGACGCTAAACTGAATATTTCTTAGTTTGATAACATGTACGCCTGCATTTCGATTACTTGTTTAACATGATCTAAAAAAAACGAATAAATTAACTAAACTGAAACACTACCATAGTTTTACTAAAAAAAGAAACAAAAACTAAAATGATGGCAAGCATGTAATTTTAGTTGGGGGCAAAACAGTAATTTGTCAGAACCAATGAAAGAGTGTTAGGCAGATGCTTGGCACGAATAAAAACTACATTGAGTCAATCAAGTAAAATAAAACACTACCATAGTTTTGCAATAAAAAAAAACAATGGCAAAATTTGCAAATTTTGAATTGGGGGCGAAATCTTAATTTTGAAATGGGGCAAAATCATATTTTGAACTGAGGGCAAAATTGTAAATTTTAGCTGGGGCAAAACCATATTTTTATTTTTAACTTGGGGCAAAACAGTAATTTCAAATTGATAGCAAAATCATTATTTTATTTTGATATGTGGGCAAAACCGTAACTTTTAACTATGGGCGTAACTGTAATTTTGAGGGGGGGAGGGTAATTTTTTTTGAACAAGGGGCGAAATCGAATTTTAAATTAGGAATAAAATTATAATTTGACAGGACCCATTGGAAAGTAATATGCAGCTGCCTGACACAACTCCCTCGCCTCCTGTAGTTATAGATAATGAGAAGTTTTTGCATATCGTAGGTAAAATAAAATGTATACGTGCGTGACCCACCAGGTAAGAAAGGGAAGGCATAAAGCAGAACCCTCTCAAAGAAGCAATAGGATCTTTTGGATGAGGAAGAAGAAATATTGGGGGGGGGGGGGGGGGGTGGTAATGAGATGGAATTAGTATTTGAAAGATAACAGGGTACCAGAGTGGGATTAATCAAATAGAATATATAGGTATCCTAGTCAATATAGAGCGAATATGTATCTTAGAAAGACAGGAGATAGCAAGTTATACGAAAAGTTGATAAATTTGAAGGACTTTCGTCCGTATGGTATAGATGATTGCTTTAAGAAGCTAGGTTGGTTTGATTTTTTGCAGTTTACCAGGGTGGATGGGATTTATATGGATCAAATCATATAGTGGATGTCGAGTTTAAAAAAGGACAAGGGAGATAATCCACCGATTACTTCTAGGTTGATTGAAAGGGTTACTGGTGTGGAAATGTTCAAAACTATCTTCATGGATATTAGTCATAAGATTTTTTTAAACTGGTATGACCATTATATCATTAGACCGAAGGTACATATTTGAACTAACTTTATCCAAAGGTTATTCCTCAATCTTGTCTAACGTTCCTAAAACAAGGCAATAATAATGGTATTTTATTACGAAAGTCGAAGCTTGGTGGAAGTTGCATGTTGCCAAAAGAATTGTGTTCTCATTTAAGAAAGGAGTTGGACAATCTGCCGCCCTTATTGATGCGAACCGGTGTAAACCAAGAGTAGTTTGTTAGATCACTTCAAACCTAATAACGAGAGTAAGAATGGTTAACCAATATATGAGCATGTATACTTATCCATGTATCATGTATAACAAATGTTCTTCACAATAGCGGATAAGGTTACCATGATTATAATACTTTGTTAAGTAAGGAGTTACCTGAACACAAGAAACTAGTTGACAAATATGATATGTCGAACCCGCCGTGGGTATTCGTCTTTATGGTTATAACGAGTGCTGATACCATAATGAACTGAACCAATAACTTTACCGTGACTTTCTATTATGTCGCCGTGACGTGGTTCCTTTATCGTTAGGTAGAATGTCCTGCCACAATTTGTTTATTTTTATCTACGTTTTAAACCCGCTACGAAAAACAATTGATAACCCACTAATTTAATATATATTTTACTGTAAAACAATTCATCAAAGAATAACTCATTGAATATATTCTTTATAAGAAAACTTCAAAAAAGTAAACATACATAAAATTTCATCAGTAGACCACTAGTCTAATATATATTTTACTGTAAAATAATTCATCAAAAAAGAATTCATTGAATATATTCTTTATAATTAAAAAAGTGAACATACATAAACTTTCTATCAGCAGATCGACTAGTTTAATATATATTTTACTGTAAAATAATTCATCAAAGAAGAATTCATTGTATTATAGACCACCTAGATTTGATCATCTTTTTTATTTTTATTTTTTGTTTTTAATGTTAACGTTTATTTTCATTCAACTTTCTAAAAGTTTGTAAAATGATATTTTGACTCATTCGAATTTTATGTGTTTATTTTTGTATGCGTGTCATTATAAATTCAAGTTGTTTACGCAATGATTGATAAGCAATTGCAAAAACATTCACGTTAAAAAAAACTGACCCGTAACACAGGAAATCAATTCTAATTCTCCATAAAAAAAACTTAAAAAAGTGAACATACAATCAGTAGATTGTGAACAAGCAGGAAACATATTGTGTAGCTCATTCAAAATGCCCAAAAAATAATCGAACCGGGCCGGTCCAGTGTTAAACGGTTAAAACACAAGGGCTTTGCTTCTAAATATTGGGCTAGGGTTTCTACATAATATAAAGCCACACCTGCTCTGTTCTTCCCCTTTCAGCAACTCTCACAACCAAGAAAGCCGCCGTAGCAAAACCCTAGACGGTGAGCAATGTCAATTCATCTCAAATTGTATCCATATTAATGTACGATTTCATCTAAACTTTGTTGATTAACACAGGCTCAAGGGAGTAGCAGAAATGACGACGTTCCAGGCCAGCTGATTTGGGAGATCGTGAAGAAGAACAATTCGTTTCTTGTTAAGGAGTTCGGCAATGGAACTCAAAGTGTTCAGTTCAGCAAGGAGCCGAATAACCTCTACAATCTCAACTCGTACAAGCACTCTGGTAATTTCAAAGCGCATTTTTATACGATTGTGATGATTTGATTTATGCTTGTTTTTTATTTACGTTTGTGTTTTGATTGCAATTTGTGATGAAGAAATTGTAACATCTAGAATGTTAATAATGAGGTTAAGTCTGTAGCTACTGGCCAGAAATTATCTGCGTTGAATTAATTGCCTCATCATTGATCTTGAGGAAACCTGTTCAATTGCTTCATGACTTTGTTTTTTTTTTCTGTTTTTTAGTGCTCTTTGTTAGTTTGATTATTATCTGTTACTGTTGAATCATTTGGACTTGTTTGTTATGCTATACACTGTTGTTTAATGAAGATGGTACATTTTTCGATGTTTAAAATATGATCTATAAACTGTATACATTAGTGCTTGTTTAAATAGCGAGCACTTTTTCATTTTAAGTTCTACAGGCATTTTTAAGCTACTATGTTTGTGTTTAGGAGTGCAATTGGATCTTTCTTGTTTTTTACACTTAAGAGAGCCTAAGCTTGAGATTTGCTTGTTGGTAATGATACAAGTTATAGTTAAATGAGTTTGCTCTGCCTTACCAGACCTTTTTATAGAGCTACTTTAGCTAAAAAACATACTGATAGCACAATTATAAACTGGACTTTGTTTTATAAGTGTGGTCTTACATCTTCAATACATAGTTAGTATACTAAGTGGCTAGGATTGCATACACTTTTAGTTGTATTGTTTTCACCCATTTTGGTTATTAATGTTTCCACATTAATTTACTGACTATACATCCCTTTTTATGTTTGGATTGACTTTTTTCAGGGCTTGCTAACAAGAAGACTGTTACCATTCAGCCAGCTGGAAAGGAACAATCTGTTCTGCTAGCAACAACCAAGACCAAGAAACAGGCCAAGCCCGCCGGTTTACTCCACAAGTCTATTCTGAAAAAAGAGTTCTACCGCATGGCTAAGACCGTTGTCAACCAGGTAACCAACCTATTAGAAAACATCGTCTATAAACATGTTGGATTTCTATCACGGCTTATATCTGTTTATATGTTTATGTAGTCAAACGGTGTTATATATTTGTTTCATGTTATCATTACTTAGCGAAAAACCGGAATTGATTTATACATCTATTATGTAAATATGTATTGCAGGTTGCTGACAACTACTACAGGCCAGATTTAAAGAAGGCAGCTCTTGCAAGACTGAGTGCCGTGAACAGGAGCTTGAAGGTTTCAAAGTCTGGTGTTAAGAAGAAGAACAGACAGGCTTCAAGGGTTTATGGTAGGAAATGAGAAGGAAATGTATCAGTGTTGGTGAGCTGAAATCTATTTTTCATGAATTTATGTCTAGACTCTTTAAATCAACTTCGTTATTGTCTTTGTGTTTCAATGTTGAAAGTCAAAGATGGTTGTTTTTTGTTTTAATATTTGCAGAAGAATTTTTGATTTTGGTTTGGTGCTTCTTACAAATGAGTTTTTGATTATTTTGGTGTTATTGTTTCTATACTTACGCAAATACAGACTGTTTTGTTTAACCCTGATGATCTGGTCTAAAAGTATTTTGGCTAAAGAGCATAATAAGTATGCAGATTAGTGTTTATTGATACTAATAAAATTAACTTGAAGTAAAATGATCTGCACTATAGCATTTCAAAACTCAAAACTGTACAAAATAACATCATTTTATTTAACGTCACTTAACATCACCTGTTGGTTAAAGACATCTGCACAACATCATGCATAGTTTTAGTAGAATACCATTTACTCCAAATTGTTTTGCTATAACCAAAAAACTCTACAAAATTTTCAGCTTTTTTTTTCCTTTTTGAAACGGCGGACTTCTATCTGAAATATAGATGAAATATAGAAACGGACAAGCAAGCTGAAAAACCTGCAAAAAATATTACAACGTGGTGTCTCGAATATTAAAATCACTCTCTGTCTTCACCGTTTGATCATATGACGCGTACCGATTGTTGAATTCCTTTTCGTTACGCGCTTTCCAAATCTCGCAGACTGTTGTTAGAGTCACTGCAGCGATTAACTTCCTCATTCCTTAGAACTATTCAGATTCGACACCCATTTTCCCAGGCTCCTACAGAGACGCGACCTTGACATTAGAAGGGAGTTTGAGCCAAACCCAAACCTGCCACCAGATGGCCTTAGCTGCAACACAGTGTAGAAGAATATGCTCTGCGGTCTTGTTCCCTAAACCACACCTGCGACATAAGAGACTATCCATCCGCACTCCTTTTTGCAAGGGCGACCTTGGAAGAGACACGATTTTGAATCACTTCCCACACAAAAAACCTGACTTTTGGCGGCGTCCAGTTGTTCCAGCAGAACCAATCCTGATTGCCATCTTGAAAAATGGTCCCCGACAGTTGAGCCCAAACCACAGCCCCCGACAAGCCTTCGTCACCCGCACTGTCCCTTCCCCATTTATCCGCTACATCTGTGATATTAATACTTTGAAGCAGGTTCATCAGAGTCCCCACCTGCTGCCCCTTGACAACCTGATTATCCTTCAACCAATCCCACCCCCAATGAACCGAGCCTCCAATACGCCTGGCATACTGAGCTACCGTTGTGTCTTTATCCCAAGCCAAAGCAAAGATGTTGGAAAATGCATCTTTTAATGGGCAACACTCCATCCAATTATCTACCAAGAACATTACCCACGCCGGCTTTAATCTTCGAATTTATATCCAGATTATACTGCCAAGTCTTGCTCCGCAGACCCGATGTCTTTCCAAATCCCTGCCCGAGTCGAATTCCTGTGGATGGTTTTAAGACCTTTCACCCAAAGAGAAGATGGACTCTTTAAGCTTGAACCACCACTTTGAGAGAAGAGCGAGATCGGTAAGACAAATACTACCGAGACCCGTGCCTCCGGCTCTCTTAGGGGAAGCCAACTTCTCCCACGCGACCCATCTGATCTTCCTTTACCCCCTTTGTCACCCTACACGAACCTCCTCCTAATCCCTTTCAAAACATTAATGATTTTCAGCAGTGCTTTCAACAAAGAAAGGAATTAGTTCGGGAGGTTTCCTAAGACCGCTTTAGCAAGCGTAACACGACCCACAAAGGAAAGGCACTTGGCTTTCCACCCCGAGAGCTTCGAGTTGAAATTATCCACAACTGGTTTCCAATGCTTGAGGTGCTTCATGTTTAATTGAAATTATCCACAAACAGGCTCTCCAGCATTTTGCTGATTTGGGTTTTACTGTTTAATTTTTAATCCAAAACAAGGCAACAGTTATTGAAAATATTAATACACACATGGATGGATATAAGCAAATGAATGAAGTTCAGAGATGCCAGTAAACAGGATAACTTCAATGACACTCTAGCATCAGACTTATCAAAAAAACTAATGTCACGGCTTGAATTGAATTGTTTATTTTAAAGTATTAAGCATATCATAATTAAGTTGAATAATGTCAAAAAATGTTATTTGTAACCGGTTTCCCAGTTGTGAATTAACAGATTATGTTAACACAATATTTTATTTTTGTTTGTATTTTTTTCTAACTTAATGGAGCTCGATGTCACGTGTCGCAAAAAATCCAGTCACTTATCTCTCAAACCTTAATGTTCTGGACTAACTTGGAAGTATCTAGGGCTGCCTGGAACACGCCGGAACAACTCCTAATTTTTGGACAACTAGGAAGCCCTTGGAATAATGTAGATCAACCCTGAAGCAAAGTGGTCCTCGGGGAGGGATTGGGTGGACACCGACCCGGTGAGAACACCACCCCCCAACCCAAGGACTTTTTTTCACGATCATTTGCGAGCTGACATCGGACATAAGGGAGAGGCTTTGGATTCGGACAGCTTTGAAGTTCGGTTTCCATGGGCAAATAAAAGGAAGAAAAACTACATAATGATCTAAAAATATAATCTCTAAAAGTTAGATGTTTTCAAGATATCTTGTTATGTTGGTTTTACATCATTACTTGCATATCAATTATACATATATTTTGTAAAACTGATAAAAATGTTTCTTGAGTTTCATATCATCATCATCTTGTTGGTTTTGGAGTGAGTTTCATATCACCATTTTGTCGGTTTTGGAGTAAATGGTTAGCACAACTTAAAAGGAAAATGCTCGGTGTTGATACTTGTAGAGGGGAACTCCGGTTCCTTCGTCCATGGCAAGATTCATTCTACCACTTCGCTTTAAGATTCTCAAAACTTTAACCAACAAAAGCTCCTTCATATAGTGTTTCTAGCTATGTGTGTTATTACACATTGTTATCTCATTCTGATTTTAATACCGTATAGTTATTTTCAGAACACATACCATCCTTACATCACTTCCTCAAAAGATACTAATTTTGGTAAGATACAGCATTAAAAATAACAAGTCCACTCTCATCTCCAAATAATTTCTCTTACAACACCATTGTTCTAAATAAAGTATTTCATGTGGATCAAATCTATGAACAAATGATGGCTTAAACTAAGTTACATAAGAATCAAATTGGTTTACTTATGACCCATTAACTTCTAAATACCGAGAGAGAGGCAGTAAGAAGAGCTGCCCCGATTCCTGAACCGTCATTTGAGTGTACAAGCTTAATGTATTCGGATAGCTCATCTCCTACAAGTTCGTGCAAAGAGGTGCTTCCTGTATTCAGTGTAATTTGAAGGATACGGGTCACAATTTTATAATAAAAATTATATAAATTAATATAAAAATTATAAAGATAATCTCTTTACATAATTTTGGAAAATTGTAGTACCCGTACCATGTACAAATCAAACAAAATTAAATATGAAATACAACATATTTAAGTAAATCGATTCAAATCCTTGTCTTCAACAAGAGCCTTAACCGCGTCTTCTTGTATGGTCCGTTGGGTGGGCTTCAACTAGGTCTTGAACCACATCTTCTTATACAATAATTTCCTACAAAATGAACAAAACAAGTGTTGACGGTTGTGGCTGAGGCACGTGTTCAACATGCTTCCCTTAAAATAGATTTCACGCCTCTATTAAAGATAACACATCTGTCTCCCACGGTACAACAGCCGGAGCAGTCTTACTGCCGGAAATGGCCACGCCCGAGGTTACACTAGATAAAATTATAGAGTTAGAACTTGTGAAAAAATAATGATATGAAGGAGATGAAATTGAGTAGAGAAAACTTATCTCTCTAAGTACCCAACACATGGGTATTCAAGTATCTCTTCTTTTCCAAGAACTCTACATGAATTCATGTGTTTTCTTGTATTACTCTCTTGTATTTTTCTAGCATTTCTCTTTCTCAAAATGAGGCACATAGCCTACTATTTTTACAAGAGTTGAGAATAAGTGAAAAGTCTCACTCAATTAGTTATTTTATTAGAGACATAAACTCTAATAATAACAAATAAATTGACATAAAAACTCTACTCAAGAGTTTAATTTTTAATTCACCATATGAAGAGTTTAATTAATAATTATAATTTTACTAAATTATAATTTTATTAAATTATAATTTCACTAAATTAATATCCATTCACACTACAAAAATTTCCAACAATCCCCCACATGAATGGAGATCATTCAAAACACATAAAATTTCCAATGGAACTTCGATAGTTGAGTATTGATGGATAAGTAGGTGTTCCATTTGAACTTTCCGTTGTGAAGCATACTTAGTCTCCTAGCGGTTTGCAAACGCGATGTCCTTGAACAAACCCCCATTTGTGTAGACGACAATACACTTCACACAATACTCTTCTTAGCCGGGTCATCCCCTCATAGTTGTGTCCAATAATGGTCGTGGAACACTTTCCTGGTTCTGCGAGAGCTCTAGGAATTGTGCCCCCAATTCCATTCTAAGCGACCCCACTTCTCTCTAACATAGGTGATTCTCCTTAAATCATTAAAAGCATCATGGTTACCATGATTACGCAAAATCATTTACCACATAATATGCTTAGCCTCACAATTTGTCACTGAATTCCATAGGAATGAACTAGGACGTACTTAAACACCCTTTTATTGTTTAGGGGGTATATTTAAATATATATACTAGCTTATGCATATCAGCTATGCCCCCACAGTGACCACCCTTAGGCATGTTGTCCTATTGTACTTAGATCTTGGGGATCTCCAGTCAACTAAGTTAGGTTTCCTTCACACACCTTTTTCCATGGGCTTTAGTCTCATTCCACAACTTGATCTCTAATAAATCCTCAGGTTGTTGGATCCATAACATTATCTTGTCATTGACAAGTCACTGAAGATAACTTTGCAGTTGAGATCAATTGTCATGACGTGTTCATAAATCGAAAGTTAACATTGCCTATTGTCAATTTCTAAGACTATAACCTCAGTGGCCACCTGAATCTGTTTATAATATTTGTCTTAGAATGATACATTTATAATTTAAGGCAAACACATCTCCATTGTGCACTATGACCTTTGTGTCTTCCACTTAGTCGTTTGTTTGCAATGTTAGATTGGATTACAAAATCCTTATTGTCAAACTATTATGGTACAAATGCAAGACATTCCCACATTTAAGTGTTTTGGATAACATCCAGATGGAGTAACGAAAACCATTTCTACATACCCTTATAGGGTTGTTTTTTTAATGGATCCTCCCCCACATTTCTTGCCATTTGATCAACATTTCCGTAACTTCACTTATGATGACATTTATACACATATGATTGGATAAGATCAACCTCATTATATCAGTGAATTCAACTCTTATTGCATTAGCTTACATAAGCTTCCGAGCTGACCAAAGCAACACATGCCAATTGTCATAAGTTTGTCATCAACTTAGAATAATTCTAATTTAACATCTAGAATAAGCCTAGACAATGAGTTCTCCTCATTAGCTTTTCAAACAAACTCCTCAAAAGTTATATATCTTTTCCTTATAATGAATAAAAATTCTCCCTCAACTTTGTCTATACACAAACTCTTTTGTGTTCATACACATTTGAATGTTTAAAGTTAATTAGTCTCCATCAAGACCCATAATGAACAAGTACTAGTCTAGTATGCTTTAGACTACAACACTTTAGCACGTGAACAGAAGATGCATCATTCTAATTCTTCACAGCCCCAAGGATATCATAATATCACTTTGCAACATTCATCCCTTGTTAAGACAAAATAATGAGAATTATTCATAATCCTAAAACATCAATATTTAGGATATCATAATATCACTTTGCAACATTCATTCATTGTTAAGACAAAATAATGAGAATTATTCATAATCCTAAAACATCAATATTTAGGAATGTCTCACAAATTATTGTATATAGCACATAGCTAAATTTTATTATTCAATTAAGGAACATAACTTGTTTACCTTTGATCTCCAACGCTTTACCATTGACTCATAAGTACTTAAACATAAGTCTTAATCTAAGTCACTTGGTGAACACACTCATCTCCAACAAGATGAATGTTCCTCGTTTCAATCACTATTATGTGGAAGATAGAGTCAACTAGATCCACACTCAACAACATAAATGATTTGCACACAGATATTGTTATTCATTAGGAGATAAGTATATTTAGGATGCTCTCACAAACGAAGGTAAAATTTTCATATTCAAGTGGTAGACGCATCTACGTATAAATCTCGCAAGATTTATTAAAGGTATACGATAACATATAGTACTTTTACTTTCATATGTTAGAATTCAAACTTGTGAATTTTCCAACGACTTCTAACGAAGTATTTCGACATGAGTCTCATTTGTGTATTTTATCTCAATACACTCACTACTCACTCATGATGTGGTTACACATTTGATGTCTCGTCTTTGACTTTTAGTCAATGCAACAACTCTTAAGTTGTTTATGTCCAAGTATTTTCATGTACTATCCATTTAAAACCATATTCTTTTAAATAATGTATAATTAACGTTATAATTATTTTCTACAAAAATAATTTACACGTCACAAACATTAGTGATTTATTTCTGCGTAAAAAATTGCATGTGTTATTCGAATATATTGAACACAATACAATAAAATACATTGGAAACTAAATCATAAGTGCCAAACACTTTTGAAATTTAAACGGAAGCATTGACGATATGTAGACATCAAATATCAAAGTGCTTTTATCTTCAACACTTTATAATCTGACCAAAATCTACTCAATGATATCGTCCCATGGCATGTCTTGAGATACCCCCTCAACAAGACTCCATGCACTTGTAAGTACAAGTTTCTCATTTCATCTTGAAACTTTAAACTTGGACAATTCTACATAAAACAATACCAAGTTGTTACAAAGACTACATTTAAGTAGTGAACTTGAACAATTAAATTTGTTCATAACAACACCAAGTTGTTTTCCACCAAATAATATCCATGAGATTGTTACTTTGTTCACCATATGCTACTTCTAGTAAGAGTAGCGAACTATTTGAATTATCAATACTATGCAAAACTTTGTTTTAAAAATCACTCTAAAACATTTTCTTAGTTTTGCAATATACTATATTAATAATAACAATTTGGGTTTATGAGAATATAAATCAAAACCCAAAATATTAAATGGTTTTATATTATTTAGTCTTACTACGCATGTACTAAACGTTTTCTAACATGCATGTTAGAAAAAGCTGTTATAACGACACATACAGAATCGAACGTTTACATAAAACGTTTTCCAATGATAAAGTTTATAAAATAACTATTTCTAATCGTTTTTAATGCACACATAGGCAATTAAATGTTTACATAAAATATTTTCGTTCATTATGGCTTATAAATATGAAGAATCTCTAGACTGGTATTCCTGATACATGTTTTCTAACACACATGTTAGAAAATTAAAGTCATTTTATATATACAAATTATGACCATTTTGATTCAAAAATCAAAAACTAAAGTAGGTGAAAATCCCACACAACAAAACCTCACTTTGTGGTGGCATAATTATTGAAGCCAATTAAACATCAACTTCAATGCATGACTTTTTATTTCCAAACCATATAAGATGATATAATGGGTTTATATTCATTAGAATAAATTCTAAAATAAATTACTTATATAAAATATTTGCATAAAACACTTCAAAATATTTATATTTTAATCATTTTCAACAAACATGTTAAAATTAAAGAAATTCTAACGCGCGAGTTAGAAATATTAACATTTCCACAAAATGTGAATTCGATTTGTTATAAACACATATTTGGTTTTTATAAATAAGTCATTTCTAATACACACGTTAGAAAACAAACAATTAAAAATTGATTACAAACAAACACTTTTTATGAACCGTTTCTAACACGCATGTTAGAAGACAAATGATTACAAAAATCATTTTCATCTTTTTATACACTGTTTGTAACAATTTTGTTAGAAATAAACAATTACAAAAATTGTTATAAATCTTATCAATAAATAATATCTAACATACTTGTTAGAAATAAATGATTACAAAAATCATTATCATACTTATCAATAAATAGCTTCTAACAGGCTCGTTAGAAATAAAAGATTACAGAAATCGTTATAAAACATATTAGTTTATATATAAAACATGATTCTAACACGCTCGTTTAGAAATAAATGATTACAAAAATCATTATAAAGCTTATTAGTTTATGCTAAGTAAACTATTTCTAACACTAAGCCGATCTAACGCGCACGTTAGAGAATTTTAACGTTTACAAAAAACGCATGGTTTACTCTAATAAGCCCGATCTAACACAAAGGTTAGAAAAATTAACGATTACAAAATCGTTTCAAAAACCAAACGGTTGAACCAAAATTATTCGTTTTGTATCACGTGTATAGGATTTAAAATTGTACTCAATCTCAATAAATCCAAACACATCAAGTTGTACTACATACATATTTCCCAAAACAATATTTATAAGATCATAATCTCTAAAAATAATTTTTTTTTATTATAAATCCTTTCGTTGTCACACCCCGACCCGCAGCGGAATTAAAAGTCGGGGCATAATTGGGTTATCACCAAAGCTCATGACATTTACTAAAAGGTTTCATATTTATAAAATTGGAATTAAAACTTCAAATATTCAAAAACAAGGACACATACAAGCACAAATAAACATTGTTCTAAACATAATATATTTTATTAATCTTCTAAGGCCATTTCTATGTGTTCCTCTCCTCAGCCTGTCCACCTGTATCATGCGTAAAACAAAGGTTTGGGTCAACAAAAGTTGGCGAGTGAATCTAAGTAAAACAATTTAAACAATTGTTCTATTAGTTATTTAAATAAAAATTTGTGCATGAATCATAAGTGAGCATATGTATATATATAAACAATCACAAACCACATAATATCCACAATGAACACATGACATGATGAATGATGAACTTGAGATCAAGGCTCAATCAAACGGAGCCAATCTAATGAGGCACCTGATGCTCAACTCATATCCCACGAGGAACTGATGGGCCTTAAATGAATAATTGCACTGAAATGATAAAATGTAACCACACATAACCACACAAACAAATATACACATTTGATCATGAAATGATGTTAGCACAAGTGTTTAAATAAATAAAACATGTACGACACATGATACACCACAAAACATGATTAAAAAGGGGAATTTCTAAGGCTTCACTCACAGTGGGTGCGTTCCTTGCTTGATAATGAATGCGCACGAGTTGAGGATTTGATCGATGTAAGAATAGTAACCTAAAAATAATAACGCGATAATTCGATAAATATAAACAAATTAATATTTTAATTTAATACTTTTGTTAGATTTTTAGGTTATTTTTGTTTTTTTATTGAGATTTTAAAACCATCGAAATTGTATTTTTAAGTATTTTAATTGATTTTTAACTAACTATAAATATATAATTAATATAAATAATAAAATAAAATAAAATAATATTAAAAAAATCTTGTCAGGTCTGACAAGGACCTGACTGGTTTGTTAGTGATATTAGGCAGTGTGTGGTGAGGCTCGAACTCGTGACCTCTCGATTGCGTGCACGCAGCTCTTCCTTTTGAGCTACGTGTCTAACCCATTAGATTCTTGATTTTTATTATACCTATATACTGGTTAGATTAATACAGAAATCATTTAATTAAAAAGATTTCAAAATCAAACAAACCGGCGTGCATACTAAGGCTCGAACCCGCGACTTTAAGTTGTTTTGCACCCAGCCCATCCAACTGGGCTGGGTGTCTAACCCGGTTATAACCCAAAGTTTAAAATGCAAATATTCAACACAGAACTTCATCTTCTTCCCAGGTATAAACCCGACTGATAACCCCCCCTTTAAACTGTTTTAAACCAACGCAAAGAAAGATATTATACGCAAATTGGTAAGTGGGTTTAGATGCTTGTACCGAATCGAGGAGGGGTGTTTAATTTCTCCGGTTGATTTCCGGTGGTTGGAAAGAAGTTCCCGGCAGTATCTCGACGGCAACAGGAGGTTTACGCAGAATGCTTAATAGAGAAGAGAGAGGTGTGAGTGAATTCGCTAGAGTGATAGGGTCGGTATTTATAGATTGACAATGATCTCCTCTTTCAGTTTCGGATCCGTGCTTTTAAGATTCATGATTTGATTTTCGACTTGAAATAGAAATTACAATAAGTGCTTTTGCAAAACAGCTTGATTTTAATGTTTATGATTGCCGGTTATCATTGACTAATCGCAGAATCAAAACGGTCGACTATGATTGATCCTTGAATCAGGGGCGGTTACTTTTTGATGTTCTGAACTTGCAGGTTTAGGCGGTTATTCAGTATAACACTTAAATGTTTTCCTTTTCGACACCAATGTGTGTGCAGTGCAGTGGTGTTTGGTGTGTGTGTATGCACGGGAGACCCGGGTTCGAAACCCGGTTTCTTCTTTTATTTTTTGTTTTATTATTTTATAATTTATTTGAGTTTACTTATTATAATTATTATTATTATTATTATTATTTATTAGTTATAAACTTTTAAATTTTGCAACATTTATTAATTGCGAAACTTTAAAATAACTAATAAAATATGCAACAATCAATTAAACAAATACTTGATTAATAAACGGTGCGGGTTTTTGAAACCCGTTTTACAAAAATGTTACAGTATCCCCTACTGTTAGAAATTTTGTCCCGAAATTTAAGTAGTAGTCGCAACTGGGAAAAGATGCGGGAATTTCACACGCATTGAGTCTTCACGTTCCCAAGTAAACTCAGGTCCTCGTTTTGACTCTCAACGCACCCTGACTATTGGAATACGACTTCGTCTCAAACGCTTTTCACCGTAGTCCATGATTTCTACTGGTCTTTCAAAGAAGTGCATTGATTCATCGATTTGAATATCTTCTAAAGGAATATGGAGGTTTTCATCGGCGAGACACTTTTTCAAGTTTGATACGTGAAATGTGGGATGAATTCTGTTGAGTTCTTTTGGTAAGTCAAGCTTGTATGCTACAGGACCCACCCTTTCGAGTATCTTGAATAGTCCCACATAGCGTGGTGCTAGCTTGCCTTTTTGACCAAAATGAACCACTCCCTTCCACGGTGATACTTTCAAAAGTACTTGATCATCAACACAAAACTCCAATGGCTTTCGTCGTTTGTCAGAGTAACTCTTTTGACGACTTCGAGCTGCTAGAATATTATTTCGATTTTGAAGGATTTTGTCATTCGTTTCTTGAATCAACTCAGGTCCGGTGATTTGCGCCTCACCAATTTCGTGCCAACACACAGGAGATCGACATTTACGACCATATAAGGCTTCAAAAGGAGCCATACCGATGCTTGAATGATAGCTATTGTTGTATGAAAGTTCCACTAACGGTAGGTGAGTGTCACAATTACCTTTGAAGTCCATGATACATGCTCGCAACATGTCTTCAAGGGTTTGTATGGTGCGCTCAGATTGACCATCAGTTTGAGGGTGAAAGGCAGTGCTGAGATCTAGACGTGTACCCAAAGCGGATTGTACGGCTTGCCATGTTCGCGAAGTGAAGCGACCGTCTCGATCTGAAATGATACTTAAAGGTACACCATGACGGCTTACAATTTCATTGATATAGATACGAGCTAACTTTTCGTTCTTGAAGTCTTCGCGAATCGGAATGAAATGAGCTGATTTAGTGAGACGATCAATGATTACCCATATGGTGTCATACCCACTGGAGGTGCGAGGTAACCCGGTAATGAAATCCATGGTTATATATTTTCCAACTTCCATACAGGTATTTCGGGTTGGACAAGAAGTCCTGAGGGTCTTTGATGTTCAGCTTTTACTTTGGAACATGTAAGGCACTTGGAAAAAAATATAGCAATATCCTTCTTCATGCCAGGGCACCAGTAGGAGTATCATAGATCTTGATACATCTTATCGGCTTGATATTCTAAAAGTAGTTAATTAAAAACAAAACAAATTACCGTAGTTCTAGACTCAAATTATACTCTAGACTCCTAAACTATACTAAACTACTAACCGACAAGTGGACCGATCAATTGTAGAATAGTATTAAGCAAGTCCGGATTATCGAACCCACAGGACTCTCTAATTGCTATGACTACTAACTTAGACTCAATTGCACACTATGCATATTTCGAAGGGGGTTTTTACTAATAAATCTAAATTATTAATTTAACTAAAACTACTAAAGTGGAATGACCAAACTGTGAACTTCTAGGGACTTTTAGGATTTTAAGATAATGAACTAGTTACCTAGGTTGGATTTTTAGACTACTACTCCTTCAATTTAATAATAATTAATCTCGTTGAATATTTTATCAGGATCTTGACATATTAAAGTCTAGGTTTTTCAAACAGGACCCCCGACCTTCTCAGAAGACACCTACAATAACCTATTCTTTTTGTTTGTTTACCGGTCCTACAGATTCCTTTTCAGTTATCTTTTTAAATTAGTAAAGTGTCTAATAATTAATTACCTCTCAATAATTAACCTAGACCAATTCCAATTCCTAGTTTAGATTAACTGATTCAATTATGACAAGGAAATTAGACTCGGGAATTTCTCAAAACCCTAACCTAACAATTTACCGAATTAATTCAGCCAACTAATTGCAATTTCTCAATTAACAAGTTAGGTATAATGACAAGTTGATTCTATGGTTAATTTAATTGTTTCCCCGGTTTTATTGGCCAATTTACCGACAACTTCACGAATTCCTAAGAACACGAAAAGTAACATAAACCTATTCTATGGAAGACATCCACCTAAGTTCATGCAAAACAACCAAACAATCATAAAACAAGCAAGATCATGCAAACACCCTAGACTAGATCATTAAAGTTGTGACCTTTACCAATTAAACATTCAAACCATAAATTAATTAAAACAAATCAAAGTTTCATAAATCCATAATCCAAATCCTAGGTAACTGAATAAGATCAAGCCTAAAAACATGTTTGAAAAGTAATTTAAACAAAGTTTATAACAAGGAAACATGATTAAGCAAAAACAAAGAAATCAAAGGCGAAGATCGGTATGATAAAACCGTGACAAGCTCCTGCCTTGAACTCCCTTGATCACCACCACAGTCCTTGCAGCTTAGATCCGATCCTTCTAGCTCCAAAACCCTAGAGACTTGCTCCAATTCTGCCTTAGTTCGTCCAAGGTTGCCCAATATGTGTTCAACTATGATTATGATTCTTTTTAAAACAACCAAGTCCCAAATCTTCTCTGGTTTCCAAATTTTCTGGATAAAAGCCTCTCTCGCTGGCCGCGAGAGAGTTTGGGTAGGTTGGTCGCGCCCCGCGACCGAGTTGGATTCCGGGCAGATAACTATCACTCTCTCGCGGGCCACGAGAGAGTTAGGGTGTTTCGATCGTGCCCCGCGACCGGGTTGAATTTCCTGTTTTACGTTTCGTTTTATCGTTTCTGATCCACTCGCGTCCCGGCTCGGTTCTTTTCACCATTTTCGCTCGTTTTCCCATCCTTCTAACGGTTTTCACGAACCAAGACCTGCAAAACGCATTTGGATTAAAAGTAGATAAATTCTTGACAAACCGAAACGAAAACGCGCTAAAATTATACAAACTCTACAAGATAAACGGATGTATTATTCAATACATCAAATACCCCACACTTGCTCTTTTTTCGCCCTCGAAAAAGAATTGTGCATAAACGGATCATAACCAAACAATTACTCGATTTAAAAAATTACAATTATTTTCATTAGGGAACAAGATTCATGTTAACCACGATTGCAAGTGTTGGATCCACTTAAACTCAAAATTCGGTTCAAACCTCTTGTCATGTAAATTTAATTCAAGTGCGGTCAATCCACCTAGGGTCTCACACTAGAGTCCACAGTATCCCTAATCCCACCTCAAGCTTATGAAACAAAAAGGAACGAATTATTTAACTCTTTCCTAACCGTTTTATACCAAAATATAAAGAATTTAAAATCAAGCAATTTTCTTTTCCTCTTTTTTTCATTTGAGCATTTTGATTTCTTTTTGCATATCTAACCTAGAGGCTGTCTCAACCAGAGTTACCATCCCCGAGAGCGACAACGTGGGCTTCGATACTTAAAATTTCAACCAATCCTAGAGGGATTCTCGATCAGAGTCACCATCCCCAAGGGAGATTCCATAGGCCTCGTCTACTTTTCAATCAAGCTCATTTCTCTATTTTTTCCTTTTTCTTCTTTTTACATGATTAAAAATTCTAAATTTTTTAGCTTATAACGGCATTCCTTATACTATTTTTGGTGGTTTCAGTTTCCCATTTCTCCTAAATGAGTACCCACTAGTAGACCGACAATTAAGGTGTATTAAGCTCAAAGAAAGTAAGAACCGAATCGAGCCTACTCACATATCCCAAGTTAGACACAAACTCACCCTTTTGTTTCTCATATTATTATTATTTGAAACCGAATAGAAATTCATTTTTTCTATCATTTTCCGTTTAATTTCATGCAAACTTCTTTTTCAAGACATTTTTGGATTTTTTAAAACAAATCCTACACTACTCTAGTATCTCATCCCCACACTTAAATTTTTGCATTGTCCCCAATGCAAGGACGAGACAACTACTACTCAAAATAAGACCATACCAAATAAAGAGGAAAGAAAAATAAAATACAAAAAGGGGGCGACTTAGCTGGTAGTGCAAGACTGTTGATGTGCCAGTCAAACCACTCGTGCTCTCTAAACCGAACGTGCTTAATGTACTACTCTCCAAGCTCTCATGCGAACGGAACATCATATAACACCAACCTAGCATCACGCACTTACAAAACATAATAATAACAAAGCAAGATAAATAAATTGTTTCGTAAGATTGTTCATCAACACCTACCCAATCCAACCAACACCAACCCCAAAGTAAATTGTTTAGAAGTACAGGCCATCAATAAATGAAAACAACAGAAAGAAAAATAAAGATAAAGATCTTCGGCTACTTCAATCATCCTCTTCAGACGCCTCAAATGCCTGGTATGGCTTCACGTCCTCCATCCCCGCAAACTGGCTAGAACCTGCCTGACTGCCTGGCTGCTGAAAGTAAGACGGGATTCCCATATTTAGATTCTGCATCATGTATCGCATCCCATCTTCTAGCCTCGTTTGGCTAGCCTCGTGCATTTGTCTACTCTCTAACATGGTTTGGCGAACCCCGCCAAACTACTGGTCCACATAACCTCGCAAATCCCTGAACCCAGTCTCCATCCTGTCATAAAGAGAATATAAGGTCAGTGGGTCCGAACGAGGCTCCCGAAGAGGATACTGTCGTCCTGGCAGTTCCTGACGGGTGACTGGCTGCTGATATCGAGTAGGGATGGCCGCCTGCATAGAAGATGCAGCTTCGGATCCGGGAGGCGGTTGCATTTAAGGCCCCTGGCGGGCTGGTATCCAGCTAACAGGCTCTTGGGTTGTAAGAATTTCGGCAGTCTGGAGATCTCTGATGCTCATGACACAGGGGGCGGGGCCTTCTCTCAGCCCTAGGCTCTCAGCCAAGCATGTAATCAAGGGCCCGCAATAAACCCTTGCCCAAGGTCCCCCCATCCACAGTCGCTTCATAGACCATGCAAATATTGTGGCCAGGTTTGCCGGCCGTCCCTCTACCATACACATCAGACAAAATAAACTGACCTGGTTGACCTTATTGTCCCCCTGTCCTCTCCTAACCAGCATAGCGGTAAGAATCTTATGGAGAAACCGGTGAATGGGATCAGTAATATCACTCGCCACCATGTTGTTTGAGTACGGGGCAGAAGAGATGGTACCCCAAAATCTTGCGAGCTCGTCCGTCTGGACACTATGGGGGTGCCTCCTTTTGAAGACCCCCTGCAAGCTCGTGGCGAAGTCCGGTGACTGCACCTCCAATCTGAATATATTTGTGAGGCTACCGCAAACTGTGGGATTTTCATCTCAAAAACTTGCCTCCCCAAGGCAAAAGAAACTGCCTCATTCTTGTTGAACTTCCCCTGTTGGTATTCGAATGTGGAGTGAAACTCATAAGTGAGTTCCTTGTATTGTCTCGCTCCGCAGTCTAGCACCCTTCGGAACTTATCCCCTAATAGCTGTTCGATCCGACCCCTCTGACCCAAATTATCTATCAAATCCCAATCAATTCTCCTGTAAAGTAGCAACTCACAAGTGATCAGATTTGAGAGCCTCTCCCACTCGTGGGAGTCTAAATCAAACTGCAAGAGAGGACTGTCCATGATTCGCGTACTTTGCCCGTGGGGGACACCTTCTCCCTGATATCTAGTTCTGCGTCTGCCGAAGTATGAAGGTTGTTATGGCGCATCGGCGGGGTCACCTCTCTGACGAGGCGTTGGTCCCCTTCTCTTCCTTCCAGCCCTGCTCGAGCTACCTCTCCTGACATCTACATAAAGCATAAGAAAGACAAGCATGACCTTAGAAAGAAAGCAACCACATAAAACAAATGACCGTATAACATTTCATTCGCGGTCAAGGTCTACAACTGATAAACAATTTACCTCATGATTTAAGATACATTTGAAAAGAGTGTAACATTATAATTTGATAAAAACCGAATCTTGCCCGAATGGAAATTGAGTACGGGTGAGACCGAATCTTATATGCATGACCATTTAGATGTTACTATCCCCCAAAAAAACATATCAAAAATCAAACAACTACCCCCTTCTTGGCACCTTAATTGTCCTCAATTAAACCGAATTGCCGAGACACGAGCCCACATTGAGTGTACAGTTAAAGATAGAACAGTTTGAAACATAGCAGAAATAACGGTTGACCATCTTAAAAATCGGATTTTTAGTAAGAAAGTTAGCCAACCCGCATCCCCACACTTAATGTTGGACGCACCAAACCCGCTAAGGACACCCTGCATACACTTAATCCACCCACAAAAGATAACCAGTACCACTATCAAAACTCAAGTCAAAACCGAGTTGGACCCAACCCGCACTTAACCGAACAAGCAACTAGCAAAGTATCAAACATCAAAATAATGCAACAACGAGATACAAGATAAAGAATTTAAGCATAGAAGTTGCGAAAAAAAGCATACCTTGTTGTAGATCTGTAAGACTAGTGCACAAAAATTGAAACTTTAAAACACCGGTGAAATGCAAGTAAAGAGGGGAAAACCGGGTGGAATCACTTAAAGATGAGTGAGGATTGATGTAGTGAAGAAAATGTGGGTGATTTCAGTGAATTTGGGTTGAAAATGGCGAATTTTTGGTGAAAATGGGGTTGGAGCCGTAAGAGAATTGCGGAAGAAAGTTGGGAAATATGTGAGAAATGTATGTTAGGGTTTCTTTTTTGCAGATATGGTCTCTCGCGTCCCGCTAGGGAGTTATGATTCCGGAGTTTCTTGGTCTCTCGCGAGCCGCGACCGAGGAGGCTTGTGCCTCTCGCGCCCCCTGAGGGACCTATTTTCACAGAAAGTTTCTTCTTTTTCTTCAGTTTAAAGCCTTTGAAATTTTTTGGTTTGTTGAAACTATCATGTTGGCTTTTAAGCTTACGGAATCACACTCGTTTTACCGGATTTATCAAACGTACCTGCAATCGTCTGTGCTCCATGAATGATGCGTGATATGCCCTGCAAAAACCAACTAAACCGACCCACAAACAAACACACAAATACGAAACATGAATTAAATGAAAACACAAAATGCAACTAACTATCAAACGTTACAAACTTACACTCGAGCCGAAACCCGAGAATCTACGTGGTCTGAGGTGGAACTTCAAGAGGAGTCTCCTCCGTCTCGGTGGGATCTAGTGGCCCTCCTAAATAATGTTTCAAGCGATGCCCGTTGACCTTCCATGTCCCTCCGTCGGCTTCATCTTTCAGCTCAATAATTCCATACGGGAAGACCTCATTTACCACGTACGGGCCGAACCATTTTGATTTCAGCCTGCCCACAAACAGTTTCAATCGCGAATTATATAGAAGCACTTTGTTGCCGATTTGAAACTCCTTCACATTCTTCAATCTCTGATCATGCAGTGCTTTGGTTTTCTCCTTCAAGCTCCATGGCCGCTCATACGCCGCGTCCCGAAGTGCCTCTAACTCGTGAATTTGAAAGAATCATCGCTTGGTCGCTTCGGTGAGGTCCAAATTCACGGTCTTCAATGCCCACAGTGCCCTATGCTCTAATTCGACCGAGAGATGGCAGGCTTTACCGTAAACGATCATGAAGGGCGTGGTACCTAGCGGTGTCTTATAAGCGGTGCAAAACACCCATAAAGCATCGTCTAACTTATGGACCAGTCCTTTCGAATTTTACCTACCGTCTTCTCAAGGATCCGTTTTACCCCCTGTTCGCGTTCTCCACTTGACCGCTCGTCTGAGGATGATAAGCGGTGGAGAGGCGGTGAATGACACCGTAGCGCGCCTATGCCTTTTCCATGACGGCATTGCAGAAGTGCGTGCCATGGTCACTAATAATGGCTCGTGGGGTACCAAAACGGGTGAACAATATCTTTAAGAATCTCACCACCACTCGGTCGTCATTCGTGGGTAAAGCTTGAGCTTCCACCCACTTGGATACATAGTCAATAGCCACGAGGATGTACCGGTTTTTGCTAGAGACGGGAAACGGTCCCATGAAGTCAATCCCCCAAACATCAAAAACTTCAAGAATCTGGATCGGATGTTGGGGCATCTCGTCCTTGGATGAGATGTTGCCGGTGCGCTGGCAACGATTACACATCTTCACAAACTCTAAGGCGTCTTTCACAACTGATGGCCAATAAAAACCGCAATAAAAAACCTTCTGTGCGGTGACGTGCGGACCATGATGACCTCCTGTTAGTCCCTCATGCACGTGCCTCAATATCTCCGCCCCTTCTAGTCTACTCACACAGTGCCTCAAAATTCGCCTCCCCCTACCCAAAATAGAAATGGGTCGTCCCAGATATAACGCCTGACATCGCGAAAGAATTTCTTCTTCTGCTGTGTGGTCATCCCCTTCAGTACCACTCCATTCGCTAGATAATTCGCGAAGTCGGAGAACCACGACATCTCCTCCTTCTCCGCTGTCACAAACTCTACTGACTCGTGGGAAAATCTATCACCGATCTCTTCTTCCCTAATTTCTTCTCTACTAGGATCCTCTAATCGGGATAGATGGTCAGCGGCCACATTCTCTGCTCCCTTCTTATCTCTAATCTCTATGTCGAACTCGGAAAGCAAGAGAATCCATTGAATGAGACGAGGCTTTGTGTCCTTCTTTTGTAAAAGGAAATGCAGAGCCGCATGGTCCGTAAAGACAATGGTCTTGGACAGGACAAGGTAGGAGCGGAATTTATCAAACACGAATACCACTGCTAAAAGCTCCTTCTCTGTAGTGGTGTAGTTCTCCTGCGCGTCATTGAGGGTTTTACTAGCGTAGTAAATAGGGTGGAAATGTTTGTCCCGTTGCTGACCCAAAACGGCGCCTACCTCATAATCGCTCGCATCACACATGAGCTCGAAGGGTAAGCTCCAGTCGGGTGAGACGAGGATAGGAGCACTCACTAGTTTCTCCTTAAGGATCGTGAAAGCTTTTAAGCAGTCGTCATCGAAGACGAAGGGTACATCTTTCTCGAGAAGTCGAGTCATGGGCGGGTGATCTTTGAAAAATCTCGAATAAACCGTCGGTAGAAGCCCGCATGACCGAGAAAGCTACGGATGGACTTGACGCTAGTCGGTGGAAGGGAGTCTGCTGATAGTGTTGATTTCGCCCGATCGACCTCTATCCCTGCTCGCGAAATCTTATGCCCTAGACTATGCCCAATGTCACCATAAAGTGACATTTCTCCCAGTTGAGCATCAGTTTCGTCTCGACACACCGTTTCATCATCGTCGCATCTAAGTGAGTAAGACATTGATCAAAGGTGTTCCCATAGACAGAGAAATCATCCATGAAAACCTCCATGGAGGTCTCGATCATGTCCTGAAAGATGGCTACCATGCATCGCTGGAAAGTAGCCGGGGCGTTACATAACCCGAACGGCATGCGGCGATACGCATAAGTACCATACGGGCATGTGAAGGTTGTCTTTTCTTGATCCTCGGGAGCAATCATGATCTAAAAGTAACCTGAGAAGCCGTCAAGAAAGCAATAAAATTGCTGTCCTGCGAGTCGCTCCAACATCTGATCGATGAACGGGAGCGGGAAGTGGTCCTTGTGGGTGGCGTCGTTTAAATTACGATAGTCTATGCACACCCGCCAACCCGTGTCTGTTCGCGATGGGATAAGCTCCTTCTTTTCGTTCATAACCATTGTCATTCCCCCTTTCTTGGGAACAACCTGAGTGGGGCTTACCCATGTGGAATCGGAGATCGGATAGATGAGACCAGCCTCCATCAGCTTAAGCACCTCTTTCTTTACAACTTCTTACATATTCGGATTCAGACGGCGCTGTGGCTGTACTACTGGCTTAAAGACATCCTCCATGAGGATCCTATGAGTGTAGAAGGTAGGGCTAATCCCCTTGATATTAGACAGTTTCCATGCGATGGCCTCCTTATTTGACTTTAGGACCTTGATTAAACGCTCCTCCTCCATTGACAATTTCGAAGAAATGATCACGGGTAAGCTCGAATTGTCACCTAGGAACACGTATTCTAAGTGAGACGGGAGGACCTTAAGCTCTACGGCTGCTGGTGTCGACAATGGTGTGCTCTCGGTAGCTGCACTCACCTCACAGAAATCCAGGGTCTCGGGAATCTCTAAAAAATCATCCCCTATATCCTCACTATCACTCTCTTCGGGTACTAAACTCTCACTACTAAATCGGCTCCGCTAATATAGTCTAGACAGTGATCAACGCACGAAATGAATGAGTTCAGGAAGTATACAGAGTGACAAGGGCCACTATCGTTGTCGCCACCGCTCGGGTGTTGCATCGACCTTGCGATTTCGAACGTGACGCTCTCATCCCCGACTCGAAGAGTGATTTTCCCATCATGAACATCTATGAGCGCCTTCGCGGTGCGCAGAAATGGGCGACCTAAGATGATGGGAACCTTCTCGTCGGCCTCCATATCGAGGATGACGAAGTCTACAGGAAAGACAAATCTATCAACTTTAACCAACAGATTCTCTACGATTCCCCTCGGGTACTTAACCGACCTATCGGCTAATGACAGAGACATACAAGTAGGGGTGAGCTCCCCTAAACCTAAACGCTCGTATAACGAGAAAGGTATCATATTTATGCTTGCCCCGAGATCGGCTAGAGCATGAGCTGGAGCAATGGAGCCACCGAATAGGCATGGAATCGTAAAGATACCCGGATCAGTCAATTTATCAGGCAACTTGTTTAAAACCACGGCGGAACATCCTCCAGTCAATGGGACATTCGAAAGCTCCCCCAGCCTGTCTTTACGTTTTAAAAGATCTTTTAAAAACTTAGCATATTTAGGCATATACAGGAGGGCCTCGATAAACGGGAGATTGATTTTAACTGAGTAAACATGTCAAGGAAATTCCCGTATTCCTTGGCATATTTCTGCTGCTTCAGACGTGCTGGGTAAGGTAGGCGTGAAGTGTCTACGATCGGTGATGGCCTAACCTCTACCGGTTTTCTCTCTCCCCTACTCTCAACTGAAGGTCCACTGGCTGGGGCGGTACTTGCTGGGTCTAACCTGGTGTGCACCCTGGGTGAATCCTCCATCTCGATTTCTTCATCTCGCTCCTCTACCTCTACCTCTCCATCCTCTCTACCTACCTCCTTCAGAGTCCTACCACTGTGCGTAGTAATCGCTTTCGCGTGTTGGTTCGCGGGGTTGGGTTGGGTATTACCCGCGAACTGGCTGTGTGGCTGCTCTTGCAGTTGCTTAGTGATACTACCGACCGACCTCTGCAGATCTAAGAGCGCGGACTGTTGATTTTTCAAGAGCAGATCATGTTCCTCAAGAGTTTTCTGAGTAGCCTGATATTGACAACTAGTTGAGATAACAACTCTTCGATCCTATCTAGACTACCTCCTGACCCTCCACTCCTAGTCTGACCCTCCTGGTTTGAACCCCCTCCACTAAACTGACTGGTGTGACCTGACCCTGCCCCCTGTTCTGATAAGAGCCTGATTGGAAACCAGGGGTTTTACCGGAAGATCGATTATTATTGTTATTATTATTATTATTATTATTATTATTATTATTATTATTGCGCCAATTTTGATTATAACTGAAAGTATTATTATTGAAGGGATTCGTAGGACCTCGGTTCTGACCGATGATAAACTCAACTTGCTCAACAGTGAGCGTGGGACACTCTAGTGTGTCATGACCCCCTCTACACACCTCACACATGTCTACCTTCTTCTTCAGTTTGTGTATCTCCTTCGTGACCTCCCTCTTGAAGCTATCTAGAGCAGCAGCTACCGTAGTTTCCAAGCTAACTTGGTGTAAACCCCGGTTAACCGGAGGTGTACAAGAAACAGGAATTGAATTCCTGCCGGCAGTGCTGTAATCGACATCAGAATGGGCAAAGCTCTCGAAAAGGTCATTGCACTCGGCTACTGTTTTCTTTCCCATCAGATGGCCACCAACAGAGGTGTCGAATCGAGCACGGGTCTCAGGGGTGAGACCGTTGTAGAATTTCTCTACAAGTGCCCAGTCTGATAGACCATGTTGGGAGCAACGAGATACTAGAGTTTGAAACCACTCCCAAGCTAGATGGTAGGGCTCATCAGGCTCCATCCGGAACGAATGGATCTGATCACGAAGGCGGGATGCTTTAGCGGATGGAAAGTATTTCTTAAGGAAAGCATCCCGTAGAGAAGCCCAAGTAGAAAAAGTACCGGGTGGTTGGGAGTCAAGCCAGATGGCGGCCCGACCCCGAGAGAGAACGGAAAGACTTGGAGAAAACGGGCATCATTGCCCGCACCCTCCATATTGAATGTATGACATAGACGGGTAAGGCGGTTGATATGCACGGGCACATCCTCATCATCACGACTGTGGAATTGGCACGAGTTAGTGATGGCGGTCATGATTTAGGAAGGGATTTGCCAGGCTCGATCATTGTTCATGGGGGGTAAGGTAATGGGTGAGTTTGCACCGGTGAAACCAGTGGTGGCTTGTTGGTATACGGTCTGATTATTATTAGCCATGTGGAAGTTAGGTGGTGGCGGTGGTGGGCTTACGTTTCTATGGACTACGTGGGGTGATGGGGAACCGGATAATGAAGGTTTAGGAGTAAAATCAAAGTCGGGTGGGACAAAGGAACGGGATGAACTTGAAAATGTTGAGGAAGAACCACTTACCTTTTGTGCGGGAGAGAATGGCGTGTCCGTCGGCAGCTTAGGCGGAGGTCCTTGCGAACGCGTGTGGGGCATCCACTAAACCGGAAACACGACAAACACGAGAAGTGAGCACAAATAATTCAAATATATAAATAAAAAATATTAAACTAATTAAACAACTTAGACTCCTACGACACAAACGAATACAAAATCAACACAAGTGTAAAAGAAAAGCCTAAATCGAGTAATCAACGCAATTGCCAATGAGAGAGTCCCCGGCAACGGCGCCAAAAACTTGATGTTCTAAAAGTAGTTAATTAAAAACAAAACAAATTACCCTAGTTCTAGACTCAAATTATACTCTAGATTCCTAAACTATACTAAACTACTAACCGGCAAGTGGACCGATCAATTGTAGAATAGCATTAAGCAAGTCCGGATTATCGAACCCACAGGACTCTCTAATTGCTATGACTACTAACTTAGACTCAATTACACACTATGTATATTTCAAAGGGGGTTTTTTACTAATAAATCTAAAATATTAATTTAACTAAAAATACTAAAGTGGAATGACCAAACTGTGAACTTCTAGGGACTTTTAGGATTTTAATCAAGAGATAATGAACTAGTTACCTAGGTTGGATTTTTAGACTACTACTCCTTCAATTTAATAATAATTAATCTGGTTGAATATTTTATCGGGATCGCCATACCAAAGTCTAGGTTTATCAAACAACCTACGACCCTTCTCAGGAAGACACCTACAATGACCTATTCTTTTGTTTGTTTACCGGTCCTACAGATTCCTTTTCAGTTATCTTTTTAAATTAGTAAAGTGTCTAATTATTAATTACCTCTCAATAATTAACCTAGACCAATTCCAATTCCTAGTTTAGATTAACTGATTCAATTATGACAAGGAAATTAGACTCGGGAATTTCTCAAAACCCTAACCTAACAATTTACCGAATTAATTCAGCCAACTAATTGCAATTTCTCAATTAACAAGTTAGGTTTAATGACAAGTTTGATTCTATGGTTAATTTAATTGTTTCCCCGGTTTTATTGGCCAATTTACCGATAACTTCACGAATTCCTAAGAACACGAAAAGTAACATAAACCTATTCTATCGAAGACATCCACCTAAGTTCATGCAAAACAACCAAACAATCATAAAACAAGCAAGATCATGCAAACACCCTAGACTAGATCATTAAAGTTGTGACCTTTACCAATTAAACATTCAAACCATAAATTAATTAAAATAAATCAAAGTTTCATAAACCCATAATCCAAATCCTAGGTAACTGAATAAGATCTAGCCTAAAAACATGTTTGAAAAGTAATTTAAACAAAGTTTATAACAAGGAAACATGATTAAGCAAAAACAAAGAAATCAAAGGCGAAGATCAGTATGATAAAACCGTGACAAGCTCCTGCCTTGAACTCCTTTGATCACCACCACAGTCCTTGCAGCTTAGATCCGCTCCTTCCAGCTCCAAAACCCCAGAGACTTGCTCCAATTCTGCCCTAGTTCGTCCAAGGTTGCCCAATATGTGTTCAACTATGATTATGATTCTTTTTAAAACAACCAAGTCCCAAATCTTCTCTGGTTTCGAAACTTTCTGGATAAAAGCCTCTCTCGCTGGCCGCGAGAGAGTTTGGGTAGGTCGGTCGCGCCCCGCGACCGAGTTGGATTCCGGGCAGATAACTATCACTATCTCGCGGGCCGCGAGAGAGTTAGGGTGTTTCGATCGTGCCTCGCGACCGGGTTGAATTTCCTGTTTTATGTTTCGTTTTATCGTTTCCGATCCACTCGCGTCCCGGCTCGGTTCTTTTCACCATTTTCGCTCGTTTTCCCATCCTTCTAACCGTTTTCACGAACCAAGACCTGCAAAACGCGTTTGGATTAAAAGTAAATAAATTCTTGACAAACCGAAACGAAAACGCGCTAAAATTATACAAACTCTACAAGATAAACGGATGTATTATTCAATACATCAAATATCCCCACACTTGCTCTTTTTTCGCCCTCGAAAAAGAATTGTGCATAAACGGATCATAACCAAACAATTACTCGATTTCAAAAATTACAATTATTTTCATTAGGGAACAAGATTCATGTTAACCACGATTGCAAGTGTTGGATCCACTTAAACTCAAAATTCGGTTCAAACATCTTATCATGTAAATTTAATTCAAGTGCGGTCAATCCACCTAGGGTCTCACACTAGAGTCCACAATATCCCTAATCCCACCTCAAGCTTATGAAACAAAATCAACGAATTATTTAACCCTTTCCTAACCGTTTTATACCAAAATATAAAGAATTTAAAATCAAGCAATTTTCTTTTCCTCTTTTTTTCATTTGAGCATTTTGATTTTATTTTGCATATCTAACCTAGAGGCTGTCTCAACCATAGTCACCATCCCCGAGAGCGACAACGTGGGATTCGATACTTAAAATTTCAACCAATCCTAGAGGGATTCTCAATCAGAGTCACCATCCCCAAGGGAGATTCCATAGGCCTCGTCTACTTTTCAATCAAGCTCATTTCTCTATTTTTTCCTTTTTCTTCTTTTTACATGATTAAAAATTCTAAATGTTTTAGCTTATAACGGCATTCCTTATACTATTTTTGGTGGTTTCAGTTTCCCATTTCTCCTAAATGAGTACCCACTAGTAGACCGACAATTAAGGTGTATTAAGCTCAAAGAAAGTAAGAACGGAATCGAGCCTACTCACATATCCCAAGTTAGACACAAACTCACCCTTTTGTTTCTCATATTATTATTATTTGAAACTGAATAGAAATTCAATTTTTCTATCATTTTCCGTTTAATTTCATGCAAATTTCTTTTTCAAAAGACATTTTCGGATTTTTTTTAAAACAAATCCTACACTACTCTAGTATCTCATCCCCACACTTAAATTTTTGCATTGTCCCCAATGCAAGGACGAGACAACTACTACTCAAAATAAGACCAAACCAAATAAAGAGGAAAGAAAAATAAAATACAAAAAGGGGCGACTTAGCTGGTAGTGCAAGACTGTTGATGTGCCAGTCAAACCACTCGTGCTCTCCAAACCGAACGCGCTTAATGTACTACTCTCCAAGCTCTCATGCGAACGGAACAACATATAACACCAACCTAGCATCACGCACTTACAAAACATAATAATAACAAAGCAAGATAAATAAGTTGTTTTGCAAGATTGTTCATCAACACATACCCAATCCAACCAACACCAACCCCGAAGTAAATTGTTTAGAAGTACAGGCTATCATAAAATGAAAACAACAGAAAAGAAAAATAAAGATAAAGATCTTCGGCTGCTTCAATCATCCTCTTCAGACTCTTCAGACGCCTCAAATACCTGGTATGGCTGCACGTCCTCCATCCCTGCAAACTGGCTAGAACCTGCCTAACTGCATAGCTGCTGAAAGTAAGACGGGATTCCCATATTTAGATTCTGCATCATGTATCGCATCCCATCTTCTAGCCTCCTCTGGCTAGCCTCGTGCATTTTTCTACTCTCTAACATGGTTTGGCGAACCCCGCCAAACTGCTGGTTCACATAACCTCGCAAATCCTCGAACCCATTCTCCATCCTGTCATAAAGAGAATCTAAGGTCAGTGGGTCCGGGCGTGGCTCCCGAAGAGGATACTGTCGTCATGGCAGTTCCTGGCGGGTGACTGGCCGCTGATATCGAGTAGGGATGGCTACATGCATAGAAGATGCAGCTTCGGATCCGGGAGGCAGTTGCACTTGAGGCCCCTGGCGGGCTGGTATCCAGCTAACAGGCTCTTGGGTTGTAAGAATTCCGGCAACCTGTAGATCTCTGATGCTCATGACACAGGGGGCGGGGCCTTCTCTCATTCTGTCCTGGGGGTATCTGTCGAACACCCCTAGGCTCTCAGCCAAGCATGTAATCAAGGGCCTGAATTAAACCCTTGCCCCGGGTCCCCCCTCCACAGTCACTTCATAGACCATGCAAATATTGTGACCAGGTTTGCCGGCCGTCCCTCTACCGTACACATCAGACAAAATAAACTCACATGGTTGACCTTATTGTCCCCCTGTCCTCTCCCAACCAGCGTAGCGGCAAGAATCTTATGGAGAAACCGGTGAATGGGATCAGTAATATCACTCGCCACCATGTTGTTTGAGTTCGGGGCAGAAGAGATGGTACCCCAAAATCTGGCGAGCTCGTCTGTTTGGACACTACGGGGGTGCCTTATTTTGAAGACCCCCTGCAAGCTCGTGGCGAAGTCCGGTGACTGCACCTCCTCATCAGGAAGTGTGAGTGTCACACCCTGACCCGCAGCGGAATAAGAGTCAGGGCATAATTGGGTTATCACCAAAGCTCATGATGTTTACTAATATGTTTCATATTTATTAAATTCAAATTACATCTCAAAGTTCCAAGTCAAATTCATACAATACAAGGAAAGGAAAAATTAACTAAAACAATCCATAATCTAAACTGGTTTATTCTTCTAAGCCGCCCTATATGTTTCTTGCTTCAACTTGATCACCTGTATCATGTGTAAAAATCGGAAATTTTGGGTCAACAAAAGTTGGCGAGTGAACCTTGTTAAAAACATTTGTTATTGATTCATTATTGTAATTAATTTAGGAAAATTGTGCAATAATCATATATGAACAAATGTATGTAAACATAACGATCACAAACCACCTTGCTTAAGTATGTAATAGGAATGACAATGTATATGTTGGCAACGTCCCATTCACGCTCATAGGTAATGGGGAACGGACGGCCTATGCTAATGTATGTGAGATCAAGGCTCAATCAAACGGAGCCGATCTTATGTTGGCAACGCCTGGTTCACGCTCATAGGTAATGGGGAACAGCTCACGCTCATAGGTAATGGGGAGCGGCGGCCTATGAAATGTATGTACTGAAAATGATAAATTAAATCTAAACTTCAACCACACAAACAACTGATACATATTGAATGCACATTTGATCATGAACATGATGGATGCACAAGTGTTTAATTATAATAAATAAATAGCGACACATGATACACCCCAAAATGTGATTAAAACGGGGAATTGGTAGAGATTCACTCACCTTGGGTGCGTTGTTTGAAGGTGTTGAATGCGCACGAGTTTAGAGGATTGATCGACGAGGAATAACTAACCTAATTAATAATGAAAAGGTACGGTAAGTATGTGGATTTTATTAACTATTTTAATAGGGTTTTTGGGATATTTTTGTGAGTTTAAGGCTATTTTCTAACTTTAAAAACGTTATTTTTAAGTATTTTTAATTGATTTTTAAAATAAATAAATAAATAAAAATAATAAAAAAATGTTGACTTTGACCGTTGACCGTTGACCGGTCGGATTCGGTTTATTCATGCGCTGAGTGAGGTTCGAACTCGTGACCTCTCGTTTACGTGCACGCAGCTCTACCAACTGAGCTACGTGTCTAACCCGAAATAATTCTGTTTTTAATTATACTTATATACTATTTAGATTTATCCAGAAACTATTTATTTTTAAAAAGGATTTTAAATGTATCGAACCGGTGCTGACCACAGGTCTCGAACCCGGGACCTGTGGGTTAACGTGCACACAGTCCACCGCTGGACTGTGTGTCTAACCTGGTTAATGATCCGGTTTTTATTATACTTAACATGATTTTGTGAGTTAACCCGGTTCAGTTAAAAAGGCATTTTTATTTCAAGAGAGTAAGGTTGGGACAGGAATCGAACTCGCGACGTATGTGTATTTGTTTGCACACAGTCCACCGCTGGACTGTGTGTCTAACCCGTTCATAAAATTGATTTTAATTAATCTTATATTATAACCCGTCTTCGTCTTCTTCGCTCAAGAACACAAACAGTGATAACTTGACTGATTTATGTCTAATTTGATTATCAAACATTATAAGTAATTGAAAGGTAATGAAATGGAGAGAGTTTGGGGATAGGAGGTACCGATCCGTGTCTTTCACAGAACTCCAGCAAAGGTCCGTCGGCTCTGATAGTGAACTTCGGCTGTTAGAATCAATTAACAGTTCTGTTCGATTAGTTATGAAATTGAGGTACTTAAACAAAGATTAACAGAAGTTTGAATGATTATACCGGCTCTCAGCGTGATCCTGAAAGTTTCAGAACTTTTCCGGCGAAGGCAGGAATTCCGACAACATCGTCTGGGATTGATTCTGGATGGTGGATTTGTGTTAGTAACAGTCTAACAATGGATTGAAACAGAAAGAGTCGAGGGAATTACCGTGTGGATGTGAGTCTCGGTTTTCCGGCGAAAGTCCGGTGATGGCAGGATATTTCCGGCGAGTGAAATTTCGTCGAGAAAAGGTGCGATTTTGAGCGAAAAGGCTACCAGTGAATTGTGGGTGAATTTATAGGGAAGAATCGAGACGCATGGGGTCGGATTTCAGTCTCGATTCATGGTTAGCCGTTCTCCGGCGGTTACGACTGATGTCGCGGGTTCAGACATCGGTTATAACCATCGTTGAGGTTAATTCTTCGGTTAAATTAGAAGAAACCGTCAATTATCGGCGAAATCGTCGGGATTTCCGACGACTGCAAATTGGGCGCGACTTGACTGGATTTGATTTCCGTGATTCATCATTTGAATTAATTGTTTCGATATGTTATCAAATAACCAAAATGGCGGAGTGGTTGAATGTGTAAGAGTTAAGATTTGTGGATTCCCGGCTGACCCGGGTTCGACTCCCGGCAGCCGGTTTTTTTAATTAATTTATTTTTACTTTTTAACAATTATAATTTATAACTTCTAATTTGTTTATTAATTATGTATCGTTTAAAATTAAAATAAGTCATAAATAAACAACAAAAGTTTAAAACTGATTGTTCGGTTAATAAACGAAGCAGGTTTGGAAAACCTGTTTTTCGACGGATGTTACAGTATCCCCTACTTTTAGGAATTTCGTCCCGAAATTTAAGTAGTAGTAGTTACAGGAAATAGGTGTGGGTATTTCTCGCGCATTGAGTCTTCACGTTCCCAAGTAAACTCAGGTCCTCGTTTCGACTCCCAGCGTACCCTGACAATTGGGATGCGGCTTCGTCTTAAACGTTTTCTCCGAAGTCCATAATTTCTACTGGTCTTTCAATGAAATGCATAGATTCATCGACTTGAATGTCTTCTAGAGGAATATGGAGATTTTCATCGGCGAGGCACTTCTTCAAGTTCGATACATGGAATGTGGGATGAATTCTGTTGAGTTCCTCCGGTAGGTCAAGCTTGTATGCTACAGGTCCTACTCTTTCGAGTATCTTGAAAGGACCTACGTAGCGTGGTGCTAGCTTGCCTTTTTGGCCAAAACGAACTACTCCCTTCCATGGCGATACTTTAGAAGTACTTGGTCACCAATGTTAAATTCCAAGGGCTTTCGTCGCTTGTCATCATAGCTCTTCTGACGACTTTGTGCCGCTAGAAGGTTGTTTCGGATTTGATGAATCTTGTCTGTTGTTTCTTGTATTAATTCTGGACCGGTGATTTGAGCTTCTCCAATTTCGTGCCAACATATTGGTGATCGGCACTTACGACCATATAACGCTTCAAAAGGTGCCATGCCGATACTTGAATGATAGCTGTTGTTGTACGAAAATTCAACTAATGGTAGGTGAGCGTCCCAATTCCCTTTGAAGTCTATGACACATGCTCGAAGCATGTCTTCAAGAGTTTGAATGGTGCGTTCAGATTGACCATCAGTTTGGGGATGATAAACGGTACTGAGGTCTAATCGTGTACCCAAAGCGGCTTGTACAGCTTGCCATGTTCGTGAAGTGAAACGACCATCACGATCTGAAATAATGCTTAACGGTACACCATGACGGCTTACGATTTCGCTGATGTAGATACGAGCTAGTTTCTCATTCTTAAAGTCTTCGCGAATCGGAATGAAGTGAGCTGATTTTGTAAGACGATAAATGATTACCCATATAGTGTCATACCCACCGGAGGTGCGAGGTAACCCGGTAATGAAGTCCATGGTTATGTTTTCCCACTTCCATACAGGTACTTCAGGTTGGACTAGAAGTCCTGAGGGTCTTTGATGTTCAGCTTTCACTTTAGAACAGGTAAGGCACTTGGAAACAAAAACAGCAATATCCTTTTTCATGCCAGGCCACCAGTAGGTGTATCGAAGGTCTTGATACATCTTGTCGGCTCCTGGGTGTACAGAGTATCGTGTTTTGTGCGCCTCTTTCATAAGGGTATCGCGAAGGTTATTGTGATCGGGAATCCATATGCGATCTAGGTAATACAGAATGCCGTCAGATTTTGTTTCGAGTTTAAGTTCTGCTCCACAAGATAACTCATTTCGTATGTCGTATTCCGTTATGGAAACATGTTGAGCTTCTCGGATTTGATCTTTGATATTGGTTATGATTTGCGAACATAGAAGACGAATGGAGTTCGCATAACCCTTTCGACTGAGAGCATCGGCTACCACATTTGCCTTGCCGGGGTGATACCGAATTTCACAGTCGTAGTCATTAAGAAGTTCGACCCATCTTCGTTGCCTCATATTCAACTCCTTTTGATTAAAGATGTGTTGGAGGCTCTTGTGGTCAGTGTAAATTTCACACTTGGTACCATAGAGGTAATGCCTCCATATCTTAAGAGCGAACACAACGGCTCCAAGTTCTAGGTCGTGAGTAGTGTAGTTCTTCTCATGAGTTTTGAGTTGCCTAGAAGCATAGGCTATCACTTTTCCCCTTTGCATTAATACACAGCCTAGTCCCTGCCCTGATGCGTCGCAATAAACTACAAAGTCATCGCAACCTTCGGGGAGTGTGAGGATAGGTGCGTCACAAAGCTTTTGCTTAAGGGTTTGGAAGGCTTCTTCTTGTTTAGGTCCCCATATGAAGGGTTTTCCTTTATGTGTCAAAGCCAGAGTGGTACAGCGATACGAGAGAAATTTGATATGAAACGGCGGTAGTAACCAGCCAAACCAAGGAAAGATCTTACTTCAGTTGGTGTACGTGGCGCTTGCCACTCTTGCACTGCTTTGATCTTTGAGGGGTCGACATGTATTCCCTTGTCTTTGACGACATGTCCAAGGAATTGTACCTCTTTTAACCAGAATTCGCATTTGGAGAATTTAGCGTAGAGCTTTTCGGTTCTTAAGAGCGTGAGGATGAGTCGAAGGTGCCGTTCATGATCAGTTTTGGACTTTGAGTAAATGAGAATGTCGTCAATGAAGACTATAACAAAACGATCAAGATAGGGTTTGCAGACTCTGTTCATTAGATCCATGAAGATCGCTGGAGCGTTGGTTAGACCAAATGGCATGACCATGAATTCATAGTGACCATAACGAGTTCGGAAGGCGGTTTTTGGGACGTCTTCTTCATGTACCCTGAGTTGATGATAGCCAGAACGAAGGTCGATCTTTGAAAAACAAGTGGCACCCTGGAGTTGGTCTAGTAGATCATCGATACGAGGTAATGGATAGCGGTTCTTGACCGTTAATTTGTTGAGTTCTCTGTAATCGATACACATGCGAAACGTTCCATCTTTCTTCTTCACAAACAGAACATGCGCACCCCAAGGCGATGAGCTAGGACGTATGAATCCTTTGTCGGTCAATTCTTGTAATTGACTGGCTAGCTCTTGCATTTCGGATGGGGCTAACCTATAAGGAGATTTCGCGACGGGTGTAGCGCCCGGTATAAGATCAATGGGGAATTCGACTTCTCTCTTGGGAGGAAGTCCTGAGATGTCGTCGGGGAAGACTTGCGGGAATTCTTTCACTACAGGTATGTCTTCTAGTTTCTTCTCCTTGTTTCCCTTCTTGACAACGTGGGTTAGAAATGCTACATAATTCTTGCGGAGACATTTTCGGGCTTGAAGACAGGACATCAGTTTGAGTCCTTTCGAAGGGGTCTCTCCAAAGGTTCGTAGGGTTTGACCCTCTACAAGAGGAATGCGAATGAACTTTTCGCGGCATACCACTTCAGCATGATGTTGGCTGAGCCAGTCCATGCCGATTATAATGTCAAAACTTCCCAACTTCATAGGAATGAGGTCAACAGGAAAATCGTGATCGTTTAGAGTAAGAGTACAGTTTCGGATAATGGAGTTTAATGAGACCAGTTTTCCGTCAGCAACTTCTACCGTTATGGATTCCATAAGTTTATCACGAGTTTGGTTGAGGATGGATTCGAATTCTAAGGACACAAAGCTCTTATCCGCGCCAGTATCAAATAACACGGATGCATAACTACCATTTATGAGAAACGTACCGTTAACCACGTTGTTGTCGGCCCTAGCTTGGTTGGCGTTGATGTTAAATGCTCTTCCTCTAGCAGGTGGAGGAGCTTGGTTAGCTTGGTTCACCGGATTTGCTTGAGCTTGAGCATGTACGATGTTCACCAAGCGTGGACAAGTGTTTCTAAAGTGGTTTGGGTCTCCACAATTGTAGCAAGCCCGCATGGGTTGCATCATGGGGTAATTGGGTTGGTAGTAGGTTTGGGCCGTATGTTGTGTAGGTGGTGGTAGTAGGGGTTGTTGGGGTTGACCCATTATTTGATGGTGGGTTTGAGTTGTGGGTTGGTTGCGGTTCATTCGATGTAGTGAGCGGCATGCTTGGATGGTGTGACCTGCACGGCCACAGCCGGTGCAATATTGACAGGGGTGTTCGGGGGAGTGATGGTATTGACAACGGGTGCATTTTGGGTAAGGGCCAGAGTATTGCCTTTTGTATGGTGCGGGTGAAGGAGCAACTTGTGTGATGGGTGCAGCAGGGATAGGGAAATTGGTTTGGGTGACAGCAAAATTTCTGGTATTTCGTTTCCTCTTGTTTGAAAATTTTGAAGAGGAGGTGGAATGGTTTGAAGTTTGGCCCTCAACGGGGGCTTTCTTTTTCTCCTCTTTGAATTTACCGTTTCTGATGCGGTTCTCGGTAAGTTCGGTGGCTAATTCCAAAGCAGCTTCTAGAGTTGCAGGCGAAGTGCTGAGGACTGAGTCTTGAATCTTCAAGGGGAGGCCTCGAATATAGTGTTCAACCAAGCGGTATACTGGGGTGAACAAGTTAGGAACCATCTGGTTCAGCTCAAGAAATCTTTTGTTGTAGGAAGTATGGTCCCCTTCCTTTTGCTTCAGCGAGTGGAATTCGTCTTCCAACTTCTTGAGTTCGCTTCTTGGGTAGAAGCGTTTTGTCATCATTTCGCTTAACTCCTCCCAGGGTAAGGCCATCGCGTCTTCAACTCCTCTCTTACCCTTCTCGGTGTTCCACCAGGTCAGGGCTACCCCAAATAATCTCCCGGTTGCGTAACGTACCTTGCGATCCTCGGGACAATCGCAATTTAGGAAGGTGTTTTCCATTTCCTCAAACCAGTGGAGGAGAACGGTGACACCTTCGGTCCCTTCGAACTTTGGGGGATCGCAAGACTTGAAGTGCTTGTAGGAGCACTTCTTGGAGGAAGGGTTGTCGATGTTTTGATCTTCTTGATTGGGTGGGTTGACAGGATTCGCGGTGAGAGCTTGCTGGACTTGAATTACAATATCAGGAAGCACCGCGGCCATTTGTTTCGCAATCTGAGTGGCCCAGCGTTCGTTTGACCTTCCTGACTTTCGTCCTCCACGTAGCTGCCTAGCCGACATCTACAGGAACATACATAGGAAAGATTGTGAGTTTATGGAGTCTTTTTAGGTGTCATGTGTCTTAAAGAAAATGAAAATAACATAAATATCAATAATGCAACTACATCCATAGGATGTCTTGGGTTTGCTCATGTTGCGCCTCAAATGTCCCCCATACTATCGCCGGTATAGTCATGTGGGCCCCCATGACTATTGGCTTAGTCGGATTTACATTGGTATTGGCGGTTTAACACTCGCATCACCCGAATGAAAACCACGAAATATGTTTGCGAGATGTATGGTCGGGGGGTGTCCAGGTATAGACACAATGACAACTCAAAGTGGGGTTAGTTCACACGGCGTTTGGTATAGCATGCTTTGGCCTAATAGGTCCTTCGTACTCTCATCGTTAGTCCCCAGGTAGGCAAATTGGTCCTTTATTTTGGATTTATACGAATGCCAAGCCTAGACAGGACGTTCCGACTACCGGTACTCGTACCCTTCCAGTTACTACAAGCCCGTCATGAGAACTCACTTTGATGTGATTTGAAAACACAAAAATCGTTGTAACAATCGTATAAATTGTGAGGTGTGTGCTCCCATGGATATGATACGTTATGAGAATATGATTCATGATAGGCATTGTATAATAATATGTACTTATGAACATGCTTGCATAACATTGAATGTAACAATAAACATAAAGCATATAAACATCATGAATTTTGCATGTAACACACAAAAATTTAAAAATTCTAAGCAACTATAGTATAGGCTCTAGGGGTCTAATAACCTATCCTATATCCCTATAGTCATGGCTCTGATACCAATCTATCACACCCCGACCGGCAGCGGAATAAGAGTCGGGGCATAATTGGGTTATCACCAAAGCTCATGATGTTTACTAATATGTTTCATATTTATTAAATTCAAATTACATCTCAAAGTTCCAAGTCAAATTCATACAATACAAGGAAAGGAAAAATTAACTAAAACAATCCATAATCTAAACTGGTTTATTCTTCTAAGCCGCCCTATATGTTTCTTGCTTCAACTTGATCACCTGTATCATGTGTAAAAATCGGAAATTTTGGGTCAACAAAAGTTGGCGAGTGAACCTTGTTAAAAACATTTGTTATTGATTCATTATTGTAATTAATTTAGGAAAATTGTGCAATAATCATATATGAACAAATGTATGTAAACATAACGATCACAAACCACCTTGCTTAAGTATGTAATAGGAATGACAATGTATATGTTGGCAACGTCCCATTCACGCTCATAGGTAATGGGGAACGGACGGCCTATGCTAATGTATGTGAGATCAAGGCTCAATCAAACGGAGCCGATCTTATGTTGGCAACGCCTGGTTCACGCTCATAGGTAATGGGGAACAGCTCACGCTCATAGGTAATGGGGAGCGGCGGCCTATGAAATGTATGTACTGAAAATGATAAATTAAATCTAAACTTCAACCACACAAACAACTGATACATATTGAATGCACATTTGATCATGAACATGATGGATGCACAAGTGTTTAATTATAATAAATAAATAGCGACACATGATACACCCCAAAATGTGATTAAAACGGGGAATTGGTAGAGATTCACTCACCTTGGGTGCGTTGTTTGAAGGTGTTGAATGCGCACGAGTTTAGAGGATTGATCGACGAGGAATAACTAACCTAATTAATAATGAAAAGGTACGGTAAGTATGTGGATTTTATTAACTATTTTAATAGGGTTTTTGGGATATTTTTGTGAGTTTAAGGCTATTTTCTAACTTTAAAAACGTTATTTTTAAGTATTTTTAATTGATTTTTAAAATAAATAAATAAATAAAAATAATAAAAAAATGTTGACTTTGACCGTTGACCGTTGACCGGTCGGATTCGGTTTATTCATGCGCTGAGTGAGGTTTGAACTCGTGACCTCTCGTTTACGTGCACGCAGCTCTACCAACTGAGCTACGTGTCTAACCCGAAATAATTCTGTTTTTAATTATACTTATATACTATTTAGATTTATCCAGAAACTATTTATTTTTAAAAAGGATTTTAAATGTATCGAACTGGTGCTGACCACAGGTCTCGAACCCGAGACGTGTGGGTTAACGTGCACACAGTCCACCGTTGGACTGTGTGTCTAACCTGGTTAATAATCCGGTTTTTATTATACTTAACATGATTTTGTGAGTTAACCCGGTTCAGTTAAAAAGGCATTTTTATTTCAAGAGAGTAAGGTTGGGACAGGAATCGAACTCGCGACGTATGTGTATTTGTTTGCACACAGTCCACCGCTGGACTGTGTGTCTAACCCGTTCATAAAACTGATTTTAATTAATCTTATATTATAACCCGTCTTCGTCTTCTTCGCTCAAGAACACAGACAGTGATAACTTGACTAATTTATGTCTAATTTGATTATCAAACATTATAAGTAATTGAAAGGTAATGAAATGGAGAGAGTTTGGGGATAGGAGGTACCGATCCGTGTCTTTCACAGAACTCCGGCAAAGGTCCGTCGGCTCTGATAGTGAACTTCGGCTGTTAGAATCAATTAACAGTTCTGTTCGATTAGTTATGAAATTGAGGTACTTAAACAAAGATTAACAAAGGTTTGAATGATCATACCGGCTCTCAGCGTGATCCTGAAAGTTTCAGAACTTTTCCGGCGAAGGCAGGAATTCCGACAACGTCGTCTGGGATTGATTCTGGATGGTGGATTTGTGTTAGTAACAGTCTAACAATGGATTGAAACAGAAAGAGTCGAGGGAATTACCGTGTGGATGTGAGTCTCGGTTTTCCGGTGAAAGTCCGGTGATGGCAGGATATTTCCGGCGAGTGAAATTTCGTCGAGAAAAGGTGCGATTTTGAGCGAAAAGGCTACCAGTGAATTGTGGGTGAATTTATAGGGAAGAATCGAGACGCATGGGTTCGGATTTCAGTCTCGATTCATGGTCAGCCGTTCTCCGGCGGTTACGACTGATGTCGCGGGTTCAGACATCGGTTATAACCGTCGTTGAGGTTAATTCTTCGGTTAAATTAGAAGAAACCGTCAATTATCGGCGAAATCGTCGGGATTTCCGACGACTGCAAATTGGGCGCGACTTGACTGGATTTGATTTATGTGATTCATCATTTGAATTAATTGTTTCGATATGTTATCAAATAACCAAAGTGGCGGAGTGGTTGAATGTGTGAGAGTTAAGATTTGTGGATTCCCGGCTGACCCGGGTTTGACTCCCGGCAGCCAGTTTTTCTTTTTAATTAATTTATTTTTACTTTTTAACAATTATAATTTATAACTTCTAATTTGTTTATTAATTATGTATCGTTTAAAATTAAAATAAGTCATAAATAAACAACAAAAGTTTAAAACTGATTGTTCGGTTAATAAACGAAGCGGGTTTTGAAGACCCGTTTTTCGACGGATGTTACAGTGTGGATAGGTGCATCACAAAGTTTTTGCTTCAAAGTTTGGAAAGCCTCTTCTTGCTTGGGTCCCCAAATAAAGGGTTTTCCCTTGTGAGTCAAGGCTGTGAGTGGAACGGTGATATGAGAAAAATTTGCAATGAAACCATGATAATAACCAGCTAGACCAAGAAATGATCTAACTTTGTAGGAGTACGGGGCGCTTGCCATTCTTGCACCGCTTTGATCTTCACAGGATCGACATGAATCCCTTTGTCATTAACGACATGTCCAAGGAATTACACCTCTTTTAACCAAAACTCACATTTCGAGAACTTAGCATAAAGCTTTTCAGTCCTCAAAAGTGTTAAAATAAGTCAAAGATGTCGCTCATTATCGGATTTGGTCTTGGAGTAGATAAGAATATCATCAATGAAAACTATGACAAAACGATCGAGATAGGGTTTGCACACCCTATTCATCAAATCCATGAAGACAGCAGGAGCATTGGTCAACCCAAAAGGCATAACCATGAATTCATAGTGACCATAATGAGTTCGAAAACCAGTCTTGGGAATATCTTCTTCAAGCACTCTAAGTTGATGATAACCAGAATGAAGGTCGATCTTTGAAAAACAGGTGGCACCTTGAAGTTGATCTAGAAGATCATCAATACGAGGTAATGGATAGCGATTCTTGATGGTCAGCTTGTTGAGCTCTCTATAATCGATACACATTCGAAAAGTTCCATCTTTCTTCTTTACAAAAAGAACAGGCGCACCCCAAGGTGATGAGCTAGGGCGTATAAACCCCTTGTTAGTCAACTCTTGCAGTTGACTAGCTAATTCTTGCATCTCAGATGGGGCTAACCTATAGGGAGATTTTGCGACTGGTGTGGCATCAGGTACAAGATCGATTCGGAATTCGAGTTCTAGCATAGGAGGAAGTCCTGAAACATCATTGGGAAAAACTTGAGGAAATTCTTTAACGACTGGAATATCTTCGAGCTTCCTTTCCTTGCCTTCCTTCTTGACGATATGAGCTAGAAATGCGATATAGTCTTCGCGAAAATATCTTCGAGCTTGAAGACATGACATCAATTTGAGCCCTTTAGAAGGAGTTTCTCCAAAGATACGTAAATTTTGACCGTCGGCGAGGGGAATTCGAATAAACTTCTCATAGCAAACCACTTTAGCGTGATGATGACTAAGCCAATCCATACCGATGATACTGTCGAAACTACCCAATTTCATTGGAATAACATCAATTGAAAAATCGTGATCATTAAGGGTAAGAGTACAATTACGAATAATCGAATCTAACATAATAGGTTCACCATCAGCAACTTCCACCGTGAATGATTCAGCGAGACTAACGCGAGGTAAATCAAGAATGGATTCGAATTCTAAGGACACGAAACTCTTATCGGCACCAGTATCAAATATATGGATGCATAACTACTGTTAATAAGGAACGTACCGTCGACCACATTATTATCAGCCCTTGCTTGGTTGGCGTTGATGTTGAAAGCCCTTCCTCTAGCAGGTGGATTAGCTTGGTTGGCTTGGTTCACCGGATTGGCTTGAGCTTGGGCATTTATGATGTGCACCAAGCGTGGGCAGGTGTTTCGAAAATAGGTTGGATCACCACAGTTGAAACATGCTCTAACATGTTGCATCATTGGGTAATTGGGTTGGTAGTAGGGTTGGGCCATGGGTTGAGCAGGTGGTAAAAGTAAAGGTTGTTGGTGTTGGGCTTAGCCCACAACTTGATTATTGGTTTGGGTTGAGGTTGATTGCGGTTTGGCTTTTGGAGGATGCGGCAGGTTTGAATTGTGTGACCTGCACGCCCACAACTTGTATAGTATTGGCATGGATTCTCAGGGGGATGATGATATTGACATCGGTTGCATTTTGGGTGAGGACCGGTGTATGGCTTCTTAAATGGGGCAGCATGAGGAGCGACTTGAGTGATAGGAGCAGCAGCGATAGGAGGATTGGTTTGAGTGACAACGAAATTCTTCCCATTGCACTTCCTTTTACCAGCAAACTTGGAAGACGAACCCGCTTGAGTTGGGGTTGGGGTTTCAACAGGTGTCTTATCCTTTTTCTTCTCATCTTTGAAATCGCCATTTCGGATGCGATTTTCCGTGAGCTCAGTAGCCAGCTCCATGGCAGCTTCAAGTGTTGCAGGTGTGGTACTTAACACAGAATCTTGAATTTTCGAGGGAAGACCTCGAATGTAATGCTTGATTAGACGATAGAGCGGAGTGAACAGATTGGGAACCATCTGATTCAACTCGAGAAACCTCTTGTTGTAGGTGGTGTGGTCTCCCTCTTTTTGTTTTAGTGAGTAAACTCATCTTCCAATTTCTTGATTTCGCTTCTTGGACAGAAGCGTCTCGTCATGATTTCCCTCAACTTGTCCCAAGTCAAGGCCATAGCAGCTTCAGCACCTCGCTTACCCTTTTCTGTGTTCCACCAGGTAAGTGCTACTCCAAACAAATGACCAGTAGCATACCGCACCTTGCAGTCATCGGGACAATCTCAATTGAGAAAAGTGCTTTCCATCTCCTCAAACCAACGGAGGAGAGCAGTGACACCTTCAGTCCCTTCGTATTTTGGGGGATCGCAGGATTTGAAATGCTTGTAGGTACATTTAGTGGTGTTGGGAGGAGGGTTGACGACATTTTGGCCTTCTTGATTGGTGGGGTTGATGGGATTGGCGGCAAGAGCTTGTTGAACTTGCACAACGATATCAGGAAGTACGGCAGCCATCTTTTGAGCGATTTGAGTGGCCATACGTTCGCTAGATCTTCCTGACCTTCTACCGCCTCGAGAGTGTCTAGCAGACATCTACAGGAAATACGTAGCGAGATTACGAGTTGATAGCTTCTAGGTGTCATGTGTCGTAAAAAGTGAAAACAACATTCAAAATAAATGAACCAGAAATGATCTACATCTATAAGATGTCTTGGGCTTGCTTATTTTTTGGGACCTCCCAACGTCTCCCATACTTCGGCCTTGGTAGTCACGTGGCCCCCCATGACTACTGAGCTTGGTAGGGTTTACGTTGGTGTTGGCCTATTAATGCTTGCTCACTCGAATGAAAATCGTAAAACATAATTGTAAGGTATAAGGTCAAAGTATGTCCAGGTATAGACACAATGACAACTCAAAGTGGGGTTAGTTCACACGACGTTTGGTGTGGCATGCTTTGGCCTAATAGGTCCTTTGTACTCTCATCCTTAGTCCCCAGGTAGGTAAGCTGGTCCATGATTTTAGATTTATACGAATGCCAAGCCTAGACAGGACATTCCGACTACCGATACTCGTACCCTTCCAGTTACTACATGCCCGTCGTGGAACTCTCTTTGATATGATTGAAAAAACATGAAAACATTGCAAAAATCTTTGAGAAGAAATCATGAAATTGTGGTATCGTGATGTGTGTGCTTGAGTAGGCCTGTTATGTTATCAATATATGAACTATAATAAACATCACACATTAACATGTATTAGTGAAGGTGCTTGCATGCATTTGTGTGTGAAATAAACATGAAACATATAAACATCATGAGTTTTGCATGTAACACATAAACAATTAAAATCTAATCAACTATAGTATAGGTTTTAAGGGTCTAATAACCTATCCTATATCCCTATAGTCAAAAGCTCTGATACCAATCTGTCACACCCCGACCCGCAGCGGAAATAAAAGTCGGGACATAATTGGGTTATCACCAAAGCTCATGACATTTACTAAAAAGTTTCATATTTATTAAATTGGAATTAAAACTTCAAATATCCAAAAAAAAAAAGGAAACATACAAGCACAAATAAACATTGTTCTAAACAGAATATATTTTATTAATCTTCTAAGGCCATTCCTATGTGTTCCCCTCCTCAGCCTGTCCACCTGTATTATGCGTAAGACAAAGGTTTGGATCAACAAAAGTTGGCGAGTGAATCTAAGTAAAACAATTTAAACAATTGTTCTATTAGTTATTTAAATAAAAATTTATGCATGAATCATAAGTGAGCATATGCATATATATACACAATCACAAACCACATAATATCCACAATGAACACATGACATGATGAATGATGAACTTGAGATCAAGGCTCAATCAAACGGAGCCGATCTAATGAGGCACCTGACGCTCAACTCGTATCCCACTAGGAACTGATGGGTCTTAAATGAATGATTGCACTGAAATGATAAAATACAACCACACAAACAAATATACACATTTGATCACGAAATATGTTAGCACAAGTGTTTAAATAAATAAAACATGTATGACACATGATACACCACAAAACATGATTTAAAAAGTGAATTTGTAAGGATTCACTCACAGTGGGTGTGTTCCTTGCTTGATAATGAATGCGCACGAGTTGAGGATTTGATCGATGTAAGAATACTAACCTAAAATAATAACGCGATAATTCGATAAATATAAGCAAATTAATATTTTGATTTATACTTTTGTTAGATTTTAGGTTATTTTTGTGGTTTTTAATGAGATTTTAAAACCTTCGAAATTGTATTTTTAAGTATTTTTAATTGATTTTTAACTAAATGTAAAAATATAATTAATATAAATAAATAAAATAAAATAATATTAAAAAAATGTTGTCCGGTCTGACAAGGACCTGACCGGTTCGTTAGTGATATTAGGCAGCGTGTGGTGAGGCTCGAATTCGTGACCTCTCGGTTGCGTGCATGCAGCTCTTCCAACTAAGCTACGTGTCTAACCCGTTAGATTCTTGATTTTTATTATACTTATATACTGGTTAGATTAATATAGAAATCATTTAATTAAAAAGATTTAAAAATCAAACAAACCGGCGTGCATACTGAGGCTCGAACCCGCGACTTTAAGTTGTTTTGCACCCAGCCATCCAACTGGGCTGGGTGTCTAACCCGGTTATAACCCAAAGTTTAAAATACAAATATTCAACACAGAACATCATCTTCTTCCCCAGGTATAAACCCGACTGATAACCCCCCCTTTAAACTGTTTTAAACCAACGAAAAGAAAGATATTATACGCAAATTGGTAAGTGGGTTTAGATGCTTGTACCGAATCGAGGAGGGGTATTTAATATCTCCGGTTGATTTCCGGTGGTTGGACGGAAGTTCCCGGCAGTATCTCGACGACAGCAGGAGGTTTACACGGAGTGTTTAATAGAGAAGAGAGAGGTGTGAGCGAATTCGCTAGAGTGATAGGGTCGGTATTTATAGATTGACAATGATCTGCCCGTCTTTCAGTTTCAGATCCGTGCTTTTAAGATTCATGATTTGATTTTCGACTTGAAACGGAAATTACAATCAGTACTTTTGCAAAACGGCTTGATTTTATTGTTTATGATCGCCGGTTATCATTGAGTAATCGCAGAATCAAAAACGGTCGACTATGATTGATCCTTGAATCAGGGGCGGTTACTTTTTGATGTTTTGAACTTGCAGGTTTAGGCGGTTATTCAGTATAACACTTAAATGTTTTCCTTTTCAACACCAATGTGTGTGCAGTGCAGTGGTGTTTGGTGTGTGTGTATGCACGGGAGACCCGGGTTCGAAACCCGGTTTCTCCTTTTAGTTTTTGTTTTACTATTTTATAATTTATTTGAATTTACTTATTATTATTAATAATAATTATAAACTTTTAAATTTTGCAACATATATTAATTGCGAAACTTTAAAATAACTAAAAAATATGCAACAAGCAATTAAACAAATACTTGATTAATAAACAGTGCGGGTTTTTGAAACCCGTTTTACACAAATTTCACGCCTCTATTAGAGATAATGCGTCTGTCTCTCAGGGTACAACAGCCGGAGCAGTCTGTATAGCCGGAAATGGCCACACGCCCGAGGTTACACCAGATAAAATAATAGAGTTAGAACTTGTGGAAAATAATGATATGAAGGAGATGAAATATAGTAGAGAAAACTTATCTCTTCAAGTACCCACCACATGGGTATTCAAGTATCTCTTCTTTTCCAAGAACTCTCCATGAATTCATGTGTTTTCTTGTATTTTTCTAGCATTTTCTTTCTTAAAATGAGGCACATAGCCTTCTATTTTTACGAGAGTTGAGAATAAGTGAAAAGTCTCACTCAATTAGTTATTTTATTAGAGACATAAACTCTAATAATAACAAATAAATTGACATAAAAACTTTACTCAAGAGTTTAATCTTTAATTCACTATATGAAAAGTTTAATTAACAATTATAATTTTACTAAATTATAATTTCACGAAATTAATATCTATTCACACTACAAAAATTTCCAACATAATGCTCATACAAACCGCCGTCCATTGCTATCACTGTTTTTTTGCCTCCCCGTTTTTGGCAATATTCCTCCCGGTTTTCTTCAAAATGCCCAAAATCCCAGCCGCAGCAAGACGGGCCCCCTGTGTGGCAATGACATTGCAAAGCTTGACTATGAGCTTTCGTGTCTTCAAAGATGTGCTATATATCTGCAACCAAAGTGTTCGGGTTAGTAATGACTAACTTTCTCGCCTATGTTAATCATAGAGGTGGCAAACATGTATAGGACGAGTAAGTTTGTTTGGCTGACCTGAATTTTTTGTCCTATTTTTTTTTTATAAATAGTTGTCTTCCAACAGAACATACTCTAGCCCATTTGTCCAAAACCAGAGTCCTTTAGCTGGTGGGTTACTTTTGATACCTTTGTGTAAAATTGTTAAAAAATCTATCTTGTTTTGACGACGATCCAACTTTTTTTTTTATTAAATTTGTATTATGAAAATATGTCAATTTTCAAGCCTATTCTATTGGCTAGTTTAAAATATGTACCTCTAAAATGTCTTTTAGTTTATTTATGACCACTCTGAGATCCTGGGATGCGTAGTGATGCATTGCTGACATCTCGGCTGTCCTGCGAATTACATAACAAAAAATGTAACAATGTTCTTCGTATGATTAAAATACTACATGTATAAAATCAACAAATCACTTTCCATAGTGTAGTAATATATATACCTCAACACAAATGGAGTTTTTAGCTTCGAGGGGACTGTGTTACCGAAAAGGGCAGCCTCATCAGACATCTTACACAACACTTTACGAAGAATTTCTCCCAGGTACATCCCTGAAATCATTTTTCATACATCTGCCAATATTATGCGTTAATAACAATATATATACATGTATATGGTGTATCAACTAAAGCATATGCAGAAACAATCACCTGTTGACCCGGGTTTAAACTTTCTATATCCAATGCATTATCATACTCCGTCATCAACAGAAGATGTGACGAGCTGAAGTTACCCCACTCCATGTTTATGACCTACACAACACATTAAGTATGAAACTCATTAGTTTAACGTACATTAAATGCTTTCACGATACTTAATATTTTTAACAGAAATGTTGTATGGTGGTCAACATCTCAACATTAACAGTTTATACTTGGGCTTACCATATCTCCTGATTTAGGTGGTGCGCCGTGCCATTTTGGTATATTCTGGGCTCGTTCCACATAAGCTGCATTTGTACCAGTACCCAAAATTACAGCAATGGCAACGTCGTTGTTGTCGTATCTACATCTGGCTAATGTCCCAACTGTATCATTCATCTGGATCCAACATGCCACATTATTTGTATAATAATAAAAAAGTTATAAAACTACAATGAAACATGATAGTTGTCATGAGATAAAATAATCAACCCAAATGAAATTACCAGAGCGGAAACATGCATATCAACGCCTTCTCTTTTCATTGCTTGTGTCAATTCCGCAACTACATCTTGACCAACCTATATATCGTAAAAAGAAAATTGCACGTGTTAACTTCACTGATTATAACAGTTTTTTTATAGCAACTAAAATAACCAGAAAATCATATTTACTTTTAGACATGAGAATTTGTTTAGGAAAACAATTAAAGTATACATAATATTGATTAATGTTAATGATAAATAGCAAAATAATGTATTACCATGTCATCAATAGAGAATCCTTTAGTCCACCTCATGAGAGTCCTGGAAGCAATTGACAATTGCATTATAGGGAATGAAAAGGTGAACCCAACTCCCTTTGTCGGCCTGGAGGCAGAAGAAACTTGTCACTTTCGTCACCAACAAATTTTGCAAGCTCTGTTGCAATATAATCAAAAAGTCCCTGAAAACATAAGTTGATTTCAGTTGTGTGCTATATATATATACAAGGGGTAGCATGAAAGAAAAAAGAGCATAGAAGTACATGATATCACATTAAACTAGTAATCTTAGTCCCATACCCATAGGGTACTCCATTACTCGTTATCTTTAGGTATACCGTTTAATTTGTTAAAATTTACCCTTTGGGATTCTCAAAATTCAAAGTACATCGTTACCAATACGCCTAAACCTCATCAATTTAAAAAGTTCCAAGCATTTCAGTTATTAGTGAAATAATATTGTTTTCGTAGCATATGACAAACAAACAAACAAACAAACAAAACGTTTATTCAAAAGTTAGGAAACATATTGCATCAGACCCACCATTTCGATTGATAGAACATATTCCCCTCAAACTTATTATATATCTTCGACACCTTCAACCATGTTTTTGACCGAACGCATCTCCAACTATCATTGCCGCTCAGGTAAACAAATAGTATTAACTGATTGTAACGATTGAAGTATAAGGTATAGTGTATATAGCGATTGGATTTAATTGTTGAAGAGTTTATTATAGGAAGTTGGTTTTATCAAGGAAAGGTAGTTGTTTTTATATGGATATAATAAATATGTTACTTCTTAATTGTACTCACGGTTTCCCTTTTAACACCGATAACATACTTACGTTTTGATTAGAGAAAAGATAGATTACTAAAAAAGTGAATAGTATCCATAAATATAAAGATTTGATAAAAGAAAATAGTTGACTTTTTTTTTAAAAACTTTATTTCCATTTTCAAAGTTCGAATTACAGAATGATAAAAAAAGTATATATATTTGATTTTTGTGATATTTGTCGGCGAGAGTTTACCTTATATTAACAAGATTAATAATATCATATATATATCTTATCCCTTGTAATTTTTTTCTTCAAAAGCAACTCATAATTTGAAATTTTTATTGTTTTTTCTTAATTGTATAAACTTTCGTATATGATTTTTAGTTCATCCACCATCTTAGTTCTTATGCATGTTTGTTAGGGGTGTTATAGAGGTCGAGCATGTTGGTTGACGGGTCTAATCTAACATAAACACAAAAAATATGTTAGAACCCTTTTAACCCGACTTTTTGTGGGTTGAGATAAACACAACCCTCTTAACCCGTCTTTTTTACATCTTAATACTTTGACGTAAAACACATATTAAGAAAAAATAAATAAATGGGTCAACCACGAACCCATCAAGTTGAGATGGACCCGACCTGAGGAAATCACTAAAACTAGCCAAGTTTGGTCGTGCATAATGTTGGACGGGTTTTGGAATGGTGTTTCGTGCGTTTAAATGATAATTATTATTAGTCGGTTATTAAGTTGGAATTAGCTAACTACCAATGAGTGTGTTATTTCAAGTTAAACGTACAATGGGGAGCGATAATGAAGGAACAAGGGGGAGGAAAAGTCAAACGAGCATCACAAGCAAGAGAAATGAAAAAAACCTGGCCGTAAGCAGTGGCCAAGGGCCGTAGACCCTCACTAAGGACGTAAGGCCATATCAAAAGAAAAGCTTTATTAAAGATTATTTAATACAAAAAAAATCATAATTTTGTTCTAAATTGACATACGGGCGTCTTTCATGTGTTAAAAAGATTGAGTGAATTTTGCAAGAAAGAAACACATAGTGTTTTTTATATGCAAACAATTATGTAGTGACTTTTTTATGAGAAAAACAAAAAAGTATAGTGTTTTTTATGATATTTTTCCTATTTTAAAATATTAAACATATCATACTTACAGAGAATAATATAAAACAAGTTATTTAGAGTATCAACAATGTGGGCGTTTTATAAACCTCCACCTTAGAGCCATATTTTTTCAACTTTTCAAAAAAAAAAAATCTTAACTTTTCCGATAATACAGAGACTCCATTAAAATCAAAATTCCAGACTTGGGTTCCAAACCTCAATCACAATGTGCACAAACTCATCAACTCGTTCGATTCTTTACCGCCTAATCTGAACAACACCCACACACTATATTATGGGTGCGCTTACAACCCCGGCTTTTCAGTCATTATACTTCAAACTTAAGTGTGGCTCTTTCATATTATTTTATTTTAAATGTGCATGTGAATAAACCTTTGACGTTGATGTAATATTTTTGTTTTGATTAATAAACTAGTATTAAGCCCGTGCGTTGCAACGGTTGTCATAAAACTGTGTCAAGTAGTACCAATGCTATACGACTGTCAGCAACCACCAACACCGGAAAAGCTCGTAAAAACAAAATAAATAAAAACTGAAAAAAATAACGCCGAGTGAAAAGCAACGTAAAATCTTTGAATCACGCACGCTCGTTGCAGAGAAATTAATTCGAAACGTAAAACATAGAAAATAATAACTAGGTTAATCCAGGACCCGCGCGTTGGACGAACTTGTCAAACGGAGAAATAGATGTGTTGCATGGCCAATCAAACATGAAAAAATATACGTAAAAATGTTGAACCCGACACGCACGTTGCGGTGGCGTTAACTGAATTTAGAACGAAACGAAAAAACTTGAGAAAGATGAAAAGTATGGTGGACCAAAATTGAAAATAAAAAAGAATTGATATTAAATTGGGAAAGATGAAAAACTGTGAGTTAAAAGAAAAAAAAAACAAAGGCTCTAAATTGCAAAATTAGAATTATTTATTAATCTTAGATAAAGATGAGAATAAAAATAAGAGATATCTATAATGTTATTAATATTAATATTAAAAAAATTATTAAATAAATATAAATAAAATTTATGAGGTTGAAGGACAAAATGGTATGTGTTATTCTTAAGAGTTATTATAAGTTAAATTAAATATATTGCATTTTTGTTTACATTGTGAGAACTTGATACCACGTGCCACATATCCATGTCGGAAGGTTCCGGACTAATTTGGGAGCATCTACTCTGAACACACCGGAACAACTTCTAAATTCTGGACAAACGAGAGAAACTTGGCATGATTTACATCGGCCCCTAAAGAACTAGAAAAAGCTAGTTAAATCGGCACTAAAAAGCCACCAATAGAACCTTTTAGATCAACAATCCTTAACAACAAATTAGCAAGATATTTACATAAAAATCTCTAGTATTCATCTTGGTAGTTTTTTTATTGTTTTTGTTTTATAGAATGTAATAGAGCAAGAATCATTTAAAACCATATCAAAGTAGTATAAGTAGGGAATAGACGCCTTATTTGGAAGGCACCCAAGCATTGTAATATCAATGCATCATTGTAAGATTTCATCAAGCACACTCGTGTCCTCACCAACATTTCCTTTAGGCTTGACTCGTTTATAATGTGTTACAGGTTTAATAATTTTATTATAATAATTATTTAATATATATGTATAATTATATTTATAAACTAACATAATGTATATTATTAAATATTTTTATCATATGTATATATACATATAAATCAAAGACTCGTGTAAATCTCGGGCTTGAGTTTGTTTATAAATGAGCCTCAATCACCGTATTGACCTTTGCGCACCGTCGTCGCTCGATCAATGTTGCGGAAATCTCCACCTGTCATTGCCGCCACTTTCCTCATCACCATCAATGTACGATCAACAAACAAATATTGACAACTAATTGTGATGATTATTCGAATGATTTGATGATTGAAGTAAAACATATAGGATTGAAGAAGAGAAAGTCAGCGCTTATATCACAGAAAGGTGCTGGTGGGAAGTAGGTTCTGTGTGTACCTTACGGTTGCCGTTTTTTTTTACGTGGTATACTAATTAAATAAGATAAATTATAAATTACAAACACAAAAATACTAGTTGATAAAAGAAACTAGTAGATTTATTAAAAAAATTATGTCAGTGTTCATAGTTCTATATATATATATATATATATATATATATATATATATATATATATATATATATATATATTTGATTTTGTAAATATACGTTGGCGAAAGTTTATTTTTAATATCATACTAGTATTTTACCCATCGCATGTTGCGGCGGCTCGTGGGGAATGGAAACTTGTAGTATGACAACACACGATTCGTAAAATGCAATGTGTAAAAGACATTTACAAAAAAGTGTAAAGCACAATGCGTAAAAGACAATTACAACAAAGTGTAAAACACAAATATAGACACGAAGTGTAAAACACAATGCATTGGCATTTACAAAAGTAGGAGCAGTAGTCTAAGGGCTAAAATTGCAACTTTTTAAAGTAGGAGTAGCAGTCCTGTTGTGCATAACGGCAACGCGTGGAAACGTGTAGTAAGAAACGGAGCGTAAACTAAAATGCGTAAAACACAATGCGCTACACATGATGCATCTCCGCATTCATGCCATCCGCAATCTGCTTCAACCTCTTGATACTTGTAGCACACTTCTCTTCAAAATCATTATATATCTCCACCACTTTAAACCACCGTATTGATCTCTGCCGGTGTCTCACAATCAACGCTGCCTCCGTGATCATCACTGCCCTGACTGCCTCCACTTTCCCCATCACAATCTATGTACCATCTCACAACCTATGTACCTGGTCACTAACAAATTGTGTAACAACTGATAGGGATGATTTTCGAATAATTTGATTGATTTAATTTGAGCACAGTTTATATGTATAAGTAGGTGGTGGGAAGTAGCTCGTATGAAGGAAGTTGTTTGATTTCTTTTAAATTTGTTTTAATGTACAAAGTTCGAAATAATGGTGATATATATATATATATATATATATATATATATATATATATATATATATTGGAATGATATAGGGATAAAGTAAAATACGGACCATACCAAGTTAAAAGAACCATAAAAACTAATACACGCCCTTTATCTTAAAGCTATTGATGATGTAGATGAATCTGGTCTTTTTTCCCTTTTGTGTTATTTCCGAATGATTAGAAAAGATTATTTTGTATAACTAGGGACAACTTAGTCATTTTAGTTCCCAGTCTCTTTTTCACCTGTCAGGCAATTACAACAACCCTCCACATCTGTATATATTTTCTGCCTTTTGTGCTCCTTTCTTACAAAAAAATGCATTTAATAGATATACAAAAGACTTTGCAATAACTAAAAATGTTTTACAATTCGGGTTTTGCATAAGCAGATATTTACACTGACGTAAAATCATCAAAAAATGTTGCAACAAAAAACGAACCAAACTCTTTCTTCGTTTCTTGGCCGTAACTATTGTTGTGGGTGGAATTTTGAATCTATATCCCGATAATATATCCTGACTTTAATGTTTCTAATATGTGACCAGGATACCGAACCAGGATATTGGTAACATCCTGCAGAAGTATCTTGCTCGTTACTAATGGTTTGTTTGTATACTTCAGTTGCAAGGGACCAACGTTAATGAGGACTAGGTCTACCCGAAGACTCGCTCAAAGTGGTTGAAAGGTGAATGTTGATAGCGGAAGAAGAGGTCTACAACGGTCACAAGGGGATATTCTCCGTATCCCGGAATTGTAGGATATTTAGTTAGGATTTAAAAACTATATAAGTGGATGCCAGATCATTAGAAAAACACATGTAATCTCGTAGACACACCAATTACTCGCTATATTCACAATCATTCACTCACATTTCACTATCATTTTAACACTTAGAGCTGATCCGTGCATTATCTTGAAGTTGTATCCTGATATTTCAATCAATAAGAAGAACAAAGGCAGTTGGCAGTTGCCAGCTCCCGAGGTTTTTTGCCGGCAATCTAGATGGTCAAGGGCTTTCCTCGTACACTCCGCGTCAGTCTTTACTTTTATTGTTTATTACTTGATAATTGATATAGTTTGTTACCTAAAACTTGTTGCAATGTGATCCTTGGCAGGCCTTGGATACATGATATGAAAGCTGTTCCTTAGACATATCATCAATGTGTGAAGTTACCAATCCCATGGGGAGTGGTGAAAATAGAAAGTGATCAACAAGAGACAAAGAACTGTTACACCTCTTCTATGAAGCCAGCTTCGAAACCAAGAGCAACATAGCAATTAAAATATCCTCCTAGGGATGTCATGGAAGCAAGCTAGCAAGACATCAATGATATAGTACTGGACCCTGAGGATCTTGAATCCAAAATTTTAATAGGATCCGGGATCCACGATAGTATAGAGCAGGATCTGGTATCATTCTTAAAGAGAAAAAAGTCTACATTCGCTTGGAAGCATGAAGATATGACAGATATATCCAAAGACATTATTACTCATAAGTTGGTATCGATATATCTTTCAGGCCAATCCATCAAAAGAGGAGTTTGCACCTGAAAGGAATGTCATTATCCAAGAAGAAGTGAACAAACTCTTAAAGGAAAATATGATTAGCGAAATCAAGTATCCAAAATGGTTAGCAAATGTTGTGGTTGTCCAAAAGAAAAACAGAAAGTGGAGGGTATGTGTTGACTTTACTGATTTAAAAAAACATGTCCCAATGATCCTTTCCCACTTCCACACATTGACTCTATGGTGATGCAACAGCGGGCCATGAAATTGCTTACCTTTATGGATGCTTCATCTGGATTTCAACAAATTCAGATGGAACCATCTGATCAAAAAGATATAGCATTCATGACTCCCACTGACATATACTATTATATTGCTATGCCCTTTGGATTAAGAAATGCAGTTGCCACTTACCAAAGGTTGGTGAATATGATGTTCAAAGAACAACTTGGACACACTATGGAGGTCTACATTGATGACATGGTGGTCAAGTCTAAGAAAACAGAAGATCATCTTAAGGATCTCGAAGTGGCATTTAACATCCTTGACCTGTACAACATGAAGCTAAATCCTTCAAAATGTCATTTCGGTGTTAAAGCTGGAAAGTTCCTAGGATACATGGTGACCAAGAGATGGATTGAAGCAAGTCCAGAGCAGATTAAGGCGATTGTGAATATAAAATCCCCTGCCAATGCCAAGGATGTCTAGAGGTTGACTGGAAGGATCACGACACTAAATAGATTCATTTCAAAATCTTCAGAGAAGTGCAAGGATTTCTATGACATATTGAGGTAGAATAAGAAATTTGAGTGGACTAAGAAACATGAAGCGGCACTCAAAGCTCTCAAGGATTAGCTATCCTCAGCACCAGCCTTGACGAAACCAGAAGATGGTGAGCCATCATCCTTGTACTTAGCTGTTTCAGGTAAAGCAGTAAGTGCAATGTTAGTTAAGGATCATGAAGGCCAACAACATCCAGTATATTATATAAGTAAAAGCCTTCTTGATGCTGAAGCAAGGTATTCTCATATAGAGAAATTAATTCTTACTTTAGTTATCGCTTCCACTAAACTTAGGCATTATTTTGAAACTCATACTATTATTGTGAAAACTAACTTTCCTATTAAGAATGTTCTTAGGAAACCTGAAATGTAAGGTAGAATGGCAAAGTGGACAGTCAAGCTTAGCGCATATGACATTACCCAGGACTGCCATCAAGTCTCAAGCTTTAGCTGACTTTGTGGCTGATTTCAGTAGTGATATACAAAAGGAAGCTGAAATGGAGGTTCAACAACTTGAGGAGACCAAGGATCCTTTGACACTCTTCACAGACGGAGCCTCAAATGTCAAAGGAACTGGACTAGGCATACTACTAAAATCACCACTGGGGACATGAAGAAGTAGAATATGAGGCCTTAATAACAGGTTTGTAATTAGCTAAGCAAATGAGGATCAGGTATCTTCAGTTCATGTAGATTCATTACTAATTACCAACCATTTTAATGGCTCATATACTGTCAAAGGAGAAAAACTAATCAAATATTTAGAAATAGTCAGGAAACTAGCAAATTCTTTTGATTTTTCAGCTTAACACAGGTGCTTAGAGAAGAGAATGCAGAGGCAGATGCCTTAGCAAACCTAGGATCATCCTTGAAAATACCATAGGATGTGAGGATACCTATCATCCATATTCTGTCTCCTGCAGTTGAGAAAAATGAAACGATGGAGATAGTGGAGGATACTGCAATTGTACCTAGTGATATGCAGTCAAGTTCAGGATCGTGGATCCTTCCAATTTTGAAGTATATTCAGAGTGGGGAAGTTCCCATAGGGGAGAATCAAAGAGCCTTCAGGATTAAGATATCTTATTTCACTATATTAAATAACATGTTATATAAGAGATCTCTTGTAGGTCCCTATTTGCGGTGTATCGAGGATCCAGAATTTCTTGAAGTCTTGAAGGATTTTCATGAAGGAGACTGTGGAAATCATACTGGGGGCAGGGCATTATTCTCAAGGATCCTCAGAACAGGTTATTATTGGCCTACAATGAAGAAGGATGTTGTGGAATACGCAAGAAGATGTGATGCTTGTCAAAGACACAACAACATCCTACATCAACCAGCAAAGCCTTTATATCCAATAATTTCCTCTTGGCCATTCATGAAATGTGGAATGGATATAGTTGGCAAACTTCTAAAGGAAACATGAGGAAAAGTATTTATGCTAGCCATGACAGACTACTTCTCCAAATGGGTAGAAGTAGAAGCTTTTGTTCAAGTTAGGGAAAAGGATATTATATCATTCATTAACAGAAACATTATTACTAGATTTGGAGTTCCTTCTGAAATTATTTGTGATAATGAATCCCAATTTATTGGAAGTAGAACTACTAACTTTTGTAACAGATGGGGATTAGGATGATAACATCAACACCAGTCCACCCACAAGCTAATGGTCAAGCAGAATCAAGCAATACGATCATCATCAACAACTTGAAGAAGAAGCTTGGATCCAAGAAAGGGAAGTGGGCTTAAGAGCTGCCGTATGTCTTGTGGGCATATAGAACAACTCCAAAGAACACCACAGGCCAGACTCCATTCTCTCTTGAGTCTTTGAAACTGATGTAGTGATCCCTACAGAATGGTGGTTCCTATAGCCAGAACAAGTATCCATGATCCTGAAACAAATGCTGAAAACCTGACCAAGACCTAGATACTGTGGATCAGCTTAGAGATTTGGCAAGAATAAGGATGGCTAGTTATCAACAAAGATTGGCTGGAGCATACAATAAGAATGTTAGGATCAGAAGATTTCAAGTTGGTGATTTGGTACTAATAAAAGCATTTCAGAACACTACGAATCCAACTGATGGCAAATTAGCACCAAAATGGGAAGTTCCCTACTTGATAGAAGCAGAAGCTGGAAAAGGGGGCATATCGCTTATTGACTATGGATGGTGATCTTCTACCAAGGCTTGGAATGCTGTTCATCTGAAAAGATATTTCATGTAAGAAGGATCAAGGAGCCTTAAAGACTCCAGTATTCTGAACCAGGTTCTAGGATCCTCAAAGGATGTAAGATCCTTACTTCGGTAACATCTTACGTTCACTCTCTTTCATTTTATACTTATTATTCATTATAAGAAAAGGATGTTAGACATTTAACATCCATTTTTATCAAGTTCTAAGCTTTTGCATAGTTTTAACATTTATTCACAGAGGATTAAGGGGTTGGCCACCTCTCTCCCACGTTTAAGGTATCTTATACCTTCTAAGGTTTAAAGGTTTCACCTTTCACACGAATTGAGTTTTGACACCCCGCCAGTAGTGCACGATTATCCAAGTATGGTTCGAGGCAATGGGACTAGTAGTGGCTGACAATTTCATTGTTGTTGGGCATATGTAAGATCTCAAGTTTAATGGTAGACGTACCATACATCCGTTATCCTAATGTTTCTAACGTTTTCACGTTAGCTAAGGTTTTGGCATTTTTATGTCAATTAAGTGGGCTTATCCCCAATTTGGGCCAGACCCCAGTAGTCTTTGGGCTTGTCCCCAGTTTTTTGTGTTTGTCCTCAGTTTATTTGGGCTTGTCCCCAGTTTTTTGTGTTTGTCCTCAGTTTATTTGGGCTTGTCCTCCGTTAATTTGGGCTTGTGCCTAGTTTGTTTGACTTAATCCCAAATTGATCTCAACAGATTTTGGAGCTTTGGGAATTCCCAAGTTGATTCTGAAAGGATCTTGGATCCTTAAAATTATCTAACAATGACTGGTATGTTTATACAAAGGTAGTTTCTAAGGACATAGAATCCTAACTTGGGTTCTCCCGTATGTTTTGTCCTTAATTATATTTATCTCATTGACTACACCTTAAACCCTTCAATTAAGGATATATGGTCCATGATCATATATGTTATCATATTTTCTCTAAAAGCTGTTATGATAGAGAATTGGTACATTTTTAACGATTCGAAGTTCTCAAAGTTTTTGTAGTATAAAACTGATGATAAACACAAACATATCATAACAAAATTTCAGAAATAAGAATACAACACAAAGTATAGTTAAAAGGTTATAATTTTTATTAAAACCCTGCCAAAAGGTTGTCAAAATGATCAACTCAAGTTTCTACCAGCAAAACGTGGCCTGTCCACTTGGGTTGATGTAGGGTATCCATACTAATTGTTCTTAAGGTGTAGGAAAATAAAAAACGAAGGGTCTAAAAGGCTTCATCCTCCGCAAACAGAAGGATTTTCTGATCTTTAAAGAAAAGGGAGTTATCTCTAACCATATATTTCACAATGATGGTTATAACAGGTCTTATCAGTGACGTCAGGCAGTGTAACGGCTAGTTACATGCAGCAACGGCTAGTCCGCTTCTAACGACAATATGACAGTTGTGAGTCCTTATCACAACTGCCATATTGGGGGGAATTGTTAGGGCATAGGTTTTTCTAATTATGGATCATGTATACTGAAGCGTCCCCTGGATCACTTATCCTTAGCGGATGATGCAGGGACTTGGAGGATCAAAGATCCTTAACATTACTTATGATTTTTAACAATTGTTCTCCATGTTTTCTAATATTCATGTGCAGGTTATCAACGGAATGGACTGAGTCTTAGCTGGAATCTCAGGGAAGATTCGTTTTAGATACAACACGTGCTATTTTCACAACGATCATGGGGAATGAACGTGGACTAGCTTAATTTTCAGTTATTTTGTTATCTCTGAAATATAAGGGGTTGATCAAGTGTTGTAGGACAGTTAACACATTCACATACACACCCTACAAACCAGAAAACACATACACACCCTCGTATATATTGCAAACCAGAACTCTCACAACACATTTAGCAAACAGTCGTTGTACCACACTTGATCGACATCCAAAGTTGTAATCTTTATTGTGCAATATAGTTGATAGTGATAGTTTTCACTATCCGAGGTTTTTTATGCCGGAGATCTCACAAAGATCAAGGGCTTTTTCTTCGTATAAATCATCGTGTTCATTGTTATTTACATTCCATATTTGATCATACACTTGTTCATCATTTAAGCTCACTACCTCACAAAATCATATTTGGTTACATTATCATTAGCTTATTTTTTGACCAAGACACTAATAACCATTTTAATAAACTTAAAGATAATTATTTGTGTGCGAAAAACCCTTAAAAAATATATGCACTAACACGTACATCTCATCATACTCAGACCCTACCAATAGTTTACTATTGATGGGATTCTACCGATTATGATTGTTGTTATAAGGACAAGAATCGTACCTTTCGAACTTTGTGAATGAAGGCATGCATTGTGTACTTTAAACTAATTAAGTCCAAAGGTGAAAGGTCCACTCGTTCAGTGTTATGTGTATTCAAGATGGCAAACACTCGCACTTGATATTTCATGATCACATATGCGGCTTTTCGACTCACAAACCCTCGTTATTGTTAATGTATTTTCTCTTGTCGTTTTCGTAGTGACGTTGTTAATGTTGTTCTTGTATCATCATTTTTATCGGGTTTTTTAAATAGTTCATAAATGTTTGTTAAATGAATAACCGTATTTGAAATATTTTTTAAAATTTTATGATGTCCTCAAGTTTCGGGCGCTGGCTCGATGAAAACATTCTAAACCCCAAGTCGACATTTATGAAAATTTGTCTGTAGTTCTATAAATCGGATATTAATAAACTCATAAACAACCAATGGGCTATGGTTCAATGATATTGGAGGAGAAGTGAAGATTTGGGTTTGTGACAACATATCTCAAGTTCGAATCTGATCCCAACTTGGTTTTATTGAAGTGGGTCTTTAGGCGGCGAGTTTTCCCTGAAACTGAAGATCGGAGGCTTGGACAACCCAGCGTTGCCTGCGGACGAGAGCGTATGGAGTGACCTTTTGCCATTGGGTTGTCCCACGTACCCAGGCTTTTATTTCATTGATCGTTAAAAAAAATCATAAACACGACCATTCACTATTACATATAATAATTGTATATATTTACAATAAGATGGTGCGTCTACAGTGCCTTCCATTGCTCGAATATTACATATTCTCTTCCGGTTGAAATAACAAGTGCATATACCGTAAGGAGCCGAATCAAAACCAGCCGAACATAATGAGCCGAAACGAAATCAAACAAAATTCCGCCGTGTAGCGCGGATAACTATCTACTTGTTGTATAAATCGAATATTAACAAGGTTATAAACACGACCATTCACTGTTCTCAGAAATTAAAATTAAAATATATTAGTATCTTAAGACTAGATAGTTTTTTTATTATTTGCAGAAGATATCTTATATTATAATGTTGTAATAATGATAAGACATGCTCACGCATGTATTGATGCTTGATAAGACACACACTCAGTTACGCATGAAACATGAACTTGGTAGTTGGATGCTTGGATCATTAACTGCAATATAATTGGGCCGAAAGAGTAGCCCAGCAAAGTTTACTGGGTATGGAGGCAATCAAGTTTATTTGGGCCATATTTTACCGGTCTTTAATCAAGTTTAGTTGGATGCTTGGATCATTAACTGCAATATAATTGGGCCGAAAGAGTAGCCCAGCAAAGTTTACTGGGTATGGAGGCAATCAACTTATAACTACTCTATAACGTATATGCTGGAGTTGACTACAAAGTCTAAATCTTCTAAAAAGTATACAATGTTATAAAATACAATAATTTCAGCCTTAAAACATACCAAAAACCAACAAATAACAGAGTGAAGATTACTAAAACACTATATTCAAATTCTAGCAGTCCATAAAAAACTCTAAACACACCATCGTAGAATTATGAATATAAAACATAACATGGTAATCAACATAAAATACATAATGTTAGCAATTAGATAATCAGAGCATTATCATCCAAAACACAAAACAAAACCCATAGATTTGATGTTTTAGTAATTTTTATTATGTTATTTGTGAGTGTTGGGTGTGTTTTATGGTTAACAATATGGCATTTTATAAAATTTTTACACTTTTTAAAAATTTTGAACTTTGTAATCAACTCCTAGTCTGTATAACTAATTTAAAAGAAAGAATAACAAATAAGAAGACTAAACTAATTTAAAAGAAGAAAAATAAGAATACTGGACGGTAAACGAACCAATAAATAAGATTAAGAAAGAGAAAAATAAAGCATATTTGGAACCTGGTACGCCACCTGGTCTGGTTTGCTGGTTCAACCGGTCTGAAGGGTAACCAAACCAGTCGTCTGGTTACGAAAACAATGATGTTTAGATGATCTGATTATGAAATGTTTCCGCTTTTAAAAAACTTGAACTTATTCTAAACCAATATATAATAAGAAAAATAAAAACTCCCTCAAAGATTAGTTTATCAATGACAATCAGGACCATTAATATTCTCTAATGACTGATAACTTGCTAAAACACTTAAAATTAAACGATTGTACCTTTTTAGAAAACGTATCAGAACAAAAGGATTTTTATTTGAGATGTATAGATGGAGGACCACCGTAGACTCGCCCCAAAATAGACGGTTGAGATGTGAGTTGAAGAACGCGTTTCATGAAATTGAACTCACAGTCACTTATTATTATTTCTTACCCCTTTAGGAATTCAAAACTCAGCCGCAACCTTCTTTTTCAGAGATTTTCTGCCGATTAAAATCTTTTCAATTATTATCATCGAGATTCAGATTCAGTTGAATCGCTATCATAGGCAAGAAATCGTACCATGTTGCACCTTAAAATTTGTTTTATTTTAAGCTTATCATGCTTGTGGCCTGTCGTCGTAGTAGTCATGAAAAGGATATTACGATTACGCACTGTTGTTCTCGGTTTCTGGAGAATTGCTTTTGTAGTTTGAATTGTGAATCTTCATAATGTTTACTCTTGTTGAAAAAACTAAAAGCAATGGTTTTAGTTGTTTTCATAAGTTATAAAATGATTTGTCTGACCCGCTGTATGTGGTCTTATGATCAAACACGAATCGGACCGAACTATTGTTAGGAGGGCATTTGAACCCATCAATTATCCATTGTCACCTCATTTTACTGACAACTATCCTAAATAGGACTGTAATTGAACCGAACGAACACACGAACAGTGTCAGATCCGTGTTCGTTCATTTAACTTTAACTGAACATCAACATATAATCGAGCACATTTTTTGTACATATTCGTTTAATAAGAAAATGGGCATTTCGTGTTCGTTTATGTTTGTTCGTTTAAAACCTGAACGAACATTTCACGAACATAATTTAACAAACAATAAACAACACAACTAATCATAACTGAACAAATTTAAACGAACATAATTTAACAAACAATAAACAACACAAATGAAAATAACTGAACAAACACAAATGAACATAGTTGACTAAACATAAAGTAATTTTTTTATATCAATTAATGATGGATTACGATAAATTCCACTGCAAAACCAATTTTTATTACTAGAAAGCCCGATTACCAATTAATTTAGTGATATTTATATAAGTAGTTAGAAAGTTCCTTTTATGTTTGATATTCATATAAATTTAACTTCTTATGTATTTAAATTGAAACAAACATAAAAAATGTAAATAAACGAACCTAAATGAACAAACAAAAAATGTGTTCATGTTCGTTCGTTTATTAATTAAACGAACATACACGAACTTCCCTCCAAACATATTCACGAACAATTCATGAACGTTGGGTTCGTGTACAGACCTAACCCTAATACCACTAAACAGGGCCGACTCTTGGGCAAGCCAATCCGTGCTGTCACTCGAGGCCCAAATTTTAAAGGGCTCGAAAAGTTTTTATAAGCTTTTATATATGTTGTAAATTATGTATTTAATATACGTATTCATTTATTGTACATAAAATTGTTGGTGGTGGAGTGGAAAAAACCATCTTAAAACAATGTAAAGGCCTTAAATTCAATGCTTGGCTACACTATGAAGGTCAAATTTTTTTTAATTCATTTCCCTTACCACAATTTTGGGCCCAGTTTTTATTTCGTCAGAAATCATCATTGTGACGTATGGTCCCAAATCTTGCGTCGACCAAGTGAGTTAACCTCAGGTGGCACGCAAGACAATACCCAAGATACGTCACAATGATGATTTCTGAGACCTCGCGCCGACTTCATAGATAGTTCTTAAGTCGCGCGCGGGATCAAACTAACACAAGTTCAATTCTGATACTTAGGTTTTCAAAGAAGAAACCTGTTTTCCTTCGATCTGGCGCCGACTACACAGATTTTCCTTCAGTCGTGCGAAAGGAAGAAGCGCAAGGTAACACCAAACAAGTACAAGAAGTACGAATGGCAGAGTTGTGGACTAATAGGCGCTCAAGAGACTATATTGGATACAAGAGGTACACAAGTAAACATACGTGGCACCAATCATCTTGCCCCGACTACTACCACACAATCTCCACTCAACTCTGATGGCAGGCCAGACAACAAGGACAACTATCTGGACACATGGATAAATTCACTGTGCGCCAACTATCTTCTAGTTTGGAATCGCTAACGGTTGTGACAGAGGAGATAAAATGGATATTCCTTGTTGTCGATCCTAGGCCTAAGGCCCGTCTGCCTATCTCATTCACAAATCACCCTGACTATAAATAGAGGACTTCACCTTCTGGTTTACTAAAAAAACTATACTTATTCTCACGCAAGAGGGTGGTTACAAGGAGAATCCCCCTATTCTCCTCCTTGTAACGAGCTTACGGTGTGGTTTTGGTTTTGAAGGATTTTCATTGTTAATTTAGTGAGAAGAAAGAAGATTAACATTAATTTATCGAGACACAATCCATGAACTAATCACTAGATTAGTTTAGTGTTTTTTCAATAACATATAAAACATGAAATAGTAAATAAATGATTTGTTGGAGGGGTATGGTCCCATAAACATTGCGCCTACGCAATGGACCATACCCTCAATAGCGAAATAACAACGATAACCTTGCATGCAACATGCAATGGCGCGTCTTCCTTGGAACTAATAGGTCACACAATGAACCTTGAGCACTCAGCGCAACGGTAAATTAGACCAACACCAATAGGTCACACAATTAACTTTGCGCACTTAGAGCAACGGTAAATTAGACCAACACCAATTGATCACACAATGAACCTTGCGTACTCAGCGCAACGGTAAATTAGACCAGCACCAATAGGTCACAATGAACCTTGCGCACTCGGCGCAACGGTAAATTAGACCAACATCAATAAGTCATACAACGAGCCTTGTGTACTTGGCACAACGACAAGTTAGACTTACACGCACAGGCTACTAGACACTGCGCGGAGTATACAAACCTCTTGTCAAAAATCCTAAAACCATACAAGGACAAGAAAAACATGAGAGCACCCCGTAGTCTTGTAGACAAAAGGATTTATCCCTGCTACTCTACGCTGGCGGGAAAATACTGACAGCCTCACAGAAGGGGTGAACACTAAGAGGTGTTGACCATACTCAAGGGTACATAGTGACAGAGCTGTGACGAATGGTTGCTCTGCAGGTTACATCTGACAGTGTCAAATGAACAGTGACACAGACACCAGACTGTACACCAACCATATCAACGCCAGTGACTATTCCACCTTCACCACTTTCGGCTGGTAGCAGGCCTGACGCCAGAGATGTCCGTCCTCATTAACTGTACACGTGGCACCATTCACTGCACGACAGACCATACCTCCTGACAGAAAACATTAATTCCCCTGCAGAGGATATTTAATGTCTGAACCAGAGGAACAAAAGGGATGCCTCTGGTCGCTTGGGCCGGGCCCAAGGCCCATCAGCCCATCTCCTGAGCCCACTAACTTTCGGCTATAAAATAAGTATCAGGACACCAGTAAAACCACGCGTTATCATATAAAACCTTTCGTAATCACATTTACAAGCACTCTCGCTTATTACTTGCAACGACACCATAATTATTCTCACGCCGGAGTGTGGTCACGGAGAAAACCACCCTTTTCCCCGTGACGAGGCTAACGGCGTTGTTTGTTTTGCAGATCAGCCTGAGTGAGATCAACCTGAGAGACGAGTGAAGAGTTAACCTTTGTATACAGAAAAACCCTGGTTATAACTTATATATCCCCGGATACCCCTAGGTCCATCGAGTGCTTCTTCAGTTGTATTCTGTATCTCAGTCTAGCATCTTGCTTGACTTTATTTTATTTAAAATTTGTCAATCAAAAAGATTGTAGATGTGTGAAAATAAATAATAATTAAATTAAATAAATTATAAGTTGTTTTATCTTTACTTATATATATAACCCTTTTCTATTTATGGATTTTTTTAATGTTTTTCGTTATCGCTTATCCCCTCACTTTTTCATACACCACCGAGTGTTTTTTTATATATTATTGGATTTGCTAAATCCTAAAAAGAAACTTTTAAATATTTTTACCTTATTGAAGGGGTATGGTCGCAAATTATACGTTACCCAAACAAGTTAACTCCGCGCAAGATCATACTCAAGATACAACATGACGATAACTTCTCGGACCTTGCGCCAATCGCATAGATGTTCCCTGAGTCGCGCGCGAGGTCAGGACTAATACAAGGGCAATCCTTACACTTAGTCCTTCAGACCTTGCGCCGACTACACAAATGTCCCTTGAGTCGCGCGAAGGAAGATGCGCAAGGCAACACCAAACAAGTACAAGAGATACGAATGGCAAGGTTATAAACCAATAGGCGCTCAATAGGCTGTATTGGATCAAGCTGCATGATGATCAGTCATGCAGGGGACTAAAGGTACATAAGGACACATACGTGGCACCACTCAACTTGAACCGACCACTGCCACTTGATCTCCACTCAACTGCTGATGACATGCCAAACAACAAGGACGACCATCAGGACATATGGATCCATTTACCGTGCACCAACTATCCTCTCGTCTGGAATCGTTAACGATCGTGACAGAGGAGACAAAATGTATATTCCTTATTGTCGGTCCCAGGCCCAAGGCACATCAGCCCATCTCATTCACAAATCACCCCGGTTATAAATAGAGGACTTCACCTCTAGGTTTAAGGAACACTCTTCTACTCTCTCACTCTAGACACACACTATTATCCTCAAAACGAATACTTATTCTCACGCCGGAGGGTGGTTACAAGGAGAACCCCTTATTTTTCTCCTTGTAACGAGTTGACGATGTGTTGTTAGTTTTGGAGGATCTTCATTAGCGATTTGGCGAGACGAAAAGAGATTAACCAGAAAAATGGGTACTGAACAACAAGTACCCGGAGCAAACATTCCTATTAGCACCCGCCATGACTCCCGCAATCTAGGCGCGGTTAACGCAACTGTTGTTCCGCAATCTGGATATTTTTGCATGGCCACCATCGGATATGACTGGAGTGCCAAGGGACATAGCTGAGCACGCGCTGCACACATTCCCTTCAGTATAGCCCATCATTCAGAAAAAGCGCAGCTTCTATCCTAAAAAGACCCGCGCCCTGAACGAGCAAGTGTCAAATCTCCTCCAAGCGGGAATCATCCGAGAGGTATGATATCAGACGTGGGTTGCCAACCCAGTCATGGTCCAAAAGTCCAATGGCAGTTGGTGCATGTGTGTCAATTTTAAAGATCTCAACAAGGCATGTCCCAAGGACTGCTATGCCTTACCTGAAATCGACAAAAAGGTGGACTCCCTCGCTTCATTTAGGTGGAAATGCTTCCTCGATTGCTACAAAGGCTGCCACCAAATCCAAATGAAGAAAGAAGATGAAGACAAAACTGCTTTCCGAACCGACAAAGGGATTTTTTGTTACACAAAAATGCCTTTCGGACTGCGCAACGGTGGAGCCACCTACCAACGTTTAATGGACCATGTCTTCGGGACGATATTGGCGAAACTGTGGAAGTGTAAATTGATGACCTCGTCATCATGAGCTCGAATGAAGTGAAGATGCTGGCAAACGTCCAAAAGACGTTTACATCCTTGCGCAAGGCAAACTTGAAGCTGAACCCCAGCAAGTGTTCTTTTGGAATGGAAGAAGGCAAATTCTTGGGATTCATCGTCACCCGCTATGGCTTCAAAGTGAATCCCGATAAAGTGCAAGCTATTCAGCGTATGCCATAACCCTCAACTATCAAAGAAACACAACAATTGGAAGGCCGGCTGGCTGCGCTGAATAGGTTCCTGGCAAACCACGCGATGAAATCCTTTCCATTCATCAGCACCTTGTGGAACTGTGTAAAGCAAAACAAGTTTCAGTGGACACCGGACGCGGAGAAAGCCTTCACCCAAATGAAGGAGTGCTTAAACCAGCTACCAACGCTCACAGCACCGCAGAAGAACGAGCCATTGATACTTTATATTTCCGCATCAGATATCGCTCCAGGAGCAGTCATGCTAGTAGAGCGCGCAAGAGTTCAAACTCTGATCTACTACGTTAGCAAGATGCTTACTGACCCAGAGACACGATACCCATGATGGAAAAGCTTGCTCTAGCTTTGTTCCACGCATCCCGACGGTTAAGTCGGTATTTTTCTAGCCACGTGATAACAGTTCTCTCGAACTATCACTTGGGCCTAATCTTGTCGAAACCGGACATCTCTGGCCGTCTAGCAAAATGAGCGATCGAGCTTGGTGGACACAACATCGTGTATAAACCACGCCCAGCAATAAAACGCCAGATACTAGCCGATTTCATAGCGCAGGTACCGCAGAATAAAGCGCAAGAGTGTGAAGCTGTACAGAACCCAGCGCCGGTTATAGATGACTGTGCATGGATACTTCACACAGATGGCGCATCCAACGATGATGGCGCAGGGGCAAGTCTTCGCTTAATAAGCCCCGATAATCAAGAGTTCCCTTACACCATCAGATTGGACTTCAGAAGTACTAATAATGAAGCTGAGTACGAAGCATTCCTGGCCGGCCTTCGGTTAGCAATCAAAATGGGCGCGCAGAATTTGGAAGCAAACGTCGACTCCCTTTTAGTCGCCAGACAGGTCAACGGCCTACACGACGCAAAGGGCGAGACGATGTCATTGTATCTAGAACAGGCGCAAGCCTTAATAACCAAATTCCAACACTTCAAGATAACCCATGTTAACTGAAGCGAGAATAAACATGCCGACACTCTCAGCAAATTAGCCGCTACAAGCTTCAAGCACCTCGCACGGGAAGTGCGTATTGAGGTACTCAAATACCCTTCTGTTCCTTTGTAACGCCTCGCGTTTCTGTAAAATTTTATTTTAGGACATACGTGTCGTACCGCTAAATTATTTATTTGTCCATTTTTATTATCATTGGTATTATTATTTATTTATTTATTCTTTTTATAAATAATAATAATAATAAACAAAATAAATTCGACAGTTTTATGAAACTCGTATTTAAAAAACGGATCTCGTAAATGCGATTGCCACTCAAAAACCTAGTAACAAGCTAACGGGCTTTGAGCCCAACAGCTAAACCTATCTAAACCCTAACCTAAATAGAACCTAAATATATTTAACTATACACACACACTACACTGCACACACTCACACCACATATACATCAGCCGCATCCACACACCCTGGCTTCTCTCTCAAACCGGCCACCGGAGCCGTTTTTCAGGCCAATAACCGGCGCCGGCTTTTCGGCAGGCCACACCCACTCACGACACCCTTACCGATCTCCCTCACTCTCGCTCTCTCTCTCTCCCTCGAGTCTGGTCAGTGGCACGCTCACCAGCGACCGCCGCCGCTGCTGATGATGACGATTTCGTTGCTGAGGGATGATCGATGATGATGAAGACGGTTGACTCCGACGCCAGCAGTCCTGCTGGCGGTGTGCACGCGACGAGGAAGCGACGGTGGCGGCGCCTCGACTGCGGCGGCGGCGGTGTCACGTTAGTCTGGTCAACGACAGTCGACATTCAGCTCGGGTGTCTCAGGTTTGGTTGAGTTCGGGGCAACATCGGGTCGCGATTCAGTTTCAGTGGCGTGTTCGGGTCTTGGCAAAATTCATCAAGCTTTGAGTCCCGGTTGACTCAGTCGAGCTGAGTTAACTCGGATAACCCAGGTCAAACAGTCAACACAGGTCTTCCGGCAGTACTTTTCGGGTTCACTTCCTATTTTCGTTTGTTTCAGGTTCGCAGATGGTGGTGCAACGACTTGGTTCGTCACTAGTGTCGGGGGTTGGTTCCGGTTCGAGTTATGGCTCGGGTTCAGGCCAGCGGTCAACGGAAGTCAAACTGGTTAACCACTGGTCAGCGCAGTCAACTCAGCCGACGCGGGGCTCGGTAAAAATTTAAAAGTTACAGATTAGCTAGTTTGTTAATGTTAAATTCGAACCGAGTTCAAACCGATGTGTCTTGGCGGAATTTTAACTTGTTATAACGTCGTTTTTTTATATAAATATCGATTAGTAATCAACTAAATTACCATTTTTGCACTTAGTGAAGTTATATATTGATATTACACTATTTGACGAGTTTTGACAAATATAAATCGACAACTAACGTTGTCGGGATCGTCCTAAAACAGGGGAAACTCTGCCCGTTTTTCCTCTCTCTCTCTCTATATATATGTATATATATCCTTCATTCTTTCATCAAGTTATGTATATATCTACGACTATTATACTTTTCAAAACATATAAATATCTATTAAGCTACTCGCCAAAATATTTATATGTCTATTACGTTATCGTCAAACTACATATTCGCTACACCAATACTCAAGGGAAGTCTACGAAATAAGTATTAAAGTATATTTTCTTTATGTTTCATCAACTCCTAAAAACTCTAATTCTTTACCATGCGAGATACGACTCGGAGCCTTCAAGGATCAAAGACTACCCCGGTGTCCCAGTCTTCAACTCATCGACTCCTCCTTTCGGGATTTCCAAAAGAAATTGCAAACTGTGAGCATACTCGACCCCTTTTTACACTTTAATGCATTTTGGGGTGCAACATGCATAAATTACAAAATTTATTTTAAACAAAATTAAATGTGTTCACAATACCAAATGTGCCATCAGTTACGCTTATGTGAGTTATATGTGTTAGTTTAAACTCGTCTATACATGCTACTTGTTATGCTTGAGTTTGTTTATGCTTATTAGTTTTGACTTGTATTCTCATGATATCTTTATGCTTAGAATACTATGCATGCTAGTTAAGGAATTCGATTATATGCTATTGTTTTGCGAAAGTGGTCTACATATTCGTGCGATTCGACTTGAATATATACTTGTCACAATCAAAACAAACTTTTATACTTATAATTAATTTCAAACTTGTATGCTCGCCAATACTTTTGTATTGATCTATGCTTTTAATACATGTTGCAGGAATTTTGATGACACATGGAATCTAGTAGGATTGCCTAGAAACGCATTTAAACTTTAAATACTTATTGTATTGTATTTATTTCAAACATGTATTTCGTTTCAATATCTTGTATTAAATCGTTATCAATGAATTGAAATTATATTTGTTACGTGTTGGGATCTAAATTTTGTATTATTTGATTTAAACTATGTAAAAAGGTAATTATTAAACACTTGACACAATTAGTGTTATGAAACCTCTTGCAATCTAGTTTTCGTCTCATCCCGATGTTTCCGCCATCGGGCAGATTGGTATCAGAGCCATAACTATAAGGAATTAGGTAGAATTGCCATGTTCGACCTAGTCTATAGTTTAAGTACCATACTCTTGACCATTTGTGATACTTGTCTAAATTGTTATTCTTTCTATCATGCTCCTCCCCCTTTTGGTCTTAAAACTTACAATATGTCTTTCCTAAGACATGAAACACAATACACATTTTTGAGAATATTCTTGTTCCACAATCGAAATAACTCATCAAAACAGGGGTGATTCCCGCCATTGGTGACAAATTTCAATCCACTCTACATGTTATTTTGTGCGAAATTCACCATCAAGTTAGGAGTGATATCCATATTTTGATGTGAGTTTCTATTTCATAATCTAGTGGATCTTTATTGACGATTCGAGATTATGTCTTGATACGTTCAATAAACCACAATTTGGGGACGACATTGCCAAGCCAGGATTGACATCCACACCTTGATAACTGGTCCCACTCCTCAATTTTCAATCTCGACAAAGTTTCATATTTTTCGATCAAATTAGGGACATGTACTAACTGGAAGGGTAAAGTACCGTTAATCACTTGGCGATGAGAGTATTATACCTATTATGCCAAATCATGTCTCCCTAATTCGAAAGGACTTACGAGTCACTTTGGAATAGTCGAAGTTTGTAAAACTGAAACACTCCAACATTTTAACAAGCCTCTCTTTTATGCTATCTTACATTTTATGCTATATAATTTTTATTCTTTCATTTTTATTTCAATGTCTCACTATACTAAAATCGAATTTATGCACGAAAAACTTTGCATTACTAAATCTATTACATAACGATTCTATAGGTGCATACTAAACATCATACTTGATTTGGGATTACTGGAATATTATATGTGATAAACTCGTTATAAAACCACACCTTAACATGTATAGCGCTTGCGTAGTGTTATAGGAGTAGCGCCCGCCCGTATTCTTGAGGTCATGTTAAGTAAACTATTTCATACTAAGTAAACTATTTTACACTATGTTTCGACAATATTGACTAGTCAACATTGCGTACACGATGGTTTGACTTGTTTATTCACATGTTTATGTGGTAGACTCGTCATTAACTTTGATCAAGCCACACCTTAACATGTATAGCGCTTGTGTAGCGCTATAGGAGTGACGCCCGCCCGTATTCTTGAGGTCATGTTAAGTAAACTATTTTACTTCCTATTCGTTTTAACGATGATGGGTAGTCTACATTGCGGTACACATGGTTTGACTTGTTATTCACATGCCAGTAATCCGTTAATCTTGGTTAACTAAAATATATCATTTGATTGTGCACGAATGTGCATATACGCACACTTACACTTATACTCATACTTATACACTATACCCTCTCATAGTTGAATACAATTATACCTACATACTTGAGACTCTATATACGCTATCATTCTCACTCGTAATGCGCTAATAAACCCTGTTCGTGACACAGAACGTAACATGGCATTGATTAGCGAAACAGACGTAATATGGTATGAACATGGTGGATACGTCGATGGTACTTCCTATATATAAATGTTAATGCCATATTACCAACGTTTCGTAAAACGTGCCATGAGAAATTCGATGTTTCACTGCTATGTTTAATACAAACTTTAATCACTCACCACTCGTTTCTTGATTATACCCATACATACTTCGAAGTGCCATCTTCCTAAAGCCTTCCTCTTCAATGAATTTCGGGACGAAATTCCCTAAACTAGGGGAGACTGTAACGCCTCGCGTTTCTGTAAAATTTTATTTTAGGACATACGTGTCGTACCGCTAAATTATTTATTTGTCCATTTTTATTATCATTGTTATTATTATTTCTTTATTTATTCTTTTTATAAATAATAATAATAATAATGATAATAAACAAAATAAATTCGACAGTTTTATGAAACTCGTATTTAAAAAACGGATCTCGCAAATGCGAGGGGCGATTTAAGATTAAGAATTTTTCATTCATTCCCATCCAATCAAAAGACATTCCCATCCAATCAAAAAAGACCTTTTTGTAATTGATTTCCGAATTTGAATAAATCAGAAGATAAAAAGACCATTATTCGGAATTCTATCCCTTATTTGGATTTGGTCCTTATTAGATTCAACCTGAATATTTGTATTCAATTTCCAACCCAAATATTTTCTATATGTATTTTTTTCCATATATTAATATCACTTTTTCCTAGATAATTCTTGATAGAAATATTTTTGAGTATGTTAACAGTTGGACTGGGCTACTCAAAAACCTAGTAACAAGCTACGGGCTTTGAGCCCAACACCTAAACATATCTAAACCCTAACCTAAATAAAACCTAAATATATTTAACTATACACACACACTACACTGCACACACTCACACCACAAATACATCAGCCGCATCCACACACCCTGGCTTCTCTCTCTCAAACAGGCCACCGGAGCCTTTCCGGCCAATAATCGGCGCCGGCTTTCCGGCAGGCCACACCCACTCGTGACACCCTTGCCGATCTCCCTCACTCTCGCTTTCTCTCTCCTTCGCGTCTGGTCGGCGGCACGCTCACCAGCGACCCCGCCGCTGCTGATGATGACGATTTCGTTGATGAGGGATGATCGATGATGATGAAGACGGTGGACTCTGGCGAAGGCAGTCCTGGAACGGTGTGCACACGACGAGGAAGCGACGGCGGCGGCGCCTCGACTGCGGCGGCGGCGTTGTCACGATAGTCCGGTCAACGACAGTCGACATTCAGCTCTGGTGTCTCAGGTTTTGTTTGAGTTCGGGGCAACATCGGGTCGCAATTCAGTTTCAGTGGCGGGTTCGGGTCTTGGCAGAATTCATTAAGCTTTGAGTCCCGGTTGACTCAGTCGAGCTGAGTTAACTCGGATAACCCAGGTCAAACAGTCAACACAGGTCTTCCGGCAGTACTTTTCAGGTTCACTTCCTATTTTCGTTTGTTTCAGGTTCGGAGATGGTGGTGCAACGACTTGGTTCGTCACTCGTGTCGCGGGTTGGTTCCGATTCGAGTCATGGCTCGGGTTTAGGCCAGCGGTCAACGGAAGTCAAACTGTTCAACCACTGGTCAGCGCAGTCAACTCAGCCGACACGGGGCTCGGTAAAAATTTAAAAGTTACAGATTAGCTAGTTTGTTAATGTTAAATTCGAACCGAGTTCAAACCGATGTGTCTTGGCGAAAATTTAACTTGTTTATAACGTCGTTTTTTTATATAAATATCGATTAGTAATCAACTAAATTACCATTTTTGCACTTAGTGAAGTTATATATTGATATTACACGATTTGACGAGTTTTGACAAATATAAATCGACAACTAGCATTGTCGGGATCGTCCTAAAACAGGGGAAACTCTGCCCGTTTTTCCTCTAATATATATATATATATATATATATATATATATATATATATATATATATATATATAATCCTTCATGCTTTCATCAAGATATGTATATATTTACGACTATTATACTTTTCAAAACATACAAATATCTATTAAGCTACTCGCCAAAATATTTATATGTCTATTACGTTATCGTCAAACTACATATTCGCTACACCAATACTCAAGGGAAGTCTACGAAATAAGTATTAAAGTATATTTTCTTTATTTCATCAACTCCTAAAAACTCTAATTCTTTACCATGCGAGACACGACTCGGAGCCTTCAAGGATCAAAGACTACCCCGGTGTCCCAGTCTTCAACTCATCGACTCCTCCTTTCGAGATTTCCAAAAGAAATTGCAAACTGTGAGCATACTCAACCCCCTTTTTACACTTTAATGCATTTTGAGGTGCAACATGTATAAATTACAAAATTTATTTTAAACAAAATTAAATGTGTTCACAATACCAAATGTGCCATCAGTTACGCTTATGTGAGTTATATGTGTTAGTTTAAACTCGTCTATACATGCTACTTGTTATGCTTGAGTTTGTTTATGCTTATTAGTTTTGACTTGTATTCTCATGATATCATTATGCTTAGAATACTATGCATGCTAGTTAAGGAATTCGATTATATGCTATTTATGCGAAAGTGGTCTACATATTCGTGCGATTCGACTTGAATATATACTTGTCACAATCAAAACAAACTTTTATACTTATAATTAATTTCAAACTTGTATGCTCGCCAATACTTTTGTATGATCTATGCTTTTAATACATGTTGCAGGAATTTTGATGGCACATGGAATCTAGTAGGATTGCCTAGAAACGCATTTAAACTTTAAATACTTATTGTATTGTATTTGTTTCAAACATGTATTTCGTTTCAATATCTTGTATTAAATCGTTATCAATGAAATGAAATTATATTTGTTACGTGTCGGGATCTAAATTTTGTATTATTTGATTTAAACTATGTAAAAAGGTAATTATTAAACACTTGACACAATTAGCGTTATGAAGCCTCTTGAAGTGGGAAATCCGTCTTGGTTGTCTCTCCAATAATCATGTTCTTGTAACATGGGATCATCCCCGAGAACAAAGCAGAAGCAAGAAAGGTCCAGAACAAGGCACTCAACTATGAAATGGCGGACGGTATCTTATACCGAAAGTCATACCTTGGACCACTCCTCCGCTACGTTGATTCGTAAGATGCGCAATACTTGATCCGCGAAATACATGAAGGGTCATGCGGGATTCATGTCGGCCCGAGGTGTAGCAAAGATCATGAACGCCTGTTACTATTGGCCTGGCATGCACCTAGATGTAGTCGAAACATTGCGGAAGTGCGCATCATGCGAGCGCCATACTCCGAAGACATTGCGCCCCAAGAATACTTTGATCCATGTCACAATAGCTTGGCCATTCCAACAATGGGCAATTGATAATGTGGGACACTTCCTAGATGCCCCAGGCGCGGTGAGAATTATATTCGTCGTAGTCGATTACTTCACCAAATGGGTCGAAGCCAAATCCATTGCATCGACCATAGCAACTGTAGTTCGAAAATTCATATGGGAGCACATCATATGTTGTTTCAGGTTACTCCTACGCATAGTCAGTGATAATGGCCCCAATTTTGCAGCTGAAGAGCTACAACAATGGATGAAGGAAATGCATATTGAACACGTTTTCACTTCGGTCGCGCATCCCCAAGGGAACGACCAAGTGGATAGCATTAACAAAAGTATTGTTGAAGGGATCAAGATAAGGTTGGGTACTGCACGAAGAGGTTGGGTAGATGAGTTGCCAAGTATTCTTTGGGCTCATCGAACCATGCCAAAAACCAGCACAGGCAAAACTCCTTTCAGCCTTGTGTATGGGATGGAGGCAATAATTCCCACAGAGATAGGCCTCCCATCACCACGCATGCTAGCTGCGCAAAACCAAAACAATGAAGAGGAGCGCAGACTTGACTTAGACTTACTAGAAGAAAGGCGTGAAAACACAGCTATCAACGAAGCAAAGTACAAGTTCAAGCTCGAGAAATACTATAACGCGCGAGTCCGCGTATGTACCTTCTTACCTGGTGACTTCGTTCTACGCGACAATGAAGCGTCTATGTACCTTCTTACCTAGAACGTGGAATGCGTAGTAGCTAAGGCAGTGCTACATGTAAATTTGCAAGTTCATTATCTTTTGTCTACCATGTATATGGCTCTTACGCCTCATCGTTTAATAAAGACAAGAGTTACATGATTTATTTTATCTTAATGTTTTGTTACAAATGCGCGAAACCACTTTGGGTCTACGCGAAAACATTTTGGTATACAATGACTCTTGAGCCCCAAGTCACTACCTATGACACGCGTATGGGAGCTGATGTTCATACACGAGTTCATTACCAGTTTCACTCGCTACACCTACGCAAAGTTGGTTCTTTTCACACAAATATTGTAACAAGGAGAAACATTTCATTAAAGATAAGAATATGTACAAAACCGTGGATTGCGCGGCACAACCAAAGATCCTACAAAGATATTATATTAAAGATCCTACACTAGTCATCATCAATAGCGGCCTCGGCTTCTTCCGGAAATATATCCTTTAAGCGATCCACGAAGTCATTGTGGGTGAGTGCCTCGCTCACCAATTCCAACGTTGGGATATCAAGATGGTCATACCTTTGCTGTGCCCGTTCGAAAGCAGCTCCGGTATTGACCCTATAAGTGGTAGCGCGACTAGAATCCATGGAACGTCCAATGCATGAATGACGTGTTGTGCACACTCAGCATAGCCCTGCGCATGCCCATCATGGCGCACAACAACCACTAGCTTGGCCACTGCGCCATCTAACTCCGCAGAGTTCAGAATGGAGTTTGCGATCTGCAAATTAAAAGACAAATTCAGAACCATCACAGAATGATCAGCAAATAAGCGAAGTACTTACATTGACAACTCCATGTTGTTGCATCCACAACATGTTGTTGGTCAGCGACTCTACCAACGACTCGGAGATGGCGCGGGCGTCTTTAGAATCCTCCCAATTTTTCTCGCCCCCTCCACTTTGGCTTCCGTCACTCGCATCTTGCGTTGAAGCTTAGCCTTTTGCACCAAAGCTGCTTGAAGGTCTATCTTGGCGCTCTCCAGATTAGCGCAAGCTTCAACCTGATTGTTCACAACAAGGTTATTATCATAAATTATTGATACGAAAGTTAACTAAGCACAAATTCAAGTGGTTACCTTTTTTTCTCACTGTGTGCGCGTTGCACACAGGCCTCTGCAGCTGCAGCAGCTGCTGCCTCCTTTTCTTTCTTCTCACGCGCTGCCTCAGCGGGCAACCGGGCCAGTTCATCCCTCAAGGATTTGTTCTCCTTGTTATCTCTTTCACAAGCCTCTTTCCACAACCTGTGCTCCTCCACAAGTTTGGCATCAGAGGCTTCGGCCTGTCTCTTCCACCCCTGCGCGGCCCATTCTTCAGCTCGCTGGCGATCGGCGTAGGCAATCTCCTTTGCCTGCACCGCAACTTCACGCACAACCATTTCGGCTTGCTCCTTACCTAGGACGGCTTAGGCAGCCTCAAGATCTTTCTTTTGTTTGAGCAAGCCCCGCCATTCACGAACAATCTTGTAAGTCACAGAAGCGGACCTTGCAGCTGCCTGGAGGTACGTGTTTTCTTGTTTTTGTTCAGCAAGGACACGTACCTCCGCTGGAGGGAAAGCTCCCTTGAAAAACTCACGGTACGCCGGCCAGTGAGAAAAGTCTTCTCCTTTCTCTAACTTCCACACAGGGGTGCGGATTTCTTCAGCTTGAGCGGAGGAGTATGACCTGTAATAATAATCCCTCGGAGTTTCGTCTGGGTGGATTGGAGACTCTTCGATGGAGGGACCCCTACCTGATCCCTCCGCTTCACCACCGTGTGCCGGCTCCTCCACATGTGTCCTCCATGGGGCGTTAGCCTGCGCACCCTCGCGGAAGCCGTTTCCACCGGCTCCGCTTCTTCCACTAAAACCGCACCACCAGTTAGCACGCGTTCTTCCACCACCACTGTAGGTTCGTCCAACACCAACCCCGTTTCCTCCACAACCACCGCGGGTTTTTCAACCTCCACCCGCGATTCCTCAACAACAACCACATGTGATTCCACCACCACCCGCGGTTCCCCTTCCATCTGCGCGAGTTCTTCTACCACCACAGAACCCACATTAGTACCCTTACCAGAACCTTCCACCACCACGTGAGGCCCCTCCCTCACCATTACTAGTTCTTCTGCCCCAGCAGCAGAATCTCCGCCTTGACCAACAGGCAGGAACATGAGAGTACCAGTGGGCGCGGAGCATGTGCTGGATTCCACAAAAACCGGCTCATCGCCCATTACGCGATAACAAAGGGTCAGTTATACATAGAATGAAAGATGGAAGAATAAACAACAGTTACAAAATTACCTAGGGAGATCTTGGCGGTAACCGCTCCCAGACTCCCCTTCTTCCCTATCGTTCTCCCCCCAACCTTCTTAGGGGGCTGCGTGGAGAGGTCCTCCCTTGGACGTATCTTCCGCCTAAGCGACACCTCCGGACTGGACTCAACATCCACTGAACTAGCAGGCATGGCGGTTGGGGTATCCCCCACCGAACTAGAAGGTTTGGCGGTCGGGATAACCAGGATCAAGACCCTCCCATGAGTCAGAGACTACTACATAAGCTTTCCAATGGTCAGAGACAATGCGCTTACCTTTGGGAGGGCTTGCCTTCGGTTGAGTCAACTCCTTCTCAACCGCTCTGCCCAACCCCACGCGTTTTTTCTTCTAATGCTCTTGGCCAATACCCAGGTCTTTCAAAGCGCCTGCAACATGGTGCAACCACAAGTAAGAAACATGCAGAATTACCAACATTCAACAACGGGAACTTACCAGCGCGAGGTGCGGGGCCATCCAAATCCACAGGCCTGGGAAGCGCAAAATTGCCCAACACCTGCGTATACCAGGTGGGCTCATCTGGGCCAAGGGTGAGCTTCTCAATCTGCTCTTCCTTCTTGTTGAAGGCGGCCAAAAACAATGGATCCCCTGCAGAAAAAGAAAAAAGAGGCATGTCGGCCTACAAACAAGTCAAAACAAAAAACACACCAACAAGATGACGACACTTACTCTGATCCCCCTCCATGTACACCAGTCGATGTCGGCTGGTTGGTTTCCAAACCAGACTTATACCGGCCGCCACTAGTATCCTCTTCGGCAAATGGATCGACGGAATCTCCTTCAAAGTGAACTGTGTGAACTAATCTGGACCATTGATCTCTTTATTAATTATCAAGGATAGGATGGTAAGTTAACTTGTTATTTTATTTTTTCAATTTTTTAAACAAAATTTGAACATGGTAGTTACATGGTTTCCTAAAATATAGATATAATCAAATCAAAACAACTTTTTATAATCTTTTATATTGTTCTTCAGTTACAAAATAAATCTTTCGCAAACTTTGAGAATTCCCAGTTTTTTTTCGAATTAGTTCGAACAGCTTGTTAATCCGAATATTGTTACAGCTTTCGTTCTTATTCTTACAATCCATATCTTTCGAAAACTTTGATAATTCCCAGATTTTTTCCAATTCGTTCGAACAGTTTTTTAATCCGCATATTGTTACACCTTTTCATTCTTATTGTTTTCTTATTATGGACGAACATTTAACAAATACGAACAAGACAAAGGTGAACGATGATGAAATCAACATTGATCCTGTCGGTAATGTTTTCGTTACGACATTGGATCGACCAGGTGCGTGTTATGTTTGGTTTTTTTCGTCAAATTGATTCGTTTGACATGTTATATACTGGTTTAATTATAGAGTTGTTCGTTGGGTCAGTTTTGTTTGATGTTATATTCGTTCATGTATTGATCTGAAAGTTCATATTCGCGATAATTCAGTGCATGGTTTTATACGAGTGATCTACATTGTGTTTGTAGTTACGCTGTTGTAGTAAGATCGTTGCAGATCAGGACACATGAGTATATTTGTTGTTTTTCGTTTTGGTATTTTTAATTGCCTGGTTTGATGTATTTGGTAAGTCTCTACAGAACAGTACACATGTGAACATGTAGGTGATCTATGCGTTTTGTATATGTAAGACAGTAATCATGAGCATACCTGCTATTTTTTCCGTATTGTATATATGATTGTGTTGTTTTCTGTAATTGTCAAGTATTTACAGCACAGTACACATGTGTATAGTTAAGTTATTTATACGTTTTGTATATGCCAGCCACTAATTGTCAAGTCTTTTACAGAACAGTACAAATGTGTACATGTAGGTGATCTATGCGTTTTGTATATGCCAGACAGTAATCATGAACATACTTGCTGTTTCTTCCGTATTGTATATATGATTGTGTTGTTTTCTTTAATTGTCAAGTATTTACAGAACAGTACACATGTGTACAGTTAGGTTATGTATGTGTTTTGTTATATGCCAGACACTAATTGTCAAGTCTTTTACAGACCCACATGTGTATTTTTACACATGTGCTAGTAATATTGATGTATTCGTCGACATGTCAAAGATAAGTACACCTGTGAATTGTATTATATCAATATCACAGTACACATGTGTATAAAGTTTATACAGAACTGAAGCATTTTATCCGTGATGAACTTGTTTTAAATTTTCTTTACCTTACCTAATTTACAAATAACATTAATCAAAGTTGTAATCTTATTTTTTTTTTCAAAAACTGTTTTTACTTTTTTGGATATTAACCATTTGCAGAATCAGTTGCCAGCAATGTATACGAAACTCCTAATGGTACTAGGTACTGGACACCAACCGTCCCTCCCGGATTCAAACCATTTATTAAAGCTAGATTTAGTACTATTGAAGAAGCTATTGCTATGTATGAAGAGTATGCACAACTTGCCGGTTTTGGAACCCGTCTTGGTACTTCGCAGAAGGAAAAATAGGAGACATTATTGTTATGAATAGGAGATATGTCTTATATTCTAGAGCCAACAAACCTAAACGAAAAGATAAAATCGCTGATCAAATCAACTCTTGTTCCCCAAAGAGACATTCGAATGTTAAAGTTACAGATTGCAAGGCATGTGTTAAGTTTGTCCGTATAAAAAACTCGTCTGAGTACGCGATATATGACTTTGTGGAACAACACAACCATGGGTTTACAACACCCGAAAATCTTGATCTATCTTTGAAGCGGAATAAGCTTGACTTCTCAACACAAGAGTTCATCGCAAAATGCCGTAACGCTAATCTTGGCCCTACCAAGTCTCACAAAGTACATGTAGTTTTAAAAGGTGGTCACCAAAACGTGCAGGGTACGGTTGTCGACTACAAGAATTGTGGGCGTGATATTCGAGATTTTATAGGCGACAGAGACACCCAGATGATTCTTGATAAATTCAAGGAACGCAGTAGAAACAAAGAAAACTACACCTTTAACACACATATTGTTGATACCGAACTCTAGTTAATTTTTTGGTGTGACGTTGTTTCTAAATCAAACTACGACTCATTTGGTGATGTTATTGCATTCGACGCAATGTATCACACAAATATGTATGTGTTATTTGAAATTTCTAATCAATTATTTCATTCTAATATACATAATAATCTTTTTTTGCCAAAACAGGTACGATATGATTTTCGTTCCTTTCACCGGAGTCGATCATCACAAAAAATGCACTATTTTTGGCGTTGGGTTGTTGCATAATGAGACTATCGAGTCTTACACATGGCTTCTGCAAAAATTCCTTGACGCACACAACGGTAAACAACCCATGTTAGTCCAAACCGATTAAGATTGTGCCATGAAACAAGCGGTAGGAAAAGTATTTGATAAGTCGATTCATAGGTTGTGTATGTGGCACATTATTCAGAAATTGCCGGTGAAGGTATGAATTTCGAAAATTAATTATTCATTACACATGTGTACCTGGATATTACTGATATGTACTCATGTGTACGCCTAAATTTTTTTAATTTTACATGTAGATAAAGGGGAACAACAAGAGGAATGCAGAAATAAAACAGAAGTTCCACAAACTCGTTTAGAATGTTTATATTAAACAAGAAACATTTGAGAATAGATGGCACGATCTAATTGCCGAATACGGTTTGGAAGACCATTCATGGTTGTCTGAGATGTATTCTATTCGTCACTATTTCCGGCACTACTTTGGACGCTATCCAGGTACGTTGATGAAGACCACATCCAGGTGTGAAAGCGCAAACCTCCTGTTCAAATCTAATTCTAGTTCTCATAATACGTTGGTGCAGTTCATGTTGTGCTACGACACATCAGTTGATGGGTTACGAAACGAACAGAGGGAACTAACACATAAAACAGACACCACTAATCCTGAATTTAAAACCAGTTGGCCTATCGAACGTCATGCAAATGATATTTACACAAGGAGGATTTTTTTCGATGTACAAAAGGAAATTTTGAACGGGAAGGAAAATTGTTATATCGCAGAACGATCCATATCGATGGTGTAAGCAACTTTGTTATTGCTCACTAAGACCACACGAAAGAAGTTATAAACGAGTTCAAGGTTTGTTATTTTACATACAGGGATTATATGCGTTATCTTACTAACTTCTATAAATTTTACTCGCACTATATCCTCAACTTATACGTTTTTGCATCATTACATTGTAGGTTATTTTTAATAAACAAGATGTCGATGTTTTGTGTGAATGCATGGGTTATACGAGAAACGGATATCTGTTTCATCATATTTTCTGCGTATTTGACCACCACAACGTACATAAGATACCAAGCCCGTATATTAACCCAAGATGGAGGAGAGACGCTTTGCCTACCAGTGTACATAACGTTGAAAACCTGTTATCTGTAGATCAGAGTCGTAGTGGAAGAATATGGCGTAGAATCCTTGACAATATGGAAATGTGTCGAGATAGAGTTCGTGGTAGGCTTGACAAATTACAGGAATTAGATGAGCAAGTACAATTGCTCAAAGATAAGGTTTTCAGAGATGTGCCCGCAGATCCGGGACTTAAAAAGAAGGTGTTTGTTTAACAGGAAATTCTTGATCACACTCAACCTGAGGAGGTATCATGTACAGCTCCTAGGAAAATACGCAACAAAGGATGTGGTAAGCACAAACGTCTAATTGGCCCACGGGAGAAAGCTTTAAAAAAATGCAAAAAACATAGAAGAAAATGTAACTATTGTGGCAAGAGGGTGAGGTTGCATGATAAAAGAAAATGTAACTATTGTGGCAAGGCAATATCACAAGGGTTTCGTCTACTGAAGAAGATGGCGACGAAGAGGGAGATGACATAGACGAGTACAATGATGGAACCGACACAGGAACTGATTCGTTTTTGCAAGAGAGCGATGATGATGATATTAATATTTAAATTTAAATTATAGTGTTACATGCAACCGTTGTTTGTGTATTTTGACTTCACATATTATATTACCTCATATTTTTTAAATGATAGACGTTGTTATTGTATGTACGATACTATGTTTGAAATGCTTCATTTTGTACACTTACACGCATACACACATGAACCTCAAATTACATAATCACATGTCTGAGCATCTTATGGAAACAAAACATCATTTTGTCTATTAATAAGAAGTTTTGATATAATCTAAAATACTCTCTTAATGGTCTGTTTGGTAATACAATCACATACAAACTACACATATGTACCGTTCACAAGTGTATTCAAGAATTATAACACACACTACACATACGTATGTTCTACAGATACATACAATCATACACACAATGACCGTTTTGTAACCTGCTTTGACTAGTATAAACAGAAAATGATTATAAAACTGCTAATATCTTCCTCTTAAATGGCAGTTCAAACATTTATCTTTTTAGGCAGATTACATATGTATCATTTATACAGTCACGGTGATGTATGCACGTGAATTGTAGGGTGCGTAACGAGCTTGGATTAATGAAAACATCAATGGAATGCATAATGCAATTAAGATGCATCAACAAAGACAATACACAAACATATCAAAATAACAATGACGAGCCGCAGCATCATAACTTGTCATTAATACATGCCATGGAGATGCATACTCGCCAAAGTAAATTCAAACCAAATACAGCAACGTAATTCATATCATCCATGATGCCTGACTAATTATATGTTTACCGGCATTAATACGAATATTATCCATCATAAATCTAACAACTTCCATACACTAATGGAAATAAAAGGCTTTTTCAAACTCTTCTGCGTCAGCTATTACACGGTCACGGTGGATGTTTACCGTCAAAGTCACCAACTTAACGACGTATTTCTTGCGTAGCTTTGTCAAGGTTGCCTTTTTCTGTCCATGCCCTAGCGGTAATCCACAATCCCATTTACCATCGGTGACCCCAACCATGTTTCCATGTGCCTCATAACAAACACTCCACAATCAACCGTGTTCCCTACACTCTTCCAAGGAAAGTCTATATTTTCCGGGACCGCATTTTCAATCTGACTTGCTTTTGTGTGATTCACCAGTTTTAAATACTTGGTGAAAATGTCTTTCTGAAAACATAATAATTGACAAAAATTTAAATATCATGTCTTCGAAAACTAAAAAATAAAAAAAACAAACAAAAAACATAATGAAATGGCTTACAACTTTGTACGGAGTGCTTTTCTTGAAAAAAGTTTTCATCATCAATGAGTTGAACTGGGCTTTCAATTGTCGACATATTATCAATCACTGGCCTTACAAGATCAAAGCAAACAAGGTAAAAATGGCCATGCTCAAGTATGGGGAAGCTGATTACGCAATACGTGGACAAACTCATCAATGATGTCTTCTTATCTACAACGAGGAACAACGAACTTCTAAACTTTTCAACACGCTCAACATCTCCATACGATTCATTAGTCAACGTATCTTCTGGCTGTAACATGTATTAAATAATCACAAAACAACAATCAGCATTTAATTTATGATTTCAATTAAAATATATAAAACTTTTATTTCAATCTCGATTCACTTACAAAACAGTCTGTGTGGCAACACAAACGCGGCTTCAATCCTTTTTCTTTATCCGCAACACCAAAAACATTTTCCCCAGCCACTCGTTGACTCTCTTCATGGTTGAGCATTGATGCGAAGCAATTTATAACTGCACTATTCACCCACTGGCTGGGTTGAAGGTCTTTCATTTGAAAATGGTACAGACCAACTCCCGATTCCGTTTCAAATACAAACCGCCTGTTCAAAAACATCTCCTATTATATCTCGTATATTATAACGACACATTGCATGCAGGCACATGTATTTTATATCTACGATACACAATCTGATTACTACACATTTATTATACCGTATTCAGCACACATATGGATCCATACATATTTGTGTATATTTTTATGCAGTACACTTGTGTACTATCAAAAAAATGTGTATTATCAAACATATCATTTGTGGACAAACCATTATACACATGTGTACTGTGTACCACATCATACAGTTCACTAGTGTACTTATCTTAAACACATTCCTACCTATGGGTTACGTGGGTAACCTATTTTTGATTATTATAACTGTATGTGTCTTTTTCAACAAGAATTATTGAATTGTGATAATTTTGATTTTCTTACGCATTTTTTGCTTCCACCTCTGCTGCTTCTGTTGCACCCCTTGCTTTGTGCGACCCTTTGTCTACTTTTTCTTTCTTCGCTTTCACTACCCTGTGTACGAACATTAAATGCACAAACTTAAAAAAAAATAATCATAAATTAGAATAAGAAACAAAAACAAATATAGAAGTAATAATAACGTACATCTTGTCGTCGGAAGAAGTCGACAAGTATTTCCATAACATATTTTCGTTCTTGCTAAACCAGCTATTAACACTTACAGCTCTGGTCAAAAAGGGGGATTGCACATATTTCGATCCTACCTTCTTTCTTTTGCCTTTTCCGGCCGATCCAACGTCTTCGGTAACACGTGTTTCATTTTCGACATGGTCTCGCACATTCTCTTGATTTTTCAGCTCATCCTAGGTCATACCAAGGCTGAATGACGGTATATCATCCAACCTTTGCCTGTCATACGCGCCTGAAATGATGTCCTCAATCACTTCAGCTGACTTCATAAAAATATGAGTTGTGGGAGATCCAATGTGTGGTTGTGTAGGAGTATCCCTATGCATCTTTGGGCCACTTGTACTCTTTGCTTTTCCTTTTCGGTCTGCCACACCTGCAACTTCATTATATTAAAGACATTATTAACGTTTAAAATAAACTTCACATAATGTATTAAAAAATATACAAGTTTTTATTTACCAGTATCTTTCATCACTGGACTTGCGAAACCATCTTTTTCTTCAAAGGTATCAACAGCTGACTTGTTCAAAAAAAAATTATAACTCGCTAGAATCGGTATAACAGACGCATGCGCTGGGTATCGCGACGTATGCTCCTTTATTCCAGCGTCTAACTTGATCTTATAGCTCTCAATTTCATCAAACATCGACAAAATCATTGCACTACTCTCCTACGGGTTCAAACAAAAAAAATAAATAAATAAATAAAATAACCTAAAAAATATAGAATGATGGATGAATTATATATTTAAGACTACGTGCATAACAAAATTGTAATGATAGAATAACATCAATGGTTAACATTATGATACCTCTGCCGACGACCAATCTTGCGGAACCTTTTTTCTCCCAAAATCTTCCTTCGGCATGTCAGCCACCCTTTCTCAAGACACTTCGTCATCATCTTCAACATCATACAATTCCCTTAATTCTCCAAGCCCAAATCCACCATTTCTTATCTCTTGATCCTTCCTTTGGTTCACTAAATCATGCATCCAAAATTTCAGTGGCGCTTCACGTCGTTCATGTTGGAATCCGGAACAATCGGTTGCATCCAAATACAATAACTAATACAATAAAAAACTTAAGAAATTATATGTATAAAAAAACAAAAATTTAAAAAAAAACCAACAAGTAAACAAATATTTTGTTAATAATAAAACAGTACATGTGTGTATTCACCCTATGGAACACATGTGTATATACTGATTGAATACGTAAAACGGTTTGTTAAACATACCACAAGCTACGTCAACGGCCCCCTGAAATACAAATTTGCATCACATCTTACCCAATCATCTTTACATTTTTCAACTGCATCAACCACGAACTGGCACCAATCGTGATCTTTGAAGCTCCTTTCGTTATTAACAAATCTAACATGTTTCATGCTTCCATTTTTTGTGCACCCAATCATTGTTGATATAAACAGCAGCACAAAATCTAAAATGAACATATCTTTATCTTCATATGAATCTGCCCAAATCTTATCAAGAATATTTTTAAACCTAACTGGTATCTTCTCAAACCTTGACAACCATTTACCCTTCAATGGATGCCCATTTTCATCTATATTCTTTTTTGATACCTTTTTATCTCCGGCAGGTATCCCTAGTATTTTCCGAACTGACTCTTTGTCAATCATGATGTACCTCTCTCCCAAACTAATCCTCATGTTTGGCGTGTCTAACATATCCACCACAAATGACCTAGGTGAGCTGAAACTTCGCTTACCTGCAACGTCAACAACTTTCCAAAACCTATATCCTTGACCATCTGTCTCTGCCATGGTTTCATAACCCTGATAGCTCATACAGTTTATTGGGTGAAGTCCTCACCCTAATCGATGCCAGACCACTTTGAAGTTTCGCCCATTTCATCCGGTGTAAACTTCCTTTTTTCTTTTTTTTGTGATACCCCTTTTGCGGTAGTTGAAAAGTTCATCTGCAAAATTATCAACCAAAACTTTATTCAGTAAACTAAAAAAATTACAGGAGATTGCATACAACAGAAAATCTTAAATTACACACTACAACAAATTTGTCTCAAAATTACCTAAATCTTCTTCATCAACATCACTAACGGAACTATGCTCATCATCCTTCAAACCCTTGGTTTCCATCGTCTCAATCCCTACTTACAAAAACATAAAAGAATAAAATACACAACTTCACGGTACAATGTGTATAATTGACAAACCAAACCTTGCCTTCATCTTCATCGTTTTCGTGGTCGCTAGCTATTTTACATCGTGCCCTTCCACGTTTAAGTGACTTACCAACTTTCACATCATCTTCTAAGAAAACATTTCAATTAATACAATGTTAAAAATATCGCAAGTGTATTGAGTAATACACATACACCAAAAAACAGACATGTCTACAGGCAATCGTAACATAGTATAGGACATAACAACTACTATTTCTTTTGTAGAAAACATACATGTTGCTTCTTTTTCATTAGCATCATCGGTCTTTTTAACCCTTTTGCGCTTTTCAATATTTAACTGACTAACTTTAACATCTACACCAAACCAAATTAATTAAATGTTGTTATAAACAGGTCCCATACCATTTTATTATTATTTTATACATTCAAATGTTTCATATCATAAATTAGAATAAAGGAACCAATCAAACCTCCTTCGGCGTCCGGGAAAGGGACTTGAAATGTTTGCACTCTTTCCTTTTTATTTTTTTCCGTTGCTATACTTCTTTTCCTACCCGTCATTTCCGAATGCTTTCCACTGTGATCCCTATTATCTAGATTTTCCCCCTCATTTACTTCTTGTTTCGCACTGTCGGTTTTCAGTTTTGTTACATCTACTTCTCCTACACTCACAAGACATTAACTACAACATAGAAAAACACTAACACATTTCAGACAGCGATATTATAAACATCACCTGGACGCATATTGCCGACTTCAGATTGCACCTTAAGTCGATCCGCTTTATTACTTATGCTTCCTACAAAAAGAAGAAACAAGCAAAAAATATTATTTTAAAGAATTACATAAAAAAATAACAATAATAACTAAATTAGACTCCGTTGTCAACGAAATGTTCCTTTCAGTTACAGGTATGTTTCTTTTTTTAAACACCTTATTCACCAACAACATATCACAATTTTCTTTACCTTTCCCGTCGTTATTAGAATTTGCTTCCTCATCAGAAAATTGTATAGGGTCATCAATGGTGTTACTAAACCTACTCGCCCTCAAACGAGCTATTCTTTCGCTTCTATTACCTACATGATTAAACGGTTAATATTACTTAAATCTCTACACACTCAACTATATATAAGTACATATACTTTCCCATAAGTAGGTTAAAAACGTACGTTTCTTCAGTTACTAACAAAACGTTTTTAGTATTAATATACTCCAACAAAAAACATCATAAACAATCTTAGAAATATTGCCATTGTTTACTCTATACACAATAAAAAAATATCATGTAACTATCTTACACCTTGAAACTTAACATACACATTTAACGGACCCAAAAAATTTTAATATACAGGTAAAACAGATGTGTACTATACATGTACTGGATACCAACAGCCAACACCATATTTAACAACAACATACTAATCCTCTTTTTCAAATAACAGAATTATACATCGCCAAGGTAGGCAAGATACACTCAAAAAACTCAGAAATATAGCATCTAAATATCCTAAACCTACAAACAGACCCTACAATTGATAAGAATATCAACATACACATGTGTACTGCCTAATCGGATTATGAATGCCAAGCTTTCATTGTGTCAAATAACACCCAAACATTACTTTTCCAACAACCAACACACTTTTAAACAAAATACTAATCCTCCTTTTCAAATAACAGAATTAAACATCACCATGTTCGTCAAGATACACTCAAAACACTCGGAAATATAATCTAAATATCATACAGCTTCAAACAGAACCTACAAACCAAATGACTAACAACATACACATGTGTACTTCCTAAATGTTTTTTGAATGCCTCACCGTCATTGTGTCAAATAACACCCAAACATTCCTTTTCCAACAGCCAGCACCTGTTTAACAACATACTAATCCTCTTTTTCAAATAACAGAATTATACATCATCAAAGTCGAAAGGTATACTCAAAACACTAAGAAATATATCATCTAAATATCCTAAACATTCAAAGAGGCCTCAAAACGAAAAAAAAATAACTACATACACATGTGTACTGCAAAAATGGTTCATGAATGCCAGTAAACGATTCCAGTAAACATACAACTACCAACAGTTCCATATACAAAAAAAAATTATGGTTTTGGGGGTTCTGCATTCTTTTACAATTACTAAGAAAACCACGACATAAACACAACAAAACATTAACAGTCACTGTGCAAAATTATCTACTTTTCGAGTTTTTGCAAACCCTAATCAACGAATGCTAGTAAGAGTATTTGACGACAACATCCTAAATTACATCCAACCGTACGAAAATCAACAAATAAACAAGTTCAACGACTACAATTACCTCAACTCGGCGTTCGATTTAACACACAAATTCTTACATACCTTTAACCTTTGTGCTATGTTTCGTTCTTCAAAATACTGCAAAGCTTGACTGCCGATTCTTAGTTGGGGAAGGATACGGATTAAAGGAAGCGGGAAACGGATTTCTTGCCCACACAGAATTTCATGATTTTTAGGGGGGATCGTGGGAATCAAATGAAAACAATATTTTGAAAAGGCTAAGTTTCCTATTTCAAAAAGACTTGGATTTTTTAAATTACTAATTTACCCCTTTCCTTTAATTTTTAAGTTAAAAACATATATTCTTATTTACAATCATGCCACCATTTAATAATTAAAGATGATTAAAATCAATGGTCTAGATCAGTTCGCACAGTTCGCTCTAATACAGTTGTTCACTCTTGATCCCTACCTTATATATGTGTGTGTGTGTGTGTATGTATGTATGTATGTATAACTTCTTATAAGTTTACTAAGGGCAAGCATCCACTAAAAGTGGGTTTTGCTTAAATAGCATAAAAAGATTGTGGAGATGACATGTGATATTTCTTATAGGTAGAATGAAGGGTATTTTGGTCCTAAAACACAAACTTTCACATTTTGTTTTTTCAAAATACAACACAAAAAATCTTGTATATAAAAAATTAGCATAATAAATGTAGCACAAAATTTAATATAAAAAATCTAGCAAAAATATGTTATACAACATAGAAATCTAAGAGAATTTTTTGGGTTTTTTTAGATCTTATATATTATATAGCAATATAGTGCTAAAATTAAAGATAAAATGATGCTCGATTTTATGATAGAATTTTTCTAAAATAAATAATATCGTATGAAAAAATTATGAAAATTTAAAAAATAAGAAGACATATGCATGTGCCTTATATGTGGCGAGAAAGTTAACAATAAGCTATTACAAAAATACCATTACATATCTTTTTCCTACACTTAATCTTAACCACTGATTTAAAAAATTAAAAGATTAATATTACTTCTTATCATACTTAGGAAAATCAACTTTTTATTTTTATTTGATAACTCGGTTTACTAAAATTACACTTCTATTCATTTACACGAAAGAGCAAATATATCTTAACTTGTTACATTAGAAATCTTCAATAAATATTATACATAGAATCTATAAATAATAACGGTTTCTGTCTAAATGAATAGATTTATATTTTATTTTTGCTATAAATGGCCTCTTTTTCTTTTTGCAATTTTGCATGTTTTTGTTTCAGGTAGTGGGTAGAAGAAAAATAAGTGCGTCTTTGAAATCTAGGAGGGTGGGTGTGTGACCAAATGAGTGTTTACCCTCTTGAAATGACCATTGCTTGCTCACAGACTTTTTGCAGTTTGAACCAAAATTATTTGGATTTTTATGCTTCTTATTTCAACAAGAGAAATGATTGGATCAAAAGACAAACAAATGATTAAATTTCTTTTTTAATAAAGTATATAACCTATAAAAGTAAGAAAACATGTGCTCAAATTACATATATTTGTTAAATTTGAAAATTATCTTAATTGAGTTAAGGTTTTTGGTTTAATCCGATTTCATGACACGTTAAAAAGTGAGCGTTACATTAGTATCATGTAGTCATAAGCTCTCGTTGACTTTTTTTCACTTTTAGAGTGCACTGTTACACAAGTTTTCAATACCTACCACCCATCAAAATAATATTTAAATAAAATGATTTTAAAAAATGAGAAAATAGAAGAAAAAAGCTTGACTGGTTGATGACATGGGACCCACTCCTTCCCTTTTTCACCTGCACAACGCCATTCCCCATCTTGAGACCGTTTACGCCGACTCAAGCGATGTTCAACGCCCCTAATTTTCCAGATCAGGGCATTGCCCCATTACACCCCGCCTAATATTCATTTTAATGGCCACCTAAAGGTTCAAAACTATTTATGTAATGCATCGTACATGTTAATTGTGGTGTCATAAAAATATAGAATTATGTTTATTACGAGATAGGTATATCCCATCCCGTTCTCAGAGAAGGTAAATGCACTTGCCATTATCACATCATCCATTAGTAGTGTTGTAAAAATCGTTAGACGTTAGTCACTCAGTAGGGCACCACCCAACGATTAATTGGATTGAGATTTGATGTAATTTCAGTTTTATATGTTTATACACACATTTTTATATGTACTTTTTTAAGTAGACGTGTTTTAACACATTCATCGACTCATATTTTCAAATAGATAGGATTAATTGCCGGAATTTACAGATTCTAGTCAAGAATCTGGCTGGAATTGCTATACTTCCACCGATTTTTGGCCAATTAGGATTGGACTTGATATTGGTGACCGCCTACTGATCAATTGGCCGATTAAATAAATAATACTCGGTAAACCTCCGACTAGCGATTAATCAACGACTAAGTAGAGGCTAGTAAGGATTTTTACAACAATGTCCATTAGTCATGCGATATACATGCGTACATCATTTTTAAACACCCTTATATCGGTACGTTGACGATCCTATACGGACATATACCACTTATGTTGGCTGCTCCATATGGGCATATACGGCTCTATAGGGGCTTATAGAGAGATACATATATATATACTATGCCCTACATAGACGTAAAAGATTAAATCAATAAGCACATGATTAGTACGAATGGTATGCGTATATCCTCTCTGAGGAGGATTGACCATAAGAGGTCCTTTTCGATTGTGTATTTCATGGCTTGTTTGACTGGAGTGTGCGATGATGTATTTATTTCAGAGTAATGATTGTACTTTCTTGCATCAATGCCTTCCTATTGGACTGAGTCAGGATTCTATGCAGTGACAAGCCTTTAATGATTTATGATTTTTTAGTTTTTATCTGTGATTTAAATCATATCAAATTTTTTATATTTTTTTAACAGCTGTTCTTTGTTATATCTATCTTTGCAGTTGTAAACTTACAGAGATGATTTTCTTCTAAGATAATTACTCAAGTAACAAATTTTCCATGTAAAATAGTATGAAATAGCGACAAAACAGGCCAACAAAGTACCCAAATCTGAAAACACCTCCAACTACCATAAATTTTACAAAGTGTAAGATTTCTGAACAAATGTAACAACCCTGATCAACTGATGATCTATCAGTTGATTAGAACAAAAATAACAAGATCACACAGGATCTAATTACAAACCCTAATCAACCCAGTAACAATGACGATGCGAATAAGAGGTGTTAGGTGAAATTGAACCCTAACACATCCTTTTTATACGAGGACCATCCAGACATACAATCAACCCCTCATGCTTTCACCATTGTGTACTTTAAACCTCAACCTTGTAACTTTCTCATATTTTCTTTAGTAGCCTCTCAAGATTAGAAACTGCACACTTCTCATACAAAACATTAGTAATATAATAAATCACATATGAATGAGACCATTTCACATTATTTTAACAAACAGATACACTTGCGAAAATCTCAGATCGGCCATGGGTAGAGTAGAGATGAGCATTTGGTATCAGATACCAAATTTTCCCTTTTTCGGTACCGGTAAGGAACCAGAATTTATGGGTAAAACACCGGTAAATACTGGTATTGTACTGGTACTGAACCGGTATAGTCGGTACCGGTACCCACTTTTCTCGTTTTTCGATTTGGTACCGGGTACCAGTACCCACTTTTCCCGTTTTTTGATTTGGTATTGGGTACCAATACCCACTTTTCCTGTTTTTCGGTACCGGTATTTACGGGTAAAACATAGGTAAATACCAGTACTGTACCAGTATATTCGGTACCATTACCCACTTTTTCCGTTTTTCAGTACCGAACGGGTACCGTGCTTATCCCTAGGCAGGAGAGATTCTTAGTTCACAAAGAATGTTCTGCATCTTAAATCACCAACGTGTTTTGGGCTTAGCTGTGGAGCACATGAAAACTTTACAGTTAAACGTGCTTAGGTGCAATTAGTACTAGGACGGGTGAATTTCTTGGAAGTCTCCAGCAGGGCAACCAAAACAAATTTGTGAGTTCATGCGTGGACAGCCTATTATAAACAAAGCAAACAATATTAATAGTACGAGAGATTACAATTATAAGTCACTGATGAGTTTAAAATGATACAAGTCTTCTAATTAATAAGTCTCCAGTTGATTTAAGTTGTGAACTGCTACCTGTCTACGTACATAATAAATAGTGTGCAACTAAACTATTCATTGTGTGGTGAGTGGAACAACAAAAATTTATTTTTCCCATGCCAAAACCCCCAACTGTTAAACCCTAAACAAAGTGCAACACATCTACACTAGAGTGAAACCTACAACAAGTCACATGAGTAGTTGATTCAAACATAAAGAAATAACATTTAGCGGCAATTGATCTGGTGATTTGAAAACCACCAATATTACTTTAGCATTTTTCATGTAGAAAACCCTTAGGCGTGCTCTATAACAAACCCCAAGCAGGAATCACTACCAATCTTTATATATAAGTTTTGTATTTACATATAATTCAAATTGAAAATTCTGAACATGTTCACAAGATAGCAAAATAAATAGTTACATTATTGCTTTGAAATTTAACTTAAGCATGTGTGTGATGGTATGAAAAGGGATACATGTGTTCAAATCGATACTGACATATGTAACTCCGGTGTGGCTGTGTTTATGTGTATGCTTTAATGGTATGACCCTAAATAAGTTACTGATTTAATGCTTTTCTTCTTATCAAAATTAATACACAAATAACGTAAAACTAGCTAGAGTCAAGACTAAATGAAGATTTCAAAATCAAATTAAAAGCTTTCATCAATATATTAGAAGTAGTCACGGAAACTAAAAATTTCCTTTTATTATTGATTTTCAAAACGAAAAGTAGATGTAAGAAGCATCTTCTCCAAAATTAAGACAAACGAGGTTGTGTCACTCTCTCCAATTTTACTATTATTTCTTTCGGGTTATCCTTTTGTCTTGCAATGCCTTCTTCACGAGATTGTGTCAGAAAAAAATATAGATAAAATTAAAATTCGAAAGAAATCCCTCCCTCTTCTCTCGCAACATTATTTCATGTCTTTATCTCCCTCAAACCCAACACCCTTCTAAGGGATGATTTTTAAAATGATATAAAAATGACATAATCTTTTCAACAATTTTCCAATTTACTATTTTAATCTTTTATATTATAATAAAAATAACGAAAACCACCCAATAAGTTTGTATGAAGTGCATTAAAAATTTATTATTTATAAATAGTTTTAGAAAAAGATAAAAGTAATTAGTTACTATAATTATAGGTAAATAAAATTATATAAATATTTGTGTGGTCCACACCAATTTATATATATATATATATATATATATATATATATATTTAATATGAGATTTATTGGTAAACACTAAAAAAGTAGGGAACTAGGGAACCATGCATTTAATTTCTTATAAATTGAACTTAGCATGTTAAAAGTTAATTTTTAAATGTTTTTTGGCGTTTTTTCTTATAAAAATGTGTAGAAACTATTCTAATAAAAAACATTTTTTTTAAAATATGTGTCTTAAAAATTCAACTTAACACGTTAAAAATCAATATTTTTGAAATGTTTTTCAATACTTTTCCTTATAAAATGTGTAGAAGCTATTCCAATTAATTTTAGTAAAAAAATTACCATTTTTATCTGTTTTTTTTCAAATTATATTTTTAGTTTTTGAACTTTTTATTAAAAATGTTTCTACATGTATTTATAAAAAAATATTGAAATTAAAAAAAATTATAATAATTTTTAACATGTTAAGTTGAATTTTAAAGATGTTAAATCTATTATTCTGGTTCCTCACATTTTTAGTATTTCTATATATATATATATTACATATCAACAGAAACCCAATAAACCGAATAATTAATTTTAATATACGCTCCTCCAAAACACACACACACTATCATGTAAAAAGGATTATAAATACTGTTTTCAAATGTTCCTTTAGGCAAGCCTTGCGAAGGCAGCCCCCTTTCTCGCGCACTACATATAAACACTTGGCTTTTTATGTATTTTTTAACCCCTTGCCTCTTCCCACTTCCCTCTCCCATATCCTCATGTATTTCCTCTCTCTCTAGATATTGATTTTTGAGTCAAAAACAAGAGAGAGAGAGAGAGAGAGAGAGAGAATGGGCAAAGCTTCACGCTGGTTCAAGGCTTTGTTGGGTATGAAGAAACACAAACAAAATACACCATCACCGCCGTCCCCACCACCACGCTGGTAACGGTGGACATAAACCCTCCATCGTGTAATGATCCCACTTGGTTGACATCTTATACGTCAGCAACAGAGAAAGAACGGAACAAACATGCAATTGCTGTTGCTGCAGCCACCGCCGCAGCAGCTGATGCGTCGCACAGGCCGCCGTGGCGGTGGTGAGATTCACAAGCCTCGCCAAGAGGAACGCTTTTTAACGGCGACGGCGGAGAGAGATGGGCTGCCGTTAAGATTCAAACAAACTTTAGAGCTTATTTGGTATGTGTGTTTTTATCATTACATTACAATAACTTTTGAAATAATATTAGTTGAATGTTTTGTCTGCATGTTTGTTGTGATCTGTTATGTAGTGTTTGTGTTTATGCATCGTAGATTAGATACTTTATGTTGTTTTGGTGTGTGTTCCTTGTAGACGGTGAAGGCAAGTACATTAGTTCAAGTACTTCATTAATCATTGCTCCTCTCTCTTTATTTCTCTTCATTATTTCATATATTATTTATTTATTTATTTATTATAAATTCTTGTAGCTATAATTTAAGTCATAAATTTCAAATTTTCAAAATTTTTGAGTTGGGAAACTTAAAAACACATATACATGGTTTGATTAGATTAAAAAAATTAAAATTGAAAGCAATTACACAACCGTATACATTTAAAACAATTAATATGATCAAGCGATTCCGTTGGTGATATCATAATATCTAGTGGTACGTCGATAATTTAAATTTACCGTGTGCCGTTCAGGAAAAAAAACAATTAATATGTTTTTGTGGTTATAACCTTCTCAATAGTTCTAAGTATATTAATATATGTTACTTTGAAGTTGCCTTTACCTAGGTATGATTGTTGACTTTGTTCATCGCCTAATCGATATCTCCAAAATTATGCGTTTTCTATATTTAGTACGTATTTTATGCTTTGATCACCAAGCACGGTATTTTTGTCATTTTGGTTTGATTCAACGTAAATGACACGTTTGAAAAGTTTGATGACAAAAATATTGGTCAAACTTTGTTGACTCCGAAATTATTTTCACTTTATTTATTTGTTTGTTTTTTAATGTTTATAATTTTTTTTAATTTTAGTTGGATTTTGATTTGTGTTTTAGGCAAGAAAGGCTCTAAGAGCTTTAAGAGGACTAGTGAAGCTACAGGCTCTTGTTAGAGGGTTTCTTGTGAGGAAACAGGCAGCTGCAACTTTACATAGCATGCAAGCTCTCCATAGAGCCCAGACTGCTGCTCGGTCCCAACAACAGGCCCGCCGCTCGGTTAAAGATCGTAGGGTTCAACCCGAAACCGGTCACCAAAAATCAACCGTATGATCCCTTTTATTGTTCTTTGCAACCATTTTTAGTAACAAAATTGTGACTTTTAATGCTAAATCAGTGACACGTGTTGTTTTTTAGGAGAGATTTGATCATGAGACAAGAAGTGAATTCCATAGCAAGAGGCTCTCAACTTCATACGAATCAACAACTAATTCACATGATGAGAGCCTAAAAATAGTTGAAATCGACACGTATAGACCACATGCGAGATTCAGGCGTACACACACATGTACAATCGACTCTAGTGACGAATCACATTACCACCACAATATGTTATCTCCCCTGCCTTGCAATATCCCTACACGTAAGACAATCGAGTGTGGGCATTTTCATGATCCTGGGGATTCATTGGTGAAGATTACAAATACTCAAACGCCACTCAAAGCACGCCTCGTTTGGCCAAGTTATACGGGTCAAACGTGCCTCCAACTCACGCAAGAAGTGTATGCGGGGACGGCTATTTTAGGCCTTATTCGAACCATCCAAGTTACATGGCGAACACACAATCGTTCAATGCGAAACAGAGGTCTCATAGCACTCCTAAGCAGAGGCCAGAGTTGGGGACAAAAAAGAGGCAATCTCTTATTGAAATAATGGCATCAAGAAGTAGTTTTTGTGGCTTGAGGATGCAAAGGTCTTGTACTAAAGCTCAAGAAGCTATAAACTCATAAAGGGTTTGATGTTTAGACTTTATCTTTACTTTGTGTTTGATAAAGAATTAGATATAAAGGATGTTTGTCTTGTAAGTAAACAAAAAGGGCCTGTTTTTCTTCTCTTTTAGGCCAAGTTGTTTGGGTGAAAGAGCTCTTCTTCTTTTATTAAGTTAATGTCTTCTTTTTGCAAACAAGGATGTTTATATTTGTTGTAAAATTGATTTTGATATTTTGATTGTTTATATCTACAATAACCACAGAAGCTTGTTCCTTACATGTCCATTATGAGATGAGGAGGTGGAAATTTCATAACTAATTTGGCGTTTGCTATAAAATGATAATAGGAAAGAGCCGTTATTGTTGACCTTTTTTTTTCTATTTCCACCACTTCTGTAAACACAAATACCTTAAAATATTTTATTAGTTTTTCTTAAAATATTTTATTAGTTTTTTAAAAACTGTAAGATAAAATCGAGTATCCCTCGTTAACGACGAGTTCACCGATAGAAAACTAGGCTATTGCGACCGCAAAAGGATGCAAAATTGGTGACAGATTTGTCCGAAAGCACAAGGTCACAGAATTAGCAACCAAACAAGGACCAAAAGTATAAGGTCGCAAAATTAGTAGTCAAACAAGTTTCGGATGCAAATCGGTCCCAAAAAACTTAATTTTTTAATTAGCACTAATTTAAATATACCAGTACAAACTAGTCGCAACACGGGAAAATAGAATATGATCATCAGTCGCGAAATTGCGACCTTCTAAATCTAAGCATGGCCACAAAATATGTAAAAAACATAAAATTTAATATTAAAAGTACTCAACAAATATATATTCCACATGCAATCGTTAAATCATGACTTTAAAATTAAATTAAATGATATTAAAAGAATTCTGAAAAGCTATCACAAATATGTGACCTAGAAATAAAAAAAAAATAATTGATGCAGTAAATTTGTTAAAAATATACTACAGACAAATTTACATTTCGATTAAGGTGATTGATGATTGTTATTGACAGATTAGGGTTTGGTCACAATATTTTTGTACTTTAGACGTTGGCTACAAAGTTTTTCTTTTTAATTTTTGAACAATTATTATACATCCCCTCAATTTTAAATTTTTAAACTTTGGCTACAAAGTTTTTCATTATAATTTTAAAATAATTATCATACAGCTCCCTCAGTTTTGACCACAAAGTTTTTATTTTTAATGTTTAAATAATTATCCCAAAAAACAGAGAGAAAATAGAATGGTTGTTTCTGACAAATTAATTATTATTATATATATAATAAATTAACTTCTTATCGTGTAACTTTTGTTATGGATTATATTTATTTTTTGGGTTTTTGTTTTTTTTCCATTTTAATTTTCAATCGTATTCGGTATTGTAAGTGTAACAAATAAACTGGCTTGGTACCAACCAAACAATAGCAGTACCGATATTGAATTTTTTAATAAATTACGACCGAATTTGCGTCATGCAGATTTACAAATTTTTAAAGATTTAGTTTTTTTATTATAATTAATTTTGAGTATATTTTGTTTTCTCTTATAACTTTTAATATACGATGTATTTTAAAATTACGAGTATGTTGTTACGACGTGCCTCAGGGTGGCCGTGGCGGTAGCATGATGAACCGAACTTATGTCAACGACCGGAAACATTGATGTTGGTATTGATATGTCAACCGAAAACATCAATTGCGTATACGTTTCCATTTAAATTTTGTTAAAAATAGGGTGGTATCGCTGCGAAGCGCGGGATAATCCATTAGTTATATAAATGTAGAAAAGATACATGGTTGATGCAATTGTGACAATGCATCATCAAATTTGAATTAACCTCTTATGCACTAAAAATACAACTAATAGAAGGTTGTTTTTTTAGCTCTTAATGGTTCAGACTTTTTATTGATTTAGCACTTAATAGTTCAAATTGTTTGTTTTGCGAGCAGATATCTAAAAGGATCAGACATTTGCCTCTGAATGTTTATGCATTATACTGAGTTTGAATGATTAAAACCCCTAATATGAATGAGTCTGACATTTGCCTCTAAACGGTTAAACATTATATTGGCTCTTAATGATTCAAACCGCTTACTAGTTTAACAGTTAATGGTTCAGACTTCTTACTGATTCAACACTTAACCATTCAGAAGCTGTCAAACAGTCTCAAATCATCTTTAAGTGGTCCTTAATGTTATAAACATTTTTTATTAGAAAGGAAAGATCATAGATTAGTAAGAACTGTTGGAACATTTATTTGTTATTAATACTAATACTAATGCTAATTATTATTCTCCAAATAATAACAATGATAATATATATAATTAATTTTCTCGTTGTATAACCCTTTAGGATCAAATAGTACTGCTATAATTGACGAATGTTACGACTTGAGCATAAATGTTAAACACTAGCTATTCAACATTTCTTTATAGATAATGCTTAAAATTTATATCAATCAAGAAAACCAAAATATGGTGATCTTTAAATATGATCGATATAACTATATCTTGTATACTATACCACCACCAAACTATCCATGATATAACATGAACTACTCAAGTACTTACACGAATGTGCACAAGACACGGTTGATATGACTTGGGAAAAAAATCGAAGAATGACAAGATATAACATGAAAGAAATAACAACAATCATTATGACAAGATATATTACTTGCTTGTGTCGTTATTCATCGGTTACTCAAAACAATAATGAAAGAGATATTTTAATCAGGTCACTCGGTGTGGGCCCGTCCAGGCCCGGCATGGACTGGTGATGCCCCCAACACCGACCCAGGTGCTGCGTCGGTGTCTTACCTGTTGGCAGGGAGACGTTAGAGACGGGCCGGCTTTTTCAAAGATATATCCGTTTAACTGCGGCCTTCACCTGCAACCACCACCGTCAGAATCACCACCCACCTCCACCGTGAACATCACCACTCGGATCTAGTCATTTGTGTTTCTATTTTTCTCAGATCTGCAACATCTAGGTTGTTTCCGACTTGCAGGTGAGTTTGGTGGAGATAATCAGGGGAGGGGGTGGTGGTTAGCGTCGTGGTTGATGACGACGGTGGTAAAGGGGCACAATGGAGGTGGAGGTTGGTTAAGAATCGATGGGGTTTTGCTGGTTGTTTCTCATTTTAACTTGTCATGAAGACCCACAGGCGATGAATAACTTCCAAATCTGTATGGATCTGTGTTGGGGTTTCAGGTCTGAAACGTAATTTGTGAAGAGATAAGACGATGGTGAGAGTGGTGGCCGGAGGTGGAGCTGATGGTGATGGTGTGGTGGACGGCTATAATATTATAAAAAAACTAGGAGGGTCGGGTCGTCACCCATTTCCTTGGTTCCATCCTTAGAGGGGCGTCCTCCAAGGACTCTGACGTGGATGCTGATGTGGCGGGTCGTCCTCTAGAGAGGCCCGTCATCCACACCGAGTAACCTTAGCACATGGCATGTATCTTTTCAATTTTGATTGTTCACTCCCATCATTCGGTCTATGTGTATTACAAGTAAAGTCGTAAATACTCCGTGTTATGTTTTGTGTAGTCTCATGTTAAAAATGACAAATTAAATATCGTTACATGATGATTTCTTATTTGTAAATAATACTATCGATAAAGACATTTGTAAAATAAAAGAAGGATAAGCAATATGGAGTTTGACGGGGGCCTCAGCGCTTAAAAGCCATTCAGATCAGCAATTTTCCAGTACCTCCGAATAGAACGCGAATTTAATCAGCTTTTAGATTGTCACAAGTCGTGTTCATGTTGACTTGATTTATTAATCTGGTCGCGTTCGAGTTAACATGTTTAACCCTTATATCAAAGGTCGACTCGCTAACATGTTTAACCTTTTTTAAACCCACCAACCTAATTAGCACGTTAACAACTTGATTACTATCCATGAATCAGCAATTTGACACGCTTAGATAAACGAGATGAGTGGGTCGAGTCAGAGTTACACGGTTTTAAGTGTGTACGAGCCAAGGTTGATGTCTTTAATACAGAAAAAATATGGATCATGTTGGGGTTTGATAATTCAACCTCTCACCCCAACAATGAGTTATTGAGGCTGCATAAGCTTGAGCATATTTTACCCACTACTTTTGACCACTGAATCATCATTTGTTTGTTTTATAAGCTTATCAGACTATTCGGCATTGTATGTCGCTAGAATTTTGGCCCATATGCGTGTATATGTTTTGACAGGCTCCATTTTGTTGGTTTGATTTGGATTGCGAGAGCCATGGGTGTATAACAGTTTGATATTATTAACACATTCAAAACAAGTGGTTGTTGAAAACAAATTCTTCGCACCTACCCTACACCCACCATGGCTATCGAAAAAAAGCCTCACATTTTGGAGAGAGAAAGAGAGAGGCGTGATGATGTGATGATGAACCAGGATGGGAGAGGGGGCGCGGTGTTCTCGCACCTCACGTGATAACGTGAAACTTTTTTTATGTCTCTAAATATGTTCAGCTAGTATAATGACATATAGAAAAATAGTTATACAAATTAAATGTTTAAAGGGTTTATTTGTAAATTTTGATCATAACTCTTTAGGTTTAAAGGGTTTATTTGTTATTGAGTATTTGAGTCTTGCCATATATTAGTAAGTTGATTTAGGTAATACGGTGTCACGTTAGGTTATACGGAGCCATTTTGTACTAAATACACACATATGGTCATCGGTACACTAACGGTTTTAATGGCCTTGTCATGTGCTAGTAAGTTGGTTTAGGTTACACACAGTTACATTAGGCCATGAGAAGTCATTTTGTGTTCATCATGTGTATGATTCTTTGTACATTGATGGACTCTAATGGGCCTTGTCATGAGCTAAAGACTCTAACGAGCCTTAATGGTTAGTATACGAAGTCACTAATGTGTATGGAGATTACTACATATATGATGGTAAGGAGGTGGGAAATCTATTGTGGAGTTCTGGGAAGTTCCGGCACCACCCATTTTACCTTGAGCCACATGATTTACCTCTCCTATGATGGTCATGGGACCGGCTAGTAGTAGACGTTTATTGGTGGCGGGCATCATTTCAACATAACTAGCCCAACAAGATAACTCATTACCAAGTGTACTAAATAAAAATTCCACCGTAATGTAAGCCCGAAGATGTGACTTACAAAATTACTATGTGTACTTTCTAGCTCATGAATTTAGAGACTTACACATTACCATGCGCATTCCTAAGCTCAGTATCACTTGAAAAATTAAACCTCAAAAGAAACTCCTGCAAATGATGTGCATGTCATATGAACACACATGAAATCTTGGCGAGAACACACGAGGTTGTCACATAAGAAAATAAGGATTACAAGACCACCATCATTAGTATTTTAATTATGCGGCGAACAATTCAGCATGCTAGTTACAACCAAATTAACATTTAGGGTATACACGTTAAAATATGGAGGTCTGGGAAAAATGAAAGAATTGGTTGTTGTTTAACTATAAATGGAATGAACGACCCAATTTTTGGTTACCATGTTTAAATTAACAATGGTTGGTGTTGGGTTGCCATTTACAGTAGGTTTCGTTGCTATATATTAAATATATTATCGATGAAAATTGTAACACCCTGTAAAATCGTGTCCAATAGTATAATGACACATGTTGTATTTTAAATATAGTCTGTTAAAGACCAATAAGGACTAAAGGCGTCAACATGCTCAAACTGAGCCTCTGAGTGACGGTCCGATGTCAACATGCATAAATAACAAGCCTCTAAGTGACTGATATGTCAACATGCTTAAATCATTAGCCTCTGAGTGACTGATATGTCAACATGCTTAAAACTTGGCCTCTGAGTGACTGATATGTCAACATGCCCAGCCTCTGAGTGACATCGGAATCAACATGCTTATAATAAGCCTCTGAGTGATCCTTTCTGAAGTCCTAACTCTCATGCGTGCCATTTGTTGGACGTGAGGGTTCAATTCTGTATATATGTGAAAGTTGGATAATGGTGGGATTAAAAGTGTAAACATGTTAATTTATACCTCTGAGTGACCTTTTAACGAACCGAGAGCTTGACAATGTCCGAACATAATCCCGGGTATGCCAAGTATTGGCTACGGAGGGCTAAAAGTGCCAAAAATGTGTTTTAAAAGGTTTTTAGAAGCTTATTAAAGTTAAGGGGCTAAAGTGCCAATTTTTTAAACTGGCCAAGGGGCGGTCGCGGGCCGCGAGAGACCTGGCCTGGGTCTCTCCCGGGGCGCGAGAAGCCTTCTGCTGCAGAAAGTTTTGCTTGGTCTCCAAACAAAACTCCAAATAAAACCATTAAATCAAAGTCATGGCTTCCCAAACTTCTATGCCATGTTTTGGGACACTTATAAGCTTCCTCTTACACCCCTAAACACCTGGCTTCACTTCCTTTGAGTTCTCCAACTATAAATAGGTGTTTAAGTTCACCATTCCAACTTGCACCTTTCTCATTCATTCACTCTTCTCCCTCCTCTGGAAGTTCCTAGCTAAAAGGAGCATCCAACATAGTTCTTTTGCACCCTAGGAATCACTAGTAAGTGTATCTTCCTTGTGCATTTTCGTTTATAGGCTTTTATAGCCAAAAGTCAAGCGTTTTACGGAAAACACTTTGACTTTCGGTTAAGACCATTATGGTCCAGCCATTGTTCGAAATGAACATGGCTAAGTGATCGTAATAAGGTAGGTGTTAATCCCTATAAAGGGCACCTCCTGAAGATCATGTTTGCTAGACCAATTGACGGGTCAAAGGTACGATATTAAAAAAGTCAAACATGCCATTTTTCAGAAAAATCATAAATTGATCTTACATATGTTATGAAACCTGTTTTGACACTTAAACAAGTTGGTAATAATTATTAGAACATGTTCGGCTCGTCAATTTTAGTTCTAGGGTCGGTTCGCAACCGAAAGTCGTGAAGTTTGACTTCTGCTTTGACTTTCGATTCTGACCCGATTTAGATTAGTTACCTACTAATCTAGAGTTGCATTATGATCGTAATATAATGTAGTATAACCCTCTGAGGTTATATTACATGATCATAATCAGAATCCAAGTTTATGCGCAAGTTCCACGATTATGCCATCTTTGACCAAAATCCCCTTTTTGCATAAAACAAGGTTTTAAATGGTAATAAACTTGAAAATGAGTTTTCTACTGGTATAATACTATAAGTAGGATTATTTGGGATGTTAAACCAAGTTATAAACTGAGTTTTCAAGCAAGTCCTTAAACTATGTCGATAAATGACGATTTTAGCCCTTGTGGCTTATAAAATGTTTTAATCAAATCTTTTCAAGGTATATCGTTTACCTACTGATATGTTATATTAAATAACATATTTAAAACATTTTAATCTGACATTAACATTAGTATTCGTAAACATCGCATAAAAACGTCATTTTACGACATAAGCGCCGTTTCGGCACATAGTATGGTTTTAAACCATATTAATTAACCAAGATTTGTTACCTACTGATTTTAAAACTTATTTTAAACATATTTACAGTAGGTGCATGTTATAAACTCAGAATCCCAAATAATTTATAAACTTTGTGTAAAATGACCAAAATGCCCCTTTGGTGCATAGTTTGGTCATAAAAGATAAATTACACATATAATTGGTATCCTACTGATATTATATCATAAATAAATTATTTTTCAAGACTACTTATAACTGTAACATTTAATTATATTCAAGTTTCTTTTATACCGCATGAAATTACCGAAATGCCCTTATGAGGCATAGTTTCGTTTTAAAACCTTAACGGGCATATAAGTTGATATCCTACTGATATTATAACTTATTTAAAATATAATGGCATATAGAACTTGTCCATAACTTATCTGGTTACCCGATATCGCTGATATGCGCACGGTTAAGTATATGTAACTATTTTACGAAAATTAACCGAAACGGGTTTAACTTTGTCATGTAAGTTTCAAAATCCAGAATGTTTATATTTTACCCATATTATACAAGTCAAAGTACTTGATGGGTTTAAACTACAATTTATCCGATCATCGTTTAATCAAGCGTTATACGTCTTGATCATGTACACTACGGTCTAAGTCTATGACTTAAATAAAGACCGTTAGTATTAATTGGTTAGCTTATGACATAATCCAGACTAGAGCCTTGCCGGTAAATGCTATCTGTAGTTGGTACTTTTGTATACGATTGAGTTATTAAAATTTAAAAGAAGACTAGCTCAGGTAAATACTCTCGACTTATTTTTCCTATACGGGCTTGGGATACGGTAAACTATTACCACTTGGTCAGAAATGGGATCAATCGAATGCCGCATTGTGGCTAGTAAATCCACATATTCTGTTTTAATCAGTTTTGTTTGATAACTTAAACATCGGGAGTTAAATTCGTGTCCTGGATATCCTCGGCTCATTAGATTAGTTAATGGCCACGACCTTAGCGCGGGGTGTAGGCATACACCTGACAGACGCTCAAATGCAAATTACCCAAGACGTTGGGAATAACTCCTATGTGATTTCTAAGTGGTGTGTATTTAATCATATCTCGTCTCTGTACTGTGCCCTGTATGTATAGACAAACATGTGAATCTGTTCACAAGGTTACAAAGTAACTTTCCCAAGTTATAAAAGATTTTGTGCCCTATGCATTTAAAATCATTTTAAAATATTTTCAAAATGAGTCAGTTGGGTGTATTTACCAGCGAAAGCTGACGTATCGTCCAAAGACTAAATTGCAGGTACATTACGAAATAGGCCGGAAGCTGCTCGGTAGTGAATAAGAGGATCTTGCAAATCCTTAGATCTGCCCTAAAGTCTGTTTTATATTCTTTCTTGTACATTTTAATGATCCGCCTATGGATCTTCTATTACGAGCCTGTATATTATTTTATTTCGAACATTTGGTTTGTAATAGTAATTTTACTCCAAGACTTCCGCTGTGTCGTGTTTAATTGACTATGATGTTATCAACTGACGTCACAATACTCCCTACCCAGGCCCACCGGTGTATGGATTTGGGTTGGAGATCCGGGGTGTGACAGGTTGGTGTCAGAGCCAACGTTTGAGAGAATTAAACACTACCCTTCTTGTGTTTAATCTCAAACTTACACGCGCACATTCCTTAGACTTTAGAGTCTAGGCATTGACCTAGGATTATTCATTTCATTATTAAGTTACTAGTATTGTTTTTGAATCAATTTTTAACAGGAAAATGCCGCCACGTGTATGAGGACAAAGTGGAAGAGGAAAATGACCAATGAGAGGAGGACCATTGGGACGCATCCCTCCTCAACCTCACAACTCAGAAGCCTACCTAGAATCAGGAGATTCGTCTCCTTGGCAACCAGCGAGACGTTCTGTCTCTAATAGACACTCGCCCTCACATTCCCAAAATTCTTACCACTCTCACTACTCCTATCATTCACACCATTCTCACCATTCTCATCATTCTTACCATGAAGAATTTAACCCTAACTACTACTTTAACACACCTCCAGCTGATCAAAATCAGTTGGACCAACCAAACCCTATGGACGAGGACTCCGACCCGGAGATACCGCCGTCAGGATCAAATATGCATCCCATAGAAATTTCAAGCGAATCGAACTCCTATGCCGGATCGCCCTACCAAGGTCCTAATGAGTGGGACCAACATTGGAACCAATTCACCTTCGCCCACACTCCCTCTCATCACTCTCAACCACCTCATGTTCAAGAAAATGTCCACATGGAACCGGTGGACCAACCGCAACCACCACCCGAACCACCAAGGAGGAAGCGTGGAGCACGTATGTCGGTACGTGCAGAACAAAGGTCGGGATCGCTGCCACCTTTGCTCAATTCCTACCCCACAATTCAAGAGGACCCATAAATGGGTGGACCCTTTAATGTTTCACCTGTAGTGGAACCAACACCAACAACCGCACCTGTTGTTCAACCACCACCATCGGGATATACTAACCCAATTCCCACATATCCAGACACGTCTGGATATGATCCTTTTAACCTGTCTACACCGGTAGACTATCAAGCATGGTCGCAAGACCCCTATATGCAAGCAGTTATGCACAATGCACTTTACCCGTCTCCTTCCCCACCTACTTATCCACCGACTGGATATCCAACTTATGGGTACCAGTATCCGGTTATGCCACAACAACAACCACAACCTCCGCCGCCACTTGAGGCCATCAATGAGGCCTTAGAAAGAATGAAAGAAATGCAGCAGCAAGTGAAGAAAACGGAGGAGAAGACAAACAAGTTCTTCAAGAAACTCTCAAAGTTGGTCAAAGGAAAGAAGGACGAGGGAAGTCTCTTCTAATAATAAGTAGTCCATGCGAGGACATTGTTATTTCTTTAGTCCCTGCGTGGACATGTTTATTTCTTTAAAGTCCTTGCATGAACAGTTTATTTCATTTTTCTAGTATTTTAATTTATATGTGAAATTTAATGAAGTATTTTTGGAATTATATATATGTATTCATCCTATTCAAACGAGCGTCTCGATTTTACTCGAAATTTATGCTCTGCGATATAATTCCAAAAAGACCTTAATGGTTTTGATATGCCAAGTGGCACAGACCACACATTTGGCCAAATTATAAATGATAGTTAAGTACGAAGGGGTCTTCTATCAGGATAGTTAAGGGAAGTTATCCTTCTATCCAGAGGTGGTGGACTTAAGTTCAAGCCTCCAAGTCGTTAAGGTCAGTGTGACCGGGACTATTAATCAACCATAAGGTACTCCTATGTTAACATTTAGAATGTTCATACTCCTGGTAGTGTGACTTGAGGAATCAATCTAGCCTTCAAGGTAAAAGGACTATGTCCTGACCTTATATAGCCCATGTGATCAAAATTGATCCCAGCTAATATCATCAGTGCGATGATAATAAACATCCATTGGTGATGTATTGCCCTTGGGGCTATGATTAAACATCCATTAGTGATGTATTGCCCTTGGGGCTATGATTAAAACATCAATTAGTGATGTATTGCCCTTGGGGCTATGATTAAACATCCATTAGTGATGTAATAAGTACCACACCTGCAACTTTGGAAGCAACAATGGAGTTAGCTACAGAGCTCACCGAAAACCACATACGGAATGAAGACTTCAAGGAGGAGAAGAAGAAGGATAAAGCATCAACTGAAACCTCAAACTCAACCCAGACCGAATCCTCTTCTCAACCCACTTCTAAGAGAAAACGAGATGGGCAAAATTTCGCTGTCACCTAAGGCAATCAACCAGCTCCACAAGCCATACCCCTCCAAGCTATCCCAATCACTCAAGTAGCACCCAACTCTACTTACCCAAATAAGAAACCTTACATTGGACCTCACCCTCAATGCAACACCTGTTTTTATCATCATCCATCTACCATACCTTGTCGACTGTGTGCTAATTGTGGGCGTTATGGTCATTTGAGCAAAACTTGTCGTACCCCTCAAAACCAAGCTTCACCCCCTACCCAAAAGATGATCCAATCATATCAACAACCCCAATACCCCATGGTTCCACATGTTCGAGCTTGCTTAAATTGTGGGGACCCTACCCATTTTAGAAACATGCGCCCTCGATTGGTTAACATCATAAACGCCCAAGCTCAAGCAAACCCAGTTAACCAAGCAAATCAAGAAAACCCAGCACTACCACCAGCAAGAGGAAGAGCTTACAACATCAACGCCAATCCTGTTAAAGATAATAACGGCCCAAACGAACAACCCAACTAGCCTTCCATCACCAAGAATCAAGACTCAACTCCAACCGTCTAGTTCTTGATGTTTTCTCAATCTTTATGTATCCCTGTCATAATTTGGGAATTTATGTATCCAAGAATTTTAATGCAAATTGATATTACTGTTTTATTTCATATCTTTACTCATTGATTTAATTTTCATATCATCATACATCACGACGTATCTCGAAGTTGGGTCGTGTCTCATTTTTTTTTCATAGACTGACCCCTTCATCATAGCCAACGAGAGAGGTATTGTCGTCATTAGTCATGTATCCTTTCAGATTTGAGACTCAAGCTTTGGTTGTTGTGTTTGTTTATGTTTTATAGTCACATAGAACTAATCATAACTTACTGACAAAGCCAATGAAAATTTGACAAGAATATGGTGGATATGCCGCTGGTACTTCCTATATATAAGTATTCTTGTCAAAGGATCAAAAGCATTATCAGGCGGTTATGAGAAGTTCCGTGTAGGTTTTAATGCTGACATAGTTGAAGTTTTTGTTTTGATATAACCTTATCTTTTCAACGCATCAATTCTCTCAAAAACTTTTATGCATGAGATCATATCCAGTCAATCAACTCTATGTATCAACGCTTTTCATCTTAGGCATCAAAAAGCGATTCCTGTAGCAGGGTATTCAACCCTTACTAGGAACGTTACTGCCTCAATCAGAAACCCAAAACATCACACCTCTCTTTTCTGCTAAGAGATATTCAAATTCTAGTCAGAGTACGTTGGGAGTCAAAACAAAAACCTGAATTTACATGGGAACGCGAAGACTCAATGCACGAAAATACTCGCATCTTTTCACTATTACAACTTCTACCTAAATTTCGGGACGAAATTTCTAAAAGTATGGGATACTGTAACATTCGTGTAAAACAGGTTTCAAGAACCCGCTCCGTTTGAGATTCAAGGAAATTATTTAATGTTCATTATGCTTTTATTAGTAATAATTGATTTATTTTATAACCTATAAATAAAATACATACTTAAATTAATAATCAGTAAAGGAAAAATAATTTAAATTTTAAATAACAAAATAATAAAAATAAAAGAGGGGTAACCGGAATCAAACCCGGGTTCCCCCACATGGTCACACACTCACAACACCACCAACACCACTGGACTACACGCACTCGTTGTATCTGACTCCGCATAACAACATATATATCTACACATTCACTCGGGCGGGAAAACCTGCAGATAACCAGAATCCTCGCAACGCGCTTTCCTTTTCTTTTGAATCCTTCCGTCAACTAACCACGCTTATTTTTGGCAAATTGGAAACTGACCAGCTGTTATCTTCACGGCAATTGCCAACCCAGAATTCGGTTTCCTAAACCGAATCCAAATTCACCCTATAAATACCAGTCGTATTCATCAATCAGAACTCGCTCATATCTTCTATTCACTCTCTAAAACTCGGTCGTCGGAAAACCTTGTTCCACCGGAGAACCACCGAACCCGTCGGGATTCACCCACCGGAATCGTGCCACCATCTCCGATAAACGGTAGACTCTTACTGTTTTTCTTTGAAAAATTTTCTAATTAATATAGCATACTGATGGTGATCCGAGGTGTATCGGATTTAAATTTCAGGCGGGTGCAGGTTTGGGTTAATTTTTAAAATGAAGAAGACGATGGCAGAAAGTGTTTAAGTATAATAAAATCTTGGAGTTTAATCGGGTTAGACACACAGTCCAGCGGTGGACTGTGTGCATTTCACACAAACATCACCGGGTTCGATCATTTAACAACACCGATCCACTGAAATAAAATCCATTTTTGTTAAACCAAATCATATTGTCTCGCAGTAAGTGGTTAAATATAATAAAAATCACTTATATATCGGGTTAGACACCCAGCCCAGTTGGTTGGGCTGGGTGCAAATCAGCTTAAGGTCACGGGTTCGATACTCTGTATGCACGCAGGTTCAATTGATTTTAAATCTTTTTAATTAAATTAATTCTAGTTTAATCTAACAAGTGTATAAATATAATAAAAATCAAGATATTAGCGGGACACGTAGCTCAGTTGGAAGAGCTGCGTGCACGTAAGCGGGAGGTCACAAGTTCGAGTACCACCACACGCAGTCAAACAGTCAACGACCCGGTCAGACCACCTTGTCAGGTCTGACAAGGTTTTGTAATTTAATATTATTTTTTTTATTTTATTTTTGTTTTATCTTATTATATTTTTGTAATTATATATTTTATTTAAAATCAATAAAAAAATACTTAAAGATGCAAATTCACATGTCTTAAAATCTCTATAAATACCACAAAAATAACCTAAAACTCTACAAAAGAATAATAAATCAAAATATTAATTTTGTTATATTTATCAAATTATCGCATTATTATTTTAGGTTAGTATTCTTCCGTCGGTCAAATCCTCAACTCGTGCGCAACCATTTTCAAGCAAGAAACGCACCCACTGTGAGTGAATTCTTACAAATTCCCCTTTTTATTCATGTTTTGGGGTGTATCATATGTCGTTTCATGTATTTCGTTTATTCAAACACCTGTGCTATTACCATTATATGATCTAACGTGTGATGTAAATGCTATTTGTTGTATTGCGTGTTTACATTTTTGTCAAGTTGCGTGCAAATCATTCATTAAGCCCATCAGTTCCTCGTTGGAGACGGGTTGAGCATCAGGCGCCTCATTAGATCGGCTCCGTTTGATTGAGTCTTGATCTCATTGTTCATCATATGTCATGCTTGTGTGTTCATTAATTGATATTATGTGTTTTGTGGTTTAATTTACATATACGTATACTCATATTTGGTTATGCACATTTTTATTCAAATAACCAATATAACAAATTCTTTCAAATATTTAAATAAGATTCACTCGCCAACTTTTGTTGACCCAAAACCCTATTTTTACACATGATACAGGTGGACAAGTTGAAGCAAGGAACACATAGGAAATTGCCTTAGAAGAAAAATAAAGAAGTCATGAAAAAATGTATTTGAACATGTTGTGCTTGTATGTTTATTGTAATTTCTTCTTTAAATAGAAATAATAAATATGAAACTTTATAGTAAATGTCATGAGCTTTGATAAAAACCCAATCATGCCCCGACTACCATTTCCGCTGCGGGTCAGGGTGTGACAATTAGTGACGGGCCTATGTGCCATATTTTATGTACATTAGTGACAGGCCTATGTGCCATATTTTATGTCCTTCGAGACAAGCCTATGAGCTAAATGTAATTTTCGATTAGGGCAATGACAGTTGTGACAATACGACCCACTATCCAATAATATATAGACTATGTCCAAATTTTAATTTGCCTTTGATGGTCCTATTAAGACCTAGGCCAAATATAGTTATGTTAAGCCTAAGAGTTGTGATGTTATTTACACTAGAATAGGCGATGGATTATTATATCCAATGTTTAAAACCATTGTGGTTAACATACCATGGCTAAGTGAAGCTTTATTGGTGTATAGAAACCAAGGCATAAAGATGGCTAACTCGAACGAGGCATAAAGTAGCCACCGGAATGTTGAATCTAACAAAGCCGAAACAGAGATATCAATAATGATAACTTTCAAGCTCGCATTGACGCGGCTGTTGAAAAGGCCATCGAAAAGCTTAGAGAATCGAGTGCTACTCGATCTAGACCTGTCACACCCCGACCCGCAGCGGAAAAGGTGATCGGGGCATGATTGGGTTTTCATCAAAGCTCATGACATTTATTATAATGTTTCATATTTATTATTACAGTTTACAAGGGATCCTACAATCAAATCAAACAAATACAACATGTTCTATTCATCCTTCTAAACTTAATTATTTTTCTTCTAAGGCAATTTCCTATGTTTTCCTTGCTTCATCCTGTTCACCTGTATCATGTGTAAAAAAAATGGTTTTTGGATCAACAAAAGTTGGCGAGTGAACCTTGTTAGAAAACATTTATTATTTATTTCTTATTGTGTTTAATATGGAAAAATTGTGCAATATTCATATATGAACAAACGTAAATAAACATACAATAACAAACAAATAGCATACAATAGCAAACCAATAGTATACAATATAAAACAACAACAAACAATAACATACAATAACAAACCAATAGCATACAATAACATATCAACTTGCATGAATATATAACATGAATGAAACTGTATATGTTGGCAACGTCACGTTCATGCTCATAATGTAATGGGGAATGGACGGCCTATGATAAATGTATGTACTGAAAATGATAAATGTCTGTGCGATCAAGGCTCAATCAAACGGAGCCGATCGTATGTTGGCAACGCCTGGTTCACGCTCATAATGTAATGGGGAACTGCTCAACGCTCATAATGTAATGGGGAGCGGCGGCCTATGATATTGCATGTACTGAAAATGATAAATGTCTGTGCGATCAAGGCTCAATCAAACGGAGCCGATCGTATGTTGGCAACGCCTGGTTCACGCTCATAATGTCATGGGGAACTGCTCAACGCTCATAATGTAATGGGGAGCGGCGGCCTATGATATTGCATGTACTGGAAATGATGAATTACATCTAAACAATAACCACACAAACAGTTGATACAAGCTTAATACACATTTGTTCATGGATATGATGGATGCACAATAGTTTAAATATAATAAATAATAAGACACATGATACACCCAAAAACGTGATTAAAACGGGGAATTTGTAGAGATTCACTCACCTTGGGTGCGTTCGGTGAATGATGTTGAATGCGCACGAGTTTAGAGGATTGATCGACGAGGAATAACTAACCTAATTAATAACGAAAAAGTAAGGTAAATAAATGGATTTTATTAACAATTTTAATAGGATTTTTGGATATATTTTTGTGAGTTTTAGGCTATATTCTAACTTTAGAAATGTTATTTTTAAGTATTTTTAATTGATTTTTAATTTAAATAAATAAATAAAAATAATAAAAAACTGTTGACTTTTGACCGTTGACCATAAGCGTTGACTGTTTAACTGTGACTGTTGACTGTTTGACCGGTTCTATTGTGTGTATGTATGCGCCGGGCAGGACTCGAACCCGAGACCTCCCGTACGCGTGCACGCAGCTCTACCAACTGAGCTACGTGTCTAACCCGAAATATTTCTGTTTTAAATTATATTTATATACTAATTAAGTTAATCCGAAAATCATTTATTTTAAAAAGGTTTTAATGTATCGACTCGGTGCTCTCCACAGGTCTCGAACCCGGGACCTGTGGTTTAGTTTGGTACACAGTCCACCGCTGGGCTGTGTGTCTAACTTGGTAAATATTCTGTTTTTTAATATACTTAACATCATACTGTTGTGGATCTGGTTCAGTTTTAAAAAAAGACTTTGTATTACAGCGAATGTGTGTGTGTCAAGGATCGAACTCGGGACGTATGCATATTGTTTGCACACAGTCCACCGCTGGACTGGGTGTCTAACCCGTTTATAATACCGATTTTAATTAATCTTATAACATACACGACTTCGTCTTCTTCGTTCAAAACACAGACATCGGTTAAAGCAACTGTTTCTTGTTTAATTCGTTTAACAAATATTATGAACAATTGAAAGGTATTGAACAGAAGGGTTTGGGGAAAGAAAATACCGAACAGATTGTCTTCTTCAGAAATCCGGCAACGATTCATCGGCTCTGTTTTGGTGACCTTCGGCTGTTAGGATCAATTAACAGTTTGGAGGGATTAGATGTGAAATTGAACTACTGAGTACCGATTATCAGTAGGTTTAAATGATCATACCGGCTAACAGCGAGATTCTGAAACTTTCAGAAGTTTTCCGGTGAAAACAGAAAATCCGGCAATGTCGTCTGGAGTTGATTCTGGGTGATGGAGTGATGTTAGAATTTGTCTAATAATGGAATGAAACAGAAAAGTCGAGGTATTTACCGTGTAGATAAGAGTCTCGGTTTTCCGGCGACTTGCAGAGAATTCCGGCGAGTGAAATTTCTTTCGACAGAGATTCTTCAGAGGTTTAAGGTGAGTGGGGGTGATGTCAATATGAGCTCTAAGATCTTATTTTAGAGTAAGAAGAAAGGAGGGAATGAACTCGGTTTTCAGGCGATAATTTCCGGCTACTTTACAGAGAAATCCGGCGACTGCGGCGAAGTTTTCTAAGCGAAATGAAGAGTGTAATTTTGATAAACTCGCGAGCTCACTAATGAATAAAGTATAACTCAGGTTTAAGTGTATTTCCGGTTTCGAATTTAACACTTTTCGGTTACGGTCCGATGATTTGAATAAATGACCTTAAAGTTTTCAGTTATAACCGGCGCTGCTATAATTGTATCCGTTATGCCAAAAGATAACGTCAATGATTGACAATTTCGTCAGGATTTCCGGCGAGAGTGACTTGAGTGACTGAATTCGACTTTAGTTTTTATTATATGAATTAATTGAATCAATAAATCAACAAGAAACACAAGTGGCGGAGTGGTTGGATGTGTGTGTGTTAAGGCTTGGATGATTCTCGGCTGACCCGGGTTCGAAACCCGGCATCAGTATTTTATTTTTATTTCATTATTTTTAATAGATTTTCAATTATAAATTTTATATTCTAATATACTTATTAATTATGTATCGTTTAAAATTAATTTGAGCATTAAATATGCAACGAAATTTTTAACTGGTTGTTCGGTTAATAAACGAAGCGGGTTTGGTTAATCCGGTTTTTGACGGATGTTACAAGACCCTTATCTATTCCACCATCTTCAGCTCATAAGGAAAGCTCCGTTCACTCTTCGAATGCGAAGAGTGAACCAAAGAAAATAGATTTTGCTGAAAGGTCCCATTCTGTCAAAGATGGATGTACCTATAAGTATTTCGTCTCCTGCAAGCCCCGAGACTTTAACGGGGAGAAAGGAGTTGTGGAAGCCCTAAAATGGCTAGACGAGATGGAAACAATTGTAGATATCAGCAACTGTGCTGATAAGGATGTGGTCAAGTATGTATCACAGTCCTTTAAGGGCGATGCCCTAATCTGGTGGAAAGCCATGATTCAGTCTACAGGTAAAGTATACATGTATAACTCGGGATGGTCCAAATTCGTGGACCTTGCTAAGGAAACCTACTGCCCACCCCATGAGGTGGAGAAATTAGAGACCGACTTCTTGTCTCTTTCCATGAAAAACCTAGATTGTCGGAAATATGTTTCCGATTTCAATTCCCTATCTAGGTTAGTTTCCTATTTGATAACCCGGAGCCCAAACGCATTGCGCGTTTTATTAATGGGTTAGCGCCCGAGATAAAGGGCATGGTAAAGGCTGCTCAGCCTACTACCTATAGGTCTGTTGTTGACCTATCTCTCTCCCTCACCCTTGATCTAGTGAGACAAAAGTCAGTTAAGTCTGAAACTGACGGAAAAAGGAAGAGGGAAGATGACAACTCCCATAAGTTTAATAAGAAAAATAAAGGGAGATTTGGGTTCAAAGGGAACCAAGGTAAGACAGCTGTAATGCCAACATGCAAAACTTGTAACCGCAGACACTGGGGACAGTGTAATTTTGGTTCACAGGCCAAATCACGTAGCATCTATAAAAGAAAGGGGCATAAGAACCTAGAATGTAAGGATCTTAAGGATGCCGTCTGCTACGTCTGCAATGAAAAAGGGCATATAAAAACGAACTGCCCTAAGATTCTTAAGAATAATAATGCGAAGCCTGGAGAGGCCAAGAAGGGGAATGATCGAGCCTTTCAGATAACTGCAAGAGAGGCTGTTAATGACGACAATGTCATAACAGGTACATTCCTCATTAACAATATTTATGCTAGAGTTCTTTTTTATTCAGGTGCAGATAGATCTTTCGTTGATGATAAGTTTAGTAAACTATTAAACCTGCCCTTAAGAACTCTAGACAAAACTTATGAGATAGAACTTGCTGATGGAACGATAGAAACAACATCTTCCATTCTTTGTGGATGCTCTATATCCATTAAAAATCATTCCATCCCTATCTCTCTTCTGCTAATGAAATTAGCGGGGTTCTATGTTGTCTTAGGCATGGATTGGTTATCTCATAACCAAGCCCGCATCACCTGTGATAAGAAACTTATTAAAATCAAAACCCCATCTGGTGAAATTATCACCGTCCCCGGAGACTCACACTATGGACTGCCAGACAAGGTGTCATTATTTAAGGCATCCAAGTGTTTGAGAAAAGGTTGTGTCATCTACATGGCACAAGTCACTATAAATGATCCTAAGCCAACTATGGAAGACCTCCCAGTCATCTTAGAGTATCCCGATGTATTCTCGGAAGAATTACCAGACCTACCTCCAGATAGGCAAGTGGAGTTCAGGATTGATATCATACCAGGGGCAACACCCGTAGCTAGAGCTCCATATAGGCTAGCACATACGGAAATGAAGGAATTAAGGACGCAGCTAGATGAACTCTTGGAGAAAGGCTTTATTCAGCCTAGTTCCTTGCCTTGGGAGCTCCTATTCTGTTTGTAAAGAAGAAAGACGGTTCGATGCGAATGTGCATCGACTACCGAGAGCTGAACAAGTTAACAATCAAGAATAGATATCCTCTGCCTAAGATCGATGATTTATTTGACCAACTCCAAGGGGCTAGCTACTTCTCCAAGATCGATTTGAGATCTGGATATCATCAACTGAAGATTAGGAACGAGGATGTTCCTAAAACAGCCTTCAAGACCCGCTATGGTCACTTTGAATTTTTGGTGTTGCCTTTTGGACTCACAAATGCACCAGCAGCGTTCATGGATCTCATGAATAGAGTCTGCAAGCCATATTTGGATAAGTTTGTCATTGTCTTTATAGACGACATGCTTATTTATTCTCGTAATCAAGCTGATCACGAGAAACATCTTCGGTGCATCTTAGAACTCCTAAGGCAAGAGAAGCTTTATGCCAAATTCTCTAAGTGCGAGTTTTGGCTTAGAGAGGTCCAATTTCTTGGACATTAGGTAAGTGAGTGTGGTATCCAAGTGGATCCGTCAAAATTGAGGCCATAATGAATTGGGAAGTGCCCAAGACCCCATCGGAGATTCGTAGCTTCCTAGGATTGGCTGGGTACTACAGGAGGTTCATTGAGAACTTTTCAAGAATAGCCGCTCCTTTAACTACCTTAACCCGAAAGAATGTTAAGTATAATTGGGGTCCAAATCAACAAGAATCTTTTGAGGTTCTAAAACACAAGTTGAGCAATGCTCCTGTGTTATCCCTACCAGAGGGTGTTGAAGATTTTGTAGTCTACTGTGATGCCTTGCACACCGGCATGGGCTGTGTGCTAATGCAAAAGGCAAAGTGATTGCCTATGCATCACGACAGTTGAAGGTGCACGAAAGAAATTACACCACCCACGATTTGGAATTGGGTGTCGTTGTATTTGCACTAAAACTATGGAGACATTACTTGTATGGCATAAAGTGTATTATATACACTGACCATAAAAGTCTCCAGCATCTATTCAATCAGAAGGAATTGAACATGCGACAACGCCGATGGATGGAAACACTTATTGACTATAATTGCGAGATTCGCTACAATCCAGGCAAGGAAAATGTAATTGCTGATGCCTTAAGTCGTAAGGAACGAATTAAACCTATAAGGATTAACGCCAAGAGCATTAAGCTCAGAAATAACTTAAATGAGAAGCTATTAGATGCACAAAAGCAAGCCCTATTAGAGGCTAATATCCCTAATAAGGGATTAGGCGGAACTGTGGATCAGTTAGCGCTGGAAAGGATGGAATCCTTAGATTCAATGAAAGAATTTGGGTTCCAATCGTTGGAGGACTTAGAGATCTAATCCTCCAAGAAGCGCACAATTCAAGATACTCAGTTCACCCGGGAGGTGACAAGATGTATCAAGATCTAAAGAAGAATTATTGGTGGATGGGTTTGAAGAAATCCATAGCCACTTATGTAGCTAAGTGTCTGACATGTTCGCAAGTTAAAGCCGAACACCAAAAGCCATCAGGACTTCTACAACAGCTTGAAATTCCCACGTGGAAATGGGAAATCGTAACTATGGACTTGCTTATCAAGTTACCCAAAACCAAAAGTGGTAATGACACTATATGGGTCATAGTGGATAGGCTGACTAAGTCAGCACATTTCTTGCCAATTAAGGAAAATAGATAAATTGGCTAAGTTGTATGTGGACAAGATTGTGTCCCTACACGGTGTGCCAATATCTATTGTATCTGACAGAGATACTAGATATACATCTCACTTTTGGAAAAGTTTTCAACAATCTTTAGGCACACGATTAAACTTTAGTACAACTTACCATCCACAGACTGATGGTCAAAGTGAGCGTACTATTCAAACTCTGGAAGACATGCTCCAGGCATGTGTGATTGATTTAGGTGGAAGTTGGGATGACCACTTACCCTAATAGAATTCTCCTACAATAACAACTATCATACTAGCATCAAGGCTGCTCCTTTTGAGGGCTTATATGGGAGAAAATGCAGAAGGCCGATATGCTGGGCAGAAGTTGGGGAAGCCTAACTATCAGGACTAGAGATTGTCCTGGAGACCACAGAAAAGATTGTGCAAATCCGTGATCGTCTCAAAGCTGTAGGGATAGGCAGAAGAGCTATACTGATAAGAGGCGTAAACCTCTTAAATTCCAAGTAGGGGACAAAGTCATGTTGAAGGTATCACCTTGGAAAGGTGTGATGCACTTTGGAAAGAAGGGCAAGTTGAGCCCAAGATATATAGGACCATTCGAAATAATCGAATGCGTCGGCACTGTAGCTTATAAGCTCAGGTTTCCAGAGGAGCTTAGTAGAATTCATGGTGTATTCCACATATCTAACCTTAAGAAATGTCTAGCCAATGAGTCGCTAGCAATGTCACATAAAGATGTGCAAACAGATGAAAACCTGAAATTTGTTGAGAAACCAATTTCGATCGAGGATCGACAGGTTAAGAAGCTCCGAAGAAAAATGATACCTATAGTAAAGGTTAAGTGGGATGCTTTTAGAGGTTCTGAGTATACATGGGAAGTTGAGTCCACTATGCGACAAAAGTACCCCCATCTTTTTAAATAAAATCTCGAGGTCGAGATTTCTTTTAAGGGAGTGAGGATGTAAAACCCTGTAAAATCGTGTCCAATAGTATAGTGAAAAGTGTTGTATTTTAAAAATAGTCGGTTAAAGACCAATAAGTACTAAAGGCGTCAACATGCTCAAACTGAGCCTCTGAGTGACGGTCCGATGTCAACATGAATAAATAACAAGCCTCTGAGTGACTGATATGTCAACATGCTTAAATCATTAGCCTCTGAGTGACTATATGTCAACATGCTTAAAACTTGGCCTCTGAGTGACTGATATGTCAACATGCCCAGCCTCTGAGTGACATCGGAATCAACATACTTACAATAAGCCTCTGAGTGATCCTTTGTGAAGTCCTAACTCTCATGCGTGCCATTTGTTGGACGTGAGGGTTCAATTCTGTATATATGTGAAAGTTAGATAATAGAGGGATTAAAAGTGTCAACATGTTAATTTATACCTCTGAGTGACCTTTTAACGAACCGAGAGCTTGACAATGTCCGGACATAATCCCGGGTATGCCAAGTATTGGCTACGGAGGGCTAAAAGTGCCAAAAAGGTGTTTTAAAAGGTTTTTAGAAGCTTAGTAAAGTTAAGGGGATAAAGTGCCAATTTTTGAAACTGGCCAAGGGGCGGTCGCGGGCAGCGAGAGACCTGGCCTGGGTCTCTCGCGAGGCGCGAGAAGCCTTCTGCTGCAGAAAGTTTTGCTTGGTCTCCAAACAAAACTCCAAATAAAACTATTAAATCGAAACCATGGCTTCCCAAACTACTATGCCACGTTTTGGGACACTTGTAAGCTTCCTTTTACATCCCTAAGCACCTGGCTTCACTTCCTTTGAGTTCTCTAACTATAAATAGGTGCTTAATTTTATCATTCCAACTTGCACCTTTCTCATTCATTCACTCTTCTCCCTCCTCTGGAAGTTCCTAGCTAAAAGGAGCATTCAAGATAGTTCTTTTGCACCCTAGGAATCACTGGTAAGTGTTCCTTCCTTGTGCATTTTCGTTTATAGGCTTTTATAGCCAAAAGTCAAGCGTTTTACGGAAAACGCTTTGATTTTCGATTAAGACCATTATGGTCCAGCCATTGTTTGAAATGAACATGGCTAAGTGATCGTAATAAGGTAGGTGTTAATCCCTATAAAGGGCACCTCCTGAAGATCACGTTTGCTAGACCAATTGACGGGTCAAAGGTACGATATTAAAAAGTCAAACATGTCATTTTTCGGAAAAATCATAAATTGATCTTACATATGTTATGAAACCTGTTTTGACACTTAAACAAGTTGGTAATAATTATTAGAATGTGTTCAGCTCGTCAATTTTAGTTCTAGGGTCGGTTCGCAACCGAAAGTCGCGAAGTTTGACTTCTGTTTTGACTTTCGATTCTGACCCGATTTAGATTAGTTACCTACTGATCTAGAGTTGCATTATGATCGTAATATAATGTAGTATAACCCTCTAAGGTTATGTTACATGATCATAATCAGAATCCAAGTTTATGCGCAAGTTCCACGATTATACCATCTTTGACCAAAATGCCATTTTTGCATAAAACAAGGTTTTAAATGGTAATAAACTTGAAAATGAGTTTTCTACTGGTATAATACTATAAGTAGGATTATTTGGGATGTTAAACCAAGTTATAAACTGAGTTTTCAAGCAAGTCCTTAAACTATGTCGATAAATGACGATTTTGGCCCTTGTGGCTTATAAAATGTTTTAATCAAATCTTTTCAAGGTAAATCATTTACCTACTGATATGTTATATTAAATAACATACTTAAAACATTTTAATCTGACATTAATATTAGTTTCCATAAACATCGCATAAAGACGTCATTTTACGACATAAGCGTCGTTTCGGCGCTTAGTATGGTTTTAAACCATATTAATTAACCAAGACTTGTTACCTACTGATTTTAAAACTTATTTGAAACATATTTACAGTAGGTACATGTTATAAACTCAGAATCCCAAATAATTTATAAACTTTGTGTAAAATGACCAAAATGCCCCTTTGGTGCATAGTTTGGTCATAAAAGATAAATTACACATATAATTGGTATCCTACTGATATTATATCATAAAAACATTATTTTTCCAGACTACTTATAATTATAACATTTAATTATATTCAAGTTTCTTTTATACCGCATGAAATTACCGAAATGCCCTTGTGAGGCATAGTTTCGTTTTAAAACCTTAATGGGTATATAAGTTGATATCCTACTGATATTATAACTTATTTAAAATATAATGGCATATAGAACTTATCCATAACTTATCCGGTTACCCGATATCGCTAATATGCGCACGGTTAAGTATATGTAACTATTTTACGAAAATTAACCGAAACGGGTTTAACTTTGTCATTTAGGTTTCAAAATCCAGAATGTTTATAGTTTACCCATATTATACAAGTCAAAGTACTTGATGGGTTTAAACTACATTTTATCCGATCATCGTTTGATCAAGCGTTATACGTCTTGGTCATGTACACTACGGTCTAAGTCTATGACTTAAATAAAGACCGTTAGTATTAATTGGTTAGCTTGTGCCATAATCCAGACTAGAGCCTTGCCGGTAAATGCTATCCGCAGTTGGTACTTTTTTATATGGCTGAGTTATTAAAATTTGAAAGAATACTAGCTCAGGTAAATACTCTCGACTTATTTTTCCTGTACGGGCTTGGGATACGGTAAACTATTACCTCTTGGTCAGAAATGGGATCAATCGAATGCCGCATTGTGGCTAGTAAATCCACATATTCTGTTTTAATCAGTTTTGTTTGATAACTTAAACATTGGGAGTTAAATTACCGTGTCGTGGATATCCTCGGCTCATTAGATTAGTTAATGGCCACGACCTTAGCGCGGGGTGTAAGCATACACCTGACAGACGCTCAAGTGCAAATTACCCAAGACGTTGGGAATAACTCCTATGTGATTTCTAAGTGGTGTGTATTTAATAATATCTCGGTCTCTGTACTGGGCCCTGTATGTATGGACAAACGTGTGAATCTGTTCACAAGGTTACAAAGTAACTTTCCCAAGTTATAAAAGATTTTGTGCCCTACGCATTTAAAATCATTTTAAAATATTTTCAAAAAGAGTCAGTTGGGTGTATTTACCAGCGAAAGCTGACGTATCGTCCAAAGACTAGACTGCAGGTACAATACGAAATAGGCAGGAAGCTGCTCGGTAGTGAATAAGAGGATCTTGCAAATCCTTATATCTGCCCTAAAGTCTGTTTTATATTCTTTCTTGTACATTTTAATGATCCGCCTATGGATATTCTATTACGAGCCTGTATATTATTTTATTTCGAACATTTGGTTTGTAATAGTAATTTTACTCCAAGACTTACGCTGTGCCGTGTTTAATTGACTATGTGCCGTGTTTAATTGACTATGATGTTATCAACTGACGTCACAATACTCCCCACCCGGGCCTACCGGTATATGGATTTGGATTGGAGATCCAGGGTGTGACAAAAATGCCTGTTGCAAAGATGTCCTATTGAAAAAAACTGAAAATTTTGGGCGAAAATCTAATTTGAAAATCTTATATTTGCTAGTCTATTGATAACGATTCTCACCAGCCAAATGTCTAAAATTTTGGATGGGTATCTCATCTTCATGATCACCGATGGATTAACAAGCGATATTCACTTGGAAGGTTGTTCTCACAGTTGATGACCAAACTTAGCTTTAGCAGTATCGTGGGTTGTGAGTAACAATCTTAACTACGTGGATTAGGGTATTCAATGATGATCCGCCATTGATCACTTGGGGATTGCCAACGGTGGGATATATAGAAACGACGATGAAGATATATATAAAAATGTATTTATCTTTTCAGAAAGATAATTGTAAGATTGCTAACTTTAAATTTACACTTACAAAGACTATACTATGTAAGGGTGTGAACATGTCAAGCCAATTATTTTCAAAAAAAAATTATGAAATGCTTGAAATCGGCTTGTCCCCTAAAATACCTAATGAATCAAGCTTAAGCGGTTCAATCAAACACTAAACCTCATCTAATAAATGAGCTTGACTTCCAATCTTTATAAACCAAGTTTATTAGGTTTTTGACTTTTGAGTCTATAAATCTCGTTTACTTATATACATATATATTATTTAAGGCAAAGGGTGCGATCTACGGTTACATCATTATTCCCTTGGCTTGCATCACCTTTGTATATTTCGTGCAGTGTGTAATAATAGATAAGGTTATCCCTTCCAATTTATTCTTGTCGGACATATATTATTTTAAAAGTTGTATATTGGTAAATGATATCAAGTAATATCCAACTAGTATTAACTTTTTGCATTACGGTGGGACGTAAAACTATAACAAATGGTATTAGCACCACACCACAGCTAACGATTATCAACATCAATGTTGCAGCGTCTTAATGAAACATATCTAATAATAACTAACTCGATTTAGGATACGTGCGTTGCGACGAACCTATTAAACGGGAAAAAAATAGACGACGTAAAAACACTGAACCACACATGAACGTTGCACTATGTTAACTCCCAAAATTTAGCACGAAACATATAATAAAACGTAAAAACGTTAAACCACACACGCACGTTAGACCATATTAACTCGCAAAATTCAGAACGAAACGTAAAACGAAAATTTTACGAAATATGAAAAATATAGATATTCAAAGTTGAAAGTAGAAAATTATTAAATTAAATAGAAAATGATGAAAACTTTTGATTTAAAAATTTAAATCAAATAGTTTTAAGTTAAAAGTGTTATATCATTTTTTCTAAATCCCTCAAAGCATATAGTCTAACACATCTATCAACCAAAATGTTAGTAATTTATACTATGTAAATAATAATTGGATAGATAAAATCAAAACAAAACTAAGAAAACATTGAAAATATTAGAATATTTATTGAAGCAAAGTGCAAGGATAGTCTTTGTGTTTTGCTTTGATTTTATCTTTAATTTCTACAATTTCAATCAAAATTACATCTATAGTTTTAGCTTTGCTAAATTCATTCTCACCCTAATGTGAATAGAAGTTGGTTTTCTAAGTTAAGTGACTGACTGTAAAATGACTATAATGCCCTTTCTATAAAAAAAAAACCCTAAAATCCCTCGTTTCTCTGTTTTTCACTATAACCACCATCAACTACCACCACCACTACCACCCTCCATCGGAGAACCACCACCACCCTTGCCGTACATCCACCAACCACTTCTTTAAACCACCATTACCCACCACCACAACAACAAAGATAAACCACAACGAATTAAAAATAGTTGTGGAAGAAATCGTCTTTTCCTTCAATCACTCTGTTGCGCCAGAAATCCACAAAACAATTAGTATCCAAAAATTAAAAATAGTTGCTCTCCAAACGAAGATTAGGTGTTTAGTTTAAACAATAATAGAGAGCTACCTTATTAACTGTCATTGTGGACGAATGTCCATTTTCAGTGGAACGTCTCGCCGGAGTTCCGTTGTGGCGTTGTATTGGTCGAATGTCGATTTCAAACAAACCACCACCACAATTTATCACAAAACCGATTTATAACCACGGTTAATCACAAACCGCCGAAGATCTGAAACACATTAGTCGTCTGAAGGCCATCATCTCCTTGTTTTAGGTTTCAAACGACGAGGTTGAACATCGATTTTCACATAGCAGACGCGAAGAAGGTGTATGGTGTGATTTTCACAGAGCAGATGTGGGCGGCAGTGGGGTTTCTGCCTGCGAAATGAATGAATGGGGGATTTGGTGGCGGCCGAAAAAAACACGGTGGTTTGGTACGTTTTTGGTATGTAGGTGTTGTGGTGGTGGTGGAATAGTGTGGAGGTAGTTGCAGACAAGGAGAGAGAAAATCGGAGAGGGGTGGGCTGGGCTGGGCTCCACTTCCTTTTAATATTATACAATTAAATAGATAATTCATAACATTTTATTATTATTTTTTTTCTAAGTGAGGGCAACATTTTTACAAAGTTGAGAAGCGTAGCTCTAATTTTAAAAATACGTGGCCTAAAGATGAAATCGAAACAAACTATAAGAATTATCCGGACACTTTTCTCTATTTATTGTTTACTAATTAAATTACCTTAAATAAATATAAATTTAGCAAACAATCATTATGTTTTGTTTTATTTTCCACATGTACTCCTGCATTTTCTTCTTTTTTGCACTTCTTTTCATCTTTATGGATTATCAATTAATTTAAGTTTCTCAACGGAAAAAAACGTATATGAACGTCAAAGCAACTAGTTATGTGGAAGAAGTGGTTTCAAATCTTCATTAGTCTATCAATTTAGTCCCAAAAAAATCAATTTATAGATAAACCATCATAAATATATTGCGATGAAAGTTTTGTATCTTAATGTGTCTCAAATAAACAATGTACATAATATATGTGGAGACACAAAAGATAGCCTAATACATAATTCGAACGAGCTTGAACACATCACCCTCGTCCATGCACCACCACTAATTTATTTTATAAGCGTATATAGGTTAAAAAACAAACAGTCTTCTCCTTGTAGTCTGGAAAGATTTGGTCCACCTCTTATTCTACAGATGTCTGTAGATGTGGTCCGTAGATTGCAGACATTTTACCTATTAAAAATTAAGCGGCACCTTTATCTTAATGTACTATAGTTATTACATCCCCAGTTTGAACCGGGGGCGGACCTAGGTGATGGTGTGAGCGGGCGGGCGAACTCCTTGAAAAGAAAATTTCATGTATTTTATTGACAAAAGTGCTGATCACACCCCTTAAAAGTTTGGTTAAACCACTCATTCACACCCCAGACGATAATTCTTAGGTTCATCACTGGTTTGAAATGAAGGAGAATGAACATTCAAAGTGGAGCAAAATGTGACAAAAAGAGATGAAAATTAACCCTTGGTAAGATTTTAGAATATTGGGAGGTTGGTGAAACATAAAGAACACTAAATAAAATTTTTCATTAACTAAGAAAAAGCGTTGTCGTATCAGTTCTAACTCAGCACATGTCTTATTAACTAAATTGTATGCTAACTAGGTGTTATGGATTAACTACGCTGTAATCATTTAACAATAATTTTACTATTTTTTATAAAATATTTTATAAACAAACTTTAAAATATACACTAGAAAGGAACTAAAAATACGACTAACTGAAAAAAACTTTATAAAATTCTAAAATTTTGAACTAATTTCACAAACTACAAGGACCACACTAAGCATTCTTGAAACTTGTAATATTAAAGGTTTTAAAAATTAAGCAACTTTTAACTAAATACCAAATTCAAGGGACTGAAGGTGCAATTTAAAAAAAAATAAAAAAAATTCAAACAAATATTCACCCGCCACCTTTCTTCTTCTTTGTAGACCCACATTCAACAATAAACAAAAATCTGCTATTGGACTTTCGAGGCACCCAAACATCCGGCCCCGCACCAACGTCCGTCTCTCTCTTTTGACTCCATCAACACATTAACAGGATTACCCATTAACGGACCGCTTAGTGTTCCGGCTATTAACAAGGTGATGTGGCACATTAACAAGACCTCTGTTAACCGGGAGTCTTCTAACATGCCATATTATAATAAAAGATTCAAACTAATGTCTTGCGCATTTTCTCCATTAATTTAGTACCAATATTATTTAATATTCTTGGTGGCTTTGGTATACATTCAACTCTTTATGAAGGAAATGACGCATTTGCTCGATTGAGTGCATCCTATTATGCTTATCCAGTTATTTAGTTAGCCGTTCAAAAAAATTATATTTAATATCTAATTTAATATTTATCATATATAATATAAATGCTTAAAACCTTGATAATAAAAAAAACTTGTGTATTAAGATTTTGATATATTCTATTAGATAGAACTTTTATGTTTTTTCTTTTCTAATAATCTTTTTATCAATTAAATTATTTAATATTTCATATTCTATATAAACATTATCTGATAAAATCATCTTCAATATCAATGGTATTAATATCATTAATATTACTCAAATATAATTATTATATATTTTTCTCGGATGGTACAGCTACACCACCCTAAAAGAAAAATTCGTTCTCGAGATTATTAAAAAAATACTTACAAGGTATGTGAATAACGGAGATCCAAAACCTGAGTCAATAGAGATCAGTACATAGTTGATAATGTCATACGTTTACAATGAATGAATATGAACACTAATAATAGTGAGTAACCTAAATTATACATTTATCCCAACTTGACATCTACCCATTACCTAACATGCTTTGTTTTTAAAAAAAAATCTTTGTTTTTAAAAAAATTGATGGAAAAAGCCTGAGCTTTGATACCATAATTGTGACACCCAAACCCGACTTAAAAAAATTTAAGTTAAATTTAAAAGATACACAATACTAAAAATAATGTTATATATATATGATAATATATGTAATGTAATACGTGATTTCAGTCATATAAAAATATATATTAATGTATTACATATTTCTCAGCATTCAATCCGTGTAATGCACGAGCTATTATGGTATTTTAGTATTAATAATTAATATTGCCGATTTTTGTGATAGATTCAAGTTAGATGTATGAACAGTCACGTGGTAGTGTTTTTTACAGATTATACAATTGCATCATCTTTATTGTACAATACCGTATAATACACAACTATACCTAGTTTATTATGTACTAGTATTACGCCCCTACGTTGCAGCAGTTGTTGCAAGACTATGTGAAGTAGTACCCATGCTATACCATTGTCAGCAACCACCTACACCGGAAAAGCTCGTAAAAACAAAATAAATAAAAACGGAAAAAATAACGTCGAGCGAAAAGCAGATAAATCTTTGAATTACGCACGCTCGTTGCAGAAAAATTAAACCGATACGTAAAACATTGGAAAAATAACTAAGTAAATTCAGGACCCACACGTTCGACGAAATTGTCAAACGGAGAAAATAGATGTGTTGTGACGGGCCAGTCAAACGGGAAAAAATATACGAAAAATGTTTAACCCCGCACGCACGTTGCGGTGCGTTAACTCACAAAATTTAGAACGGAACGAAAAATTTGAGAAAGATGAAAAGTATACTGGACCAAAATTGAAAATAAAAAAAGAATTGAAATTAAATTGCAAAAGATGAAAAACTGTGAATTAAAAGTAAAAAAATAAAAAAAGGTCTAAATTGAAAATTTTAAGTTATTTATTAATATTAGATAAAGATAAAGATAAAAATAAGTAATACCTATATATTAGTTATTAATATTAATATTAAAATAAATTTTTTAAACAAATTTAAATAAAATTTATAGGTTCAAGTAAAGAATGCAATGTGATATTATATGAATTTTTTTTTATTATAAGTTAAATATTTAAACAAACAAATATTAAATATTGACATAGATCTAGTATGTTCAAAAGAATTCAAAATTGTAATGCTCGATATCTCATGATATTTTAATTCTTTAAATGAAATATATTATTATTTATAAATCTATTTAAAAAGTTATAATCTTTTTTTAACAACAAATTTCTTTTATTCTATTTTAATCAAAGCCTCCCCTCACATAGTGTTTAAAGACTTTACCTTTGCTAATGGACTACCACCTCATTGGTTAAAAAGTTATAATTTTGAAAATAGGCTCACTAGTAGAAAGCCTCTAACCTCTCGGTTGGAGGAAGGGTCACGCTCATTAAGTCAGTACTTGACAGCCTCCCCACTTATTATTTTCCCTTTTTTCGAGCACCGGTGAAGGTGATTGATAAGTTGGAACAACTTAGAAGAAATTTCTTTGGGGAGGATCAAACGAAGTCCATAAAATGGCGTGGAGAAAATGGAAAGACATTATGGCAGCAATTAAAGATGGCGCGTTAAGTCTTGGCTCTCTTTTGGATTTTAATCGAAGTATTCTAGCAAAATGGGTATGGCGTTTCAAGAACGAATAAAAGAGCCTTTGGCATAGAGTGGTGCTTGCTCTTCACCAAACGTCTTGAAGGTGGGAATTTATGCCGTTAAAAACCAGAAGGTCTGGAACTTGGAAAAATATAGTTAAAGTGGAAGGGGAACTTCGTTTCAAGACATCCATGTAAGAAGATTAATTTAAGGTGGGTTGGTAATGGTGAATCCATACGTTTTTGGTTGGACTCATGGTTAAATGGCTCGTGTCTTAAATTTCTCTTTCCAGCTCTTTTTAATCTGGAAAAATCCAAACAATGTTTTGTCAATGAAAGGGTGGTCCCTAATGGAAGTATTGTGAATTATGTGTGGAACTGGAGTATGCAGTTGCTATTTTCAACTGAGTGGAATGAATTTTATAGATGTATGACCATGCTCAACGCTGTCTCTCTAAGTAACTCGATGGACTCTTCGAAGTGGTCTCTTAATGTGGAAGACGGATTCTCGGTTAAATCTCTAAGGGGTCTTATGTCAAAACCGGCTTCAAATAAAGACGGATGCAATGTTGGATGGTGTTCATGGCTGCCTAAAAAAGTAAACATTTTTTGCTAGCGTTTGGCTCTGGATAGGCTTCCAACTCGTATGGCTTTGGCGCGACGAGATGTTAACATTGGTTCGTCTTCTTGTCCCTTATGCAGTGAGGCGGAGGAGTCTTCGGACCATTTATTCTCTGCTTGTATGGTGTAGACAATAGTTTGGCACAAAATTTCGATATGTTGTAAATTACCTCCTTCGTTTTTCTTCTCCACTGCGGATATTTGGAATATGCATAAGGTTATATCTGATAATCATGTTAGAAGCCAACTGGTCCAATGTATTATTAAAATTGGGTGTTGACTTATATGAAAACACTGAGAAGTGGTATTTAAATCAAGCAGAATAGATATTAGAAGTACCTTGGATGAGCTACGTAGCACAGGTTTCTTATGGATAAAAAGTAAGTCAAAATTAAAGTTTTATTGGGATCAATGATGTAGATTTGATTTCTGTAGTTAGAATGTAATTTGGCTGTTTTTTTTTGTTGGTCTGTTTGTTTTGGTTTCCAGCTTGTGCTGGTTGTTTGTTGTGAATAAAGGTAACTTTCAAAAAAAAAAAAAAAAAAAACCATAACAAAAACATTAAAATATAGGCACGAGATACAAGAAAACTTGTAGGAGTGGGATGATTGGTTGAATGACGTTTAGTTTCGTAAGCATAATTCAAAAAACCTCTGCCAATTCGTATTAAATATTTGCTAATAATAGATTAGACCATAATTTAAGGGGTTAATTACGAATATCCATGTACCCTATTAATATTCTACGGAATTGATTTGCACACAGATCGAATTAACTAACGCACAATGACAATTATGCCCTCCTAGACGCTCGACAGGCCATCACACTTGAATCGGCAAAAACGAAAAATTCAGTTTTTTAGCCAACCCCCACAAGTCAAAAACCAAAACAAATATTTTTTTTAAACTTATTATTAATGAAGCATAGAGCAAATATAAATCTATTTACCGGAACTCTTGGTGTTTATTTCGTTATAGTCGTTGTAGCCTTTATTGTATTATCTAGAGCCTTGCTAGTTTTTTTTAGTTTCTATCGAATCTTCTTCGTTTAAAATAAAGTAATCTTTTGTAGCAGGCAAGGATCGCGAAACTTCGACGGTTTATAAAAAAGTAATCTTTTATTGTTTAAAAATGTGAGGTCACTTGAGTTGGGTCACACCTAATAATGAAGAGGACAACTAAAGCCGACACCTAGTGAAAGGGTCGGCTCTACAATTTGAAATGGTTTGTAAATTTAAATGGCTTGAAAAATCCGGCTTAAGACTAGAAGAGGTGCACAAATTAGTTTGGAACCCTAAATCGCTTCGGGTTACCTAAAAAAAAGTCAAAACCAGTTTTGGTTTCAACCGGTTCGGGTTTTGACCAGTTTGGAGTAGTTTTGTTCAGGTTTTTTTATCTGTTCGGATTTCATTCGAAAGGAATACAAACCGATTAGAAACCAGCAAGTTTAATCAGGTTAGAACTGACTCGTCTTAATATTAGTTTCGAACCAGTTTCATTGTAGGTCTGTTCATGAGAGTCTGTTCTCAAACCAGTTTAGAGTTGCACCACTTCTTGAAACCTCTTTTCCATATGCATATTTAACTATTACCTTCTTATGTTAGCAAGTTACACTTACATAAATGTGATATATTTTTTTTAAGGTTTACCATTTTTTTTTGTTCACTAACAAACATGACATAAAAGGATGACTCCATAAATTTGTTTATATAGAGGACCCAAAACTAAAATGTTACTTGATGCCACGAATAGGTTGGGCCACCCCCGCCTAACAATTATCACCACCAACGGATCCAATGGCACCAAGATTGTTAACAAACGGTATAGAGGGCTTGTGATGGTTTAAACCATGTCAAAGCTATGAAAGACAAAGGAGCTCGGTACTAGTCTCGTCCTGAACTCGTTCTTGTTGTTCTTAATCCTAACACCAACTACCAAAAGTCCTCAAAACTCCTTTGCTGTTTATGCATCATTGTTTTCTCCCTTTCAGTATTCGAGAATAATCAATAAGAATTGTAGATATTAACTTAGATCGCGTATCTTGAACGAGTTAATTTCGTGGGTTAAGAAAAGGCACGAAAAGGTTTTTTATATTTAAAATTGATTTCGAAAAAGCGTACGATAATGTGAATTGGAATTTTGTCTCATCCGTGTGAATCAAATGGGATTTCCTCTTTTTTCGTGTAAGTGGATTTATGGGATTCTCTCGTCCGCGAGCTCAAAGGTATGCAATAAGGTGATCCTATCTCTCCCTTTCTCTTTCTCTTTATCATTGTCACGAAGGCGTGATTAGGAGGGCGCGGAATATGGGTGCTTTTAGAGGCATACCTCTTCCAAATAATGGGTCAACTCTTGATCACCACCTTTACGCGGATGATTATGTTATGATGGGGGAATGGTCGGCACACAATGTTAAAAATGTTGCTAGATTGCTGCGATGTTTTTACTTATGTTTAGGATTGAAAATAAATATGGGGAAATCTTGCATTTTAGTATTGGAGCCGAGGAGGTGGAAGTTGATGGTATGGCCGGTGTGGTTAATTGTAAAACAGGCTCGCTTCCTTTTAAACATCTTGGCATTTTGGTTGACGTGAATACGAATAGAGTGGAACATTGGAATTCTATTTATGATATATTTGAGGCTCGAGTCTCACGTTGGAAGGCGGATACGTTGTCTATTGGAGGAAGGGTAACTTTTATTAAGTTGGTCATGGAGGCCTTCCAAATTACTATTTGTCATTGTGTAAAGCCCGGACACAGGTTAATCAAGGTTTGGAAGCTATTATTAGAAGATTTCTTTGGGGAGGTTCGGTGAAGAGAACAAGAATGAGTTGGTCTCGTGGGATATGTTTGCGTCTCCTATAAAGGCTGGTGGCTTAGGTCTTTCCAGATTAAAAGATACCAATATAGCTCTTCTTTCTAAATGGACGTGGAGATATAGGAACGATCCAATGAATATCTAGAAATCCATTATCGGCGCCTTACATGATACTAAAAGATGTTGGGCCCTGCTTTCGGTTAAGAATGCGATAACAAGCGTTTGGAAGAATATTGTGGGTATGATTGAGAAGGTGAAAGTTCACAATCTCAGTTTAAAGGTGTGGTGGGAGATGATGGGAGCATTAGACTATGGCTTGATCCTTGGGTGTGTAATGAACCATTAAAGGAGAGGTTTTCTAATCTTTTTAGGCTAAAAAGTGAGAAGAAATGTAAAGTCTGTTATCGGTTCAATAAAGATACAACCAGTTTCATGGGGACGTAGAGGTGGTCGAGCCTACCGAGTTCAGAGGCTGAGCTAGATGAGTGGTCTAGTTTAATCGGGTTACTTGATGACGTTAGGATGTCCAGTAGAAGGGATAGCTAGGTGTGGACAAGTGGGAGCCAAAGAGATTTCTCGGTTGGTGCGGTTAGGAATATTCTGAGGTGTGATGTGGATTATAGTAGCAAAGTTGTTTATGATTGGTGCAAGTGGGTTCCGAATAAATGTAACAACTTTATGTGGAAAGCGGCTATGAACCGGGTCGCCACAGTGGATGCTCTTCATGCGAGGAATTGTTATGTTGGAAGATGTATCGCATGTCCTTTGTGAAGATGAAGTTGAATCATTGGAAAATCTTCTTTGCTCATTCTTTATCGCCACAGGAGATTGGAACAATATCAGCGCATGGTGCAAGGTTGGGCCGCTTTATATGGTTTCTGTGAAAGACTTGACGGTTCTTCATGAACATATGGGGCTAGGGAGGGTGGCAAAGGAATCGTTTAAAGGTATCTTAATGGTTTCGTGTTGAGTTATATGGAAAGCAAGAAATGGAAAAAAAAAGTGTTTTTGAGTGTAGAGGTTAGAATTGAAAAGATCACGCAAGATATCAAGACTCTTGGTTTTTTATTATTCGATAACAATTTTACTCTTCGTTATCGTTAATTATTTTTTATAACTGATTTGTGAATTTATTACATATGTTTATATTATATTATTACTATATCCATCTCTCTTTAGAAATAATTAAAGCCCATGCAAACATGAATCATGATGTTGTTCCCTGGATTGATCTTGTGGATCCCGTTCATGGATTTGGTCAATGGGCTAGTTTCAGAAGCCCACTGATACTAGAGAACTCAAAGAGTATATCCATAGCTAATTAGTAATTACCATATTTGAATTTCATAGCATTCTAGAAATAAAAGAAATATTAATATGATGAAGTCTAAGAAACAAGTTCTTCTGAATGATTTTTAATTGTAATTTAGATAAAGTTATAATCCATCAGTTAATCAAATTATTTAGTCTTTAAAACGAAGAAATTATGTTAGAAGTAGGGGTGTTCAAAACTATGCGTATCCGAATCCGATTTATTCGGATAGTGAGTTTAACAATTTTTTGGATAATTATTTTTGTGTTATGCATAACAAACCATGCCCTATTGTTGATTATGACTGGCCCATTTTAGTTGCAAATTGTTCTTTCATTATCACTTGTAATAACTTATATTAGAATGTTAAGTCATGGCATGACATGCGATAGAGAATTGTTGTGTAAATAGGTTTTATCATGTTATACATATACTTAATTTCGACAACCAAGGGGGCATATTATAAACATTATCCATTGCTGTTATCAACAATTGTGTAAATGGGTTTTAGACTAAATTACAATTATTGTCCTTTTATCTTTCATCGAATTATTGATCGATTCCTTTGAAAAATTGACTTTCACTCACTCTCCTTAATTTGAAGACTTCCCTTTTTTTTTGTCCTTTACACTGACCTCATCCAATGTATCTCTTAAGTCATGGCATGGCATGGCATGTGATAGACGTGATAGAGAATTATCGTGTAAATAGGTTTTATCATCTTATACATATAGTTAATTTCGACAACTAATGGAGAATATTATAAATATTATCCATTGTTGTTATAAATTAGATATGCAAGTAAGTATAGGGTATAAAAGAAGTAGTGAAAAACTGATTTATAGAGGTTCAAGATACGTTAATTACTGTCTCTACGTCCTCTCCCCGATCTTCTGATCTAGGGTTTATCCACTAGTAAATGGTAGGGATCATCGATACACCAATGTTTCACCAAGCAAAGGTAATGATCATGTTGTACAAACGTTTCACTCTTTAAAAAGAAGTAATCAACTTATTTGTCTCACTAATCTTAAGTGGTAGTGGTTACCGCCATCTCAAATCACTAAACAAACTAAGTGATGACCCTTACAAATCTCTCACAACAACAAGAAATTATGCTTTTAATAAATGCTCAATAGCACTTCTATTTTGCACTTGATATTGATGTTGATCCTCCTTTTAATTTGTAGTTTAAATCACAAGAATTATAGATATATGATTTAGAATGATATTAGAAAGAGTTTAGAGCAAAAGGGGTGAGTTGAAATGAAAGAGGATCGATCCATTTATAGACACAACAACAAGACAAACCACAACTGCCCTTCTTGCGATCGATTTGGCGGTCATTGTCATCGATCGTCAGATGACTGGTTCTTGTTTGTTTGTTTGTTTGTTTGTTTGTTTGTTGTGAACGTTATAAATTGTCCTGTTGACTTTAACAACCCATTTTAACATATTTTCATATTATTTTTGAGTTAAAAAAGAAGAAACCCTTTGACCTCAAGATTTGAATACAAGTTTAACATAAAAATGATAAGTTTACTTTTAAGATTTTGTAAAGGGTTTTAAAAGTTTTCCCGATTTGTTTGTCGTGAAAACAGTTGAAGCATGTGTGCGTCTTCAATGTAGATGTAACTTGAATTCTTACCTCAATTAGTAAGTTACATCCGCTTAATTTTAAATTTTAAATTTCAAATTAAAACAATTTTAATCAACTTGAAGACATTATTTGTGTTTTAAAAACCATTTAGATGTTTTATAAAATATCTTAGGGAAAACATCAAAACTGTATAAAAATAATATTTTTTTAAAAGTTATTTATGATTATATGCAAACTGTTTGTTATACCTTTCTTGATTCCCAAATGATTCAATTGTTGGTTCGAATTTAATCTTCATCTAGTGATGTCGGTTTTATATGTTGATTTTTTCGTAAGTTTCTAAATCACCATTATTGACTTGTATCCACCTTTATCTTCAATCAATTGATATATGTAGATGCTAATCTTTCATATTTCATCAATCCATTCAATTTCTTCATTGTTAATCTTGTTAGACAACCAATAACTAATTTAATTCCAATTGAACTGCTAGCATTTTATCAACATTTTGATGTATACATTAAGTGTATTGTGACATGTATGTGGTATATGCACATTGAATAACAAGTAAATAATACAAGTTCCTGATTCCAGTCATATCAATACTAGAGATTAATTGCGTTTCTTAATTTGTTACAGTTAGCACTAAACACATTGTTACCCCCCAACAAGTGTTGTTGTTGCAAAGCAATGGAGTTAATCGAATGAAATCTTAAGATGGCGTTGCTAGATTTGGTTGAAAGCTCACATATGAATAAATTGATGTTATTGCTTGTGGAGAAGGTGTCGGTAATCGACGATGGAACTTTTTTCGGCGTGAGAGAATTGGTGGTGTTATGGTGTTGTTCTAGGTCATGGGTGTGTGTGTGTAAGACAAAGGGATTAATGTGAGAGTGGGGTGGGGTGGGGTGGGGAAATTACCTAAACGTAATTTTGTTTATGTTTGTAATTTCCTTCTGGATTTGTACTCTTTTTTCAGGTTTTACAGCTTCATTGGCACTGTTCTATAATCGTGGAATCTTCTATTGTTAAAAAAAATCAAAGCCGGCTATTAGACCGGCCAACCCATGTCGTCACCCGAGGCCCAAATTTTCAAAGGGTCCGAAATGTTTTCTTATACATTTAGTGATGTATCCTTTTATTATACATAAAAGTGTTGGTAGTGGAGTGAAAAAACCATCACAAGATAATGTAGGGATCTTAAGTTCAAGTCTTGTGTAACGCTTCTCATTCTTGTACTTTCCTTATTTAGAAAGTGTAATCGTAATTCTATTTATGGAAAATTGTATTCGTGTCTTATTCGTATTTCCTTTCCTACTTTGTAAATCCGAGACGTTGATCATAATGAAATACTTATTTTACCTATACTTATTATGTTTACAATCAATCACTCGAATGCATACTTACATGCAAATCATACTTATCATACATGCAATACTCATACGTTACAACTTTATGCTTATCATACTCGAAAACCGGCTAAAACACGAAAACATAGCCCAAAACAAAACTTTTGTGCAATCTGGCTCACTTCGAACGAAGTGGCATCCGCCTCACACGAAGTGGTCAGCCATTTTGCACAAAGTGCACCTCGCACGAGCGGCCACTTCGCACCAGCACTGCTGTCAGCAACTTTTCGCCTGTAAATAAGAACCCACATCCACACTTTCACCCTTTCGAACTTTCACACTCTCACTCTCAGATTTGCAAGCACTTGGCAGATTATTCTTAGCTTCTAAGTGAGTTTGAGCTCACAACTTTTCTTACTTTTATAACTTCTTCTTCTTTATTTCTTTTCTTTGTACCAAGTGTGACAGCTGACTTAGTTCATCATCCTCACTATGATTGGACTTACGTTTCAGCAAGTGTGAGAACGTTGGGAGCCTTGGCTACCCAAATTAAGTTCCACACCTCACTTGAACATTTTACATATTTACTTTTTGTATATTCGTGACCAACCGGATTTATCAACTAAGTTGATTAACTTTGAGCTTTGGTGAATCATATAACGAGGTACTCATACCTCCTTGCTTGACATCAATGACAAACTTGACTAAAATATACATAAGCTATACATAACTATCGTACGTTTCTTAACAAACTGATCTGGGCATGATATTAATCGTATTCTGATTAAGTGTCATGACCCTAGACTGTTCTATCTCGTTGACAATATTCCCGTTCACAGAATTCAGTGTCGAAACGGGTGCGAAACAAGCTAAAAAGCGTTTCAGAACTATCACTTCGCACAAAGGACAGTCACTTCGTACGAAGTGCAAGTCACTTCGCACGAGGTGGTCAGCCCACTTCGTACGAAGTGGAGATTTCTATGTTTTCTTACAATCTATTCGTACGAAGTGGAGCTTCAACTCGCGGATTTTAAGGAAGCTTGTAAAACCATGAGTATACTCAACCCGTTTACCTTTATCACTTTTGGTGTAATACATGTAACCTACCAAAAATCAAACAAACATGCTTATACTTAATCACAAACAATCCTTATACATGCTTACGTGCCAAACTTGAATTTATACATGCTTATACTTGATATGCTTATAATCCGTCATTAACTTTGATCAATCCTCCCTTAACATGTATGGCGCTATAGGAGTAACGCACCGTCCGTATTCTTGAGGTCATGTTAAGTTAAACACATACGGTCTCTTTATTGCTATGATTAGATTATGCTTGCGGGAAAACTTTGGGTTGACACGTATAGTTGCATGGTAGTTTTGCCATGTTAGTTTTAAGTTAACACTTATGCATGAGGATTGTTAAACTTTCATATTATGCTATTAGATAAACTTGTATACTCGCCAATGTCTTGTGTGTTGAACTATATTTTAACATGTATTGCAGGATGATGACGATATTATGGACGCATGGAAACCCCCTTTAATTTAGATGTTGTTGTACTTTGAGATTTTGATCTTGTTGTCGTACTTGTACTTTGAATTTGATGTATTTTGTTTCTGTAAGACCCTAACTTAAAATATTTAAATTTCTACAAAAAATTCACATTTAGACGAGTAAATGGAAATATACGTCACTACAAATTTTTGAGTTTATTAAAACTTTATCAATGTTAAACATTTTAACATGTCCTTACTAATTAGTTTCGTAACATTGATACCAAAAGCGGAAACTTGATCTTTGATCGTGTTCGGTTCTTCATCGAGATTGATCATCATCCAGAAATGCTTGCGATTAACCTAAAATAGAAATTTGCAAAATATAAGTAATATAGCAAAATTCCGAAAGCATAACATAATCGACTTGAATAAAAATCAAATCAGAAAACTTGATTTTCTGAGGTGGCGTCGCCGACGGCCTATAGCCACATCGGCGAAGCCATGCAGATAGTAGCGTCTGATCAAGACTGTCGTAGACAGTAGTTTAATGCGTCGGAACAATGGTGTGGCGTCGGGGACGGTACCTTCTGCAGCAGTTTTGCTGCAGAATTGATTAATTGTCCGTTCGACCCGTTTCAAGTCCCGAACATTTAAATCACGACTCGGGATTCGGGACTTATGGTGACATGTCCGTAAAACACTATTTCCTGTTTTCATTCAACAGTTGACCGCCGTAGGCTACGGCTGGCCACTGTAGGCTACGGCTGGCCGTCATAGCTTAAGACGATCTATCGCAAGAATTTACGTCTTGCCGTTTTTATTACGAAAAACTTTGTAACTTATTCAAATTTTTATCCGTTTCCTATGAAACTCATTTTTAAATGTCCGTAAAATGTTTTCTTACCTATTTAACCTGAAATCTTTGACCCGGATTCTTATTTCTTATGAATTACGTATTCATTCCTGGTTCATGTTCATATTTTCTAATTTTACCCTTTAACCGCATTAAAACCAAACTAAGAATTTACGCATCCATTTCGGTATGCATTGAAACTCCATTTTTACCCATGTGGTTTCCTTAGCGAAATGCACCGCTTATATTCAACCAAATCTCTATGTATTTAATCATTATGACCCGTTTGGTTGTCTTAGCAAAATCCATCGTTTATTTCAACCAAACCTTATCTATCTTATCATTTCCACGCTAAGATATCTATCTATTTTCTACCACAATATTATTTGTGGTGGATTTATTATCGTAAATTTATTTTGTCCAATTTCTGCCCTTTGGTTTGACAATTTACAGAAAAGACAATTTAAAAGGCATTAAACCAAAAAGGCTTATGCTTTTCGCTTTTACGCTACCAAAAGAGTCTATTACATTATAAAACTCATTTTTAAACTAACATTAGAGTCATTTATTTATTTTATCACTCGAGGGCATTTTGGTCAACTTAGACCCTTCTTTTACGACGAAGGACTTTCAATATCATGTTTTGACCAAATATGAACATTTAACCATAATCTATTAAAATCATTATGTTCTTAAGAACATAATGTCTACGATTTAGATTATTAGATTTACCTTACCTTAGGTAACCAATTGTTCATTCATGACTCATTTAACCCTTAATGGACCTTATGTCCTCCTTGAGAGTTTGACCCATTACACGTACCTGGCTCGGCTCATAGCATTGATTCGTTTTAATACCTTGCTCTATTATTTGCTATATGATAGCGATGTGAGTCATACTCTATTCTTCCTATGAACACAAAAACTCAACAAGCGACCATTAGTCATTATTGTCAAATGGTGATAATATCACCATTTGACTCGTTTGGTCTAAATGACCATTTATCATTATGAGAGATGGTATTTATTTACCGTCTCACCATTTGATCCATTTCGGTTTACGCCTTATTATCATATTACTTCAGGTCGTTTCTTAATCTGTTCGACCCATTACGGTTTACGCCATAAAGTGCCTTTTTTAAAGTTTAGTGTTTCTTTGTCAGCTCATGACCGAATTACCATTTTACCCTTTTTATTCCTTATGGTTTACACCATAAGGTAACTTTTCAGAATTTCTTATTTATTTGTCATTACATGACTATATTACTGTTTTACCCCTTTCTACCATCAAATATGATTTAATACCGTTTTCACTTGTTCCAACCCGTATATATCCGTGTCGGAACTTTGTATTCCCAAATATCGTTCCGAATACCCAAAACGCTTATTCATATTCAAATACATAAGTAAATTTACTATTTTAAGGATGTAAGCTTTACTTACCTTGAATTCCAATTATGCCTTTTTCCGCGTACTTGTTCCGTTTGACCCGCTTCTTCCCAAGCCTCCACCTAGCTTGTCAAGTGTCAAACTATCATTTATCATTCGTAAGATGGTTAGGTTAGTCATCATTTAACACGACTATTCCACCTTACGGATTTTATATCAAATTTATCATTCGATCTTATTATAGGTCAGTTTGACTTTTAAAAGTCAATTGCCTATTTACTCATACAAACCCATGAACAAGTTTAACAACTCATTTAGGCATTTCGTTAATTACCCGATAAGCGCTATTCTTAGGCCACCATTATAGCTACGTTTCCCAAACCAAGTTCAGCAATTGCTAATATCAAATTAACATAGTTTCTACAATCATATGCTAATCTATCGATAATTACACAAGAACTTAGAATTGTTTCATTATCACAAAACAACTCATCTCATCATATTACTAGACATTCATCCGAATACCTAATATCATCAAATTCTACGCACTAACTAGTAGACAACATGATCTCAAACACCTAATAACATTGACATATTAGTTTCATTATATCATACAAAACCCATTTCAAGTCATGTATACTTACTCGAATCTCTAATTTGTTCAAGTATTTTACATATACATACAAGTATGATGATCATAAACACTCCTGCATTATCAATTTCATCAAATAGTGCATAATTTCTTTAAGTTTAACAAAATCAAGCATACACATACACTTAATTTCATCTATGGATCATAATCCAACTATCTAATTGCAAGTATTCTACTTGTCTCAAGTTATGATTTTCACCAATCTAAGTTTTGAGAAATACCTTATGATCCCCTCGATTAGGTGATCGTTTATATGCGTTCATGCATCAATTCCGAGTTAAATTTATCCTCCAATTTGATGATTTAAGAAGAACAAGGGTTTACCCCTTTTTTTTCCTGGTCGCTACATACACCCCCCTTTTGTGTGTGTGGTGTTTTATTTTTATTTTTATATATTCAAGTTTCAACTTTTTCCCCTTTTGGTCCCTCAAGTTTGAGGTTTTATTTATTAAGAGCCACAACTCATTGTTTTATCGTTACTTTCATGTTACTAACTAGGTAAATTTGTTCCTAATCATTTTGTTTACAGGTTCACTCCTACCACTAACGGTCTTTTACCCGTTCTTTTATATTAACGTGGTTTGACTACCAAACCCGTTTTTTGGGTGTTACAGTTTCCAAAAGCCTTGTAACTGAAAGTTTAGAAATGAAATGAAAACTTGTCGTTTAATTACTTGTCATAAGTTTAGGGTTATGAAATCTCGAGCAATCTGATTACGCCCGTCCTGATGATTCTGCTATCAGTTGGGGTGTGACATCTTGGCTTCAATACTAAGATCTTATTTTTATTTTATTCATTTTCCCTTGACTATAATTTTGTAACACCCCGAAAATCAATTTGGTAATTAAACCAATTTAATCAGGGATGAGCGGGTACAATATCATCAGTGGTAAAATTTGACCCGATAAATATTAGGACTTAAATAAATAAACCTAATGGTTAAATAAAGATGAATAGACATTTTCATAAGATAAAGTTTACCAAAGACCCTGGTTATTGGGACTTAATCTAAGCCAGGTCGTAACACCCCGACTTTGATAAAGTAAATTATTATGTTTATTTGTTAAGTGATAAAATGTATACAACTATGAATATTTAACTTAGTATACTTGCTTATTTAAAAGATAAATGGCTGTGACGTGAAATTAGATAATAAAACATGGAGGGCCTAAATGGAATACTCTTAAAAGTTGAAAATATAAAAGGATATAAAAAAATAAAACACACACACACACAAGTATGTGTGTATATCGTATGAAGAGGAGGAGTGGGAGACAACCTCCCTTAACCTAAAACAAAGACATCTCAAGAATAGAGGATGAAATTGGAGCCAAATCCTTGCATGATCAAGGGTTTTTAATCATCTAAACCTACAAATCACAAGATATGTGATCAATTTGTGTATGATGAATTTGTATGTTAATTGGATTTTGATGATACGATGAAATTGATTATGTATGGATGTTCATAAGCATGCTACTAGTTTGTAGGTGTAAAATACTTGAACAATTGAGAGGTTTAAGTATATGTTGATACTTGACATGAAATGGGTTTTATATGATATAAGGAAATCGATGTTGATGTTGAGATGTGTTTGAAATCATTATGTATACAAGAATGTGTGAAGAACTTGAATAATTTGGGTGTTCGTATGAATGTCCAATTATATGTTGAAATAGGTTTTTGCATATGAGATGAAAACCCCAATTTCTAGTGTCATAGTTTGATTAATTAGTTTATATGCTTGAAAGTTTATGTTAACTTGATGTTGTTAAGTATATAAATTTGTTGAATTGGAAGAAATAAAGTAATTTTGTATGATAAAGTTAGCTAATATGATAGCATAAAAATGATGTCTACCAAGCATATGATAAAATGCTTAAATGAGTTTATTCAACTTGTTAATGCATTTGCATATATCATTTGGCAATTTGACTTTTGACGCATAATAGATTTGGATGAAAAAGATAGTATAAAAGTTCACAAGGTGATGCTCATGGTGTAGGATGACTAATCTAACCATCTTATGGATCTTCTATAATAGTTTGACAATTAATAAGCTAGGTGGTAGCTTGGAAAGAAATGGGTCAAACGAATTAAAGGCACGAGGAAGCTCGAACGGACACAAGGTAAGTATAACTTACACCTTCTATACTAGAATCACTAATTAATAAATATGAAGTACACGAAAATAAACATGACTTTTTAAAGTTAAGACCCATGGTGAAGGCCAAACGTGTCAAAATGGGTAAGATTGTGTTAGATCACATTTTGATGATTGAATAAAGAATTTCAGAATTTGGATCCTAATGTGTAAACCGAAACGGGTCAAACGAGCAAAAATAAGTTTTTGATATAAAACACTTGTTGACGCAAACCAAAATGAGTCGAGCAAGTAAAAATATAGTTTTGGTATAAACACTTACTGACATGAACCGAAATGGGTTAAGAGAGTAAAAATATAGTTTTTGGTATAAATACTTGCTGACACGAATTAAAACTGGTCAAAGGAGTAAAAATAAGTTTTCGACATAAAACACTTGCTGACGCGAACCGAAATGTGTCGAGCGAGTAAAAACATAGTTTTTGGTATAAACAATCGTTGACGCAAACCAAACCTGGTCAAACGAGTATAAATAAGTTTTTGACATGAAACACTTGCTGACGCGAACCGAAAAGGGTCGGGCGAGTAAAAATATAGTTTTTAGTACAAACATTGGTTGACGCGAACCAAAACGTGTTAAACGAGTAAAAATAAGTTTTTGATATAAAACACTTGCTGACGTGAACCGAAATGGATCGAGCGAGTAAAAATAAGTTTTTGGTATAACCACTTTTGGTGCGAACCAAAATGGGTCGAGCGAGTAAAAAGACAAGTAAATCATATGTTAGTAATTAAACTAATGATTGTAAAAAAATAGACCCGATGACGTAAGTCATAATGGGTCAAATAAGTGATATCGCAAGTAAATCTTATGTTAGTGATTTTAATGCTATAAGGATTTGTGTAGTTGTCTAAAGACTAAACTAATATTGGTTAAAAAACCGAACGGGTCATATAGGTCAAATGGTGATGATATCACCATTTGAGCGTAGTATTTAACACATGTTATTGTTAAGTGTCATACTTACAGGTAAGCTTATTATACGGGCATGTATTATGACTAGTGAAAAGAATTTGCAAGGTATTGAAAATGGGTCATTGCTTTGAACCGCAGGTATGGGTAATGGGTCAAACTCTTGATGAGGGCTTACAGTCCGACTAGAGTTTGTTGAGTCAATGGTGGACTCTAGATCACCTCAAGTAAGGTATATCAAGTTTTTAGGTAAACCGAGAATTAGAGTCGAAAACTTGTCCTTGACGCAAAATACGACTAATTGAGGTTTTAAATCACTAAACAAATGGAAACTTCTATGTTCTTAGGGACGTAATAAATCTAGTAGTGATGATTGGTTAAAAATGCCCTCTAGTTTTAATCTAAACTTAAAAAGTTTTCCGGTTTTAAAAATAACCACAATTGACTAAAATGTTGTAAGACCCTTATTATAAAATGAGCATTCCGTACGTGGTACTACATGTAACGCCTCGTATTTCCACAAATCCGTACCTTTAGGAAATACGCACCGTTTCACTAAATTTATTTAGTTGTCCATTTTTATTATTATTATTATTATTATTATTAATAATTATTTATTATTTTTTTTATTTATATAACGACAAGAAAATAATAATAATAATAATAATAAATGAAATAATACGTTTGTTTTTGAAAGTCGTGTTTGATAACGGATCTTATAAACATTTCGGGCCACTCTAGAATGCGAAACCGAGTTGTGGGCTTAAGTCAAACCAACCAAACCCTAAACTAACTATACCCTAAAAAAACCTAATATATAAAAACATCACAACACACACACTCACAGCCGCTCACAATAGGCCCCCTCTTCTCTCTCGCATACACACTCGCCGGAACAAGTCCGGCTGAGCTCCGACTCCTCCGACGACTCCGGCCACACCCACTCCCCTCTCACACCACACTCCTCCCTCCTTCACACGCACAGCTCGAGCCCCCTCCTTACCCTGCTCAGTTGAACGCCAGCCACCACCATTTTAGTGGTGGCATACGGCGGCACATATACAGAGGAGAGAGAGATGTGTAGCAGAGAGAGAGATTGAACGGGAGAGGGACGGCGTCATGCCGTTTTTTCCGGCACTCGTCAAAACAGGGGTGATTCCCGCCACTCGTGACGAATTTCAATCCACTTTACATGTCATTTTGCGGGAAATTCACCATCAAGTCAGGAGTAATATCCATATCTTGATGAGATTTTCCATTTCATAATCTAGTGGATCTTTATTGACGATTCGAGTTATATCTTGATACGTTCAATAAACCACAATTAGGGGACGAAATTGTCAAGCCAGGATTGACATCCACACCTTGATGACTGGTCCCGCTCTTCAATTTTCAATCTCGCCAAAGTTTCGTATTTTTCGATCAAATTAGGGACATGTACTAACTGGAAGGGTAAAATACCGTTAATCGCTTGGTGGCGAGAGTATTATACCTATTATACCAAATCATGTCTCCCTAATTCGAAAGGACTTACGAGTCACTTTGGAATAGTGGAAGTTTCTAAAACCCGAAACACTCCATCATTTTATCAAGCCTCTCTTTTACGCTATCTTAAATTTTATGCAAAAAAAAAAAAATACTTATTCCTTCATTTATTTCAAAGTCAACATTATACTAAAATCGAACTTATGCATAACAAACTTCTCATTTATTCAAAATCTATTACACAACGATTCAACAGGTGCATACTAAACACTATATCTGATTTGGATCACTGGAACATTCTTATGTGATAAACTCGTTATAAAACCACACCTTAACATGTATAGCGCTTGCGTAGCGCTATAGGAGTAGCGCCCGCCCGTATTCTTGAGGTCATGTTAAGTAAACTATTTTACACACTCTATGTTTCAACAATATTGACTAGTCAACATTTGCGTACACGATGGTTTGACTTGTTTATTCACATGTTTATGTGATGAACTCGTCATTAACTCTGATCAAGCCACACCTTAACATGTATGGCGCTTGTGTAGCGCTATAGGAGTGACGCCCGCCCGCATTCTTGAGGTCATGTTAAGTAAACTATTTTACACCCTCTTCGTTTTAACGATGATGGGTAGTCTACATTGCGGTACACGATGGTTTGACCTGTTTATTCACATGCCAGTAATCCGTTAATCTAGGTTAACTAAAACATATCATGCATATTGTACAAGAATGTACATATACACACATATATACCCATATTCATACGGTATACACTTTCATACGTAAATACAATTACACTTATATATTTGAGACTCTATACGTAATACGCTATTAAACCATAATATTGGCACAGAACGTAACATGGCATCGATTAGCGAAACAGACGTAATATGGTATAAACATGGTGGATACGCCGATGGTACTTCCTATATATAAGTGTTAATACCATATTGCTAAGGTTTCGTAAAACGTGCCATGAGAAATTCGGTATAAACATGGTGGATACGCCGATGGTACTTCGAAATGCCATTTTTCCGCAAGTCTTCCTTTTGTATAAATTTCAAAAGGAAATTTCCTAAAGTAGGGAGATTGTAACGCCTCGTATTTCCGCAAATCCGTACCTTTAGGAAATACGCACCGTTTCACTAAATTTATTTAGTTATCCATTATTATTATTATTATTATTATTATTATTATTATTATTATTATTATTATTATTATTATTATTATTATTATTATTATTAATTATTTTTTTTATTTATATAACGACAAGAAAATAATAATAATAATAAATGAAATAATACGTTTGTTTTTGAAAGTCGTGTTTGATAACGGATCTCATAAACGTTTCGGGCCACTCTAGATTGCGAAACCGAGTTGTGGACTTAAGCCAAACTAACCAAACCCTAAACTAACTATACCCTAAAAAAACCTAATATAAAAAACATCACAACACACACATTCATAGCCGCTAACACTGTGCCCCCTCTTCTCTCTCGCATACACACTCGCTGGAACAAGTCCGGCCGAGCTCCGACTCCTCCGAAGGCTCCGGCCACACCCACTCCCCTCTCACACCACACTCCTCCCTCCTTCACACGCACAGCTCAAGTCCCCCTCCTTACCTTGCTCAGTTGAACGCCGGCCACCACCATTTCAGTGGTGGCATACGGCGGCACATATACAGAGGAGAGAGAGATGTGTAGCAGAGAGAGAGAGATTGAACGGGAGAGGGACGACGTCATGCCGTTTTTCCAGGCGGCAGCGAAGCACAGTGGTAGCACCGGCGTCTCCGGCGGCGGCAGCAGGAGTTGGGGGTCAGGCTTGGACTTGGAGTTGTTCAGGTCCAAAACAGATCCAGGTCGGGTCCGAGTGTGGCGGCTCAGCTTGATTTGGCTCAGGTCATGCCTCGATTTCAGTTAGTTTCCAGCTCGATTCAGTAGTCCTTGGTGCAATGATGGCTCGGTTTCGTGTCGGGTCAACTGTTATCAACGCATCTCAGTTTCGGTTCGGGTCAAGGATGATGCTCGGTCAATCTCAGTCAACCACGATCAGCAGCAGTTCGGTTGCTTCAATTCAGGTGGACGGCTCGGCCTTGACTCATTATCGGTTCGCAGATTCGTCATGGTTCAGGTCACTGGGACAGTTTCCATGTGTCGGGACTAGTGTCAGGTCAAAGTCAGTCAACTCCAGTCAAACCGAGGTTAAACTCAGCAGACACGCCACTCGGTATACTTTAACTCCGTAAATCTTATTTTGTTACTTATATGCAATATGTTTCATATAAATCGAGCCCGAACCGACAAAATCTTATTGTAATTACTTACTAAAACGCATATGAGTTAACACTTGACAAATTACATTTCGCACTCTTAACGATAGTATATTCATAAATTGTACACCTTGTTATTGAGTTTTGAAAACCTTTAACGACAACATGTATTGTTGGGATCACCCAAAAACAGAGGAAACTCTGCCCGTTTTTTGTAAAACCCGTAAATCAAATTATAATGAAACGTATCGGATTTAAGTAATTTTTTATGAAAATTAATATATAATAATTCTTATAACATTTCGTCAACCGCTAACACTTATATGTTTTCGTTTGCCCATGTGAGGTGGCCTCGGAAATTCCATCTCTCGATCGTCGACTCCTCACGGAATTCCAAAGGAAACGTCGCAAAGGTGAGCATACTCGACCCCTTTCTACTCTTTAAACGCAATTTGGGGTGCAACATGTATCAATTAACAACATTTATATTAAACGAAATAAAATGTATTCCAATTTACCAAATGTGTTATCATTAAGCTTTTGTGAGTTATACGTGTTAGTTTAAACTCGTCCATACATGCTATTTGTTATGCTTGAGATTGTTTATGCTTATTAATTTCCAACATGTATTCTCATGCTACTGTTATGCTTAGGATGTCATGTGTGCTAGTTAAAAGAATTCAATTATATGTTATTATGTGAAGGTTGTCTACATATATGTGTGATTCGACTTGAATATATGCTCGTCATGATTGAAACAAACTTTTATACTTATTTTTACTTTCAAACTTGTATGCTCGCCAATACTTTTGTATTGATCTACGCTTTTAATACATGTTGCAGGAAATTATGATGATGCAAGGAATTTAATAGGATTGCCTAGAAACACATCTAAACTTTAAATACTTGTTGTATCGTATCTCATTTCAAACATGTTGTAGTTTGTTTCAAAACCTTGTAATAACTGTTATCAATGAAAGGAAATTGCATTTCTTTTATCTGTGATGTGATTCAATTCCGTATTATCTAATTTAAAACGATGTAAAATGTAATCATTAAACACTTGTCACAAATAGCGTTATGAAGACTCTTGCAATCTCGTTTTCGTCTCATCCCGATGTTTCCGCCATCGGTTGGGGTGTGACAGATTGGTATCAGAGCCATAACTATAGGGAATTAGGTAGAATTGCCATGTTCGACCTAGTCTATAGTTTAAGTACCATACTCTTGACCATTTGTGATACTTGTCTACATTGTTATTCTTTCTATCATGCTTCTCCCCCTTTGGTTTAAAGACTTACAATATGTCTTTCCTAAGTTACGACACAATGCAGATTCTTGAGGATATTCTTATTCCAAATCGAAATAACTCATCAAAACAGGGGTGATTCCCGCCACTCGTGACGAATTCAATCCACTTTACATGTCATTTTACTGGAAATTCACCATCAAGTAGGAGTAATATCCATATCTTGATGGGATTTTCCATTTCATAATCTAGTGGATCTTTATTGACGATTCGAGGTTATATCTTGATACGTTCAATAAACCACAATTTGGGGACGAAATTGTCAAGCCAGGATTGACATCCACACCTTGATGACTGGTCCCGCTCTTCAATTTTCAATCTCGCCAAAGTTTCGTATTTTTCGATCAAATTAGGGACATGTACTAACTGGAAGGGTAAAATACCGTTAATCGCTTGGTGGCGAGAGTATTATACCTATTATACCAAATCATGTCACCCTAATACGAAAGGACTTACGAGTCACTTTGGAATAGTCGAAGTTTCTAAAACCCGAAACACTCCATCATTTTATCAAGCCTCTCTTTTACGCTATCTTAAATTTTATGCAAAAAAAATACTTATTCCTTCATTTATTTCAAAGTCAACTTATACTAAAATCGAACTTATGCATAACAAACTTCTCATTTATTCAAAATCTATTACACAACGATTCAACAGGTGCATACTAAACACTATATCTGATTTGGATTACTGGAATATTCTTATTTGATAAACTCGTTATAAAACCACACCTTAACATGTATAGCGCTTGCGTAGCGCTATAGGAGTAGCGCCCGCCCGTATTCTTGAGGTCATGTTAAGTAAACTATTTTACACACTCTATGTTTCAACAGTATTGACTAGTCAACATTTGCGTACACGATGGTTTGACTTGTTTATTCACATGTTTATGTGATGAACTCGTCATTAACTCTGATCAAGCCACACCTTAACATGTATGGCGCTTGTGTAGCGCTATAGGAGTGACGCCCGCCCGTATTCTTGAGGTTATGTTAAGTAAACTATTTTACACCCTCTTCGTTTTAACGATGATGGGTAGTCTACATTGCGGTACACGATGGTTTGACCTGTTTATTCACATGCCAGTAATCTGTTAATCTAGGTTAACTAAAACATATCATGCATATTGTACAATAATGTACATATACGCACATATATACCCATATTCATACGGTATACACTTTCATACGTAAATACAATTATACTTATATATTTGAGACTCTATACGTAATAAGCTATTAAAGCATAATATTGGCACAGAACGTAACATGGCATCGATTAGCGAAACAGACGTAATATGGTAAAAACATGGTGGATACGTCGATGGTACTTCCTATATATAAGTGTTAATACCATATTGCTAAGGTTTCGTAAAACGTGCCATGAGAAATTCGGTGTTTCACTACTCTATTTAAATACAACCTTAGATCACTCACCACCTATTTCTCGCTTATACCAATACATGCTTCGAAATGCCATTTTTCCGCAAGTCTTCCTTTTGTATAAATTTCAGGACGAAATTTGCTAAAGTAGAGAGATTGTAACGCCTCGTATTTCCACAAATCCGTACCTTTAAGAAATACGCACCGTTTCACTAAATTTATTTAGTTATCCATTATTATTATTTTTATTATTATTAATTATTATCATTTTTATTTATATAACGACAAGAAAATAATAATAATAATAATAATAAATGAAATAATATGTTTGTTTTTGAAAGTCGTGTTTGATAACGGATCTCATAAACGTTTCGGGCCACTCTAGAATGCGAAACCGAGTTGTGGGCTTAAGCCAAACTAACCAAACCCTATACTAACTATACCCTAAAAAACCTAATATATAAAAACATCACAACACACACATTCATAGCCGCTCACACTGTGCCCCCTCTTCTCTCTCGCATACACACTCGCCGGAACAAGTCCGGCCGAGCTCCGACTCCTCCGAAGGCTCCGGCCACACCCACTCCCCTCTCACACCACACTCCTCCTTCCTTCACACTCACAACTCGAGCCCCCTCCTTACCCTGCTCAGTTGAACGCCGGCCACCACCATTTCAGTGGTGGCATACGGCGGCGCATATACAGAGGAGAGAGAGAGATGTGTAGCAAAGAGAGAGAGATTGAACGGGAGAGGGACGGCGTCATGCCATTTTTCCCGGCGGCAGCGAAGCACAGTGGTAGGGCCGGCGTCTCCGGCGGCGACAGCAGGAGTTGGGGGTCAGGCTTGGACTTGGAGTTGTTCAGGTCCAAAACAGATCCGGGTCGGGTCCGAGTGTGGCGGCTCAGCTTGATTTGGCTCAGGTCATGCCTCGATTTCAGTTAGTTTCAAGCTCGATTCAGTAGTCCTTGGTGCAGTGATGGCTCGGTTTCGTGTCGGGTCAACTGTTATCAACGCATCTCAGTTTCGGTTCGGGTCAAGGATGATGCTCGGTCAATCTCAGTCAACCGCGATCAGCAGCAGTTTGGTTGCTTCAGTTCAGGTGGACGGCTCGGCCTTGACTCATTATCGGTTCGCAGATTCGTCATGGTTCAGGTCACTGGGACAGTTTCCATGTGTCGGGACTAGTGTTAGGTCAAAGTCAGTCAACTCCAGTCAAACCGAGGTTAAACTCAGCAGACACGCGACTCGGTATACTTTAACTCCGTAAATCTTATTTTGTTACTTATACGCAATATGTTTCATATAAATCAAGCCCGAACCGACAAAATCTTATTGTAATTACTTACTAAAACGCATATGAGTTAACACTTGACAAATTACATTTCGCACTCTTGACGATAGTATATTCATAAATTGTACACCTTGTTATTGAATTTTGAAAACCTTTAACGACAACATGTATTGTTGGGATCACCCAAAAATAGAGGAAACTCTGCCCGTTTTTTGTAAAACCCGTAAATCAAATTATAATGAAACGTATCGAATTTAAGTAATTTTTTTATGAAAATTAATATATAATAATTCTTATAACATTTCGTCAACCGCTAACACTTATATGTTTTCGTTTGCCCATGTGAGGTGGCCTCGGAAATTCCATCTCTCGATCGTCGACTCCTCACGGAATTCCAAAGGAAACGTCGCAAAGGTGAGCATACTCGACCCCTTTCTACTCTTTAAACGCAATTTGGGGTGCAACATGTATCAGTTAACAACATTTATATTAAACGAAATAAAATGTATTCCAATTTACCAAACGTGTTATCAATTAAGCTTTTGTGAGTTATACGTGTTAGTTTAAACTCGTCCATACATGCTATTTGTTATGCTTGAGATTGTTTATGCTTATTAATTTCCAACATGTATTCTCATGCTACTGTTATGCTTAGGATGTCATGTGTGCTAGTTAAAAGAATTCAATTATATGTTATTATGCGAAGGTTGTCTACATATATGTGTGATTCGACTTGAATATATGCTCGTCATGATTGAAACAAACTTTTATACTTATTTTTACTTTCAAACTTGTATGCTCGCCAATACTTTTGTATTGATCTACGCTTTTAATACATGTTGCAGGAAATTATGATGATGCAAGGAATTTAATAGGATTGCCTAGAAACGCATCTAAACTTTAAATACTTGTTGTATCGTATCTCATTTCAAACATGTTGTACTTTGTTTCAAAACCTTGTAAATGTTATCAATGAAAGGAAATTGCATTTCTTTTACATGTGATGTGATTCAATTCCGTATTATCTGATTTAAAACAATGTAAAATGTAATCATTAAACACTTGTCACAAATAGCGTTATGAAGACTCTTGCAATCTCGTTTTCGTCTCATCCCGATGTTTCATCAATCGGTTGGGGTGTGACTTATATTTCAATACCAAGTTGTTAAAACTTATAAGCAACTAAGATTAACATCTTAGTAACATATATAACTTAAAACATTTTAAGCAAAATGTATACATGAAATGTACAAACAAGCGGAAGCTAAATTTTTCTGAGTGTTCGGTTCATCATCCCAGTTTGATCGTCATTTGAGAACTTATTAAAATACTCCTACAGAAATCAAAACTATGATAGATTAGTACTTTATTTGATCGAAATTTAAATTATAATAACTTACATAAATAATAAATCAAATAATTTCTAATCTCTTTTTCCGAAAAGGCGTCGCCGGCGGTATGTCAAATTTATCGTCGGGTCAAAACTACAGTCGACAGTAGGTTAAAACGTCGGAGACAAGATGTTGCGTCGGCGACGGCAGGTTATGCTGTCGACGACGGTGCTTCCTGCAGTCGTTTTGCTGCAGACTCGTTAATTCGTCTGTTTGACCCATTTTCAAGTTCCGCACTTTAATACGTGACTCGATAATTGCAGAAAATGTCCGTAATATGATATTTCATATTTTCGTTTCTGTAGTACCTCTGATTTAAGTATTTATACTATTAAATTATAAGTTCATAAATCGAATTATTTTGACCCGTTTGTATATTTTCGACAGTTTAACTTGTTTAGCCACATCCTTTATCTATATAGTCATTTCCGTGGTTACACCCAATATTCTCAGGGTAACTTTAGAGTATGTTATGTTTCCACTATTCGATTTATGCTTAAATTCCGATTTTACCCTCTTACCGGGTTTATATCCAAATAGTTGTTCATACACGTTCATAGTATATGTCACAACTATGTTTTTGACCTGTTTGGCTACCACAACGAAATCCATCGCTTTATTTAACCAAACTTCTATTTCTTCTTATAATTTAACCTATTTGGTCGTCTTAGCGAATTCATCACTTTTATTCGACCAGGCTATTATTTACCATATTATTTGACCCATTTGGTCGTCCTAGCGAATTCCATCGCTTTTGTTCGACCAAACCATCATTCTTCATGTTATTTGACCCATTTGGTTGTTTAACGAAATTCAATCAAACCTTCATCTATTTTCTTATTTTGACCCGTTTGGTTGTTTAACGAAATCCATCGTTTTATTCAACCAAACCTCAACTATCTTCTTATTTTGACTCGTTTGGTTGTTTAACGAAATCCATCATTTTATTCAACCAAACCTTCATCTATTTCTTATTTTAACCTCGTTTGTCATCAAAACAATTATATATATTAATACGCTATAAAAGACAAGCCGTGTACCTTATAGCTTTCCTTTCAACCGTGAATCCACTCCGGCTTGGTCACTAGATGTTTCACCCGCTTTTCCTATAGAGTTCAATTCGGTTTATTCTTTAGAACCCATATTACAACATATATATATATATATATATATATATATATATATTACACGAAATCTGTCAAACTAGTTATTCACGTGATTTCTTTCATATTTCCAACATTTCAGGTCATTTAGGCATTTTATCGAACATCTTGTGGGCGAGGTTTTTCATACTAAAATTTTTAGTTCATGTTTTTAGTTATTAACCATGTATTATCTTCACCTTCAAGTGTCTATGTCTAGTGTGTGTGATTAACACCTGGAATTTAACATTTTTATCATCAAATTCAACCATTTCTCAACCATAATTCAAATGTTCATCATTACTTATCAAAACCCATGTAATACAGCATGGTTAATTGTTTAAACATTCAAATTATGGCATTTAATCACTAAATTTCCATCTAGGGCTCATTCCTAGACTTATATACATCTTCATTTTTTTCATGGCACCTACAATTTATACTTGAATTGTAACTAGTGTCATTCATTAAACTTTTAACATCACTAAACATTGAAACTTAACATACCTCTTGATCTTCTTGACTAGATGACCACAAATTTGATTCATGCAAGAACTAATCTCCCAATTCTCCCTCTCAATTTGGTTAATTTGTTGATATTAGGGTTCTTGGTGTTTTACTCTGATCACCCACACATACACGCACGTAGATATGTACAGGGTTTTTATTTTATTTTATTTTATTTTATATAACATGTTTTACGGCTTGGCAAATCTAGTCCCTCCTATTTAGTTTATTCGAAAGTGGACCATAATTCATTCATCATCATTTTATTTATTATTAGCTACTTTCCATTAACTAGGTTAAAGACCTCTAATTATTTATATTATTTAATATTTTTGGGGTGTCACATATGCCCCGGATGAAATTAATAAAAAGGATAAAATTTGTCCATTGTAAATGACCACAATCGAGTTATGGTTGATGGAAATAATTAGAATATTGATAAGAAAGTAGGAGGCATGATTAGATGTGAAATGCCTCCTAACGGGTCGGTTGGGTAATTAATTTCGAACAAAAAAAAGTGATTTAAAGCAAGTGGATCCGGGTTCGGATCACGTTTTGAAACCTACAAATGTGGGGGAAGGTTAAAAGTGATAAACTTGAAGTGGGTGAAGTTCGCTACAGAAACTGCGAATTTTGGCTACTTTCTTGCAGGAGTAAAAACTGCCAGTTCTAAAAACATGATGGAAACAGGCCCTCTTCGCGCCACGCGAAGGGACAAGAGTGCTCCGTCGCGTGGCACGACGGAGCCCTGTTTCCACAAACTTGTTTTTCGTTATTGTTTTAAGTCTCGTTGACCGTTTAACTCAAACACTAATGGTTTTTGGTGTTTATGATAAGTTTTCTCTAAGACGGAACCGGACAGAAGGACGACCAAGCACGTGAAGAACCGAACACTCATAAACCACCATTTCCGTTGAAGCATACTTTCGGAAAGTTTAATCATGAATATACGAGACAAAGTTTGTGTATAAAACCTTATTGTTTTCGTTTGTAAATTATTTGTGTAATAACATGTTATGTCGATTCGTCTGGGATGTCAGTCATCCAAGACATGTTTGATATTCTATAAAAAAAACTAGGACCTAGATATCCGAAATTTTAAAATATTATTTTACTCGGGTAGAAGTGTTACAAATTTGAACCCAATATTTTATGTGGCCTAGGGCCTAAATTTTTTTAAAATTCCCGGAGATAGCCCTGCTAATCAACACCACCATCCTCTGCCCTTCAACTTAACAAGTGGTTCACGTGATGATGAAAGTGATAATCATCTTTTATATCTTTGTATCGTGTCAGACTCCAACATATCCCATGATGAATTTAGGGTGTTTATAATTCATAGATTACTTATTAAAACGACTTATTTACTTCAATTTGGAATAGTTTCTTGTTTAATAGTGGAACTAGATCTTCTCAACCTAGATATTGTAATAAGAACTTTTGCTTCTAAATTGATTTGAATAACCGCTTATAATTTAAACCGTAAAACAAAAAATTAAGTTACATAACTTAAATACCTCTGTTAATAGAAAATTTACCGATAACCAACTCGGACCATCTTCATATTATTTACAAGTCTTTGATTATGATGATATAATCTCAAGTCTGCTACAAACATGCTATGATCTTTTACTAGCTCAAAATTTTCAAAAACCATTAGATGTTGTCATGTTGACTTTGAACAAGCGTTGACTTTGAAAAGCTTCTCTGCCTTAAAAAAGGTGAGACTTTCTTTGAAATAGTTGGTTTAGGGAGGGTGTGAGACTTGTAGGTATCTAGACCACCTCCATAGCTCTTGCTGTTACCTTTCATCTTCCTCATTTTGTTGTATGGATTCTTTATCTTTTTTGGAAGATCTTCTATGCTCATTACTCTTGCAAGAGATGTAAATGATTCTGATTTCCCTTGATAAAACTTTGATAATCCTCTCCTATAATAATAATAATCAGAAAAAAAATAGTTTCGTATTTGTTAATGTCCTTGATTGAAAATCGAGAAAAGTAGACACCTAAGCTAGAATGCGACTTGTTTAATTTCACAGTGTTTTATATCAAGCTCGGCTCGTTTCGAGTTCTGCATCCAAAGTGTAAGCTTGGCTCTTGAGTAATTATTGAGCTCAAACTCAAGTCAGGCTTGACTCAATTATTATCTTTTAATTATTTTACTTAAATAGATATCTTTATGTATATTTACAAGTATACGTGTCATTTAAATATATACGACTCGTATATCCTTTTTTACATGAACTATACGACTTAATATATTTTATTTAACATGAACTATACGTCTCATTATACAAATATGCGAGTCGTATATGTTCTTTCACAGGAACTATATATTGGTTGTCAAAAGATACAATTGGGTGTACGACTCGTGTAGTTGGATCCGATTAGAATTATAATGATATATAACATAATATATAGGTTATAGTTTCGATTCAAACTTTTAATATGCGGGTCTTAAATGGCTAGCAAACGCTAAACCTATTTACACCCTGTAAAAAATCATATATTGAGTTGAAAAGAAACTTACTTGATTGGTAACTGGACCATCAGGTCTGATAAGTCAAGTACAGAAGATCCATTTGAATTTAGTGAAGATGATGATGAAGCATCATCTGCAGTTTCAAATGAAGAACATGAAGAAACTGATGATGTTTCACTTGAGATTGTTGAAGTTTCTTCATCTTGTTGATCTGAATTTGCAGCAAACCCCCATGATCTTTGATGATCATCATGAAAGATTTGTTTCTTATCTTGGTTCATTCTTTCCATCAAAAGATTAGATCTAAAAGTTGAAGATTAATGAAGAAAGTTTCAATCTTGATGACTCTTTCTGAATGAATAGTCAAGAACAAGTGTTTGATAGAATTATGGGTTTGGAAGTTTTATGGAAAGTGTGTGTATATATATATACGAGGGCTTTTGGTTGTCTTGGACACGTGGCAGAGAACTGTTGGTTCAATAGAATAGGATTTAGTACCTTACCATTTCCATCCACTTGCCAAAATGCCATTCTATGGATGGAACTCGTGAAAGTACTTTTCAACAAAATTAAATTATTTATATGATTATCCTTGTACACCTTTTTAATAATTGAATGCCCATTTGATAATTGATCAGGACATCTAGAATGCAATTTTAAACGTTTATTCTATTGCTTTTCTAATGATCTGTCTTCCTTTATGTTTGCAGGCTATTTTCCAAGTTAAAGAGTAGTTGTTAAGGCATTGAGCTATAGCTTAATTTGTAGAGGAGGGAAAGTGCATATTTGGGCTTGTTGCCGAGACCCTTTAAATCTGATTTTTACCAGGTTTATCATAGTGGCGTGGGTTTTTTTCAAAACTGGTGATGGTGGGCGTGGGCTACTCAGCGTTGTCTACAATCGCGGGCGTATGAAGACGTCTTCTGTCATTGGGTTATCTCGGGTAGCCGTGCTTTTATTTCGTTGGCCGATAAAATAAGATGTGCGCTGCTAAAACTTAGTCTAAGAGTAATCTTTTAAATAGAATTCTATTAGTGGATGTAATCAACTTAATTTATTGTAATCGCGGTTTACAATATGATCATCAAACCTGACCATGTTTATACTAAACTTAAATCCATAAACTTTGTGTTTGGATTTTATTATGTAATAAATTCCTACCCTTAAAAGCATTAACAATTAACAATCAAATTTATTACTCAATCTCTATAATTACATTAAAAATATTACATTTTCTCTCTTTTTTCGATTAAATAATAACTTTTGTATATTTTTATCATTATCTTTGTTCTCTCGTTCACTCACAATCACTTTCAAAAGAATATGAAAAAAATTATAGAGATTAACAATATCCCCTCCAAATTTACTGATAAACTGTAACTTTTTCCCCTTTTACTGTTTTTCTCTTTCCTTCACTCACAATAATTTACAACTACTCTCACAAATATAGAGAATCCATTGTGAAGGCTAAATCTAATGATGAATTTGATCATCGATGCTAACCTTCAAAAGCTAATGATCAATCTCTAATGATGAAATGTTAATAATGATGAAACGTTGATGACTATAATATGTCGTAACTTTATATCGTGAGCTAGTATACACGTCCCAATTTATATAGGATTTCATATGAGCCAACTAACTTTTTCATCAAAACAAAATTTTTCAACTTCGTTAAATGGGTATAACTATAACATTAAGCTATTTTTTTATTAAAATACATCATAAAAATGTATACCATATTAAGAAAATAAACTAATTCACAATCAAAGTTATTATCCAAATTTTGTGTTTACTGTTAAACACCTTAAAAGACCTCTATATATTATATATATATATATATATATATATATATATATATATTCCTCAAGATTGTAGGGTTAGGATTTTTATCTTTTAATCTCAAAGTCAATGCATGCATCCATTCTTAATCAAGTAAAAAAAATCATAGATATTGACATAAAGTTTCTTTTATTGTTATTGGGGGAAATGTCCCTCGCAAAAACTTCCAACCTAAAACAAGTAAAAGGTTAGTGCTAATTAGAACGACTTCATTGTATGCCTAGAATTGAGCAATTTGTTTTATGCAATCAACATCAAAGATTAATGTATTAGACAAACTAAAAATTTACGTTTTTTATAATAAAAAAATACAGAAAAATGTTATCATCAGATTATAAAAAAAAAAAACCACCGAGTGGGTTTGACACATGACCTACTGACCTAGTCTGTTGAGACATTCTGATCCTTTACTTGTGGGCGAGTAACTCTAATGTAGCGAGGATTATACGTTGTAAGTTTTGATTTATTTTGTGTTTTCAGTAAGGTATGAGTATTTAACTCTTTATTGGAATTTATATTTATATATAGTGGTTTGGTACCCCTCATTGGTCGTGGCTTTTGTATCTTACTTTCGAATTTTTAGCTTTGCTAAAATACGTGTTTAGCTCTTTGGCTTTTAATAAAAGTTTTCTTTTTATTAGTTAACTTTGTTGATATGTGTGTTTAGCCCATCTGCTATAACTTTAATAGTGTACATGTTTAATCCTTCAACTTTTATCGTTTTATTGATTGATCGTGTCTTTTTATATCTTGCTTTTGAACCTTCAACTTTGCTAATATACGTGTTTAGCCCCTCTGTTCTTTTTAAACTTCCTTTTTATTGATTAGCTTTGTTCATATGTGTGTTTAGTGTCTCTGCTTTAACTTTGGTCGTATACATTTTTAATCTATCTACTTTTATTTCTTTTAATATTTTATCTTTTAGTCTTTTTCCCTAGCTACTGTGACGAAGCAACCCAAGGGAATAGTGACCGTTGCTATTGGTGGACAAACACTATTACTCTTAGGCTTTGATAAACTTACTCTATAACGAACGTATTTTTACCTATGTCTCAAAGTAATTTTTATTGAGATTATGTTATAAGTAGAGATATACATGTTATCAATCTGAGATATATTCTACTTACCATCCCATAAAACAGACGAGAGATAACACTAGTTGCTAATAAATACGATGGTACTATTGTATGTAGAAAATAGACTATTCTTTATATTATATAAAATAATATCATAAACAAAATTCAGAATGTTGCATGAAACGAATTGTTGGAAACAAGGAAAAAAAAAGAATATATATTTAGTTGGATATGGGAGAAGCGTGGGTCGCTATCTTTGATCAAGTTCCGTGGGCAGAATACGACCAAGGAAAAGCGTGTCGTTGATAAACGAAACTAATTGGATAAGTTCCAAATTCTTTATTTTTCCATCCATCCTCAAATTCCATGCATATCCATTTCCAGCCTTTCTTTTTTTATTTAAATAAGTTGAGTCGGTGTTTCTAATATATAAAATGCCTATGCGTGTGGGACACTTTACATACTTTGATATAACAATCGTGTCTTGGTTTTAAAAAGAGCGTCTTTTACTGTTTAAGCGTGAGGCTTACAAGACGCATACTCTAGGGATTTTTCTGGGCTTTTTTGTTTAAGTTACCCACCTCTCATATCCGAGGCATTTTTATGCATCTAATTGTTGTATCTTTCTTTTTTGGCTGGTACATGCAGTTAAAATGATACAAAAACCTAACTTATAGTTATATTTTAGGTAGGGAAAACTAAAAACCTATGGAATATGTATAAAAAAAAATATATAACTAGCTTGCCTCTTGGGTACGAAAAGCTCGCCGCTTTTGCCCTTCGCGCCTTGGTTTAAGATCTCGTCGCTTTTGTGCGCATCTCTTTTTTTCTAAAACCAAGATAACAATAACAGGTCTAGATACAGTCTCTTAAGTTTTGGTGTCGTCGGAGAGTTACGAGTGTATGGTGCTTTTGTAGAGTTACTAGTGTAATTGCTTGATTAGCTTGTTGCGAGCCTTTATTTTGTTTAAAAATGTCCATATTAAACCTTTTCTTTATAATTTTTTCTATATTATTGTTTAATTAGGCTGTGTCAGTGTTTCTAATACTTAATTTAAACTGCCTATGCGTGTCACACCTTTTAGTATAAAAATCAGATGTCTAGAAACAGATTACTAAGTTTTGGTGTTTGAACGACTCGGTTTTGTACTTATTTATTTAACATTTTTTTTTCAAGTCTATGTGAGTTATTTTAAAGAGGATATATGTGTGTGAAACACTTCCTGTTTCATATTACAACTATCGTGAATAAAATAGCTTATTTCAACATATGTTAGGTTGTTATAGGTCCTCAATTCATATCTATATCTCTGATAACTATTTTCTCGATATCTAATACAAAACAAAATCTTATTAAATGATATCTCTAATAAGTAAAAAACACTATGTTATTAATTGATATTTGTTTGGTACACAGTAATAAATGAATGAGAGAATGGAATGAATAAATTAATGGAATAGACAACGGAATGAAATGGATTATTTTATTCTATTGTGATATTCAGTTACTCATATGTAATGGAATGACTCATTATTTTGTACAATTTAATACGCAAAAAAATGAAGTAAGGAAACACAATTTATTAAAATCGACAAAAATATAATTGACTCAGTTATAATTCTTGTTATAGGCCCTGTTTCTGATCAGAAATATAGTGAAATAACCTTTCTTATTTTTTCCCCGGACCCCGCTACTAAGAAAGACATTCACTTCTTAAAATATTTTATATACGTAGGTGGAAACAGGGAAAGGGGCCAGATTTATCCTGACGGGAGCAAAAGTAATAATACAGTTTATAATGTTACAGCATCAGGTATAGTAAGCAAAATCCTACGAAAAAAGGGGGATAAGAAATAACCATGGCGGATGCTTTGGATGGATATCAAGTGGTTGATATAATCCCTTCAGAGCCGGAACTTCTTGTTTCAGAAGGCGAATCTATCAAATTGGATCAACCGTTGACAAGTAATCATAATGTAGGCGAATTTGGTCAGGGAGAAGCAGAAATAGTACTTCAAGATCCATTACGTGTACACGGCCTTTTGTTATTATTATAATAATAATAATAACAATAATAATAATAATAATAATAATAATAATAATAATAATAATAATAATAATATGTTTCTTTGCATTCCTTGAATCAATGAAAAAAAACCATCTTACCAAAGAATGAAAATTGTTATATATGGAAGGAGGTACATTCTGTGTAGAATGCTCCATTCCATCACCAATGGCAACCAAACAAGGTTTTTTTCTTTCCATCACAATGATCCATTCCATTACGTCTCCGATTCCTTCATACCAAACGCTACCTAAGTGTGAAAGGGATGCTCAAACACACGAGGAGTGATAAACTTTTCACCTAATCAATCACTTAATGCCATATCAACTCCTCTCTTCACTCCCTATTTTGTCCTCAATCACAAGGGCTGCTCCCCACATGAGGAGTCCATTTCTTTTTTTATGTTTTTTATTTCTAGAAATTATGCATTAAAAATAACTAAAACATATATTAAACAAAATAATATTAAATTTAATTAAAAAAATAGATTACATAAAATTAAAACTAGGAATATTAAAACATAAACCATAAAACTAAAAATTTAGAAAGCGCATGCAAATTATATTTTTTCGCAATCTTCCGTTTTCGGGCTAGAATAAACGGCAACATCTCGGGTGAAGTATGGTCGTGTGGCTTAGTAAACGTCTCCATAACCTAGTCATACAAAAGTTGTCACACCGCCTCGCGTTGTTCAGCCACCAACGGTATGGTGTCTTCCTTACGTTTCTTTTTTATATTCGGCAACTCTATCGCTCATTGCGTTGTAATGCTCGAGAACTTTTCTCCAAAAACTGTTTGATTTTTGTTGGTGGCCTTTTTGCTGTTTAAAGAAAAATGAACCTTTTGTTTCGACTCACTTGCTTCACCAACACCTTCGCTTCCACCTCATATCCTTCTTCGTCTTCGCCAATTTCTTCATCCAAATGTTGTGTTTCGGGACAATCTCGACATCCTGGTCTTCATTATCATCGTAGATCAAAAGCGAGCGCTCGACATTCTCTCTTGGTGATTGAATTGGTGAGCTCCTAAATGCAAACGGGTCGAATGAGTTTTGCGTTTCCATGGAGTATTCGTACATGCCGGGTGCGACCATGGTTGGGCCGTGTGGGTGTGAAATAATTGTGACGGAAAATTAGGTTGGGGTTGGGTGTTGTAAAAAGTCAGTTGTGAAGCTTGGGGGTTAAAATTCTGAGGTTGAGGGTATGTTGAATATCCGTATGGGGTTTGAAATGGCGCCTCGCCTCGTTTGCGACACGCATCCCATTGGGTTTGAACCCTCGGCTAGTGGAACCTTTTTTTTTCTTGGCTTCACCTTTGTTTTGTTTATCCAATGTAGAATTGTATTGAGAGTGGTGTGAGAATATTGAAATGTGTGGGTTTTAAATAAAAGAATAAGTTATTTTTTTTAATTTGGCAACGGTCCAATTTTAACGGATATAAATGCAACGGTTCATAATAATCATCCGTGTGTAGTCACCGTTTACAGGAGGGGGTGAGGGCCCTCTGGTCCATGAAAGCTCCGCTACTGCTCAAGTTGTACTTTTAATCTTCAGGCTTGAGTTCGTTTTAATTTTATAGCTTGATAGGTTAGTTTAATATGCATTCAATATTTGATGATTTGTTTGGTAAACATATATAAATATTATAAATATTATCCATTCATTTAGAGTCACAAACCTGATCAAGCTTGGTATGTTAAACTCAAACTTCAGCTCATTTATTAAATTAGCTTTAACTAAGACTCAAGATTGTTTAAACTTGTTTAAGATCAAGCTTTTAACTAGCCGCTATTGAGTAGTCACAAGTCGCAAAAATTATTTAAACCAGTGGTCAAAGTGAATCTCATTGAAATCTCATTGACATGCTTAAAATTGCTCATTTTCTCCTGGACACTAATAAACATAGCTTGTACTTTAGATGCGCAAGCTATAAATACATATTAAATTGACTGGAAATCCATGTAATAAAATGAAATATTAAATAGTTACTGATAAGAGAACTAGAAGTTATATACGCATTTTGCGGCAGGATTGTGGTTGTTTGTTTATAAAATTTAAACGTAGAAAAAAACGCACTTAACAACTATACATTTGAAAAGTACAAAAATGTATGTTGTAAAAGTGTATACATAGAATACCCAAAAAGAAATTCATAGGAAGTCGTCCATCATTTAATTTGGCCCGACTGGTTTCTGGGAAAAAAATTACGTCAAACGTAAACCAACTGAAAACATACATAAAATAAGCATGGAAACTTCTTATATTTGATTTGACATATTTTTTAATAAAATTTACGCGAAATATAAACAAACTTTAATTTATACCGACACGTACATAAATATAAGCACGTAAGAATTAGTGTTTTTTTTAAGTTAAAGAATGGTACGGCGCGTTGCGGCGGTGTCGGAACGTAAGGTGGCTCGGATTTATACCGTATGATGAAAATGTATTAAATTTGACCCTATTCGTTTCCAAACAAAATTTACGTCAAAACGTAGACCAGCTGAAAACTTAATGTATCTAACCCGACTCATTTCCGGAGAAAAAATAAAATTTACGTCAAAAAGTAACTTAAATTTATACCATATGTAACTAAAGCTAAACACATAAAACTCGATTACAAAAGTATTTAGAAAGTTAAAGGGTTGTAAATATCAATATTGAAAGTTGAGAAAACAAAAAAAGATTATGTCGAAATGTAAATCACCTTGAGTTTGTATCAACAATTAAATAAAAATAAACACGTAAAACTCGATTACAAAGTATTTAGAAAGTTAAGGATTGTAAGAGTCAATAATAAAAATTAAATGTTAAAATTATAAAAAAGCCACTGTTCACAAACTTGCAATATATGTATAATCTATTTACATAAGATATAATTTGGCGTTTTTCTTTGATTAAAAAACAAAATACAAAAAAGTGGGGGGAAATAATATTTGGCTCAAAGAAATCTAATTAAGTAGTCATATTGAATCTAATTAAAAATTAGTTTTAACCCTTCGTGTTGCGGGACGAGGGTGTAAAACCGTGTTACCAGTGTTGCAGGGTTCGGGAGGTGTAAAACCGTCCTAAATAGCAACTGAATCTCAACCAAAACTAGAAAAAAACGTCAAACAAAAACACATTTTTAACAAGTGACTCACGTGATGTAAAAAGTATCAAACATCGTGTTAAATAGCAACCGAACGAGAAAAAAACTAAAGAAGCAAATGTGACCACCAAACATTGTGCTAAGTAGCAACGAACGACGACTAAATCCTGAAAAACATACAACAAAAGCTAATAAAAACTAAGCTTGTTTAACGTTGTATGGCAAAATTATAAAAATGAACTTGCAAATCAAAAATAAAATAAAAATACACAACCTCAAAACGCAAATATATGCCATTATTCATCATGACGTGATGAATTAAATATATATATATATATATATATATATGAATGAATGATGAGTGTTGGAAACTTGGATGCATGCCATAAGTCTATAATTTTTTTTAATGGCAATGCTTAATCCCTCCTAATTTATATTTACATCAAATTTAATTCTAAACTAATGTTTGATTGAGATTGAACTTAAGACCTCCAATTAAGAGACAATAGTCTCTACCAATTGCCCTAACCCTAGTAGAGGGGCACAAACTGGGTTTTTTCAATACCTGGTTCTGGTTATGGAACTGGTTTCCGGTTCCTAGCATAAAGAAACAGGTTTTTCCAATACCCGGTTCCGGTTCCATAACCGGCTCCGGATACGGTTAGGTATCACTTATACCGGGTATTGAAAGAACCGGTTCTGGTTCATAGCATAAAAAACCATACAGATTACAGAGTATACCCGGTTCCAAATAGGGTTTGCAACTGGTTCTTCAAAAACCGTCAAAACCATGTATTAATAAACCGGGTATTTCAGGTATTGAAAAAAACTCCTTTGAATCTCTTATAGCTAAACTTTAATTTTATGTTGTAGACAAAGCATGCTTCTAAGATGGCTAAACTTTTATTTTTGTTGCAAGCAAAGCATGCTTGTAAGATGCTCAAACGATAAACAAACAATATGGAAGGGAATTATGGATTTTATTTTAAGGTTAAAACTTGAAAATATAGATATGTTTGTTATTTTGAGTTAGCTCACAATAAAGATTATAGATTCACAGTTCAATGCGTCACATATTCACATTCATAGTTTAATGCATCAAGTATTCACAGTTTGCTTTTATGTTATATCATAAGAAATATATTAGTATTCTAGGCGGGGTTTGGCTACAAAGTACGTTTTTCCTACAAAATGTACAAGGTCATAAAACACTACAATTTCAGCCATAAAACACATTCAAAACTCACAAATAACAGAGTGACGATCACTAAAACACAATATCCAAACCCTAACTGTCTATAAAAACTTCAAATACACCATCGTAGAACTATGAATATAAAATACAACATGATAATTAACATAAAACACACTAATGTTAGTCATTCGATAATCAAAGGCTTATCATCCAAAACACAACACAAAATCCACAAATATGACGTTTTAGTAATCTTCACTTTGGTATTTGTGGGTTTTAAGTGTGTTTTATGGTTGAAATTATGGTGCTTTGTGACTTTTTACACTTTGTAGGTAAAATGGACTTTGTAGCCAACTCCCACCCTTAGTTTTCTAACAAATAATATCACAATATTTCATTATTAAACCATAAAAAGAAAAACATATAACAATTAAAATAAACAGATATTCGGGTATTCAGAAAACCCGATTCCGGGTATAAAAAAAACCGGGTACGGGTACAACACGGTTCTGTGTATTAAAAAAACCCGGGTACAAAGAAGTATAAATCGGGTCCAGTTCCGGGTACGGTGTTTTACATAGAAATCTATACCCTATGCGTACCCGGTGGGTAGTATCGGGTACGGTTCCAGATACGAAAAACGGTTTTTTAAATACCGGGTCTAGTTTTTTTTTTTTTTTGCACCTCTAAGCCCTAGATTGGCAAAATAAGCCCATAACTATTCCGAAATCGGATACCTTTATACGATATCCATAACTTAAACGTGAGCCTGGCACCTAAGCCCTAGAAGTAGTAGTGGCCCAACCCCAATGTACACTGTCATCACCAATTACCATAATCCCGGCCATTTTCGGGCCAATAGCCTCAGGCCGCCGCTCTTCAGTCGCTAACGACGAGTTTCTGACTGAATTTCTTCACCACTCGCTTCGTGTACCTGATCTCATCCTACCGGATCGCGTCTCTCCTCGACAAAAATCTAAGATCCAGAACCTTCCGAAACTCGATTGCAGATTTCTGGATTCGATTGAATGTGCTGAGAATTGTGATGTGATTGCACGAACAGGTTGTTTTGAAGTTGTGAACCATGGGATATCAGATCAACTTGTTCGTTATGTTTCGAGTTATGGTGCGGGAATATTTGAGTTGGCGCCGGAGAAGAAGGCGGTTATGTCCAGATCTGGTGATCGGATGTACGGTTTTGTGGAGTTTTATGATGAAGAGAAGGAAACATGTGAAGAATTCGTGTGGTGTAGAGATGATGCTTTTAGGAAGAAATTGGATGCAGTTTTGCCTCATCAGATATCAAATTTCAGGTGATCTGCTCTCTAATATATAATAATAATAATAATAATAATAATAATAATAATAATAATAATAATAATAATAATAATAATAATAATAATAATAATAATAATAATCATCTGTTCTTGAAATCATATCATTCGAAAAGGTGGTGGTTGCGACCCAACTTCAACTTGTTAACCGTTTAGTGTTTAATCATCACATACAAATAATTTACAATTTCATATTCATAACAGGGATTGAGGTGTTAACATTTGCTAAGCAGGGTTTTCCTTTTTTTCCTGAATTCGAAGTCACCCAAACCCTAGTAGATAATAACCGAAAAACCCGAACCCGAATAACCCAAACCTTAAATGGGTCGGTTATCGGGTCACTTTTTCCCAACCAAAACCCGAATAAATAACCGGAACATTAATTGTCTTTTTTTATAGATATGATTTGATTTAGAGTATTTTGTATTTGAAATATTAAGTTTTGAGACTTTTTAATATTATCATAACCTATTGTTAAATAATGTTTGAGTTGCGATGATATTTTTTTAACAAGATAATATATTTTGTGAAAGAAAAACATTCTTTTTTTTTTCATTTTACATCTGAACCCGAAAACCAAACAACCCAACCTGAATAGCCCATACCCAAACTTTAAATGGTCGGTTATCGACTTATCGGGTCACTTTTTCCTAGACAAAAACCCGAATAACCCGACTTGAAAAACCCAAACCCGAAGAACACCCCTGTTTGCACGCATTACGCTTATGAACCGAGAAATAATTATATCTTTCAAAATTTCAAATCCGGATATTGAACATTTGCACGAATTAAACGCGAGAAAAATAACATGAATCAAGAAATTATCATATCATTTATAATTTGCAAAATTCATAAGACAAATTGAGACACTGAGCATTTGCAGTAATTAAACTTGCAGCGAAAATGTAGAGATCCTTACGTCCAAAATCGAGAAGATATGTGGAATCATCCTGAAGTTTCTGCTGAACAACACTCGTGGAAAATCACTTGATGATGATAAATCAAGCGAGAAACGAACTGCCGGATCCGTTTGCTACTTCTACAAGCACCATCAGGATCCAAACACAAACCATAACGAAAATTACCAAACGAACTCTTTAAAATACGACATGATTCGGATGCTGATAAGAGGATCTGAACATTCGCACACGCTATGTGTTCACATATGCAATGGATCCGAGTTTCATGTCTACTCGAAGAAGGGTTTGGTGTCGTTTTGTCCTGAGAAAGGCGCGTTGGTGATCACCATTGGTGATCAGCTGCGGAGATGGAGTGAGGGGAGATATAAGCATGTGATGGGAGGGCCAGTTTCCAAAGGTGGTGAAGGAGATGATTGTGTTTCAATGGCGTTTATGTATAATCCTCCACCTGTTCCTGTACCTGTGATTATTTCAATTGGTCATCAAGCTTTGTTTGTTTTGATTTTGGCACTTGTTTATAAATTTTTATTGTGTGATTAACTAAGAATGGTTTAAAGTGTGGTTGTTTGTTTGTGAACTTCTTTGTTATTTCTTTGAATTTGATTGTATTTTTTTTTTATTATTTCATAAAGTTTGTATTGATTGTTGATAATAAACCATGACATTTTACCATTATTGTGATAATTGGTGACATCTTAGTTTTATGAATGTGACTTGATGTCGAATTTACACCAACTTTTATTAGAATGGAAACTTTATACGTCAAATATTTTAATAATTTCATAACTTCAACACTAAACACCAAGGTTATACTAACTTTTACTTAAGATTTTTTCCTATGTGGATTGTGAATTCAATAGATACTAATGTGCGAAAAACACGTGTTCGAGTGGTGATGTTAAAATTTCCAAGGCTTGATTTCGATGGTTTGTATATTAGCATTCATCAGGACCGTCTCGAAAATCACAAATAAAATTTTGGTCCTGTGCGAGATAAAAAAAATTGGGCCCTATTCTCAAAAGAAGGCCCAGCAGCACCCCTCAAGAACGTAATCAGATTTTATTAATAATTATCTACTATAGAACAAATAACTTATCATCAATCTCAAGCTTACATCTTCCACTCTTTAGTGGTACAGTAGTACGTACATAACCTAACTAAATTATAAATACAAACATAAATTTATTTTACAACAATAAACAGCAACATATGCACTGCTTTTCTATACTACATATAAATTAACATTGCTAATAGATTAAAGCCTTTAATGGAATACATAATTATAAATAAACTGTAATAATTAAAGCCATTAAGTGGAATACATATTAGTAAAAGACAACGTAATGCTTGTTAACTGTGCAACATCATTGTATACCTCTCTAATGGTCTACACTCACTCAAGTCTTAGGCTATACGGTGTGGGGGTGTACCGGCCCCGTCGAGCCACGGCGCCGCCCCGTAACACCATTTCCGTAGGACCGTCCTACTGCAAACGTTTTTGTCGTGCCCCTTTTTCTCACGCACACGTGTGTATATATATATATATGTAGGTCCATCCCCCATTTCCCTAGGTCATCCCCTTTCGGCCCATCCTACGTGGCGGAGCATCCTTTGATGACGACCCTCCTCTACACCGAGTAGTCTTAGCATTCTTCATATTCTCCTTAAAATCTAGACTCTGTATTTCCTTCATTGCCACCATAGATTTCTTCATCTCATCTACTGAATCACTCATGTTTTTCAAACAATATGCCATCGCCTGCCATAAATGTTCCAATTTTCCAATGTGTATTTAAGAACTTATAATTAAAAGTTCCAAGCAAGCCATAAATGCTCTAATTTTTATATCAGCTTTACATTTCTATAGATCAATGGACGTTTTGAAACTTGTAGGAGAATACCTGGTTTCGAACCTGTATCTCATGTGTATTAATTGAAACGCTCAACCATCTGAATTATATCAACATATCAGTGGTTTTTTTATTTGTATTTAATTTAAATATAAAACAGAAAATTTTTATGGTCCTAGGAGACTTTGGGCCCTGTTTGGTGGCCCGCCCTACACACTCTCCGGGCCGGCCCTGGTATTCACCCTATGAAAAAAAAATTAGGTCAAAACATTTATAAAAATTATCACGTCGTAACGAAAAAGCCGGAATGTGAAAGAAAAAAACACAAAAAGAAGATAAACGAAACCTTGAAGAAGCGTTTGACAACTTATGCGTATATATTTCACTGACTTGAACTCACTTTTGAATAAAATTTACATTGAAACTGAAAGATAGATAAAAAAGAATGTTTTAATGATATATCTAGAATTTTTTAAAATTATTATATTTTAAAGTTATAAAAGAAAAAATAAAAACATGTACACGAGCTAACATTGTTGGTTAAAAAAAACAGGAAAAAACAAAGCAAAACTTTTGGGTGTGTCCGGTAAAGTAGCCTCTTCTTGTTAACAAAAATATTCTTTATGATGAAATACATGTTCTATAGTTGCCAAAGTTATTAACATGCTCTATTCTGATTATTGAGGTTCCCCAAAGTTAAATTTTCAATTATTAGAACTTGCCATGTTAACTTTATACAATTTGAAACCGTAAATAAAATCATGAAACTAATTATATTGACCATCTCTTTTTTTTCTTTTTCTAATTATAGAGCCAAATAATTTATAATTCATGTTCAATAAAAACATAAAATTTGGATTACGTAAGTGTCAATAAGTCATTTGATTTATTTAATTAGCTAAATACCATACTGATTAATTTGCTTAACTCACAAATACAGGCAATTTAGTCTTGTCTTACTGGACATGTTGTGAGTTTTAGCCCAATATAAACCAAGGCCCAACAGTGTATCTCACAGGTGACACAGCCCATTTCGAATTATTTTTCCAAAAACTGTAAGTGTAAGGTGATAAAACCGTATTTTCAACAACATTTGATACCAACATAATAAAAATCTGATATAAGAGACAAATTTTAAACATATAGTCTGTTAAGACCGGTTAGACTTAAAGCGGAAAACACGAACAAGTTAACGTTGTCAATGCCTAAACTGTATAGGCATTCAAAAAGAATATCCGAAAAATTAACCATCGTTCACTACCCAACAAAACAAACACAAAAACAGCTAAAACTACCATCATCTAGCGACCCGTTAGCCCTCAGACAAACGACCAGTTGATAAACATAAAGCAAAAGCAATACGCTTGGTCTTCCTCATTCACCACTTTCCATGCCACGGCGTGCTCGTAAGAAACCGGTTTCCCCATACTCGATATACATAAGCCCCCTGGAAGACACGCGAAGCCCTGTTGTATTATCTGTGGGAGCTCGTAATACAAACCTTTTCTTCCATTTTCATCTAGTATCTTCTCCAAACTGATATCTTGAAGTGCGACTACCGTGGTTTCAAGCATATCAAGACCAGCCTGATTTGCAAATGTGAAAACCGGCATCGCCTGCATCAAACCATTGTGGTTTAGTGGTCTAATAACATGACCAATATTACATAACTAACGAAGCGGTTGTTCAAAAACGGCTAACCTTCATTGAACAGCATATGATTGCATCCGTGTGGTGCCACAGAGATTTAAGAATCGAGTCACTCCCGTTATCCACACCTCTAAGTAGCTCCACACCCAAGTAGCACTTGTAACTATGGGAAATCCAACGGGCTAAAGTGTGGGCTTCGGGACTACCAACTGGTGCCTGAACACCTCGGTTTGGGGACTGGGATAATGCAGATGCCACCCTCTGAACTGATGATATGATGCTGCGGACATATTGGCGGGCCATAGCAGATACACTTTCTTGCATGTGACTCTCAAATGCAAACTCGAAAGCGATTGTCATCACAGATCTTGCACTAACAGTACCGACATCTCGATCACCAGATAATTTATTCCCGCTCCCTCTTACGTCAAGTGCAGAAGCAAGATCAAGGGTTTGATTCGGGCTCGAATCCCCCTGTTTGTAAATAACAGTTTATTTAGATGAACACAAACATTAACACTTTAAACATCTAAATGATCACAGTCTGAGGTGCAAATCACAAAGTTCTAACCTTGTAAGAATCAAGAGGTATGATGCGAAAACCGGAAGCCAAAAGTGGTGCCTCATCGGCAAAAGAAGCATCAACTGGAGCAAATATAAGCTCTGAACACATACCAACGGCCTTTTTGTCCGTTCCACTGCATAGCTACAATATTTACATGAATGTAATTAGATAAAGAAAAAATGGCAGAAAATATAAAATTGTGTCAAGTATATGTAAAATGAAAAAGAATAAACAAGAACCGTCAAACTACTTGTGCTTGCAGTAAAAACATGTCTCGACCCATTAACGCATCTTCGGGACAAAGCCCAACACCCTCTAGCTTTATCACCTCCAAAAGCTATATACCACAAAGAGGTTAATATTCTTCAAAATACGGATCGAAATCTCGACTGTATTACTTACAAATGAATCGATTCAGGTTACGTTTTCTCTAAAAGGTCAAACTAACTAAGATAAGAAAATTGCCGTTTTGGCCCAAATCCATTAGAAAATTTTCGTAACCCGCCCATTTTGCCACCTCTGATACTACAAGTTAATTTTTAGTATTAAATTACCTCTTCATGCTCGACTGTATGAGCAAGTGGAAGTATAACTTGACCCCCAAAATTACTGGCTCGAGCACCCGGTAGGTTACATGGACCAAGTTTGATCGCTGCAGCCGAGTAAGCATCAATATTGTTGTAGGCCCACTCTGAACGGTGCTCCCTCAAAAACCTAAGCAAAAGGGCTGGAGGAACATTCTAGAAAAATACACAAAATGTTAAGAAATTAAGTAAACGAGTAGACTTAAAATTCTTATTTCACATAAACCTTGGGGTTCAGTGGCTGACCTGTAAAAGCATAGATGCTTTTGCACACAACACAGCGATGTTAACAGACGGGTATCCATTTGAGAAGGAAAGATTCAATCCCATTAGCTTTTCTGGTGAAGAGTTAACAAGAATCGTAACATCATCTACTCCATCATTACTTGTTAATGACCATCCCTCGTCAGTAAACCCGTTTACAGCCTCATTAAATCCCCTAACAAGAACAAACAGGTCAAATGGATAACATAAACATGTGACAAAATTACCATTTACGTATCAACGAATTAGGTTAAGGTTATACTTCCAACAGGTCAAACAGAAAAAATAAAAAAAGATAACTAAAAACGAAACCAGTAAACGACTAAAGTATTATTGAGCCGATATAAGTTTTATAACCAAGTTTGAGGCACCAATAGTCAATAAAAACTCAGACAATAAGTGTATTGGGGCCTTGGTTTTAAATTGCGTGATGCGATGCGTTTGGTCCAGAAGTCTGACGCACGATACGTGTTGCGAGCGCATCACGTATGCGATGTGCTCTTTTCAAAAACATACTAAAATCATTTATACATAAGTTATAAAAACATACTTAAACAGAAAAAACTTGCGTAATAAGAAGATGAGAGTTGTGCTTTTTGGTTCAAATCAAGCATCTAAGATGTTTTTAGAACCAAAATAAAGTGTTTATGAACCATAAATTCTGATAAAGCCCGACCCACTAAGATATTAATTATTTAAAAAGCCCAATCCACTGCATAAATACTGAAAAAAAAACATAACAGAAATGTTGCATGCACCGGAGCGCAATATGTGACGAGCGCATTATGCGAAATCGCAGCAATATTCTCGCATCATGTAAACGCAACGTATCAGCTGCGGCGATGCGCTGAGCGCATCGGGCGCACTACGCATTATGTGCGCATCTTAAATCCAGGATCGGGGCAACACGACCAGTTTATTTAGTCTATATTCGAAACAGATCCAAAAGGTGTGATTTAGGTAGCTACCTGCTCAACCTCTGGCTAAGCGCTCTTAAAGCTGCAGGTCTTCTGCCCCAGTTAGGGGTACTGGCCTGAGAAACCTCCACAGCTATTTGCCTCAGTTGGCGTAACGCCTGTTCAAGAATTATTTAATCTTAAAATCCTCCAGTCCATACATAAATAATAAAAACATAGATTAAAGGTGTTACCGTCATAGTTGTTTTTTGGGCAAAAACAGTTGGTGATTCATACAACGGGCGTAGCACTTCAGGTACATTCCATGCCTATTTAGTAATACACATAATAATTCAATTTCAGAATCATTATACAAGTAAATAGTAAAAAGGCATCGTAAAATCCAATAGAGTGATTATTTACCTCTAAGTTCATATGATCCACAATGTTTATGATCGACCCGCCTCCTTCACAAGGTCTAATAAGGTAACCACTAGGCAGCATTTCTGCCCGCACAAAATTCGGCACAGACGGTATGCTTGGACCATTCTGGGTGTTTGTTACTGATCCTTCACAGACCACTAGACTGCCATCCTCAGTAACAGAAGTATAGCGCAACAACCAAAAGTCACGAGCCGTAGCCAAAGTTGTAGGGGCATAAAGCTACACATGAAACGAATTCAGCGTATAAGAAAAGGTGCAAAACATTCCCTTAACTAATAATTAACAAAAGGATCAAGCGTTAGTTACCTGCATGTACAAAAGTTCAATGGTTCCACCGTTGGCGGTGGGCAGAACATCGAGGACATCAACGGCTCGACAGTCACGGAACCAGGAGGGGCGATCCTTGAGGATCTCAGCAACCTGAAATTTGAATTTGAATTCACACGGGACATCGTATGCCCTCTGGAATTCTTGTCGCCCCTTCAACAACGCCGGCGGCCTCCACATCACATCCAGGATCATCATATATACTAACTAACACTTAAGATTTGTCTACACCACCACCTAGATAATTAAAATTTTCAAAAAAGGCCCTCACATTTTGTGTATGTTGACGAAAACAGCCATTTTCATACACAAGGTGAGACACTTGCTTCTGCAAACGATCATAAATGGAGAGCTTGTTCATAGCAGTCAGCTTCCGATTCACAGATTGAAGACGGGAAGCCTCTTTCCTTTGTTTCTCTCTGCATCTGCATATCGAAATCAAACAAAACATTATATACACTATCCCACAAAGACCTCACATCTTAATTTTGGGTACCCGAATGGACACTTCCAGTCCACTTAACCATAGTGTTTTCTCCCTCAAAACATGCTGGTAGCATCCAACCCACCTTCGGTTTTGGAACCAAACTTTGATTTGTTTGGGTTTGGGTTCAATGTTGGAAAGAATGGGACATTCACGAATGAGTTTTTGACGACGAACGGAAGTGGGTTTGGGGCACTCATGATATAGCCGCTCAAGGGCTTCAACCTGCTCGGGTGTGTAACGAACATATTTGCCGTTATCCATCTTTGCAGATCATAACTCAAGATTCTTCAACAAGCTTAAAACCCAATGGAGATCATTCAATCGTTCCTAGCCTCTGGAACATGTTGATACTGTGGACCAAAAAAGGTTTCATAAACATGATACTTGTTGTTACTCCGGGAAAGAAAAATATTAATGATGAAAGAAAGAAAGAAAGAAAGAGAAGAGTAAAGTGGCCATCTTGATTGATGTGGAGTTGTTGGGTGTCTGCTTGATATTGATTTCTTGTTTGTTGGTTTGCTTTTGGCTTGCTGCCACTGTTTTCCATTTGTATCTTCGGAGATGTATTTGAATCTTGGTCAAATTACGTTTTTACCCCTTAATAGAATTGCTTGAAATTTATTAATTTTATAATCTCAATTTTTTATTTACTATTTTAATTCATTTTATTCAATTAGTTATACAAGTTCAAAATCTCAATTTTTGTTTTACTCTTTTAATTGATTTTATTTAATTAGGTATACAAAAACAAAATAAAAAAAAGTAAAGAGTTATACCAAAAAATTGTCCAAGTAAATTAGAATAAAGTTTCAAAAAGTTATGAGAACAAAGTAAAATAAATTATACAACAAGTTTGAAAAATCCCCATGACAATAAATATATACAGAACGATAAGATTTAGTAGTTGTAGCTTGATGTCATTATTCTTGTAACCGAACTAGATCAAGCTTTTCGGTCAGACAATTAATACTTGGAAGCTACTATATAACTTATCTAGACGAGTCAGTTTAAATCACTTCCATTTAAACTTGGTTGGTAATCAGTTGAATTGAAGAACCCAGGTGGTTGAATCGTAGTTCAAAATCATTTACTCTTTATTATATGTTATATATTTCAATCTTTATATCTAAAATATACAAATAGTACCAAAGGTTAAAAGGTATTCATATGTTTTTAATTTAGTTTTATATATGATCTGTAAATTTCTTTTAATAAGTAATCTAGTATCTATAATCAATCTGATCAACAAATCGTTAAAACTGCTGGTTTATTGACTTTAACATAGAAAGTTACAGACATAGAATATCATTGTGATCTTTGGAACACAAATAAACTAAACATTTATTTGATTCCTAAAATTATAATTTAAATTTAATAATGGTTCACAACTTCTATTTATTGTTACAATTGTATTAGTCATTATTTTAGTATTATTACAAAATACTCTTTTAAAATTTACAAATAAAATAACTTGGTTAAAATAAATGTAGTGGCTTGATGATGGCACAGAAGGTAAATAAATAGAAAAAGAGGGTTTGAAAGAAGAGGGTTCATAATTTTTCTATTTTTATTCTTTTTAAAAAAGCATTGTCATATAAAATCACTTTTTTAATATCCTTCGGTTTTTTAAACTTTCACTTTCACCCCTTTACTTGCTCTTTTTTACTTCAACTCCAAGACCTTTACAAAAGGTCATTGGCTTTTACGAAGACTTATTTTGATTTTGTTGGAAAATCTATTTTTTTAAGTGTTTTTGTTGGAAAATTAATATTTAATTAGATTGTACATGGTAATAACACAAACAACCCTCGAATAGAGAAGATACGATCAATTTGGATCAAAATTTATTAGTACTTTGTTGGAAAATTAAATTAGAATGTGGATTATACTAATAGATTATTAAATGAAAAAAATAATATGAGGTTTTTATGTACTAAGTTTATTTGTTGGAAAATTAAATTAGAATGTAGATTATTCTAATACATTACTAATGAAAAAATAATATGAGGTTTGTATGTATTAAGTTTATTTTTGAGTTCTCTCAAAATATTACCGTTTTGGTTAATTTATATCAAAACTATGACATTTACTTATGTATTCACAAATTACATTTCCTAATTTTACTTTCACATAATACTACGCGGTATGGGGCATGATGCCCATACCACCTCTAAAAAATTGAACAATAGCGCCCCCTTCCATACCAGGGGCGGCATTGAGGAGGGCGCAATTAATGGTTTGTGAATGCAATAGCGAACAATAACGAGGCTGTGTGTGTGAGGCTGGAGGGTTGTAATGAAAATGAGGTTTTATCCTATAACTTGGTTGTTAAAGGGGGTTCTATAGGTGATATGACGTTGAAGTGATACAATAGAGCCCCTGGGTCTTCAACCATACCCTACAGCCTAAAGAAAAAAAACTTATCGTAGTTTATCATGGACTTGAAAAGTTGTAAATGTTTGACCAACATGTCGAAAGTGAAAGTAAACGAAATAAACTCTAATGCGAGAATAACATTAAAAAAAACCTTGTTCGCGCAAATTTTAGTTGATGTGAATTAATCAAAATTACAAGTTTTTTTAAAACTTGAACATGTAAGCTATTTCTCTCACAACATATTCACTGCCTTTTATTAAATACATCTACTTTACAAATTATTTGAGATTGTTACAAAACTTTTGTATCAAAAAACAATTGAAGTAGGCATGTAAATAATCAAACAAACTTGAATAAGGGTTTCTTTGTACTCGTCCATTAACTTTAACCGCACAACCAAAAACACAAACAACTAAACAAACGTAAATTTATTATTTGTTTTCGTACGTTAACAAAATAAAAGTGTCCGTGTTGATTATGTTCGCTTAGAATATTAATGTACAAACACAAAACTTAAACTTGATTTAAAATTTGAGTATGTTGACGGACTAATGCCTAAATTAGGCAATTTTTATTACTCATAACTAACAAATAAATTTAAATAAATACGTAAACAAACACGCATGAACGAAACTTAAATCAATATATACTTAAAGTCATGAACATAAACCAACTAATGTAAATGAACGAAAAAAGAAAATCAGAACATATATGTGAAAGTACATTTATTTGTTAAATAAAAGAAGTTTCCATTTAACAATTCATGAGAGTTTAATGAAGGCTAGGTTGGTTTAAAAGCATGTAGGCAAGAATTGAATATGAGCGTTGAACATTTAATAAAAAGGTATGAAATGTACGAGGACTAAAAGTAAGAGAAAGTAAAAATAGATGGACTTAAAGAGAAATAGGCGAATAATGAGGTAAGCTGGTGTATAATAAAACAAAATTGAAAGAAGCAGGGCCCAGTATGCGCCAGCATAACATACTCACATACATTGAAGTGACAAAGACATGACATGTTGACAAATGACAAAATGGAAAAGATGCGATGGGACTCTGTGAGTGCCAGACAGTAAAGAAAGGATACGGTAGGGACAGGATCAGTGATCTTGCCAGAATGCCCTTTGCTTGGCCGTTGGATCATTTACTCTGTATTATTTTCTTTAACGATGATCATAATCAATCCCAAGCACTCTCGAGTCATCTACTGGACCAAACGTAGTACTGTAAGAGTAATAGGAGTCCACCAATTTCGAGGAAAATCCGATGACTCACCCACCCGTATACACGACAGTGAAATTACCGATAAAACTCGTTTATCTCAAGGATTTGAAGTCAAGTTTCCCTGAGTCTTCTATCATTATCTACGAGTGTCTCACTCTGCACAAAGTGAAAATTGAACCTATATCTTTCGAGATAAATGCAAACCTTCTTATCACTTGATTTATAAATCATTGACGGATCATTAACTCCTAATTTACCCTAAACAATTTCAAATTTTCAACAAATGAAATCGTTTTATTAAGGTTCCTACCATTTACAATTACCGGTACACGGAGCACCAAGCTCGTACCCTTGTCGGGTATAATGGGTTCATAGGTACACTAGCGTCAAGGCGGGCGGGTATACATAGCGAAAACGAGCAAGTAGAGTTGGGTTATGTGGAAGATGGTGTAACGCCTCGCTTTTTCATATTTTTCTTAATTAGAAAGTGTAATTGTATTTCTAGTTATGGAAACTTGTATTCGTATTTCTTTTCCCAATCTTATAATCCAAGACTTTGATCGTAATAAAATTCATACTTGATACATACTTGTCTTACATGCATTCAATTGTTAAATACGTGTTTACATACAAACCGATACATGTTATACGTGCAAATACTCATACATACGTACTCGATACTCAAAATATACTTACATATATATTTTAACATTGAAAACATGACAAAACACCAACTTCTAGCATGAAATGAAGGAAAAACCAAGTTCATGGACTAAAAGTGACAAAAATCAATTAAGTTTCTAGCCCGGAGCCTCTCGCGCCCCGCGACCGTCTTCCCCTTTGCCTCTCGCGACCCGCTAGAGGGCTTGATCCGCAGATAGTTGTTTCCAACTCATGGATTGGGCAAATGTGTGTTTGTTAGTTGTGTTTCTTGCATTTAATGCTCACCTAACTCACCCTCTAACCTCAACTATAAATGTTCATCTCCTCTCACTCTCATTTTACATCTCAAACATTCAATTATCTCTCAAAATCTCTCTCTCAAGTGAGTTCTAACTCACCTTTACCTCCCTTCTTTACTCTTCTTCTTCTTACTACTTGGAACACCTCTAGAAGTGTTTCCATAGGTTTTCCATGAAAAACCAACATGGAACATCACCATGTTTGAGGTCCCAAGTGTAAGAAACTTTCCTTTTTAATTGTAACATTCGTTGTAAACCGGGTTTCAAAACCCGCTTCGTTAAAGTATGGAATTTAAAGTCTCGTTGCGTATTCTTTTATCATTTAATACGAGTTATTAATTTATAGTTATTAATTTATAGTTATTAAGTGAATGATGATAAATAAATGATAATAGTGTAATAAATAAAACTTTAAATAATAAAAATGAAAAATAAAGGGTCAACCGGTTTCGAACCCTGGTCCCCATCAGTCACACCCACAACTTATACCGCTACATTACACGCACATTATTGTTTAAACTTAGAAACAAATTAGACTTAAGATGAAACCCACAAGCTAACCTGCCAGAATCAAAGTTCAGAAACTGTAACTGCCGAGATTAGAGTAATGTTTGCAATTTATGTTTCCTCTTAAGGATTGATCGCAGGAAAAAAAAACTGTTATCAGACATCAGTTACCATCTCTAAATCATAACCGACTAAAATCAATTCAAATCATTGACCCATGATTGGGTCTTGAAACCGAAAATTTCAACTTGAATGGACACCCTATAAATACCCACTGAATCACCACTCAACACCTCGCCCACTCTTCCAAATCTCCACTCTAAAATCTCCGAAGAATCTCTATGTTGCATTTTTTACATCGCCGGAATTCATCATCGAAAAACCGGAACATTTCTCCAAGTTGGTATAATTCTCTTAATTCTTTTGATACTTACTGTTTAGCCTGTTATGATTAAAAAAAAACAATTAATCAAAACTGTTTAAACACATTTCAGTCGGGTTCAAGTTCTAGGTTTTCTTTTTGTTTTTGTGAAGAAGATGAAGTTTAAAAAGTATATTAATATAATTAAATTTGTTGTTTTAAACGGGTTAGACACACAGTCCAGTGGTGGACTGTGTGCAATCATAACACATATGTCCCGGGTTCGAATCGTGCATGACTTCGACTTTCAGAAATAAAATCCAAATTTTTTTAACCTATTCAAAACACCCCTCAATTAGTATATATAATTAATAGAATTCAGTGTTTAAATGGGTTAGACACACACCCCAACTGGTTGGACTGTGTGCACACGAACTAAAGGTCTTGCGTGCGATTCTGGATACTGAAACCGGTTTTAGCAAATTATAAAACCCTTTTTAATAAAAACAGAATATAATTAATCTAACTAGTATATATAAGTAATTAAAATCAGAGTTATTTCGGGTTAGACACGTAGCTCAGTTGGTAGAGCTGCGTGCACGTACACGGGAGGTCACGAGTTCGAACCTCACACGATGCCTGTAATAAATGAGATCCGACCGTTGACCGGTCAACCCTGTAAAAGGGTATTTTTTAACTATTTTCTTATTTATTATTATTATTTAAAAACCATTTAAAATACTTAAAAATACTTAAAAATAAGATTTTAAAGTTTAAAAATTATATTAATACCACAAAAATAAATATAAAAATTTAATAAAAAGCATTAATTAGAAATATTTATTTCAAATAAAAATTTATATATTTATCGAATTGTTACGTGATTATTTAGGTTAGTTTCCCTCGTCGGTTGAATACTAAGGCAATCGTTATCAATCCCAAGAAACGCACCTACTGTGAGTGAATCCTACAAATTCCCCTGTTTATCCATGTTTTGGGGTGTATCATGTGTCGTTTACGTATTTCGTTTTATTCAAACCTTTGTGCTATTACCATAATATGATCTACGTGTTATGTATATGTTTGTTTGTTGTTATATGTGGTTATATTTTGTCATTTCAGTGCAATTATTGACATTAGGCCCATCAGTTCCTCGTTGGATACGAGTTGAGCATCGCGTGCCTCATTAGATAGACTCCGTTTGATTGAGCTTTGATCTCACAGTTCATCATTTGTCATGCTCAGGTGTTCATTGTTTGACATTATGTGGTTTGTGGATAAATTTACATATACATTTGCTCATATTTGGTTTATGCACATTTTTATTTAAATAATCAATATAACTAATTCTTTCAAATGTTTAAATGAGATTCACTCGCCAACTTATGTTGACCCAAACCTTTATTTTACACATGATACAGGTGGACAGGCTGAGGAGAGGAACACTTAGGACTTGGCTTTGGAAGATGAATAAAATATGTTTTGTCTAGAACAACTTTCTTGTGTTTGTATGTTTTTATATGTTTGGATATTCTCTTTTAAATTTGAAATAATAAATATGAAACTTAATTATAGTAAATGTCATGAGCTTTGATGAAAACCCAATCATGCCCCAACTTCTATTTCTGCTGCGGGTCAGGGTGTGACATTAATAGGGTCTTAACCCACAAGTGTTGTATCGTTCCAAGCTTGTTCTTGAAACAAGACTTGAGTTGGTAGTGTGTGATTACTTGGAAGCCTTGGCTATCCTACCTTCAATCCACCACCTCACTTGATGATTTTGATTATTTTACAACTTTTATTTTCATTTTAACTTATTCATGACCATCCTTGTTGTCCTTGTGACAACTTGTGCATTGGTGAATTATACGAAAGAGGTTAAAGGAAGGTTATCCTCCTACCTCCATGCATGACTTCTATGAACTTCCATGATGTTTATGATCTACTTATTATGTATACTATAATATATATATATATATATATAGATATATATATATATCCACTAACCGAACCCTTTATGATAATCGAATGATTGTTCGTCATGGTACTAGGTTACATCACCTAAGTATTTAACTTCTCGTTACGATTCTAATGGGTACCTTAACCCATGAAAACACATCAACCCGAAGGGTATCATATTGTCAAAACGAGTATTAAGTCTAGATGGTTATTTTCTCGTATGCATACTTTGGTGTATATAAATTCCTAATCCTCCATTATCATCCAAATACTTACCAACCCACGTTTTCCTCTTGTAGGATAACTTGGTGATCCCCCAACTCTCCAAACTATTCACGGAAATTACCAAGTGGAAGCTTGCAAAACCGTGAGTACACTTGACCCATTTTCCTTTTACCCAATTTGGGTTGTAATATGTTAACTTACAAAATACACAAATACACACAACATACTTTATACACTCGATCCATTATACATGCTTATTGTTATGCTTAGGTTCATGCTAGCTTCATACATGCTTCTTGTCCTTAACTTAGCTAGCCCAAACTTAACATATATAGCGCTATAGGAGTAGCACCGCCTGTCGGGGTAATGTTAAGCTTAAGCTGATTCATATTCTTATTCATACTTTAGTCTCGTTACTTCGTATGATGAGGGACACATTCATTCTTGTGGACACTTGGGTTTGACAATTAGTATTGCATGCTAGCTTACTTTGTATACAATTACCATGTGGATTTGAGTAAATTCTTTTATACTTATGCTATGTTCTTAAACTTGTGTACTCGCCAATACTTTTTGTATTGAACTATACTTTTAACATGTTGCAGGTTAAAGATGTTGGATATGACGAATCTAGTAGGAACGCCTTAGAAACGCATCTGGAATGCTAGCTTTCTATGTTGTAATTTTGTTGAATTTGTTGTATTTGAATTACGTTGTATTTGACTTATGAAATGAAATGGGATTTTGAATTTAAATATTGTCGCATATAGTGTTATGATGCCTTGAGCAATCTATTTCATCTCACTCTGATGTTTCCGCCATTAGTTGGGGTGTGACAGATGGCACAGGGAGATTTGGGTTGCACGGGTTTGCAGCAGCGGCGAACTTAGGGATTTTTTAGTAAGGGTGTGAAATATTTTTAAAGATTTTAGGCCCCTTGGGATATAAAAAAAATTCGGTTCATATGAGGTCGGGTCATGTAAAACAAAAGAACATCAAGCTAAAATTTATATAATCATCAAAAACACGTCAAACGTCGTTACAAACATATTTAAAATGTCACCCTACGGGTTTGTATGTTCATCGCTCCATATTTTTCAATACTACAAAACATATAAATCGCTCCATAAGTTCATCGCTCCATATCACATGTAAATCGCTCCATACATTCATAAAACAACACTAAAATACTAAACATACGAATCGCTTCATAAGTTTATCGCTACATAATTTTCAATTTTATTTTTCAAGCCCTACTAATTGTTAATTACTTGTATCTTGTAAGTTGCAACAACCAAAATACTATATAAACAATAAAATCACCCTACTAAAGTCTAAAACAAAAAAAACATCAAAAGACATATAATTTCAAACCTTTGTACCTTGTATTGTTCGGATTATGGCGGGTTTAATGGTCGAATATTGACGAATTACTGCGAGAAATTGGGATTCGTGTTGTTGTCGTCGTTGCGCAGTGGGAAGCTGGGGATCAGAGACGAGAGATAGCGGAAGAAAGACTAAACAGAACAAGAAAAAGTGGTTTGGGTTAGGTTATTTTATTATACTTCAAATTTTGTTGGGTTGGGTTAAGTGGGCTTGGGCTAAATTATTTAATAAACTTGAGTGGGTTACAAACGTATAAATTAGGTTATATTTTTTTATAATCAGTGTGTAGGTTGTATTTTTATAAAAATCAGTGTTTATTAAAAAAATTTATAAATTAAAAATATGATTTTTTTCTAAGAGGAAAGGGCGGTTGAAAATTTTCAAGGGATGTAGTCGCGATTTTAGCAGAAAATTAACACTAATTTTTTTGGGGTGTGGCTGCCCACCCACGAATGTGGGTAGGTTTGACGGGTTCAAAGAGGAAGAGATGCAAGTTTTGACGGGTTCAAACAGGAAGAGATGAGGTATATTTTTTTCTAGGGGTGTGGCTGCCCACCCCCTAGTTTGTAGAAACACCTACGCAAGAAGATGCAAGTTTTGACGGGTTCAAACACGAAGAGATGAGGTATATTTTTTAATAAAACCTTATATATTAAAAGTTATATAGGAAAGCAAAAAATATATATCAACTAATGTCATATAAGTTGGTGTACAACAACAACATCCATAGTCTCTATAATCTATTCATAGTCAAGTTATCGACGAGGTTTGAGAAGGATGAGATGTAGATAAGTCTTACCTCTATCCTAAGCGATAAAGATGCCAGCTCTAAAGTATAGTCCAACCATAAAATTCAAATAAAACACACACATCCACTCGAAAATCAACACATAAAAACATAGGCTACATAGAGAGCAACAAAACACAAAAGCCCACTTAATAACCCGAAAAGCTAAGCATATAAGGCAAGAATCAAAATCAAAACAAAACCATCCACTAACAATCCTTAACTTTAATCCTATCTCTCCATGTTGGTACGAATAGCAAATTTCTTTGTGCAAATATAATTACCCTTTTAGGTTCTTTTAATATTTAATTACATAGATATCCTTGTGGTTTAACCAAAAATAACATATTTATGATCTAAGGATTTAAAGTTGAACGTTTAGCTTTTGTGGTTTTCATTTTGTAACACTTAGGGTACTAACGTCAACGAAGGTTAACTTTTATGCGAGGGTGTATGCTGAGCAGACTAATAAAGTTGTTGAGTCAAGTTCATTGAGATGTTTTGTGACCTGTTCATTAAGTAGTTTTACAGGAAAATCGAGTGATGAGAATTGATTAAGGGTTAATCGGCCATATAAAGGGTCGTCGACAGTTGGGTGGGTGAGCGGTCGCCTGCTTATTACAAAAGAATAAGAGTAAAATGTCATTTTCGTCCCTGAAGTTTGGTGAAATATGCCACTTTAAAACATGTCAGTTCATACAAATTGTTTAACCCCTGTTAAAATTGTGAGATTATGTCACACCCTACCATGGAGAAATATCGGAGTGTGACACGAAAGGTTTTCAAGCACGTGATTAATCAAACATCTAAATGAAATAACATAAGTTTGAATACCAAATAGTTAAGTGTTTACATCACCAATTAAATCGTTTCGAAAAAAACCAAAATTTTACATCTATATCTCAAAGTGGATGAGAAATAAACGGAAAATCTTCCCAAAAGTGGTATCTTCCAAAAGATGCATGCTTAAATATTTTTTCCATGACTAGTTATCAATTACCTGAAAAAATGCTAAAAATTGCCAACACAAAGTTGGTGAGCTCACAAATTTATGAGGCTCGAAGTAAATCGTTTGAGAAAATTTGAGAAACCATGCGCATAGCTAGTTAAATTCGTGAATCATCAAATCAATGCCTAGCTAAGACAATGTCATATATGACTAACATGAGCCTATAACCAACCTTGACTGAGACTTTTCCTCTACATTGTATACTCAAGACAATGAAATGTGGTTTGTCGAAAGTTCAAGCACTCTTTGTCTTTAACGGGTTAGCGCTACTAACCAAGAGTTGGGGCGTCAACCCAATAGATCTATTCGTGAGATTCCATGGCTAAATCCATAGCTAATGACATTATCCAAATATATTGGTACTAGTACTGGTATTCATGTTTATCTCTTTTGGGTGATAAATCGTGCCAGCATCGTACATATATTGTAACGCATTGAGCTAATACGAACCAAAAGTCCATAGTGAACATTTTTGTTTTTGTCCTCGATTTATGGTATAAGTTTCGTTGAGAGCGAAGTTGTATTAGAAATAGAGTATTAGTTTGTTATCGAAAGCTATACAAGTGACAGTGTTATATATGTATCATGACAAGCTAAACCAATTCTGACCCAACAACATTGGTACTGGTATTGGTATCATTGAAACTAATCTTGGTATTCATTTTTATTGTTTTCAATTAAATTTATCTTTTGGCTTTTCTTTTTTGGTTAGTATAGCAAGTGTTGTACCTTAACTTAACAGATCGGACCAAAACCGATTGAGTTCCTAGCGTATAGTGTGGTTGAACCTATTCAGCCAAACAATGCTGAAAAAAGGAGTTGTATTCAAACTAGAATGTTTTTTTTGTATCGTAGGCTATAGAGAGTGCCGGTAACGTACCAGTGTTGTGACAAATCGAACCGATTCCGACTGAACAACGTCGGTATTGGTAATGGTATTATCGGAATTGTAACCAATATTATTTCTAATGATTTGAGCTTGATGTAAAACACGTGTTGATATCTTTTTGTGTGTATCACGACTATATTTTTTGGTTTTCTCTTTCGGTTGCTAAAGGTAGTTCCGATATCATGGCAATACCATACTGAACTAAACCAATACTAACTGAATTTCCACCGGAAACATACAAGAGAATTCCAGTAGTTTCAATCAAAAATGTCGCTTGATGCAATTTAAGAGTGGGTGAAATAATTCACTATACTTGAGAGCAAAACCATATGTAAGCTCACATATTGATTCCTAACATTTTCACATCACTATCGGTTAAGAAATGACCAAATCAATCATGTTTAAAATAAAATAATTATGAGCTTTTTGTTTACCACCACTTGTAATTATATCCTACTTCCAAGAAACAATTCCAATGACGGTTAGGTGTCAATACAATATCATCCTAAAGAAATAGTGTCTAATCTAAGTTGATTTTTATTTAAAGCTGGTTAATAATGTGTAATCCAAGTTGATTTTTTTAAATTAGGTTAACATCATAGAATGCTAATATTACTTACTTTTGAATGTTACCTTAATAATCGTTCCTACTTTAAATATAGAGTTAAATGTCTGGTTGGTCCCTGTGGTTTGTAAATATTGCAGACTTGGTCCTATTGGTTTAATAATTACACACTTGGTCTCAGTGGTTGTAACTTTTAAACTCGGGTGGTCCTTATCACTAACTTAGGTTAGATTTATCAGTTAAGTGTGTATAAAATGACTAGATTACCCCTAAGATTAAAAATAACAAATTTATAAGTGAAAAAAATAAAACAGGGCCCACCCATCATCTTCTTCCCCTCCCCAAAATCATATTAAACCTAAACTAATCCAAAAACAGAGCAATATGGTAAACTATTTTAAGGAAACAGAGGATCAAGTAAAAACTAAGAATTGAAAAGCACCATCTTTATGCAAATTCACAAGAAACCTATATAATATTGCATTTATTTTTCACCAAGAACATAAGAACAATTAAGTGATTCCAAGATCAAAAAACAAGACTAGAGGGTCAAATGTTTGGTGGGTATGAAATTGAAGAAGAACCCATCTCAGATTATGCTCTGTAGTTGATAAGAACAAGATTCAATTGGGTTAAATGAGAGCACAATATCCACGTCATCTCAAAATCTCTAACCACCTGGCCCGAATCCAACGCCACCCCTGTCATTGGTCTGGTATCACCTGCAACTTTGACAATTGCGTCACCGGAAAAACGAACCGCATGTTCATGTTTTACGTTTTCTAGATCTCCATCTGGATTTGATCATTCTTTGAATCCTTTTTCAACCACGGACCAGATTTGATCTCAACGACAGTGTGTCCGGTAACCGAGATAATAACCACCTGAGCTCCGACGACATTCACTAAGGTCATCGCCACCACCGTACATTCATCGATAAAACCTAGAAACTCGAATCAGATCCACATTTCACGCTTAAAAACATCAAAATGGTTGATTTTTTATCACCAAATTCATAGTTATGCGTATGATTCAAGAGGATGAAGTTGCTGAAAAAGAGAAAGAAAGCTTCTGAAAAAGTGATGGTGGGTTGAAAGTGCAGGTGTTTTTATTTTTAATTTTTTAATGTTAGGGATAGTTTAGTCATTTCATAAAGACTTAACTGGAAAATTTAACAAATGTTAGTGTTAAGGACCACCCGAATTACAACCACCTGGACCAATTGTGTAATTAGTGAACCAATTGGACCAAGTCTGCATTTTTCGCAAACCTTAGGGACCAACCAGGCATTTAACTCTTAAATATATCTTTAAGTTGATCTATATTTTGGTTAGATAAGATCCGTTAAACGTTTCCCACAAAATCCATCCTTACTTCTGATTTATTTTTAATTGATAAGATGTATAATTTGTAATGATAATTATATATTTGAATCAAGCCTTATTAAAAAAACTGACTTTAATGCAGTTTTTTTAAATCAGATTTACAATGCGAATGATATTTTTGAATCTTGTTACCAAAAAAATGTCTTTACTTCAAACATAATATAATTTAAACATTTAATTACGGAAATTTATTTAACATGATCTTTTAATAAATATCACGTAGACCTAATTGTTTTTGCATACATGCCACTGGATGATTGTTATTTTAACTTTTAAATATGGAAGACATGTGTAATAAATTAGAGTTGAAATTTTACGATGTTTGTTTGTTTTTTTTTCTGTTGAATTATATTTCATTAGATGGATGCACGTGTTATAATGCCATGTTTGAGACTTTAACTCTAATATCATTATATATATATAGACTGTACATCTAAATTAAATAACTAGTGCTAATTTATGTGAATTTTATGGTACAGAACAAATAATAATGAAAATCAAACACTGAAACTATCGCTTATGGTTAACACAAATAAAATAATGAAATCGACCAGTGCAATGCATTTAAATACATACATAAGTTGCAATTTATTTGTTTGACTATTAAAGTTGACTTAGGTAAACACTTCATGTAATTTAAATTGAGAACATGAAAATTGTTAATGATGAAAAAAATACATATAATAACATCGATTGTTCATAAAAATATTACAAAACTTACAATGCTTAAAATTACTAAAATATATAAGCCTATTAAAACATATAATAGAAAAACATAACAAAAAACCCATTAACTATGACTCAAATCCTCTACTTTCCATCGTTCTTCTTCTATTATTTGGCCAGCCAAGTGAACCACTTTATTACCACGTGAAACAACCAAGCTGTTAAGGTGTGCAGTACACCAAAAAACAAAAGATAGAGCCAAACCAACAAAAAAAAGACCATACAATAGGATAAAAAAAGAAATCCACGTGTATTAGCCAAAGCCAAGCTGAAATTGCTCCAGTTCTCTTGATTGAGACCCAAAACTTGACTTCCACTCTTCCCCTACCTATACGCTTCATGTTGAATTTCCTCTTAGCACCCGTATGCTTGGCTTTTAATCTCCTCTAGCACCCGTACTACATGCAGAGCAACCATATTACTATTATAGATGGTTTTAACATGTGTTGTAATTAATGTAGGCAAGGTGTTCAGCTGGCGAATAAAAAACTATACCTGGTAAACGAATATGTAACCGTGGTCTGATTTTTGGGATGATGACGGTAGTGACGCATGGGCCTTGATCGCAAGCATTTTGTAACATTTGTGTAAAACGGGTTTTGAAAAACCCGCCTCATTTTTATCAATCAAAGAATATTTAATTTCGTCGTTTAGTTGTCTTTTATATTTTTGATGAGAATTAATGTTTGAAAATAAATTAATAAAATGATAATATAATATAATCTATTAACTAATAAAAATAAATCAACTAATTGATAATTACTTATAATAATTCAAAAAAAAATTTAATAAAAAAAAGTAGAAAGGTGGAACCGGGAATCGAACCCGGTTTCCCCCGGTCACACACACACACACTGCAAACACCACTGGACTACACACACTTCTTGTGTTTAACCTCGCGAAACAAAATATATGCATACACCCTCAGACCAGGCGGGAAAAACCTGCAACTACCAAGAACTATACAGCACGCGCTTTCCTTTTCGGCTTAAACCCTCCGACAACTGGCTCGACGCTATTTTTGGCAAACTCCAATCTATTAGCTGTCATCTCCGCAGCAGATTGGAAATCGTAGAATTCGGTTTCCTAAATCGAACCCCTAAAGCACCACTATATATACCGAATACCCACCCTCTTTCAGAATTCGCTCACTCCCAACTTCTTTACGCGCATTCTTCCTCTGCCTGCTCACCGGAAAACACCGGCTGTTACCGGAATTTAATCGCCGGAAGTTGCGGTTCATCATCCTGTTTTACGGTAGACCCCTATGCGTCCTTTCTTTTTTTTAATTCATTTAAGCATCTGCCCACAATTGGATTAGAATGAATCGGTTTTGATTCAGGCGGGAATAATGTTTGGGGAAATTTCTAAATGAAGAAGACTAAGTGGGGTAGTGTTCTTATGTAATTAAATCCTACGTTATAACCGGGTTAGACACACAGTCCAGCGGTGGACTGTGTGCACATTCAAACACACGTCCCGAGTTTGAAACTTGCAACTAGCACCGTTTTCTGTAAACTTTTTAAACCAAACCAGATTAAGATCCACAGAGGTGTTAAGTACCATACAATTTCTATATCTTACGGGTTAAGCACCCAGCCCAACTGGTTTGGGCCGGGTGCAATCTAACCCCAGGTCACAGGTTCGAATCCATGCTCTCACCTTGGTCTGATCACCTTAAACTCTTTTAAACAAGTAACCATTTCTGTACAAACTTATGGTGTGTATAAGAATAATTAAAATCCAGAATATGTCGGGTTATACACGTAGCTCAGTTGGAATAGCTGCGTGCACGTGAACGTGAGGTCTCAAGTTCGGATCTATACATACGCATGCCTACAACACATCGAGCCGGTCTGACAGTGACCTTGTCAGACTGACAAGATTTTTATTATTTTTATTTTATTTATACATTATTTATTTCCTTTATTTTATTGTATTTAGTTCAATTCTATTGTTTTTGTTATTATTTTAATAAAAAAATCTAATGGAAGGTTAAAAATATATTTCTTTTAAGGGTTTAAATCATTAATACAACCCACGAAAATAACCTAAAAACCGAAACAAAGGATCTTAACCGAAATATTAAATTATTTATTTATCAAGTTATCACGTTCTTATTTTTAGGTTAATACTCTTTGATCGGTTAAATTCCTAACTCGTGCGCTCTCATCTTCAATCAAGATTACGCACCCACGGTGAGTGAATCTCTACAAATTCCCCGTTTTAATCACGTTTTGGGGTGTATCATATGTCGTATCGTTTCTTTATTTTATTTAAACACTTGTACTTATATCATTTCGTGATCAAATGTGTATTGCTTGTAGTGTGGTTTATATGTGGATACATTTTATCATTTCAGTGCACTCATTTCATTAGGCCCATCAGTTCCTCGTGGGATACGGGCTGAGCATCAGGTGCCTCATTAGATCGGCTCCGCTCGATTGAGCCTTGATCTCAGATACATCATCATTCATGTCATATATTCATTCAATGTGGTTTGTGATTTGTTACATTATACATTTGTTCACATGTGATTATGCACAATCTTATTTAAACAACGATAAAATTGATTTACTTAAGTGTTTTATCAAGGTTCACTCGCCAACTTTTGTTGACCCAAAATTTCCTCTGTTTTACGCATGATACAGGTGATCAAGTTGAGGAAAGAAACACTTAGGATGGCCTAGAACAATAAACAAGTTATTTCGTTGGAACAAGCATTTAGATTATTATTTGTGTTTGTATGAAATTTTGTTGGATATTTAAATTTTAATTTGAATTTAAAAAATATGAAACTTCTTAGTAAATATCATGAGCTTTGGTGATAACCCAATCATGCCCCGACTTTTATTCCGCTGCGGGTCGGGGTGTCACACATTTTAGCACCATCTAACATAACATCTGTAAGACTAAATATTCTCTTTCTAGAAAACGGATCCTCCAATGTTTCCTTTATTCCTACAGCTCTTATATATGGTTATCTAACTTCAACAAAAAAAAGTGTACAAATTAAACAATTAGAATGTATAGAAAAGGAGATGTTAGTGTTGAATTTATAGCATAAACATAATACGATGTGGACAATTTGGCAGTTTGATAAATGGTGTAAATTCCTATAATAGTCAATCTTGTACTAGCCATATATGTGTACAACATGCATGTCTACATATAAAAGCATGTTCCTTGGTAGCTCCCAATCAATAAAAAGTTAAACTTGCACATTTACTTTAGTCCTATCTTTACCTAGACAACTCGTCTTCTTTCTTAATAGAATATAAATCTAAGCTATAATAAATCACGTTCAAATGATAATACAATACCTTTTGATGCAACATATTGTTCTTGGAAGATTGCAAGCTTTTTTGATGTTGTCGTATATGTTCGTATAAGTCTAGTTGAGCAATAAATTCCACTCACCTCAGTCAAGGCACAGTTTCTTTCAACCTCACTGCATGTTCAAGGAAAAAAAATACCCAATCGGTCGACCCGTTTTATGCAATAAATGTTTTAATATTCCATTGATGTTCGGTACTTCTCATAGCGTTATAAGAACATTCACAATGGAGCTTTTATTCTATATAGTATAGAGAAAAGCGTAGAAGAAACAACAAACACACCACCACATTAGAATATTTGTAATAGAAAAAAATATATGTAGAGAAAATAAAGTATACCTCTATATTTAGAGGTTCATATTTAACCCTATATATTTTTGTTGTGAGTGTAGGAAAGAGAAAAAAAAAATAAAATAAAGTATTTTATATAACTGAAGGTATGAGAACATTGGTTTACCTTTTTGTGCATAGCTCTTACTGAATTTCGAAGATCACCTCTAAAGCCAACTGATAAAAACAAAGGAAAAAAGTAATGAGTTGTAAACAAAAGTGACCACTAAAATTTAAAAAAACTAAAATTTTATAAGTAAAGGCATGGGATAGAGTAATCGTAAGTTGTAATACGAACTAACCAAATAGCCTACCTTAACAAACTCTATTTGTCAAATATTATAGAATCCCTAATTAAAAATGACAAAAAAAAAGTTTTGGTTTGTATAAAAACACCCTGTACTCATGTTTCTTTGTGTCACTATGCGAGAATGTCATTGTTAATCATGATTTTACAGAATTTGGGATCAAATCATGAGAAGCATCTCTTTAACATTCTTTATGGATCATCTTGATTATAATCCATATAAACTAAGAGTGGAAAACATAGTGATATGATTTGACTTTAGGGGCATGTAGAGTAGCACTGCTGCAACTTTGCGAGTAAGTGACATCTTGGGTACTCATCAATCATCATCCATCAAAGTGTTGACATCAACAAAGAGACTAAGCTCATGAAGTATATGAACAAAAGCAAACGTCATCACTCCATATTAATAAATTGGAACATACCAACATTGGTATTATTTAATTAATCAATGCATATAAACCCTTGATCTAAATTTTCTATTTCAATTAACTCTCAATAGGTCCAACAAACAACTAGCCGTGAGAAAAATAAACAAAATTTGTAAAAGATAATGCGTTGAGGAAGTGGTTACCTGCAAAAATACAACCATGGCAATTTGAAATTGAGAGAGCAGTTACTTAAACACATCTCATACCAACTTTGATAGGTAATAAATCCAATTCCAATTCATATAAAACAAAGACTCAAAGTGTTGATATTGTAATAACTGGTTACCCATCACAGATCTTCAATTTGTACACCTGAACTGAAAAGACACACCGGTTTTGAGCTGATTTGAAGTTTATAGTTCTCATATTATGAAAGTGGATGAGGATTTGAAAGAAAATATAAGCACATAAAAAAAGATAACTAACCTCAGAATTGCACAAAATCAAATCCATATGAACCCTTTTACCATCATCTTTTCAGGCCATCCCGTTTTTCATATCTGAACCATTTATGCTTCGAGTAAATTCCGATAGAGATCGGATAATAATTCTTCGAGGCGTGATTGGTAATATAGATTTGGGTTGACTTGGGGATGAACATGATCTTCATGGATGCGATTGGATGAGAAGCAGAGGTGCGAATGAAGTTGTAGAAACCCTAGGATGTAAATAATGATTGTTTCTAATCCGGGTTATAAAGTTTAAATACCCCTAAACATCTCGACCCAAATAGAAAATACGAGTATTCCTAACCCGTGCACCAACGGGAAATGTAGTTTTGGCGATAAAATAGAAAATAGACGCTATACGTCCCCTAATTATGAACTTTATTAGGTAGGATAGATTTTTGTATTTATAAAATTTTCATTACTTCATTAACTAACAATATAAAAATAAGTAAGAAGCTTCATAAAGAACTGATGACTTCGGTGAGAGTTGATAAGCACTTTAGAACCGGGTTGAGTATTATTACTGTGAGCAAGAATTGCAAGCTTGTGAGATGACTAGCAGGTACACAAACTTGTCTTATTCTGTTTTGCAAACAAACAATTTTCATTATTTGACTTATATAATACATGAGGCTAACTACTAACATAATATGTTATACTTAGAAGTTTAGTGTATCATTACAATAAAGTTTGTTTCTCCGATATATATTTATATTGCTTATTATAAAGATTTTTTAGTAAACTACAATTCGAGTCCCTCTGGTTAACATCGGATGTCACCATGAGTCCCTACTTTTCTAATTTGACCAATCAAGTCCCTTTGGTTGTTCAATTTTATCATTTGAGTTCTTGCTAACAGATTTGGTTAGTTGACCACTAGTTAACCAGGGTAAAATTGTCTTTTTATGTTGAATATTCGGGGTGCTATTGTCTTTTGCATTATTATTATTAATATAATTGATAAAGTCCTTAGCTACAGTCCATTTTTTTGTTTTTCTACCACAAAAGTGTTGAGTTTTTTATTTTGTTTTAAATGAAAGACAACATAAGTTATGTTATTGTTATTGCCATAGAAGTTATCTTTATATCAATTTATCCTAATAAAAATGGTAATGCTGATAATAAGTACAAGGAAATTTATGGTATTTGATTTTCAATAGCGTATTTAATCTTTATTAAAATAAATAATATTTGTCGTTTAGATTAGCCATATTCGTGCTTTCATTAATGATGTGTACGATATGTAGGGGGGTGTTCAAAAATTTCTGGATCCGAAACCGAATCCGAAATATCAGAAAGTCCATATCCGAAATTTCTGATATCCAAAATCCGGATAATTCGAATTTTCAGATTCGGATGTGGATTTGTAAAATTTTCGGATAGCCGGATTATCCGAAATCTAATATTTTTAAAAAATATATATACTATATGAGCACTGTGTTTTGTTTGAAATATAGTAAATAATTGGATTTGGATGTAGATTTATAAAAGTTCGTTGTTTTTGACGTTGGAAATTTGAAAAATCGAATATTTGTTTACTTTTAATCTATGCACGAAATGAATTTTTGAAAACTTTTATGAATTCGGATATCCGTTTGGATATCCGAGTCTGTATCCGAAATTTCAGATATGGATTCGGATATTAATATACACCATCTGAAAACCGAATAATCCGATCTTGAACACCCCTAACCATTTGTGATGATTTTTTGACAAAATTTTTGTTTAAAGTCAAACAGGTCAAATACAACTGATATTTTTGTTATGTACCGTGGCGAACCAAACTGATTTCGTTCGAAAACTTCGCTAGCTATATCATCGTTCATTTTTATGGTTACCAAAATATTTTTTTAAAACAATTTTGTATTAACAAGAGTATCTTTTTTATATATCGTAAGCTATAGAGACTATTAATATCATACTAGTACCGCATGAATCGAACCGGTATCGTCCAACAATATAAGTACAACACTGATTCCGAGCGACATCAGTGTCGGTACTAACAAAATCATTATTGATATTCATTTTTATAGCTTCCCATTTTTTAGTATCGCAAGATATAGCGAGTGTCGATATTGTCACACCCCAACCGATGGCGGAATCATCGGGGCAGACGTAATAGATTGCTCGAGACTTCATAACACTAAATGTGACAAGTATTTAATAATAATATTTCATTTCATTGCTAATGGTTCAAGTACATGAATTGAAAAACAAAAATACAACAAATATTGCATGACTAATCTATAAACATGAATTTAAAGTTTGGTGCGTTTCTAGTCCTTCCTATCAAGTTCCATTCGTCATTATCATCATAGAAGTCCTGCAATATGTATTAAAGTATAGTTCAATACGAAAGTATTAGCGAGCATACAAGTTTGAATACTAGCGTAAGTATAAAAGTTTAAACGAATCCACATGGCATAATAGTTAACTTAAATTATCATACAATACTAGCATGCAACTATACGTGTCAACCCAAAGTTTACCGCTAGCGTAATCTAATCATAGCAATGACTATACCATTTTGTTTACTTAACATGACCTCACGAATACGGGTGGTGCATTACTCCTATAGCGCTATACATGTTAAAGGAGGCTTCAAACAAGTTAATGACAAAGCATTGCACATGTAACGATTCTAGCATATATGAATTCTAGCATAACGTATTAAGCATGTATGACGGATTGTTTGTTTGTAAGAATGTTTGAAAGTGTATGTGTGAGTTTTTAATAAGGAATAAGTATTGTAAGCAAAAAGTGTAGAAAAGTAAAAGGGTCATGTATACTTACAATTTTGCAAAGCTTCTCGATTATCCGTGTTTTGGCGAGTTGATGTGAACATGAGAGTGTGTGAGTATTCGGAATGTTATCGAAGGATTCAGATTGGAATTTAAAGTACAAAAGTATGTATACACAAAGTAATTATCTAGTCTTAAACACTCGTTTTTGACACTATAAATCCTATATGGGTTGATGTGATTTCATGGGTCAAGATACCCATTAGAATCGTTAACGTGAGGTTCAAGACTTAGATAATATAACTTATTACCATGACAAATAACCATGTTGATCATCGTCAAGGTTTCGGTTATGTGTATATATATATATATATATTTATCGTATAGTTTATACAATAATTCTAAGCTAAGTCTATAAAGGATATCATAGATTGTCATATAAGTCATACATGGAGGTAGGATGATAACCATCCTTTAACCTCATTGTAAGATTCACCAATACACAAATTATTACAAGGATAATTCAGATGGTCATGAATGAAAAGGAAATGTACCATAATTACTATACCAAGTAGCCAAGTAACCTTTAACCCGGGTGAGCCGGCACCGACATAGAAAGATTTAACTAAGTGTCTGAGGCTTGATGGGGTTATGTCACTTTCAAGCTAGCAAACCACTTGGGATAGCAATTGTAAAACATTAAGTGAGGTGGTGGAATGAAGGTATAATAGCCAAGGATTCCAAGTATTCACACCTATGCCAAAACACAAGTCTTGCCATCAACTTTATAGCAAGCTCGAATGGTTTCATCACTTGTGGGTTGCATAAACCCTTGCAAAAAACAGAAAGTTTAGAGGTGTTTACACCTCTTAAACTCATAAGAATCTATTCCTAACAAGTCTCATAACCTTAGATAGGTTTAAGAGCAAGTAGGCACAAGATTCAAACAAATTTTAATCAATAAAAACAAGATACAAAAGTATAAATGAAGGCAAAATTTTGATCCTACTTTGGACCTCAAACGTGGTGAGGTTTCACCTTAGTTTGCCAAGGAAAGCTTGTGAAAACCTTCCTAGAGGTTATCCAAGTAGGAAGAAAGAAGAAAACATAAGAAAATAAGAAGAAAAGTGAGCTAAAACTCACTTAGAAGGGTTTCAACTTTCTATAAAATCTTGGAAATTAAAGAGTAACCAAGAAGATTTGAGAGTGACTTTAGTCTTTGGAGTGTGTTTAGGAGTGTATGGAGGCTTGTATTTATAAGTGGGGATCAGGGTTTGGGAGTTAATGAGTTGGGTGGTGTAACGCCTCGCTTTTTGTACTTTCCTTAATTAGAAAGTGTAACACCCTGTAAAATCGTGTCCAATAGTATAGTGACACGTGTTGTATTTTAAATATAGTCTGATAAAGACCAATAAGGACTAAAGGCGTAAACATGCTCAAATTGAGCCTCTGAGTAACAGTCCGATGTCAACATGCATAAATAACAGCCTCTGAGTGACTGATATGTCAACATGCTTAAATCATTAGCCTCTGAGTGACTGATATGTCAACATGCTTTGAAATTTGGCCTCTGAGTGACTAATATATCAACATGCCCAGCCTCTGAGTGACATCGGAATCAACATGCTTATAATCCTTTGTGAAGTCCTAACTCTCATACGTGCCAAATATTGGACGAGAGAGTTCAATTTTGTAAATATGTGAAAGTTGGATAATGGAGGGATTAAAGTGTAAACATGTTAATTTATACCTCTGAGTGACCTTTCAACGAACCGAGAGCTCGACAATGTCCGGGCATAATCCCGGGTATGCCAAGTATTGGCTAGGGATGGCTAAAAGTGCCAAAAAGGTGTTTAAAAAGGGTTTTTAGAAGCTTTATAAAGTTAAGGGTTAAAAGTGTCAAAACTTGAAACTGGCCATATGACGGTCGCGGGCCGCGAGAGACCTGGCCTGGGTCTCTCGCGGGGCGCGAGAGAGGCTCTGTTGCAGAAAGTTTGTCTTGGCCTCCAAACAAAGCTCCAAAAACCATTAAATCGAAACTACAGACTTGTAATCAGCTATTTCACGTTTTGGGACACTTGTAAGCTTCCTCTTACACCCCTAAACACCTGGCTTCACCTCCTTTGAGTTCTCAAACTATAATAAGTGATCAAGTTCACCATTTGAACTTGCACCTTTCTTATTTACACTCTTCTCCCTCCTCTGGAAGTTCCTATCTAAAAGGAGCAACCAACATAGTTCTTTTGCACCTTAGGAATCACTAGTAAGTGTTCCTTCCTCGTGCATTTTCATTTATAGGCTTTTATAGCCAAAACTCAAGCCTTTTACGGAAAACACTTTGACTTTCGGTTAGGACCATTACGGTCCAGCCATTGTTCGAAGTGAACATGGCTAAGTGATCATAATAAGGTAGGTGTTAGTCCCTATAAAGGGCACTTCCTGAAGATCACGTTTGATAGACCAATTGACGGGTCAAAATTACGATATTAAAAAGTCAAACAGGCCATTTTCGGAAAAATCATAAATTAATCTTATATATGTTATGAAACCTATTTTGACACTTAAACAAGTTGGTAATAATTATTAGAACATGTAAGAACATGTTCAGCTCGTCAATTTCAGTTCTAGGTGGGTTCGCAACCGAAAGTCGCGAAGTTTGACTTCTGCTTTGACTTTCGATTCTGACCCGATTTAGATTAGTTACCTACTGATCTAAAGTTGCATTATGATCATTATATAATGTAGCATAACCCTATGGGGTTACATTACATGATCATAATCAGAATCCAAGTTTATGCGCAAGTTCCATAGTTATGCCATGTTTGACCAAAATGTCCTTTTTGCATAAAACAAGGTTTTAAATAGTAATGAACTTGAAAATGAGTTTTTTACTGATGTAATATTATAATTTGGATTATTTGAGATGTTAAACCAAGTTATAAACTGAGTTTTCAAGCTAGTCCTTAAACTATGTCGATAAATGGCGATTTTAGCCTTGTGGCTCACAAATAGTTTTAATCAAATCTTATCAAGGTAAATCTTTTACCTACTGATATGTTATATTAAATAACATATCTAAGACATTTTAATCTGACCTTAACATCAGTTTTCGTGAAAATTGCATAAAGACACCATTTTACGACATAAGCGCCGTTTAAGCGTATAGTATGGTTTTAAACCATATTAATTGACAAAGACTTGTTACCTACTGATTTTAAAACTTATTTTAAACATATTTATAGTAGGTACATGTTATAAACTCAGAATCCCAAATAATTTACAAACTTTGTGTAAAATGACCAAAATGCCCATTCGGTGCATAGTTTGGTCAAAAAGATAATTTACACATATAACTGACATCCTACTGATATTATATCATAAATAAATTATTTTTCCAGAATACTTATGATTATAAACTTAAAATATATTCAAGTTCCTTTTATACGGTATATAATTACCGAAATACCCATATAAGGCATAATTTCGTTTTAAAACCTTAACGGGCATAAAAGTTGATATCTTACTGATATCTTAACTTATTTAAAATATAATGGCATATAGAACTTGTCCATGACTTATCCGGTTACCCATTATCGCTTATAAGCGTACGGTTGATTATACGTAACTAGTTTATGGAAATTAACCGAAACGGGTTTAACCTTGTCATTTAAATTTCAAAATCCAGAATGTTAATTGTTAACCCATATTATGCAAGTTAAAGTACTTGTCGGGTTTAAACTACATTCTATCCGATCATCGTTTAATTAAGCGTTATACGTATTGATCATGTATACTACTCGGTCTAAGTCTATGACTTAAAATAAAGACCGTTAGTATTAATTGGTTAGCTTATGCCATAATCCAGACTAGAGCCTTGCCAGTAAATGCAACCTGCACGTTAGTACTTTTGTATACGGCTGAGTTATTGAAATTAAAAGAAGAGTAGCTCAAGTAAATACTCTCGACTTATTTTCCCTATACGGGCTTGGGATACGGTAAACTATTATCACTTGGTCAGAAATGGGATCAATCGAATGCCGGATTGTGGCTAGTAAATCCGCATATTCTTTTTTAATCATTTTTGTTTGATAACTTAAACATCAGGGGTTAAATTTCCGTGTCCTGGATATCCTCGGCTCATTAGATTAGTTAATGACCATGACCCTAGCGCGGGGTGTAGGCATACACCTGACAGACGCTCAAATGCAAATTACCCAAGACGTTGGGGATAACTCCTCTCTGAGTTCTAAAGTGGTGTGTATTTAATCATGTCTCTGTCTCTGTACTGGGCCCTGTATGTATGGACAAACATGTGAATCTGTTAACAAGGTTACAAATTAACTTCCCAAGTTCTAAAAGATTTTGTGCCCTGTGCACTTAAAACCATTTTAAAATGTTTTCAAAATGAGTCAGTTGGGTGTATTTACCAGCGAAAGCTGACGTATCGTCCAAAGACTAAATTGCAGGTACAATACGAAATAGGCCGGAAGCTGCTCGGTAGTGATTAAGAGGATATTGCAAATCCTTATATCTCCCCTAAAGTCTGTTTTGTATTCTTTCTTTGTACATTTTATGATCCGCCTGTGGATCTTCTATTACCAGCCTGTATATTATTTTGTATTTCCGAACATTTGGTTTGTAATAGTAATTTTACTCCAAGACTTCCGCTGTGCCGTGTTTAATTGTCTATGATGTTATCAACTGACGTCACAATACTCCCCACCCGGGCCCACCGGTGTATGGATTTGGGTTGGAAATCCGGGGTGTGACAGGTTGGTATCAAAGCCAACATTTGAGAAAATTAAACACTATCCTTCTTGTGTTTAATCTCAAACTTGCACAAGCACATTCCTTAGACTTCCGAGTCTAGGCATTGACCTAGGATTTACTCATTACATTATTAAGTTATTAGTATTGTTTTTAAATTGATTTCTAACAGGAAAATGCCGCCACGTGTGAGAGGAAAAAGTGGAAGAGGAAAAGGTCCAATGAGAGGAGGACCATCGGGGCGCATCCCTTCTCAACCTCACAACTCAGATTCATACCAAGAATCAGGAGATTCGTCTGGCAACCAGCGGGACATTCTCATAGACACTCGCCCTGACATTTCCAAAATTCTTACGACTCTCACCACTCCTATTATTCACACCATTCTTACCATTCCCATCATTCCTATCATGAAGTATTTAACCCTAACAACTATTTTAACACGCCTCCAGCCGATCAAAATCAGTTGGACTAGCCCAACCCTATGGACGAGGACTCGGACCCGGAGATGCCACTGTCGGGATCGAATACGCATCCTATAGAAATTTCGAGCGATTCGAACTCTTAGGTCGGTTCGCCCTACCAAGGTCCTAATGAGTGGGACCAATATTAGAATCAATTCACCTTCGCCCACACTCCTTCTCATCATTCTCAACCACCCCCAATACAAGAAGATGTCCACATGGAACCGGTGGACCAACCTCAACCACCACCAGAACCACCAAGGAGAAAGCGTGAAGCACGTATGTCGGTACGTGCTGGACAAAGGTCGAGATCGCTGCCACCTTTGCCCAATTCCTACCCACAATTCAAGAGGACCCACAAATGGGTGGACCCTTTAATACCTCACCAGTGGTGGAACCAACACCAACACCTACATTTCAACCACCACCATCGGGTTATACTAACCCAATCCCCATATATCCAAATATGTCTGGATATGATCCCTTTAACCCATCTACACCAGTAGACTATCAAGCATGGTCGCAAGACCCATATATGTAAGCAGTTATGCATAATGCACTTTACCCGTCTCCTTTCCCACCTGCTTATCCACCGACTGGATATCCAACTTATGGGTAACAGTATCCGGTTATGCCACAACCACAACCTCCGCCGCCACTTGAGGCCATTAATGAGGCCTTGGAATGGATGAAAGAAATGCAACAACAAGCGGAGAAAATGGAGAAGAAGACAAATATGTTCTTCAAGAAACTCTCCAAATTGGTCAAGGGAAAGAAGGACGAGTGAAGTCTCTTCTAATAATATGTAGTCCCTGCGAGGAAATTGTTATTTCTTTGATCCCTGCGTGGACATTTTTTATCTCTTTAAAGTCCTTGCATGGACATTTTATTTCATTTTTCTAGTATTATAATCTCTATTTGAAATTTAATGAAGTATTTTGGATTTATATATAGGTGTATTCATCCTCTTCAAAACGAGCGTCTCGATTTTACTCGAAATTTATGCTCTGCGATATAACTCCAAAAAGATCTTAATGGTTTTGATTAGCCAAGTGGCACAGACCACACATTTGGCCAAATTATAAATGATAGCTAAGTACGAAGGGGTCTTCTATCAGGATAGTTAAGGGAAGTTATCCTTCTATCCAGAGGTGGTGGACTTAAAGTTCAAGCCTCCAAGTCGTTAAGGTTAGTGCGACCGGGACTAATTAATCGACCATTAAGGTACTCATATATTAACATTCAGAAATGTTCATACTCCTGGTAGTGTGACTTGAGGAACCACACTAACCTTCAAGGTAATGGACTATGTCCTAACCTTATATAGCCTATGTGATCAAATTTGATCCCGACTAATATCATCAGTGTGATGATTAAACATCCATTAGTAATGTATTGCCCTTGGGGCTATGATTTAAACATCCATTACTGATGTATTGCCCTTGGGGCTATGATTAAACATCCATTAGTGATGTATTGCCCTTGGGGCTATGATTCAAATGTCCATTAGTGACAGGCCTATGTGCCATATTTTATGTCCATTAGTGACAGGCTTATGTGCCATATCTTATGTCCATTAGTGACAGGCCTATGTGCCATATTTATGTCCATCAGTGACAGGCCTATGTGCCATATTTTATGTCCATTAGTGACAGGCCTATGTGCCATATTTTATGTCCTTCGAGGCAAGCCTATGGGCTAAATAAAATTGTCAAATTATGACAACGACAGTTGTGACAATGCGATCCACTGTCCAATAATATACGGACTATGTCCAAATTGTAATCTGCCTTTGATGGTCCTATTAAGACCTAGGCCAAATATAGTTATGTTAAGCCTAAGAGTTGTGATGTTATTCACACTAGAATAGGCAATGGATTGATATATCCAATATTTTTAAAGATCAATATGGTTGACAAACCATGTCTAAGTGAAGCTTTATTGGTGTATAGAAACCAAGGCTTAAAGATGGCTAACTCGAACGAGGCACAAAGTAGCCACCGGAATGTTGAATCTAACAAAGCCGAAAATAGAGATATCAATAATGATAATTTTCAAGCTCGCATTGACGCGGCAGTTGAAAAGGCCATGGGAAAGGCCATTGAAAGGCTTAGAGAATCGAGTGCTACTCGATCTAGACCCTTATCTATTCCACCATCTTTAGCTCATAAGGAGAGCTCCGTTCACTCTTCGAATGCGAAGAGTGAACCAAGGAAAATAGATTTTGCTGAAAGGTCCCGTTCTGTCAAGATGGATGTACCTATAAGTATTTCGTCTCCTGCAAGCCACGGGACTTTAATGGGGAAAAAGGAAATGTGGAAGCTCTAAAGTGGCTAGACGAGTGGAAACGATTGTAGATAACAGCAATTGTGCTGATAAGGATGTGGTCAAGTATGTATCACAGTCCTTTAAGGGTGATGCCCTAATCTGGTGGAAAGCATGATTCAGTCTATAGGTAAAGTACACCTGTATAATTTGGGATGGTCCAAATTTGTGGACCTTGTTAAGGAAACCTACTGCCCACCCCATGAGGTCGAGAAATTAAAGACAGACTTTTTGTCTCTTTCCATGAAAAACCTAGATTGTCAGAAATATGTTTCCAATTTCAATTCCCTATCTAGGTTAGTTTCCTATTTGATAACCCCGGAGCCCAAACGCATTGCGCGTTTTATTAATGGGTTAGCGCCCGAGATTAAGGGCGTGGTAAAGGCTGCTCAGCCTACTACCTATAAGTCTGTTGTTGACCTATCTCTCTTCCTCACCCTTGATCTAGTTAGATAAAAGTCTGTTAAGTCTGAAACTGACGGAAACAGGAAGAGGGAAGATGACAACTCCCATAGGTTTAATAAGAAAAATAAAGGGGGATTTGGGTTCAAAGGGAACCAAGGCAAGACGGCTGTAATGCCAACATGCAAAACTTGCAACCACAGACACTAAGGACAGTGTAATATTTGTTCACAGGCCAAACCCTGTGGCATCTTTAAAAGAAAGGGGCATAAGACCCTAGAATGTAAGGATCTTAAAGATGCCGTCTGCTACGTCTACAATGAAAAAGGACATATTAAAACTAACTGCCCTAAGGTTCTTAAGAATAATAATGCGAAGGCTGGAGAGGCCAAGAAGGGGAATGCTCGAGCCTTTCAGATCACTGCAAGAGAGGCTGTTAATGACGACAATGTCATAATAGGTACATTCCTCATTAACAATATTTATGCTAGGGTTCTCTTTGATTCGGGTGCAGACAGATCTTTTGTTGATCATAAGTTTAGTAAACTATTGAACCTGCCCTTAAGAACTCTAGATAAAACTTATGAGACAGAACTTGTTGATGGAAGTTTAGAAACAACATCTTCTATTCTTGATGGATGCTCTATATCCATTAAAAACATTTCATCCCTATCTCTCTTCTGCCAATGAAATTGGCGGTGTTTGATGTTGTCTTAGGCATGGATTGGTTATCTCACAACCAAGCCCGCATCGCCTGTGATAAGAACCTCATCGAAATTAAAACCCCATCTGGTGAAAGGATCACCATCCCCGGAGACTCACACTATGGATTGCCAGACAAGGTGTCGTTATTTAAGGCATCTAAGTGTTTGAGAAAAGGTTGTGTCATCTACATGGCACAAGTCACTATAAATGAGCCTAATCCAAACATGGAAGACCTACCAGTTATCTCGGAATATTCAGATGTCTTCCCAGAAGAATTACCAGGTCTACCTCCAGACAGGCAAGTGGAGTTCATGATTGATATTATACCAGGGGCAGCACACGTAGCTAGAGCTCCATATAGGCTAGCACCAACGGAAATGAAGGAATTGAGGACGCAGCTAGACGAACTCTTGGAGAAACGCTTTATTTAGCCTAGTTCCTCGTCTTGGGGAGCTCCTATTCTGTTTGTAAAGAAGAAAGACGGTTCGATGCGAATGTGCATCGACTACCGAGAACTGAACAAGTTAACAATCAAGAATAGATATCCTCTGCCCAGTATCGATGATTTATTTGACCAACTTCAAGGGGCTAGCTACTTCTTCAAGATTGATTTGAGATCCGGATATCATCAATTGAAGGTTAGGAACGAGGATGTTCTCAAAACAGCCTTCAGAACCCACTATGGTCACTTTGAATTTTTTGTGATGCCTTTTGGGCTCACAAATGCACCAGCAGCATTAATGGATCTCATGAATAGAGTCTGCAAACCATATTTGGATAAGTTTGTCATTGTCTTTATAGACGACATACTTATCTACTCTCGTAATCAAGCTGATCACGAGAAACATCTTAGGTGCATCTTGAGATTCTTAAACACAAGTTGAGAAACGCTCCTGTTTTATCCCTACAAGAAGATGTTGAAGATTTTGTAGTCTACTGTGATGCATCGCACACTGGCATGGGTTGTGTGCTAATGCAAAAAGGCAAAGTGATTGCCTATGCATCAAGACAATTAAAGGTGCACGAAAGGAATTACACCACCCATAATTTGGAATTGGGTGCCGTTGTATTTGCACTAAAACTGTATGGCACGAAGTGTATTATATACGCAGATCATAAAAGTCTCCAACATCTGTTCAATCAGAAAGAGTTGAACATGCAACAACGTCAATGGATGGAAACGCTTAATGACTATGATTGCGAGATTCGCTACCATCCAGGCAAGGCAAATGTAGTTGCTGATGCCTTAAGTGGCAAGGAACGGGCTAAACCTATAAGGATTAACGCCAAGAGCATTGAGCTCAGAAATAGCTTAAGCGAGAAGCTATCAGATGCGCAAAAGCAAGCCTTATTAGAGACTAATGCTCCTAATGAAGGATTAGGTGGAACTGTTGATCAGTTAGCGCCTGGAAAGGATGGAATCCTTAGATTCAATTATAGAATTTGAGTTCCAGTCCTTGGAGGACTTAGAGATCTAATCCTCCGAGAAGCGCACAACACGAGATACTCAGTTCACCCGGGAGGTGACAAAATGTATCAAGATCTAAAGAAGAATTATTGGTGGATGGGTTTGAAGAAATCCATAGCCACCTATGTAGCCAAATGTCTGACGTGTTCGCAAGTTAAGGCCGAACATCAAAAGCCGTCAGGACTACTACAACAATTAGAAATTCCCACATGGAAATGGGAAATGGTAACTATGGACTTAATTACCAAGTTACCTAAGACCAAAAGTGGAAATGACACTATTTGGGTCATAGTGGATAGACTGACCAAGTCAGCACACTTCTTGCCAATTAAAGAAACATATAATTCAGACAAATTGGCTAAGTTATATGTGGACAAGATCGTGTCCCTACACGGTGTGCCGGTATCTATCGTATCTGATAGAGATACTAGATATACCTCTCATTTTTGGAAAAGTTTCCAACAATCTTTGGGCATCCCTACACGGTGTGCCGGTATCTATCGTATCTGATAGAGATACTAGATATACCTCTCATTTTTGGAAAAGTTTCCAACAATCTTTGGGCACACGATTAAATTTTAGTACGGCTTACCATCCGCAAACTGATGGTCAAAGTGAGCGTACTATTCAAACTCTGGAAGACATGCTTAGGGCATGTGTGATTGATTTAGGTGGAAGTTGGGATGACCACTTACCCCTAATAGAATTCTCCTACAATAACAGTTATCATACGAGCATCAAGGCTGCTCCTTTGGAGGCCTTGTATGGGAGAAAATGCAGAATGCCCGTGTGCTGGGCAGAAGTTGGGGAAGCCCAACAATCAGGACCATAGATTGTCCTGGAGACCACGGAAAAGATTGTGCAAATCCGTGATCGTCTCAAAGCTGCCAGGGATAGGACGAAGAGTTATGCTGATAAGAGGCGTAAATCTCTTAAGTTCTAAGTAAGGGACAAGGTCATGCTAAAAGTATCTCCCTGGAAATGTATGATGCGCTTTGGAAAGAAGGGCAAGTTGAGCCCAAGATATATTGGACCATTCGAAATAGTCGAATGTGTCGGCACTGTAGGGCTTATAAGCTCAGGTTGCCAGAGGAGCTTAGTGGAATCCATGATGTATTCCACATATCTAACCTTAAGAAATGTCTAGCCAATGAGTCGCTAGAAATGTCGCACAAAGATGTGCAGATAAATGAAAACCTGAGGTTCGTTGAGAAACCAATTTCGATCATGGATCAACAGGTTAAGAAGCTCCGAAGGAAAATTGTAACATTTGTAAAAATTGGGTTTTCAAAACCCGCTCCATTTTGTAATCAAGTACCAAGTTATAAAAGTTACATTAAATATTTATGATTATTTTGAGTTAAAACGATACATAATTAATAAATAAACTAAACTATAAAAATTATATTTGATAAAAAGTTAAAACAAAATAAATAAAAAAATTATGAAGCTGCCGGGACTCGAACCCGGGTCAGCCGGTTACACATCAAAGCCTTAGCGCACACACACATCACCACTCCGCCACTTGTTTGTTTTCTGTCATCTTTAGGAAACAAATAAGTTTTATGGACTAAGGTAAATCATTCGATTTTTACAAATTGTAACTGAAATCGGTTATCAAACACCAAAGTCGATTTGGATACTCTCGATTCAGTGAGTATAACCGATAAACGGACGATTTCAATCAATGCTGCCATGAGTGTAACTTGATTTCGGAAGTAGATCGGTTTAATAACCGAAAGTTGTCAATTCTCGAACTACTTCAATCATAGACCCTTCCTGCGACTCAAAACACTCCGCAAAGCTTTCAATTGCATTTCCGCAACCTTACAGTCCACCGGAGAAGCTTAAATCTAATCGCCGGAAAAATTCTGCAAGTCGCCGGAAAACCGGGACTCACATCCACACGGTATTTTCTCGACTCTTTCTGTTTCAATCATGTGATTAATCAGTCACTAACACAACTCCACCATCAGAATCGATCCTAGTCAAGGTTTATCGAAAATCTTACCTTCGCCGGAAAACTCCTGAAACTGCCGGAAACACACCGTGAACGGGTATGATCTCCCAAACTTCTGTTAAACCTTGTTTAAGTGACTCAACTTCTTAAATAATCGAACAAAGCTGTTAATTGGTTTCAACAGCCGGAGTTCACTTTCAGTACCGACAAACCTCTGCCGGAATTCTGTGAACAACATCAATCGGTATATCTTCTTCCCCAAACTTTCTCCATTCCTTACTTTTAAATTACTTGTAATGTCTGAAAAGCGTATAAAATCAACGAAGAAGATGAAGACGCAATACAACTTAAGACTAATTAAAATCGGTATTTTAAACGGGTTAGACACACAGTCCAGCGGTGGACTGTGTGCAAAATACACACGCACGTCCCGAGTTCGATTCCTGCTATACGCACTCCTTCTATAATAAAAAGCCTTTTGTTTAAAAACTAAACCGGGATAACTCAGTTAATTATTAAGTATAATAGAAACCGAGATAATAACCAGGTTAGACACACAGTCCAGCGGTGGACTGTGTGCAACATGAATCATACGTCGCGCGTTCGAAACCCGTCACTTGCACCGGTCCGTTGAATTGAAATGTTTTTGAAATTAAAGAGAATTTCGGATTAACCGAATAAGTGTATAAGTATAAATAAAAACAAGATTATTTCGGGTTAGACACGTAGCTCAGTTGGTAGAGCTGCTTGCACGCGTACGGGAGGTCGCCGGTTCGAGCCTCACCCGGCGCAAACTAATACGCTGACCGACCGGTCAACGGTCAACGCTAAATAAACAAATTTTTTTATATTTTTATTTATTTAATTTAATTTAAAAATCAATTAAAAATACTTAAAAATAACATTTTTAAAAATAGAAAATAGTCATAAACTCACAAAAATATATCTAAAAATTTCATTAAAATCCTTAATAAAATCCACCCATTTAATATATTTTTCCGTTATTATTTAGGTTAGTAATCCCCGTTATTCCGCTCATCTAATTCGTGAGCATATCACCATCTCCAATCCAACGCACCCAAGGTGAGTGAATCTTACAAATTCCCCGTTTTAATCACGTTTTGGGGTGTATCATGTGTCTTTGTATATATATATTATAACTAAACCATTGTGCATACATCATATCATGAACATGTGTATTCAGTTGTTGCTGTTAAGTAGTTATTATTGGATGCAATTTATTATTCAGTACATGCAAATTTCATAGGCCGCCGCTCCCCATTACATTATGAGCGTTGAGCATGTTCCCCATTTTATTATGCGGTTGAACCTGGCGTGCCCACATACGATCGGCTCCGTTTGATTGAGCCTTGATCGCACAGACATTTTCATTTTCAGTACATGCAATACGATCGGCTCCGTTTGATTGAGCCTTGATCGCACAGTTTCATTTATGTTATTTGCAGTATGTTGTTGGTATGTTCATGTATGCTGTCATGTGTTATTGTATGTTATAGTTGTGACTGCTATTTGCCATTGCTTGATTATTTACATTTGCTCATCTATGATTATGCACTAATTTTCATTGATAAACTAACAATTAATTTATTAATAAATGTTTATCTAATAAGGTTCACTCGCCAACTTATGTTGACCCAAAAACTCCCATTTTACATATGATACAGGTGAACCAGCAGCAGCTAGGAACACATAGGACTTGGACTAGAAGAATAAAACGTTTTAGAGTTGGGATTGTTATGTTTGGTTTATTTCCTTTGTATTGAATGAACATGTTTGGATATTTGAAAATGTAACTTTGACTTTATTAAATATGAAACATAATAGTAAATGTCATGAGCTTTGGTGATCACCCAATTATGCCCCGACTCTTATTCCGCTGCGGGTCGGGGTGTGACAGATTGGTTTCAGAGCCATGACTATAGGGATATAGGATAGGTTATTAGACCCTTAGAGCCTATACTATAGTCGATTAGAAACTATTAAGATTTTTGTGTGTTACATGCCAAATTTCATGATGTTTATATGTTTTATGTTAAATGTTATATTTGATATTGTGCAAGCATGTTCATAAGTATGTATTATTATATAATGTCTATCATGAATCGTATGCTCATAACATATCACATCCATGAAAGCACACACCACATCATGATTGCTTTTACAATGATTTTCGTGTTTTCAAATCTCATCAAAGTGAGTTCTCATGACGGGCATGTAGTAACTGGAAGGGTACCAGTACCGGTAGTCGGAACGTCCTGTCTAGGCTGGCATTCGTATAAATCCAAAATAAAGGACCAGTTTGCCTACCTGGGGACTAACGATGAGAGTACGAAGTACCTATTAGGCCAAAGCATGCTATACCAAACGTCGTGTGAGCTAACCCCACTTTGAGTTGTCATTGTGTCTACACCTGGACACGTTCCGACCAAACATCTCATGAACATATTTTGTGGTTTGCATTCGGGGGATGCGAGTGTTGAATTGCCAATACTAATGTGAATCCTACCAAGCCAATAGCCATGGGGGCCCACATGACTATGTAGGTGAAGGTATGGGGGACATTTGAGGCCCAACATGAGCGAACCCAAGACATCCTATGGATGTAGTTGCATTATTGATATTTATGTTATTTTCATTTTCTTAAAGACACATGACACCTAAAAAGACACCATAAACTCACAATCTTCTCATTTTATGATCCTGTAGATGTCGTCTAGACAGCAACGAAGGGGTAAAAGATCGGGAAGGTCTCAGGAACGTTTGGCCACTCAGATCGCGAAACAAATGGCCACGATACTTCCTGACATTGTGGTCCAAGTACAACAAGCCCTTGCTACAAATCCTACTAACCCTCCCCAACAACAGGACCAGAACATCGACAACCCTCCTACCAACAAGTGCTCTTACAAACATTTTAAGTCCTGTGATCCTCCTAAATTTGAAGGGACCGAGGGTGTCACTGCTCTCCTACATTGGTTCGAGGAGATGGAAAACACCTTCCTAAACTGCGATTGTCCTGAGGATCGCAAGGTTCGATACGCCACCGGGAGACTACTTGGAGTAGCTCTCACTTGGTGGAATACTGAGAAAGGGAAGAGGGGAACTGAAGATGCGATGGCCTTAAGTTGGGAGGAGTTAAGGGAAATTATGACTAGGCGTTTCTGTCCTAGAAGTGAAATTAAGAAGTTGGAGGATGAATTTCATGCTCTAAAGCAAAAGGAGGGTGATCACACTACCTACAACAAGAGGTTTTTGGAGTTGAACCAAATGGTTCCAAATCTGTTCACACCAACCTATCGTCTGATTGAACATTATATTCGAGGACTTCCCTCGAAAATCCAAGATTCAGTTCTCAGCGTTTCACCAGTAACACTTGAATCTACTATGGAGTTAGCAACTGAACTGACCAAAAACCGAATTCGCAACGGGAAGTCCAAAGAAGAGAAGAAGAAAGCCCCTGTTGAGGGACAAACTTCAAACCACCCCATTCCTTCCTCTAAGTTCGCTAATAAGAGGAAGCGCAACACCAGAAATTTTGCAGTTACCCAAACTAACACCCCTATTCCCGCTGCACCCATTACTCAAGTCACTCCTTCACCCGCACCATACAGAAGACTCTACACATGCCCTTTACCAAAATGTAACCGTTGCCAATATCACCATTCCCCTGATCATCCTTGCCAATACTGCACCGGCTGCAGACGCGCAGGACATACTGTTCAAAACTGCCGCATGCCTCAACGAACAAACCGCCACCAACCTTTAACCCAAACCCACCAACAGTTAATGGGTCAAGCACAACAACCCCTACCATTTCCACCCACCCAACATTTAGCCCAAACCTACTACCAACCCAATTATCCTATGGGCCAACCTATGCGGGCTTGCTTCAATTACGGAGACCCCAGCCATTTCAGAAACACTTGTCCAAGGTTGGTAAACATTATTCATGCTCAGGCCCAAGCCAACCCAGTGAATCAAGCGAACCAAGCTCCTCCACCTGCAAGAGGAAGAGCTTTCAATATTAACGCGAACCAGGCCAGAGCTGACGGCAATGTGGTCAACGGTACGTTCCTTATAAATGGTAGATATGCCTCTATGTTATTTGATACTGGTGCGGATAGAAGTTTTGTGTCATTAGAATTTGAACCTATCTTAAGCAAAAATCGGGATAAGCTCACGGAATCCATAACGGTAGAAGTTGTGGACGGGAAACCAGTTTTATTAGACTCTATTTTACGCAACTGTACACTCACCTTAAACGACCACGATTTCTCAGTCGACCTTATTCCTATGAAGCTGGGAAGTTTTGACATCATAATCGGTATGGATTGGCTCAGTCAACATCAGGCGGAAGTTGTATGTCGTGAAAAATTTATTCGTATTCCTCTTTCAAATGGTCAGACTCTGCGAATCATTGGAGAAACCTCGTCGAAAGGGCTCAGCTTAATGTCCTGTCTTCAAGCTCAAAAATATCTTCGTAAGAATTATGTCGCGTTTTTAGCTCATATCATTAAAAAGGGAACCATGGAGAAGAAACTTGAAGACATTCCTGTAGTAAAAGACTTCCCACAAGTTTTTCCTGACGACATTTCAGGACTTCCTCCAGTTAGAGACGTCGAATTCCGTATTGATCTTATACCTGGTGCTACACCAGTTGCAAAGTCTCCATATAGGTTAGCCCCCTCTGAAATGCAAGAGCTAGCCAGTCAATTGCAAGAGTTGACTGACAAGGGATTCATACGTCCTAGCTCGTCGCCTTGGGGTGCAGCTGTCCTTTTTGTAAAGAAGAAAGATGGATCTTTTCGTATGTGCATCGACTACAGAGAGCTCAACAAGTTAACCATCAAAAATCGCTATCCTTTACCTCGCATTGATGATCTTCTTGACCAACTACAAGGTGCCAGCTGCTTTTCAAAAATCGATCTTCGATCTGGCTATCATCAACTTAGAGTGCATGAAGAAGACGTCCCTAAGACTGCTTTTCGAACTCGTTATGGCCACTATGAATTCATGGTTATGCCGTTTGGATTAACCAACGCACCAGCTGTCTTCATGGACCTAATGAATAGAGTCTGCAAACCTTATCTTGATTGATTTGTTATAGTCTTCATCGACGATATTCTTATTTATTCAAAATCTAAAGCTGATCATGAGCGTCATCTTCGACTCGTTCTTGCACTTCTAGAAAAGGAAAAGCTTTATGCCAAGTTCTCCAAATGTGAATTCTGGTTAAAATAGGTGCAATTCCTCGGGCATGTAGTCAATAACAAAGGAATACATGTTGACCCTTCAAAGATCAAAGCAGTTCAAGAATGGCAAGCTCCACGTACACCAACTGAAGTAAGATCTTTTCTTGGACTAGCTGGCTATTATCGTCGGTTCATTTCAAACTTCTCTCGCATTGCTGTGCCACTCACGGCTTTAACTCATAAGGGAAAACCTTTCATATGGGGACCCAAGCAAGAAGAAGCTTTTCAAACTCTTAAACAAAAACTTTGTGATGCACCAATCCTCACTCTTCCTGAAGGTTGTGATGATTTTGTAGTCTATTGCGACGCGTCAGGGCAAGGATTGGGCTGCGTTCTCATGCAAAGAGGAAAAGTCATAGCTTATGCCTCGAGACAACTCAAGACGCATGAAAAGAACTACACCACTCATGACCTAGAGCTTGGAGCCGTTGTATTCGCTCTTAAGATATGGAGACATTATCTCTATGGTACTAAGTGTGAAATATACACTGACCACAAGAGTCTTCAACATATCTTCAATCAAAAAGAGTTAAACATGAGGCAACGAAGATGGGTCGAACTTCTAAATGATTATGACTGTGAAATTAGATACCACCCTGGTAAAGCAAATGTGGTGGCTGATGCACTTAGTCGAAAGGGTTATGCGAACTCCATTCATCTTCTATGTTCGCAAATTATAACCGACATTAAAGATCAAATTCGAGAAGCCCAACACGTTTCAATAAAAGAAGAAGATGTACGAAAGGAGATGTCCTGTGGAGCCGAGCTAAAACTTGAAACTAAATCAGACGGTATTCTGTATTACCTAGATCGTATCTGGATTCCTAACCACAACAATCTTCGTGAAACTCTTATGAATGAAGCTCACAAAACGCGATATTCTATACACCCAGGAGCCGATAAGATGTATCAAGACCTACGATACACCTATTGGTGGCCTGGAATGAAGAAGGATATTGCCGTTTTTGTTTCCAAGTGTCTCACATGTTCCAAGGTGAAGGCTGAACACCAAAGACCCCCAGGACTTCTAGTCCAACCGGAAATACCTGTATGGAAGTGGGAAAATATAACCATGGATTTCATTACCGGGTTACCTCGCACTTCTGGTGGGTATGACACTATATGGGTGATTATAGACCGACTTACAAAATCAGCTCACTTTATTCCTATCCGCGAAGATTTCAAGAACGAAAAGCTTACACGTATTTACATCAACGAAATCGTAAGCCGGCATGGGGTACCGTTAAGTATTATTTCTGATCGTGATGGTCGTTTCACCTCATGAACATGGCAAGCAGTACAATCCGCTATGGGCACACGATTAGATCTCAGTACCGCCTATCATCCTCAAACTGATGGACAGTTTGAGCGCACCATTCAAACTCTTGAAGATATGCTTAGAGCATGTGTCATAGACTTCAAGGGAAATTGGGACGCCCACCTACCATTAGTTGAATTTTCGTACAACAACAGCTATCATTCGAGCATCGGCATGGCACCTTTTGAAGCCTTATATGGTCGTAAGTGCCGATCTCCTGTATGTTGGCACGAAATTGGGGAAGCACAAATTACTGGTCCAGAATTGATCCAAGAAGCCACAGATAAGATCCATTAAATTCGAAACAACCTTTTAGCGGCTCAAAGTCGTCAAAAGAGTTATGCAGATAAACGACGGAAGCCCTTAGAGTTTAACATTGGTGATCATGTGCTTTTAAAAGTATCACCGTGGAAGGGAGTAGTTCGTTTTGGTCAAAAGGGGAAGCTATCACCTCGTTACGTAGGACCTTTCAAGATACTCGAAAGAGTAGGTCCTGTAGCATACAAGCTTGACCTACCAGAAGAACTCAACAGGATTCATCCCACATTCCACGTGTCAAACTTGAAGAAGTGCCTCGCTGATGAGAATCTCCATATTCCGCTGGAAGATATTCAGATTGATGAATCTATGCATTTTATTGAAAGACCAGTGGAGATCATGGATTACGGGGAGAAACGTCTTCGACGAAGTCGCATTCCAATTGTTAGGGTACGCTGGGTGTCGAAACGGGGACCTGAGTTTACTTGGGAACGTGAAGACTCAATGCGTGAAAAATACCCGCATCTTTTTCCTACTACTTCAACTACTCAAATTTCGGGACGAAATTCCTAAAAGTAGGGGATACTGTAACATTTGTAAAAATTGGGTTTTCAAAACCCGCTCCGTTTTGTAATCAAGTACCAAGTTATAAAAGTTACATTAAATATTTATGATTATTTTGAGTTAAAACGATACATAATTAATAAATAAACTAAACTATAAAAATTATATTTGATAAAAAGTTAAAACAAAATAAATAAAAAAATTATGAAGCTGCCGGGACTCGAACCGGGGTCAGCCGGTTACACATCAAAGCCTTAACGCACACACACATCACCACTCCGCCACTTGTTTGTTTTCTGTCATCTTTAGGAAACAAATAAGTTTTATGGACTAAGGTAAATCATTCGATTTTTACAAATTGTAACTGAAATCGGTTATCAAACACCAAAGTCGATTTGGATACTCTCGATTCAGTGAGTATAACCGATAAACGGACGATTTCAATCAATGCTGCCATGAGTGTAACTTGAGTTCGGAAGTAGATCGGTTTAATAACCGAAAGTTGTCAATTCTCGAACTACTTCAATCATAGACCCTTCCTGCGACTCAAAACACTCCGCAAAGCTTTCAATTGCATTTCCGCAACCTTACAGTCCACCGGAGAAGCTTAAATCTAATCGCCGGAAAACCGGGACTCACATCCACACGGTATTTTCTCCGACTCTTTCTGTTTCAATCATGTGATTAATCAGTCACTAACACAACTCCACCATCAGAATCGATCCTAGTCAACGTTTATCGAAAATCTTACCTTCGCCGGAAAACTCCTGAAACTGCCGGAAACACACCGTGGACGGGTATGATCTCCCAAACTTCTGTTAAACCTTGTTGAAGTGACTCAACTTCTTAAATAATCGAACAAAGCTGTTAATTGGTTTCAACAGCCGGAGTTCACTTTCAGTACCGACAAACCTCTGCCGGAATTCTGTGAACAACATCAATCGGTATATCTTCTTCCCCAAACTTTCTCCATTCCTTACTTTTAAATTACTTGTAATGTCTGAAAAGCGTATAAGTCATGAATCGGTCATAACAGTCGGAATATGTTTATCTGTGTAAAATCAACGAAGAAGATGAAGACGCAATACAACTTAAGACTAATTAAAATCGGTATTTTAAACGGGTTAGACACACAGTCCAGCGGTGGACTGTGTGCAAAATACACACGCACGTCCCGAGTTCGATTCCTGCTATACGCACTCCTTCTATAATAAAAAGCCTTTTTGTTTAAAAACTAAACCGGGATAACTCAGTTAATTATTAAGTATAATAGAAACCAAGATAATAACCAGGTTAGACACACAGTCCAGCGGTGGACTGTGTGCAACATGAATCATACGTCGCGCGTTCGAAACCCGTCACTTGCACCGGTCCGTTGAATTGAAATGTTTTTGAAATTAAAGAGAATTTCGGATTAACCGAATAAGTGTATAAGTATAAATAAAAACAAGATTATTTCGGGTTAGACACGTAGCTCAGTTGGTAGAGCTGCTTGCACGCGTACGGGAGGTCGCCGGTTCGAGCCTCACCCGGCGCAAACTAATACGCTGACCGACCGGTCAACGGTCAACGCTAAATAAACAAATTTTTTTATTTTTATTTATTTAATTTAATTTAAAAATCAATTAAAATTACTTAAAAATAACATTTTTAAAGATAGAAAATAGCCATAAACTCACAAAAATATATCAAAAAATTTCATTAAAATCCTTAATAAAATCCACCCATTTAATATATTTTTCCGTTATTATTTAGGTTAGTAATCCCCGTTATTCCGCTCATCTAATTCGTGCGCATATCACCATCTCCAATCCAACGCACCCAAGGTGAGTGAATCTTACAAATTCCCCGTTTTAATCACGTTTTGGGGTGTATCATGTGTCTTTGTATATATATATTATAACTAAACCATTGTGCATACATCATATCATGAACATGTGTATTCAGTTGTTGCTGTTAAGTAGTTATTATTGGATGCAATTTATCATTCAGTACATGCAAATTTCATAGGCCGCCGCTCCCCATTACATTATGAGCGTTGAGCATGTTCCCCATTTTATTATGCGGTTGAACCTGGCGTGCCCACATACGATCGGCTCCGTTTGATTGAGCCTTGATCGTACAGACATTTTCATTTTCAGAACATGCAATACGATCGGCTCCGTTTGATTGAGCCTTGATCGCACAGACATTTCCATTTTCAGTACATGCAATACGATCGGCTCCGTTTGATTGAGCCTTGATCGCACAGTTTCATTTATGTTATTTACAGTATGATGTTGGTATGTTCATGTATGCTGTCATGTGTTATTGTATGTTATAGTTGTGACTGCTATTTGCCATTGCTTGATTATTTACATTTGCTCATCTATGATTATGCACTAATTTTCATTGATAAACTAACAATTAATTTGTTAATAAATGTTTATCTAATAAGGTTCACTCACCAACTTATGTTGACCCAAAAACTCCCATTTTACACATGATACAGGTGAACTAGCAGCAGCTAGGAACACATAGGACTTGGACTAGAAGAATAAAATGTTTTAGAGTTGGGATTGTTATGTTTGGTTTATTTCCTTTGTATTGAATGAACATGTTTGGATATTTGAAAATGTAACTTTGACTTTATTAAATATGAAACATAATAGTAAATGTCATGAGCTTTGGTGATCATCCAATTATGCCCCGACTCTTATTCCGCTGCGGGTCGGGGTGAGACAAAAATGATACATAAAGTAAAAGTTAAGTGGGACGCTTTTAGAGGTCCTAAATATACATGGGAGGTTGAGTCCACTATGTGACAAAAGTACCCCCATCTTTTTAAATAAAATCTTGAGGTCGAGATTTCTTTTAAGGGGGTGAGGATGTAACACCCTGTAAAATCGTGTCCAATAGTATAGTGACACGTGTTGTATTTTAAATATAGTATGATAAAGACGAATAAGGACTAAAGGCGTAAACATGCTCAAACTGAGCCTCTGAGTGACAGTCCGATGTCAACATGCTTAAATCATTAGCCTCTGAGTGACTGATATGTCAACATGCTTAAATCATTAGCCTCTGAGTGACTGATATGTCAACATGCTTGAAATTTGGCCTCTGAGTGACTAATATGTCAACATGCCCAGCCTTTGAGTGACATCAGAATCATGCTTATAATCCTTTGTGAAGTCCTAACTCTCATACGTGCCAAATATTGGACGAGAGAGTTCAATTTTGTAAATATGTGAAAGTTGGATAATGGAGGGATTAAAAGTGTAAACATGTTAATTTATACCTCTGAGTGACCTTTCAACGAACCGAGAGCTCGACAATGTCCGGGCAAAATCCCGGGTATGCCAAGTATTGGCTAGGGATGGCTAAAAGTGCCAAAAAGGTGTTTAAAAAGGGTTTTTAGAAGCTTTATAAAGTTAAGGGTTAAAAGTGTCAAAACTTGAAACTGGCCATATGGCGGTCGCGGGCCGCGAGAGACCTGGCCTGGGTCTCTCGTGGGGCGCGAGAGAGGCTCTGTTGCAGAAAGTTTGTCTTGGCCTCCAAACAAAGCTCCAAAAACCATTAAATCGAAACTACGGACTTGTAATCAGCTATGCCACGTTTTGGGACACTTGTAAGCTTCCTCTTACACCCCTAAACACCTGGCTTCACCTCCTTTGAGTTCTCAAACTATAAATAAGTGATCAAGTTCACCATTTGAACTTGCACCTTTCTTATTTACACTCTTCTCCCTCCTCTGGAAGTTCCTATCTAAAAGGAGCAACCAACATAGTTCTTTTGCACCTTAGGAATCACTGGTAAGTGTTCCTTCCTCGTGCATTTTCATTTATAGGCTTTTATAGCCAAAACTCAAGCCTTTTACGGAAAACGCTTTGACTTTCAGTTAGGACCATTACGGTCCAGCCATTGTTCGAAGTGAACATGGCTAAGTGATCATAATAAGGTAGGTGTTAGTCCCTATAAAGGGCACCTCCTGAAGATCACGTTTGATAGACCAATTGACGTGTCAAAATTACGATATTAAAAAGTCAAACAGGCCATTTTCGGAAAAATCATAAATTAATCTTATATATGTTATGAAACCTATTTTGACACTTAAACAAGTTGGTAATAATTATTAGAACATGTAAGAACATGTTCAGCTCGTCAATTTCAGTTCTAGGGTCGGTTCACAAGCGAAAGTCGCGAAGTTTGACTTCTGCTTTGACTTTCGATTCTGACCCGATTTAGATTAGTTACCTACTGATCTAAAGTTGCATTATGATCGTTATATAATGTAGCATAACCCTCTAGGGTTACATTACATGATCATAATCAGAATCCAAGTTTATGCGCAAGTTCCATAATTATGTTATCTTTGACCAAAATGCCCTTTTTGCATAAAACAAGGTTTTAAAGAGTAATGAACTTGAAAATGAGTTTTCTACTGATGTAATATTATAAGTAGGATTATTTGAGATGTTAAACCAAGTTATAAACTGAGTTTTCAAGCAAGTCCTTAAACGATGTCGATAAATAGCGATTTTAGCCCTTGTGGCTCATAAAATAGTTTTAATCAAATATTATCAAGGTAAATCTTTTACCTACTAATATGTTATACTAAATAACATATCTAAGACATTTTAATCTGACCTTAACATCAGTTTTCGTAAAAATTACAAAAAGACGCCATTTTACGACATAAGCGCCGTTTAGGCGCATAGTATGGTTTTACACCATATTAATTGACCAAGACTTGTTACCTACTGATTTTAAAACTTATTTTAAACATATTTACAGTAGGTACATGTTATAAACTCAGAACCCCAAATAATTTACAAACTTTGTGTAAAATGACCAAAATACCCCTTCGGTGCATAGTTTGGTCATAAAAGACAATTTACACATATAACTGACATCCTATTGATATTATATCATAAATAAATTATTTTTCCAGAATACTTATGATTATAAACTTAAAATATATTCAAGTTCCTTTTATACGGTGTATAATTACCGAAATACCTTTATAAGGCATAATTTCATTTAAAAACCTTAACGGGCATAAAAGTTGATATCTTACTGATATCTTAACTTATTTAAAATATAATGGCATATAGAACTTGTCCATGACTTATCCGGTGTTGATTATACGTAACTAGTTTACGGAAATTAACCGAAACGGGTTTAACCTTGTCATTTAAATTTCAAAATCCAGAATGTTAATTGTTTACCCATATTATTTTCCGGGTTTAAACTACATTCTATACGATCATCGTTTAATCAAGCGTTATATGTATTGATCATGTATACTACTCGGTCTAAGTCTATGACTTAAAATAAAGACCGCTAGTATTAATTGGTTAGCTTATGCCATAATCCAGACTAGAGCCTTGCCGGTAAATGCAACCTGCACGTTAGTACTTTTGTATACGGCTGAGTTATTGAAATTAAAAGAAGACTAGCTCAGATAAATACTCTCGACTTATTTTCCCTATACGGGCTTGGGATACGGTAAACTATTACCGTTTGGTCAGAAATGGGATCAATTGAATGCCGGATTGTGGCTAGTAAATCCGCATATTCTGTTTTAATCAGTTTTGTTTGATAACTTAAACATTGGGGTTAAATTACCATGTCCTGGATATCCTCGGCTCATTAGATTAGTTAATGGCCACGACCCTAGCGCGGGGTGTAGGCATACACCTGACAAATGCTCAAATGCAAATTACCCAAGATGTTGGGGATAACTCCTCTGTGAGTTCTAAAGTGGTGTGTATTTAATCATGTCTCGGTCTCTGTACTAGGCCCTGTTGTATGGACAAACATGTGAATATGTTAACAAGGTTACAAAGTAACTTTCCCAAGTTATAAAAGATTTTGTGCCCTGTGCACTTAAAACCATTTTAAAATGTTTTCAAAATGAGTCAGTTGGGTGTATTTACCAGCGAAAACTGACGTATCGTCCAAAGACTAAATTGCATGTACAATCCGAAATAGGCTGGAAGCTGCTCGGTAGTGATTAAGAGGATCTTGCAAATCCTTAGATCTTCCCTAAAGTCTGTTTTATATTCTTTCTTTGTACATTTTATGATCCGCCTGTGGATCTTCTATTACGAGCTTGTATATTATTTTGTGTTTCCAAACATTTGGTTTGTAACAGTAACTTTACTCCAAGACTTCCGATGTGCCGTGTTTAATTGTCTATGATGTTATTAACTGACGTCACTATACTCCCCACCCGGGCCCACCGGTGTATGGATTTGGGTTGGAAATTCGGGGTGTGACAGAAAGTATAATCATATTGCTATTTATGAAAACTTGTATTTGTATTTATTTTCCTGATTTTGTAATCCGAGACTTGAATCGTAATAAAAATCCATACTTGTTACATATACATGTCTTACATGCATTCAATCGTTTAAACTGATACTTGTTATACGTGCAAAGACTCATACATTCAAACTCGATACTCAAATCATACTTATATGCGATATACATGCAAAAATGACAAGTTTGTAACACCCCAAAAACGGGTTTGGTAATCAAACCACGTTAATATTAATGAGCGGGTGAAAGACCGTTAGTGGTAAAAGTTAACCCGTAAACAAACTAACTAGGAACAAATTAAGATGTAGATTTCACTCCTAACTTGAATACGAAATTTCGTGCAAAAAGAATAAGATTAGCGGGATGAGAGTCGTTCACCAAATTGTGGGTTTCACGCCTATTTTAGTGAACTCGTCTCGTTTGTGTTACGAGTGTCTTCAAGTCTTCAAAGTGTGTATTGTGTAAAACTGTCTTAGGAAAGACATTATGTATATTTATTAAGACCAAAAGAAAAGAGGAGAAGCAAAGTAGGAGGCATAAAGTTTTAAGCATGAACAAGATTGGTCAAAATGGGTACTTAGAACTATAGACTAGGTCGAACATGGCAATTCTACCTAATTCCCTACAGTTATGGCTTTGATACCAATCTGTCACACCCCAACCGATGGCGGAAACATCGGAGTGAGACAAAATAGATTGCTCATGCTCACAACGCTAATAATGACTATATTAAATTAAAGCCAAATTTCATTTCAATAACAATTGTCAAATACAACATCGAAGCAAATACAAATAACACAATACAACAAAATTGATACACAAATTTAGCCTAAACGTCTACTTGTGTGTATCTAAGTCCTTGCTATTTGATTTTATCGCATCCTCTTCGTCAACCTGTAACATGTTTTAATATACAATTCAATGCAAAAGCAAAGGTGGGTACACAAGTTTAAGCATAGCGTACGTATATGATTAACGTTTAAACGAAAACTCATGGAAACTATGATTTCATGAGAGCATATACAAGGCATGCAATACTACTAGCCAAACCCTTAACGCAAACACGCTGTTTTAACATGGCCTCAAGTTTATGCGATGGAGGGGGATGCGTGACTTCCTATAGCTCTATACATGTCAAACGAAGGCTTAAAACAAGTTAATGACTAAAGTATCACATAAAGAATGTCCAAGATATAAGCATCACGTAAGCGTATCAAGTGTTCATGTGTATAGGATTGTTTGTGCATTTCATAAAGTTTAAGTGTTGTGGTTTTGGTATAAGTAAACATGTTACACCCAAAAGTGTTGTAAACGAAAAGTGGGTCGAGTGTACTCACGGTTTTGCGTAGTCTTTAAACTTGACGAGTTTGCGAAGTGGGTTGGCGGGTGGGATGAGCGTCGAGTTATCCTTCAAGAGGAGAAATTAGGTTGGTAAATATTCGGATGATAACGGAGGATTTTAAGAAATTTAAAAGCAATAAAGTAGTTTATACGAGAAAGTAATCACTTAGACTTAATACTCGTTTATGACACTATAAAACCCATTAGGGTTGATGTGTTTTCATGGGTTAGGATACCCATTAGAATCGTAACGAGAGATTAAGTACTTAGGTGATGTAACCTAGTACCATGACGAATAATCATTTGATTACCATCAAGAGTCCGGTTAGTACTCATATATATATATATATATATATATATATATATATATATATCTCTATGTATGTATATATATATATATATATGTATGTATATATATATATGTAAGCGTGGTATAGTTATTCTCATGTATCTTGAGTTGTCTCGACACGTAAGCGATAACCTTGTCCCGTTGCATGAGAACGCAAACAAGACCTTGGTTTGAAGCATCACAATACACAACGAAGTCCTCATTTCCATGGGAAGGGTAAGGATAGGAGCATTACAAAGCATGCCCTTGAGTGTTTGGAAAGACTCCTCTTGTTTGGGACCCCAAACAAAATGTTTATCTTTTTGCGTTAAGGATGTCAAAGGAACGACAAGCTAGAGAAGTTCGAAATGAAACGACGATAATACCTAGCTAGGCCAAGAAAGAAACGAATCTCAAAAGGTGATTTAGGTGCAACCCAATTCTTAATAGCTTCAATCTTTACGGGGTCAACATTGTAACATCCGTCAAAAACGGATTTACCAAACCCGCTCCGTTTAGCAACCGAACAGTCAGTCAAAATTTTCGTTGCGAATTAAATGCCCAAAATATTTTTAAACGATCCGTAATCAATTATTATACGGGAATATATATTTAGTTTTTGAAAAACCGTCAAAAATCGCAAAATAAAAATAAAATACATCTGCCGGGTTTCGAACCCGGGTCTGTACCGAGTCACCTAGTGACTTAACATCTCACACACAAACCACTGCGCCAACTGATTTGTTTGATAAATAATGAAATAATTTAATTCATAAAGTGACTTTACAAATTCAAAAATCGGCGCCCAACGATTCAGTCGTCGGAATCCCGGATTATTCGCGAGTCTTAACACCAATTTACGTTATAACGTAAACCTTTAATCACATATCGGTTATAACCGATGTTTGAAGTCCGCGACCAAAATCAAAACCGCCGGAAAAATTTAAATAACGAACACAGTCAAAAATCAGACCAAATACATTTCGATTATTCCCTATAAATTCAACCACAATCGTCTGCAAACCTTTTCGCTAAAAATCACATCTTTTCACGGCGAAATTTCACTCGCCGGAATAAACCTGTTCGTCGCCGGAAAACCGGTTTCCCATTGCCGAGCTTTTCTGAACCTCTGAAGCTTATACCGGAGATACCCTTACCTTTTCCAAACTTTTCGGAGACTTGCTGCTGCAAGACACCTGACGCCGGAGTAGTTTTCTGTCGCCGGAGTTCTGCCGGAAAACAGAGGAAAACGAGTCGGTATACCTCACGCTTATTTTCCTTTCTTTTTACCTCTATCTTACCAGTAATTAACCTAAAACACTAATGAAACTGGAACAAAAGCTCGAACCAGTCAGACCCGATTTCTGGTTCAACATTGACGAAGAAGACGACGCACTTTCGTTAACATATAAGTATAATATAAATCAAGAAATTAATCGGGTTAGACACACAGTCCAGCGGTGGACTGTGTGCACATAAAACGCTAACGTCACAAGTTCGAATCCCGGTTCACACACGTTGCCTTAATAAAAATCAAGTTTTTGTTTAACTGAACCGGAGTCGATACCGTTATATGTTAAGTATATTAATAACCGGAATAATAACCAAGTTAGACACACAGTCCAGCGGTGGACTGTGTGTTTGTTTATATCACAGGTCACGAGTTCGAGTCCGGTCCTCAGCACCGACTCGGACAATTAACTCTTTTTTTTTTAAATAAGGCAGAAAAGGAAATATTTAAATTGTCTTTAAGTATAATAAAAATCAAGTTATATAACATGTTGAACACACAGTCCAGCGGTGGACTGTGTGTTAGATTAAACCACAGGTCCCGAGTTCGAGACCTGTGGTGTGCATGACCGTTTCGCCTTAAACTGTTTTTAAAATAAATGATTTTCTATTAATTCTAATTAATGTATATATGAAATTAAAATCGGATATATAACGGGTTAGACACGTAGCTCAGTTGGTAGAGCTGCGTGCACGCGTACGGGAAGTCTCGGGTTCGAGCCTCACCGAGCGCACAACAATATTCCGCAAACCGGTCAACGACCAGTCAAAGTCAACTGGTCAAGGTCAACTGTAGCAGAAAAAAATAAATATTTTTATTATTTTTATTTAATTATTTTAATTAAAAATCAATTATAAATACTTAAAAATAACATTTTTAAGATTAGAAAATAGCTTCAAACTCACAAAAATACACCCAACAATCCTACTAAAATAGTTTAATAAAATCCGTTTACTCACCAAACCATAATGCGATTTATCTAGGTTAAATCTCACTCGTGGTTAAAACCACTTCGCGTGCATTCATCATCATCAACCGAACGCACCCACTGTGAGTGAATCTTACAATTCCCCCTTTTAAATTACACGTTTTGGGGTGTGTCATGTGTTATGAATTAATTAATTTATTTATTTAAACTTGTGCCATACCACATCATGACTTAATCTTAGATTGATTTATTGTTGTGATTTATTTATATTCCGTTTGTCAAATTACATGAAACTCATACATTAAGCCCATCAGTTCCTCGTGGGAAACGAGTAGAACATCGCGTGCTTCAATTCAAATTCATTATTGTTCATGTGTGTTTTCATTGAGTTTATATTGTTTGTAGTTGTGTTATTCATATTATCATGTTTATGCAATTCATTCATCAGGCCCCTCAGTTCCTCGTGAGAGACGAGTTGAGCATCGCGTGCCTTTAATTGTTTCCATTATTATTCATGAGTGTTTCATTTAACATCTTATGATTGTTGATCGAGTTACATCTAATTTTACTCATGTTTGGTTGTGCACATATTTCATAATCAATTTAAATAAATTGCTCAAATGTTTTCCATAGGATTCACTCGCCAACATTATGTTGATCCAAAAACCTTTTTACACATGATACAGGTGAACAGGTTGAAGCAAGGATAGCATAGGATATGCCTTAGAAGAGAACAAAGGAGTTAGATTGTTAGTTAGATCATGTTGTAGTAATCATTGTAAACTTTCATTTAATTTGTATTAATGAATATGAAACATTTAATAAATGTCATGAGCTTTGATGATAACCCAATCATGCCCCGATCACCTTATCCGCTGCGGGTCGGGGTGTGACAGATTGGTATCAGAGCCATGACTATAGGGATATAGGATAGGTTATTAGACCCTTAGAGCCTATACTATAGTCTGCCTAAATTTTAAATTGATTAGGTGGTTACATACAAACTTGTGATATTTATTTGTTTCATATTTGTTTACATTTCAGTCAAACATACATGCTCATATACATGTTCATTATACATATATACATATTCATTATACATATATCGATGTTCATGTATTCAATTTATTTTCATATTCTCATTATCCAAAGATTTTATGCAATTTTCAATTCTCATCAAAGTAAGTTCTGCGACGGGCATGTAGTAACTGGAAGGGTACAAGTACCGGTAGTCGGAACGTCCTGTCTAGGCTGGCATTCGTATAAATCCAATATAACGGACCAGTTTGCCTACCTGGGGACCAACGATGAGAGTACGAAGGACCTATTAGGCCAAAGCATGCCACACCAAACGTCGTTCGAACTAACCCACTTTGAGGTGTCATCGTGTCTACACCTGGACACATTCCGAACATCACACGTTGTATACATATTTCTCGATTTTCACCGGGTTTTGTGTACGCAACCAGGCAGAAACCGTGCGAACCATATGAAAAACCGGTAATTCATGGGGGCCCACATGATTACATAAGGTAAAGTATGGCGGCATGGCGGGCCTAACAGCGAGCAAAGCCAAAGACATCCTATGGATGTAGTATTTTTGTATAATTATTTTATGAATGTTCATTCTTGAATGCGACCCACGATCTCAAAAGCATCCAACTCATACCCTTGTCATGTATTCATTGTAGATGTCTTCTAACCTCGCCCGTAGGAAGACGAGAGCAAGAAAAGCCCGCGAACGCATGGCTACCTTAATCGCTCAACAAATGGCTGCTGTAATACCCAATATTGTAATCCAAGTTCAACAAGCACTTACCAATAATCCTGTCAACCAAGCAAACCAAAACATTTTCAACTCTTCCCCAAACACCACTAAATGCACCTACAAGCATTTCAAATCATGCGACCCTCCGAAATATAAAGGGACTGAAGGTGTCACCGCACTCCTCCATTGGTTTGAAGAAATGGAGAATACTTTTCTAAATTGCGATTGCCCTGATGATCGCAAAGTGCGTTATGCTACCGGTCGACTATATGGGATAGCACTTACTTGGTGGAACACAGAGAAGGCCAAGCGAGGTGTTGAAGATGCTATGTCCTTAACTTGGAACGAATTGAAGGAAATCATGACCAGACGATTTTGCCCAAGGAGCGAAATCAAGAAGCTAGAAGATGAATTTTACTCATTGAAGCAAGTGGAAGGAGACCACATCACCTATAACAAAAGGTTCCTCGAATTACATCAAATGGTTCCCAACATGTTTACTCCCCTCTACCGTTTGATCGAGCACTACATTCGTGGTCTTCCGTCAAAGATTCAAGACCCTGTGATAAGTACCAAGCCTGCAACTTTGGAAGCAGCAATGGAGCTAGCAATAGAGCTCACCGAGAACCGAATCCGAAACAAAGACTTCGAGGAGGAGAAGAAGAAGGATAAAGAATCAACTGAAACCTCCGACTCCACTCAACCCGAATCCCCTTCTCAACCCAACCCTAAGAGAAAAAGAGTCGGACGACTTTTCGCTGCTACTCAACGAAATCAACCAGTTTTTCACGCTATACCCATCCGAGCTGTCCCAATCACCCAAGTGGCACCCAACTCAGCTTACCCAAATAAGAAACCATATCTTGGACCTCACCCTCAATGCAACCACTGTTTTTATCACCATCCCCTTACTTTACCTTGCCGGCTATGTACAACTTGTGGACGTTATGGTCATTTGAGCAATGTTTGTCGCACCTTTCAAGACCAAACCTTTTCCCCTACTCAAAACATGGCCCAAACTTATCACCAACCTCAATACCCCATGTTCCCATATGCTCGAGCTTGCTTCAATTGTGGCGACCCTACCCACCTTAGAAACACATGCCCTCAATTGGTTAACATTATCAACACTCAAGCCCAATCAAACCCAGTTAACCAAGTAAACCAAGAAAACCCAACCACTATGCCGCCAGCAAGAGGAAGAGTCTTCAATATCAACGCCAACCCTGTCGAAGATAATGACGGCCCAAACGAAGATACTCAGCTAGTCCTGTTCGCCGAAGATCCAGATTCAACTCCTATTGTTTAGTCTTTCTTTATCACATGTGTAGACTGTTAGAGAAATTATTGGATATTATATATTATATATTGTTTTCGGTATATGCTTTTGCCGAGGCCGTGGCTCCCCATCCATCGAGGTTGAGTTGGATCCCCATTTTATTATGTGGTTGATCTTGGCGTGCCCGCACGATCGGCTCCGTTTGTTGAGCCTTGATCGGTTACGTAATATTACATTTCAATACATGCAATATGCTCGGCTCCGTTTGATTGAGCCTTGAGTACACAGATTTATTTACATTTCCAGTTCATGCAATATGCTCGGCTCCGTTTGATTGAGCCTTGAGTACACAGATTTATTTACATTTCCAGTTCATGCAATATGCTCGGCTCCGTTTGATTGAGCCTTGAGTACACAGATTTATTTACATTTCCAGTTCATGCAATATGCTCGGCTCCGTTTGATTGAGCCTTGAGTACACAGATTTATTTACATTTCAAGTTCATGCAATACGTTCGGCTCCGTTTGATTGAGCCTTGAGCGCACATACAATTTCATTATCAGTATCTTGTGGTTGTGGTGTTTGTAGTAGAGTCGCATCGAACTAACCATAACTTGCGGATAAAGTCAATGAAAATTTGACAAGGGTATGGTGGATACGCCGATGGTACTTCCTATATATAAGTATTCTTGTCAAATAATCGGAGGCATTATCAGGCGGTTATGAGAGGTTCCATGCATAGGCTGTTTGTGTGGTTAAGTTATTCATATTCAGTACATGCAATATGTTCGGCTCCGTTTGATTGAGCCTTGAGCACACAATTTCAATTTCAGTACATTCAATATGTTCGGCTCCGTTTGATTGAGCCTTGAGCACACAATTTCAATTTCAGTACATTCAATACGTTCGGCTCCGTTTGATTGAGCCTTGAGCGCACATCCATTTTATTTTCAGTACATGCAATACGATCGGCTCCGTTCGATTGAGCCTTGATCGCACAGATATATTTCATTTCAGTAATTTATGTTTGTTGTATTGATTGTAGAGTTATAGGACTAATCATAATTCACTGTTAAAACCAATGAAAATTTGACAAGAATATGGTGGATACGCCGCTGGTACTTCCTATATATAAGTATTCTTGCCAAAGGATCAGAGGCATTATCAGACGGTTATGAGAAGTTCCATGTAGGATTTATTATTGCCTTGGTTGGAATTTGTGATACATTTATATCATCATGTTATTTAAAGAGATTGGATTGTGTTCCATTTCTACATAAATTAACCTCTCCATCATAACAAACGAGAGAGGAACTTCCATCATTCAAACATATATGTTATCAGAATGTGGATTCAAATATTTGCTGTTGTGTTTATTCATGTTCAAATATTCGCTGATGTGTCTATTCATGTTCGAATCTTTGCTGTTGTGTTTATTCATGTTCAAATATTTGCTGATGTGTTCATTCATGTTTGGATATCAGCTGTTGTGTTTTTATTTATGTTCCATGTAGATTGTAGTGTTAGAAGTTTTGCCTTAGGATATAACCATATTTTTCCCAAACGTATCTAAACTCTTATGCATGATATCATTCTTAGAGAATCATTCCTGTTTATCAATATTCATACAGTAGGCAACAAAAAGCGATTCCTGAATAGGGTACTTAACCTTTACAAGGAACGTTACCGCCTCGAACAAAAACTTAAACCCTCATTTTTGCTAAGCATACAACTGTCAAACAAAACATCATCATTCTTATAGTCAAAATATATCATTATTTAAATTTCGGGACGAAATTTCTAAAAAGCAGGGGATACTGTAACATCCGTCAAAAACGGATTTACCAAACCCGCTCCGTTTAGCAACCGAACAGTCAGTCAAAATTTTCGTTGCGAATTAAATGCCCAAAATATTTTTAAACGATCCGTAATCAATTATTATACGGGAATATATATTTAGTTTTTGAAAAACCGTCAAAAATCGCAAAATAAAAATAAAATACATCTGCCGGGTTTCGAACCCGGGTCTGTACCGAGTCACCTAGTGACTTAACATCTCACACACAAACCACTGCGCCAACTGATTTGTTTGATAAATAATGAAATAATTTAATTCATAAAGTGACTTTACAAATTCAAAAATCGGCGCCCAACGATTCAGTCGTCGGAATCCCGGATTATTCGCGAGTCTTAACACCAATTTACGTTATAACGTAAACCTTTAATCACATATCGGTTATAACCGATGTTTGAAGTCCGCGACCAAAATCAAAACCGCCGGAAAAATTTAAATAACGAACACAGTCAAAAATCAGACCAAATACATTTCGATTATTCCCTATAAATTCAACCACAATCGTCTGCAAACCTTTTCGCTAAAAATCACATCTTTTCACGGCGAAATTTCACTCGCCGGAATAAACCTGTTCGTCGCCGGAAAACCGGTTTCCCCATTGCCGAGCTTTTCTGAACCTCTGAAGCTTATACCGGAGATACCCTTACCTTTTCCAAACTTTTCGGAGACTTGCTGCTGCAAGACACCTGACGCCGGAGTAGTTTTCTGTCGCCGGAGTTCTGCCGGAAAACAGAGGAAAACGAGTCGGTATACCTCACGCTTATTTTCCTTTCTTTTTACCTCTATCTTACCAGTAATTAACCTAAAACACTAATGAAACTGGAACAAAAGCTCGAACCAGTCAGACCCGATTTCTGGTTCAACATTGACGAAGAAGACGACGCACTTTCGTTAACATATAAGTATAATATAAATCAAGAAATTAATCGGGTTAGACACACAGTCCAGCGGTGGACTGTGTGCACATAAAACGCTAACGTCACAAGTTCGAATCCCGGTTCACACACGTTGCCTTAATAAAAATCAAGTTTTTGTTTAACTGAACCGGAGTCGATACCGTTATATGTTAAGTATATTAATAACCGGAATAATAACCAAGTTAGACACACAGTCCAGCGGTGGACTGTGTGTTTGTTTATATCACAGGTCACGAGTTCGAGTCCGGTCCTCAGCACCGACTCGGACAATTAACTCTTTTTTTTTTAAATAAGGCAGAAAAGGAAATATTTAAATTGTCTTTAAGTATAATAAAAATCAAGTTATATAACATGTTGAACACACAGTCCAGCGGTGGACTGTGTGTTAGATTAAACCACAGGTCCCGAGTTCGAGACCTGTGGTGTGCATGACCGTTTCGCCTTAAACTGTTTTTAAAATAAATGATTTTCTATTAATTCTAATTAATGTATATATGAAATTAAAATCGGATATATAACGGGTTAGACACGTAGCTCAGTTGGTAGAGCTGCGTGCACGCGTACGGGAAGTCTCGGGTTCGAGCCTCACCGAGCGCACAACAATATTCCGCAAACCGGTCAACGACCAGTCAAAGTCAACTGGTCAAGGTCAACTGTAGCAGAAAAAAATAAATATTTTTATTATTTTTATTTAATTATTTTAATTAAAAATCAATTATAAATACTTAAAAATAACATTTTTAAGATTAGAAAATAGCTTCAAACTCACAAAAATACACCCAACAATCCTACTAAAATAGTTTAATAAAATCCGTTTACTCACCAAACCATAATGCGATTTATCTAGGTTAAATCTCACTCGTGGTTAAAACCACTTCGCGTGCATTCATCATCATCAACCGAACGCACCCACTGTGAGTGAATCTTACAATTCCCCCTTTTAAATTACACGTTTTGGGGTGTGTCATGTGTTATGAATTAATTAATTTATTTATTTAAACTTGTGCCATACCACATCATGACTTAATCTTAGATTGATTTATTGTTGTGATTTATTTATATTCCGTTTGTCAAATTACATGAAACTCATACATTAAGCCCATCAGTTCCTCGTGGGAAACGAGTAGAACATCGCGTGCTTCAATTCAAATTCATTATTGTTCATGTGTGTTTTCATTGAGTTTATATTGTTTGTAGTTGTGTTATTCATATTATCATGTTTATGCAATTCATTCATCAGGCCCCTCAGTTCCTCGTGAGAGACGAGTTGAGCATCGCGTGCCTTTAATTGTTTCCATTATTATTCATGAGTGTTTCATTTAACATCTTATGATTGTTGATCGAGTTACATCTAATTTTACTCATGTTTGGTTGTGCACATATTTCATAATCAATTTAAATAAATTGCTCAAATGTTTTCCATAGGATTCACTCGCCAACATTATGTTGATCCAAAAACCTTTTTACACATGATACAGGTGAACAGGTTGAAGCAAGGATAGCATAGGATATGCCTTAGAAGAGAACAAAGGAGTTAGATTGTTAGTTAGATCATGTTGTAGTAATCATTGTAAACTTTCATTTAATTTGTATTAATGAATATGAAACATTTAATAAATGTCATGAGCTTTGATGATAACCCAATCATGCCCCGATCACCTTATCCGCTGCGGGTCGGGGTGTGACAAACATGAATACCGAGTTCATTGACGGTGTGACCCAAGAAATGAACTTCCTTTAGCCAAAATTCACACTTGGAGAATTTGGCATAAAGACGTTCGGTGTGCAAAAGCGTAAGAATGAGGCGCAAATGTCACCCATGTTCTTCTTTCGTATTGGAGTAGATGAGAATATCGTCGATGAAAACAATAACAAAACGATCATGAAACGGCTTACACACGCGGTTCATTAAATCCATGAATACGGCAGGCGCGTTAGTCAAACCAAAAGGCATGACCACGAACTCGTAGTGTCCATAGCGTGTGCGGAATGCGGTTTTGGGTACATCTTCTTTGAGAACTCGAAGTTGATGATAACCAGAGCGGAGATCAATCTTTGAAAAGCACGTTGCGCCTTATAATTGATCGAAGAGATCATCAATGCGAGGAAGTGGATAGCGGTTCTTGGCCGTGAGCTTGTTGAGCTCGCGATAGTCAAAATACACATGCGGAATAATCCATCTTTCTTCTTGACGAAGAGTACGGGAGCACCCCAAGGAGAAGTATTAGGGCGTATAAAGCCTTTATCAAGAAGTTCTTGAAGCTAGCTTGATAGCTCTTGCATCTCCGAAGGTGCTAAATGATATGGAGCCTTCGCAACAGGAGTTGCACCGGGGATGAGGTCAATACGAAAATCGACGGAACGAGGAGGAGGAGGAAGACCAAGAAGATCATCTGGAAAGACACCAGGGAACTCACAAACGACGGGAACATCATTTAGGCTTGGAGCCTTGTCTTTCTTTTCCACGACGTGGGCGAGGAAGGCAAAGTACTCCTTGCGCAAGTATTTGTTCCCCTGAATACACGACATCAGTTTGAGACCTTTGGAAGGTTTCTCACCATAGACGTGTAAGGAATCACCGGTAGGAAGATGAAGGCGAAGGAACTTCTCCAAACAAACAACTTCAGCACGAACTTGCCGAAGCCAGTCCATGCCTACTATGACGTCAAAGCTACCCATTTTCATAGGTATGAGATCAATCGAGAACGTATGACCGTTAAGATCCAAAGAACAACGAGGGAGGACAAAGTTAACAGGAACGGTCTTACCGTTAGCGACTTCAACAGCGAAAGGATCGGGCAACTTAGATTGTTCACACATAAGCAAAGGTTCAAATTCGACAGATACAAAACTTCTATCTGCGCCAGTATCAAATAAGCAAGAAGCATAGACATGGTTCACAAGGAACGTACCTAATAACATCGTTGGAACTTTGGACTTGAGCGGAGGTAAGCACGAAAGCTCGACCTTTAGCAGGTTCAGGTTGGTGCTGCTGGTGTTGCTGCTGGTTGCTGGCGCGCTTGGGGCAAACGTTGGCAAAATGGTTAGGGTCGCCACAGTGGTAACATGCCCTAGCAGGAGTGGATTGGGATTGAGGGCGAGACTTAGGTGAAATGGCTAAGGGTTGCTGGTTTTGGGGTGGAGGAAAACTTCGGCAACAGTTGGATAAGTGCCCTAATCTTTGACATTGGGTGCACTTTCGGCATGGAGTACCGACGGGATGATGGTAGAGGCAGGTAGTGCACTGAGGGTGAGATTCAGTGTAATCACGATTGGGCTGGTCGGTGCTTTGGGTAGTGGCGATGGCGTTCAGCGGTGTAGGGGTAGGCGGAGTGACAACCGCATGATTTTGGATAGAAGCCTTCCGCTTCTTGTTCCGGTTTTGGTTTCTCTTGGCTTGGGAGGGAGGAGTTCCGGTAGCGGTGTTGTCGATGATGGCTTGGTGGACATGCTTCGTAGAGACCTTTTCGTAGGCTCCCTGAAGGATTCAGTTGTGGTTAAGCTGGACGGCTATGCTGAAAGCTTCATCGAGGGTTTTGGGGTTGGCGGCGGCTACATGGTTCATGATCACAGGCGAGAGCGAACGAATAAGCTTAGCAATCGCCTTGGGAATAGTATCCACCTGTCCAGGACAGATGATACTCAATTGTTTGAAGCGCGTGATCAAACCTTCGACGTCACTCCCTTGTTGAGTAAGATTCCAAAATTCGTTTTCGAGCTTTTGGGTCTCGTGGGAAGGACATAATTGATCCTTCATAAGCTCCTTAAGCTCTTCCCAAGGTAAAACGTGAGCCACTTCGTTGCCACGCTTGTTGCGCTCGGTAGTCCACCACTCGAGGGCTCTTTTGCGAAAGACACTGGTAGCGTTGAGGGTTCGAAGGTTATCAGGACACTCGCCCTGAAGAAAGGTGAGCTCTATAGCGTCAAACCAGTTAATCATGGCAGTTACACCGTCCGTGCTGGTGAACTCAACAGGTTTGCAAGCCATGAATTGCTTGAACTGGTAAGACGATCTAGAAGCGTCGGTTTTCGAGTCGGCGGGGGACCTAGGGGTGCCTTCGGTTTGGATGGTTGGAGTTGGCTAACAATATCGGGGATAACACGGGCCATTCGGTCAGCCATTTGCTCAGCCACTAGACCGACGAGGTCTTCTTTCGACATAGAGTCTCCGTTGTTGCTGGATCCCCTGTTGGACCTCTTTGACTTCTTGGAAGAGATAGGGGAAGACATCTAGAGGTTTGAAAAATAGAGCAAGAGATGAGACTTGATCATAATGTAAAAATAACAAGTTTTGCATGGATGAGTATGTATAAGGGTTCACATAAGTTGCATGAGTTTAACAAATATAACATGTATAATCACGTATGAATGTGAATAAAAGAGTATAAATTTAGTTTGTTCACGAGGATTAATATTGTTTTGGATTGCGATAAACGTGCGAATAATGGTTTGAAACGAACGAGGTAACAAATAATAAAACACATAGAAATTGAATCACATAAAAGAATAGGCTCATAAAACGGAGAATGTTTCGGGTAGAGAAACGTCGACAATTCCAAAGTAAATCGAGAATCCTTTCAAATTAGAGGGGCGTGCTTTGGCGTATAGGTGAAATGCTCTCGTCTAGAAGCGATTAACGGTATTCCACCCTTCCAGTTACTACTCGTATCTAATCGATCGAAAAATCGAAACTTTGGTGAGATTGAAAATCAGGGAGTGGGACTAGTTGAAAAGGTGCGGGTTTCACCCCTAACTTGGAAACATCGTACCTTAAGTGTGGTTGGTACTTACCAAACGAAGAGCAAAGTCCAATTCGTTTGTAAGGGTCCACTAGAGTTTGAATTGGAAATTCTCCATCAAGATGTAGATTTCACTCTAACTTGATGACGAAATTTCGTGCAAAATAAATAAGAATAGCGGGATGAGAGTCGTTCACCAAATTGTGGGTTTCACGCCTATTTTAGTGAACTCGTCTCGTTTGTGTTACGAGTGTCTTCAAGTCTTCAAAGTGTGTATTGTGTAAAAATGTCTTAGGAAAGACATTATGTATATTTATTAAGACCAAAAGAAAAGAGGAGAAGCAAAGTAGGAGGCATAAAGTTTTAAGCATGAACAAGATTGGTCAAAATGGGTACTTAGAACTATAGACTAGGTCGAACATGGCAATTCTACCTAATTCCCTACAGTTATGGAAACTATGATTTCATGAGAGCATATACAAGGCATGCAATACTACTAGCCAAACCCTTAACGCAAACACGCTGTTTTAACATGGCCTCAAGTTTATGCGATGGAGGGGGATGCGTGACTTCCTATAGCTCTATACATGTCAAACGAAGGCTTAAAACAAGTTAATGACTAAAGTATCACATAAAGAATGTCCAAGATATAAGCATCACGTAAGCGTATCAAGTGTTCATATGTATAGGATTGTTTGTGCATTTCATAAAGTTTAAGTGTTGTGGTTTTGGTATAAGTAAACATGTTACACCCAAAAGTGTTGTAAACGAAAAGTGGGTCGAGTGTACTCACGGTTTTGCGTAGTCTTTAAACTTGACGAGTTCGCGAAGTGGGTTGGCGGGTGGGATGAGCGCCGAGTTATCCTTCAAGAGGAGAAATTAGGTTGGTAAATATTCGGATGATAACGGAGGATTTTAAGAAATTTAAAAGCAATAAAGTAGTTTATATGAGAAAGTAATCACTTAGACTTAATACTCATTTATGACACTATAAGACCCATTAGGGTTGATGTGTTTTCATGGGTTAGGATACCCATTAGAATCGTAACGAGAGATTAAGTACTTAGGTGACGTAACCTAGTACCATGACGAATAATCATTTGATTACCATCAAGAGTCCGGTTTATATATATATATATATATGTATATATATATATATGTATATATATAGTATAACAATAGGTAATTCATAAACATCATGTAATTTCATAGAAGTCATGCATGGAGGTAGGAGGAGAACCTTCCTTTTAAAACCTCTCGTATAGTATACCAATGCACAAGTCGTCACAAGGACGACAGGATGGTCATGAGTACGTTTGAACATATAAGTAAAAGACAAAAAGTAAATAGGAAAACATCAAGTGAGGTGGTGGATCGAAGTTAGAATAGCCAAGGCTTCCAAGTGATCACACTCTACCAACTCAAGTCTTGTTTCGAGAACAAGCTTGGAAGGATACAACACTTGTGGGTAAAACCCTAATAAAACCAAAAGAAAGTCGTTACCCTTGGGACCTTAGACGTGGTGATGTTCCAAGCTAGTCTTCCATGGAAGACTTATGGAAACATTCCAAAGGTATTTCCAAGTAGTAAGAAAAAGGAAAGATCAAAAAAGAGAGGCGAGTTAGAACTCACTTTTTAGGAGCTTTGATCTTTGAGAGAAGAATAGAGCTCTTTAGAGCTTTTAGAGAAGAGAAGAGAAGATTTTGGTGTGAGTTGAAAGTGAAGGGGAGGGGGTATTTATAGGTAAAATGGGGGAGGTTGTTAGTTGGGGCATTTAATGGAAAAAACACAAAATTGACCAATCCATGAGCTTTAAACGGACATTTCCGGATCGCGCCCCTCTCGCGGGACGCGAGAGGTTGAAGGCATCTCGGTCGCGGGCCGCTAGAGTCCTGGCGGGCCGCGAGAGACTTCCAATGATTCGGTCGCGGGGCGCGAGGCAATGTATTCCAGAAGGTTCTTTGATTTTTAACACTTTTAGCCCGTTAACTTGATTATTTTGCCAACTCACCGTACCCTGTCGTTTATGTGCCAATTGTGGGCGATATGGCCATTTGAGTAACACATGTCGCACTCCTCAAAACCAAGTTTCACCTCTTGCCCAAAACATGATCCAGCCCTACCAACCACCGCATTACCCCTTGGTGCCATATGTTCGAGCTTGCTTTAATTGTGGTGATGCTACTCATTTCAGAAACACGTGCCCTAGGTTGGTTAACATCATCAATGCTCAAGCCCAAGCAAATCCAGTTAACCAAGCGAACCAAGTTAACCAAGCGAACCAGGCAAACCCAACACCCCCACCAGCAAGAGGGAGAGCCTACAACGTCAACGCAAACCCAGTTGAGGTTAACGATGGTGCGAACGAACAACTAACTAGTCTTTCTCCCATCATGAAGACTCAAGACTCTGCTCCAGTTGTTTATTTTATTTTTATTCCCAATCCAAGCTTTAATAAATTCCATTTCTTGTCCTGACTATTCAAATTATCATTGTTTTCAATTTGGGTAATAATGTTTCAAGATTTCATTATTTCATATTAATGCCATTAATGAAATTTATATCACGCTATGCCAATTTGTTTCATTACATGTCTCTATACATCGATTAAATTTCATGTTATTCGTGTCATCATACATCACGACGAACCCCATCTCATAATTTAGGGAAGTTGGGTCGTGTCTCACTTTTTCATAGACTGACCACTTCCTCATAACACATGAGAGAGGTACCGCCGTCATTTAGTCTTGCTCTCTTCGGATTCGATATTCAAGCAAGGGTTGTTGTGTTTTGGTTTATGTTTGGTAGATTTTAGGATGAGTCACATAGTACTAATCGTGACTTAATAACAAGGCAAATGAAAATTTGACAAGGACATGGTGGATACGCCGCAGGTACTTCCTATATATAAGTGTTCTTGTCTGGTGATCAAAAACATTGTTAGACGGTTATGGGAAGTTTTGTGTAAGTAATGTCAATCTCAATTTGGATAACGATGTGGTTGATGATTTCGTTTTCTAATGTAACTTTATCATTATGACGCTTCGATTTTCTCAAAACCCCTTATCATGAGACAATATCCAGTTAGCCATCTCCGTGTTACAACACTTTTCATTTTTACACCTCAGGCATCAAAAATCGATACATGTAGCAGGGTATTCAACCCCTAATAGGAACGTTACCGCCTCAATCAAAATCCAAACTTCACACTCACCTGGTTATGTATATCCTTAGCATCATCGAGATTTTTATTACCTAGCATACTCGAGATCCAATCTATAAGAAACCCTATTAACTAACCCTCAAGAACGGTTCCCTCCTAATTTTGGAACGAAATTCCTAAAAGTATGGGAGACTGTAACATCCGCCAAAAACGGGTATCCAGAAGTCCGACCCACTTTGAAATCCGGATCCTAACCTTTAAACTTCGGAAATTTTCACGAAATAAATAACCGTTGAAAGATTTACTCTTTAATTTAAATTCATTTATCGACTTATTTATTTATTAATTTAATTTAATTAATATCACAATTAAAATCATTAATAAAATCTAGTAATTTTTGTTAGGTTTTAAAGTGAGTTTTAAGGTAATATGAGTTAGTAGCCAAGTTAGTTCGGATAGTAGAGTTAATGGGTCTGATTTATAACATTTCAAAACTTTAAATTTAAAAAAGAAATATAAAATAGTGGACCAGGGATTCGAACCCGGGTCTCACCAACAAACAGAACACTTGAGCCACACCACCACATCAAACCTTTGTTAAAATTTCCATTTCCAAAACCCTTAAACACTGCAATCCCTTTTGAATTACCTTTACCCTCCAAATGTTAAAGAGCTAAATGGTTACCTCCTAATTTCGGGACAAAATTTCCAAAAGTAGGGGAGACTGTAACATTCGTCAGAAAAAAATGAATGAATCCTAAAACCCGACCTGTTTTTGTAACTCCATCCGTTTTCATATTCCACGTAATTTTGTTTAATGTTTAAGCAATAAAATTCCTTGGATTCTATGTTTTGATCATACATGTTATCATATATGGTGATTTATAGTCTTATACATGTTTTAGACAACCTTGTAAATTCATTTCCATGTATTTTGAAGCAACCCTCTATATCTCAAGGTCTAAAACTAAGGTTTTCCTTAAGTTAATCAAAAACTTTGGAGACCTCATGAACATACCTAACACATCACATCCTAACATTCTTATCATTCAAACTTCATTATATACATGCCTTAAGATAGGACATTGTGTTTTGGAGAGTTTAGATGCAAATGATCACAAGTAAAAAGCTCTACATGTCGTATTCTTAGTTTTGTCATAAGATGACTTTCGGGTGACTTTCTTGCTAACTTTTCTCCATCCTTGAGCTATCATTCTGGTCATCCAAAGCTCCAAGATATACTTGGTATACTAAGGATCAAGTAGGTTCAAATGGTGCATAAAACTGAGCTCCAGCGTAACGGGAATCACAAACACAAGTTTTAGAACATAACCCTTGACCCGTATCAAGACCCAAGGTTTAAGCCCAATTCTCGACACCATGAATGTTGGATTACTCTCTTCCATATGATAGTACTCTGAAAATAATGAACGTAGGCGAAAACCGTGCGCGAAACGGAGTTATAACGTAGCGGGAATCGCGAAAACAAGTTTGGTGTTTGTTGCTGATTTGAAAGACGCGAAAATCTTGTTTTAAAGTTATCCCACATCGCCCCAATCACCATTTTGTGCTCTATTTCACACCTATAAATACCCTTGCTTGGTTCTTTATAGCTTGCAACTCCAAGTTTGAGTATAAACAAGTGGAATAACCAAATTTGGTGGCTCCACAAGCACAATACCCCTTTGGGTGTGGTGTGTAGTAGTTTTTATTTCCGCTTTCGACGAGGAGGTGCTGCCTTTCAAGCTCTTCTCATTTTGTAAAGTTCTTCTTCGAGCTTAATCACGCTTATCAATTGGATTTTCTCCTTATTCTCGTGCGGATTTTCACTAAGGATTAAAAACGCAAACACTGTGAACAGGTACGAAGAGAAGATTGGACACAGGATGGCCTTAGTTAACAAGAAACGAATTGGTGCAATATACTTGTTATAAACATCATCTTGTGTTTGTAATTGTTTATGTGAATTATTTGTATTATGAGACACTTGATATGAATTAGTGAATATTTAAAACAAGTAATAGAAAGTCATAAGCTCTCGAGTTAACCCAATCATGCCCCGATCACTTATTCCGCTACGGGTCGGGGTGTGACATCATGTATATTATATATAGTATAACAACAGGTAATTCATAAACATCATGTAATTTCGTAGAAGTCATGCATGGAGGTAGGAGGAGAACTTTCCTTTTAAAACCTCTCGTATAGTACACCAATTCATAAGTCGTCACAAGGACGACAAGGATGGTCATGAGTACGTTTGAACATATAAGTAAAAGACAAAAAGTAAATGAAAACATCAAGTGAGGTGGTGGATCGAAGTTAGGATAGCCAAAGCTTCCAAGTGATCACACTCTACCAACTCAAGTCTTGTTTCGAGAACAAGCTTGGAAGGATACAACACTTGTGGGTAAAACCCTAATAAAACCAAAAGAAAATCGTTACCCTTGGGACCTTAGATGTGGTGATGTTCCAAGCTAGTCTTCCATGGAAGACTTATGGAAACATTCCAAAGGTATTTCCAAGTAGTAAGAAAAAAGAAAGATCAAAAGAGAGAGGTGAGTTAGAACTCACTTTTTAGGAGCTTTGATCTTTGAGAGAAGAAAAGAGCTCTTTAGAGCTTTTAGAGAAGAGAAGAGAAGATTTTGGTGTGAGTTGAAAGTGAAGGGGAGTGGGGTATTTATAGGTAAAATGGGGGAGGTTGTTAGTTGGGGCATTTAAGGAAAAGGCACAAAATTGACCAATCCATGAGCTTTAAACGGACATTTCCGGATCGCGCCCCTCTCACAGGACGCGAGAGGGTGAAGGCATCTCAGTCGCGGGCCGCTAGAGTCCTGGCGGGCCGCGAGAGACTTCCAATGATTCGGTCGCGGGGCGCGAGGCAAGGTATTCCAGAAGGTTCTTTGATTTTTAACACTTTTAGCCCGTTAACTTGATTATTTTGCCAATTTTGCATGTTTTAAGCATATAATGAATAAGTGTCGTGTGTGAATGCACGTATAAGTATAAGTTTGCATGTATTCAACGTTTAAATGCATATAAGACAAGTAAGTATCAAGTATAAGTTTCATTATGATTCAAGTCTCGGATTACAAGAAAAAGAAATACGAATATAAGCTTCCAAAAAAAAAGAAATACGACAAAACTTTCTAATTATGGAAAGTATGAAAAAGCGAGGCGTTACAAAACGGAACACGTACGCGGAAAAAATGGGGCATAATCGGATTTCATGGTAAGTAATGCTTACATCTTTAAAATAGTAAATTTACTTATGTTGACTAAGAATAAGCGAATTGGTATTCGGAACGAGATTTTGAAATACAAGGTTCCGACGCTAATCGATACGGGTCGGAACAAGTGAATATGATATTAAACCATAATTGATGGTAAAAAGGGGTAAAATAGTAATATAGTCATGTAATGACAAATAAACGAAGAATTCTGTAAAGTTTTCTTATGGTGTAAACCATAAGAAATAAAAAGGGGTAAAGATGGTAATTCAGTCACAAGTTGACAAATTAATTTTAAACTTTAAAATAAGGGCATTCTATAGCGTAAACTGTAATGGGTTGAATGAATTAAGAAATATAAGTATAAGGGGTAAACCGAAATGGATTAAATGGATAGATGGCAAAAAGATACCATTTCATAATGATAAGATGGTCATTTAGACCAAATGGGTCAAATGGTGTGGACAACATCATTTGATAATATTATCTAAGGAATGCTTGCCGAGTTTTGTGTTCACAGGGAAATAGCGTATGCTTCGTGTTGCTATTAGTAATTAATAGTGAAGGTATTTAAACGGTTCAATGCCATGACTCGAGCCAGGTACATGTAACAGGTTAAACTCTCATCGAGGACTAAAGGTCTGATGAGAGTTAAATTGAGACTTGGATGAATATTGGATTACCTAAAGAGAGGTATATCTAATAATCTAAGTTCTATCCTTTTCGTTCTTAGGAACATAGTAAAAATTTTATTGAATATGAGTTAAAGATGCTTGTTTGGTCAAAATATGCACTAAATGTCCTTCGTCGTAAAAAGGACTAAAATTTGACCAAAACGCCCATGAATGATAAACCAACCAAACGACCTTAGAGGGTAGTTTAAAAATGAGTTTTATAAGAAAGTACAACTTGCGGTAGTTTAATGATAAATGGCATAAGTCGTTTTAGCTTAGCGCCTCATAACGGGTCTTTTTCGTAAAGTGTCAAACCGAAGGGTAGGATTTAAAAATATATCATTTCCTAAAACCAATCCACACAACTATAGTTGTGTTGGAAAATAAATAAATATCCTGGAATGGGTGCGTAATTCATAAGAATTAAGAATCCGGAATTTGGATTCCGGGTTAATTATGTAAGAAAACATCTTACGGACATTTAGAAACTAGTTTCATGGGAAACGGGCAAAAATGTAATAAGTTACGAAAGTTAAAACGACAAAAACGAAAACGTTCTTACGACGGCCATTTTAAGCTACGGTGGTCATCTGTAGCCTACGGCTAGAAACCGTTGAATAAACAGGAAATAATGTTTTACGGACATGTTACCATAAGTCCCGAGTCGTGTTTTAAATGATCGGGACTTGAAACGGATCGAACAGACCATTTAACAAATCTGCAGCAAAACTGCTGCAGAAGGCACCGTCGCCGACGACACTCCTGGTCGTCGCCGACGCAACACCTTTGCTCCGACGTGTTAACCTACTGCCTATGGCAGTCTTGACCCGACGCAACTATCTGTATGGCGTCGCTGACGCGGCTATAGGCCTTCGCTGACGCCACCTTAGAAATCAATTATTTTGATTTGATTTTTTTAAGCAAGTCGATTATGTTTTGCTTTCGGAAATTCGCTATAAAACTAATAATTCGCAAATTTCCATTTTAGGATTACCGCAAACGCTTTTGGATGACGATCAAGCTTAGCGAAGAATCGAACACGATCAAAGCTCAAGCTTCCGCCCTTGGTTTTGTTGTTAGGCAACCAAATGACGATATGTCAAAATGTTAATGTGGATAACATTTTTAAAAAAAATTAGTGACGTATATTCGCATTTACTCGTTTAAATGTGAAATTTTATAGAAAATTAATTAAACTAAAGAACAGGTCTTACAAAGTTATAGCCTGAAATGAAAGATAAACTAAGTTCAAGAACTAAAAATGGCATAATCCGGAGAAAGTGGTTTCTAGCCCATGGATTGGTCTAATTTGTGTTTTCTGCATTAAATGCACTCAACTAACAATCTCTCTCACCTCAACTATAAATACCCACCTCCTCCCACTCTCATTTCACACCTCAAACACTTCTCTTCTTCTCTCTAAAGCTCTCTCCCCATCTGAAAGTTCAAGACTTTCAAAAGTGAGTTCTAACTCACCCTTACCTCCCTTCTTTGATCTTTATTCCTTTCTTAACACTTGAATCACCTCTAGGAATGTTTCCATAGGTTCTCCATGGAAAACCAACTTGGAACATCACCATATTTGAGGTCTCAAGTGTAAGAGCTTTTCGTTTTAATAGGGTTTTAATCCACAAGTGTTGTATCCTTCCAAGCTTGTTCTTGAAACAAGACTTGAGTTGGTAGTGTGTGATTACTTGGAAGCCTTGGCTATCCTACCTTCAATCCACCACCTTACTTGATGATTTTGATTATTTTTCTTATTTTTATGTTCAATTTATTCATGACCATCCTTGTCGTCCTTGTGACGACTTGTGCATTGGTGAACTATACGAAAGAGGTTAAAGGAATGTTATCTTCCTACCTCCATGCATGACTTCTGTGAACTTCCATGATAAATATGATTACGTATATTATATAATATATGTATATATACACTAACCGAACTCATGATGGTAATCGAATGATTATCCGTCATGGTACTATGTTACATCACCTAAGTACTTAATTTCTCGTCACGATTCTAATGGGTATCCTAACCCATGAAAACACATCAACCCGAATGGATATTATAGTGTCAAGAACGAGTATTAAGTCTATATGATTATTTTCCCATATACATACTTTAGTGTATTTAAATTCCTAATCCTCCGTTATTATTCGAATACTTACCAACCTACGTTTTCCTCTTGTAGGATAACTCGGTGCTCCATCTTCCAAACTCCCCCAACACTTTACAGAAATATCAAGTGGAAGCTTGCAAAACCGTGAGTACACTCGAACACCCTTTTTACGCTTTACACTTTTAGGTGCAATATGTTAACCTATCAAAATACACGCAATCACACTTATACTTTTATGCAATCACACAAACAATCCATCATACATGCTATAGTTACGTGATATTCAATTTGTATACTTGGAACATTCTTATGTGATGCTATCTGTCATTAACTACGTTCGGGCCTCCCCCTTAAAATGTATAGCGCTATGTATAGCGCTATAGGAGTAACGCACCGCCCGTATCTTGAGTTCATGTTAAGTTTTATTCTATTTTGCGGTGACATGCGAGGGTTGCCTTATAGATTGCATGCCATGTTTACATTAATCTAGTATGCTAGCTTAACATGTGGATTCGTTTAAATCTTTTCATACTTATGCTATATCAAACTTGTGTACTCGCCAATACTTTTTGTATTGAACTAAACTTTTAACATGTTGCAGGTTAAGGATGTTGATCATGACGAACTTAGTAGGGACAACGTAGAAACACATCTAGAATGTTAGGCTTTATGTTGTTGAACTTATTGTATTTGACTTCCGTGTTGTAATTGACAGTCTTGTTATGAAATGAAATTGGTTTGATATAAATGTTGTTGCAAATAATGTTATGATGCCTTGAGCAATCTATTTCGCCTCACTCCGATGTTTCCGCCATCGGTTAGGGTGTGACAGGTGGTGGTTGGGAGTTGGAAAGGGGAAATGGAGACAAAATTCGCGTATTTTGGAAGATTCTCCAGACCTGGTCATTTGGCACGGCCATGCGGATCAAGTGCACGGTCGCGCGGATCGCGGATCGCATGGTGGTGCACATCAGGTGCGTGGTCATGAGGATCACAGTGTGCATGGTCGTGCGCCTCAGTTGCATGGTCATGCACCACCTTCAGAATTTACCAAACTTTCTAGAATTTACAGTTTGACCCCTAGAGTTTGATAATTCCATTATTTTATGCTAGAAACTCATAATTAAGCATTTTTTTGTAGTTATTCCAAGTGTATCAAAGTAATGTATGAATATAAAGCACGTATAATTGATAATTTCAAGTATTTCAAGTGTCGGTTTTTTGCGTATAAACACGTATTCGAGATTGTAGCTTATAACACAAGTATGTAACATGTATATGTATAAGTATAAAAATAAAATTCCATTATGATTCACGCCTCAAATTGTGATAACGGAGATGAAGTACCATTGTAAGGTTTCTAAAAATAGAATATGAGTACGAACTTTCTAAAAATAGGAATACGGAAATACAAGGCGTTACAATATTGTACTGGTACCACGATGAGTTGAACCGATATTGATCCATCAATATCAGCAGAACATGATTCTGATCGACATCGGTTTCGGCACTTACGAAACCGTTACTAGCATTCGTTTTATAGTTTCCAGAAATAAGTGCCGATATCCTTTCAAATATATCAAAACTATATTTTTTATTACTATACGAGTGCCATTTTCAATCCGATTCCATAATTAGCGGAATTAAATTCCTGTGCGTAGCAGAAGAATTCCACTAGTTTAATTATGTGTTCCATGTAAGAGAAGCATAATGGGATCCAAAAGAAACAAGCCATCTTGGCATCTAATTTGTTAAAGATGACCAATTAACCATTTAGCAAACTCTAGTTAATTTAAAAATCATATTAAATCTCATATATACCATTTACACTTCATCTTCATCATCATCTCAACCTCATTAGATCTTCCCTATTTAAAGATTCAAAATACCCATAGAAGAAAACCATATGTGGGATTCCTATCTGCCTGTAAAAGGTAACACCACTGTACCATGCCGACTGTTCTTATCGATTGCGAAACATCTGTCACTTTTCCAACGACAACACCACCAGCGTCCAACAACTGTTGTGAGAACTTGAAGCCAACCCAGTTAGCGACCCAAACGACTTGCTATTGCTGGTGTAATTGTTATATTCGTCAGAAGCTTCAAGGTTCACAATACCTAAACTGAATCATTAGACATGAAACAAATACAAGAGTGGGAGGTATGGGTGTTCAAGATCGGATAATCCAGTTTTAAATATCTAATAATTGGATATCAAAAATTTCGGATCCGAAATTTTGGATACGGGTTTGGATATCCAAACGGATATCCGAATTCATAAAAAAATTCAAAAAATTTGTTTCGTGCATAGATTAAAACTAAACCTATATTCGATTTTCGAGATAACATTAAAAACAATGAACTTTTATAAATCCACATCCAATTCTGACTATTTACTATTTTTACTATATTTCAAACTAAAAATAGTGCTCATATACTATATATATTTAAAAATATTCATTAGTTTTCGGATAACGGATAATCTGATTATCCGAAAATTTTGGAAATCCACATTCGAATCCGAATCCGAAAATTCGGATTATCTGGTTTTCGTGTCCGAAATTTCAGAATATCGGATACAGATTTTCAGATATTTCGGATTCAGTTTCAGATCTGGATTTTTTGAACACCCCTAGTGAGAGGATATTTTTTCACAATTTCAAGAAATTCTTACTTGATCCACATGGAAGTATATATGTAAATGCTTGAACGAACTGAATTTATTTAGCCACCATGAGTTCTATGAACTGATTTTACCTACAATCAAACATATAAAATATTGATATGTCATAATCTCAATATCTCTTTAAATAACATTGAGATATCTGTGTTTAGGACAGTTTTCTTGCGACACTTAACTATTTCTGTATTGGAATCATGAAAATGCAAGTAAACCCGTTAGTTTGATGAATATAACCCAACATTTTGATCATGGACAAACGATATTCAGTTGATAAAACTCTAGGATTAGAGCATTCAAGTTATTTATGTATTTAATAAAATTTGCATAAATTGAGTGGTGTTGGTTGATTAATCTGATTATTATTTTATTTATTTATTTATTATTATTTTTTTTTTAAATTGCATAAATTTGGGGGTTTGTTTTCAGTTTATTTATTGGGCTTATTAGTTTTATGAAATTAAATTTAATGTTGTATCGGTAAATAAAATAATGTTGTTAGGTTTCTGCGGTTTAAAATCGATTTTGCATCAACGAAAGTGAAATTAAAGGTTGAAGATGAAGGTATTTTAGACATTTCACTAGTCAACTAACATTTAACTAATCAAATTTGTTAGCAGGGATTTAATTGATAAAATTGAACAACCACATGAGCTTAATTGGTTAAATTCAAAAAGTAAGGATTTATCGTGCCATCTGATGTTAACCATTGGGACTTAAATTATAGTTTACTCAACAATTTAATTTTAAGTATAGAGCTTGTATTAGCACTTGATGTTGTTTAGTTTATACTAACAAGTATAGAGCTTATATTAGCATTTGATTTTGTTTAGCTAAGAAAAGAATATACCTTATACCAGTGGAGCATTATTTATGTGAATTTATATTCGTCACTAGTCATTTATTAAATCAGACTATATGAGAGTACGTATTCTTACTTCTTACAGAATCTATTATCTTAAATTGTTATTGTATAATCTATAAGGCTTTAGGGTGTGGTCATAACCCTTACGACTATTACGATCCTCTACATCAGCATCAAGTCACCCACTTCTAATTCAGTATCTTCTTATTTTCATTGATTTTGTCTAAAGAAAAATGAAATATTGGAAAAAAGAGACTCGTGGTTATCATGGTTTAATTTACGCGAACCATGGTGGATGTGACAAGAAGGTGGTGTAGTAGTCCATTAATGATCTTATGTGACGATTGATGATCCAACCCATACCCCATATCCTTGAGCCTAAGTTAAACCAATCATGCAAAAACATTTTATGTATAATCAAAACCATAAGGTATACCAATCATACCAAAACAATGTTATGTATAACCAAAACCATAAGTTATACCAATCATGCAAAAACTTTGTGATAAGACTTTGAAACTAGAAGTTAAGAATTTTTAACATGGTGTTTTAATATAATTTAAAAAAGTTTAAATTTTGTGTAACGGTCTAACGAATTACCATAAATTTTATACATATACAAACCACAAGAAGCATAATTTAGGATTTTACAAATAAGTTCTGTCATATATTTTATTTTTCTTATGTAAAGAGTTAATTATAGCGTTAGTTCATGTAATTTATAAGAAATAACAAAGTTTGGTACTATTAGTTTAAAGTTATACTTTGAGGTATCAACTTTCAATTTTGTAACAACCTTAAATACTAAGACTAACATAGGTTAGTTTTTCTGTTAGGTTTCTATAAAATGACAAACACACATTTTATAACTCAAGGATCATTTCTGTAGTTTTTTTATTTTAATTAGAAGGGTTTTTTGTATAATTTTTTTATACAAATGTTTAACTTAGTAAAATAACTTTTCAAAATTCATATTTCAAAGTTATCTAATTCATTCAATCCATCAACGATTCAAGATTGAACTCAAATTCACCGTCAAGTCATCAACTTGGTTCAATCTTCAATTCTTCATATCTAGAGTTCATATATCATTTACCCCCAGGATTCAAGTTTGTATAATTTAACCCCAATCAAACCAATAATTAGAGAAAGCTTAACAAAAGCAAAACGGAATTGAAAAACAAGACTAAAATTATTGATAGGTATCTTCTTTTAACAAATGTAACAAAAGCAAAAGTGCGTGTTGAACGTTAAAGAGAAAAGGAGAGGTATGGTTCAGGTAGTTGTACCATGTATATAATATGCATTTGTTCCAATTTTTTCCTAAATATAAATAAAAAACGGTCTCTCGTTAACCATATAATTACATAACTAGTTTTTTAAATGTAAAATGACTTAAATGCCCTTGAATTTAACAAAAAAACCTAACATGTGTTAGTCTTAGTACCTTAGGTTATTACAAAATTAAAACTTGATACCTCATAATGTAACTTTAAACTATTAATAAATGATCTTATTACTTCATATAAACCACATAGAATAACCTAAAGCCTAAAATTGGAGGCTAAATTGAAGTAGTACTAATACTTAATTAATTTACTTTCAGTTGTAAAAATATAAAGTAACTTTTATTTTAATAATTTATTTATTCACATAATACAGACTTCAACTTAGCTTAGTTGTTTTATGTTATGTTAAAAAAAATCTTATTTCAAATGGAATTATATTATATATCTATAGGGTGGGGTTCGGCTACAAAGTTGATTTTTCTTAAAAAAATATATAAAGTCATAAAATACCATAATTTCAATCATAAAACACACCCAAAACCCACAAATACTAAAGTGAATATTACTAAAACACAATATTAGAATCTTAACAGTCCATAAAAACATCAAACACACCATCGTAGAACTCTAAATATAAAAACAATATGATAATCAACATAAAACACACTAATGTTAATAATTCGATAATTAAAGACTTATCATCCAAATCACAAAACAAAAACCATAGATATTATGTTTTAATAACCTCCGTTATGTTATTTGTGAGGTTTGAGTGTGTTTTATAGTTGACATTATGGTGTTTTATAATTTTTTTACACTTTATAGAAAAAATAGACTTTGTAGCCAACTCCCACCCTATATATATATATGTGTGTATATATATATATAGTTTTCGATGGACGACAAATAGTGACTTTATTTTTAAATAATATATTGTTTTTTATTATTTTTTATTTAATATATTATAATAGTTTATTATTATATTTATTTTTAAAACTATATATTTCCTTTAACATCTTTTAATAATTATTTTTTTCTTTTTAGAACATTTATTAATTTATCAAATAATTTGATACTTATTTAATAATTTATATTTATAACTTTTTTTCTAAAAACTTAAGTACATAATTGTGCTTGACTTTTTCCTCAACATTTTGTTATAGTTTTGTTAAAACGAAGTTGTACTCCAAATAAAGTATTTATTTGGTATCATAAAACGGTAAAATGATAAACTAAACCGTTCTAATGGTTTAGCTTTCTAAATAACATGCTTTATTTTCAAATCACGTTTGTTTTAAATTATCATTTACTTGGTTTCACCCCATCACACATTGTAAATAAAAACTAGTCATATATTACTTGACTTGTTAGAATCTCATGTTAAATGGCTTAAATTAATAGAACTTGTTTTATTTTTGTAATTATTCCTATATTACTGACACAAACCCACTACTTTTTATTTGTTTTTTTCTTTTTATCATAATTATTTTATAGCAAGCACATAAGTACAATGTCTTTGATTTTTCAATTATATAAAAAGGTATTTATAAAATATTCAATTACTAAAGGATATTCTTGCTCATACTTAAATTGCTTGAAAAATATATACATCAAAACACATATTAAATGTTTATATCTACTAACATTTTAATATACTTATTAGTTCAATAACCAGTAATTTATTATTAGTCTTCAAACTAATTCAATCATTAGATTTTTATGAGCACATTGTAATTGGTTTATCTAAATTACGTATACAATTACAAGTTTAATCATAATTGGTTTACTTAATTACGTATATAATTACGAGCCCTCTGCAACGTACAGGACTATTATAATAGTTATAATTATGTTTGATTATAAAAGGTAAAAAGTAAAACTAGATTCACAACCCTAAATTTTTTAAAAATATAAACAAAAAAATTGTGAATTAAAATTTTATTATAAAAATGATAAAGTTTAAATAATAAAAACGTGCGAGGTTGATGAAAATGAAATAAGAAATGTATTATTGAAAAGAAAATCGGGTAAATATAAAATGGGTAGGGATCCACGTGTAAGTTAAATAGGTATACGGTTTAGGCTAAAAACAAAAATTATGCTTGCATAGAATTGTGTCATGTGTCCTGGTCGTGAGCGAGGGTGAGTATGATTTTAGATATATTTGCTTTTCACTCGTTATTCAATCTTTAAATTTATAATACACGATATAACACTATCACTCTCTACAACACGCTAGTGCAAGTGCACCAATCGTTGGCGTAGCATAGTGATGGTAAGATACCGAGGTCATCCAAGTACACAAGAACTTTTAATACCGAAATATCGTTGACGTCTAATCCAATCGAATTTTGGGGAAAAGATTTTTAATAAGTAAAATAAAGAAATAAAAGAAAGTAACAAAAGAAACCAGATAGACAAGATAAAATCACTTGGTTCCGATTTATCATTTATATATCCTTTGATAATTTCTGCACTTTGGGTTTTTTAAGAGATTGTCTTAGTTATAGTGGCATGTTCCTCTTTTAGAGGCAACGCTACCCTCATCCATATTGGTCTGAGTCAGCAGAGATAGAGTCCTGCAAGACTGGAATATTGAAAGATAATTAAGTAAGTTATTAATGCAAAATGTGGCATGTCTCTCTTTTGGAGGCAAAACTACCTTCGGCCATATTAGTCTGATTCAGGAGGGATACAGTCCCGCAAGGCCGGTTTAAAGTTTAATAGTAATTTATTTATAAGGGATTCAAGTCATTCTTACTTCCCCCGATTTGATACTATCTGCCTCAAAGTAATTCCTAATAAGCTTGAATCAAGTCGTCGCATGATCTATACATTTAACGAGGCAAAAACTTTACCCGAACCATCCTTCTAACCCCCTTCCAGGTAGTTAACGTATTTTATATAGACCGTAAAGACACGAATAAGTGAATCAACAAAACATGAATAGATGATAGATAAAATTCACTTTCAATATAAAAAACTAGATATTAAAGTCATTAATACAAACCCAATTAAAAAAGTTAACCAAATATTGGAAATCAAAAGTAATACATAAATAACTTGTCTCCACCAAGTGATGTAAAAGATTAGCCAATCATGGCCTTTATTTGACAAAAACTCTTACGATCAATCTTGGATCCCGAGATTACTACGCAAACTCTAAAGATGGATGATGGATGAATGTGGTGGATGATGGTGGTATTATGATGGTATTATGGTGGTAGGTGTGTGATAAGTGGTTTGCCAAGAGATGGATTGCAATTGAACCAAACACCCATATTTATAGATGGAAACAGAAGCTATACACGGCCCCGTGCCTGGTGGGCACGGGCACGTGCCCTCCTTCGCTATCTTCATTTATTTAGCTTATCAGTTCGGATGCTTACACGGCCCCGTGTGTCAACGACATAGCCCGTGACCATTGTAATTGCTATATTGTCCAAGATTTGCATATCTGGGAGTTGAACATGGCCCGTGTCTCTTGTCTGCTTCTGTTTGTCTTCTTCTTACTGGAATTTTGAGTGGGGCACAGTCCCATGCCTTGCTGGCACGGCACCGTGCTTGTCTTCTGATTCGTTGTTTTTGGTCTTTGGTGAAGCTCGGAGGGTTGCTATAATGTACCAACCTCCCTTCTTTTGTATTCATGCTGTTTTGGCCGTTAATTTGTTATTTTTGTACATTTAATCTCTTTTAACCCTGAAAATCAAAAGTATACAAAGAAACGCACTTTTTCCAACATTAGTACTAAAAATGGTTGATTTTATACCTTATTTAATATAATTTATATGTTGCATTTGGTGTATATCATATCCCCTAAGTTTTATTATTTATTAGATGTAGAGATAGAGATAAAGAAGAGATATGAGAGCATTCACAATTGAGTCTTGTTCTCCATCTTTATAATTACACTAAAAAACACAATCTTTTATTTCTTCTTTTCAAATAAATAACATTTTTTTAACTTTTATCATTATTTTTCTCTCTCCTCACCACTCACAATCACTTTAAAAAATGTTAAAAAAATTACAGAGGTGAACAACATTTTCTTTAATTTTACTGATCAACAATAAGTTTTTCTCTTTTTCCTTTCTCTTCCACTCACAACAATTTATAATCACTCTAAAAAATATAGAGGTTACACTTACAATAACATGGAGGATCCGTTGTTAATGCTCTTAGATAGAGATTATATATAAATTTATCGTGTTTATTTCTATATTCTAAGAATTAGAAATTAATATTTAAATTAAAATCAGTGTAAAAGATAAATGTAAAAGGTGATTTTAATAGTGATACGTGATATTTTTTTAATCATTTATGAATGCAGAAATAAAAAACTGCAAGATTCAAATATGAATGCGTAATTAACAAAAAATGTCCAGATCTTCGAAACTTCTTTTTGTCAGTACAATGTTTATAAATACGAGTTGTCCAACTTATGAAAAAGGGAGTTAATGTCATAACTTGAACGCAGCCGAATAATTTGAATTTGTCATTTAACTCTATATAAAAAAACCAAAAGGGATTTAGCGTGGGAGAAAAAATATTGTAAATCATAAAAAATACATGCCTATATATACATGGCACCCGCATCAACATTTTCTTTACCAGACTAATTGTATTAAAATTGCGATAATTTAAAACAACCCTATACCTAAAACATGCTTCTCATATGACCAAGAATTAATTATAAGTTGGATGGAGTTAATGTGGTGGATCAAACCACAATAAAATAGAAACCTTTGTATATAAATTACAAAATATTTTAATTTTATAAAATATAACAATAACCACTAAATCACATAGACTAAAATCACAATTACTTTAATGTATAATTATTGGTTAAATTGAACTTATTTATTCCATATCATTGTTATTAGGATGACACAAGAAAATTGCCCTACTGTATATATAATCTGTATATATAAATTATAATAAATCAAAATAATATTATATCACATGACATGTTTTTAGGGTGAAAGAGGCACTCCTCAAATGGGAGTGGTAATCTTTTTCCTTAACCAATAATATCATGCCATGTCAACCCTCTTCTTCACTATCCATTTTGCACTCAAACACTAGGGGTGCTCAAACACATGAATAGTGGTAATCACATAAATTTGTGATTTGTTGAAAGAGAGTAGGGCCCACCACCCCCTCTCTCTCCCTTCTCCCCCTCTTCACCATTCAGTGAGTATTTACCATTTACCTCCTTCACCGATCACCGAATTTGTGCCGGCATCACCTTGCCGCGCGGTAAACTACACTCACCGAAGGAGTTACCGATGGTGCCCCTTCCACCTTATACCTCTGATTGTCACGTGGCTTCTTTACATAGCCTAAATACTAAACTTTTAAAAAGTTATCAAAGAACTCTTAAACTTAAATAAACTTTTCTTTTGACTTTTTTGAGTTTTCTCTTTCGGTTGTTATACCGGGTCTTTTTTTATCATTTAGTGATCTTTCATTTTCACCCCTATAGTTTACTTCTAACACCCTAAACTTCAACAAAGTTATCAAACAACTCTTAAACTTCAATTAACTTTTTTCCAACTTTATTTATGTTTTTTTTCTTTCGGTTGTTATACCAAGTGGCGGTATCGTATCGATAACGTAATAAACCGAACGATGTCGACCAAACTTCCGCTGTAACACGCGGGTAATTTACTAAGCAAATATATTTTATTTTATACATATTAAAATAAATTCTTCATGAATAGTGATTTTGATTTTTAAATTATTGTTTCAGTTTTTTTAATAATATTTAATTATCATATATTTTGTTTATTTTTCAAATAATCTACATTCTATGTTTATTTTTTCAACATTACGATATAAATTTATTTATTGTGACACTATCGTATTAAATTGAATTGAAACCAAATGTTTTTTTTCAATATTACAATATAAACTTTATTGAAAATGGATATTGTACCACTATCGTACAAAAAACAACCAAACCTGACCGAATAATATATGCATCGGTACAGGTATTTATTTATATTGTTTTTTATTTCGATAAACCAATATATATTTATATTCTTTTTGCTTTCGATAAATTGACATCGTATCGCTACTTGTCCCTGTACTCATTTGTATGGTACTGAATTTTGTGCTGCAACGTAGTCAACCGAACGAACAACATCAGTACTGGTAGTACTAGCGATACATATTTTTATTAGTTTTACTTTTGATAAATTGACGTATCCTACCAAACAACATTGTTACATGTACCTGTGTTCATTTTTTATTTCCAGTTTCGATATTTTTCATTTATACAACTCTGTCTGCGATGATAAACGAATATCATTACCAGTACTATCACGATCTGAACTGATCAATACCATTTGGACAACATCGTTGGCGGTACCGGTGTTCGCTTTTTTCTGTTTTCAATTGATGTAAAATATGTGTTGATTTTTGTACCGATTGCATGTATTGTACCAATGTTATAACGAACCTAACCGATACTTATCGAATGTCTGCGATAACATACCGCCGCAACACACTGAGAAACCACCTGGTATATTGTCACACCCCGGATTTCCAACCCAAATCCATACACCGGTGGGCCCGGGTGGGGAGTATCGTGACGTCAGTTGATAATCATCATAGTCAATTAAACACAACAACGGAAGTCTTGGAGTAAAATTACTATTACAAACCAAATGTTCAAAATACAAAATAATATACAGGCTCTTAATAGAAGATCCACAGGCGAATCATAAATTGTAGATGGAAAGAATATTAAACAGACTTTGGGCAGATCTGGGATTTGCAAGATCCTCTATCACTATCGAGCACTTCCAGCCTATTTTCGTATTGTACCTGCAAGCTTAGTCTTTTGAAAATACGTCAGTTTTCGCTGGTAAATACACCCAACTGACTCATTTTGAACACAATTTAAAAATGTTTTAAGTGCATATCAGCACAAAATCTTTTTATAACTTGGGAAGGTTGACCGTCCAACCTTGTTAACAGATTTACATGTTTGTCCATACATACAGGGCCCGGTCGGAGACCGAGACATGATTAACGTACACACCACTTTGGACTCACGAATGAGTCAATTCTTCCCAACCTTGTGGGAATGCATTTTTGAGCGTCTATCGGGTGTATGCCTACACCCGTGCTAAGGTCGTGGCCATTTCTATTGTAATGAGCGGAGGATATCCAGGACACGGTAGTTGACCCCCGATGTTTAAGTTATCAAAAAAACTGATTAAAACAGAATATGCGGATTTACTAGCCGCACCCGACATTCGATTGATCCCATTTCCGACCAAGCGGTAATAATTTACCGTAACCCAAGCCCGTATAGGGGAAATAAGTCGAGAGTATTTACCTGAGCAAGTCTTCTTTTAATTTTAATAACTCAGTCGTACACAAAAGTACTAAGTGCAGATAGCATTTACCGGCAAGTCTCTAGTCTGGATTATGGCATAAACTAACCAATTAAATACTAACGGTCTTATTTAAGTCATAGACTTAGATCGTGTAGTGTACAGGATCAAGACGTATAACGCTTGATCAAACGGTGATTGAATAGAATGTAGTTTAATTCCAACAAGTACCTTGACTTGTGTAATATGGATAAACTATAAACATTATGGATTTTGAGACTTAAATGACAAGTTTAAACCCGTTTCGGTTAATTTCCGTAAACTAGATACATATACTTGACCGTACGCATATCAGCGATATCGAGTAACCGGATAAGTAATGGACAAGTTCTATATGCCATTATATTTTAAATAAGTTGTAATATCAGTAGGATATCAACTTTTATGCCCGTTATGGTTTTAAGATGAAACTATGCCCCATAAGGGCGTTTCGGTAATTTCATACCGTATAAAAGGAACTTGAATATAATTTAATGTTATAACTATAAGTATTCTGGAAAAATAATTTTTTTTATGATATAATATCAGTAGGATGTCAATTATATGTGTAAATTATCTTTATGACCAAACTATGCACCGAATGGGCATTTTGGTCATTTTACACAAAGTTTGTAAATTATTTAGGATTCTGAGTTTATAACATGTACCTACTATAAATATGTTTAAATTAAGTTTTAAAATCAGTAGGTAACAACTCTTGGTCAATTAATATGGTTTAAAACCATACTATGCGCCGAAACGGTGCTTATGTCGTAAAATGACGTTTTATGCAATGTTTAAATGAAAACTGATGTTAAGGTCAGATTAAAATGTCTTAGGTATGTTATTTAATATAACATATCAGTAGGTAAAAGATTCACCTTGAAAAGATTTGATTAAAACCATTTTATGAGCCATAAGGGTTAAATAGTCATTTATCGACATAATTCAAGGACCTGCTTGTAAACTCAGTTTATAATCTGGTTTAAAATCCCAAATAATCATACTTATAATATTATATCAGTAGGAAACTTATTTTCAAGTTCATTATCATTAAAACCTTGATTTATGCAAAAAAAAAGGGCATTTTAGTAAAAAATGGCATAATTACGGAACTTGCGCATAAACTCACATTCTGATTATGATCATGTAATATAACCTCAGAGGGTTATGCTACATTTTATTACGATCATAATGCAACTTAAGATCAATGTCTAACTAATCTAAATCGGGTCAGAATCGAAAGTCAAAGAAGAAGTCAAACTTTGCGACTTTCGGTTGCGAACCGAGCCTAGAACTGAAATTGACGAGCTGAACATGTTCTTACATGTTCTAATAATTATTACCAACTTGTTTAAGTGTTAAAACGGTTTTCATAACATATATAAGATCAAATTATATTTTTTTCGAAAAATGGCCTTTTGACTTATTAATATCATAACATTGACCCGTCAATTGGTCTAGCAAACGTGAGCTTCAGGAGGTGCCCTTTATAGGGACTAACACCTACCTTATTATGATCACTTAGACATGTTCGTTACGAACAATGGTTGGACCATAATGGTCTTAACCGAAAGTCAAGCGTTTTCCGTAAAACGCTTGACTTTTGGCTATAAAAGCCTATAAACGAAAATGCACAAAGAAGGAACACTTACAAGAGGTTCCTAGGATGCAATAGAACTTAGTTGGATGCTCCTTTCAGTTAGGAACTTCCAGAGGAGGGAGAAGAGTTATGAATAAGAAAGGTGCAGGTTCAAATGGTGAACCTTGGCACCTATTTATAGTTGGAGAGCTTGAAGGACGTGATGTCAGGTGTTATGGGGTGTAAGAGGGAGCTTACAGGTGTCCTAAAACGTGGCTGTAACATTCGTAAAAAAAATGAATCCTAAAACCCGACCCGTTTTTGTATCTCGATCCGTTTTCATATTCCACGTAATTTTGTTTAATGTTTAAGCAATAAAATGTCTTGGATTCTATGTTTTGATCATACATGTTATCATATCTGGTGATTTATAGTCTTATACATGTTTATACAACCTTGTAAATTAATTTCCATGTATTTTGAAGCAACACTCCAGATCTCTAAGGTCTAAAACTAAGGTTTTCCTTAAGTTAATCAAAAACTTTGGAGACTTCGTGAACATACCTAGCACATCATATCCTAACCTTCTTATCATCCAAACTTCATTATATATATGCCTTAAGATAAGACATTGTGTTTTGGAGGGTTTAGATGTAAATGATAGCAAAGAAGCTCTACATGTCGTATTCTTAATTTTGTCATACGATGACTTTCGGGTGACTTTCTTTCTCCATCCTTGAGCTATCATTCTAGTCCATTCAAAGCTCCAAGATATACTTGATATACTAAGGATCAAGTAGGTTCAAATTGTGCATAAAACTGAGCTCCAGCGTAACGGGAATCACAAACACAAGTTTTAGAACATAACCCTCGACCCGCATCAAGACCCAAGGTTTAAGCCCAATTCTCGACATCATGGATGTTGGATTACTCTCTTCCATATGATAGTACTCTTAAAATAATGGACGTAGGCGAAAACCGTGCGCGAAACGGAGTTATAACGAAGCGGGAATCGCGAAACCAAGTTTGGTGTTTGTTGCTAATTTGAAAGACGCGAAAATCTTGTTTTAAGGTCATCCCACATCGCCCCAATCACCAATTTGTGCTCCATTTCACACCTATAAATACCCTTGCTTGGTTCTTTATAGCTTGCAACTCATAGTTTGAGTATAAACAAGTGGAATAACCAAATTTGGTGGCTCCACAAGCACAATACCCCTTTGGGTGTGGTGTGTAGTATTTTTTATTTCCACTTTCGACGAGGAGGTGCCGCCCTTCAAGCTCTTCTCATTTTGTAAAGTTTTTCTTCAAGGTAATTTTCCTTTCTTTGTTCTTTTATTTTTTTATTTTTATTTTTGTTTTAATATTCATTTATTTATTGCTTTCTTAGTTTAATTAGTTTAGTTTAGGTTCTTAGTTAAGGAGCATTAGGCTCGTTAAGGTAGCCTAGTTTAGGCTCGCCTTTAGGCTTGTCGTAGCCTTGTAGAGGTTCGTTAGGCTCAACGAGTCTAACATATCATGTTCGTTCATTTAGCTATGCCTAGCATAACGTTTACTTTTTTGTTGCATTCGTTTGTCTAGCTTAAATCACGCTTATCAATTGGATTTTCTCCTTATTCTCGTGCGGGTTTTCACTAAGGATTAAAAACGCAAACACTGTGAGTGAATTCTTACAACTTCCCCTTTTTATTCATGTTTTGGGGTGTATCATGTGTCGTTTACATATTTTGTTTATTCAAACAATTGTGCTATTACCATTATATGATCTAACGTGTGATGTAAATGTTGTTTGTTGTATTGCGTGTTTACATTTTTGTCAGTTGCACGTAATTCATTCATTAGGCCCATCAGTTCCTCGTTGGAGACGAGTTGAGCATCAGTTGCCTCATTAGATCGGCTCCGTTTGATTGAGCCTTGATCTCATTGTTCATCATTTGTCATATTTGTGTGTGCATTGATTGATAATATGTGGCTTGTGGTTAGATTTACATATGCGGTTACTCATATTTGGTTCATGCACATTTTTATTTAAATAACCAATATAATTAATTCTTTCCAATGTTTAAATAAGATTCACTCGCCAACTTTTGTTGACCCAAAAACCATTTTTACACATGATACAGGTGAACAGGTTGAAGCAAGGAACACCTAGGAATTTGCCTTAGAAGAAAATAAAGAGTTCATGAATGTTGTGTTTAGAACATGTTGTGCTTGTATGTTTATTGTAATTTCTCCTTTAAATTGGAAATAATAAATATGAAACTTTATAGTAAATGTCATGAGCTTTGATGAAAACCCAATCATGCCCCGACTACCATTTTCCGCTGCGGGTCAGGGTGTGACAGGTTGGTATCATAGCTTTTGACTATAGGGATATAGGATAGGTTATTAGACCCTTAGAGTCTATACTATAGTCGATTAGATTTTTAATTGCTTATGTGGTTACATGCAAACTTATGATGTTTATTTGTTTCATATTTGCGACACACACAAATGCATGCAAGCACTTCCACTATCATTTTGTGTAATACTTAATGAGTTAAACATATTGTCAAACATAACATGCTTACATATACATTCATCACGCACGTTTCAATTCTCACATATTCAAATCATTCTCATATTTTCTTTATTCAAGATTTTGTGATGTTTTCGTTTTTCGATCTCATCAAAGTGAGTTTTACGATGGGCATGTAGTAACTGGAAGGGTACAAGTACCGGTAGTCGAAACGTCCTGTCTAGGTTGGCATTCGTATAAATCAAATATAACGGACTAGTTTGCCTACCTGGGGACTAACGATGAGAAGTACGAAGGACCTATTAGGCCAAAGCATGCCACACCAAACGTCGTTCGAACTAACCCCACTTTGAGTTGTCACTATGTCTATACCAGGACACCCTCCGACCTTATACTTTGCAATCATGTTTTACGATTTTCATTCGGGTGGCGCAAGTGTTAACAGGCCAACACCAATGTGAACCCTACCAGAGCCCAGTATTCATGGGGGCCCACATGACTACCAAGGCTAAGTATGGGGACATATGGGGGCACAAACATGAGCAAAGCCCAAGACATCCTATGGATGTAGCAAATTTATTTTTTCATTTGTTTTGTGGATGTTCATTTTATACGACACATGACACCTATATGTCAAACTCATACTCTCGATAGGTATTCCTTGTAGATGTCTTCTAGTCACTCTCGTAGAGATAAGAGATCAGGAAAATCTCGCGAGCGCTTGGCTGCCCAAATCGCTCAAAAAAATGGCTGCCGTAATTCCCAACATCGTAGTTCAAGTCCAACAAACCCTTGCCACTAATCCCATCAACCCAATCAACCAAGAAGATCAAAATGTTGTCAACCCTCCCCCAAATACCACCAAGTGCACCTACAAGCACTTCAATTCATGTGACCCTCCGAAGTACGAAGGTACTGAGGGAGTCACTGCTCTCCTTCGATGGTTCGAAGAGATGGAGAGTACCTTCCTCAACTGTGATTGTCCCAACGACCGCAAAGTACGCTATGCTACTGGACGCTTGTATGGAGTAGCCCTCATGTGGTGGAATGCTGAGAAGGGCAGACGAGGCATCGAAGCCGCTGTAGCCCTAACATGGGAAGAATTGAGAGAGCTTATGACTAGACGTTTCTGTCCAAGAAGTGAAATAAAGAAATTAGAGGACGAGTTCTATTCATTAAAGCAAAAAGAGGGAGATCACATAACCTATAACAAGAGGTTCCTCGAGCTGAATCAAATGGTTCCAAATTGTTTCACCCCTCTCTACCGCCTGATCGAGCACAACATTCGGGGCCTTCCTCCAAAGATTCAAGACCCTGTGATGAGTACTACACCTGCAACTTTGGAAGCAGCAATGGAGCTAGCTACAGAGCTCACCGAAAACCACATTAGGAATAGAGACTTCAAAGATGAGAAGAAGAAAGATAAAACACCAACCGAAACCTCAAACTCAACCCAAACTGAATCCTCTTCCCAACCCACTACTAAGAGAAAGCGAGACTGGCAAAATTTCGCTATCACTCAAGGAAATCAACCAGCCCCACAAGCCGTACCACTTCAAGCTATCCCAATCACTCAAGTAGCACCCAACTCTGCTTACCCAAATAAGAAACCCTACATTAGACCTCACCCTCAATGCAACACCTACTTTTATCACCATCAACCTACCATACCCTGTCGATTGTGTGCTAATTGTGGGCGTTATGGTCATCTAAGTAAGACTTGTCGCATGCCCCAAAAACCAAACTTCACCCTCTACCCAAAACATTATCCAACCCTATCAACAACCTCAATACCCCCATAGTTCCATATGTTCGAGCTTGCTTTAATTGTGGTGACCCTACCCACTTTAGAAACACGTGCCCTAGATTGGTTAACATCATAAACGCCCAAGCTCAAGCAAACCTAGTTAACCAAGCGAACCAGGCAAACCCAGCACCCCCACCAGCAAGAGGGAGAGCTTACAACATCAACGCAAACCCAGTTGAGGTCAACAACAGTGCGAACGAGACTCAAGACTCTGCTCTAGTTGTTTATTTTATTTTTATTCCCAATCCAAACTTTAATAAATTCCATTTCTTGTCCTAACTATTCAAGTTACCATTGTTTTCAATTTGGGTAATAATGTTTCTAGATTTCATTATTTCATATTAATGGCATTAATGCAATTTGTATCATGCTATGTCAATTTGTTTCATTACATATCTTTATACAACGATTAAATTTCATGTCATTCATGTCATCATACATCACGACGAACCCCGTCTCATCATTTAGGGAAGTTGGTCCGTGTCTCACTTTTTCATAGACTGACCACTTCCTCATAACACACGAGAGAGGTACCGCCGTCATTTAGTCTTGCTTTCTTCGGATTCGAGACTCAAGCATGGGTTGTTGTGTTTGTTTATGTTTGGTAGATTTTAGGACGAGTCACATAGAACTAATCGTGACTTAATAACAAGGCCAATGAAAATTTGACAAGGACATGGTGGATACGCCACAGGTACTTCCTATATATAAGTGTTCTTGTTAGGTGATCAAAAGCATTGTTAGACGGTTATGGGAAGTTCTGTGTAAGTAGTGTCAATCTCAGTTTTGATAATGATGTGGTTGATGATTTCGTTTTGTGAGGTAACTTTATCATTATGACGCTCAGATTTTTCTCAAAACCCCTTATCAAGAGGCAATATCCGGTTAGCCATCTCCGTGTTACAATGCTTTTCACTTCTACACCTCCGGCATCAAAAAACGATTCATGTAGCAGGGCATTCAACCGTTACTAGGAACGTTACCGCCTCAATCAAAATCCAAACTTCACACTCACCTAGTTATGTATATCCTTAGCATCATCGAGATTTTTTATTACCTAGTATACTCGAGATCCAATATATAAGAAACCCTATTAACTAACCCTCAAGAACGGTTCCCTCCTAATTTTGGACGAAATTCCTAAAAGTATGGGAGACTGTAACATCCGCAAAAAACAGGTATCCAGAAGTCCGACCCACTTTGAAATCCTGATCCTAACCTTTAAACCTCGGAAATTTTCGCGAAATAAATAACTGTTGAAAGATTTTACTCTTAAATTTAAATTCATTTATCGAATTATTAATTTATTAATTTAATTTAATTAATATCACAATTAAAATCATTAATAAAATCTAGTTAGTTTTGTTAGGTTTTAAAGTGAGTTTTAAGGTAATATGAGTTGGTAGCCAAGTTAGTTCGGATAGTAGAGTTAAGGGGTCTGATTTGTAACATTTCAAAACTTTGAATTTAAAAAATATATATAATATAGCGGACCAAGGATTCGAACCCGGGTCTCGCTAACAAACGAAACACTTGAGCCAATCCACCACATCAAACTTTGTTAAAATTTTCATTTCCAAAATCCTTAAACACTGCAATCCCTTTTGAATTACCTCTACCACCCAAATGTTAAATGGCTAAACGGTTACCTCTTAATTTCGGGATGAAATTTTCAAAAGTAGGGGAGACTGTAACATTCGTAAAAAAAATGAATCCTAAAACCCGACCTGTTTTTGTATCTCGATCCGTTTTCATATTCCACGTAATTTTGTTTAATGTTTAAGCAATAAAATGTCTTGGATTCTATGTTTTGATCATACATGTTATCATATCTGGTGATTTATAGTCTTATACATGTTTATACAACCTTGTAAATTAATTTCCATGTATTTTGAAGCAACCCTCCATATCTCTAAGGTCTAAAACTAAGGTTTTCCTTAAGTTAATCAAAAACTTTGGAGACTTCGTGAACATACCTAGCACATCATATCCTAACCTTCTTATCATCCAAACTTCATTATATATATGCCTTAAGATAACACATTGTGTTTTGGAGGGTTTAGATGTAAATGATAGCAAAGAAGCTCTACATGTCGTATTCTTATTTTTGTCATACGATGACTTTCGGGTGACTTTCTTTCTCCATCCTTGAGCTATCATTCTGGTCCATTCAAAGCTCCAAGATATACTTGATATACTAAGGATCAAGTAGGTTCAAATTGTGCATAAAACTGAGCTCCAGCGTAACGGAAATCACAAACACAAGTTTTAAAACATAACCCTCGACCAGCATCAAGACCCAAGGTTTAAGCCCAATTCTCGACATCATGGGTGTTGGATTACTCTCTTCCATATGATAGTACTCTTAAAATAATGGACGTAGGCGAAAACCGTGCGCGAAACGGAGTTATAACGAAGCGGGAATCGCGAAACCAAGTTTGGTGTTTGTTGCTAATTTGAAAGACGCGAAAATCTTGTTTTAAGGTCATCCCACATCGCCCCAATCACCAATTTGTGCTCCATTTCACACCTATAAATACCCTTGCTTGGTTCTTTATAGCTTGAAACTCATAGTTTGAGTATAAACAAGTGGAATAACCAAATTTGGTGGCTCCACAAGCACAATACCACTTTGGGTGTGGTGTGTAGTAGTTTTTATTTACACTTTCGACGAGGAGGTGCCGCCCTTCAAGCTCTTCTCATTTTGTAAAGTTTTTCTTCAAGGTAATTTCCTTTCTTTGTTCTTTTATTTTTTTATTTTTATTTTTGTTTTAATATTCATTTATTTATTGCTTTCTTAGTTTAATTAGTTTAGTTTAGGTTCTTAGTTAAGGAGCATTAGGCTCGTTAAGGTAGCCTAGTTTAGGCTCGCCTTTAGGCTTGTCGTAGCCTTGTAGAGGTTCGTTAGGCTCAACGAGTCTAACATATCATGTTCGTTCATTTAGCTATGCCTAGCATAACGTTTACTTTTTTTGTTGCATTCGTTTGTCTAGCTTAAATCACGCTTATCAATTGGATTTTCTCCTTATTCTCTGCGGTTTTTCACTAAGAACTAAAAACGCAAACACTGTGAGTGAATTCTTACAACTTCCCCTTTTTATTCATGTTTTCGGGTGTATCATGTGTCGTTTACATATTTTGTTTATTCAAACAATTGTGCTATTACCATTATATGATCTAACGTGTGATGTAAAAGTTGTTTGTTGTATTGCGTGTTTACATTTTTGTCAGTTGCACGTAATTCATTCATTAGGCCCATCAGTTCCTCGTTGGAGACGAGTTGAGCATCAGGTGCCTCATTAGATCGGCTCCGTTTGATTGAGTCTTGATCTCATTGTTCATCATTTGTCATGTTTGTGTGTGCATTGATTGATAATATGTGGCTTATGGTTAGATTTACATATGCGGTTACTCATATTTGGTTCATGCACATTTTTATTTAAATAACCAATATAATTAATTCTTTCCAATGTTTAAATAAGATTCACTCGCCAACTTTGTTGACCCAAAAACCATTTTTACACATGTACGGGTTCGAAACCCGGCAGCCCTATTTATTTTTTATTCACTTATTTTTTTATTATTTATTAATTATGGTTTAAAATTCTAACAATGTTTATTAGTTATGTATTGTTTAAAATTAATATGAACATTAAATACGCAACGAAAATTATAACTGAATATTTGATTAATAAACGAAACGGATTTTGAAAACCCGTTTTTCGACGGATGTTACATCATGCTACCATGCTTGATAGTCTACTGGTGTAGACGGGTTAAAAGGATCATACCCAACGTATCCGGATATATGGGATAGGGTTACTATAACCCGATGGTGGTGGATGAACTGTAGGTGTTGGTATTGGTTCCACCACAGGTGAGGTGTTAGAGGGTCCACCCATTTGTGGGTTCTCGTGAATAGTTGGGTATGGTTTACGCAATGGTGGTAGCGAACCCGACCGTTGGCCCGCACGTATCGACATACGTGCTCCTCTTTTCGTCCTTGGCGGTTCTGGTGGCGATTGGGGTTGGTCCACCGGTTCCATGTGCACATCTTCTTGCACGGGAGGTGGTTGGGAGTGATGGAAAGGAGTGTTGGCGAAGGTAAATTGGTTTCAATATTGGTCCCACTCATTAGGACCTTGGTAAGGCGATCCAGCATAAGAGTTTGAATCGCTTGAAATTTCAAGGTAAATTTCATAAGAGTTTGGCCTCTGAGTGACTGATACGTCAACATGCGCAACCTCTGAGTGACATCGAAATCAACATGCTTATAATAAGCCTCTGAGTGATCCTTTACGAAGTCCTAACTCTCATACGTGCCATTTGTTGGACGAGAGGGTTCAATTCTGTAAATATGTGAAAGTTGGATAATGGAGGGATTAAAAGTGTCAATATGTTAATTCTTACCTCTGAGAGACCTTTTAACAAACCGAGAGCTCGACAATGTCCGGGAATAATCCCAGGTATGCCAAATATTGGCTACGAAGGGCTAAATATGTAAAAAGGGTGTTTAAAAAGGTTTTTAGAAGCCTTATAAAGTTAAGGGGCTAAAGTATCAAACTTTGAAACTGGCCATGGGGCGGTCACGGGCCGCGAGAGACCAGGCCTGGGTCTCTCACGGGGCGCGAGAAGGCCTCTGCTGCAGAAAGTTTTGCTTGGCTCCCAAACAAAACTCCAAAACCATGAATTCGAAACCATGGTCTTCCAAACAGCTATGCCACGTTTTGGGACACTTGTAAGCTTCCTCTTACACCCCTAGACACCTGGCATCAGTTCCTTTGAGTTCTCCAACTATAAATAGGTGCTTAAGTTCACCATTTCAGCTTTCACCTTTCTCATTCATATATTCTTCTCCCTCCCCCAGAAGTTCCTAGCTGAAAGGAGCATCCAACTTAGTTATTTTGCACCATAGGAATCACTGGTAAGTGTTCCTTCCTTGTGCATTTTCGTTTTTAGGCTTTTATAACCAAAAGTCAAGCGTTTTACAGAAAACGCTTTGACTTTCAGTTAAGACCATTATGGTCCAGCAATTGTTTAAAATGAACATGGCTAAGTGATCATAATAAGGTAGGTGTTAATCCCTATAAAGGGCACCTCCTGAAGATCACGTTTGCTAGACCAATTGACAGGTCAAAGTTATGATATTAAAAAGTCAAACATGCTATTTTTCGGAAAAATCATAAATTGATCTTATATATGTTATGAAACCTGTTTTGACACTTAAATAAGTTGGTAATAATTATTAGAACATGTGAGAACATGTTCGGCTCGTCAATTTCAGTTCTAGGGTCAGTTCGCAACCGAAAGACGCGAAGTTTGACTTCTGCTTTGACTTTCGATTATGACCCGATTTAGATTAGTTACCTACTGATCTAAAGTTTCATTATCATCATAATATAATGTAACATAACCCTCTGAGGTTATATTACATGATCATAATCAGAATCCAAGTTTATGCGCACGTTCCATAATTATGCCATCTTTGACAAAAATGTCCTTTTTGCATAAAACAAGGTTTTAAATAGTAATGAACTTGAAAATAAGTTTTTTACTGATGTAATATTATAAGTAGGATTATTTGGGATGTTAAACCAAGTTATAAACTGAGTTTTCAAGCAAGTCTTTAAACTATGTCGATAAATGACGATTTTAGCTCTTGTGGCTTATAAAATAGTTTTAATCAAATATTTTCAAGGTAAACCTTTTACCTACTGATATGTTATTTTAAATAACATATCTAAGACATTTTAATCTGACCTTAACATCAGTTTTCGTGAAAATCGCATAAAGACGCCATTTTACGACATAAGCATCGTTTAGGCACATAGTATGGTTTTAAAACCATATTAATTAATCAAGACTTATTACCTACTGATTTTAAAACTTATTTTAAACATATTTACAGTAGGTACGTGTTATAAACTCGGAACCCCAAATAATTTATAAACTTTGTGTAAAATAACCAAAATGCCCATTCGGTGCATAGTTTGGTCATAAAAGATAATTTACACATATAATTGACATCCTACTGATATTATATCATAAATAAATTATTTTTCCAGAATACTTATAGTTATAACATTAAATTATACTCAAGTTTCTTTTATACGATATATACTTACCGAAATGCCCTTATAAGGCATAATTTCGTTTTAAAACCTTAATGGGCATACAAGTTGATATCCTACTGATATCTTAACTTAGTTAAAATATAATAGCATATAGAACTTGTCCATGACTTATCCGGTTACCCGATATCGCTAATATGAACACGGTTAAGTATATGTAACTATTTTAACGAAAATTAACCGAAACGGGTTTAACCTTATCATTTAATTTCAAAATCCAGAATGTTAATTGTTTACCATATTATGCAAGTCAAAGTAATTGTCGGCTTTAAACTACATTCTATCCAATCATCGTTTAATCAAGCGTTATACGTATTGATCATGTACACTATTCGGTCTAATTCTATGACTTAAATAAAGACCGTTAGTATTAATTGGTTAGTTTATGCCATAATCCAGACTAGAGCCTTGCCGGTAAATGCTATCTGCAATTAAGTACTTTTGTATACGGCTGAGTTATTGAAATTAAAAGAAGACTAGCTCAGGTAAATACTATCGACTTATTTTTCCTATACGAGCTTGGGATACGGTAAACTATTAGCGCTTGGTCAGAAATGGGATCAATCGAATGCCGGATTGTGGCTAGTAAATCCGCATATTCTATTTTAATCAGTTTTGTTTGATAACTTAAACATCGGGGGTTATTTTACCGTGTCCTGGATATCCTCGGCTCATTAGATTAGTTAATGGCCACGACCTTAGCGCGATGTGTAGGCATACACTTGACAGACGTTCAAATGCAAATTACCCAAGACGTTGGGGATAACTCCTCTGTGAGTTCTAAGTGGTGTGTATTTAATCATGTCTCGCTCTCTGTACTGGGCCTTGTATGTATGGACAAACATGTGAATCTGTTAACAAGGTTACAAAGTAACTTTCCCAAGTTATAAAAGATTTTGTACCATGTGCACTTAAAACCATTTTAAAATGTTTTCAAAATGAGTCAGTTGGGTGTATTTACCAGCGAAAGCTGACGTATCGTCCAAAGACTAAATTGCAGGTACAATACAAAATAGGCCGGAAGCTGCTCAGTATTGATTAAGAGGATCTTGCAAATCCTTAGATCTGCCCTAAATTCTATTTTATATTTTTCTTTGTACATTTTATGATCCGCCTGTGAATCTTCTATTACGAGCCTGTATATTATTTTGCATTTCCGAACATTTGATTTGTAATAGTAATTTTACTCCAAGACTTCCGTTGTGCCGTGTTTAATTGTCTATGATGTTATCAACTGACGTCACAATACTCCCCCACCCGGGCCCACCGGTGTATGGATTTGGGTTGGAAATCCGTGGTATGACAGGTTAGTATCAGAGCCAACATTTGAGAAAATTAAACACTATCCTTCTTGTGTTTAATCTCAAACTTACACAAGCACATTCCTTAGACTTCCGAGTCTAGGCATTGACCTAGGATTTACTCATTTCATTATTAAGTTATTAGTATTGTTTTTAAATTGATTTCTAACAAAAAAATGTCGCCACGTGTGAGAGGACAAAGTGGAAGAGGAAAAGGTCTAATGAGAAGAGGACCATCGGGCGCATCCCTTCTCAACCTCAAAACTCAGATTCATACCAAGAATCAGGAGATTCGTTTCCTTGGCAACCAGCGGGACATTCTCATAGACACTCGCCCTCACATTAACAAAATTCTTACGACTCTCACCACTCCTATCATTCACACCATTCTCACCATTCCCATCATTCCTATCATGAAGAATTTAACCCTAACCACTATTTTAACACGCCTCCAGCCGATCAAAATCAGTTGGACCAGCCCAACCCTATGGACGAGGACTCTGACCCGGAGATGCCACCGTCGGGATCGAATACGCATCCTATAGAAATTTCAAGTCCTTCGAACTCTTATGTCGGATCGCCCTACCAAGGTCCTAATGAGTGGGACCAATACTGGAATAATTTCACTTTCGTCCACACTCCTTCTCATCACTCCCAACCACCCCCAATACAAGAAGATGTCCACATGGAACCGGTGGACCAACCTCAACCACCACCCGAACCACCAAGAAGGAAGCGTGGAGCACGTATGTCGGTACGTGTAGGACAAAGGTCAGGATCGCTGCCACCTTTGCCCAATTCCTACCCCACAATTCAAGAGGACCAACAAATAGGTGGACCCTATAATGTTTCACCTATAGTGGAACCAACACCAACACCTGCTGTTCAACCACCACCATCGGGTAATACTAACCCAATTCCCACATATCTGGACACGTCTGGATATGATCCTTTTAACCCGTCTACACCGGTAGACTATCAAGCATGGTCGCAAGACCCCTATATGCAAGCAGTTATGCACATGCACTTTACCCGTCTTCTTCCCACCTACTTATCCATCGACTGGATATCCAACTTATGGGTACCAGTATCCGGTTATGCCACAACCACAACCTCCGCCACCACTTGAGGCCATCAATGAGGCCTTGGAACGGATGAAAGAAATGCGACAGCAAGCGGAGAAAACGGAGAAGAAGACAAACAAGTTCTTCAAGAAACTCTCAAGTTGGTTAAGGGAAAGAAGGAAGAGTGAAGTCTCTTCTAATAATATGTAGTCCCTGCGAGGACATTGTTATTTCTTTAGTCCCTGCGTAGACATTTTTATTACTTTAAGTCCTTGCATAGACAATTTATTTCATTTTCCTAGTATTGTAATTTCTATTTGAAATTTAATGAAGTATTTTAGGAATTATATATATGTATTCATCCTCTTCAAACGAGCGTCTCGATTTTACTCGAAATTTATGCTCTGCGATATAATTCCAAAAAGATCTTAATGGTTTTGATTAGCCAAGTGGCACAGACCACACATTTGGCCAAATTATAAATGATAGTTAAGTACGAAGGGGTCTTCTATCAGGATAGTTAAGGAAAGTTATCCTTCTATCCAGAGGTGGTGGATTTAAGTTCAAGCCTCCAAGTCGTTAAGGTCAGTGCGACCGGGACTATTAATCAACTATTAAGGTACTCTTATGTTAACATTTAGAAATGTTAATATTGTTGGTAGTGTGACTTGAGGAATCACACTCGCCTTCAAGGTAAAGGACTATGTCCTGACCTTATACAGCCTATGGGATCAAAATTGATCCCGGCTAATATCATCAGTGTGATGATAATAAACATCCATTAGTGATGTATGATTAAACATCCATTAGTGATGTATTGCCCTTGGGGCTATGATTAAACATCCATTAGTGATGTATTGCCCTTAGGGCTATGATTAAACATCCATTAGTGATGTATTGCCCTTGGGGCTATGATTAAACATCCATTAGTGATGTAGTGCCTACGGGCCATATTTATTTCCATTAGTGACAGGCCTATCTGCCATATTTTATGTCCATTAGTGATAGGCCTATGTGCCATATTTTATGACCATTAGTGACAGGCCTATGTGCCATATTTATGTCCATTAGTGGCAGGCCTATGTGCCAATTTTATGTCCATTAGTGACAGGCCAATGTGCAATATTTTATGTCCTTCATGACAAGCTTAAAAGCTAAATAAAATTTGTCAAATTATGACAATGACAGTCGTGACAATGCGATCCATTGTCCAATAATATATGGACTATGTCCAAATTATAATTTGCCTTTGATGGTCCTATTAAGACCTAGGCCAAATATAGTTATGTTAAGCCTAAGGGTTGTGATGTTATTCACACTAGAAAAGGCAATGGATTGTTATATCCAATGTTTTAAGACCAATATGGTTGACATACCATGGCTAAGTGAAGCTTTATTGGTGTATAGAACCCAAGGCTTAAAGATGGCTAACTCGAATGAGGCACAAAGTAGCCACCGGAATGTGGAATCTAACAATGCTGAAAATAGAGCTATTAATAATGATGACTTTCAAGCTCACATTGATGCGGCTGTTGAAAAGGCCATGGGAAAGGCCATCGAAAAGCTTAGAGAATCAAGTGCTACTTGATCTAGACTCTTATCTATTCCACCATCTTCAGCTCATAAGGAGAGCTCCGTTCACTCATCGAATGCGAATAGTGAACCAAGGAAAATAGATTTTGCTGAAAGGTCCCGTTCTGTCAAAGATGGGTGTACCTATAAGTATTTCGTCTCCTGCAAGCCACGAGACTTTGATGGGGAAAAAGGAGCTGTGGAAGCCTTAAAGTGGCTAGACGAGATGGAAACGATTGTAGATATCAGCAACTGTGCTGATAAGGATGTGGTCAAGTATGTATCACGGTCCTTTAAGGACGATACCCTAATCTGGTGGAAAGTCATGATTCAATCTACAGGTTTAGTACACCTGTATAATTTGAGATGGTCAAAATTTGTGGACCTTGTTAAGGAAACCTACTGCCCACCCCATGAGGTGGAGAAATTAGAGACATATTTTTTGTCTCTTTCCATGAAAAACCTAGATTGTCGGAAATATGTTTTCGATTTCAATTCCCTATCTAGGTTAGTTTCCTATTTGATTACCCCGGAGCCCAAACGCATTGCGCATTTTATTAATGGGCTAGCGCCCGAGATAAAGGGCATGGTAAAGGCTGCTCAGCCTACTACCTATAGGTCTGCTGTTGACCTATCTCTCTCCCTCACCCTTGATCTAGTGAGAAAAAAGTCAGTTAAGTCTGAAACTGACGGAATAAGGAAGAGGGAAGATGACAACTCCCATAGGTTTAATAAGAAAAATAAATGGAGATTTGGGTTCAAAGGGAACCAAGGCAAGACGGCTGTAATGCCAACATGCAAAACTTGCAACCGCAGACACTGGGGATAGTGTAATCTTGGTTCACAGGCCAAACCCTGTGGCATCTGTAAAAGAAAGGGGCATAAGACCCTAGAATGAAAGGATCTTAAGGATGCCGTCTGCTACGTTTGCAATGAAAAGGGGCATATAAAAACTAACTGCCCTAAGGTTCTTAAAAATAATAATGTGAAGCCTGGAGAAGCCAAGAAGGGGAATGCTTGAGCCTTTCAGATAACTGCAAGATATGCTGTTAATGACGACAATGTCATAACAGGTACATTCCTCATTAACAATATTTATGTTGGTGCATATTAGTGACAACAGCTTAATAGTTTAATAGTTTAGTCTTTGGATATTTTGTATTGGGCTTACCATTTATGTTTAGCTTATTTAGAGTTGTAATGGGCTTGGAGAATGGCCTAGACCAGTATAAAGCCTAGTATGCAGACGTCTACTATATATACATGTTGTGCATTAGGGTTTAGTGTTGTTGGTCAGACAGTTGGTTGGAAGAAATCTACAGAGAGTGGCTGAGAGATTTCTAGTGAGTCTTGAATTGGTTGTAAACAATTGTGTTTGATAATCAATAGAAGATTGTTTAAAGGAATTGGTGTTCGTGTTCTTGTGTTTTCTGTGAAATCTGATCTAGGGTATTCCGCACTCTGGTTGGATAGACGATTCTGTCAAGATCCATAAGGACTAGGGGACCTACAATTTATGCTATAGTTCTTTTTTATTCGGGTCCAGATAGATCTTTCGTTGATCATAAGTTTAGTAAACTAGTAAACCTGCCCTTAAGAATTCTAGATAAAACTTATGAGATAGAACTTGCTGATGGAAGTTTAGAAATAGCATCTTCCACTCTTGATGGATGCTCAATATCCATTAAAAATCATTCCATCCCTATCTCTTCTGCCAATGAAATTGGCGGGGTTCGATGTTTTCTTAGGCATGGATTGGTTATCTCATAACCAAGCCCGAATTGCCTGTGATAAGAAACTCATCGAAATTAAAACCTCATCTGATGAAATGATCACTATCCCCGGAGACTCACACTATGGACTGCCAGACAAGGTATCATTATTATTTAAGGCATCCAAGTGTTTGAGAAAAGGTTGTGTCATCTACATGGCAAAATTCACTATAAATGATCCTAAGCCAAATATGGAAGACCTCCCAATCATCTAAGAGTATCCGATGTATTCCCAGAAGAATTACTAGGTCTACTTCCAGACAGGCAAGTGGAATTCAGGATTGATATCATACCAGGGGCAGCACCCGTAGCTAGAGCTCCATATAGGCTAGCTCCTACGGAAATGAAGGAATTGAGGACGCAACTAGACGAACTCTTGGAGAAAGGCTTTATTCAGCCTAGTTCCTCACCTTGGGGAGCTCCTATTCTGTTTGTAAAGAAGAAATATGGCTCGATGCGAATGTGCATCGACTACCGAGAGCTGAACAAGTTAACAATCAAGAATAGATATCCTTTGCCCAGGATCGATGATTTATTCGACCAACTTCAAGGGGCTAGTTACTTCTCCAAGATCGATTTAAGATCTGGATATCATCAGCTGAAGTTTAGAAGCGAAGATGTTCCTAAAACAGCCTTCAGGACCCGTTACGGTCACTTTGAAATTTTGGCGATGCCTTTTGGGCTCACAAATGCACCAGCAACATTCATGGATCTCATGAGTAGAGTCTGCAAGCCATATTTGGATAAGTTTGTCATTGTCTTTATAGATGACATACTTATCTACTCTCGTAATCAAACTGATCACAAGAAACATCTTCGGTGCATCTTAGAACAGCTAAGGCAAGAAAAGCTTTATGCTAAATTCTCTAAGTGTGAGTTTTGGCTTAGAGAGGTCCAATTTCTTGGACACATGGTAAGTGAGCGTGGTAGCCAAGTGGATCCCGCCAAAATTGATGCCATAATAAATTGGGAAGTACCCAAGACCCCAACAGAAATTCGTAGTTTCCTAGGATTGGGTGGTTACTATAGGAGGCTTATTGAGAACTTTTCAAGAATAGCCACTCCTTTAACTACCTTGACCCGTAAGAATGTTAAGTATAATTGGGGTCCAAAGCAACAAGAATCTTTTGAGGTTCTTAAACACAAGTTGAGCAATGCTCCTGTGTTATCTCTACCTGAGGGTATTGAGGAATTTGTAGTCTACTGTGATGCATCGCACACTGGCATGGGCTGTGTGCTAATGCAAAAAGGCAAAGTGATTGCCTGTGCATCACGACAGTTAAAGGTGCACGAAAGGAATTACACCACCCACGATTTGGAATTGGGTGCCGTTGTATTTGCACTAAAACTGTGGAGACATTACTTGTACGGCACAAAGTGTATTATATACACAGACCATAAAAGTCTCTAGCATCTGTTCAATCAGAAGTAATTGAACATGCGACAACGTCGATGGATGGAAACGCTTAATGACTATGATTGCGAGATTCGCTACCATCCAAGCAAGGCAAATGTAGTTGCCGATGCCTTAAGTCGCAAGGAACGGGTTAAACCTATAAGGATTAACGCCAAGAGCATTGAGCTCAGAAATAGCTTGAATGAGAAGCTATTAGATGCGCAAAAGCAAGCCCTATTAGAAGCTAATGCTCTTAAGGAAGGATTGGGCGGAACTGTCAATCAGTTAGCGCCTGGAAAGGATGGAATCCTTATATTTAATGAAAGGATCTGGGTTCCAATCTTTGGGGGACTTAGAGATCTAATCATTCAAGAAGCGCATAACACAAGATACTCAATTCACCCAGGAGATGACAAGATCTATCAAGACTTGAAGAAGAATTATTGGTGGATGGGTTTGAAGAAATCCATAGCCACTTATGTAGCTAAGTGTCTGACGTGTTCGCAAGTTAAGGCCGAACACCAGAAACCGTCAGGACTTCTACAACAATTGGAAATTCCCACATTGAAATGGGAAATGGTAACTATGGACTTGATTACCAAGTTACCTAAGACCAAAAGTGGAAATGACACTATTTGGGTCATAGTAGATAGGCTGACCAAGTCAGCACATTTCTTGCCAATTAAAGAAACGTATAATTCAGACAAATTGGCTAATTTATATGTGGACAAGATTGTGTCCCTACACGGTGTGCCAGTATCTATTGTATATGATAGAGATACTAGATACACATCTCACTTTTGGAAAAGTTTCCAACAATCTTAAGGCACACGACTAAACTTTAGTACGGCTTACCATCCGCAAACTGACGGTCAAAGTGAGCGTACTATCCAGACACTAGAAGACATGCTTAGGGCATGTGTGATTGATTTAGGTGGAAGTTGGAATGACCACTTACCCCTAATAGAATTCTTCTATAATAACAGCTATCATACGAGCATCAAGGCTGCTCCTTTTGAGGCCTTCTATGGGAGAAAATGTAGAACGCCCGTGTGTTGGGCAGAAGTTGGGGAAGCCCAACTATCAGGACCAGAGATTGTCATAGAGACCACGGAATAGATTGTGCAAATCCGTGATCGTCTCAAAGCTGCCAGGGATAGGCAGAATAACTATGCTGATCACCCTGGAAGGGTGTGATGCGTTTTGGAAAGAAGGGCAAGTTGAGCCCAAGATATATTGGACCATTCGAGATAATCGAATGTGTTGGCACTGTAGCTTATAAGCTCAGATTGCCAGAGGAGCTCAGTGGAATCCATTATGTATTCCACATTTCTAACCTTAAGAAATGTCTAGCCGATGAATCGCTAGCAATGTCACACAAAGTGGTGCAGATAGATGAAAACCTAAGGTTCGTTGAGAAACCAATTTCGATCGAGGATCGACAGGTTAAGAAGCTCCGAAGGAAAATGATACCTATAGTAAAGGTTAAGTGAGACGCTTTTAGAGGTCCTGAGTATACATGGGAGGTTGAGTCCATTATGCGACAAAACTACCCCCATCTTTTTGAATAAAATCTCGAGGTCGAGATTTCTTTTAAGGGGATGAGGATGTAACACCCTGTAAAATCGTGTCCAATAGTATAGTGACACGTGTTGTATTTTAAATATAGTCAATTAAAGACCAATAAGGACTAAAGGAGTCAACATGCTCAAACTGAGCCTCTGAGTGACAGTCCGATCTCAACATGCATAAATAACAGCCTCTGAGTGACTAATATGTCAACATGCTAAAAATTTGGCCTCTGAGTGACTGATACGTCAACATGCCCAGCCTCTGAGTGACATCGGAATCAACATGCTTATAATAAGCCTCTTAGTGATCCTTTACGAAGTCCTAACTCTCATACGTGCCATTTGTTGGACGAGAGGGTTCAATTCTGTAAATATGTGAAAGTTGGATAATTGAGGGATTAAAAGTGTCAACATGTTAATTCTTACCTCTGAGTGACCTTTTAACAAACCAAGAGCTCGGACAATGTCTGGGAATAATCCCGGGTATGCCAAATATTGGCTACGGAGGGCATTTTCGTTTATAGGCTTTTATAGCTAAAAGTCAAGCGTTTTACGGAAAACGCTTTGACTTTCGGTTAAGGCCATTATGGTCCAGCCATTGTTTGTAACGAACATGGCTAAGTGATCATAATAAGGTAAGTGTTAGTCCCTAAAAAGGGCACCTCCTGAAGATCACGTTTGCTAGACCAATTGACGGGTCAAAGTTATGATATTAAAAAGTCAAACATGCCATTTTTCAGAAAAATCATAAATTGATCTTATATATGTTATGAAACCTGTTTTGACACTTAAACAAGTTGGTAATAATTATTAGAACATGTGAGAACATGTTCGGCTCGTCAATCAGTTCTAGGGTCGGTTCGCAACCGAAAGGCGCGAAGTTTGACTTCTGCTTTGACTTTCAATTCTGACCTGATTTAGATTAGTTACCTACTGATCTAAAGTTGCATTATGATCATAATATAATGTATCATAACCCTCTGAGGTTATATTACATGATCATAATAGAATCCAAGTTTATGCGCGAGTTCCATAATTATGCCATATTTGACAAAAATGTCCTTTTTGCATAAAACAAGGTTTTAAATAGTAATGAACTTGAAAATGAGTTTTTACTGATTTAATATTATAAGTAGGATTATTTGGGATGTTAAACCAAGTTATAAACTGAGTTTTCAAGCAAGTCTTTAACTATGTCGATAAATGGCGATTTTAGCCCTTGTGGCTCATTAAATAGTTTTAATCAAATCTTTTCAAGGTAAATCTTTTACCTACTGATATGTTATATTAAATAACATATCTAAGACATTTTAATCTGATCTTAACATCAGGTTTTCGTGCAAATCGCATAAAGACGCCATTTTACGACATAAGCGCCGTTTAGGCGCATAGTATGGTTTTAAAACCATATTAATTAATCAAGACTTATTACCTACTGAGTAAAGTACGTTGTGCATAACCGCTTTCATATAGGGGTCATGCGACCATGCTTGATAGTCTACTAGTGTAGACGGGTTAAAAGGATCATATCCAGACATATCTGGATTTTTGGGGATAGGGTTACTATAACCCGATGATGGTGGTTGAACTGTAGGCGTTGGTGTTGGTTCCACCACAGGTGAGGTGTTAGAGGGTCCACCCATTTGTGGGTCCTCATGAACAGTTGGGTAAGGTTTAGGCAATGGTGGTAGCGAACCCGACCGTTAGCCCGCACGTACCGGCATACGTGCTCCTCTTTTCCTCCTTGGCGGTTCTGGTGGCGATTGGGGTTGGTCCACCGGTTCCATGTGCACATCTTCTTGCACGGGAGTTGGTTGGGAGTGATGGGAAGGAGTATTGGCGAAGGTAAATTGGTTCCAATATTGGTCCCACTCATTAGGATCTTGGTAAAGCGATCCCGCATAAGAGTTTGAATCGCTTGAAATTTCAATGGGATGCGTATGCGATCCCGACGGCGGCATCTCCGGGTCGGAGTCCTCGTCCATGGGGTTTGGTTGGTGCAACTGTTTTGGATCGGCTGGAGGTGTATTTAAATATTGGTTTGGATTAAACTCATCATGGTAAGAATGATGAGAGTGATGGGAGTGGTGAGAATGATGCGAATGGTACGAGTGGTAAGAACTTTGAGTGTGGGTAGGCGAATGTTGGGCAAATGGCCATGAATCTCCCGAGTCCTCATAGGGGTTCGGGTGATGTGGATGTAAAGGGATGTGTCCTGATGGTCCTCCCCTCATAGGTCCATTTCCTCTTCCTCGTACACGTGGCGGCATTTTCCTGTTAAAATCAGTTCAAAAACAATACCAATAACTTAATAATGAAATGAGTAATCCTAGGTCAAAGCCTAGACTCGGAAGTCTAAGGAATGTGCTCGTGTAAGTTTGAGATTAAACACAAGAAGGATAGTGTTTAATTCCCTCAAATGTTGGCTCTGATACAACCTGTCACACCCCGGATTTCCAACCCAAATCATTCACCGGTGGGCCCGGGTGGGGAGTATAGTGACGTCAGTTGATAATCATCATAGTCAATTAATCACAGCACAACGGAAGTCTTGGAGTAAAATTACTATTACAAACCAAATGTTCGAAATACAAAATAATATACAGGCTCGTAATAGAAGATCCACAGGCGGATCATAAATTGTAGATGGAAAGAATATAAAATAGACTTGGCAGATCTAGGATTTGCAAGATCCTCTATCACTACCTAGCACTTCCAGCCTATTTTCGTATTGTACCTGCAAGCTTAGTCTTTTGAAAATACGTCAGCTTTCGCTAGTAAATACACCCAACTGACTCATTTTGAAAACATTTCAAAATTGTTTTAAGTGCGTATCAGCACAAAATCTTTTTATAACTTGGGAAAGTTGACCGTCCAACCTTGTTAACAGATTTACATGTTTGTCCATACTTACAGGGCCCGGTACGGAGACCGAGACATGATTAACGTGTACACCACTTTGGACTCACGAAGGAGTCAATTCTTCCCAACCTTGTGGGAATGCATTTTTGAGCGTCTATCGGGTGTATGCCTACACCCGCGCTAAGGTCGTGGCCATATCTATTGTAATGAGCCGAGGATATCTTGGACACGGTAGTTAACCCCGATGTTTAAGTTATCAAACAAAACTGATTAAAACAGAATATGCGGATTTACTAGCCGCACCTGGCAGTCAGTTGATCCCATTTCCGACTAAGCGGTAATAATTTACCGTAACCCAAGCCCGTATAGGGGAAATAAGTCGAGAGTATTTACCTGAGCTAGTCTTCTTTTAATTTTAATAACTCAGCCGTACACAAAAGTACAAAGTGCAGATAGCATTTACCGGCAAGTCTCTACTCTGGATTATGGCATAAACTAACCAATTAAATACTAACGGTCTTATTTAAGTCATAGACTTAGACCGTGTAGTGTACAGGATCAAGACGTATAACGCTTGATTAAACGGTGATTAGATAAAATGTAGTTTAATCCCAACAAGTACCTTGACTTGTGTAATATGGATAAAATATAAACATTCTGGATTTAGAGACTTAACTGACAAGGTTAAACCCATTTCGGTTAATTTCCGTAAACTAGTTACATATACTTAACCGTACGCATATCAGCGATATCGGGTAACCGGATAAGTCATGGACAAGTTCTATATGCCATTATATTTTAAATAAGTTATAATATCAGTAGGATATCAACTTTTATGCCCGTTATGGTTTTAAGATGAAACTATGCCTTATAAGGGCGTTTCGGTAATTTCATACCATATAAAAGGAACTTAAATATAATTTAATGTTATAACTATAAGTATTCTGGAAAAAATAACTTATTCATGATATAATATCAGTAGGATATTAATTATATGTATAATTCATCTTTTATGACCAAACTATGCACCGAAGGGGCATTTTGTTCATTTTACACATAGTTTATAAATTATTTGAGATTCTGAGTTTATAACATGCACCTACTGTAAAAATGTTTAAAATTATTTTTAAAACCAGTAGGTAACAAGTCTTGGTCAATTAATATGATTTAAAACCATACTATGCGCCGAAACGGTGCTTATGTCGTAAAATGACATTTTATGCGATGTTTAAATGAAAACTGATGTTAAGGTCAGATTAAAATGTCTTAGGTATGTTATTTAATATAACATATTAGTAGGTAAAATATTCACTTTGAAAATATTTGATTAAAACCATTTTATGAGCCACAAGGGTTAAATCGTCATTTATCGACATAATTCAAGGACCTGCTTGTAAACTCAGTTTATAATCTAGTTTAACATTCCAGATAATCCTACTTATAATATTATATTAGTAGAAAACTTATTTTCAAGTTCATTATCATTAAAACCTTGATTTATGCAAAAAGGGCATTTTAGTAATAAATGGCATAATTACGGAACTTGCGCATAAACTCAGATTCTGATTATGATCATGTAATATAACCTCGGAGGGTTATGATAAATTTCTATTACAATCATAATGTAACTTAAGATCATTATCTAACTAATCTAAATCGGGTCAGAATCGAAAGTCAAAGCAGAAGTCAAACTTTGCGACTTTCGGTTGCGAACCGAGCCTAGAACTGAAATTGACGAGCCGAACATGTTCTTACATGTTCTAATAATTATTACCAACTTGTTTAAGTGTCAAAACGGGTTTCATAACATATATAAGATCAAATTATAATATTTCCGAAAAATGGCCTGTTTGACTTTTTAATATCATAACTTTGACCCGTCAATTGGTCTAGCAAACGTGATCTTCAGGAGGTGCCCTTTATAGGGACTAACACTTACCTTATTATGATCACTTAGCCATGTTCGTTACAAACAATGGCTGGACCATAATGGCCTTAACCGAAAGTCAAAGCGTATTCTGTAAAACGCTTGACTTTTAGCTATAAAAGCCTCTAAACGAAAATGCACAAAGAAGGAACACTTACAAGAGGTTCCTAGGATGCAATAGAACTTACTTGGATGCTCCTTTCAGTTAGGAACTTCCAGAGGAGGGAAAAGAGTTATGAATAAGAAAGGTGCAAGTTCAAATGGTGAACCTTGGCACCTATTTATAGTTGGAGAGCTTGAAGGAGGTGATGTCAGGTGTTAAGGGGTGTAAGAGGGGGCTTACAAGTGTCCTAAAACGTGGCATAGCTGATTGAAAGTCCATTGTTTCGAAAAAATGGTTTTTGGCAACATGTGTGGAGGCCAAGCAAACTTTCGGCAAATACAGGCCTCTCGCGCCCCGCGAGAGGCACAAGCCTTGCCTCTAGCGCCCCGCGAGCACCCCATGTCAGTTTTCAAAATTTGCCACATTTAGCCCCTCAACTTATTAAACACCCTTAAACCTTCTAAAACACCCTTTTAGCATATTTAGCCCTCCGTAGCCAACATTTGGCGTACCCAGGATTATGCCCGGACATTGTCGAGCTCTCGGTTCGTTAAAAGATCACTCAGAGGTGTAAATTAACATGTTGACACTTTTAATCCCTCCATGGTCCAACTTTTACATTTTTACAAAATTGAGCTCTCTCGTCCAATAAATGGCACGTATGAGAGTTAGGACTTCGTAAAGGATCACTCAGAGGCTCATTTTATGCATGTTGACATTTCAGTCACTCAGAGGCTAGGCATGTTGACATATCAGTTACTCAGAGGCAAAGTTTTGAGCATGTTGACAACTTTAGTCCTTATTGGTCTTTAATAGACTATATATAATAATACAACACGTGTCACTATACTATTGGACACGATTAGGGCTGTAAACAAACCGAACGAACACGAACGAGGTCATGTTCGTGTTCGTTCGTTAAGGAAATTAATATGTTCGTGAACTGTTCACGAACGCATACCGAACATAAGTTTATGTTCGTGTTCGTTCGTTAAGAAATTCCGTTGTTCACGAACAGTCCGTGAACACTGGGCTCGAACACAGACGAACGCAAGCAAATAAAAACGAACCCAAACGTACGTTTAACTAGAAAATAAAAAAAATATAAAAACATTGTTATCCTTAAACGTTAGATATAAGTAGTAAAATACAACCATTAAATGATAAATTAAAACACAAGAAGCTTACTACACCACCAAACGATGAATCAAGTCTAACTAACCTACACATAATTATCCCAAAATGTCTTGGAATGTTCAAGTTTTAGCTAAATTAGAAAAAAAAAATAGGGTTTCAAGTTTTCAATATGTTTAAACAAAAGGCTTATCCTTTATTATATTATTAAAATAATCAAACGAACATAAACGAACGTATCGAACATCTTACCGAACATTCATGAACGTAACCGAACATCTTACCGAACGTTCATGAACGCAGTCGAACGAACGAGACCTGTGTTTGTGTTCGTTTGTTAAGCTAACCGAACAAATTTTTTTGTTCGTGTTTGTTCGTTAAGCTAATCGAACGGACATACACGAACTTCCCGCCGAACGGTTCACGAACAGTTCGCTGAACGTTCGGTTCGCTTACAGCCCTAGACACGATTTTACGAGGTGTTACATATATATTAAAATGCAGGGCTGCAAACGAACCGAACGAACATAAACAAGACCTTGTTCGTGTTCGTTTGTTAAGAAATATATGTGTTTGTGAACTGTTTACGAACACTTATCAAACGAGATTCTATGTTTGTGTTCGTTTGTTAAGGAAATGAACTTGTTCATGTTCGTTTGTGTTTGTTAATTTAACTAGTCGGAAGTTTGAAGTATTTAATATAATATAAAATTAAAAACACTAATGAGCTATCGAACACAAACGAACGCGTTACCTAACGTTCACGAACATAAATGAACGAACGCGACCTCTGTTCATGTTCGTTCATTTAACTAAACGAATGAAATTTCTTGTTCGTGTTCGTCTGATTAATAAACAAACGAACTTCCAGCCGAACAGTTCATGAACTGCTCCCCGAACATTTGTTCATTTGCAGCCTTATTTAATTTGTGTAGGTTGTTTAATAGTATCTACACATTTTACACTTTCACCCCCTGTAGTTTATTGAGTTTACTTTTTAAAACCCTAAACTTTATAAAATTATCAAACAACTCTTAAACTTCAATACGCTTTTCTTTCAACTTTATTTTTAGGTTTTTCTCTTTCGGGTGTTATACCGGGTATCAAAAACAACCCCTAAACTGCAATAAACTTTTCTTTCGACTTTATTTCAATGTTTTTCTCTTTCTTTTGTTATATCGGGTGCCGGTATCGTATCAACATCGTAATGAACCGAACCGATGTCCACCAAACTCCCGCCTGGTGCCGGATAATTATACTTTTTTTAACGGTCAACTAAATTATTAGATAAGCATCCTTAGATGCCCTAAGTCGAGCAAATCCATCCCCTCCTCCAATAACGGACTGAGTTGGATGCATACCCGAGCCACCAAGCCACCGGTTCTGGGGAAAACTCGCCCGCCCGAAGGCCCACTGCGGTAAAACCGGTTCAGCTCGGTTTCGAACTAGCGACCTTCGAAGAGACCTAGTTCTAAACTTCATTGTCACCACCAATATCCTTCAAAGTGACGCCAGTAAGAGTTGAACTTAGGACCTTAAGAAAAAAACAAATGACTAACGATTATAACAATTTGTTAGAAAAAAACAAATAAATATACTAGTTAAACATTAATTCATAGCTGCGGCATTTGTCTTATTGACTTCACTACTCGCCAAAGACTTTATGGTTTCGTGTTCAATTCTTACTCTTGCTAGTTACTTTGTCTTTTCTTCAAACCTTTGCCCCTCTTTGTTTTTTCATCATAATTGTGTCCTTAAAAAGACACATGTGACATTGTAATTGGAGAAATGGGAATGGGATAGGACCAGCTTAAGAACATAGGGTGTGGGCTTGGGTTAGGGGCGTGGGTAGTCAAGAAACACCGTTTTAGCCACACTGAGCTAGCATGGGTAGCGACGTCGCCCCGTTGGCATGGCTAGGATGCCTAGCATGGGGCGGGTTGAGGCGATGAGGTGGCTGGTTAGGATTGGGTGGCTGAATTAGACCTTTTGGGCTAGCCGTTTGGGGTAGACGTTATGGATGGCAGTTTTATCTAGCCAAATCAAATTTTAAAAAACTTTTACTATTTTTTACCTATAAATACCCTCCCTAAACATATTTTTTTTTCACATCTACTTTCTTCAAACACAAATCCATATCCAAAACCAACCAAAAAAAAGAAAATGGTTACGTGGACCGAAGAGGAGGAGATCGCGCTTGTGACGTCAATCGTTGACGCACAACGTGCGCTAAGTCGTGGTCAAACCGCGTACTGGACACAAACGTTTAGTCAATACCAGCAACATGTTGGAAACTCTCATCACAGCTTGAACACGTGTAAACATAAGTGAGGTGAACATCTTGGTAGAAACGGGTTTATTAATAATAATACATTGCATAGCGTAATTTGGAACCTAAAAATAAAGCTGGTGACTTGCTAAAAAAAAATTTATTTATTTAAAAAGTCGTAAACTTCCAATCAAAGTTGAGTGGCCGGTATTAGGGGTTTTCCAAGCTAATAAGCAAGATGAAGTCGTGCACACATTTTCTTTATTTATTTCAACTCTTCATCTGCATAGAAAACTTGTGAAATACTGTTTTGACGAAGTCATGATAATATTTTAAGAGTGATGGCTATCATGATGAGTTATGCTCATTGTATGATTAATTGATTATATAAACGAAACACACAAAAACCAACTTTCGTACCAAAGAAAAAATGGGCAGCAATTGGAAGAAACTAAGTGGAGAAGACGATTGGTGCAACCTACTAGATCCTCTAGACAATGATCTCCGGCGATACATCATCCACTACGGCGAGATGGCTCAAGCTGTACGAGATGCTTTTAATGCCGAGAAAGTATCAAAATACGCCGGGGACAGCCTATACAATCCGAGTGATCTCCTTTCACGAGTCCAAATCGAGCAAGGAAACCCTTACAAATATAAAGTCACAAAATATATTTATGGCACTTCCGCGATCAACCTTCCATCATTCATCGTGAAGTCGTTATCAAGAGAGGCTTGGTGCAAGGAGTCGAACTGGATAGGGTATGTTGCGGTGGCTACAGACGAAGGGAAGAGCGCGTTAGGGCGGCGCGACATTGTGGTTTCTTGGAGAGGCACCGTGCAAACAATGGAATGGATTAATGATCTTAAATTTGATAAAGTTTCTGCTCCTGATATATTTAAAGGGAACCATAATGTCAAAATTCAACATGGGTGGCATTCTATCTACACTACTGCAGATCCCAAATCAAGATTCAACAAATCATCTGCTAGAGACCAAGTGAGTTGATTGATTTCCTTTACAAATTATGAACCTTTTTGTTTATTAAAATACTGGCTATAAACGAACCGAACGTTTAGCGAACAGTTTGTGAAGTGTTCGGCAGGAAGTTCGTTTGTGTTCGTTCATTTAACAAATGAACGAACATGAACATGAAATTTCGTATGATAAGTTAAATGAACGAACATGAACATAGGTCTCGTTCGTTCAATTGTGTTCGTGAATGTTCGGTAAAATGTTCGTGAACATTCGTTCATCTCCGTTTGCTTATGTTGTTCATGAGATTTTTCTACTTTTAGTTATTTTATCTAAACCTTTTATATTCTTGAACTTTTATTTATTTTATAATCCTAACAAATAAAACAGGAAGCCATATTTTCAATGCATTTATGCACTATTCACATTTCCTTCAATATTCACATTGATGAACACTATCGACCTCTTTCTACGATTATGACTTCAAGATTCAGCTGCTCCCTCCGTCGTCCAATTCTAGCCTCCATCGCTTTCACCAATTTTATTTGTGTTCGTAAACTGTTCGTAAACACAATCATTTCCTTAACGTACGAACACGAACATAAAATCTCGTTTGGTAAGTATTCATGAACCGTTCGTGAACACATTTATTTCCTTAACGAAATGAACACGAACACGAACAAAGCCTTGTTCATGTTCATTCGGTTCATTTACAACCCAATATAATAGAAACTAAGTAAATAAATAGCAACAAAGTTATTTTATGTTTAGTTTAGTTACGGTGCAATGAAAAGTGTTAATAAAATCATTAAACCCTAGACCGTTGCAAAAACTTAATAAACTGTCATATAAATCAATATAACTTCCGATAACTACCATTAGGTTAAGGAAAATGTATATGGATAATCTTTTAAATGAGAATGATACATTATTTAAAAGGCTAATTAGATGTCAAAACTCATAATTAAATTACTATAAACAAAATGGGGTCAAACATGATACATTACATGACATAACAAAACAAAATACTTTGTTCTTTATTTAGAGATTTTTTTCTTGAGAAATCACATACTCCATTCAAAGATTTTACTTAATCGTATCTTTTTTGTTTACATCATCCACATTTTTTATATTTAGGTTTCTTAGATAAACTATTTATTATAATAAACTATTCCTGTTTTAATGTTTTAGAAATTTTAGAAAAAAAAAAGTAAAACAAGTTAAATTTTGATAGTTAGAGAAAAATGAAAATAACAACAAAAGCAAAATCATAGAAAAGGATTCACATTTTATCACATATATGAGCTCATCCATCCTTACAGACACACTTTTCACCTATACAATACGATAATCAGTAGCCGTCTAGTATGTGGTACCTCAGTTGCGTTCGTAAGGTCCAAGTTATGTTATTGGATGATTTAAAGAATTGTTTTTGAAAGGATTTTTTTTAGACAATTACATCATAGTTTTGATTCTACAATTTGTTAAGTCCATTATAACTTTTACATGATATACCTTTTCCTAGCTATGAATAGCAATTTACTTCTAAGGTGGTGTTCGTTTTTGTTAAAAAATATTTATAGAGGCTCTTCTGTCTATGTAGTTTTGTATCTACAATTAATCGTGGGTTAAACATCATCACCACCACCTACCATCGTCCATCACCACCACCAATCACCATCCATCACCACCACCACCATCGTTCACCACTGTCCACAACCACCACCCACCGTTCACGTCCATCACCATCGTCCGTACACCAGTATCAGTTTATTTTAGAAGTCTACATACGTTAAAACGAACAATCTTTTTCTTGCAGACTATAGAAGTTTGGTCCACTCCTTCTACATATGTCTGCAGATGTGGTTTGCATACCGCATACATTTTACTTCTTAATAAACAAACAACACCTAAATAATTGTCTTGAAATAACGTGTCATCTAAGTGACAACTAAATAGAGGTTTTTCCAATTTTAAAAAACACCAACCTACTTTACATCGATATATATTAGTTAACTCACCGATTGTTAAATAAAACACTTCTTAAATATTTTTAGAATTCTAAAGTCCTGTTAGTTATTTAGTGTTTTTCTATCAGCTGCTTTGAATATTTCTTATTCTTATTTTTTAGCCTTGGATCAATTCCATAAAACATATTCTCTCAACATTGTGTAGAATAATAAGTAAATATGTGATTTATGTCTCATATATACATTTAAAAGTGTTGTTTAATAGTAAAACTAAAAAGTATCTAAGTTGTCGTTTAAAAAACACACTAAAATCACCATATTAATTGGTAGACATGTAATTGGGTCCCTGGGATTGTTTGTGTGACGATGTAAATAAAATTATCAATGATAATAATAGTTTTACTTTTTAAAGTAAACAAAACAAAAAAAAGTAGAACTTTTTTAATGTGTACTGTCAAAAATATCTATAAAGGCGTTTAGAATATTCACATTTATTTTTTATATTTATATTTATGTTAGTGGATTCTTTATATTATATGAAGTAGAGAGAGAAATTATTACTGTTTCAGTAAATTAAGAAAAACAATGTTTAATGTATAATTTTTTTAATACTTTTTGAAAGTGACTATGAATGGAGAAGAGAGAAAAGATAATGATAAAAATATAAAAACAAATATTATTTAATTGAAAACGAGAGAAAAATAGTGATTTTTAGGGTAAATTATACTTTTCGTCCTTTATGTTTGGATATGAAAAACCCATTACACCCTACGTCCTTTAGCACTATCCGGGTTAAAAATTTTAGTTGAGTCTATTCACATGAAGGTAGTTTTGTAATTTTACCTATTTCCTTTAAAAATATATTTAAAAACAAGAATATATGTATTTATCTTTATAAACCAAACACTCACACATTCACACACCCTCAAAGCTTTCTTTAAGACCTTGGTAACCTAAGCTCCTCCTCACCACCACCACTCAAGTCGCTGGCCACCACCACCACTACAACCACAACTGCCACCACCATGACAACCAGCTGCAACAACGCAACCCTCCTCAATCTCTCTCTCACCTACACAACCAGTAACAATCTGCCACCTTAAAGGATTTGAAGTAAATGAGCATTCATTTTGTATCTAAACTTTTTTTTTAGATTTGAGGATTTGGGTTTGCTCAGAACATGATAGTGAAAGTATATTTTATGGTGAGGTTTTTTTGTAGTGGTCGGATTTGGTGGACTGTGGTGGTGGTCACATCGCCATAACTCGTTTTTAGGGTTGGTTGGGGAAGAAAGGGGCAGCGGAGGTGGATGGTGGCTAGTTGAGATAGACAATGATAAATGACATAAATGCCCTCACATGAATGCAAATGATATGACTTAATATTTTAAATTAACTAGGTTAGTGTTAAAAGACCTATAGTGTAATGCTTTTAACAAAAAAAGGAATATGATTGTAATTATTGAAGTTAAAGGGCATCCATTGCAATCCTATACAAAATAAAGTACGAAAAAGTGCGATTTACTCTGATTTTTAATGTAATTACAGAGATAGAGAATTGATTGTGAGAGCATTCATAATGGTTCATATATATATATATATATATATATATATATCTGTGAGTGGGTGACTTATAGAGACAATTTCATATATACCTCTACAAACTTGCAAAATATCATATATATACCTTTACATATTATATATACCAATCTCATTAAAAACAATTTCACAAATTACAATTTTACCTTTATTTTTCTAAAACTTTAAGATCTCATATATGACCTTTAACTTCAAATATTATATTTACTCATTTCTATCTTAATTTATTTAACATAAATATTATATATGGAGAATACTATTGTTTATGAGAAAAATTAAAAATGGGTAAAAATAAATTTAAGCTTAAAATTTATTATATAAAAGTATGAAGTTAAAAGATGAGCATATATGAAAACTTGAGGTTAAAAAAATAAGGGTAAAATGATTATTTATTATATTGTTTTTAATAATTTGGGTATATTTGATATTTTAACTATTTTGTAAGGCTATATATGATATTTTTAGTTTTAGTTGGATATGTATGAAAAATTTTCAAGTTTGTAAGAGTATATATAAAATAAATCCAGGAATTGTTGTGAGTAGGGGATATAGAAAATGTTTTTGTTCATCCGTAAATATGCGGGAACATTGTTCACCCCTGTAAATTTTTTAATATTATTTGAAAGTAGTTGTGAGTAAAGAATAAATTAAAGATAATGATAAATATATAATAATATTATTTAATTAAAAATAGAAAAAATAATAATTTTAAAATGGAGATAAAAAATTTAGTGCTCTTACTCTTATATCAAATTTCAACCTAATATAAAAAAGACTGTTTTCCACTTTAAACCTACAAACATTCACAAAGCTCCTAACATTTCATATTTTCACAAACTTTTACATTATTTTCAAATATTACTCCCCTTTTCCAATCAAATTATTTGTAAAGTTTAATTAACATATCGTAAAATCATAATAATTACATATCTAATTCTAATAAAGGATTTCAAAAAATAACACATCACATTCTCTTCATATTAGTTAATATATAATTAATATAATTTATAATTCTACAATAATTGTAATGGATATCTAATATTTTAGTTAATAACCTTAATGTATTTTTTTTTGTTGAACATGCGTTAGGAATTATATTAATTTATTAACAATATTATTAGTATTAATATATTAGATCCATATCTAATATTATTATTGTTATTATATTATATTATATTATCTTTTTGCTATTATATATAATAAATAGAATTTTTTGACTATGGTTTCTTCTCACCTTTAAATAAGAATATTAGATAATAATAATTTTCTTTATACACATTATTATATAAATATATTTTTTATCTCTTATTATGTAATAATAATAAACAATAATTTAACAAAATTTAACTTAGATTATTACAATAACGTGTATAACACAACTACATAATATCAAATAATAGTTTTTTTCTTTAAACACGTTATTAAAATAGTCAAAAATAAGTCGAGAGAAAAACAATGACAATGTTACCTGGCATGCAAGCTTAATGATACAAAATATATTATTTGGATATAAACCATAATTACCAACAACGTTTCAAATAACATGTACAAGTACTTAAAATTTTATTAATAATATAATGTTCAAATACAGGTGGAAACAAAAAAATTGAAAATTTACAAACCATATTTGCTTTTAAACTTCTTACTATGGACGCATTATAAACTATATAGTTTCTATTATACAATCTCATGTAATCTAAGAGTCTATAATTAAAACATGACATTGGAGATATAAATAACGTACACATTAAAAACACCCGATCTTTAACACATTATAGATCCAAAATTATCAAATTACTTAGATAATTAAAAATATAGAAACTTTTTAACTACTTTTTTACACATTATAAAATTATATAATTCTGTGTAATATATGAGTCTATAATCTAGTAGTTTTACTAAAGTAATTTATATAAACATAGAATATAAAAATAGTGTAAAAACTATACGACTTAATGTTTTGTTTAAATTTAGACATTACATATTTATGTTTTTTTACCCATTTACTGCATTTAATAGTTAAAATATAAAAAACTTATGTGGTGTATGAGTTTTTTTACCCTATATATTTTACAACTTTTCTTCTAGACACAAAGTTACTATTCAATTTAATATGATTTTATTGGTCTCTTTTCTTTCTTTTGCACTATACTTTTATTAATTAATCTTCACATGTATAATATAAATGACTTTATTTTTTCTTTTCTAATTTTTAGTTACCCTATATATTTTACAACTTTTCTTCTACACACAAAGTTACTATTCAATTTAATATGATTTTATTGGTCTCTTTTCTTTCTTTTACACTATACTTTTATTAATTAATCTTCACATGTATAATATAAATGAATTTGTTTTTTCTTTTCTAATTTTTAGTTTTTGTTAGATTAAACTTAGTACATCCTTCGTGTAAATTGAACTTATTTTTACGTATAGTTCGTTCTTTTACTTTTGTATCTATATATTTTTTAAATTTTGTAATTTAATCCGTTTATAAAATGGTTCAACTTTTCTGACAGTGAACAAGTAAGGAGGCGGGTTTGATTACCGATGCAACTATAAAAACATGTGTTCTTGTTTTTTAGGTTTTCTCCTTCGTTGTTGAAATTAGATGAGTTAACACTCTGCATCGTACGTGCATGATTCGACATTTATACATGTATTTTTGTTCGGTTTAACAGTCCCATCGCAACACGTGGATCCTAATAACTCGTTACTTATTAGTTCACATAAGTAACAAGTCACTCAAAATCATATTGAAACAAAAAAAAAATAATAATAATAATAAAACAACAAATTAACTCATGTAGCCCCCACTAAGTTTCATCCGTTGTTACTGTCACACGTCTGCTTGAACACTTGAATTAAAGGGCCTGACCCTTAATGGACACTTTTTGGACAGGTTTGTCACCTTAGTCCAAGGTCGTCCCCAAGGGTCAAGGGACATTATGATGGTAAGATGTATCGCTTTATCTATGAGATAAAGGGTTCAAATCTCGTAAGGTGGATGCATAGGTGATCAATAGGAGTAAATTAGTATTAGAATTCATTTAAAAAAATACTGAATCCAAGTCATCCATTCGAGAGGGCCTTACACAAACTAAAAAAGAGCTAAAAATTTAAGGTGAAAGGGGCACTCCTTTGGTGGGTTTCTGGGTCTCACAGGAACATCACCACCACCCCTTCCATCTCACTGGATGGGATCGATATCGGGTTCGAGAACCAGGGCAGGTTGAGGAATAGTCGAGGGGAAGAAAAGGAGAACGAAGGTGCTAAATTTCTTGGTAAGCATGGGAGTTCAAGTGACGGAGCTATAATACTACAACAAACGATATTGATTCGTTTAGGTTTATACAAGTTGGAATGATGTGTCACATTATAATCGATTGATGATGGGGGTTCACACAGGTTAGCTAAAGAACGCTCCTTCCACCCTTACACTTCGTTTATGTTACCCAAATCCTAAAACTATAAATTTATATAGGTATGATATATTTACTCAAATATGCCCAAAAGTGAATTAAGTACTTCTACAACACCACCAGCCCAAATGATTTGGGTACTTTTTAATAACAATGGATAAAAGTAAGGATGTAAAGATTCAATTTGTTCTTTCAAATTTGATACTTTGAATACTTTGGGTTGTGTACCTAATACCCTTAAACCTATTGTTGAAGCATCATCTTTAACCTACTTGTACCGTGTAACCGGTAATTAGCCCACTTAAAAAGAACAAATGAGTAAAATCCTTAAACTTATTTAGCAAAACATTTATTTAATTAATATACAATAACATATTTAAAATAATATTTTAGTTATAACTATTTGTTTTGTGGAAAGATGTTTTTTTTTTCGTTTCCAACCTGTATTGATATTTGATAATACCAAACACATCCACAAGCCTACTTTGTTTTTAGTAGTTTACATAGCAAACATATTTCTTTCTTACGGAATGAGGTTACATTACAAACATTAATTTAGAACTTTGTTCAAACATAATATTTGGCATAGGTTCTTGAAGAGGTGAGGCGGTTAATAGAGTTACACAAGGACGAGGACGTAAGTTTGACGATAGTCGGGCATAGCATGGGTGCGGCACTTGCAACACTCAATGCGGTTGATATTGTCGTAAATGGATACAACAAGCCAATGGATATCTCTCGCGAGGCCTTCCTTGTAACTGCTTTTGTTTTTGCTAGCCCTCGTGTGGGAAACTCGAGCTTCAAAAACACCTTCTCTTCACTACGTGACAATATTCGCGTGTTGCGCATTGAAAATGCGCATGACTTGGTTCCACATTACCCGTTGAAACTGCGAATGATGTGTTTCCCCATTGATATAGGGTATTCACACATTGGGAAAGTTTTGAGGATTGATACAAGTAAGTCCCCTTACTTGAAACAACCTGGAGACATACAAAGATGGCATGACATGGAGACTTATTTACATGGAGTCGCGGGTACACAAGGTGAAGGAGAGTTCGATTTAGTTGTTCCACAGGTACGCGCGATTGCTCTTGTAAACAAGTATTCAGATGGTCTGATTGATGACTGCCATGTGCCTGCTAAGTGGTGGGTTGAGAAGAACAAGGGTATGGTCCGATGTGAGGACGGGTCATGGTTGTTAATGGATCATGAAGAAGTAGACGGCGATGATGGTAATGGTGGTCGTAGTGGTGGTAGTGGTGATGTCGATGATAATGGTAACGACCATAATGATAATGGCAACGATGAAGATGAAATTGTTGTTGATGTTGGTACATCCAATTAAAATGCCTCAAAACACATTGTTTGATGTATGATATGTGTTTCCATTTGTACTCTATTTCTTATTTGTAAATTTCAAATGTTCTTATGAATGCAACTATGAATAACGTCAAAACAACTGTTTCATCATATTTACAAATAATTAAAAAACAACTTATTTTTAGTATTTTGTTTATATATGTTTTTGTTTCTCCTTTTTTAATCATCTCATGTCATCTCTACAATCGGTGGGTTAAACTACATGCAATAGGTTACATATACACTGATTACGTTTATACGGATGTTACATTAATCGATTTCTCTTGAAACATAATGGATTTGATAAATGGGCTTGGGCCTTTTCTAATATGGACGCTATTTAATGGCCTTGGGCACATTTGCAATTTACCCGTTAAAGATTAACCCAATCCACGAAAACCCCCATCTTATATTAACATGTAGAGCTGCAAACGAACTAAACGTTCGATGAACAGTTCGTAAACCGTTTAGCAAGAAATTCGTTTGTGTCCATTCGTTTATTAAACAAACAAGCACAAACAAGAAATTTCCTTCGTTTATGTTCGTGAACATTTGGTAACGTGTTCGTTTGTGTTCGATAATTCATTAGTGTTTTGACTTATATATTTACTTCAAAATTCCGAGAAATAAAACATTTAAAGTCATCGTATTATATACATGTTCATAAATGTTTCTTTGTATTCATTTGTTTCCATTTGTGTTCATCAATGTTCGTTAGCTAAAATTAACAAACGAACAAACACAAATGAATATGAACAAGCTCATTTCCTCAACAAACGTACACATACATAAAATCCGGTTCAGTAAGTATTCATAAACACATATATTTTCTTAACAAACGAACACAAATAAAGTCTTGTTAGTGTTCGTTCAAGTAGCCGAATAAACACGTGATCATTTTAACTAACATTACTTTACTAAAAAATGTACAACCTTTTAATGCAATGGTACAGTTGTACACACGCTCTAACCTAACGACTTCTATAAGCCGATCATTTTTCATTTATTTATGTATTTTTTGAACTGTAATCAAATAACTACCCGTAACTTCCCTCCAAAACTTCAAAAACCTACAACCACCTCTCCATGCAACCCTTTTACCCACAAAATAATGTCTTCATCTTTAACCATCTTCTTCTCCTTCTTCGCCCTCATTAGCTTCGTCTCCGCCATCACCGAATACACCGTTGGGGACGACATGGGATGGCGGATCCCGGCGGCCAACGAAACCGAACTCTACAACGTATGGGCATCAAGACGCCGGTTCTACGTCGGTGACTCTCTCCGTCAGTTCCACTTCACCCTTTTTTAACACTTTTATTCAATTTTGGATGTGAACTGTTTGATTCTGAATCTGTTTTGAATTGAATTAAACAGGATTTCGTTACACTTATGACTCACTGGTGATTGTTGACAAATTCGGGTTTTACCACTGCGATTCAAGTAAGGCGATTCGTTATTATAACGAAGGTGATGACGTGATCGTTCTTTATATGCCGGGTTGTATGTATTTCACTAGTGGTGAGGCTGAAGAGTGTAAACAAGGGTTGAAGATGGCGGTTCAAGTCTTGAATTCCGGCCCGAAACCGGAGTTTCCACCTCCGCCGCCTCCTCCTCTGCCGCCTACGTTTGATCCGCCTCCGCCGCCTACGTTTGATCCTCCTCCGCCGCCTACTACGTTCGATCATCCACCGCCTAGGATCTATCCGCCTCCGCCCACATTCAATCCTCCGCCGCCCACATTCGACCCGCCTGATGATCCTGACCCGGATTATCCTGATCCTGATCCGGATTACCCTGACCCTAGACCGGATTACCCTGATCCTGGTCTGGATTATCCTGACCCGGACATGGATCCGGTGCCGGAATTGAGTCCGGCACCTTCTGAGTCAGATTCAGTGGCGTCATTTGTGGTTTTTTGTTTTGTAACTGCTTTTGTTGTTGGTTTTGGGTTGTGGGATTTGGAGGTATAGGTGTTTTTAGTTTTTCAATTTAGTTTTTGGTTTTTTGTTATGTGTTTATAATTTGAATTCTTGGATTAATTTTCAAGTGTAATATGTTGTAGGTCGTGCACTCGTGTATCATTGCGTTCTTGAATTGTATGAAATCTTTATGGAGAATGATTTTATGTAAATTAGTACTTTTGTGTTATTGCGTTTTATGATTTTATGAAGTCACATAAGAACCGATTTTTTTTTATAATTTAAAGAATGTAGTATTTCTAGGGTAACGTAATGAGATCTAGCTATGTCTTGATTTAAAGTGATTTGTAGTGTAACATGACTTGGAAATAGTGTGAATAGGATGTTCGATCAATCTCTAACTTTGGTTTAGAGGCAAAAGGGGTAGCGGCGTAACTTGTTGCTCATCTACTCGTCATTAGTATGTAATTGTCTTTGTTAGTAAAATGAAATGAAATAACATATATATTAGATCAATAATCAATATCTTTACATAAATGTTTGGTTTTAACCTTATTTGATGTGTTGATCAGATTTAGATTGAAGTAGAGTTTGATTAGATTAGAGCCGTTCAAAAAATAATAGCATGGCTGACTTTTGGCTAAAGATGAGGTCTCAAATCAGTTTCATCAACGAAGACTACACTTGTGACATAAAGTGGAGGTCAAGAAATGCGACCTTATTTTTTTCGGTAACTCAAAATCCATTAGATTTGTACTTCAAGACTCTTAACGTTTGACTTGAGAAATTTGATTACCACTAGACATAAAGAAACTAATAAAAGGACATAGTTTTCCAAATTGTTTTCTAAATAATTCGACAGGTGCAATTATAAACAAATTTGGTTTAAATTATTCATCAATTTTGAACTCTATAGCCTTATTAATTGAAAGTTTTTGTCTACCAAAAGTGTATTATATTCCCATTCTATCTGGATCCGATATCACAAGTCATATTATTTCTATTTTTTCAGGAACATCGGTCCTCAATTATATAAGTATTGTTATTTCATGATCAGTATATGTGTGATTTGATCTCTTGTTCTAGCTCATCAAATGTTTATTGTGGACTTAGACCTTGATACCCGTGCCCACATCGCCGCAACTACCATCATCATAGTTGTCTCCACCGTAATCAAAATCTTTAGTTGGATCACTAGTAGGAAGGGAAGACAAATTGCCTATCTGACATCTAAAAGTGCCAACATGAACACAAACATACCCCTTAATTAACTATATAAATAAAAAATGAACCAATTTTATTTTAACGCTCACAGAGTGGTATTTCATCCATCAGTTAGGACATTGTTTTTTCATGTCGAAGACCTACGGGTCAATCCACACTATAAATAACCTTGTTAATTTTAAACTTTTAAAAAGCCATAAAAAGTAAAAAATTCGTGGTACCAAGAGTTTTGATTGTGAGCGAGTAAAAAAAAAAAGAAAAAAGAATACATTTTTCTAGAATATTCGCCAAGAGAGGAGCTTCCAAAAGAGTGACGTCAGCCTTATCTTCATAAACCCTAAAATTTATTATCTCAAACCCTCACTTAACCCTCACCTACTCTCATCCTCTGTTATCTTCTCCCTTTCCTCTGCTGTTCTTCCAAATCTTCAGCCTTCGGGTAACCAATCCTTTCGTCATCTTTCTTATTCATCGATTTCAAATCATCACGTCTTAACAGTTCTCTTTTGTTTATCTTCGATATTAATTTTATATGTTAGGGTTTTTCTATTGAAATTGACTTTATAATTATTGATGAATGCTATCTTACCTTGTGAATTGAAGTTAAATTCGAGTCTTATAGTCTCCAGCTGTTTGTGTTCATGTTATTGTCAGTTGGATGATATAGATATTGATATATCCATATGTAAGTTTGTAAATGTAAGTATATTGATATGCTCTGGCAAGTTAAGTGATTGGATATTGTACTTTGTGGATAATAATAATGATAAATTTACATTTGTGAGTTGGTAAATGCGTTTTCGAGTTCTTGTCGGATTCAAATAGTTAGCTCTAAGGACCTGTAGATTACTTAATTTAGTATAATAATTGGATAAAGCATTTAATCACATTATGTTTTATGTAGTTGATTGACTGAGGGTTGTAACATAGTATATTAAGTTGAATATGAGTCGTGTTTCAGTTAAACGATTGTATTCTCCGGGTTTTTGTGCTTATATTCTTGTCAGTTAGGCGATATAGATATTAGTAATGATTAATATCCATGTGTAAGTATGTAAATGTGAGTATGCTCTGGCAAGTTAATTGATTGGATTTTGTACTGTGTGGATAAGGTTGATGATTAAATGTGCATTTGTGAGTTGTCAAATGTGTTCGTGTTCTTGTCAGGGTCAAACAGTTAGCTCTAAGAACCTGGAGAGTTCATAATTTACTTAGTAATGGATTATGCATTTAATTAAATAATGTTTTCTGTAGTTAATTGTTTGAGGACTGTAAGAAGATGGCATCCATTACTCCTTTATCTTCCATTAGCTCTTTCGGTACTCCTAAGACTATCGCAAATTCATCGGAAACTTTGTCTTCACTGTCTTCTATTTCTTCTGGTCGTCTTGTACACGGAAGACAAAATGTAGTTCTGCCGAGAAAAAGTTCTCTCAAGGTTAAGGCAGCCAAAGACTTGTACTTCAACAGGGATGGTTCTGCTATTAAGAAGCTTCAGGTAAACATCAAACATAAGATATTTTATCATTTCGTTATCATGATGGTACTTTGTGCTGATATGTACGTGAAATTATGTGTAGGCTGGTGTCAACAAGCTTGCAGATCTAGTAGGAGTCACTCTAGGTCCAAAAGGGCGCAATGTCGTACTAGAAAGCAAATACGGTTCTCCAAAAATCGTAAATGATGGTGTGACTGTAGCTAAAGAGGTACATAGATAAACCTTTTTCAAAGGGTATACGGGTAAAATGGTAAATCGAGTACTTGATACATTTTTGTCTGTGTAGGTTGAATTGGAAGATCCTGTCGAGAACATTGGTGCGAAGCTGGTGAGACAAGCGGCTTCAAAGACTAATGATTTAGCTGGTGATGGGACAACAACATCTGTTGTTCTAGCACAAGGCTTGATTACCGAAGGTGTTAAGGTAATTTACTAAATGAACTTTAAAGAAGTTCGAATCTTTAAGAGTAAACAACTAAACATCCTCATTGTGAACCCTTTTTCGTTAGGTGGTGGCAGCAGGTGCTAACCCGATTCAAATTACCAGAGGTATCGAAAAGACCACCCGAGCTTTGGTTGAAGAGCTTAAAGTAATGTCGAAAGAAGTGAGTTCGCCTTTTATTTGTTGCTCTTACATCTTTGACAACAATGGTTACAAGATCTAACCGACTTTACGTTAATCGTGAAATTTCAGGTTGAAGACAGTGAGTTGGCTGACGTGGCGGCCGTAAGTGCAGGGAACAATTACGAAGTCGGAAACATGATCGCCGAAGCAATGAGCAAAGTCGGAAGGAAAGGTGTTGTGACACTCGAAGAAGGAAAAAGCTCCGAAAACTACTTGTATGTTGTGGAAGGCATGCAATTTGATCGGGGTTATATCTCTCCATACTTCGTTACCGATAGTGAGAAAATGACTGTCGAGTATGATAACTGCAAGGTAATGGACTAATAATAATATTTTTTATTTATTACTTTGTTTTCTTATGTTTTGGATTTTGATTTAATCTTTCATGTGTGTAGTTGCTTCTGGTTGACAAAAAGATAACAAATGCAAGAGATTTAGTCGGTGTGTTGGAAGATGCTATCAAAGGAGGATACCCGATATTAGTTATAGCGGAGGATATCGAGCAAGAAGCACTTGCTACTCTTGTTGTGAACAAACTTAGAGGTTCATTGAAGATCGCTGCACTTAAAGCACCTGGATTCGGTGAACGCAAAAGTCAATATCTTGACGACATTGCTATCCTCACTGGAGGCAAGTAGTTCTGACCCGGCCCGACTTGTTTTGATTTGTCACCTAATCCCGTTTGGACGTTTTTTTGTTAATTTTTTTTTGTTGTACTGTTTCAGGAACTGTAATAAGAGAAGAAGTAGGGTTAAACCTTCAGAGTGCTGGAAGTGAAGTTTTAGGGCTTGCTGCAAAGGTGGTGTTGACCAAGGAGTCAACGACAATTGTCGGTGACGGTAGCACCCAAGAGTTGGTTAATAAACGGGTTGCCCAGATTAGAAATCTTGTTGAGGTAAACTCTTACGGTCTTACATTTTATGCACTGCTCGTGGGCTCTTTTTTCTCTAGAAGTTACTGGCAACTATGTTAACTGTATCTTACAGGTAGCAGAACAGGAATACGAAAAGGAAAAACTAAACGAAAGAATCGCCAAATTATCCGGTGGAGTTGCCGTTATACAGGCAAGTTTTTCAAGATTATATTCAATGCTCTATAAATGTGTTTGTAAGTTCGTTAGTCTAAAGTCTTAAATGTATTACAGGTTGGGGCACAAACAGAAACAGAACTTAAAGAAAAGAAACTGAGAGTAGAGGACGCCCTCAATGCAACAAAGGTTATACCGGGAGCTATTCTTATTCTGTATATACAGACAGTATATACGTCTTTTTTCACGAGCTGAACTTAAATTCATGACGTTTTACAGGCGGCTGTTGAGGAAGGAATAGTAGTTGGGGGTGGGTGCACTCTATTAAGACTTGCGGCTAAAGTTGATGCCATTAAAGCTACCTTCGATAATGATGAACAGAAGGTAGGAGCCGATATCGTTAAAAGAGCACTTGGTTACCCCATGAAGTTGATTGCAAAGAACGCCGGTGTTAACGGAAGTGTGGTGATTGAAAAGGTATTTTTCGCCTTTTAGGTTGACCTTTTAACCGTCTTCTGGTCTTTAATCGTTATGTTACCATAAGGTTTAATTTTTTGAATGTTTTCATATAATCTTCAGGTTCTATCGACCGACAATTTCAAGTATGGTTACAATGCTGCAACTGGGAAATACGAAGATTTAATGGCTTCTGGTATTATTGATCCCACAAAGGCAAGTCTCGGTTTTTCATGGAGTTTATAATTTCCTTTTGTTTTTTAGAATTGTTGAATAATAATGAGTGAGTTGATGCAGGTGGTGAGATGTTGCTTGGAGCATGCGTCATCCGTTGCAAAGACGTTCCTTACATCTGATGCTGTGGTTGTTGACATCCCGGAGCCTGAACCCGCGCCTCTTGCTAACCCAATGGACAACTCAGGTATATATAGTTCACTTGGACGTTTTTCTTGTTTCTTTGTTTTCGTATTAGTTAATTGTAATTTGTATGGAAAGGTAACCCGACTTCTTCAACTTATACAAGTCAGAAATACCATCGAACTTTCAAAGTTTTGTATTATAAACCAGCAAAGAGTCAAACTTTCAAAAGAATTTATAGGAACCTTAAAACTTGCGATAATAACGAGAAATGCCTCTGGCTTTCAAGATTTTTGACAATAACTCTCAAGTTTCAAGATTTCCTACAAGCACCCCTCAAATTTTCATGATTTTCGACAATATCTCTAACTATGATTTTTTTTTATAAAATCAATTAATCTTCAAGATTTTTAACTAACACCCTCAAGTTTATAAGAATCTTGACAGAACCCCTCGACTACCAAGATTTCTGACAAAAAAGCATCGAACTTTCAAGATTTCGAAAACAAAACTAAAAACCTATAAGGCTTTGACAATAGCCTCAAAACTTCCATGAATTTTTTACTAAACTCCTCAAACATACAATGTTTTTTTACAAAACTTTCAAGAGTTTAAATAAATATCCTTTTTTGAAAAAAAATGTAGAACAGTTTTGAGTTATATATATAAAAAACTTCAAAACTTTGTATATTTCTTTTTACATGGCTTTAGGTTAAAGGTTAATCTGATATTTTAATAGCTTGATGGTTTTTTGGGGGCCAAAATAAGGTGTCATCAGCCGACGAAAGTTGGTTATCTTTTTTATGTAATGTGCCTTTACTTATCATTTATGGGTTACCTGTTTATCAATAGTATAAATTTTGATATACACAACTGTCTTCATGACCAGGTTATGGCTACTAAGCTGCAGCTAGCTAGCAAATAGATTGCAAATTTATAATCAAGAAATGTTGCTTCCACCACGTTTATTTTAGCTCATTTTTATGACTGTAAGGAAGTTTAAACCCTTTTTCCAATTATTTGGAGGGGGTTGAGTAGGTTGAATTTTGGCGGAAAAAAAGGTTTGTAGGATTGGTATCTGTATTCAATTTGATAACTGCATTAATAATAAGAAAGCGGTATTGTCTATATGTGCTTAGTAACCCAATTCATAACTAGGTTAATTAGAGAACTTAACAAACTAAGACAACCTTATAAACAGTTATTATGCATGTTAATATAGTTATAAAACACAAGGCTTCTTTCTCTCCAGTGATATCTTTAAAACACTGCTTATAAGTACTTATTTTGACTTATATTTTAAGTGCAAAATTATTATTTGATGCCTTAAATTCACAACATATTTGGAAGCTGGAACGACCATTATTGGTTCGATGGCTAGGATATGGGAACCAGTTTGGAACCACTGGTTTATTTTGGTCAGGGACCGTTTAGGTATGTACCGGTTTGGTTCTGGAGTCGTTTTTGTGCACCTCTACTTGGACTTCATAAAGAGCGTCTTCTCTCTGTCGCACCTTGCGGGACTTGTCCAACGTCAATGAAATCTGGATCAAACTTCCTATGTAGCGATTCTAGCGCCTGAATAAACCATAGTCTTCATTAGGCGTAAAGCGTTGTGCAATGAACGTCAATTAAAATATAAATTGAAATATATGATTAGTAACACAGATATAAACTAGAAAAAAAGATTAGCATGGACTTTTAATAAACATGCAGCAACTTAACATTCATGCTTAAGACTCCCATAACCAATACATAAAGTCAATATATTTCAAAAACCTGCCTGATTATTGACAGATTAGCAACACCTAAAAAAAACCTTCCCATAAGCTTTTCTTGAGTGAATTAACGCCATCTCACGAACCTCCTTACATTTACACATCATCGTCATTTACCAAAAGCCATTTACACATTATCACATTATCGTCATTTACCAAAAGCCATTTACACATCATCGTCATTTTACCAAAAGCCATTTGGTTACACGTCCTGGTCATTTACCAAAAAGCCATTTGGTTTAGTGATACTAAGGCATTATTGTTAATTAAATCTCGCTTGAATAATAGTTTCTTTTGATTGGTTCTTTATCTATCTACCGGTGTAAGTTTTGTTTAAGACAGAGTTACGTGTATAAGTCATCTAAGAACAGACGAAAAAGCTTGGTTTAGTATTTTTACGTCTATTTTTTGGTTGGTTTAACAGTCTTGCTATAACACAGGTCTTAAAAACTAGTTTGATACTTTGATGTAATTATCAATACACACACAAAACAAAAAAGAAAGTTTTAGTAAACTTATAGAAGGAACAAATGACGACAATGTCTTTTTTTCGCTTTTTCATTTCATCCATTGTTTTCTTTGTTTTTCATTAGCAAAGTGGGATTAGTTTGGTAACAAAAGTAAAGGTTAGAAGTGTTATTGGTTAAATTGACGGTTATCGGTTATTAGAACAAAATTTCCTAGCAAAAATTCCAAGTAGACATCATACCATTAAGAAATATTATCACGGGGCATACATAGTTACTTCTCTGTTATAATAAAATTTCAAAGTTAGAAATATTATACATGTATACATTTGCAAGTTAATTGAATAGTAACTTGATTTTTTTTTTCATTTTGCTTTTTGTCGTTTTTCCTTTTGTCTTTTGTTTACTTAATATGATACATGTATACATTTGCAAGTTAATTGAATAGTAACTTGATTTTTTTTTTGTCATTTTGCTTTTTGTCGTTTTTCCTTTTGTCTTTTGTTTTTGCTTCTCAACTTTCAATATTAATAATTACAATCCCTTAACTTTATTAAAACTTTATAATCATGGTTTATGTGTTTATCTCTATATACATGTTGGTATAAATTATACATATATACATTTGCAAGTTAATTGAATAGTAACTTGATTTTTTTATTTTTTTTGTGGTTTTGCTTTTTGTCTTTTTTCCTTTTGTCTTTTCTTTACTTAATATTTTATACTTTTACTTCTCAACTTTCAATATTAATAATTAGAATCCCATAACTTTATTAAAACCTTATAATCATGGTTTATGTGTTTATCTTTATATACATGTTGGTATAAATTTAAACTGATTTATGTTAGACGTAAAAAATTTCCTGTAATAAGTTGGGTCAAATATAATATGTTTTTATGCTTATTATTATGTATGTTTTCAGTTGGTTCACATGTTGATATAAACTTTATTTTATTGTTTCAAAAATGAGTGGCGTCAAAAATAATACATTTTTGTGCTTATTTTTATGTACGTTTTCATATTGTCTATGTATGTTTTGACATAAATTTTATTCATAAACGAGCCGGTCAAATTTAATACATTTTCATTAAATGGTATAAATTCGAGTCATTTTACGTTTCGACAACGGCGCAACGTGTCGTAACTATTTTCTTACGTGTTTATTTTTTTGAATGTGCCGGTATAAATTCAAGTTGGTTTATGATTTTCGTAAATTTTCTTCGAAATATGTTGGGTCATATATAATCGTTTTCGTGTTTATTTTATGTACGTTTTCAGTTAGTCTACGTTTTGACGTAAATTACAACTAGCAAGTTGTGTGAATAGCGTTTTCATCCTATTGACTTTTTTGTTTCTTTCTTGATTTTTTCCTGTATTTTATTATTTTCGTTTTTTTACTTTTCTTTATGTTTAGTGTTTTAGTTTTTGGTTCCTTTTTAATTAAACTTATATTTAAGATAACGTTTACGTTTTCGTTTACAATTAATCTAAAATCAACCTTTCCCCATTTGAATTTGTTTTTTATGGTTTTTGGTTAATGTAAAGCATGTGGTCGATATTCTTTTGAATATATATCTTTCGGTTACTATACTGAACCAAAATAGATATCGACCAAAACCCCGTAGCATAGCGCGGATGAATTTACTAGTTGTATATCAAATTGGCAATATGTATATCATCTACAAATGGATAATAGTTTAAATGATTAGAAACCAATGTGACTTAAATATATATATGTATATGTCATTTCTTTTACCAAGTGTCTATGTGGTCGTTAGAAAGAATGTATGTATATGTTTAATTTTGTTAAAGAGTTTACATTCCTTTATATATATAACACTTTTAGAGTATTCATATACTATCCATTATTTTTTATCATGTAATTACACAAAAGATAACTATCTCTTCTTTCTTCTTTTAATTAAATAATATTTTTAATATACTTATCATTATATTTTCTCTCACTTTCACTTATAGTCACTTTTAAAATATATTAAAAAGTTATCAAGAGTGAACAATGTCCCCTCAAATATAAAAATAAAAATAGCATTTTCTCTTTTCTTCACTCATAACCACTTTTATATCTTTTATATTATGAAATTTTGATGACTAGTATGTGAATGTTTTTAGTAGTACCCACATTGTGGATTTCAAGTATTCACAAAACAAAAGTCATGCTCAAACCCATGCCTAAAAAGATGAGATAAAGTGGGGTTGTGGTGGTCTTTTTTGGTACATTTGCATCAATTCTATTTGGTACTTGTGTGCTTCTAAATAAGTAAGCTTTGATAAGAGGGCATGCCAACACTTATGATCAACCAAATTTCAAATTTTGGACATGTAATTAGTGTTGGTTTCATCATTCATGGGCCATAACCTTATAAATTAGTTTATTTGAGTTGTTTTCCTAACAAATAAAAGTTAGAAAATAAGTTATTTTAACAAATCGGAAATCACTTAAAAATATTTTCTAAACACGTATAATATTCCGAACCGTTTTATCTTCAAACTTACATTATTGTAATAACTTAGTTCGTTGTAATACTTATTAACTAGGGGAAGATTATCGTACAATTTTCTTTAACGTGCAATGCGTACGATATTAAATCACGCATGTTATAAAAATAAACCTAATCACTTATGAACAAAAACATATAATCACGCATGAGCAAAATCAGAAATCACGCATGGAGTAAACCTTAATCATGCATGTTATAAAAATAATTACGCACGTTATAATTTTTTATTGTACAGATCGTACGTTAAAAAATACTATATTTTACACATTCACTATTAATTTATTATTTATATGAATAGGCAGTATTTGTCATGTTCTCTTTTATCCTACTAAAAGTCGTTTGTTTTGAGCTCTTTTTAACGTCTCCAATACGTTATATTACAACAATACAACTTATGCCACACATTAAATAACAACAATTTTTTTTCTTTTTTTCCCTCAACGTGATACATGTAAAGTTTTAATATTAGACAATATAAATAAACCACAACAATAAAATATCTTATATCACAATTAAGACGATTGAAAAAACCCCAAATTTGAGGATCGTGCACGGAAGACGGAAGCTAGTGGCATGTGAGTTAACCTTAAAACCAATATTTTAATACCGAAATTTAGGTCACCAAACTTTATATAAACTGTTTTGGAGTCACTCCTAACGAGAATTTGACCATTGGCATTAAATACTTATATATGATATCGAAGGAAGATCTTGACACTAACAAAGATATATACCAAAAGATTATAAAGCAAATGAATAATATATAAACCATATACCTCGAATATATTATGTTGTTTGGACCTAACCGAAAACCTTAACATAATAGATAACAAAAGTTTTTATATTAATGGTAGATACGATGGTTTCAATTTATATGTGTAACAAGTGGTGTTTATTGATAAGACAAAAGAGATAAATTATAGAAAGAATGAGTTACATAACTTAAAAGTTACATATAATTTGAATGTTTAAGTTTTCTTTCTCTTCTTAATTTCTCTTTCTAATAATTAGATATTTGTGTGTGACTTTGAATCTAATTTTATGATTTGGGTTTCACATCAACGGATTTAGTGGATTATTGTTTCATTGTTGTTGCCTTTTGTGGTTGTGTTTGTCGTCTATGTTCTCTTAGGTTTCTTTTTATTTTGAATGACGAATACATACACAAACCCCTAAAATCTACTCTTAGAATTCACCTATGTCTCATTTTGTGGTACTCAAACCTACACCACTTTAATGAAGATAAGCATCTTGTGTCATTAAGCAATGAGGCCAGCAGCTGTTATTTACGCATCCGAATCACACATGTTCTCTTATGCATCCAAACTTTTGGACCAAGTCATCACCAAGATATTTGCTTATTATGAAGTTATTGTCACAACACCAATGTGTGTTCCATCTCGTGATGTCTTTAGTTTTACTCCGTTTCTATATGGATTTGTTGCGCTTTGTGATCACGGTAGTTTTTTCAATGCACGCCTCTAAATATGTTAATCACCTAATAATACTTGATACCAATCATGTTTAGTCACATGTTAAAAAAACACATTATTTTGGATACAATTGATTTATTTATGTATTTTATATTAAAATTTCGAAGTAAGAAAAACTAAAACCACAATAATTTACATTTTTAATTAATTATTAATATTGAAAATAACAATAAATATCATAAGGGTAGCGGACTACTTGAAGGGATATAAAATCAAGTCAATTACCGTAAAAATACAAACCGGATTTTGTGGCGCACGTTGGAGTTTGGATTGTGGGCGGCAGCTTTAACATTGAAATTTGTCTTTCTTCTTTCATTTAGAGTGTCTTCTTGTTTTTTTTAAATATCTCCTTAGTCTCCTAATCAACGGCTCTTTTTACGGAACCACGATAACTACACCAATTTCAGTTTTAATCACCCATGCCTTTAGTCTTCGTTGGAGTATAAACGAGTTAAGTCGTTCGTAAGCTACGCAGATCGGCTTGCTAAAAAACCAAATTGAGCTAGAGCCTAAAAACAAGTTTGTTAAATAAAAGAGCTTAGGTGTATACTTTAGTTATTGAGCTCGAGTCGGCTCGGGAGCTTATTATTAATATATTTTTTTTGTTTAGTTATATTTAATATATATTGTATCTGGATCACATACAAACAAATTTTAGCGTATGAACTGTATGGAGTGAATAAAGTGGTGAAATTGTTGTAATACTCTTCTACAATATTGTTGTAGGATGATTATTTGTTTGTTGCATAGTATAATTAACATAGTTACAAAAAGAGTTAATTTGTTTTGCTCAATGAGATTTGATAAAAACATTTATTTTCCTCCAAAAGATTAAAACCCTCGTTATACCTCCTAAGCGATATAAATTTCCATTAACCATTATTTATGACCACACTTAAAAAGTTAAAGAAAAAGGACGAATATGGCTCTTGGAACTAAGGTTAAAGTTGTTGGTTTATGACTTTCTTTTAAAAAAAATTGTTTTGAAACGACAAACTAACTTACTTATGAATACCCTTATTTGAAGTTTGAAGAATTTGAACATTCTACCTCTAAAATAAAGGAGAGACACCTTAACATCAGTGTTACCCGTTGGAAACCCATGATTAATGATTATAATATAATTGCTTAATTGTAAAAAGTAATAATTAGGGGGAATTTCATATATCTTCCTCAAAGCTTGTAAAATTTCATTTTTCCCATTATATAAGTTTTCAATTCAATGCATAATATGCAATTTTCGAGTATGATTTAAAGAAATATTTAATTTTACAAGTTTACATGAAAATGTCCTATATAAGCAAGTATGTTAAGACTCATGATATTTTATGAACGCCATACTTACACACTAACTCGAATCATAACCATTTGGTTTGACGCAACTTACAACCATACCACACTGATACCGTTGTACTATTAGACGTTGACCCGTCGGGTCATTTATGGCTTTATCTATATAAACCCGAAAAACAATAATATGTTAAAGAGTAACGATATATTAACATAACTTATGCTAGTATGAAGATGATAACACTTTATAAAAAAAAAAATAACAAAATGTAGAAGGAAATAAGAAGTAATGATTTTCTAATATTGATTCATCTTATTGTTACACGTGTATATTAAGTTGAAATTAAGCTAATATCTACTATTGAATGAACATGTCATGTGTTTCAAACATGGCAATCACGCGGTCAATTAAAATAACATTTAAACACTATTTATGTTTTAAATTAATGTTATTTATGTGAACATATAATAACTAGTTAATATTTTTGTTACTAAACTATTAGGGTTTAGATAAAAGAATTTTAGAATTTACGTTATTATTTTTCAAAAGATAAATTTTATTTGACAATAAAATTAAATTGTTGCAAGGCGTCACACATACTCTCACTCTAATAAAAGAAAATTTTTCAATGTCTTAAAAATTTTCAAGGGGTTGAAAACATTGGTTTTGAAATAGATAGAGAGGTGTTCAAATAACAAATTTGTTTTGTCTAACAAGGTTGATAAGTATTTTAAAAACTAATATCTGGCTCAAACGAACTTCGATTAAATTGATTCCTACGGCCGGGTCATCGAGCTTTACCATCTTAGCTTTTAGGGCTTAGTTTTTACGGTTTAGCATTTAGCATTTAGGGCTTAATTTTTATGTTTTAACTTTAGGAATTTTTAGCTTTAGAGTTTAGGGTTCGACGAGTTAATTCCAATATCTCAGAATGAGTTCAATCGAAATTCAAATCGTTTGAGCTAGATATTGAGTTTTTAAAAATTCTTCTTAGTCATTTTAAACAAAACAAACTTTCTTAACAGATCCTTCCCATACATAAAGACATAAATGCATGCATGCATACATTTTTTTTCTAGTGTAATATTTCTTGTTTGTTAGTGGAATCGGGTTTGTTTTAGACGAAAATAAAATTTTGGTTGACCAACTTACACTGACAAATTAAAGGGAGCCTGTGTTAATTTTGAAACTTCAAATAAATTAAGTATCAATAAAAGTGCTTTTAATTTTAAACGTTGTAAGAATTAAGATGGTCCTGAGTTGACCAAAACAATGTCCACTGATTTTGAATTTTTAAAAACAATAAAAAAAAAATATATATATATATATATAGGAAGCTTCATTTAAAAAGAAATTTAATATGAGAAGAAAAAGAAGAAAGAGTATAATGGTAAACCATTAAATAGTTTATAACTACTCTTATTAATTATGTTATCTTTAGTTAATAAAGCAAAAACATTTTATCATACACATTTCAAAATTTATCCTATATATGTCTTACGCTTATCGGAATTTACCCTACACACATGTAAATTTACCTTACACATTTCAAAATTTATCCTACACATACTAAAATTTATCCTACACATGTCGAAAATTGTCCTTCATAAAAAATTATTTTATCTTGAAAGAGTATATTAAAAAAATGAGTTACAAGTTTAATTCATTGGCTAATTAATGACAATTATAGATTTACCTATATGCATTTTTTTATAATATTAAATACACACATTAAATGAAGTAAATGGAGAATTTCTATTGATTTATTACAAAATTTTTCTTCTCATTTGAACTTTCCAATATATATATATATATATATGTAAGATACTGTCCCTATAAGATATAACGTAGTTACCTTTTTTTTTAATATGTTAAAAATCAATCCCTCCTTTTATGCATAACACAAATCTTGAAATTTTAAAGTGGGATAAAAGTCAAATCAAATAGCTAAATAAGTGAATTTATGAAATTCACCATTTACTTACAAAGCGGAAAAAGTCCTTCAAATGAGGATGATTCATCACCTAAATTTTAATCAATAGTTTTTTTTAACGGTAGGTTTTTATAACTACAAAACAAAGTCAACAAAGGTTAGCATATGCTGGAAAAATCTAATAAAGTACATACGGATTATATAATTAATTGAAATTAAATTACACTCCCATTTTAATTTCAGTTTATTATGTAATCCGTATGTATTTCGTTGGGTTTTACAACATATGTTGGTCATATTCGATAATCATAAAATCCTACCGTTTAATCAATAGTTGAAATGAAAAAAAGAGTATTTCAAAAATAACAAAATTATTGATTTTTTTAAAGTTTCCTCTTTTTTTTAACTTGTTTGCATAGAGAGATGGAATGAGGAATTCAACAGTTAATTCGGTTTTACTTTTTTTATGTTCGTAACCGAAAAACGAACCAAGTCATACCGAATTGGAGCATTGTGTAACCGAATATAAATTCAATTAAAACCCAAATTAACCGAATTTAGCTAAATCAGTTGTTTTCCTTGTTTTAGAACATGCTCGTCACTCAACACAGCTACAACTACTTCAAAAAGTACAACATTTAACACTAACACTAAAACCAATAGTTTTAAATCACTCTAAAACCTAAGCAACGTGAACTAATCTAAAACAAAAGTACAAACTTCAAAAGAGTCTAGAATAAAATTAGTCATAAAATTGAAAGATGAATTGGGGTTGGGTGTGTGTATATATATATATATATATATATAAGGATAAATCTTATAATGTTGCAGTTCAACTGACTGTGTTATATGAAACAGACTGTTGAGTGCCAAGAAAAAAATGTGCTTAACTTGTAGGTAGCAGATACGAGGATGTTGAGGTGGACGTGCGGACATACAAAGTTAAACCAAATAAGAAAATGATTAAGTGTAGTCAACTGACAACGTGTAAGACCCTATCTTAAAATATTTAAATTTAGAATAAATTTTTTGCATTTAAACGAGTAAATACAAATACACGTCATTACAAATTTTCGAGTTTATTAAAAACTTTATCAACATTAAACATTTTGACATGTCGTTAACGATTAGTTCCATAACAATGAAACCAAATGCGGAAGCTTAGTCTTTGATGGTTTCGGTTCTTCATTGAGCTTGATCGACATCCGGAGGTATTTGCGATTACCCTAAACTGAAAATTTGTAATTAGTTAGTATTATCATGAATAAGGGGAAAATATAACATAACTAATTTAACATATTTCCAAATCAGAAAAATTTAAAATCGTAGGTGACGTTGGCGACGGTATTAAGTCGCGTCGGCGACGCCATATATATATTAACGTCGGAACTAAACTGTTGTCGGCAGTAACATTGGACGTCGGACAAACATACGGTCTCGGCGACGGCCAAACATGGCGTCGGCGACGCCCTCTTCTACAGCAGTTTTGATGCTGTGTTATTTAACTTTGTTCGATCCGTTTCAAGTCTCGTACATTCAAACACGACCCGGGGCTTACGTAGACGTATCCATATAAAACTATTTTCTGCTTTCATTCAATGGTCGTCTACCATAAGCTACGGTTGGTCACCGTAGCTTAAAGTGTTCTACCGCAAGTGTTTCTATTTTGCCTTTTTTGTTATGAAAATTTTTGTAATTTATTCAGTTTTAATCCGTTTCCCATGAAACTTATTTCTAAATGTCCGTAAAATGTTTTCTTACTTATTTAACCTGGAAACCTTAACCCGGATTCCTAACTTTTGTGAATTGCGCAACCATACCCGGTTTATGCGCATATTCGTTTTGACCCGTTAAGGGACTTAAGCACTTAGGCTTAAATCTCACTCTTTCTTCCCGTACATCCTATTTCCACACTAATATATCCATTTATTTTCCACGACAACTATGTTTGTGGTGTATCGGTTATAGAAAAAGTTGTATTTCCAAATTCTACAATTCGATTCAACAATTTACGAAAAAGAACCATTATGAGGCATTAAGCCAAAACGACTTATGCCATTTACTATTAAACTACCGCAAGGGTGTACTTTCTTATAAAACTCATTTTTAAACTACCCTCAAGGGTCGTTTAGTCGAATTATCATTCAATGGCGTTTTGGTCAAATTTTAGTCCCTTTTTACAACAAAGGACATTTAAACACATATTTTAACCAAACAAGCATCTTTAACTCATATACTATTAAATTTTCACTTATAGATATACCTCTCTTTAGGTAATCCAATATTCATCCAAATCTCATTTAACTCTCATCAGACCTTAATTCTTCGGTGAGAGTTTGACCCGTTACACGTACCTGGCTCGAGTCATAGTATTGACTCGTTTTAATACCTTGCAATATTAAGCTTCAATTAAAAGCAATGCAATCGTATGTTACTCTTCCTGTGAGCTCAAAACTCAACAAGCGACCATTAGTCATCGTTGTCAAATGGCGACATATCACCATTTGACCCACTTAGCCTAAATGACCATTTTATTTTTGTGAGATGGTATTTATTTGCCATCTCACCCATTTAGTTCGTTTCGTTTTACACTGTGTGATCATATTACTTAAAATCGTTTCTTAATTCGCTTGACCCATTATGATCATATGGTGTCCTTTCAAAACTCTTTATTTATCCGTCAAACCGGATTACCATTTTACCCCTTATTACCCATTATGTTTACATCATAAGGTAATTTGTTAAAACTCCTTATTTATTCGTCATCACATGACTCTTTTAACCATCAATTATGGTTTCTTATCATTTTCATTTGTTCCGACTCGTACTAATTCGCATCGGTACATCATTTTTCAAAAGCTAATCTACCCCATTCTTAACCAATATTATAAGTAAGTGTTCTACTTAAAAGATGTAAGCTTTACTTATCTTGCATCCGATTATGCTTTTCCCGCGTGCTTGATCCGTTTGACCCGCTTCTTCCCAAGCTTCCACCTAGCTTGCCAAGCGTCAAACTATCATTAATCATTCGCAAGATGGTTAGATTAGTCATCAAGACTATCCCACCTTACGGACTTTACATCAATTCACCATTTGATCATGTTATAGGTCAGTTTGACTTCTAAAAGTCAACTGCCTATTAACATTTGCAAACGCACCGTTAAGTTCGACAAACTCATTTAGGCATTTATCAATTAGTCGGTATGCGATAGTTTTAGGCTACCCTCTTATCTAAATTCCCAACCAAGTTCATGTCATTTCTTTCACTTAAACAAGTTCGAGAAATTGTTAATATCAAGTTAACTTAACTTTCGGTTAATCAATGATAATTTATCCATTCATTGTACTAGACATTCATCCGAATACTTAATATAATCAAGTTCTACATACAAACTAGTAGACAACATGATATCAAACACTCATTAACATTGACATAACATCAATTTCATCATATCATACAAAACCCATTTCAAGTCATATATGAAAATTTATTCAAACCTCTAATTTGTTCAAATATCTTACACATGCATACAAGTATGATGATCATGAACACTTATATATTATCAATTTCATTATATAATCAAAACCCATTTCACATAAAACATATCATATACAAATTCATCACATACCTTAATGTAGGATGATGTTAGAAGCTAGAATCATCAATCATGCAAGTGAAATTACTTGGATTTCACCATCAATTCCTTTGTTTGTGATTTAGGGCTGAAGAGAGGATTCTCCTCTCTTCTTTCTTCCTGTACGTTCCACACACACACACACACACTTTATGTGTGTGTTTTGATTTCTTTTTTTTATATACTTACAATTTCAGACATAATTCAATTCAGCCCTAAGGTTTGATCTTGATATCTTGTTTGCTTATATTAGTCTTTATAAGTAGACTACCATGTTAACTAGGTTAAAATCATAGTTATTTACTTTTTCCCAATTAATCAAAAGAATATTATAATTTAATTAATTAAGTTCCGGGTTCTTACAACCCGACTTAACTTAAGCCCCGATAGCCCGGGCCATTTATAAACTTTATTTACTAAAAAGTATTTGTTCACTTCCTAATTAACATTAGATTTATTTAATTAAATCCTAATGTTACCGGGTTAACTTTTACCTTTAACGGTATTTTACCCGCTCATTACAATTAACTTGGTTTAATTGTGAAAACCCTAACTATGTAGAGAAGAGAAGTTGAGGTAGACCCAAACTTACTTGGGATGGGTGGATTAGGTATAATTTACTAGACTTTCACCTTTTCGAGGATATGGTTGTCGGTCGACGAGGTGGTTTATGAAGACGTAAATTAAGGTTAAGGATTTTTAAAGAGATGGTTTCATTTTCTTGGCTTAGCTTTCTCCTATGGGCCTAGTTTTGACATGCATGTTTTGGGGTGGGTGGGCGTTGTGTGTGTATATTATTTTTAATTAAATCAAATTTATATTTTTTACTTGGCCTGTATGTTATTTCTACTTTTCTATTTTGGCTTATTTGATACTATTATACAATCCCACCATATTTCTACTATACTTTTGTGTTTGTATATGTTTGGAGTCGAGGGCCTATTTAGAAGCAACATCACTATTCCCTATGATAAATGTATGGTTCGTCTCTATCTTTCAGACCTGATTAATTGCTTTATTATAAATGGGATACTGGGTATGGTGGTTGTTTTGTCCCTTTTGTTTGATCCAAAGTCCATAATCTAGTATAAGGGTTAACTTTAAGTGAAAATCGTTAAAATCAAAATTATTGCTCATAGATGTTTGTTGGAGCGTACAACATGTACGGTCTATTAAGACGTTTCCGTCCGTATCTCATGGGTCTTGTAACTCTAAGGTATACACAAGCAAAAATCACGTGTTGTACATTTTTTTTACTTCTTTTGCATTTTTGTAGTTAATTTAAATACTCGCTAAGTTTTAGATCAACTTCAAATTATACTCGAATAAAATTCATGTATGTCGCATCAAATGGTAAAAATGCAAACTAAGTTACCAACTTACCATGTTACATACAAGAGCATTGTGAACTTATATTACATATGCCATTGAAAGAAAAAGTTCAGAGCAATTAAAAGGGGCATTTAGAATTGCCAGGTACAAGTAGTCAACGAATAAAGTAAATTTAAATTCAAATCACATTAGTGTTAACTTTCATTGCCTTTTAGTTAATAATTTGAGCAGATATGGTTTAGGGTCCATTACATCACGTCAACAAATGAGCTCTATTGTCTCTTCTTAATAGCTAGCATGGATGAAGTCCACTCTTTCCTATTCTCACTAATTCCCCCTCCCCTGTTTTATACCTCACACACACACACCGCGGAAAACTAGCATAGTATGGGGGATGGATGCTATTGATAGATGATGTCTTTTATAAATATAGGTCGATTTTTATGTCTTCAAGGTAATTGTATTTTATTAATGTTAAAAAATTATGTGACATAACCAATACAACTAATAAGATAATGTAACACAATTTTCATTACACACATGATCTTTAAAACTGTTAAAGACAGAAGCCACAAACTTGTAGAAAGTAGATTCAAATACAAAATTTCCCCAAGACTCATACTTACTTTATTGCAAGCAACTTAAGCCACTAGATAATTCAGTGGAACTAACCGATTGTTTTAAAATTTGTCTCAAAAAGTTGGTAACATTTCAATTTCATTGGTTTGGATTTGGTCAAAACAAAGAATTAGTAAGTCTCACTAATAATGACATTTTAGCTTCTATAAAATTAGACCCAGTTCAGAAATTGACATCTACATAATCATTGGTTTATACGTTTCTCTCGGTCTCAACTTGTGGGATAATTTATCTCACCATGTTTTCCAAAGTATCATAAAAAAAATCAACTAAACAATATAAATATTCCACTTAGTTAGAAGATTATCCAAAAACGATAAAACTTAAGGATGACTAAAGTATTGTAAATGTATAATGCTATTAAAATCATTTACATACTAACGCAAGGCTCATTATACTATTATTTATACTCAGTAGTTAATATTTTTTACCGGTAGATTCTCTTGTGTGATGTGGCGGGAATTCGTTTTCGATCAGTATCTGTTCTGTTAGTTCAGTTCAACACCGGTATGGTACCCAACCGAAATGGAACCAAAAAAATAAAGTCATAATATGTCCAAATGAATATCAACATGCTTTTACATCGATCGAAAATCATAAAAACAAATGCTTGTACCGGTTCCGATAACACCGATGTCGATATTAGTTTGGTTCATCACATTACAACTTACGATATCAAATAAAAACTATACTTTGAATACAATTTCGCTTTCAGTTAAGCTTATACAGTAATGCTGGGAAATGTAGAAAACAATAAACTAAACACACATGCCTCATGCGTATTCAGTTGGTTTACACGTCTCTCTCGGTCTCTAACACAATTTCTACGATTTTAGATGTGAACGAGATTAGACAAATATTAATTAAAGGTATTTGAAAAGAAAAGATCATGTTGCTTCTAGAAACATATAAAAACTAATACACATATTGCATTTTCTTTCCTTTAAAAATATATAAAAAAAATATCTATATTGAATACTTGTTACTATTGATATAACGATGTCAATTGTCAACTACACGTTATGATCATTCACAATCCCAAATAAGTGTCTCAAAACTTGAATCTTTTGTCACCTGATCGTATAAACCATCCACGTCAGAGACAGCCCACGACACCGGCATCCAGCCATCCACCGAGTCAACTACCGATTTAGTCAACGAGTCACACGAGTCCACACCCTCCAAACTCGGCAACTCAATGATCTCACCGAGTTCATAACCCGGGCTTACTGACCCATCTTCATCGGCTTCGGCTTGAAACACATACCCATGAGCCGACGGCTTCGGCTTTGGCTTGGCTGAGTAAGAACATTCCAAGCTAAGCTCATGCATTGTGGCGGCTTTGGCGGCTGCGGCTTGGACGTCATGTGGCGAGGCAGAAGCCGGGCGTGGCAACAAGTGTTTGAGTTGAGGAAAGTTTAGTATCGCTGCGTTTCCTTTGATGGATAAGGCGGCTACGTCGTGCGCTCTAGCGGCCATCTCTGGTGTGGAGAATGTGCCGAGCCATATGCGGGACTTTTTACATGGTTGGCGAATCTCGGACACCCATTTGCCCCAACTGCGCTTTCGAACACCGCGGTACATTGGAGGGTGTCGCGCCTTCGATGGAGTCGGGTTCGGGCTGGTCTTGGTGACCGAAGTCGGATCGGATTGTGCCATTGGTGGTAGGAAGGAGCAAAGCTTGAAAGGAGTAAATATATAGAAGTTGTAGAATGAACTTATGAAGTGAGCGGCTTAGTGCATATTGACCATTTATAGACATTAGTGATCCTTAACCTACTTTTTTTTTCTATATTAAATATAGATCATATACTCATACAGTGATTTAAAAAAAATTATCATTTTAACCGAGACATAGGCAGACTAGCATAGCTTTTTACAACAAGATATCACACGTAATACAATATTATATCGATTTGGATATATAGGGATATCTAGCAAATGTAATATAAAATTTTAGCACATAGTTAACTAGCACAATCAAGATTGAACGCAGTAAAGAGTTGTCAGCCATCGTATGTGACTTGCTGGTCACGTGGTTTTTTCTATTTGTTGGTCGTCATATCCCCTTTTCGACTAAATCGGTTAACTTTATTTTTTAACGCCCAATGCTACTCTATTACTACTATTTGTAAACTACACCAAACTAACCCTAACCTATCTTATGACAGGAATTGAACCATGGTCTTCCGTCTTCTTTCCAAGAGGCAAAAGCCTCTACCATCCAACCAAAGCCGGAATGGCTACTAAATCAGTTAATTAGATCTATGATTTATAAGTAATAATTTAACAAATTCTATCAAAATTGATGTTATGATTTAACAAAGAATCTTTTAACCTGGATGAATAGGCTACGAAGATATAGCATTCACAAAAAAACGTTTGGTTAGTATAGCATGTCTTGTTTAATTATGAAATATAAATACAAAGACATTGATTGATTATGAAGTTAACTAAAGGTGAACTTGATTTCAATCAAACTAAGAAACAAGAAACTCATGGAACACAAAAAACACAACTTAAATCGGTTGTGATGATAAGAAACAAGCACTCACCTCCAAGATTAACCTTAGACATGGTCCATGCAAATCTACACTAATATCCTTTTCCATAATTGATGTTGGAATCAGTACAATCATGTGAATTACTATGGTAAGCCTTTGATACACATATATGATCAGTTATTTAGACATAACCAGTGGCGGATCCAGAAAATCTTCGTAGGGATAACGTTCAATAGAAAAAGGGTAACGAAATCAAAAAAATATCCAATTTTTCAAAAATTTACATTACCGTCGGAGCGCCAAGTGGTAGCGGAGGCTACCCCAACCAATAAGGCAGGTCCGCCCCTGGACATAACCTACATTGTTGATTGACTAACTATGGATACGACATATGTAAATCTTTGCCGATTTGTAATCCATCTTAGTTTTAACACAACAATAAAAATACATGTCAAACTTTAATAAAATCCAAGTATCGATTATGATTTTCATGCATTAAAGTAAATAAGAATAACCAAATCGAAGTCCCAATGGTGATCGCTTGAAACAAGTTACCCATCCTTGGAACAAAGGTTGTCAGCTCTTGAAACCCCACATTGTAATCTTTTATAGCTGCAAATAACAATTACAAGTAAACCAAAAGAACATTTTAATTATAATCTCTCCTTGATTAGACTAAAGAACTTAATGTTGATTTTAGTACCATCAGTTTGATTTACTTAAAGCCAAATGAAAACAAGAATGCACATCGATAACACTTACAAGGTGTAGAGTGCTGTTCAAAACTATTTTGGATCTCGACACGAATGACCTTAAGGGTTACTTGTGTTCTAAAGGGCCATCACTCCTCCTGGGTCCAAGGGGCAAAACCCATGATGGGTTCATCAATGTTATGAAACTTTTTGTAAGTATTGAAGAAAAATTTGATCAATCTAATCACATGCTAAAGGTAAAGTCATGAAGGTCAAACAGAAAGAAGACACAAGACAATCATGACAAAAGAATAAAATAAATTACATCTTCAAATTTATCAGAAACAGATCACAAGTGAATGAAGACAATCAGAGAGGACCAATCTGATGATATTTCTGATGAATATCATCAGAATCTGGTAAACTCTGATCATCAGAATTTCTGATGGGGTTGGTTATCAGAATTTCTGATGAGTCAACTTGTCTAAAGGATAAGGTTCTGCCATATTTTATAAAGTAGCAAATTGACATTGATAGATTCAATGAATATGCTAAAAAACTACTTTATGCAGTACGAACAAACAAATGCTGAAGACTATCTATAAATAGAGAAGTAACATCGAAGGGAAATGAGTTAAGCCTAACATTCAATACATACAACAAAACTCCACTGCCCCTCCATTACATAATTATTAAAGTATTCATTTGTAATAGTCAATAACCTCACAACCACCTTTTAAACTATTTTTGTTTCAAAGTGATATGAACTTGAAAGTTCTGTAAGTTGTGTCTCCTGAAAGTTCGTTTTCTATTTCCACACATTATTTTCTTATTTGTTGAAATCACTTGCCATATTAAACTAAAAGAGTATTGTTATCTAGAATCAACAATCAATAATAACCAATCATCAATAAAAAGTTATCATCCATAAAAGTTACTCCATCGACAACAACTATTTTATCAATAGTAAATGTATCAATTGTAAATGTAAATTATGATATCAATAATAAATACATTCAATATATACTTCAACTATCAATAGTAAGCAAGCAACCAACACTAACCGTACATCAACAACTTATGTCATCAACAATAACCAATCCACTAAGTCACTAACGGACTAATCATCAGCAGTAACTTAGTTTCTACTGAAAGTTCTACTAACATAATTACTACTAATTAAAACCGAATAACTAACAAGCGTTTTAAATCAACAATCAATAATAACCAATCATCAATAAAAAGTTATCATCCATAAAAGTTACTCCACCGATAACAACTATTTTATCAATAGTAAATGTATCAATTGTAACTATTTTATCAATAGTAAATGTATCAATTGTAAATTATGATATCAATAATAACTACATTCAACATATACTTCAACTATCAATAGTAAGCAAGCAATCAACACTAACCTTACATCAACAACTTATGTCATCAACAATAACCAATCCACTAAGTCACTAACTATAACACCCCAAAATATTAATATATGTAACTAGGGATATTTAACCTACTTAATGGTAAGTTGTTAAATAATGAAAGTTATAAATTAGGGTCCTCTTTATATCAAACTGAACATGAGGGACTAAATTAGCCAAGTAAGTGAAACTTGTTATATTAAAAATAAAAAAAAAAGAGAAAAGAAAAACACAAAACATACGGGAGTTGTATGTGTGTGTATTGATCAAAGCAGGAGAAAAAAAAAGAGGGCAAACCCCTCAGTTATCAAAAATCACCAAATTGAAAGGATAATCAAGCTTCTAACCTTGCATGAACTTAAATTATTTATCACCAATACTAGGGATCATAAGGTATGTCAAAATTTGATATTTGGTGATTTTTATGAAAATTTGTGAAGTTCGTAGATTTCTATTATTACAGGGATTGTGGAAATTAGTGTGAATTACAAGATGTAAATGAACTTAGGAACAAACCTAGGTGGAAGTTTATGAATCAGTTTCTAATTCTAAGTGTTTAAATGAAATGTAATGTGTATGTAAGTGGGTTTTGGTGAATGTGTAGGACACATAGAGTATAACCAAGGAAAAAGTTGTAATTAAAGTTTAATGCATTGGGTTATATGTGCAAATTGAACATATCAATCACTTTGATGTTATGAGATGTATATACATTGTTAATTGTTGGTTAATAGGCTTAACAAAGATGGTATAAAAATCTTGCCCACAAGGTGTTTGATGTAATGCTTAAGTGAATATAAATAATTGAGATGAATAAAGAATCATGTAAATGAGATTTTGACAATGAGGTGGGTGCTATATTGTGTCATGAGTCTAAGCGAGATATTGGATTGAACTCTATAGGCAAATTGAGTGAGGCGTCACGCGGTCAAGCCAGGACGGACGCGCGCTTAAAAGGAAAGCTGTAAGGTATGTGGCTTATGCTCCGTAATAAATTTCTTATACTTTATATAATGTATCGTATGTTGACTATAGATGTGGTAAAAGAATAAAAGAATAGAAGTTTGGTTGAATAAAAGCAATGGATTTCGCTAAAACAACAAAATGGGTCAAAATGATAAAAGAATAGAAGTTTGGTTGAATAAAAGCGATGGATTTTTCTAAAACAATCAAACAGGTCAAAATGATAAAATAATAGAAGTTTTGTTGAATAAAAGCGGTGGATTTCGCTAAAACAACCAAACGAGTCAAAATGATAAAAGAATAGAAGTTTGGTTGAATAAAAGCGATGGATTTCGCTAAAACAACCAAATGGGTCAAAATGATAAAAGAATAGAAGTTTGGTTGAATAAAAGCGATGGATTTCACTAGAACAACCAAACGGGTTTAAAACTAAGTCGTGACATATTCTAAATGGTATGAACGACTACGTTAGTTAAAATCCGGAAGTAAAAGGATAAAACCGGAAAATTTAGTCGTAAACTGAGTGACAAGTATAAAAATAAATAACAATAAAAATATATATGATTATTCCGGATGTTAGATTTTGGGTTCATAAGGTAGAGGGTCATGTTTCGATCATGTACAAAGAAACGAGAGGTTAAACGGACAAATGAATTAAACGATATGGAGAAATTTGCGTCAAAATCGACAAATAAGGGAAAATCTGCAGCAAGCCACCGTAAGCTACGGTAGGCTACCGTAGCTTACGGTAGACTGCTGCTGTATTGATTTTAATGTTTGGCCGTAAAACAGATGGCCAGGGCCGTAAGGCATGACCGTAAGCTACGGTGGCCACCGTAGCTTACAGTGGGGTAAAAAAATTGTTTTGTTCAATTTGGCCATGCTCAAATGATTGGTTACATTTGTATATGTTGAATGTAATATATAACTAAAGTTCTGATTAAATTTTGTAATGTAGGTGAACCATATAATTACGCGGATGCTGATCAAAGTTGTTGAAGAACCGAACACTTCCAAAATTTTAGCTTTCGCTTTGTTTCTTTTGTCCATGGAACGTAACAGTGTTGAAGGGTTTATGAATAGTTTGTATGTAAAAAAAAGAAGTTTTTTTGTAAACTCGTACTTTTGAAATAACTGTTTGATTGTCCTAATTAAATGTAACATCACAACTTTAATAGTTATCAAATAGATGAGTTAGGGTGTTTCACTAACGGACTGATCATCAGCAGTAACTTAGTTTCTACCGAAAGTTCTACTAACATAATTACTACTAATTAAAACCGAATAACTAACAAGCGTTTTGATAATTAAAAATAAAAAACTTAGCTTAGAGTTACAATATAAAAGGACTAATGTTGTAACTCTGGAAAAACAAAATGGTAGTAGCTGGGAAAAAAAGAAAAAAATAATAATAAATTAATTAAGCTCCAATCTGTCAGACGGGTTCGTCTTTCGCTGCGTGTTACCTCGATGGATTCGCTTCACACCAACCACCAACCCCCCCTTCTTCTTCTTCTTCTTCTTCCATATCACCAACACCCCCTCATTTCCCCCATTTCCTCCTTCTATGGCCTCCCGCTTTCTCCTTCAATCAACCACTCTCTCTTCTCGCCACCTGTAAGCTCTCCTTCTCTCTCTCTCTCACACACACACACACACACACGAACCCTAATTGTTGCATTTATTCTAATTTCTACTTGTTTTCACTCGAACTAGATGAACTAATTAGGTCTCCGATTGAATTATATGTTGACCTAATGCATGTTGTTGATTTTTGTAAGCTGTTTGATTGCTGCATTGAATACGTTACGTTGTTAATTATCGTTTTTGTGTGTCGTGTTTGTTGAAATTAGTTGTGGAGGATTGGATTAGACTGGAGTTGATCGTGGTGCATGAGTGCGTGTTTATGTGAACTGTTTGCGTGTTTTGACTGGTGAGATGACTTTGGATAGGAAACTGGATAATGTTTGATGAATGAGATGGTGATTTAAGTTAACTAATTACGTTTTAAGTTGATTATGAATGTTGAATATGATAAGCTTATGGAGACTGATGGATGACTGGTAAATCTTATGTTGATTTTGGAACTTTATATAACTTTTAAGCAGAGGTGAATCGAAGAAGAATAGGTTCAAAGTTACCTCTTTGTGTTTTAAGTCAATCGATGGATATAAACACCAATGAATAAACCTGCTCGTATGAAGTATAAACTCACTGATTTTTATTAAATAAAATTGACAATAGAGAAAGCAATTGAGCGTCATTGAGCCTCTTAGTAATCGTTTTTTTGCGTGTCGTTCTGTTAATAGTAGTCATGGAGAATCGATTCAGGCTGTAGTTAAGTGTATCGCGGTTGTTTTTTTTGCCATTGTGTTAGGTGAATACGTGTTTTTTTCTTTCTGAATAGTGTGTGCATATTTTGACTATTGAGATAATTAGGAAACTGAATAATGTTTTTCAGTACATGATTAATGGTTGTTGGGTGAATAAGATGGTGATTTAGGTTAATTAATCACGTTTCAAATTGATTATGAATGCTTAATATGGATCCTTTGTTGTTGTTTTACTTATTTGTTTGAAAGGTTAAGCCAATGGAGTCTGATGTGACCTGTAAATCATATGTTGATTTTGGAACTTTATTTAACTTTTAAGCAGAGGCGAATCAAAGAAGAATAGGTTTAAAGTTACCTCTTTGTGTTTTAAGTAAATCGATGGATATAGACACCAATGAATAAACCTGCTTGTATGAAGTATAATCTCACTGGCTTTTATTAAATAATTTCGACAATAGGAAAAAGTAGTTGAGCCTCTTAGTTTTTCTTTTTGTGTGTCGTCCTGTTAATGGTAGTCATGGAGAATCGAATTTGACTGAAGTTAATTGTATTGCGGTTGTTTTTTGCCATTGCATTTGGTGAGTACATGTTTGTCTAAATAGTGTGCATATTTTGACTATTGAAATAACTTTGGATAGCAAACTGGATAACTAATTACGTCTCATGTTGATTATGAATGTTGAGTATGGAGCCTTTGTTATTGTTTTACCTATTGGTTTGAAAGGGTAAGCCAGTGGAGACTGATATGACTGGTAAATCATATGTTGATTTTAGGGATTTTGAACTGTTAAGCAGAAACGAATCATGAATCGAAGAAGAATAGGTTTAAAGTTTCCTCTCTGTGTTATAAATAAATCAGTGGATATAAAATCATCGAATAAGTCTGCTGGTATGATGCATACTCTCACCGATTTCTCTTAAATAAATTTGACAATAGAAGAAAGCACTTGAGCATTGGTTGAGCCTCATAGTTTGTAGTTTAGCAGGCATACATTGACCCATTGTGCACCTAACAATTATGGGCCACTTATTCATTCTATATATTTCACAATAGAATATGTATGCCAATTGTTTATTGGCAGTGAGCATCAACATCAATTCTTAATTGCCCGGTTCTCTACACCACAATATTAATTTATTCTAGACATAGTGATATATTCGTTAAAACCTTTTTTTTGAACATATGGTTCCGTTTCATGAAATCATGAATCGATATGAGAAAATCTAATATGCATATCAATTATTCTTTGTGCCACAGGGACTCTGGTGGATCAGAAGAAATTGCAAAGGTCACAGCTCATTCATCTTATGGATCAAAGTTTAATTTAAAAGGGCAAGAGAACGATGATTCTTCAATGAACAACTTTTTGCATGGGTTCCTATTCAGGCATTGCATTTCATCCCAAAATATTACACTTAGTCGGTCCTCATCAAGATCATCGTCATCCATTTCTTGTTTGGCCAGAGATAAAATCATCGTTGATGATAATCCTTCTGTGAGTATAACAAACACCAACGAAGTGGAACTTAATCGTGTTAATTATCTTGTATGGGTATTGCATGAATCTGCCAGGAGCTTTTCCCTTGCAATTCAGTCTCTAGATTTGGCTAAAAGTGGGCCCGAGCTTTCAAATGCGTGGATCGGAGTAGACGTGCATGCATGGCATAAACGCCTTGCATATCAGGTATTCCGAAATTAATTTAAAAGTATTATTTGTCTAATATTCAGACAACACGATAATCAAACCTTGATGTTGATAACTTGTGTATGCTTTTGAAGAAGCATTAGACTAAGTTTAAAGTTCAGTAATAGGATCAAGTTCATTATATGGCTGAATAGAATTATCACAATATCACATACACAAATTAATTATATTATTTTATAGGTAGCAGTATATGCTTTACTGAAAGCTGCAATCGAAGTGGAGTTGTTTCTTTCTCAAAAGCGTTACAACAGTCCTGTCAGTGAACTGTAAGTACCTATAGCTTCTATCGTATGCACTGCACCAATTTTTCATGCAATCTGTAAAATTTCATCTTGTTTTTTTACAACCGATGATGCAAAGTGCAAACGGTGATGTGGGCGAACATTGTATTTATGTTTCTATCTCAGTTTGTCTTAGGGGTGTGCAAATCGTAACTGAAAGTTCGGTTTTCGATTTTTGAAAACCATTCGGTTTCGGTTGTTTCGGTTTTAGCAATGGTTCGGTTTGGTAACTTTGGTTTTTCGGTTTTTGAAACAAATTACATAAGATTAAAAAATAAAAAGTATAATTCAAAGTTTAAGAATCTTTCTTAGATGTTTACATCTAAGTTAATAATTATAATCTTTTTAATTAATATTGTTCACATAAACCTAATCTTGTAATCTATTTTAATGTTTCTCCAAAGTTTTTATTAAGACGTTTTTTATAATACTTTGAAAATCATTAAATTTTTATGTTTGATTTTGTTATTTCTTGTAGACAATGGATAACTCATTTCAGTGATAAATAAGCATGTTAATGTTATTATTATAAATCCTTAACATTCAAGAATAAAATTAATAATTCCTAAATCAATATATAACAAAAATTAAAAAAAAAAGTTTTTCTAGGTTATTCGGTTCAGTTCGGTTTCTATAAAATGCTAATTGGTTTTCTGTTCACCTAGGGGTGTGTAAGGGTCAGTTTGGTTCGGTTTTACCATTAACCATAACCATAACCGCTGGCTTCGGTTATGGAATTCCATAACCATAACCGTAACTGAACTTCGGTTCTGGTTCGGTTTTGGTTAATTTCGGTTAATTAACCAAGCAAGGTTTGAAATAAATAGAGGTGTGCATTAGGGTTATGCATGGGTTGGACTTAGCATGGTCTTTTTTTTACAAGATAACCAAGACTAAACTTTTTGGTTAAAGTACCGATGTGCGATTGTTATTAGTAAGGTGATTCTCAACAAAAATAATTTACTATCAGAACACCTCAGCTTTTCATCAAAACAAGGGGTATGTACATCATGATCCTTTTGTTACTAACATACTTTTATCTTAGTAAAAAACCTTTATATGGTTAACGTAAAACATAAATCCATTATATAGTTAACATTACAAGTTCGGTTCGGTTTCTGTTATTTCGGTTAACCAAAGCTTCATAACCATAACCATTGGTTATGTCGGTTATCGGTTAATAGCGGTTCAGTTAGCGGTTATGGCGGTTAATTTGCTCACCCCTAGTTATGTTCACCCCTAGTTACTTTGCTAAAAGCTGTTTTATGTCGAGTTTGTTAAGAACCAGTTGAGCTAACATTATATTTATGTTTGTATCTCAGATTGTCTACTAAAACGTTATTTCTTGGCGAGTTTGTCGAGAATCAGTTAAATGCCAAACACCACAAGTTGGTACAGTGGTTTAGAACCGTGGAGCTTCCACGCATAGCAGGATCATTCATCCCGTTATTCAAAAAGTGGTCTGTGGAATATGCTGGAAGGTATGCAAATAAAATCATCATTTTTTTAATCATTAAAATCACGACTATCACTAAAACAATATTATTCAGTGGTGTTGCAGGAGTTATCCTGGCTATAAGTTGCTGCACTGCTGTGAGAAAGTTGGGGTCAAGCCGTATTTCGAGTGCTTTGTTGATCGAGTCAATTGATGATGTGTTGGTGGAGCTTATGGACTTATCATGCAGTCTTGTAACAGTTGATAAATTGCATCATTTGGCAATTGAGGCAGGGTTTGAGTATGATTTTTTGTTGCATTTTGGCAAAAAGGTTTTGCCAAATAAGAACGTTGAAGATGTGGAATTTTGGATTGGTTTAGTCCAAAAAAAACTTTTGTTAGCGTTTCATAGAGAAAGTGTAATTACTGGAAAACAAACGTTCAGTGATCAGGTCAGTTGCATCACACTCCGTTATAACTTACCATTTTTCTTGTTTGTGTAATAATACCATATGTTCATACAGACTGAAGAGGGTGCGTTAGCTACTCTCGGGATTTTTGCGTTTCTTGGAAGAGAGACAAGGTTATTCTTATCGGAAATGAACATAAAGGATCTTGATGAGCAGATTAAAGATTTCCTCAGGTAAATTGTATAATCGCTCCGACACAAACTTTATATAAAATTGTAACAGAATTTGAAAGCTGTTTCGGAATTTGCAGTTATTTGGAGTGCGGTAGCCTGTACATTTGTCCTGAATTTAGTGCCCTACCTGAGTATCAGCTCTTCATCGAGGTTGGTTATATGCTTAATTTCTCATACGAACGTTACTGTTGAGTCATGCTGATAAGAGGTTGCAAAATGGGCGGTTCATTCGGGTCAATAAGGGATGACCCGCAAGTACTTTTTGTCTTCTCTTTTTCTTAAAATATACCAATAAATGCTATAAATGTGATTTGGAACTTTATTATGACAAATTGACAATGATAATCTAATTTTAACAGAACAGTATAAGAGGTTTATGAAAATTTTAATGAGTAAAATGCCTTTTTCGTCCCTAAGGTTTGGCCACTTTTGCGACTTCCGTCTAAAGGTTTGTTTTTCCGCATCTGAATCCAAAAGGTTTGAAATCTTGCCAATTTCATCAAACTCGTAATTCCATCCATTTTTCTCCGTTAAATGAGGGTTTTTTTTTTGTCTTTTTAGACATTGTTTATGATGATTAAAGGGTTTGGGTGGGGAGAAAGTCAACAGTGGATCTTTATTTTGTATAGTATTTTTTATATTAAACATGTCTAAAAAGACGAAAATGCCCTCGTTTAACGGAGAAAAAACGGATGGAGTTAATGAGTTTGATGGAAATGGCAAGATTTCAAACCTTTTGGATCTAGATGTGGAAAAACAAACCTTTGGACGAAACTCACAAAAGTGGCCAAACCTCGGGACGAAAATGACATTTTACTCTATTTTAATACAGTTCAGGTCACTTTTGACCCTATCGACCTGTTCACTTATAAAGGAATAAAATTTTCACGTATAATGCTTATGTAATCATATTGTTATGACAGGTGGTTATAGATGAAATTGGATGGCTTGATTTTTACGCACCACTTAGATCCAAATTCCACCATGATGGAAGAAGATCAAGGCAGCAGGCTACCCAAGCAGAAAAGGAAATAATTCTTTATACTGTTCTTACAGTTTGCTATGATGTTTTTTCAGGATATGCGCACTATAGCAATACTTCCCAACAGCCCATGGATGCAAATTTGCTTTCGTTTCTCCTTCGAAGGTAATAGATGATTGCTTACGGAATTTATCATAAGGGGGCATTTGGATACGCGCTTTGAACTAATTACCTGATCATTGCAATAATCAGTTTTTAATGTTTGTAGTCAGACGTTATTATCTTATTGTCTCGAGGAGTATTGGGCTGCTTATGATAAATCAGGGTAAGCTGGTTTATTTACCTTATATTTTTAAACAAGGTGCCGTAATACCTTAAATATGAGCGTTGTACATGTTTGTTAATTTACCTCTTTGCAGTGAATCGATGAAATTTTCAGAATCTTATGTTCAAAGTAATAAAGCGATGACAAACTCATCTATATTATTGGAAAAGTCAGTTGATTTGAGGAAAAGGATGAATAGTCAAGATGGAACTACCGTTAGGAAGGTATAAAGATTTTAAAATATTTTTAAGTTTCGTGAGTCTACTTTTACGCGTAGATTTGATATTTTCTATGCATTTGTTTTCAGGGCACTAATTTATCAGGAATTGACCCTGTAAAAACTGAAACAAAGCCCTTGTATGAACGCATAGTGAGGGAATCCACCATGAAGTTGGTGGCTGCTAGTAATGTAAGTCTCCAAAAATTTCTAATTTTATTTTGGAGTAAAATGCCATTTTCATCCCTGAGGTTTGGCCAGTTTTGCAACTTTCGTCCAAAGGTTTGTTTTTTCCGCTTCTGGATCTAAAAGGTTTGAAATCTTGCCATTTTCATCTGGCTTGTTAATTCCATCCATTTTTCTCTATTAAGTCAGGGGTATTTTGTCTTTTTTTGTTAATTTAAAGGGCAATTCGGTCTTTTTCACTTTATGTACAAGCATTTAGCATAATGTACACGTATTCAAAACCCTTTAAATTAACAAAAATGAAGGAAATACCCCTGACTTAACGGAGAAAAATGGATGGAGTTAACGAGCCCAATGAAAATGGCAAGATTCAAACCTTTTGGATCCAGATGCGAAAAAACAAACCCTTAGACGAAAGTCGCATAAGTGGCCAAACCTCAGGGACAAAAATGGCATTTTACTCTCTTTATTTTGGCTTTGGTCAACCAACTGACACGTTTCTTTTAATTTTCTTTTTAAATTTACTTGTTTGACTTGGTAGAGATCAAAGATGGCCTGAATTGAGCTATTTGTAAGTACAGGGGTAGAATTGTCTATCTGTAATTAAGTGCTATTTTTTAACATGTAGGACATTTGGATGGGCACTCGGTTACTATTTATAGATGTAAGGAATGCTTTTGGGCTCCTTGTGAAGCAATTGAGTGGCAACAAGATTACAAATAGGGAAAGAGGGAAGATAAAACGAACACTTAATGATATTGCCACTCTTGTTCCAATTACTATCCTAATGTTAATTCCTGTAAGTTCATTTCACCCGTTACAGATATCACATAACTCGAATCGACCCAATGACTGATGTATTTTATTAAATTTTCACAACTGTTTTCATCTGTGAGCAGGTATCAGCTGTAGGCCATGCAGCAATGCTAGCCGCAATCAAAAAGTACATTCCATCATTGGTACATCCCTTCAACACCCTCTTGTTTCTCATGTTTTTTAATTACTTGTTTAATATGTAGCAAAACAGGCGGGCCGGGCGGTTTAAATTTGCTAATTATTAATGGCATATACTTGGGGCAACATTTAATTTAGAGTTAAAGATAAGTTTTCGTCCTTGAGGTTTTTGTCCAAAGGTTTGAAATCCTGCCATTTTCATCTGGTTTATTAACTCCATTCATTTTTCTCCGTTAAGTCAATGGTATTTCCGTCTTTCATCCAAGAATTAACAAAAGTTGCAAAACTGGCCAAACCTTAGGGACGAAAATGGCATTTTACTCTTTAATTTATATGACCTGTTTTGTTTTCGTTAAATTATTCAATTCTTTATCTTCCCGATCCTTTGTGCCTTCTTTTGTCCACACAGATCCCGTCTCCATATTCATCTAAACGGCTCAACTTGGTGAAACAACTAGAAAGAACAAAGAAGATGGAAGCTGAACCATGGGCCAGTGAAGATACGGTCCGGACTAGAGAAACTAGTAAAGAAAATGAAGAAGATAAAAGCTTTTCAGTTACAACACCGTAGTAATTCTCAGGTCACAGAGTATGCTCCATTCATGGTGTTTTTGGTCTTGTTTCGTAGCTCGTATATAATTAGATCTTGATGTATAACTTGATGTTACATGAGTTTATGTCAAAACATTTTGATCATCTCCTGCAGAATTAGTTTTGAAGTTTAAAAAAATTAATAAAAAAAATACATGTCTCTGTTTTCAGCTTGTTTTGTTCCTTAAATAGGTCCCTGTGGAAAAGTACAGTTGTGTTCTTTCTTAACAAAAAGTTGAGAAATATGACATTTAATTTTTATTTCTTTTTATTATTTCAATGATATTTCTTCTCATATATGATGTCAGGGGTCAACAAGCCCATGAAATCACATGTCTTGATTGGTACAATTGGCCCACCCACTTCATGCTAGTAAAGAATCAAACAAAATGGCCCAGTAAAGCAAATGGGCCCACCACTATTTATCAATAATTTGCAGTGCTTCTACCAACTCCACCCATTATTCACAATCAAGAAAAAAAAGCTTGGATAATACATAGAACACAACAAATTAAATTTTCATAAATCAAAATAAAATAGAAAAGAAAAGAAAAACAAATATATTGCTTTCCTTTCTTTTATTACAATTACAAATTGATCTGGTTCACAAGAAAAATTTAAAACTCGCTGGAAAGGGGAGCATGTTCATTGCTAATAAACACATTGCTGTAAATGGCTCCGGCTAAGCCACCACCAATGAGAGGTCCGACCCAGTAGATCCAGTGGCCGGAGAAATCACCAGCGGCCACAGCAGGACCGAAGGATCGGGCTGGGTTCATTGATCCACCAGAGAATGGACCGGCGGCCAAAATGTTGGCACCCACAATGAGACCAATGGCAAGTGGTGCGATGGTGCCCAACGCGCCCTTCTTGGGGTCACATGCGGTGGCGTAAACGGTGTACACCAATGCAAATGTGATAATGATTTCCATCACAACTCCTTGGATAGCTCCAACACCAGCAGCAACTGCATGGGTAGGCACAGCCTAAAAAAAATAAAAATCGTATAAATATATATACCATAATGTACAAACCCTTTATTTTTGTTCTTTTTTCAGTTTTCTTTTAAGACCATGAGAACCTGTTTCCGGAAAACCCCGTTATCATAAAACTTAAGTGGCCTAGCCAATACTCTGCTAACCAACATAATCCAATAAAATGCTGCTTGTACTAAACATTTACTTACCAAGCCTCCGGTGACAAAGCTAAGAAGGTAGCATGCGACGGTGGAGCCAATGCATTGGGCAATCCAGTAAAAGATGCCAGTTAGGATGGTGATCTGACCGCCAACAGCCAATCCAAAGGTGACCGCTGGATTGACATGGCCGCCAGAGATGTTGGCGGCGATGGAGACTGCGACAAAGAGTGCAAGTCCATGGCACACCGCGATAGCCACCAGACCGGCTGGATCAAGGGCCGCATCTGCTGTCAACTTGGCTGCACAAAACCAACAATTAATCTACGTACAAAAATGTGAAATTTGCATGGATGATAATAGTTTTGTTATTAAAATGATAATAAATTAGAAAGTGAGAAATATATATATTTACCGAAAGCAATGGCGGAGCCGACGCCGGCGAAAACGAAGAGAAGGGTGGAGATGAACTCAGCAATGTAAGATTTGATGGAGCTTAAGCTAAAGGAATCATCGAAGCTGCCAAATGCAATTCCAGGCATTTTGTTTTTTCAAAAATAAAAAATTGGAGTGTGTGAAGAAAAGATGAGGAGAATTGGGAGTGGGCACTTTGCAGATGACACTAAAGCCCCTTTATATAATGAAAATTTCAACAACAACAACAACAACAATAATAATAATAATAATAATAATAATAATATAATAATAATAATAATAATAATAATAATAATAATAATAATAATAATAATAATAATAATAATTTTAAGAAGGGACAAAACTTATTAGTGGAAAATGTATATTATTTTGAAAATACCTTGTTAAGAAAGGTTTGGTGTCATAATCACTACAATTACGATTCTTCTAATAATTCATACTTAGCTAAATAAGTAATTGACATTTATATGGGTTGATGGCTGGAGTCCTCACGAACCTAAAAGTTTTATAGGTCCTACACATCGAGTTAAAATACAAAGTTACACCAAAATACACAAATGTATATAAACAATTGTGTTTAAACTTTAAAACTCTACGTCCGTTTATCTTTTGACTTTTGACATAATGTATTCAATTAATTTAAGTTTTGACATAGAATACCTTTACAAACTTTAAGATAATAAGCGGGTCAATTCATGAACTTGTCAGCTTGACCTAAGACTAATTCATTTAGTTAAACATGTTGAACTGCAAACCAACCCGAACTTGTTTAGTTATTCCCGTGCTATGTTTTCTTTTCTATAAGAAGTTATACCCAGTAATTTTAGACATGTATTAAACTTGTTTCATAAGTGTTCATAGTGAATATGAAGCTATTGCGCTCCTACGCTCATATGTAAAACTCTCGTAAATAAGCATTTATGGTTAATTTACATCAAAACTACATAAGTTTAGTCAAATACCTATAGACTATTTTTCCTAATTTTATTTTCCTCATCAACAATTTTGTTCGTTCGCCTCTTGATTATACAATGTGATTAAAACTTTTCAAGTACATGAAACATTATGAAGGTAAGCAATACAATGTGATTAAAACTTTTCAAGTACACGAAACATTATGAAGGTAAGAAGTTTTGACGTGGGAAGTAAAACTAGGAAAAATCATTTTATAAATATTTTACTTAAGTGTCATTGTTTTCATATAATGACCTAAAACAACTTAGTTTTAAAACTTTTCATATCTAACCTTAGATGTATGAAAACGTATTTACTTATATTATTTTCCCTTTATAAATTTACATATTTCTCCGTACTTTTAGGAACGAAGACAACAAATGGGCTGTTTGTTTAGCTCTTAACGAGACTCATAATGGATTAGACCTCTTACTGGTTCAGCACTTAATGGTTCAAACTATTTGTTTCGCGAGCAGATGTCTGAATGATTCAAACATTTGTCTCTGAATGGTTAAACACTATACTGAGTCAGAATGGTTAAGATCTTTTACCTGAATTGTTCAGATATTTGTTTCTAAACAGTTAAGCATTATACTGTTTCTTAATGGTTCAGACCTCTTACTGGTTCAATACTTACTCATTCAGAAGTTGCCAAACAACCCCTAAGACACACTCACGTTGAAACATAGTCATGGTTTAAGTGTTTCTTAAGATTTAATTAATAATAAAATATCTTAATGACATAATTATATGTTAGATGATTCTAATTTAAAAAAAACTACATAGGATAATAGATCTTTGAAGATAGGAATATAATGTTGTCGATGCAAATATGTGGGGGTGGGATCCTGGCTGTCAATATATGGAAGTGTCTAGAACTCAAATCTTTTTTATATAATGGATACATGTCCTCTTATGTTTGTCGTTTGATCTCTAAATGGATAATAATAATATCTTAAATAGTTTTAATTTAAAAGACAAAAGAGATTAAAAACTATATTTTTTGATTTGAAGCTTGTATAAACACAACCCCGTGACAGATTGTGAGGCTAAAAAAACGGATAGAAGAATATTCGAAGCCTTGTAATGAAAGTATGCGAAGAAAAGCCTATGATCCGGATAGATAAGATAAGTCTAACTACACCACGTCACCTAAATTCTCACATATTCTAATGTCTAAAAAAATATCCCAACTATTCTTTAAGGCAATTATAAAATCAAGTACAATGAGATCATTCATAGCTATTGAATAACGGTGTCATTTGATGGCAATAAAGGTAATTCGATACTAGTTAGATATAATGAGTCCACTGACACGACAGAGTATTACTTATTCGGATGATATGTCATTAGTATTAACAATCGTCTACAGACATATCTTCACCAACTTACATGTACTCATTCTACATTTCAATTCGCAGAATGGATTCTGAATAGAATTGAAATGTAGATTCATTCCTTATGCTGTTTGTTTTAATAAAAGGAGTTGGAATTGATCTAAATTGTCGATTTACCTCATTCTTTCTGGATACAAGGTTGTTACCCCATTTTACATTCCAATTTCATTGATAATTATACCAACCAAATACATTATATGATTTCAAAAGTTTTTGAAAACCCTAAATCAATATTAGAACATGAGTAGTGGTTCATTATCTGAATAAGAAAAATTCACCATATGACATCCTCGTCAGCGTGGGTGAAATTACACCCAAAAGGCTAAAATGGTGTAGTGGTGTTAGATGAGTGAATCAAACAAAACCAACTAATACTCACTTTTCAAATACACCCCCTCTCATAAAAATGAAAACCTTTGGTGTTTCACATATGATTGGATGTGAAATAAGATTTCAGATAACCAGTAGACATGGTCTTACTATATTTCACAAAACGTACATGAGGTTACTTTTCTCTCTTCCTCACTACTTTTTTGTGAACGGTCAACTAATTCACCGAATAAGCATCAAGGGATGCCCTCAATCGAGCAAATGCATCACCTCCTCTATAATGGTCAGAGTTGGATGCATAGCCGAGCCACCAAGTCACCAATTCCGGGGGAAACCTGCCCGCCCAAAGGCCCATTGCGATAAAACCCGGTTCGGCTCGGTTTCGAATTGGCGACCTCCAAAGAGGCCTAGTTCCAGGGGCAGATGTACATATTTATAAGGGATAGCCTCCGCTATCCCTTGGCGCTCCGGCGTTAGTTTAAATTTTGGAAAAATTTGACGTTTTTTTCGATTTCGTTACTCCTTTCTTTTAAAACGTTATCCCCATGAAAGTTTTCTAGATCCGCCACTACCTAGTTCTAAACTTTATTGCCACCACCAATGTTGTTTAAAGTGATTCTAGTGGAAAATTGAACTTAGCACTTCAAAAAAAGAAACCAAATAACTAAACATTAGACCAACTTATCAGAACAAAACGAACACCTACAATGACGCAAGGACGCATAGTTTGTCTCCCTCACTACTAGAAATTCTATAGTGACTCATCTATAAAAACTAATGACAAATTACAAATATTGGTTAATAATCATCTCAAAGGAAATAAAATAGTTTGTAATAATATCCTTTTTCTCGTCTTTCGATGATATTCATGATTGATTAAAGGTGTAGAGGAGTGAACACTATGAACAACTTTGGGCCACAAACTCCACCGACCATCTAACTTTAAAATAAAAAAATGATAAGAGACGTTTTGGTTGGTACGGTCGTGATTAGGAGTGGTTTAATTTGGTTTTAATTTCAATTGTTGCATTAATTTTTATTCATTCTTTAAATTATTATATTTCGTAGCAGTGGCGATCCAGGATTTTTTTTCAGTGGGTTTACTTAAAAAAAAGGAAAAATATCACAGAATAGTAACAAAGTTTTAAAAGTGTTCTAGTTAGGTCACTCGTATCGTTTTTTTCTCAATTAGATAGCTTAACATTCAAATAGAGTCATGTCCTTTTTTCCATATGTCGAGAGAAAAATGAAGCATAAGATGCTAAGTTTGGATTATATTAATATATGAAATTTTATTTATTAAAAATATAAACACTTTAATTACATTAAAAATTAAAAAAACAAGTTAAAATCCACGTCATCACTGGACGTTAGCATCAAATGAAAGGGAAAAAAGAAACAAAAATTCACATCACCACGGTTACCTATGAAATGGATGAAAAAACCCTTAATTTTAATAAAAAATGAATGTCGAGTTACCTAATTGGAATACTTTTAAAACCTGAGTGACCTAATTGGAACACTTTTAAAACTTGGTTACTATTCTACAAAGTTACCCAAAAAAAATTAAAACAGTTTTAACCCCAGTAGGAGTCGAATCCGTAACCTCAATAATGGAACTACATGACTTAACCACTCCACCATCTATAAATTTGGTTACTGGGTTCATCCCAGATGTTTTTTGTGGGTTCATACCAAATTTTGTATTAACATTTCTACTAAAAATTTGAAACCGAGTGGGTTCGTGTGAACCCGTACCTCTGAACATAGATCCGCCCCTGTTTCGTAGTAAAATATATTAGATATAGATCTTGATTAACATAATTCTATTATTTAAAATGAAGCTTAGAAAGATATTATCACGAGTTTTCTATATACACTTAACATGTGTGGCGAAGAAGTCCATTAGTAAGCAAATGTGCTATACATTGTAAACAAATTGTTCTTATAAATATATCTTCAACTATGTTTTCACTTTATAAACTTTGAAAAGCATACATTCACTACATATAAACTTTATAAATATATTCACTACATATAAACTTTATAAATATTCACCACATATTAACATATCATATGTATCATAATAAAATATATCCACATAAAAAGTACTTTTGTTAGAATATGATTCCATAGAAAAATAATGTGATTTTTCTTACATGTTAATACTACAAAAATATGAATATATATGAAATATGAATCAAATTTGAACTAGAAAACATGATTCTAATTTTTTTTAATCTCTTTTAATGTACACTTAAACTACCCAATTAGTTTAAGTCTTGCAATTAAACATTTTTTTGGTTTTAGAAAACAAATGTGTTACTGTTCAACCTCCAATCAATCCAAACTCATTTAGATCGAAAACGACTTAATTTGCTTAAACTAAACTCAAACCCATGAATTTATGCTATGATTTCATGTCACATCTGAAATTTACACACAAACATATATCATAATCTCATATAAAAGTTAAGAATTTTTTTTATCAACACACTTAATTTTTTTAATCCAGGCTTTTTATAAACCATAAACTAGAATATATGTTATATGAACGACTAATGGACATTTGAATCCTTTTCTTTGGATAGGGTTACAAAAGTAATTTAGAGAAAATGGGTTGAGCAAATTTTACATTAAATCTGATCTTACACCCATGTGAACGTATGCACAAGAATTGTTTGGATGATAAATTGATAATGACATCGGTTTGTATTTTAAGCCAGGAGTAGTGACAAAAATGAAATATCTTGCAATTGTATGCAAGGGTGTATTGAAGTTGACCGCTTGTAAGCTACTTGATATCAGTTTGCTAAAAATTTAAATTAAGTCAAATTTAAACAAGTTTAAGTCCGAGTTTGTTTTGGAGCTCATTTAATGAATGAGTATGAACACGAGTTAAATAATGAAATATTAGATTCATGGTCTAACAGGATAATGGCAAATGAGCGGGTCAAAGTTTTTTTTATAGAGGACCCAGACTTGACCGCACAACTCGGATTAAACCCGGACAAATACAGGCCTTCAAGACTTTATCAACAACCCTTTGGGCCTTCAACTTTTAACCTTCAAGCCCAATTCACAATTTAATCCTGCTGCAACATCTTGAATCCAACCCAATCCACTACTGCAACTTCTTGAATCCAGTCCAAGCCCATAACTTCGTGTCCTGGCCCAGACGTTAACCCGTAAGCCCAATCCAGCTCCAAGCCCATGTAATTTAAAAAACATAAAAAAAAAATAAATAATAAAAATTAAATTAGAATTTAATACAGGCCCGGGGTTGGGTCATTTTTTGAAGCTTTTTTTGGGGGATATTCCTTGTGCATTTTGTACTTAACACAACCTAGAAGAACAACAATCTGGGCAACAATTGCACCTTTTGAAATCACGAAAAAAAGGTACTTAAATCATGGCTTACCGTTGAGGGTAACTTAATTTTTTGTTGATAAAGCCATTAGTATGTCAAATCTTAAAGAAGATAGAGGATCTGCAAGCCAATGTTAAAAAAAAGTCAAAAGTCACAAACAATCTATTAGTCCATATTTAAAAGTATAGTATATACTTTTATTTAGATCAACAATACGACGATGAGCATCTTAAAATCACGCCACAATCAACTATAAGAAATCGTTGATCTCAACAAATCGACTTGATATGAAATCGTTGACTATCTTGACCTGTGATTGTTCAAGCTGGTGACAGTAATTTTCACACAGTGATTTTATTCAATCTCGAAGACGAAGAACAACGTAGAGAGGCTGAAAGATAAAACAACTTCATGGTTCTTGTTGCGTTATAAGCATTAATTCTGTGTTTATTAAGTTAGGTTAAATGTCTGAAATGCCCCTCACTGATGATTGTAACAAACACACAAAACAGAATTTGATTTGTATTCATGATTTTATAAAATCAAACAGATATGGTTAATAATAATTACTACTACAGTATTATTTAATAATAAAATATAATGCTTTCAAAAGGCTTATCATTAGTAGACTTATGTGATATTTAGAAGGAGAAACTGATAAAGTGATAAACATAATAGTCATGGTTTTTTTCAAGAAAAAGCTTAATCTGTCAGTCTTTGGTTCCTTCAATCATATGATTTCTTTTTTATAATATGAAACCATGTATATTTTCAACTTGATTAGCATTTTTGTAGAGGTGAAATGTTGTAAATTGCATTCCACCCACACACATAAAAAAACCCAAACAAACCAAAAAACATTCTTGATGGATAGATAGTTAGTGACCATTTTAAATCATTAAGTTTTATAAGAGTGAGAGGTTTTGTAATTTGAGTAGACCCAAATCAACTCATTTAGCTAACACAGATTACCCAAATCAACCCATTTGTTGAAGAGCAAGTCATAATTTACCTACAAATGACTTCCAGCAATATGAGGTTAGTTTTTGCAATCTGCAACTATAAATTTTGTTTTCAGTGACACGACGGTAACTATATATACCATTAGCATAATATAATATTGATATTAGAAATATGTGTGAGTTTTACAAAAATTAATTTTTGACTTTTTTTTCGTTATGTAGGGTGCTCAACTTTACTCCAGTAAAGTTGAAGGCGATTTGGACCACATATTCTCACATGGACAAGAGTTTTCGGATAAGTGGAGCTACAAATTTCTTTATTAACATAAATTGTTGATAAGGATGGTAAACTTACGATTAAAAATCAAATGTTTTTACAAAGAAATACTTAGGGATTAGAAAACCGTATTTGTAATAGTTATCATTTTCATTATTACATATAATATGTAATTATTTATTGTAAGAAGTATTACAAATTATATGTTATATCGTGTGTCACATAAGCTTTATGGTATTTTCATTTGTTAAACCGTGTGTAATGCAGGCTCTAACCTAGTATATATATAAAGTTTTTTGACGTATATATATGAAATTCTCTCTTTATAGTATGGAGAGTTGCAATATGTTAAAAAGTCCTTTTTTTCATATATAGTTGTCTAGATAGCTTATGGCTTAAAGCAACTCGAAAAATCTTACTCAAATAGGTTCTCTTTGTAAACATGTCAAGCTTGACTGCTCAAGCCAAGCTTGGCTCATTTAAATTAACCGCAATTGTTACATTTTATAGTCCAATTAAAACATATCTAGTCTTTTAGCCCAATTTTCTAGGAAAAATTATTGGAATATACAAGTTGATTATTGACTTCAACAAAATTGACACAACTATTTAGACCTTGCCAAAATAGACAGACAAAAAGAGCAATTAGAAGATGACACATAGGATTTGACGTCTAAGGCTTAGCATGCAAACAAACTCTTGGCTAAGTACAAGGGGTCATAATTAGAGGTGTACAAATCGTTTTTTTCTTTTAAAAAAGCCGGTCCTGTTATAAACTAGAATCATTTTTTTGGGAGGGGATTGTTTTTAAAAAATCAGAACCAGTTCTGTATGATGGGAACCTGAATTGGTACTAATCTAGTACGGTTCGGTTTGGTTTAAAACTGGTTTGGGGCAAAAAAAAACAGGTTACATGAAATGTGAATAAGAACCAGTCTATAACCGGTGGGTCAGTTTGAGCCTGAACCACTTAAAAAAAAACCGGTTTTTTTTGGTTTTGGTCTGAAAACCAATTTTTTTGTACACGTCTAGTCATAACCAATGGGGTTGGTGGTCTATTGCAAAAACAAAACCTTTAAACACATAGGTTAGGAAGGCTCAAAATATCTAGTCAAATTGAGACACATGTAAAGCAAATGCTAAATAATTGACGGCTAGGATTTAACTTTCAACTTTTAGTCTCTACTTTTTTTATTTGATGGCTTTACACATATCTTTTTTTATTTGTTTTTACATGGACCACATTGTACTTCACCAGGAGTTTTAGTGTAGGCTATTTAAGTCCATAGACCATGTTTGACATTTCTTATCGACCATGTTTGACTCTTTGACATCTCCTTATTTTGTTAAGTTCAACATCGATGGGTAAGTGGTGAACCAGTAAGATATTTAAACCACAGTATAATAATTAACCGTTCAAAGGGAAATGTTTAACCAATTCATATAAAATGTATTAACCATTTATACACAGTATAATGGTTAACTATTCAAACAACTGTTCATACGAAACAAACACTCTATATCATTCAATACTAACCAGCAAAAGATATAAACCATTAAGAGCGAAAACAAATAGCAATTAGTTTGGTTTAAAATCCACCCTCATAAACAAATAGCCCTAGTTTGATACCACCAATTCTCCAGAGTCTTTTAACAACACAAACCAGTGGTCTCATCTTCCGTTCCGAGGGCTATCAATGGCCACTGATGACACACGCAACACCACCGCTCTTCTTGTCATCGACATGCAGGTTCCCTTTATTTCTTCATTCCTTTCTATTGGATATTATTAATCTGTCAACCCTTGCAATTTGACTTGTTTTGCAGAATGATTTTGTGTTGACAGATGGCTCTATGCGTGTTAATGGTGGCCTTGCTATCGTCCCCAACGTTATCAAGGCCGTTGAGGATGCTAGACACCAAGGCTTCCTCATTGTTTGGGTACTCTTTTATTTTATATATACATCATACCATGTAATTAGATGCACATTGATGTAGAACAAAAACCATTTTATGTAAATTGTTAAGTCCACCAAGTGGAGACAGTAATGTTGCATTTCATGAAGTTAATTTTCATTTTCTTTTTTCTTTTTTAATTTTCTTTTTTCTTTTTTAATTTTCTAAGTTATTATGTGGTTAATATTGGTGGTATATCAGTTATCAGTCCCATGTAAAATTACGGTGTCAAATATCGGTACTGATATTATCAGCGATATAAATCACCAATATATCACTAAATTGTTAGTGTTAAATTGCTATATATATAAATTCTGCATGATATGAAAATTACTGATATCCCACTGATATCTCACGAGATAACCTATATCTCAAGTATCGGTCCTTGACCGATATCCGATATTTTACCGCATTAACTGCATAACTATGTTATCATGTAGGTTGTGCGAGAGCATGACCCTATGGGAAGAGACGTTGAGCTATTTAGGAGACATTTTTACGCTGAAGGAAAACCGAAACCAACCTCAAAAGGGAGCAAAGGTGCAGAACTGGTTGATGGTCTAGTCATCAAACAAGAAGATTATAAGGTGGTAAAGACGCGCTTTAGTGCATTTTTTGCTACACACCTTCATTCAGTTCTACAAGGAGCAGGGATTGATAGTTTGGTCGTTGTCGGTAAATCAATTTTCTTTAGACTATTGTGTTTTTAATATGTTGTTATCAGTAGTTTACTATAGGTTTATTTTTAATTTCAGGCGTTCAAACTCCAAATTGTATAAGGCAGACTGTTTTTGACGCTGTAGCACTTGATTACAAGTCTGTTACGGTTATTGTTGACGCCACAGCTGCTGCTACCCCTGATGTGCATGCTGGTATGTTTTTTTTCGCCCGGGTGTCCCAGTGGGTGAGGTTTGCCCATATGAGTGAAATTTTACTGGTGTATCTTATGTATACTGTAAATTTTTATAAATTAAAAACTTGTTCTTGTTTGTTTTTCACACCAGTAGTGAGTTATATGTGATTTGAGTATCAATTTGGAGACTCCTTTGAATTGAAGTATAGGATCAAATGTATTTACTTTTTTTGGTTTTATTCATTTTATTCTATTAGCGGTGTTGCTGGTACTAGTATAGTAGTAAATAATGGCCATATAATCTTGCCTTCTGTTTTAGACCCCAAAGAGTCACTGTTCTATCAAGTGTCCAGATGACTTGGCTTTTTTTTTTTAAATAAAGGTTAGGCGACTGATGAATTTACAGTCTTTATATTTGTATTTGAGCAAAGCTCTACCTAGGCTGCCAACAATTGTTTCAAGGTTCGTGTCATCACTTTTTATTGAGCTCAAAAAGTTATGCCAACAATTATGGGTTTGATGATGTCTAGCCTTCAAAAGTGCCTAATTAGTTAAAAGCATTGCTATAAAGGTACATTTGGAATAATGTTAGATTGGGATTGGGGACCATGTCATAATTCATATACAGATAATATATCAAGGAATGAGTGTAAAGGTTATGTATTTTTTCTATTTTTTTATCATTAGTTCATTACTAAGATAATCTGTTCATCACCCTTATGTTCATTATGCTCTTAGATTGAAACTTGTTACTTAATTTCGTTTAATTCTTTTTTTCAGCCAACATTTACGACATGAAAAATGTTGGAGTAGCAGCTCCAACACTCGAAGAATGGTGCGGGTCAAGTAAGTGAATACTTGTTGTTTTGCTTTGGGGCCGCTGTATGCGCGGTCAGTCAAAACAGGGGCATTTGTATCTGCAAATTGGACGATGTACCTATAAATAAACAGTATCTTGTAGAAGCATATGCGGTGGGATACTATGTATTTTGTATTCTGCACAGAATCCAAATTGTTTAATATATGTAAAAACGACAAACTGTGGTTTATTTATAGGCTGTTTGTTTACCTCTTAATGAGGGCTCTTTATAGTTCAGACCTCTAGTTCAACACTTAATGGTTCAGAGTGTTTGTTTCGTGAGCAAATGTCTGAATGGTTCAGACATTTGCCTCTGAATGGTTAAGCATTATACTAAGTCTAAATGGTTAAGACATCTAATCTGAATTGGTCAGACAATTGTCTCTGAATGGTTAAGCATTATAATAGCTCTTAATGGTTCAAGTCTAGGCCTTTTACTGGTTCAGGCCTTTTAATGATTAATTTGGTTCTTAGAATGGGTATGGGTCAAAACAGGTTAGCTTTAAAAAATTGTTAAAGATGTATGAAAGAGCTTAGACTCTTCAAACTTTTATTCTTTCTTTGAAGCAGCCACAGTGGGTGTAGTGCCACTGTTAAGTCCCAATCGGTATTCAAACGAACATAAAAGTAGACGAAAATATTTTGTGAGTAAATCTCATGTTCTATTAATTGGAAAATAACTCAAAAATGATTACACTATCTCTTGATGAATTCATAACTCGAATCGTCTATTTATAACTAGCCTAACTTGCTAGACAAGTAATCCTAATTCAAACACAATTAGAATGATACTAGATAATTAAAATACTCATAATTATTTTGAACATAATCCAGTAATCCACCAACTTGTTCATCAAGTAATTAACTAACTCTTAATTAACCCAACTAACTTGGTGAATTAATCCCGCCCAACACACTTCGACTTAAGTGAGTCGGTAATTAACCCATCGGCCAACAACCACCGGTTGCTGCGAAGATATAAAACCATTAAGCTTCAAAGGATTATCAGCTGCAATAGCTTCAACGGCTAAAACCAAAACATTTCAAGCTTGCAATATAATTAGCTCTAAAACAGAAAATATGCTCAAGTAACAATGTATTAACATATTTCAGAAGCTACCCATATAGCTCACTAATAACAACAAATTGAACATTTGAAGTAAAACTATTTGCAGCTTGTATTTGACAATGAAAGATACAAATACAACTTTTACAGAAACATGAGGTTGTCTAAGTAAAGACAATAATGTTGCATTTAATGAAGTTGTCTTTCATTTTCTTCGGTTATACTTTTATATCCATCTAAGTTCTCGTCTAGGTTGTACGCGAGCATGACCCAATGGGTAGAGATGTTGAGCTATTTAGGATACATTTATATGCTGATGGAAAACCAACCAAAAGCAGTCTTAAAAGGGAGCAAAGGTGCAGAACTGGTTGATGGTCTAGTCATCAAACAAGAAGATTATAAGGTGGTAAAGACGCGTTTTAGTACATTTTTTGATACAAACCTTCATTCGGTTCTACAAGATAGTTTAGTTGTTGTTGGTAGATCAAATTTCTTGAGATCATTCTGTATTTAATATGCTATTATCAGTAGTTCACACTTGATTACACTTCTGTTACTGTTATTGTCGATGCCACAGCTGCTGCAACTCCTGATGTGCATGCTGGTATGCTTTTTTTTTTTTTTTTTCTTAATCGCTATTTTTCTAATAGGTCCATCCTTTGTTCTTTTGTCTGTGATACTGTTTTGATAAATTGGTGATGAGCTGATTAATAATTTGATCAATAATACCTTGATTTATACTTATAAGTTAATTACTTGATTTTTGATAATAATCTACAAAACAAGATAATGATAATATCGTAATGTTTAGAACATAAACTTCTAAGTATTATAAATAGGGATAACGTATTCAACTTTTTTCATTTAGGCCAAACATTTATTGGAATTACTTTAAAGGCCACCAAGTATGCATCCGGTCTTGGTTAATACCATATTTGGCCAAGAACATGCCTAATGACAAAACTGCCCTATTCTTTTAAAGACAATATTATTGGAGATTATTTATTTTAGTATTTTATTTGATTACATCTTTTTCTTAATCTCTGATTATCAAGTATCAGAGCTGGACAAACCCTAAAACCATAGTCGTCACCTTCTTCACCTGATGGCAGGAGACGACCCCCATCTAAGGCCGGACCAAGCTCGGTAACACCACTCAGTCTACTATCTTCATACCTCAGATTATCCAAGGAAGATGCAAGTGAATGAACCACTAACAGATAGCAATTTAATTGATTGGTCACAAGAGATGACTAATTTTCTCTTTGCCAAGAGCAAGATCAGGTTCATTGATGGAACCGTCAACAAACCTGAAACGAACTCACCGGAATACATGCAATGGATGAGGTGTAATGCCATGATCAAGGGATGGTTAAATAACGCCATGGACAAAGAAAAAAGAAACAATGTCAAGTATGCAAGCACAACAAAGGAGATGTAGTTAGACCTAAAGCGAAGGTTTGCAAAGGAGAATGCGGCTTATGAACTTAAGCAGTCACTCATGTACGTACGACATGATCAATCTTCCGTCTCTACATACTACACCAAATTCAGGGTTTTATGGGACAAACTCCAGTCTGTGATGCCAACACCGACCTGCTCATGTAACCTTTGCACGTGTGACAATGGTAAGAGGTTAAGTAAAGCAAAGGAGAAGGAAAGGCTCTATGGATTCTTGCTAGGTTTGGATGGAGAACTCTCTACTATTCAAACACAAATCCTTTTCATGATCCCCACCCCCCCTCTCTCAATGTGGCTTACTACCTTGTATTTAGGGGTGTTCTTTTTAATCGAAAACCGAACCCGACCCAAAAAACTAGCTTACCCGATTAACCTAAACCCAATAAACGGTTATACCCGAACCCGACTATAGTTTATTGGGTCGGTGTTTGGATTAGAAATCTATGTTTCGGGTTCACCCGAATAACCCAAGGAATTCAAACATAGAATTAAAATGTGATTTTCTAATTTATCGTTTGCTTGATTCCTTCCTACTTCCTAGGTAAAATTTTATCACTTCATAATCATTTCCTATTTCATCCATATCTTCTTAAAAGTTTAAATTAATATAATATATAATGGTGTGTTTTGATGTGTTATGTGTATGTCAAGTATTCAACAAACTCAAGTCTACATTACATATCCCTTTTGCAACCCAAATATAGCCAGACAAACCCTTCTAAAAGGATAGAATAACACCTCCTTTTTAGCCGATTTTCTAACCCGAAACCCGATCTAACCCGAGCCGATAAAACCCGAACCATTTAACCCGAACACCGAAGAACCCGAACCTAGAAAGGGTTAGTTATCGGGTTATATGTTTAGCTTTGAAAACCCGAAAAACCCAAAACCCGATTAAAAAACCAGAAGAACACCCCTACTTGTATCCGAGGATGAGCAGCAACGCAACATCAGCTCTGGAAACAAGGTGACGGGAGATACCTCAGCATTTCAAGTTTCGGGACTAAAGAAGCGAGAAAACAACCAATGGACAAAGCTTCCACATAATGAAATGAAGAAGAGTGGAAACGAGTCAACTGATCACTATAGTTTCTATGACAGAAACGGTCACAAACGTGAAGGGTGTTTTAAGCTTATTGGATACCCGGATTGGTGACCAGGAAACAAGGGGAAAATGGGAAGCCAAGAGTTGCATGTGTCGAACCTGAAGCTAGTCCTATCCAGGGACTAACAAACGAACAGTACTAGCAACTTCTCCAATAGCAAAACTTGTTACTGTTTGCACTCTTCTTGTAATTGTGGTCAAACAAGAATGGATAATCATCAATTGGACACCAATAATGTTTTTTTTGCATGGGAATCTTGATGAGAAGGTATACATGAAGGTTCCACAGGGTTCTCGTAAAGAAGGAGAAACAAGGGTATGCGGATTTAAGAAAACATTATATGGCCTGAAACAAGCTTCTCGGAACTGGTATCAAAAGTTTACCATTGTGGTTTAAACAAAACAAAGTGGATCACTCTCTTTATTCTCAAAGATGGAGACGTATGTGTTGTTTCCCTCATTTACATTGATGAAGTCATTATAATGGATAATGACTCATAAAAGATTCAACATGTCAAAGCCTAGTTGGATGAAAAATTCAGTATAAAGGACTTGGGATCTTAAAGTCTTTTTTTTTTTTTTTTGAGAATTGAAGTAGAAAAGACCAAAGAGGGGCTTGTATTGAGTCAACAAAAGTACACTCTCGACATCCTAAAAGACGGTGGTATGCTTGGTTGTTGACCTAGTGGCTTTCCTATGGGACAAAACCTCAAACTCGATAAAAGTCATGGATGCCAACATGTTGATGCCACTCATTATAGACTATTGGTAGGTCATTTTCTTTATCTTCAAGCTACTAGACCAGACATTGTATTTGCAGTCAATGTTTTGAGCCATTTCGTTGCCGATCCACGAGAGGCCCATTTAGAAGCTGCAAACCGCCTTTTACATTATTTAAAATTGACGCCGGGTCAGGGAATACTGCTTCCCAAGGAAGGGGGACAAACTTGATGAGTTTTTGTGACTCAGACTGGCTTTGTTTGTCCATTTACTTGAAAATCGAGAACTAGTTATCTACTTCTCTTTGGCGGTGCACCGGTTTCTTGGAAAACGAAGAGACAATCAGTCGTGTCTAGATCGTCTGCAGAGGCTAAGTAGCGGGCTATGGCGTTCGTTGTCAGTAAAGTTATATGGATGAGGTGGCTGTTGAGGGAACTGTATGTTGAACAAAAGAACCCAACCATGTTGTTTTTTTGACAATCAGGCAACGCAACACATCGCCACTAACCCTGTGTTTCATGAACCAATGAAGCATGTTGAAATGGTTTGTTATTTCATACATGAAAGAGTTGAGTCTTAAGAAATCAAGCCAATGAATATTGACAATAAAGCTCAAATAGCTGACTTGTTTACCAAGCCTTTGGGAAGACCGAAACTAAATAATATGATTGGCAAGTTGGGCATTCGTGATCTTCATGCTCACGCTTGAGGGTGGGGGGTATTGGAAATATATTTGTTTTAGTATTTTATTTGATTAGATCCTTTTCTTATTATAATAGGATTGGTTGTCCCACTATAAATACTCATTGTAATCTTTGACTTGATTTAATGAAAAACCCTAAAGCCCTCTAATTATAATCTTTATAAATATATCGTTGTGTAAGGGTGTAGGGGTATCAATAAGCAATGATTCGGTGTAAGAAAATCTAATGTATTGTCTTCATAACACTTTAGGATGTACATACTTGGGCGTAAGGGTGTAAATTTTTGTCATGACACAAATGCATGACATGAAGCTAACACAAAATTCTAGTTTAAGCTTAAGTTGAAACGAATTTGAGCCATGTTTGGGTTGAAAGTGCAGACATGCTTAACTAAACGGGTCGTAAACCCGGCGGTCCGACCCTTTAATCCAATTATTTTTATAAGTTAAAAAAAAACACATATTGTCTAATAACTTAAACTTATTGTGTATTTTCCATCAAAGTTTTAAAGTGATAGAAGAGAAATGAGCATCAAGTTGCATATTTGAAACATATTTATTTTGATTCGTTTGTATTTTTGGTGGTAAGTTTGTAATTTTAGAGCATTAATATGCAAAAAAAATGTATGTGTGTATATATACAATTTTTTGGGTTAAAGTGTTAAATGGGTCGTATTAACCCACAAAATATTCGTGTTGCATTATATTCAGGTTCTTGTGTTATTAGATACAGTTTTGGGGTTCGTGTCGTATTTGGTGCGACCCAAGAACATGACCCATTTGGTTCCCACTGTTTGAGTGACATAATATGGTTTCAATATGCATGACCTTAATGGAAAAAAGTTAAATACTTAGGCGCCATTCAAACTATGATGCACTGGGACGGGTATGGGAACGGGGTACGGGTATAGGGACGGGTACGGGAAACAGCAAAACTAAAAAATTCAAGAAGCAGGGACGGGACGGGTACGGGAATAAAAACATATAAAAAATAAATATATATCAAAGATAATGTAACACAAAACCCCAAAATAGTTATATATTGATGTAAAGCTCAAAAATCTCATTTCTTCCTAATCTAATATAAGGTAGTGAAAATAGGGGAGGGGGGGGTTAAATGTTAAAATACAAAAACTAATTTTACACTTTTTATGTAAGTTTTACAAGTTTTAATGACTAAAAGTAACCTAATGAAAGATAGAGGGGTTAAATGTTAAAACCCATAAACTTATTTAACCCTAGAAAGGCTCAAACGCAACAAAAAACAGCCACTCTTCTTCTTCACAGTTTCCAGCAAGTCTCCAGCAAGTTTCCGGCAGAAATTGCAGGTTTTCGGCCAGAAGTCGTCGTCGGAATCCGCTATTTTCACGCTATTCAGTCGATAACTATGACCGAAAACTTGCAGGAAACGTTTCCTGCGCGTCCCCATACACCGTCCCCTTCTCCTGCACGCTTCCTGGCCGTTTCCTACCTGTCGGGGACGTTTCCCGGCCGTCCCCGTGCCGTTTCCGTCCCCTAGCAGTCCCCGGGACGGGAGACGGCACCTCCCAAGCGTTTCCGTGCTTCCGAGCATTCAAATACATTGTCCTGTCATATATATTTGAAAGCCTCCTTCAATATTTAAGCATAATGGTTTTACTAGCATAAGATAAAAAGTAAAGCAAAAAAGAGAAAGTTTATCCGCTCAAAAAATAAGCATGATGTTTTTGGGGATATTTTGGGGGTGCACACATTTTGGATTTAGTTTGGGTATGTGTGGAGGAGACAGATGATAGCGCTAGTAAAAACTGTAAAAACCGTGGAAACACTTACAGTGGACTAGTGGAGTGGGAAGAGGAGCAAAGCCAGACCTAAACTAACATGAGATGAGTATATTAGGCAAGATTTGTTAGACTTGCTCTCAAAGGACATAATCAGTGACAGGAGTTCTAGGAGATGTAGGATGTACGTAAGCGATTTTTAGAGAACCTTGTAGATTGGTTTTAGCTTTGTCTTAGTATCTTGGTTTTTGAATTTTTTCTACCTTACTGGTTTTATCATTGCTTGTTATCGTAGCTCATTGCTATTATTAGTACTTTCATTCTTGTTTTTCTATAACGTATGTTAAAAAAGAGGTTTTTTAGCTGGGGTCTCAGTGGGTGAGGTTTCCCTTATCTTGCCCCCCTAGCCACTGCTATGATTGAAATTTTATTGGGTACAATGTTATATCTTATTTATATTGTATATTTTTTAAGATCAAAAACTTGTTCTTGTTTGTTTCTCACACCAGTAGTGAGTTACATGTGGTATCAATTTGGAGACCCCTTTGAATTGAAATATAGGATCAAATTTATTAACTTTTTTTGGTTTTGTTCATTTTATTCTATTAGTGGTGTTGCTGGTGCTAGTACTATAGTAGTAGTAGTAGTATTGCCCATATAATCTTGTCTTCTGGCTTAGAATCAAAGAGTTATTGTTCTATCAAGTATCCAGATGCCAGCTTAATTGAACTCAAGCACTCAACCTTTTGAAAAGCCTGAAAACTGTGAGAACATGCTTTAACATGGCAGCTTGATGATGCACTCATGCACATGATCACATACAACCATGGCTTTATTTCAACATTTACATATTCAGTTGTAGTAATATCTTGGCTTTTTTTTTATTTATTTATTTAATAAAGGTTAGGCGACAGGTGAATTTACAGTCTTTATAATTTAATTTGAGCAAAGCTCCATCTAGGTTGCCAACGATCGTTTCAAGGTTCATGTTGTCACTTTTTATTGAGCTAGAAAAGTTATGTGAACAATTATGTGTTTGATGATGTCAAGCCTTTACTATTCGGTTAAAAGCATGCTATAAATGTGCATTTGGAATAATGTTAGTTTGGGATTGGGGACCATGTCATAATTCAAATACAATCAAGGAATGAGTGTAAAGGTTATGTATTTTTTCTATTTTTTTATCATTAGTTCATTACTAAGATAATCTGTTCATCACCCTTATGTTCATTATGCTCATAGATTGAAACTTGTTAATTTCGTTTAATCCTTTAATCAGCCAATATTTACGACATGAAAAATATTGGAGTAGCAGCTCCAACACTCGAAGAATGGTGCGGGTCAAGTAAGTGAATACTTGTTGTTTTGCTTTGGGGTAGCCGTATGCGCGGTGGGTCAAAACACAGGCATTTGTATCTACAAATTGTAGTATGTATAAATAAACAGTATGGCGTAGAAGCATACGCAGTGTGATACTATGTATTTTGTATTCTTTATAGAATACAGGTTGTTTAATATATGTAAGAATAACAAACATTGTGGATTGTTTACGTAGCTATCTCTCAGTTTGATGATGATTGTGGTGATGACGTGTATTTTAAGCATGCACAAAAGCTTCCTACCTAGGCTTAACCCCATTCTACAACATATCATTTGAACTTTTCCCTTTTCCTTTTGATATTACATAAGTGTGCTATTTAAACTTCAAAACTTTTAAGATATGCTTATAAGAAGTAAGAACAAATGATTTGTTGATATTAGACCATTGAAATCCATGTTTGGTGTTGAAGGATGAGGGATTGGTTCTAATCTTACCCAAGTTTAGATCTGACTTGCAATATTCAGGTAACCTGATAGACGTGTCTTGTGGACTTAGCATACGATTGTCTGATTGTATATATATGTCTACTAGAAGCGTGTCCGCGCGATACAACGGGAAACATATACACTGACAGGGTGTGCATTATTCGGTTGATTTGGTTATTATACTCAATCGAAACCGAAGACATCGGTTAGTCTATTTTATTAACTAAATGGTTTTCGGTTAATCAGTTCGGTTTATTCGTTAGATTGATGATTCTTTAGCAAATTTATGATGAACTTTTTTATGTTCGACAATTATATATATAATTTTGAACGAAAATGCATTATTAAGACTACTGCAGCCTAAACATACAAAATAACCGTTTAATTTTTTTTGAGTTAAATGCACGGTTGGTCCCTGTGGTTTGCAAAAATTTGCAGACTTGGTCCTAATGGTTCACTAATTACACACTTGGTCTCGGTAGTTGTAATTTTGCACTCGGGTGGTCCTTATCACTAACATCTGTTAAGTTTTCCAGTTAAGTCCATGTTAAATGACCAAAATACCCTTGCTTATTAATAAAACCCACCAAATTATATGTCTTCACAGACCTCTCTTCTCAAACAAGCAGAACAACCACCACCATATCACCTCTGCCACCGTCTCACCTCCACCACCATCTCACCTCCACCCCCGAACACCCACCACCACCATCTCACCTCCACCCTCGAACACCAAGACACACGACTAACGAAACGACACGACTCGACTCGACTGACCCAAGCCAATGGACGTACAAAACTTACAAAACGAAATGTGTAATCGGAAGCGTACCTGTGATCTATAAATCGACACGAGAACTGAGTGTGCGGCAGTGGTTGGCTCGTCGGTTTTGGTGAAAGATGGTGGAAGTGGGTTGTCGGGTAGCGGTTGAAGGTGGAGAAATCAAACTGCCGATGGTGTTCTGAGGTCATTGTGGTTTGAGGTGGGTGCGACAGTGAAGGGTAGCATGGCCGTTGAAGGCGGAGGTAGGTGCGACAGGGAGGAGGACGTGGAGAATAGAGGCGGCGGAAATGGTAGGTGGAGGGCGGTGGTCGGAAAATGGGTGGTGGAGGGTCGTGAACAGTGGTTGACCTAAGGTGAATGGTGGCGGGGTGGGCGGTTGTTGACGGTGGAGGGGGTCGATGGAGGAGGTGGTGGTCGAGGTCGGTGTGGAGAGTAGGTGTCGAGAGGGTGGATTCGACAGTGGCTAGTGAGTCAAATTGGGGAAGATGCCTGTAATAAAATCCTGGTGGAGGTGGAGGTAGTGGTGGTCGATTGACGGTGGAGGTGGTGGTAATGGGTTGAAAGTGGCGATGGAGGTGATGGTGGTGAGCTGACGTGGAGGTGGAGGCGGGTTGAAGGTGGAGGTGTCTGTGGGTTTTAGAGAAAGAGAGAGAGGAGGGTGAAGAAGATAAGGGGTGAGTTCATTTCTTTTTTTTATTTGCTTAGGGTCAATCTAGTAATTTTACACATATTTAACTAAAAGCTTAACATTGGTTTGTGATAAAGACCACCCGAGTGCAAAAATTACAACTATTAGGACCAAGTGTGTAATTAGTAAACCACTAGGACCAAGTCTATAATTTTTGTAAACCACAGGAACCAACCAAGCATTTAACTAATTTTTTTTAAATAATGTTCTTAGTTAAAAATATGAGAAACTGCAACGGAGAGGACGAGGAAAAAAAGTAAAAGTAGAAAAAAGTGTAATTAGGAGTGTGGTGTTAACTTTGATACACACCCGCACGTGTGTCCGGTTGCTTTCTAGCTTTCTGTAAAGTCCCCTTGCTACTTTTGCTCAGCTTTTTCCCCAACATACAAAACTCTTTTATTTCGAAAGAAAAAACAATATTCTCTTGGCACGTTTTTAAAAGGTTCAATCTATTCACACACCATTGCTGTCTATTTGGACACCACTGAGCCTTAGACGACTCTAGACGCCCCGTATAGCACTGATTTTGAGGAGTCAGCAAGTACCTGACAAGATCCATAGATTTTAGTGTTTAAACGGGCCGTCTGGACCTAGACGACCCGTCTAGGATGTTGTGTTTTTTTGTTGGAAAATGGGTGTTTTGTTGCAATTTTGGGTTTTTTTGTTAGTTTAAATTGGTGTTGTGGGGGTCGGTGGTGGTGTGGGGGTGGCGGCAAGTGGTGGTGCTGGTGGCGGTTTGCCTGAGAGAGAGAGAGAGAAAGAGAGAGAGAGAGAGAGAGAGAGTGTTTTAGAGAGAGTGAGTGTGTGTGTGTTTATGGTGCTATATATGTGTGTGTGTGAATAATTTTTTCTTATATTTTAATAAAAGCAAGGGTAATTTTGTAATTTCAAATGGATTTAATGGAGAAAACTAACCGCCATCCACTATAGGGACCATCCGAGTAACAAAAAGTTCACCACGTGGAGAAAACCGGTGTAATTTCCAAAAGTTAGGGACTATAGGTGTTACTTTACAGAACCACATGTACCATCCGAGCATTGTATTCAAATAAAAAAATAATAACAAATTAATGATGTTTTGTACGAAGGGAGAGGCGGGTGGTACTGATGTTTGGTACGACGTGTCGATGAGGGGAAATGAGGTACAAGTGCCGAGATAGACGAGGTGGTTGTGGCGGCGGCAGTAGTGGCAGTGATGGAGGTGGGAAAGAGATAATGATAGAAGAGAGTGTGTGTATGATGTGTGTATACGGTGACTGAACTTGAACTAAAACTCAATAGAGGACGAGTCGGGACTCTTAAAGAATAAATAGATAAATTGCCAAAATCATCCCTAGAATTTTGAGAAATGGTGAAAAGGTTGTACTTTTTGCATAGTAATCTCTAGTAAACCATGATGCATCAAAACTTTTAGGACTGTTTATCAAACTTAGAAGTCTAATATAGTCTTGTTTAGGGTTTAAACGCGCACACACTTATATTAATGATTAGTCATACATTTTATTTTAAATACGTTACATTTTCTATGGAGGGGAATAGTGTCAGACAGTTGTCTGGCACTTCCCCATTAGTCCAGCAAAATTACAATTTTGCATCTTTTAAATTTACAATTTTGACATTTGTTTTGTTTTTCACCTCCCAGCCAAATTACGATTTTACCCTCTATTCAGATTTACAGTTTTGCCATCGTTTTTGCTTTTTAATTCTTATTAAATTACAGTTTTCCCCCAATGTAAAAATTACAGTTATGGCATCATTTTACTTTTTTTATACATTTTTCATGGATGAGAATAATGCCTGACACTTCACAATTGGTCCAGCCAAATTACAATTTGCCTATTTTAAATTTACAGTTTTGCCATTTGTTTTGTTTTCCCCCTCCCAGCCAATTACAATTTTACACTCTGTTCAGATTTACAGTTTTGTCATCTTTTTTGTTTTTTCCTAATCATATTACGATTTTGGCCCCAGTGTAAAGTTACAGTCATGCCATCATTTTACTTTTTTTTTTACAAAACTATGGTAATGTTTTGTTATAATTGATTGCCTTCGTGTAATTTTATTCGTGCAAGGTAGCTGGATAACACACGCTTATTTGTCCTGAAAAATTATAATTTTCCCCAAGTTAAACATTATAGCCTCTCTATCATTTTAGTTTTTTTTCCCAAAAGTATGGTAGTGTTTTATTTTAATTGATTGAGTCGATATAATTTTATTTGAGAACGTGTAATGAGTATTATGTACAAGTAACCGTAACAAAACGTACATGTTATGAGAGATAAATATTTGGCTTGGTGTCCCGCAACACATAAAGGACAATAACTAATTTATAACATAACATATAATTTTATAGATTTGACAGACTCTTATAATAATGTTATGATATTGTATGTTTGTTTTTTTGGTATGTTCACACATATGTTCTCGGCTTTTTTATTGATATACCTCTCCTCTTTATCTCTTTATATATATATACATAGATATATAAAGAGAAATAGACTGAAAATGATGTAACTATAAAATTGTAGGATGTGAGAATAGAATCAGCATTTTTTTTCTCTTACACACCCTCTCTTATACTTTGTATGCAATATAATTTTAAATATTAATTCAATTTGAATATCAACTTATAAACAATTTTAAAAAACTAACCATAGATTTCTGTCTTTGTTACTTTTTTTTTTACCAATATTTATCTTTAATCGATCTATAGACCAAACATATGTAAATAAATTTTCATATGAATAAGCTTAAATAATATACTCCAATAGCACTTTCAATTATATTTATGTGTTTGTTTTTTATTTCTCGTTCTCCTCTTAAATCAATATGGCAATAATCTTGAATTATTTACATTGGTCGGACACTACACGTTATTATTTTGACGTGCATTCAAAACCCCACCCAACTATAATCCAATTTACTTTCCACCATAAGCTATTTACCAAAGAAAAATATTTACATCCAAATTTAAGGGGGACATGCCTTCATATGACATATCGGATTATCACCCACTCACTGACAAGTATTGTAGATGATGGGATTTTTTTACCATAGAAAATTCAGCCATCCTGTAATGTTTCTTGTAAAAATAACAATTCGGATTTACTAGAAAATTGTAGAAGATGATTTTAAATGAAATGAAAATTTTCAATATATATATTTAAGTGATATTCATGACATTGCCTATTTTAATAGCTATAGGTCAATTATAGAGTAATCTCACATTTAGAATATCATGCATAATTTTTCTAATAAAAAGTGATGATGCTTGTTTGTATTATTTTATTCCTTTTTTTATGTGTCATAATTATATTATACTGTTAGTGATAAACATTTTTCCTTTTTACAAAATCATAATGAACAAGAGGTGATTTTCTACATAATTAAAATCATTGTGCATAGAATTTGCAACTTTATTGTTTATCATAATTACACATTTGTTATAAAAACTATTTGTTGTGTACATATAAGTTTTAAGTGTGTATAAACCATTACATATAATAAATTTGTAAGAAATTCACTCGTGTCATCAAAAAAGAAAATAAAAAGCTTACGATGGTAAATTTCCAACATTTTATGTATTGGGAGGTGATATATAGGCTGTCAAATAATTATCATCAGAATAATTTTTTGACTTTTAAATAAAGTATATAAGACTTACCGAATAAAAAACACAACCTTAAAGATTAATCAATATAACTATTTATTTTTGTCGACATGAATATGTTTGAAGTAGAATACATTATTAATGTTAGCTCATTTTATAGTTTTTTTTAAGTTTAAATTTTGTTATAATAATAAATTAGTATTAAAACATGAATGATATTTAAATAAAAAAAAGTCTAGTGACATTAATTAACAAGATAACAAAGAAAATGAGATCTATTACATGCATTAGTAACTTTTTAAGAATCTTTTACATAAACCCATAAAATAGTTTGGAAGAAAATAAATAGCAAGTACGATAAGATCTTCAAATTCACCTTGACAACGACAAGGCTGAGTGATCATGTTCACAAGCAACATCACATGATGGGCCACATTAATATGAATAAACAATTTGAGTAATCTTTTCGAATTAATTTGTACAAACAAAAGCCGCAACTAAAATTCATTATAAGTACAAAACCAGACATTGCAATTATAAGCCTTTTCAACCCATTTTATACATACAAGAGAAAGAGAGAGAGAGAGAGAGTTGAAAATGAGGGAGGAAATGAACCAGCAAACACAAACAAGAAAGATCAAAGGTGGCTTAATCACAATGCCTTTCATTATAGGTATGTTGTTGAATCAAAAGTTTTCATCTTGACAGTCAAATTCATATTTTTACAACATGGGTATAATGAATGTTGACTTTAAGTGGTTTATTTGTTGTGTGTTTCTTGAATCTTGAAAATCTTATTTATTATTATTTTTTTTCAGCAAATGAGGCATTTGAGAAGGTGGCAAGCTATGGTTTGGTGCCAAACATGATTTTGTATTTGATGAATGATTACAAGTTTGGTGTAGCTAAAGGGACAAACATAATCTTCCTATGGTCAGCAGCTACTAACTTTGCACCAATCGTAGGGGCATTTCTCTCTGACTCGTATTTGGGTCGCTTCCTCACCATCGGCTTCGGTTCTCTCTTTTCGCTTCTGGTAATGTTTACTGCTCTTTCTTAAAATCTACATCGTGAAATTAATTTTGACTCAAGATCTTGAAATTATATTAAACTTGAATAATTTTTTATGAGGTGGTATTTGCGCTCTCGAGTTAAGTATAAATCTTTGTCAAAGTCGAGCTTATATTAAAATAGGCTCTTGCCTCGTATAATTGTCAAATCGAGCTCAAAGTTCGATAAAGATTACAAATTAGAAGCCTAGATGTACTACCCTTAACTACACCAACAATTTGTAAAAAAATACACATTTGATTTTTGTCTTTGTTAAACAATCCTACAAAGTTATATTATTTTACACAAAATGTATTAGCAAACACAATCTTTAAAAAGTTTGATTATTTTACACAAAATGTATTAGAAGAAAGAGCAATTTTATAAATTTGGTATATATTTAACAAGTTACATTTATAACCCCTAAAGTATTTACAGGGATGTTACTACTATGGTTAACAACAATGATCCCACAACTGAAGCCACCCCATTGCAACCAGTTAACCGAAGCCTGCAAACCATCAACACATTCCCAATTCGCTTTCTTGATCTTCGCCTTCATGTTCATCTCAATCGGAGCGGGTGGTGTTAGACCATGTTCACTAGCATTTGGTGCAGAACAAATTGACAACAAAAACAAACCCAACAATGAGAGGGGGTTAGAAAGCTTCTTTGGGTGGTATTACGCTGCTAGCGCAATGGCGCTGCTTGTGGCGTTTACCGTCATTGTTTACATTCAAGATCATGCTGGATGGAAGGTTGGTTTTGGGGTTCCCGTTATTCTCATGTTTTTATCTGTTATTTTGTTCTTTGTAGCTTCTTCTCTTTATCTCAAGACTAAGGTTACAAAGAGCATATTCACAAGCTTTGCACAAGTGCTAGTTGCTGCTTATATGAATCGTAAAGTTGTCACCAGACCTCCAAACCGGTGGCATCATCTTCCGAAAGATTCAGCCACCACCACCGTACCCACCGAGAGACTTAGGTAGATACGCTTATAAAGGATGTAAAAAAATCGTGTTCTAGAGTTTTTTTTAAGAAGGAAATAAAGAGAAATGGAAGGAAAACTTATGTCTTTTACCCTCATTTTAAATATTTTCAAATTGGAAAGATTTGTAAGAAAATGATTATTAATACATAACGTCCATACTTTTCCTTTTATTTCATTCGAACTTGAGAACACGGTAGTTGGTTAAAAATTCCTTATGCCCATTTTATTTTCTCACCTTAGTTTATTTTTCTTATTTTCTTTCATTTATTAAACTGAGGAAGATAGCGTTAATGAATTAGCTAACTTTATGTTCATTAATAATTCAGGGTTCTCATATATTAATCAATTATAATATAATATAGTTATAGTTAACCTTTATGGTTCCTACTTTTGTATTTAATTTTCATTGTATTATTTTTCTACGTGTGTTTGAATTTTGTCCACTTTTTAAAATTCAGGGTTAGTGACTGATTCTTCAAAGTTATTACTGTATGTGTTGTTCTGATTTTTAAAATTCAGGCGTCTGATTTTTATTTTTTTATTTTGGTTTCAAAATTCAGGGGTGGTGTCTTAATTTTTTTTTGTTATGGCTTTTAAAATTCAAAATTGGTGTCCTAATATTTTTTGTTATGGCTTTTAAATTTCGGACCAGTGTCTGATTCTTGCAAATCATAGCTGCATATATTGTTTAAGTTTTTAAATTCAGAATCAGTGTCTGATTTGTAAAGATAAAATAATTTAAAAGAAAAAAAGGAATAATTTGGTTCTCAAGAGCAACTGAAACTTTGATAGATTCATGGTTTTTCATATATTAACCAACCATGAATTGCACGCTGAAAACAACTATTTATCTTACAGGTTTCTAAACAAAGCTTGCATAATTCAGAACCCGAAAGACCTAACACCAGACGGTTTCGCTTCAAATCCTTGGCGCCTATGCACAATCGAGCAAGTTGAGGAACTAAAATCGCTAATCCGAGTTCTACCCTTGTGGTCATCGGGGCTCATGATGTCCATAAACGTAAGCCAGTCATCATTTCCAGTTCTCCAAGCGAAAACCATGGATCGACATTTGGGTTCATCAGCCTTCCAAATCCCACCAGGCTCTTTCCCCTTCTTCACCATCGGCACAATCGCAATTTGGGTGATCCTATACGACCGTGTAATAATCCCATGTTTGTCAAAAATCCTACAAAAACAAGTTCATGTTGGTGTCAAATTTAGAATGGGGATCGGTCTTGTGATCTCCACATTAGCCATGATAATTTCCGCGATAGTTGAACACATACGACGCAAGAAAGCGATTGAAGAACAAGTCGTAAACAATCCTGAAGCCGTGATAAACATGTCAGCAATGTGGCTAATTCCACAATACTGTTTACATGGTTTAGCTGAGGCGTTTAGTGCCATCGCGCAAAACGAGTTTTATTACTCAGAGTTAACAAAAAGCATGTCTAGCATTGCGGGTTCGCTGTTCTTGGTAGGGATGGGGGTGGCTAATTTGTTGGCTAGTGTTATACTAACCGCGGTTGAGAAGTTAAGTAGAGGAAGTGGGACCGAAGGGTGGATTACGTCGAATATCAATGAGGGTCGTTACGATGGTTACTATTGGGTTCTTGCAATAATGAGTTTTGTGAACTTGTTTTATTTCGTTGCTTGTAGCTGGGCTTATGGTCCTTGTGTAGATGAAAAGGAGACATGTGAAGACTTGAGTGAAGAGTGACTTGTTTAGCTTGCTTGTATTTGATTCAGATAATTACTTATGTATATAAACTATCATTATTATTATTATTATTATTATTATTATTATTATTATTATTATTATTATTATTATTATTATTGTTGGTGGTGGTGGTGTTGTTATTCTGTATGATTCTGAATATATGTCCTTTAGGCTTATGTTAGTTGCAGATCAACAATCATCTCCAGGTACAGCAAGCCCAAGTTGGCCCAATTTCATCAAATCCAACATATTATTTTAGTAAGCTCAAGTCAAGGCTGGGCCACTAGGGTTAGGCCCAACATCCCTTCCCTGTATAAGGGGGTTCTCATTTCTTGGTTAGATCTATCATCTATGTTGATCCATACTGATTTGATCGCCGAAAGGTCGTTCCTAAGGCTTCAGTTAACTTGAAGTCGGGGTTTGGGATATTGAGAACGACTCCATATAGACTATTCATCGAGACACGAATAACCTTTTTTTCTTGCACCGTTGCCATGATTCAAGTACAACCATGTGTATTTTAGTACTTATTAGCAATAAATACCTAGCTCCGTGTATTTATACTTACTTTCAATGCTTTTAAAAAACAAGACACCTTTAGACATTGTGTTAAGAATATGAAACTAGTGGGATGAGACCAGTGTGTTGCGGTTTGCAGTGCACATTGTGGCGGGCGAAACTCGGCTATCTTTGATACACTCTCTATAGCAAAAGAAATATAAAACCCCACAATATAGTCGCCAATAATAATATTTTATATAGCTATTGACAACATACAAGCGTACCTTTCCTTAATTTAATTGATTAATTTCATATTCATCATATTTTATTTTTATATCTATATTTTGAAGTCATAAATGTTATTTATAGTGAAATATAGTATTATTTTTTCTTACAAGTTAAGATTACCAATATGCCTCACTATTTATCCTTAATTCAACTTATTATGTCCATAATTGTTCATATTTTTAATCATTATAATAAAATCTTACACATTTCTTTTTCCATGTACATATTTATCAATTAACATTCCTTACTTCATGTTAAGCTGTTATAAACAAATCCAATTTTTTTTAATTACATACTGCATTAAATTGTTATACATGCTGTGGTGTTTTTATGAGTTAATGTGTTTTTATTAGTTAGGGTGTTTTTATGAGTTATATTTATGTTCTTTATAAGATGTATGCCTTCAATATACATACTGTGGTGTTTTTATGAGTTAGAGTGTTATTTCAAATTCGAAAATCCCTACAATAACTGCCAAAAATAGGTTGCATATATTCATTACATAATTAGATTTTATTATTTAAATTACACTTATACCCTTAAACTACCAAAATAAAAATGGACACATGTCACCTCCATAATTTTTTTTTATCCTTCTCACACTTTTATATTTCTCACATGAACCTCTACCATAGATATATATATATATTTCTTACCACATTTCATACCCATCTAAAGAATTAAAGAAATTAAATTATATAAATTCCGTTTTGGTTAATGCATGTTACTATCACATATGATAAGATAAGATTATCTACTCGATGGGGGTAGCAAGCCGTTGTCAACTGTGAATTAAAGTAAAATTGATAAAATTATTATCTATTTAAGTTTATAGATCTTTTGATAAACATTGGACTTAATCTAATCAAGAAAATGGTGCGTAATTATTTGTATTCTATTAGGTTTTTAGTGGTTAGTACTTCGTAGGTTTGAATGACAATATTCTAATTTGTATATGTTAAAGTTAATGGTTAGTTTTTCTATAATTTTATAATTCATAAGCATATATAGTAACTAGAACTTAGAAATTTTACAAAACAAAACAAACATATCACAATCAAAATCCCGCTCTAACACACGGGTTAACATTAACTCGTTACATGACAAATTGCATAGTAGGTCCATTGACTTTCAATGGTTATAATGGAGGTTGAGCCAATAGAAAATAACTCGAACTAAGGGCATCTTACGCAGGTACGCTTTAAGTTTTCACCTCTAAAGATGACTAAGTTTGTCTTTGGTCATCAAAAAAGGAAACGGATTTTTATATAAAATAAGTGATGTCCCGACACGTTATTCACATTCGCTCTTGTTTTATAAGAAAGAATAAGATACATAGACTAAGGTGATGTTTGCTTTGATCCACATTCCTCGTGTATTTATTACTTCTATGTTACTTTTATCGTTAAGAACATATTCGCCATGCAGGATTTTAAAATTAGTTTGTGCTAACAATTTTTAAAATTAGTTTGTGCTAACAATAATCATTGTTAGCTTAAGCCTACAATTACCTATTGACATCATGCGTGGCTACTTTTCCTTCCTTTAATTGATTAATTAACTATTGACATTATGCGTGGCTACTTTTCCTTATTTAATTGATTAATTTCATATTTCGTCATATTTTATATCACTATTTTGTAGTCATAAATGTTATTTGTAGTGCAATATAGTTTTTTTTCTTCCAACTTGTGATTACCAATATGCCTAACTACTCATTCTGACTTCAATTTATTGTCTCATATATGCTCATATTTCTAATCATTATAATAAAATCTACCTGTTTATATATATATATATATATATATATATATATATATATATATATATATATATATATATATATATATCCATTAACATTCCTTAAGTTGTATTAAATATATTTAGTCTTTTATTAAAATTACATAATGCATTAAATTGAAATAAAATGTACTCGTTACCAAAATAAAGTTTGAATTTATTTCATAAACCTTAGAACCTATATAAAACAATGAAAATTGAGAAAAATAGTAAATTACATAGATTATCCTTCATTTATACATCAAATTAGATAGCATACCCTTTGTTAATTATCCATTGATTGTCCTTATTAGAAAATTTGGCACCCATTATGTCCTTTATACTAAGTGGTGTTAAGCTAACTTTAAGGTAGAGAGATCATTTTACCTAAAGTACATAATCTGTAATTTATAAATAAATTACATAATTTGTATTTACTCAATTTTTGCTTTCTTTTCTTTGGTTTACGTTTTTACTTTTCTTTCTTTTTGTTTTATCAATTAATTACTATTATGTTATTGATTTTTTAAAATTAATTAATTAACTTATTTTTATATAAAAGTATATTTGTTAGTGCATATTCTGTGACAATAGCTTAATAAGTTTAATCTTTAGATATTTTGTACTGGGTTTAACATTATGGTTTGTTTGTTTAATAATGTAATGGGCTTGAATAAAGATCTAACCTAGTCTCGAGCCCAGTTCACATACATGTGTTATATAAACAAGAATTGTGATTAGAGTTTGGTTTATGCCTGATAACAGTTTTAGTATTCTAGAGAGAGAAAGAAAAACATAGAGAAGGAGAGAGAGAGAGAGAAACGAGATCACAAAGAAAGGCTATGAGGTTGTATGTTTGTGAGTCTTGAGTTGATTATAAAACTACAGGTTTAAATAATCAATAGAAGACTGTTTGAAAGTATTTATGTTGTAGTGTTCTACAGTTTTTTTATGTTTATCTGATTTAGAGGATTTCACACTCGAGATTGAATTATCAATCTTGTAAAGATCAAGGACTAAATGACCTAAAATATTTTATGTAGCTTATTTATTTTCATTTTTTTTAGTATAATTATTTACTTTTCTTGTTTTACATTATTATTATTATTATTATTAGCAACAAAATATTGCTTATGCAGTTATACCCTATGCATGAGGAGATTTAAAAAAAAATGATTTTCCATTTCTAACTCAATGCTTTTCTTCTTTTGCAATTTAACTCTAACACTTTTTTATTTTCATCTTTGGGCTCTCATAAGTTTCATCTGTCACAAATTATTCGTTTTACATTTCGTTCTAAATTTTGCAAGTTAACACGCCGCAACATGTGTGTAGGGTTCAACGTTTTTTGGTATATTTTTTCCCATTTGAAAGGTTCGTCGCAACACGTTTATTTTTCCCCGTTCGACTTAGTTATTCTTTTTTTCGTTTTACGTTTCGGTCTAATTTCTTCACATTAACACACAACAACGGTGAAGAAACACCGAACCAAATATATTGGGATAGATCTAGGTACGTGGAAAAGGTTTCTGCATGTAAAGGTTTATCTCCTGTTTGACCATTCATATAGAGATCTTCACCTGGACTCACTGCAAAACTGAAAACCGCCGTTAGTCTCGCCATGGGGAGAAGAGAGGTTCTCTCCGTGACCACACTCCAGTGTGAGAATAAGTACACTGACTCCTCCAAGATAAAGTGTAATTAATGAGGAATGAATAATAGCGATGCTTAAACCTAGAGGTGAAGTCCTTTTTATAACCAAAGAGATTCGTGCAGGAGATGGGTTGATGGCCCTTGGGCCTAGAAACGACAATCAGGAATATCCATTCTGTCCCTTCTGCCACGACCGTTAGTGATCCCTGGCAGGAAGGGTGTTTGGCGCATGGTGGATGGAGCCATGTGTCCTAGCAATTGTCCTTGTAGTCTGGTCTGTCATTAACCGTTGGCACGAGCTGGCTGGTGCCACGTGTACGTCCTTGCGTACTTTTTGTCTCTTGCACGACTGTTCATCATACAACATGGCTCAGTACAACCTGTAGAGCGCTTATTGAGTCACAGCTCTGCCACTTGTACCTTTTGTACTTGTTTGATGCCTCTTTGCGCTTCACTCTACCGCGCGATCTTATCAGCTCTTTTTAGCCAGCGTGAACTTGTGGAAATCAAGTTCTTTTTTCAAGACTAAGTACACGAGTTGCTCTCGCCTTAGTGTTTGCCTCATGTGCGACTCCCAAAAGGGCTATGCAGTCGGCGTAAGGTTTGAGAAGTCGCAACTAAGCGTTTTTCTGAGTATGGTCATATGCGCGGCTAGAAGCTAGCTTACTTAGTTAGCGCAAGATTTAGGATCCGCGCTTTCAGGTTTGACTTGCCGTTGCGCAAGGTGCGCAAGATTTGTCAAGCAACCTACTGTTTTCGGGATCGACTCACCGTTACGCAAGGTGCGCAAGGTTAATCAAGCGACCTGTTGTCATTCTGATGGTATGGTATCCTACGCCAACGCAGGGTTTCCGGGACCATACCCCTCCATGTGTGTGTGGAGTTCGACGTTTTTGGTATATTTTTTTCCCATTCGACAGGTTCGTCGCAACACGTTTATTTTTCCCCGTTCGACTTAGTTATTCTTTTCTTCGTTTTACGTTTCGGTCTAATTTCTTCACACTAACACACAACAACGGGCGTGCGTGGTTAAATGATTTTACGTCTGCTTTACGTTCGATGTTATTTTTTTCCTTTTTATTTATTTTAATTTTACTACCTTTCCGATGTTGGGGTCGCTGACAATGATGTGACATTGGTGCTACTTGGCACGGTTTTACGAATCTTTTTAACCTATTAAGTTTCTTTTACCTATAATTTGTTTCGAGTTTACCCCTATACTTCCTTTAGTTAAAAAAAGTATTTTTTTTCGTGCATATATTTTATACTTGTCGGTATAAATATAATTTGCTTTATGTTTCAACATAAACTTTTTCTGGAAAACAAGTTAGGTCAAACATAATACTTTCATTCAAAAAAACCATTTTCTACGTGCATAGTTTTATGTACAGTAAATTTTGAGTTAGTCTATGTTTCGATTTGGGAAATGGGTTAGGATAAATGTAATATGTATTGATGCATATTTTATGTATGTTTCGTAAATTTTAATTTGAACTGTGTGGAGTCAAATTGTAGTTTTTTTATGTATAAACCGGGTCACATATAAATTTGGTTTACTTTACATTTTGATCCAATCGCAATGCTTATGTAGGTTACTTCGGGTTCAATCCGATACGTCAAAACGAGCGTTTCGATATGGTTAATGCATTACACAACGTTTGAACTAATCCATTTGATGTTTGCGATGTTCTCGCGCCGCAATGCGCGCGAGTCTTATTGTTAGTTATTATTATTTTGCAAAAACAATTGGTGTAATCGGGTTTTCTTATCACTTAACATGTTGTATGATCAATTAAACTACAAAAACTGTATATAGATATTAATCCATCAAAAATATTCAAATTTTACATTTAACAAAAAGAATCTGGTATTGGCGATTAACTATCTCTAAATAACATGTTTCTAATAGCTATAGAATATTAATCCATCGACGACGCATCGTCTTTTCAATTCCAAAACCGCCTTGGATGATGTACTAGAAAACTCTTCAGTTGTGATACCTGCAAACCCTCGGGTTGCAGCTTAGATATTTTGATGTTCTATAAAATTTTGAACTTTTGTAACATCTTTTTTAAAGAATCCGGTTGTTTTAAACGTGTTTTAACTTGCCCGTCACTCATTTCAAAATACAACATTGTGACATGCTTTTTATCTACGTAAATGGACCTACCGTAAAGCTTGACCGACATGCTTATTTTGTCCACGTTTCAGTGTAAATTCCGTTCGAATAACTTATGATAAATGTAAAATTGACAAGATAATTCGACCACACCAACGATTTAAGTAAAACATAAAAAATTACAACTGTAAAATAAGAAAAGTAAATAATTTAATATGAAATAAAACGAACAACATAAAAACATTAATATTTTATATAAAAATATGTTAACTAATTAGTTGAGAAAACTTTAAAGATATCTAAAAATACAATAGTGATAATAAATAAATAAATAAATAAAAAGAAAGAAAACAGAAAAAAGTAAAAGAAACCAAAGAGAAGAACTTGACTAAGTTACAAATTATGTTTTTTTTTTGAATTACGACTTTCATTAAATAAAGACTAGCAAGAAGCTAAAAAAACTATCTGTCGGTATTACAAATCAACACACCAATCTTTCCGCGAAAGATTCTTAACTGAGGACCTATTTTTGATACAAAGGTACGCTAATGATTTTATACCTTCCACTGCTTTAGCCACGGTTGCCTTCTTTTCGGCTAAAACTACTTTCTTTCTCTCCTTCTAGACACACCAGCTAGCGGTAAGAACAATCCCATGTATCACCTACTTTTTGCGAGATTTCATATTAGGATCCTTATGGACCAAACGTAGATCTCGAACTTCAAACGATATATAGCAGGTATACGGCACCAAGTGCTCACTCCTTGCCAAACCAGGATGCAAATTGGCACGACGTTAATAAATGATCTATTGTTTTTGCACTATCTCAACATAACTATATAATCCATTATCCATTTGAACGTATCTTTGAAGCAAAACATCAACAGAACAGTTGGAATCCTCTTTTTCTCTGTTCGCCACATAAAAATATTGATCTTTTTAGGAAACCAATTGTTCTACTGTACCACAAATGAGGCTGTTGTAACAACTGAGTTTGACAATGTCTTTTTCATAGATGCCACCGAAAACCTTCAATCGAGTCTGGGACCCATAACCAACCGATGGTCATACTTCTAATCAATTTCACACATTCCTCCAATTCAGATAACTCGACTTGATCCAAAATTACCTTTTTCCATCTTCACTTCCAATTCACCATATCTTCCAATCTTTCCATACATTCTTGAATCAAAACTGTTGTATTTTTTTCAATATGAAACCAGTTTGGGAACAGAACACTTAGAGGTTGATTAGTCACCCAAGGATCCCCCAAAAACATATATTATATATCACACCCTACTTCTCCTCTTATAAGATCAGATATTTTCATATTATAATTTTTAGACATGAATCTACGTGATTTTAAAAATTATCTCTTTAATAAATAAGTTACAGATTATATCATTTGAACACAACGGCATTTTTCTTTAAATTAACATTAATTGGTTTAAAGGACATAATGCTTGCAAAATATTTCTAAAAGAAAATCCAGTATAATTGTTAAAGTCAAAAGACATATTATACAATTTGGTATATAATATGGTATATAATAAAGGATGATATTTGTAATTTACTAAAAGATAGTATAGCAGATCCAGTATGCAAAAGTCAAACGACATATTATACAATTTAGTATATAATTAAAGAACGATATCTGTAATTTACGAAAAGAAATAGTATAATATAGTCATGCATATTGTCATTGATGATTACCATTTCGTGATTAGATACTAAGGATTCTTAAAAGAAAATAAAGTTATAACAGTCATTGATGATTATCATTTCGTGACTAGATATTAAGGATTCTTAAAGAAAATAAAGTTATAACAGTCATTGATGATTATCATTTCGTGATTAGATATTAAGGATTCTTAAATAAATTAAAAAAATAAAGTTATAACGAAATTTTTTATTGCGGTTAGGCTAGCTAAATAACAATAGCCCTAAAACTAAGTTTAGAGTCAAAAGACATACTATATACAACTTAATGCCGATCTTAGTAATTTACTAAACAAATAGTCATGCATACTGTCATTGATGACCATCATTTCATGATTAGATATTAAGGATTTATATATATATATATATATATATATATATATATATATATATATATATATATATATATATATATATATAAATATAAAACTATAACAGAATTTTTAATTGCGGTAAGGCTAGCTAAATAACAATAGCTCTATAAAACTAAGTTTAAATTGTCTAAATTTTATGATAATTTCGTGATAAAATGTGGAGGATTCTTATATAAATTGAAAATATAAAATATCAGAGAATTTTTAGTCATGTTAAGGCTAACTAAATAACAAAGAATTCCAAGACTCTCACTCAATTTTTACAATATTTTGCTCTATGTTTAACCCACAAATAACAAAATGCCTTAACATTGTCAAAAATTCTCTAGAACGTTTGAAAAAATTGCTTCACTGCGAGTTCTACACAGCTACCAACAAGACACAAGAATAATCGTGTGAATTGCCTTCTTCCTTTTCTTGTTACCAACCATACTCTAGGTAACAAGAAACGTGGTTATTCTTCTGCCTTGTTGGTGGCTGTGAAGAGTTTACAATGAAGCAATTTTTTCAAACTTTTCAATCCAAATCGAGAGCTTTTTTTGGCGATGTTAAAGTGTTAAGTTATTTGTGGGTTAAACATAGAGAAGAATGTAATTCTTTAATGTTGTAATGTCTCACTGGGTGTTTTCGTCCAGCCCCTGCTTGTTTAGCTTTCTGCTGATGCAACAGGTGGTTTAGCTGTGTGGTAATGAAATTTGGAATAAAACATATAAATTTTAAGAAAATTTTAGAAAACATAACTTTGACAAGAGAATATCGAATATATATATATATATATAAAAGTCGTGGTTTTCCAAACTTTACCGATAGTATGGAAGAATCCCTCGCTTTATCTATATATATATATATATATATCGGAGAGATAGAAAGAAAAGACATGTAAATTACAAAAAATCTAGAAATCTCATTTCCACCATCCATTTAAAAAAAATTAAGAGTTGAGATTAGTACTGTTATACTTTTGCTTTTTAAGAAAAACTTAAAATCTACAAAAGCTGTTACACGTAACAAGTGGCAGTCTCTGAGGTTACATGTAATACGTCAGAAAAAAATGTAACATGTGGCAAAAAGAGACCCATTCATTTAGGGTTTATAGTTTTTATTAACTAATATGAGATTACTTCTTATAATTGTTCTCTCTCTATAGATATATATATATATAAATAAAATTTTCGGTGTTATTCATGTGTCTTTTCTCCTTTTTCTAATTCTCTTTATCCATATTTTCTATCACATAATAGGATGTACTATAGTGATGTTAACCTAACCTACCATTAAGGAATATATTTTTATATAAGCATTAATATTTAATGATATGCTTGATCGCTATTCCATTCTTCAGCTTATTTTTGTAATTTTGTAATATGTTCTCTTATGGAATTTTCTGACGATATGAAGTTGATTGGTATTAATTTGGTTCATTTAGGTATCGATAATTACTATAGCAAGGAAAAAAAAACAAAAAATATTATTATATGCCAAAATTGATATCAACATATGTTTTTACATCATTTGAAAAACCGAGACCGGTACCAATATTGTTCAGTTTGAATCGGATTGTTTCGTCAGAGTACTAACACTCGTATAACATGCTATATTTTGAATACAACTCCATTGTAAACAAAATTATCAAGAACAGAATAATAAAACACAACGAAGACAAATTTATAGCGTATTTAGTAAAATAATAATGAACACAAGAATAATGAACACAAGTTACTGGAGAAAGTCATATTAAACAAAAACTAAATTAGTTAAAGTCCTAAAGATATATTATAAAAGGTGAAGCTGAAAATAAATAAATAAATAATAATTATGATAATAATAACAACAGTAATAATAATAATAATAATAATAATAATAGCAGTAATAATAATATAATAGTAAAAAGATCAAGAAAAGAAAAAGAAGAAGAAGAATCAAGGAACTAAATCAGTTTATTAAATTATATATATCTACAAAGAAAAGCCACGTTTAAAGTAATTCTCTTTGATTGATTGATTTTTTTGTCTTTTGTTAGAATTTTTTTTATTTTAACTATCAACTTTTAGTATTGACACATGTATACATGCTTCTCTTTGGTTGGTTGATTTTTTTGTCTTTTATTATAATTTTATTTTTTTACCATTGACTCTCGCCTTTTAATATTGACACTTACAACCATTAACTTAATTCATGTTAATATACGTTTCGGCATAGGTTTTTCTAGAAATGAGCTGGGTTAAATACAATACGTTTCCAAAATCATTTTTATGTTTCTTAGTTGGTCTATGTTTTGAAATAATTTTTGTTCGAAAACGAGTCGGATCATATATAATACGTTTTCGTTAGACAGTATAAATTCGAGTTACTTTACATTTTAACGTCGCCGCAACGCGCCATACCATTTTTTAGTTTTAAAAAAAATATTTTTTATGTGCTTATTTTTATGTACGTATCAGTATAAATTTAAGTTGGTTTGCGTTTGAACATAAATTTCTTTCGCTTATAAGTCGGGTCAAATATTACGTTTATTTAGAAATGATTCTGGTCAAATATGATACGATTTTGTTTTTATTTTTATATACGTTTTCAACATTTTGATATAAATTTTTGTTTGAAAACGAGTCAGTTCAAATATAATATACGTTCATTAGACGATATAAATTCAGGTTACTTTATGTTTCGATCCTACCGCAAAACACCGTATCATTCTTTAACTGAAAAAAACTTTGTTTTCTTAGGTGCTTATTTTATGTGTATTTCAGCATAAATTCAAGTTGTTTACGTTTCGGCGTATTTTTTTTTGCAAATTCGTCAGATTAAATATATTACGTTTTCGTGCTTATTTTTATGTACGTTTTCAGTTGGTCTACGTTTTGACATAGATTTTATTCGAAAACGTGTCAGGTTAAATATAATAAATTTTCGGTATAAATTTAAGTTACTTTACGTTTTGATGTCGCGGCAACGCACGAGGAAATTTAATATTTATTATATATAATAGATTGTAATGTAATATCCAAATTATAATTTCTTAGGCCTAAATGTTTTTTTTTTCCAACTTATGATTACTTCATTGATTATTTCTGTATGTGTAAAATCAAAACTTTGTAGTCGTAAATGTTACTATTACATAGATAAAAAGGAATTGGATTTTTTTTAACTTAATAAATATTTTGTATTTTTTAACCTCATCCCTCAACTTTAGCTATTGATACTTACACCCCCTAAACTTTCAACATTTACACTTACACCTCCTTAACTTTTTAAAAACTTTATAAAATGTCATTTTGACTCTTCTGAGATTTTATGTACTAATTTTTATATACGTGTCAGCATAAATTCATGTTAGTTTACGATTTAACGTATTTTTTTTTCGAAAATTCGTCATGTCAAGTATAAAATGTTTTTATACTTATTTTTATGGACGTTTTAGTTGACCTACGTTGTGACGTAATTTTGTTCGAAAACGAGTCGAGTCAAATGTAATACGTTTTCATTAAACGGTATAAATTCGAGTAGCTTTACGTTTCATAAGTCGTGTTAAATATTTCTATAGACGTTGGTTTACGTTTGATGTCATTTTTTTTTTGAAAATGATTCATGTCAATTATAATATGTTTTTGTGTCTTTTTATGGATGTTTTCAATTGGTATACATTTCGACGTAAATTTTGTTCGTAAACGAATCGGATAAAGTATAGTACATTTTCATTTGACGGTAAAAATTGAGTTACTTTAAGGTTCATAAATCATGTAAAAAATAATACATTTTCGTGATTATTTTTAGTCAGTCCAATTTAATAAGAAATTACAAAAATAATCAGTAATCTCAAATACATTAAAAAAACCTCCCACAACACAAGGATTATAGTAAAATGTAGTTTTTTTTCCTGTCCTAACTTAGAATTTGAAGACGAGGATTATTTTGTAGTCTCAAATGTTATTTGAAGTTAAAAACAAAGAAGTTTATATAACATTTGCTATAAGAGCAAACGTTAAGGTGTATTAAATTTAATTCAAACTTTTTTAAATTAAGAAATGCATTAAACACATATATGGTTATTGGATTTAAATAATTGCAACTTCATTTGTTGGCCTGGAACACTCCCAACTAAGAAAATGTTTATTAACACTCCAAATTTCAACTTATTTTCTCTGGACTTCCAAACTAACTAACTGAACCCTAACCGAGTTACGTTTTTTTTGGGGGTGACGTTAATTTTAAAAAAAACTTTATGTATTCTTCAAAAACCTATCTTTCTCTCAAGACTCTTCCTCTCTCTAAACTCTTAGTTTTTTCTCTTAAAAAACCGAGAACCCCACCCCACCACCACCACCACTCATCTCACCATCATCACTACCTGTCATTAGCGCTACCACCTACGAAATCACCATCACCACCTGCAACCTCCGCGCCACCTGCGACATCCACATCATCTGTAACCTCGACAGACAAATCTAAAATTGAGCCCTGACCCTTCTTCGCAACCTACAACAGATCTGAATCCTATAAATTTTATCGCTACAAAACCTACAAACTCACAATCAAAATTGATTTCATATCTCTGTAACCCTATCGATCAAACTCGAAATCCAGTCGAAAATCATGAACATGCTTCTTGTGAAATTAGTGGTAAATCAATGATGGCGACGATGAAAGTGGTTGTGGGTGTAGATGATGGTGGTTAGAATAGGTGCAACGATGTGGTATGTTGTGGGTGTAGGTGTACGAGAATGGTTACAATGAAGGAGCAGGGTGAATGTGGTGTGGTGCGATGGTGGTTGTGGGGTTATAAATTGGTGATGAAAGGTGGTGGTGAATGGTGGGGATGGTAGTTGTGAACTATGAAGGAAGATATGGTGGTGAATGATAGGTTTTTTAGATTAATGTTTTTGACACATAAGCATGCCACCTCATAAAAAATAGGTCATATCAACAAAAAAACTAACGCGGTTAGGGTTTAGTTAATTTGATAGTGCCAGAGAAAAATAATTGAAAGTCGGGTTTTAATAAACTTTTCCTTAGTTGGTAGTGTTTCCGACCAACAAGTGAAAGTTGAGATTGTTGAAATCCAATAACCCATAAAAATAAAAAGAATTTAGTATGAAAACAAAGTCTAAATTTATTTTATAAACCTTAAAACCTGACAAACCTATATAATATTGGTGAAAAAGTTGAAAGAAAAAAACTAGTATAGTATAGTCATACATATTATAATTAGTGATGATAATTCGTGATAAGATATAAGACTATGTCTTGTTGGTGAAAAAGTTGAAAGAAAAAAACTAGTATAGTATAGTCATACATATTATAATTAGTGATGATAATTCGTGATAAGATATAAGACTATGTCTTGTGTAATAACAATCACATCTAATAACTATCAAAAAGTGTTGCCACCTCAACGCTATGCAAGCAGAGGAGCAATAACTAAATCATCCAATAACCAAGTGTTGTGGAATAACAACAAAATACAAATTAAAAAGAAAAAAGGAATAATGTGATTAGTTATTGGATTACCATCTTCTCCCATTGGCATGGCGATGGGTGCCCTTCGCCCCTATTAACTAGACGTCGTGATTTTTCAGGTGTTCACGGACTGAGGTGGAACTCTCCTTATTCCACAACGATTAGCCTAAGACTATGTGTTGTGGAATAACAATCCCACTTAAAATAAAAAAGTCACTACAAATGAAAAAAAGGAGACTAAACGAAATTCATGTTGTGGAGGTGAGCGTGAATTGTTGTTCCCTTTGCTCGAAAAGATTCAGCCCACCTCACATAGATTCAGTAAGTCTTTTTTCAGAAAACAAGTTGGGCGTCGATGCGTTGGTCTTCTCTAGACACGAGTGTCGGTCGTTTTTAGAGTCCAAACTATCGATATGCACTTTCACCTTGTGATTAACTGTAGATGTAATAGTTCTTGAAGACAATGTTCAAGATTGATTGTGCGTTGTCATGTTCTTTCCCTCCCCATTGGACAGGTTTGTAGTTTCGGTTCGTCAAACTCAATGTCTTCAAAGTCGTTAAGATTTATATGCAAATGAGCATCCGATGCGACTTGGGAGGAAGTCGTCTCGGTTAAAGATATACTTTTTTGATCTTTTAGACCGTGTCAGGCCTTCCGTCGTGACTAAATGCCACTAAATAGATTTCCTCAAAAACTACCAAATCTTTTCCATTCCAAACTCGACGCGGTATTGGGCTCTATATTAGCTATTAGCCTCAACCAAGATGTCCACATTGTTTGTTCCACTTCCTTTAAGACAGCTATTAGAAATTCGATTGTAGATCGCGTTAAAATGATCAATTCTAGTTTTAATTGCGGTCCATTTATCGTGATATTTTTTCAAGCCACGATACTCTTCACGTTTCATTGCAAAGTGGAATTCGTCATGAACCTTCTTCTAAAAATCTTTGGCCTTTTGACTATCATCTATTAAAAAGTAACATAAGTAAAAATAAATAATCGACATTTCCAAATAATCAACAATCAACATTTATTCTTTGTCACTCGACTACTTTTCATGAGTTCTTTCACTTTGCTCGGCATCTGGTTGCTATTTTATACTTTCGTTTTTGTTGACTTGTTTGTAATAGGTTCGAGTGTAAGTTTGGTTACGGGAACCATATCAAGAGTAAAATGGTAATCAAAATATGTTTCAGGTGAGTACTGGCTTGGTTCTGATGCAATACAAATTGGTTTGGTCAAAGAAGTTTGGATTGAAAAGGTCAAGTCATTTGCTTGGTGCACCGGTTGTGGGTTTGGTTATCGGTTTGCGTAATACGGGTTATTAAGGGCAGGATGCGTATTTGTGAGGAAAAAACAGATATTTTCGATCACTTGGATTCATTTTTGTTGAAGGTTTGGATGGATGGAATTTGAGTGGTTTTAGAGGTTGGAAGTGAAGATGTTAGAGATGGAGATGAACAACTTTTGTGTAAAAATGAAGATGTAAAAACCAGTAATCCGTTTAAATGTTACCATGGGTTTTTTATCCAATCCTTGATGTTTAGGTAGAGGCCCCGTGAGGGAAGAGAGACCAAAAACTTCATAGGTATCTAAGACAAAAGTTTTGGTCTTTCGATTCTAAGGCAAAAGTTTTAGGTCAATGACCGTTCTTGTAGAAGAGAAAGTATTGATGATATAAGAGTGGGAGAAGAGTATGACTTTGAATAGATAGAAATGGTTTTTGGGTGGGTGCAAGTTAGGTGTAAGTGACGTTAAGGGCCCTTTAGTTGGGGTAAGGGGTGTAAATTTTTTGGGCATCATAAACCTACTACGAATTTTACGAGCTTGAGTTTTGTCTGTACGAGTTCGGATCAGGTTCAAAAACATGTTTTGCTAAGAAGGCTATGTTTTTATCAATCCGATGGCTTAAGGTGTTGATCTATTTAACCCACTTATCTTTTCACTTATTTAACATTTATTTTATATAATAACGTAAACTATTGACTATTTGCTATGGCAAAATTTAAAACTTTAAAAACAATTTGACATAGTCTAAACAAAATTTCTTTAAAAATATTAATAAAATGTAGTTACCTAATTCTTTTCATCTTAAACAGTTGTGTGACATCCCGTATTTTCAGGTTAATGTCATTAACCCTTTCTATTATTTATTATTCGTAAAAGCATAAATTACTAGCACACAAACAAACACACGAAGTTAATTTATTAACTTTTCAAAACAAGGGACTTGTGTGCCATTACACAAAGTTATTGTGATAACTTTCTACCCAAGTTTTAAATTGGGAAATATGGGGGATTATTTGTGCATTTATCAAAGTTTAAGAAAAAATAAACTATAACACTCCCCAAAACCTAGGCCACCCCACCTCCCCTACGACTCCCTCTTTCTAGCACACACACATATACGCATTCAGATTGTCAACTTCTTCGTCTCTAGACTCGTTGCTTGCTTTCGGTAATCATCTCCTTTTGTTACATTGTGTTTATATGTATGAAACTTGTAGTTTTTAATTGTGCTTGATTCTTGATGCATGAAAACATGATGTTATATGTGTTAGGGTTTGCTAGAAAAATGTATTTTAATGATTAGATGATGATACTTGATAGTTTGTAGCTTTATGATCACGTATGCATGATAGGGGTTCGAATATGTATGATCTTGATAATGAAACTTGATGTTAAATTCGTGTATGTGATGTTATTAGGGTTTTGTTTGCTGAAAATAATGGTTATAGTGTCATAAACATGTTTTAGCTGAAAGCTGAATTCAAACAGAATCTGATCAGAATTTATAGCCAACTTATATCGGCTGTAACGTCAGTTTAAATTCATGTTTGTTTACGATTTAACGTATTTTTTTTCGAAAATTCGTCATGTCAAGTATAAAATGTTTTTAGACTTATATGGACGTTTTAGTTGGCCTACGCTGTTACGTAATTTTGTTCAAAAACGATTCGGGTCAAATGTAAATACGTTTTCATTAAACGATATAAATTCGAGTAGCTTTACGTTTCATAAGTCGTGTTAGATATTTCTATAGACGTTGGTTTACGTTTGATGTAATTTTTTTTTCGAAAATGATTCATGTCAATTATAATATGTTTTCATGTCTTTTTTATGGATGTTTTCAATTGGTATACATTTCAACATAAATTTTGTTCGTAAACGAATCGGATAAAATATAGTACGTTTTCATTTGACTGTAAAAATTGAGTTACTTTAAGGTTCATAAATCATGTAAAAAATTATACATTTTCGTGATTATTTTTAGTCAGTCCAATTTAATAAGAAATTACAAAAATAATCAGTAATCTCAAATACATTAAAAAAACCTCCCACAACACAAGGATTATAGTAAAATGTAGTTTTTTTTCCTGTCCTAACTTAGAAGACGAGGATTATTTTGTAGTCTCAAATGTTATTTGAAGTTAAAAACAAAGAAGTTTATATAACATTTGCTATAAGAGCAAAGTTAAGGTGTATTAAATTTAATTCAAACTTTTTTAAATTAAGAAATGCATTAAACACATATATGGTCATTGGATTTAAATAATTGCAACTTCATTTGTTGGCCGGGAACACTCCCAACTAAGAAAATGTTTATTAACACTCCAAATTTCAACTTATTTTCTCTGGACTTCCAAACTAACTAACTGAACCCTAGCCGAGTTACGTTTTTTTTGGGGGTGACGTTAATTTAAAAAAAAACTTTATGTATTCTTCAAAAACCTATCTTTCTCTCAAGACTCTTCCTCTCTCTAAACTCTTAGTTTTTTCTCTTAAAAAACCGAGAACCCCACCCCACCACCACCACTCATCTCACCATCATCACTACCTGTCATTAGCGCTACCACCTACGCCATCACCATCACCACCTGCAACCTCCGCACCACCTGCGACATCCACATTATCTGTAACCTCGACGGACAAATCTGGAATTGAGCCCTGACCCTTCTTCGCAACCTACAACAGATCTGAATACTATAAATTTTATCGCTACAAAACCTACAAACTCACAATCAAAATTGATTTCATATCTCTGTAACCCTATCGATCAAACTCGAAATCCAGTCGAAAATCATGAACATGCTTCTTGTGAAATTAGTGGTAAATCAATGATGGCGACGATGAAAGTGGTTGTGGGTGTAGATGATGGTGGTTAGAATAGGTGCAACAATGTGGTGGGCTGTGGTGTAGATGTACGAGAATGGTTACGTTGAAGGAGCAGGGTGAATGTGGTGTGGTGCGATGGTGGTTGTGGGGTTATACATTGGTGATGAAAGGTGGTGGTGAATGGTGGGGATGGTAGTTGTGAACTATGAAGGAAGATATGGTGGTGAATGATAGGTTTTTTAGATTAATGTTTTTGACACATAAGCATGCCACCTCATAAAAAATATGTCATATCAACAAAAAACTAACGCGGTTAGGGTTCAGTTAATTTGATAGTGCCAGAGAAAAATAATTGAAAGTCGGGTTTTAATAAACATTTCCTTAGTTGGTAGTGTTCCCGACCAACAAGTGAAAGTTGAGATTGTTGAAATCTAATAACCCATAAAAATAAAAAGAATTTAGTATGAAAACAAAGTCCAAATTTATTTTGTAAACCTTAAAACCTGACAAACCTATATAATATTGGTGAGAAAGTTGAATGAAAAAAACTAGTATAGTATAGTCATACATATTATAATTAGTGATGATAATTTGTGAAAGATATAAGACTATGTCTTGTGTAATAACAATCACATTTAATAATTAACAAAAAGTGTTGCCACCTCAATGCTATGCAAGTAGAGGAGCAATAAGTAAATCGTCCAATAACCAAGTGTTGTGGAATAACAACAAAATACAAATTAAAAAGAAAAAAAGTGTTGTGAAACAACGATCTTTAGCAACTAATATATATGTATATAAACATGAGAGCTAGACTATGAAATCATATAGAGAATAGAACATGGAGAATTCTTATTCATTCATCTAATATCATATACAAATGCCATTATATATAGGCACTCACATTAGTACAATAGTAAATAAGAGAAATGAGTTATACATGTGGAAGGTCACTACATAATGGATGCATTCATAGATAGGGGTTATACATGTGGAAAGTCACTACATAATGGATACATTCATAACACTCCCCCTTGACTTTCCACATGATGGAATACTATTCTTTAATACGCTTAATGATGTCGCCTCATTAAAAACTTTGCTAGGAAAACCTAATGGGACAAAACCTCAGCTAAGGGAAAAAGAGTGCAACGCGTATTGTTTCCCCTCAATATAATATGTATCATTTCAAGTAAAGTGCCAATCTTCTATGAAAGTTGTTGAAAAACTTTTGTAGTGAGTGATTTGTCGCTTGATGTGCAATCTATTAATGAACTTGATGTATGATCTTCATGTAAAACGTTAATTACCTCCTCTTGTAAGTAGATACCATAAGATCCATGAATGTGTTTTGTTATAATCCCTGCATTTACAAAACTAACCAAACTTGTTGATGGGTTAGTAAAATATGAACCCATACCTTTCGTACCTTAAGGGTATAGAAAATAAATGTTTTACTCATTACACTATCTCCTCGTCGTACACGAGTTAAATCTTGCCAATGAATTTAATAGTATATGTTCGTGTATAACTAGCAAGATATATTAATACAATTTGTATTGAATTATGGTACTTCATGACCAATGATCTTTGCTTCTTTGATAGAAGATGATAAAATTAATTTTTATCTATATCAAATATTTGAACATCATTAAATGTACTTACACCAAAAGCTTTGTCCATATAAAGATGTCCAACATTTTCTAGATGTATTATGATTGATGGATTATAATATAAATGTATGTCCTACGTATCAAGCCATAAATTTGCAATGTTGTATTTCAGTTGCAAATTCTTGCTTAAATGTTTGAGCTCTTTTTTTTCTCTTCGGGAGATTCAATGACATCATCAACATATATTGCAATACTTGTAAACCTCATATCGTTCTTTTAATGAAAACAAATGGACCAACTTCACCATATGTATTTCTTGTTTTCGAGCTCACTGGTGAGTCAATTATATCATATTTGACTCGACTATTTTAGTCCACACATATTCTGTCAACTTCATATAGTATGTTCTTGAGGTTTTGACATCAATGCTTCTAGCATTATCAATCCATGAGGGACTTCGTTCCATCTTATCCATATATGCATGTGCTTTCACTCTTCAGGAGTTTTGCTATATAAATTTGCCCATTTAACACATAGATATCTATATCATGTAAAAGTGTCATGAACACTTGCTTTTATCTCCAAAATCCATATTGTACCATGCATGTACACTATTTATTGAGATATCACAATCACTGGGTACATGTTTTCAATGCATGTTTATTGGTGCAGAAGAATTACATCGTTAAGATGTTTTGATTCACATTTAAAGAACTCAATTGCTTTAAGAAACTCATCAGGAGTTTAATCGTATTAAAAAATGAATCTGTATACAACGATCATATTGTTCTCGAGAACTTACTTTACATGAATTACATAATTTAAATCCTTCAAGGACTTGCATGTAAACTTTAGTATTTAAATGATACATAAAATTTATAAGACGCATATCAAGTCTCTCTTTATATTACCAGACTAATTAAATACTGGAAAGCTATTGCATCCACCACTGAAGAATACGTCTCCTCATAATTAATTATAGGTCTTTGCAAAATCCTTGTGCCATCAATTGTTGATCCACATAAAAGACTTAATTATATTAAATATATTTTACAACTATTTTTATGGACTACTGGCCCGTAAGCTTTCCATTTCAATAGAGAATTCAACTCTGCCTCATTTGCGTCGTTCCATTTTGGCCAATCATTTCTTTGTATTTATTCATAGGCAGATTTTTAATCTTGATCCTCATCATTTCATCTTTTCAAGCGCTATATATACAAAAGTATAACGCCGTCGATTTTGTTTCGATTCCATACACTTCTAGGCATGATATAATTTACTAAGAGCTATTTATTTCAGGTACCTTGATGTCTCTTCAAGAAACCTTTTTTTTACTATAACCTCGACTTGACCATCTTTTTCATTACTTGCTCCAATTTTTTGAGAAATTTTTATTTTCTTGGAATCGACTAGTCTACCATGCTTCAGGCGTGCAACAGACTCATTAATATATGGTTTGCCCTACTAGGAAAATTAACTTAATTGGAGCATTAGCAGTTGACTACGTGACTTACTTAGTCACTGTATTTAGGTCAGTTAACATGTCTGGTGATTGATTCTTTAATGTAGGTAACGAATTATCTTTTGAACTTCTTATTCACACAATTTCGTTTGAGGATCAATGATAATTCATGCATACCCATTCCTTTTTCAACTGCCATTAATCTCCTCCTAATGTTGAAAATGTTAATTTACTTAAAGTAAGATTTAACGAGCCATAAATAAATCTCTCGTTAATTGCTCTAAGTATGTAATCATAAATAGTATTTTCATCCAACATATATTCCCAACATTATTTGAGTTTCAATCTTTGTGCGTTGTGGTGGATCAAAATGTATACCGCATAATTAAAAGTTTGATGGGAAATATTTGGTTCCTGATCAAAACCAACTATAATGGGGAGAAACTATTACAACATGTTGGCTTGATGTGAAATAATGTTTACTGCATGTAAAATCACATGTGCTCAAGAATGAACTTTTGCTCTCTTGATTATTGGCTTTGCAATCAATTTGTAGACGTAGTCATCGTCTTCAACAAAAGCAATATGTGTCTTAAGCATTTAGAAAGTTCAATACTTATTCCAATAATCATTAGTAACATGGATACTAAATTCAATGTTATAACCACCATAAATATGATGATATGGAATAATATGCTTACTATCTCATTAGCTAAGCTACACACAACTTCAAGTTGTAAATTTGATGACCATTTAGACGATGCATCGATTTAAGAACACTAAATGGTATCATGTTTGGATATATACATCCTTCATTCATTCCATAATATTTTAGATTTATACCATTAATTGGCAAATAAATAATTTCCCTAAAGAGCAAACATAATATGCTATCAACTTTCAAGTTCTTTATTATATTTCACATCATCATTGACTCGGTGTGGTCTAACCGGTCATACCAATAAAGTAAATAATCATGATCCATAAACTTATTGCAATCAATTTGTAGACGTTTGATCATCGTCTTCAACAAAAGCAATATGTGTCTTAAGCATTTAGAAAGTTCAATACTTATTCCAATAATCATTAGTAACATGGATACTAAATTCAATGTTATAACCACCATAAATATGATGATATGGAATAATATGCTTGCTATCTCATTAGCTAAGCTACACACAACTTCAAGTTGTAAATTTGATGACCATTTAGACGATGCATCGATTTAAGAACACTAAATGGTATCATGTTTGGATAAATACATCCTTCATTCATTCCATAATATTTTAGATTTATACCATTAATTGGCAAATAAATAATTTCCCTTAAGAGCAAACATAATATGCTATCAACTTTCAAGTTCTTTATTATATTTCACATCATCATTGACTCGGTGTGGTCTAACTGGTCATACCAATAAAGTAAATAATCATGATCCATAAACTTATTGTTTATGATATTGTATATGTATTACTTGCACGTATGTAATACAAAACATAAGATATGAAAGAATGTATTATAACTTCAAAGTTCAAACCATCATGTTATGTAATCACTAGTTTACCACTTTTGGTGGTCAATCTCATCATGACTATCATTATAATACTGATATTCGATCTCATTATTAGCTTCACTATCTTATAATTCTGATAGTTTGATCTCTTATTAACATGATGATTGTTGCACTTCTAATGGCCAATCTCATTATTAATATGATCATGATTACAACTTTCTCAATGATGCCAATGATCAATATATATTGACTTCATGCATCAGAGTAAAACCATACAATTTTTACGGTTTTCCATTATTTTCTCGAACATATAGATATACAGTCGTTTCAAACCGTTTATACCCTTTAAATGATATTGCTAATTCAGGAGTATATTTGAGGTTTGACAAACAAAATTTGTTTTATCCGATTTCCCTTATAATTAAACTTCTCTTCGTATAACGTCAATTGAGAAGTAATTATATGTCCGAGTCATATAATATTTCTTTTATACTCGATAATGAGATACAAGGAGTATGACACTTTGGGTGTCAAATCGAAGCATATTTCTACTTTTTCATGAGAATGACAATAAACCACAACTTTGATTTAGTCGTTCTATTCGGTATTATCAATGCAAAGAAGTGATAGCATATAGAATACAAGGTATAGATAGCAACAAATCATACAATACATGACCTTATAGCATGTCATCATATAAAAACAACTTACGATGGGCCTTTATAAAATAAGAAACATTTTTATCACTAATAAGCAATCGCATATAATTTATGTAATAACTTGTTATGGTATAACCAAACATAATATCTTATATATTTTGAACACTTACTTTAAAACTTAAACATGCATCTCTTTCAAGTTCTCAGATCATTTATTACATGTATTTGAAAATTTTATTTGAAAATTGTAATACTGATGAATTACATAACATACTATTTTTTTCTTCTCAAATATAGATATTTAAACAATTGATGACATCAGATAAGCAATCTATACATTCTACATATGAAGCAATAGCAATAATCACTATTTTATACTAGCAATAGTAATAGTTAATATGCAAATAAATTGTTAAACATTATGACATGGCATAATGAATGCATTAGAGGTACCGACATCGCTAGAAAATATTTCTCTAAAAACAACTAATGATATCTAGCAATATTAATCTATTATATGAATTTCTTATATGAAAAAAATGTTATAGCATTAACCTTAGTATAAGTACCAAACGATATTTGCAAAATCATGTTATAACAACAACAACAACAACAACAACAACAACAACAACAATAATAATAATAATAATAATAATAATAATATATTGCATTATAAGTTGTATAGTTTATTTAAAACTAAATATTGATGTTTACTCACATAACTCATTTATATATAATTATGTAAAAGTCTTTTGGCATGCTATGTATTAACAATGACTAATGAAAACAATTAATTACAAAATTCATATCCATTTAAATTATAAACTATACAAAATAAAAATCTAGTACATACATCATGTATATATTACCACCAATACAAGCATATATACCTAATACAATTGCATTGTTTAGTCCATAAATATTGAGTTCGATACTTTTTAATATTGAATATTGAATTTAATTGTCTTTCATGGATTCTTAAAGCACATATAATATTCTCTAGATTGCAAATTAACTTTCTCAAATCAAAATAATTCAACAATTTTATTTACAACTTAACAAGGTTAATAAAGAAGCATAAATATATGATTATGGTGGCTCAAAGAATATGTAGATGAGAATCACTAGATTGTAAGAGTCCTAAACAACATATATTCAATTAACTAATTAAATGATAATCCACCCAATTTAGAATAATAGAAGGGATCATTTGTAAAAGAGAAAAATAAAATAAATATTTGTAATATCGTCGTCGTCAACGAAAACTATAGTTACTCAATTAATAATGAGTATTAGAAAAAAGACGAATTAGTCAATTGTAACGTCATAATTTATGATGTAACTTCTAAATCCTTATGAATACCAACATGCTAATATATATATATATATATATATATATATATATATATATATATATATATAATAACTTCTAAAAGGAAATGGAAAAATATATAGATAAGAGTTCAATCATTAGACTACATTATAGAATTTATAGTAATGATCAGTTTAAGTTTACACATGTATAGTAATAAGTGTCACCAGTAAGATTGATGTATCATCATCAAATATAATATGGATAATCATACGAAAATCATACCTTTATTAGTAGAGATGGTTGCATAAATATTGGGTTGCTTTCTCAACGTGGGAGATTGAGTTAGGTTGGAAAATAATGCACATCAAAGGCAAGGAAAAAGGGATACCAAGGGTGGCAAAACACATAGAGCACGTTCGTGCTGATGACGTGTTGTGAAACAACAGTCTATTAGCAACTAATATATATGTATATAAACATGAGAGCTAGACTATGAAATCATATAGAGAATAGAACATGGAGAATTCTTATTCATTCATCTAACATCATATACAAATGCCATTATATATAGGCACTCGCATTAGTACAATAGTAAATAAGAGAAATGAGTTATACATGTGGAAGGTCACTACACAATGGATGCATTCATAGATATGGGTTATACATGTGGAAAGTCACTACATAATGGATACACTCATAACAAAAAGGAATAATGTGATTAGTTATTGGATTCCCATCTTCCCCCATTGGCATGGCGATAGGTGCCCTTCGCCCCTATTAACTAGACAGCGTGATTTTTCAGGCGTTCACGGACTGAGGTGGAACTCTCCTTATTCCACAACGATTAGCCTAAGACTATGTGTCGTGGAATAACAATCCCACTTAAAATAAAAAAGTCACTACAAATGAAAAAAAGGAGACTAAACGAAATTCATGTTGTGGAGGTGAGCGTGAATTGTTGTTCCCTTTGCTCGAAAAGATTCAGCCCACCTCACATAGATTCAGTAAGTCTTTTTTCAGAAAACAAGTTGGGCGTCGATGCGTTGGTCTTCTCTAGACACGAGTGTCGGTCGTTTTTAGAGTCCAAACTATCGATATGCACTTTCACCTTGTGATTAACTGTAGATGTAATAGTTCTTGAAGACAATGTTCAAGATTGATTGTGCGTTGTCATGTTCTTTCCCTCCCCATTGGACAGGTTTGTGGTTTCGGTTCGTCAAACTCAATGTCTTCAAAGTCGTTAAGATTTATATGCAAATCAGCATCCGATGCGACTTGGGAGGAAGTCGTCTCGGTTAAAGATATACTTTTTTGAACTTTTAGACCGTGTCAGGCCCGCCGTCGTGACTAAAGGCCACTAAATAGATTTCCTCAAAAACTACCAAATCTTTTCCATTCCAAACTCGACGCGGTATTGGGCTCTATATTGGCTATTAGCCTCAACCAAGATGTCCACATTGTTTGTTCCACTTCCTTTAAGACAGCTATTAGAAATTCGATTATAGATCACGTTAAATGATCAATTCTAGTTTTAATTGCTGTCCATTTGTCGTGATATTTTTTTCAAGCCACGATACTCTTCTCGTTTCATTGCAAAGTGGAATTCGTCATGAACCTTCTTCTAAAAATCTTTAGCCTTTTGACTATCATCTATTAAAAAAGTAACATAAGTAAAAATAAATAATCGACATTTCCAAATAATCGACAATCAACATTTATTCTTTGTCACTCGACCACTTTTCATGAGTTCTTTCACTTTGCTCGGCATCTGGTTGCTATTTTGTACTTTCGTTTTTGTTGACTTGTTTGTAATAGGTTCGAGTGTAAGTTTGGTTATGGGAACCATATCAAGAGTAAAATGGTAATCAAAATATGTTTCAGGTGAGTGCTGGCTTGGTTCTGATGCAATACAAATTGGTTTGGTCAAAGAAGTTTGGATTGAAAAGGTTAGGTCATTTGCTTGGTGCACCGTTTGTGGTTTGGTTATCAGTTTGCGTAATACGGGTTATTAAGGGCAAGATGCGTATTTGTGAGAAACAAACAGATATCTTCGATCACTTGGATTCATTTTTGTTGAAGGTTTAGATGGATGGAATTTGAGTGGTTTTAGAGATTGGAAGTGAAGATGTTAGAGATGGAGATGAACAACTTTTGTGTAAAAATGAAGATGTAAAAACCAATAATCCGTTTAAATGTTACCATGGGTTTTTTTATCCGATCCTTGATGTTTAGGTAGAGGCCCCGTGGGGGGAGAGAGACCAAAAACTTCATAGGTATCTAAGACAAAAGTTTTGGTCTTTCGATTCTAAGGCAAAAGTTTTAGGTCAATGACCGTTCTTGTAGAAGAGAAGGTATTGATGATATAAGAGTGGGAGAAGAGTATGACTTTGAAGAGATAGAAATGGTTTTTGGGTGGGGCAAGTTAGGTGTAATGACGTTAAGGGGCCCTTTACTTGGGTAAGGGGTGTAAATTTTTTGGGCATCACAAACCTACTACGAATTTTACGACCTTGAGTTTTGTCTGTACGAGTTCGGATCAGGTTCAAAAACATGTGTTGCTAAGAAGGTTATGTTTGTATAAATCTGATGGCCTAAGGTGTTGACCTATTTAACCCACTTATATATTCTTTTCACTTATTTAACATTTATTTTATATAATAATGTAAACTATTGACTATTTGTTATGGCAAAATTTAAAACTTTAAAAACAATTTGACATAGTCTAAACAAAATTGCTTTAAAAATATTAATAATATGTAGTTACCTAATTCTTTTCATCTTAAACGGATTGTGTGACATCCCGTATTTTCAGGTTAACGTCATTAACCCTTTCTATTATTTATTATTCGTAAAAGCATAAATTACTAGCACGCAAACAAACACATGAAGTTAATTTTATTAACTTTTCAAAACAAGGGACTTGTGTGCCATTACACGAAGTTATTGTGTACCCAAGTTTTAAATTGGGAAATATGGGGGATTATTTGTGCATTTATCAAAGTTTATGAAAAAAAATATTATAACACTCCCCAAACCCTAGGCCACCCCACCTCCCCTACGACTCCCTCTCTCTAGAACACACACACATATACTCATTCAGATTGTCAACTTCTTCGTCTCTAGACTCGTTGCTTGCTTTTGATAATCATCTCCTTGTGTTATATTGTGTTTATATGTATGAAACTTGTAGTTTTTGATTGTGCTTGATTCTTGATGCATGAAAACATGATGTTACATGTGTTAGGGTTTGCTAGACAAATGTATTTTAATGATTAGATGATGATGCTTGATAGTTTGTAACTTTATGATCATGTATGCATGATAGGGTTTCGAATATGTATGATCTTGATAATGAAACTTGATGTTAAATTCGTGTATGTGATGTTATTAGGGTTTTGTTTGCTGAAAATAATGGTTATAGAGTCATAAACATGTTTTAGTTGAAAGCTGGATTCAAACAGAATCTCATCAGAATTTATAGCCAGCTTATATCGGCTGTAACATGGGCAAAACTTAACAAAAACGTGTGTTGCTTGAGTCTAAAATATAATTCTAGGAATAGCTTTCAAACCCCACTAGAATCATAATTTTCAATGTTTTTTGATATTTCAAATGAATTTTCCGTGTCAAAGGCGCAAGCTATGTTTTTGACAGAAATTGCATCCTATTATGAATACCATAATTTAGTCATTGATACGTGAAACTTTTACCGTAGGTAGTGCTAGGAGTTCTTAAAATTCTCCAACTGGAATTTCGTCAATCAGATCGATAGAGATTTTTAAATAAGTTTTACCGTAACTTGTCACCAGAAAGTGACGAATCAGAGTTATTATTTGATTTTTCATGAATTTTCTATTAACTATTAAGCTTTAAAAACTTTACATAAGGACAAGTGGACCATTTTTCATGTCACATAAATTTATTTGTAATTTTTATAGCTCGTTTAGTATTTTAATAAAATCCCCGAAAATAACTAAGTTTCAGAGTATTAAACTGGTAGTGCAGTGAATTGAATTATGTGTATCTATGTGTTTTTTGTGTTATTATACGATGTTAATACATGTTTAGCACCTACAGAATGTCGTTTAACATGTTGTATGTTATGCTATGATCATATACACGAATTCACCCGAATGAACATTTAAGTGTCAATGCGATGCATGCTATGTGTTAGATACGTGTAGGGTTACGTGTCTTGAATTAACACACACTAACAGCCTAATGGTAACCATAATAGGAAGTCGTTGACTACATCGACTCAAAATTCATTTAAGTCATACACAGCAAACAAAGTTGAGTTCTCGGCTTCTACTATTTAAATATTATAAAACACAGGGGGAGAAAACAGGTATACATTACGGTAATGTAATGCTCTAACGTTATGGTAATATAAGGTCTTTATTTAATAGAGTTTTTGTTATATCATTATGGTCATAAAGTAGCAATATCACATAAAGTCTTTGTAAATCTTAGACCGTTAGTATTGGGTGAATAGCGGGGAAATTTTGAGTAGTATTACTGGGCTCGACAAGCCCCACTCGGGCTAGTCGTGCTAGCTAGACCAGTAATGGTCAACGGGTGTAGAATTGGCCTAACTTATCGCCATGGTCAGTGATAGACCTGGCAAACAAAGGCAACAACAATCAGCTTCGGTTTCAAACTCTTTCGTGACGTAACATATGTTAGCTACCTACTAATATAACAAGAAACTGCTAAATACTATAACTTACTGTTCGGATTGAAACCTGTGAACTCACTCATCATAATTGTTGACACTTGTTCTTGCATGTTTTCTCAGGTCGCTAACGTACTCACGCTTTAGGTGCAAAACATGGATGTCAAAACATTTTTCTTGATGATGCATTATTACATTAATTACGTTGGTTTGGGCGTTTGTTTTGGCGCACACTTTACTTTATGTTTATTTACGTTTATACATTTTCGTTAACTTATTTTGGTTGTTTGGTTTAAAACATTTTTCTCATATAGAGATCGTTCTATATGACTAGTATCTTAGATCCTGGTTTGTCATTCGCGTTGCAGTCAAACCTCGCAGGTGGATTTTTGAGTGTGTGACAAATTGTGTTTGTGTCAATCCTTGAATATACGTGTCATGTTCAGATCCATATGCAGGACATGATTCTTGGGTTTGTGTCATGTAAAATTTCAGGTACTAGAGGTGGGTGGGTGGGGGGGGGGGGGGGGGGGGGGGGTTTGTGGACTTTTAAAACCTTTTTTATATGAGTATTTGCTTTTTATTATATTTTGTAGAATATAACATAGTATTGCACGTGTGAAGACATCTACCTAATAAATGAACAAAAACTACTCGTGTCATCATCGTATTTCACTGCACCTATTTTTCTGTCCAAATCGATCCGTGACTCTAAATAAAGAAATATTTTATAAATTTGAAAAGACTGATTTAATCCTATTTTAATATTATAAATTTCTTTTTTACCTACTTGTGACTTAATAAATTCTCCATTATTTATGAACCTTTTTTCCGTTAAATATAAATTGTTAACTTAGGTCATAGTTTGTAATAACTAATATTAATGAAATCAACATGATGGTTATTAATAAAAATAACAAATACAATTTATGACATACCAATAAGATTTTTTCATCTACTTTAAATAAAAGATACACAATTGTAAAATTATATTATTTAGATACATTATTATATATGATATGTACTTTAATACGTAATTTCAGTCATATGAAAAATATATATATATATATACATACGTACTTTAATACGTAATTTTAGTCATATGAAAATTTATATATATATATATATATATATTACACATGTACTTTAATACGTAGTTTCATTCATATGAAAATTATATATATATATATATATATATATATATATATATATATATAGGTTTTACATATTTTTCAGTATTTAACTCTTGTAATACACGAACTATTATGGTAATATAAGCCGATTTATGTGATAAAATCAAGTTGGCTGTGTGGACTGTCATATGGTAATACAAATACGTTTAATTATATCGTTTCTATTATATAAACTCGTATACTATATGGGTCTATAATGTAGTATTACAATAAAATATGTACATATATCAAATATAATATAATAGACTTCAAACAATGTTGAAGAAACTAAGCATCTATAATCTAGTATTATAAAAAATACATACAATAATATGCTAAATTGGTTTGCTCGGGCCATATGAGAAACATGGTTTCACTTGAACAAATTTTGCGCATTTCTCTCACGGTGTAATATTCGACGCAATAGTTGTATGATTAGGGTGGACGGGCAACTTGGGTACCCCATTCGGGTACTTTTCTTTTCATGGGAATACGGTTGCCACCCTCTCAGATAGGTTTGGTGTGTATACTTCTTGGGTTGCACTCACCGAAGAAAGGAAGATGAAGGTTGACCAATTTTTTTTAAAAGAAAATTGGTTCAGGGTATTTGAAAGGAGTGATATTACTAATTAAAGTAGTTTGGTTAAGGATAAGTTTAAAGTGATCAAATCTAATGGAGTTAAAATTTAGAGTAAAAATACTTAATACTAAGATTGTAAGATGGTACATAAAATTTTCTATTCTTAATATTTTGTGGCGGTAGAATCTCATGGAGTTAAATTTTAGAGTAAAGATACTTAATACTAAGAGTATAAGATGGTACATAAAATTCTCTATGTTTAATCATTTGTGGCTGTAGAATAAGGCAAGTTATGCGTTTGCTAACAAATTAGACACAATCTATATTATCTTTTAGATGGAACAAAGCAAAGAGAGCAATCCTCTCTATTTTCCGTGTAAGTAAACAGGAACCAACAAGTTTGCTTTTATATTAAAAAAAATTGGTTACAAACTCGTTTATTAGATTATATGTTGTGAGTTAACTAAATCTAATGTTACATAACTGTCACGTCACTGCCATATAAGAACTTGACTATTAACTAAATACATGTTAATAATGTGTTACGAATTAACTAAGCACTCAATACAAATAAATTAAAAAAAAATTAAATAAAAATGTGGCATGGGATTGTTTCCTACATCCATGGCCCCACTATCATTCCCTTTACAGAATTAACACATTAACTAAACGCCCATTCACTTCCGGCCACCATTAACTAGCTGGCATGGGTTAAAAGTCATCAAAATTCTATACGGCATAATGGTTTGCTAGTGGACCCACAACACAAAATCTTAGTCTTACACGAATTGAATTAAAAAAATATTAAATAGTTAGTAATAAAAATTTAGAAATAATAAAATGATATTTTAAAATAAGATACAAGTGAAATTAACATTTTTTTCTCAAATAAAAATTGAGTATGAAGGTTTGAAATAAGAGAAGTAAGAAAATAAATATTGAACTCACAAAGTTATGACACAAATTTATGACACGTGACACAACTACTTATCTATCAAATATTAGAACGTTGTTTCAATTCCACTTAATAACTTTCTGATATGCAACTGAATTGTTTAATAACAATCAAATAAAAAACTATTACTAGGGATGAGTACGTTAACTAGCACCAATCCCGAAAGTATCGGTACTGATCTTCATAAAATGTTGATACCGAATACTGTATCGATAAATATATTGACACGCAGTACCGGTTTTTCTATATGGTATTGGTTGGTACCCATTTTTAAAGTGGGTATATTCGCACCAATATCCTAATTAACTGAGAACTTATTTATTCCATTTTCTTTAGTAACCTCTACGCTACAAAATATTTTCAAAAATTCTTACAGCATCGATTCCTAACAACCACTACAACAATTTTTAGATGCAACTTTTCAGGCGGGGAGGACCATCGGTCAGGGCTTGATATGTTGAAGGGCATGTTATTTAAAAAAAACCCGATATGTATATGTAAAAATAAAAAAATTCAATAGGGTATACCCATACAAACACCAACATAAGCCCACTTACAAAAATAATCTTATGGTTTAGATTATATATTACCTATTGACATTAGGTTTAGACCTTTAGGGAGCTCAATACTTAATTTCGTTAAGATCTAAGGGCACGTTTTTTCAAGCTCAAACAGAATAAATGAATTCTTAGGGCCGACCTTCAACTTTAGTTCTTCATTTTCACGTAGAATGGCACTTCTTATACCTAATAACCTCTAGAACAATTCTTAAATATCAAAATAGCATTACCAAAAATACTAACTGTTAAACATTAAAATATCTCATAACAAAAGAAGGGTGATCAAAATATCTATGGAAAGTGAAAGACAACAAAATGTCCAATATGCCACAAAACAATTGTTCATCATTGTTGGTTCTGCACACAAAAAGTCAAAATATTGCACTACATTTCATTTAAGTGTTCTTTTAAGTCTTGTCAATTGTCATGCACCATCCCTTTCTCCCTTTTCCATCTTGTTTTTGTATTACATCTTCAATTTCTACATAAAAAACAAGAACCGAATAAGGTTAACACCCATTGTGTATGAAAAGAACTATCAGTCTATTTTACCTATAACAATGTCGTCATCCTTTAGTATATCGTCTGCGTCATCCACAATTGATTTTCTTGACTTTCTTACCCAAACTTGGGTGCAAATCAAAGCTTCAACTATGTTAGTTTTTTTTGAACTTCAACTATGTTAGTTGACAACCGTGTCCTATAAGCGTCTAGTACACAACAATCAATGCTAAACGTCGATTCAGATGCAACCATGGAAATTTGAATTTCAATATATCTAACAATTATAAAAACTTAATAAACAATAATAATGTATTAACTAATGATAAAAAAAACATGATAAAAGGTAAGTCAGCTTACCTCTAGCCATCTAAGATATGATAGGGAATCCAGTTGCATTTTGTTTCCACCACTTAAGTATGTGAAAATTGGATACTAAAATTCATTTTTAGCTCATCTAAGTATCTCTTTTAACTCAGAATCCATATCAACCGATTTGCTTCCTTCCTTATTAGAAACTCCATGAAGAAGTTATTGCCATCGTCACATTTAACGACATCTACATGCTTCTTGGGATGCCGAAATGTAATCAAAGTTGTCAAATCTTTCCTTGTATGTTTTAAAATAGCTCATGTAACATACTCTCAAGATCAAACAACTTCATCGATACCATCTTTTTAACATCTTATTTATTCACATGATCATCCTCGTCGGTTTAAGAGGTAATCATCTTCTTAAAACAATGTTCAACAAAATATAACTTCATGGCAGGATTCAAGATGACACCCCACAACAAAATAGTCTTTACAACTAGGGGTGATAAATTTTGACATGACCTGAACACGACACAAAACTTCTAGGTTGACTAAAACGACCCGTTTATAAAATGGATTACGTTTGGGTGGACCACATAAAATGGGTTGACTGTATAAAAAGGTTGACTTGTTAACTCATTTAAGTATTTATAATTAAAAACTTTTATAATTTTTTTTATTTATTATGCTTTTTTTGTTTTACATGGTTAGTCATAATCATGTTAATTTTATCACACCATCTTATTTACTTGGCACCACTCATATTCACCATTAAACACGCTACCGGTAATCCGCTTATAACTCGTCAACATGTATGACTTATTTAAAAAATGGATTAAACGGGCCGTGTTCGAGTTGACTCGAAAGTATGTGTGTACGGGTTAGGGTTGAAGTTATTTAAACAAAAAATAGTATGAGTCGGGTTCGAGATGCACATTTTAACCCGCTAACCTGGTATGTTTAACACCCCTAATCACAACCAACATACATAGTCTAAATAACATTTGCGTCAAGTCGTGTTGGTCAGAGTAACACAAGTGATCAAAATGACTAGTGTTGTAAACGAATCAATGAAGCCTTGTTCATGTTCATTTGTTTAGCATTAAACTTGTTCACAAAAGGTGGATCCATACAAGATAATCTTTTCTCTCTCTTTCAATTCCCCCATTTTTTTAAATGTTAACAACTCTTTCATATGACGTTTATTTGTTTAATTACACCATAAAAACGAATGCTTTTTTATCTTGACAAGGACTATACTATTGTTCTACTTTTGAAAAAAAGATCAAAAACCCAGATGCGTAAACACAATGGGCAACAAAAAGCATTATAACACAATGAACATCAAATTATAAACATTGTGTTTTAAATGAAAGGTTGGCTACATGCCTAGTTCATTGTGTTTTAAATGAAAGCTTGATTATATAGTGTTTAGCATTGTGTTTTGTAAAACACAACAAATTGTTGTGTGTTATAAAACATAATTAAAAAACACCATGAACTAAACACAATGAACTAGTGTGTGTTATAGAACAGAATTCAAAAACGCAATGAACTAAACACAATGAACTAGTGTTTTACAAAAAAAATAATAAAAAACGCAATGAACTAAACATAATGAAATACTGGAATACAGTTTCCGAAGTTTCTCTCTCTAAAAATGTGTCTTTCTCTAAAATTCCGCTTCTTTCATAACAAAGAATGATGAACATGAATGAATAGAAAAGGAGATGCGGATATATGCAATTTGCTTAGAATCACCGATTAACTTTGATTTCTTGTAACTTGATTCTTTCAACTTTTCGATTTTGATATTGGTGCAATTTGAGTTGCAATTCAACATTGATGTTGCTTCTAACACCTAGTAGTGTGTCACACCCCAACCGATGACGGAAACATCAGAGTGAGACGAAATAGATTGCTCATCACTCATAACACTATTTACGACAATAATTTAAATAAATCAAATTTCATTTCCAAAACAAATTGTCAATTACAACAAGAAGCAAATATGAAAACAACATTTCTTAATATTCTAAGTGAGTTTCTAAGCCATTCCTACCAAGTTCCATCATGATCAACATCTCTAACCTGCAACATGTTAAAAATAAAGTTCAATACAACAAGTATGGGCGAGTACACAAGTTTGTAATACATAGCATATGTATAAAAGAATTTACTCAAATCCACATGGCAATTGTATGTAAGGTAAACTAGCATGAAATACTTAATTGTCAAACCCAAGTGTCCACAAGAATGTATGTGTCCCTCGTCACACAAAGTAACGAGACTAAAGTATGAATGTAACAAGAATGAATCAGCTTTAAGACTTAACAATACCCCGACGGGCGGTGTGCTACTCCTATACCGCTATATAAGTTAAGTTGGGGCTACCTAAGTTAATGACAATAAGCATGTATGAATTTAGCATGAACCAAAGCATAACAACAAGCATGTATAAAGGATTGAGTGTATAAAGCATGTAGTGTGTATTTGTGTGTTTTTGTATGATAACATGTTGCAACCCAAAATGTTTAAAAGGAAAATGGGTCAAGTGTACTCACGGTTTTGCAAGCTTCCACTTGTTAGTCCCGCAAAGAGGTTGGAGGATGGAATGATCACCAAGTTATCCTACAAGAGGAAGAATGGTTTGGTAAGTTTTCGAAGGGTAATAGAGCATTTGGAATGGAAGGACAATAAAGTAGTATATATGGGAAAGTAATCATCTAGACTTAATACTCGTTTTTGGCACTATAATACCCATTCGGGTTGATGTGTCTTCATGGGTGGTCTACCATTAGAATCGTAACGAGAGATTAAGTACGTAGGTGATGTAACCTAGTACCATGACGGATAACCATGTGATTACCAGCAAGAGTTCGGTTAGTATAAGTGTATACATATATACGTAATAAATAAATAATAAATGACATGTAGAATCATAGAAGTCATGCATGGAGGTAGGAGGATAACCTTCCTTTTAAAACCTCTCGTATAGTATACCAATGCACAAGTCGTCACAAGGATGACAAGGATGATCATGAGTAACATAAAAGTAAAAGACAAAAGTAAACGAAAAGTGAGGTGAGGGATCAAAAGTAGGATAGCCAACTCAAGTCGAGCTTGGAAGGATACAACACTTGTGGGTAAAATCAACCAAAAAGGTTCTTACACTTGGGTTCCCAAATATGATGATGTTCCAAGTTAGTCTTCCATGGAAGACTTATGGAGACATTCTAAGGTACTCCAAGTAATAAGAAAGAAAGAGAGAAAATAGAGGGAGATGTGAGTTAGAACTCACTTGATTTAGAGAGAAGAGCTCTTTGAGCCTTTAGAGGAGAGAAGAGAGAAATGAGGTGTGAGTTGAAGTGAAATGGGATAGGGTATTTATAGGTAAAGTTTGGGAGGATGGTAGTTGAGGGTAATTAATGTTAGAAACACAAACTTGACCAATCAACAAGCTTTAAACGAGTTTTCCCGGATCGCGCCTCTTTCGCGGGCCGCGAGAGAGTAGAAGGATCTCGGTCGCAGGCCGCGAGATGTCTGGCGGGCCGCGAGAGTGGAGGATTGGGTCGGTCGCGGGGCGCGAGGGAGGGTATTCCAGAATGTTCTTTGTTTTTATCACTTTTAGCCCTTAAACTTAGTTTTATAACGGTTTTTGCATGTTTTTAAGCATATAATGAATATAATTTTCGAACGCATGAATCTTGCACGTATATAAGTAGTAAGCATGAATTAAACGATTGAATGTATAAACAAGCATGTATCAAGTATGACCTTTATTACGATTCAAGTCTCAGATTTCAAGATTAGGAAAGGAAGTACGAATACAAGTTTCAAAAAAATAGAAATACAACAATACTTTCTAAATAAGGAAAGTATGATAAAGCGAGGCGTTACATAGTGTATTTTTGTCAGAAATAAGGAGCATGATGTAATTTTGTTGAATAAACTCATCAGAAGAACCAATATAATCACTATTGGAAGTTAATCCTTAAACATATAAATTGAAAGATGAAGGGCTAAAGTGAATGTTTTGATTTAGTTTGTTTTCAAGAAGGTTTCTAATTCTAAGTTTGTAGGTTATAATTATGGTAGGACTAGAATTAATATTAGGATTAGTTTGAATGTTTATCTAATATTTGAATGTCTAGAAGATAGAAGTTTGAGTTTGAGTAGGATTAGTATAGTTAATTTAGTATAAATAGATGGTTAAGGTTATGTATTTTAGTAAAGTCAAGAATCATAATAAAAGAAAGAGTCGATCTTGGTTGAGATTAAATTTTGTGTTCGTGTTATTGGGCCTAATTGCCAACAATTGGTATCAGAGCTTAGGCTCTCCAACCATGGTATGAAGTTTTGCGAAGGAAGTAGCTGATTCAAAAAAGGTTTTTTCCGAATCAAGAAGGTGACTGGTTAAAGTAGGTAGTCAAGAAGGTAGTAGGAAAGAAGGTAAATCAAGAACGATCTTTGGAAGGAAGGTTGCTAGGTTCATTTCTTGAAGGTAGGTAAAGAAGGTTGAAAGTAGAAGGTAAAAAAATGTTGAAGATAAAGAAGGTAGAAGGCAAATGAAGGTTAAAGATAGAAGGTAAAGAAGGTAGAAAAAAAAGAACGTGAAAGGCAGTTAAGAGCCAGTTCTTAAAGGAAGAAAGAAGGTAGTCAAGAGCCAGATCCTGAAGAATGTAGGATAGAAGGTAAGAAGGCAAAAATCAATCTGATTTTTATCGGGTTATAGCAGGATCGAGAGAACTCTTTTTCAAGTTAAAACAAGAAAGTATTTGAAGGAATTCAAGCAAGAAAGGTAGCAAGTCAACAACAAGAAAGTAAGAAAGCATGAAGAACAAGAATGAAGCAAGATCGATCAAGACCTGTGAGTTTCGATCGGGAATAAGAGCAAGAGAAGTATGGTCGGGTTTTAGGATTAAGGGGGAATGTTGGAAGTTAATCCTAAAATATATAAATTGAAAGATGAAGGGCTAAAGTGAATGTTTGATTTAATTTGTTTGCAAGAAGGTTTCTAATTCCAAGTTTGTAGGGTTATAATTATGGTAGGACTAGAATTAATATTAGGATTAGTTTGCATGTTTATCTAATATTTGAATGTCTAGAAGATAGAAGTTTGAGTTTGAGTAGGATTAGTATAGTTATTTTAGTATAAATAGATGGTTAGGGTTATGTATTTTAGTAGAGTCAAGAATTAAATAAAAGAAAAAGTTGATCTTGGTTGAGATTAAATTTTGTGTTCGTATTCTTGGGCCTGATTGCCAAGAATCACTCGTTTGAAGTTTATGTGAATTGTAGTGGTTGTTTATAGTTTTAACCCTAATGGGGTTTTTTTGTGTGGTATTGTTGTTAGTGGTGGACCAAAGTTTTCGTTCCTGTTATTTTTCTACTTTGCCACGTGTTAAGATGTCTTCTTAGGCTTTCTACAATGATCAAACTTTTTATTTAATTCTTGGCCCCTAAAATAAAATCACAAATTAGACATAATAAGCATAAGTATAATTATCACAAAATAATGTATTAAAAATTTAAGTTTCTAATGATTGAATATATACTAAACAAAACAAATGACCATGAATGGACATAAACGAACATATTATTAAACGTTTACGAATGAAATTGAACGAACATGACCTTTGTTCGTGTTTTTTTTCATTTAACTAAACGAACGAATTGAAATTATTTGTTCATTTGAACAAACACAAATAAACTTTTCACCTAACGATCCACGTATGATTTGCTGAACGTCATTTCTTTTAAAGCTCTAACTCAAGACCCTTTTGGTGACCTCCCTTAATTATCATATTCCAAGTAAATATGATAATTCTTACTTTATTCCATTAACCTCAACCAATCGCCGACTTATTAATGGAGACATCGCGATTGGCACTATAAAGCTAATGCAATCACTATGTGGAGAGAATCCACACATATTTGATTACCTTCTTGTGGGTGAGAGAGAAACATAAGAGAGAACTGGAAATGGGGGAGGAACTGAATCATGAAACACATCACTCAACAACAAAGAAAGGTGGCTTAATCACCATGCCTTTCATTATAGGTATGTAATGTTGAATCTTGAGTCACAAAAGTTTTAATTATAATTACAACTTATTTCACACTTTCACGGCATGGGTTTCTTGAATCTTGAAAAATTGCAGCAAATGAGGCATTTGAGAAGGTGGCAAGCTATGGTTTGGTGCCAAACATGATTTTGTATTTGATGAGTGATTATAATGTTGGTGTAGTTAAAGGCACAAACATAATATTCCTGTGGACAGCAGCTACTAATTTTGCACCAATTTTTGGGGCATTTCTCTCTGATTCGTATTGAGGCCGCTTTCTCACCATTGGTTTGGGTTCACTCCTTTCCTTTCTGGTAATAGGGGTTGGATTTTTTGGTCATTAAATAAAAATTTATATTATTCAAAATTAGATGAAATGGTTCAAAACCTTTCTAATTAATAATCTGTACTAAATTAATTTACAATTTGCATATATAAACTTTTTTGAAGGAAAAGATAAACTAAACCTATGTACTTAACACAGATTAGAGTAAATGTGGCTCAAGAGTATGTTAATTTTTAATTTGATGATATATAAAACTACATCTAGATTAATTTTATATATATATATATAGAGAGAGAGAGGTAAAATTATTCTACAAAGTCTCTTAAAAATGAGAAAAATACAAAAACACAATGAATCCCAGAATATAACACATGTCATGGGGAAAAAATGAGTCGTCATAAACACACAATGAGGTAAATATAGAAAAGACCTAATGCTAATTAAAAAGACGCAATGATCCAAAAAAATTCTAAAATCCACAAGTTAAAAATTCAAAAGTGAAAACCTAAATCTCATAACATAGAGTTCAATGAGACGGTTACAATGCCGTTTGAATGAGTTCAATCAGAGTCCGTTTGATACCCTTCTTACGACTTTCTATTTTTAGGAGACTATAAATTTGATCCTAGCCCTATAACTAAAAAAGTATGTGTGTGTATGTGTATATAGAAAACGCATTAAACGTATCAATTTAAAACACAATGAAATTTATTCTATAGATGAAATTTAAAATAGCATGCCAAGAAAGTGATGTAGTGTGTTTTAAATTTCATGCTAAAAATTTAAAACATATTGTCTATATACAAGGGAGGGATCATGAGAAAATTCCTCTTAAGGAAAACACTCGAAAAGTCAAAAAAAGAAAAACTTAAAAAAACACCAAATTATTTTTTTAAAACATTCTTTAGCTGCACATCTAGTATTTTTAAGATACAAAAACAAAAAAAAACTAAAAAAAATAATATTATACATCTGCAACACTATGAAAAACCTAAACTCTCCAACCCCACCCCTAAAAACCTAAAAACTAAACCCTAAACTTAACCCCTCCCCCCGTACAAACTAAACCGAAACCTAAACCCCTTATCGACCTAACACAAAAAGCTAAACTAAACCAAAAACCTAAACTCTAAGGATAAGTAGTACTGCACATGTGTAATACTATTGAAAAAAGTACAACATATTAAATCTTTTTTTATGTTGAAAAAATATGCTTGAATATACTCGAACGAAAGATTCAAAACTTTTGCGATCTTATGGTACAATTTTAAAAAAATAATAACATACGAAGAACATTGAAATATTTTAAAAGTTATATATATGTGCCTAATAATACAATGCCGAAAAATATAATACAACGTCGAGCAAAAAAGACGCAATAAGTCGCAAAAAGAACACAATAACACAAAAAGGATATAATTTTTATGATTTCTTATTATTAGCAGACTTTGTATTTAATTCTAACCTATAATCTTTTTAAGTATAGATCCCTTTTTAAATTTGTGAGGGAAGGTTTAGTAACACCCACATTTATTGATTCGATGATAAACACCAAGTTTGAAATGGATTAAAAATAACTCCTAAAATCGAGAACCTACTCAGAAATTTCAAAATTTTGGTGTAGCAATGGTACAGGCAAATAAGAACTTTGGTCTTTGGGTATATTTTGTCCGGTAAATAATAAAAATTGACACTTGCTTATCTGATTTATTAAAGTTTTATAATCAAAAATATTTGGTGAGGTGGTAAAGGTTTTGTGCCATTTGACGGGAGAGATCATGGTTTAATTCTTGATAAGGGGTAAATTTGATGTAATTTAGAAGTAGAGATTATGTAACCTTCGCCCATTGACATATAATTTTTTTTATATCATTTCAGGGTATGTCCTTCTTGTGGTTAACAACAATGGTTCCACAACTGAAGCCAACCCCTTGCAACCAATTAGCAGAAAACCTGCAAACCACCCACAAGTTTTCAAATGGCTTTCTTGATTGTCGCCTTTATGTTCATCTCTTTGTGAGCCGGGGGTGTTAAACCATGTTCATTAGCATTTGGTGCCGAACAAATTGACAATAAAAAAAATCCCAACAATTGGAGGACAATGGAAAGCTTCTTTGGCTGGTATTACGCCTCCGCCATGATCGCGATCCTCTTTGCATATACTGTCATTGTTTACATTCAAGATAATGATGGATGGAAGGTCGGTTTTGGTGTTCCCCCAATTTTTGCGTTGTTAGCTACCATTATGTTCTTTCTAGCTTCTCCTCTTTATGTTAAGATGAAAGTTGAGAAAAGCATATTCACAAGCTTTGCACAAGTTATTGTTGTTGCTTATAAGAACCGTAAGATTGTTGATGGACCTTCAAACCAGTGGCATTATCATCATAAAGATAAGGATTCAGATACCGTGCTCACCAAGAAACTCAGGTAAATGTTTCACTAATTTCAGTTTAATCATCATCACTTTCTGAGTTGATGCAAGATTGCTTAACGGGGACTGAAATAAAGCAAGGGGCTTTGTGCCTCCATTGCCCCTAAATTCTAGAAGAAAAAAAAATATGTGGCTAATTTGGGCTTTAGGGCTGTTGAGGATGGGGTTTATGGTTTATAACTATGCATATACATGATATGTTGATCATAAGATAGAAAACAAAATTTTATTCTTTTAATGAAAAAGATTCTGTTCATATTATCTGTTTTGGACCCCAAAAAGGTTGAACCGAGTTTATGGATTTTGGTTTTGAAAGAGTAATTAATTTGCAGGTTTCTAAACAAAGCTTGCATAATTCAGGATCCAAAAGACATAACACCAGACGGAGTTGCTTTGAATCCATGGCGTCTGTGCACAATCGAGCAAGTGACAGAACTAAAATCGCTAATCCAAGTTATACCATTGTGGTCATCTGGGCTACTGATGTGCATAAACATAAGCCAACCAACATTTCCAGTAATCCAAGCAAATACCATGGACCGACATTTGGGTTCAGCACACTTCCAAATTCCAGCAGCTTCTTTCTCATTATTCGTCGTAATTATGATAGTATTATGGGTCTTTGTATATGATCGCATAATGATCCCCTCTGTCTCAAAAATTACAAAAAAAACCATTTTATCTGGAAGTTAAACTAAGAATCGGTATTGGCATTGCAATTTCCACACTAGCCATGGCTGTTTCAGCCATTGTTGAACATGTTCGACGAAGAAAAGCAATTGAACAAGGGTTTAGAGACAACGCACACGCAGTTGTCAACATGTCGGCAATGTGGCTTGTTCCACAATATTGCTTACACGGGTTATCAGAGGCTTTCACTATAATTGGGCTAAACGAGTTTTATTATTCCGAATTACCCAAAACTATATCTAGCATTGCAGCATCACTTTTCTTGCTCGGCTTGGCTGTGGCTAACTTGTTGGCTAGTGCTATACTAAACATGATTGAAAAGTTAACTAGAGGAAGTGGGAAAGAAGGATGGATTGCTACAAATATTAACCAGGGACACTATGATCGGTACTATTGGGTTTTTGTGGTGATTAGTTGCATCAACTTGTTCTATTTTGCTTTTTGTTGCTGGGCCTACGACCCTTGTGTAAATGAGAAGGTGAAGAACGAGCGTATCCAAGAGCCGAATGAAGATATATGAAGCGGAGTGTTTTGACGTGCCTCTACATATGTGATATAAGTTCTTGATCATAGAGTAAGATATGTTCGGTATAAGTAAAGATCAAATAAGGAAGTGTGAATTGCGGTTTTCATCCGTGTAATCTGGCCATAATTGCAACTTTCTACCCCTTTTAATTTTTTCTCGCCAAAGAGACATTGTGGTTTCAGTTCTTGTCGTTTCAATGCAGCTCACTAAATCTACATAAAGATTAAGTAGGTATTTATAGAGAGGATAGCGGGCTATATGATATTATAGTATCAATGGCCTTCGATACAAATACAAGGTATTGATCGATTGTAAACCCGTATGAGCTGGTTAACTTGTTAATCCCACGAGAAACTAACATATCATCCCGTTTTATTTTACTCTTAAAGGGTAAAGTACCATTTCATTAATACGTTTATTTTCTTTAAAATATTTCCCCATCTTTTTTTGAATATCCATAACTTTTTTATATAATTTTGTTCTTTTTTCTATAAAAATTACACCATTGAATAGAGAACTTTTTTGCCAGTCATGCTATAATATAGTAAGAAAAATTAAACGACTCTTATTCATTTATCTAGATTGAATTTCTCATTTACATTTCTATAATTTTGCTAAAAATCATATTTATTATTTAAATTTTATTTGTTCTTAAAGAACCTGCTACGTGACATTTCATATTTTTATCTCTATTTCTAAATATATATTTCTATTTTTATCTCTATTTCTAAATATACATTTCTATCTCTTAAAGAACCTTCTACGTGACATTTCATGAGGAATTAATAGTAATTTACTAAATAAGAGAATAGAAACTCCATGTTAATTATGAGATGGAATATCGTATTACTTTTATTATTAGTACTGGGTTGAGATGGGAGATAAGATGTGAATGCTCTTGCATTTATATCATCTTCTTTTCTGTAATCACTCTTCCTCTCTCTCTCTAAAAAAACTACTCATGTATCAATATAAAGTATTAATCTTTATTTATAATATGATATGATATGACATGATGAATGAGTGATTGTTATGATTTTTTACAAGTAAATTAAAAAAAAATTTTGCTCTCGGGTTTGAGGTGTGATAAATAGTTTTCAGTTCACTATCACAATCCAAAGATGGATGGATGGTTGTTGCAGTTTTCCTATTTTTGTTTACAAGTTTTAAATAAACACACAAATTTCTAAAAAACACAAATTATAAAATCAAATCGTACTTTCAAATTTGATATGAAAGTTATTAAAAATATTAACAGACATTTATTTTTTTCTTTTTGAATAAGCATGGCAACTACATGTGATACGACCAAAGATAAATCAAGAAAACAACTATGTGTGTTTTGAATAAGCATTGCATATTTAACAAAACATATGTTAACATACTTGAGCTTAATATTACTTTAAATAACTAAACGTACAAGAAAACCACCACTATCAATCTAAAGATTTAGTTCTTAGACCAAACAAATCAACTGTCTTTAAACTACCATCAAAATCGATTTCATAAAACGCTATTAAAACTTCAATAACCTCTCAAAAACTTAATTTCAACATCTGGTGAGCTTATCTCAGCAGGATTCTTGTTGATCAATCATTACATATTAGCCTTCAATGTATCTTCTTCTTCATGGATGTCATCAAAATGGTGAGCTAAGAGCTTCACAACCTCCTTTTGGAGATCCTCTATATCTTACCTTTTATTCTTGAGGGACCAACATATGAATTGTTTCGGGTGGATTCGTGCTTTGACCTTTTACTCTGGCAACCCCTGGTTCATCAATCTTCTTCTTCTTGAATGTTGGTTTAGTGACATTAATGTAGGAGCGTACACTTGCTGGGTCATTATATATCTCGAACATTGAACAATATTTTTGCGGTTTCTTTTGGCCTAGCAGTTATATTTTGCCCGTTGGTGAAAGTCATTTCCTACATTACAATCATATGTAATCATATCATCTGTAAATTAGAAAATTGGCTCAAATAAAAAAAAAAAGTCATATATACCGGTTGTGGTTAATTTCCTTAATCTCCCATTATAAATTTCAATTTTAGATGCTATAGAAAAAAATCAAGAACTTAAAAACTATACCTAAATCAAATAGCATAAAAGGACCATACTTTTAATCCTATGGAAGCACTTATCATACACTTTATACTGAACTATTCAGGCTTACCACAAATTTTGTGAAACAACGAGAATTTGCAGACCAAAATGAAAAATGCTACCAATATGGAAAAATTCATACGCACCAAATAGAAATGTTAATGAAGTGACTTGCTTTTCTTTGTTGCAATCAATCCATATTGAAAATAATTGTAAATTAATAGTCCACACAGACAACCTAATCGATCGACCTGTCACACAATAGTCGCTACGAACCTCAAAAATATCGAACAAAATTAAAGACGAAAACATGATGTCGGTCCAAGATGATAATTGTTTATGCCCGATCAACTTATAGAAACAAAATGAGTTACATATGGTTATAGTATCAACTTGAAGATCTTTGTAACAATCACATATTAATTAAAAGGCAAATCGGATTTAAATAATCTCAACTTTCTCAATTTGACCGATAATAATCCCAACTCATTTATTTGCCAATAATAATCCGAACCGGTCCACTTTTGCTGATAATAGTCCGCCATTATAAATAGCTTAACGGAGTTAAGTTTATTTATGAATTACAAACCGATGTTTTAGGGATTTTGACCAAAACGATGATTTTTGTTAATTGGAAATTTAAACACCCAAATTAAAGCACTGTTTTTGTTCATCGTTTGGGGCAGTATTTCGAGATAAATTTTACATCAATCAACTCGTATCCTCATTGTAATAAAAAACCCTAAAACATCGGTTATTTATAACGCAGACTATTATCGACCAAAAGTGGACCAGTTCGGATATTATCAGCAAATAACTGAGTTGTATTTATTATCGGCCAATTGAGAAAGTTGAGATTATTTAAATCCAATTTCTCTAATTAAAAAAATCTTAGCGAAGTCAAATTGATTTCAAACAAGGCGAGGGACATTTCTGAATTGATAAAGATTATAATTTGTAATCACAATTTTTTTGACGTTAATGATGAACACAAACAAGCAAGGACACATTCATGACACAACCAGACCAATGTTGACAATCCAACATTTGTGACTGTAATTAAACCCTAAAACACAAAAAGGCAAGTTAGAGATAGGATGATCTGAGAAGTTTATTGTACGGCACAATTTTTTTGTTCAGGTCTACTACTACTTAGGATGATCAATGACAAATTTTTAGTGTGCGTACCCAAGAAGATTCTAGTTTAGATCGACAGATACCTAGGATAATCAAGGGTGGATGTATAATATTAAATGAGCCTACCCAAGAGATTTATTGTACACCGTTGACTTAAGATGATAAACGATGGATAAAATATGCATGCACATTGCGTAAAAGACTACTTTAATAAACTTTAAGAGACACTAAAACATTATGTGTCATCAGTAACACATCAAGTAACAATAAAGTGCATTCATTGCTTGCAAAATCAAGAACCCGAATGCATGCATCATGTTTAATCTAATGTATGTAAAGGACAATTAACATGTATGATATTCATCTAAAAAAACTATACACGCACTGTGAGTGTGAATTGTTACAATAACAAAAAAATTGTAATCCAAATTTTACAAAATTATATAGATACACATCATCTAGGTCACTTAAAACAAATTTTAAAATTATCCTACATAAAATTACAAATCTCGCACAATACATGTACCTGAAAAACAAACTCCATTGTTGTCTGTTGTATCTACTGAATATAAAGATTTACCAAAACTATATTTACAAAATAAAGAAACAAGTTAACTTCATTAAAACAAAATGAATCACACTTAAAGTTTTAGTTTATACAACTTAGATCTTTCTCTTCATCGAATATATAATCACATATATCTGAACATAAAAAATCTAATGGGATAAAAAGAGACATCTTATTACTATGATGAAGAGATGGTACAATAAAATTAAACTTGTCATAAATTCGATTGTTGAAACTAATGGAAACCCTAAAAGAAAAGTTGTGCACATGTCGTCATTGATTAGTTCCGTAACAACGAAACCAAGTGCGGAAGCTTGAGCTTTGATCGTGTTTGGTTCTTCATAACGCTTGATCATCGTCCATGAATGCTTCCGATATCCTTAAACTATAAATTTGTAATTAGTTAGTATTATCATGAATAAGAGGAAAATACAACATAACTAATTAAAAAAATTTCAAATAAAAAAAAATTAAAATCATAGGTGGCATAGGCGACGGCATTAAGCCGCATTGGCGACGCCATGTCTATAATAGCGTTGGAATGAAATTGCCGTCAGCGACGACCTCTTCTGCAGCAGTTTTGCTGTTGTGTTATTTAACTTGTCCGTTCGACCCGTTTCAAGTCCCGAACATTTAAAACACAACCTTTGACTTATGGTGACATGTTCGTAAAACACCATTATTCAACAGTTGCTAACCGTAGGCTACAGCTGGCCACCGTAGCTTAAGGTGGCTACCGTAAGAATTTTCCGTTTTTATTACGAAAACTTTCGTAACTTATTACATTTTTGTTGTTTCCTATGAAACTAGTTTTTAAATGTCCGTAAGATGTTTTCTTACATAATCAACCCGAAATCCAAATCCCGGATTCTTGATTCTTATGAATTACGCACCCATTCCCGGTTTGTGCATATATCCATTTTGACCCGTTAAGAGATTTAAGCACTTAAGCTTAAATCTCACTTCACCTTACCTTACTTCTCATTTCCATACTAAGACACCTATTTAATTTTTCACCACAACTATACTTTTGGTGATTTGCTTATAGAAAATGATATATTTTCAAATTCAACCCTTTCGGTTTGACAATCTACGAAAAAGTGCAATTATGAGGCATTAAATCAAAACGGCTTATGCCATTTACTATTACACTACCGTAAGGGTTTACTTTCTTATAAAACTCATTTTTAAACTACCCTAAAAGGGTTGTTTGGTCGATTTATCATTTAAGGGTGTTTTGGTCAAATTCTAGTCCTTTTTACGACGAAGGACAATTAAATGCATATTTTGACCAAACAAGCATCTTTAACTCATATTCTATTAAATTTTCACTATATCCCTAAGAACGAAATGTCAAAATTTAAGTTACTAGATATACCTCTCTTTAGGTAATCCAATATTCATTCATAACTCGTTTAACTCTCTTCGGATCTTAAATTCCTCAATGAGAGTTTGACCCATTACACGTACCTGACTCGAGTCATGGCATTGACCCGTTTAAATACCTTGCACTATTAATTACTAGTTAATAGCGACGCAAACCATACGCTATTTCCCCGTGAACACAAAACTCGATAAGCGTTCATTAGATATTATTGTCAAATGGTGATGACCACACCATTTGACCCATTTGGTCTGAATGACCATTTTATCATTATGAGATGGTATTTATTTACTATCTCACCATTTAATCCATTTCGGTTTACGCCTTATGCTTATATTTCTTAATTCATTCAACCCATTACGGTTTATGCCATAGAATGCCCTTATTTTAGAGTTTAATATATATTCGTCAAGCTCGTGACTGAATTACCATCTTACCCCTTCTTATTTCTTATGGTTTACACCATAAGGTAACTTTTCAAAATTTCTTTTTTATTTGTTATTACATGACTATATTACTATTTTACCCCTTTTACCATCAATTATTGTTTAATACAATATTCACTTGTTCCGACCCGTATCAATTTGTGTCGGAACCTTTATTTCGAAATCTCGTTCCGAATACCAAATCACTTATTTTAGTCAAATACATAATTAAATTTACTATTTTAAGGATGTAAGCGTTACTTACCTTGCATCTGATTATGCATTTTTCCCGCGTACTTGATTCGTTTGACCCGCTTTCTCCCAAGCTTCCACCTAGCTTGTCAAGCGTCAAACTATCATTCATCATTCGCAGATGATTAGATTAGTTATTTTCTATTACGACTATCCCATTTTTACGTATTTTATATCAAAATTACATCTGATCCTATTATAGACCGGTTTGACTTTTAAAAGTCAAATGTCTATTAACATATGTAAATGCGTAAATAGGTTCAACGAACTCATTTAGGCTTTTATCAATTACCGGCATGCGATATGTTTAAGTTACCTTCTCAGCAAAATTCCCAACCAAATTCATGTCATTTCTTTCAATTGTTAACATCAAGTTAACTTAACTTTTGATTATCAATGTCTATTTATCCATTCATTGTACTAGAACTAAGTGTTTTCATCTTTATGTAACAACTCATTTTCATCATATTATTAGACATTCATCCGAATACCTAATATAATCAAGTTCTACATGCAAACTAGTACACAACATGATCTTATACACTCATTAACATTAACTTAACATCTATTTCATTATTTCGTACAAAACCAGTCCATAGCAAGTATGAATATGTACTCAAACTCATAAATTGTTCAAGTATCTTCCTACTATTATCATGCATGATGATTCTAAACATATATATATCATCAACTTCATCATATTATCAAAACCCACTTCAATATCTACTTGTAAATCACCTACAAGTAATCATACCTCAAATATTTCATAATTTCTTGATATCTAACAAAATTAAGCATACATAACACTCAATTTCTCCTTTGGATCATAATCCAAAAATCTAATTGCAAGTATTCTACTTGTCTCAAGTTATGATTTTCACCAATCTAAGTTTTGAGACATACCTTATGATCCATCGTTTAGGTGATTGTTTATATGCGTTCATACATTCTGAGTTCGATTCATCCTTCAATTTGATGATTTAAGAAGAACAAGGGTTTACCCTTTTGTCTTGCTCCTGGGCGCTACACACACACACACCCCTTTTATGTGTGTGGTGTTTTGTTTTTATTTTTATTATATATATTCAAGTTTCAAGTTTTTCCCCTTTTGGTCCCTCATGTTTGAGGTTTTATTTATTAAGAGCTATACCTCATTGTTTTATTGCTATTTCCATGTACTAACTAGGTTAATTTATTCCTAGTTATTTTGTTTACGGGTTCACTCTTACCACTAACGGTCTTTTACCCGCTTTTTAATAGTAACGTGGTTTGATTACCAAACCCGTTTTTGTGATGTTACAAGTTGTTTGGTTTCTAAAAGATTCGATGGATATGGGTGTGTTTGGATAATCTTACAACTGGTCAATGTAAAGCGTATACCATGTTGATGTTAAAGTGGTATATGCGAAGCGTATACATCAGTCACAGCATGTAAAGCGTACACATCAGCCGCATAGTTAACGACTAAATATAATACATCAGCTAATGTAAACGAATAACTAAAACGATTCAAATGACTAATGACGTGTACGCTGTAACGTTTTAGCTGATGTTATAACTTAACGATGTGTACGCTGCATGCACATTTATGTAACGTTTCAAACGACTAACGGTGATTGATGTTGTGCGTGCTTATAACTTGTTTGATGTTGTCAGTTAACGGTGTGTATGCTACTTATAAGGTTTTTTGAGCGAAAATCGGCAAAAAACTGCAGATTTAATTCCGCGAAAAAACGCCAAAAAGCAGTAGGATTTTTTCAGCATAAATTATCGGTTCTTTTAGCAAGAAAACCCAAAAATGTAGGTTTTTATTAGCAAAAATAAAAGTAAAAAAAAAGTGCTGGTTCGTTCAGCGAAAAAAGCTTTTTAGCAATAACACACCAAGAATGCTGGTTTTTATCAGCAAAAAAAGGTCAAAAAATTGCAGGTTCTTTCAGCAAAAAAGGCCTAAAAAACTGCAGGTTTTTCAGCACTGCGGCGTACTAGCTTTTTCTCCGGGTTTTATTGACCGGTCTTTTGAATCGGTCTAAAAAAACCGGTTATTCATAACCAGTTTATAATTCAGCGTGCAGGCGATGTTGCAGCGTGTGAAGCCGATGCTGCAGCGTGCGCAGCCGGCATGAAGAATGTTGTTTTTATGACTTTAATGTTGTTCTTCTTTTAAAGACATTAATGTAGAAGTAAGTGCAACCTGAAAAACTCACGTCTTACGTTTTACACCATTATTAGACCACATGTTGCCCCTATATTGGGTGATGCGCCACATTATTCAGCCTTGCGCTACATATTTGTTTAGCTAGATGCTACATCTTGTAACCTTTATGGGCATGATCTTTATACAACTAGACGCCATATTGTCATTCGGAAAAGAGACACATTAGTAGTTGGTCGTGCGCCACATATATATATTGGCAACGCGTTAGGTTATTGGGCCACTACTTCATCATTGTTTGGATATTCACCATTTAGCCGTACACGCTACATTTTATGCGATTGTGCACTCCAAAACTTATTTGGCCACGCATCACATTTTCTGCAGCAGACTATGAACCGTGTTGATAGGATATTTGTACTCCCCACATCACTTGGCCTACAACTATAGGGCTTGGTACGCCATACACTATTTCGTGGTTGAAACAAATCCACGACAAAACTAAACTAGCATATTTAATAAATTCCAATAAGTATTCCACATGCTATGTGACAGGAAAAACAATTATTCGGATATGTATTGTCCACGCCGATAGACCCTATATTATTTTATACGTTTCAACATAACGTCGTGAACTCAATTTGAGAATTTATTTAAACAGCTTATATTTTCTTAAAAGTATGTTTTCTTTATTTCAACGCCACCTTTACATGTGGTTAAGAGAATCTTTAAAAGCCAATAGTTTTATTTTTTGTGAATTATGAAATAAAACATCATGCAACAATGAACAATGGTTGTCGAATGTCGTGGTGTTTGTGATGACGACACCATAGCGGTCGTTCTTCAGGAGTATTATCCACTCACTTTTACTATACTATTGGGTTAAAGTGATAATAGACAACCCACATGCCATAGGCGATGAGGATTAATCACACGAGGTAATTTAAACAAATGTGCTACCAACATTACTTGGTCACTCAAATGAGTATCCCAATCGCGAATGCGCAGGTGGAAAAGTGTATGATAATTCAAACAAATTCATTCACACTAAGCACATAAAACACTTTATGATTTTGGGCAAGTGTCTTACACGCCATAGCGCGACATCGAGGATCACTTGTTAAAATTTAAGCAAACATTCCACACACAATTGTGAGACAGGGAATATGTTCGATCACTTACAAAAAGTATTCCACGCCAAAATGCGCGATAGGAAACGTACGTAGTAACTTTAACAAAAGGGTTCATTCACGCCAAGCGCGTAAAGGATACTCGGTTATTCAAGTGTTCATTAACGCCACACGCGTTATAAAGCACCTTCTTATTTCAACAAGTGTTCATATAAACATTTGTAACCGCAACTTACCATCACATTTAAACTGCGTAATGCGGTAAAGTACAACATGACAATACTACACGTAATATAGTTAATATGAACAACTACGAATTTACAAAAGTATCAGTCACAAAATACAACGCTAAGAGTGGGTATCTTGGTAATAGATGCACATAACCACTAATGAAAAACCAAGTACTTGTTCCAAAATTATAGAAACATTGGGGGAAACATAAATAACGCTCTAAACACCCTTCCGGGATCACTGAGAACAACAAGCACTTTTGCAGGGGTGTATTGCACATCATCTTCTCCGGCAACAACGTTGATAGCCATACTCGGGTCATTAGTAACAACGACTAGTGGCCGCTTTGCCAGCCAGCACGCCCTCAGCGCTTGCCCCTCACGGTTTTTAAAACACGTCGTGATGCTGAAGGTATCCAACCCTTATAATGAAGCCTTTGTTCCCCTTCACAACCGATGCAGGATATCACAATCCACCCCCTTAGAGGGTCCAACATCCTCGCAGGACTTGACACCACCGGTCCAACCCTTGCTATGATACCATCTGTAACAACCCAGCGTAACCGAAACATGATATTGTCTACTTTGGCAGCCAACACACCCTCAGCGCCTGCCCCTCACGGTTTTTAAAACGCGTCATAATGGTGAAGATATCCAGCCCCTTATAATGAATCCTTTGTTCCCCTTCACAATTGATGCGGGATATCACAATCACCCCCCCTTAGAGGGTCCAGCGTCCTCGCAGGACCTGACACCACCTGTCCGGCCCTGGCTATGATACCATCTGTAACAGCCCAATGTAACCACATCATTATATTGTCCGCTTTGGCAGCCAGCACACCCTCAGCGCCTGCCCCTCACTGTTTTTAAAACGCGTCATGATGGTAGGGTATCCAGCCCCTTATAATGAAGCCTTTGTTCCCCTTCACAACCGATGCGGGATATCACAATTCACCCCCTTAGAGGGTCCAACGTCCTCGCAGGACCTGGCACCACCGGTCCGGCCCTAGCTCTGATACCAAACTGTCACACCTTCAAATTTCCATGTGCGGAGTTTTACCGCGAGAGGTGCGACCGACCAGGATCTAGCCACTAATCATGTCAAACTAATAGTAAATAATATAGAACACCAATGTCATGTCCAACATGGATATTGTAATTCAAATTTAACGATTCAAACAAAGTACTGTCCAGCGGAAGCGAATGCATTGTTTTAACATAACCAAAAGTATAGTATTTTCAAAATGCAAAATATCAAATAGTTGCCACTAACACGCCCATGACACTTCAAACCACTCAGACTGCAAGTTCCCATGCATGAAGTACCTAACGACCTGCAAGCATGCGACAAGTGTATTAGCAAAAAGCTAGCGAGTTAACAGTTTTATTTAACGTAAAACAGGTAAATGATTATTTTAAAGACATGTTATGAATTATAAACTCGATATCGATGTGACTGTTATGTTTGTTGGTCCCTCATCAATGTCTATCAGCATTGATCAAAATGTTTAAAGTCCTTAGTTCACGCCCGGCTCCCAATATGGTGTGAGGTTTGTCAAGCCTAATAACGCTATCAACTAATACCCGTTGCCTCTCAGGTAACTAGTTCGACAGTAAGTATGGATTTTCATGATAGAGTTTAAGTTAATTAACTAATATCGAATTTAGACTACAACATTTAAAAAAATTATTCCTCCAAGGAATAGTAGTTTGTCCCCCCGGGACGCATGCCTATAAAAGAGTAGTGAACTCACCTTTGAATGCTCGGGTTAAGGAATGAAAAGAAATACGTGAGGTGGAACCGGTCAATCACGTCCTAACATGATTACTGTTTAAGAGTTAGTGTGTGTGCTCACGCGGAAACACGAATCCTACACGTATCTAGCACGTAGCACATTAAATCATACAATACTAATTATCATGCATGCATCTATCACGACATCACTTAGCGACAACACAAGTGTCACAGAAGATTTAAACTACTCTTCAATAAAAATTCAACCATATAATGTATTTTCGAACAGTATTCGGAGTGTTATCCGGAATAGTTCGTGCACATGAAACTTCCCAAAAAATTACAGGACGTGTCAATCAGGGCATCGACTATTGTGTAAAAATTTGGTGACCAAACTCCTTACGGATTTTCCATGAAAAATCTTGCGCCAAGCAGTGATCAGATTCATCGTATCCTGACCCTGTTTGCTGAACTATTATTTAAAAATCCACGTTTATTCTTTCTACGAAATTCTAGTTGGAGATTTTTGGAATCACCTGGAAGTACTTACAGTAAAAATTTCAGACCATAACTCAATTCCTACATTGAGTTATAACTCTCGTAATGGGCTGCAAATTCTGACGAAAAACGCAGCCTAAACCTTTGATGCGAAATAAATCATTTAAAATATCAAACGACATTGAAAAAAATGCGATTCCAGTTGGGTTTGAAAGGTATTTCATGGAAGTTAATCATGGACTCAAGAAACATTGTTTTTAATAAGATTTGGCCCCGTTACAACCGTTTAAATTCGGCTGTAATAGTTGCACAGATTCTATTTTCATTACCCGATCATCCCAACCGAACAACTAACGCGTCCAACAACCCGTAACGTTTATTTACAGTAGATTATAATCATCATACGCCATTTACACCATTAAATCAGCAAGATTCAATCCAAAAACAAAACCCTCGTTATCTGTATAAGCCTACGCATGTCTAACGGTAAAAACGACGTCATGCGGGATTCTCATGTATCATATTCCTCAAGTTAATATATAATCAACATAATCATTAATTATATAACTAAACACAACCATGAATCACGATAGAGATAAAAACGCAGCCTAGTATATGTAGAATTAAACATCAAAACACATATAACACTTACCGAATGAAGAAAGATGCGAGAGAGAGAGAGAGCTAGCACGAGGGAGGGAGAGAGATTGCGAGGGGGGTCACTTCCTGCTGCCGTAACTTGATGGAGAAGGGAGTGGGTGCTAGGGTTTTTGGTGTTGAAGAGTTATGTTACCATCATGCATACATACGTAATGTAACTGCACCATGATGTTGTCCGCTTTGGCAGTCAGCACGCCCTCAGCCTCTGCCCCTCACGGTTTTTAAAACGCGTCATAATGGTGAAGGTATCCAGCCCCTTATAATGAAGCCTTTTCCCCCCTCACAACCGGTGCGTGATATCAAAATTCACCCCCTAGAGGGTCTAGTGTCCTTGCAGGACCTGGCACCACCGGTCCGGCCCTAGCTCTGATAACATCTGTACCAGCCCAGCGTAACCGCACCATGATATTGTCCGCTTTCGCAGCAAGCACTCACTCAACGCCTGCCCCTCACGGTTTTAAAACGTGTCATGATGGTGAAGGTATCCAGCCCCTTATAATGTAGCCTTTGTTCCCCTTCACAACCGATGCGGGATATCACAATTTATCTCTCTCGTGTCTCCCTCTCTCTATCTCTCTCTCTCCACCTACACCACCATATGCTAGCATAACCATCATATTTAACAACTAATAGTCTTTGCCACCTCGTTGGAAAATGCCACATCGGGTCGTTCTGCAGTGGATATCTGGTTGAACAATAGACTGAGTCCTCTTTGCTTTGAATCTGAGTTTCATTTTCAAAATTATATAATAACATTAATCTCCAAAAGGAGTTTAATTTTGAGGTTTTCATAACCTTTTTCATGTTTGCCAAAATAATTGTGTAAATTGTTAATTAAATTATGTAACAACTAGAAAATATCTAGATTTATCTATAACATGAATATGAGATAAATACAAATAGATTTGGAGAGGGTTCAATCCCCATCAAAAGCCTAACCCGAAATAGATTCGACAACAACAGCATCTTCTCAGGCTACCAAATAGATCTACATATGTTTGGTAGTAGGGGTGGATGGTAGTTGCAAAGGGAGGCGGCATTGGAGTTAGTGTTTGCAGTGGAGGCGGTGATCGGATGGTGAAGACAGCTTGTGAAGACGACGGTGATTGGATGTGTAAGATTAAATATATTATTTATAATATTTAATCATGTAGCCATTATAATCATTTATATTATATTAGATCAAAATATATTAATTCTATAACATAATTAGTTGGTAATTATTGATGGACCATATTACCCTTATTAACTAACTAGGGTTTCCTTCTGGGTGTATATAAGGAGATGATTAGAGAGGTTTAGGGTTAGACTCTTGCAACACATCACTAAAGCCGCCCACTTCTCTCTCCATAACCTAAACCGAATTCATCCCTAGTTCGGTTCTTACCATCATAATCTTACACCCTAAGGAGGAACCAGATCATATTGACAAATATGTCAAACCCCATGGCTGCGTCTCTGACTGGATTCTCTGCTGGCCTGTCTACCGTCACATGTATTTTATACATGTTTTCCATTATGTTTAAACAGAACTGATCAACATGTGGTATCAGAGCATATGTTGATAAATCAGTTCTGTTATGTATCCATTATTCTGTTATTAAAATCTGGAAAACATAAATTTTGAACATGATTATTGCTATGAAATCACATAACTTGTGAATTAATAATTCGGATCTGATGTTTTAATGGCTAATTACTGTTCCGAAATCAAATGGTTATTTTTGCTGTTCCGAAATCATTATAATGAACTCAAAACTCCCAGATTTCGGAGTCCAGAATTAAGTTTATGTTTTAGGGTTCATCACTTGTTCTTATGAAATTCGAAAAAGTACTATATTTTGGAGTTAAATGCGGATTATTAAGTGTTTTCCCAGTTTTGATCTATTTTTATTAACAAAATTTTAGAAATCTGTTATAAGATAAACATATATTATTTTCGAAATATTTCGATATATTTAGATCAGCATTAAAATAGGAAAACTGATCCCACAATCTCTAAAATTTCGAATTTCAAAACTTATCACAACTAACTGCAATTATTAGAGAATTTTGAAGTATTGCAGGATAAATTTGGGACTAACATGAGTCTTATCCGAAATGACTAACTCGGACTAACTTGGGGTCATCCGAGATGACCATTTCGGACTAACTTGAATCTTATCCGAGATGCCCATCTCGGACTAACTTGGGGCTCATCCGAGATGCCCATTTCGGACTAACTTGGGGCTCATCCGAGATGACCATTTCGGACTAACTTGAATCTTATCCGAGATGCCCATCTCGGACTAACTTGGGGCTCATCCGAGATGCCTATCTCGGACTAATCCGGAACTCATCCAAAATGCCTATCTCGGACTAATCCGGAACTCATCCGAGATGTCTATCTCGGACTAATCCGAGTTTCATCCGAAATCCAAGATTTTATCCGAAATCTCGGACTAATCCGCGCTAACAGGGAGTTTGCTATTAAATAAATGGTTTTGTAAATACTTAATTAATTATAATAAGATAACTTTTTACAAAACCAAATAGCTTAACTTGAATGGGCTTCTGATGTATCACTTCTGCCCAAAGGTGATTGATGCATCTATTTATTGTTCAAGTATTACAAAAGCTATGTTAATTGTGCATTATATACGTGAATGTGTTAACTTTGGCTAAAACTGATCTAATTCATTCATGTCTAGCATACTTAAGAAGTGCATAATTAAAGTGGTTGTCTCATTTATGGCCAAAGCTGATTTGTCACAATTACTTTGCACACATACTTAGGTGATTACACTTCTGGACAAAGCTGATTTGTCTTCATTTAAGTAGAATTTTTAACTAAGTCTATTATTTTGATGTTAGTAATATACAATATCACAGCTTCATAATTAAAATAGTCATTACTTATGCCTGCCTTAGAATAACTTGCCCTTAGATCACATTAAGACTTCTTTTCTTAGTATCATAATTTGCTCATATTATTTCCACTATCAACGCCCAATTGCAGGATTCCACCATTGACTAGTGATAACTTTACTGCATGGAAAGACTCTCTCATGCTTACTCTTGCTTTACTGGATTTCGACTACGCTCTAAGAGAGAATAAGCCTGAAGACCTGATCCTCATATAAACCAAACACAAAAAAATTGCCCCGTTATCAACTTCACCTTCATATTACATAACACACCCCTCACTATACTCTCCTCTCAGTGACAAAAATGGAACTAGCAAGATTGTCCTAGATCACTCAATGCAAATGTGTAAATGTGCGACAATAAACTTGGATAATAATCAAATCTTTACCTACAAATTATATAACATGCTTGTGAATCAGAAGGACTTTTGGGTTGTAACAAGGCTATGTGTAAGGGTGAAATTGGTGGGAAATATTCATGTAGCTCGTTTAATCGACCTGATTTATTATTACAATCAACATAAATAACTAACTCTAACTTTACAACTAACTTCATCTTCTTCTTTTTTTTCTTCTTTTCCCTCTCTCTTTTTTTTTTCAAACACAATACAATATTGCATCAAGATACCAACTATCACATTACCACTATTGAAAGACAAATACAATCATAACAATATCAAACTATCTAAACCGGGTCGATTAAATAGGCTTGGGAGACAACTGAATGGTTAAAAGCTCAAATTGGGCTACTAATGTCCAAACCCCCGTCCCGCTCACTACCAAGCTCATATATGTAACTTATGAGGTCCAACCCTCCAAACCCACACTCAACATAAATCCAGACGAGGCTACCTAAATGCCCTCATCGTATTCATAAGCATGTAAACTTAGGTTTGACAAGTATCTATAATCCAAGTTCTATTAACACAATATACACATCGCCACTCAATCAAAAAGCAATTAATCTCTAGAATACATCTATGTGGCTCAATCCTCGCCAAGAATGGAATAAAAAGGAATCCCGATGTGTTATATATATTATGGTAGTACTTTCAAACTTTGGCAACTGTTTGGTTCGATTCACAAAAATTTTTTTTAAATCCCAGAATTTTCCCCCCATCCCCACACTTGGGATACATTGTCCCCAATGTATGGATTTGGAGGAATGATCACTCATTTACTCCCAATATCACCCTTTTTCAAAACCTTTCTTCATTTACTCCCAATATCACCTTTTATAAAAACATGAAAACTCAACCACAAGCCTCAAACCCAACATTACTATCAAACCTAATACACCCCCTTCCTTCCCAACCTTAAACAAAATGCAACAAAATAAAGCTACAATACTGTACAAAGGAATGACCTGATCAGTAATAGCGTGGCTGAGGAAGCCCGAAGATAGAAGTCATCATCTCCGAGAACTCGTTGAATGCGAACGCGTCGCTTCCATTTCCTCCTTCTTCTTGTTGCCCGGAGCTCGGTTGCTGCTGCTGCTGCCCATACCGTGGATCCACCCATTGAGAGTGATGCATTGGCGGTGTTGGACAAGAAACACTACCGTCATAGGGTGGTAAAGTCGAGTAATCAACTGGTGGAGGGTCTACAACCACCGGAAACCCTGCATGCCAATCATCATGCATCCTCCGGTTCTGATCATCCAAATATCGGTTATTGATTTCCTGCTCAAAGGCGTAAGCATGAGTACGGTTCAAGGATTCTTGCCTATCAAAATTGTGCCTCAATGCACGTTCCATGCTTGCGCCCATGAATGTCTGATGATAAAAAATGTCCGCTCGGCCCCACTCCAGCTATCGAACACAGAAGGCCTTTGACTCTCGATTACTTCTTGCATTGTACCTTCGTGAGCCTAATTCGGCTCATATGGATATCTCGAAAAGTCAAAGAAACCTCCGGTTGGAATACTACTCGAACCCCCTTGCTCAACATTCATTGGGGCAACATGTGGGTCATCCATGTAGTCCTCATCCCCACTTGGGCCCTCTTCCTCGCTTTCCGGCTCATCCTCTTCACCCGGTCGAAGTGGCCACGCGTCAGCCTTCAGAACTCGCCATCGCTGTCCCTCACTTTTCAATTTATGATACCTCTCAGACTCCATATTTCCACCCAGCCCCCAACTGCCGAGTGTCAAAACGGCTTGAACCTTTTATAGGATCCCTTATCATTTGCACCGATTACCCCATACATTTTCAAGAGAGCAGTGATGAGGCGGTAATGCGGAATGATTTTCCGCTGATTGCTGTTCCTACTGATCCATACATTGTTCATAACCAGAAGAGTGGCATGCTGAATTATTCAACGACCAGATTAACCGGTTGGCACAAAGAAAAGAGGCATTTATTTGTGAAAAAGAGGTGAGGGAAGCAGATTTTGGTCCGTTTGGGATTACGGATAAATTCCGGGCATTAGGATGGGAGGCGGCTCTGAAGTGTTACGATTATGAAGGCACCAATTTGTATGACACTGAAATTCAGGAGTGGATGGCCACTCTTAAGTGTTGTCGTTGTCTCATGCAAATTTAATCCAAATACTGCTACTAGCTAGCGGTAAGTAGGTATCGAACATAGGGAATAGTGGAACTTGTGCTATTGAACGGTTATGCTACTTAAACTAATTACCTAATTTGCAAGAAATTAATTTCAAATTTTGGTTGATAGTTGTATATTTTAACTACTAAAGATTCAAAAATGATTTGTTAACAGATTAATAAGGAAGCGACCATCTTGGGTTTCCGGTTCAAAACGCATGTGTTTCAATTCAACTAGAAAGAGTCACATAGACATGACTCGTGTTTGATTAACTATTTGTGATAAAAGGGAACCATATACTCGGATTATAATGCGAGGTCGTTACCTGATGACCAATTGATTAATACCCACCCCGTTAACCTTGCCGTGATATCTATATTGTCAACGACACCAAGAACGTACGAAATAGGTAAGGACTAAATATCAATCAACAATTTACAAATAATCAATCAACATCATGATAACCATAACATAGCAATTATTCTAGAAATCAAGAACTCAAACACAATTTTCAACAAACCTTCACCCAAGTTGATCACCAAGAATTCTAGCCTCTCATGTTCTCACAATCAAACATACGTCATATGGATCAATAACACCAAAATAATGTTTAGAAATTGTCTTGAATCACCAAGAACACTCAAAATCGCCCCTTTTTGCTCTGCAACTCGTCACCAATTATTGGATATGTGAAAAGACTCCATAATTCGAATTAAATGGAGCAGTTACAACTTTCGCGTAGCTCACCACCGTAAGCTACGGTGCCCACCGTAGCTTACGGTGGGCAATTTTTTTCTTACGGTGGTAAGGCACTGTCTTACGGTGGCAATTAAGGGTAGACTCCATCGTAAGCTATGGTGGGCACCATAGCTTACAGTGGCAAGCAAAATTTTCCCATTTTGCCCTTCTTCAATCTCTCAAGTCCAAAGCCTCAATTAGCCACTTGCACTTCCCCGAAAAAGCACGTTAAAGTTCCCTCATTATGCTCTTCAGTACCTGCAAAGCCATACGCACCATAGACATCAAATCGTAACAATTAATCGTTTAAAGCGTGGAATATTGTCATTTTATCGCACTTACGGGTCGTCCAAAAGACCACCCGTCAAGACCTTACTCCTCAGAGTACCGCTGCTGAGCAGCTGGCTCATGAAAAATGGACTAGGTGTAACCGCTTGTCTCTCATGTTCATGAAGCAGTCCATAAGCAATGCAATTCGAGGAGCCATTCTTGATTCTGAAGATGCTAAAACCTACTTGGCTTCTGTGGAGGAGCAGTTCAAGGGAACGTCTAAAGCACACGCTAGTACTTTTATCCTCAAACTGGTGACTACTAAGTATGATGGGAGGAGTGGCATCCGTGAACACATCATGATGATGAACGACATGGCCCATAAGCTCAAGGGATTAGACATGGCGATTAGTGATGGTTTTCTTGTTCACTTCATCATGACTTCGCTTCCTTCATCCTATGAAGCATTCAAGATCAATTACAACACTCAGAAAGAGAAATGGTCGATGAGTGAGCTGATCGCTATGTGCGTGCAGGAGGAGGAGCGTATGAAGATGGATCGAACTACTGATGTTGCACACTTTACTACCTCCAGCTCTAAGAAGAGGAAGAACACTTATCCAAGGAGGGATGTTTCTAAAGTCCAAAAGCCTAATCCTAGTGCAAATGCGCCTCCCAGCTCTAAGAACTCCTTAGGCAAACCCTACTGCAAGTTTTGTAAAAAGACAGGAAATAAGCAAAAGGAATGCCCTGACTTATGGAGTGGCTAGCTAAGAAAGGTAACGATTTTTTTTATGATACTTGAGTCCTATAATATAAATGTTCCAGCTAATTCTTGGTGGTTTGATTCTGGTGCTATGAGTCATGTCACTAACTCTACTCAGGGATTCGTTACAACCCGGAGGCTGGGAAGAAACCAAAGAACACTTAAAGTGGGGGATGATAGAGAATTAGAAGTGAGGGCCATTGGAACTTTACAATTTTTTATGAAAACTGGTTTATGCATTAAACTTTATGATACATTATATGTTCCTGAGGTAACTCGGAACCTTGTATCAGGACCAAAGTTAGACATAGACGGTTTTGATATTACTCATGGTCATCGCAAACTCTCTATTCTCTACGATTCCGTGGTTTATGGTTCCGACATTCTGGATGGTGGTCTCTATAGTTTAGAAATAGATGATGACTTTTCCAAATCTTTGTTCTCATGTAATATTAATGAATCACTCACAAAGATGAAACAAAATCGAGACTTAGAGACTTCATCCATGTTGTGGCATCAACGTTTAGGCCACATCTCAAGAGAACGATTAGATCGACTCGTAAAGGATGAAGTCTTACCTCCTCTCGATTTTACTGATTTTGGAACATGTGTCAAATGTCTTAAAGGTAAAATGACATTAGCAAATAAGAAAGGTGCCACTAGGAGCTTTAATTTATTAGAACTCATTCATACTGACATTAGTGATCCTTACCAAATCACTGGCATAACAGGACAAACTTCATTTATCACTTTCAATGATGATTATTCTCGTTACATGTACTTGTACCTAATTAAGGAAAAGTCTGAATCTTAAAACTTTTAAAGATTATAAAACTGAAGTTGAAAAACAACTAGATCGTAAAATTAAAGTTGTGAGATCAGATAGAGGCGGTGATTTATTATGGAAGACATACTGATGTGGGTTAAGCTCCTGGTCCATTTTATGAGTTTTGTAAGGGCCAGGGGATTATAAACCAATACACCATGCTAGGTACACCTCAGCAGAATGGTGTCGTTGAACGAAGAAGAAATCGTACCCTTATGAACATGGTGCGTAGTATGTTAGCCAACACTAATTTACCATTATTCCTCTGGACTTAAGCATTAAAAGCAGCTGTTCAAATACTCAATAGAGTTCCTTCTAACTCTGTCCCTAAAAATCCTTATGAACTTTGGACAGGAAGGAAACCGAGTGTTAAATATATGAAAGTATAGGGCTGCATTGCTGAAGCGAAACTTTACAATCCTTTCCTAAAGAAACTTGACCCTAAAACAGTTACCTGCTTCTTTATCGGGTATCCTGATCACTCAAAGGGTTATTGTTTCTATTGTCCTTCCCATGTCACCCGTATTGTTAAAACCAAGCGTGCCGCGTTCCTGGAGGATTTTAAGGTCAGTGGGAGCAGAATCAACCCTTACGAAGAATTGCAAGAAGTACAAGACGCGGGGGGGGGGGGGGGGAGATTCGTCGCTTACCATTACTCCGTTTACTCCTCTTGTACCCAATGCAACAACTGCACCTGAAGCTACTACACCAACCCCAAATTTACCTCCATAACAAGAACCCATTATACCTCATAACGAAGGCACATCAAACGCTCAAAACCAAGACACCGCTGAACCCGATAACCAACTCAGGAGGTCATCCAGGCACATAAGGCCTACTAATTGGATGATTATGTTACCTACCTGACTGAAATTGATGCCGGAAAGCTCAATGATCCTATCTCTTATAATGAAGCCATTAGCAATGATCAGTCTTCTGAATGGAATAAAGCAATGAATAATGAGCTTGAATTCATGAAGAAAAATGACGTTTGAGATTTGGTAGAATTAACCAACGGTGTCAAACCAGTAGGATGTAAATGGGTATTCAAACAAAACTAGATCCGAATGGGAACTTTGAACGCTATAAAGCGAGATTGGTTGCAAAGGGCTACACTCAGAAAGAGGGAATTGATTATCAAGAGACGTTTTCACCCGTTTCTCGTAAAGATTCATTAAGGATCGTGATGGCCCTAGTAGCTCATTTTGATTTAAAGCTGTATCAGATGGATGTTAAAACCGGTTTCCTTAACGGAGACTTAGACGAAGATGTTTACATGAAACAACCTGAAGGCTTTAAACCTGAAGGTCAGGAGCATCTAGTCTGTAAGTTGAAGAAATCCATTTACGGGTTAAAACAAGCATCACGTCAATGGTACCTTAAGTTTGATGAAGTCATGAAGAGGCAAGGTTTTATAAAGAATCAAGTGGATCAATCCACCTACCTCAAGATGAGTGGGAGCAACTTTACTATACTTGTCCTTTACGTAGATGATATTCTATTGGCAAGTAATAGTTTAGACATGTTGCATGAGTCGAAGTGGTTACTCTCGCATAACTTCGACATGAAGGATCTCAGAGATGCTTCTTACGTCATTGGCATCGAAATTCACCGAGACAGACATAAAGGGATCTTAGGATTGTCTCAAAAGGCTTACATATATCGTGTCCTTACGCGTTATAACATGCAACAGTGCAAACCCTCAATCGCTCCAGTAGTTAAAGGAGATGTTTTCGGTTCATTCCAATGTCCGACAACAGAGGTTGAAAAGGAGCAGGTGAGCCAGATACTATACGCATTAGTAGTCGGGAGCCTAATGTATGCTCAAGTCTATACTCGCCCAGATATCGCTTATATTGCTGGAATGCTAGGCTGTTATCAGACTAATACTGGCCTAGATCACTGGAAAGCAACTAAGAAAGTACTTAGATATTTGCAAGGGACGAAAGACTATAAAATGACGTATAGAAGAAGTGATCATTTAGAAGTGGTAGGCTATTCTGATTCTGACTTTGCCAAATGCAAAGATGACAAGAAATCCACTTAGGGCTATATCTTTATGTTAGCAGGCGGACCTATCTCAGGGAAGAGTCATAAACAATAGTTAACTTCAACTTCCACAATGATGGCATATTCCTGTTTATAACGCAACCTGTCATGGATGTTGCTTAGAAATCTGATCACTGGACTCAAAATTGTTAATTCTATTTCTAGACCATTGAAGCTGTACTGTGATAACTCAGCTGCTGTTAGTTTCTCGAACACTAACAGTTCGACTGGAGCTGGTTTATATCTTGATACAAAATACTTGTTTGTACGTGAACGAGTTGAGGAAAATAATCTTTGTATTGAGTATATTAGTACTAAAAATATGCTTGTGGATCCGATGACTAAAGGTCTCCCACCTAGAGTTTTCGAAGAACATGTTTCGAATATGGGATTTACTAAAGACCTTATTTAATATCATATTGTACTTATGTTTTAATTAATGAAATTTCCTCAGTTTGATTTTGTATATCTCTAACATATGTTCTGCCGGTATAATGACATATAGACAAATATAAATACACCTCAAATGCTAAAGGGCTTATTTACATATTTTGATCATAACTGTTAGGTTTTGAATTGAGGCTGTAGTATGACTAATGGGGGTCCTAAGTCGATTTATGATTCAACGACTATATTTCTCTGCTACGGTTCTTGGTTTAAAGCTAAAATGAGTGTTAACTCCTGATCAGACTTATCTAATGCTCATGATAAATGATTACTCGGCTAAGTGGGAGAATGTAAGATTAAATATATTATTTATAATATTTAATCATGTAGCCATTATAATCATTTATATTATATTAGATCAAAATATATTACTCCTATAACATAATTAGTTGGTAATTGTTGATGGACCATATTACCCTTATTAACTAATTAGGGTTTCCTTCTGGGTGTATATAAAGAGATGATTAGAGAGGTTTAGGGTTAGACTCTTGCAATAATATCACTAAAGCCGCCTACCTCTCTCTCCATAACCTAAACCGAATTCATCCCTAGTTCGGTTCTTACCATCATAATCTTACACCCTAAGGAGGAACCAGATCATATTGACAAATATGTCAAACCCATGGCTGCATCTCTGACTGGATTCTCTGCTGGCCTATCTGCCGTTACAGGTATTTTATACATGTTTTCCATTATGTTTAAATAGAACTAATCAACAAGATGGGGAAGCGGCGATGGTTATAAAGTAGGAGGTGAAGACCGTGGTGGTGATGGCAGCATATGGTGGTGGTTGGTAGGTGAAGGGAGAGAGATAGAGAGAGAGAGGGGGGATAAAGAGATATAAATGGGTTTTTGTTATTTATTTATTATTATAAATTATAATTATAATATAATAATTTTTAAAAATATTGATTTTGTTTTATTAGTTGAAATATATTAAATAAATACGTAAAAAGACCACACTACCCTTATGTAATCTGATTTAACAGAAAAATCTAACTTAGCTAGGGCTAAAGGACATAACATGCAGAATTTTGAAACGTTAAGTAAAAAACTCGTCAACTTTTATGCCCAATGACAACGCCTGAAAAACGGTGTTATCATAAAGGACAGAACTTGTAATTTACTCTAATTCTTACTTTATTCCATTAACCTCTATCAATCGCCAACTTATTCCATTGTTCCACGATAATCGCCAACTTATTCCATTGTTCCACGATAATGGAGGCATCAAATTTGCTTTATAAAGCTAATGCAATCACTACATGAAGAGAGAATCCACACATATTTGATTACCTTCTTGTGGGTGAGAGAGAAACAACAGAGAGAACTGGAAATGGGAGAGGAACTGAATCAAGAAACACGCCACTCAACAAGAAAGAAAGGTGGCCTAATCACCATGCCTTTCATTATAGGTATATAATGCTGAATCTTTGAGTCACCAGAGTTTTCATTATAATTACAACTTATTTCACATTTTCACAGCATGGGTTTCTTAAATATTGAAAAATTGCAGCAAATGAGGCATTTGAGAGGGTGGCAAGCTATGGTTTGGTGCCAAACATGATACTATATTTGATGAGTGATTATAATGTTGGTGTAGCTAAAGGCACAAACATAATATTCCTGTGGACAGCAGCTACTAATTTTGCACCAATTTTTGGGGCATTTCTCTCTGATTCGTATTTAGGCCGCTTTCTCACCATCGGTTTGGGTTCACTCCTTTCCCTTCTGGTAACTTTTATTGGTGTTGGATTTTTTGGTCATTACACTAAAATTTATATCATTCAAAATTAGATGAAATGGTTCAAAACCTTTCTATTTTTGAATATATTATCTAACTATTTTTTTTTTATTTTTTAATGATATGTACTAAAATTAATTTACAATTTGCATATATTTTTTTATGGAAGAGATCAAATAAACTTACTACTTAACATCGGATATAGTACATGTGGCTTAAGAGATCAATTTGTATATATTATCTAATTATTATTTATTGTTTAATAATCTGTATGAAATTTTATTTACAATTTGCATATATCTTTTATTGGCCTCTAATAATCCCTATTAGACGTCATTGGCCATTGGCAGTCCAACCTTTTTTATTCCTCCTGACAGTCCTACCTTTCAACTATTTTTCCTCAACCGGTCCTCAGTTAAAAATACTTAATGGTGTTAACTTTTTTTTTCCAAATTACAAACTAGCTTTTTAGGGCTTTTGATCAGAACGAGTATACAAGTCTGTTGATGTAAAACTTATATCGAACGGTGCTACAAACGACTTGATTTTTGTTAATCGGAAGTTTAAATACCCGAATTGAAGCACCGTTTCGTCGTTTGGAGCACAATTTCAAGGTAAGTTTTATATCATTCGACTCGTATCCTCGTTCTAATCAAAAGCCCTAAAACGTCAGTCAGTAATTCGGAAAAAAAACTTAACTCTGTTAAGTTCTTTTAACTGAGGACCCGTGGAGGAAAAATAGTTGAAATATGGGACTGTTAGAGGGAATAAAAAAGGTGGGATTGCCAATGGCCAAAGGCGTCTAGTATGGATTATTAGAGGCTAATATCCCTTTTATTTTAACGTGATGAGTAGAATAATATAAATAAAATAAACACATATATATATATCTATATCTAAATTAATACTATGTGTCTATATATATATATATATATATATATATATATATATATATATATATATATATATATTATATAACGTACGGACGTATGACATGAAATTACGCACGTTATAAAACTTAAAACCCTAATCACGCATGTTTAAAAACACATAATTACACATGGTAATATTTTTAAACATGCGTGATTATTTGTTTTTCAACATGCGTGATTAGGGTTTTGAGTTTTATAATGTGCATAATTTCATATCGTACGGTTATTGTGTGTGTGTGTATATATATATAGGATAAGGGAAAGGATGATAAGAAAACCCCATTGAGTTAAGAAAACTTTCAAAATTGATCTCAATCATTCATTAAAAAAATGGTGATATTTAATGTTACATAAAACAACTTTTCTAACTATGTAAAAAATGACAAAAAGTATACGTAATAGCTTTTTCTTTTTCACTTTTCTGACTGACATGTAATAGGTTTGTCTGTTATACTATTTTTTTCTAAAAACACATGTAGCATGTTTTTTACAAACACTGTACATTGAAAAGTTGTAAAATTTAGCTTCAAAAATGTTACATTTTGTAAAACCTGCAAAATCTGCTACTGAAAAAAAAAGTATAGCATGTGATGTTACATCTACATAAACAAGCGAAAGAGGTGTAACACATCAACTTTCTCTTTCTACCAAAGCTGTTACATGTCAGAACTAAAAAAAGGTGTAACATGTGGCAATATTTGGTTCTTTCATTGAGCTTCTTGAATTTTTTGAACTCATAGGGGTTTTTTCTATATACTTGACATGTAGAAAGCTTAAATACAAATTGGTCTTAACATACTAACCATGAGAAGTGAAAACAGTTTTTGTTTTTTATTAATCTCTTTAAGCATTATGCTTAGTTGAAAAGTGTAAAAAAATTGTGTATGTTTTCAAGTAAAGTAACATGTGCAATTACACTAGAGTGATTACAAAATTAATTCACAAGTGTAAATACATAATTAATTTATATTTTTATCTAGATTATGTGACCAAATTACGTGCTTAAAAGATGAGAAAAAAATTTCAAATAAAAAGAAAGAAAATTTTCGTTCTTCATTTTTCATGTTTAGTATGTTAAGCTTATTTGTATAATAATCTTATTTTATATATATATATATATATATATATATATATATATATATATATATATATATATATATATATATATATATATATATATATATATATATATATGGTGGGGTTCTGGAGTGAAAACTAGTGTATTTGTTAACTGGGTGAACAAATCTTAGCCATTGATTTACACTTGTATATACAATTGAGTATTGATAATCAAGGGTTAGAATTAGCTCATTGGTGTTCACAATCAAGGGGTTGTTCACTAATGAACTTAACCCTATATATATATATATATATGTTCAAAAGTGAATACAAGTGTATTTGTGAACTGAGCGAACTAATCTTGGCCTTACACGTGTGTAAATCGATGGCCAGGATTTGATGATGAAATACAGTATGTATTTTACGATTTAATGATGAAATCATGACCTTACATGTGTGTAAATCAATTGCCAGGATGAGTTCGGTCAGTTCGCAAATACACTAGTGTTCACTCTAGAACCCTACCATATATATATATATATATATATATATATATATATATATATATATATATATATATATATATTAGGAGTTGACTACAAATTTAAAAACTCTTAAAAAGTATTAGAAGTTTATGTAGGCATTGTATTTTAAATTTTAGACATGATTTTTAAATTTCTTTTGCTATGGTATTATATAGAAAACATTGAATTTAACAATTTAAAATACAATGGAATGTATTCTATGTATGAAATTTAAAACACTATGTCAAAAGATAAGCAATATGTTTTAGGTTTCATGTCTAGAATACATTTTATTGTTTTTTAAATTGTTATGATGGTGTTTTTCTTTATCATAGGATGTTAAAAGAATCTAAAATATCATGTCTAAAATTTAAAAGACAATGTTTTCATAGACTTCTCACGTATTTTAAGAGTTTTGCACTTTGTAATGAAACTCTATCACACACACACATATATATAAGGATTATCTTGAAAACTTTAAATATTGCGAGAATCGTAAGAAGTTTGAAAATACCAATCAAAGTAATTTTTATACTACAATTATCATTATAAAAATATTACACTATAAGAGAATTTACTCTCCAATAAATTTACATCTCATCTCAAACTCATTGTTGATAAATTTTTACATGTGTAAATAAAAAATTGCACATGTGTAAAATTTTGTCTTATTTATTAATACTAGTATATTTATTTTATAATACTGTATTTTAGTAATAATGATAAATGTAAAAAGTTTTTGAATTTGAATGGTTTTTTTACTAAGTTCTCGTGGTTTTCATGAAATATACGAGTTCTTAGTTTAGCCTTACTATACACACACACACACATATATATAGGATAATAAGAAAACCTTGAAAAAAAAACTAAGTAATTCTTATCTCCACCATCCATCAAATCTAATCTATGGTGAAGATTAAAGCACATTTACTTTTTAAATAAAAAGTAGATACCTGTGAAGTTCAACAAAAAAGTTGCGAGACTGCGAGACTGTATTTAAACCCTAAATCACAAAAAAGAGCAAGATGGAGAAATGATGATCAGCAATATGTATAGAAAATATTTCTACCTAAGAAGTTTATTGCATACCGTTGATTCTAGGATTTGATCTACAAATCCCTAAAATGATCAATGATAGATATATAAAATATGGTTACGCAACAAGTTTATTATGTGCGCCGTTGATTTTTAGTTTTGATCCACTGATGCCTATGATAATCAATGGTGGATATGAATATGAGTATTGCGTCTATTGGCCATGAAGTTTATTGTACGCCATTGATTTCAAGTTTGGATCTACAGATTAAGACAACCAACGGTATATAATATATGTATGAATATCACATAAAACAATAATTTAATTAATTTTTACAGGCATTAAAAATGTTGTCATTAGTAAGACATCATGTAACAAACAATAAAGTGCATTTATCGCTTGCAAAATCAAGGCCCTGAATGTATGCATCACGTTTTATCTAAGAGTTAATTATACAGATAGCCCTTGTGGTTTATTGAAGTAACACCTTTGAGTACTAATTTTTTTAATAGGTTTAAGTTCTATGTTTTCGATTTTGTAACACCTTTGAGTATTAAGGCTAATTGTCGTTAGTTTTTCTATCAAATTGGATTAAAGTGAGTAAAATACCCTTATATAGTTTTAGATTAATACTCAAAGGTGTTACTTTCAATAAACCTCAGGGACTATCTGTATAATTAACTCTAAAAAATACAAAACTCGTTATATTTGTAATAAATATTGTAAAATATGCTATACAAAAATTTTAAAAGTTATATTCCTAAAATAGATATATATACAATTATCATGCATCTATTATGACGGATAACACTGCTAGTTAGGAGAATGTTTAGTTTTTTTATTAATTTTTTATGTAACTAGTTTCAAAAAGAAATATAATAAATATAAAAATCATGCACATTATCTCAAATATAATATACACACTTTTTTATCTTTTATTATATTCGGACCTATAGATGTTTATTATGATTCTTTGTTTAATTTAGTGAATATTATATTATATAAATATTATGTTATGTGTTATATATATTATATTATGTTATTTGTTTACTTTAGGTAACATAACATAATATTTATATATTATAATATTAAATAACCTAAATAAAAATCAAAACAAAAATTTGTTAATCTGAATATAATAAAAGATAAAAAAACAAATAATGTGTATATTAAATTTGAGATAATATGTGTGAGTTTTATATTTATATATTTCTATTTAAAATTAGTTATATAAAATAAATAATAAATAAACTAAACATTGTCTGTACTACAATGTTTCCCACATAATAAACATTTTGTAATTGTTTATATATTAACTTTAGGAATATAATTTTGTAAGGATAAAAAAATTGTTCTTGCAATGGTATAGGCAAATAAGAACTTTGGCTATTTGTAATTGTTTGTATATTAACTTTAGGAATATAATTTTGTAAGGATAAAAAAATTGTTCTTGCAATGGTACATGCAAATAAGAACTTTGGCTATATTTTGTCCAGTAACAAATAATGAACTTCATAGAGTTTCTTTGAAAAAAAGCAATATGTATGATATAAGAAAACAGACACTTGCTTATTAGATTTGTTAAAATATTAAAAACCAATAACATCAACTATAAGAGATATAATTTTTTTGATATCATTTCAGGGTATGTCTTTGTTGTGGCTAACAACAATGCTTCCACAACTGAAGCCACCCCCTTGCAACCACTCAACAGAATCCTGCAAACCACCCTCAACTTGTCAATTTGCTTTCTTGATTGTCGCCTTTATGTTCATCTCTTTGGGAGCTGGGGGTGTTAAACCATGCTCAGTAGCATTTGGTGCCGAACAAATTGACAATACAAAAAATCCTAACAATAAGAGGACATTAGAAAACTTCTTTGGCTGGTACTACGCCTCTGCCATGATCGCGGTCCTCGTTGCATATACTGATATTGTTTACATTCAAGATCATGCCGGATGGAGGGTTGGTTTTGGTGTACCTCCAATTCTAGCGTTGTTATCAATCATTTTGTTCTTTATAGCTTCTCCTCTTTATGTGAAAATGAAAGTTGAAAAAAGCATGTTCACTAGCTTGGTACAAGTTCTTGTTGTTGCTTATAAGAACCGTAAGATTGTTGATGGACCTTCAAACCGATGGCATTATCATCATAAAGATAAAGATTCAGATGCTGTGCCCACCAAGAAACTCAGGTAAATATTTCACTAATTTCAGTCTATCCATCATTATTTTCTGAGTTTATGCAAGAGTGCTTAACAAAGACTGAAATAAAGCAAGGCCTTCACTTCCATTAGGACCTTAAATTCTAAAAGAAAATAAAAATATATGTAGGTAATTTTTGCTTTAGGATTGTTGACGGTGAGGTTTTTTTGTCTATAATTATGCATACACATAAAGTCTATACGATAGAAAACAAAATCGTATTTTTTTAAGGAAAGAGATTCTTTTTTTATTATTTGTTTTGGACCCCATAAAGGTTGAAACACTATGGATTTCGGTTTTGATAGCATAATCAATTTGCAGGTTTCTAAACAAAGCTTGCATAATTCAGGACCCGAAAGACATAACACCAGACGGAGTTAATTTGAATCCTTGGCATCTATGCACAGTAGAGCAAGTTGAGGAACTAAAATCTCTAATCCGAATTCTACCATTGTGGTCATCCGGGCTCGTGATGTCCATAAACATAAGCCAATCAACATTTCCAGTAATCCAAGCAAAAACCATGGACCGGCATCTAGGTTCGTCACACTTCCAAATTCCAGCAGCTTATTTCTCATTCTTCGCCTTCATTATACTAGCGATATGGGTCCTAGTCTATGATCGCATAATAATCCCCTTTGCCTCAAAAATTACAAGAAAACCATTTTATCTGGATGTTAAACTAAGAATTTGTATCGGCATTGCAATTTCCACACTAGCCAGGGCTGTTTCCGCCAGTGTTTTCGACGACGAAAAGCAATTCAACAAGGGTTTAGAGACAACGTACACGCAGTTGTCAACATGTCGGCAATGTGGTTTGTTCCACAATATTGCTTACACGGGTTAGCAGAGGCTTTGACTATAATTGGGCAAAATGAGTTTTATTACTCTGAACTACCCAAAAGTATGTCTAGCATTGCAGCATCACTTTTCTTGCTTGGCTTGGCTTGGCTTGGCTGTGGCTAACTTGTTGGCTAGTTTTTTACTAACCGTAATGAAAAGTTAACTAGAGGAAGTGGGAAAGAAGAATGGATTCCTACAAATATTAACCAGGGACACTATGATCGGTACTATTGGGTTCTTGTGGTGATTAGTTTCATCAACTTGCTTTATTTTGTTGTTTGTTGTTGGGCTTACGGACCTTGTGTAAATGAGAAAGTGAAGGACGAGTGTATCCAAGAATCAAATGAAGATATATGAAGCGGAGTGTTTTTACGTGCCTGCACATTTGTGATTATGTTCTTGTTCGTAGAGTGAGATATATTCCGTATAAGTAAAGATCAATAAAGAAAGTGTGCTATTTTAAAATTTCATCACTTTTTATTTGCTTTTTTCACCAAAAGTACTTCCCATTTTCAATCCAGATCACTAAAACCACATAAAGATTAAGTAGTTTTTTTATAGAGAGGGTAGCGGGGTATCAACATTTAACATATGATATTTTTGTATTAATGGTCTTCGATACAAATACAAGGTATATCCATTTTAAACCCTTACCACACAAGGGTAAGGTAACACAACATCCCTTTTTATTTCTCTTAAAGGGTGAAAAGGGTAAAGTACCATTTCATTATTATATTTATTTTCTTTAATTGAAATACTTATCTTTTTTTAATAATCATAATTTTTAATGATATTTTACCTTTTTCTATAAACTTAAATTATTAAGCAGAGAACATTTTTGCCTTTAGTCATGGTATTGTCACACCCTGACCCGTAGCGGAAGTGGAAGTCGGGACATGATTGAGTTTTCATCAAAGCTCATAAAATTTACTATAATTAAGTCTCATATTTATTAAGTGAAATTTAAAGGAAAGTATCCAATCACAAACAAAACATCCAAACACAAGAATGATTGTTCTAAACATGATGTATTTTATTTCATCTTCTAAGGCCAATCCTAAGTGTTTCTCTCCTCAGCCTGTCCACCTGTATCATGCGTAAAATAAAAGTTTGAGTCAACAAAAGTTGACGAGTGAATCTAAATTAAACATTTAAACAATTCCAATACATCGATTAATTTAAAAGATTGTGTAAAAACCATATATGAGCATATGTGTATATATATAAATAAACCACAAACCACATAATATCAACAATGTACACTTGCATGATAAACGATGAACTATGAGATCAAGGCTCAATCAAACAGAGCCGATCTAATGAGACACACAATGCTCAACTCGTATCCAACGAGGAACTGATGGGCTTTGTATGAATGATTCGCACTGAAATGACATAATGTAACCACGTATAACAAAAATGACAAAAGCATACACATTAGATCACATAATGGTGTTAGCATAAGTTGTTTGAATAAATAAAATATGTAACAACATACAATACACCCCAAATATGAATAAAAAAGGGAATTTGTAAGGATTTACTCACAGTGGGTGCGTTTCCTTGGATTGATGACGAACGCGCACGAATGTAGGATTTAACCGACGAAGAAAACTAATCTAAATAGTAACGCAATAATACGATAAATAAATAATAGTTAATATTTTAATTAATGCTTTTTACTAGATTTTTAGGTTATTTTTGTGGTAATTAATACAAATTTTTAGGCTTTAAAACCTTATTTTTAAGTATTTTTAATTAATTTTTAGTGAAAATAAAAAGGATTTTAATTATTAAAAAAATACCCTTTTTCAGGGTTGACTGGTCAACCGGCCGGATTCGATTATTATTGGCAGCGTGTGAGGTTCGAACTCGTGACCTCCCGTATACGTGCACGCAGCCCTACCAGCTGAGCTACGTGTCTAACCCGAAATAATCTCTTTTTTTATTATATATATATATGTATATGTGTATATATATATACATATATATATACATATATATATATATATACATATATATATATATATATATGTATATACTAATTAAATCAATTCAGAAATTTGTTAAATTAAAAAGAGGTTTTATTTCATTCAAAATGTAACCGGCCACTGCCCCATACCTGTCTCGAACCCGCGTCCTCAGACTTACATTGCACACAGCGCTACCAACTGGGCTAGGTGGCTAACCGTATAATATTGGATTTTTATCACTCTTATGTACTAGTTACAGGGTGTTCTTAATTATCAAAAAATTATGGATTTTTATCTCTGAAAACCGGAGCCATGCATGGTTCGAACTTGTTTGGGTTTGATTCAAAATATTGATTTTAAGTTCGGTGCTATTATTTAAAAGATTTTGAGAGGAAGGTTCATAAGGATTATACCAGACGCACGCGACTTTGATTCCGATGAGATTTCCGGTGACGACATAAACTTTCGGCGACAGTGGAACTTAAACGGAAACAAACTGTGAAGACTTTAGAGTGAAGATTTGGAAGAGTGAGCGAATTTTGAGTGATGATTCAGTGGGTATTTATAGGTTGCCCGTTTAACCAAATTTCGGTTTAAAGACTCAATGATTTGGGTCGGTTATGATTAAGGATGGTAACTGAGGTTTTGATTTCCATTTTCCTTTGATTAGCCTTTAAGAGAAATCGAAATTGGCAACCGTTACTCAATTCTTGGCGGTTATGGTTTTCTAAATGTCCGATTTTCTTGCGGGTTTTATCTTAAGTCTAATTTGTTTTCATGTTTAGACATATAAGTGCGTGTGGTGCAGTGGTGTAACTTGTGTGTGCGGGTGATGGGGACCCGGGTTTGAAACCCGGTTGGCCCTTTATTTTTGTTTTTATTAATTAAAGTTTTATTTATTATATTACTGTTATCAATTTATTTAATATTTATGGATTAATAACTATAGGTTAATAATTTGTCGTAAATGATAGGAAAATACGCAACGAGACTTTAGATTCCATACAGAATTGTTTAACAAAGCGGGTTTTGAAACCCGTTTTACAACGAATGTTATTGTATCCCCTACTTTTAGAAATTTCGTCCCAAAATTTAAGTATTAGCTGTAACTGGAAAAAGATGCGGGTATTTTTCACGCATTGAGTCTTCGCGTTCCCAAGTAAACCCAGGTCCTCGTTTTGACTCCCAGCGCACCCTGACTATTGGAATACGACTTTGCCTTAAATGCTTTTAACCGAAATCCATGATTTCTACAGGCTTTTCAACAAAATGCATTGATTCATCGATTTGAATATCTTCTAAGGGTATATGGAGATTTTCGTCGGCGAGACACTTTTTCAAGTTTGATACTTGGAATGTGGGATGAATTCTGTTGAGTTCTTCTTGTAGGTCAAGCTTGTATGCTATAGAACCAACTCTTTCGAGTATTCTGAATGGTCCCACATAGCGTGGTACTAGCTTGCCTTTTTGACCAAAACGAACCACTCCCTTCCACGGTGATACCTTCAAAAGTACTTGATCACCAACACAAAACTCAAGTGGCTTTCGTCGTTTATCAGCGTAACTCTTTTGACGACTTCGAGCTGCTAGAAGATTATTGCGGACCTGAAGAATTTTGTCAGTCGTTTCTTGGATCAATTCAGGTCCAGTGATTTGCGCTTCACCAATTTCGTGCCAACATACAGTAGATCGGCACTTAATACCATATAAGGCTTCAAAAGGACCCATGCCGATGCTAGAATGATAACTATTGTTGTACGAAAATTCAACTAACGGTAGATGAGTATCCCAATTACCCTTGAAGTCTATGACACATGCTCGCAACATGTCTTCTAGGGTTTGTATGGTGCACTCAGATGGACCATCTGGGTGAAATGCGGTGCTGAGATCTAAACGTGTACCCAAAGCTGATTGTACGGCTCGCCATGTTCGTGAAGTAAACCGGCCGTCTCGATCTGAAATGATACTTAAGGGCACCCCATGCCGGCTCACAACTTCATCGATATAGATACGAGCTAACTTCTCGTTCTTGTAGTCCTCACGGATTGGAATGAAATGAGCTGATTTAGTGAGACGATCAATGATAACCCAAATTGTGTCATACCCACTTGAGGTGTGAGGTAACCCGGTAATGAAATCCATGGTTATATTTTCCCACTTCCAAACAGGTATTTCGGGTTGGACAAGTAGTCCTGAAGGTCTTTGATATTCAGCTTTTACCTTAGAACATGTAAGGCCCTGGAGACAAATATAGTGAATCTTTCTTCATGTCAGGCCACCAGTATGAGTATCGTAGGTCTTGGTACATCTTATCGGCACCTGGATGTATAGAGTATCGTGTTTTATGAGCCTCGTTCATGAGAAAAGCACGAAGGTCGTCACGATCAGGTAGCCAAATACGATTTAAGTAATAGATGATACCATCCGACTTGGATTCTAATTTGGTTTCAGCTCCACAAGACAATTCATCTCGCACATCATTTTCCATGACAGAAATATATTGAGCTGCTCAAATTCGGTTTTGAAGATCGGACACAATTTGAGAGCACAAAAGACGGATAGAGTTTGCATACTCTTTTCGACTGAGGCATGAGCCACAACATTAGCTTTGCTAGGGTGATATCAAATTTCACAATCGTAATCATTTAGAAGTTCGACCCAACGTCTTTGTCTCATATTCAACTCTTTTTGATTGAAGATATGTTGAAGGCTCTTGTGGTCAGTGTAAATTTCACACCTGGTACCATAGAGATAGTGTCTCCATATTTTTAGAGTGAACACGACTGCTCCAAGTTCTAGGTCGTGAGTGGTATAGTTTTTTTCATGAACTTTGAGTTGCCTTGAGGCGTAAGCTATCACCTTTCCTCTTTGCATTAGAACACAACCTAGTCCTTGCCCTGACGCGTCACAATAAACCACAAAGTCTTCGCAACCATCAGGAAGAGTAATGATAGGTGCATCACAAAGTTTTTGCTTCGTAGTTTGGAAAGCCTCTTCTTGCTTGGGCCACCAAACGAAGGGTTTGCCTTTATGAGTCAAGGCTGTGAGCGGTACAGCGATACGAGAAAATATTGCGAGGAAACAGCGATAATAACCAGCTAGACCAAGAAATGACCTAACTTCGGTAGGAGTGCGTGGCGCTTGCCATTCTTGCACTGCTTTGATCTTTGCAGGGTCGACGTGTATCCCTTTGTCGTTGACAATATGACCTAGAAATTGTACCTCTTTTAATCAAACTCACATTTCGAGAACTTGGCATGAAGCTATCGGTCCTCAAGAGTGTTAGGATAAGTCGAAGGTGTCTTTCATGATTGGATTTGGTTTTAGAATAGATAAGAATATCATCAATGAAGACTATGACAAAACGATCGAGGTAGGGTTTACACACCCTATTCATCAAATCCATGAAAACAGCAGGAGCGTTGGTCAAACCAAAGGCATAACCATGAATTCATAGTGGCCATAACGAGTTTGAAAAGCAGTCTTTGGAATACCTTCTTCACGTACTCTAAGTTGGTGATAACCAAAACGAAGATCGACTTTTGAGAAACAGGTGGCACCCTGTAGTTGATCTAGAAGGTCATCGATACGAGGTAAAGGATACCGGTTGTTGATAGTCAGCTTGATGAACTCTCTGTAGTCGATACACATTCGAAAAGTTTCGTCTTTCTTCTTTACGAATAAAACCGGCGCACCCCAAGGTAATGAGCTAGGACGTATAAATCCCTTGTCAATTAACTCTTGCAGCTGACTAGCTAACTCTTGCATCTCAGATGGGGCTAACCGATATGGAGATTTTGCGACGGTGTAGCACCAGGTACAAGATCGATTCGGAATTCGACTTCTCGCACAGGAGGAAGTCCTAAAACGTCGTCGGGAAATACTTGAGGAAATTCTTTAACGATTGGAATGTCTTCGAGCTTCTTTCCTTGCCTTCCTTTTTGACGATGTAAGCTAAAAACACGATATTGTCCTTGCGAAGGTATCTTCGAGCTTGGAGGCATGACATCAATTTGAGTCCTTTGGAGGGGGTTTCACCAAAGATACGTAAAGTTTGACTGTCAGCGAGAGGAATTTGAATAAACTTTTCATAACAAACAACTTCAGAGTGATGTTGGCTAAGCCAGTCCATACCAATGATGACGTCAAAATTACCCAACTTCATAGGGATGAGATCAATTGGAAAGTCATGATCATTGAGTGTAAGAGTACAATCACGAATAATCGAGTCTAACGTAATAGGTTCACCATCAGCAACTTCACCCTGAATGATTCAGCTAGACTAACGCGAGGTAAATCAAGAATATATTCGAACTCTAAGGACATGAAACTCTTATCCGCACCAGTGTCAAATAGAATAGATGCATAACTACCATTAATGAGAAACATACCGTTACAACATTATTATCAGCTCTAGCTTAATTGGCATTAATGTTGAAAGCTCTTCCTCTTGCGGGTGGATTAGCTTGGTTGGTTTGATTCATCGGATTAGCTTGAGCTTGAGCATTTATGATATTCACCAAACGTGGGCAAGTGTTTCGAAAATGGGTTGGATCACCATAGTTGAAACATGCTCTGACTGGTTGCGTCATAGGGTAATTAGGTTGATAGTAGGGTTGAGTCGTGGGTTGAGCAGGCGGTAAGAGTAGAGGTTGTTGGTATTGGGCTTGGCCTACCACTTGATTGTTGGGTTGAGCTTGAGGTTGATTGCGGTTTGGCTTTCGGAGAATGCGGCAAGTTTGGATTGTGTGACATGCACGGCCACAACTTGTGCAATATTGACATGGGTTCTCAGGAGGGTGGTTATATTTGCATCGGTTGCATTTTGGGTGTGAGCCTGTGTAGGGTTTCTTGAATGGGGCGGCAGGAGGAGCAACTTGTGTGATTGGGGCAACAGCGATAGGGGGATTGGTTTGGGTAACGGCGAAATTCTTCCCATTGCGTTTTCTTTTACCATGTGTCTTGTCCTTCTTCTTCTCATCTTTAAAATCGCCATTTCAGATGCGATTTTCTGTGAGCTCAGTAGCCAGCTCCATTGCAGCTTCGAGGGTTGCAGGTGTAGTACTCAACACAGAATCTTGTATTTTCGAGGGAAGACCTCGAATGTAGTGCTCAATTAGATGATAGAGTGGAGTGAACAAGTTGGGGACCATCTGATTCAACTCGAGAAATCTCTTATTGTATGTTGTGTGGTCTCCCTCCTTTTGTTTCAAAGAGTAGAAATCATCCTCCAATTTCTTGATTTCGCTTCTTAGACAGAAACATCTTGTCATGAGCTCCCTCAACTCTTCCCAAGTTCAGGCCATAGCATCTTCAGCACTTCGCTTTCCTTTCTCTGTGTTCCACCATGTAAGTGCTACCCCGTACAAACGACCAGTAGCATATCGCACATTGCGATCATCGGAACAATCGCAATTGAGAAAAGTGTTTTCCATAACATTAAACCAACGGAGGAGACGGTGACACCTTCAGTTCCCCTCGTATTTTGGAGGATCGCAGGATTTGAAATGCTTGTAGGTGCATTTGGTGGTGTTAGGAGGAGGATTGGTGACATTTTGACCTTCTTGATTGGTGGGGTTGATGGGATTGGTGGCAAGAGCTTGCTGGACTTGCACGACGATGTCGGGAAGTACGACAGCCATCTGTTGGGCTATTTGAGCGGCCATGCGCTCGCCAAATCTTCCTGACCTTCTACCACCTCGAGAGTGTCTAGTAGACATCTACAGGAAATACGTAGCGAGATTATGAGTTGAACGTTTTTAGGTGTCATGTGTCGTAAAGAAAGAAAACAACATTCACAAAATAATTGAAAAAATAAATTTACTACATCCATAGGATGTCTTGGACTTTGCTCACGTTTGGCCCCAAATGTCTCACATACTTCGACCTAGGTAGTCATGTGGCCCCCATGACTATTAGGCTTCGTAGGGTTCACATTGGTGTTGGCCTGTTACCGCTCGCATCACCCGAATAAAAATCGTAAAACATGATTGCGAGATATAAGGTCGGAGAGTGTCCAGGTGTAGACACAATGACAACTCAAAGTGGGGTTAGTTCACACGACGTATGGTGTGGCATGCTTTGGCATAATAGGTCCTTCATACTCTCATCGTTAGTCCCAGGTAGGCAAACTGGTCCATTATATTGGATTTATACGAATGTCAATCCTAGACAAGACGTCCCGACTACTGGTACTCGTACCCTTCCAGTTACTATATGCCCGTCGTAGAACTCACTTTGATGAGATTGAAAACATGAAAACATTACAAAATCCTTGAGAAAGAAATCATGAAAGTTTGTGAATTTGTGTTGTGTGTGTTTGCATAGACATGATATGTTAAGAATATATATAGGCCACACTAAATATCACATAGTAACATGTAATAGTGAAAGTGCTTGCATATATTTGTGTGTGAAATAAATATGAAACAACTAAACATCATGAGTTTGCATGTAACACATAAGCATTTAAAATCTACTCAACTATAGTATAGGCTCTAAGGGTCTAATAACCTATCCTATATCCCTATAGTCAGAGCTCTGATACCAATCTGTCACACGCTGACCCGCAGCGGAAGTAGAAGTCAGGGCATGATTGGGTTTTCATCAAAGCTCATGACATTTACTATAATTAAGTTTCATATTTACTAATTGAAATACAAAGAAAAGTATCCAATCATAAAGAAACATACAAACACATGAAAGATTGTTCTAAACATGATGTATTTTATTTCATCTTCTAAGGCCAATCCTAAGTGTTCCTCTCCTCAGACTGTCCACCTGTATCATGCGTAAAATAAAAGTTTGGGTCAACAAAAGTTGGCGAGTGAATCTAAATTAAGCATTTAAACAATTCCATTACATTGATTAATTTAAAAGATTGTGCAAAAAACCATATATGAGCATATGTGTATATATAAACAAACCACAAACCACATAATATCAACAATGAACACTTGCATGATAAATGATGAACTATGTGATCAAGGCTCAATCAAACGGAGCCGATCTAATGAGGCACGCGATGCTCAATCGTATCCAACGAGGAACTGATGGGCCTTGTATGAAGGATTTGCACTGAAATGACATAATGTAACCACATATAACAACAACGACAAAAACATACACATTAGATCACATAATGGTGTTAGCAAAAGTTGTTTGAATAAATAAAATATGTAACAACACATGATACACCCTAAAACATGAATAAAAAAGGGGAATTTGTAAGGATTTACTCACAGTGGGTGCGTTTCCTTGGATTGATGACGAACGCGTACGAATTTAGGATTTAACCGATGAAGGAAACTAACCTAAATAGTAACGTAATAATACGATAAATAAATAAAAGTTAATATTTTAATTAATGCTTTTTATTAGAGTTTGAGGTTATTATTGTGATAATTAATAAAAATTTTTAGGCTTTAAAACCTTATTTTTAAGTATTTCCAGTGAAAATAAAAAGGATTTTAATTATTAAAAAATTACCCTTTTTCAGGGTTGACTGGTCAACCGTTCGGATTCGATTATTATTGGCAATGTGTGAGGTTCGAACTCGTGACCTCCCGTATACGTGCACGCAACTCTACCAACTGAGTTAAGTGTCTAACTCGAAATAATATCTGTTTTTATTATATATATATATATATATATACTAATTAAATCAATTCAGAAATTTGTTAAACTAAAAAGGGGTTTTGTTTCCTTCAAAATGTAATAGGCCGCTGCCCCATACCTGTCTCGAACCCGCGTCCTCAGACTTACATTGCACCCAGCCCTACCAACTGGGCTGGGTGGCTAACCCGTATAATATTGGATTTTTATTACTCTTATGTACTAGTTACAGGGTGTTCTTAATTATAAAAAAAATTTGGATTTTTATCTTTGAAAACCGGAGTCATGCATGGTTCGAACGCGGTACCTGTGTGGTGTAATTGCACACAGTCCACCACTGGACTGTGTGTCTAACCCGTTTCAAACACCGATTTTAATTATAGAAAACACTTAACCCAACTTCATCTTCTTCATGAGTTATAATTCAGAACATCAAACTTGTTTGGGTTTGATTCAAAACATTGATTTTTTACTTCGGTGGAGTTATTTAAAAGATTTTGAGAGGAAGGTTCATAAGGATTATACCAGACGCACCCGACTTTGATTCCGATGAGATTTCTGGCGGCGACTGAAAATTCCGACGACAGTGGAACTCAACGAAAACAAACTGTGAAGACTTTAGAGTGAAGATTTGGAAGAGTGGGCGAGATTTTGAGTGATGATTCAGTGGGTATTTATAGGATGCCTGTTCAACCAAATTTTTGGTTTCAAGACTCAATGATTTGGGTCGGTTATGATTAAGGATGGTAACTGAGGTTTTGATTTCCGTTTTCCTTTGATTAGCCTTTAAGAGAAATCGTAATTGGTAATCGTTACTCAATTCTTGGCGGTTATGGTTTTCTAAATGTCCGATTTGCTTGCGGGTTTTATCTTAAGTCTAATTAGTTTTCATGTTTAGACATATAAGTGCGTGTGGTGCAATGGTGTAACTTGTGTGTGTGGGTGATGGGGACCCGGGTTTGAAACCGATTGCCCCTTTATTTTTGTTTTTATTAATTAAAGTTTTATTTATTATATTACTATTATCAATTTATTTTATATTTATGGATTAATAACTATAGGTTAATAATTTGTCTAAAATGATAACAACATACGCAACGAGACTTTAGATTCCATACTTGAATTGTTTAACGAAGCAGGTTTTGAAACCCGCTTTACAACGAATGTTACAGGTGTAGTCTTAATATTGTAAAAAAATAATTAAACGACTAGAGAAAAATTACACTATTAATATGAACAATTACATATGTAATAAGATTAATTGTTTACATTATAAACAATTACATACATGCATATTGAATTTCTTATTTGCACTCCTATATTTTAGATAAAAATCAAATTTATTATTTAAATTTTGTTTGTTCTTAAAGAACCTGCTATATGATATTAGATTTTATATTTCTCTGTCTATTTAATTAAATACGTTATTTCTATTCTTTTTCTTTTTTTTTTCATCCCCACGATATGTGTACGGAAAAAGAGATAACTAATAAATAGTTAATTCCTATATGACATTACATTTTACGTTTGAATTCTGTATTTAATTATGACAAATTGTAAATAAATAATCTCATCTAACTCAATTTGGTTGATAATAATGCCAAGTCAGTTATTTGACGATAATAATCCGGACTGATCAATTTTTTTGAAAAATAGTCTGCCATTAAAATAGATTAACGAAGTTAAGTTTTTTTTTTTTTCAAATTACAAACTCATATTTTAGGGCTTTTAATCAAAACGAGGATACGAGTCGATTGATGTAAAATTTACCTCAAAATGGCTTAATTTTTGTTAATTGGAAGTTTAAACACCCGAATCAAAGCATTGTTTTCGTGGGTTTTGGCAGTATTTCGAGGTAAGTTTTACATCAATCGACTAATATCATCATTTTGATCAAAATCCCTAAAACATCGGTTTGTAATTCAAAATTTTTTTCAACTTTGTTAAGCTATTTTAACGACAGACAATTTTACAAAAAAATTGACCACTTCGAATTATCACCCAATAACTGACTCTATATTATTATCGGCCAAATTGAGTTAGGTGGAATTATTTATTTCTAATTTGCCTTTAATTAAATATAATATTTTTATTGTTTTTCTTTTTTTTCATCCCCACGATATGTATACGGAAAAAGAGATGAGGAATAAATAGTAAATTCCTAAACGAAGAGAATGAAAAGTTAGTATCTAAATTTAAACCTTTTAGTGAATGAGATCAAATTTCTTTATTATCTATATCTATATTACTATATAAAACAATAAAAATATGATTTTATAATTATTTTAGAAGCCTGTTGTAACGTTTGAAGCATAATATATAAGTACTTTATACAATGATTTCTCCTCTATTTAATAAAGTTTTCTTATTTAATGTATTATTTAATTTAATTTAATACATATGAGATTATTTAATTCACTTCATTAACTATTATCTTATTATAATATTTTAAACTAATATTTAAATTTACATTTACTATTTATATTCAATATAATTAAATACTATTTATAATAAGATAATAGTTAATGCAGTGAATGTGATAAGATAATATTTAGTAATAGTATTCACTATTTATAATAAGATAATATTTAGTATAAACCTTTATTAATAATATAATATAATATAATATAATATAATATGATATGATAGATGGATAGTTGTTGTAATTTTTTCTACAAGTAAATCCAAAAAGATAATGTTATTGGGTTATAGGGTGTGACAAATAGTCTTAGTCTACTTTCGCACTTCGAAGATGGATGGATGGATGGTTGTCGCAATTTTTTTTGTTTACAATTTTCATATAAACAAACTAATTTCTAAAAAAACACAAAATATAAAATTAAATTTTACTTTTCAAATTTTATATAAAAATATTAAATACAATATTAAAAATATTAAAATTGCATATTCTTTTGTTTGAATAAGCATGGCAACTGCATGTGATATGGCCAAAATAAATTGACAAAACAACTACGTGTGATTTGAATAAGCATTGCATACTTAACAAAACATTGTTAACATACTTGAGCTTAACATACTTGAAAACCACCACTATCAATCTAGAGATTTAGATCTTCAGACCAAACAAACCAACTGTCTTTAAACTACCACCGAAATCGAGTTCATATAGCGCTATTAAAATTTGAACACCCTCTCATAAATCAGCAGGTTTCCTATTGATCAAGCATACTATATTAGCCTCTAATGTGTCTTCCTCTTCATGGATGTCACCAAAACAGTAAGCCAAGAGCTCCACAACCTGCTTTTCAAGATCTTCTATATCTATACTCTTTTTTTCTCCAAGGACCAACATTTGAAACGTGTCTGAGTGGATTCGTGCTTTGACTTGTTAATCTAGTCAACTCCTGGTTCATCTACCTCAATCATCTTCTTCTTGAATGTTGAGTTACTGATATTAATGTGGGAGCGTACACTTGTTGGATCATTATATATCTTGGACAATGAACGATATTTTTGAGGGTTTTTTTTCTTTGCCTATGGTTTTTTCTACAGCAGTTATATTTTGCCCATTGCTCAAGTCATTTCCTGCATTACAATCATATTCAATCATATCATTTGTTAGTTCCTTTAATCTTCCGTTACAAAATTTCAATTTTAGATGTTGTAGAAAAATAAAAAAAACATATTAACTTATAACTAAATCAAATAACATAAAAGGATCAAACTTTTAGTCCTATGGAAGCACTTATCATACTCTTTAAACTAACTACTCAAGCTTCCACAAATCTTAAATCTAGTGAAAGACCAAACATTTGCAGACCAAACCCCTGCGCGTATGTGGATAGGACTTGTGGTAAAACATTTCATAAAGCTACAATTGTTTGGGAATTGTTTTTACCTTATAAACAACCATTTCCTTTGTTCCCTCACCAATGTGGGACAAGGTGGTTTACCATTTGAGACTTTCATTCACACACATCCAAAACTTGCAACATCTTTTATGCCCGATCATCTTGGAAAAACAAAATGAGTTACATATGTTTACAATACTAACTTGAAGATCTTTGAAACAAATCACATATTAATTAAAGAAATCTTAGCAAAGTCTGATCGATTTCAAACAAGTCGAGGAGCTTTTGTGAATTGATAAAGATTAAAATTAATAATCACAAAATTGTTGACGTTAATGATGAACACAAACAAGCAAAGACTCATGCACGGCATGAATAGACCAATGTTGAAAATCCAACATCTGCGACTGCGACCGTACTTGAATCCTAAAACACAAAAAAGAGCAAGTTGGAGATAATATGATCAATGCTCCTGAGAAATTTATTGTACGGCACAAATTTTTCGCTCAGATCTACTCTACTTAGGATGATCAATGACAAGTTTATAAAGTGTGCGTACCCAAGAAGCTTATTGCACATCGTTGATTCTAGTTTAGATCGATGGATACCTAGGATGATCAACGGTGGATGTCAAAGATGTGCCTACCCAAGAATTTTATTGTACGCCGTTGATTTACGATGATCAACGGTGGATAAATTATGCGTGAACATCGCGTAAAAGACTACTTTGATAAACTTTAAGAGGCACTAAAACGTTATGTGTCATTAGTAACACGTCATGTAACAAACAATAAAGTGCATTCGTCGCTTGCAAAACCAAAAACCCGAATGCATGCATCATATTTGATCTAATGTATGTAATGGACAGTGTACATATATAATAGGCATTTAAAAAAACTATACACTTACTAGAACTGTGAATTGTTAAAGTAACAAAACAAATTGCAATCCAAATTTTACAAAATTACATGCGTATTTACATACCCTCTAGGTTACTTAAAACCAGATTTTAAAATCATCCTACATTAAATTACAAACCTCGCACAACACATGTTGCTGAAAAACAAACTCCACTTTTGTTTGTTGTATCATCTGAATATAAAGATTTACCAATAGTATGGTTACAAAATAAAGAAACAAGTTATCTTCATTAAAACAAAATGAATCACACTTAAAGTTTTAGTTTATACAACTTAGATCTTTCTCTTCACCGAATATATAATCACATAAATCTGAACTGGTGAGTTACACTAGATAAAATATGATCAATCGACTCGTATCTTCATTCTGATCAAAGCCCTAAAACATCATTTTTTAATTCGGAAAAAAACTTAACTCCGTTAAGCTATTTTAACGAAAGACTATTTTACAAAAAAATGACCAGTTCGGATTATTATCGGCCAATAACTGACTTGGGATCATTATCGACCAAATTGAATTAGGTGAGATTATTTATTTTCAATTTGCCTTTTATTATGTCTTATTATTTTCTTAATATGGCAATAACACATCATGAGTTAAATTAACCTTTATTTGATTCGTAACAAATGTATTTATTGTTATAATTATTTTTAAATATTAGAAATTAAATATGAAGTTTTGGTTTTGAGAATAATAAGAACTTTATGATTTATTGTTGGAGATATGAAAGGAAATAGAAAAAATGAAATGAAAGAGAGATACTAGAGAAATATATTTGTGTACACAGTTTTATAGAATTTAGAGATCACTACTATTTAGTTCTTCCGCCATCACCAATTTAATCTTTATATTTTTCCACAAAAACTAGAACACCATGGTGTAATCTCAGGCGTGAGAGCCATCTCCGGTGATACAACTAGGGCTTCGGTTGTTGTATCTTGAAAATAGATGTGTTGGTCTTTAGAAGAGGCAGGAAATTTGTTTTAAGGGACCTATATCCTCAACCAAAACCGTTAATATTAGGGTGCTAATTGTTGCAGTCAAAGAACATGGGTGAAAACTCTACTTGATGAATCCTCGAGTCATGAATACAAGAAACGTCATGAGTTAAATTAACCTTTATTTGATTCATAACAAATGTATTTATTGTTATAATTATTTTTAAATATTAGAAATTAAATATGAAGTTTTGGTTTTGAGAATAATAAGAACTTTATGATTTATTGTTGGAGATATGAAAGGAAATAGAAAAAATGAAATGAAAGAGAGATACTAGAGAAATATATTTGTGTACACAGTTTTATAGAATTTAGAGATCACTACTATTTAGTTCTTCCGCCATCACCAATTTAATCTTTATATTTTTACACAAAAACTAGAACACCATGGTGTAATCTCAGGCGTGAGAGCCATCTCCGGTAATACAACTAGGGCTTCGGTTGTTGTATCTTGAAAATAGATGTGTTGGTCTTTAGAAGAGGCAGGAAATTTGTTTTAAGGGACCTATATCCTCAACCAAAACCGTTAATATTAGGGTGCTAATTGTTGCAGTCAAAGAACATGGGTGAAAACTCTACTTGATGAATCCTCGAGTCATGAATACAAGAAGAATGCTTATCGAAGCACCCACAAAATATGCGATTAAATCAAGCATAAAATTGTATTTTAATCATTTATTTAGATTATTGTAACCGGTAATGTACTATAGTATTTCCTATGAATGACGAGAGTATCATTATTAATTATTTTAAATAAAAAATAAACCTACTTTCTACAATATTAAAATCTATTTTCATGAACATTGTCCATAAAATATTAAAATCTTCTTATAAGGATTTTTAACTTCATGAAAGTTTAAATATTAATTGAGATATTTTGTTAACATCTTGTAAATATTTTTTGGGAAATATTTATATAATACAAACGAGTCGGATTAATCTTATGATTGGAGTATAATCTTTAATCCGAACATCGTGTTACAATTGAACGTTTGATTCAACATTTGGGTTTCATAGGTTTTGTTGAACCAAATTATATACAAATTAACATGTAGTTCAAAACGTTTTTTTTTAATACTAACTTTTTTTCTAATGAGCCTATTAGAAGATTTTATTTTGTAAACCCATTTAAAACGTTTGTGAAGATTTAATTTTTATTTTCAAACAAATGTGTTGTTAGAAATATAATTTCTAATAAATGTATTAGCAATTTGTTATTCTATAAAAAAATAACAAATTTATAAACTTGTATTTCATAACGAGCGTGATAAAAATAACTAATATTGTAAAATAATAAGTTTTAAAACATCTATATTTCTAATGAGCATGTTAGAAATGATTATTTTTGTAAAATAACAAGTTATATAATATTTAAATTTTCTAACGAGAGTGTTAGAAATAATTAATTTTGTAAAACAATAAGTTTTAAAACACTTATTGTTTCTACGAGTGTCTTAGAAACGATTAGTTAGTAAAACTAAACGTTTTAAAGACGTTTGGGTTTTTTCTATCGAGCGTGTTAGAAAACACTATTATTATAAAATAATTACTAACGAGCGCATTAGAAACAATTATTTTGGAAAATAATAGACTTGCTGGTCTAAAAAATTTGTTTTAGAATAGCCGAACAATTTTAGTCTAAATGGTTATTTAGAAACGGTTTGCTTTTTTAAACTTTAAAACAGATTTTTAATTGTACGATTGTTTATTTCTAACGAGTTTCTAGAAATAGTTTTATAAACTTTATGTAATCGTTTATGTCTAACGAGTGTGCTAGGAACAATTTAATTTCAATACCCTTTAAAAGTGAGTTTGTCAATTATTTATTTCTAACGAGCGTGTTAGAAAAGGTTTATTTATGTAAACAAAAAGGAGCTTATGAGAATAAGTGTATCCGTTTAATTTCTAACTAGCATGTTAGAAATGGTTTACTGTAACATCCGTCGAAAAACGGGTTTTCAAAACCCGCTTCGTTTATTAATCAAACAATCAGTTTTAGACTTTTGTTGTTTATTTATGACTTATTTTAATTTCAAACGATACATAATTAATAAACAAATTAGAAGTTATAAATTATAATTGTTAAAAAATAAACATAAATTAATTAAAAAGAAAAACCGGCTGCCGGGAGTCGAACCCGGGTCAGCCGGAAATCCACAAAGTCTTAACTCTCACACATCCAACCACTCCGCCACTTTGGTTATTTGATAACATATCAAAATAATTAATTCAAATAATAAAACACGGAAATCAAATCCAGTCAAAGTCGCGCCCAAATTCGCAGTCGTCGGAAATCCCGACGATTTCGCCGATAATTGACGGTTTCTTCTAATTTAACCGAAGAATTAACCTCAACGTCGGGTATAACCGATGTCTGAACCCGCGACATCAGTCGTAACCGCCGGAGAACGGCTGACCATGAATCAAGACTGAAATCAGACCCCATGCGTCTCGATTCTTCCCTATAAATTTACCCACAATTCACTGGTAGCCTTTTCGCTCAAAATCGCACATTTTCTCGACGAAATTTCACTCGCCGGAAATATCCTGCCATCACCGGACTTTCGCCGGAAAACCGAGACTCACATCCACACGAATCAATCCCAGACGACGTTGTCGAAATTCCTACCTTCGCCGGAAAACTTCTGAAACTTCCAGAATCACGCTGAGAGCCGCCGAAGTTCACTATCAGAGCCGACGGACCTTTGCCGGAGTTCTGTGAAAGACACGGATCGGTACCTCCTATCCCCAAACTCTCTCCATTCATTACCTTTCAATTACTTATAATGTTTGATAATCAAATTAGACATAAATCAGTCAAGTTATCACTGTCTGTGTTCTTGAGCGAAGAAGACGAAGACGGGTTAAATATAAGATTAATTAAAATCAGTTTTATGAACGGGTTAGACACGTGGACTGTGTGCAAACAAATACTTATACGACGCGAGTTCGATTCCGGTCCCAACCTTACTCTCTTGAAATAAAAATGCCTTTTTACCGAACCGGGTTAACTCAAAGAATTATGTTAAGTATAATAAAAACCGGATTATTAACCAGGTTAGACACAAAGTCCAGCGGTGGACTGTGTGCACGTTAACCCACAGGTCCCGGGTTCGAGACCTGTGGTCAGCACTGGTTCGATACATTTAAAATCCTTTTTAAAAATAAATAATTTCTGGATAAATCTAAATAGTATATAAGTATAATTAAAAACAGAATTATTTCGGGTTAGACACGTAGCTCAGTTGGTAGAGCTGCGTGCACGCGTACGGGAGGTCACGGGTTCGAGTCTCACCCAGCGCACATATATAATCGACCGGACCGGTCAACGGTCACGGTCAAAAGTCAACATTTTTTTATTATTTTTATTTATTTATTTAATTTAAAAATCAATTAAAAATACTTAAAAATAACGTTTTTAAAGTTAGAAAATAGCCTTAAACTCACAAAAATATATCCGAAAATCCTATTAAAATAGTTAATAAAATCCACATACTTACCGTACCTTTTCATTATTAATTAGGTTAGTTGTCCCTCGTCGATCAATCCTCTAAACTCGTGCGCATTCAACATCTTCAAGCAAACGCACCCAATGTGAGTGAATCTCTACCAATTCCCCGTTTTAATCACATTTTGGGGTGTATCATGTGTCGCTATTTATTTATTATAATTAAACACTTGTACATCCATCATGTTCATGATCAAATGTGTTGCCAATATATATCTATTGTTTGTGTGGTTGATGTTTAAATTAAAGTTATCATTTTCAGTACATACATTTCATAGGCCGCCGCTCCCCATTACCTATGAGCGTGAGCTGTTCCCATTACCTATGAGCGTGAACCAGGCGTTGCCAACATAAGATCGGCTCCGTTTGATTGAGCCTTGATCTCACATACATTAGCATAGGCCGTCCGTTCCCCATTACCTATGAGCGTGAACGGGACGTTGCCAACATATACATTGTCATTCTTATTATATACTTAAGCAAGGTGGTTTGTGATCGTTATGTTTATATACATTTGTTCATATATGATTGTTGCACAATTTTCCTATATTAATTACAATAATGAATCAATGACAAATGTTTTTAACAAGGTTCACTCGCCAACTTTGTTGACCCAAAATTCCCCATTTTTACACATGATACAGGTGATCAAGTTGAAGCAAGAAACATATAGGGCGGCCTAGAAGAATAAACCAGTTTAGATTTTGGATTGTTTTAGTTAATTTTTCCTTCCTTGTATTGTATGAATTTGACTTGGAACTTGGAGATGTAATTTGAATTTAATAAATATGAAACATATTAGTAAACATCATGAGCTTTGGTGATAACCCAATTATGCCCCGACTCTTATTACGCTACGGGTCAGGGTGTGACATTTACTTTATAGAAAACCAAATATTTTGAATGTTTGTTAAAAATTTAAGTTCTAATGAGTGTATAAGAATGGTTATCTTAAAAACTACCCATTTTTTAACGATTTATATTCTAATGAGCGGGTTAAAACCGGTTTGACTGTGATAAAGTATTTTTATTAAAATGATTTATAGTCGCTTTATTTTTTTCCTAATGAGTGTGTTAGATATGTTTTATTTTATAAAAGTATTTTAGTGTTTATGGTCTTGATTTTGTAACCAAAACGTAAAATATATATTTTATTCAAAATAGTTGTAAAACCAGAAAATGTTTTGAACTAATAAAACATGTCTTTTGCAACTTATAAATGGTTTGATGCTTCTACAAGAAGAATCATGTCTTGAACCATATACTAGTATTAGGAAGACTATTTGGTGAAAAACAACTTGTTGTTACGAACATAATTGAATGTGTTCTATTGAGGGAGTACCTCAAAACACGACATGACACGAAATGATATAGTTGTGATTATTTCGGTCGAATGATGTAATTGTTGAAGATGATAACACTTTGAGATTTGATATATCTGTTCAAAATATATTTGCTTTTTATTTATTAAAAATGTTGGACTATCAGTTTAGGTTTGTTTTAAATAAACATGTTAAACATAGAAATATCACATAACCTTTAAAGTAATATCATTTATAACAAAATCATAATTATCACTTTTGTGTTAATTATGTACTATATCCTATTAAAAAATACTTTTGAATCATAATTTAAATTTAGATTTTCATAAATGAAAAAAAGTAATAAGAAAAAAACCCAATGGCATTTTTAAGTATTTTAGAAACATAATTGATATTTCAACTTTAAAGCCAAACTTTATGAAGTCTACGGCAGATGTAGAGTAAGAATAAAGAATTTTATAAAATGATACACACAATCTTAATGATTAAAGTGTTTTAGTAATTATCAGTTCTTACAGATTACAACAATTTCTATGTGATTCCAAACATGTCAGGTATTGCCAATTATCTCAATTCAATATAGATAGAATAAAAAAAAAATTGGAGAGTTATATAACTGTCAATTACAAGGCTATATATAGCCTCTTACTATATAACATTTAAAATACTAATAAGTCAAACACGGGTCAAAAGGTAGTTCTGTACCTGTAATAACTGTCATTAGACAGTTATATAACTTCCCATTACAAGGCTATAAATAGCCTCATGTTGGATGTTGTACAACATTTAAAACAACGTTAGTGTGTGTCTCTTTGTTTTTGTCCCTAAAGTGAATAAAGATCTTGGTCTACAACTTTTACATGGTTTCTAGATCTTGAACATTTTACATGTTCCAACTAGTTAATTTATTAACAACCGGATGTAAATGGCGGATTTCCACGACAGGTAAGGCAGTTGGCAAGTGAGTTTAGATTAATAGTGACAAGGCAGATTGGCTAATAAAAATCTAGGGATAGTTATATGAACTTACTCATTATTAAAACATATAATCACATGAATCCAAACACATTTTGTTGCATATCAAGATATCATACAAATTTAGTGTCATTCTCATATTTGTCACAATGATTTGTAGGCAAAAGAAGATCATGTAGCTTTAAATGATGCTGAAACGCTAATTGTGTAACTAGGTTTGTCCTTGTTTCTACTGATAAATGAAAATTACTTGCTGTAGAAAATTTGGATGCTTCGAAAACTGTTTGATGCAATTTTCATTGTACAACACATTTTCCTAGTGTGCGCTCTAACAAAAAGGTGCAACCTTCTTCTAAGCCGAGGAAAGCCACATTTTATTGTAGGGCATGTAGAATTGTACATCCTTCTATAGCAATGTAATTTATTTGTTTAGTATTCTTCTTTAATGTTTTCATTTTTTTAGCTTCTAAAGGAATAAGTAATTTTGTTACATTGTATATCAACAAAAGATTTACGTGTTTTATTTAGTTTTTCCTCTCATATTTGTATAATTTGGATATTTTGTTAATTATTAATTAAACTTTAGTGAATTTGGATGACTAACTGAGATATTAGAAATTTTCAAATTTGATTATCAAAGACCTCAAATATATTTTGGGGACATTGGAATTGAGATATTCTTAGAGAAATAGTTTTTTAGTTACTGTAAGAACATATCAGGGGAAAGGGATAGGACTGATTTGTAAAGACTAATTTGCAGACTCTAAACAAATAAAGATATTGGAGACTTAATTTTTTTTTGAAGACACTAACTTTTAGTCCCTAATAAACATATTTAGGACTAAACTGACATTACATCCACGGGTTCGGGTATTTTTGTCATCCCTAATTGTATATAAAGTTCATCACAATTGTTGTTTCTCCACTCTATTCGGTTGTGTTTTCTTCCCTCAGATAATTTATAATTGGTATACCATTTGAAATCAACAAATATATAGCCTACTAAAAGATTCACCCCATGGTGTTTACTTTGGGTTTTGAACAAGCTTCCGCTTCGAAAAGACTGGGTCTCATGGAGGAGGTATAACGGTATATGCCGTCTTATTGATCCTTTGTAATGGACTTAAGGTTCATGTTTACCCGTTGAGGATGATGATTTGTTGACCTATTACAAACAACTTTTTAGTTTTATGTTTACTAAATAATATAATAGTATGTTTTTCACTATACTTTTACTTAAATTATTTTCATTTCTTGTCATTTATTTTAAGTAAAAAGGTAAAAAAGAGTAGGTAATAAAATTATGAGAATGTTAACTTGATTGGAAACCAAGTTTTAGTTTGTTTTGTTTTATTTTAAGGCTACATATGTGTGAAATATATCCTCATGGTGATTGTTTCATAGTTTCCTTTTATTTTAAATGTAAGTTTTTTTATAGTTTTGTTATTTGATCTAGCCTTATCATTTTCTTTTGATCTATTATAGGTTGCAACTGGTAGATTACTCAAGAAGTGGATTGGTCATATGTTTGTTACATGCTTGGTGTTTTCATACTGTTTTGAAGATTTACTACTTTTTTTTTAAAACAGTTCCATGCGTAGTTAATTTGTGTTAATGATTGCTTCATGATGTTAGAGTCTATCATTGTTGTTCAGTGTGCGTGATAAACAATTAATCTGTTGAATACGACTGTATTCGTATAATTTTGTTGGAGATTGGAGTATTACATATTTATGCAAACTTAGGCACAATTAACACGTAAGTGTGCAACAATAAAGTTAATTTTGTGGATGGGTGGCCTACATTTTTTTAATTTTTTTCTTTTTTTCTTTATAGAATGGCGAGTGGACTAGATTAAATGTGATGATGCGATTGCCATGATCAAGCTTGGGAGTTCAGTGTATAAGATGCAATGAGAATCATTTCGTATGTGTTTCCCAATATTATAATAAAAAAATAATGAAGCATAGTGAGTTTGTTATGGACAGGTGCAATTCTTTGCAACACCGTTCATGTTATAGTATCTGGTATGGTCTTTCTTGTGCTTATTCATGGTGGTCTAGAGGCGGCAGCAATGCCACGAGACCAACTACTACAATCTTTATGGTATATTGTCACTACTTGTGGAAGCATTTGTTATAGTTCACTTTTCACAACTGCACAATCAAGGTACTATAAAATGTGTGATTCAAGTTTCCATTTCCAATTTAATATTCAGTTTCCATTTCCAAATAAGACATAATGAAATAACAGACAATGTGGTTCTTAGTTTAAATTGGTTATATATTTACCAGATTAGGGAATTCACGTTAAAGATTGGAAACAATGAATGTTTTTTGTGTTGTGTGGATTTTGTTCCTTTGTCCATTTTTTCGTATTCTATAAAATATATTATATATAATAAAAATAATGAAACCAAAAGTTACAGCAAACTTATTTGCATAACAGAACACCTATTTGCACCAAGAAAAGGGACACTCATCATGAAAAGTGATATACACCAAGAAAAACCCATGATAAAGTTTACATCATGATTATTGTAAGTAAGTCAAATTTTGGGTTTTTCCACTGCAAATTATTATCATTAAAATCACCTATATTTTTTCAGGATTAAAGCGTATACTAGAACACTCTGTATAAAGATATTCACACATGATTACTATTACTGTTGGCTCAGGCTAGAAACAATTTCTGATTTTTATTTTTGTGTTGATACATGAAATTCTCTTTTGGTTTTTGAAACTTTTATGGTACAAAATTATTTGTATTGTATTGGTAAGTGACCAACTGTTTTTGTACAAAATGATGTGTTTTAGTTTTTGAAACTTTTATGGTACATTTTAGGTTTTTGAATATTTTTTGAACTGTTTTTGCAAAACGACAGATTTTTCAAAGTCATAGGTTATGTAAATTTCTAACCTTAGTGCTAGACATTAAACATAGTTTTTCAAAAGTCACAGGCTATGTAAGTTTTTTATATTTACAACTTCTACAACTTTTAAGACTTTCATAATTCAATTCTATATTCCACCCAACACCTTGCCTATATTCCACTAAGCACTTTGCCTTTTAATCTATTAACTTGTGTCTTATACATCATTGTTTCAATATTATGCCTAAGTAGTTATGTGATTGGATATCCCTTAAACTTTGATATATGGATTGTTTGGAGTCCCCCATCAAGAATCTTGCAATGCTTGAGAAACAAGTTAAGCATTGGAAATAACTTTCTCAAACAGTATTTTTATTCTTTCATTTGTAAAATATAATGATTCTTGGTTTTCAGATAACGCGGAAGAAGATGGCAAAGTGTGCAAAGGAAGGCATGGAGATGGAAGCAAGCAAACCAAAAATTTATAGAACAAAGCATGATGTTTTTGTTGACTTGGATCCTCATACCATAGTATATGATGTTTTCAACTCAAGTGTGTATTTAAAATTTCAGATTTCAAATTAACTTGAATTTTAAAATCTCTTTGATTTAGCTACTATTATTATCTTATCGAGTTTGAAGTCAATACATTATTGTAAATTTTCTTATCATTTTAATTTTTTCTATTATCAATACCACCTAATACACGGGTCTATAACCTAACATGTTTATATGATACAAAAACAAGTTAGCTTTGTAATGTGGCTTCTCTATGTATAAGTTTTTTAAAATAAGCGGAATAGAAGGTTATAAATATAGGCTGATGAGCTTAATCTTTTTTTCTTGGATTTGTGTCATAAATGTTAAATTCTTTCATTTTTATTTTAATAAAAAAAATCTTTATCTGCACTTTACATTTTAATGTAGGTTTAAATTTAAATTGTGGCAATTGTTTTCGGTTTTGATTGTAGGTTTCAAAAACTAAGTCGATTTGGGGATGTTGGTCTAGAATGGTGCTAACAATTCGTTACATTGGCGGTCGGTGCAGGCGTTAGTCCTAGTGGTGGTGTTTCCCAGTGGGGTCGTGGGCGGATAGTAGTGTTCACAATTTGTATTGGAGAGAAAAAAGATTATAGTATTTGTTTATAAAACATTTGTCAAGACCTCTCAAAAATTCATTACCACAATACATTAGCATCATTCAAAAACAAATTGGTTCGCACATAAAATAGTATGTTTTGCACTCTTAAGAAATAACCACTTGTTTGACTAGCACTAGTTGATGAACTCAAAACCAAGATCTAGAAAAAGATGGAAATTTGGGCAAAATCAACAATTTTAATGTTTAGGTGTCTTTTTTAACCTTGATTACCAAATTAGATATCTCATGACATGATTGTTTAGTTGTTCCCGGTACATCTCCTTCAGCTCTTAAGACTACAAAAATACATAATATCACATATGGTATGATATCTAAGACATAGAGGTGGCAATTCGATCTATTAATAACTCATCAATTCAAAATAATTAGCCGGTTTAATTAAACAAGAATCCAATACTTTTTTTTATATAATATGACATAGTATCATATTAAATTTCTTAATTTTTTCCTCATATATCCTATATATATTACGGAGTTTTACAAAAAAAAAAGTTAGAAAGAGAAATCATATGTATGTAAATAAAAAAATAGAAAAATTTACATATATGTAATATGAGTAGTGTTATTGTAAGAAGTGTAGGAAACCATGAGAGGAGAACACGTGTCAAAGAAGCAAAGGTAGAGTCGTTAAAGGGAAAAAAAAGAAAGAAAGATGCACATGTTTTTCACATGCCAAGGAGCTAGGACACACAAGTCCCACACATCATTTTTAAATGTTCGTAACTTTTTTATACGTCATTTAAATAATATACACCATAAAGTCAAGTGTTTTTTATCTTTAATATGAGTTTACTCTCTCTATATTTTAAAAAAAAATATTTGAAAACTCATATGCATAAAAGACAAGAGACAACACACTAAAAACATCATAGGCATAAAACTAATAACACAGTGAACAACGGACTAAAAACACCATGAATAGCATACTAAAAATACAACGGACGACAAATTAGAACACCATTGACTAAAAAACACAGTGGATATCAAACTAAAAACATAAAAAATAAAGATAAAAACACAATGAAAAACAAATTAAAAACACCATGGACAATAAACTAAAAACCCAATGGACATAGTTAAATCATGTGCAGACTACAAACACAATGAACAAACTTATAAGTTATAACACATGTGCAGACCAATAATACAGTAGACAAACAAAAAAACAAAGAATTAAAAAAAGTCAATGTACACGTAATTTTTTTTTAATTTTTTATACAACAATATCATAGTCATTTGAAAGATAAAAACGCTCGTTATCATTAACGTACTTTTTTAGTAATAACACATAAAAAAGTTATTAATGTTTAAAGATGATAGATGAATATGCATGGACTTTGCACGTTAAGAGAAAAAGTCAACAATGTAGGTTAATTCTTTATACCATTGCCCTTCTTTTCTTATGTAACTTCTAATCACTTTTTCCTCAAACTAATCTCAACAATCAAATCCCAAGATTAATAGCCTAAATTTCTTCTTATCCTTTCTAAAAAAAACCTTTTCTATTTTAACCTAAGATTATCTCATATATATGCTATTAGTCCGTTCATATATCTAAATTATTTTTCATATGTAATATATAGAAACTGTGATAAAATAAAATAAAGTTTGCTTATTTGATAGGAATTTTGAGTTCTCACAACTCTTGTAACTTGATGGAATTCTCAAAATATTCTCTCGTTATACATATACCTGTTATACATATAGCTGACCATGACATACCATGTTTATAAGCATAACATGTTGACTAGTAAATTAAAATTTTGAAACCTTTTGTTTTTTTTTTCAAATCAAATAAATAGTGGAGGTGGGCCATTAAAACCTAAAAAATACAGAAGAAAAATTAAAAATAAAAGTAACTCAAATATAAATTATTTTTAAATTACTTGTGACATGATTCTACATTTACTCCTTATATAATCTAAAGATTCGGACCAAGAAATTGTCCTTAAAACAACCAACGGATTCAATGTTATCCAAATTTCAACCACCCCTCATAAACTCACTTGTAGCATCCGGTGAGATGAAATCAGCCAGATTCATGTTGAATGAGCATACTAAATTAGTCATGGTGTTTGTTTTGAGCTCACCTTGGATGTGTTTCTCTTCACTGAAACGACTCGCCAAGAGTATGGCAACCTCCATTTCAAAGGGATCTCCAACATCAGTTATGCGACAATGACTTGCAGGATCATTTTAAATATCACTCATTAAACGGAACTTCCTAGGTTTTCTTCGTAGTTGCTTTCTAGTTTCTTCGTTGTTACCTGCAACTACACTGTGTATAGAGCTAGAATCTTTATTGACTATCTTGCTAAGTTTGTTCAGACCATTGTTGACCTTTCTCATAGTCATTTCCTACATTACAATTCATTCCTAAATTAATTAATCATATTTGTAAAACAAAATTAAAAACAAAATAGCTCAAAATGTTTAAAAATAAAAGGGTTACATTAGCTATAGGAAAAACTAGACCTAAGAATTTATATTTGAATATATCAAGTAACATAAAAAGGACCCCACTTCTAATTCAAAGAAAGGACTTATCACATGCTTCAAATGAAATTATTCATAAAGTCTACAAAATCGTTAAAGAACGAACACTTGCAGACCAAATTAAGAAACGATATACATACCAAATAGAAAAGTTGGTGAATTCACTTCTTTCAATGGCTTCTTCCTGCGATGAATGTATATTGAAAGTATTTGTCTATTAACAGTCCACACCAACAAGCTTATCAATCAATCTTCACACAACTACTACTTCAAAACTAAAAAAAAAGTATGGAACAAATTTACAAACAAAAACATGTTTATGTGATGGAGTTAAAGAGATATAACGAGTTAAATTGATTGTGGTATAAACTTGCAGAGTTTTCTAATTGTGTCCCATATTAATTAAAAAATCTTAGCAAAATTAAATCGATTAGGAGAACTTAAAAAAATACATCTTAGAAAAATCAAATCTAGTATAATCTACTTTGTAAATTGTTACATATGATCGGTAACGTTGAAATTGATGATTAACACAAACAAATAAGGACACTTGACACATACGATCGAGTAAAAAATACCTACCCAGGTTGAAAATCTAACAGATGCGAGACTGTATTTAAACCCTAAATCACAATAAAGAGCAAGATGGAGAAATGACGATCAGCGATATGTATAGAAAATGTTTCTACCTAAGAAGTTTGTTGCATAGATTCTAGGTTTTGATCTACAAATCCCTAAGATGATCAATGATAGATATATAAAATTTGCTTACCTAATAAGTTTATTGTGCACCGTTGATTTTTGGTTTTGATCCACTGATGCCTATGATAATCAATGGTGGATATGAATATTGCGTCTATCGGCCATGAAGTTTATTGTTCGCCATTGATTTCAAGTTTGGATCTACAGTTTCAAAAGACGATCAAAGGTATATAATATATGTATGAATATCGCGTAAAACAATACTTTAATTAATTTTAACAGTCATTAAAAATGTTGTCATTCGTAAAACGTCATGTAACAAACAATAAAGTGCATTTACCGCTTGCAAAATCAAGACCCCGAATGTATGCCTCACGTTTTATCTAAGAGTTAATTACACAGATAGCCCTTGTGATTTATTGAAGTATTTGAGTACTAATTTTTTTAACAGGTTTAAGTTCTATGGTTTTTATTTTGTAACACCTTTGAGTATTAAGGCTAATTGTCGTTAGTTTTTCTATCAAATTGGATTAAAGTTAGTAAAATACCTTTATATAATTTTCTATTAATACTCAAAGGTGTTACTTTCAATGAACCTCAGAGACTATCTGTGTAATTAACTCTAAAAAAATACAAAACTCATTATATTTGTAATAAATATTATAAAATATGCTACACAAAAATATTTAAAAGGTATATTCCTAAAATAGATATACATACAATTATCAAGCGTCTAATATGAGGGATAACACCGCGAGTTAGGAGAATGTTTAGTTTCTTTATTAATTTTTTATATAACTAGTTTCAAAAAGAAATATGCTAAATATAAAAATCATGCCCATTATCTCAAATATAATATACACACCTTTTTATCTTTTATTATATTCGGACCTATAGACATTTATTATGATTCTTTGTTTAATTTAGTTAATATAGTGCCGAACAAATTGACAATACAAAAAATCCATGCTAAGTAGCATTTGGTGCCGAACAAATTGACAATACAAAATATCCTAACAATAAGAGGACATTAGAAAGCTTCTTTGGCTGGTACTACGCCTCTGCCATGATCGCGGTCCTCGTTGCATATACTGTCATTGTTTACGTTCAAGATCAAGCCGATGGAGGGTTGGTTTTGGTGTACCTCTGATTCTTGCGTTGTTATCAATCATTTTGTTCTTTATAGCTTCTCCTGTTTATGTGAAAATGAAAGTTGAAAACAGCATGTTCACAAGCTTGGTACAAGTTATTGTTGTTGCTTATAAGAACCCTAAGATTGTTGATGGACCTTCAAACCAATGGCATTATCATCATAAAGATAAAGATTCAGATGATGTGCCCACCAAGAACCTCAGGTAAATATTTCACTAATTTCAGTCTATCCATCATTATTTTCTGAGTTTATGCAAGAGTGCTTAACAAAGACTGAAATAAAGCAATGCCTTCACTTCCATAAGGACCTTAAATTCTAAAAGAAAATAAGAATATATGTAGGTAATTTTTGCTTTAGGATTGTTGACGGTGAGGTTTGTTGTCTGTAATTATGCATACACATAAAGTCTATACGATAGAAAACAAAATTGTATTTTTTAAGGAAAGAGATTCTTTTTTTATTATTTGTTTTGGACCCCATAAAGGTTGAAACACTATGGATTTCGGTTTTGATAGCATAATCAATTTGCAGGTTTCTAAACAAAGCTTGCATAATTCCGGACCTGAAAGACATAACACCAGATAGAGTTAGTTTGAATCCTTGGCGTCTATGCACAGTAGAGCAAGTTGAGGAACTAAAATCTAATCCGAATTCTACCATTGTGGTCACCCGGGCCCGTGATGTCCATAAACATAAGCCATTCAACATTTCGAGTAATCCAAGCAAAAACGATGGACCGGTATCTAGGTTTGTCACACTTCCAAATTCCAGCAGCTTCTTTCTCATTCTTCTCCTTCCTTATACTAGCGATATGGGTCCTAGTATATGATCGCATAATAATCCCCTTTGCCTAAAAAAATACAAGAAAACCATTTTATCTGGATGTTAACCTAAGAATTGGTATCGACATTGCAATTTCCACACTAGCCATGGCTGTTTCCGCCAGTGTTGAACATGTTCGACGACGAAAAGCAATTCAACAAGGGTTTAGAGACAATGCGCACGCAATTGTCAACATGTCGGCAACGTGGCTTGTTCCACAATATTGCTTACACGGGTTAGCAGAGGCTTTGACTATAATTGGGCAAAATGAGTTTTATTACTCTGAAATACCCAAAAGTATGTCTTGCATTGCAGCATCACTTTTCTTGCTTGGCTTGGCTGTGGCTAACTTGTTGGCTAGTGTTATACTAACCATAATTGAAAAGTTAACTAGAGGAAGTGGGAAAGAAGGATGGATTGCTACAAATATTAACCAAGGACACTATGATCGGTACTATTGGGTTCTTGTGGTGATTAGTTTCATCAACTTGCTTTATTTTGTTGTTTTTTATAGGGCTTACGGACCTTGTGTAAATGAGAAAGTGAAGGACGAGTGTATCCAAGAATCAAATGAAGATATATGAAGCGGAGTGTTTTTACGTGCCTGTACATTTGTGATTATGTTCTTGTTTGTAGAGTAAGATATATTCCGTATAGGTAAAGATCAAATAAGAAAGTGTGCTATTTTAAAATTTCATCACTTTTTATTTTCTTTTTTCACCAAAAGTTCTTCCCATTTCAATCCAGATCACTAAATCCACATAAAGATTAAGTAGTTTTTTTATAGAGAGGGTAGCGGGGTATCAACATTTAACATATCGTATTATTATATTAATGGTCTTCGATACAAATACAAGGTATATCCATTTTAAACGATACCACACAAGGGTAAAGTAACACAACATCCCTTTTTATTTTACTCTTAAAAGGTCAAAAGGGTAAAGTACCATTTTGTTATTATATTTATTTCCTTTATTTAAAATACTTTCCCATCTTTTTTTCATATCCATAATTTTTTAATGATATTTTACTTTTTTCTATAAAATTACATTATTAAACAGAGAACATTTTTGCCTTTAGTCATGGAATAGTCTTAATATTATAAAAAATAATTAAACGAATATAGAAAAATTACACTATTAATTTGAACAATTACATATGTAATAAGATTAATTGTTTACATTATAAACAATTGCATACATGCATATTGAATTTCTTTATATTTTAGCTAAAAATCAAATTTATTATTTAAATTTTGTTTTTCTGAAAGAACCTGCTATATGACATTACATTTTATATTTCTATCTCTATTTAATTAACTACGATGTTTCTATTCTTTTTCTTTTTCTTTATTTTTTTCATTCCCACCATATGTATACGAAAAAAGAGATGAGTAATAAATAGTTAATTCCACATTACATTTTACATTTCTTTCTCTATTTAATTATGGCAAATTGTAATAAATAATCTCACCTAACTCAATTTGGTCGATAATAATTCCAAATAAGTTATTGGCCGATAATAATTCAAACTAGTCAATTTTTTTTTTTTGTAAACAGTCTGCCGTTAAAATAGCTTAACAAAGTTAAGTTTATTTTCGAATTACAAACCGATGTTTTAGGGCTTTTAATCAGAACGAGGATACGAGTCGGTTGATGTAAAACTTATCTCAAAATAGCTTGATTTTTGTTAATTGAAAGTTTGAACACCCGAATTGAAGCACCGTTTTCGTGAGTTGGGGCAGTATTTCGAGGTAAGTTTTATATCAATCGACTTGTATACTCGTTCTGATCAAAATGCCTAAAACATCGCTTTGTAATTCTGAAAAAAACTGAACTCCGTTAAGTTATTTTAACAACAGACTATGTTACAAAAAAAATTGACCAGTTCGGATTATTATCTGCCAATAATTGACTTGGAATTATTTTCGGCCAAATTGAGTTAGGTGGGATTATTTATTTTCAATTTTTCTTTAATTAAATATGATATTTTTATTCTTTTTCTTTTATTTTCATCCCCATGATATGTATACGGAAAAAGAGACGAGGAATAAATAGTAAATTCCTAAATGAAGAGAATGAAAAGTTAGTATCTAAATTTAAACCTTTTAGAATGAGATCAAATTTCATGTTACCTCTATTATCTATATTTATATTATTTATATTACTATATAAAACATATTCTTAGGATAAAAATATAATTTTGTAATTCTTTTAGAAGCATGTTATACGTTTGAAGCATAATGTATAAATACTCTATACAATTATTCCTAATTTGTCTCTGTTTAATAAAGTTTTCTTAATTAATGCATTATTTTATTTAATACATATGAAATTATTTAATTCACTACATTAACTATTATCTTATTATAATACTTTAAACTAATATTTAAATTTACATTTACTATTATATTCGATATAATTAAATACTATTTAGATTAAGTACTAAATATATAATTAGTAAATATTTACATAAAAATAATAATAATCTTATTTATAAAACTTTAGAATAAGATTTAAATTTACATTTATTATTTCTAATTTTATAAATATTATGTTATTTAAATACTTAAGCATTTCGTTACTAGACATTTACATAACAATAATAATACAATAACAATACTGAATAATAATAATAATAATAATAATAATAATAATAATAATAATAATAATAATAATAATAATAATAATAATAATACCTAATATAATGAGTGTTTAATGCAAGTTGGGTTATTTTATATTCATTTAATATTTATGAATATCATAAGAATGACAAAGTAGTAAATAACAGGTTCTTTATGTATCAAGACTTGTACAAAATGCATTATAAATTTTCTTAAGTCTTAAAATTTAAGGTAAATTGCCAGTGTAACCTAAATATATAATCTAAATAATGTTTAGTCATAAAAATATAAATAGTAAATGTAGCTCTCTTAGAGAACGCAATCTAACCAACCTGTCTTAAATATTGTTTTCACTTGAATTTGTTTAGACTCGAATCAAAATGACTTTTTATGTGAGATGTTCTGACGTGACATGCTGCCCGACCCGACCAATACATACTATTAACTACCAACGGTGTTATTAAAAGAAATTAAAATTGAAATATTAAATTCAACAAGTTAATAAATATTAAATATTAGATATCACATTATAAAGAAAAGTTAATAAAATTACATTTGTAGAATTTATTAACACTTGAATTTACATTTACCACTTATATTATAAAAATTAATTCTTATTTGAATTTGAATTTGCTATTATATTATTTAAATACTTAAGTATTTAATTACTGAATATTTATAGTAATAACAATAGTAACAATAATACCCCAAATAAAATCAATGTAAGGTATGTTGGGTTAGATTGCGCTTTTCAAAATAGCTACATTTACTATTTATATTTTTATAACTAAATATTATTTTGTTTGAGTATTATCTTATTTAAATACTTAATTATATAATTACTAAATATAATAATAATAATAATATTAATAATGTCTACATATAATCAGTGTTTAGAACAAGTTAAGTTATATTTGGCTCTTTAAAAAAATTTTAGTGACACATTGCATTACACGGATCAATCAACTAGTTGGTATTGGATTGAGATGGAACATAGGATGTGAATGCTCTTCATTTATTATTGATTCTTGATTTTTTCTTTTCTATAATCACCCTCTCTCTCTCTAATAAAAACTCATAAATTTTAAGATACAGTATAAACCTTTATTAATAACATAACACAACACAATACAATACAATATAATATGATAGCTATTTAATTATATTGAATATAATTAAATAGCTATTATATTATTTAAATACTTAAATATATAATTAATAATAATAATAATAATAATAATGTCTAAATATAATCAGTGTTTAAAACAAGTTAAGTTATATTTGGCTCTTTAAAAAAATATTAGTGACACATTGCATTACACGGATCAACCAACTAGTTGGTATTGGATTGAGATGGAACATAGGATGTGAATGCTCTTCATTTATTATTGATTCTTGATTTTTTCTTTTCTATAATCACCCCCTCTCTCTCTAATAACAACTCATAAATTTTAAGATAAAGTATAAACCTTTATTAATAACATAACATAACACAATACAATACAATACAATATGATGGATGGGTGGTTGTTGTAATTTTTCGACAAGTAAATCCAAAAAACTAATGTTCTCGGGTTTTAGGTTGTGACAACTAGTCTTAGTCTATTTTCATACTCCGAAGATGGATGGATGGTTGTCGCAATTTTTTTTGTTTATAATTTTCAGATAAACAAATTAATTTCTAAAAAAACACAAATTATAAAATTAAATTTTACCTTTCAAATTTTATATAAAAATATTAAATACAATATTAAAATTATTAAAATAGCTTTGTTTTTTTTTGTTTGAATAAGCATGGCAGCTACATGTGATATGGCCAAAAATAAATTGACAAAACAACTACGTGTGTTTTGAATAAGCATTGCATACTTAACAAAGCATTGTTAACATACTAGAGCTTAACATACTTGAAAACCACCACTATCAATCTACAGATTTAGATCTTCAGACCAAACAAACCAACTGTCTTTAAACTGCCATCAAAATTGATTTCATAAAGCGCTATTAAAATTTTAACAACCTTTCATTAATCAGCAGGTTTCCTATTGATCAAGCATACTATATTAGCCTCTAATGTGTCTTCTTCATCATGGATGTCACCAAAACAGCAAGCCAAGAGCTTCACAACCTCCTTTTCAAGATCTTCTATATCTATACCTTTTTTTTCTCCAAGGACCAACATTTGAAACATGTCGAGTGGATTCGTGCTTTGACTTTTTAATCTGGTCAACTCCTGGTTCATCTACCTCAATCGTCTTCTTCTTGAATATTGAGTTAGTTATATTAATGTGGGAGCGTACACTTGTTGGATCATTATATATCTTGGACAATGAACGATATTTTTGAGTTCTTTTTTTTTGCCTGTGATTTTTTTCTACAGCAGTTATATTTTACCCATTGCTCCCAACATTACAATCATTTTCAATCATACCATTTGTTAATTTCCTTTAATCTTCCGTTATAAAATTTCAATTTTAGATGTTGTAGAAAAATAAAAAAACATATTAACTTATATACCTAAATCAAATAACATGAAAGCACCAACCTTTTAGTCCGATGGAAGCTTTAAAGTAAACTATTCAAGCTTTCCAAACCCCTTTGCCTGTGTGGGTAGGAATTGTGATAAAACTACAATTGTAGGGTAATCGTTTTACCATATAAACAACCATTCCCTTTATTCCCTCACCAATGTGGGACAAAGTGGTTTACCATTTGAGACTTTCATTCACACACATCCAAAACTTCCAACATCTTTTATGCCCGATCATCTTGGAAAAACAAAATGAGTTACATATGTTTACAGTACTAACTTGAAGATCTTTGAAACCAATCACATATTAAATAAAGAAATCTTAGCAAAGTCAGATCGATTCCAAACAAGTCGATGAACACAAAATTGTTGACGTTAATGATGAACACAAACAAGCAAAGACTCATGCACGGCATGAATAGACCAATGTTGAAAATCCAACATCTGCGACTGCGACCGTACTTGATTCCTAAAACACAAAAAAGAGCAAGTTGGAGATAATATGATCAACGCTTCTGAGAAATTTATTGTACGGCACAAATTTTTCGCTCAGATCTACTCTACTTAGGATGATCAGTGACAAGTTTATAAAGTGTGTGTACCCAAGAAGCTTATTGCACGCCGTTGATTCTAGTTTAGATCGATGGATATCTAGGATGATCAACTGTGGATGTAAAATTTGTCCCTACCCAAGAATTTTATTGTACGCCATTGATTCACGATGATCAATGGTGGATAATTTATGCGTGAACATTGCGTAAAAGACTACTTTGATAAACCTTAAGAGGCACTAAAACGTTATGTGTCATTAGTAACACGTCATGTAACAAACAATAAAGTGCATTCGTCGCTTGCAAAACCAAGAACCCGAATGCATGCATCATATTTTATCTAATGTATGTAATGGACAATGTACATATATATAATAGGCATTTAAAAAAACTATACACTGACTAGAACTGTGAATTGTTAAAGTAACAAAACAAATTGCAATCCAAATTTTACAAAATTACATGCGTATTTACATACCCTCTAGGTTACTTAAAACCAGATTTTAAAATCATCCTACATAAAATTACAAACCTCGCACAACACATGTTGCTGAAAAACAAACTCCACTTTTGTTTGTTGTATCATCTGAATATAAAGATTTACCAATAGTATGGTTACAAAATAAAGAAACAAGTTATCTTCGTTAAAACAAAATGAATCACACTTAAAGTTTTAGTTTATACAACTTAGATCTTTCTCTTCACCGAATATATAATCACATAAATCTGAACTGGTGAGTTACACTAGATAAAATATGATCAATCGACTCGTATCTTTGTTCTGATCAAAAGCCTTAAAACATCGTTTTTTAATTCGGAAAATAAACTTAACTCCGTTAAGATACTTTAACAGTAGACTATTTTACAAAAAAAATTGACAAGTTCGGATTATTATCAGCCATCAAAAAAATTGACCAGTTCGAACAGCCAATAACTGGCTTGAGATTGTTACCGGCCAAATTGAGTTAGGTGGGATTATTTATTTCCAATTTGCCTTTTTATTATGTCTTATTATTTTTTTTAATATGGCAATAACACGTCATGAGTCAAATTAACGAAGGTTTTTATTGTTATAATTATCTTTAAGTAATAGAAATTAAATATGAAGTTTTGGTTGTGTACACACTTTAATAGAATTTAGAGATCACTACTATTTAATTCCTCCACATCACCAATTTAATCTTTATATTTTTCTACAAAAATTAGAACAACATTATAACCGGTATAATCTCAGGCGCGAGAGTCATCTCCAGCGGCACAACTACCACTTCAGTTGTTGTATCTTAGAAATAGATGTGTTGGTCTTGAGAATATGCAAGAAATCTATTTTAAGGGACCCATATCCTCAATCAAAAACCGTTAATATATTAGGGTGCTAATTGTTGCAGTCAAGGAACATAGGTGAAAACTCTACTTGATGAATCCTCGAGTCATGAATACAAGAAGAATGCTTATTGAAGCATCTACAATATATGCGATTAAATCAAGCTTAAAATTGTATTATATATTTATTTTATTTAGTTTGTTGTAACCGGTAATGTACTATAGTATTTCCTACGAATGACGAGGGTATCATTATTAATTGTTTTAAATAAAAAATAAACATACTTTCTATAATCTTAAAATAGATTTTCATGAACATTGTCCATAAAATATTAAAAACTTCTTATAAGGATTTTTAGCTTCATGAAAGTTTAAATATTAATTGAGATTTTTGTTAAAATCTCGTAAATATTTTTTTTAGGAAATATTTATATAGTACAAACAAGTCGTATTAATCTTATGATTGGAAAACAATCTTTAATCCGAACTACGTGTTATATTTGAACGTTTGATTCAACATTTGGGTTTCATAGGTTTTGACGGAATTTTGTTGAACCAAATTATATACAAAGTAACATGTATTTCAAAATGTTTTTTTAGTACTAACTCTTTTATAATGAGCCTATTAGAAGATTTTATTTTGTAAACCCATTAAAACGTTTGTGAACGTTTAATTTTTATTTTCAAACAAATGTGTTGTTAGAAATATAATTTCTAATGAATGTATTAGCAATTTGTTATTCTGTAAAAAATAACAAATTTATAAACTTTTATTTTATAACGAGCGTGATAGAAATAACTAATATTGTAAAATAATAAGTTTTAAAACATCTGTATTTCTAATGAGCATGTTAGAAATGATTATTGTTGCAAAATAACAAATTATATAATATTTAAATTTTCTAATGAGAGTGTTAGAAATGACTATTTTTGTAAAATAATAAGTTTTAAAACACTTATTAACGAGTGTGTTAGAAACGATCAGTTAGTAAAACTAAACGTTTTAAAGACGCTTGGTTTTTTTTTCTATGGAGCGTGTTATAAAACACTATTATCAGAAAATATTTACTAATGAGCACATTAGAAACAATTATTTTGGAAAATAATAAACTTACTATGGTTTGGTCTAAACAGTTTGTTTCAGAATAGCCGAAGTTTATACAGTTTTAGCCTAAATGTCTATTTAGAAACGGTTTGTTTTTTAAACTTTAAAACGAATTTAGACTTGTACGATTGTTTATTTCTAACAAGTTGTTAGAAATAGTTTTAAAAACTTTAAGACGATTTTGTAATCGTTTACGTCAAAGGAGTGTATTAGGAACAATTTAATTTGAATACCCTTTAAAAATGAGTTTGCCAATTGTTCATTTCTGCGTGTTAGAAAAGGTTTATTTATGTAAACCAAAAAGGAGCTTATGAGAATAAGTGTATTCGTTTAATTTCTAACTAGCATGTTAGAAATGGTTTACTTTATAGAAAACCAAATATTTTCAATGTTAAAACATTTAAGTTCTAATGAGTGTATGAGAATGGTTATCTTAAAAACTACCCATTTTTTTAACAATTTGTAATCGTGTATATTCTAATGAGCGGGTTAAAACCGGTTTGACTATGATAAAGTATTTTTATTAAAATGATTTATAGTCGCTTTATTTTTTCCTAACGAGCATGTTAGATATGTTTTATTTTATAAAAGTATTTTAGTGTTTAGGGTCTTGATTTTGTAACCAAAACATAAAATATATATATTTTATTCAAAACAGTTGTAAAACTGGAAAATGTTTTGAACTAATAAAACATGTCTTTCGCAACTTATAAATGGTTTGACGCTTCTACAAGAAGAATCATGTCTTGAACCATATAATAGTCTTAGAAAGACTATTTGGTGAAAAAACAACTTGATGTTGTTACGAACATAATTGTATGTGCTCTATTGAGGGAGTACCTCAAAACACGACATGACACGAACGATATAATTGCGATTATTTCGGTCGAATGATGTAAGTGTTGAAGATGATAACACTTTGAGATTTGATATATCTGTTCAAAATATATTTCCTTTTTATTTATTAAAAATGTTGAACTGTCGTTTAGGTTTATTTTAAATAAACATGATAAAGATAGTTAGAAATATCACATAACTTCTAAAGTAAGATCATTTCTAGAAAATTCATAATTATCAGTTTTGGGTTAATTATGTACTGTATCCTTTTAAAAATACTTTTGAATCATGATTTAAATATAGATTTTCATAAATGAAAAAAAAGTAATAGGAAAAAAACATAATGGCATTTTTAAGTATTTTAGAAACATAATTGATATTTCAACTTTAAAGCCAAACTTCATGAAGTCTACGACTGATGTAGAGTGATAGTAAAGAATTTTATAAAATGATACACACAATTTTAATGATAAAACTGTTTTAGTATTTATCAGTTCTTACAGATTACAACAATTTCTATGTGATTCCAAACATGTCAGGTGTTGCCAAATATCTCAATTCAAAATTCAAAATAGATAGAATAAAAAAACATAAATTGGAGAGTTATATTACTGTCGATTACAGGGCTATAAATAGCCTCTTACTATATAACATTTAAAATACTAATAAGTCAAACACGGGTCAAAAGGGTAGCTATGTACCTGTAATAACCGTCATTAGACAGTTACATAACTTGCTATAAATAGCCTCATGTTGGATGTTGAACAACATTTAAAATAACGTTAGTGTGTGTCTCTTTGTTTTTGTCCCTAAAGTGAATAAAGATCTTGGGCTACAACTTTTACATGGTTTCTAGATCTTGAACATTTTACATGTTCCAACTAGTTAATTTATTAACAACCGGATGTAATGGCGGATTTCCACGACAGGTAAGGCAGTTGGCTAATAAAAACCTAGGGATAGTTATATGAACTTACTCATTATTAAAACATATATATCACATGAATCCAAACACATTTTGTTGCATATCAAGATATCATACAAATTTAGTGTCATTCTCATATTTGTCACAATGATTTGTAGGCAAAAGAAGATCATGTAGCTTTAAATGATGCTGAAACGCTAATTGTGTAACTAGGTTTGTCCTTGTTTCTACTGATAAATGACAATTACTTGCTGTAGAAAATTTGGATGCTTCGAAAACTGTTTGATGCAATTTTCATTGTACAACACATTTTCCTAGTGTGCGCTCTAACTAAAAGGTGCAACCTTCTTCTAAGCCGAGGAAAGCCACATTTTATTGTAGGGCATGTAGAATTGTACATCCTTCTATAGCAATGTAATTTACTTGTTTAGTATTCTTCTTTAATGTTTTCATTTTTTTAGCTTCTAAAGGAATAAGTAATTTTGTTACATTGTATATCAACAAAAGATTTACATGTTTTATTTAGTTTTTCCTCTCATATTTGTATAATTTGGATATTTTGTTAATTATTAATTAAACTTTAGTGAATTTGGATGACTAACTGGGATATTAGAAATTTTCAAATTTGATTATCAAATACCTCAAATATATTTTGGGGACATTGGAATTGAGACATTCTTAGAGAAATAGTTTTTTAGTTACTGTAAGAACATATCAGGGGAAAGGGATAGGACTGATTTGTAAAGACTAATTTGCAGACTCTAAACAAATAAAGATATTGGAGACTTAATTTTTTTTGAAGACACTAACTTTTAGTCCCTAATAAACATATTTAGGACTAAACTGACATTACATCCACGGGTTCGGGTATTTTTGTTATCCCTAATTGTATATGAAGTTCATCACAATTGTTGTTTCTCCACTCTATTCGGTTGTGTTTTCTTCCCTCAGATAATTTATAATTGGTATACCCTTTGAAATCAACTAATATATAGCCTACTAAAAGATTCACCCCATGGTGTTTACTTTGCGTTTTGAACAAGCTTCCGCTTCGAAAAGACCGGGTCTCATGGAGGAGGTAAAACGGTATATGCCGTCTTATTGATCCTTTGTAATGGACTTAAGGTTCATGTTTACCCGTTGAGGATGATGATTTGTTGACCTATTACAAACAACTTTTTAGTTTTATGTTTACTAAATAATATAATAGTATGTTTTTCACTATACTTTTACTTAATTTATTTTCATTTATTGTCATTTATTTTAAGTAAAAAGGTAAAAAAGAGTAGGTAATAAAATTATGAGAATGTTAACTTGATTGGAAACCAAGTTTTTAGTTTGTTTTGTTTTATTTTAAGGCTACATATGTGTGAAATACATCCTCATGGTGATTGTTTCATAGTTTCCTTTTATTTTAAATGTAAGTTTTTTATAGTTTTGTTATTTGATCTAGCCTTATCATTTTCTTTTGATCTATCATAGGTTGCAACTGGTAGATTACTCAAGAAATGGATTGGTCATATGTTTGTTACATGCTTGGTGTTTTCATACTGTTTTGAAGATTTACTACCTTTTTTTTAAAACAGTTTCATGCGTAGTTAATTTGTGTTATTGATTGCTTCATGATGTTAGAGTCTATCATTTTTGTTCATTGTGCGTGATAAACAATTAATCTGTTGAATACGACTGTATTCGTATAATTTTGTTGGAGATTGGAGTATTACATATTTATGCAAACTTAGGCACAATTAAGACGTAAGTGTGCAACAATAAAGTTAATTTTGTGGATGGGTGGACTACATTTTTTAAATTTTTTTTCTTTTTTTCTTTATAGAATGGCTAGTGGACTAGATTAAATGTGATGATGCCATTGCCATGATCAAGCTTGGGAGTTCAGTGTATAATATGCAATGAGAATCATTTTTGTATGTGTTTCCCCACTTTATTTGAATTATGATTCCTTTGTCCATTTTTGTATTCTATTGAATATTATAATAAAAAATGATGAAGCATAGTGAGTTTGTTTTGGACAGGCACCGTCCATGTTATAGTATCTGGTATGGTCTTTCTTTTGCTTATTCATTGTGGTCTAGAGGCGGCATCAATGCTACGAGACCAACTACTACAATCTTGTGTTATAGTTCACTTTTCACAACTGCACAATCAAGGTACTATAAAATGTGTGATTCAAGTTTCCATTTCCAATTTAGTATTCAGTTTCCATTTCCAAATAAGACATAATGAAATAACAGACAATGTGATTCTTAGTTTAAATTGGTTTTATATTTACCAGATTAGGGAATTCAGGTTAAAGATTGGAAACAATTAAGGTTTTTTGTGTTATGTGGATTTTGTTCCTTTGTCCATTTTTCGTATTCTATAAAATATATCATATATAATAAAAATAATGAAACCAAAAGTTACAGCAAACTTATTTGTATAACAGAAGACCTTTTTGCACCAAGAAAAGGGATACTCATCATGAAGAGTGATATACACCAAGAAAAACCCATGATAAAGTTTACATCATGATTATTGTAAGTAAATCAAATTTGGGGTTTTTCCACTGCAAATTATTATCATTAAAATTACCTATATTTTTTCAAGATTAAAGCGTATAGTACAACACTCACACATGATTACTGTTAATGTTGGCTCAGGCGAGAAACAATTTCTGGTTTTTATTTTTGTGTTGATACATGAAATTCTCTTTTTGTTTTTGAAACTTTTATGGTACAAAATTATTGTATTGTATTGGCGAGTGACCAACTGTTTTTACAAAATGATGTGTTTTAGTTTTTGAAAATTTTATGGTACATTTTAGGTTTTTGAATTTTTTTTTGAACTGTTTTTGCAAAACGACAGATTTTTCAAAGTTATAGGTTATGTAAATTTCTAATCTTAGTGCTAGACATTAAACATTGTTTTTCAAAAGTCACAGGCTATGTAAGTTTCTTATATTTACAACTTCTATAACTTTTAAGACTTTCATAATTCAATTCTATATTCCACCCAACACCTTGCCTATATTCCACTAAGCACTTTGCCTTTTTATCTATTAACTTGTGTCTTATACATCATTGTTTCAATATTATGCATAAGTAGTCATGTGATTGGATATCCCTTAAAGTTTGATTTATGGATTGTTTGGAGTCCCCCATCAAGAATCTTGCAATTCTTGAGAAACAAGTTAAGCATTGGAAATAACTTTCTCAAACAGTATTTTTATTTTCTCATTTGTAAAATATAATGATTCATGGTTTTCAGATAACGCGGAAGAAGATGGAAAATTGTGCAAAGGAACGCATGGAGATGGAAGCAAGCAAACCAAAAATTTATAGAACAAAGCATGATGTTTTTGTTGACATGGATCCTCATGCAATAGTATATGATGTTTTCAACCCAAGTGTGTTTGATTTAGCTACTATTCTTATCTTATCGAGTTTGAATTCAATTCATTATTGTAAATTTTCTTATCGTTTTAATTTTTTCTATTACCAACACCAGCTAATACACGGGTATATAACCTAACATGTTTATATGATACAAAAACAAGTTAGCTTTGTAATGTGGCTTCTCTATGTATAAGTCTATTTAAAATAAACGGAATAGAAGGTTATAAATATAGGCTGATGAGCTTAATCTTTTTTTCTTTGGATTTGTGTCATAAATGTTCAATTCTTTCATTTTTATTTTAATAAATAAAATCTTTATCTGCACTTTACATTTTAATGTAGGTTTAAATTTAAATTGTGGCAATTGATTTCGGTTTTGATTGTAGGTTTCAAAAACTAAGTCGATTTGGGGATGTTGGTCGAGAATGGTGCTACAATTCATTACATTGGCGGTGGATGCAGGCGTTAGTCCTAGTGGTGGTGTTTCCCAGTGGGGTCGTGGGCGGATAGTAGTGTTCACAATCTGTATTGGAGAGAAAAATGATTATAGTATTTGTTTATAAAACATATGTCAAAGACCTCTCAAAAACTCATTACTACAATACATTAGCATCATTCAAAAACAAATCGGTTTGCACATAAAATAGTATGTTTTGAACCCTTAAGAAATAACCACTCGTTTGAGTAGCACCAGTTGAGGAACTCAAAACCAAAATCTAGAAAAAAGACGGAAATTTGGGCAAAATCAACAATTTTAATGTTTAGGTGTCTTTTTTAACCTTGATTACCAAACTAGATATCTCATGACATGATTGTTTAGTTGTTCCCCGTAATCTCCTTCAGCTCTTAAGACTACAAAAATACATAACATATGGTATGATATCTAAGACATAGAGGTGGCAATTTCGATCTATTAATAGCTCATCAACTCAAAATAATTAGCCGGTTTAATTAAACAAGAATCCAATACTTTTTTTTATATAATATGACATAGTATCATATTAATTTTTTTATTTTTTTCTCATATATCCTATAAATATTACGAAGTTATAAAAAAAAAGTTAGAAAGAGAAATCATATGTATGTAAATAAAAAAATAGAAAAATTTACATATATGTAATATGAGTAGTGTTATTGTAAAAAGGATGAAAATTGTAAGAAATGTAGGAAACCATGAGAGGAGAACACGTGTCAAAGGGGAAAGGGTAGAGTCGTTAAAGGGAAAAAAAGAAAAAAAGATGTACGTGTTTTTCACATGCCAAGGACCTAGGACACACAAGTTCCCCTGTCATTTTTAAATGTTCGTAACTTTTTTATATGTCATTTAAAAAATATACACCATAAAATCAAGTGTTTTTTTATCTTTAATATGAGTTTACTATCTCTATATTTTCAAAAAAATATTTAAAAACTCATATGCGTAAAAGACAAGGGACAACACACTAAAAACATCATAGGCATAAAACTAATAACACAGTGAACAACGGACTAAAAACACCATGAATAGCATACTAAAAATACAACAGACGGCATATAGAACACCGTTGACTAAAAAACACAGTGGACATCAAACTAAAAACATAAAAAATAAAGATAAAAACACAATGGAAAACAAATTAAAAACACCATGGACAATAAACTAAAAACACAATAGACAGAGTTAAATCATGTGCAGACTACAAACACAATGAACAAACTTATAAGTTATAACACACATGTGCAAACCAATAATACAGTAGACAAACAGAAAAACAAAGAATTAAAAAAAAGTCAATGTGTACGTATTTTTTTTAATTTTTTATATAACAATATCATAGTCATTTGAAAGATAAAAACGCTCGTTATCATTAACGTATTTTTTAGTAATAACACATAAAAAAGTTATTAATGTTTAAAGATGATGGATGAATATGCATGGACTTTGCACGTTAAGAGAAAAGGTCAACAATATAGGTTATTTCTTTATACCATTGCCCTTCTTTTCTTACGTAACTTCCAATCACTTTCTCTTCAAATTAATCTCAACAATCAAATCCCAAGATTAATAGCCTAAATTCCTTCTTATCCTTTCTAAAAAAACCCTTTTTATTTAACGTAAGACTATCTCATATATATGCAATTAGTCCAAGCATATATCTAAATTATTTTTCATATGTAATATATAGAAAATGTGATAAAATAAAATAAAATTTGCTTATTTGATAGGAATTCTGAGTTCTCACAACTCTTTATACATATACTTGACCATGACATTCCATGTTTTTAAGCATAACATGTTGACTAGTAAATTAAAACTTTTTAAACCTTTGGATTTTTTTTTCAAATCAAATAAATAGTGGAGGTGGACCATTAAAACCTAAAAAATACAAAATAAAAATTAAAAATAAAAGTAACTCAAATATAAATTATTTTTAAATTACTTGTGACATGATTCTACTTTTACTCCTTATATAATCTAAAGATTCGGACCAAGAATTTGTCCTTTAAACAACCAACGGATTCAATGTTATCAAAATTGCAACCACCCCTCATAAACTCACTTGTAGCATCAGGTAAGATGAAATCAGCCGGATTCATGTTGAATGAGCATACTAAATTAGTCATGGTGTTTGTTTTGATCTCACCTTAGATGTGTTTCTCTTCATTGAAACGGCTCGCCAAGATTATGGCAACCTCCATTTCAACGGGATCTCCAACATCAGTTACACGACAATGACTTGCAGGATCATTATAAATATCACTCATTAAACGGTACTTCCTAGGTTTTTTAAGTTGTTGCTTTCTGGTTTCTTCATTGTTACTTGGAACTACACAGTGTCCGGAGCTAAAATCTTTATTGACTATCTTGCTAAGTTTGTTTTGACCATTGTTGACCTTTCTCATAGTCATTTCCTACATTACAATTCGTTCATAAATTAATTAATCATATTTGTAAAACAAAATTAAAAATAAATTAGCTCAAAATGTTTAAAAATAAAAGGGTTATATTAGCTATAGGAAAAACTAGACCTAAGAATTTATATTTGAATATATCAAATAACATAAAAAGGACCCAACTTCTAATTCAAAGAAAGAACTTATCATATGCTTCAAATGAAATTATTCATAAATTCTACAAAATCGTTAAAGAACGAACACTTGCAGACCAAATTAAGAAACGATATACATACCAAATAGTAAAGTTGGCGAATTCACTTCTTTCAATGGCTTCTTCCTGCGATGAATGTATATTGAAAGTAATTGTCTATTAACAGTCCACACCAACAAGCTTATCAATCAATCTTCATACAACTACTATTTCAAAACTAAAAAAAAGTATGGAACAAAGTTACAGACAAAAACATGTTTATGTGACGGAGTTAAAGAGATATAACAAGTTAAATTGAGTGTGGTATAAACTTGCAGAGTTTTCTAATTGTGTCCCATATTAATTAAAAAAATTTAGCAAAATTAAATCGATTCCAAACAAGTTGTGGAGAACTTAGAAAAAATACATCTTAGAAAAATCAAATCTAGTATAATCTACTTAGTAAATTGTTACATATGATTGGTAACGTTGAAATTGATGATTAACACAAACAAATAAGGACACTTGACACATACGATCGAGTAAAAAATACCTACCCAGGTTGAAAATCTAACAGATGCGAGACTGCGAGACTGTATTTAAACCCTAAATCACAAAAAAAAGCATGATGGAGAAATGACGATTAGCGATATGTGTAGAAAATGTTTCTACCTAAAAAGTTTATTGCATACCGTTGATTCTAGGTTTTGATCTACAAATCCCTAAGATGATCAATGATAGATATATAAAATATGCTTACCTAATAAGTTTATTGTGCGCCGTTGATTTTTGGTTTTGATCCACTGATGGCTATGATATTCAATGGTGGATATGAATATTGCGTCTATCGGCCATGAAGTTTATTGTACGCCATTGATTTCAAGTTTGGATCTACAGATTCAAAGACGATCAACGGTATATAATATATGTATGAGTATCGCGTAAAACAATACAATAAAGTGCATTTATCGCTTGCGAAATCAAGACCCTGAATGTATGCATCACGTTTTATCTAAGAGTTAATTACACATATAGCCCTTGTGGTTTATTGAAGTAACACCTTTGAGTAGTAATTTTTTTAAAGGTTTAAGTTCTATGGGTTTGATTTTGTAACACCTTTGAGAATTAAGGCTAATTCTCGTTAGTTTTTCTATCAAATTGGATTAAAGTGAGTAAAATACCTTTACATAATTTTCTGTTAATACTCAAAGGTGTTACTTTCAATAAACCTCAGGGACTATCTGTGTAATTAACTCTAAAAAAATACAAAGCTCATTATATTTGTAATAAATATTATAAAATATGCTATACAAAAATATTTAAAAGTTATATTCCTAAAATATATATACATACAATTATCAAGCGTCTAATATGAGGGATAACATCGCTAGTTAGGAGAATGTTTAGTTTTTTTATTAATTTTTTATATAACTAGTTTCAAAAAGAAATATGATAAATATACACACCTTTTTATCTTTTATTATATTCGGACCTATAGATGTTTATTATGATTCTTTGTTTAATTTAGTTAATATTATATTAATAAATATTATGTTATATGTTATATTATATTATGTTATTTGTTTATTTAGGTAACATAACATAATATTTATATATTGTAATATTAAATACCCTAAATAAAAAATCATAATAAAAATTTGTCAATCCGAATATAATAAAAGATAAAAAACAAATAATCTGTATATTAAATTTGAGATAATATGCATGAGTTTTATATTTATATATTTCTTTTTAAAATTAGTTATATAAAATAAATAATAAATAAACTAAACATTGTCTCTACTACAATGTTTCCCACATAATAGAGATTTGTTAATTGTTTGTAATTTAACTTTAGGAATATAATTATGTAAGGATAAAAAAAAATTGTTCTTGCAATGGTACAGGCAAATAAGAACTTTGGCTATATTTGGTCCAGTAATTAATAATGAACTTCATAGAGTTTCTTTGAAAAAATCAATATGTATGATATAAGAAAACAGACACTTGCTTATTAGATTTGTTAAAATATTAAAAAACAATAACATCAACTATAAGAAATATAATTTTTTATATCATTTCAGGGTATGTCCTTGTTGTGGCTAACAACAATGGTTCCACAACTGAAGCCACCCCCTTGCAACCAATCAACAGAATCCTGCAAACCACCCTCAACTTGTCAATTTGCTTTCTTGATTGTCGCCTTTATGTTCATCTCTTTGGGAGCTGGGGGTGTTAACCATGCCCAGTAGCATTTTGTGCCGAACAAATTGACAATACAAAAAATCCTAACAATAAGAGGACATTACAAAGCTTCTTTGGCTGGTACTACGCCTCTGCCATGATCGCGGTCCTCGTTGCATATACTGTCATTGTTTACATTCAAGATTGTGCCGGATGGAGGGTTGGTTTTGGTGTACCTCCGATTCTTGCATTGTTATGAATCATTTTGTTCTTAATAGCTTCTCCTCTTTATGTGAAAATGAAAGTTGAAAAAAGCATGTTCACAAGCTTGGTACAAGTTATTGTTGTTGCTTATAAGAACCGTAAGATTGTTGATGGATCTTCAAACCAATGGCATTATCATCATAAAGATAAAGATTCAGATGATGTACCCACCAAGAAACTCAGGTAAATATTTTACTAATTTCAGTCTATCCATCATTATTTTCTGAGTTTATGCAAGAGTGCTTAACAAAGACTGAAATAAAGCAATGCCTTCACTTCCATAAGGACCTTAAATTCTAAAAGAAAATAAGAATATATGTAGGTAATTTTTGCTTTAGGATTGTTGAAAGTGAGGTTTGTTGTCTATAATACACATAAAGTCTATACGATAGAAAACAAAATCGTATTTTTTTAAGGAAAGAGATCATTTTTTTTATTATCTGTTTTGGACCCCATAAAGGTTGATACACTATGGATTTCGGTTTTGATAGCATAATCAATTTGCAGGTTTCTAAACAAAGCTTGCATAATTCAGGATCCGAAAGACATAACACCAGACGGAGTTGCTTTGAATCCTCGGCGTCTATGCACAGTAAAGCAAGTTGAGGAACTAAAATCGCTAATCCGAATTCTACCATTGTGGTCATCCGGGCTCGTGATGTCCATAAACATAAGCCAATCAACATTTCCAGTAATCCAAGCAAAAACCATGGACCGGCATCTAGGTTCGTCACACTTCCAAATTTCAGCAGCTTCTTTCTCATTCTTCGCAATCATTATACTAGCGATATGGGTCCTAATATATGATCGCATAATAATCCCCTTTGCCTCAAAAATTACAAGAAAACCATTTTATCTGGATGTTAAACTAAGAATTGGTATCGGCATTCCAATTTCCACACTAGCCATGGCTGTTTCCACCAGTGTTGAACATGTTTGACGATGAAAAGCAATTCAACAAGGGTTTAGAGACAACGTGCACGCAATTGTCAACATGTCGGCAACGTGGCTTGTTCCACAATATTGCTTACACGGGTTAGCAGAGGCTTTGACTATAATTGGGCAAAATGAGTTTTATTACTCTGAACTACCCAAAAGTATGTCTAGCATTGCAGCATCACTTTTCTTGCTTGGCTTGGCTGTGGCTAACTTGTTGGCTAGTGTTATACTAACCACAATTGAAAAGTTAACTAGAGGAAGTGGGAAAGAAGGATGGATTGCTACAAATATTAACCAGGGACACTATGATCGGTACTATTGGATTCTTGTGGTGATTAGTTTCATCAACTTGCTTTATTTTGTTGTTTGTTATTGGGCTTACGGACCTTGTGTAAATGAGAAAGTGAAGGACGAGTGTATCCAAGAATCAAATGAAGATATATGAAGCGGAGTGTTTTTACGTGTCTGTACATTTGTGATTATGTTCTTGTTCGTAGAGTAAGATATATTCCGTATAAGTAAAGATCAAATAAGAAAGTGTGCTATTTTAAAATTTCATCACTTTTTATTTTCTTTTTTCACCAAAAGTTCTTCCCATTTCAATCCAGATCACTAAATCCACATAAAGATTAAGTAGTTTTTTTTTATAGAGAGGGTAGCGGGGCATCAACATTTAACATATCATATTATTGTATTAATGGTCTTCGATACAAATACAAGGTATATCAATTTTAAACCATACCACACAAGGGTAAAGTAACACAACATCCCTTTTTATTTTACTCTTAAAGGGTAAAAGGGTAAAGTACCATTTATTATTATATTTATTTTCTTTTATTAAAATACTTTTCCACTTTTTTTCTATAAAATTACATTATTAAACAGAGAACATTTTTGCCTTTAGTCATGGAATAGTCTTAATATTGTAAAAAATAATTAAACGAATATAGAAAAATTACACTATTAATTTGAACAATTACATATGTAATAAGATTAATTGTTTACATTATAAACAATTGCATACATGCATATTGAATTTCTTATTTACACTCTTATATTTTAGCTAAAAATCAAATTTATAATTTAAATTTTGTTTGTTCTGAAAGAACCTGCTATATGACATTACATTTTATATTTCTATCTCTATTTAATTAAATACGATGTTTCTATTCTTTTTATTTTTCTTTATTTTTTTCATCCCCACCATATGTATACGAAAAAAGAGATGAGTAATAAATAGTTAATTCCACATTACATTTAACATTTCTTTCTCTATTTAATTATGGCAAATTGTAATAAATAATCCCACCTAACTCAATTTGGTCGATAATAATTCCAAATAAGTTATTGGTCGATAAAACGATAATAATCCAAACTAGTCACAGTCTGCCGTTAAAATAGCTTAACGAAGTTAAGTTTATTTTCAAATTACAAACCGATGTTTTAGGGCTTTTAATCAGATGAGGATACGAGGTGGTTGATGTAAAACTTATCTTGAAATGGCTTGATTTTTGTTAATTGAAAGTTTGAACACCCGAATTGAAGCACCGTTTTCGTGGGTTGGGGCAGTATTTCAAGGTAAGTTTTACATTAATCGACTTGTATGCTCGTTCTGATAAAAATGCCTAAACATCGCTTTGTAATTCGGAAAAAACTGAACTACGTTAAGCTATTTTAACAACAAACTATTTTACAAAAAAAATTGAACAGTTCGGATTATTATCAGCCAAATTGAGTTAGGTGGGATTATTTATTTTCAATTTTCCTTTAGTTAAATATGATATTTTTATTCTTTTTCTTTTTCTTTTTTTTTTTTCATCCCCATGATATGTATACGGAAAAAGAGATGAGGAATAAATAGTAAATTCCTAAATGAAAAGTTAGTATCTAAATTTAAACCTTTTAGTGAATGAGATCAAATTTCATGTTACCTCTATTATCTATATTTATATTATTTATATTACTATATAAAATATCTTCTTAGGATAAAAATATAATTTTATAATTCTTTTAGAAGCCTGTTATAACGTTTGAAGCATAATGTATAAATACTCTATACAATTATTCCTAATTTGCCTCTATTTAATAAAGTTCTCTTAATTAATGCATTATTTAATTTAACACATATGAAATTATTTAATTCACTACATTAACTATTATCTTATCATAATACTTTAAACTAATATTTAAATTTATATTTACTATTTATATTCAATATAATTAAATACTGTTTAGATTAAGTATTAAATATATAATTACTAAATATTTACATAACAATAATAATAATCTTATTTATAAAACTTTAGAATAAGATTTAAATTTACATTTATTATTTATAACTTTACAAAAATTATGTTATTTAAATACTTAAGTATTTAGTTATTAGACATTTACATAACAATAATAATACAATAACAATACTGAAAAAAAATAAAATAATAATAATAATAATAATAATAATAATAATAATAATAATAATAATAATAATATAATGAGTGTTTAATGCAAGTTGGGTTATTTTATATTCATTTAATATTTATGAATATCATAAGAATGACAAAGTAGTAAATAACCGGTTCTTTATGCATCAAGACTTATACAAAATGCATTATAAATTTTCTTAAGTCTTAAAATTTAAGGTAAATTGCCAGTGTACCCTAAATATATAATCTAAATAATGTTTAGTCATAAAAATATAAATAGTAAATGTAGCTCTCTTAGAGAACGCAATCTAACCAACATGTCTTAAATATTGTTTTCACTTGAATTTGTTTAGACTCGAATCAAAATGACTTTTTACGTGAGATGTTCTGACGTGACATGCTGTCCGACCCGACCAATACATACTATTAACTACCAAATGTGTTATTAAAAGAAATTTAAATTGAAATTTTAAATTCAACTAATTAATAAATATTAAATATTAGAAAAGTTAATAAAATTACATTTGTAGACTTTATTAACACTTGAATTTACATTTACCACTTATATTATAAAAAACTAATTATTATTTCAATTTTAATTAGCTATTATATTATTTAAATACTTAAGTATATAATTACTGAATATTTTTAGTAATAACAATAGTAACAATAATACCCCAAATAAAATCAATGTAAGGTATGTTGGGTTAGATTGTGCTTTTCAAAATAGCTACATTTACTATTTATATTTTTATAACTAAATATTATTTTGTTTGAGTATTATCTTATTTAAATACTTAATTATATAATTACTAAATATTTAAATAATAATAATAATAATAATAATAATGATGATGATGTCTAAATATAATCGTGTTTAAAACAAGTTAAGTTATATTTGGCTCTTTAAAAAAATCTTAGTGACACATTGCATTACACAGATCAACCAACTAGTTGGTATTGGATTGAGATGGAACATAGGTTGTGAATGCTCTTCATTTATTATTGATTCTTGATTTTTCTTTTCTATAATCACCCTCTCTCTCTCTGATAACAACTCATATTTTAAGATAAAGTATAAATTTTATTAATAACATAATATAATACAATATAATATGATGGATGGGTGGTTGTTGTAATTTTTCTACAAGTAAATCAAAAAAAACTAATGTTCTCGGGTTTTAGGTTGTGACAACTAGTCTTAGTCTATTTTCACACTCCGAAGATTGATGGATGGTTGTCGCAATTTTTTTTTTTAAATTTTCAGATAAACAAACTAATTTCTAAAAAAACACAAATTATAAAATTAAATTTTACTTTTCAAATTTTTATAAAAATATTAAATACAATATTAAAATTATTAAAATAGCTTTTTTTTTTTTTTTTTTGAATAAGCATGGCAACTACATGTGATATGGCCAAAAATAAATTGACAAAACAACTACGTGTGAATTGAATAAGCATTGCATACTTAACAAAACATTGTTAACAGACTAGAGCTTAACATACTTGAAAACCACCACTATCAATCTACAGATTTAGATCTTCAGACCAAACAAACCAACTGTCTTTAAACTGCCATCAAAATTGATTTCATAAAGCGCTATTAAAATTTTAACAACCTCTCATTAATCAGCAGGTTTCCTATTGATCAAGCATACTATATTAGCCTCTAATGTGTATTCTTCTTCATGGATGTCACCAAAACAGCAAGCCAAGAGCTTCACAACCTCCTTTTCAAGATCTTCTATATCTATACCTTTTTTTTTCTCCAAGGACCAACATTTGAAACGAGTCGAGTGGATTCGTGCTTTGACTTGTTAATCTGGTCAACTCCTGGTTCATCTACCTCAATCGTCTTCTTCTTGAATATTGAGTTAGTTATATTAATGTGGGAGCGTACAGTTGTTGGATCATTATATATCTTGGACAATGAACGATATTTTTTAGTTCTTTTCTTTTGCATGTGATTTTTTTCTGCAGCAGTTATATTTTACCCATTGCTCCCAACATTACAATTATTTTCAATCATATCATTTGTTAATTTCCTTTAATCTTCCGTTATAAAATTTCAATTTTAGATGTTGTAGAAAAATAAAAAAACATATTAACTTATACCTAAATCAAATAACATAAAAGCACCAACCTTTTAGTCCTATGGAAGCTTTAAAACTAAACTATTCAAGCTTCCCAAACCCCTTTGCGCGTGTGGGTAGGACTTGTGGTAAAACTACAATTGTTTGGTAATTGTTTTACCTTATAAACAACCATTCCCTTTATTCCCTCACCAATGTGGGACAAGGTGTAAAAGATGTGCCTACCCAAGAATTTTATTGTACGCCGTTGATTCGATGATCAACGGTGGATAATTTATGCGTGAACATTGCGTAAAAGACTACTTTGATAAACCTTAAGAGGCACTAAAACGTTATGTGTCATAGTAACACGTCATGTAACAAACAATAAAGTGCAGTCGTCGCTTGCAAAACCAAGAACTTGAATGCATGCATCATATTTTATCTAATATATGTAATGGACAGTGTACATATATAATAGGCATTTAAAAAAACTATACACTGACTAGAACTGTGAATTGTTAAAGTTACAAAACAAATTGCAATCCAAATTTTACAAAATTACATGCGCATTTACATACCCTCTAGGTTACTTAAAACCAAATTTTAAAATCATCCTAGATAAAATTACAAACCTCGCACAACACATGTTGCTGAAAAACAACTCCATTTTTGTTTTTGTATCATCTGAATATAAAGATTTACCAACAGTATGGTTACAAAATAAAGAAACAAGTTATCTTCGTTAAAACAAAATGAATCACACTTAAAATTTATAGTTTATTCAACTTAGATCTTTCTCTTCACCGAATATATAATCACATAAAGCTGAACTGGTGAGTTACATTAGATAAAATATGATCAATCGACTCGTATCCTTGTTCTGGTTAAAAGCCTTAAAACATCGCTTTTTTATTCGAAAAATAAACTTAACTCCGTTAAGATACTTTAACAGTAGACTGTTTTACAAAAAAATTGACCAGTTCGGATTATTATCAGACAATCAAAAAAATTGACCAGTTCTGATTATTATCAGCCAACTGACTTGAGATTGTTACCGGCCAAATTGAGTTAGGTGGGATTATTTATTTCCAATTTGCCTTTTTTATTATGTCTTATTATTTTTTTAATATGGCAATAACACGTCATGAGTCAAATTAACCTTTATTTGACTCATAACGAAGGATTATATTGTTAGAATTATCTTTAAGTAATAGAAATTAAATATGAAGTTTTGGTTGTGTACACACTTTAATAGAATTTAGAGATCACTACTATTTAATTCCTCCACATACCAATTTAATCTTTATATTTTCCTACAAAAATTAGAACACCATTATAATCGGAGGCGCAAGAGTCATCTCTAGCGGTACAACAACCACTTCAGTTGTTGTATATCTTAGAAATAGTTGTGTTGGTCTTATGAACAGGCAAGAAATCTATTTTAAGGGACCCATATCCTCAACCAAAAACCGTTAATATATTAGGGTGCTAATTGTTGCAGTCAAGGAACATAGGTGAAAACTCTACTTGATGAATCTTCGAGTCATTAATACAAGAAGAATGCTTATTGAAGCACCTATAATATATGCGATTAAATCAAGCATAAAATTGTATTATATATTTATCTTATTTAGTTTGTTGTAACCGGTAATGTACTATAGTATTTCCTACAAATGACGAGGGTATCATTATTAATTATTTAAAATAAAAATAAACATACTTTCTATAATCTTAAAATAGATCTTCATGAACATTGTCCATAAAATATTAAAATCTTCTTATAAGGATTTTTAGCTTCATGAAAGTTTAAATATTAATTGAGATTTTTGTTAAAATCTCGTAAATGTTTTTTTAGGAAATATTTATATAATACAAACAAGTCGTATTAATCTTATGATTGAAAAACAATCTTTAATCCGAACATCGTGTTACATTTGAACGTTTGATTCAACATTTGGGTTTCATAGGTTTTGACAGAATTTTGTTGAACCAAATTATATACAAAGTAACATGTATTTCAAAATGTTTTTTTTATTACTAACTCTTTTCTAATGAGCCTATTTGAAGATTTTATTTTGTAAACCCATTAAAACGTTTGTGAACGTTTAATTTTTATTTTCAAACAAATGTGTTGTTAGAAATATAATTTCTAATGAATGTATTAGCAATTTGTTATTCTGTAAAAAATAACAAATTTATAAACTTCTATTTTATAACGAGCATGATAGAAATAACTAATATTGTAAAATAATAAGTTTTAAAACATTTGTATTTCTAATGAGCATGTTAGAAATGATTATTGTTGCAAAATAACAAATTATATAATATTTAAATTTTCTAACGAGAGTGTTAGAAATGACTATTTTTGTAAAATAATACGTTTTAAAACACTTATTGTTTCTAATGAGTGTGTTAGAAACGATTAGTTAGTAAAACTAAAAGTTTTAAAGACGTTTGGGTTTTTTTTCTATCGAGCGTGTTAGAAAACACTATTATCAGAAAATAATTACTAATGAGCACATTAGAAACAATTATTTTGGAAAATAATAAACTTACTATGGTTTGGTCTAAACAGTTTGTTTTAGAATAGCCGAAGTTTATACAGTTTTAGCCTAAATGTCTATTTAGAAACGGTTTGTTTTTTAAACTTTAAAACGATTTTGTAAATGTACGATTGTTTATTTCTAACGAGTTGTTAGAAATAGTTTTATAAACTTTAAAATGATTTTGTAATCGTTTACGTCAAACGAGTGTGTTAGGAACAATTTAATTTCAATGCCCTTTAAAAATGAGTTTGCCAGTTGTTTATTTCTAACGAGCGTGTTAGAAAAGGTTTACTTATGTAAATCAAAAAGGAGCTTATGAGAATAAGTGTATTCGTTTAATTTCTAACTAGCATGTTAGAAATGGTTTACTTTATAGAAAACCAAATATTTTCAATGTTTGTTAAAACATTTAAGTTCTAATGAGCGTGTGAGAATGGTTATCTTAAAAAATACCCATTTTTTAACAATTTGTAATCGTGTATATTCTAATGAGAGGGTTAAAACCGGTTTAACTATGATAAAGTATTTTTATTAAAATGATTTATAGTCGCTTTATTTTTTTCCTAACGAGCATGTTAGATATGTTTTATTTTTATAAAAGTATTTTAGTGATTATGGTCTTGATTTTGTAACCAAAACATAAAATATTTATATTTTATTCAAAACAGTTGTAAAACTGGATCCATTATAAATATCAGTTATTAAACGGTACAATGACTTGCAGGATCATTATAAATATCACTCATTAAACGGTACTTCCTAGGTTTTTTCGTTGTTGCTTTCTGGTTTTTTTCATTTTTACTTGCAACTACACTGTGTCCGGAGCTAAAATCTTTATTGACTATCTTGCTAAGTTTGTTTTGACCATTGTTGACCTTTCTTATAGTCATTTCCTACATTACAATTCGTTCATAAATTAATTAATCATATTTGTAAAACAAAATTAAAAACAAATTAGGAAAAACTAGACCTAAGAATTTATATTTGAATATATCAAATAACATAAAAAGGACCCAACTTCTAATTCAAAGAAAGGACTTATCATATGCTTCAAATTAAATTATTCATAAATTCTACAAAATCGTTAAAGAACGAACACTTGCAGACCAAATTAAGAAACGATACACATACCAAATAGAAAAGATGGCGAATTCACTTCTTTCAATACTTCTTCCTGCAATGAATGTATATTGAAAGTAATTGTCTATTAACAGTCCACACCAACAAGCTTATCAATCAATCTTCACACAACTACTACTTCAAAACAAAAAAAAAAGTATGGAACAAAGTTACAGACAAAAACATGTTTATGTGATGGAGTTAAAGAGATATAACAAGTTAAATTGATTGTGGCCTAACCTTGCAGAGTTTTCTAATTGTGTCCCATATTAATTAAAAAATTTTAGCAAAATTAAATCGATTCCAAACAATTTGAGGAGAACTTAGAAAAAATACATCTTAGAAAAATCAAATCTAGTATAATCTACTTAGTAAATTGTTACATATGATTGGTAACGCTGAAATTGATATATCTGTTCAAAATATATTTGATTTTTATTTATTAAAAATGTTGAACTATCGTTTAGGTTTTTTTTAAATAAACATGTTTACATAGTTAGAACTATCACATAACTTCTAAAGTAAGATCATTTCTAGAAAATTCATAATTATCACTTTTGGGTTAATTATGTATTGTATCCTTTTAAAAATACTTTTGAATCATGATTTAAATATAGATTTTCATAAATGAAAAAAAAAAGTAATAGGAAAAAAACATAATGGCATTTTTAAGTATTTTAGAAACATAATTGATATTCAACTTTAAAGCCAAACTTCATGAAGTCTACGACCGATGTAGAGTGAGAGTAAAGAATTTTATAAAATGATACACGCAATTTTAATGATAAAAGTGTTTTAGTATTTATCAGTTCTTACAGATTACAACAATTTCTATGTGATTCCTAACATGTCAGTGTTGCCAAATATCTCAATTCAAAATTCAAAATAGATAGAATAAAAAAACATAAATTGGAGAGTTATATAACTGTCGATTACAGGGCTATAAATAGCCTCTTACTATATAACATTTAAAATACTAATAAGTCAAACACGGGTCAAAAGGGTAGCTATGTACCTGTAATAACCGTCATTAGACAGTTACATAACTTGCTATAAATAGCCTCATGTTGGATGTTGAACAACATTTAAAATAACGATAGTGTGTGTCTCTTTGTTTTTGTCCCTAAAGTGAATAAAGATCTTGGGCTACAACTTTTACATGGTTTCTAGATCTTGAACATTTTACATGTTCCAACTAGTTAATTTATTAACAACCGGATGTAAATGGCGGATTTCCACGACAGGTAAGGCAGTTGGCAAGTGAGTTTAGATTAATAGTGACAAGGCACATTGGCTAATAAAAACCTAGGGATAGTTATATGAACTTACTCATTATTAAAACATATATATCACATGAATCCAAACACATTTTGTTGCATATCAAGATATCATACAGATTTAGTGTCATTCTCATATTTGTCACAATGATTTGTAGGCAAAAGAAGATCATGTAGCTTTAAATGATGCTGAAACGCTAATTGTGTAACTAGGTTTGTCCTTCTACTGATAAATGAAAATTACTTGCTGTAGAAAATTTGGATGCTTCGAAAACTGTTTGATGCAATTTTCATTGTACAACACATTTTCCTAGTGTGCGCTCTAACTAAAAGGCGCAACCTTCTTCTAAGCCGAGGAAAGCCACGTTTTATAGTAGGGCATGTAGAATTGTACATCCATCTATAGCAATGTAATTTACTTGTTTAGTATTCTTCTTTAATGTTTTCATTTTTTTAGCTTCTAAAGGAATAAGTAATTTTGTTATATTGTATATCAACAAAATATTTACAGGTTTTATTTAGTTTTTCCTCTCATATTTGTATAATTTGGATATTTTGTTAATTATTAATCAAACTTTAGTGAATTTGGATGACTAACTGGGATATTAGAAATTTTCAAATTTGATTATCAAAGACCTCAAATATATTTTGAGGACATTGGAATTGAGGCATTCTTAGAGAAATAGTTTTTTAGTTACTGTAAGAACATATCAGGGGAAAGGGGATAGGACTGATTTGTAAAGACTAATTTGCAGACTCTAAACAAATAAAGATACTGGAGACTTAATTTTTTTGAAGACACTAACTTTTAGTCCCTAATAAACATATTTAGGACTAAACTGACATTACATCCACGGGTTCGGGTATTTTTGTCATCCCTAATTGTATACCATTTGAAATCAACTAATATATAGCCTACTAAAAGATTCACCCCATGGTGTTTACTTTGCGTTTTGAACAAGCTTCCACTTCGAAAAGACCGGGTCTCATGGAGGAGGTATAACGGTATATGCCGTCTTATTGATCCTTTGTAATGGACTTAAGGTTCATGTTTACCCGTTGAGGATGATGATTTGTTGACCTATTACAAACAACTTTTTAGTTTTATGTTTACTAAATAATATAATAGTATGTTTTTCACTATACTTTTACTTAAATTATTTTCATTTATTGTCATTTATTTTAAGTAAAAAGGTAAAAAAGAGTAGGTAATAAAATTATGAGAATGTTAACTTGATTGGAAACCAAGTTTTTAGTTTGTTTTGTTTTATTTTAAGGCTACATATGTGTGAAATACATCCTCATGGTGATTGTTTCATAGTTTCCTTTTATTTTAAATGTAAGTTTTTTATAGTTTTGATATTTGATCTAGCCTTATCATTTTCTTTGATCTATTATAGGTTGCAACTGGTAGATTACTCAAGAAGTGGATTGGTCATATGTTTGTTACATGCTTGGTGTTTTCATACTGTTTTGAAGATTTACTACTTTTTTTAAAACAGTTTCATGCCTAGTTAATTTGTGTTATTGATTGCTTCATGATGTTAGAGTCTATCATTGTTGTTCATTGTACGTGATAAACAATTAATCTGTTGAATACGACTGTATTCGTATAATTTTGTTGGAGATTGGAGTATTACATATTTATGCAAACTTAGGCACAATTAACACGTAAGTGTGCAACAATAAAGTTAATTTTGTGGATGGGTGGACTACATATGATTGGTAACGCTGAAATTGATATATCTGTTCAAAATATATTTGATTTTTATTTATTAAAAATGTTGAACTATCGTTTAGGTTTTTTTTAAATAAACATGTTTACATAGTTAGAACTATCACATAACTTCTAAAGTAAGATCATTTCTAGAAAATTCATAATTATCACTTTTGGGTTAATTATGTATTGTATCCTTTTAAAAATACTTTTGAATCATGATTTAAATATAGATTTTCATAAATGAAAAAAAAAGTAATAGGAAAAAAACATAATGGCATTTTTAAGTATTTTAGAAACATAATTGATATTTCAACTTTAAAGCCAAACTTCATGAAGTCTACGACCGATGTAGAGTGAGAGTAAAGAATTTTATAAAATGATACACGCAATTTTAATGATAAAAGTGTTTTAGTATTTATCAGTTCTTACAGATTACAACAATTTCTATGTGATTCCTAACATGTCAGTGTTGCCAAATATCTCAATTCAAAATTCAAAATAGATAGAATAAAAAAACATAAATTGGAGAGTTATATAACTGTCGATTACAGGGCTATAAATAGCCTCTTACTATATAACATTTAAAATACTAATAAGTCAAACACGGGTCAAAAGGGTAGCTATGTACCTGTAATAACCGTCATTAGACAGTTACATAACTTGCTATAAATAGCCTCATGTTGGATGTTGAACAACATTTAAAATAACGATAGTGTGTGTCTCTTTGTTTTTGTCCCTAAAGTGAATAAAGATCTTGGGCTACAACTTTTACATGGTTTCTAGATCTTGAACATTTTACATGTTCCAACTAGTTAATTTATTAACAACCGGATGTAAATGGCGGATTTCCACGACAGGTAAGGCAGTTGGCAAGTGAGTTTAGATTAATAGTGACAAGGCACATTGGCTAATAAAAACCTAGGGATAGTTATATGAACTTACTCATTATTAAAACATATATATCACATGAATCCAAACACATTTTGTTGCATATCAAGATATCATACAGATTTAGTGTCATTCTCATATTTGTCACAATGATTTGTAGGCAAAAGAAGATCATGTAGCTTTAAATGATGCTGAAACGCTAATTGTGTAACTAGGTTTGTCCTTCTACTGATAAATGAAAATTACTTGCTGTAGAAAATTTGGATGCTTCGAAAACTGTTTGATGCAATTTTCATTGTACAACACATTTTCCTAGTGTGCGCTCTAACTAAAAGGCGCAACCTTCTTCTAAGCCGAGGAAAGCCACGTTTTATAGTAGGGCATGTAGAATTGTACATCCATCTATAGCAATGTAATTTACTTGTTTAGTATTCTTCTTTAATGTTTTCATTTTTTTAGCTTCTAAAGGAATAAGTAATTTTGTTACATTGTATATCAACAAAATATTTACAGGTTTTATTTAGTTTTTCCTCTCATATTTGTATAATTTGGATATTTTGTTAATTATTAATCAAACTTTAGTGAATTTGGATGACTAACTGGGATATTAGAAATTTTCAAATTTGATTATCAAAGACCTCAAATATATTTTGAGGACATTGGAATTGAGGCATTCTTAGAGAAATAGTTTTTTAGTTACTGTAAGAACATATCAGGGGAAAGGGGATAGGACTGATTTGTAAAGACTAATTTGCAGACTCTAAACAAATAAAGATACTGGAGACTTAATTTTTTTGAAGACACTAACTTTTAGTCCCTAATAAACATATTTAGGACTAAACTGACATTACATCCACGGGTTCGGGTATTTTTGTCATCCCTAATTGTATACCATTTGAAATCAACTAATATATAGCCTACTAAAAGATTCACCCCATGGTGTTTACTTTGCGTTTTGAACAAGCTTCCGCTTCGAAAAGACCGGGTCTCATGGAGGAGGTATAACGGTATATGCCGTCTTATTGATCCTTTGTAATGGACTTAAGGTTCATGTTTACCCGTTGAGGATGATGATTTGTTGACCTATTACAAACAACTTTTTAGTTTTATGTTTACTAAATAATATAATAGTATGTTTTTCACTATACTTTTACTTAAATTATTTTCATTTATTGTCATTTATTTTAAGTAAAAAGGTAAAAAAGAGTAGGTAATAAAATTATGAGAATGTTAACTTGATTGGAAACCAAGTTTTTAGTTTGTTTTGTTTTATTTTAAGGCTACATATGTGTGAAATACATCCTCATGGTGATTGTTTCATAGTTTCCTTTTATTTTAAATGTAAGTTTTTTATAGTTTTGATATTTGATCTAGCCTTATCATTTTCTTTTGATCTATTATAGGTTGCAACTGGTAGATTACTCAAGAAGTGGATTGGTCATATGTTTGTTACATGCTTGGTGTTTTCATACTGTTTTGAAGATTTACTACTTTTTTTAAAACAGTTTCATGCGTAGTTAATTTGTTTTATTGATTGCTTCATGATGTTAGAGTCTATCATTGTTGTTCATTGTACGTGATAAACAATTAATCTGTTGAATACGACTGTATTCGTATAATTTTGTTGGAGATTGGAGTATTACATATTTATGCAAACTTAGGCACAATTAACACGTAAGTGTGCAACAATAAAGTTAATTTTGTGGATGGGTGGACTACATTTTTTTAATTTTTTTTCTTTTTTTCTTTATAGAATGGCGAGTGGACTAGATTAAATGTGATGATGCCATTGCCATGATCAAGCTTGGGAGTTCAGTGTATAATATGCAATGAGAATCATTTTTGTATATGTTTCCCCACTTTATTTGAATTATGATTCCTTTGTCCATTTTTGTATTCTATTGAATATTATAATAAAAAAATGATGAAGCATAGTGAGTTTGTTTTGGACAGGTGCAATTCTTTGCATCACCGTTCATGTTATAGTATCTGGTATGGTCTTTCTTGTGCTTATTCATGGTGGTCTAGAGGCGGCATCAATGCCACGAGACCAACTACTACAATCTTGTGTTATAGTTCACTTTTCACAACTGCACAATCAAGGTACTATAAAATGTGTGATTCAAGTTTCCATTTCCAATTTAGTATTCAGTTTCCATTTCCAAATAAGACATAATGAAATAACAGACAATGTGATTCTTAGTTTAAATTGGTTTTATATTTACCAGATTAGGGAATTCAGGTTAAAGATTGGAAACAATTAATGTTTTTTGTGTTATGTAGATTTTGTTCCTTTATCCATTTTTTAGTATTCTATAAAATATATTATATATAATAAAAATAATGAAACCGAAAGTTACAGCAAACTTATTTGTATAACAGAACACCTTTTTGCACCAAGAAAAGGGATACTCATCATGAAAAGTGATATACACCAAGAAAAACCCATGATAAAGTTTACATCATGATTATTGTAAGTAAATCAAATTTGGGGTTTTTCCACTGCAAATTATTGTCACTAAAATTACCTATATTTTTTCAGGATTAAAGCGTATAGTAGAACACTGTGTATAAAGATATTCACACATGATTATTGTTACTGTTAGCTCAGGCTAGAAACAATTTCTGGTTTTTATTTTTGTGTTGATACATGAAATTCTCTTTTTGTTTTTGAAACTTTTGTGGTACCAAATTATTTGTATTGTATTGGTGAGTGACTAACTGTTTTTACAAAATGATGTGTTTTAGTTTTTGAAACTTTTATGGTACATTTTAGGTTTTTGAATTTTTTTTTTTTGAACTGTTTTTGCAAAACGACAGATTTTTCAAAGTCATAAGTTATGTAAATTTCTAATCTTAGTGCTAGACATTAAACATGGTTTTGTAAAAGTCACAGGCTATGTAAGTTTCTTATATTTACAACTTCTATAACTTTTAAGACTTTCATAATTCAATTCTAAATTCCACCCAACACCTTGCCTATATTCCACTAAGCACTTTGCCTTTTTATCTATTAACTTGTGTCTTATACATCATTGTTTCAATATTATGCATAAGTAGTCATGTGATTGGATATCCCTTAAACTTTGATTTATGGATTGTTTGGAGTCCCCCATCAAGAATCTTGCAACTCTTGAGAAACAAGTTAAGCATTGGAAATAACTTTCTCAAACAGTATTTTTATTTTCTCATTTGTAAAATATAATGATTCGTGGTTTTCAGTTAACGTGGAAGAAGATGGCAAAGTGTGCAAAGGAAGGCATGGAGATGGAAGCAAGCAAACCAGAAATTTATACAACAAAGCATGATGTTTTTGTTGACATGGATCCTCATACAATAGTATATGATGTTTTCAACCCAAGTGTGTATTTAAAATTTCAGATTTCAAATTAACTTGAATTTTAAAATCTCTTTGATTTAGCTACTATTCTTATCTTATCGAGTTTGAATTCAATACATTATTGTAAATTTTCATATCGTAATAATTTTTTTTATTATCAACACCACGTAATACACGACTCTATAACCTAGCTTGTTTATACAATACAAAAACAAGTTAGATTTGTAATGTAACTTCTCTATGAATAAGGTTATAAAATATAGGCTGATGAGCTTAATCTTTTTTTTCTTTGGATTTGTGTCATAAATGTTAAATTCTTTCCTTTTTATTTTAATAAACAAAATCTTTATCTGCACTTACATTTGAATGTAGGTTTAAATTTAAATTGTGGCAATTGATTTCGGTTTTGATTGTAGGTTTCAAAAACTAAGTCGATTTGGGGATGTTGGTCTAGAATGGTGCTACAATTCGTTACATTGGCGGTGGATGCAGGCGTTAGTCCTAGTGGTGGTGTTTCCCAGTGGGGTCGTGGGCGGATAGTAGTGTTCACAATCTGTATTGGAGAGAAAAAAGATTATAGTATTTGTTTATAAAACATATGTCAAGACCTCTCAAAAACTCATTACTACAATACATTAGCATCATTAAAAAACAAATCGGTTCGCACATAAAATAGTATGTTTTGCACCCTTAAGAAATAACCACTCGTTTGAGTAGCACCAGTTGATGAACTCAAAACCAAAATCTAGAAAAAAGATGGAAATTTGGGCAAAATCAACAATTTTAATGTTTAGGTGTCTTTTTTAACCTTGATTACCAAACTAGATATCTCATGACATGATTGTTTAGTTGTTCCCGGTAATCTCCTTCAGCTCTTAAGACTACAAAAATACATAACATATGGTATGATATCTAAGACATAGAGGTGGCAATTTCGATCCATTAATAACTCATCAATTCAAAATAATTAGCCGGTTTAATTAAACAAGAATCCAATACTTTTTTTTATATAATATGACATAGTATCATATTAATTTTTTTATTTTTTTCTCATATATCCTATAAATATTACGAAGTTATAAAAAAAAGTTAGAAAGAGAAATCATATGTATGTAAATAAAAAAATAGAAAAATTTACATATATGTAATATGAGTAGTGTTATTGTAAAAAGGATGAAAATTGTAAGAAATGTAGGAAACCATGAGAGGAGAACACGTGTCAAAGGTGCAAGGGTAGAGTCGTTAAAGGGAAAAAAAAAAAAAAGATGTACGTGTTTTTCACATGCCAATGACCTAGGACACACAAGTTCCCCTGTCATTTTTAAATGTTCGTAACTTTTTTATATGTCATTTAAAAAATATACACCATAAAATCAAGTGTTTTTTATCTTTAATATGAGTTTACTATCTCTATATTTTCAAAAAAATATTTAAAAACTCATATGCGCAAAAGACAAGGGACAACACACTAAAAACATCATAGGCATAAAACTAATAACACAGTGAACAACGGACTAAAAACACCATGAATAGCATACTAAAAATACAACAGACGGCATATTAGAACACCGTTGACTAAAAAACACAGTGGACATCAAACTAAAAACATAAAAAATAAAGATAAAAACACATTGGAAAACAAATTAAATACACCATGGACAATAAACTAAAAACACAATAGACAGAGTTAAATCATGTGCAGACTACAAACACATGAACAAACTTATAAGTTATAACACACATGTGCAGACCAATAATACAGTAGACAAACAGAAAAACAAAGAATTAAAAAAAAGTCAATGTACACGTATTTTTTTTAATTGTTTATATAACAATATCATAGTCATTTGAAAGATAAAAACGCTCGTTATCATTAACGTATTTTTTTTAGTAATAACACATAAAAAAAGTTATTAATGTTTAAAGATGGCGGATGAATATGCATGGACTTTGCACGTTAAGAGAAAAAGTCAACAATATAGGTTATTTCTTTATACCATTGCCCCTCTTTTCTTACCTTACTTCCAATCACTTTCTCCTCAAACTAATCTCAACAATCAAATCCCAAGATTAATAGCCTAAATTCCTTCTTATCCTTTCTAAAAAAACCCTTTTTATTTTAACCGAAGACTATCTCATATATATGCAGTTAGTCCAAGCATATATCTAAATTATTTTTCATATGTAATATATAGAAAATGTGATAAAATAAAATAAAGTTTGCTTATTTGATAGGAATTCTGAGTTCTCACAACTCTTGCAACTTGATGGAATACTGAAAATATTCTCTTTATACATATACTTGACCATGACATTCCATGTTTATAAGCATAACATGTTGACTAGTAAATTAAAATTTTGAAACCTTTTGATTTTTTTCAAATCAAATAAATAGTGGAGGTGGACCATTAAAACCTAAAAAATACAAAATAAAAATTAAAAATAAAAGTAACTCAAATATAAATTATTTTTAAATTACTTGTAACATGATTCTACTTTTACTCCTTATATAACCTAAAGATTCGGACCAAGAAATTGTCCTTAAAACAACCAACGGATTCAATGTTATCAAAATTTCAACCACCCCTCATAAACTCACTTGTAGCATCCGCTAAGATGAAATCAGCCGGATTCATGTTGAAGGAGCATACTAAATTAGTTATGGTGTTTGTTTTGATCTCACCTTAGATGTGTTTCTCTTCATTGAAACGGCTCGCCAAGATTATGGCAACCTCCATTTCAACGGGATCTCCAACATCAGTTACGCGACAATGACTTGCAGGATCATTATAAATAGCACTCATTAAACGGTACTTCCAAGGTTTTTTTGTTGTTGTTTTCTGGTTTCTTCATTGTTACTTGCAACTACACTGTGTCCGGAGCTAAAATCTTTATTGACTATCTTGCTAAGTTTGTTTTGACCATTGTTGACCTTTCTCATAGTCATTTCCTACATTACAATGCGTTCATAAATTAATTAATCATATTTGTAAAATAAATTAAAAACAAATTAGCTCAAAATGTTTAAAAATAAAAGGGTTATATTAGCTATAGGAAAAACTAGACCTAAGAATTTATATTTGAATATATCAAATAACATAAAAAGGACCCAACTTCTAATTCAAAGAAAGGACTTATCATATGCTTCAAATTAAATTATTCATAAATTCTACAAAATCGTTAAAGAACGAACACTTGCAGACCAAATTAAGAAACGATATACATACCAAATAGAAAAGTTGACGAATTCACTTCTTTCAATTGCTTCTTCCTGCAATGAATGTATATTGAAAGTAATCGTCTATTAACAGTCCACACCAACAAGCTTATCAATCAATCTTCACACAACTACTACTTCAAAACTAAAAAAAAGTATGGAACAAAGTTACAGACAAAAACATGTTTATGTGATGGAGTTAATGAGATATGACAAGTTAAATTGATTGTGGCATAACCTTGCAGAGTTTTCTAATTGTGTCCCATATTAATTAAAAAATCTTAGCAAAATTAAATCGATTCCAAACAAGTTGAGGAGAACTTTGAAAAAATACATCTTAGAAAAATCAAATCTAGTATAATCTACTTAGTAAATTGTTACATATGATTGGTAACGTTGAAATTGATGATTAACACAAACAAATAAGGACACTTGACACATACGATCGAGTAAAGAATACCTACCCAGGTTGAAAATTGCGATACTGTATTTAAACCCTAAATCACAAAAAAAGCATGATGGAGAAATGACGATTAGCGATATGTGTAGAAAATGTTTCTACCTAAGAAGTTTATTGCATACCGTTGATTCTAGGTTTTGATCTACAAATCCCTAAGATGATCAATGATAGATATATAAAATATTGGATATGAATATTGCGTCTATCGGCCATGAAGTTTATTGTATGCCATCGATTTCAAGTTTGGATCTACAGATTCAAAAGACGATCAACGGTATAAAATATATGTATGAATATCCCGTAAAACAATACTTTAATTAATTTTAATAGGCATTAAAAATGTTGTCATTAGTAAGACGTCATGTAACAAACAATAAAGTGCATTTACCGCTTGCAAAATCAAGACCCCGAATGTATGCCTCACGTTTTATCTAAGAGTTAATTACACAGATAGCCCTTGTGGTTTATTGAAGTAACACCTTTGAGTAGTAATTTTTTTAACAGGTTTAAGTTCTATGGTTTTGATTTTACCTTTGAGAATTAAGGCTAATTCTCGTTAGGTTTTCTATCAAATTGGATTAAAGTGAGTAAAATACCTTTACATAATTTTCTATTAATACTCAAAGGTGTTACTTTCAATAAATCTCAGAGACTATCTGTGTAATTAACTCTAAAAATACAAAACTCATTATATTTGTAAAAATATTAAAAAATATGTTATACAAAAATATTTAAAAGTTATATTCCTAAAATAGATATACATACAATTATCAAGCGTCTAATATGAGGGATAACACTGCTAGTTAGGAGAATATTTAGTTTTTTTATTAATTTTTTATATAACTAGTTTCAAAAAGAAATATGATAAATATAAAAATCATGCCCATTATCTCAAATATAATGTACACACCTTTTTATCTTTTATTATATTCGGACCTATAGATGTTTATTATGTTTCTTTGTTTAATTTAATTAATATTATATTATATAAATATTATGTTATATGTTATATTATATTATGTTATTTGTTTATTTAGGTAACATAACATAATATTTATATATTGTAATATTAAAAGACATAAACAAAAAATCATAATAAAAATTTGTCAATCCGAATATAATAAAAGATAAAAAAACAAATAATGTGTATATTAAATTTGAGATAATATGCATGAGTTTTATATTTATATATTTCTTTTTAAAATTAGTTATATAAAATAAATAATAAATAAACTAAACATTGTCTCTACTACAATGTTTCCCACATAATAGACATTTGTTAATTGTTTGTATATTAACTTTAGGAATATAATTTTGTAAGGATAAAAAAAATTGTTCTTGCAATGGTACAAGCAAATAAGAACTGTGGCTATATTTGGTCCAGTAACTAATAATGAACTTCATAGAGTTTCTTTGAAAAAATCAATATGTATGATATAAGAAAACAGACACTTGCTTATTAGATTTGTTAAGATATTAAAAAACAATAACATCAACTATAAGAGATATAATTTTTTTGATATCATTTCAGGGAATGTCTTTGTTGTGGCTAACAACAATGCTTTCACAACTGAAGCCACCCCCTTGCAACCAATCAAAAGAATCCTGCAAACCACCCTCAACTTGTCAATTTGCTTTCTTGATTGTCGCCTTTATGTTCATCTCTTTGGGAGCTGGGGGTGTTAAACCATGCTCAGTAGCATTTGGTGCCGAACAAATTGACAATACAAAAATCCTAACAATAAGAGGACATTAGAAAGCTTCTTTGGCTGGTACTACGCCTCAGCCATGATCGCGGTCCTCGTTGCATATACTGTCATTTTTACATTCAAGATCGTGCCGGATGGAGGGTTGGTTTTGGTGTACCTCCGATTCTTGCATTGTTATCAATCATTTTGTTCTTTATAGCTTCTCCTCTTTATGTGAAAATGAAAGTTGAAAAAAGCATGTTCACAAGCTTGCTACAAGTTATTGTTGTTGCTTATAAGAACCGTAAGATTGTTGATGGACCTTCAAACCAATGGCATTATCATCATAAAGATAAAGATTCAGGTGATGTGCCCACCAAGAAACTCAGGTAAATATTTCACTAATTTCAGTCTATCCATCATTATTTTCTGAGTTTATGCAAGAGTGCTTAACAAAGACTGAAATAAAGCAATGCCTTCACTTCCATAAGGACCTTAAATTCTAAAAGAAAATAAGAATATATGTAGGTAATTTTTGCTATAGGATTGTTGACGGTGAGGTTTGTTGTCTATAATTATGCATACACATAAAGTCTATACGATAGAAAACAAAATCGTATTTTTTTAAGGAAAGAGATTATTTTTTTTATTATCTGTTTTGGACCCCATAAAGGTTGAAACACTATGGATTTCGGTTTTGATAGCATAATCAATTTGCAGGTTTCTAAACAAAGCTTGCATAATTCAGGATCCGAAAGACATAACACAAGACGGAGTTGCTTTGAATCCTTGGCGTCTATGCACAGTAGACCAAGTTGAGGAACTAAAATCGCTAATCCGAATTCTACCATTGTGGTCATCCGGGCTCGTGATGTCCATAAACATAAGCCAATCAACATTTCCAGTAATCCAAGCAAAAACCATGGACCGGCATCTAGGTTAGTCACACTTCCAAATTCCAGCAGCTTCTTTCTCATTCTTCGCAATCATTATACTAGCGATATGGGTCCTAGTATATGATCGCATAATAATCCCCTTTGCCTCAAAAATTACAAGAAAACCATTTTATCTAGATGTTAAACTAAGAATTGGTATCGGCATTCCAATTTCAACACTAGCCATGGCTGTTTCCGCCAGTGTTGAACATGTTCGACGATGATAAGCAATTCAACAAGGGTTTAGAGACAACGCGCACGCAATTGTCAACATGTCGGCAACGTGGCTTGTTCCACAATATTGCTTACACGGGTTAGCAGGGGCTTTGACTATAATTGGGCAAAATGAGTTTTATTACTCTGAACTACCCAAAAGTATGTCTAGCATTGCAGCATCACTTTTCTTGCTTGGCTTGGCTGTGGCTAACTTGTTGGCTAGTGTTATACTAACCACAATTGAAAAGTTAACTAGAGGAAGTGGGAAAGAAGGATGGATTGCTACAAATATTAACCAGGAACACTATGATCGGTACTATTGGGTTCTTGTGGTGATTATAGAAAGTGAAGGACGAGTGTATCCAAGAATCAAATGAAAATATATGAAGCGGAGTGTTTTTACGTGCCTGTACATTTGTGATTATGTTCTTGTTCGTAGAGTAAGATATATTCCGTATAAGTAAAGATCAAATAAGAAAGTGTGCTATTTTAAAATTTCATCACTTTTTATTTTCTTTTTTCACCAAAAGTTCTTCCCATTTCAATCCAGATCACTAAATCCACATAAAGATTAAGTACTATTCTTTATAGAGAGGGTAGCGGGGCATCAACATTTAACTTATCATATTATTGTATTAATGGTCTTCGATACAAATACAAGGTATATCCATTTTAAACCATACCACACAAGGGTAAAGTAACACAACATCCCTTTTTATTTTACTCTTAAAGGGTAAAAGGGTAAAGTACCATTTTATTATTATATTTATTTTCTTTAATTAAAATACTTTTCCATTTTTTTTAACATCCATAATTTTTTAATGATATTTTACTTTTTTCTATAAAATTACATTATTAAACAGAGAACATTTTTGCCTTTAGTCATGGAATAGTCTTAATATTGTAAAAAATAATTAAACGACTATAGAAAAATTACACTATTAATTTGAACAATTACATATGTAATAAGATTAATTGTTTACATTATAAACAATTGCATACATGCATATTGAATTTCTTATTTACACTCCTATATTTTAGCTAAAAATCAAATTTATTATTTAAATTTTGTTTGTTCTGAAAGAACCTGCTATATGACATTACATTTTATATTTCTATCTCTATTTAATTAAATACGATGTTTCTATTCTTTTTCTTTTTCTTTATTTTTTTCATCCACACCATATGTATACAAAAAAAGAGATGAATAAATAAATAGTTAATTCCTATATGAAATTACATTTTACATTTCTTTTTCTATTTGATTATGGTAAATTGTAAATAAATAATCTCACCTAACTCAATTTGGTCGATAATAATCTCAAGTAAGTTATTGGCCGATAATAATCCGAACTTCAATTTTTTTTGTAAGACAATCTGCCATTAAAATAGCTTAACGAAGTTAAGTTTATTTTCGAATTACAAACCGATGTTTTAAGGCTTTTAATGAGAACGGGGATACGAGTCGGTTGATGTAAAACTTATCTCGAAATGGCTTGATTTTTGTTATTGAAAGTTTGAACACCCGAATTGAAGTACCGTTTTCGGGGTTGGGGCAATATTTCGAGGTATGTTTTATATCAATCGACTTGTATCCCCGTTCTGTCAAAATGTCTAAAACATCGATTTGTAATTCGAAAAAAATTTTAACTCCGTTAAACTATTTTAACAGCAGACTATTTTACAAAAACAATTGATCAGTTCAGATTATTATCTGCCAATAACTGACTTGGGATTATTATCAGTCAAATTGAGTTAGGTGGGATTATTTATTTTCAATTTGCCTTTAATTAAATATGATATTTTTATTCTTTTTCTTTTTCTTTCTTTTCATCCCCATGGTATGTATATGAAAAAAGAGATGAGGAATAAATAGTAAATTCCTAAATGAAGAGAATGAAAAGTTAGTATCTAAATTTAAACCTTTTAGTGATGAGATCAAATTTCATGTTACCTCTATTATCTATGTCTATATTATTTATATTACTATATAAAACATCTTCTTAGGATAAAAATATAATTTTATAATTTTTTACAAGCCTGTTATAATGTTTGAAGCATAATGTATAAATACTCTATACAATTATTCCTAATTTGCCTCTATTTAATAAAGTTTTCTTAATTAATGCATTATTTAATTTAATACATATGAAATTATTTAATTCACTACATTAACTATTATCTTATAATTATACTTTAAACTAATATTTAAATTTATATTTACTATTTATATTCAATATAATTAAATACTATTTAGATTAAGTGTTAAATATATAATTACTAAATATTTACATAACAATAATAATAATCTTATTTATAAAACTTTAGAATAAGATTTAAATTTACATTTATTATTTATAATTTATAAATATTATGTTATTTAAATACTTAAGTATTTAGTTACTAGATTACATAACAATACTAATACAATAATAATACTGAATAATAATAATAATAATAATAATAATAATAATAATAATAATAATACCTAATATAATGAGTGTTTAATGCAAGTTGGGTTATTTTATATTACTTTAATATTTATGAATATTATAAGAATGACAAAATAGTAAACGACAGGTTCTTTATGCATCAAGACTTGCACAAAATGCATTATAAATTTTCTTAAGTCTTAAAATTTAAGTTAAATGGCCAGTGTGCCCTAAATATATAATCTAGATAATGTTTAGTCATAAAAATATAAATAGTAAATGTAGCTCTCTTAGAGAATGCAATCTAATCAACCTGTCTTAAACATTGTTTTCACTTGAATTTGTTTAGACTCAAATCAAAATGACTTTTTTATGTGACATGTTCTAACGTGACATGCTGCCCGACCCGACCAAACATCCTATTAACTACCAAATGTGTTATTAAAAGAAATTTAAATTGAAATATTAAATTCAACTAATTAATAAATATTAAATATTAGATATCACGTTATAAAGAAAAGTAAATAAAATTATATTGTAGACTTTATTAATACTTGAATTTACATTTACCATTTATATTATAAAAACTAATTATTATTTGAATTTTAATTAGCTATTATATAATTTAATACTTAAGTATATAATTACTGAATATTTACAGTAATAACAATAGTAACAATAATACCCCAAATAAAATCAATGTAAGGTATGCCGGGTTAGATTGCGCTTTTCAAAATAGCTACATTTACTATTTATATTTTTATAACCAAATATTATTTTGTTTGAGTATTATCTTATTTAAATACTTAATTATATAATTACTAAATATTTACATAATAATAATAATAATAGTGTCTAAATATAATCGGTGTTTAAAGCAAGTTAAGTTATATTTGGCTCTTTAAAAATAGATCTTAGTGACACATTGCATCACACGGATCAACCAGGTATGGAATTGAGATGGAAAATAGGATGTGAATGCTCTTCATTTATTATTGATTCTTGATTTTTTTTTCTATAATCACCCTCTCTCTCTCTGATAACAACTCATATATTTTAAGATAAAAGTATAAACCTTTATTAATAATATAATATAATATAATATAATATAATATAATGGTTGTTGTAATTTTTTCTACAAGTAAATCCACAAAACTAACGTTCTCGGGTTTTAGGTTGTGACAACTAGTCTGTCTATTTTCGCACTCCAAAGATGGATGGATGGTTGTCCCAATTTTTTTTGTTTATAATTTTCAGATAAACAAACTAATTTCTTAAAAAAAACACAAATTATAAAATTAAATTTTACTTTTCAAATTTTATATAAAAATATTAAATACAATATTAAAATTATTAAAATAGCTTTTTTTTTGTTTGAATAAGCATGGCAACTACATGTGATATGGCCAAAAATAAATTGACAAAACAGCTACGTGTGTTTTGAATAAGCATTGCATACTTAACAAAACATTGTTAACATACTAGAGCTTAACATACTTGAAAACCACCACTATCAATCTAGAGATTTAGATCTTCAGACCAAACAAACCAACTGTCTTTAAACTGCCATCACGATCGATTTCATAAAGCGCTATTTAAATTTTAACAACCTCTCATTATTCATCAGGTTTCCTGTTGATCAAGCATACTATATTAGCCTCTAATGTGTCTTCTTCATCATGGATGTCACCAAAACAGTAAGCCAAGAGCTTCACAACCTCCTTTTCAAGATCTTCTATATCTATACCATGTTTTTTTCTCCAAGGACCAACATCTTAAACGTTTCAAGTGGATTCGTACTTTGACTTGTTAATCTGGTCAACTCCTGGTTCATCTACCTCAATCGTCTTCTTCTTGAATGTTGAGTTAGTTATATTAATGTGGGAGCATACACTTGTTGGATCATTATATATCTTGGACAATGAACGATATTTTTTAGTTCTTTTTTTTTTGCCTGTGATTTTTTTCTACAGCAGTTATATTTTGCCCATTGCTCAAGTCACTTCCAACATTACAATCATTTTCAATCATATCATTTGTTAATTTCCTTTAATCTTCCGTTATAAAATTACAATTTTAGATGGATGTTGTAGAAAAATAAAAAAAACATATTAACTTATACCTTAATCAAACAACATAAAAGCACCAACCTTTTAGTCCTATGGAAGCTTTAAACTAAACTATTCAAGCTTCCGAAACCCCTATGCGCGTGTGGGTATGACTTGTGGTAAAACATGTCATAGAGCTACAATTGTTTGGTAATTGTTTTACCTTATAAACAACCATTCCCTTTATTCTCTCACCAATGTAGGACAAGGTGTTTTACCATTTGAGACTTTCATTCACACACATCCAAAACTTCCAACATCTTTTATGCCAGATCATCTTGGAAAAACAAAATGAGTTACATATGTTTACAGTACTAACTTGAAGATCTTTGAAACAAATCACATATTAATTAAAGAAATCTTAGCAAAGTCAGCTCGAATCCAAACAAGTCGATGAACACAAAATTGTTGACGTTAATGATGAACACAAACAAGCAATAGACCAATGTTGAAAATCCAACATCTGCGACTGCGACCGTACTTGAATCCTAAAACACAAAAAAGAGCAAGTTGGAGATAATATGATCAACGCTCCTGAGAAATTTATTGTACGGCACAAATTTTTCGCTCAGGTCTAATCTACTTAGGATGATCAGTGACAAGTTTATAAAGTGTGCGTACCCAAGAAGCTTATTGCACGTCGTTGATTCTAGTTTAGATCGATGGATACTAGGATGCTCAACGGTGGATGTAAAAGATGTGCCTATTACGATGATCAACGGTGGATAACTTATGCGTGAACATTGCGTAAAAGACTACTTTGATAAACCTTAAGAGGCACTAAAACGTTATGTGTCATTAGTAACACGTCATGTAACAAACAATAAAGTGTATTCATCGCTTGCAAAACCAAGAACCTGAATGCATGCATCATATTTTATCTAATGTATGTAATGGACAGTGTACATATATAATAGGCATTTAAAAAAATTATACACTGACTAGAACTGTGAATTGTTAAAGTAACAAAACAAATTGCAATCCAAATTTTACAAAATTACATGCGTATTTACATACCCTCTAGGTTACTTAAAACAAAATTTTAAAATCATCCTAGATAAAATTACAAACCTCGCACAACACATGTTGCAGAAAAACAAACTCCGTTTTTGTTTTTGTATCATCTGAATATAAAGATTTAACAATAGTATGGTTACAAAATTAAGAAGCAAGTTATCTTCGTTAAAACAAAATGAATCACACTTAAAGTTTTAGTTTCTTCAACTTAGATCTTTCTCTTCACCGAATATATAATCACATAAATCTGAACTGTTGAGTTACACTAGATAAAATATGATCAATCGACTCGTATCATTGTTCTGATCAAAAGCCTTAAAACATCGTTTTTTAATTCGGAAAGGAAACTTAACTCCGTTAAGATATTTTAACGGCAGACTATTTTACAAAAAATTGACCGGTTCAGATTATTATCAGCCAATAACTGACTTGAGATACCGGCCAAATTGAGTTAGGTGGTATTATTTATTTCCAATTTGCCTTTTTTATTATGTCTTATTATTTTTTTAATATGGCAATAACACGTCATGAGTCAAATTAACCTTTATTTGACTCATAACGAAGGTTTTTATTGTTATAATTATCTTGAAATAATAGAAATTAAATATGAAGTTTTGGTTGTGCACACACTTTAATAAAATTTAGAGATCACTACTATTTAATTCTTCCACATCACCAATTTAATCTTTATATTTTTCTACAAAAATTAGAACACCATTATAACCGGTGTAATCTCAGGTGCGATAGTCATATCCAGTAGTACAACTACTACTTCGGTTGTTGTATCTTAGAAATAGATGTGTTGGTCTTGAGAAGAGACACGGAATCTATTTTAAGGGACCAATATCCTCAACCAAAAACCGTTAATATATTAGGGTGCTAATTGTTGCAGTCAAGGAACATAGGTGAAAACTCTACTTGATGAATCCTCGTGTCATGAATACAAGAAGAATGTTTATTGAAGCACCCACATAATATGCGATTAAATCAAGCATAAAATTGTATATATTTATTTTATTTAGTTTTTTGTAACCGGTTATGTACTATAGTATTTCCTACGAATGACGAGGGTATCATTATTAATTATTTTAAATAAAAAATAAACATACTTTCTATAATCTTAAAATAGATTTTCATGAACATTGTCCATAAAATATTAAAATCTTCTTATAAGGATTTTTAGCTTTATGAAAGTTTAAATATTAATTGAGATTTTTGTTAAAATCTCGTAAATATTTTTTTTAGGAAATATTTATATAGTACAAACAAGTCGTATTAATCTTATGATTGGAAAACAATCTTTTATCCGAACATCGTGTTACATTTGAACGTTTGATTCAACATTTGGGTTTCATAGGTTTTGACGGAATTTTGTTGAACCAAATTATATACAAAGTAACATGTATTTCAAAATGTTTTTTTTAGTACTAACTCTTTTCTAATGAGCCTATTAGAAGATTTTATTTTGTAAACCCATTGAAACGTTTGTGAACGTTTAATTTTTATTTTCAAACAAATGTGTTGTTAGAAATATAATTTCTAGTGAATGTATTAGCAATTTGTTATTCTGTAAAAAATAACAAATTTATAAACTTTTATTTTATAACGAGCGTGACAGAAATAACTAATATTGTAAAATAATAAGTTTTAAAACATCTGTATTTCTAATGAGCATGTTAGAAATGATTATTGTTGCAAAATAACAAATTATATAATATTTAAATTTTCTAACGAGGGTGTTAGAAATGACTATTTTGGTAAAATAATAAGTTTTAAAACACTTATTGTTTCTAACGAGTGTGTTAGAAACGATTAGTTAGTAAGACTAAAAGTTTTAAAGACGTTTGGCTTTTTTTCTATCGAGCGTGTTAGAAAACACTATTATCAGAAAATAATTACTAATGAGAATATTAGAAACAATTATTTTGGAAAATAATATACTTACTACGGTTTGGTCTAAACCATTTGTTTTAGAATAGCGGAAGTTTATACAGTTTTAACCTAAATGTCTACTTAGAAACGGTTTGTTTTTTAAACTTTAAAACAAATTTGTAATTGTACGATTGTTTATTTCTAAGAGTTGTTAGAAATAGTTTTATAAACTTTAAAACGATTTAATCGTTTACGTCAAACGAGTGTGTTAGGAACAATTTAATTTCAATACCCTTTAAAAATGAGTTTGCCAATTATTTATTTCTAACAAACGTATTAGAAAAGGTTTATTTATGTAATCCAAAAAGAAGCTTATGAGAATAAGTGTATTCGTTTAATTTCTAACTAGCATGTTAGAAATGGTTTACTTTATAGAAAATCAAATATTTTCAATGTTTGTTTAAACATTTAAGTTATAATGAGTGTATGAGAATGGTTATCTTAAAAACTACCCATTTTTTAACAATTTGTAATCGTGTATATTTTAATGAGCGGGTTAAAACCGGTTTGACTATGATAAAGTATTTTTATTAAAATGATTTATAGTCGTTTTATTTTTTTTCTAACGAGCATGTTAGATATGTTTTATTTTGTAAAATTGTTTTAGTTTTATGGTCTTGATTTTGTAACCAAAACATAAAATATATATATTTTATTCAAAACAGTTGTAAAACTGGAAAATATTTTGAACTAATAAAACATGTCTTTCGCAACTTATAAATGGTTTATTGCTTCTACAAGAAGAACATGTCTTGAACCATATAATAGTCTTAGAAAGACTATTTGGTGAAAAAACAACTTGATGTTGTTACGAACGTAATTGAATGTGCTCTATTGAGGGAGTATCTCAAAACACGACATGACACGAACGATATAATTGCGATTATTTCAGTCGAATGATGTAAGTGTTGAAGATGATAACACTTTGAGAATTGATATATCTGTTCAAAATATATTTGCTTTTTATTTATTAAAAATGTTGGACTATCGTTTAGGTTTATTTTAAATAAACATGTCAAACATAGTTAGAAATATCACATAACTTCTAAAGTAAGATCATTTCTAGAAAATTCATAATTATCACTTTTGGGGTAATTATGTACTGTATCCTGTATCCTTTTAAAAATACTTTTGAATCATGATTTAAAATTTGATTTTCATAAATGAAAAGAAGTAATAGGAAAAAAACATAATGGCATTTTTAAGTATTTTAGAAACATAATTGATATTTCAACTTTAAAGCCAAACTTCATGAAGTCTACGACCGATGTAGAGTGAGAGTAAAGAATTTTATAAAATGACACACGCAATTTTAATGATAAAAGTGTTTTAGTATTTATCAGTTCTTACAGATTACAACAATTTCTATGTGATTCCAAACATGTCAGGTGTTGCCAAATATCTCAATTCAAAATAGATAGAATAAAAAAACATAAATTGGAGAGTTATATAACTGTCGATTACAAGGCTATAGATAGCCTCTTACTATATAACATTTAAAATACTAATAAGTCAAACACGGGTCAAAAGGGTAGCTATGTACCTGTAATAACCGTCATAGACAGTTACATAACTTCCCATTACCAGGCTATAAATAGCCTCATGTTGGATGTTGAACAACATTTAAAATAACGTTAGTGTGTGTCTCTTTGTTTTTGTCCCTAAAGTGAATAAAGATCTTGGGCTACAACTTTTACATGGTTTCTAGATCTTGAACATTTTACATGTTCCAACTAGGTAATTTATTAACAACCGGATGTAAATGGTGGATTTCCACAACAGGTAAGGCAGTTGGCAAGTGGGTTTAGATTAATAGTGACAAGGCACATTGGCTAATAAAAACCTAGGGATAGACAATGTCTCGGTTTTTAACAACCGGATTCGGTTTTTAACCGAACCGGTTTTTTACATCAAAAACAAAAACTGGTTTTTCTTATAACCGGTTTCGGTTACTAACCGGTTTTTTAGGTCAAAACAATAACCGGTCCAACCGGTTAGGATCGGTTTTTTAACCGGTTTATTAAAAAACCGGTTTTTTTACCGGTTTAAACAGGTTTTTTATAACCGGTTTCGGTTTTAAAACCGGTTTCGAAGCACAAGATCTCTAACCGGTCTATAACCGCCGGTTCGGTTCGGTTATAAAACCGGTTATAGAAAAACCAGTTAAAAGACCGGTTTCGGTTTTTTTCCGGTTTCGGTTCTAAAATCGGTTTTTTGTACATCTTGGTGATAATCACATGAATCCAAACACATTTTGTTGCATATCAAGATATCATACAAATTTAGTGTCATTCTAATATTTGTCACAATGATTTGTAGGCAAAAGAAGATCATGTAGCTTTAAATGATGCTGAAACGCTAATTGTGTAACTAGGTTTGTCCTTGTTTCTACTGATAAATGAAAATTACATGCTGCAGAAAATTTGGATGTTTTGAAAACTGTTTAATGCAATTTTCATTGTACAACACATTTTCCTAGTGTGCGCTCTAACTAAAAGGTGCAACCTTCTTCTAAGCCGAGGAAAGCCACATTTTATTGTAGGGCATGAAGAATTGTACATCCTTCTATAGCAATGTAATTTACTTGTTTAGTATTCTTCTTTAATGTTTTCATTTTTTAGCTTCTAAAGGAATAAGTTATTTTGTTACATTGTATATCAACAAAAGATTAACATGTTTTATTTAGTTTTTCCTCTCATATTTGTATAATTTGGATTCTGTTAATTGTTAATTAAACTTTAGTTAATATGGATTACTAACTGGGTTATTAGAAATTTTCAAATTTGATTATCAAAGACCTCAAATATATTTTGAGGACATTGGAATTGAGACATTCTTAGAGAAATAGTTTTTTAGTTACTGAAAGAATATATCAGGGGATAGGGGATAGGACTGATTTGTAATGACTAATTTGCAGACTCTAAACAGATAAAGATATTGGAGACTTAATTTTTGTTTAAAGACACTAGCTTTTAGTCCCTAATAAACATATTTAGGACTAAACTGACATTGTATCCGTCGGGTATATAAAGTTCATCACAATTGTTGTTTCTCCTCTCTATTCGGTTGTGTTTTCTTCCCTCAGATAATTTATAATTGGTATACCATTTGAAATTAACTAATATATAGCCCACTAAAAGATTCTCCCCATGGTGTTTACTTTGGGTTTTGAACAAGCTTCAGCTTCGAAAAGACCAGGTCTCATGGAGGAGGTATAACGGTATATGTCGTCTTATTGATCCTTTGTAATGGACTTAAGGTTCATGTTTACCCATTGAGGATGATGATTTGTTGACCTATTACAAACAACTTTTTAGTTTTATATTTACAAAATAATATAATAGTAAGTTTTTCAATACACTTTTACTCAAATTATTTTCACTAATTGTCTTTTATTGTAAGTAAAAAGGTAAAAAGAGTAGGTAATAAAATTATGAGAATGTTAACTTGATTGGAAACCAAGTTTTTATTTTGTTTTGATTTATTTTAAGGCTACATATGTGTGAAATACATCCTCATGGTGATTGTTTCATACTTTCCTTTTATTTTACATGTAAGTTTTTTAAAGTTTTGTTATTTGATCTAGCCTTATCATTTTCTTTTGATATATTATAGGTTGCAACTGGTAGATTACTCAAGAAGTGGAATGGTCATATGGTTGTTACATGCTTGGTGTTTTCATATTGTTTTGAAGATTTACTACTTTATTTTTTAAAACATCATGAGTAGTTAATTTGTGTTATTGATTGCTTCATGATGTTGGAGTCTCTCATTGTTGTTCATTGTGCGTGATAAACAATTAATCTATTTAATACGACTGTATTCCTATAATTTTATTGGAGATTGGAGTATTACATATTTATGCAAACTTAGGCACAATCAACACTTAAGTGTGCAACAATAAAGTTAATTTTATGGATGAGTGGACTACATTTTTTTGTTTTTTTTTTCCTTTTTTTCTTTATAGAATGGCGAGTGGACTAGATTAAATGTGATGATGCCATTGCCATGATCAAGCTTGGGAGTTCAGTGTATAATATGAAATGAGAATCATTTTTGTATGTGTTTCCCCACTTTATTTGAGTTATGATTCCTTTGTCCATTTTTGTATTCTATTGAATATTATAATAAAAAAATGATGAAGCATAGTGAGTTTGTTTTAGACAGGTGCAATTCTTTGCAACACCGTTCATGTTGTAGTATCTGGTATGGTCTTTCTTGTGCTTATTCATGGTGAGATCAACTACAATCTTTCACAACTGCACAATCAAGGTACTATAAAATGTGTGATTCAAGTTTCCATTTCCAATTTAGTATTCAGTTTCCATTTCCAAATAAGACATAATGAAATAACAGACAATGTGGTTCTTAGTTTAAATTGGTTATATATTTACCAGATTAGGGAATTCAGGTTAAAGATTGGAAACAATGAATGTTTTTTGTGTTGTGTGGATTTTGTTCCTTTGTCCATTTTTCGTATTCTATAAAATATATTATATATAATAAAAATAACGAAACCAAAAGTTACAGCAAACTTATTTGTATAACAGAACACCTTTTTGCACCAAGAAAAGCGATACTCATCATGAAAAGTGATATACACCAAGAAAAACACATGATAAAGTTTACATCATGGTTATTGTAAGTAAATCAAATTTGGGGTTTTTCCACTGCAAATTATTATCATTAAAATTACCTATATTTTTTCAGGATTAAAGCGTATAGTAGAACACAGTGTATAAAGATATTCACACATGATTACTTTTACTTTTGGCTCAGGCTAGAAACAATTCTGGTTTTTATTTTTGTGTTGATACATGAAATTCTCTTTTGGTTTTTGAAACTTTTATGGTACAAAATTATTTGTATTGTATTGGTGAGTGACCAACTGTTTTTACAAAATGATGTATTTTAGTTTTTGAAACTTTTATGGTACATTTTACGTTTTTGAATTTTTTTTTTTTTGAACTGTTTTTGCAAAACGACAGATTTTTCAAAGTCATAGGTTATGTAAATTTCTAATCTTAGTGCTAGACATTAAACATAGCTTTTCAAAAGCCACAGGCTATGTAAATTTCTTATATTTACAACTTCTATAACTTTTAAGACTTTCATAATTCAATTCTATATTCCACCCAACACCTTGCCTATATTCCACTAAGCACTTTGCCTTTTTATCTATTAACTTGTGTCTTATACATCATTGTTTCAATATTATGCATAAGTAGTCATGTGATTGGATATCCCTTAAACTTTGATTTGTGGATTGTTTGGAGTCCCCCATCAAGAATCTTGCAATTCTTGAGAAACAAGTTAAGCATTGGAAATAACTTTCTCAAACAGTATTTTTATTTTCTCATTTGTAAAATATAGTGATTCGTGGTTTTCAGTTAACGTGGAAGAAGATGGCAAAGTGTGCAAAGGAAGGCATGGAGATGGAGCAAGCAAACCAGAAATTTATACAATAAAGCATGATGTTTTTGTTGACATGGATCGTCATACAATAGTATATGATGTTTTCAACCCAAGTGTGTATTTAAAATTTCAAATTTCAAATTAACTTGAATTTTAAAATCTCTTTGATTTAGCTACTATTCTTATCTTATCAACTTTGAATTCAATAACATTATTGTAAATTTTCATATCGTATTAATTTTTTTCTATTATCAACACCACATAATACACGACTCTATAACATAGCATGTTTATACAATACAAAAACAAGTTAGCTTTGTAATGTAACTTCTCTATGAATAAGTCTATTTAAAATAAGCGGAATAGAAGGTTATAAAATATAGGCTGATGAGCTTAATCTTTTTTTTTTTTGGATTTGTGTCATAAATGTTAAATTCTTTCATTTTTATTTTAATAAAAAAAATATTTATCTGCACTTTACATTTGAATGTAGGTTTAAATTGTGGCAATTGTTTTCGGTTTTGATTGTAGGTTTCAAAAACTAAGTCGATTTGGGGATGTTGGTCTAGAATGGTGCTACAATTCGTTACATTGGCAGCGGGTGCAGGCGTTAGTCCTAGTGGTGGTGGTTCCCAGTGGGGTCGTGGGCGGATAGTAGTGTTCACAATTTGTATTGGAGAGAAAAAAGATTATAGTATTTGTTTTTAAAGCATATGTCAGGACCTCTCATAAACCATTACCACAATACATTAGCATCATTCAAAAACAAATCGATTCGCACAAAAAATGGTATGTTTTGCACCCTTAAGAAATAACCACTTGTTTGAGTAGCACCAGTTGATGAACTCAAAACCAAAACTAGAAAAAGATGGAATTTGGGCAAAATCAACAATTTTAATGTTTAGGTGTCTTTTTTAACCTTGATTACCAAATTAGATATCTCATTACATTATTGTTTAGTTGTTCCCGGTACATCTCCTTCAAGTCCAAAATATTAGCTCGAAGCTCTTAAGACTACAAAAATACATAATATCTCGAATGGTATGATATCTAAGACATAGAGGTGGCAATTCGATCACTTAATAGCTCATCAATTCAAAATAATTAGCCGGTTAAATTAAACAAGAATCCAATATATATTTTTTTTGTATAATATGATATAGTATCATATTAATTTTTTTTTATTTTTTTCTCATATATCCTATATATATTACTAAGTTTTAAAAAAAAAGTTAGAAAGAGAAATCATATGTATGTAAATAAAAAAATAGAAAAATTTACATATATGTAATATGAGTAGTGTTATTGTAAAAAGGATGAAAATTGTAAGAAATGTAGGAAAATATGAGAGGAGAACAAGTGTCCAAGGGCAAGGGTAGAGTCGTTTAAGGGAAAAAAGAAAGAAAGATGCATGTGTTTTTCACATGCCAAGGACCTGGGGCATACAAGTTCCCCTGTCATTTTTAAATGTCCGTAACTTTTTATACGCCATTAAATATACGCCACAAAATCAAGTGTTTTTTATCTTTAATATGAGTTTACTATCTCTATATTTTCAAAAAAAAAAATATTTCAAAACTCATATGCGTAAAAGACAAGGGACAACACACTAAAAACATCATCGGCATAAAACTAACAACACAGTGAACAACGGACTAAAAACACCATGAATAAAAGACTAAAAATACAATGGACGGCTGACTAGAATACCGTTGACTAAAAAACACAGTGGACATTAAACAAAAAATATCATAAAAAAGACAAAAACACAGTGGAAAACAAATCAAAAACATCATGGACAATGAACTAAAAATACAATGGACAGAGTTAAATCATGTGCAGATTACAAACACAATGAACAAACTTATAAGTTATAACACACATGTGCAGACCAATAATATAGTAGACAAACAGAAAAGCAAAGAAATAAAAAAGTCAATGTACACGTAGTTTCTATCATATAACATATCATACTCATTTTAAAAATAAAAAACGCTCATTATTATATGTATTTTTTAATAATAACACATAAAAAGTTATTAATGTTTAAAGATGATGGATGAATATGCGTGAACTTTGCATGGTAACAGAAAAAGTCAAACAATATAGGTTATTTCTTTATACCATTTCCCTTCTTTTCTTACGTAACTTCCAATCACTTCCTTCTGAAACTAATCTCAACAATCAAATCCCAAGATTAATCGCATAAATTCCTTCTTATCCTTTCTAAAAAAACCCTTTCTATTTTAACCTAAGAATATCTCATATATATATACAATTAGTCCATGCATATATCTAAATTATTTTTCATATGTAATATATAGAAACTGTGATAAAATAAAATAAAGTTTGCTTATTTGATAGGAGTTCTCACAGCTCTAATAACTTGATGGGATTCTCAAAATATTCTCTCATGCATGACGATGACATTGCATGTTTATAAGCATAACATGTTGACTAGTAAATTAAAATTTTGAAACCTTATGATTTTTTTCAAATAAAATAAATAGTGGAGGTGGGCCATTAAAACTTAAAGAATACAAACAAAAAAAATTAAAAACAAAACTAACTCAAATATAAATTTATTTTTAAATTACTGGTCACATGATTCTACATTTACTCCTTATATAATCTAAAGATTCGGACCAAGAATTTGTCCTTAAAACAACCATCGGATTCAATGTTATCCAAATTTCAACCACCCCTCATAAATTCACTTGTAGCATCCGGTGAGATGAAATCAGCCGGATTCATATTGAATGAGCATACTAAATCAGTTATGGTGTTTGTTTTGAGCTCACCTTGGATGTGTTTCTCTTCATTGAAACGGCTCGCCAAGAGTATGGCAACCTCCATTTCAACGGGATCTCCAACATCAGTTACGCGACAATGACTTGCAGGATCATTATAAATATCACTCATTAAACGGTACTTCCTAGGTTTTTTTTGTTGCTGCTTTCTGGTTTCTTTATTGTTACCTGCAACTACACTGTGTCCGGAGCTAAAATCTTTATTGACTATCTTGCTAAGTTTGTTTTGACCATTGTTGACCTTTCTCATAGTCATTTCCTACATTACAATTCGTTCATAAATTAATTAATCATATTTGTAAAACAAAATTAAAAACAAAATAGCTCAAAATGTTTAAAAATAAAAGGGTTATATTAGCTATAGGAAAAACTAAACCTACATAAAAAGGACCCAACTTCTAATTCAAAGAAAGGACTTATCATATGCTTTAAATGAAATTATTCATAAAGTCTACAAAATCGTTAAAGAACGAACACTTGCAGACCAAATTAAGAAACGATATACATACCAAATAGAAAAGTTGACGAATTCACTTGTTTCAATGGCTTCTTCCTGCGATGAATGTATATTGAAAGTAATTGTCTATTAACAGTCAACACCAACAAGCTTTTCAACAATCTTCACACAACTGCTACTTCAAAACTAAAAAAAGTATGGAACAAAGTTACAGACAAAACATGTTTATGTGATGGAGTTAAAGAGATATAACGAGTTAAAATAATTGTGGTATAAACTTGCAGATTTTTCTAATTGTGTCCCATATGAATTAAAAAATCTTAGCAAAATAAATCGATCCCAAACAAGTTGAGGAGAACTTAGAAAAAATACATCTTAGAAAAATCAAATCTAGTATAATCTACGTTGAAAATTGTTACCTACGATTGGTAACATTGAAATTGATGATTAACACAAACAAATAAGGACACTTGACACATACGATCGAGTAAAAAATACCTACACAGGTTGAAAATCTAACAGATGCAAGACTGTATTTAAACCCTAAATCATAAAAAAGAGCAAGATGGAGAAATTATGATCAGCGATATGTATAGAAAATGTTTCTACCTAAGAAGTTTATTGCATACCATTGATTCTAGGTTTTGATCTACAAATCCCTAAGATGATCAATGGTAGATATATAAAATGTGCTTACCCAATAAGTTTATTGTACGCCATTGATTTTTGGTTTTGATCCACTGATGCCTATGATAATCAATGGTGGATATAAATATTGTGTCTATTGGTAATGAAGTTTATTGTACACCGTTGATTTCAAGTTTGGATCCACAGATTCAAAAGACGATCAACGGTATATAATATATGTATGAATATCGCGTAAAACAATACTTTAATTAATTTTAAGAGGCATTAAAAATTTGTCATTAATAAGACGTCATGTAACAAACAATAAAGTGCATTTATCGCTTGCGAAATCAAGACCCTGAATGTATGCATCACGTTTTATCTAAGAGTTAATTATACAGATAACCCTTGTGGTTTATTGAAGTAACACCTTTGAGTACTAATTTTTTTAACAAATTAGTTCTATGGTTTCGATTTGTAACACCTTTGAGTATTAAGGCTAATTGTCGTTAGTTTTTCTATCAAACTGGTGTAAAATGAGTAAAATACCCTTATATAATTTTCTATTAATACTCAAAGGTGTTACTTTCAATAAACCTCAGGGACTATCTGTGTAATTATCTCTAAAAAATACGAACACATTATATTTGTAATAAATATTATAAAATATACTATACAAAAATATTTTAAAGTTATATTCCTAAAATAGATATACATACAATTATCAGTCGTCTATTATGAGGGATAACACCTCTAGTTAGGAGAATGTTTAGTTTTTTTATTGATTGTTATATAACTAATTTCAAAACGAAATATGATAAATATAAAAATCATGCTTATTATCTCAAATATAATATACACACTTTTTTAACTTTTATGATATTCGGACGTATAGATATTATGTCATATGTTATGTTATGTTATATTATATTATTTGTTTACTTTAACTAACATAACATAATATTATATAATATAATATTAACTAAACTAAACAAAAAATCATAATTAAAACTTGTCAATCCGAATATAATAAAAATAATGCGTATATTAAATTTGAGATAATATGCATGAGTTTTATATTTATATATTTCGTTTTGAAGTTAGTTATACAAAATAAATAATAAACTAAACTAAACATTGTCTCTACTACAATGTTTACCACATAATAGACATTGGTAATTGTTTGTATATTAACTTTAGGATATAGTTATTAAATATTTTTATGTAGCATATTTTGTAATATTGTTTTTACAAATATAATGAGTTCTATATTTTTTAGAGTTAATTACATAGATAGTACTTGTAGTTTATTGAAAGTAATATCTTTTAGTACTAACATAAAATTATATAAAGGGTATTTTAGTCATTTTACATTAATTTAACAGAACAATTAACGGTAGTTAACCTTAATGCTCCAAGGTGTTATAAAAGCGAACCATGGAACCTGAATCTATTACAAAAACAAAGTTAAAGGTGTTACTTTATTAAACCACAAAAACTATATATGTAAGGGTCTACATATTCACACACCCATCTGCCTATTTAGACACCCTTTAGACGGGTCGTCTAGACCTAGACGGGGCGTCTAGGTTTCCATTTATCCGACCACATTCCTGGCCCGTACAACGTCAAATCAGTCACATCAGACGGAACGTCTTGCCTTAGACGGTTGATGAAGACGACCAGCTCAAGACAGGGCGTCTAGGCCTAGACGGGGCGTCTTCGACGTTGTGCTCTGCATGCATGTCAGTAATGTAGTAAAGTGATATGCCCCGTCTAGGCCTAGACGGGGCGTATATGTCGTCGTTAAATAGACCCATGCCAAGCATTTCATGTCGTAGAAAACTTTCAATTTGTCGACAGAATTCTCTCGGTCATGAATGTTTGGTTATATTACTTCATCTGATATCATTCAAAGGTGGTGAAATGTCATCAAACTGGGACGGCAACTATTTCTTTGGGACGTATTCTGGCAACTCATGTGTCATACCCCGACCCTCAGCGGAATAAGAGTCGGGGCATAATTGGGTTATCACCAAAGCTCATGATGTTTACTAATATGTTTCATATTTATTAAATTCAAAATTACATCCTCAATATTCCAAACAAGTTCATACGATTACAAAGAAAAGTAACTAAATAAACAATCCAAAGTCTAAACTGATTTATTCTTCTAAGCCATCCTATATGTTTCTTGCTGCAACTGGATCACCTGTATCATGTGTAAAAATGGGGGTTTTTGGGTCAACAAAAGTTGGCGAGTGAATCTTGTTACAAAACATTTATTATTGATTTCTTGTTATATTTAATATGGAAAAATTGTGCAACAATCATATGTGAGCAAACGTAAATAAACATACAATAACAATAACAATAACAATAACAATAACAATAACAATAACAATAACAATAACAATAACAATAACAATAACAAACCACCTTGCATAAGTATATGACATGAATGATAATGTATATGTTGGCAACGTCACGTTCACGCTCATAGGTAATGGGGAACGGACGGCCTGTGATGATGTATGTGCGATCAAGGCTCAATCAAACGGAGCCGATCGTATGTTGGCAACGCCTCGTTCACGCTCATAGGTAATGGGGAACGGCTCACGCTCATAGGTAATGGGGATCGGCGGCCTATGATGATGTATGTACTGAAAATGATAAATTTAATCTAAACATTAACCACACAAACAGTTGATACAGATTGAATACACATTTGATCATGGATATGATGGATGCACAAGTGTTTAAATGTAGTAAATAATAAGACACATGATACACCCCAAAAACGGGATTAAAACGGGGAATTTGTAGAGATTCACTCACATTGGGTGCGTTCGTTTGATGATGTTGAATACGCACGAGTTTAGAGGGTTACTCGACGAGGAATAACTAACCTAAATAATAACGAAAAGGTACGGTAAATAAGTGAATTTTATTAACAATTTTAATTGGATTTTTAGATATATTTTTGTGAGTTTAAGGTCATTTTCTAACTTTAAAAATATTATTTTTAAGTATTTTTAATTGATTTTAAATTAAATAAATAAATAAACAAAATATATAAAAATGTTGACTTTTTGGGGTTGACCGTTGTCCTTGATTGTTGACTGTTGACCGGTTCTGACGTGTGTATGTATGCGCTGGGTGAGGCTCGAACCCGAGACCTCCCGTACGCGTGCACGCAGCTCTACCAACTGAGCTACGTGTCTAACCCGAAATATTTCTGTTTTTAATTATATTTATATACTATTTAATTTATTCAAAATTCATTTATTTTAAAAAGGATTTTAATTATATCGAACCGGTGTGCATAACAGGTCTCGAACCCGGGACCTGTTGTTTAACGTTGCACACAGTCCACAGCTGGATTGTGTGTCTAACCTGGTTATAATACCTGTTTTTATTTCATTTATATACTAACTGGAAGTTTCCGTATTTGGGTTTTATAAAAAGTCTGAATATTGTGACGAATCGGAACAAGGACAGACTCGAACTCGGTATCTTTATGTTTCAAATGCACACAGTCCACCGCTGGACTGTGTGTCTAACCCGAGATATAACTCGATTTATATTAAATTTATAACACAGACAACAATTATTCTACTGTTTTTGTCTAACTCGATTGACGGACATATGATTGATTAAAATGAAATGGACAGGGAAGGTTTTGGGAATGATCGTACCGGAATGATGACTTTTCTCAGAACTCCGCAAAGTCGTCGGCTCTGTTTTATGAACTCCGTCTGAGCGGACCAATTAACAGTTTTGATTAACTAATTGTGAAATTGAATGACTAAACAAGAGTTATCAGAGAGTTTAGATGCTCATACCGATTCACAGCGTGATTTAGAAATTTTCAGAAGTTTTCCGGCGATTGCAGATTATCGTCGTCTGGGACCGATTCTGATTGAAGGGTTTGAGTTAGTAAAAGTCTAACAATAGATAGAAGATGAAAGAATTGAGAAATTTACCGTTTTAATGAAAGAAACGGTTTTCCGGCGAAAGTCCGGCGATTTTAGAAAGCGTTTCCGACGAACAGAAAATAGAGCGAAAGTGAAATTGGAGGTTCTGTAAGTGTTTTTGAGTCGCGAGATGATGATATTGCCGGTGAAAATCAGGAAGTAAATGATTTCGGTTATTAAACCCGAAAATCATATGAATTCAAGTTCAATAAAGACTGAATTGATTAAGAACGTGGGTTTATCGGTTATAACCAGTAATGGCCAGCACTCAACAGTCTGAACCGTTGAAAGCCGATGAGCGGTTTCGGTTTTGGCGCAAACGGATGATTCACGGGTAGAGTTAAGTTCTATTGTTTCCTTGATTACACAACAAAACAGCAAGTGGCGGAGTGGTTAAATGTTTGATGGTTAAATCTTCCGGCTGACCTGGGTTCGAAACCCGGCAGCCCATTTTTATTTTTAGTTACTTTATTTTTATTTTTTAACAATTTTAATTTCCATTTTCTAAAATGTTTATTAGTTGTGTATTGTTTAAAATTAAAATAAGCATTAAATGAGCAACGAAAATTTGAAACTGATTATTCGATTAATAAACGAAGCGGGTTTGGAAAACCCGTTTTTCGACGGATGTTACAGTATCCCCTACTTTTAGAAATTTCGTCCCGAAATTTAAGTAGTAGTGGTAACAGGAAAAGGATACGGGTATTTTTCGCGCATTGAGTCTTCACGTTCCCAAGTAAACTCAGGTCCTCGTTTCGACTCCCAGCGTACCCTTACAATTGGAATACGACTCCGTCTTAAACGTTTTCTCCGAAGTCCATGATCTCTACTGGTCTTTCAATGAAATGCATAGATTCATCGATCTGAATATGTAACGCTCCGCGTTTCTATACTTTCTATATTTGGAAACCTTGTATCGTACTTCTATTTTTAGTAAGCGTTGTATCTTGTATTTGTCTTTCGTTGTAAACGTAGAAAACCGAGACTTGAATCGTAATGAGAAACTCGTATTTTAACTATAATCATGTTACCCTTATACTTGTTCATACTTTAAACGTGTAAACATATTCGTGGTACTCTCAATCGTAAACGTGAGATAACTCGCAAACTTGGTTTGTATTGCGTAAACGAGACTCAAACGTGAAATTTTTAATCGTTAAACTAAATTCGTTACGAAAATATAATTATCTATTCATTTATTAAGTTAATTAATTAAATTAATTAATTTAGTTAATTAAATTAATTTATTAAATTAGTTAATAAAATTAATTGATTTATTTTACAAAAATTTAAAATTCTAATTTTTTTTATAAATATATTAACATTTAGAATTTAATGTTAATATATATCATTCTTTAAATAAGTCCAAGGTTTAAAGAGTAAATATTGAATTCTTGAACTACAGGGACCATTCCTGCCATTTATGAAACTGTTTAAAGGTTTTTAAAAAAAAATAAATAATAATAATAATAATAATAATATATAAATAATATACCAAAACCGGATCCGCGGGACTCGAACCCGGGACCTCCGGTTCACCAAACAAAGCCTCAACCACTCCACCAGCCGCCTCACATTCAAATGAAACCGGAAACAAAAGCTTCTTATGCTTTGTTTCCGGTCGAGGACTGGTCGCGACCAGCGGGCAAACAGCCCTTTTTGGGCGGGTTTTTTTGTATTTTTTTTGAGTTTCAATCACTTTTAAGCCATTAATTACCCACCTAAACTTCACCTAACTAACCCTAATCCTTCCCCTATAAAACCCACCTCTAATCCAAGTATTTTTACACCTTAATCTCTCTCAAATCACTCTCAAATCACCTCAAGATCCTTGCAACATCAGATTTTCGAGCAGATTGTATACCTCTTACTAAAGTGAGTGTAACTCACTCATTTCTTAATGAAATCATTCCATTCTTTTTCCTACTTGCTTGGATAAACTTTGGGTTGAATTCCTAGGTTTCTCCATGGAGAATCCAGACCTGGAAATGCCCCAAAATGTCCACAAACTTTCTGTTTTGTCAAAACTTTTTATCAAACTTGTGTTTTAACTTCAACAAACTTGTGTTCTTGTGCTTACAATCAAGCTTATGATTAGTAAAGTCTAACCAAGCTTGTTAACATGAACTAAGGGCTGTTTTAACACCCTAAACTTTCTGTTTTTGAAGAGCATTAAGCTCACAAGTGATGCAAGTTCTTAAACTTGTTCATGTGTGTCCACCAAGGAAGCTTGGGCTATCCTAACTTGAGACCACACATCACTTGATGATTTTTCATCAAGATCCCAAGATAGTTTGCTAGACTTAAAGTGTCACAACCCCACAAAGCCGTTGACGATTGTCCTCGTGTGCTCGTCGGGTTGTTGAATACTTGGCTACTTGGTATCTAGATGACACCTTATCATTCTTGTCTTTACATTCTTGTATAGTATATAGTTCTTGTACCCTCCTTGTTACCAATGGTAACTTGTGTAGTGGTGAACATAATCCGAGGTTCAAAGTGGATGGTTTAACCTCCCACCTCATACTTGACATACATGACACTAGAGGTTACAAAGTGGATGGTTCATCCTCCCACCTCCTACATGATTATAATGATATATATATAACTATATTATAATTCTAAAACCGAAACCTTGATAATGAACTTATAATCACCTATCAAGTTATTAAGTTTAACACTAAAGTATGTAATTCCTTGTCACGATTCTAATAGGCCCCGAACCTATGAAATCACACCCAACTCGTAAGAGTTACTATAGTTTCAAGAACGAGTGTTACATCTTAGTGAATACTTTTGTCTCATAATAATTTATCAAACATATTTTTTTATCATGCTCAAATACTCCTAATCTCCCGTTGAAACTCTATACTCATACGCCTCGTTTCCTCTTGTAGGATAATTCGGCGTCATCCTCGAACCAACGTCTTCACGGGTTGTCAAGTGTAGAAAAGACTTAGCAAAACCGTGAGTACACTCGACCCACTTTTGTTTATATCACTTTTTGGGTGTAACATGTTTCCATATACAAAAATCACAAACACTTCAACTTTATGAAACGCACAAATAATCCTATACACATGACTACTTGAATCGTATACTTGTTGCTTGTCTGGGGATAAACGTTATGCTATGCTTTAGTCATTAACTATTTTTAGCCTTTTTTTGACATGCTTAGCGCTATAGGAATTCACGCATCCACCTCCATCGTGTTATTCGTGAGGTCATGTTAAAACATCGTGATTGCATTAAGGGTTTGATTATTAGTATTGCATGCCTTGATATTGCTCTTGTATAGATTTGGTTGCCATGAGGATTGTTTAAACTTATTCGTATACGTATGCTATGCCTAAACTTGTGTACTCGCCTTTGCTTTCGCATTGACATTATTTTAAAACATGTTACAGGTTGAAGGAGATGATGCTATGAAAACAATATAGCAAGGACTAGATACACACAAATTAGACGTTAGGTTTAATGTCGATGTATCAATTTTGTTATGACTTTGCAAATGTTGTATTGTTCTTTGTTTTGTTACATTGATGTATTTGACAATTCTTATGAAATGAAATATGGTTTAATTAATTATTGTCACTTAATAATGTTGTGAGCAATGAGCAATCTCGTTTTCGTCTCATCCCGATGTTTCCGCCATCGGTTGGGGTGTTACAGAATATCTTCCAGGGGAATATGGAGGTTTTCATCGGCGAGGCACTTCTTCAAGTTTGATACGTGGAATGTGGGGTGAATTCTGTTGAGTTCTTCTGGTAGATCAAGCTTGTATGCTACAGGTCCTACTCTTTCGAGTATCTTGAAAGGTCCTACGTAGCGTGGTGCTAGCTTGCCCTTCTGGCCTAAACGAACTACTCCCTTCCACGGTGATACTTTTAAAAGTACATGATCATTAATGTTAAACTCCAACGGCTTTCGTCGTTTGTCTGCATAACTCTTTTGACGACTTTGTGCCGCTAGAAGATTGTTTCGAATTTGATGGATCTTGTCTGTTGTTTCTTGAATTAGTTCTGGACCGGTGATTTGAGCTTCTCCAATTTCGTGCCAACATACAGGAGATCGGCACTTACGACCATATAAAGCTTCGAAAGGTGCCATGCCGATACTTGAATGATAGTTGTTGTTGTACGAAAATTCAACTAATGGTAGATGAGCGTCCCAATTTCCCTTGAAGTCTATGACACATGCTCGAAGCATATCTTCAAGAGTTTGGATGGTGCGTTCAGATTGTCCATCAGTTTGAGGATGATAAGCGGTACTGAGGTCTAATCGTATACCCAAAGCGGCTTGTACGGCTTGCCATGTTCGTGAAGTGAAACGACCATCACGATCTGAAGTAATGCTTAACGGTACACCATGACGGCTTACGATCTCGCTGATGTAGATACGAGCTAACTTCTCATGCTTGAAGTCCTCGCGAATCGGAATGAAGTGAGCTGATTTTGTAAGACGATCAATGATTACCCATATAGTGTCATACCCACCAGAAGTGCGAGGTAACCCGGTAATGAAGTCCATGGTTATGTTTTCCCACTTCCATACAGGTATTTCAGGTTGGACCAGAAGTCCTGAGGGTCTTTGATGTTCAGCTTTTACTTTGGAACATGTAAGGCACTTGGAAACAAAAACAGCAATATCCTTTTTCATTCCAGGCCACCAGTAGGTGTATCGAAGGTCTTGATACATCTTGTCGGCTCCTGGGTGTATAGAGTATCGTGTTTTGTGCGCTCATTCATAAGGAAATCACGAAGGTTATTGTGATCAGGAATCCATATGCGATCTAGATAGTACAGAATACCATCGGATTTAGTTTCAATTTTAAGTTCAGCTCCACAAGACAGCTCCTTTTGTACGTCGTTTTCCGTTACTGAAACATGTTGGGCTTCTCGAATTTGATCTTTGATGTCGGTTATGATTTGCGAACATAGAAGACGAATGGAGTTCGCATAACCCTTTCGACTGAGCGCATCGGCCACCACATTTGCCTTGCCAGGATGATACCGAATTTCACAGTCGTAGTCATTAAGAAGTTCGACCCATCTTCGTTGCCTCATGTTTAACTCCTTTTGGTTGAAGATATGTTGGAGGCTCTTATGGTCAGTGTATATTTCACACTTAGTACCGTAGAGGTAATGTCTCCATATCTTAAGAGCGAACACAACGGCTCCAAGTTCTAGGTCGTGGGTGGTGTAGTTCTTCTCATGAGTTTTGAGTTGTCTAGAAGCATAAGCTATCACCTTTCCTCTTTGCATTAGAACACAGCCTAGTCCTTGCCCTGACGCGTCGCAATAAACCACGAAGTCATCACAACCTTCAGGAAGAGTGAGAATAGGTGCGTCACAGAGTTTTTGTTTAAGGGTTTGGAAGGCTTCTTCTTGTTTGGGTCCCCATATGAAGGGTTTTCCTTTATGTGTTAAAGCCGTGAGTGGTACAGCGATGCGGGAGAAATTTGCAATGAAACGGCGATAATAACCAGCCAAACCAATGAATGATCTTACTTCGGTTGGTGTACGTGGCGCTTGCCATTCTTCTACTGCTTTAATCTTTGAGGGGTCGACATGTATTCCCTTGTCATTGACGACATGTCCAAGGAATTGTACCTCTTTTAACCAGAATTCGCATTTGGAGAATTTGGCGTAGAGCTTTTCATTCCCTAAGAGTGTAAGAATGAGTCGAAGGTGTCGTTCATGATCAGACTTAGACTTTGAGTAAATGAGGATGTCGTCGATGAAGACTATAACAAAGCGATCGAGATAGGGTTTGCAGACTCTGTTCATTAGATCCATGAAGACAGATGGAGCGTTGGTTAGACCAAATGGCATGACCACGAATTCATAATGACCATAACGAGTTCGGAAGGCGGTCTTTGGGACGTCTTCTTCATGTACTCTGAGTTGATGATAACCAGAACGAAGGTCGATTTTTGAAAAACAGCTGGCGCCTTGAAGTTGGTCAAGAAGATCATCGATGCGAGGTAATGGGTAGCGGTTCTTAACCGTTAACTTGTTGAGTCCTCTGTAGTCGATACACATGCGAAACGTTCCATCTTTCTTCTTCACAAAAAGGACAGGTGCACCCCAAGGCGATGAGCTAGGACGTATTGTCAGTCAGCTCTTGTAATTGACTGGCTAGCTCTTGCATTTCGGATGGGGCTAACCTATAAGGAGATTTTGCAACTGGTGTAGCTCCAGGTATAAGATCAATGCGGAATTCACTTCTCTCACGGGAGGAAGTCCTGAAATGTCGTCAAGAAAAACTTGCGGAAAATCCTTTAGTACCGGAATGTCTTCGAGTTTCTTCTCCTCGATTCCCTTTTTGACGACATGAGTTAGGAATGCGACATAATTCTTGCGGAGATATTTTCGGGCTTGAAGACAGGACATTAATTTGAGTCCTTTCGAAGGGGTTTCTCCAAAGATTCGTAGAGTCTGACCGTTTGTAAGAGGAATGCGAATAAACTTTTCGCGGCATACAACTGCAGCATGATGTTGGCTGAGCCAGTCCATACCAATTATAATGTCGAAGCTTCCTAACTTCATAGGTATGAGGTCAACTAGAAAATCGTGATCGTTTAGGGTGAGAGTACAATTGCGTATAATAGAGTTTAATGAGACCGGTTTTCCATCAGCAACTTCTACCGTTATGGATTCCATGAGTTTATCTCGAGTTTGGATGAGGATGGGTTCAATTCTAAGGACACAAAACTCTTATCCGCGCCAGTATCAAATAACATGGATGCATAACTACATTGATGAGACACGTACCGTTAACCACATTGTTGTCAGCCCTAGCTTGATTTGCGTTGATGTTGAAAGCTCTTCCTCTTGTAGGTGGAGGAGCTTGGTTAGCCTGGTTTACTGGATTAGCTTGAGCTTGGGCATGGATAATGTTCACCAAGCGTGGACAGGTGTTCCTGAAATGGTTCGGGTCTCCACAGTTGTAACAAGCCCGCATAGGTTGCACCATGGGATAGTTGGGTTGGTAGTAAGATTGGGCTACATATTGGGCAGGTGGTAGGAGTAAAGGTTGTTGGACTTGATCCACTATCTGATTGTGGGTTTGGGTTGAGGGCTGATGGCGGTTCGTTCGCTGAAGTACGCGACAGGTTTGAATGGTGTGACCTGCGCGGCCGCAGCCGGTGCAATGTTGGCAGGGATGATCAGGAAAGTGATGGTATTGGCAACGGTTGCATTTTGGGTATGGGCCGGAGTATGGCTTTTTATATGGTGCAGGTGAGGGGGCAACTTGAGTGATGGGTGCAGCAGGGATGGGGAAATTTGTTTGTGTGACAACAAAGTTTCTGGTGTTTCATTTCCTCTTATTAGCAAACTTTGAGAAGGAAGTGGAATGGTTTGAAGTTTGGCCCTCAATGGGGGCTTTCTTTTTCTCGTCCTTAAATTTGCCGTTGCGAATACGATTATCGGTAAGCTCGGTAGCTAGTTCCATAGCAGCTTCGAGTGTTGCAGGCGAAGTGCTGAGAACTGAGTCTTGAATTTTCGAGGGGAGGCCTCGAATATAGTGTTCGACTAGGCGGTAAACTGGGGTGAACAAGTTAGGGACCATTTGGTTCAACTCTAAAAACCGTTTGTTGTAGGAAGTATGATCTCCCTCCTTTTGCTTCAACGAATGAAATTCATCCTTCAACTTTTTGATCTCGCTTCTTGGACAGAAGCGTCTCGTCATGATTTCCCTTAACTCCCCCCACGTTAAGGCCATTGCATCTTCGAGTCCTCTCTTACCCTTTTCAGTATTCCACCAGGTAAGAGCTACTCCAAATAGTCTCCCGGTTGCGTAACGTACCTTGCGATCCTCGGGACAATCGCAATTGAGGAAGGTGTTTTCCATTTCCTCAAACCAGTGGAGGAGAGCAGTGACACCTTCGGTCCCTTCAAATTTCGGGGGATCGCAAGACTTGAAGTGTTTGTATGAGCACTTTTTGGAGGGAGGGTTGTCGACGTTCTGGTCTTCTTGCTGGGGAGGATTGATGGGATTTGCGGCGAGAGCTTGTTGGACTTGAACTACGATGTCAGGAAGCACCGCGGCCATTTGTTTTGCGATTTGGGTGGCCAAGCGTTCGTTTGACCTTCCGGACCTTCTACCCCCACGTTGTTGCCTAGCCGACATCTACAAGAATATACATAAGAAGATTGTGAGTTTAAGGAGTCTTTTTAGGTGTCATGTGTCTTAAAAAAAATGGCATAAACATCAATAATGCAACTACATCCATAGGATGTCTTGGGTTTGCTCATGTTTGGGCCTCCAATGTCCCCCATACATTCACCTGTATAGTCATGTGGGCCCCCATGACTATTGGCTTGGTAGGATTCACATAGGTGTTGGCGGTTTAACACTTGCATCACCCGAATGAAAACCATGAAATATGTTTGCGAGATGTATGGTAGGAGGGTGTCCAGGTGTAGACACAATGACAACTCAAAGTGGGGTTAGCTCACACGACGTTTGGTATAGCATGCTTTGGCCTAATAGGTCCTTCGTACTCTCATCGTTAGTCCCCAGGTAGGCAAACTGGTCCTTTATTTTAGATTTATACGAATGACAAGCCTAGACAGGACGTTCCAACTACCGGTACTTGTACCCTTCCAGTTACTACATGCCCGTCATGAGAACTCACTTTGATGTGATTTGAAAATACAAAAATCGTTGCAAAAGTCATGGAAATTGTGTGGTGTGTGCTCTCATGGATATGATATGTTATGAGAATATGATTCATGATAGGCATTAATATGTACTTATGAACATGCTTGCATAATATTGAATGTAACAATAAACATAAAGCATATAAACATCATGAATTTTGCATGTAACACACAAACAATTTAAAAATTCTAATCAACTATAGTATAGGCTCTAAGGGTCCAATAACCTATCCTATATCCCTATAGTCATGGCTCTGATACCAATCTGTCACACCCCGACCCGCAGCGGAATAAGAGTCGGGGCATAATTGGGTTATCACCAAAGCTCATGATGTTTACTAATATGTTTCATATTTATTAAATTCAAAATTACATCCTCAATATTCCAAACAAGTTCATACGATTACAAAGAAAAGTAACTAAATAAACAATCCAAAGTCTAAACCGATTTATTCTTCTAAGCCATCCTATATGTTTCTTGCTACAACTAGATCACCTGTATCATGTGTAAAAATGGGGGTTTTTGGATCAACAAAAGTTGACGAGTGAATCGTGTTAGAAAACATTTATTATTGATTTCTTGTTATATTTAATATGGAAAAATTGTGCAATAATCATATGTGAGCAAACGTAAATAAACATACAATAACAATAACAATAACAATAACAATAATAATAACAATAACAATAACAATAACAATAACAATAACAATAACAATAGCAATAACAAACCACCTTGCATGAGTATATGTTGGCAACGTCATGTTCACGCTCATAGGTAATGAGGAACGGACGGCCTATGATGATGTATGTGCGATCAAGGCTCAATCAAACGGAGCCGATCGTATGTTGGCAACGCCTCGTTCACGCTCATAGGTAATGGGGAACGGCTCACGCTCATAGGTAATGGGAGCGGCGGCCTATGAAGATGTATGTACTGAAAATGATAAATTTAATCTAAACATTAACCACACAAACAGTTGATACAGATTTAATACACATTTGATCATGGATATGATGGATGCACAAGTGTTTAAATGTAGTAAATAATAAGACACGTGATACACCCCAAAAACATGATTAAAACGGGGAATTTGTAGAGATTCAGTCACATTGGGTGCGTTCGTTTGATGATGTTGAATACGCACGAGTTTAGAGGGTTGATCGACGAGGAATAACTAACCTAAATAATAACGAAAAGGTACGGTAAATAGGTGAATTTTATTAACAATTTTAATTGGATTTTTAGATATATTTTTGTGAGTTTAAGGTCATTTTCTAACTTTAAAAATATTATTTTTAAGTATTTTTAATTGATTTTTAAATTAAATAAATAAATAAAAAAATTATATAAAAATGTTGACTTTTTGGGGGACCGTTGTCCGTTGACTGTTGACCGGTTCGGACGTGTGTATGTATGCGCTGGGTGAGGCTCGAACCCGAGACCTCCCGTACGCGTACACGCAGCTCTACCAACTGAGCTACGTATCTAACCCGAAATATTCTGTTTTTAATTATATTTATATACTATTTAATTTATTCAAAATTCATTTATTTTAAAAAGGATTTTAATTATATCGAACCGGTGTGCATAACAGGTCTCGAACCCGGGACCTGTTGTTTAACGTTGCACACAGTCCACAGCTGGACTGTGTGTCTAACCTGGTTATAATACCTGTTTTTATTTCATTTATATACTAACTGGAAGTTTCCGTATTTGGGTTTTATAAAAAGTCTGAATATTGTGACGAATCGGAACAAGGACAGACTCGAACTCGGTATCTCTATGTTTCAAATGCACATAGACCACCGCCGGACTGTGTGTCTAACCCGAGATATAACTCGATTTATATTAAATTTATAACACAGACAACGATTATTCTACTGTTTTTGTCTAACTCCATTGACGGACATATGATTGATTAAAATGAAATGGATAGGGAAGGTTTTGGGAATGATCGTACCGGAATGATGACTTTTCTCAGAACTCCGACAAAGTCGGCGGCTCTGTTTTATGAACTCCGTCTGAGCGGACCAATTAACAGTTTTGATTAACTAATTGTGAAATTGAATGACTAAACAAGAGTTATCAGAGAGTTTAGATGCTCATACCGATTCACAACGTGATAAAAAATTTTCAGAAGTTTTCCAGCGATTGCAGATGATCCGGTATCATCGTCTGGGACCGATTCTGATTGAGGGTTTGAGTTAGTAAAAGTCTAACAATAGATAGAAGATGAAAGAATTGAGAAATTTACCGTTTTGCTGAAAGACACGGTTTTCCGGCGAAAGTCCGGCGATTTCAGAAAGCGTTTCCGATGAACAGAAAATAGAGCGAAATTTTGTAAGTGTTTTTGAGTCGCGAGATGATGATATTGCCGGTGAAAATCAGGAAGTAAATGATTTCGGTTATTAAACCCGAAAATCATATGAATTCAAGTTCAATAAAGACTGAATTGATTAAGAACGTGGGTTTATCGGTTATAACCAGTAATGGCGAGCACTCAACAGTCTGAACCGTTGAAAGCCGATGAGCGGTTTCGGTTTTGGCGCAAACGGATGATTCACGGGTACAGTTAAGTTCTATTGTTTCCTTGATTACACAACAAAACAGCAAGTGGCGGAGTGGTTAAATGTTTGATGGTTAAATCTTCCGGCTGACCCGAGTTCGAAACGCGGCAGCCCATTTTTATTTTTAGTTACTTTATTTTTATTTTTTAACAATTTTAATTTCCATTTTCTAAAATGTTTATTAGTTATGTATTGTTTAAAATTAAAATAAGCATTAAATGAGCAACGACAATTTGAAACTGATTATTCGATTAATAAACGAAGCGGGTTTGGAAAACCCGTTTTTCGACGGATGTTACATCATGGGTGCCTGAAGCCAATACGGTGACAATTATTAGGTAAAACTAGTTGTTGTTTTAATTATTTACTAATGGTTATATCGTTGTTAGGGGGAGAGCGGTGTTCCCAATTGTAACAAGCAAGAGGAGGTTGTGTCTAGTGTACAACACATTATCCGTGATGGTGGAGGATATGGTGGTGAGGCAACACCATGTGCGCAATCCGTACCGCACAGCGTGCAAATTTGTACCCTAATCGACCACACGTCAAAGAGTGTCTTGTGCTCAAACGAAGACTGTAACCGAAGGGAACTCGAGGAGTTATGCAGGTAAATGAGAAATACAGTTCTTTTTTAAATATATATGTTTTTTGTTTGCGTTATAGAGTGTCTTGTGGTTGTGTCTAGTGTACAAGACACTATCCGTGATGGTGGAGGATATGGTTATGAGGCAACACCATGCGCGCAATTCGTACCTCACAGAGATGGTTTGAAAAGCAACCCGTTAGATAGTGAGATAGAAACATATTTACCCGATGGAGACCAGCCTTATATAAATTTGTATCTCAATCTACTACACGTCAAAGAGTGTCTTGTGCACAATCGAAGACTGTAACTGAAGGGAACTCGAGGAGTTAATGCAGGTAAACGAGAAATATTGTCCCTTGTTAAATATATATGTTTTTTATTTACGTAATAGAGTGTCTTGTGGTTTAACATAGTGATATGTTGTTGAACTTATTTGAGGTGTTTCTACAACACCTAACGATTCTCATTCATCGTCTAACGATAAGTTTTGGTCAACCACGGTCAAAAAAGCAAGAACTTAATCTGATTTTTTTATGTTTAATACGATTTATTTGTATAATTAATACAAAGTTTTTTTAAAACAATAAAAAAACTTTTTGGTGTAACTAATAGGATTTTATTTACTTAATTTGAACTTTCATATAAGCCGACATTCCTTAAGTACACCCAAGGCACAGCAATTAACTTCGGGTATTGACAAACATCGGCAATTATACTCTCCGAGCTCTCACATCCAACCGTCGGCACCGGCAGATAACGAAATGTCAATACTGCCGGTGGCAACGGTGGGACGTGAGAGCTAAGAGAGTATGATTACCGTCTGTTTTGTCAATACCCAGAGTTGGTGCCTTGGGTGTACTGGTGGAATGTCGGCTTATATCAAAGTTTAAACTAAGTAAATAAAATACTATTAGTTATACCAAAAAAATTAATGTGAAAATACGGGTCGTCTAGACCTTGACGCCCCCGTCTTGGTCTAGCAAGAAGACCATTCTACCCCTGGTTTGTTGGCCGTCTAGGCCATACTCATGGGTAAAATGGTCATACGATCAAGGTCTAGACGCGTCGTCTAGACCTAGACCATAGTTTGAGCTATCCATGGTAAATTTTGAATTTAAATTTAAAATCTAAATTACCATTCTACCCCTGGTTTGTTGGTCGTCTAGGCCAAAATCATGGGCAAAATGGGCATAATGTCAAGGCCTAGACGGGTCGTCTAGACCTAGACGCAACATACGGTGTGAGCGGGATCTTTATCCCTGAAAAATTTTGAATTTAAAATTTAAAATGTAAATTACCATTTTACCCTGAACTGTCGACCGTCTAGGCCTAATTCAGGGGCAAAATGGTAATTAACCATGCTGAATTGTAAAACACTCAGCTGGTTAATTACCATTTTACCCCTGAATTAGGCCTAGACGGGCTGAATTAGGCCGCATTTATTTTATATTATAAAATTCGAAAAACTTTTGGAATCTATTGACAAACATAAGAGATCTAAGTTCCACTCATCGGACTTTGGTTGGTTTTCTAGTTCATGCCCTTTTTGGTGAAGTCGAAGCGAATCTGAGCGACGCGTGTTTGTCCATTTCCATCTCTGCTTATTAGTTCCCTGCTTATTATTATTGTCTAATCTAAACCATTCCCCAACACAACACATAACAAACTAAAAGAAAATAAAAAGTTAGATATCCTAAATGCAAATAGTTTAGAAATACATAAAATAAATTGTTCAAACATCACCATGAACATGGATCAGCCAATGCTCCAGATAAATCACCTCGGTTTACCTGACCCGCAAGATGTACTACCACAACCACCTCTCAATCATCATCTTCCTCCATGTCATCATCATCCTCCTCCGACTGCCCATCATACTCCACCTCATACTAGGCATGGAAGGCGTTGCTGTAAAGTCGACATTTGAAGACATTGCATTCACGTTTTGGTTTAAGGTCTCGATAGTTTGGTTAATGGATTCCCGGAGGTTGTCCCAGCGGTTCAACATGGTGGGAAAACCTAGCCCGTATTGGCTCTATTGTGAGGGGCCCACTCCCTTGTATGATGATGATGTGGGGATGGTAGGTGGCTACTAATGCTGCTAAATGGTGGTGACCTCTGTCTCCTCCACTAGGTGGTCGCCTTCCAAAGTATGCCCTAACATGTCAATCATCCTGTAGGACCCATCTGCCAGCTCGATCATAACATCGAATTGTCTACAGTAAGCCATGTTGGCGAGTTGTGGCTCTAATCCCAAACTTAGCCCCTCGGGTATCTCCTCGATGTTGTTGCTGTAAAGATGAGAAATTAAGGGACTAAAGAAAAAGGGAGTGTTTTCACCTGCTTGGGCGTTTATGTGAAGCTAGTGGTAGATCAGATAGCTGAGTTCTAGCGGCATCTGGTTGACTAGGCGGTAAAGGATCAACAATTCTTAGAAGTTGGCAACACCTCCCGAATTTCCTCACTGGGTGAGGGAGAAACTAAGTAGATGGTAGATGTATCTTACTAACGGGTCACGGATTAAAGTGCTTTTTGAGCTGCTTGGATCATATTTTCCTTAAGCTATCTCTGACCAAAACTTCTTTCTGGTTTGACCCGGCCTCCCGCTTTCAGCCTCATCGGGAAACCTTGTCAATGAACTTGAATGATCTCCAAAAGACATCTGATCTTTCGAGTACAACCCCAAAAGCACTCCAAATCTAGGCAACGATGAGTTTACCCATTTTCCCACACAACGAAACACCACGTGGCCTTTTTTATGCATGTTATCCTTATCGTTAGAGAAGTAGAATAAAGACATGAACTCGTAGGTAGCTTCCTCAAAGGAAATTCCTTCAATTTCAAAGAACCTTTGCAGCTGGATAGGTAACAATTCCAAGAACCGCTCCATTTGTCCCATAGTTTAAAGAGTTTCATAACACACTCTTCTTGGACCTTCTTCCCAACGCCTTAGTAGCATCTCAAGCCTTGTTCGGCAATCACCTTCGTTCCTCCCATTGAAGTTCAACCAAAGGTGGTCTTGGAAAGCCCTGCACATAAAAGAAATCCATTAAAACGCAGAAAGAATGCAGAAAAATTAGCACTGACCTGCTACTGTAGACTCGAGACTCGGGGAGTGTCTCGGGTATGCAAAACAACATGAATCAGACCGGTTTTTCCAGGTCAAGGTTTTCTAGAAACATTTTATGTGGTCTCGTAGAAAAACTTACGAAAATTAAACCCCGATTGTCAGGGTTTCCAAATTTCCACCCGTTTTGTCTGAATCTAGCCTAAAAGTTTCAAATGGGTAAGAACACTTTGACCGATTAGCCCCTAGATTCATGGTTTTTCTAGATACATATGTTTTTCCTAAACACTAGTATAAGTTTAAATAACAAGTTTCATCAACAAATTCCAAATGTAGATCAAAATCCCGAATTTAAAACCCTAACTCAAGAACTTGAGAAAAACAAGTGTTTAATTCATAAAACTTGATGTTTAAAAAACTTACATGTTTGGGAATTGACAAAAAGTACTTGGAATGTACGTGGTGGTCCAGAGAATTTGTGGTTGGGTCCTTGCGCATATGTGTGGAATTGGTGTAAAAAAGATAGGTTTTATTCTTAATAACCCACTGCTAGGGGTGTGCATGGGCCAGTTTAGGTTGGTTTTGGCTTAAAACCATAACAATAACCGCGATATCAGTTATTGGATAATCATAACCATACCCGATCGGTTATGATGGTTTTGGCTAATTTATTTTGAAGCTTATATCGGGTCGGTTATGGGTGGTTAACCATGCATTTAGGTCTATCTAAACATAGTTCATTTTTAAGACATGGAATAAATTGTTATTTGTTATAAATATATTATTTATCAGTGACTATCCACATTACTTACTCCCATATTACATTTATGTTTGTATCAATGTCATAATGCCTATATATTGGCATTTGTAGAAGGATTCTCATTCCCTTATTTTTCATGTTCTTGTTCTCTACATGATCTATATAGACTTGTTTTCTCATGTTTATTGTAGTTGTATATTGGTTGCTGATAGACCGTTGTTTTACAACACGTTATCAGCACGACCCACAAACACGACCCGTTAAGCACTTCTAACAGTAAGTATTGTCATGGATCCAAAACTTATGATTGAGATGGACTTCCCTGAATTTCCATTGGTAAGTATCATCTTCCTTTATTTTCTTTTGTTTATTTGATGATTAAATAGACTGGGATAACATATAAAGGATAAATGTATAACGGAAGATATATAATCAATGGAAGATGTAAAAATTACTAAAGTAGTCTTTCGCCTGGATTTCTATTACATCTTTCTTAAATAATTTATTTGATTACCGAGTGAGGTTTTAATGGGGATTTAGCTGTTTATCCATAAGAAAAGGATAAGAAGATAAATCGGTAAGCCGTAATAGGGTCGGGTCACGTTACGGCTAACGATGAAGCAAACGACACGGCTAAATTGTTGGAGAAACCTGATTAATAGACTATTGAGATTTAAATTTTAATTATTACGACCTAATTAATTACTTTTATGAATATATTTTTTTCAAATCATATTATAGCTAAATATTTTATAATTTAAATGGTTATGGATATAATTCCATTACTGTGTGCTTCTAGAATTTTTTTTGTTTTGTTATATTTGAGTTTTGTATTTCGTATGTGAAGGATAGAATCTAGATTAAGCTAGAATCCATATTTGTCATATATTATTCTTTTCTAAATACCCATTTGAATGACCTTTTATGTAATTATGAGAAATACACTTTGATACAATAAATATTTCACTTAGAGAATCAATTTGACATTTGTGTTTTATATTAAATAACTAATTAAATATATAGTTTAATTTAGTATTTTCTTTCATCCCCAAATATGTAGTATAAGGGAGGTATGCCTTTACAAATAATCTTACTACATATTGGTCCAAACTTTGAAAGTTTTTTTTTATCATTCAAATGTAAGACAAAGGTTCATTAAATCTGTAGGGGATCTTTAATCGTATATGTGCCACATCTATATTAATGTAACCATGTCCATTACTATTCATTATATATTATACAACCAGAGAAAATGTCACTTGGACAAGATACGCATTTATTTTATATTATAAAATTCGAAAAACTTTTGGAATCTATTGACAAACATAAGAGATCTAAGTTCCACGCATCGGACTTTGGTTGTTTTTCTAGTTCATGCCCTAAAAACAAACTTTACGTCTCATTACATTCCATGAACACATTATACAAATTGATAACTTTTAGTGCATACAAAACATATTGAAAATGATGTGAAATGTTTTTTTATTACAAGATTATCATTATTTCAATTTTATTAAAAGCATTATTAGCATGTCTTATATGATGGTATTCTATATTGATAATTGTATAATAGTTTTTATGGATATTTGTGAATGTTATTATATTCTTGCTAACATTGTATATATTTGAAATGCTTGGGGTTAAAAGGCATATATATATGTATATAAGATATACATGTGATAGGTTATATCGTGATATGGTAATACATAAATTATGTATTTCTTTTAAGTGATGAACACATCTTTCGTCATTACTTTGTATCAAAACATATTTTACTTGGGGACGTGTATAAAGTCATGTTTTTGATATTCTAACTTTATGTATAAACCGTGTCTCATATGTTGTTACTTATAAACATGACTAAATTGTGATCAATATTTATTTATGATATAGCATTGGGAGAACTACCTAAGCTTATTATGATTAAATGAAAGCTTGTAAGTATTTAGACCGGTAAATCTTAATGATTCGGTCATATAATTGACGTTATATGACATGTGATAGGTTATATCGTGATATGGTAATACATAAATTATGTATTTCTTTTAAGTGATGAACACATCTTTCTTCATTACTTTGTATCAAAACATATTTTACTTAGGGACGTGTATAAAGTCATGTTTTTGATATTCTAGCTTTATGTATAAACCGTGTCCCATGTGTTGTTACTTATAAACATGACTAAATTGTGATCAATATATATTTATGATATAGCATTAGAAGAACGACCTAAGCTTATTATGATTAAATGAAAGCTTGTAAGTATTTAGACCGGTAAATCTTAATGATTCGGTCATATAATTGACGTTATATGACATGTGATAGGTTATATCGTGATATGGTAATACATAAATTATGTATTTCTTTTAAGTGATGAACACATCTTTCTTCATTACTTTGTATCAAAACATATTTTACTTAGGGACGTGTATAAAGTCATGTTTTTGATATTCTAGCTTTATGTATAAACCGTGTCCCATGTGTTGTTACTTATAAACATGACTAAATTGTGATCAATATATATTTATGATATAGCATTAGAAGAACTACCTAAGCTTATTATGATTAAATGAAAGCTTGTAAGTATTTAGACCGGTAAATCTTAATGATTCGGTCATATAATTGACATTATATGATATGTGATGAAACGATTATTTATGCAGGTTGAAAAAAACCCATTTTCATTGTCTAACCTCAAATATCCTCTTGAAGTAGCAAAATTGTTAAAGTCTATATAATGTTTGAAACGACAACCATGAAAGTTGTGTGGTTCTAATTCACTCCCTAAAGTGAATGTGATGATATAAAGATTAGTGTAAAGGTCACAATCATGACTAAGGATATTGTAATGATGCTACCATGAAAGTTTAGTAGTCATAATCCATTCTCTAAAGTGAATGCGATGATATAATGATCGATTTAAAGTTTTTGATCATAGAAATTGAGAAAATCATAATAATGCTCATGTTAACAGTGAGTTCAACCATGTTAATAATGTGATGATTATACAATGATCCTTGTAAAGGTTGTGATCAAGGTAAATGAGGAAATTGCAATGATTCTCATGTTAATAATGAGTCGACCATGTAATAATGAATCTGGCCATAAGAAGTGGTGCATTAAGGGAGTGAATATACGAGAATAAAATATGAGAAATATGTTATAAGATGAAATTTTGAAATAATAATACATTATTCTCTCGTATTTATTGTCGTGTATTAGACAAACAAGAGTGCACATATATGGTCATAAACCAAAAGTTTATGGATCATTATTAGTTAATTAGTTGGCACGGCCGGTTAGACCACACCGAGTATTGATGATGTGAAATGTATTAAAGAACCATATCTTCTTGATAGTTAAACATTTCAGTGGAAATTAATTATTTATCAGCTAAAGTAGGGTATAAATCCTGAAATATTCTGGAAATGTTAAAGGATTTATATGTATCCTAACATGAAACCATTTAGTATTTTGAAATCGATGCATCATCTAAATGGTTATCAAGTTCGCAACTTGAAGTACTGATCGTTTATGGCTTAGCTACTAAGATAGCAAGCATATTATTCCAGATTGGTAATAAGATAGCAAGCATATTATTCCAGATTTGACACATTTATTTTGTATATAATGATGAATTTGGTTCCCATGTTATTAATGATCATTGGCATAAGTGTTCTGTTGAGACGATCGCCTAAACGTCTACAAGTGATCGAAAACAAATTGATCATGAAGCAAAAGGTTAATGTCTATATTTAATTTTAAGTGTATTCACATCAAGCCAACAAGTTATCGTATTTCTTCCTCGTTATAGTTTGTTTTAGTCAGGAACCTAATATGTCCATTCAATGGTTTTTGGTTATATGGCATGAATATTTAAATTTATCCACCACACCACACAAAGATGGGAACTCTAAAAAGGTTGACAATATGTTGGGTATAATTAGTTGTCTATGATTTAAATATTTAAAGCCATTAGTAAGAGATTTATTTATGGATCATTGTTATTCACTTTAGTGAATGAATGTTCCCAACATTCGGGGGGAGATAAAAAGCAGTTGCAAAGTAAAAAGTGGAATTGATTATCATGTTATCTTAATCCTCAGACTATAAAATATGAACCAGAAGTTTAAAAGATAATTCATATACCAATATAAAAGAATAAATTGTCTGACGAGTTCACTAACCTAAATATAGTGACAAAGTAAGTCACATAAGCAACCGCTTATGCTCTAGTTATATTTTGTACGCCGTTAATTCTAGGTTTTGATCTACAAATCCCTAAGATGATCAATGGTAGATATATAAAATGTGCTTACCCAATAAGTTTATTGTACGCCATTGATTTTTGGTTTTGATCCACTGATGACTATGATAATCAATGGTGGATATAAATATTGTGTCTATCGGCCATAAAGTTTATTGTTCACCCTTGATTTCAATTTTGGATCCACATATTCAAAAGACGATCAAGGGTATATAATATATGTATGAATATCGCGTAAAATAATACTTTAATTAATTTTAAGAGGCATTAAAAATGTTGTCATTAGTAAGACGTCATGTAACAAACAATAAAGTGCGTTTATCGCTTGCGAAATCAAGACCCTGAATGTATGCATCACGTTTTATCTAAGAGTTAATTATACAGATAACTCTTGTGGTTTATCGAAGTAACACCTTTGAGTACTAATTTTTTTAACAAATTAGTTCTATGGTTTCGATTTTGTAACACCTTTGAGTATTAAGGCTAATTGACGTTAGTTTTTCTATTAAATTGGTGTTAAAGTGAGTAATACCCTTATATAATTTTCTATAAATACTCAAAGGTGTTACTTTCAATAAACCTCAGGGACTATTTGTGTAATTATCTCTAAAAAATACAAACACATTATATTTGTAATAAATATTATAAAATATGCTATACAAAAATATTTTAAAGTTATATTCCTAAAATAGATATACATACAATTATCAGGCGTCTATTATGAGGGATAACACCTCTAGTTAGGAGAATGTTTAGTTTTTTTATTGATTTTTATATAACTAATTTCAAAACGAAATATGATAAATCTAAAAATCATGCTTATTATCTCAAATATAATATACACACTTTTTTAACTTTTATGATATTCGGACATATAGAATTTATTAGGATTCTTTGTTTAGTTTAGATAATATTATATTATATATCATATATTATATTATATTATATTATATTATTTGTTTACTTTAGGTAACATAACATAATATTTATATAATATAATATTAACTAAACTAAACAAAAAAATCATAATAAAAACTTGTCAATCCGAATATAATAAAAATACTGCGTATATTAAATTTGAGATAATATGCATGAGTTTTATATTTATATATTTCGTTTTGAAGTTAGTTATACAAAATAAATAATAAATAAACTAAACATTGTCTCTACTACAATGTTTCCCACATAATAGACATTGGTAATTGTTTGTATATTAACTTTAGGATATAGTTATTAAATATTTTTATGTAGCATATTTTGTAATATTGTTTTTACAAATATGATGAGTTCTATATTTTTAGAGTTAATTACACAGATAGTCCTTATAGTTTATTGAGAGTAATATATTTTAGTACTAACATAAAATTATATAAAAGGTATTTTAGTCATTTTACATTAATTTAACAGAACAATTAATGGTAGTTAACCTTAATGCTCCAAGGCGTTATAAAAGCGCAACCATGGAACCTGAATCTATTACAAAAACAAAGTTAAAGGTGTTACTTTTATTAAACCACAAAAACTATATATGTAAGGGTCTACATATTCACACACCCAACTGCCTATTTAGACACCCTTTAGACGGGTCGTCTAGACCTAGACGGGACGTCTAGGTTTCCTTTTATCCGACCACATTCCTGACCCGTACAACGTCAAATCAGTCACATCAGACGGAACGTCTTGCCTTAGACGATTGATGAAGACGACCAGCGCAAGACGGGGCGTCTAGGCCTGACGGGGGGCGTCTTGGACGTTGTGCTCTGCATGCATGTCAGTAATGTAGTAAAGTGATATGCCCCGTCTAGGCCTAGACGGGGCGTATATGTCGTTGTTAAATAGACCCATGCCAAGCATTTCATGTCACAGAAAACTTTCAATTCGTCGACGGAATGCTCTCGGTCATGAATGTTGGGTTATATTACTTCATTTGATATCATTCAAAGGTGGTGAAATGTCATCAAACTGGGACGTAAACTATTTCTTTGGGACGTATTCTGGCAACTCATGGGTGCCTGAAGCCAATACGGTAACAGTTATTAGGTTAAACTAGTTGTTTGTTTTAATTATTTACTAATGGTTATATCGTTGTTAAGGGGAGAGCGATGTTCCAATTGTAACGAGCAAGAGGAGGTTGTGTCTAGTGTACAACACATGATGGTGGAGGATATGGTGGTGAGGCAACAACATGTGCGCAATCCGTACCTCACAGTGTGCAAATTTGTATCGTAATCGATCGCACGTCAAAGAGTGTTTGGTGCGCAAACAAAGACTATAACTGAAGGGAACTCGAGGAGTTATGCAGGTAAATGAGAATACTATCCTTTTTTTAAATATATATGTTTTTTGTTTGCGTTATAGAGTGTCTTGTGGTTGTGTCTAGTGTACAAGACATTATCTGTGACGGTGGAGAATATGGTGATGAGGCAACACCATGCGTGCAATCCGTACCTCACAGAGATGGTTTGAAAAGCAACCCGTTAGATAGTGAGATAGAAACATATTTACCCGATGGAGACCAGCCTTATATAAATTTGTATCTCAATCGACTACACGTCAAAGAGTGTCTTGTGCTCAATCGAAGACTGTAACTGAAGGGAACTCGAGGAGTTAATGCAGGTAAACGAGAAATATTGTCCCTTGTTAAATATATATGTTTTTTGTTTGCGTAATAGAGTGTCTTGTGGTTTAACATAGTGATATGTTGTTGAACTTATTTGAGGTGTTTCTACAGCACTAACGATTCTCAGTCATCGTCTGACGATAAGTTTTGGTCAACCACGGTCAAATAAGCAAGAACTTAATCTGATTTTTTTATGTTTAATACGATTTATTTGTATAATTAATACAAAGAATTTTTTAATACAATAAAAAACTTTTTGGTGTAACTAATAGGATTTTATTTACTTAATTTGAACTTTCATATAAGCCGACATTCCTTAAGTACACCCAAGGCACAACAATTAACTCCGGGTATTGACAAAGATCAGCAATTATACTCTCCGAGCTCTCACGTCCAACCGTCAGCACCGGCAGATGACGAAATGTCAATACTACTGGTGGCGACAGTGGGACGTGAGAGCTCGGAGAGTATGATTACCGTCTGTTTTGTCAATACCCGGAGTTGGTGCCTTGGGTGTACTGGTGGAATGTCGGCTTATATCAAAGTTTAAACTAAGTAAATAAAATACTATTAGTTATACCAAAAAAATATAATGTGAAAATACGGGTCGTCTAGACCTAGACACCCCCGTCTTGGTCTAGCAAGAAGACCATTCTACCCCTGGTTTGTTGGCCGTCTAGGCCATACTCAGGGGTAAAATGGTCATACGATCAAGGTCTAAACGCGACGTCTAGACCTAGACGCAACGTATAGTTTGAGCTATCCATGGTAAATTTTCAATTTAATTTAAAATGTAAATTACCATTCTACCCCTGGTTTTGTTGGCCGTCTAGGCCAAAATCATGGGCAAAATGGGCATAATGTCAAGGCCTAGATGGGTCGTCTAGACCTAGACGCAACGTACGGTGTGAGCGGGATCTTTATCCCTGAAAAATTTGGAATTTTAAATTTAAAATGTAAATTACCATTTTACCCCTAAACTGTCGATCGTCTAGGCCTAATTCAGGGGCAAAATGGTAATTAACCATGCTGAGCTGTAAAACACTCAGCTGGTTAATTACCATTTTGCCCCTGAATAAGGCATAGACGGGCTGCAACAGGGGTAAAATGGTAATTATCTGTTTATTTCATACGACCCGTCTAGGCCTAGACGACTCGTCTATGTCTCGTACATGACTTACAGCCTCAACCAGACACACATACGTATTCTGCAGTATTCTACCGTATTCCAGTCTGTATATTTGCGAAATCAAGCATCTCTGGTACGTATTTTCAACTATACTTCAATAAACTTTAATGTATTATGTATTTAGAACGTAGGTTGTTTGTGAATTTTGTAGTTTCTGGGGTTTATGCGCTGTAATGTTGAAGTATTTGGGTTTTTTTATGGACAAGACGGGGCGTCTAGCCCTAGACGACCCCAATAGACGAGCTGTTAAAATTCTTTTTTTTACTTTTATAATTTTTTTTGTTTTATTCGTGTTAAATTCTAATACAATCGCAGATTAGTATGGACGAGATTGGAGATCCGATACACGGGGACCCACATCCGCATGGTCCGTGACAAGCCCCGCCAGCGCCGGTGGATCCGCTCCATGGCCACCCCTATCTTGAGTTCCCACCCGACACCGAGGCCGTCTGATTTTGCGGGAAGCTACGCCAGATGCAGGTCGGATCGCACTCGGCGGTCGACTGGGAAGCAATCGAGGCGATTGGTGAGACGCCCAGACTTCGATTCTTCATTCCTGTTGATTCCCCGTGGCACCGACTGTTTGGCCTGGCCGGCACGCCGACTTACAGGGAGCTGCTCATCGAGTTCCTGTCGACCTTCACGTTCCACCCTCCATGGGTCGACCAGCCGTCTCCCCAGCCACAGGGTCCTCCCCCTCCGCCTGATGTTTCATTTAGGCTTACCGGTGTGGCGTTCAATGACGCTTGCTGAGTTTGTCGTTCATAGCGACATATACCTGCAGGAGGAGATTGCTACGGATGTATATACGGAGGGGCTAGTGGTGGTGGTTAGACCCACTCTTTTGGGATTTTGGGAGGTGGTCGCAGGCCTGACACTTGGGAGCATGTCAGTGCGAAGGGAGGATTTTTCACGTTGCTGACCCGCTGTACAGGTACGTACATTTATTACGGTAATTGTTTGATTATTGTTGCTGTGAATTAATTTACGTATCTCACTAATATAATGTGCAGGTATCTACACCGGATGCTCGTTACGTCTATTACCGCTCGCGGACAAAGCCGTGAGTGGTGTATGAGCACCGACTTATTTTTTTACTATTGCTTCTTGTACAGGTGCGCACGGTCTCGCCCAGTACTTCGCCTCCGCCCATCACCGGCAGGAGCGCGGCTTTTTGTACGGTGGGGCGTACGTCACCGTGATTGCCCGGTCGTTGGGTCTTGTGCCGGAGACGGACCCGCACTTGCAGCCAGCCATACCGTCCACGCGGATGGGTTTTCTGGCCTTGCGGGGGATGAGGCTGGTGAAGAGGTTCAGCGTGCTAGGCGAGCGGTTTAAAAACCGCGAAGGTGAGCCATGGATTCCGGAGCCGCTACCCGATCAGTTCACTCCAGTCTATCCGTCGGCAGATGAGGCAGCGGTAGTGTAGGACCCTCCGGTTGATTTTGACGGACCGGCACCGCCACCGCCACCACCACCTCATGGGGCGCCTCAGTTTACGCAGCACGTCCTTCCAGGTCATTCCCCGGGGGGTGCGGCATACCCACGCTTACGAGCCGACGTCGATAGGATCTCGTTGGCTAGCTGGTTCGGGAGGCACATGATAAACGAGAGAGAGAGAGAGGTTACCTGCCATACAGCTCCCACCACCTCGAGCACCACATCAGCAGCAGCAGCCGCAACAGCCGGATCCCGATCCCAACTCCGAGGCCGACTCGTATGCATAGACGTTTTGTATTTAGTTTTCAGCTGTACAGATAAATATTGTTATGGTTGTACAAATTTATGTTATATATGTTATATTTAACTTTGTTTTCAGTTATTCGATTACTTGATGATTGTTTGTGTTAAATCGACATTGAAATGTAATACGGAAAAAACATACACTTCTTGCATTCATCTTAAAATGTTGAAAAATTATTAAATTTTACTATTATATTTTAAAAAAATATAATGTAAAAACAATTAAATATATAAACGATTGAAAAAGATAACTCACTTTTTATACAATAAACAAAACTTTTTAAAAACCTAAAATTACACCTCAAAAAAAAATCAACCTCCAACAACAACCAATTTACCCCACCAAAACAATATTTTTTCAAACTCCAACAAGAACCAATCTACCCACCAAAACACCCAATCTATCCACCAAAACACCTTTTTTCCAACAAAAAAAACACAAGTTCCTAAACGGGTCGTCTAGGTCCAGACGCCCCGTCTAAACGCTAAAATTTATGCGTCCTGCTAGTTACTTGCTGACTCCTCAAAATCAGTACTATACGGGGCGTCTAGCCCTAGACGACCCGTCTAGGACCCAAGAGGTGTCCAAATAGGCAGCAGGGATGTGTGAATAGATTTACCCATATATAATTAACTCTTTATATAATGTATCATGTGTATAATGGACAATGCACATATGTATGACAGACATTGTTAAAAACTACATGATGGACAATAACTATCAATTGCTTGACTAACAAAACAAATTTTAATCCAAAACAACACACAGGTAATAAAATTTTACATACCAGCTATGTCATGAAATAAAAATATTTAAATTATCGGGAGTAAAAAAAATCTCGCACAACACATGTAGCCCTAAAACAAACTTCATTGTTGTTTGTGTATCTACTTGATATAAAGATTTACTAAAAGTATTTGTTTACAAAATAAAGAAACAAACTAACTTCATTAACATAAAATGAATCACCCTTTAATTCTAAATTTATACAGCTTAGATCATTCTCTTCAACAAATATATAATCATATAAATGTGAATATAAATTATTAACAAGTTAAAATTATGACTTCTTATAACTATGATTAGTAGATGCTACAATAAGTTGAACTTTGACCTAAATTCGGTTGTTGAAACCAATTCGAACCCAAAAGGTAAAAGCTTTACACAAATAACAAACACATACAACATGAACAAATATAAAGAAATGATCGATGGTCAAATTGCTTGAAAAGCAACGCTCAAGTGTATTATATTATAATTATATTATAAATACATACAAGAAAAAATGATACATATAATAGCAATAAATCTTGACTCTTGATGCATACTACATCAGAGAAAAGGACAAGAATAGCACAACCCACTTCAAGTATATGATGTTGGTTCAAGTTCTTGATTGGTTTAGTAAGTAACTAAACAATATCAAACCCGTTAAAAGATCTTTATCTCTTGATGAAAACATTGCTCAAAAGGAATGAAATTTCTTAAGTGGTATTTGATGCGTATGTTTTAGTAGTAGTTAATTTAATAACTTTAGAACACAATTATCTAGTTTTATATTAATAGAAATGACTTTTATTTAGACTAAATACAAACAATAGGTAAAGAATCCATCCTGTATAGTATAGCTTAGATAAGAAACCAAAAATCGTACTAAGATACGCTTACCCTATTCAACCTTCTATTATTATCTTGACCGATTTTATTTATATATAGATTAGTGGACTAATTAGTAGGACGAGGTTTGGCTACAAAGTCCATTTTTCCTATAAAGTGTACAAAGTCATAAAACATCACAATTTCAGCCATAAAAGACAATTAAAACACATAAATAACAGAGTGAATATCACTAAAACACATTATCCAAACCTAACAGTCCATAAAACTTCAAACACAACATCGTAGAACAATGAATATAAAACACAACATGATAATCAACATAAAACACACTAATATTAATGATTCAATAATCAAAGCCTTATCACCCAAAACACAACACAAAACCCACAAATATGGCGTTTTGGTAATCTGCACTTTATTATTTGTGGGGTTTTATTGTATTTTATGGTAAACACTATGGTGTTTTATGACTTTTTACACTTTGTAGGAAAAATAGACTTTATAACCAACTCTACCCCTAATTAGTAATAGATGGACTCTTGGATAAATTTATATTAAGTGTGAAAACAATTAAATATTCTTATTAATCTTTTATGAAATTTAGAAGAGGATCATGTTAAGGTTACCGTCTTTCCCTCAATTTTGTCACAACATATTGATAGACTTGTTTGAAACTGTCGGCTTTATAGGCTCTTTGTTCCAAACTAGTTTTATGGCAATCTTGGTTTTATTATTTTTTATAAGTTAACTAGTTTGTGTTATTTCAAGCTCATACTTGGGATTCCGGTTATCTTCTATTAATTACCAAGTCGGTTAACTTCCAAATTAGTTAAGTTACCGAATAAACAAAATATTTCTTTTTTTGATCTTGTTACCTCGCAGATCTCTATAGTTGTGGTATTGGGTTTAAAAAGCGCGCCTAGGCGCAAGCCTCAGTGCCATATGCAACTTGAGGCGCAGCGCCTTATGCAACTTGAGGCGCAGTCTAGATATAAAACACAACTGAGGCATACTTTTTATCCACCCTGGGGCGTACTTTTTTGGTAGATTTTAAGGATTAGGCGAAAATTTTAATGACACAAGTTAACGGCGATGCTATTATTTCACTCACTTTCAGTAAACCATATTAACCGATTAAAATCATTAACATACACATATCTTGCTTACCCATGATCTTCCTTAGCAAGCTCGACATCAAGGGGGTAAGTTTTCCCCGAACACCTCATGAATCTAGCCAAGAATGGCCACGTAAGAAGATAAGATAAACCTTGAAAGATTATATAAATCCTTAAAAGCGTGAGTACACTAATGATTCTTGAGTTTGTACTAATGATTACAATGCTTAGAGAGGTTTGGGTAGAAGAGAAGTATGTAGTAGAGAAGGGAGAGAGAATGAGCAAGTGAAAATGGTGAAGAAGGCCACTATATATAGGCTGGCTTGGGGTGAGGCGCGGGTCGTGTCTCGTCGGCACGGGCCATGGTCAATTTTGTGCGCCCCTATGGGATCTTTCAAATCTTACAGAAGCTCTTTTTTTATCTTGTACTGTCGAGGCACGGGGCGTGCCTTCAGGGTATGGGCCATGCCTGACTTTCTTTGCATGATCCTTATGCAGAGAGCTTCTAGGGTGTTTGGTGGTGTCGGGATCCAAGGCATGGGGGTTGTGTTCCGAGGCATGGGGCGTGTCTGTATAACTTTTGCTATTTTTCTACGTTTTTCGCCCGGTTTTACTTCCTTTGTTAATCTTGGGTTATTTATATCCTGAAAATTCCATATAAACCAATTTAAGCCTATTTTGAACATTTATTTACAAAACATATTAGAAATTAGTAATAATTTGACATGAAAACATGTGCACTTGTGCTCATATCAAATATCCCCACACTTAAATCTTTGTTTTTTCTCAAGCAAAACTCCAAAATCTTTGGCTTTATTGCACACCCAAGTTCCTCGTTTTGATATGTAGGCCAAGAACTATGCATCTCCACTCCTTTTTCTTGCTTCAACCTTTTGGTTTTCGTTTTTAATTAATATATTTAAAAAGAAATTTAAAAGTATAACAAGCATGCTAAAATTTGCTTTTATACTAAATCACACACCTCCCAATATTCTCTCAACACTCGACTGAATTATATTATGTTGGGATTGAACACACGAGTTTTGACGAACTAAGAAAGTATATATTCTTGACAAGTGATTGAGTCCTCAACCGCTTAACCTAACCGACAAAATATTAAGATGTCTTTTATCGGGTTGTAATGATGGCTTGGAGTAAGGTGTGGATAGTATTTTTGGGCTGAACGGCTAATTAAGTGGCAAAAATCTAATCTCAAAATTATTTTACATGACTTTTCTGAGTGATTGTACATACTTAAGTCAAGCTTTAACTATTTTGATGTTTGGTTAAAGACTTGATTTTAATTTAGAGGCACAAAATTGTATAAAATGCAATTGAGATATATTTAGGATCATTTGTGAACAACTTCTTGCGAGTGAACTAAGTGAACTAATCTTGGCCTTTGATCATTTTTTAGATTACAAGGGTAAGATTGATATTAGTCAAGTACTTTTAATTAAAATCACTTAATTTTCTCATCTATTAACTCTCTCTCTCTCTCTCTCTCCTCTCTCATTTTTAATTATTTCTCTATTATTTTAATTATAAGAGATTAAAGGGCTAATGTTTATTTTTGAATAAACTCTTATATTCTTTTTAAAATTAGATATTAAACCTAATTAAATTATGTTTTTTACATATGTGTATACGGGTCAGTATATACAAGACTTATACACTTGTGTATAATTACATCTTGTTCCCACAGGTTGGTATAAACCAGATTTAAACACATGTGTATTATTCAAGTACATATGTGTATAAACTAACAACTGTGTATCATGTATAAATTGATAGTTAGCGAGACTGTACACATGTGTATAAACTAACATCTGTGTATTGTGTATAAACTAATACTATCGAGACTTTACACATGTGTATACACTAACAACTGTGTATCTTGTATATACGGAAACTAGCAAGATTTTAGGAATTTTGATTATATTGTTTAATAAATGCAATTTACAAAAGACACAAATACCCTTCTGTCAATTAATTTAAAGGGAAGTTATAACATTATAATTACAATCTTGTCATTGTTTAAAAATCTCTAAATGAGTTAATCCAATGGCTCAGATTAGTTCACACAGTTCATTCTCAACCTAGTGTTCACATACATGTATGTATGTATGTATGTATGTATGTATGTATGTATGTATGTATGTATGTATGTATGTATGTATGTATCCCGCGCTTCGAGGAGCGGATCTTAAGAAAGTACTAAGTCATAGTCAGGAAAATTACTTTATTTCTTAGAACTATATTTTGCTACAAATATTTTGGCTTTTGGTGGGTTTTTTATGTGGGTAAGAAATGAAGGTCTAAATATGAAAAATCCTAATGCCTCTATCATGTATCTATATGTGTTCGGCTTTCGGCTTCTAGATTGTATGCGCTTGTGAAGTTCGAAAGTTTCAAGAAATGTCTGACTAAAACACTCATAAAATATATAAAACAAATGAAGGAGCATATATTTGTGTAATTGGATTATGCTCCTAAGGCTCAAATCCTCGCATGTAAATGGGTGGGAAAGTTTAGTATGATTTTGGTATAAAAGAAGACTTTATTGATTTTACTTAGTTATACCTAAAAGTTTCTTTTTTATATCTACAAATTAAAAACGTTTTTTATAGAAGTTTTAGCTTCTGAAACATTTTTATGATGCTAGTTACTTTTTTAACAGACTATAAAATTTTACATAAGTAGAGTTTATTTCTATAAAAATTTCAAAAAAATGGGGTGACAAAGTGATTACACAAGAGTTTTCTATAAGGTTTGATTATAGAACTCACAAAAATTCAAGTTTTTATTAACCCGTATTTCCTTCTTCACACTTAAAATACACATTGTCCCTAATGTTCTTAACCTTCGTTAATTGTTTACGAAAAAAAATGTAAATTAAAAGTGTAAAGAGGAAAAGGAAACAAGACTTCCTTTTGGGTGAAGTCGAAGCGAATCTGAGCGACGCGTGTTTGTCCATTTCTATCTCTGCTTATTAGTTCCCTGCTCATTATTATTGTCTAATCTAAATCATTCCCCAACACAACACATAATAAACTAAAAGAAAATAAAAAGTTAGATATCCTAAATGCAAATAGTTTGGAAATACATAAAATAAATTGTTCAAACATAACCATGAACATGGATCAGCCAATGCTCCAAATAAAATCACCTCGGTTTACCTGACCCGCAAGATGTACCACCACAACCACCTATCAATCATCATATTCCTCCATGTCATCATCATCCTCCTCCGACTGCCCATCATACTCCACCTCATACTAGGCATGGAAGGCGTTGCTGTAAAGTCGACATTTGAAGACATTGCATTCACGTTTTGGTTTAAGGTCTCGATAGTTTTGTTAATGGATTCTCGGAGGTTGTCCCAGCGGTTCAACATGGTGGGAAAACCTAGCCCGTATTGGCTCTATTGTGAAGGGGCCCACTCCCTTGTATGATGATGATGTGGGGAAGGTAGGCGGCTACTAATGCTACTAAATGGTGGTGACCTCTGTCTCCTCCACTAGGTGGTCGCCTTCCAAAGTATGCCCTAACATGTCAATCATCCTGTAGGACCCATCTGCCAGCTCGATCATAATATCCAATTGTCTGCAGTAAGCCATGTTGGCGAGTTGTGGCTCTAATCCCAAACTTAGCCCCTCGGGTATCTCCTCGATGTTGTTGCTGTAAAGATGAGAAATTAAGGGACTGAAGAAAACTGGAGTGTTTTCACCTGCTTGGGCGTTTATGTGAAGCTAGTGGTAGATCAGATAGCTGAGTTCTAGCGGCATCTTGTTGACTAGGCGGTAAAGGATCAACAACTCTTAGAAGTTGGCAACACCTCCCGAATTTCCTCACTAGGTGAGGGAGAAACTAAGTAGATGGTAGATGTATCTTACTGACGGGTCACGGATTAAAGTGCTTTTTGAGCTGCTTGGATCATATTTTCCTTAAGCTATCTCGGACCAAAACTTCTTTCTGGTTTGACCCGGCTTCCCGGTTTCAGCCTCATCGGGAAACCTTGTCAATGAACTTGAATGATCTCCGAAAGACATCTGATCTTTCGAGTACAACCCCAAAAGCACTCCAAATCTAGGCACCGATGAGTTTACCCATTTTCCCCCACAACGAAACACCATGTGGCCTTTTTTATGCATGTTATCCTTATCGTTAGAGAAGTAGAATAAAGACATGAACTCGTAGGTAGCTTCCTCAAAGGATATTCCTTCAATTTTGAAGAACCTTTGCAGCTGGATAGGTACCAATTCCAAGAACCGCTCCATTTGTCCCATAGTTTCAAGAGTTTCATAACACACTCTTCTTGGACCTTCTTCCCAACGCCTTAGTAGCATCTCAAGCCTTGTTCGGCAATCACCTTCGTTCCTCCCATTGAAGTTCATCCAAAGGTGGTCTTGGAAAGCCCTGCACATAAAAGAAATCCATTAAAACGCAGAAAGAATGCAGAAAAAATGGCATTGACCTGCTACTGCAGACTCAAGACTCGGGGCGTGTCTCGGGTATGCAAAACAATGTGAATCAGACCGGTTTTTCCAGGTCGAGGTTTTCTAGAAACATTTTATTTGGTCTCGTAGAAAAACTTACGAAAATTAAACCCCGATTGTCAGGGTTTCCAAATTTCCACCCGTTTTGTCTGAATCTAGCCTAAAAGTTTCAAATGGGTAAGAACACTTTGACTGATTAGCCCCTAGATTCATGGTTTTTCTAGATATATATGTTGTTCCTAAACACTAGTATAAGTTTAAATAACAAGTTTCATCAACAAATTCCAAATGTAGATCAAAATCCCGAATTTAAAACCCTAACTCAAGAACTTGAGAAAAACAAGTATTTAATTCATAAAACTTGATGTTTAAAAAACTTACATGTTTGGGAATTGACAAAAAGTACTTGGAATGTACGTGGTGGTCCAGAGAATTTGTGGTTGGGTCCTTGCGCATATGTGTGGAATTGGTGTAAAAAAGATGGGTTTTATTCTTAATAACCCACTGCTAGGGGTGTGCATGGGCCAGTTTAGGTTGGTTTTGGCTTAAAACCATAACCATAACCGCGATATCAGTTATTGGATAATCATAACCATACCCGATCGGTTATGATCAGGTGGTTTCTTTTATGGTCTACGGTCCTTCCTGCGTTTTAGGAGTGGGAAGAAGATTTTGTTTTAAGAAAAGAGTTTGTACCTTCTTTGGATCACAGAATGGTCTCTTTCTAGTGACTCATGGTTGACAGTACCTGGTTGTCTTCGATTTCTATACTTGATATGTCGAGGCTAGAAACGGAGGTTGCAGTTAGTGCATAATCCTTTTCTAGTTCCTTACTTTGTATTTCTAGTTCGGCATCCTCCTCAGCATATATCCTGAGTAGGTTTTTCTTGAGGTCTTTAAGCTTTTGAATAATTATTTTCCCTTTCGGATATATGTAGCCTTGGGTTTGCTCATTTTTGTCCCTCAGGAGGTCGGAAAATATGAAGCAATCACAACCAACCACATATCATACAATGGTGGATGTATATCCTTTGGTAGTGATACATTTTATTACTATATTTTATTAACTACCGTTTTATGTGTGTGTGTGTGTGTGTATATATCGATAAAATTGAATATTCTAGAAGATTAGGCTTCTAGGCACGACGCGTGTCTAAATTCTAGACAGTCTTGAAAAACATTTTGGCTGATATGCAACTGGGTCGAAGCATGGCTCGTTTTGTCATGGCACGGGGCGTGTCTCAATTCTAGACAGACTTTAAAAAAATGCTTTTTAGGGTAGGCCCTTAGCTTGGACTTCTCCCAAAATCTTCATATCCCCGACTTGACGTGGTTTGGTGTGCTTATAAAAGATGGCTAATTTTAGGTCGGCTTATGCCCTAGTTAAGTTTTAATATTTATAATAAACATGAGAAACTACGATCACACTACAACTTACGTTGGGTAAGTGCATCCATCGCTGGCGTAATATAGTGATGGTAAGATACCGATCTTTTAGTACCAAGGCGTCGATAACGTCTAACCAAGTTCAAAAAGTGGGATTTGTAAAAAAAGATAAATAATAAATAGAAGAAAAGAAAATAAATGGCTCGAGAAGAAAATATAAGGGTAGGAATCAATGATAGGAGAAGTGGTGTTTAGGATCAACTTACCTCTTGATATCTTGCTAGCTAGATCGTGTCATGATGTCGCAAGGGCTCGATTGTCAAACGAGGAGCTGTGTGTGTTAATGCGTATTTTTGTGCAGTATCGTATATAGGTCGGAATCTTAACACACTCAAACCTTCCACTTTGAATCAGCATGGAAAGACCACTCGAAGCTGGGATATAATATTATTTAATTAATTAATTAGTCTAAGGGATATACATTAGTATCTATTAGTCTGTCGATGAGTCGTCAATTCCCCTAAGCTACTATATATATATCTAAATATATATATATGTGTGTGTGTGTGTCCTTTACGCTTTGGTGTTATCTCCATGCAAAGGCAAGAACTTAGCCAATCTGAAGTCCATCCAAAACCTTTAACCTCCGCTAAGAGCATCAACATGTTTTGACTCTATATAGACATAGAAAACATGAACGACCCAAGTTAATGGCCTCACAAGATTGTTGGTAGATTTTAAGGGTTAGACGGAAATTTTAATGACTCAAGTTAATGACGACACTATTATTTCACTCATTTTCAATAAACCATATTAACTTATTAAAGTCATTAAAACACACACACCTTACTTACCCATGATCTTCCTAAGCTAGCTTGACAACAAGGGGGTATGTTTCCCCAAACACATCAAGAATCTAGCCAAGAATAGCCATGGAAGAAGATAAGATCAAACTTGAAAAAATATATAAATCATTAAAAGCTTGATTACATTAATGATTTTTGAGTTTCTACTAATTACAATGATTAGAGAGGTAACTAGAAGAGAAGTGTGTAGTGAAAAAGGGGGGAAAGAATGAGCAAGTGAAACTGGTAAAGAAAGCCTCTATTTATAGGTTGGCTAGGGGCACGGCACGCCCGATGCCTGGAAGGCATGGGGCGTGCCTGGCTAATTGACTTGTTATACCCGGTAACTGAGGTATGGGTTGTGTCTCATAGACATGGGCCATCTTTAACTTTGTGGGCCCCACGGGATCTTCCAAAGCTTACAAAAGCTCTTCTTTTGTCTTGTACTATTAAGGCATGGAGCGTGCCTTTAGGGCACGGGCCATGCATGGCTTTAATTGCATAAACGTTGCAAAGAGGGCTTTTGGAGGTGTCTAGTAGTGTCGGGATCTGAGGCACATGGCGTGTCTTCCTAGGCATGGGCGTGTATGGATAACGTTTGCTATTTTTCTCCATTTTTCACTCGATTTTGCTTCTTTTTTTAATTTTGGGTTATTTTGTTTTGACAATTTAATATAAACCAATTAAAGCCTATTTTGAACATTTCAATAACAAAACATATTAGAAATGGGTAATTATTTGATATAAAAAATGTGCACTTTTGCTCATATCTACTGTCTATTTATGGAAGACTATGCGTAGGAAACGTGTACCGACAGGTCCCACAGCTGGCGTACTTCTAGTCTTCTTATTTGTCTTGTCTGATTTGTCTTTAGTGGGAGGCACGGTCGTGCTTTAATATGCAAGGTCGTGCATGTACTTCTTTTCTTGCCCACCAAGGTTATTTGATCTTTGCTAATTCTTCCAAAAGGGTAGAGCTTTATGGTCATGCACCATCTTGTCATGAGGAAATCTGTATTTTTCATCTGCTTTTCTTAGTTTTTTCCTTTTTTTTAGTTTTAGACCTTCACATTCGACAAAAAAATCGAAAAGAAACGACTTAAGTAGTGTTTTTGCTTTTCTTTGTTTTTGCTTTTCTTTGTTTTTTCCTCATTATAAAGCCTCAAAAGTACATGCAAATGGGTAATATGTAGAATTTATGGCACATCATAAACCCCACACTTAGACTTTGCTTATACTCAAGCAAACCAAGCATTAAATCAAACATAAATGGTGGTAAAAGATGGTAAAATCCATTACTTTATTATATATACTCATGGGAAATCTGATGTACATAACATGCCTACTATAACTCTAATTATGCATAAAATTATACTTGTCACAATGATCCCTTAACTCTTTATGGCTTATGTTCGTTTGTTGACGGGTGGTCCATGGACAAACCTCAAGTGCTTTAAAACAATCAATATTCCGCACTTAATTAGGTTAATTATTATGATTTGATAACTACGGTGTATATGGCTTTGCATGTACCGAAGAGCATAAACAAGTGATTTTAACGTGCTTTGATGGAAGCTTGCACTTGACCAAGAGAAGATGAAGACATGGAAAGTTGATAAAAGAACAAAAATGGAAAAACCGCTGACCACCGTAAGGTACAATGGACACCGTAGCTTACGGTGGTGTCTGATCCTTCTATGCACCGTAAGCCAGTCTCTTGGGGCCGTAAGGAAATTCTGACCACCGTAGCTTACGGTGGTCAGCAACGAGAAAAGTGTAACTGCCTATTTTAACTCGTTTTTGAAGGGTCTTTTTAGATGCCAATCATTGGAGATGAACAGTAGAGCTTGGGAGGCGATTTTAGGGTCTTTTGATTGTTTCTAAACATTTCTATAACATTGTTTTGGTGATTTTGATTCATATGAACAATCTAAGTGGAGTGATAATGGATTGCAAGAACATGAGGGGCTAAATATCCTTGTGATCATCTTGAGTGGAAGGTTTGTTGAACAATTGTGTTTCAATTTATGATTTCTAGAATAATTGCTATTTTATGGTTATTATGGTGTTGAATGATTGTTAATTTTTATTGATTTTTTAGTCATTGCTTTATTCGTACGTTCTTGGTGTCGTTGACAATCGAGATATCACAGGGAGGTTTAGGGATTGGATATTAATCAATTGGTCATTGGGTAACGACCTTGCATTGTAGTAATCTGAGTACTTGGTTCTCTTTTATCACAAGCAATTAATCAAACACAAGTCATGTCTATGTGACTCTTTCTAGTTGAATTGAAACACATGCGTTCTTGAACCGGAAACTTAAGATGGTCACTTCCTTATTAATCTGTTAACAAATCAGTTTATGAATCATTATTAGTTAAAATCTAAAACCACAAAACCAAATTCTAAATTAAATTTCTTGCAAATTAGGTAATTAGTTAAAGTATCATAACCTTTGGATAACGCAATTTCCACAATTCCCTGTGTTCGATACCCACTTACCGCTAACTAGTAGCAGTATTTGGATTAAATTTACGTGAGACAACGACATCACATCAAATTTGGGAATTGTGCGCAACGTGTGTGATTGTTTTGAGCTAGTATAGTTTGTTATTTTTCCGGGTTTACGCTGGTTGTGTTAGTGTGCAGGATCATACAGGTGTATGCATACTAGAGGCTCTAACAAGCTATCACCATTGGTATTTGATCCAGAGATTGAACGAACCTTACGACGCAACAGGGTTCTGTGACGAGAAAACAAGATTATTGAGTCGCCAACTACACCTACTACACCAATAACACCACTCAACATCATGGAACCATTACCTACTACCACAAGCCAAACGACACCATCTACACCTCCACCAATTCCTACCACCAATCCACCCTCAACACATGAAGTCAACCCTCCCAATACCACATCAATGGTTCCACCATTCTCATCCTTTTTCCCAACCTCTGATGAATCATCATCCACTCAACAACCATTGCCAAGTCAAACTTTACCAAGTTCAACCGTTATCCATAACTCCTCCATACTTCAACCACCAACCCAACCTGGTTTCCATAATCCTTCCTCACAGTTTGTACAAACATCGGGTGTAGGAGGAGATGGGTATGATGATGGTTATGAAGAAGAATTCGGAGGGTATGAAGATGAAGGTTATTATTATGGGGGTGATGGAGGTAACTTGGGACCGCAAGGGGTAATGGGTTACCCACAAAGGCAATCAGTGGAACAAGTACAAGAGATGGTTAGGCAACCTACGGGGTGCAGCAAGTTCGTCCTCAAGGACCACCGTTCCAACAACCAATGCCTTTACAACAAGTCCAAGGTCAACACCAACAACCGCAATTTCAACGACCGTTGCATCAACCCCAACATCAACAACACTTTGTACCTCAAGGGTTAAGACAGGGTTACGCGGGTCAACCAAGAGTTCCTTTAGGTGTTCCGCGAAAACATCATCGAGAGATAGTAAGGGGGTTGAAGCACATTTTCGTCCTGTTATTACTAGCAATCCTTCTCCGGTAGTGATACCTCAATGCCCGGATGGGAGAACATTTGAGGTTAGTACGACCGCATAACAAAGCCTACCGAAGTACAAGGGTCTAGCAACGGAGGAACCGTACTTCCATTTGGAAACATATGATTCCATTTGCAACACCATCGGAGGGTAAGGTTTTTTGTCGGATGATGTTAAATTAGTATTGTTTCAGTTTTCATTGGAAGATAAGGCAAAGAGGTGGTTTCATACTCTACCGTCCGCATCGATTTATACTTGGGCCGATATGCAACAAAGATTTCTGGAAGAGTTTTTTTTGGCTCAAAAGATAAATGAAGCTCGGCGGAGCTTACGAAGTTTTCAACAACAACCAGGTGAGATGTTTTATGAGGCGTTTGAAAGATATAATATGATGCTAAAGAATTGTCCTCATCATGGCATTGCACTGTGGGAATTGTTGAATGATTTTCACGAGGGATTGAGCTCGGAAGATGCCCGCGATTTGATGTCCATCACTAATGGTACTTTTGGTACAAACTTTGAACAAGATGATTGGGCATTCTTGGAGTAAATGGAGGTCACATCTAAACAGAAAGCACAATCTTCAAGGAGGGCGAGACATGTTATCACAAGACCCCAAGCATATGCAGTAGATGATGGAGGGGTACAAGCCACGAATCAGGTATATGATGTTTGTACTAATTGTAATGAATTGGGTCATGCGGCGGATGTGTGTTTGGTGGGTGGTTGAAGGTCGAGTGGAAGAGGTAAATGCGATTCAAGGGGGTGGTCATAATTTCAATATGAACTCCAACACATACCGCCTGGGTTAAGGAATCATCCAAATTTCCGCTATGGGAACCCGGTGAATCAAGCCGATCCAAATTTCCAAAGAGCTCAAAGAAATTTCATTCCACGCCAACAATACAATCAAGGTCAAACTTCATCAAGTGGGAATGAAGTTATGGATATGCTCCGTATGATGCAACAAGATATGCAAAGGAGAAATCAATTGGATAACACTCGGGCACAAAAGGATGAGATTCGGGACAAAGCCATTCAATCATTAACCACACAGATGGGACAGGTGGCTAGTGAGGTAGCAGCATTGAAGCAACAGAATAGGGAACTTCCAGTGATACGCAAACTAACCCAAAGAACACAAAGAACATACCGATTAACGGGGTAAGTTTCATTCCTAAAAATGATAAATGTTTAACTGCTTCTGATGTTCATGTGAGTGCAGGTGCGAATGAAACAAGTGTCGAGAGAAGTGGAAGTGAGGCAGGGGAACCAGTCATCCCGATTCAAATTGGGAAGTTCAAGATACACAAAGCATTATTGGATTACAGAGCAAGGATGAACGTTCTCCCGGGTAGCCTGTACAACCAGTACGACTTTGGTCTGTTACATGAAATTGATACCTAATTTTTTTAAGCAAAATTTATGTCGAAACGTATACCAACTAAAAACATGCATATGTGAGTTGGAAGCAACCCCGAGGGGTTGTAAAAGACGTAGTGATACAATTGGGCAAGTTTTACTACTCGGTGGATTTTATGGTGATCGACTATGCACCGTTGAAGACTTACGAGCAGCCGCAGGTAGTGTTGGGTCGTCTGTTCTTGTATACGGCAAACGCTCAAATCGATTGCAGAAACGGAATGCTCACCATGAACTACGAGAATCGTAAGTTGTACTTTAATGTGTTTTTAAAAACAATTCATTACGATCTTGTTAATGACTTGAGTCACACAGTTGCTACTAACGAACATGTTTCAAGTGTTAGCACAGTCAGGTCAATTGCAAGTGGTGTTGATGTGTATAGGTCTGAGTTGAAGAATGGTGAAAATCAGGCAAGAAAGAAGGAGAGTGTGAGCAGGAGAGCGTGCAAAGGAAAACCACCCGATGGTGGGATTAGATGGGGTGTTGAGGCTGAATTTGGCCCCAATTGGTGTGAAACTGCAAACTTTCCAAGAAATTGGATGGAATATGGAGAGAATTGGGGAAGCAAGGGTTCATTTAAACCACCTTGAGTACGCCAGGTGGTGTTCTTTCCTTGTATATTATTGTAGACATTATTTGGTTTTGTTTATGGTTGGGTGGAAGGGTGGCGTATTGTGTTTGATATTCATGTTATGGGTTGGTGGCATATTGGTGGTGTTTACATGTTTCATAAAAATAAAAACAAATAAACAAAAAGAAATTTGGGATTTAAGAGTTGAGCTGAAGGTGAAGTTGAGGTAGCTTTAGTGATCGTTTCCTTCAAAACCATACATTGGGGTCAATGTATCTTAAGTGTAGGGATGGGGGAAATTTTTGGGATTTTGAAAATTTTTAAACCAAGCCAAACAATTGTCAAATTTGAATATGTTACCTTAATCCACATGACACATCATTATCCCTTTTTATCCTTTCTTGGTTAGTTTTTGAGCCACATTAATGCTTTCTAGAAATTAATTCTTTGGTTGAGTGGTAGTGTGTGATTGTGTTAATAGAACTTGGATAATAGATGCTTGTCAAAACCTAAGTTTACATGCTTGTGAATATGATGAGGGCAATTAGGTAGCCTCGTCTGGATGTGTGTTGAGTGTGGGTTTGGGGGTTGGACCTCATAAGTTACATATATGAGCTTGGTAGTGAGCGGGACGGGGGTTTGGACATTAGTAGCCCAATTTGAGCTTTTAACCATTCAATTTTCACCCAAGCCTATGTCCTACAAAATTCTACCTTTTAATCGACCCGGTTTAGATAGTTTGATATTGTTATGATTGTATTTTTCTTTCAATAGTTGTAATGCAATGGTTGCTATCTTGATGCAATATTGTCTTCTTATGAAAAAAAAAAGAAAAAGAAAAAGGAAGAAGAAAATGAAAATGAAATGAAAGAGAAGAAGAAGAAGTTAGTTGTACAAATAGAGTTAGTTATTTATGTTGATTGTAATAATAAATCGGGTCGATTAAACGAGCTACATGAATATTTCCCACCAATTCTCACCCTTACACATACCTTTATTACAACCCAAAAGTCCTTTTGATTTATAAGCATGTTAAGCAAATTGTAAGAAAAGACTTGATTATTATCCAAGCTTATTCTCGCATATTTACATACTTGCATTGAGTGATCTAGCACAATCTTGCTAGTACCATTTGTTGTCACCGAGAGGAGAGTATAGTGAGGGTTATGTTATGTAGTATGATGGTAAATTGACAATTGGATGACATGCTTGTGTTTGGTTTATATTGCGATCACTTTTAAGCTTAAAAACATTTTTGATGTGTTGCTTGGGACAAGCAACGTTTAAGTGTGGGGATGTGACAGGTGGTCCATTGGACAAACCTCAAGTGCTTTAAAACAATCAATATCCCGCACTTAATTAGGTTAATATTATGATTTGATAACTACTGTGTATATGGCTTTGTAGGTACCTAAGAGCATAAACAAGTGATTTTAACGTGCTTTGATGGAAGCTTGCACTTGACTAAAAGAAGATGAAGACATGGAAAGTTGATAAAAGAACAAAAACAGAAAAACTGCTGACCACCGTAAGCTACAGTGGGCACCGTAGCTTACGGTGGTGTCTGATCCTTCTATACACCGTAAGCCAGTCTCTTGGGGCCGTAAGGAAATTCTGACCACCGTAGCTTATGGTGACCACCGTAGCTTACGGTGGTCAGCAACGAGAAAAGTGTAACTGCCTATTTTAACTCGTTTTTAAAGGGTCTTTCAGATGCCAATTATTGGAGACGAACAGTAGAGCTTGGGAGGCGATTTTAGGGTCTTTTGATTGTTTCTAAACATTTCTATAACATTATTTTGGTGATTTTGATTCATATGAACAATCTAAGTGGAGTGGTGATAGATTGCAAGAATATGAGAGGCTAAATATCCTTGTGATCATCTTGAGTGGAAGGTTTGTTGAACAATTGTGTTTCAATTTATGATTTCGATAATAATTGCTATTTCATGGTTATTATGGTGTTGAATAATTGTTTGTTAATTGTTGATTGATATTTTAGTCATTACCTTATTTGTACGTTCTTGGTGTCGTTAGGGAGGTTTACGGGTTGGATATTAATCAATTGGTCATCGGGTAACGACCTCGCATTGCAGTAATCCGAGTACTTGGTTCCCTTTTATCACAAACAATTAATCAAACACGAGTCATGTCTATGTGACTCCTTCTAGTTGAATTGAAACACATGCTTCTTGAACCGCAAACTTAAGATGGCCACTTCCTTATTAATCTGTTAACAAATCAATTTATGAATCATTAGTAGTTAAAATCTAAAACCACAAAACCAAATTCTAAATTAAATTTCTTGCAAATTAGGTAATTAGTTAAAGTATCACAACCTTTGGATAACGCAATTTCCACATTTCCCTGTGTTCGATACCCACTTACCGCTAACTAGTAGCAGTATTTGGATTAAATTTACGTGAGACAACGACATCACGTCATTTGTATCATGAGTTTAACTGTTCACTAAAGTTCAACCCGACATACTCATAAATCATAGGCTTGTATGTAGATCAATTTTAGTTCTACCCAATAGCTAAGTAAAATGCATGAATCAAAAGGAATTAAAAGGGTTAAAATGGAAAAATATTATTTTTTGGAATTAAAGTGAAGTATTGGGCAGGGTGTGTTGATGGCTTCTAAAGACAATTTGGTGAATTACTTTCCAAACTTGTCTCACAACATTACCAATTCTTCCTTCATTGCCTAATACATATTGCTTCCTTTTCGTGCCGACCGTTTAGCTTGGAACCTAATAGCACCTACTTTGATTAGGCATGTGTACTCAAATCGGGGGTATGTTTGGTTCTTGCTACATTTTCCTTCGTGTGACCAATTTCCACATTTGGCACACTTCTTATATCCTCTTCTCTTGGCGATGCTTTTTGAGAAGCTGCAATAGGGTGGCAATTGCTCTTATTCGTGCTACCATTTCCTCACATGAAGTGTCTTGCGGAAAATTAATTCTCTAAGCAAATAGAAATCAAATGAATGCATTGTAAGCTTAGAAGAAGGTCAGAAAGACAAAAAAGAGAAGTGAAAGATAGCAGAAATCCAATTCTTTTAGAACTTCACGCTAAAAGACCAACTTTATTTACAATTCTTCTCAGCGAATCGTTCGGCCAACTGATTAAATGGTGAATTCCCACAACAGGTGAAGCAGTTGCAAGCAGGGGCGGATCTATATTGAAGGTTACGGGTTCGCCCGAACCCACTCAGTTTCAAATATTAGTATAACTGATAATAGAAATTTTTGAATGAACCCATTAATAAAATTTGCGATGAACCCATTTAAGAAATTGTAAAATAGCAGAGTGGTTACTGCGCTTCCTTCTAAGCAAAAGGTCAGCGGTTCGAATCCCGTCTTGTTCTTTTTTTGCGTTTTCTTTTTTTAAATCCAGGGTTTTTTCATAACTTTATATCAAGCCAACATTCCCCAAATCGCACAGCGGTAGCACAGTCGACAGTCGCACATCAATACATCATACCCCCAAGTCACACATCATACATTTCTTCCTCCCTTGTTCTATTACCCCAAGTCCTCCTCGCCACTCGATCTTCTTCTTGGACTTGGTTTCAGTCGCACAGCGGCACAGTCGCACAGCGGCACAGCCGCACAGCAAATCTTCTTCAAGTTTGATGTGGAGACCTTCGCCACTCTATCTTCTTCAAGCAGCCGCACAGGCACAGCAGACCTTCGCCAGTCGCCACTCGGTCTTCTTCAAGTTTCACCACTGCAGCCACACTGGCAGTGGTTTCAGGCGCACATCAGCGGTTTCAGATTGTTTGTAGGCTAATGTAGGCTTTTGGTTTCAGTCGCACATCAGTGGTACACCTTTTTGGTTTCAGTTGCACATCAAGTTTCACCCGCACAGCCACGCTGCTCTCGCCTCTCCTGCAGTCCTCCTTTCCTGCTCGCACAGTCGCACATCAGTGGAATACCTTTTTATAATTGTATCGTACTTTTATTATGGAATGAATTTTACCCGACCCGAACCGTCGGACTGACCCGAACATTTTTACATTCGGTCCTATTATATTAGAGTATCTAAAAAATTGAACCCACTGAAAAATTTCCTGGATCCGCCACTGGTTGCAAGTGAGTTCAAAGGAACAAAGTGACAAGGTGCATTGGCCAATATAAACTTAAGATATGGCAACTTCTGAATGGTTAAGTGCTAAACCAGTAAGAGGTCTGAATCATTAAGAGTCAATATAATGCTTAATCGTTCAGATGCAAATGTCTGACCAATTTAGATTAGAGGTCTAACCATTCGGACTCAGTATATTGTTTAACCATTCAGATGCAAATGTCTTAACCATTCAGACATTTACTCGCGAAACAAACAGTCTGAACTATTAAGTGTTGAACCAGTAAGAGGTCTTAATCATTAAGAGTCTCATTACGAGGTAAACAAACAGTCCTTTACTCGGTATTCAAATAGATCGAATGTTGAATCCAAACACATTCTATCGCATATCTAGATATCATACAAATTTAGTGGAATTCTCATTTCTTTCACAATGATTTTTAGGTAAACTAAAACCATCTAAATTTGAATGATGCTGAAATGCTAATTGTGTTACAAGGTTTGTCCAACATTACTAATTAAATGAAAATTACTTGCTGCAGAAAAATTGGATGCCTAAAGGACTGTTTGCTGCACTTTCCATTATACAACCTTCTTCCAAGTTGATGTAAGCCACATTTTTATTGTAGGGCATGTAGAATTGTATTTTCCTTTTAGATGTCAGGCTTATAGCAATGTGATTTACTTATATGGTATTCTTCTCTAACGTTTTCAGCTTTTAGGGAATAACTGATTTTGATACATTGTATATTAAGTTATTAACATAATATGTTTGCCACTTATTAGTTTTTTGTCTCATGTTTGTATAATATAAATATTTTGTTAATTTATAAAATTTAGTGAATTTCGGATGAATAATTGGATACGAAAAATCTACGAAATTTGAGTATTTGGGGCTTTAAATACATATTGAGGTCTGAATAAAGATGGTACCGAAAACTATAGATCGTTCCTTAAAGAAAACACATAGGAATTGTTGTTAATGAGACTTTTTTTTGGTCATTGAATAAACCTATTAGAGACTAATTCTTGAAGACTAACAGGGTTAGTTATGCATATTCAATAATATGGGGGGCTCTAAATTCGTCTAGACTATAATTATAGGTGGTCCAAAACGAACATAACTTTAACATTGTCCTGATGTTGTGTGTTAGTGGACTTGCCCCTATCGAAAGGTGTCTCTTAATACTGGGGAACAACTGATTTAGATCCTTGTTTCCCTTTTTCATCACATATATTTTTAGCACACTTATTCCTCAACTATATTAATTTATCTATTTACATAAAACAATTTTATAGGCAACTTAAACAACATCAAACGGTTTGACCTAATTTTTATATTATATTATATACTATATAAAAAAGAACATCTATAGTAATAGGCTCCCATTGGTCTATGTTCACTTTTTTTCTAATTTGTTTCAAAGAAGCATCTAATAGGCTCCCATTGTTCTATGTTGTTACACTTTTCTCTAATTTGTTTCTATCACTTGCAGTCTCTTCAATCGGCCAATTTTTTTCTTTCGTTCTAATTGGAATCCGGTAGTCACCCCACTGTTGTCTTCAGTCTTCCACTTCCTACTTTGCTCAAGACCTCCGGTAGAGATTACCTTCACCGGATACCTCACAACGCCTCCCTGACCTCCACTAGATCTTTCTGTGTAACCTCTCTAATCCTCCGCGTTGTGCTTCATCGTTCCAGATTGGTCCAGCGCTCACCATCAAAATCAGACCGCACCACATTATTGCCTATGTTCTCCTTCACCAAAGTTATTGTAGGGATTTTCGAATTTGAAGGCATATATCTTATAAAGATATAACACCCTAACTCATAAAAACACCACATCATGTATATTGAAGGCATACATCTTATAAAGAACAGAAATATAATATAAAAAACACCCTAACTCATAAAAAAACCACAGCATGTATATTGAAGGCACACATTTTATAAAGAACACCCTAACATTGAATATAATAGAAATAACACCCTAATAAATCAATTTCAAAACACAATACTTTAATCAGAATCAAAACATGAATAACACACTAAATATAACACCAGTCAACACTTTAATCAGAATCAAAACAGAAATAATACCCTAAATATATAAAAACATAAATAACACCCTAACTCTTTGAAGACACTAGAAACCACAGCAATACAAGGAGCTTTGTCCTCACATTGAATATAACAGGAATAACACCCTAACTCATAAAAACACCACAGCATGTATATTGAAGGCATACATCTTACGAAGAACAGAAATATAATAGAAATAACACCCTACAATTAAAACACAATTATATGAACATAGAAAAAACACCATAGACTAAAACATCCAAGCGAGACGTAATTTTTTTCTCTACATAAGTATATCAATATGGTACTCATATTAATGATAAAAAAACACGGTGTAATTTTTTTTTTAAAAAGAGTTGACGTTTAAAAAAGAGGAGGGCTTGCATGTGCATTAATGTTAGTTTCTTAATTTAAAAATGTTAAATTTACCTTTATACCCTTAATCTAGAAAATTAATTAGTTTAATAGTCAACACTATTTACAAAATTGCCATCAATATCTTAACCATTAGATTAAATATCTAATGATTTAGATTCTTCTTATCATTCTCATACTTTTATATTTTCTTACAATAACCTCAATATCTCAACCATTTCTCACACTTTTATGGTAATATAAACAATATGTTTTTAATTTCTTTTTCTTTCTTTCAACTTCTAACAATGAGAAAAGGTAATAAGAATTGAATAGTAAATTTTTAAATAAAAAGAATGAAAAGTTAGTATCTAAATTTAAACTCTATTGAATTAGTAAGACGAAATATCATATTACCTTTACTTTTAGTATTAGTATTATGTTGAATGGGGAAATAAGATGTGAATGCTCTTGCATTTAGTATTAACTTCTGATCTTTCTTTTATATAGTCACCCCAGTATATAAAAGATTGAAAAACTATTCAAATATTTCAACATAACGTATTAATAAGATAATATGATATTATATGATAGAAGATGATATGATATGATATTGCAACTTTTTTATTTTTATTTACAAATTTTAGATAAACACTTGCTAAAAAACTTACCAATTATAAAATTAAATTATACTTTTCAAATTTCATATACATATATTAAAGAAAAAAGTACACCGTTGGTCCTTGTGGTTTCTGTAAATTTCAATGTTGGGTACTAATTGTAACATCCGTCAAAAACCGGATTAACCAAACCCGCTTCGTTTATTAACCGAACAACCAGTCAAAAATTTCGTTGCATATTTAATGCCCAACTTAATTTTAAACGATACATAATTAATAAGTATATTAGAATATAAAATTTATTTTTGAAAATGTATTAAAAATAGTGAATTAAAAATAATATGCTGAAGCCGGGATTCGAACCCGGGTCAACGGGTCAGCACAGCTTTAACACACACACATTCAACCGCTCCGCCACTCGTGATCTTTGTTTACATATTGAAACAATTAATACATAAATTAAATCTGGAAATCAAAACCCAGTTACACAACGCGCCCAAATCCGCTCACGCCGGAAATCCCGACAATTTCGTCAAATTTCTCCGTTTCTTTTTGTCATAACGTATACGTTAACAGTGAGATCGGTTATAACCGAAGAATCCATCAATTTCATTCATGACCTTAAAATTTTATTCGAAACCGAAAAAAAATACAATTCAAATCCGGGAGTTATACTTTATTCATTCAGTGAGCTCGCGAGTTTTATCAAAATCACACTCTTCATTTCGCTCAGAAAACTTCGCCGGAAGTCACCGGAATTCTCTGTAAATTAACCGGAATTTTCCGCCGGAAAACCGAGTTCAATCCATCTTTTCTTCTTACCCAAAAATAAGATCATAGAACTCATACTGACATCACCCCCACTCACCTTAAACCTCTGAAGAATCTTTATCGCAAGAAATTTCACTCGCCGGAAAATCTCTGCAAGTCGCCGGAAAACCAAGACTTTCATCTACACGGTAATTACTTCGATTTTTTCTGTTTCATTCCATTATTGGACAAATTCTAATATCAATCCCCCACCCAAAATCCTTTCCAGACGACGTTGCCGGATTATCTGTTTTCGCCGGAAAATTTCTGAAATTTCAGAAACCTGCTGATAACCGGTATGATCATTCAAACATACTGATAATCATTACTCATTAGTTCAGTTTCACATCTAATCCCTCCAAATTGTTAATTGATTCTAACAGCCGAAGGTCACCAAAACAGAGCCGACGACCTTCGCCGGATTTTCTGAAGAAGACGTTCTGTTCGGTACTTTCTTTCCCCAAACTCTTCGGTTCAATACTTTTCAATTGTTCATCTTGTTCATTAACCGAATTAATCAAGTAACAGTTGCTTTGACCGATGTCTGTGTTTTGAACGGAGAAGGCAAAGTTCAGTTATGTTATAAGATTAATTAAAATCAGTTTTATTAACGGGTTAGACACACAGTCCAGCGGTGGACTGTGTGCAGTCCCGAGTTCGATTCTTGACACACGCACCTTCGCAGTAATAAAATGTTTTTTTTTAAACTGAACCGGGTTAACTCCGTTAGATGTTAAGTATAATAAAAATCTGTATATTAACCAAGTTAGACACACAGTCCAACGGTGGACTGTGTGTAACATTAAGTCACAGGTCCCGGGTTCGAGACCTGTTGACGACACCGGTCCGATGAATTAAAACATTTTTGAAAATAAAAGAATTTTGAATAAACTGAGTTAGTATATAAATATAATTAAAAACAGAATTATTTCGGGTTAAACACGTAGCTCAGTTGGTAGAGCTGCGTGCACGCGAACGGGAGGTCTCGGGTTCGAGCCTCACCCGGCGCATACACTTACACAATAAAACCGGTCAACAAGTCAACGGTCCACGGTCAACAAGTCAACGGTCAAAAAGTCAACATTTTTTTATTATTTTTATTTATTTATTTTATTTAAAAATCAATTAAAAATACTTAAAAATAACATTTTTAAAGTTAGAAAATAGCCTAAAACTCACAAAAATATATCCAAAAATCCTATTAAAGTTGTTAATAAAATCCATTTAATTACCTTACTTTTCGTTATTAATTAGGTTAGTTTTTCCTCGTCGATCAATCCTCTAAACTCGTGCGCATTCAACATCATCAACCGAACGCACCCACTGTGAGTGAATCTTTACAAATTCCCCGTTTTAATCACGTTTTTGGGATGTATCATGTGTCTTACTATTTATTATATTTAAATCATTGTGCATACATCATATCATGAGTAAATGTGCATTCAGCTTGTATAAACTGTTTGTGTGGTTATTGTTTAGATTTAATTTATTATTTTCAGTACATGCAATTTCATAGGCTGCCGCTCCCCATTACATTATGAGCGTTGAGCATGTTCCCCATTACATTATGAGCGTGAACCTGGCGTGCCAACATACGATCGGCTCCGTTTGATTGAGCCTTGATCGCACAGACATTTATCATTTTCAGTACATGCAATACGATCGGCTCCGTTTGATTGAGCCTTGATCGCACAGTTTCATTCATGTTATATATTTATGCAAGTTGATATGTTATTGTATGCTGTTGGTTTGTTAATGTATGTTATTGTTTGTTGTTGTGTGATATCGTATGCTAATGGTTTGTTATTGTATGCTAATTGTTGTTATTGGATGTTTATTTACGTTTGTTCATATATAAAGAGTGCACAATTTTTCCATATAAAATACAACAAGAAATAAATAATAAATGTTTTCTAACAAGGTTCACTCGCCAACTTTTTGTTGATCCAAAAACCATTTTTACACATGATACAGGTGAACAGGATGAAGCATGGAAAACATAGGAAATTGCCTTAGAAGAAAAATAATGAAGTTTAGAAGGATGAATAGAACATGTTGTATTTGTTTGATATGATTGTATGATCTCTTTTAAATTGAAATAATAAATATGAAACATTATAATAAATGTCATGAGCTTTGATGAAAACCCAATCATGCCCCGGTCACCTTTTCTGCTGCGGGTCGGGGTGTGACACTAATAAACTTTTGTTGCACAATCAGGTATCAACATTCCAATTTGTAACAATCTTAGGCTTTAAGCCTTAACACCGCCATTAACTAACGGCCAAGACCCTCACGTGTAGAAAACGTGAGGCTGTTTTCGTCCTTTCTTTAAAAACCTCTCAAACTCCATACAAAACCATCAAACTTGCAAAACCCTTTCACAGTCTCAAACTTCCTGATCAAAATTGAATCACACACAACGATCAACAAAGAACACGACGTTTAGGGCAAAAATGCTTGCAACTTGGCACATCAGAGAAGATGATGATGATTATCACAAAGACATTTACGGTAAGCACAGTTTGTGATAAAAAAACAGAGCAAAATTTTAATGTTCCTAAAAAATCAATGCCTTTTTCAGGTATATATGAAGAGTTGTTCTGCTTCAAGGTTTTTCATGGTGGAAAGTTTACTGATTTTCCTAATAGGGTATGAGGGAGGTAAGTTTGATTATATTGATTTGCTAAACAGAGACCATTTTAGTCTTATGGAATGATATTGCACAAAAGTTAGGTTATAAAGATGGCTCAATTCTGAATTACCATTACCTACTGGCCTATCATGACCTAGATTATGGTTTAAGACCTTTATGTAAGTTTGATGATGTGATGAGTTTGTTGAAACATACCCCTGTTCATAGGGAATTTAATGTGTACATTGAAGAGGGGGAAAGTAGGGTTTGGATTGGAATGAACAAACCCGTGAAAAGGACTGGACTGAAGAAACCTGTTATGAGGGCTCCCCTAAATGTAGGACAAGTAGAAATTGTAGATGCAGTATTTGACAAGGTTGGAGAACTCGCTAGTCGCGAGTCGGCCGGTGAGGTGGGGACTAGCGACTACTCGGGATTAATCAGATCGGGTTTTTTATATGTAATTTTCAGTTTTATGTATACATGTACATGTTTTTATAGGTGAACATTTTAAGTAGCTAGGTTTTAACTCTTACTCAACTCATTTTTTAAGTATATAAAATTAATTGTTGGAATTAACATGGTTTTGTTAGAAACTGGCCGGAATTTAGAGGTTTTAGCCGGAATATACAGGTTTTTTGCCAGAATCTGGCCGGAATCGCTGATTTTTGGCTAGCCGACTAGGCCCAACTAGCGACTAATGGACTGATTAACAAAAAATTATTCAGTTACTAGCCGACTAGCGATTAATCACTGACTAGTCGCGATTTTTACAACACTGGTATTTGAAAAGTACTTTGATGTTGTTATGAACCCTGTAGATGTAGAAAGTTGTGTTGATGACAATGGGCATCCAAATATGGTTGAAACTATAGATGATGAACAAACTGGGAATGATGTTATAGAACCAAAACCTAAGCATAAGGAAAAAGAGGGGATATGAAAGGTAAAGGTGTGGTTGAAGAAACAGTGCAAACTAAACCAAAATTCATCATTCGTAATGTAGATGAAGATGACATAGTTGATATTGATAATGTAATGTTTGAGGTAGAAGTAGACATGTTAAACTTTCAAGGTACCAAAATATTTGCTACTATAATGAACCGAATGATATTCATGCAGTTAGTGAACAAGATGTAGATGATAATTGTTTAAGTAATGATTCATTTGGGACATCTGGATCACAAGAGGATGATTGTATTGGCAAGCTTAGGAAAAGGGCAATAAGAAGACTGAGAAAAGAACAAGAAAGAGCTGCTGAAAAGTGGATGCTTTATGTGGGTCAAACCTTTGGGGATAATTCTAAAGTCAAGGCATTGATATAGAAACATGCAATAGAAACTTGGAGGGAAATAGACTTCTACAAGAATGACCAAGAAAGGGTAAGGGTTGTATGCAAAGATCCAGTAGCATCCTTTGATAGCCCAACAGGCCCAGCCCATAATGTTGAATGTAATAAAGAATGATCACCAAGGAAGACAAAGGATAGTGGTAAGAAAACAAAAGAGAATCCCAATAAATGTCCATAGGTTCTTTATGTCTCAAAAATACAAGGTGAACCCACATGGATGGTCAAAGCATATAACTCCCATCACATATGCATTGAAAACAGATATGTTAGGGCCTTTACCTCTGATTGGCTGTCTAGGGATATTATAAATCAACTTGAATCAAACCCTTCAATACCTCTAAAGGCCATTCAAGATCAAATGGTAGAAGAAGTATTTGATGGGAGTTTAAAAATGAAGGCTTTCAGGGCAAAAGCACAAGCTTCAAAACAGGTCATGGGTGATTACCAAAATCAGTACAAATTATTAAGGGATTATGCACTTGAGTTGATGAGAACAAATCCTAACACAACTGTCAAGATAGATGTTGAGCCAAAGCCTAATTCAGCTTCTGATACTAGGGTATTTAGGAGGATATATGTCTGTTTAGGACCACTGGAGGATGGGTTTAAAGCCTGTAAAAGGGAGATAATTGGTCTAGATGAAGCTTTCATGAAGAGCCATTTCCAGGACAGTTACTTACTGCTGTGGGGATGGATGCTAATGATGGATTGTATCCACTTGCATTGTTGAAGCTGAGACAAAAGCATCATGGAGTTGGTTTATGGACACCCTTATGGATGATTTAGGAGATTTAGTGACCACAAATCTAACATTTATCTCTGACATACAAAAAGGCTTAATCCCAGCCATAGAAGATCTATTCCCTAGAGCTGAACATAGATATTGTGTGAGACATATAAATCAAAACATGCAACTACAATGGAGGGGCAAAGCTTTCAAGGATATGTTATGGTCCATAGCTTCTGCTACCATAGTGCAAGAGTATGAAGATAAGATGGTGGAACTACAATTGATGAATGTCACCACTGGTTAAGCCAAATACCAGTTGTGCACTGGACAAGAAGCCACTTTACATGTATCCTTTAAAGTTTAGTTTAATTGGAATTGGTTTTGTGCAATTTGTGGTTTTAAACATCCTATGTGTTTTGTTACAGGTAAAGCAAAGACAGATGTGCTTTTGAACAACCTGTGTGAATGTCTAAATGGAAGATTGGTTGATGGTATGATTATACATGCATATGACAATCTGTATTTACAATTATATTTTCTAATCTCTAGATAAATATACATGCCAAAATAGTCAACTTTTAGTCAATGTTGACTTTGTTAACTTTTATTGACTATTGCTGACTCTTATTGACTTGTCTTTGAATTGAATTGTCAAAACAGTTGAGATTGTGCAGTTTGACTTTATTTGGTCAACCTGCACAAAATGGTCGTATATGTTTTAGGCTGCAAGTCCTTGTAATGGTCACATACAGTTTCATGTAAACTGACTTTGCATGACTTGTGCAGTTTACTTTTAAACTGCAATTTCGTATAACTTATGCATGACTTCTGTAACCTGGTTTGTAACCTGATTGTGCAGTTTGTCTTTTAAAGTTAAATCGCAGTTTTATATAACTTTTCAACTGGCATGACTTTGTAATGGTCACATATAGTTTACAACTCATGTCCCTTATTAACACATGTTATACCAACTCATTGTCAAACTGAGCATGTCAAACTGCCATACACTTCTCACAAACTGTTGACTTCATTAGAATTCTAAAAAGAGAATTGCCAATACATACAAACCAGATAACAAGAATTTCTAAAATAACATTAGTAGCATTAGTACCACATCCTACAATACAGGGCACATTAACTTGCAAAGACAAATACAACAATTAAGATAAACACATTCCAACTGATTATCAAGCATGCATCCCTCTTTCGAAAACCCTAGAAGGCTTGATTTCTATTTCTGTGACTTGCAACTTGTACATCTTGACTTGATCTTTTAGATCCCTAACTTCGAATTCAAGTACATTCTTGGAATTTAGCAGGCCTGTGATGACTTGGCTAGCACGATTACACAATGGAGGATCATACTGTACGAAAAATTTGCACCTAGACCTCTGAATGCAAATGTAAAAAATTAGGGCTTGAATAAAATTGTTAAAATTAGGGCTACAAATTCATACCAACTGAGGGCATGTGTAAAACTGTCGTCCAAGATTACTTTGAGTCCACTAAGTTTTCATTATTGCTTGCTTTCCACATTTGCACAGAATAATTTTTTATGAAGGCCTTAATGTTGAAGATGATGAACCAGGTGCGAAAATAAAGGGGTCTAGGGTTTATAAGGGTTTTTCAAATAAAACTGGAAAAGGACGAAAATACCCTCACATTTTCTGCACGTGAGGGTCTTGGTCGTTTGTTAATGATGGTTCTAATGCTTAAAGCTTAAGATTGTTACAAATTAGAATTTTAATACCTGTGCAACAAAAAATTATTAGTACCCAACATTAAGTTTTACAGAAACCACAAGGACCAATGATGTAATTTTTTCTATATTAAATAAATTATTATAAAATTAAAGAGACGATGTTAAATAAAGTATTCTAATAATTAAAGAGATGTTTATTTTTCTTTTTAAATAAACATGTCACTACACAGGTTAACATATTTGAGCTTAATATTACTATAAAATACCTAAGCATACATGAAAACCGCCACTATGTATCTAAAATTTAGATCTTTGACCAAATAAACCAACTGTCTTTAACTACCATGGAAATCGATTTCATAAAACGCTAGTAAAGCTTCAACAACTTCTCATCAACTTGATTTCAACATCTGGTGAGCTTAAATCAGCAGGATTTTTGTTGATCAAGCATAGTATATTAGCCTCGAAATTGTATTCTTCATGGATGTCACCAAAATGGTGAGCCAAGAGCTTCACGGCCTCCTTTTCAAGATCTTCTATGTCTATACCTTTTTTTTCTCGAGGGACCAACAATATATATTTAGGGTAGGTTTATTGTAAAAAGGGTGTGTTTTGTTAGAAGTGTAACAAGGAATCTACACCATTTGATCTATAATCTAATGGTTGAGATTATAATGGAAAAATTGTAAATAGTGTTTACCATTAAATTAATTAATTTTTTAGATTAAGGGTATAAAAGTAAATTTAACATTTTTAAATTTATAAACTCACATGCAAGTTCCCCCTCCCCCTCCCCCTCTTTTTTAAACGTCAATAACTTTTTATCCGTTACTCTTTTTTTTTTTAAACAAATAACACCATAATAACGAGTGTTTTTTTATCTTTAATATGAGTACCATATTGTTATACTTATGTAGAGAAAAAAATTACGTTTCAATTGGATGTTTTAGTCCATGGTGTTTTATCTATGTTCATACAATGGTGTTTTAATTGTATTGTGATTAAGGCGTTGTATTTTACAGTAAGACACCATGAACGTAAATAAGACACCATAACATTGCAAAATAATGAATTATGATTTAAGTCATGGTGTTTTAACATCTAGAGTATGTAACATTGTATTGTGATTACAGTCATGGTGTTTTAACATCTGGAATAGCAATAAAATCATTCTAAATGTTAAAACACCACGACTTTATTATGATTCAATTCATTGTGTTTTTGGAATTTGTATGGTGTTTTATACCTCCAAAAATAACAAAAATCATTACAGATGTTAGAACACCATGGTTGTATTACGATTCAAGTTGTGGTGTTTTTTGGAATTCGTACGATGTTTTATACGAACTGCTAATGAATTCCTAAAATAACTGATGAATTCCAAAATAACTGATGAAATGAATTCCTAAATAACTGATAAATTCGGTTATAAGATTATATCTTTAATTAGGATTATGGGTTAAATTACCATCTTACCCTTAAACTAATAAAATAGATAGGGATATGTGTTATCAGCAGAGTCTTTCTTATCATTCTTACACTTTTAGTCTTGTTTACAGGATCATATATATATATATATATATATATATATATATATATATATAGATAGATAGATCATGAGAAAACTAGTTTAAATGAGAAAACCAAAAAATTAACTAAAAAAGCCTAAAAACATATCAAAAAAAATTTTGAACTTTTTTTAATAAAAACTGCTATATATAATATATAAAAAACTTTTTCAAGTAAAAAAGTTGTACTACACATGTGCATTAATATGAAAAAGCCTAAACCACATAACCCACCCCACACCAACACCCCCAAAAACCTAACCCCCCCATCCAAAAAACAAAACCTAAATCCACCCTCCCACCAAAAGCCTAACCCCCCCCCCCCCCAAAAAAAAAAAAAAAAACCTAACCCCACACCCCCACTCCCCAAAAAAACCTAAAACTGAACCCTAAACGTAAACCTTCCGAAAAACCTAAACCCCCCACCCGCACCCCTCAAAAAACCTAACCCCCCCCCCCCCCAACAAAAAAAAACCTAAACCCCCTCCCCCAACACCCAAAAACCTAATCCTAATCCTAAACCGTCAAAAAACATAATCCTAAAAACTAAATTAAACTTAAAAGCTAAATATAAGCATATAATGCATATGTGCAGTACAAAATTTTTTTTTTTTTGAAGAAAAAAATTTGTACATAAAAATTGCCGTTTTTTATAAAAAAAATTAAAAAATTGGTATGTTTTTTAAGTTTTTTTAGTTAGTTTTTTAGTTTTCAGATTTATATGTAGTTTTCTCCTAATTCTCTTCTATATATATATAGGAGGGTTTAAATGATAACGCTAAATATCGCGATAATCGTGATAACGAATGAAAAGACCACTAGAACTTGATCAAAAACAAGTGAAATTCAATTTTTTTTACACTTGTCATTATTATTCGAATACAATTCTAGAAATTTAATTTACACATTTAAATTTACGTGAATTCGAAAATAAAGAAATTTACACATGTGTAAGTTTGCCATTTCCACATGTGTAAGTTTGTTATATTTATACATGTGTAAAAAATCTAATAAGAGTGATTTTGAGATGAGAAATGATTTGATTTTGAATTTCTTTTTTTTATGTTGTATTTTAATTAAAATGATGATTATATTAAAAAAATGGTTTTGATTGGTTTTCTCATTCGTTCTCACGGTTCTCGTAATATTTAGCGTTCTCAAGATGACCCTCCTATATATATATATATATATATCCACCCGCCTATATATATATATATATATATCCACCCGCCAAAAAAAACTCAAAGATATTGTTCATTAATTATCCGGGATATATAATGATCCAGCAAGTGTACGCTCCCACATCAATATCACCAACTCAGCATTCAAGAATAATGAACGATATCTCGGATAATGATCGATATCTTTGAGTTGATGTTGATGACTAGGAGTTGACCAAATTAAAAGGTCAAAGTACAAATCCACTATCTCGGATAATGAACGATATCTTTGAGTTTTTTTGGCAGTGGGGTTCTTTTCTACGACAGTTGTATTTTGCCCATTGCTCAAAGTCATTTCCTACATTACAATCAGATTCAATCACGAATCAAAAAAATAGGCTCAAATTTAAAGAGAATATATATGCCTGTTGTAGTTAATTTCCTTAAAACTTCCATTATAAAATTTCAATTTTAGATGTTGCATTAAATACCGAAAAACCTAAAAACTTACACCCAAGTCAAATAACATAAAAAGAACAAACTTTTAATATTATGGAATCACTTATCATAGTCTTTGAATTAAAAAATTCGGGATTTCCGTAATCTGTGAAGAATGACCATTTAACTACCAAATTGAAAAATGCTATGAATCTGGTAAAAAAAAATCATACACACCGGATAGAAAAGTTGATTAGCTGACTTGCTTCTTCTTTGTTGCAATCAATCTTTATTGAAAGCAATTGTAGATTAATAGTCCACTCAGACAAGCTAATCGATCGATCTGTCACACAACAATTGCTACGAACCTAAAAAATATCAAACAACTTTACAGACGAAAACACAATATCAATACTAGATGATAATCATTTATGCCAGATCAACTTGTCAAAACAAAACGAGTTACATATGGTTATAGTATTAAATTAAAGATCTTTAAAACAAATCACGTAGTAGTTAAAGAAATCTTAGCAAAGTCAGATTGATTCCAAACAAGTCGAGGAGCATTTGTGAATTGATAAAGATAATGAGTAATCACAAAAATTTGACGTTAACGATGAAAACAGACAAGCAAGGACACATACATGACACAACCAGACCCGTGTTGAAAATCCAAACGCGGCCACTGTACCTTGAACCCTAAAACACAAAAAGAAGAGCAAGTTAGAGATAGGATGATAAACGTACCTGAGAACTTTATTGTACACTACTGTTTTTTGTTAAGATTACTGCTACCTAGGATGATCAACGATAGATTTATAAAATATATCTACCTAAGGAATTTATTGCACGCCGTTGATTCTAGTGTAGATTGACAGATATCTAGGATGATCGACTGTGGATGTATAAAATATGCCCACCCAAGAGGTTTATTGTACGCCGTTGATTTAAGATGATCAACGGTAGATAAAATATGCATGAACATCGTGTAAAAGACTACTTTTAAAAAGGTTAAGAGGCAAACACGTCATGTAACAGACTATAAAGTGCATTCATCGATTGCAAAATCAAGAACCTGAATACATGCATCATGTTTTTTTTACAAATGTATGTAATGGACAATATACATGTATGACAAACGTTGTTAAAAACCCCATATATGCGGATTGTAAGTGTGAATTGTTACAGTAACAATACAAATTGTAATCCATCTTATACAAAGTTATATACATTTTTACATACTAAGCGAAGTTTTAAAAGTTATCCTACATAAAATCACAAACCTCGCACAACACATGTAGCTGGACTTCATTGTTGTTTTTTTATCTATAGAATTGAAAGATTTCCCAAAAGTATTCACTGTTGTATCTATAGAAGATAAAGATTTACTAAAAGTATGTTTGAAAAATAAAGAAACAAATTAACTTCATTAACATAAAATGAATGAGCAAATTTGAATCACTGACGGACCATTGGAGTATGTCGTGCCACCAACGGAACAACCTAATCATATCCATCTCCACTAGGCTATAATACATATACCCTAATTCAGGAGGAAACTCAATAAATCTATGAAAAACCCTTGGTGAGAATCGAACACAGGACTTAGGACCTAATGGTTCTTAAACCTTATCTCACCCCCCAAAATACTACTAGACTATAATGCCATTGGCCACACTTAAAAATATTATTTATATAATTTAGATCTTTTTGTTCACCAAATATATAATCACATATACCTGAGCATAAATAATCTAATGGGTTCAAAAGAGGCATCATGCTCTATGATGCATAGATGCCATAATAAAATTAAACTTTGACTTAAATTCGATTGTTTAAATCAATTGGAACCCTGAGGCTAGTGGAGTAGTGGGTGTGGAGATGCTTTATCATTTACTGATTAACTGTTATATAAATGGTCACGTCACTAGAGATCCATCATTTCATCCAAATGATGAGTCTGAGGTGTGTTTGATGAACCTCCTTTTTAATTTTAATTTTTTTATAGTTAATATTCAACATATAAAAGTAAAATTAAGTTAAATACTAAAATTAATTATATAGCTTACATTACATAAAAAAAATAAAACCTAAGCTTAAAAAAGAACTTAACTTTAAAAAAATACAAGATTGCTTAAAATTAAAAAATATATATATATACTAAATTTAAGAAAACTAGGAACTCCGTTTCTTAATGATTTTTCTTTCATTTTTTAAATGGTGGGGAGTATATTTACAAGAAGTTGAGATAGTTTGGATGAGTTGGTGTATAAAATGAGTATGAAATAATGTATATGTATTGACAAAATTTAATTTAGCTTAAAAAAACTAGCCGTTGTAACGGCTCTTTTGAACAAAAGGGGCTCATCACAATCGTTAGTGAGGCGATTGAGAAGACACAACAAGCCAGAGGGTGGTGTAGCTGGTCTGCGACGGGCCAAGCCGACCCAGGGCAGCTTATACCCACCAGCCAAAGGCAAAAGATTATCACAAATAATCAAAATACGCAAGTAGAAAGGAATAAAGGAAGGATCCATGGTCAAATTGCTAGAAAAGTGTATCATGAAACACCACTAGAGATGAGCCTCAGTTACCACCCCACAAACTTCTAGAGTTTTAGAGTAGCTTACATCACATTCCTTGTTGTTACAACTAGTTTTAGATAATATAAAAAAGATAATTATAATTTTAAAAGCTAATAATAGATTGTTTGTCCAATACAAGACATCACATAACTTTTGAATTAGTGTGTTGCACATAAAATTTGTAATAAATTATTTACTATACTTTTGGATTTATCTTTTTAATTACTTTTAGATCATGTTTTTAATTTAAGTTATCATGAATGACTAAAATATGATTAAAAAAATTGATGATACTTTTGATTTTTTTTTAAAGTTCATTAATACTACTCCATTTTCAACTTAAAAGGACTTTAGGATGTGTACGATTAATGTAAAATGATAGTAAAATTTTGCATACCGTGATTACGTAAACTTTTAATGACAAAACAAACAAGTTGAACACGTATGCCTCAATATTTGGTAAGTCAGAGATAAATAAAATATCCTTGAACTTCCCATAAAAGACTTAACATTAAAAATTTTGATGAGGCGTAGAAACATTCGGAGCGATCTGTAACAAACAATAAAGTCCATTCACCGATTGCAAAATGATTAATGTCTAATTTCATATATTCTAGCTCATCCTATTATAGTCTAGTGGTATTTTAGAAGTGAGATAAAACTAGGAACTATTAGGTTTTGAGTTCGATTCCTACAAAAGAGTTTGTTGGTGGCACGATAATACTCTAGTGGTCAGTCAGTGATCCAAATCTGCCGTTCAAAAAAATCATATATCCTATATGTGATAGATACAATGGAGTTTTTTTTCCAAACTAGTGTAATAGACAATGCAACTAATGTTGTCACACCCCGATTTCCGGTGTGCCCGGTCAATGGTTTTATGCGTTACGATTGATAACGATTCACAATATGCAGCAGAAAATAGGATGATAAAAAATATTATAAAAATTTGAAATTTATTAAATAAAATTTATAAGTTTTTTAGTACAAGTCCAAATCGGAAATAAAAGTGAGCTTATAACATCATAATCCTTAAGCAGTGGAGTCGCAAATTACAAAACTCTTTTTTTACCGAACCATTCCAACCTAATATCATGGTTCCTTACCTACAGTTCAATCTTTTGAAAATACGTCATTTTTCACTGGTAAATACAATTAACCAACTTGTTTTAAAAATCATTTTCATAAATCATTTTATATATATATATATATATATATATATATATATATATATAGGATTAGGATCATTTGTGAACAACTTCTTGAGAATGAACTAATCTTGACCCTTGATTATTTTTTTAGTTATAAAGGATATGATTGTAATTATACATTAAATTATTACTAATTCTATTTTAATTAATCCATAGTAGTTACACTTTCCTATTTTTGTGATTATTCAAAATATCTTTTAAATCTAAACAAGATCTATATCATAATCACCGGTCAAAACACACCAGGTTTTTTTTTCAATCGAGCAGTTCTTCATCATTCTGTATTTTTTCTTTGAACGTCATATAGTTCATCTTCGTGATCTTTCATGGTCGACTCAAGTAGTAACAACCAAACTAGCGACGGCCAATATAACAACCACGATAGTCCAATTAACATTCATGTATTCGTATTCGGTTTTATATTATCCCCATGTTATACACATATGTACAACTCATGTTTTTTTCTTTCTAAATCTTACAGACTTTTTGTAATGGTTGTTTATACATATTTGTACAACGAATTTGCTTACAATTCCATAGGTGCCCTTACTGTTTTAATGGTACACATCGATTCCCGTTCATTATCCACATAATTGCAGTTTGCGGTTTTTATTTGTGATTATGCAGTTTTGTTATAAACGTCCAGTTGTTGCAATTCAGTACACATGTGTATAGTCGCGTAGTATATGCATTATTACATATCAGGATGCAGTTTTGTAGTATATGTATTATTTAATACACATGTGTATACTGTTAAGATGATGCATGACGTTATATAAGTGGATGCAGCGTTGCTGTAAACCTCTAGTTGATACCATACAGTACACATGTGTATAATTTTAAGTTTCTGTATTATTACATGCGAGTATTCAACTTTGATGCAAACCTCTAGTTGATACCATACAGTACACATGTGTAACATGGTAAAGTTACTGTATTATTATAAATCAAGGTTGCGGTTTTACTGTAGAATTCCAGTTTATAATATACAGTACACATGTGTATTAAATAATATACGCGAATTTTGAGGAGCAAGTAACTGGCGAAATATATGGCAACTTTGGAGGAGCAAGTAACTGGCGAAATATATGGCAACTTTTCATGTTTCCAATTTTAAAAAACTAACCCATTATGTAATTACAGAATTACCCTTTTTAATTAAATTTAAAGAAAAAACAAATCTCAATAATTACAATCATGTCACTAATCAAAACTTTAGAATAATGAAAATCAATGGTCTAGATCAGTTCATACGGTTCACTCTTATAATGTTGTTCACTCTAGATCCTTACCCTATATATATATATATATATATATATATATATATATATATATATATATATATATTTATGATAACCCGTAGGTAATCATTTAGTATTTCTTAGGATAGATTTCTTGTCACTAGTTTTACATGTTTGTCAATACAGTTGGGTACTAGAAATCTATGTCGATATGTGATCATGGTACACACCATTTTTAATTGATGAGTCGGGACGTTCGGACACGGTACCATTAACCCTGAGTGTTTAATGTTATTCAAGCAAACGGATTAACTGGGTTCTTATATTTATGAAAGCAGTTGCCCACTTATATAATACCCGCTCCAAGTGGCGAATGCCATATCCCAAGCTTTTGAATAAAATAGGCTAAAAGTATTTACCTTTGCTAGCAATTAAACTATTAAATAAGTTCTTTGAAGCAAAACCGTAATTCTGTTGTATATCCTAAGCACGATTATCTGGATGGCTCTATAGTCCAAAATAAAACAGATTTATATATTCGTTAGAATGTTCACGAGTCGTTTAATAAGTTCTATGACTTGACTCGTTACTTATAATATTGTTCGGTTTCGCTACATTAAGCGTTGAACAGGTAGAATGTGGTTTATTTAACCAATCATTCTAATTTTGGAGTGATTTTGAAAGGTTTAAACTCAATTTGACTAGTTTATATATTTTATATATTAAACTAGCCATGTGCGCAAAATTGGAATCGGGTGGTTGAAGAGGTCTATGAGGAATCCATTATGTCAAAACACATTTCAAAATATTTTATGATCAGTCTTGAGGTCAATTTATATGCCTCTTAGGTTTAAAAACCATTTTTACGCCAAAAGGACGTTTTTGACATTTTTAAAAGTATATATAGTTGACTCGTCAAATAACCCATCAAACGATATGATCAAAAGGTATAACCTAAGAGGGTTATTCCCTATAATATTATAGTCACATAACATGCCTTGATTGGGTTCTAAGGTAGACAAACAGGTCAGAATCGAAAGTCAAAGTCAAAGTGAAACTGCTTGACTTTCGATATAAAAATGAGTGTTAAACTGAAATTGACGAGTTGGGCATGTCTAAATAAGTTTTATAAGTTTATACAAACTGTTATAATGTCAGAAACATATAGCTTAGATATTTAGAAATCCGTTTATCACAAAATACATATTTTTGAATTTTGACTTTTTATGTATATCATGCCTGAATCTTCATTTCGCCTGATTGTCGGAGGGTATGATCACAGGGAAATCATACCTTCATTGTTACGCTTACGTAGGTAAGTTCGGTTCAAACTTTGACTTGACCATAGTTATCGGAACTGGAAGTTAAACTAAAAGTCAAACCGTTTGACTTTTAGTTGATTACTAGCTAAATAATTGAAATTGAGCAAAGGAAAAAGACTTGCTAGACTTGATAACTACTGAGAACACCAGAGAGGTTATGGGCGCATTTATTGTAAATATTCGATGGGCGCATTTACTCTTACTAGATAAATAAAGGGTTTCTCCTTAGTTGTATATAAATGGAGATACTAAAGAGGATTTATGTTACACAATCTCTACAATAACGCCATCATAATTTGACTCTCTCCCCCTCTCTCTCTCAAAACAGTGTTCTTCGAAAACACCTAAAGTCATCCGAATTGTACACCCTAACGGGAACTTGACCAAGATAATAAAGATGTTGTCTACTTCCCTATTTGAATACGATTACTGGTTTATCACATACACATGATTAAAACTACATGATTAGTTTTATAATTTACACATATTCTTATAATATAATAAACATAGCATGAATTTATGTACTTACAAAAGTTGATATCATTAAATATCACGTCAAATTTCCATTAGGCACATTGGTAGGCATAAGTTTAGGCATATATATCATTACCTAATATTTAAACTTAGGTGCTTCTATGGTTTCCAAAAGATATAACCTACAATTGATAAGAAATAACCTTCTGCATGGTCAATCACAGGTCATATAATTTTTTTCAAGATATATCGCCTCATGGTTAGTCTTCATCTCTAAGTAATGTGTTTATAACATTCAACAATATATCTTGATGGTTTTTCTCTTGTATTTTTGCAGAAAAGTGAAAAGCTTGATTCCATTTAATTTGCGGACTATTAGATATAAAGAAACTGAGGCTCACAATCATCACTCGGAAATGATTGTCTAGTAGAGTTTGCTTCCATAGTCGACCTTTGTCCAAATCTGGACGTATGCGAAGTCTAGTTAATTTCTTAATGACTTGTTATAACGGCATATAACTAGTGGCAACAATTGTTAATAGGAAAATGTAATACCTTTTTGTAGTAACTTACTAACTTTGTTGTGCATTGATTAAAAGGATTCCACATTTTGGGTTATTACAATCTAATCAGCGATCTTGTCATCTTGAACATGACGCATACATGATAGACAACGCTGATGCACTTATCTGTAATTGATCCTCATCGGCAAGTTCAGAATGATCTCAAACTAGTTATCCTGATCTTGAACACCTTTACACGTTGCAGCCGAGCCGTCGATCAATTACACGTTCCATGAAGTCCACATTTTTAATGTTGGGCATGTAGAATTGTATATCCCTTTTTGAAGTCAGGCTTATAGCAATGCAATTTATTTATATGGTATTCTTCTCTAATGTTTTCATATATTTAGCTTTCAGGGAACAATTTGATGATGTTCATTGTATATTAACATAATATATTTGCCTGTTTTTAGTCTTTCGTCTCATGTTTGTATAATTTAAATACTTTGTTAATTTATGAAATTTAGTTTTTTTTTATGAATAATTGGATATTATAAATCTGCAAATTTGATTATTTGGGGTTTTAGATACATATTGAGGACTGAATAAAGTTGGCAATTTTTCTGGCTTATATATGAATTATATTTATGTGTTAAATAAACACACTGGGATTATTGTTAATGAGACTATTTTTTTGTCATCGAATAAACATATTTAGAGACTGATATGTGGAGACTAACAGGGCTAGTTATGCATATTTGATCATTTGGGGGGCTCTAAATTCATTTAGACTATAATTATAGGTGGTCAAAACGAGCATAGCTTGCACATTATCGTAGTGTTGTACGTTGTTATAATGGTTTTACGCCAATGCCATGTGGGATTAAAACACCGCCCCAAGGGGGCGTGATGGGCAACCAGCGTGAAGGAAGAAATAGAGTGTTTGGACAGTCATGCTTTATCATTTCTCTTTGTTATTTTTTAGTTAAATTTTTATGTGAAACCATTATACACAAAATGAGAAAAAAATGAATAAGAACTCATATTTATGTGACAATCACTTTTTAATGTGACCATGAAAAAAAATAAATCCAGCCTTACTAGACTTCCTTGTAGCCACTAACAAACAGAAAGTGTTTCTAACACCTGATACCCAATTTTCTTTTTTTTTCAATTTTATATTTTATCAATATTTATACTCATGTTACATATATTTATAGCACACTCATTCCTCAAATAAAACTATTTATCTATTCAAATAAACAATTTGAAAAAGTTACTCAAACAATAGCTTCAAACGGTTTAACGTAACTATTATATACTATACTAGTTTAAATTCTCCTATGTTACACAAGTTGTATAAAGAAAATACTTTTTATAATTATAATTACATTTCATGATCTTGAAGGACGACGGCCATGAGCCATTCAACATCACATGTCCACATAAGAGATGCGCCCGTCGAGTTAGTTTTTGACGAAAACGTCCTTACGAAGCTGCGTGATAAAGGCATATATTTCTGCGGTATGATCTTGTGAAAGATCTACCCCACCTTAAGAAGTCAAGACTCGGAAGAGTTTATTATGTTTTTATTATTTTTTATATATAACAAACGACATATATTAACTTCTTAAGTAAAACAAAACAATAATATAGTTACATAAAACAAATAATATAGTTACGTCGAATTATTATTTTTTAAATCAAGAAATAACTTTTTTAGTTACAGTTTTTTTTTTTTTTTGAACGGAAAATTTATGTTATTCCTGTTTTTTTACGGCAAATTTATTATATTCTTGTCGTCTGTGGGACTTTAACCCAATACCTCCCCTCCCAAGGTGTTTAAAGATTTTTTAGTTACAGTTAATGATAATTTTAATTTACCTTAAATACTATCTACAAAATATTTATTTACTATATTAACAAAATTCACTCGCAATTTTTAGAAAATAATAAATGTAGCCAAAATTAAGGGAATTTAAAATTTGAATGTTAACAATTTTTTTTAATGTTAACAAACATTGCCCACAATTATTAGACGTTAACAAATATGTAATTGGATTTAAGATTTAAAAGAAGAAAGATTGAAAGGAAATGAATTTGTAATTTAGGAAACTTGAATTTGATTGAGAGAATAGATGATACGGGATTGAATAGCAGTGCAGAGCAAAATCTTTAACACCCTTGCTTTTTTTCCGCTCGAAGTCACTTAATGCCTCACAATATACTGTCATGTGACAATTAGATGTTTAAAAGAAAGACATGTGACCTAAGATGGTTTTGATTTATTATAATTTATAGATTAAAAAGAAAGATCTACAGTAGTAGACTCTCATTGATCCACGTTACTAGTTCTTTCGTTCCATTGATCCCCTAATTACCCCATCGCTTTCCCAACACCTCCACTTCCTAGTTTGGTTCAAGATCTCGGTAGAGAATACCTCCACCGGTTATCTCACAACACCTCCTTAACCACCACTATATCTTTCTGTGTAACCTCCCTAACCATCCGCGTCTGCTTCACCATTCCAAATTGAGGGAATCCCTAAATCGGTCCCATCAAAATCAGACCTGACCACACTATTGCCAACGTTCTCCTTCACCAAAATTAGAACAAACCAAATAGAAGATCATAAACATATAGTCTGACCCTCTGCGTTTAATCGGTTTAACCTTTTGACTTGTTTTCTTAGATTTGCATAAGAAATATTTATAACTTTCACCTTAAATTATGCAATATTTACAAGTAGATTAACTTAATAGCATTTAAATGCGAATCAGGGTCTCGATTGCATTTTAGAATTGGATCATATTGAGGCCACTCTGTTATGGTAGATAATAGAGGGTCCATTTTATAATTGTTGTACTGTGAAGGGTCTACTGTGTAACACTTGGTTATCAAGATTGAGTAAACCTTCTCTCCTTTCCAACTCTAGATTCTAGAATCACTCTTAACACAATGTTTTCAGTTTTGATAGTAGGTTTCAAAAAATCGATTTGGGTTTCTAATGGTTATAGTTATAATTTGATTGTAGGTTTCAAAAACATCGATTTGGGTTTTGAATAGTGATATAATTTGTTATAGTTGCGGTGGGTGGAGACAGAAGTCATGAGGGGAGCTGTTTCCTGGTGGGATGATAGCTGGATTGTAGTGTTCGCAACCTGTATCGAGAGAAAATGATTGTAGTGTTTGGTTACAAAATATATGAGCAGGACTCTAAAAAACTCGGTACTACAATACATTAGTATCATTCAAAAACAAGAACGGTTCGCACATTGAATAAGTATATTCTGCACCCTTAAAAATGTTGACCTCTCCTTTAAGCAGCACCGATTGATGAACTCAAAACCTGAATCTACAAAAAGATAGAAAATTGGGCAGAATTAAGTAAAATTTTCACATTTAAGTGTCGTTATTAACCTTGATTGCCAAATTAAATACCTTATTTACAAGAACGTTTACTTGTTCTCGGTACATCTCCTTCAAGTCCACAATATCAGCACGAAGTTCTTCAAGCTACAAAAAAAACATAATTTAGCAATGTGGATTTATATGGGCTTTGTTTTATCTCAAACGGGTCAAATCAAAATAATTAGCTAAAAGAGAACCGAGTTACAAGCTGCCCCAAGTATGTTGTAACATTATTATTTTTATATTTTATAATCATAGTTAACACATTAACGCCTTATATATTTGTGAAAAGAATTTAAGAAAGGGCTAAAAGAAAGTGTTGGCGGGTCAAACTGTTTTTACATGACTCGTACTTTCAACGCAACCAAACCCGCACATATGTACCTCCTCATCACGTTCGCCCATGAGCTCAAGTGCAGCAGAGTGCCTGCGTCGTAACGCTTCCATCTCCGCCTTCATGGCTGGCAGCTGAGACACTTCTGACCGTAACTTTTCACACTGCACAAAAATACAGTGAAGGTCAAAATGTACAGAACACGTGTTTGTTTAGGAGAGTAGAATGTGAAAGAAGATGAAAATTAGATCAAGAAATGTACCTCTGCAGTCATTTTAACCAACTCCTCCGCAAGAGAGTCCCGAATGGACTCCATGGATGCCTAAAATTAAATGATGAATATTATTAAAGGTGGGAAAATGCATTATTAATTGTGGGAAAATGAACGGTCAGAGGATTAACGGGACATGCATTTTAAACAACATTAAACAAAAATGAATGTTATGGGGATAAGGAGGTCGTGTAGAAGGACATTTGCCTTACTTGTCGTGGTAAACATGTTTTTTTTAAATTCAAAAATGTGTAATTATTCTATATCTTAAAATACATGGTCGGTGGACCATGCATTTTTCTAATTCACCCCACCTTTAGATATTTTACACATTCAACCCTCATCTTTTGGTAAGTGACACCTTAACTTCTAACTTTTGATAATTAACAACCTTGACCCCTTATTCTTTTCTACTTAATAACTTCACACCTCATTTTCTCTAACATTTTAATTCTTTTGCTTAAATTACTTTTACGACTTCACACCGCAACGTGCGAGACATCTTCTTTATACATGCCTGACCATGTTAATGCCACGAACGTAACGTGTGTGACAAAGTAAAAAACGAGTCGCGTCACGCGCGGGCATCACACGTTAATGTCATCGTCGTAACGCATGTAATGAAGTTGAAACACGACAATGGCGCCGCAACGCGCGGCATGGGTCAAAAATCTAGTTAAGTTCATAAAAGATGTGAAATTACCAATCTAGACATATAAGATGCAAGTTCACCCTCCTTTTGTCTAAGGGCAGCTTCAAAGGCATTTGGTGTTTTGCTTTTTAAATAATATGAGGTCTCTCCGGTATTTCTCCTTTCCGAGAGGGTATCAGATGAGTCCAAAGATGCTTGCAGATAAAAGCTTTCCTCCATGTTGCTCAAACTGCTAGCACTAGAGAGTCTGCGAGTCAAACCTGCATATAAAAAGTCAAAAAGTTAGAGAATTGAAATTAAAAGAATTTATAATTCATTTTACACTCATAGTTACTGTACCATTCTCAGTTGTGGATTTTGTTCTGGCTATCTTATTTTGCTCGAGAAGAGCCTTTTCTAGTTCCAAGCGTGCGGCTTTTTCACGTTCTATATCCTGTAATCATCATTATCATAAACATCATCATAATCATACTGTTTCTAAAACTACAAGTTTAGCATTTTAAATTATTTATAATGGTACCTGCTGAAGAAGTTCACGGTGTGTCAATGCTTCATGAAGCTCTTGCTTATGTTTCTGTTTGAGTTGACTTATTTCTTGTTGAAGCTGACTCACGTGACCTTCGTGGGTATCAGCCTCCTCTTTTAGTGCCAGGTAATCCTGCCTACTTTCTGCTGCTCTTTGTCTTTCTTTTTCGAGGGATTTAGTTAGTTGTGTTTGCTCAGTTCTCAAACATGATATCTGAAACAAGATATTAAATTATTATTGTAAAAATGTAGCCTAGAGATGCCCAAATTCCAATTTTGACCCATTTACTAAACATAGAATTTCTTCTCATTTGAACCCTCCACTATATACATATATAGGATTCATTTCCTATGAGAACACCTAGTTGTGAGAACCATGAGAACTCCTACTTCCCGTGTGAGTTTTTTAACCAAATTTTGCGTAATCGTAGATTAACATCTAACTAAGACATCTGTGAAAAAAATTGATGAGCCGGCATTTATTCGACATGCAAGTTTGATTTACACTGGTGTAAATGGCTGCTGACATCATCAGCTTCAGAACGTTACGACGGTGTAAATTTGTTTTACACCGACGTAAGAAGTCGTATACAATATTTTTTTTTGGAAAAGTTACATAAAAAACATTTTCATCAAAAAATAATTTTCAAAAAACCTTAGGATTAACAGGTTCTCACAACTCAAGCCAGTTCTCAGTTTAACCCTTCCCTATATATTATATATACACGCATAGATACAAAGTGTCTTGGCTCAATGGTCAAGCCACCTCAGTCGCCCCATACAATAAGTACCCATTTTGACCCAACCCACCGGAGTCCGGACCCTCTCGGTTTGACACCTCTATTGTAATTTTGATTATCTAACCAACCAATAAAACCTGAGCTTCAAGGACATTAATGCGAGATAATGTTTGGGATAATCGTTCGTTGACAGAACGCTCTCTTTCCTCTGCTCCTGCAGCTTTGGCCTCTGCTTCCTGTGAACTTTAAATATCAGCAAAGCTAACAACAAAAGGAAGAATAATAACTTCAACAATATATGTAGGAGTAAGACCTGAAGACGTGAGTTTAATGATCTCTCCACAGCACTCCAAGCTTCTGCCTTTCTAGCACTTGTTTCCTAAAAGAAAGAAAAAAAGGTTTAATAAAACCATGTATGAAAGGTGAAGCTATCATTTAAATAAAAGAAGAGTAAAATGCCATTTTCGTCCCTGAGGTTTGGTCAATTTTGCAACTTTCATCCAAAGGTTTGTTTTTCCGCATCTAGATCCAAAAGGTTTGAAATCTTCTATCTTCATCCGGCTCGTTAACTCCATCCATTTATCTCCGTTAAGTCAGGGTATTTTCATCTTTTTTGTTAACTTAAAGGGCAATTCGGTCATTTTTCACTTTACATACAAGCATTTAGTATTATGAAAAATACCGAATTGCCCTTTAAGTTAACAAAAAAAACGGAAATGCCCCTGACTTCACGGAGAAAATGGATGGAGTTAACGAGCCGGATGAAAATGGCAAGATTTCAAACATTTTGGATCCAGATGCGGAAAAACAAACCTTTGGACGAAAGTCGCAAAATTGATCAAACCTCAGGGACGAAAATGGCATTTTACTCATAAAAGTATAATAAAAACCTGAATAGCCTCAATCTGCCTCAGAAGAGGCCTAGTAGATTCCGGAACCTGTGTAACCAACTCTTCACATCGACGCTCACTTGCCTGGAGACCAACGTTACAGAGTGATAAATTAATAAATAAATAACTAAATAAACAGAGGGAAATGTTGATTTAATTTAAATATTTATTATTAGGACAGACTTGGTATCTTTTTTGAAGGTCCTCGATGTCTCTCCTTAGCATATCTTCTCTAAAAACCGCCTGCAACAACAAACAAAAACTATTTAGGCAAATGCACCGACCCAAAAAAAAAGAAAAGCAGAACCGGGTATTTGAAATGCAAACCTGTTGCTCCTTTCTGCTGAGAGTTTGCCTTAATTCTTCTAGGGTTTGAACTAACAAAGCTTCACGCTCTTCAGATTCCTTTATGCGGCTTTCTAGTTCAACTCTAGCTTCATCATTTGCGCGTGATTCTGCTAATGCTTCGGCTTCTTTGGCTGCACTTAAAGCATTCGTGTAGTATTCTTTTTGAGTCGCCAGCTCAGCTTGGTTTTTCTCTATTGTTTCTTGGAGCAGCTTCTCTGTAGCAGCTTTGTCCCTCTTTATACTCTCCACCTTGCTCTCTTCAACCTAGCAAGTTACACTCGAATTTTAGTATACAATTATAAATATCAACTGATTAAGAAACATAACTAACTAACTACCTGTAGCTTTGTTATCAGTCCTTTCTTCTCTTCTTCAAGCTCTCTGATCTAGCATTCACCGCAAGAAGAAAATTAATCATGCAAAGTGACAGGTATTGGCTTCTAAAAGTAGTTTATACAACTTTATACCTGTGCACGTAGTTTCCTGATCGTCGATTCTTGAGCAGCTTGTTTCTTTGAAAGCTCTTCGCCTAAATGAACAAAAAGAAACAAGATCAATATTATATATTCAAATATTACAATTAGCGGCAAAATACCAATATAAAATACTATTTTTAATTGTTTACCTTCTGCCATAACTTGAGTGATGATTTCATCTTTTTCCTTCAGAAGAGCAGCGGCATCGCTTTTTTTATTTTGCTCTCTGCGTAGCGTGTCTCTTTCCCTCGTGAGGGCATAAACCTGAATTTCATAGCTTTGAGTTCGTATTTCGCAACTAATAATATATAATGTCTTTCCTAAATAAAGATGTAAAATAAAACAGGATTTTGAATTTAAAAAATAGTTTACCTTTCTTTCAAGAGTTGAGACCCTTTGGTGATACTCTTCTCTTAGAGACTCGACCTCAGCATCGTTTGATTTTCTCTGTTTAATATAATAAAAAAGTTAATAAGCAACAATAAGAGAACAAACAGAAAAAAAATCAAATGAATTGTATTATAGAAAAAAATCAAATAAAATGTAACATACCCTTTGTTCCTCAAGCAAAGACTTCAGCTGCTCATTCTCATTCATTAGATTTGCAATTTCATCAGCTTTTGTCTGGAAACATGTTTCAGACAATTAAAGCATTCATAACTAACAATATATATCGTAACTATTCAACAAAATCATATGTAAACGTACCTGAGCTTGTTTAGCAGCTCCTAAAAGTGCAGTCTCCATCAACTTCATCTCCTTCTTCACCTTCTCCAGCTCAGCCATTAAATATGAATTTTCAGACAAATTTCTTCCGGAACTTGACACTGGTTCTTTACCGTCGGTTTCATGTTCACTAGCATCCTTTGTATTTGCATAACTTGAAACCACTTCAACAACCATTTCAGAAGCATCACCTGGTTCTTTAACGTCAGTTTCGCTGACTTCACCCGCCACATCAGCTGGCACAGCCACCGTCTCAATTGCAGAAACTTGCGGTACCGTTTCTTCTTCTTCTTGATCCTTTTGTTCATTCTCAGTCTTTTGCAAATCAAGAGATGGGGCCACCTCATTTAACTCGGGAGCAGTACCAGCAACTTGATCTTCAGTACTTGTTGACTCGTGTTCTGTTGACTTATGTTTGGGAGACTCAGACTGTAACTGGTCAGGACGATTTACACTTGGTTTTTCGGATATTCCAATATCTGGTTTTTGCGCAGTATCCGTTTCTAGGGCGATGGAAGTGATTTCATGTGCCAGCTCATCAACAATATTTGTTTCAGCCCTGCTCTCCGCTTCTTTTGTAACTATATTATGTAGCTCCTGTGCGAACTCCTCGACAATACTTGATTCGCCATGTTCACTGATAGCCTTAGCATTACCATCACCATGTTCACTGATAGTCTTAGCATTATCCTCAGTTTCGTGTTCTGCAGATGATAATGGATGACTTGAAGATTCATGTTTCTCTGACGACTCATACTCTTTCGACGACTCGGCATCTTCTTCTTCGTCTTTCTTACCGATAAAAGACATTAAATCTGTAGACCATAACCCTGAAGCTAAAAAAATAAACAAGCAGTTAATAAGTTAGCTCCAAAAGTTACTGGTATTCAACACTATACGATTTGAACCCATTATGTGGCAATTTCGCCTGTTTACATGAGAACGGGTCAATTTGGGTTACAATCTCATAGTCAAAGATCAAACAAGTTGGAAAGTGTGGAGTGCGCATTTGTTTGAGAATGCTATGATTTCAACCCGCAAGACAACGTGGACTGAAAATCAGCTGTGAATTTGGTCTTTAGTACCAAGACTAGTTCTCTGTATCATATATGTGCTTTGGCAGCGAGTTCGTTTAGCACTGCTGCTGTTGTTCAGCATTGAAATTGTTGTTTAATACTGAAGTTTGTTTTCAGCAGTGAATGTGTTCTTTCATACTGAAAATATTATATCAAAATACCTTGGTATATACACTATTTTATATGTATATTTAACATAAACCTAAAAATTCAGCTATTTTATAGCTATATTCAATGGCTATTTATATTTAAAAAATCTAAAAAATAACTGAAATCCCGCTATTTATGGCTACATACCCTATAGTCCGCTACGCTATTTGCTATAGTAACCATAGCAACAACTATTGACAACTATGACGAATTCATACAAAATACTCACTCGTTCTTGATTTCTAATTCTAATATTCGATTGAGTACCAGCAAAATATTCAATCTGAATGTGTTCCAGTATTCACGAATCACAAAACCAACTAATTTTAACAAGATTTGGATAAACAAGAAACGAATGAAGAATATACCTTCAGAAGTGGAAGAAGAACCATCAGGATTCTCTTCCAAACCGAGTGCATTATCGAAATTCTTTTCGATTGTTTTAACACCTGCACTGATCTTGTTAACAGCTTCTGTTAGATCAGGAAAGTTCCCTAATGAAACCTTCCCACTAAACCAATCCATCTGCTAATCTATAACTTATTCTCCGCAATTCTTGAATCAATTCAGAAATTCAGATCAAATGCATCAACAACCCTACAAGTTAGACAAATATTTGTAACATGAATAGTTGAATACCACACGGAAAATCAAAAATAAGAAAAAAAAAAAACATTACACGGATCTAGGGTTTTTTTACTAATTTAGGAACTTAGATTGTATAAGCTACGGATTTGGATACGTACTTGATTTAGAATCGTGAACATATCTCTGTGGTTGGCAATGAATCTGACTGATTTGATGTGTCAGATGAGATAAAGTTAACGGTGATTGTTTAGTAGAAATTAAGTGCGAAAAAAACGGTTGTCGGCGGCACCGGAAGCCGGAGAATTCGAGTTCCGGTACCGGAGGATTTTGGAGGATCGCACACTTATGCAACTAACTACGATATTAATATTTGACGAATAAATTGAACTTGAAATCAGAACAATAATTAAACGTTTGAATATTAAATTAGTCCAACAGTGAACGTATTGCGGTCGGTGTGGGAAAAAAAGAAAATAAAGGGTGGAATTGAGGAAGCAGAGTAAACAGCCAAAATGTTCGGTTTGGTAACTTTTGTTATTTTAATGTAAAACTTAAATGTTTTGAATCTAAGTATTTTTTTTCAGTGTTGTAATTATCATCTAAAATTAAAATTTAGTTAAATTATTCAGTTTTTTTTTGTCTTTTTTTCTTTTAATGTAAAATTGGTCTTTTAACAATTTATTATACGTTGTCTTTTATTAAAAGGCAGGAAAAAGACAAAAAAGTTGAATGTTAACTGAAAATCTAACCAGATTTTGTTTTTTTTTTTATGAAAATGACAACAAAATTGAAATCACTGGGACCCAGATTCAAAAATTTTGAGTTTTGGACTAAAGTGACAAAAATGACCAAAGTTCAGGGACCATTTTAGCAGTTTACTCAAGGAAGATTTACGCAATTGTTAAATTTGAAGATTTGAATAAACTGAAGGAAAAAATTACCTCGAAAAGTGAAAGCGTTTAACCATAAACCCCCAAAAAGATTACTTATAAATAGAATTGACGAGATATAAATATGAAGTTGAACCGGAAATGCAGCAAGGGTAAAAGAAAGGGGGAGTGCAAGAATGGAAGAAAAAGTAAAGAGAAACTCTCGTCCTCGTCAGCTAGCTAGTCATCATAAAAACATGAATTTCAACTCGTTATGGCAACTGTATTCAATATTAATATTTTTTCATTTATTTTCGTTAGCCATCGGAAAATTATATAAGAATGGAATGGCAGATGCTACACCAATAACTGTCTTCATGTAATTTCACCTATACTTAAACTATTAGTGAAATCTAGAAAGGATGAGATATAAGCAGGTCTTACCTCTATCCTGATATCCTGAGTGATAGAAAGATTGCTTCCGATAAGACCCATAACTCTAAAGACACGTTTATCCATGAAAAATCAAAGTAAAACACATAGCTACTCAAAAACTATGCACAAAAACATAGGGTATAAATACATGATATGCACAATTAACGCACCAAATAGACACATAGAGTAATCATAACATGCAAAGGTCGCCTATATAAATTGAAAAGAAAAGCTACTAAACTAAAGCCCATAACAACACCTAACCATCCACCTAAAAGTCATCGACTTAATCCTACGTTTCCTCAAACTCTTATCATCGACCATGTCCTCAGAATGATGCATTTCTAGTAAATCATGTCTGATTCACTCGTCCCAAGTAAGTTTAAGTCGGTGTCTACTCTTTCTCCCCTCCACGGTGAGAGCTTCCACAGTTTTAATGGTAGTAGTTGTCTGCCTCCTCCAGACATGCCCAAACTAGCTAAATTAAAAGGGAAATTTAATAAGGTTGCATTTAGACCTGCTATGTTATACGGAACGGATTGTTAGGCCATAAAAAACATGTGTGTATGTTAGAAGTAGCGGAGATGAGGATGTTGAGGTGGATGTGTGGTCATACTAGGGTAGACAAGATAAGAAATGAGGTTTTTAAGGAAAGGTTTGGGTTAAGCCAGAGGGTTTTCCCAGTTGTGGTTTCCTTTTAGGTGGATGGGTCGGGTTAACACGTTTTGTTCTTCGGGCAGAAGAGTGATCCGTTTGACAAGATGATCCGCCAAGGAGTTTTCCCAGTTGAGTGATTCTTTCTAGGTGGGTTAGCGGGTTACCACGTTTTGTTATTCGAGCGAAGGGGTGATCCATTTTCCGGGATAATCCTGGGTGTTCACGCCTTTGTTGTTCAAAAAAGTTATATCTATAATATATTATAGTACATTTGGAAAAGATGCCTATAAAATTTAAGTAATTACAACCTCTCATGCTTATGCTTATGGTATAATACCTAATGAAGTTGGTTATTGGCAAAATTGTCTTTTTGCACCATCATCAACATAACTCTTGGTTATAAAAAAGATAACTTAGAACACTTACATTTAATTCACTATATCTTATCGTATCTTTATTTTTTTTTAAATAATAAAAACATCATTACATCTCATCCACTATCTCCACCCCTTAAAGCTTAATAAAAACCCAGACACTCCCCTCAAAACCAAAAAGATACTACTTACTAATATATCGTCTCTCTCACACTCACACACACACATATATATAGTAGAGGGTTTAAATGAAAACGCTAAATATTGTGAGAACCGTGAGAACGAATGAAAAAATCGTAATAACTTGGTAAAAAACAATTAAAATTCAAAATTTTCTTTTACACTTATCATTATTACTCGAATACAATGTTAGCAATTAAATTTACACGTTTTAACTTACGTGAATTCTTAAAGAAAATTTACACATGTGTAAGTTTATTATTTTATACATGTGTAAAAATCTAATAAAAGCGGTTTTGAGAGGAAAAATGAATTATTTGATATTGTAAATTCTTTTTTTGATGTTGTATTTTAGTTACAATGAAGTTTGTATAGAAAATATGGTTTTGATTAGTTTTTCTTTCGTTCTCATGGTTCTCGCAATATTTAGTGTTCTTAAGATAACTCTCCCCTATATAATATAGGGGATAGTTTAAATGAAAACACTAAATATTGCGAGAACCGTGAGAACAAATTTAAAAACCACTAGAACTTGGTAAAAAAAACAATTCAAATTTAAAATTTATTTTTACACTTATCATTATTATTCGAATACAATATTAGAAATTAAATTTACGCGTTTAAATTTACGTAAATTCGTAAATAAAGAAAATTCACACATGAGTAAGTTTGTCATTTACACATGTGTAAATTTGTTATATTTACACAAGTTTAAAAAATCTAGTAAGAGTGATTTTGAGAGGAGAAATGAATTCTTTGATGTTGTAAATTCTTTTTTTGATGTTATATTTTAATTAAAATGAGGTTTCTATAAAAAAAAATTGGTTTTGATTGGTTTTTTCATCGTTCTCACGGTTATCGCAATATTTAGCGTTTTCAAGATGCCCTTATATATATATATATATATATATAGGGTGAGGTTATTGTAAAAAATGAGTGTTTTGTGAGAAGGATAAGAAAGAATCTAAACCATTAGATATTTAATCTGATGGTTGAGATCTTAGTGACAATTCTGTAAATAGTGTTATTAAAAATTATAACTGATTTGACTAATTAGGGTATATTTGGACTTTCATCCATTTTCAAATCAAACCCGTATCTCTCCCCTCCACGATCACAATCAATTCGCTCGAGAAATAAGGAGTTTATTCAGCAACTATTTTCAATCGGATTTTAAAGAAGCGGAGCAAAACCTAGGTATCTCAAGCGTGATTTCCGAACACAATGAAGAAGTTTAATCAAAGATCTGCTACCGATCGGAAGAAGGTTACAAAATCGCGCTTAATGTCGCTGTCGGATACATCAAAAACCCATAAAGGTTCGTATTTTGTTTTGAAATTGATTAATCGTCATTAATCACCCTGCCTTTGCATTGTTGTTACGGTGTCTTTAGTAGGTTTCTGGTGAATGGTGACTTTAATAGTTTCAGGGTGTCTATAATGAGTTACAGGGGTGTTATGGTGTCGTTAATGGTGACTTCAGTAGGTTTATGGTGCCTTCAAAGAGTTAGGGTGTTTTTTTGGTGTCTTCAATAGATTTATGGTGTTATTTCTGATATCTTTATTTGGTGTTTAATTCGTATGGTGTTGCACATGTGTGTTCTTTACAACATGTTTGGTCTTATCAATTAAGGATTTCAATAGGTTTCTGGTGCCTATACCTGCTATGGTGTTTTATGTGTTATGTAATATTTATGGTGTTATTTATGTTATATTTAATGTAAGGACAAAGGTCTTTGCATTGTTGCACATGTGTGTTCTGAATAAGTTGTATGCCTTCAATATAACTGTTGTGGTGTTTTTTATGAGTTAGGGTGTCTTCAATAGAGCTGTTGTGGTTTATGAAATCTTTAATGGTCACTTCAGTAGGTTTATAGTATTATTTCTGATATCTTTATTTGGTGTTTAATTTGTATGGTGTTGCCCATGTGTGTTCTTTATAATAGGTTTCTGGTGTCTTCAATATAACTGTTGTGGTGTTTTTATGTGTTCTTTAATATTAATGGTGTTATTTATGTTATATTTAATGTGAGGACAAAGGTCCTTGCATTGTTGCACATGTGTGTTCTTTATAAAATGTATGCCTTCAATATAACTGTTGTGGTGTTTTTTATGAGTTAGGGTGTCTTCAATAGAACTGTTGTGGTTATGGAGTCTTTGATATGTTTCAATAGGTTTCTGATATCTTCAAAGAGTTAGGGTGTTTTTTGTGTCCTTGCATTGTTTCAACATATTTATGGTGTTATTTCTGTTTTGATGCTGTCTAAAGTGTTGACTAGTGTTATAATACTGATTTGATGTTATAACTTGGTTTAAATATACTATTTGGATGTTCTCTATAGTTAGGACAACCCAGCGCCTTAAATAAAAAATGTATCGATCGAAGTATAAGAACACCAAAGAAACACCAGTCATATGTTCAGATTCAGTTACAGAGAAAAGTGAGAAAAAAAGGTACTTGCATTGTATTAAAACACCGCTCATATGTACCGATTCGACAATAAATTTAAATGATAAGACTTGACTTTATTTGTAACAGATGTGCCTGCTCATATTAATGAGCGTATGAGTAAGAGTACAAAGATCAAAAAAGAAGTGCCAGCACACCGTGCACCAGAAACAAAAAATGTAATGCTCCCGCCCGGGAAGCAATATAAATCAACGGCACGGTGGTTGGTAACCGGGACAAGCACACATGGTATACATTTTATGTTGAAAATTACATTGAACTAAATGTTTATAGTGTGCGGGTTTACTAATACTATATTTGTTTAATGTAGAACCGAAGTTAAACTCAACCATATAAAATATAATTACACCCTTAAACCATTAAAAAGACACCATGATGCACCATGTAAAATACAATTATACCCTTAAACCATTAAAAAGACACCATAACGCACCCTAACTCATTGAAGAGACCTATTTAATTCACCATTTACCAAAAAAACCTCTTTAAAAAGACACCGTAACAACCAAGTGAAAAGACACCATACAATCTATAAAAATACAATGCACTCCCATATATAAGAAAAAACACCACATTGATAATATGAACACAAAATAACATAATAACACCAGATTGTTTCAAACAAAAAATTTATACAATATAGATAATTAAGAAAAAAGGGTATTCATTCTGATCAACAAAACAAATAAGACATCGATCAAACAAAGAAACAAAAACCACCCTAAATTTCATATCTGGTTCATCGTTATCCATCAAACGAGATATCAGTGTATATGGTATCGAAGATGATCAGAAAATCTCATATACCGTGAATTAAAAAATGCTGAAGAAGCTATAAATAAATTTTTCGTTCTGATATGGCGTCGAATATGATTACAGAATTCAAAACAAATTAAAATTCGAAAATCCCTAATATAACAGCCAATAATTGGTTGCATATATTCATTCCATAATTAGATTTTATTAGTTAAATTACAATTATACTCTTAAACTACCAAAATAAAAAGGGACACGTGTCACCCTCAAAATCTTTCTTATCCTTCTCACATTTTTATATTTTTTACAGGAACCTCTACATATATATATATATATATATATATATATATATTATAAAAGAGAAATAAACAATAAAAAAGAAAAAGTAATAATAAAAAATGATTTAAAGATAAGCATGATGAATGGGTTATGGGATATTTTTAAAAATGGTAGATAATTTCTATAAATAAAAATATATAATCTTTAGTTAAATTATAGATAATCAAGGATGTAAATGCTCTACCACCTTGTTTTACCAAATTTAGTTATTTAAAAAATATTTATACTTTTACATCCTCATTTTTATTTAATTTCATGAACCAATATCATGTGCCACAGCCACAACACTTTCCTTTTCTTCCACCTATATCTTTTCCAATATTATGTCTAAAATTAAACCAATGTCATGTGTCAATGTGATAACAATTTTCTTTTTAACATCTATATTTTTTCAAATATTATGTCTAAAATATTTTTAAATGTACTATTACGACGTGCTTATTATCATCAATGTTTTACAGTAAATTTTATTCAGTAGGAATGTATGGATTGTAATGTACAAGTTATTTATGGATCAATGTATAGGTAAAAGACTAAAATGCCTTTCAAGCTAATACACCTGGTTAGGGGTGTGCACGGTTCGATTCGATTTTTGGGTAAAACCGATTCCGTAAACGAAAGTTTAGTTTTCGGTTTTGAAAATCATTCGATTTCAGTTATTTCGGTTTTAGCAACAATTCCGTCCGGTTTTTCGGTTTTTGAAACAAGTCACATAAGATTCAAAAATAAAAATTATTATTCAAAGTTTAAGAATCTTTTTGAATGTTTACATTTAAGTTAATATATTTAGTGTTTTTAATTAATATTGTTCACATAAACCTAACTATCTAATTTATTTTAATATTTCTTTAAACCTTTTATCAAGACGTTTTCCTATTATACTTTGAAAATCATTTAATTTTTATGTTAACTGTTGTTATTTCTTGTAAACAATGGATAAATCATTTCAATGATAAATAAACATGTTAATGTTTTTCTTTATAAATATTTAACAATCAAGAATAAAATTAATAATTCTTAGTAGCATGGATTAAACACTTGAACAACTTAAACTTTAATATAAAAATATATGGATTTGGCCTATATTATAACTTATCGGTTCGGTTCGGTTATTTTTTTTATTGAAAATGGCTATCCGAAACCGAACCGAAAGTTTCGGTTATTAAAAATCCAAAATCCAAACCGTCGGTTTTTGTTTCGGTTTGGTTTTTTCAGTTATTTTCATTACGGTTTGGTTATTTCGGTTTCTGCTCACCCCTACACTTGGTGGACGGCCTTAGTTAATTGGACTAAAAGGGTTACCAATTGAAAAATCAAGTGGTTAGATAATTAAAAATTTGTAATTTTGAACTCAAATAGTTAAAAATACCAAAACTCATGGACTCAAAAATCAAATTACTCTAAAAAGTCTTTTGAAATGAAACTAAAACGTGTATACGTTGTAAACTAATGTTTGACACATAAAAATATGTATACAAGCAAACATTTTATAATAAAACAAGTAAACACAAAGGTTTTTTTTAACCGTTTTGTTGCCTATTATTTAGGAAAGTGGGGTATATTGTATAAATATAAACTGTCATATTAGATTCTTCACCGTCATGTTCTGAGTTCATTAAAGGCACTACTGTTTTTATTTGTTCATCGTATCTTATGTTGTTTTATATACCTTAAGAGGTCCTAATGGTTTGACTCTTCATAGAAGCATTACACTAATTGAACGATCTCTTGGTTTCTTTTTCCCTAAACATCTTCTCTTTTAAGATATTATTCGTTTTTTGTATTAGCTGAATCTATTATCTTTAAGTGTTATATTAAAACCTTTTGTTAAATTCTTTTAAGTTTTAAGTTCTTTGACATTTTAAGTTCTTTGACATTTTTGAGAAATGTGAGAAGGCGGATGAATTGACATGTAGGTATCATATTTTGGACTTAAGCATGATGTTTTAGGTTGTTTTGGCAAGAAAAATATCAAAGATAACAATTTAAGCCACAATTCAATGAATTCTAGCCTTAAAACTTATAACGCCATACCATGAACATTGAGTACTGTGTTTTAGTTATGTCTTAAATTTCATGCCTAGAAATGGTTTTTTTAACCAAAACATCATGCCTAAGTTCAAAACATAATGCCTACATGTAAATTTCTATATCTTCTCACACTTCTCATGAAAAATATCTTTTTTTACAGGAACCTCAGCCTATTATAACATAATATATTTAAAAAAAACTAAAATATGTATACACTGCAAATTAATGTTTGAGGCATAAAAAAATGTATACAAACAAACATTTTACGATAAGACAAGTAAACAAGAAAGTCAATATCTGTGTAAATCGAAGTATCTAAAGTTACTTATGAGTTATGACAATCATAAAATATGGCATATGTGTACCAATCTATTCGAACGAATTAGGACTTTACAAGGTATTAGTGGGATAAAGATTTAAGTTAAACTCTTACAGTGGGACGTAAAATCTGGTTCGAATGATTTGAGAATCTGGACCAGTGCATGCACATGATTTATAGACATGAATGTCGGATCAAAACTCTTATGCTTGTGTAATTAGGTTTTGTCATGGTGTTTTTTTAAATCAATTTTATTAACTGCACTTAGCAATGAGTTGCTATTGTCCTAACTTACGCCACCCAAGTTTGGTCGTGGTGGCATGTTGTGTTTTGCATTGAACAATTAGTTTTTTGTGCTAACTTTTAAGTCGCATTGACTAGGAACAATCGTGCTAACCCACTCACGCTTCAATTCCTGCTTGCAAGAGACCAACTTTTTTTTCTCTAACTAGTTGTGTTTCACGATATCCACTTTGGTTTCACACATAAAGTTTTGGTTTTGCACGGACTTGGTTGCCTTTCGCACTGCCCGGGTTTCAATTTGCGCTAACCAATTATGAGTTCTCGTAAATGCTCCAATCAACGGAATTGTTGGTTTTGTTTAGTTGTTGCTAAGAGCATTCACATTCGATCATTCATATTTATGTGAGTGAATTCTCTGTATTGTATGAAGTGGTTATGAATAAAGTAGAGAAAAAATGTTAGTATTCATTAGTAAATTTGGTAAAACATTGTTCACCATATATAACTTTTTAATATTTTTTGAAAGTGGTTGTGAGTGGAGAAGAAAAAAAATGTAACGATAAAAGTACAAAAAAATATTATTTAATTGAAAAAAGAGAAAAATTAATAGTTTAAAATTTAATTAAAAAGAAAAGAGAAAATTTAATAATTTAAAATGTAATTATAGAAATAGAGAATCGATTGTGAATGCTCTAAGCAATTGAAATACACATTAGATTAAACTAACTTACAACCAAAAAGCGTTTGAGTACTTATGTCTTTTATAAAATAAACCTCTTGATTATGTTTAGACAACTTTTACCTAAGAGAGAACGTCAATGATTTTTTTTTCCATTTCATGAATCATAAAAAAATACGTAGTTGTATATGATTTTATAAATTTTATTGAAAACGAGGTTGTTTTTGAAATAGTCCTTTTTTGTACTGTGGATCAAGTGTCGGTTTCATAACAGTATCATGGCGAACGAAACCAATAACGACCAAATAACGTCTATACAAGTATCAGAATTATCTCAAGACATCAGTTTATACTTTAAAATATATAAGCTTTTAGCGCATTTAGTTTTTATTTAATTTGATTTCCCCCAATAACTCGAGTTCATTACCTTTTTTGTTGAGCTATACTATGATGCACTGGGACGGGTACGGGAACGGGGTACGGGTACAGGAAACGGCAAAACTAAAAAATTCAAGAAGCGGGGACGGGACGGGTACGGGAATAAAAACATATAAAAATAAATATATATCAAAGATAATGTAACACAAAACCCCAAAATAGTTATATATTGATGTAAAGCTCAAAAATCCCATTTATTCCTAATCTAATGTAAGGTAGTGAAAATAGGGGGGGTTAAATGTTAAAATACAAAAACTAATTTTACACTTTTTATGTAAGTTTTACAAGTTTTAATGACTAAAAGTAACCTAATGAAAGATAGAGGGGTTAAATGTTAAAACCCATAAACTTATTTAACCCTAGAAAGGCTCAAACGCAACAAAAAAGCAGCCGCTCTTATTCTTCACAGTTTCCAGCAAGTCTCCAGCAAGTTTCCGGCAGAAATTGCAGGTTTCCGGCCAGAAGTCGTCGTCGGATTCCGCTATTTTCACCTATTCAGTCGATAACTATGACCGGAAATTTGCAGGAAACGTTTCCTGCGCGTCCCCATACACTGTCCCCTTCTCCTGCACGCTTCCTGGCCGTTTCCTACCTGTCGGGGACGTTTCCCGGCCGTCCCCGTGCCGTTTCCGTCCCCTAGCAGTCCCCGGGACGGGAGACGGCACCTCCCAGGCGTTTCCGTATACGCGATTATGTTTAATATCTTTTTCTCACCGTTCCCATTTAAACATTTGTTAAAAAATGAGTTTTATTCAAAGTAGTACGTGACAAACTGAACCAATACCGACGTCAGTACCAGTATAGTTATACTAGAACCGGCACTAGCATTGATTTTATGGTTTTAAATGTAAAACATATTCTTTTAGACGATGACTTTAAACCGAATGCCGATACAATACCAATACCGTAACGAATCTAACTGATACCGACCAAGTAACGAACCGAATTAACACCGACTGACTTCCTGATGGAGAGTGTGAAATTCAAGCGTTAATGTGTGTTATCTTATGTGTTGTAGTGTGTTTCAAGTGGTTACATGACGCGAATGTAGTAACTACGAGTAATTGTAATGTCACAGGTTAATCGCTTAATTCGGTAAAGTTATAATGCTCGTTGATGAAAAGGAGCAAGCAAGGATCATTATCAAGATATATCACAGTGATCTGGACTTGTTTTCGTTGTGAAAGATTGGGACTTGTTTCGTTGTGAAAGATAGCTTGGAATCGCGATAAACAAGAAAGAACGAAGTCTAGGGGCCTGTTGGTCATTTATTGAAAGTTGAATTATGAAGAAGAATGGGGTGAGGATTCCCGCCGTAGGCTACGGTGGGGGAACCTAACCTACGGCTAGGCCAAACAGACAACAACATTAACAGCAATCGAAGATCATAGCTTATGGTTCATTACCGTAGGTTACGGTGGTGCGGAACACAAGAGACAAAATGCTTATACCGTAAGTTACGGTGCTTGGACCGTAGCTTATGGTATGATTTCCGGAAAAGCGCGAGTTTGGCCTGTTTTGAATGTATAAAAGGAATTTTAAAGAACCCTAATCGGGGGAGACTTGCGAGGACGAATTTGGGGATCACAAGGCATCAAGTTTGAAGCTTTTCACTTCCAATCATCATAATCCCTACCGAATTAACATTGCCGATCATGATATCATCCTTTTCTCGAGTGTTTGAAGATCATGTGACTGAGATGAGCGGCTAATCTTTCTACCGTTTCCTCCGGCTGGAGATTCTTGTAAGTGAACGGATTTATGTGTTTGAACTTGTGTTAATACTTGGTAATCTAAGCATTCGATGCTTTTTACCATTTGATTTGATTGATTCGTAAACTATTGGTTTTGCTTTAATCTTAATTCTAATTCATTCAATTCCCGAGATTTCTTATAATTGGGATACATTTGACAGGGGTTAGGGTTAGTAGGCCCAATCGATTATTCTTATGATAAACTTTCATTGTGTTGCAATTGAAGTAAGTAGTCTTAGTGTAATCACAATCAATTAATGAAATATGTCTATGTGATTGTAAACAGTCAAACACATAATTGAAGTTTGCTTTGAATCTAAAATCCGGAGGAACCATTGTTCCTTCAATTGTTTACAACTTTGTTGAAGTAATTCATTAGTTAAATCAAACTCTCAAATAACCAAGTTTATATTTTTGCAAGTAGTTAATCAGTACTTAATTCATAACGCTTTCCATCAGACTCCTCTGGATTCGATACCCTGGTTACCCTAGCTAGCTAGGTTAATTAGGTTTCTGCTTGACACTTTCCGCCACATCACGCGGACAAATCATGCTAGTTAGTTTTTAATTTTAGATGTATTAAAAAATATTCAAATAACCAACCTTTTTAAATCATATAATAATACATTTATTTAGTGGTATCATCAACAAAAGTTATAAAAAAAATTAAATGAATAACACATTTATTTAGTGGTATCATCAACAAAAGTTATAAAAAAGATATTGTAAGAGAGAGGTTATGAAAATCATGATAGAAGATAGGCTTATCCATCTTCAACCAATCTGAAACTCCCACTAACACAATATCCACGTGGCAACCTAAGATCCATGCAAAACGACCCCACCACACCATCCTCTGTTTCTTCATCTTCATTCCATATACACTCACATCCATCAAACTGATTCACAATCACATTTACAACAACCACACGTCATCAACCTTCTAATTCTGTAGGAGCAATGGCGTCTCTTGCAACCTTCACACCCACCACCACCACCATCAAGGGCCTTGCTGGCAGTTCCATTTCTGGAACCAAGCTTAACCTGAAGCCTGCTCGTCAGAGTGTCAAACCCACCTCTTACAGGTAAGAATGCACCCAATTTTGGGTTAAATTTATGTTGGGAATACTTGATTGATATGGGTTTGTTTTGGGTGATCTAGAGCTGGAGCTGTGGTTGCTAAATACGGTGACAAAAGTGTCTACTTTGATTTGGAAGATTTGGGTAACACCACTGGTGAATGGGATGTGTATGGCTCAGATGCTCCTTCACCCTACAACTCCCTCCAGGTATTCGATCAAATGCCTCAGTGAATTTGCCTGTGTTTTCAGAACCGGACCGGATGGAGGGGAACCGTTCGGTTGTGTGTAGTTTAACCGCTTCCATTTGAATCGGGAGGCTATTGGTAGGGATGGTAGTCGAACCCGATGAGTAAACCTGAAACCCGACACATTTTGGATTGGTTTAGGGTCGGTTATTCGGGTATGGGACCGGGATTGAGATTAGGTTTTATTTTTTCCACGGTTTGGGACGGGTTTGGTATTTGGTGTATACCCATTTACTAGACCGATTACCCGATATTAATTCTTTAGCTTTTTTTTTAAATATGTGTGTGTATATATCAATTATTGGCGTACACTATTTTACAAGCTTATTTAATCGGGTTTGGGGTTCGGATTACCCAAACCCGCCTCATCGCCATCCCTAGCTATTAGTTGGACCATATGTTATTTTCTAACTTTTTTTTCTGAAATATCACTTAATGATTTATTTACTACTTGAAACTCAATAATTTGTTTAGTTAAGGTTGCAAACAACGTCACTTTGCTAGATTTGAACCCTCCACCTATAGGACAGAGAGAAAACACCCTACCATCGTAGCATGTCTCTCATGGTTTCAAACATTATTAATATTGTAAATCCACACAAAGAAAAATCAATATTTTGTTTGTTTAGGTTTTCAAACTCTATTAATATTGCAAATCCCCTTTAAATTTGTTGTAAATTTATATGTTTTATTTTCAAATTATTTATGAGGTTATTTGGTTTTTAAATCTGGTCCGATCGGTGAAACAGTAAGGCCGCTAGGTTTGACAACCAAGTGGTTATGAAAACATTGAAAGTTTTGCTATAAAAGGAAATTTAAATTGAATATTGTTGCACTTTTGAGTGGACTTTCCACAATTGACAAAGATTGTATAACCATTCTTTACTGGTTGTGTGCTGTACAGTTTATATATGAGTAGTTATAATTGTACAATTTTGATAATTTGATTGCAGAGCAAGTTCTTTGAGACATTCGCTGCACCCTTTACCAAGAGAGGATTGCTACTCAAGTTCTTGATATTGGGAGGTGGTTCCACCCTTGCTTACTTCAGCTCCACCGCCACAGGAGATGTGTTGCCGATCGTGAAGGGCCCACAACTTCCACCAAAGCTCGGTCCACGTGGCAAAATCTAATCTGATCATTCATCAACAACCAACAAACAATTTAATATGTGTTGAATGTATCATTGATGTGTAGAATCAAGTATGAATTCATGTGTTAATGAGTATTTACCTGATGCATCTATCTTCAATGAATCTTTAAGAGAGTTAAGCTTTAAACTTTGTGATGATGGATTTTGTGTAAGAGCATCCGCGTGTTGTACATCTTCTATACGCGACAACACTTTATGTGCCAAACTTTCTAGTATTCTTGAATAGCTCTCAAGAATTGCATGTCCAACGTTCTACAAAATCAAGAAAGTAACAAAAGCAAGGATTTTTTAGGATTCTTTTAGTAATATTTAAACATATAGAAAATTTCTTACTCGATTGTTTTCGATTTTGCTGATTTCTAACGTGGATTGAGGGATCCCAGGGTAACGTTGTTTAAGTATTAGTAAGATCGTTTCTGCTCTATCTTCAAATTGTTCTCTCTTCCCCAAACTCACGCCCGAACCCCACCCTGACCGTCCATCTTTTGCAGACATCTTCCGTTTCCATATCACCACAGACGCCTCGATTCTGTTCTTGAGGTCAACAATTTTATGATCTGTAGTTAAATCCATAGATGAAAGAAAGTGATCCGGGTCAAAGTGGTCAACGGTAATACTTTTATAGATAAAGTCTCCCAAGCTCGCCCGTCCATTCTGCCACAAAAATCATCAATATTGAAATGGACCAAATAAAAAATAACTAAAAGGGGAATGTGTTATAAAATACCTTTGGAAGGGTTTCCGTATAGCTATCGGGAACCTCCATCTCCATAAGAATTTGAGCGTTAATGGCTAGGGCTGCTTTGAGAACTTGGTGAACCGAGTCTTTTTGAAACTGCAACCATTTCCTTGTGGCGTCTGATAAACCATCCGGGGGAACCTTTGGAGTCGGTAACCACCATTTATCTTCTTCCCTCTTTTTCATGCTTTTTGCTTCGTTGTCATTTTTAGATACGTAAGTAAACTCATGGTCACCTTTAAAGTTATCTAGGCATTCCTGTTCACCCACATATTACATATCAACACACAAAAACATAATCAATATCATAGAGGCGACAAATTGTCAGGTTGAATAACGGGTCAAAAAAGTGTATCTTCTGGTTATCTAATTTTTTAAATAAAACGAATTAGTAGATTGTAATGACTTTCGGACAATGTGACCCGTACGAGTCATCTAACATGTTTTCTTTTTAGCTAATCTCTTATATTCTTATCAAAGTTGATCCGCTGATAATAAAACATGTCTTAAATCAGCCTTACACAAGGAAAAATGGCTGAAATTGCCAACCCTACAAACAACGAAACATGCGATGTCATGTTTAAGTTCTTACGATGAGCATGGCGTCGAGCTTCCTTAACGCAGGAATGTTCATGTGCAGATCGCTGCGTTGCCTTGTAACCATAACCTATCCAAATTCTACAGCTTATCAATTCTAAATATTATCAAATCCCTTAATCCCAAATTCAGAAAAAGAGAAAGCCTAACCTCCATGTTTACACCATTAGTGTTTTGTTTTGTGGCCACAAATTCAACAATATGATCTGTAACCGATAACAGCCAATCCATCTCTTTCCGCCACCTTGTATGTCTTTCCGGTGGCATGGGTTCTAATCTCGATTGTTCCCCAAAAACCGAGGCTGAATTCATTAAATCCATGATTAGAATACAGTTTCACATGTGAAAAAGCTGGTTAAACATCAAATGTGTCGTGTGTACTACCTGCTAGATTTGTAATGGCGTTTGACAAAGCTAAAGCCGATGAAACTCCCTTTCCTCCCCCGGACATATCCTCACCTAACAACAATTTTGCGAACTTTTCTTTCATCATCTCCATATCTGAAAATGCACCACAATTCTCACGCGTTATAACCGAATAATTATATCATAACAAAGTTTGTTAAAGATGACAGTTACCCGAGTTTTTGTCATCATTGTTGGTAGTGCTTTCATCACCTGATCCATGATTCACATTTTGATCTTCCTCCGCTGCTCGAACCATTTTGAATTCGAGCAGCGAGGGCAAAACGATGAAAATGAAGACAAACCGATGAAGAGATTGAACGGTTTCTTGTTATTCTTTTCTGGATTGGATAACAGAAAAGAGGGACAGATATGCAATTCAAATCGGTTTATGTTTGGATTGATTTCTGCAAATAAGATCAGGAGATTGTGTTGATACGAAAATGGAAATGATTGTTAGCTCCCAAGATGGATGGAAGGAGAGAGAAATGATAGTTGATTTTTTAAAAAAGTAAATATGTGCCATACGTAAACTAAACCGTTCGTTTAACTTTTATTTTATACTTCTAGAGGGGTGTTCTTTTTAGAACTAATAATACGTTGAGAACTGTGAGAATGTTATACATTTCTACTTATTGCTTAGAATGTCATAATTGGGTAAGTTGACCGATCACTAACTTTTTGAACAATATGAGGGATCACTACTTTGTATATTCGGATACATGTTACATATATTTCATTCTTGTGTTTATGTATATTTGTGATAATCATGCATCATCATCTTTGTCAATATATAAGTTTTAATATCAACCAATGATGGAGCCATAGGTCTTACCGGAATCAGCCTCTTTATTCCTACATGGTAGAGGTAAGGCTGTCTACATCTTACCCTCCTCAGACCCTACCTTAGCTTTGCTATTGGTGAGATTTAATAAGTATGATGATGATAATATCAACCAATGATTTATTGTTTATTGTTTTTCAAACCGTAGTTGGTGGTTAGGCACATGGTTTTGATCAAAACTGAGAATGCTAAGGACAATAAAGTTATATACACGATTAAAAGTAGATACACGACGATATTTCTTGTATAGCCAAGCTATAAGAGGCATAACAGATGAAAAACAACGGCTGCTTCCTTCTGGATTCAATTAGATTTAACAAAATGAGATTCATCTGCAATTGTTAAACCATCGGAGTTAACAACGGTTTCTTTAAAAAGTGAACCTCTAGGTTCCCAACCACAAGATCAGCCATTGCGATCACGGTTTCCACAGTGCTACTCGCAACATGAGGCAACACAACTACATTATCAAGACCAAACAACTCCTCAGGCACCTGCGGCTCATGCTCAAACACATCAAGACCCGCACCAGCTAGCCGCCCTTCAACAAGAGCATAAACCAATTCACGTCCATCAACGTGTGCCCCCCTGCCGATGTTAACCAGAACCCCCTTGGGACCAAGCGCATCGATGACTTCACGGTTAATTATGTGTCGCGTTTCTTCTGTTAGCGCATGCCACCACCAGAATGTCGCAATTTGAAGCCAGTTTAATGACACTAGGATAGTACTTGTATTTCGATTCTGGTTTCTCTGATCTGGAATGGTAGCTGATTGAGCAGTTGAAAGATTCAGCTCTTTTAGCAATTGCTGTGCCTATTCTTCCTAAACCTAAGATTCCAACTCTTTTGCCACTGAACTGCATTGATTTTTGGATGAATCGGCAATGTGAAATCAGTGAATCAATAAATTCGAATATAAGCCAGGTTACAGTTAGGAGTGTTGACGATCCGGTTTGGGTGGTTTGACAATAATTGTGGGCCCAGTTATTTGGAAAACACAAAGTGACCACCGGGTCATAGTTTTATGTTTTTTTTTTTTTAAAAAAGAGAAAAAGAAATATATATTTTTAAAAAGCATATAAAGATTGTTCATAAATATAAGATATATACATAACTTTGTATTCCTGAAATAAAAAAACTAAAGAAAATGTTAAACGGTCGTTTCAAGTTTCAAACTGTAAAGTAGTAAACATCAACCAAACTGTACATATTTCAAACTGTAAAGTTGTAACCATCAAACAGTACATATTTCAAACTGTAAAGTTGTAACCATCAAACTGTACATATTTCAAACATGCCAAACCGGCCGATTTTCGTCGGTTTAGACGGAAATCTTGGGCCGGGTTTTGGGAAAAACCAACTGGACCAGCAGATTTTCACAATTTTATGGTTTGACGGTTTTGCGGTTTTAGAAAAAAAGGATATAAAGATTGTTAGTAAATATAGTGTTAAGTTATTGTACAAATGGGTCTTAACATACAAAATACCCTTAAATTGAGAAGTGAAGGTGGGAATTTTTTTTATTATTTTTTTTTGAAATTTTTTCCGTCTTATTAAGCTCGTCTTTGGTCCCAAAATCCAAAAAGAAATTGTAATTTTACACTAGTATGGTACAAAATCGTAGAGTCCTGTAAAGTAATTATAATTACCCTACAATGATTACTATACTACTGTAAATCACGATTTTTTTTACATTTGGCAACCAAACATCTTCTTGAGAGTAGGGGAAAAAATTAAAAAAAATAAAAATTTCAACACTTCTGATATTTAGGACATTTTATATGTTAAAAATCATTTGTAAAAGTAAATATGATATACACACATAACTTTATATTTCTAAAATAAAATTGTTAAAAGGCCTGTTACAAGTTTCAAACCGTAAACGATGTGAAAATCAAACCAAACCAAACCAAACCATACATATTTCAAACCAGCCGACTTTCTTCAACATTCTATCGATTTCGACAGTTTATAAACACCCCTATTACAATATCAAAATCCCGGTCGGCGCCGATGTGCGTGCTCCCGACGACGGCTTGGATATTATGAGCGTTGTGGTTGAAGAAGTGGGTTTTGTCAGGGAGGTTCCATAGGCGGATGAGAGTGAAGCGGTTTTCGAGTTGTTGTTCGAGATATGAGGACATGGGGTATGTCATTAGGACTCCCATGGCTTCCATTGTTAGGGCGGATACAGGTACGAAGAAGAAGACTGAATATTATTAACGAACTAAGTTTTAGTATTAAGAATAGTTTCTTTTAAAAGTTGTGGAATGAGTGATAAACACACACATTGGGAAGCGGTAATCTCTTACCTAACCAATCAATATACTCCATTCTCAATATCTTGTGCTTTCTATTTTGCACTAAAAACACTAGCGGTGCTCACATTTTGCACTAAAACACCATCGGCATGGGGAGTTTTTTTTGAATTTTTATAAATTATCATTAATAAATAAAACATATTTTAAACAAAACAAAATTTATTTAATTAAAAAAACATTACATTTAATTAAAATAAATAAAATTACATTAAAAAAGACATTACATTAAAATAACATAAATAAAATGACATTAAAATATAAAAAGATATTTTAAACCAAAAACTAATTTAACTATTCCGCCCAAAGGAAGGGTAAATCTTGTTCTCCAAAATGCTCCATGAGATCATATTTTAGTCCTCAATGCGTATCTTTATCAATAAGCTCGTTATAAACAGTATCATCGAAAACAGGCTCGACTAAAGGATCCCGAATATATACCAATGCAATCGCGTTTCCGTCGTCATTTAGATTATGTTATGTATAATAATGCACGTATATACGACATACCTAATCTTTTTTACACTCATATCACATATTGGTCGATTAAGTAGGGTAAAGATCCTGTACAAATAGTCTTATCGTACAAAACGTATGAAATGCATGAAAAGGTAAAAAACGTGGTGGCATTTTCATAATTATTTTACTCGTAATTACCATACAGGATAAAAATTACCCTACGAGATCATTTGTATACTAATTATGATGCTCTACAAAATTACCCTATAAGATTATTTGTGATACTCTATCAAATTACCCTACAGGGTCATTTTACAAAATTACCCTACAAGATCATTTGTAGGGTAATTTTGATAATTACTCTACGAGTAAATAATTACGAAAATGTCACCGTATTTTTTTTTACCTTTTCATGCCTTTCGTACGTTTTGTATGATAAGGCTCTTAAATATACCCTATTTTGACTTTAAGACACCAAAAGCCCGTTTCACGTCTTTTCTTGCTGTCTCGTGTTGCCTCTTGAACTTCTTTTCTTTCAGAATGTGAGGATATGAAAATGATTTCACAAAGACGGACCAAATATGGTAGATTCCATCGGCAAGATAGTAAATGGGCATTTTGGTGCAATTCCATTTTGTTGAGTAAAAAATAACAAAGATTGTTGGAGCACGTTAATGTCGTTTTGTGAACCTGACGGACCACAAAAAGCATGGAAAATCCACAAATCTTGAGAGGATATTTGAGCACAATTATCGGGTACCTGTGATCCTCCCCTCATATATTGGCCCCACAACTCCTTTGGACACATTCTTCGAACAAAATATGTCGTGGCTTGTTGGTCTACGTAAGAACTTGGAAGCGCATAAATTACATACTATTTCGCAAAAACATTCTGGACACTCACGGGAAGTCCTTTCCGCCATATTTAAATACTCGTAGTTCTCGTCTTGAAGGTTTTACCGTTTGCAAGTTGTTTAATCGCCGATGTAACTTTTTGCAACGGTGTAAAACTCTTCTTTATTCTCCCATCCAGCCCTTTTGAAACCACGAGTTATTTGTTTGTACGTTACTCACAATTTTTAAAAACAACATTTTCGACATACGAAACCTATAACGAAAAACTTCTTGGTTGAATTTGGGCTCATCGACAAAATAATAATTTGCCAAAACGGTTTCGTGGCCTTTCTCTCGATCACAACGGGCAACCTTTTTTTCCTAGATGTACCCGTGTCTTTTGGTGCGGCTTGCTCGATGAGATTTTGGAAAAAATTAAACTACTATCGCTTGAGAAAGAATCATGGTCTTCACTAATGTCGAATGGAATGAATAGAAGTATGTCATCCGCCAATTTTTAGAAAATAGGGTTAGATTTTTGGAATATGAAAGAAAAGATTTGGTTGATAGAACTTTGGATTGAGAAAAAAAGTGAAAAATGGTGTTGTTTATAAAGAAAATTGTCCTTTTTTTATTTAAAAATGAATAAACGGCTAGTTTCCATCGAATATAAATGCAACGGTAGCAAACAAAAGGCTAGTTTCCATCGGTGACCACTCACTGTGAAATGAGGATACCGAAGACGAACAAATGAGTGGTGACGGTATGCCGATTGATAAATGATTTCACCAATAGCTTCAGCGATGGCACCCCTGATGCCCTAACTATTAAAAGACCTACAAATTAAACCCTACACCATTAATGTAATATGTTAAGTTCGTAACAATATTCCTCCAATCGAAAATTTTACCTCAAAAAACTAAAAATCTCATCAATCAAAGACAACTCTTGTGGTATGGTGTCTCTCTATATAAATGTGAAGGTGGTATGATCTCTCTTTTCAAAATCCGATTTTTATATCGTATCGAATTTGGCTCAGAAACGGTTTAACCAGTTCTACCGGACGGTTTAAGAATTGGGTTTGATAAATATACCAAAAGAAATATATAATTTTGCAACTCATCATTTAACCACCAAACTTGTATAAAGTTGCATTATAAAAGAAACTTCAACGGCTTGGCAGGTTTTATGTTTTGTATCACGGTACCAATCAGAACCAGATATCAAAAGATCCATTGCAGAAAACTAATACAGACATTACAACTCCTACAAGCACAAGGTAAACAAGTTATTTCTAATCATATACAAACTTCAGTCAACACTGGTATTTTCTCATCTTCTTCTTCATCATCCTCATTCGATTCAGATTTCTTACTTTTAATATCTCCATCAACCTTTTTCCCTCCAATCTTTAATCCTTGTAATCCATCAACACACGATTTCTCCGCCTCATCTGGCACCTCCGGTTCCACCACCTTATCCGGCATTCCCTCCCTGCCGCCAACGACAACATCATCTCCGTTCACCACTGGTAACTCACCAACTTTCTTCGGTACACAACTGCCTGAAGGATCGCCATCCGCTGTAATCCCGACAAGTTTATCACCCGCATATCCATTTTCTGGCAACGGGTCATTTACGCAGTCCCCTTCGGATTCATCGTCTGAGGTGGCGGAGAAGATGCGTGACCGCACAGCACTAGCAGCTTTGAGGAAGGCTTCTTGTATGGAGTCGGGCGGAAGGGCACACTCCTCCAGGCCTACGTCTTCAAGACGTGGCGGCTGGATTTTATCCAACAAACCAACGAGTTTTGCTTCCCCTGTAGTTTCCATTTGTGAATTCTTGAGAGTTGAAACCCTAGCGCATGAAACAATTAATGAATAAAATGGTTATTATAAGTTTTCTGAAACAATAGATTTGGATGAACTAATTAGTAATTATGAATCTGATCATTTAGCGTTAACAAAAGTAGCGGATTCTTGAAATTTTCAGCAGAATGGGGCGAAAACGGCTCGAAAGAATTACATTAAAATATTAAATAGTAGGCTAGTAGCAGAAAAAGGAAAAAGAACATTATTAAAATAATACACAATTTTACGGGCAGATCGAATAAGTATAATTAAAGGAAATGGTGCATGTAAAACCCAGTGAAGAAAATGCAGAAATAATAATAATCACAGTCGAATGAGAATGAAATAATCGGCCCCTTAGAAAGCGGCAAATTCACCGGTCACTGAAGCTAGCTTCTTGTAAATCCATTGTTCAGAACTTAATGTTTGCCTATAAAGAATCCTTACAATAGTAGATCTCAAAGGTTAAGTAGAAATTGAATTTCAAACCGATTGGGGGTTTAACCATTCCCAGAAAAACCTTCTATATAGATGACTAACCTTATGAACCAGTAGACATTACTAATTGGTATGCATATCTCTTGTATCTACAAGCAGATATCCACTTTCAACACTTACAAACCGTACAAACATCAACAAAGGCAAATAATCACTTGCACCTAATCTATGTATAGAAAAATGAACCGAACGATTCATAGAGGCTGCAACTAAGTCCAGCTATTCTGATCCAATGAACAGAGGCTTGTCCTAGAATAAAGAAGAAGCGATTAAAGCAATCAACCAGCATTCACCCTTTTGTAACTTCAAGAAACTAACCCAAGTCCACGATTTCAAGAACCTACGTCTATACCATGTAACTCTGGTGAACCTATTCTGAGGTACAATCAGAACTTAGTCGATTCCACACTATCAATCGATCAAGTGCCCTAGTCCGCTAGTCGATTTTGCCATTTTGGTAAGGGCTTTAAGGGGATAAAATGAAAGGGCCTAGTGAGATTGTGAACTGTGAAGTGATAGATAATCCATACTAATTTCAAAACTAGTCAGTTTAATTAATATACAGACAAGCAAATGAAAATCTATCGCTGAGAAGATTACAAAACATAATCCAACTAACAATTCAATACAAAGCACACAGCATGAATAAACAATATTCAATAACGGCATTTGAATATTGATCATAGTTTCAAAATCCTCAAATTGAAACCCTAATAACAGAAATCAAACAAGAGCAAGAATCTCGAATAAAAACGAAGCCCTAAATCGAGAATCGCGCACCGTAAAAACTAAAATCAAGGGTTAAGATGAGAGATTCTAACTTGAATATATGGAGATGTTTACGAATCGACGGTTAATTGAGATCAAATAATGAAGATTATTATGTAATTGCGAATCCAAGGCTGCTGGCGATATATATAAAGGGCAACTGTGGGAAAAAGAAAAATGTTACATCTTTTTAAAGGACAGGTGTTAAGTAAATAATAGCTGACGTGGCCGCAACATTTTTTATACATTTTTTTTTGTTTTTAAGATAAAACACGCATTTTAATAAAACTGATAATGATAAATCGTTTTTCTTTCTTTTTTATATATGTTTGGCACGATAAAATGTAATAGGTATATACAAAATACGCTATTACATGAATTTTATGGATATAGATTTGATCTAACCATATAGAACTTAACTTGAGGGGTTTGAATGAGTATGTTTATAATAATATTTAAAAGTTTAATATGGAACGTGTTCAAGACTTCAAGATTCGTAGTTTAAGAGTAAATATTCTGTGTGTTTTGGATATAAGTACATAATTTCAAAATAGTAATATGTAAAAGGAATGCCGAAAAGACTTAAAAGTTTCTGATAAACGAAAGGATCCAATGTTGAATAATGCATTCATAGATTTGTGTTTTAGGGTAATAACTAGTTTAACCAAGAGACAATTCTTTTAAAAGGTAATTACTCATTTATGTAATAAGGCCTTCCTCATTTCATGTGTGAAGTATAGTGTGCATCGTTTTCAAGTTTCAGCTAGTACCACACATTAGTGTCAATCTGTAATAACCCGAGCAATCAGGTTAGCGTTTCGTCACATTATTTATGACATTTTGTCGCTTACATTAGTTACGATATTTAGTGTCGTGGTGTTTATGTACGCAATGAGTTAATGATATTAAAAAAAATACGAAACAAGAAATCACGACCCAACCCATTACTCCCAACCCTTTCGGCCCAAGCCAAAAGCCTAAGCCCCTCTCAAGTCCAAACCCTCCCGTAAACTTCCCTATATGTGTACGTAAGCATGCATGTGGGTAAAGGAAAAAAATAAAAACCTAATCCCTCCCCTACCCCCACGACGGCAGCAGACCAGCAGACCCCCTCCCTCACCGGCGCTACACCCGAATTCTCGCACTTCCTCTCGGCTCTCGCGCTCTCTCTCGGCTCCCCTCCGTTCCGTTTTCGATCGATTATCGTCTAGGTAATCTTTTTATTCGTTATACTTGGCTGCGATTATTTGTTATGCGTGATAATTTGATCACATCTAGTGCTAGTTGTTAAGGATCATGTGTATATAATGATTAGATTGATTATGGGTTCGGTTGGTTAGTTAGGGTTTGAGATTCTTGATGATGTTGGTACTTGACATGATGAATCTGAGATAAATAAACGATAACCTGCTATAAATGATGTATAAGTGTTGGTGTTCGGTAAATGTGTTAACGGAACCAACATAACTCGTATTAGAATGTTGAAAGCTGAAAACAGGAGGCTGTTTGGTGTTTACAGTCGACTTCAGTCGGCTGTAACGGGGTTGTAACTTAACGAAAATTTGATTTTCTTGAGTCTATTACGTGCTATTTCGAAATACACTTATAATGGCGCTGGAATCATGATTTTTGGACATCGTTTGCTATTTTAAATAATATTTCGTTTCAGCAATTAAAGCTGCGTTTTTCTGCAGATTTTTCGTGTTATGTTTTATGTCATAACTGTGTAAATATTTAGAGATAGACCATGAAATTTATACTGTAGATAGCATTAGATGTCTATGTGAACCTCCAACTGGAATTATGTCGATTGGATAATCGAGGATTTTTAAATGAATTTTTCCGTAAGGTGCAGTCAGGAAGTGATGAATCTGATCGCTGATTGGCGCAAGATTTTTTACGGAAAATCCTTAAGGATTTTGGTCACCAAATTTTTATACAATAGCCTATACTCCGATTGACACGTCCTGTAATTTTTTGGGAATCTTCCGGTACACGAGCTATTCCGGATAACACTCCGAAAACTGTCCGAAATTGCACTATATTGCTGAATTTTTAGTGTAGAGTATTTTAAATCTTTCGTGACGCTTGTGTGGTCGCTAAGTGATGTCGTGATAGATGCATGCATGATAATTGGTATTCTATGGTAAAATGTGCTACGTGCTAGATACGTGTAGGATTCGTGTTTCCACGTGAGCACACACACTAACTCTTAAACAGTAATCATGTTAGGACGTGATTGACTGGTTCCATCTCGCGTATTTCTTTTCATTCCTTATTCCAAGTATTCAAAGGTGAGTTCACTACTTTTTTACAGGCATGCGTCCCAAGGGGACAAACTACTATTCCTTGGAGCAATACTTTTTATAAATGTTGTAGTTTAATTTCGATATTAGTTAATAAACTCAAACTCTATCATGAAAATTCCTACTTACTACCGAACTAGTTGGCTGGGAGGCAACGGGGTATTAGTTGATAGCGCTATTAGGCTTGACAAACCTCACATCATGCTGGGAGCCGGGCGTGAACTAAGAACCTTAAACAAATGGCCAATGTTGATAGGCATTGATGAGGGCAAACAAACATATGTCATCCGGTATCGAGTTATTAACGACATGTCTTTAAACTAAACACCAACCCGTTTTCGTTAAGTAAAACTGTGAACTCGCCGGCTTAATCGCTGATACACTTTTCTGCATGCTTGCAGGTCGTTAGATAATCATTGCATTGGAACTTACAGTCTGGGGAGCTTGAAGTGTCATGGAACGTGTTACTTAATTGCAAACAATAAAACTTTACGTTTTAAAGCATTTTATTTTGTTTGAAATATTTACATTTGCTTCCGCTGATTACATACTATGTTTGAAATGATTTATTTGAAATTCACTATTCATGTTGGACATGATGACCTTGTCTTTGAATATTTATTATTAGTTCGACATGATTAGTGGCTAAATCCTGGTATGTCACACGCATCACCGTAAAACTCCGCATATGGATTTTGAGGGTGTGACACAATCTATAAACACTTGAGTTGTATTCAGGTTGTGTGTTTGATACACTTGAGTCCCCATTTCATGCAATTGATGATTTGTATCATGTTTGACGCTAACCCGTACAATCCATTTAAAACCCTTGCTTATTACCCTCGTCTAGTATTTAAAAATGAATGTAAAAGCTTTTTACAACATAACAAAAATTAAAAATACTTTGTGACGTAAATTACAGAATAAAAAGTTAGTAACTTTGCAATATAACCTGTAAGTATGATATAATTATCACATACATTTCTATTTTTTTTTTCATAAACAAATAAAAAAATTAGAAATTTCACTCAACTAATTTCCCTTTTTTTCAAAAACAATCTAACTAATTTCCCTTCATCATTGTCAATCTCAAAACTCAAAACCCAACTCAAACTCTAGGCCTAACTAGAAGAAACTATCACTTTACCAAATCCACTTTTCAATTATTATATTTAGATCAAATTAAATGAGCCGGATGGCCCAGATGTTTGATTTATTATTGGGCCATTGTAGGTTAAAACATTGGGCCACATATCCAATCACAAAAGATAATTCTAGAAGGTTATTTCTGGACGAATCTAGCTTTTCTCATAATTCCTAAAATTCTCCATAAACCCCTCTTTCTCCGTTTACCAGTCCACTTCACGCCTTTACCAAAGTGTTGGAAGATACCAGAACCTCTTTTTTCTCTCACCGCCATAACGAGGTACGATCTGTACAATTTTCCAGATCTGATTTCATGTTATACGTAATTTGTTAGCATTTTATTTGTAGATTTGATCGATCTAAGTCTGTTGTATCATTAGCAACTTATTTGTGATTTTCAGTTTTGATGAATTAGATATAGTATAGATTTAGCAGGTTTTGGTGGTTTGAGTGTTGTTGCGAACAGAGATCTATGTTTTTTTTGAGTTTTTGAAGGTTGCTATGCCTGTAGAGCTAATTGGATCAATGTATTTGCTAGAGGATTGCTTGATTGTGCCTAGTGTGTTGTGTTTGCTAGAGGATTGCTTGATTTGTTGTTTAAAATACGTTTGAAAGGAATTTGATCTTCGTTATTGGAGCACAACAGAATTTTACAGTTTTTTATGTCTGTAATTTTATCTTCATTCTGCGAGTTCATTTGTAAACGTAGAACCGTCTGTATGACATTCTATTTTTAGCTGTAATCAGCTTAGAAGAAAGGTCAAGGCAGGAATGTTATCGTTTCATAATTCATAGTGTAGAGGCTGGGTACTTCGATACCAAATATAGATCATGTACTATGCATTATTGATTGCTTGATTAGCGGAAGTGCGAATTTCATTACATGTGTTTGCATTTGCTATATAGATGACTAATTGCACATGACGACAAGTTTGAATAGCTTGCTTATACGCAGGACCTAGGTTCATATGACTTTTACTTATTTTATGCTTTGCAGTTAATATTGGTGATATATCGGTTATTGGTCCCCATGTAAAATATCGGTCGGTCAGAATATCGGTACCGAAATTATCGGCGATATTTTGTCTTTCTTCTTATTGCTGTTATTAGTGTTTTAAGTCTTAATCAGTTCTTACATGCTACAATTGTTAATGTTTTGCAAGTTGCAAAAGGTTAATTTGTAAACGGTAGGAAAATATACTGATTTATTGGTGTTAAATTGCTATATTTTTAAATCTGTATGATATTAAAATTACTGATATCCCACCGCAATAACCTGTATCTAAGATATCCGATTTTTTACAGCATTAACTACATAGATTTTATGTGTTTCAGGTTAATTTTTGTGGGAAAGAATAAGCTCTTCGCGTAAACAAGGTACACTATTAAGCAAAGATGAGTGTGGTAGGATTCGATCTTGGTAACGAGAGTTGTGTTGTGGCAGTTGCCAGACAAAGGGGAATTGACGTTGTTCTTAATGACGAGTCAAAGCGTGAGACTCCTGCTATTGTTTGTTTCGGTGAGAAACAACGGTTCCTTGGAACAGCTGGTGCTGCATCCAGTATGATGAACCCGAAGAATACTATCTCCCAGATTAAGCGGTTGATAGGCCGGCCTTTCTCTGATCCTGAGTTGCAACAGGATCTCAAGGCATTGCCGTTTTCTGTTACCGAGGGACCTGATGGTTTCCCATTGATCCATGCTCGGTACCTTGGGGAAACGAAAACGTTTACTCCAACACAGGTTATGGGTATGGTTTTCTCAAACATGAAGACGATAGCAGAAAAGAATCTAAATGCAGCAGTTGTGGATTGCTGCATTGGGATACCTGTTTATTTCACTGATCTTCAAAGAAGGGCTGTCATGGATGCAGCTACTATAGCGGGATTGCATCCTTTACGGTTAATGCATGAAACAACCGCAACTGCTTTAGCGTATGGAATATACAAGACTGACTTGCCTGAGAATGAGCAGCTTAATGTAGCCTTTGTCGACATTGGGCATGCTAGCATGCAGGTCTGCATAGCAGGCTTCAAGAAAGGCCAATTGAAGATATTGGCTCATTCGTTCGATCGCTGTCTCGGTGGGAGGGATTTCGATGAGGTTTTGTTCCAACACTTTGCTGAAAAATTCAAGACAGAGTACAAAATTGACGTGTTTACAAACGCAAGGGCTTGCCTCAGGCTTCGTGCTGCATGTGAAAAGCTGAAAAAGGTACTTAGTGCAAATCCAGAGGCACCGATGAACATAGAATGCTTGTTGGATGACAAAGATGTTAGAGGTTTTATAAAACGAGACGAGTTTGAACAAATTAGCACCTCGATATTGGAACGTGTAAAGAAGCCTCTAGAGAAGGCTCTTTCGGAGGCTCAACTCACAGTTGATAATATATATGCTGTGGAGGTTGTTGGTTCAGGCTCTAGGGTTCCAGCTGTAATCAAGATTCTGACAGAATTCTTCGGGAAAGAGCCAAGGCGTACCATGAATGCAAGTGAGTGTGTCGCTAAAGGCTGTGCCTTGGAATGCGCCATTCTTAGTCCCACCTTTAAAGTTAGAGAGTTCCAGGTATAATCCACTTTTCTTTTTTTGTTATATCAGTTGTGTCTGTATATATGAAGGACCTAATTTGGATTGTGTTTTGTTTTGAAGGTCCAAGAAAGCTTTCCTTTCTCAATTGCTTTAACATGGAAAGGATCTGCTCAAGATTCCCAGAATGGAAATGTGGAGAATCAACAAAGTACCATCGTTTTTCCAAAGGGAAACCAAATTCCCAGCGTGAAAGCTTTGACTTTCTACAGGACTGGCACATTTTCAGTTGACCTACAATACGCAGATGTCAGTGAATTGCAGGCACCGCCAAAAATTAGTACTTACACGGTACAGTAAGCTGCTCTAAGATTCAATTTTTTACGAGGTTTTTTTCAATAATTTTCATTGCCTAATTTTTTTTGTGGACGGCAATTTGCACAGATTGGTCCATTCCAAACAACAAAAGGTAACAGTGCAAAGATCAAGGTAAAAGCACGTTTGAATTTGCATGGAATTGTCTCCGTGGAATCTGCACAGGTGGGTTTTATATTTTGATGGAGTTTTAGCCGATTAAGTTTTTGGTTTTTTTGTTCGTTTGTGCTTAAATCATGACAAACATTTCTTTGACTTCCTTCACTGCAGCTTATTGAAGAAGAAGAAATTGATGTTCCGGTGACAAAAGAACCAACAAAGATGGAAGTGGATAATACTCCAGCTGATGTGGCTACACACACCGAAACTGATGTCAACATGCAGGATGCCTCAGGGGCTGAGAATGGCGTTCCGGCTACAGGAGATAATCCTGTTCAGATGGAGACTGATGTAAAGGTTAGTGAAACACATGCTATATCACTGCATATAAAACTCTGGTTGCAAAAAGTTCCTTATGGTTGTGGGCTCTTTTGAAGTTCTTAAATAATGGACTAGTGGTTGTTGTAGATTTGCTGTTAGAATTAGGTTACTGATTAGGTATTTTGGTTTATGAGAATGTGAACAGTTATGTTTTGGTACTTTCGCATGCAGGTTGAGGCTCCAAAGAAGAAAGTCAAAAAATCAAACATACCCGTTTCAGAGATGGTTTACGGGGCAATGCTAGCTGCTGACGTGCAGAAAGCAGTAGAAAAGGAGTTTGAAATGGCGTTGCAAGACCGTGTAATGGAAGAAACGAAGGACAAAAAGAATGCTGTGGAAGCCTATGTTTATGACATGAGGAACAAGGTATTGTAATATTTTATTACTCACTTAATTTATATTAATAATTATGTACTTATGGAAATACTGACTCACAATCTCCATTCTTTTCAAGCTTCATGATAAACTGCACGAGTTTGTTACGGATTCAGATAGAGAAGCATTAATAGCTAAGCTTCAAGAAACAGAAGATTGGTTGTATGAAGATGGGGAAGACGAAACTAAAGGCGTATATATCGCCAAACTTGACGAGCTCAAAAAGGTTTACTTTCCACACCATCTTTCACTTTTAGTATTTTACTTCTCCTAAGTCTGCATCTGACACCTGGCAAAATGAATTCAGCAAGGTGACCCCATAGAACAACGGTACAAGGAACACTCAGAAAGAGGATCCAATGTTGACCAATTGGTCAATTTTGTCAACTGGTACAAACAAGCTGCAGCATCTGGTGATCCCAAGTATGAGCACATCGACATGAGTGACAAACAGAAGGTAAATACTGCAAAGAGTAAAATGCCATTTTCGTCCCTAAGGTTTGGCCTTGCGGCTTGTGTTCAAAGGTTTGTTTTTTCGCATTTGGATCCAAAAGGTTTGAAATCTTGTCATTTTTATTCGGCTCGTTAACTCCATCCATTTTTCTCTGTTAAGTCATGGGTATTCCTGTCTTTTTTGTTAACTTGAAGGGCAATTCGGTTTTTTCACTTTATGTACAAGCATTTAGCATAATGTACATAAAGTGAAAAGACAGAATTGCCCTTTAAGTTAACAAAAAGGATGAACATACCCTTGACTTAACGGAGAAAATGGATGTAGTTAAAAAGCTTAGATGAAAATGGCAAGACTAGACAAACCTCAAGGACGAAAATGGCAATTTACTGCAAATATTCAATCTTTTATGTGGAATTGGCATGATTCATATTCTTGGTTATAACTAGCTACCATTTCTCAGGTCTTGAATGAGTGTTCGGAAGTAGAAAATTGGTTAAGGGAGAAAAAGCAAATTCAAGACTCACTTCTGAAGCATGCTGATCCTGTTCTTCTATCCTCTGATATAAGAAAAAAATCAGAGACACTTGACTGGTATATTCTCGTTGGTGTTGATGTTTCTTTGAAGGATCAATCTAAGACTTTGGTTTTATGTTTGTGTTTATAGGCTCTGCAGGCCGATAATGACGAAACCGAAGCCGGCCCCACCAAAGGCGGTCGTTCCCGAGACAGCGTCCTCACCTGCACCGGCTCAGGCAGGTGAGCAGCAGCCTTCTCAAGAGGCGGGGAATGGCACGAACCCCGACGCCAATAACAATGTCGAGAATTCAGATTCCTCGTCAGCTATGGAAACGGAGAAGCCTGAGGCTGCTGAATAAGGCCAGAGCTATTTTTATTTTTGTTTCTTTTTATATCTTGTGTGTCTTAATGCAGGAGAAGGTACTTTATTCTATTTGTATACTCGTCACGAATATAGATTTTGGTGGGCGAAAAGGGGAAGTCTGGTCTATTTTGTTAGATTTTGTTAAAATTGAATAGACAGTTTCCCTTTGCCTTTGAGATTTAATAGTCTGTTCTTGTATACGTTTGAGACTTCTCTTATTGGATTTTGTAGAGATCTACATTTGATGCATAATTTCACAGCTGTGTTACATATAGATTGCAAGGACTGGGTCGGTGGGGGTCTTTTGGTTTTGCATCTGAATTAAGCTTGGCAAATTGAGTTGGGCTGAAACTGGTTTGAGTCAAAATGGGCTCCGGATTAAAATGTCTCTAGTTGTATTGGGTTAGGAAAAAGAATTATTAAAATAAATTCACACGAAATGTTCTTACATCTTGGGTTGAAACGAGGTTTAAAGAATACAACGGTGTTGTGGTAACGGAGATGGAGATCATCGTGGCGTGGTAGATGGTGGTGGTAGCAATGACTGCGTTGACGATTGTGGCAGCAACAGCCATTGTGTAGTTGTGTGTGGCTGGCAGATAGGCCGTGTCAACAAACAATAGTTGTGTGTTTGTCTCTTTGGACCAGTTATAATTTACCGGAAGATCTGCGTTGACTGTGGTGGCAGCTACAACCGTTGTGTAGTTGTGCAGCTGGCAGATAGGTCGTGTCGACAAACAATAGTTAGTGTGTTCTTTGTTTGGACCAGTTATAAGTTAGCAAATTGACCTGAAGAGCAAAATGTCTCGTGTGGTTTTTTCTTACCCAAATCATCAATTATTTACTTAGTGGGTCATAATTGCACATATTTACTTTGATTAGATCTTTGCTCTAGATTTAATTGCACATATTTACTTTGATTAGATCTTTGCTCTAGATTTAATTACCTCTCCTAACCATGGGTCAAAAGTGTGAACTAATGTATTTTGACACTGAAATGCAATTTTTGACTAAATCATCTTCAGGTGATGAATACAAAATCCAATTTTTTGTCTAAATCATCTTCCGGTGATGAATACAAAAAAATTCTTGTAGGGTGGCACAATACGGATCAACTAAAATCTCTAAACAAAATAATTATAACAATTTTTTTTATAACACGGGATTTTGGAAATAATCGAGTTCATGACACAACAAAATATTGCTATTTTGGCATATGGTGATGAATTTACTACGAATTTATGAACAGGATACCGCTTAAAATGGTATTAAAAGAAAAGTAATATATGGAAGCTAGCAACATGAAGTCGTCAATTCCAAAATAAGAAATTTCTTCTTTCTATGATCAAATTTCCACAGAATAAAAGATAACGTGTGCTACTTCCTGTTGATATGCAACCGTATAATAAATTTTTTTCATGCACATAAAACCAATATGTATAAAATACTTGTAATCTTGGCTTTAATCACACTGTAAATTAATTCTGATGGACAAATTGATATGGGTATGCTTATAAAAAGTTCCCCTTAGCTTAATACTTCAAATCTTTGATTTAATCACACTATTACTTTTATGGCTTTATCCGTTATTTAATTGAAGAACTAGAAACACACGTCCCATATCCTACATCAATTTCACATTGTACATCATGGGCGGGTGCGGACCATCAACTTCATCGAAACACAGACATCGAAACGCAGACATCTTGATACCACTAAACTAAAAACCCTTTAGTAATTTAAAGGATTGATCAAGCATGCTTGATAACAGGGGCGGGACCTACTATGGTCTGTGGGGTAGCGGACACCTACCTTAAAAAAATTAGTGAATTATTTAGACAAAAACTCCGATCGCATCTCTTAAGGTTGGTGGGTATGGGGGCCACCTCTGGGTTGTCAAGGACCGGCTACACTGCCCCCGTCTCCTCCGTCGCGCACCCACGATAGTGACGAGCCCCTTTTGTTAAATATAGCCGTTATAACGGCTAACTTTTTTTTTAAATTAAAATATATCACTATATATACATATTTTCATAACCATTTTTTACACCAACTCATCCAAACTCTCTCAATTTCTTACAAAAATATTCTCCATCATTTAAAAAGTCACGGATCCATACAACCCAAACAACCTGAATCCAAACATGTTCTCGTAAGCAGGTTACACTCCACCACTCGATCCGAACTGGTCATCCTGATTTCTTTTTTGGTTTCCAACAAGCTCCCAATGCTTTAACCTAATTGAACCAAATGTTAATGCAAATACGAATGCGAAACACATTTAACATGCCATTTCAACATCAACTACAGTCACCGCCACCGGTAGGATCGTCTCAGCCGGTAGAAGACGAGGTTGAAGAATACGTGTCCGATACGCGACCCCAAACTTCCAAACGGAAAAAATAAGCAACGGGTACATGAACGGAAAAAGATGAGCAAGACGCCAAACCAAAGCAAATTATTTGGACAAAAATCGAGGAGTAGACATTGGCTAAGGCGTGGGTTGCTACGCCAAAATGCCTGATAGTTGGTAAATGTTATTATGTATGTGTATATATATATATATATACTAGAGTGAACACTAGGTTGAGAGTGAACTGTGTGAACTAATCTGAGCTTTTGGATTATATCATCTAGAGATTTTTAAACAATGAAAAAATTGTAATTATAATGTTGTAACTTCCCTTTAAATTAATTGACAGAAGGGTATTTGTGTCTTTTCTAAATTGCATTTATTAAACAGTATAATCAAAATTCCTAAAATCTTGCTAATTTCCGTATGTACAAGATACACAGTTGTTAGTGTATACACATGTGTACAGTCTCGATAGTATCAGTTTATAGAAGATACACAGATGCTAGTTTATACACATGTGTACAGTCTCGCTAACTATCAATTTATACAAGCTACACTGCTGTTAGTTTATACACATGCGTACAGTCTCGCTAACTATCAGTTTATTCAAGATACGAGTTGTTAGTTTATACAGACGTATACAGACTTTTGATACATATGTGTATTTTGTAGTCCACGACCTAGTTCCGTTAGGAGTTTCATATCCGGGAGGGACAATTGGTGTCTAGTACTTAGTTCCGTTAGGAGTTTCATATACGTTATTAGCAACTGATTTTACACGAGTTTAAAATAATAGGGAGGTAATTAAAAATGGGGATAATCACGAAAATAGTCCAAGGAATGGTCAACTTTTCCAAAATAGTCACCTGACACGGCTCTACGAGCCGTTTCAATATGCTGAAAGGGCTTAAAAAAATCCTTTCATGTCAACCAACCCATGATTGCAACGTGCCCCATTGAGCCGTTTCAGTGTGGCTTAAGCCTTTTCAGTGTGGCTTAAGCCTTTTAGTGTAGCGGCTTGGCTTGGTATAAGATCTTTCAACACGGCTTGAGAACTTACAACACGGCTTGAGATCTTTCAACATAGTTTAAATATACACGAATAAAAATATAAACGAATAATTTTAAAAAAAAATCTCAATAAAATGTGAGAACCTGAATGTCTCAATTAAAAAAATCTGAAAGTTTTAACTTGAAAATAAAAAATATTTAACTTGAAAATAAAAAATTACTAGGTTAGAAGCTTGTGTATTACACGGGTTAAATAAATGTAATTTTTATACTAAATAATAAAAATATAACTTTAAAAACCTCATTTATTACACGAGTCGAATAAATGTAATTTTATATATTAAGTAATTAAAAAGTTATATATTTAAGAATCTTGTGTATTGTACGAGCGGAATAAATGTAATTGTATATACCAAATAATTAAAAAAATTATACCTTTAAAAACTCTGTGCATTACACGGGTTAAATAAATGTAATTTTGTATACTAAATAATAAAAATGTAATACCTTTAAAAAAACTCGTGTATTCTAAAAAGGTAATATCTTAAAAAAAAACTCGTGTATTGTAAAAAGTAATATCTTTAAAAACTCGTGTATTTTACCCGTGTAATATATTTATTCAACTCGTACAATACACGAGGTTTTAAAGTTATATTTTTTTTATTATTTAGTATAAAAATTACATTTGTTTAACCCGTGTAATACACCGGGTTTTAACCTAGTAATTTTTTATTTTCAAGTTAAAGCTTTCAGATTTTTTTTAATTGATATTTTCAAGTTCTCACCATGGGATTTTTTTAATTATTCGTTTATGTTTTTAATTTTCCATTTATATTTAAACTATGTTGAAAGATCTCAAGCCGTGTTGAAGTTCTCAAGCCGTGTTGAAAGATCTTAAGCCAAGCCAAGCCGCTACACTGAAAGATCTCAAGCCACACTGAAAGGGCTTAAGCCACACTGAAACGGCTCAACCGGACACGTGGCAATCATAGGTTGGTTGACTTGAAAGGATTTTTTAAGCCGTTTCAGCATATTGAAACGGCTCGTAGAGCCGTGTCAGGTGGTTATTTTAGAAAAGTTGACCATTCCTTAGCTATTTTCGTGATTATCCCTTAAAAATGTGTGAGAGAGAGAGAGAGAATTAATAGATGAGAAAATTAAGGGATTTTAATTAAGAGAGAGAGAGCGCGCTAATGTCAGTCTTACCCTTTTAATCTAAAAAATAATCAATGATCAAGATTAGTTCACTCAATTCATTTTCAAGAAGTTGTTCACAAATGATCCTAATCCTTATATATATATATATATATGTATGTATGTATGTATGTATGTATAGGTTCATGTGAGAAAATTTAAAAGTGTGAGAAGGGTAAGAAAGAATATGGAGGTGCCATGTGTCCTTTTTTATGGCAGATTAAGGGTATAAGTGTAATTTCACTAATAAAATCTAATAATGGAATTTATATGTTTCAACCGATCATGGCAGTTATTTTCGGGATTTTCTCAATTCAAATTGGTTCGAATATTGTGATAATTTCTGGCAGAGAAAATTTTATATTTTGCTTATTCAACATTTTTTGATTGACTATATACGTGATTTTGCGATTGAAATTCGAGACCATCTGCACTGATATCTCGTTTTTGATGGATAACTATCAACCAGGTATGAATTTAAGGTGTTTCTTTTGTTTCTTTTGTTTGATATGTGTCATTTTTTGTTTTTCATGTGATCAGAATGAATAACTTTGTTCTCAATTAGTTTGAATGATTTTTTTTAGTTTCCAACAGTGTGGTGTTGTTATGGTTTGTCAATTTGTTGTTATGGTGTCTTTTGTTTTCTTTTGTTTCATATACGTGGGAGTGCATTGTGTTTTTTCATGTATCGCATGGTGTTTTTTTAATTGGGGTTATGGTGTCTTATTTAAAGAGTGTTTTAGTGTTCAGAAATAGGTGTACTCAATGAGTCAAGGTGTGGTATGGTGTCTTATTTAATAGGTGTTCTTTTAGACCGTTATATTCAGTTGATCAATATGACTTTCAGTTAAACCTTACGAGCCGTTATGGTGTTTTTTTAAATGGTATTATGGTGTCTTTTTAATGGATTAAGTGTATAACTTTTTAAATGGTATTTGTGGTGTTATTTCGTTATAACTAATGTTCTTTCATGGTGTTATAACTAATGTAAGTTGTATGTGTGCTTATGTGTGCCATCTGTGTTTCTATGTGTGCTTATATATCTATGGTGTTATTTCTATTATAACTAATGTTCTTTCATGGTGTTATTTCTGTTATAACTAATGTAAGTTCCAAACAGTGTTTTTATGAGTTATGGTACCGTTTTTAAATATATATATTGTTCAGATTCTTTTGTTTCAAACTATCATTTGGGGTATGTTGGGGTGATAGTTAATTTATGCACATGTTGTATGCTTGCATGGGAGTGCATGGTGTTTTAATTGGTTGTTACGTTGTCTTTTTTTTTAAAGATGGTTTACCGAACTGGATAGGTGTATTCAATGAGTTAGGGTGTGTTACGGTGTCTTTTTTTGATAGGGGATGTTTTTTATGGGGTGTTTTTTTGTGTCGTTATGGTGACCTGAATTAAAGGCATAATTTGTAGTTTACATGTTTTTTTGACTTTTAGTTGATTTCTGTTGTGTGTTTCTATAAACTAATTATATTTTTATGTAGGGCTTCAGAATTACCAGCCTGTTGGGCGTCCACATCTGTCTCCCAAATCCGGTAAGAGGACTCTTTTACCTGATGTGGAAGAGTCGCTTAGGCCAAGAGAGAAAATGACATTCGACACATTGAATAATGGATTCCTTTTTTATCAAAAGTACGCGATGGCTACAGGCTTTATTGCCAGGAAGTCTTCACAAGCTGCATGATGTTATTAAATCCAAATATTTCGTTTGTTCAAAGGAAGGAACCAAACCTTTTAAGGTGATCGACTTATCTAAAGTGGTCGGCACTTCAAATATTGGTTCAAAAAGGAGATCTATTCGGCGGGTCCCTTCTATTAGGACTGGATGCGAATCACGTCTGTGTTTAAAGTTAATTGATTCGAATCTGTATGAGGTATATTATTTCAAGGAGGACCATAACCACTCTTTTGTTGTTGACGAGGATAGGTATTTACTTCCTGTTAACTGAGGAATGAACTATAGGCAAGAGCAAGCAGTTAATGCTTTGAGTGCGTTAAATATTAGACCTGTCAAAGCATTTAATATCATGAGGACACTGTATGGTAGCTTTGACAAGGTGGGGGCAACCAAATCCGATTTCAAGAATTTTTAACGGGATATAAACAGGTACATATCGAAGTTTGATGCTGATATGATGATTAAACAGTTGTTGAGAAAGAAAGAGTATATGCCAAACTTTTCAATGGAGTATACAACCACTCAAGATGGTATTTTAAGGGCTTTGTTCTGGGCAGACGAGGAGGCCAAGCGGAATTATTCAATTTTTGGTGACGTTGTTTCATTTGATGCAACATATCGGCGTAACAAATTTGTTTACAAATTATATCTTGTTTTTTTTAAAATTCTTTTTAGTTATATAAAAAGACATTTATATGGTGTTTTTTTTCTTTGTGTTAGGTACAAAATGATGTTCGTACCATTTACTGGTATCGACAATCACAATTGTAATGTTACACTTGGCGCCGCTATAATAGGAAACAAAACCACTGAAACGTATAGCTTGTTGCTTAAGGTGTTTTGTGAATCTTTTGGTCGTGCTCCTCCGGTTGTTGTCACTGACCGAGACTCAACCATGAAGAAGGCTATTGAAGATACATGATCTGGGAGTAGGCATAGGTTATGCATGTGGCATATAATGGACAAGCTTGCTGTTAAGGTGTTTGCTTATTCGATGTATTAAGATTTTTCCATTTGTTTTATGGTCCTTATTATTTTTATATGTCTTTTCAATGGTGTTTTAGGTTGGCCCTACAATTTGTAATGGTACAGATTTCAAGAAGAGGTTGTGTGCTATTGTGTGGACCAATTCTATCCTACTCGAGCAGTTTGAAAGCGACAGGGGTACCAATAATGAATGATTTTAATCTGTCTGAGCATGAATGACTACAGCCAATTTATCAGATTAGGGATAGTCGGATACCCGCGTATTATCGTGACGAGTACATGTCTGGGCTTATGCGCACCTCATCTCGTTCAGAGAGCGAGAACCATTGTTTTGGACAGTTTTGCAACCCGGAGTGTACCCTTGTTGAATTTTTGGGGCATTTTGATTCTGCAGTTGAAGCTCAAAGACACGAGCATAGGAAGAACGACCATGACACTAGAAACACGATTGCTTACATATGGGTAGTAGACTTTGTTTTGGAGGAGTAGGCCGCGAGGTTATACACACACACACACTATATTTTTTGACGTCCAATTGGAGATACAAAATGGTATACATAGATGTGCTATTGGAAAGTGGGAAACGATTGATGACTTCGTTAAATTTTTTGTGAAGGATTGGGAAAAACCATGCACCACTTTCGTCGAGGTAAACAATAGACTTTATTTTTGTTGGCTTTGATTACATTTTTTTGTGGTATTATATACCAAGATTAAATATAGTTGGTCCCGACACATCAATTAGTATGGTGTCATTTGGTGTTATATATAAAAAATTATAGTTCTATGCATTTGTGTGATTTTTTCTTTTTTTTTATTGTGTCTCATAGGTAATGGTGCGGGAGGCCGACTTGACTGTATACTGTACATGCAAAAGATTCGAACAGTTTGGGTTGTTGTGCTCACATATATTCTGCGTGCTTAGGATGCTTGGCATCATTGAATTCCCACAACGATATACCCTTAGACGTTGGACGAGGGAGGCTGTTCCCAATAGCGCTCCTAGTGCTATTTTAGGTATGAACGAGAATGAAGAGCGGTATAATGAAGTTAACCGGATTGTACGTGAGATCACACACTATACTGAGTCGGTTATTAACAAGCTTGTTACCAATTTCGATGCATTGTGCTTATTTAGGGATCATGTGGTTAAGTTTTTTGATTTAGCTGACGAGGCCGTGAGTAATGCACCTCGCAAGAGTCGTAGTGAAAGGTTTGCTGAAATAACTGGCAATACACAACCATCTACAGTTACTGTTCGGGTCCCTGATGGAACTAGATATAAAGGTATGAGTAAGCCGAAAGGGATGAAGTCTAAACGTGAAATTGTAAGAAGCCAAACGGATAAAAAGAGATGTCGTTGTCAAAACTGTTTTAGGTACGGTCATAACAGACATACTTGTAAACACCCTAAAAGGAAAGAAGAAAATGCTAGTTCTGAGGAAGATGGGGGGGGGGGGGGAGGGGGAAGAAGCGGACGAATCTGATGAGGGAGTAGACAAGGAGGAAGGAGAGGATTAGGGATTGTTGGATAAGTCATATTTTTTTGTGTTGTCCAAACTGGATTTCGGTTGAACGCTTAAACTTTATTTTTTTTTCAAATGTTATACACTTGATCAGTTTTTTCTTTATGTGTGTGTTTTTTTACGTGTTAATTTCAAAAGTGTACATATTGCATGGTGTTATAACAATGTATTTTGTTCATTTTTGATTTTTTATAAAGTATAAGAATTGGGGCTCTTATATTCTCTCGCTATATGTTCATGTATCGGAATTCATGGTGTTCTTATATATCGTATAGTGTCTTTTCAATTGGTTATTACGGTGTCCTTTTTATTTAAACAGAGGTTTAGCCAACTGAATAGGTTTATTCCATGAGTTAGAGCGACCAAAACGAAATATGTACTAATGGTATAACTTGTAATTTACATGGTTATTATCGTGTCTTTTTGTAATAGGGTTTTGTTTTAAACATATATACTTCTATTGTGATATTGTGTCGTTATGTTGTCATTTTTTAATGGAGTAATGGTCCTCCTTGATGGGGTAATCCCATCTGTTTTGAACGATACAAAATTAGTTTATTGCAGCAAAATATTTTTGAAACTAAAAAAACGCAAAAAAATGATCATATGTCACACCATTTTTGAATCTAAAAAACACCAAAAAATGATCAGATGTCACGCCATTGTTTAGAGCAACCAAATCGAAATATGTACCAACTGGATTAAGTTGTTGTTTCAAACCTACATCATACCATCCAACCAGCGACAAATCCTCTGGATTGCATTTTCTTCAAGTTTCACCCTTTCATCCTCGTCAAAACATGCAAACTCTCTAACTTCTTTCTCTACAATTACTCGTTCGGTGTTTACCTCACTAAGAAGTATTTTAGATACATACTTCTTACGTAGATCGGTGATTTCCTTTCTTTGATTTTCTAAGACTTCCACTTTTGTGTTTCTTTCTGCGGATAATCCACACTTCCACTCTTTTATGCTTGTTCCTAGATAAGACAAAAGACATGCGTTTTCGTAACCAGATACACTCATGCCCACTTACAGGTATTTTTTTCAATATACGAGGTAACCTGTAGCTTACCGTTGTAAGTCTCCATATGTCGCATCAGGAAAATAGCACAGTCGATTCCGTTAAATAGTGTCTGCCATGGGAATTTCAGTCTAACGGGTTTGGTAACTCTTAGTTTTGCAGCTACTACTGGCTGTATATGACTAAGGAACCCACAAAATGCACTTACCTGAATTAATACATCTGGTAATGTCAAATATTATTGTTTTTTTACAATCTATAAATATAGTTATGTATATATCTTAGTTGACCGTACCATCTTTTCGACCGTCCCGCCGTATCTTTCTTTTATACTCGCATCCCCCTCTATGTTGTCGATGATCAATATTTGGCTCGTTGCCAAGTTGAAAAAACGCAGAAAGTAGTGTTCCCCATTCAAGATAGGTATGTATACGATCTGGAAACCTTTAAAGGTTTTTTGTTCCGTAACGACTAGCACATACTTCATGTTCTCAGCAAACTTTGATATCCGGTCTTTTTCAGGCAAGTCGAACTCTTTTTCTAGCTGCATATGTTTATATTTTTGTCAAACACTGTTAGATGTTATGATGTTATTATTATTTTTTTAAACCACAACAGTTGTAACACCAAAACAATATTATAACACTAGTCAACTTTTTAAACAACAACAAAACAGAATTAACGACATCAAGTCATATGTATGCACCATAACTCATAAAAACACTGTTTGGAACTTACATTAGTTATAACAGAAATAACACAATGAAACATTAGTTATAACAGAATTAACACCACAAATATATAAGCACACATAGAAAAACCAGATGGCATACAACTTACATTAGTTATAACAGAAATAACGACAAAAAGTCATATATATGCACCATAACTCATAAAAACACTGTTTGGAACTTACATTAGTTATAACAGAAATAACACCATGAAAGAATATTAGTTGTAACAGAAATAACACCACAAATATATAAGCACACATAGAAACACCAGATGGCATACAACTTACATTAGTTATAACACCATGGAAGAACATTAGTTTTAACAGAACTAACACCACAAATATATAAGCACACATACAAAAACCAGAACAGTAGTATAACACATCACTTTAGACAACATCAAAACACAATTAACACCATAAATAATAAAGAACATTAAAAAACACTTCAACAGTTGTTGTAGAAAGAACATAGAATCAATGCAGGTTCCAAAAAACACCTTTAGTATTTTTAGAAACCAGAAACATTATTGAAACATATCAAAGATTCCATAAACCATAGCAGTTATATTCAATGCTTGAGATGGTAAAACACTGTTAGATGTCATGGTGGTGCAACAGATGTACTCATATTAATGGTTTTAGATTGTAAAACACTGTTACATACCAACATTCCAGCGTTACAGAACAATTTTGGGGCTGTTCCCATTTTCCTCATTTTCTCCTTGTAGTTCAAGACTACAGCCCATGCACTTATGACATCAACATGTACCGTGACACCCGGTATCATTGACTCGAATGGTGCCCTCATCACCAATAGTTGACCATTATTGCTAAACAAGACCTCCCTATAACACGAGAGACTTATTTTAAATAAATAATGTTAATGAATAATTATAGATATTTGATTGATACGTACCACGTGTTACGTACTCCACAGAATATACACCGTGCAACGGTGTCTTCAGCCTTTTCTCGTCCGCCCCTCAACGAAACTACGCGACTGACATACGGCGACCGTAGCGTAGGCGGCAAAATGATTGTCCTTTTTGGCCGGGGTGTTCTAGCGTGCGTCGCAGTTTGCGCCCCTTCACCACTTTCTTCATGAACCCAAACACTGTCCAGCCTCTTTGACAAGTTCAAGGCTTCAGTCCTAAAACTTTGAACCGTGTTTGGGGTGTCTTTTCAGTATTCACAGCATCTATTGTTGCCTCTACCTCTGCTAAAAATGATGACCTCATTGGTGAAAAGGGAGAATTTTTTTGTGCCATACTTTCATGATTTTTCATTTTTGGAGTAGTGTTATCACTGGTAAATGTTACACTACCTTCATGAGTTTTGACATCATGTGTGTTGGCCTCATCCGAATTAAGATGTTTCAACTTCATTGCATTCCATTCCAATGCTTTTTTCTTCAATATCTCACTTTCTGGGTACATGGCACACGATTCCGCAATTGTGTCATTGATGCTGCGTACGCATCCTTCAAAATCTCTGAACAATTTATCCAAAAGGTTGGACTTATCCTGTATCAAAATCCGGTTAAACAACATTTTTGATAATACAATATATATGGTATCAGTCTATTTACAACCTATTGTTTACTTACCACATCAGATTCCTTTTCAGATACGGATGGTGGCGATGGTGTGTCTCCGTATTGCGGTACCATCGGCACACGGAACGTTCCATCTGGACTTACAAGCATGGCACACGTTTGGGTGTCAGTTTGTGTCAGTAAGTAGTCTGCACAATGCTTGTATATACCAAGGTGTGCGTCATCATCTTCAACTTCTGTAGTACCTTCATTCACATTCCTTTTTTCCTTTCCACCGCTCTTCTTTTCCGATCCACGCTTCCTTTTTCCTCCCTTATCTTCTGACTCAACCTCTCCAGCTGATTTGTTTTTATGTTCCATCTCTGAAGCCAGCTCTTCAAAACGTCATCAGTTACTAATGCAATGAGAGGCGAACTATGCGTTGAAGGTATTTTTTTCTTCTCAATTGCATAGGCCATCTGACACGTTGCACGGAAAATAAGTTTATTACATTTCTACAAATGTTTAATGCATGAATTTGTTTTGTTTATGTTTTAATGAGTATCAACTTACCATGAGTAAAACAATTTGGCCTCTGAAATGATCATCGTCACCGTGCCATGATCTTTTCATGCGGTTGAGGCACGCCACCATGTACGTACACCAATCAAATTTCAACTTCTGGTTTTATGCATGGAAGATATCGGACATTAACTGAGTTGTTACTTGTAGTTTCACCCAGGAACGAGAAGTAGACAACTAGGAAATTCAGGACGAACAACCGCCCATAGTCGTCTGTACCCAATATGTATAGCATAAGCTATAATGGCGACAATCTTTTGATTTGTATATCTCTGATCTCTAAACTCCTGCATAACTGTATCCCTCCTCTTGCTTGCCTTTTTTTGTTCAACCAGCATAGTTTCTCCACGAGGCAGCTTGAATACACGGTATACAAGGTCGGCTGAAATGGTTACAAGCCGTTCGTTTACGATATTCAAGACACATGCATCTGGGTCATAATTTGAGACCAACTAGTGTGCTACTTCTGTTGGGACACCAGTCACTTGAAGGCTGAAAATCAAGCCAAATCCAATTTCGTAAATCTTTTCTCGCTGCTTCGCACTCAAATCATATGTCAGATTTATCAAATTATCTATTGGAACTTTTGGCTTAATTTTTGCACCCGTAAATGGTTTATAAGGTTGATTCGTATTTGGTGTTTTGCATGTATCAGCGACTTTTTGATAGTGACTTCTTTCACTTTCCTGGTGGGGTGTCAACAAAGTCATCGTCCGGGTCGGACGACAACGAAATTCCCTGTTCATGGTATGTCGTTGCAGGCTTGTTTGAGATTAACTTCGATTCTACATTAAACAAACATAGTATTAGTAATCCTGCATAATATAGACATTTAGTTCAATATAATTTTCAACGTAAAATGTATACCATTTGTGCTTGTCCCTGATACCAACCATCATGCTGTTGATTTAAATTGCTTCCCTGGCGGGAGCATACTTTTGTTGTTTCTGTTGCAGGCTGCGGTGGCACTTTTTTTTATTTGTAATCTCTCGTATGCTCAGTTATATGAGCATACACATCTGCTGTAAATAAAGTCAAGTCTTATCAGTTAATTTTATGTTCCAATCGGTACATATGAGCATTTTTTTTTGTTGCAATGCAAGTACCTTTTTTTCTCATTCTCCTCTGCATGTGAATCTGAACAGATCATTGGCGTTTCTTTTGTGTTCTTATGCTTTGATCGGTACATTTTTGATCTAAGATGCTGGCTTTTCCTAACTATAGATAACATCAAAAGTGTATATTTAAACCAAGTTATTACATCAAATCTATTATAACACCAGTTAACAGTCAATGCAAGTACATAATGCTACCTTATAAAAACACCAAAGCAGTAATAACACAAAATCAGTTATACTGGAACAATGCAAGTACATAATGCTACCTTATAAGATAACAGTTTTAACACAACATCAGTTATATTGAAGACATCCTACCTTATAAAAACACCAAAGCAGTTAAATTGAATGCATACAACTTATAAAGATCACGCAGGTGCAGCAAGGCAATGACCATATGTAACACCCCAAAAACAGGTTTGGTAATAAAACCACGTTTACATTATAGAGCGGGTAAAAGACCGTTAGTGGTAAAAGTGAACTCGTAAACAAAATAACTAGGAACAAAGTAACCTAGTTAATAATATGTATATAAGTGATAACACAATGAGTTGTAGCTTGATATTTAATCGAAACTAAACTTGAGGGACTAAAGTTGCCACAAAGGAACTTGTGTTTTAAAACACCAAAATTAAGACATAACACACATAGTAAATGTGTGTTGGTCGATCATCAGGAGGTGAAGACTAGGAAAACCCTAGTTCATTCAAGAATCAACAAATTGAAGGTCAATTCTAACCTCAAATCAATGCATGAACGCATATAAACGATCACCTAAACGAGGGGATCATGAGGTATGTCTCAAAACTTAGATTGATGAAAGTTTTAATATGAGACAAGTAGATTACTTGCAATTAGGTTGTTGGATGATGATCCAAAGATGAAATTAAGTGTATGTGTATGCTTGATTTCGTTAGACTTAAAGAAATTATGCACTATTTGATGTAAGATTACTTGTAGGTTATTTACAAGTAGATTTTGAAGTGGGTTTTGATTATATGATGACATAGATGATACATAAGTGTTCATGATCATCATACTTGTATGTATGTGTAAGATATTTGAACAAATTAGAGGTTCGAATAAATGTTCGTACATAACTTGAAATGGGTTTTGTATGATATGATGAAATTGATGTTATGTCAATGTTAACGAGTGTTTGAGATCATGTTGTCTACTAGTTTGTATGTAGAATTTGATTATATTATGTATTCGGATGAATATCTAGTAATATGATAAGACAAGTTGTTTTGTGATAATGAAACAATTCCAAGTTCTTGTGTAATCATCGATAGATAAGCATATGATTGTAGAAACTATGTTAATTTGATATTAGAAATTTCATGAACTTAGTTTGGGAAATGTAGCTATAATGATGGCCTAAGAATAGCGCTTACCGGGTAATTAACGAAATGCCTAAAGGGGTTGTTAAACTTATTTGTGAGTTTGTATGCATAAATAGGCAGTTGACTTTTAAAAGTCAAACTGGCCTATAATAAGATCAAATGATAAATTTGATATAAAATCGGTAAGGTGGAATAGTCGTTTTAAATGATGACTAACCTAACCATCTTGCGATGATAAATGATAGTTTGACGTTTGACAAGCTAGGTGGAGGCTTAGGAAGAAGCGGGTCAAACGGACAAGTACGCGGAAAAAAAGGCATAATCGGATTTCAAGGTAAGTAATGCTTACATCCTTAAAATAGTAAATTTACTTATGTATTTGACTAAGAATAAGCGAATTGGTATTCGGAACGAGATTTCGAAATACAAGGTTCCGACGCGAATCGATACGGGTCGGGACAAGTGAATATGGTATTAAACCATAATTGATGGTAAAAAGGTGTAAAATAGTAATATAGTAATATAGTCATGTAACGACAAATAAACGAAGAATTCTGAAAAGTTTCCTTATGGTGTAAACCATAAGGAATAAAAAGGGGTAAAGATGGTAATTTAGTCACGAGTTGACAAATAAATATTAAACTTTAAAATAAGGGCATTCTTGGCGTAAACTAAAATGGGTTGAACGAATTAAGAAATATAAGCATAAGGCGTAAACCGAAATTGATTAAATGGGGAGATGGTAAAAAGATACCATTTCATAATGATAAGATGGTCATTTAGACCAAATGGGTCAAATGGTGTGGACAACATCATTTGACAATATTATCTAATGAACGCTTGCCAAGTTTTGTGTTCACAGGGAAATAGCGTATGGTTCATGTCGCTGTTAGTAATTAATAGTGCAAGGTATTTAAATGGGTCAATGCCATGACTCGAGCCAGGTACGTGTAACGGGTTAAACTCTCATCGAGGACTAAAGGTCTGATGAGAGTTAATTGAGACTTGGATGAACATTGGATTACCTAAAGAGAGGTATATATAATAATCTAAGTTCTAGACTTTTCGTTCTTAGGAACATAGTAAAAATTTAATTCAATATGAGTTAAAGATGCTTGTTTGGTCAAAATATGCATCTAAATGTCCTTCGTCGTAAAAAGGACTAAAATTTGACCAAAACGCCCATGAATGATAAATCGACCAAACGACCTTAGAGGATAGTTTAAAAATGAGTTTTATGAGAAAGTACAACTTGCGGTAGTATAATGATAAATGGCATAAGTCGTTTTGGCTTAACGCCTCATAACGGTCTTTTTCGTAAAGTGTCAAACTGAAGGGTAGGATTTAAAAATCCATCATTTCCTATAACCAATCCAACACAAGTATAGTTGTGGTGGAAAATAAATAAATATCCTAGTATGGAAATGAGAAGTAAGGTAAAGGAAAGTGAGACTAAGGCTTAAGTGCTTAAATCTCCTAACGGGTCAAAAATGGATATATGCATAAACCGGGAATGGGTGCGTAATTCATAAGAGTTAAGAATCCAGAATTTGGATTCCGGGTTATTTATGTAAGAAAACATCTTACGGACATTTAGATACTAGTTTCATAGGAAACGGGCAAAAATGTAATAAGTTACGAAAGTTTTCGTAACAAAAACGACAAAAACGGAAAAGTTCTTACGACGGCCATTTTAAGCTACGATGGTCATCTATAGCCTACGGCTAGCAACCATTTAATAAAACAGGACATAATTTTTTACGGACATGTTACCATAAGTCCCGAGTCGTGTTTTAAATGATCGGGACTTGAAAAGGGTCGAACGGACCATTTAACAAATCTGCAGCAAAATTGCTGCAGAAGGCACCGTCGCCGATGGCACTACTAGCCATCGCTGACGCAACACCTTTGTTCCGACGAACCTACTGCCTACGGCAATCTTGACCCGACGCAACTATCTGTATGGCGTTGCCGACGCGGCTATAGGCCGTCGACGACGCCACCTCAGAAATCAATTATTTTGATTTGATCTTTTTAAGCAAGTCGATTATGTTTTGCTTTCGTAAGTTCGCTATAAAACTAATAATTTGCAAATTTCCATTTTAGGATTACCGCAAACGCTTTTGGATGACGATCAAGCTTAGCGAAGAACCAAACACGATCAAAGCTCAAGCTTCCGCACTTGGTTTTGTTGTTACGCAACCAAATGACGATATGTCAAAATGTTAATGTGGATAACGTTTTAAAAAAAATTTAGTGACGTATATTCGCATTTACTCGTTTAAACATGAAATTTTTATAGAAATTTAAATAAAAAAAAGAATGGGTCTTATACCATAGATATTTAATAACATATTAAAAATGTTGTAAAAGAACACACATGTGCAACAATGCCTGACCCTTTGTGCTTACATTAGATATAACAGTAATAACACCATAAAATAACACCCTAACTGTAATAACATCCTAGTTCTTAAATAACACCATAACACCATAGATATTAAATAACAACCTAATTCCTAGAATGCATCATAAACCTTGCAACTTATTTAAAAAAACACCCTAAAAAGTAATAACACCCTTCACGTTTTTGCAAGTTCGAAAGAACACTCTTCGTGTTAACATTTGATAAAACAGATTTAACACTTTAGTAGTAAATAACACCCTAATTCTTAGAATGCATCATAAACCCTGCAACTTATTAAAAACACCCTAAACAGTAATAACACCATAGGTATTAAATAACTCCTTAACACTAATAACACCGCATCAAAAATGTTGTAAAACATGTGCAATATGTTTTTGCAAGTTCGAAAGAACACACTTCCTGCTTACATTAAATAAAACAGAAATAACACCATATACATTAAATAACACCCTAATTCTTAGAATGCATCATAAACCCTACAACTTATAAAAAAACACCACATTAAAACACCACAACAATTTTTTGTTGAATGAATACAACTAAACTAAAAAACACCATAGAAATAACACCCATTCAATTTGACTGCAACAGAAACTAAAAAACAGCATAACTCATTGAAAAACACCATAGCAGTTTTATTGGATGAATCAGGAACCTATTGAAATCCCTAATTGATACCATCTAAAGAAATCAGGAATAACCCGATAAACTGATTGAAGACACCTAAAACACACTTATTTCAAAACACATTACTTACCTTTAAGGGTTTTGCTGTATCCGACCGTGGTGTAATCGTCTTCCGGTGGCAGCAGATCGTTGCTTAATCGTCTTCATTGTGCTCAGAATTGTGATTGAAATTCCGATTAAAAATAGTTTCCTAATTAGACTCCTGATTTCTCGATGGTATTGATTTTGATCTTGGAGGGGGAGGGATACGGTTTTGTTTTGAAAGTGTTTGAATGTCCGAAAATACCCCTAAATGTTCCAATCAGTTACAATTTTTTGGCACATTATTTACAGAATTGCCACTATGATCTCAACCATTAGATATTTAATCTAGTGGTTTATATTTTTTTACCCTTCTCACACTTTTAAATTTTCTCACAATAACCTTACTATATATATATATATATATATATATATATGCATACATACATATTTATATGTGTGTGTGTGTGTGAAGGTTTAAATGAGAACGCTAAATATTGTGAAAACCGTGAGAACGAATGGAAAAACCTCGAGAACTTGGTCAAAAATAATTCAAATTCAATTTTTTACACTTATCACTATTATTCGAATATAATTTTAGAAATTAAATTTACATGTATTGGTAATATTGAAAATTTACACATATGTAAGTTTCTCATTTATATATGTGTAAATTTGTTGTATTTAACAAATTTACATATGTGTAAAAATTTTAATAAGAGTAATTTTGAGAGGAGAAATAAACTATTTGATGTTGTGAATTCTTTTGTGATGTTGTATTTTAATTAAAATGTAGTTTGTATTAAAAAAAAGTTGGTTTTTATTTGTTTTTTTCAGTCGTTCTTACAATTCTCGCAATATTTAGCGTTCGATATTGCGAGAACCGTGAAAACGAATAAAAAACCAATCAAAACCATTTTTTTTAATACAAACCTTATTGTAATTAAGATACAACATCAAAAAAATAATTTACAACATCAAATAATTCATTTATCCTCTCAAAAGCATCTTATTAGATTTTTTACACATGTGTAAATATAACAAATTTATACATATGTAAATGGCAAACTTACATGTGTAAATTTTCTTTTTTTTTTTTCCGAATTCATGTAAATTTAAACGTGTAAATTAAATTTCTTGTAACATTTGTCAAAAACGGGTTTTCCAAACCCGCTCCGTTTGTAATCGAATATCAAGTTATAAATGTTTCGTTGCGTATTTATGTCAATTTTAATTTTTAATGATGCATTATTAATAAACAAACTAGAATATAAAAGTTATAATTGATAAAAAGTAAAAATAAAATAAATAAAGCGAAAAATAGGCTGCCGGGACTCGAACCCGGGTCAGCCGGAAAGAGTTCAAAGACTTATCACACACATATGTAACCACTCCGCCACTTGATGTTTTCTGTGAATTCTAGGAAACAATTAAATTTTATGGTCAATCATGAAGCGATCTGGTTACGCTAACTGTAACCGAAATCGGTCACCAAACGTCCAAAAACGTTTGATTGTTCGCGGTTTACCGATTATAACCGATACACCGACATCTCCAATCAATTTAGCTTTGAATGGACTTGAATTCTAGAGTTGATCGGTTTTAATAACCGAAAACTTGCACTTCCTGAATTACTCCAACATAGTCCCCTCTCGCGACTCAAACACATCTGCAAACCTTTAATTTCACTTCCGCAATACTTTCAGTTCGTCGGAGAAGCAATTTGAACTCGCCGGACTTTCGCCGGAAAACCGTGTTTTCCATCAAATCAGTAAGTCTCTCAATTCTTTCATTGTCTATCAGTTGTTAAGCTGTTGCTAACTCAAACCCTTCAATCGGAATCAATTTCAGACGTCGATATCGGATAATTCACTCTCGCCGGAAAACTGTTGAAAATTCTCAATTCTCGCTGTGAAACGGTATAGCCTTCTAAACCTCCTGGAAATTCTTGTTCTGTGCTTCAATTTCGCTTTTAGCTAATAAAAATTGTTACTCTGTTCGCTCTGACGAAATCCGTAAAAATAGAGCCGACGACTTGCCGGAATTCTAAGATAAATCGTTTCTCCGGTATGTTTACTTCCAAAATCGTCTCTGCCATTCCATTTTAGTCTTTTGAATGTTGTCAATCGAATTAAACAAAAAACAATAGAGTAATCGTAGGCTGTGATTCTGTAACGAAAAAGACGAAGTTAGGTTGATTATAAGATTAATATAATTTGGATATTATCTCGGGTTAGACACACAGTCCAGCGGTGGACTGTGTGCACACATATATCACACGCCGCGAGTTCGATCCTTGACACACGTATGCTCTGTAATAAAGATGTTTTATTTTTCTAACTGAACCGGATTAACTTACGTTAGATGTTAAGTATAATAAAAATTGGTATATTAACCAGGTTAGACACACAGTCCAGCGATGGACTGTGTGCAACACTAACCCACAGGTCCCGGGTTCGAGACCTGTTGCACGCTCCGGTTCGATGATTTAAAACACTTTTTGAAAATAAAAGAATTTTGAATAAACTGAATTAGTATATAAATATAATTAAAAACAGAATTATTTCGGGTTAGGCACGTAGCTCAGTTGGTAGAGCTGCGTGCACGCGTACGGGAGGTCTCGGGTTCGAGTCCTGCCCGGCGCATACATGCACACAATAGAACCGGTCAAACAGTCAATGGTCAATGGTCATCGCAAAAGTCAACATTTTTTTTATATTTTTATTTATTTAGTTTAATTCAAAAATCAATTAAAAATACTTAAAAATAATGTTTTTAAAAATAGGAAATAGCCTTAAACTCACAAAAATATATCTAAAAATCCTGTTAAAATTATTAATAAAATCCACTCATTTACTATACCTTCCGTTATTATTTAGGTTAGTTAATCCTCGTTGATCAATCCTTCAAACTCGTGCGTATCTCATCATCTCCAACCGAACGCACCCAATGTGAGTGAATCTCTACAAATTCCCCGTTTTAAACACGTTTTTGGGGTGTATCATGTGTCTTACCAATTATTATATTTAAATCATTGTGCATACATCATATCATGAACAAATGTGTATTCAGTTTGTATCAACTGTTTGTGTGGTTATTGTTTAGATTTAATTTATTATTTTCAGTACATGCAATATCATAGGCCGCCGCTCCCCATTACATTATGAGCGTTGAGCAGTTTCCCATTACAGTATGAGCGTGAACCTGGCGTTGCCAACATACGATCGGCTCCGTTTGATTGAGCCTTGATCGCACAGACATTCATCATAGGCCGTCAGTTCCCCATTACATTATGAGCGTGAACGTGACGTTGCCAACATATACAGTTTCATTCAGGTTATATATTCATGCAAGTTCATATGTATTGTATGTTATTGTTTGTGGTTGTTATTGCTATTGTTTGATTATTTGCATTTGCTCACATATGACTATTGCACAATTTTTCCATGATAAAGATAACAAGAAATCAATAATAAATGTTTATTTAACAAGGTTCACTCGCCAACTTATGTTGACCCAAAAACCCTCATTTTTACACATGATACAGGTGAACCAGCTGTAGTAAGAAACACATAGGATTGGCTTAGAAGAATAAACTGGTTTAGAGCTTGGATTGCTTAGTTGATTATTTTTCTTTGTATTTATATGAACATGTTTGGATTATTGAGAATGTAATTTTGACTTTAATAAATATGAAACATATTAGTAAATATCATGAGCTTTGGTGATAACCCAATTATGCCCCGACTCTTATTCCGCTGCGGGTCGGGGTGTGACATTTCTAACATTGTATTTGAATAATAATGATAATTGTAAAAAGAAATTTTGAATTTGAGTTGTTTTTGACCAAGTTCTCGCGATTTTTTCATTCGTTATCACAGTTCTCGCGATACTTAGCGTTCTCAATTAAATCCTCCCCTATATATATATATACACGGATGAGTTAAAATGAAAATCACTTTGAGTTGTGAGAACTGTGAGAACCAGGTCATCCAAAATGTTTTTCCGATTTTTTTCTCAAAAGTCATAAAAAGATAACTTGTTTCAGCAAAAAAAATGTCACATACGTGTAACATTTATGTAAAACGGGTTTCGAAAACCCGCATCATATTTTTTTTCTTATTTTTATTAATCAAGTATTATCTATATGTCGTTGCGTATTTTCTAGCAAAATTTATTAATAAGGATCTTAGAATTAAAGAATTATAATATTAAAAATAACAAATGAGTTAAATAATCTTAAAATAATAAATTGGCAATAAAAATAAAAAGGGAGAAAACCGGGAATCAAACCCTGGTCTCTCAGGGATAACACACACCAAATACCACTAGGATACACACACTACATGTGTTAAAACCCAAAGCAAACGAATTATATACTCGATCCAACGGTATACGTTGACTGAGCAAATCACCGAAACCGTCAGCACCAAGATAAGGAAGGCAGTGATTTCTGCTATTAATTGAGATCGAGCAAATTTCGGTAATCCAGATCATAACTGAACGCGGATTCAATTTTTTTAGAAACAATCGGAAATCTCTGTCAATTCAAATCTCGCAAATTTGGTCGAAATCAATCAATCAACTTGATTCTTTGCGCTATAAATACTATCGATCTGCACCTCTAATCCTCGCTCAATCCTTTCGCAACTAACCTCAAACTTACTCTGCTCAACCCCCCCCCCCCCTGTTTCACCGGAAACCGCAACTTTTCGCCGGATTCTAACCCACCGGAACACCAAAGAAATTGCCGTTGTTGGTAACAATCCTCCACCTCTTGATTTAATTTAGGTATGAAATTCATTATCGAATCAGAAGGGAAAACATATTTCTAATAACTGGAGTTCAAATCGGTTAATGTTCTGTGAAGAAGATGACTTGTATCATCTGAATAAGTATAAAAACCAGTTTTAAACTGGGTTAGACACCAGCCCAGTTGGGTGGGCTGGGTGCAAATATTGTCAAGGGCGCGAGTTCGAGTATGGTTAAACCCCTTTTAGTCAAATAAAAACCGTCTTTTTGATCTGCTCATTTTAAGCAAATATGGTAGACTCCCAGTAAGTAATTAAGTATAATAATAATCCAGATTTAAACGGGTCAGACACCCCGCCCAACTGGTTGGGCTGGGTGCAAAACCGGTCTCAGGTCACGGGTTCGAAACTCACTTGTCACGCGGTTTGTTTGATTTCAAAAAAATCTTTTTAATTTAATTAAATCAGAAACAACTTAAACAGTATATAAATATAATAAAAATCAAGAACTTAACGGGTTAGACATGTAGCTCAGTTGGAAGAGTTGCGTGCACGCAACTGCGAGGTCTCGAGTTCGAATCCTGTCACACGCATCCAAATTCACAAAAATTGGTCAGATTACCTTGTCAGATATGACAAGGTTTTGAAAATTTTTTATTATTATTTTTTATTTTATATATATATATATATATATATATATATATATTAACTGTTAATTAATTATCCTTTTAACATTAATATATTAACTGTTAAGTAATGATTCTTTTGTCACTATATTATTAGTGATAAATTTTTAAAAAAATATTAAGTATTATATAATCATTCTTTTATCAATATATTATTAGTGGTAAATCTTTTTAATATATTAAGTATTAATTAATCATTCTTTTATCACCATATTATTAGTTTTAAATCTATTAAAATCAAAGTAAAACTTACCTAAACACTGGTAAAAAAAAATATTCGTAATAAATCAAAATATTATATTATTTATTATTTCTCGAATCTTTACGTCATTGATTATTTAGGTTAGATCTCCTTGTCGAATCATTTCCCAATTTGTGCGCACTTTTCATCAACTCAGGAACGCACCCACTGTGAGTGAATCATACAATTCCTCTTTTTATTCATGTTTTGGGGTGTATCATGTGTCGTACTTGTCTTATTTAATCAAACACTTGTGCTAATATCATTACGTGATCAATGTGTATATTTATTTGTGTGGTTTTGTGTGGTTACATTTTAACATTTCAGTGCAAATCATTCATTAGGCCCCTCAGTTCCTCGTGGGATACAGGTTGAGCATCAGGTGCCTCATTAGATTGGCTCCGTTTGATTGAGCCTTGATCTCAAGTACATCATTCATCATGTCATGTGTTCATTGTGGATAATATGTAATTTGTGATTTGGTTATATATATACATATGCTCAGATATGATTCATGCATAATTTTTTTTATTTAACAACAAATATTATTCAACTGTTTAAATGTTTTACTAAGATTCACTCGTCAACTTTTGTTGACCCAAATCTTTTGTTTTACGCATGATACAGGTGAACAAGCTGAAGAAAGAAACACACAGGAATGGCCTTAGAAGATTAAACAAAGTTTTTATGTTCTGAACAATGTTTTGGTTCTATTTGTGCTTGTATGACTCATTGTGTTTGAATATTTGAAGTTTTAGTTTCAATTTAATAAATATGAAACTTATTGGTAAATGTCATGAGCTTTGGTGATAACCCAATCATGCACCGACTTGTATTTCCGCTGCGGGTCAGGGTGTGACAATACCCACCTTTACATGAGGCGTAAAAAAATTTATCTTCACGCAAAATTTACGTTAGCGCATAAAAAACTTGCATTAGTCAAAACTAACGACTTGACAATTTTTTTTTTACTTTTTTTACAGATGTGTTTATAATATTTTTATCTACATTTGTGAAAAAAAATTTGGCTCAACTCACACGAGAACAAAAAGATCTCACGGTTCTTGCAACTCGTGGCGGTTCTCATTTGAATCGAGCTCTATATATACAGGGGAGAGTTCATTTGGGAAACACTAAAAAAGTGGGGAACCGAGGAACAGTTTTAAAAATTCAACTTAACATGTTAAAAATCATTTTTTTCTAAATTTTTTTTCATCGCTTTTCCTTATAAATACATGTAGAAACATTTTTAATAAAAAAATAAAAACTAAAATATAGAAAAAATGTTTAAAAAACAGTTAAAAATATATCTTATAAAATTAACTTAACATGCTAAAAATTATTTTTCAGCGGTTTTCCTTAGGTAGAACTTATTCTAATAAATATCATTTTTGTAAAAAAATTATGCTTTTTTTAACTGTTTTTTCTTATAGTTTTAGTTTTTGATTTTTTATTAAAGAAAATTTCTACAAATATTTATAAGGAAAAACACCGAATTTAAAAAAAAATGATTTTTAACATGTTAAGTTCAATTTTTAAAAGTGTTCCCCAGTTCCCTATTTTTTAGTGTTACCCAATAAACCTCATACGATATATATATATATATATATATATATATATATAGGGTTAGGTTCATTAGTGATCAATCTCTTGATTGTGAACACTGGTGAAGTAATCCTAACCCTTGATTATCAGTACACAAGTGTATACATAAGTGTAAATCAATGGCCAAAATTTGATGATGAAAATACACTAGTGTTCACTGTAGAACCCCACCATATATATATATAATATATCTCTTGATAACGCTAAATATTGAAGAACCGTAAGAATGACTGAAAAAACCAATCAAAACCAACTTTTTTTAATACAAACCAATTTTAATTAAAATATATCGCAAAAAGAATTTACAATATCAAATAATTTATTTATTCTCTCAAAATTACTCCTATTAGATTTTTAACACATGTGTAAATATAACAAATTTACACACGTGTAAATTGTAAACTTACACATGTGTAAATTTCCTTTATTTACGAATTCACGTAAATTTAAACGTGTAAATTTACTTTCCAACATTGTATTCGAATGATAAGTGTTTTTTTGAACTTGAATTATATTTTATCAAGTTCTTACGATTTTTTCATTCATTCTTATAATATTTAGCATTCTAATTTAAAATTTTTCAATATATAAAGAATCCCACTACGGGTGTTCTTGGGCAGATCGGATTGACTCTTACTATTGATTGTTTATTTCTTGACAGGTCATTTCTTTTTACTATACTTACCCTATTCAGTATTCACTTAACTACTTGACTATTAAATAATTGATATGCATAAAAAATTTACTTGTAAAACGTATCAATAGAAATAAGTATTATTATTTTCAGCCAACTGCATGTTTCTGCTAAAATCTTTGAGTATTTAATGTTTGAATTTGGATTAGAATCTTAATCATGTTCACAAATGCTCAGTATCCTATGAACTTTGGACTAGCATGCTTATTTAATACTCTCTTTACCCCCCCCCCCCCCCCTCTCTCTCTATATATATGGGTTAGGAGTTTGCTATAAAGTCGAAATTTTCTAAAAAGTGTAGAAAGTCATAAAACACTACAATATTAACCTTAAACCACATTAAAAACCTACAAATAACATAATGATGATTACTAAAATATTATATATGTGGGTTTTGTGTTATGTTTTGGATGATAAGGCTCTGATTATGGAATGACAAACATTATTGTGTTTTATGTTGATTAATATATTTTGTTTTATATTCATAGTTATACGATGTGTATTTGAAGTTTTTATGGACTATTAGGGATTGAATATGATGTTTTAGTAATCTTCACTATCTATTATTTGTGGGTTTTAGGTGTATTTCATGATTTTTACATTTTTTAGGAAATTTGGACTTTGTAGCCGAACCCCACTCTATATATATGTGTGTGTGAGGGGGTGTTGAAAGCCATTGGAGTTAAGGTGTTAATAACTTAATGTAGTATTGCTCCCCTTAAGGTTAAGAGTTCGAACACCACCTTAAGGTCAAGAGTTCGAACACCACCGACGACAAATTTAATGTAATTTAAGTTGTTAGAAGAAAAACCTAGTATGTGTGTGAGTATGTATATATAAGTTATTAATAAAAGCTTCTTTCGTTTGTACTTGCATAATTAATAAGGTTTTACTCCATACATTTTAACTAAATCTAAGATTAAATGCTAATAATATTTACATTATTTTTGTTTTGATATTTACAACAAATCAGTTACAACCAACTATTACTGACACATTTTGTAAAGCATATAAATGAAAAAAGAATCTAAAATTTACACTCATGTTTGTTATATATTTAGAAAATTTAGAACCTTTAATAGTTTTCCATTATTGTAAAACAATTCAGAATTAGTTAGTAAATAAGTATAACTAGTATTTAGGACCCGTGCTTTGCAGCGATACTGTTACATCAATAAAAAATAAACGTATAAACGTTGAACCACACACTATAGTTTCGGTCTGTTAACTTGCAAAGTTAAACCAAAATGTAAAACATATAGAAGAATAACTAAGTCGACTTAGAATCCATGCGTTGCAATATGAAAAGTATAAAGGACCAAAATTGAAAGTAGAAAAACATTCGGGTTAGAAACGACAAAGAATTTGTGACAAATTTATAAAACATGAAAAGTTTGAGGTTAAAAGTAAACAAAAGTAAAGAAAAAAAAGTCAAAACAAAATGAATAGTAAACATGTGAAGGAGAGAAAAGTTGGTAAATCACAGGTAGGTAATCGATATTTTTTTTTGAATAACAGATCAAATGGATTTACAGCTTACTCCAAACCTCCCACTCTAAGTTCGAATCCCTCCCTGAGGTACTCTCCCATATTTATATAATTTGCACTTATTAGGAATTGAACTTAAGACCTCTTAGGAGGAAACCACTTAATTGAAAACTCCCTAAACACGCATGATAAATACAACTCACTTAATAATCAGTTACAAAATATCTTTTATTTCTGAATTATCTAATTTAAGATAGATGATTATTAATTAATTTATAATCATAAAATATATTGTAGTTTTCAGTTAATAATATAAAAGACATGCGATGTATATGCCGATAACGTAGGATGTAAACGAATCATGCCCAAATCGATATAAACTAGAGCTTCATTCCTTTAAGTAAATGAATATATGTCTTAAGCTCGACTAATTTACTATATATTAATTGTATAATTATTTTAATTATATATACACACATATATAATTTCATCATTTCTATTGTAATCATAAATATGTTTATATGCTTACTATATTAAATAGAAATATTACATTTATATAAATAATATACTCATTAAGTTTACAAGACTAGTGAAGCTTGATTATCTCGATTTATGAAGTTAGGACTCAAGCTCGATTGATAAATGAATTCTAAATTAGGCTTAAACGTGTGTGTTTGGGTTCAGCTTGATTCAAACGTATAACAAATCGGTCTTGAATAACTCAACAAGTTCAACCATTTTCGCAAGTACAGTAACACAAGCATTATATTTTTTTTACAAATTGATAACAAAAGATAAAGAAAATATAAAATAATAAAATATTCTCCCACTCAATGTTTAAAAAAAGCGACTGCCTCAAATCGATGCTGGCTAGATTGGTAGGATTAGTCAAATCACCAACCATATTCAAACCGTTATAAATCTCGATAACTCAAGAATGAAAGGAATATTATTTATTATTTCAATTTTTATTAGTATTTTATTTATTTTATAACTATTTTACAAGAAAACTGATCTAGTACACACCATGAGCCCATGAAACATGTTACATGCCTTCACACATGTTCACTCACTTGCCTGAAATGATAAACCGATATGAACATCTTTCATAAACCATACGCTTACAAAACATAAAAACCAAAAATAATCAATGACGATTAAATCTAAACGATTACATTTTAATTGCATAATTAATTTTGTTCAAAAAACAATCCATAGAATCTAAACCTTCCAATCTTTAAATCAATCATCTCTTGCAGTGAAAGATTGCAGAATTAGGAGCAGCAAAACGAGCCGAAAACGATCTCGATAAATCATCCGAATCGTGCGACATTAACCCGTGATCAAAGTTTTGTGCATACTCACCCGCCTCGTAGCGAAACCGTGTTGACTCTGAAAATCTGTAATTATTTTTCTTTGCTCTCTTAATTTTGCTTAACAAAATTCTCCAAATAATACGCGCTTTCGAAGTCGAAACAGTCATTGTTACGAGCTTGTCGTAGTCGGTGGGTCTTCGGCTCCAACAACGGCTCAGGCTACCGGAGTTGTACCAGCTGACGGTGGTTTCCATAGCGGAAATGGGATGGAGAAATGGTTTAAGAGGGATGTAGGGGACTAAGAAGAAGGATCAAACTTGTTTACTTTGTGGTTTATGAGGAAAACATGTTGTGGGTCATGTGGCCTTTTATACGGAGTTGGTGTGGGTGAAGTTTGTCGTTATATGTATTTGATTATATATTACTTAAAAATAAAAATAACATTTAATACTTTAGATTGTGTTATAACTAACTAATAATCATGCTTTTCATAATTGAACCGGATTAGCGGGTTGGACTAGAAACCGGCTATACGTAAGGCTGTATGGTGTGCTCTTAAACGGTGTGCTCTCGTTAGTTAACCTACTCAGAATCCCCCCTTGGTGCCCCTGTTTAGCACCTCTGGGGCAGTGTTTGGGGCTTGTGGTGGGGCGTCGGACCACACCGTACAGCCTAATGGTCACGATTGAGTTCATTTGAAGTGTCAGTTTTCTTGGTTGGACAGGTAAAACCTGTAGACAGTTACTGAGTGTTGGAACGAAGTTGGAACTTTTTTATTTTCTTTTATTATAAAATCTTGTTTCCTGGTTCATTTACTACTTAGCTTTCATATTTTGTTTTTTTATGTTTTGTTAACACTGGAAATCCACACAAGAATATAACATGACTTGATAGATTATTTTGAATTATTTATATAATATATTGCTTTAGTTTAAGTTGTTATTTGGTTTTCGAATTGTTGGTATAAAAATATCGGTTTTAATAAAACTTTAATATAAGATTTTTATTTCAGAGAACGTTTCTTATGCAAATTAACAAGGTGATCTAGTTTCTATTCATAATATGAAGAAAGTTTCTTGCCTAGAATAAACGGAAATAAAACTTTATATTACTTCTATATAAAAACGAAGTTACCTAAAAGCGTGATTTGTTTTTGTGTGATTAATTGTTAATATCTAAAATAAATACAAAAACAATATGGTTTTATTATAACCATGTTATACTAATGATTTTGACTTCTTGTATGTGAGGAACAATTTACCGTTAAGAAACAGAAAATAAATAAATATATAAAGTATCAAAAAGGTTAACTAGAGATCTCAAATTTGACCATATAATATAAAATTACTTTTTCTTTCATTAAAAAGGTGTAAACTATTAACATTTGATTATTTTTAAGAATAAAAGCTTAGTGTGTGTTTCAGTTTCGAATATGAATTGAGTTTTCTTGAAAGATTGGGGGACCTGAATATTGTTTTATAAGTATAATTCAACATGTTTTACAAAATTCAATAAGAAATAGTTCTTAATATGTAAATCTTTTTTTATATACAAAGAAACAAATTTAAGGATAAATTAATTTAAAAAAATATATTTACAAATTAAACGGAAAATAACCACTCTGTGACACTAGTCATAAGAACAATACGCAGTGTCTTATACATTACTTGTATAGACAAGCTTAATAAAATATTTATTTTATTTTCAAGCTTAATAAGTCTAAATGTTGCTTTAGTAAAAAAAACTTTTTACATGATTAGAGAAGTAATGTAAAAAACTATTTTATTATCTGTAATTATTTATGTTTCATTTATAAATTTATTTGAAATTTAGTTTTTGTTTGTGTTAATAATAATGATAATTCTTAACAAATAAAAGACAAAATGAAAAAAACACAAAACAATTAAAAACCGAAAGGATAAGAAAATATAATAACAAAAATATTGTTAGACATGCTAAACCTAATTTAAATTATTTGATCAAAGAAAACATAGACATGTCATATCGTAACTTAAAATAAAAATTAAAAGGTATATTAAATTGTCATGATAGTTGCCATAACATATTCAATCTAAGTGGAAGATGGAATGTGTGTGGTTCTTGGCAATTTATAATGTTTTATTTAATATAATAATAATAATTAAGCGGCTCAGAATAAGGAGTTTAATTAATATAAATACAAAAATATAAAGAGCATTCACATCCTATGTTGAGAGAAAAATTTTTATATTATAAAAAGTGGTTGTGAGTGGAGGAAAGAGAAAATGTTACTGTTCATCTGTATATTTGAGGGGACACTGTTTACCCTCTATAATTTTTTAATATATTTTAAAAATGGTTGTGAGTGAATGTGAGAGAAAATGTAATATTAAACGTATAAAAATATTATTTAAGTAGAAGGAGAGAGAAAATATGATTGTTTTTAGTGTAATTATATGATAGAAAATGATGGATAGAATGCGAATGCTTTAAGGCGTAGGAACTATTAGGTTTCTAAGTTCGATTTTCACAAGGGGTTTTTTTTCGGATTTGCTGGGTACCCTTGTGAATTGGTGTGTAAACATTATTGGCTAGTGGAGATGTATATAACCGGGTGGTTTCGCTGGTGGCGCAACGATACTTCAGCAGTTTGTCAGTAATCCAAATTTGCCTTAAAAATGTATTCATATTTTAAATCTTTGAGTTAATAGTCTCATTTAAATCTGGACAAGGTGTAATTTAGGTGAAATTTAGCCGTTAGAAAATTGTCTCATTTAAAAAAAAACTTCTCTTTTTTGAACGGTCTTTTAATCCTCGTTGTTTGTGGAACTTAAACCCAAAACCTCCTCTTTTTCAAACCATATTTGTAAAAGCTTTATTTTTACTAATGAACCACCACTATTCGTTCATAGTGCTCAAAACCTCTCGCTTTCCCACCATTATCTTTCAAAACAGAGGTATGGTTTACTTTTACGTTGGTATCTAACTCTATCTAGGCCCGACTTTTTGAATGGAATTCTAGCTGATACGTTTGTTTATTTATTTTTTATTCATGCTTTAGATTTTTATGAGTTTTTTTCTAAAGTGGTGTTGGTGGAAAAATTATTTATCAAAATGGGTGATTCAAAAACTATTTACTAAAATGGGGTGTTTTTAAAAAGTTACTATTTCCTCACTCTTAATTTTATTGGATAGGAAAAAAATTCTTGTTATAAATATATTATTCAACAAGATCCAGAGAAAATTGTTATATCATTTTAGACCCAATTTTTTTTTTAAATTAATGATATCTCACTTTTCGTGTAGTGTTGTTTGTAATATAGTTTTTTTTCCAGAATTTATCATTATTTGAGTAATATCGCGTAGTGCTGTTTGTAATATAGTTTTTCTTTTTTCAAAATTTATCATTATTTGAGTAATATTCTTTAAAAATGTTTTTGATTTTGTTTATTTTTTCTGAAGTTACACGTATTATCAATTTAACACCTATGGAAAGCTAATATTTAATTCCTTACATATAATACGAATTACTAGATAACAAACAATATATCATATTATAAAAAATTTAAAAAATATTTATGAAAGATTAAAAACATTTTTGTTAAGAAAATGTTTATATAAAGAGTTAAAAGACGCCTATAAAAGAAAATAAAGGTTAAAAAGCCTTTTATTTAAAATTTCATATTCAACAAATTGTTTTTTCCAAAATCACCTTTTTTGGTAAATAAGTTTTCCATCAACACTAATTTGATAAAAAAAAACTCTTAAAAAACACCTATTTTAATAAATATTTTTCAAATCACTCATTTTAATAAATAAATTTTCATTAACACCACTTTGAAAAAAAACTCAATCTTTATATCATCACTTTATTTTAGTTTTGAAAAAAGAAATGTGAGTTTGACTAAGATGGTAACTTTGAATTTGACATCCAAGTGGCTGTGCACATGACATTCAGAACACAAATCTTATCACGTGATACTACTACTCGATCTACATCTTTTCAAAAGAAAGTCAAGTGTTCTATGTAAAAAAGTCACAGTTATACAATTTAATATTTTTATCACATATTTAACTTTTAGGCCTAATAAAGATAAAATGAAATGACAATACCTAAAATCAATTTTAAACTTTATATAATCGAAATCAATTTTAAACTATTGTCATCGCTTGAAAAAATAATCAAGATTAAAGAATACACATAGAGGTATTCCATTTTTTAACGGAAATGTATCAATGTTTTACAATTCACATAACTACGTAACTCGAAGATAAATCGAAGGAATTCAAACTTTAATGACCACGTATAAAAGAATTGTGAATTCTCATGAGCAATCATAACAGAGTCAATTACATATTTCCCGTTAAAAAACTTTTTAATTGCGTATTTACTCAATCCAAACTTAAAATTGCATATAACCCCTTCTTTAACTACTAAAATTATAAATTTATCCATTATGAATAATTTTATTAAAAGAAAATTACATAATGACTAATCTACCCTTAATTCTATTAAAGCTTAAAAATTGTGTATCAACTGAAAATCGAACACAATCATCTGAAGAAAAATTGAGCAGGTATAAATACAGAGTGATAATTAGAAAATATCATTCTCACTTAACGAATCATATAATCACATAAACATCGTATAAGAATGATTATAAATTTACAAAAGCTACTCTTGCTACCCATTCATTCAAACCCAATTTCCAGTTTCGTAATCAAGTATCATTATTTTTCAATAATCCATGTGATGATCCAAATGCATTTTATAGGTATCCAATGATACAAAGTATAAAAACCAATGCACCTGATAATCATGGTGGAACTAAAGGAGTCGCCGGCCAACACACCCGATAATCACCGGCCTACTAAAGGAGTCACCGGCCAACTGTAACGCCGGCTGGCCGAATGGAGACGCCGGCCACCTGAAATGCTTGACTGAATCGCTGATCGAGAACGGAATCACCAAGAAGGAAAGAACAGAAACACCGGCCGTCGATTCACGTGAGAGAGACGCAAGTCGTGCCGTGGAATCACCTGAGGGAAAGAAGACCCGAAGAGTATCCGTTGTTCTAATGTTTCCTCTGAAGGTGATTACATGTTTTAATTTTGAATCGGGTAAATAAACAAGGGTAAACATGCAATGTTGGTTTAGCCTTTGGTAAATATGCAATTGTGAGTTATTTTACGGAGAAATGTGCAATTATCCCTTCGTACTAATGGTTAAGTTGAGACGTTATGCAATCATACTTAAAAGATTTTTTAAAAGAATAAACATCATCGTTAACTTTTTATCTGGTTTAATATATTTTAAGGCCAAATGTCTATGAAAGCCCTAATAGGACTAGGTATTAGACGCCAAATGTACCTATTGATTTTAAAACTCACGTTGAAGCCATGTTTCTTTCACTAGACAAAGTTATTGTCATGTACCAGGAGTACGTCGAGAGAGCTGGATTTTGCACGCGATTGGGTATTACAAAAAAAAAAGATAAAGAAATTTAAAAAGAAAATGTATATCTTATGTTTCAAAGTGAATAAACCCAAGGGACAGGATGGTGACGTTTATTATACTTCCCCTTCTCATCGCACAAACATTAAGGTAGCCAGTTGCAAAGCTTGTATTAAAATCAATTGTCACAATGCTAACATTGACTCTATAAAAGCTCACAAGCTTCATGTGGTTTTAAAGGATGGCATCATAATGTCCACGGTACGGTAAATGACTAAAAGAATTAGGGTAGAGATATATATGATTTTATCAGGATAGAGACGCTCAGATGAAAGTTGATAAATTCACACCGTGGTTCAAGAATATTCAAGGTTATACCTTTGAATACTGAATAGTGGGCACTTGATAAATTCGCAGCACTGTCCAAGAAGAATATCCAAAGTTATAATACCTTTGAATACCGAATAGTGGGCACTGGCACTGAGCTTCAGTATTTGTTATGGATGGATAAGGTTTCAAAAACAAATTAAGTGTCATTTGGTGATGTGTTGGCCTTTGATGCTGCATACCACACTAACATGCAAGTATTTTAGTCATATTATGTCATTCAATTGGTTGTTATTTTTTAATACATACGGAGTTTTTAATTAATGTGTAGGTACGAATGATCTTTGTTTCTTGCATCAGCGTTGATCATCACAAGAAGTGCACCATTTTTGGAGTCAGGTTGTTGCATAATGTAACCGTTGAGCCATACACTTGGCGTCTTCCGAAGTTTCACAAAGCTCATGGAAAACAACTCGCTTTAGTTTTAACTAATTCATGTGTTGCTGAAACATGCTATGAATAATGTAATGGATAGGCCAATTCCTAGATTGTGTACACATTATGAAAAAAACTAACAACAAAGGTACGTATTTCTAATGCTAAATAGATTTGTATTTCTTCAACATATACGAATTGTATCAACGTTACGTATGTGTATAAGGAGAATAATTTTTCAGTTTCTAATGTACACATATGTACAATCAATATATACATATGTGTATATTAAAAATAACTTTCTTCACATTTCTCAATACATACAACTACATTGAGGGAGACAAAATAAATAATCTAATGCTTCGTCAAAAGATCCACAAGCTTTTGTGGAATGTGTTTATAGAACTGACTTAAGATTAGAAAAAAAAGATGGAACTTATTAGTGGCGGAATATTATTTAGAAGACCATGCATGGATGTCTGAAATGCATGCAATCCGGGAACAGTGGATTCCTTGTCATTTTCGAAATTTACCTATGTGTTGTTTAATGAAGACAACATCTAGATGTGATACATGTTATGTTGTGTTATGTTACATTTATTGAAGGAACACGTCATGAGCAACATTTGCTCGAACATTCAACAACTACCAATCCGACATTTAAAACGCCATTACCCATAGAGCATCACGCGTACAAGATTTATACCAAGACGATATTTACAGCATTGTGTTACATTGCAGAACGAGGTTAAATTGCAGAACGAGGTGTTGTCAAATTGCAGAACGAGGTTAGATTTATATAACTCTTTTTAGACATAAAAAAGGCCCTTGTATAAATCTCATTCATGTGACGTTCTATAGGTAGTGGAGTTTTAACGTCAGATTGGTAGTCACTGTTCCATCAATAGTATTATAACATTAACAAATTGTACCAACGTATTTGCCTCATAAGAATTCGCTTTAAACAAATGGTTGGCACTCTCATGCTTAGATGGTGTCTTCATTAAACGACACATTGGTAAATCTCATAAATAACAAGGAATCCTCTGTTTCCGGATTGTATACATTTCACACATACATACATCGTCTTCCAAACCATATTCGCTCATCAATAAATTCCATCTTCTTTTTCATATCTAGACGATTCTATATAAACATTTCACACAAGCTTGTGGATCCTTAGAAAGGTTTGTATTATTCAATTTGTCTCCATCAATCTAGTTGTATGTATTAAGAAAGTAGGTTATTTATGAGATAAAAAAAAATCTAATATGTGAACACATATGTAATATTGTGTACATCTGAAACTAAAAAAATATTCTTCTTATACACATATGTAATGCTTATGCAATTTGTATATGTTAGAAGAAATACAAATCTATATAGCATTAAAAATACATACCTTTGGTAGTTTTTTTGATAATCTGCCACATACACAATCTATTCACAACTTGTTTATAGCAGCATCCTGATGAGTTAAAACCGGTGGGTTGTTTTCCATGACCTTAATTCCGAAAAAGCCATGTGTATGACCCAAAGGTTTCATTATCCAACTACAAAAATGGTGCACTACTTGTGATGATCAACGTCAGTTAAAGGAACAAAGATCATATTATACCTACACATTAATTAAAAACTCCATGTGTTCAAAATATCAACGAATTGAACCACATTATACAACCGAAATACTTACATGTTAGTGTGGTATGTAGCATCAGAGGCTAAAACATCACCAAATGACTAATGATTTGTTTTCGAAACATTATCCACCCAAAACAAAGACTGAAGCTTAGTGGCCACTACTCGGTGTTCAATGGTATAATATTGGATATTCTTGGACCGCGTTGCGATTTATCAACTATCATTTGAGCGTCTCTATCCCCGATAAAATCACGTATATCTTTTCCCCAATTCTTCTAGTCCGTTATCGTAGCTTGGACATTATGATCCTACCCTTTAAAACCACATGAAGTTTGTGAGCTTTGTTAGTGCCAACATTAACATTACGATCAGTAGCAATAAACTCTCGTGTGGCGAAATATAGCTTCCTTTTACGTGTCAAATCGAGGATGTCAGGGAAAACAAAATAATGGTTGTGAATTTAACAAAATTGTAAGCCTCATAATCTGAAGAAGACTTTTTTCACACGCCTGATTTTAACACAAGCTTTGCAACCAATTACCTTAATGTTTGTGTGACAAGAAGGAGAGGTAGAATAATGTAATTTGTTTGATGTCATTATTGGGCATGTAACAGCAAAAGGAGTTTATATTAAAACAAGGGCAGTGCCTTCCAGTGAATAGATGGATCATAGTATAGTAAACTAGGAGAACAAAAAGGAATAGAAACCAAAAGAGCCTATTCACAATTTAGACTAGAGATGGGCAAAATCGGGTATTATTATTACCCGGAACCGGTTCCAACCCGGAACCCGTTCTGCTTGGATGTCATTGGAACCGGGTATGGTGTGGAACCGGGTCCGGTTCCTACCCGGGTTCACAGCCAAGAATATGGAACCGTGTAGAACCGGGTACGGGTATTATGGAACCGGGTATGGTGTGGAACCGGGTATGGTGCGGAACCGGTTCCTGATAGTGTTCAGAACCGGTTCCTGACAATAAAAATCTGACTTTTACTGTTCAGAACCGGTTCTGAACAGTAAAAAACCTGACTTTTACTGTTCAGAACCGGTTCCTGATAAAATGTTACCGGTGGAACCGGTTCCTGATTAAAAAATCGTTTTTTTTTGTATATAAACCCCTTCCTACTTACCGGTTCCTGATAATTTAATGTTATGTTGGTGTTTTAATAAAGTTTTTGTAATGTTTCTTTCTATTGTGTTTGTTATGTTTGATTTTTATTATTAGTTACATTGATAAATAAAAATAGTAAAAATAATCTATTAAAATTAAAAAACAAATTAATCGGTTACAATATATAAAAAAAAATTAACCGGTTACAAAAAAAAAATAAAAAATTACTCAGAACCGGTTCTAGTAAGATTTTATTTCTTTGATCGTTTACTAGCGGCAGGTGCAACACTTTCCGACGAGTTTCTCTTAGGTACGGGTACCTCGGTACAATCGTCGTCCGAATCGTTAGTCTCCACTTCTTCGTCCTCCTCTTCGTCAACAATTTTATGCTCTAACTCAACTTCATCTTCTAGACTAGTTTTATGTTGAACACGATCAACGGCATCCAAATGATCCTTTAAGCATATTGCCATCTCTAGCGATTTCGGAGTTAGTCTTGTTCTTCTAATTGACAAAACCCTGCCACTAAGAGAAAACACACTTTCCGAAGCTACCGTGGAAGCTTGGACCGTTAGTATATCACGAGCCATGGTGGCTAGAATCGAGTATTCGAATTCTTTCGATTTCCACCATGCCAAAACATCAAATTTCCTATACTCCTCGGTGGTCATAGTAAGCGAATACTGATTTTTTTTATATCTCCCAAGTTCACTTGTTGGTTCACTACCCCTTTGTTGTCTAGCGGTCTCGTCTCTAACGACATTCAACATGGTTATAAGTGGATCCCCGCTTGTTTCATCGTTAGAGGCCGTGGACCGAGACTCAAACAAATTTGTATGATTTTTTTCACCATATTTTTTTTTAAATAATGATCATAAAGTTTGGCCATACACTCATTGAATATTTTTTTTGTTTTTGCTTTTAAAGTTGGATCCTCCTCATGCATATCCAACTTGTCATAAATTTCATCAATTAAAGCTTCAACACCCGGTACGTTTAAAGCTGGATTTAAAGCAGCGGCACATAGAAAAACGGGTGGTAGTTCTAAAAAATATTGTTTAAATTTTTGAATCATTGGTCTCGTCATATTCCTTAACATGTCACTAGAATTTTCAAACTTTTTAAAATTAGTTGTTATCAAATACAATTGGTCCACAACTTTAGAACTAGTAGGATAATAAACACCGGAAATCAAAGTCATTGTAGTTTTAAAAACTTGTAAAAAAGTACTTAGGTTATTAATATTTTCCCAAGCCGTGTCGGGAAAGGGGACGACAAGGTACTCATCACTTAAAGTTGTATGAAAAGATTTTAAAGTGCCCATTTGCTTTATAGCCATTTCAAACATATGACAAGTTGAATTCCAACGAGTCGGTATATCCCAATTCGGTCCAATAATTTTTTGGTTGACATCTTTACAAAGTTTTTTATATTCTTGATATCTTTCTTTTCCACTTTTGAAAACATCTTGGAGCATAGCTCTAAATGCTATAATAAAATCCGATACAAATTGATCTTTTAAACCGGTTTGCACTACTAAGTTAATAATATGTGCAACACATCGTGTGTGAAAAAAAACACCATCAAGTATTGGTTTGTACTTCAACTTTAATTTTTCAATCGCCGTTGTGTTGTTTGAAGCGTTATCAAAGGATATTGAAAAATTTTTATCTTTTAAACCATATTTAATTATTGTGCCATTTACAATTTTATAAATATTTTCTCCCGTATGAGGAGAAGGAAACTCGTCAAACGCAATCGTACGCTTCATCATTTGCCATGTATCGGGATCAACCCAATGAGCGGTGACACATATGTACGATTCCGGTAAACCATGTGGAGCCGACCACACATCACTAGTTAGGTTTACACTAGTTTTTAATTCTTAAAAAAACAATTAAATCTTTTTTTGCATTTTCTCATAAACTTAAACAAAGACGTTTTAAAGTGCGACGACTTACATGTTTATAGCGAGGTTGTAGAGTCTCCCGAATAAGATTTGTAAGATCGGGGTCGTCGAAGTGTCCAAACGGCAACGCTTTTTGTATCACCAACTTCGCCATCCGATCGCGAGCTAATTTTTGCTCATAACGAAAAATGGTACCATCTTTGGAAAGTGGAACTTGACCGGATGTCATTTCCTTTAAAACTTTGCAATACTTATTAATATGCTTCGTTAACGTTGAGTTTGATTCCTTGGCTAATAACGATTCACAATGTTTACATTGAGCTTTTTGCGAGCCATCACTCATCTCGACCAACTCCCAATTGCTCCAAACTTCCTTACTGCGATTATGAGACAATGTTCCAACCACATATGGAACCGAATGTTCTTGAGGAACATTGTTAACGGATTGGGAATTTGCGTTTTTAGGACTCTTTGAGGCCATTTGTTGATTAGAATGTGAAAAAGAACAAGAAAGAAATGTAACAAGAAGAATAGATATGAGAAATTGTGTGCTAAACAATAGATTTCAAAAAAATATATATAGAATCGGTTCTAACGGTCAGGAACCGGTTCCAATGGTCAGGAACCGGTTTCAACGGTAACTTTTTTAACGGCTATAACCGGTTCCAATGGTAACATTTTTAACGGCTATAACCGGTTCCAACGGTAATATTATAACGGTCAGGAACCGGTTCCACGTAGGAACCGGGTACGGGTAGGAACCGGGTACGGTTAGGAACCGGTTCCTACCCGATTCAAATGGTAAAATTGTGGAACCGGGTTGGAACCAACGGGTATTTTGAACCCGGAACCGGTTCTACTTACTGTCGGGTAGGAACTGGAACCGGTTCCAGTTCGGTTCCACCGGTTCGGGTTCGGAACCGGTTTTTATGCCCATCTCTAATTTAGACACAACAGAGAGGATGGCTAACACCCATTGAGACCAGCACCAATCTTCGTGTTTAGATCGATTCTTAAATCTTAATCCATCCAAACAACGTTGAACTAATGTCTTCCACCACTTTGTCAACTGAGCTGAGCTCTGTGCGCGTCTAAAAGTTTTGCCATTCTGTTCAATCCCAATGCACCAAAGAGACGTGTAAACAATTCCCATCACAATCTTCTTATTAACTTTCTAAGAACATCAGCAATCAGGCTAAGAATTTTGTGGGATGTGGTGGGAAGTATGGCTAAAATGGGTGACAACGGTGCGGTTTCACGGTGGAAGTGCGTCTACAAGGACAACCATAGACCAAAGACAGAAACTGTGACAGGGAAAGAATGAGAAGGGAGATATCCTTGGGGCTTCTTCACACGTACAATGTAGACGTCCGTTGACTTAAAACTGTCTGCAGATGGCAGATTCTCCAAGTCTTAAGGTAATTTAGTTCTGTTTGTTTGCTGACGCATAGCAAGAAACAAGCAGCAAAGAGAAATGTATAAAATCTCCTTTTAGTGTTAAGAGATTACTTTAGTGAGGGCTCCTAATATGAGTAAATTATGTTCCCATTTTTAGGTGCTCTAAACAACAACCAACACATACATTATGGCGTTAAACATGTAAGGAGACTATCCATGCATTATGGGGTGCAAACGAGCCGAGTAGCTCGCAAGCTCGAACCTAAAAATAAGTTTGTTTAGCGAACGAGCCGAGCTGAGCTAATATAAACTTGTTTACAAGCCGAGCCCAAACCTAACTCAGAAGTTAAACGAGCTCAAGCTTGGGCTCGGCTCGTTTGCACCCCTACTGATAAGAGGTCAAGGTCATAAGAACTCCGCTCAAGTTCTAATCAACCTTTTCAAGCATTGTGTACTATGCAAATACTTAAATATACCCTACGCATACAGGCATTAGCTATAATTAAAATTACTAAAAACTGTAGCAGCAAACAAGTGGAAATTTTATCAAGTTATTCGAGTTCAAGTTCACTCGGAGCGAATTACATAGAGCTTATATTGAGCTTGCATAAGCGAGCATACTTTTCTCTTACAATATCCAAGCTACTTGAACTCTCAAACCAAGCTTGAATCTTCCTCAAGACATGCCCAAACTTGCATCACAACGGTTCATCAAGCTATCATGTTGAGCTCAAGCGTAGCGAGCCAAGCCTGAGCCCCGTCGAGCTCGGCTCTAGTCGTTTGAAACCCTAAACAAGACTACACTATCCACTAGTATGCAGTGTGATCAATATTCACAGATCTTATTATGCAGATATAAATATGAAAGAATAAGATGACTAGGAATCAGTACCGTGTAAACCTAATAACAATCTATAAACCAGTGTGTATGATGTTATATTTACATCAGATATCGTATGAAGCAGATGTGAGTCAATGATCACCAAAGAACAGAAGCAGAAATGTGAGACTAATTTAACCAACATATACCGAAAACCTTTAGCTTATAACATAGCCTGATTCTTTGCCGCCACAATAGCCGTTGCTGATGCATCACTGATCACAAACAAGACTAGCATTAGTTGACTGAAATGGGGAAGCTCAGGATTATGTTCAAAGCTGAAAGAGAAATTTAATATGATGAAAGTTGAAACAAAAGGTTTCATTTTACCGCGGGATAACAATCTTGTCGTTCAATTGTTGAATTGTGCGCGTTCACGACAACCTCACATGATAACTTGGCCTGTTCATCAACAAGAAGTTTTATAACATACTTAGAAACAAATATTTGCCTGATGATGATCAATGATTAAAGATGGCGCAGAATTGCAGATATGAATAGTTCAAGGTTTTCTGTAATGCACTACACATGTACGAGTTATCAACTGGTTAAACTTTCATCGAAAAAATGAACATCCACATTAAACTGTGATTTAAAAAGTTAAAGCCATTCTTGAGCAACAAGAACCAAAAAAAGCACAAGCTGGTATGCACCAACAGCAGATTTATTTTCATGTAACCTGAGTATACATTAAAGTTCAAAGTTCATTGTAAACCTATGTTAGTTCGAGAACAGAGACTGACGATAAAATTCCAATTTCTAACAAAGAATTCCTGAGCTTAATACGTACCCTGAAACTTCTACCAGATGAACATTCATTTTCTAAACTGGTAAATTTGATTTTCACCAAATCCTTTAATTACTCAGCAGTGAAAATTGTGATTGTAAAGAATGCAAACATGAGCCAATAGGGCCTAAACAACAATCATTATCTACAAACAAACTCCAATGAACTCTACTAAATATGAAATAAACGCAAACCCGTATAACAACGTAAATCATAAAAGGTTTAAGATAAAAAAAAATAAATCAACAAGTGAGACCAAATTATGCAGAAACTACTTAAAAGTAGGAGGTGCTAATAACTTCCAAAATTTGGTTTAGATTACACAAAAAGTCATATCAGTAGTGCAACATATTCAAGAATCAAAGACAGTCAAATCCTCACATAGATCAAACATTAAAGATTAATTAGCCAGACAGTAAAACACACTATATATGAATCATACACAAATCAAACAGCAGAAATTACATTTATTTGTTAAGGTGCCTCATTTATCAATAAATGAAACACATAAACTACCTTATATATATGATACCAATCTACAACATAAATCAAACAGGAAACTTACACTAGCATCCTAATCAGTACCTATAACTTCCAGTTAACCATAACATATACACATCAATCATCAATCAACTACAGAATTGCTTATATGTCAATCAAGGAAACACTACACATACCGCAATCGGAAGATTAAACAACATAATTCCAAGACTACCGCGAATCTCCGACGTGGTGGTAAACGGAATCGAACCTTTAATCAAATCCTCAATCAAATATATCGATTCAGAAATCACTTCAACTCCGTTCAAAACAAGCGTAGCATCCACATACGAAGTACCAAACGCCTTCACGCTTCCGTCATCCGACGTAACAAACCCTAGCTGTTCACCTCTATACTCAACCGAAACATTAAGCGACTTATAATCGAGCGAGTAAACATCTGGATTCCGCACCTTGATTCGAACACCTAGCTCGATATCGAGTGAGACAGGAGCCGCGTGTACTTTGAGTCGGTCGAGGCGGAGGTTGACGACTTTTATGTACGGATCTGATGGCCAGAGGAAGTAGATGGCGGCGGCAAGGAGGAGGACGGTAATGGCGGAGGAGATGAAACGGCGGCATGTGCGGTGGCCGGAGGTGGAGGAGAAAGGTAAGAGGATGAAGATTTGTGGTGGTTGTGGTGGTTGAGGAGATGAAGGAATAGCGTCGTATGGGTAGTTAGATGGTGACGGTGGTGAGGGTTTTGCGGATGTCATTGTTAAAGATATTGGTAAAATGGTTATGTTGACGTAGGAAACATGGGATTTTATAGGTTGTGTTGTTTTGATCCCTTATTTTTCTCAAATTTTATTATTAGGCCTATCCATTTTATATTTTTAAAACTTAAAATTTAAACGGTTTTTCGATCTAACTTGCAAACCTATCACGAAATTTATATGTTTGAATTTATATATTCTTATTTGTGTCAATTTTTGGTAGATTAGAAATACATTTAGTTAAGTGTTTTGGTTACTCTAACAAGTTAACCTTTTTATTTTATAAAAGTTTAACATACTTTAAAAGTCACGATGATTGGCTGTTATTAAACCAAAAAACGAAAGATAATGTTTAAAAACATATTTTCAGTGACGATGATTGGATATTTTTAAACCAAAAAACAAAAGATAAATAAGCATCATATGCTCGTTGATTCATGCATCTAACAAGATTTTCAGATTCAAATTCGTATCAAATTACTTAATCGTGTCAGCTGCTGCTTGCCAACCTACAAGCAAGCCTCATTTTTCACCCACTAAATTTTAACTTGTCCGGTTTTCGAAAGAAAAATATAACCATATGTGACAAAATTAAGATATGGAAGTGAGAAAACGACGACTTTATATATCAAAGAATGAATAAACCAAATACAATGATTGAATGTGTTTTCTAAATAACGTAAAATTTTATCTATCAAAATAGAATTATCTTTTCTTTTATCGTGTTCTCTTTAAGAGGATTATCAGTTTTCAATTAAATTAAGAATTGAAAACAAGCTGTTAACTCAATTATTTTCAGTTTTGATACAAGTTTTTGGCAAACTATGCACATGTAAACAAATACCACACGAGTACCAAAAGAAATCCCATTTGGCTTTTGCAACTTTCAACAACATATATTAAAGCTCATACATCAATTGATTAACATTTACCAAAACATAGAAGCAAATTATACAAACACAATGCTCACAAATTTACATATCATACCTCATGACAAACTTGCGTTTGGATGTCGCGGTTTGGTGCGGGAACTCAAGCTTTTATACATTTGTGAACAAGCCTGAGAGAACACAGACATGGCCCGGAAAACCTCGGGCAAACCCGTCTTCAAATTCATCAAAGATTTATCCCTCACTTGAATACACTGCCTCTGGTATCCTCCTTCTTCTTCCTCTAATCTCTTCTTCAATAACTCAACTGTAATCTGCTGTTCAGCAATCACTTCTTTATCATTTTCCATCTCCTCATCAGCTCTCTTTTGCATATATTTATTGTACCAATCTTCAAATTTCCTGGCTTTTCGTTGTAATTCCCTTCTTGTTTCTTCACATCGCTCTTTCATCTTCATTTCATCATTTTGGTACTGACAAATGGTGTCCATGACCGCTGCAAAGTTGTGGATGGCAGTTCTTGCACCTTCTTCTGGAAGCTTCTCGAGAAAATCATTCCATGTTCTTAGAAGTGTTTGAATTGGTGGCGTTTGTGGTCTTTGAGGAGACGAGACTTTTTCTCTTAGATTGTTGTCGATGGGAATAAGGTTGAGTTTCAGCCAATTGTTTAAAGATTTGATGTATTCTTTCTGGTGTAGCATGAGTTTTTCAAACTGGCTAGCCCACATTTGAACATGAACATGAAGTTGTTGCGTGTTATTGTAGTGGTGCTCGCTCGTTTCTTTTGGTGAATGTGAGATGTCGAGAGATCTTAAAGCCTGCACGATTTTTGATTGGTTATCGTGTTGCATTCTCATCTGTTCCCACATTGACGCCATCCTGTACGCAAGTATTTTCATCAAAAATGATTCTGAAATAACGATTTTAGAGTACAAGTATACAAATTGAAAACTTACCCGTCAACAAGTTGAACAAGTTTTGGGTACAATTGTTCATCGCGAAGGCGGTTAATCTCTGAAACAGTGGAATCCATTGATTGCATGTCTACAATGTATCTTGTGTGCAGGTGACTTACTGTTGCTTTTGTTCTCTCCAAATGATCAGTGCTCGCCCCACGTTTCTTGAGTCTATTTAATGAAGCAATCTTTTTTTGATACTCGAACTTCATCAGTTCCCCAGCCTGTTGATCATCAGTCATAAAGTAAGTAATACTTTGGTCAAATTAACCCAATTCTTTACTTAAAAAAGCATTATAACTTTGAAGAAATATTTCGGATCAACCCGACGAGCACCAAAAAATTACTCGTTTTGACATGTTACCCAACCGCCATGGGCGTCCAGTTTGATACCCTCTAATTTATACTTTTCCATATCAACAATTATAACTTTGAACAAGTATGTTGGCCAACAAGTACGAAAAACCTACTTGTTTTGACCCATTGCCCAACCTGCCATACACGTCCATTTTGATACCTCTATTTATACCCAAGTGTATCAACCCGACAAGTACAAAAAAGTTACTTGCTTTGACCAGTTACCCAACCTGCCATACACGTACATTTTAATACATCTATATTATACTTACACGTATCAACAATTATAACTTTATACAAGTATATCGGCCAACAAGTGCCAAAAACCACTTGTTTTGCCCTGTTACCCAACCTCACATACATGTCCATTTTGATACCTCTAATCTATACCTACGCATATTAACAACTATTACTTTGTACAAGTACTTCAGGCACCAAGTACCAAATATTACTTGTTCTGACCAGTTACCCAACCTGCCATACGCGTCCATCTTGATACCCATAATTTATAATTAAGCGTATCAACAATTCAATTCAAAACATTGATACCAACATCAATAGAGTATTAATACACTGATAAGTGTACATTATCATAAGGAACCCACACGAAACTGTAACATACCTTCACTTCATCGTATAACTTCTTCTCCCACGCAAGCATCTTGTCCAAAACCGTAGCATGTGTTTCATTCTCTTCAGAATCAAAATCATCATTCTTATCATCAACTTCAGGTATTCCTTTAAACGACCTATTCCAGGTAATGACCCGCATAACTCTCGCAGAATGATCAATATGACCTGAAAAACAAAAGCATTACAATCATATATATCAGCTAATGAAAAACATAAACAAATCAACTGATCTTATTCATAAGTTCATATACCTTTACTATCCGCAAAATTGGAGTGATAATGCAACCGATTAGCCTCAAGCATCTTTGAAACCTCGCTCGCACTCTCCGACGCTTTCAAAAAACCATCATCAAGCTCAGTAAATATCTGCAACAAGTTCAGACTCTGTCCACCTTTACCAGATGATCTCCTATTTTCCGTCGGGACGGGCACCGAAACCCTAACCTTTTTTTCAGGTTTAGGCGGCGGTGGCGGAGGCTCCTCCACCACTTCCGGTGCCACGTCATCAACTTCATGAACACTACCGTCTTCCTCATCCTCGTGATCCACTTCCGGTGCCACGTCATCAACTTTCCGGTGAATTTCTTCTCGATGAAATCTGTCATGCTCATGATCGATCTCAGATAAGCTAGATCCGGCGACCTGCTCCATCGACGGGAAGAAGTAGTCCCATGAGGACATGACGGGAGACTGCGGCGGAGGCGGAGCAGCACGATTGAGCGTACTCTCCGCCGGCCGCGGCGGCGTCGGTTGCGGCGGCGACGGCGGAGGCAGGTCTACTTTCTCCGCCTCTCGTTTCGAACCGCTCCTACTAGCACCACCGCCACCGGACTTTCTAGAACTACTACTCCGATGCTTCAAACTCCGATCATCAATCTCGTTATCCTCATCACCTTCTTCAATAATCGGATCCGGATGCGAGTGCAATTCCGGTTCCGTCATCGAAAACTCCGGCGCCGTAGACGCGCGTTGGAGCGGCGGAGGCGGTGGCGGTGGCGGAGGCGGTGGCGGAGGCGGAGTTTCGTACAGTTGCGGTGGTTGCGGTGGCGCCGGAGGGAGAATTGTGGACAATGAAACCGCGTCGACGGATGACGGATGGCGGTGGTCGGGGAACTCAACTTCACCTTGAGCATAGTCGCTTAGGGCGGCGCCGGTGTTCTTCAACGCGGCGGCGTAGGAGAAGTGTGCGGCGGCGAAAGCGTTGCGTGCAGATACTGATTCTTTCATAACCGTTTTTCGTTCTTTGCACCGGTTTACGATTTCTTCATTTTCGATCTTCGATTGTGTACAGTCCATACTTGTTTGATCTGTGAACCGGTTTTTTAGAAGAATTGCTGTTGTAGAACCGGTTTACGATTGCCGGTGTGGCGTGCACGGTGGAATTGGGGGTACTGTGAACGGAATGTTAACGCGAATGAGTATGGTGAGTGTGATACGACGTCGTGAGGAAAAAACCGACGCCAAATGGAAAATTCTTGATGAGAAAGTCAAAAGAGTTGTTCGTATTTTTTGTTTCGGCCCTTGAAGTATTGAATGTTGTGATTATGGTACTAGTACCTTCCACTAATCACCACAGCTTTTTAATTTATTAATTAGTTTTTTTTTAAAAGTTAAGGTTATATTCTATCTTTATTAACGAATATCATATTCATATGGCTTTGTTGTTGATTCTTTAATTAATAGTAATGAATACATATTCACATACATTACATCATATCATATGTATTAAATTATGGAATAAGTGTTGGGACGAGGTAACATGTTAAAGACAAATTCATTATAGGTTTATTTATGCCTTTTAAATTTTAAGGTGTTGAGTTTGAATTTATTTTAACTTATAACATAAGGAAAACAAAATCATTTGGTGTTTACATTGATGGTAAACTTCCATCTCAGATTATAATGAGGGCTTAATAAATCATTGAGTCAGCCAGATTGTTAAAGAAAAGATAGTATGAATAAAATGTGAATTACGACTAAATTTAAAGGTTAGATGTAAGTTTTAAAGAAAGTATTAAGTATGGTGGAGTTTAATTCCTAAATTTCGGTTATTATCGATCAAGATTATTTAAAAAGAAAATAGTACTAAATTTTAGTAGTCAAATAAAATATAGGAGCATGAGATTTAGTTGTAATTTAGAACAAAGAAACATTTTCTAAAGTATTAATTTTCTCATAAGTAACTCAAAGATACTAAATTTTCTCATAAGTAACTCAAAGATACTAAATGAATATATGATAAATTTAAATATATTTATTACGTTAAACATAATGTTTAGAAAGTATTATGTTGAACACAATGTTTAAAAAGAAGTAATATATTTTAACTATCTAGTTTACAATATTGTGAAAGTTTTTAATTATCTTGATTTCACTAAATAAAATCAGTATCAAATTAAATATAAATCATCAAAGGTATTAGATACTTTTCATTCAAGTTAATTACCAAATAGTAATGTAGCAATAAAATGACACACATTGAATTGAGTAGTAATTGCAGAACGTCTCGTTTTCATAATGCTTTTAAGAGGATTGTAATGTTTTTAAGAGAATAGATAATCTTTTGATTGATAAACTGGAACGTAAATACATAATTTGTTAAAGTTATAGACTTACTTTGAATAAGAAAATAAATATCAGCCAACTTGCCATTGTCTCAACCTCTCAACCCAATTTGCTCCATCTAATAGATGTGCATGTGTCGATTCTACTTTTTACGATATTCTTCTTATCTTGCTCCGTGGTTTCATGGATGCCAGTTTAATTGGGTTATGGTTCTTCGTGGTCTTCGCCTTAGACAACCGTTTCCTCCATTATGCTTCGCTTATTTTGCCTTCGTTCTTATTTGTTATGCTTGCTTGAGGTGTTTAGTGGTTTATGTTCATATTTTCGTCAATTGGCAACCAATCATTCAACCTTTTAGTGAATTTAATCCTTTTTGTTCTGTGTTTTGTTCTTGTTTATTCGTCCATTGGCTAGGATCTATTGACAAAATCATCGTTGAAAATTCGATTGACAAAATCATCGTTGTAAAATCGTTTGGTCGGAAGAAGATAGGATTGTTGAACAAAGTCTTTTTATGGGTTAGTTTTCAATGAATATGAAAGAATTGTTGAACTCCATTAAACAAAAAAAAGTTAAAAAAGAAATAATTAATTCCAATTACAGTTCCACTTTTAATTAAGAAAACAAAGATTTATAGGCTTAGGGGCTGATGTTTAGCACTTAATGAGGTTTCTAATGGTTCAGATCTCTTTTACTGGTTCAGCACTTAGTAGTTCAGACTGTTTGTTTCGCGAGCAGATGTCTGAATCATTCAAACATTTGCCTCTGAATTGTTAAACATTATACTAAGTCTGAATGGTTAAGACCTTTTATCTAAATTGATCAGACATTTACTTATGAACGATTAAGCATTATACTGGCTCTTAATGTTTCACCACTTAATGGTTCAAACCTCTTACTAGTTCAGCACTTACTCATTCAGAAGTTGTCAAACAGCCCCTTAATTCCAATTCCACAAAATCAATCATACATTTTTTTGAACGGTCAACTAAATCACCGGATAAGCTCCTAGGATGCCCTCAATCGAGAAAATGCACCCTCTTCCATAATGGTCAGAGTTGGATGCATACCCGAGCCACCAATTCTGGGGAAAACTCGCCCGTTCGAAGGCCCACTGTGGTAAAACCTGGTTCGGCTCGGTTTCGAGCGGGCGACCTCCATAAAGGCCTAGTTCTAAACTTCATTGCCACCACCAATGTTCTTTAAAGTAATGCTAGTAAGAGTTGAATTTGAGACTTTAAAAAAATCAAATAACTACCGGTAAACCAACTTGTCAGAAGAAACCAACAATACTACGGTTACTTATATGAGTTGTTAAAATATAAAAGTTAGAAATTTCATGAATTCAATATTGACATATATTTGTTTTTATTTAACATATAAAAGTGAAACAAATAGTTTTGTTGTATGAGTTGGGTGATGAGGGTTATGAGAAGGAATTGAGTCATATTTGGGGCCTACCCCTTTTCAAGTATACAAAGTGGCAGGCTAAAGATTCGGTGGTTTGCATGTGTTTGGTGGAACAGTGGGGCCAAGTGTGCCCCAACTAAGCCCGAATGCCATCATATTCATATACCTTCTTTATTCCCTCTATCCCGTGACGGTGTCTTGTTTACCAAGTCAATCAATTATTCTGTGTTAAAATATTGACTCCACTCACTCACTCACTCACATTCGACACATACATGCCTTAGTAGAAGAAAACTTAATCCACGAATATAATGTATTCCCATTTTTGTCTTGGTATCGCAATTTGTTGCTGACCCGTTTTTATACTTGTATCGAAGTTTCGCCGTTCTAAAGAATATAGAGTCGAATAAAATGCCAAATTCGTCTCTAATGTTTAGTTGTTTTTGCTTGCTCCGTCTAAAATGACTTTTTTTTTTTTGTAACTTCAAGTTCTTCAGGTTTGAGTTCTATTGCCATTTCATCCTTATGTTTGGTAAACTGTTGCAACTTCGTCCCTCGAAATTTGGCACTCAAGAATGAAAATAGCAATATTTAATTTTTTGGATGAAAATAACACCTCAGGACAAAAGTCGCAAAAGTGATCAAATCTCAGGGACGAAAAATAACATTTTACTCAAAGGAACATATTTAAGATATTTCCAATAAAAAAACACTTATATATGCATAAATATATAAACACACATATATATGATTAATAACCGTGTACGTGACTGACTCTCTGTCTCACTACTTTTGAGTGTATTTTAATTATTAGGTATAATTACATTATACAGTTCTGATTTTTATATATCATTGGCTATGAAACCAATTTGACTAGATATATTATCTTACTAACATAAAAAGGAGCTATGATAAATAACATGCTAGGATTATAATATTCCACGACAATTCATAATGTTTGTTTACTCTTTACACCCACCTTTCCAATGCCATCTAGATTTCTTTTCAAAGCCTTATCAATGTTTTTCTCCGCTTTGTAACATCCACTTTCATGTATTTATATAGGAGATATTTCAATCAAAATATACTAAATCAATTAATATTAAAATGCCTTTCAAATCAAAATACCAAAATTCTTAAACTTGTTATCTTACAAATACAATGTTTTGCTACGGGTTACCTTCATTGTATCAAAAACATGACATAAGCAAACTTAAAACTACTAAACCACATCGGACAAAAGTATAATAAATGAACTTGATTTAGACCTAATCTCTGTTTTCACCATTTAATCACTTGACAACATAAGAAACAAATATTCTTTTACCAATGAATTAGTATAAGTTGAAATATTAACATTAGCCAAACCTTGATCCATCGTTAGCTTGTTCCTCTAGCGTAAACCGAGTGTAACCCTTTGTGTGGGCAACAAAGAATTTTGGGTTCTCCACTAGATCAACATAAGTGTAATGTCACGGGGTTGTTCGTTGACGATTCACGCGGCGCTCTTGATTGTTGTCAAGATGCAAGCATTCATTCAGGCTTATTGGCATAGGTTACTTGTTTCGTAGCATCATAAGCTCATGAGATAAGTCTCCCCAACCACCAACTAATGGGACATGAGAAATACAATAAACATGGGTTAAACTCTTAATTAAAATGTCGAGTCACTCGTGAAAGATATACCAAATTAAATAAATGTTTAAGCATAAACAAGTTTATATTATCATTAAAACATTTGAGACGTCACACACTAAGGGGCTGTTTAGCAAACTCTGAACTAGTAAAAGGTCTAACCGGGTTAGAGGTTATGAACCAGTAAGTGCTGCTTGAGTAAAGCTCTGAATAACTGTACAAAATGATTATTTTACTCCTCTGAACTATTGTGTGCCAAATGAAATGTATCTGGTGGTTGGCAGGTGGTTGTTGGCAGTCGCAGGTGGTGGTAGTGGTGGTTGGCGGTGTTGTTGTTGGTGGTAACATGTGGTGATGGTTGGCAGTGACGGTTGGTGGTGGTTGGCGGTGTTTGTCATGGGTGCTAGAGGTGGTGGTTAGCGGTGGCGGATGGTGCTGGTTGGCATTGTGATAGAGCTCAATTTTAAAGAGAGAAACTAAGAGAAAAAGAGAGAATTATCTCAAAACCAAGCTGAACCAAATTGGTTAGCTTCAACCGTTTATAATAGACATTCAGACACAATTACAACTCACCCACTATCTTTCTAATATCTACACAAACAGTCCCTATACTATTTATTCAAACTATCATATATCACACTGTTTGTCATGGGTGCTGGTGGTGATGGCAAGAGTAAATATTTTTCTGAAACATCCATATACATTACCTACGTAATCTTTATAATTAATTTTTTTTACATTTATCACAAACCAAGTATAACTACGTCGAAGTTTTACAAACCAAATGTTTTAAACTTCTAAAACTACTTAAACGATTTAAAGTTTTTATACAAGTAAATACATGAACAAAACGTAACAACGGAAGCATTAAGTTTCAAAGATGTTCGGTTCTTCGTCTTAGCTTGATCTTCTTCCAAGACAGCTCACGATCACCTTGATTTAACTAAAATTTCGTTTTATATTTTGTTAGTATCATATCAATAAACAAACTCATTATAACTTAAAGATTTCAATCAAATAAATATAGAGAAATTTAATATTTCAGACAGTGCGTCGGCGACGACTACTTGCCGCGTCGGCGACGCTACTTATTTTGTGGCGACGGAGGTAAACTACCGTAGACAGTAGCATAGTGTGTCGGACCCCATGGCTGCGTCAGCGACGGCCTTATATGGCGTCGGCGACGCCACCTACAGCAACAGAGTTGCTGCTGTTATTTTCTTATCCTTTTGGCCCGTTTCAAGTTCAACACATCGAATCAAGGCTCAGTACTTGCAGAAAGAGTCCGCAAAATAATATTTACTGTTTTTCAAATCTATAGTATCTCATTGTGAGTATCTGTACTACTCGATTTCAAATTTCGTAATTTATGATAATTTGACTCGTTTGCATATTTGGCGAATAAACTTGTTAAACCACATCCTTTTGGTAAATCCACCATTTCTATGATTTTACTTCTTTCCCAGCCCCCTTGACTTACAGACTATGTTTCCATTTACCCAGTTTACACCTAAATTTCCGATTTACCCTTATCACCATATTTGTGACAAGTTAAACAGTCATGCCAATTCCGGCATGCAATAAAACTCCTTTTTAATCTTTTGAGTCCGTTTAGTTGATTTAGCGAAATCCATCGCTTATTCAACCAAACTTATTTTATCATTTCATTTTGACCCGTTTAATTGTTTTGGCGAAATCCATCGCCTTTAATCAACCAAACTATTCTATGATCTCTTTTTGACCTGTTTGATTGTTTTGGCGAAATCCATCGCCTTTAATAAATCAAACTATTCTATGATCTCTTGTTGGCCCGTTTGATTATTTTGGCGAAATGCATCGCCTTTAATCAACCAAACTTATTCTATCATATTATCGGAACAATATATTTATGCATGTATAAAAAGAAATATTATGAAAGACATAACCACATACCTTAAAGCTTTCCCTTCAAACGTGCGTCCGCACCTGCTTGACTTCCCGACGCTTCACTTGCGTTGCCTAAAGTGTACAAGCCAATGTCATTAGAATCACTCGGCCCATAACTAAGGCATGCCAAATACACTATCTCATGCTTATTAACACTTTCCTTTCATTAATTATAGTTGGCATTTAAGCGTTTCATCAAGCACCTTGTATGCATACATTTTTTAGTTAGCCACTTTAGTTCGATTAAACTTTGACTAATCAAAAATCTCAATTTAACAAGCTCAATTACTCATCATAATTTATATTAACATGCAATTTCAACAAACTCATGTCATTACATCTATTATTTCAGTTTAAGATACCTCATAAGCACTAATTAACCATCATAATTTATGCATTCCTCATTTTTACTTAAACCCACTTCCTTAATGCATAACATGATGATCCTCTTACTTGTTTCTTGATAATTCATTAACAATTTCAGTTAGGATTAAGACCTTAAGTTCATACAACACCTTCTCTAAGCCACATTATCAACAATTTTACCAAAAACCCAATTTCTAAGGCTCCTCTTACATAACAACCATCATCCAAAATGAAATTTACTGCATACCTTATGTTGATCACGTAAGGAGGATCAATAATTTCTACACATGCATGAATTCTATCCCAAATTGCCTTCCAATTTGGTGATTTTAGGTTAAGTGAAGGTTTTCACCTTCTGCCCTTTCCTCTGATCGATCTCAACACACACATGTGTGTTTCTATATTATTATTATTTTTATTATAATTAAAATTTACCACTTTAGTCCCCCATGTTTTGATATTGATAGAATTCCCACAATTAAATGTTTGTTAGACATTAACATGTTATTGAACAGGTTATATATTAAGAGTTTTTATGCTCTATAATTTCATTCGGGACATTATTTATATACTCAAATACGCAATTATAATTATTTAAGTTATTATTTTCAGGCGTTACATTTTTTGAACCATTAAATATTATCTTATCACTTAATCATTAAGATGTGATAGAAAATATTTAATGGTTCAACTTACAACAAACACCCTTACGTCTTAATTCTCTTAATTGAGTACAACTTACAACAACAAAAATCAAAACGATATGATAGAAAATTTTAATGTGTATTGTTATTAGTAAACTTAAAATGTGATAAAAAGAGTTGCCAATTACATATCACTTTCCCCAAATCGTCATTGTTTGTTTGTTTGAAACCCTCTGTTTGAAACCCTCTATTGCTGCCAATTACTTAAAGCTTGATTATTTTTCTCAAACTCGGATCTGTCAGTTTCTGTTAGGGTGAGCGGGGAGTATGCGGGGTGAGGGGAGGTGAACCCCTTCACCGCGCGAGGAACACCGCCGCCTTCACCTTTCACCGCACGGGAATTTGGGGGATAGTCACTGCATGCAGAGAAGAGACCGTTGGACTTGAAAAAGGAGTCGTTGGATGATTAATGGCTATAATGCCATTTGTATTAAAAAACAATTCAATACCTTTACAAATATCATGTTTTTACATTCCATTTTTCACCCCATTCACAAAATCTCAAAGCATATTATGGATAGACAATACAAGAGTGATGGCAAGAAAGAAGTTGAAGTCGAAGAAGCCGAAGATGAACTGAAAGGAAAAGGGGTAAGGCAGATCCACAAAGATGGACGAAGAAACAATAAGAGCCGTTAGCAATGGCGTACGTGCATTGTAGTGTAAACAAGAAAAAAGGAAATGCACAAAAATCGAAAGGTTTTTGGAAAAAAGTTCTCGCACATTACAATGCAACCGTTGGAGGAAGTTCACGGACCGTCCATCAAGTCTGTCCAAAACGGAAAGCTATGCAGTTGAACTTGTTCAACGGATTTTGGCATCAAGCAGTATAACTTTTATTTTTTTACCTTTATATATTGTTATTTTTTACCTTAATATAATTTATATTTTTATTATAGGATCTTTACGTCTTAGCGGGAGTGACAATGCTTATGTTATGAAACTGGTGCTAGAAGACTACAAAAAAAAACATTCGGGTGGCTTTCCTCGTATTAAGGCGTGGGAGCTGGTTAGAAAGCATGAGAAATGGTCACCGGTTCCGTTGTTGGTGAGGTGTCACACCCCGACCCGCAGCGGAAAAAGGTGATCGGGGCATGATTGGGTTATCATCAAAGCTCATGACATTTATTATGCGTTTCATATTCATTAAATACAATTTAATGGAAATTTACAATAAATATTACATGTTCTAACTATCAATCTAAGCTTCTTTGTTCTCTTCTAAGGCATTTCCTATGTTTTCCTTGCTTCAACCTGTTCACCTGTATCATGTGTAAAAGGGTTTTTGGGTCAACATAATGTTGGCGAGTGAATCCTATGGAAAACATTTGAACAAGTTTATTTAAATTGATTATGAAATATGTGCACAACCAAACATGCGTAAAAATAGATGTAAACTTATTCAACAATCATAAGATATTAAATAAAGCACACATGAACAATAATGGAACATTTAGAGGCATGCGTTGCTCAACTCGTCTCCCACGAGGAACTGATGGGCCTAATGAATGAATTGCATAAGCATGATAATATGAATGACACAACTACAAACAATATAAACTCAATGATACACACATGAACAATAATGAATTGGTTTTGAGGCACGCGTTGTTCAACTCGTCTCCCACGAGGAACTGATGGGCTTAATGAATGAATTCCATATAATTTGACAAAATGAAATAAGTAATCACAACAATATAAACAATCTAAATTTTAGATCACGATATGGTATGGCACAAGTTTAAATAAACGAGTTAATTATTTTTATGACACATGACACACCCCAAAACGTGTAATTTAAAAGGGGGAGTTGTAAGATTCACTCACAGTGGGTGCGTTCGGTTGATGATGTTGAATGCACGCGAAGTGGTTTTAACCACGAGTGAGATTAACCTAGATAAATATCATTATGGTTCGGTAAGTAAACGGATTTTATTAATCTATTTTAGTAGGATTGTTGGGTGTATTTTTGTGAGTTTAAGGCTATTTTCTAACCTTAAAAATGTTATTTTTAAGTATTTTTAATTGATTTTTAATTAAAATAATTAAATAAAAATAATAAAAAATTTGACTTTTTCTGACCGTTGACTTTGACTTTGACCATTGACCGGTTCGTATGCGTATTGCTGTGCGCTGAGTGAGGCTCGAACCCGAGACCTCTCGTACGCGTGCACGCAGCTCTACCAACTGAGCTACGTGTCTAACCGTTATATATCTGTTTTTAATTTTATATATATATTAATTATGTTAAACAGAAAATCCTTTATTTTTAAAAACGATTTTAATTGATTCGGACAGTGCGCTCCACAGGTCTCGAACCCGGGACCTGTGGGTTATGATAACACACAGTCCACCGCTGGACTGTGTGTACAACTTGTTAACTTAACTGATTTTTGTTATACTTAAACACAAATTAATTATTTTCATTTCTGACTTATTTAAAAAGTTTAATAATTATCCGGGTCGATGCAGAAGACCGGACTCGAACTCGTGTGCTTTGATTAAACATACACACAGTCCACCACTGGACTGTGTGTCTAACTTGGTTATTATTCCGATTATTAATATACTTAACATATATATAAAATGAATCCGGTTCAGTTAACAAAAAAAACATTTTTATTTACGCAGCGTGTGTGGAACAGGATTCGAACTCGAGACCTTTGTGTGTTTATTGTGCACACAGTCCACCGCTGGACTGTGTGTCTAACCCGAGTATTTTCTTGATTTAAATTATACTTATGAGTTACAGGTTCATCGTCTTCTTCGTCGGATTTTAACCAGAGATGATGTCTGACTGGTTCGAGTTTTTATTCAGGTTTCTTTAGCGTTTTAGGTTAATTACCGATGAGATAAAAGTAAAAAGAAAGGAAAATTAAGCGTGAGGTATACCGACTAGCTTCCTCTGTTTTCCGGCAGAACTCCGGCGACAGCAATCCCTTCCGGCGACGAGTGTCTCGCAGCAGAGAATCTTCAAAAAGCTTACAAAGGGTGTGGGTGACTTCGGTATAAGCTCAGAGGGTTTAGTAAGGCTCAGAGATGAAAGGTTCGGTTTTCCGGCGACGAACAGAATATTTCCGGCGAGTGAGTTTTCGCCGAGAAAGGGTGCGGTTTTGAGCGAAAAGGTTTGCAGAGGTTCGAGGGGGTATTTATAGGGCAAATTATCGAAGAACTTGGTCTGATTTCCGACTGGATTCGTCGGTTATGAAAACTCCGGCGGTTATGACTTTGGTCGCGGACCCAGACGTCGGTTATAACCGATGTAGCGTTTATGTCTTACGTTATAACTGAAAGAAACGTTAAGTTTCGCGAGATTATAGGGATTTCCGACGACTGAACTTTGGGGCGCCGGTTTTGAATTCGGAAAGTCAAGATATGAATTAAATGATTCCATTATTTAACAAGGAACATCAGTGGCGCAGTGGTTTAGTGCGCGTGTGTTAAGTCGTTTGCTGGACCGTGACTGACCCGGGTTCGAAACCCGTCAGGACCAAAATATTTTTATTTTGCGATTTTTAACAGTTTTTCAAAAACAACTTATATAATCTCGTATAATAATTGATTATGTATCGTTTAAAATTATTTTGGGCCTTTAATTCGCAACGAAAATTTTAACTGACTGTTCGGTTGATAAACGGAGCGGGTTTGGTAAATCCGTTTTTGACGGATGTTACAGGAGAGTGGTAGTTTGGGGCAAAAAACAAAGTCATTGGATTCGGGTAACTACCAAGCGGGTACACCAAATACCGAATTCACTAGTGAGATACCCCACATAAATGTAGACCCCTCTCCAAGAAGGCAAAAAAGAAAGAGAAAAAAATAAAGGACCCGCAATGTCGAGCGGAAGGCCAATTGGTATGTTCGACAAGCTCCAAGAATACAAATTTATGAAACAAGAATTGGTGGACATTAAAAAGAAACGAGAGGAAAAAATTATGGAGTTGGCGGATGAACATCGAGAGACGTTGAGATCGATTAGGTTTGATAAGGATCTTGAGATGTTTAACAGTCGCACAACAATGTTCTACCGGAGATGCTGTAAATTACACTAGTATGAAAATGGGAGTTGCCAAAAAATTAATTGGCCATGTAGTTTCTAAATTTTTTATGTGTTTATTTTTTTAGTAGGTTTAATTTTATGTAATGTTTTTTTTAGTTAATGTAATTTTAGTTAGTTTTATTTAATGTAATGTTTTTTTTAATTTAATGTACTTTTATTTTGTTAAAATTATATTTCATTTATTAATTACTAGTTTATAAAAAAAGTAAAAAGAATTAGTTTACCTTGTCTCATGAGTTGTGACCACATCTTATGTTTTTGAACAAAAGAGAAGTAAAAAAAAGAAATGACATGACAATATATAATTGGATAGATAAAAAAGTTACCCCATTCTATAAGGGGTTCGCCTCTTTTACCCGTGTAATGTCATCTATCAAACAAATTGTTTGTGCTCTGCAAGTGAAAAAGCAAAGCCATTAAAGCAACCAAATGCTGAAAAGAAAGAATATGATGAGGTATTCTTCTTCAACTTGATCGATTCATTCTCTTTTATTCTCCTTTTGTTTGTAACTTAACTAATTACTAGTAATTATACCCCGCGCTTCGCTACGGGTGCAGCGTGATAGACATAATGAGCGTTAAGGAACACAAAAGTGGGTCGCGCCTAAACACGTAACGTCGGTAGACATAATGAACGTTAAGGAGTTGACATATTTCTCCTTTCAAGTATTTTTACAACTAATTAGCATTTGCAAGTTAGCAGCAAAAGTCCTTATACAACACTCTACATGTTACTACTTACAACCAAAAAGACTAAATCTTCCCTTAACGACATATACATATCTGTGGCGGCCTCCCTCCAATCATGCACACTTAGCATTGTGCTTAGGTTCTCATGCTAGAAAACTTGCCACAATTCCCTGCGATTAACGTGTCAATAAATTTTAGCACAAAAAGAAATAGGTCAAAACTTGTCGACATGCATAAAACCTTCTAATATATTCAAGACAAAACACATAACGGGTCAACCCAAGTGTATGTTTTAGAACGAACCCATTTTGATCCATAACCCGCCTAACCCAACTGATTCATAGGTTAACATCAGTTTTGAACTATGTTAGTACACAAAATGGACAACCAAAATGGTCTGTAAAAATTCGAACCATGAGGAACAAAATTATATCCCAGAGTTTTTGTATATAGATTCGCTATAAAAAAAACTTTCTATATCTCTACCCAAATTGACAAAAGTCCAGCTGAACACATGCATGTTATTGCATCAGCATACTCCGGAGGAACCTACACAACTTTTGTAAAACTTCCACTATGAACCTAAAATTCAAGTTATTAGTAATCATCCGAATGCAAACACTCGTCCACAAAGTCACTCACAACATATGAATTAAATCAATTGGATATAAAACTCGGTGAAACTAGAGGTGTTCATCCGTTCGGTTATCACTTTATTCAAACCGAAAACCAAAGCGAATCAAATTAAACGAACAAAACTTTTGGCCGATTTTGGTTTCTGTTTAGAGCCAACAAAAAAACATTACAATCACTTTATGTCTCGATAAGTGCGACCAATAGAGGTTTCATTTTCCTCATAGCTACAACAATTCAACAAATAAATATCAAGTATTTAGACTTTCACATACGAAATTGCTTTATATCATGAATAGATGAACTATAACACTACAAAGCATGTTAATTGAAAAAGCTCCCTGGTAAAAAATATAAAGTTCCCAGTTAACATTAAAATGAAGATTACAAAAAGAAACATATAGGCTTTCTTTTGATAATGTTTAATATACTATATTTGTTTACTGATGCATCCATGTTCCATGCATCCATGTTCCATGTAATTTGATTTGTTCAGTATTTTAAAGAACAACAACTTCGAACCACCATTCTTTAACATAAATAATCTCTATTTTATGCATAAATAGGATAAAACCCTAATTATCAAAAGTGGTTTATGGTTATTACAGGGTTTATTTGAATATCTGAGTAAGATCTGAGAGTCGATTTGGAACCTGATGGGCGGCGTTGTTGGGAAGACAACAATCAGTGTGGAAAGAGCGAATATATCCCCCTCCGCCACAACCTCTCCCTTTTCCCGATAACAACGGCTGATGATTTGTACCTAAAAATGACGAAATGAAACTGAAGTCTTACCGGAAATTTATTGACCCTTACGTAGTCGGGCGGCTAAACGCCAGAGTTTAGAGAGGGAAAGCAATGAAGACGGATATCAAAACTGGGTTTGAGGGCAACCACTTGACGTCATGGTTGAATCTGCCGTATTGGCGGTGGCGGATACACCGGTAGGGAGGTGAAGGGATTGGAGTAGAGGAGTCCTCCCCTGTCTCGTATATGTCTCTTCCTCTCTCACATGTTATGTGTAGGTGTAAGATAGATGATGTAAGGATAAGAGGATGTGTCAAAAAAGTAGAGATGGATGAAGACGTGACAGTTTAAAAATAGCTACAGTAACTCAGAGAAACAAACCAAAACTTACTAATTAATATATATATTAATGTGCTTTAATTGGCGTAATATGATTAGTTCTTTTCTTTTTAATGGTCTAATTAAGAGTCTACTAAACAATCATATAACTAAACAATAAGTTAAAATATCAAATATATTACTATTCAAGCTGAAAACCAAGTTTCTTTACTTGAGTACAACTTACAACAACAAATATCATACTCCGTAAAATAAATTATATGATAGAAATATTAATGGGTATTGTTATTGTTATAAGGGGCTGTTTGGTAATTTTTAAATGGTTAAATACTTAAGCATTAAAAGGTCTTAATCTTTAAGTGTTGAATCAGTAAGAAGTCTGAACCATTGAACGCCAGTATAATGTTTAACCATTCAGAGGTAAATGTTTGATCAATTCTGATTAGAGGTATTAACCATTATAACTCAGTACAATATTTAATCATTCAGAGACAAATGTTTGAACCATTCAAACATCTGCTCACGAAACAAACAGTCTGAATCATTAAGTATTGAACCAGTAAGAGACCTGAACTACTAACAGTCAAGGTAAAGAAACATTGTCTTATTAAACTTAAAATGTGTTAAAAAGAGGGGTCTACATATTCACACATCTACTTGCCTATTTAGACACCCTTAAGACGGGTCGTCTAGATCTAGACGGGGCGTCTAGGTTTTTTTCTCCGACCACATTCCTCCCTCGTACAACGTCAAATCAGTCATATCAGACGGGGCGTCTACTCCTATACGGACCCTGAAGACGACCAGAACAAGACGGGGCGTCTAGGCTGTAACATCCGTCGAAAAACGGGTTTCCAAAACCCGCTTCGTTTATTAATCGAATATCAAGTTATAAAATTTCGTTGCGTATTTATGATTAATTTTGATTTTAAACAATACATAATTAATAAACATTTTAGAATTTAGAAACTATAATTGTTAAAAAGTAAAAATAAATTAAATAAAAAGGAAAAAAGGCTGCCGGGTTTCGAACCCGGGTCAGCCGGATGAAACAAGCAACACTTAACCACTCCGCCACTTGACTCGTTTGTGTAATCAATGAATAAAATAAACCTTAAGTTTCACCCGTGAATCTATCTGTTTGCGTCAAGAACTGAAACCGCTCATCGGCTTTCAAATATCCAGAGACTTTTGAGTGATCGCGAGTTACTGAATATAACCGATAAATCAATTACAACCCACGTTCTTAATCAATTCCGTCTTCAATGAACTCGATTCATATGATTTTCGAGATTGAAAACCGAAATCATATTATTCCTGATTTACATTGATAATACCATCGCCTCATATCTAGGAAACACTCGCAGCATCCTCAATTTCATTTTCACTCTAACTTTTGTTCGTCGGAAACGTTATCTGCTATCGCCGGAAAACCGGGACATTCATCAAATCGGTAAATTTCTCGATTCTTTCATTTTCAATCCATTGTTAGACTTTTACTAACTCAAATCCTTCAACCAGAATCAGTCCCAGACGACGTTGTCGGATAATCTGCACTCGCCGGAAAATCTCTGAAAATTTCCGAAAACACCCTGTGAATCGGTACAAACATCTAAACCCTCTGATAATCCTTGTTTAGTAACTTAATTTCGCAACTCATCGATCAAAACTGTTAGTTGATTCAATCAGACAGAATTCACAAAACAGAGCTGACGACCTTTGCCAGAGTTATGAGAAAAACATCCGTTTCGGTACATTCATTTCCAAAACCCTCTCTATCCATTACATTTCAATCATTTATATGTTAGACGAACGATTTAAACCAGATCAGTTGAATATCATTTGTCTGTGTCTTTGAATGAAGAAGACGAAGTTGAATATTATGTATAAGTTTAATTAAAACAAGATATTAAACCGGGTTAGACACACAGTCCAGCGGTGGACTGTGTGCAAACACATAGCGCACGTCACGAGTTCGAACCTTACAAACGCACCGACTTTCCGAATTAAAACCAATTTTTTTTTAAACATAATCAGATCAAGCCACGGTATGTCTATAAGATTAAAATAAATCGTAAATTAAACAGATAAGACACACAGCCCAACTGGTTGGGCTGTGCGCTTACAAACCAAAGGACCCGAGTTCGATCCGGCTTCCCTGTAACCGGTTCAACCAGTTTAAATCCTTTTAAAATAAACCAAACAAATTAACATTTAGTTAGTATATATATATAATTAAAACACAGAATATTTCGGGTTAGACACGTAGCTCAGTTGGTCGAGCTGCGTGCACGCGTACGAGAGGTCTCGGGTTCGAGCCTCACCCAGCGCACACATAAGTCACTGTCCGACCGGTCAACGGTCCGGTCAGCGGACCGGTCAATGGTCAACAGTCAACCAAAAAGTCAAATTTTATTTATTTATTTTATTTATTTATTTAATTTAAAAATCCATTAAAAATACTTAAAAATAATATTTTTAAAGTTAGAAAATGACCTTAAACTCACAAAAATAAATCTAAAAATCCTATTAATAAAATCCACTTATTTACCGAACCATTTCGTTATTATTTTAGGTTAGTTATTTCTCGTCGATCAAATCTCCAAACTCGTGCGTATTCAACATCATCAAACGAACGCACCCAATGTGAGTGAATCTCTACAAATTCCCCGTTTTAATCACATTTTGGGGTGTATCATGTGTCGCTTATTATTTATTACATTTAAACACTTGTGCATCCATCATATCCATGATCAAATGTGTGTCCAATATGTATCAATTATTTGTGTGGTTAATGTTTAGATTAAATTTATTATTTTCAGTACATACATTATCACAGGCTCGTCTGTTCCCCATTACCTATGAGCGGAACGTGGCGTTGCCAACATATGATCGGATCCGTTTGATTGAGCCTTGATCTCACATACATCATCATAGGCTCGTCTGTTCCCCATTACCTATGAGCGGAACGTGGCGTTGCCAACATATGATCGGCTCCGTTTGATTGAGCCTTGATCTCACATACATCATAATAGGCTCGTCCATTCCCCATTACCTATGAGCGGAACGTGACGTTGCCAACATATACATTATCATTCATGTCATATATTCATTCAAGGTGGTTTGTGTTTGTTTGATTATATACGTTTGCTCACATATGATTATTGCACAATTTTTCCATATTAAATACAATAAGAAATCAATATCAAATGTTTTTAACAAGGTTCACTCGCCAACTTTTGTTGACCCAAAATCCCCCATTTTTATACATGATACAGGTGATCCAGTTGCAGCAAGAAACATATAGGACGGCCTAGAAGAATAAATCAGTTTAGGCTTTAGATTGTTTACTTAGTTACTTTTTCCTTGTAATTGTATGAACTTGTTGGAATATTGAAGTTGTAATTTGAATTTAATAAATATGAAACATTTTAGTAAACATCATGAGCTTTGGTGATAACCCAATTATGCCCCGACTCTTATTCCGCTGCGGGTCGGGGTGTGACATAGGCCTAGACGACCCGTCTTGAACTTTAACGTTCTGCATGCATGTCAGGAAAGTACTACGTGATACGCCCCGTCTAGTATTAGACGGGGCGTATACATCTTTGTTAAATGGACCCATGCAGAGCTTTTGTTGTTGCAGGAAACTAGGCTTCATCGCAGAAAACTTTCGATTCATCGTCGGCATTATCTTCGTCATAATCTTTGGCTTATATTACTTCATCTGATTTCATTCAAATGTGATGAAATGTCATCAAACTGGGACGCCAATTATTTCTTTGGGGCATATTCTGGCGAGACATGGGTGCCTGAAGCCAATACGGTAACAGTTATCAGGTTGAACTAGTTGTTGTTTTAATTATTTACTAATGGTGGTATCGTTGGTAGGTGGAGACCGGTGTTCCCAAATCTAACGTGCAAGAGGAGGTTTCAAGTGTACACGGAAATCAAAACAGACCGTTTCTAGACTTGAACGAGCTTCCTTCCGTTGAAGAAACAATCCATGTGGACGACTCGTACCTAGTTGATTCACCATGTTATCCTGCGCAACACGGGTTTCCGGATTATGGATACGGGTGTGAATTCTCGTACGTGCAACAACACGGTCCGGATGAATACGAAGGAGACTGTTACGAAAGTTACAATGCAACACATTCTTTCGACGATCAACAAGTCTATCCTGATGATGGAGGATATGGTGGTGAGGCATCCCCATGCGCAGGCAATCCGTACCTCACAGAGACGGTATCAAAACTTATTTATTTAAGTTGTGAAGTTCAGTAAACATAAAATCTAACATAACGCATCGATTTTACAGGTTTTCAACCACCGGCTTGGAGAATCGTTGTGGGTGGTAGTTACCCGGTCCCCTGCCGCCTTGGTAGTTGTTACCATATCCATTATCCCCTTAGTGGTTTCTGTACTCATCCTCGTGTTAATAGTTATACCAAAAATAATTTAATTGTAAATGTACGAGTCGTCTTGACCTATTGTTATGGATGTACAAAGTTATGTTATATATGTTATATCTGTAATATTTAACTTTGTTTTCAGTTATTCGATTACTTGATGATTGTTTGTGTTAAATCGACGTGTATTAAATTTTAATATAAATTTTTTTTAAAAAAACATAACGTAAAAACAATTAAATACTTAAAGGATCGAAGAAGATAACTTGTTTTTATACAATAAACAAAACTTTTTAAAAATATAAAATTAAACCACAAAAATAAAAATTAACCTCCAACAACAACAACCAATTTTCCCCACAAAAATACTATTTTTTCAAACTCCAACAACCAATCTACCCAACAAAAACACCCTTTCTCCAACTAAAAAAACAAGTTCGTAAGGTCTAGACGACCCGTCTTAGCACATAAATTTGTGCGCCCTGTCAGGTACTTGCTGACTCCTCAAAATCAGTACTATACGAGGTGTCTAGACCTAGACGACCTGTCTTGACCCCAGGAATATCAAAATAGGCAGCAGAGGTGTGTAAATAGAATAAGCCTAAAAAGAGAGATGCCACAATTTGTTAAGTTTAACATTCGAAAATACCCCTTATAAATTTGACCAACATTACTTTCCCAAAATCGTCGTTGTTTGCTCAACCCTCGATTTCTTCCAATTCGCCCAACTCTATGGAACCCTAACCCTAGATTTCGATAATGTCATCCAAGCAAGGTGCTGCACAATTACATAAAACTTGATTATATTTCTCAAACTCGGATCTGTCAGTTTCTGTTAGATTCTCATCTATCTAACAAATTTTTTGTGCTGTGCAGGTGGAAAAGCAAAGCCATTGAAGCAACCAAAAGCTGAAAAGAAAGAATACGATGAGGTTTTCTTCTTCAACTTGATCAATTCATTCTCTTATATTCTCCTTTTGTTTGTAATTAACTAATTATTTGCTTTAATTGGTGTAACATGATTTGTTTATTTTGGTATAGTATTTTAAGTTTAGTTTTATTTAGACAGTATGATGTTTCAAACAAATTTTCACACCTAAACTTAATAGATTTGATCCTGCACTGTGTAAATCTGTAGCTGCCAATAAACTTAACAAAAAAACGTTTACAATTAGCTCTTTTATTTGTAAATTGATAGAGTTTTGGGGAATTTTGTGATTTATTTACTCAATAAGTTTACAACTGTGCTGTATGTATGCTGTATCAGAAAACTAATTAAAAAAACATTTGTATGTATTAAACATAACATCCATGTGTAGAGCTTTGATCACGGCACAATATCTGTAATTGCTTTGATCTGGAGGATGAATTGAGATTCCGGATGAACACGTTGTTTGTGTATGAAGTTATTCCGGATAACTATTGAAGTTTATGGTACTCCAGGTTTTTTTCCCAAAAAAGGAGAAAATAATATGGTTAGCAAAAAAATATTATATATATTTATAAGATATTAGAAACGTTATCAGTTATTAAAATAAAGAAAAAGGTTATGAGAAAGAAATGTAAAAGTAAATGATTTGGAAATGTAAGGACGTTTGTGGATTGAATGGATTTTTTGGGAAAAGTTTGTAGGAAGGATTGTGGGTGTTGCTGCAGAGTGCAGACACACATTTACTTTTTTTTTTAATTTTCTTTTTTTATTTATTTTTTTAGTTAAACCACAAGCGCTTGTTAAAGGATGGGTTAGTTAAAGCCCACTGCCTATGTGGCAGGGGGTTGTGACACTTTATAGTTAAACCACAACATAATACCTTAGGTCAGCAAATGAGACATGCATTTTTAGCAGATTTTATTGCATTTGAACCTACTTATTGTATATACACACACCATACGGACTAAGACTTACACATCTAGCTAGATTTTATAGACGGTGCTTGATGTATCCTGTTGCCTGTTTGTGCAGATAGATAAGGCCAACCTTCAAAAGAAGAAGGAAGAAGAAAAGGTGTGATTTTATTATTAGTTTTGTTTTTTCATGTTTATTATATATCTTGTGCCTAGATTTAGGTTTGTGAATTGTGAAATGAGCAGGCGCTCAAGGAACTTAGAGCCAAAGCTCAAAAGGGAGCTTTGGGAGGTACTGGTCTCAAGAAGAGTGGCAAGAAATGAGGCCTACAATGATAAAGTTATCGCACGTTCCAAGTTACTAATGAATGTTGCACTAGCTATTTATGGTTACCTGGTTTGCTATTTTATGTACCGTCTTTTGTTACCATTCTTGTGTAGAGCTCAAGAGGAGCAATCATACTGACATTTGATATTGTTGATTTATGGGGTGTAATTATTTAGTGAAGTTATTATGGTTTTGGGTCGCGTTAACGGTTGATCTCGCCCAATATTTACATATGCAGCAGCAAATTATCTGTGATCAAATATAAAATAATCCGGATAGAAAATGAAGTTTGATATTAGATCATGGAAAGCTGCATAATTGCTCTCTGCTAGGTCATGGCGGTCATTGTGTGAAGAATCTAAAAACAAAGCACCAAAGATTATCCAAATTTCCATTCTCTTTAATGAAAGAATGTATCATAACAATTCAGTATTTCAATCTTAAATGCTATGAAGTTTGATATTAGCAGGACCCTCTGTTGTTGTCATCAAGATTGAAGCTTGTCATTGCATCATTCAACTCAGAGCTGCCTGTGAAATTTTATTCCGGATTTTGATGGCCTTATCACAACAAGCTCCGATAGGTTCAACGATCTTTTCTTAATCAATGTTTGTCACTTGTGCGATTGCTCCACTGCAAAGCATTTTGAGCTGGAGTGACCTCTACTGATGAGCCATTCTTATTCTTCTTGTTTTGATCAGATATGTGTTGTTGTCATAACAGTAGTTTGCAATCCGCAAGCAAGAAACGTATAATCGATCTAAAAGAAACTGATTGCCAAGAAAGTATATCGCTTGATAATATTTACGTTAGCAGTTTACATTTTCAGTTATGTCTAGTTTACGTGTAGTTATTTTTACATTTTTCTTGTTTATGCTAGTGAGATATGCTGTCCACGTGTTGTATTCAACCTCTTTCCATAAGGCTTCAGGTACAATGGAAGTTGTGGATTTAGTGAATACATTAAAAACCTTCGAGATGTCTCGTGGAAAGTATATACTCGTTTAATTAAACATATGGTGACCCCATGTAAAGATAAAAAAAAAGTCGCGACATGCCTAGAATGATAAGAACACGTGGTTTACATCTCTTTGCTCAACATGAAACCAATATGTCCGTTCATAGATGGTAGGACACACTGTGATTGTTGTGTGTATTTTGCTTCTTTGCAAACTTGTAATCATAGGGTAAAATGGTACATAAGTTGGATTAGGTCGAAACCATAAAAACGAATACCAATGCTGGTTCCAATGATACCAATAATGGTACTGATGTTTGACTGGTATCGGTTCTGGGTTTAAGACATCACATGATTTATTTATCTTGATTACCAAACTAATGTGAGAGTGTTCATTTGAAAATAAGGAATATTTTATTTTTGAAATTTTATTTAATCATTTATTCATTCATAATTTTCCATGCCCACACTTAAGTGGTACATTGTCCCTAATGTAATAAATAAAACAATGGAAAGTGAAAAATGGAATTGTGAAACTTTCCTTGACTACGTGGTATATTCTGTTCAATGTTGGAGAATTTATTCTCATATCCTTTACAATCAACGAAAACATTAAAGATATGAATATCTTTTTAACCGTTTCAATTTGAATTTTTTATTCCTTTGGTCAAATTATGGCAATCCTATCTTATTGTCAATTAATTAATTTTATCAACAATATTCTAATTTTGATTTTGTTAACTTTACCATTTTACCAAAAATTAGATTTTTCCTTAAAGCGTATCAGACTGTAACTTTTGCGTCAAGTAATATATGTCCAATATATCTTTCATAAATATGTATGAGATGTAACATCAATCGTGAGATATGATAAACCACAATAATAAGTAAATTAGTGGACCGATGGAAGTCAAATAAGGCAAATTAAACTTTAAAATAGTAATAAGAAAAATTGCCTAGAAATGTATTAAACCTCACAGGATATTATTATAGGAAGTGAATTTTAAAATCTAAACTTATCTTCTACACTAGTGTATTGTCGTGGCCATAGATTTATACTTGTGTTTACAATTATGTATTGATAATCAAGAGTTAGGATTAGTTCACTAGTATTGATAATTAAGTGAGTTGTTTACAAATAAACCTAGCCATGTATATATATATACACACACGGTTTACAGTTTGATATATTATTAAATATATTACATGTAAAAGGTTGTTTACATTAAAATATAAGTTATAAAAGTTAACAAATTTTAAAATATAAGGTATAAACGTTAATAATCTTAAAAGGCAATTCTTAAGAAGTTGTTTAAGTAACAATATAAAATATAAATTGCAATAAATATAACAAATAATATATGTATTGTTTGATATAATTTCTCTCTTTTACACAAAACCAAGACAATTAATATATGGGTATGTGATATAATATCAAAGTCAATCTATAGACAGAAAAAAAACCTAATATAACATAACAAAACCACCTACAAATAGCAAGCTAAGACAATAATCAAATACTCGAATCATGCATTCCTTGACCCATCGTAACACTAGACCCTAATACATGGTCCAACCACTTGTCTACCCCTAGTTATTGTTGAGTCGATCGAACTATTTCTTTGATTCCCTAAACTGTTCGTGCCACCAGATCATTTATCATGATGATGGTTTCCATTGTGATCATGTTAGAGGTAGCTATATCTGGGTGCAATAGTTGGAGCCCCACCGTCACCATTGGTTTAGCCAGGGCGTTTATAACACGACCCAAATAGGCCTTACTCACTGGTATCTGAGCAATTCTTCCTGTTGCTTTTACAGAACTCTCTTCTTGTATCAGCAAACCATCACCCATTAATACAACACCAACATTAGTTGATTCCAAATTAAAAGCAATGCCTACTGTACCCTCTTGAAATTCTACTAATTCACCCGTCATTACTTCATCAAGACCATGAACGTTCACCATCTGCACCATCTTCACCATATCCTGGGACTATACATAACCCTGATGGCAAGAGAGCCACCGAAGAAATGTCATCGCCGTTCAACACCACGGATACTATTGGGGAATCCACAGTTGCATAGACAATGAGTGATCCGTCATATCACTGATTGTCTCATGCAACACCATAACCTGATAGTCTTCAGTTGGCCTTTCCTTTACATGTGGAAAAACAATAAATTTAGAAAATATTCATTTAATTATTAAGATTAGTATAGATAAATAAAAAGTGACTTTGTAAACCTACAATATTGGAATTTAAAATGGAGATGCAGTTAGGACTTGTTTCATCTTGGCCCAACGGTAAATGGATCATGTTTCTAACGGCAATCCTATGGCATATCACATCCCAAATACACCTATCTTTTGTTTTCAACATATCAAACAAGTGTTGGTGATTTGTGAGTATCCATACAGAATAGGTTGCATTAGTCACTATTCCCATTGGTTCGCCAAAACCACTTATGTAGTTGTGTGCCATGATCCTTGGTCTTCTCGGTGCATGATCTGCAACCAAATCCCATTGTTGACCACCGGTTAAACAAACCCCACCACAAAAGATACTCGTCATGCGTTGTGCTAGGTCTCTTAAGCTTCTTTTTGTATCTTGAAGCAGGTGGTTGTTGAGGGTGGGAGACATGATGGATGTTATGCTTTCACAATGCCGCAAAAGTGCACTAATCCATCTTTGTGCACCGAAGCCCACACCCGAGCTGATTAACTGATGATACTGGTGGGACACCAATTGCTCGTCGTATTCAGTATGTTCGATCCACGTAACCTACACCCGGAAATTTCTGTACTCGCCGGAAAATCTCTGGAAATTTCGAAGTCACGCTGTGAATCGGTACAATCATCTAAACCCCCTGATAACCCTTGCTTAATAACTTAATTTCACAATTCGTTGATCAAAACTGTTAATTGATCCACTCAGATGGAATTCACAAATCAGAGCCGACGACCCTTGCCGGAAATCTCAGAAAAACATCCTGTTCGGTACATTCGATTCCGTAACTCTCTTTATCCATTACATTTCAATCAATTATATGTTAGACGAACGAGTTAAACCAGAACAGTCGGACATCTTTGTCTGTGTCTTTAAGAATGAAGAAGATGAAGTCGAACATTGTGTATAAGTTTAATTAAAACAAAATATTTAACCAGGTTAGACACACAGTCCAGCGGTGGACTGTGTGCAATCACACAGCGCACGTCGCGAGTTCGAACCTTACAACGCACCGATTTTCAGAATTAAAACCAACCTTTTTAAAACTGAATCAGAACAAGTCACAGTATGTTTATAAGAGTAATATAAACCATAAGTTAAACAGATTAGACACACAGCCCAACTGGTTGGGCTGTGCGCTTACGAACCGAAGGACCCGAGTTCCACTCCGGGTCCCTGCAACCGGTTCGACATATAAATCCTTTTTAATATAAACCAAATAAAAGCTAATCAGTATATATATATAATTAAAACATAGAAGATTTCGGGTTAGACACGTAGCTCAGTTGGTAGAGCTGCGTGCACGCGTACGAGAGGTCCCGGGTTCGAACCTCACTCAGCGCACAACATTTCCACAGTCCGACCGGTCAACGGTCCGGTCAACGGTCAACGGTCAAAAAGTCAAAATTTTTATTTTCTTTTTATTTATTTATTTAATTTAAAAATCAATTAAAAATACTTAAAAATAATATTTTTAAAGTTAGGAAATGGCGTTAAACTCACAAAATAAATCTAAAAATCCTATTAAGTTTGTTAATTAAAAGTATTAGTCTCAAATAAAATCCATTTATTTACCGAACCATTTCGTTATTATTTTAGGTTAGTTTTCCTCGTCGATCAAATCCCAAAACTCGTGCGCATCCAACATCATCAATAGAACGCACCCAAGGTGAGTGAATCTCTACAAATTCCCCGTTTTTAATCACGTTTTGGGGTGTATCATGTGTCGTACAATTCTGTTATTATATAAATATAAACACTTGTGCATTCATCATATGTGTGATCTAATGTGTATCAAATGTGTACAAATTGTTGTGTGAATTATGTTTAATTTGAATTTATCATTTTCAGTACAAGCATTTCATTAGGCCCATCAGCTCCCCGTGGGATACGGGTTGAGTACAGGTGCCTCATTCGATCGGCTCCGTTTAATTGAGCCTTTATCTCACATACATCATCATCATTCATGTCATTCGATCGGCTCCGTTTGATTGAGCCTTGATCTCCAATACATCATCATTTATGTCATTTACTCATCCAATGTGGTTTGTGTTTGTTATATACATATGTTTGTTCACATGTGATTATTGCACAAATTTTCAATATTAAATACATCAAGCAATTAATAACAATGTTTTATCAAGGTTCACTCGCCAACTTTTGTTGACCCAAAATATCCCCCGTTTTACACATGATACAGGTGATCCAGTTGAGACAAGAAACACATAGGAAGGCTTAGAAGAATAATTCAGTTTAAGTTTTGGATTGTATTACTTAGTTTCATTTTCCCTTGTATTTGTATGGATTTGATTTGACTATTTAAGTTGTAATTTGAATTTAATAAATATGAAACATTTTAGTAAGCATCATGAGCTTTGGTGATAACCCAATTATGCCCCGACTCTTATTCCGCTGCGGGTCGGGGTGTGACATCTTTCCTGTCTCTTCACCTGCGAAGGAAACAAACCCGCTATTGAAAAACTGAATGTCATTCAACTGCGAGATGTCTCCAGTCATGTGCCTAGAATAGCCACTGTCAATATACCATAGTCTGACATGAGTTCGCCGAGCTGTTCTTGCACATTTTAACAAGTTTTAGTTAGAGGCTGCAACCCAGGCCATTGAAGATCTGGGCATGCCATTAGCATCAACGTAAGTAACCTCACGAAAAATTAAATTAGTTGAGGATGAGGTTGATGATGCTTTTGATTGATTTAAAATGGGGACTGGCGATTGAGTCTTGGCCAACATCTTAGGCCTCTAGGTTACTGAATCAGACTTCAGCACAATCCTCGAAGTGCTAGAAGGATTCTGGGAACCTGAAGGTCTCAAAGGTTTGAAAGATTGTTCCTTGGCCAAGTTCCAGTCGTGATCAGAAGACTTAGCCACAAATCCAGCCTGAGGTGGGCGATTAGGCATAGTCTTCTAATGTCGTGAATACAAAGTTTTAAACGAGGTAAATGTCTTTTGACAATTTCGAGCAATGTGCCCGGGAAATCCACAATTGAAACAAGTCTGCCTCTTCTGGAAGAAAATAGTCCGTTCAACTTGGGAAATTCTGGGCAATTTGTTTGTCAGTTTCTTGCTTTTGGGTACTGACGGCTGATGCACGGTCTTGTTCTTGACTGTGTCCTGTGCACAACCATCAGCACACTTGTTAGTTTTGTGATTTGAGTTGGACAATTTTGAACATGGACATTTAGGAAAAGTTTTAACTGATATCTGTTCAGTTGGTTGCTTAACAGATTCAGTTTGCGACTGCTGTGTCAATTTCTCAGATTGATGAAGAGACTCAGCAGTTGCCGTTTCAGTTGTCAAAGACGCCTGTTTAGTTTCTTCTTTTTAGGTTGGCGTATTCTCCGTTTATTAATCTTATTTTTCAAATCACATTTCGTGATAGATTCTGTAGAGGAGACGGGTGGCTCTATAGGGACATCCTTTTCTGAAATTTCAGAAGATGAGCTTGAATGCTACATTAAGCAGGAATCTCGCGATTTTGGTGAAGTTGAGAATCCGATTCAGAATCAATTTTAAGTTTTTCATTTGAATCATTAGGTAAAGAGTGCTCATTTGGCGTTTTAGAATCAGTCCCTTGCGCTTGGTTATAATAAGCTGAGTCACCCAAATCTTCTAGAATTATGTCAACATCAACGTTCACAGGGTCGGTTGGTTGGTCGACTTTTGCACTGTCAACACTGGGATACGCATCAACAGACGGAACCTCTAGAGAAGAACTTCCGGTCTCTTCAGTTGGAACTGATGAAACCGAATCATCTGCCGATGCTGGACCTGCAGCTAGATCCATGTTTTCATCACAAGAGTTATTACAGTTATTAGTATCATTCAAAACATCAGCATTTGATGAAAAACCAGAATTAAAACTGTCTAATTCTCAACACAACCAACACTGTTTGAGCATGTAAATTTTTCAGCAAGAAATTGATTTAAAATGTCAAAAGCGGGCTTATAAAATGCATAATCAGCAGCCGAATTGTCTGAATTTGTATTCAGACATTCCTCTTGATCACCCTCTGTGATATCCTCAACTAAAATTTCTTATGCACATGAGTTAGACACGTTAGTATCGTTCGAATTCAGTTTGAGTATCAGAAGATTCTTTTCCTTTAGATTATGTGGAGGATGTGGATTTCTTTGCATCAGGCACTACTTTATCCAAACCATCTGTACTACCAGAAGGATGATCACCAGTTTCATGTGAAAGTGGTGTAGAATTAACAAAAACATCATCCCTCTTAAGTTCAGTGGGTTTAGAGAACTTTGGGTAATAGGGCGTCCAGGATTTAGATAGATAATCTGAAGGTTTACCACAAATCATTTTTTTTGCATTTTCTAAATCAACCTCAGATTCAGGCATTCTAGTATAGTTATGATTATATGGTGGAGGTGCCCTATTATACCCAAGACCTTTGGTAAAATTTTTCTGGTAGTTTAGCTGGAGGTCACATAATCCTTGACAAGTTTACTGGAAGTTTCAAATTTTTTAATGTTTATTTTATTTTCGTGAAGCTTCCCTGTCAAGGAATTTAGCTTGGCTAAGGCTGCTTGAAGTTCTACGTCCTTTTCAGCTAGTTTTAGCTTATAGTCGTAGACCCAACATTGTTGTTGGTTCAAGTCTAGCTTTAGCTAAGCTACATCTTGTTTCTGAGCTTCGACCTTTTCCATAAGAAGCTTGTTCTTATGTTTAAGGGCAATGTTCTGTGATGCAGCTTGTTGGTATTCAGCTACAAGAGATGAATTATGGGAGCGCATTTGTGATAATTTAAAACGACAACTATCAGAACAGAGAATTCGATTTACCATTTCTGAAAGATCAGGCGTCTCAGTTGTCTGCGCCATCATGCAGTGGTTGCTGTTCTTGGAGAGATTTAATGTTTCCATTTGAGCTGCAGCATCTGCCCAGTTAAAACCTTCGTGTTGTTGGGCCACCAATGCTGTTGACTTCCCTCCCAAGCTGTTCGAGGGACTCGTAGTGGACTTTGAGGGAAAGACGGGAACCAGCTGTCTGTCACTACTTTGTATGTCTGCCACCTTGGATGACACATACCCGGATGGTGGCTTCTTGCACTCCCTGGCAAAGTGTCCTGGTTCGTGACATCTGTAGCATCTGACTTTGTCCTTTGTGAGACCAGTCTTCAAATTTGACAAAGGTTGCCATCCATACTTCTTCTGAAACTTGTTAACCCGAAAGGCAGCCATTGCTAGATTCCAGGAAACATCGATCTCGTCCAAGTCCTCCTCCATGATTTGATCAACTTCGGTTGGAAGAATGGATGGAGGAGTCAGATCACCTGCTAGGAAAGCGTTCAAGCTCTTGATCATCGATGCTGCAATAGCCAATTTCTCTTTGTTTTCTTTAGTGAGAAACGCAGAGTTGGACACGGGTTGAGTAGGTGTAGGCGCTGGTGCAGCAGTTTGAGGAGTGTTGCCTTGTTGCATTGCTTGAGGAATTGCAGGACTGAACACCATGTTGGGATACTGAGCATGGTACTGAGTGTGAACTTGAGCAGCCAAAACCATAGTGGGATTCTGAGATTGAAGACCATACACATACTGGGTGTTCTGTGGCATGGCTATAGGACTATTAACCACGTTTGAGCCACCCGGTGTTTGCGAATTTCCTTGCAGAGGGCTATAAATCAAATTTTGTGACATGAGTGCCGCATTTTGCCCTGTCATCCCAGCGGCCATCAAACTGCTCCGATGATTTATTTCTCTCTGCTTATTATCAATCTCACATGATTTGATAGTAGCTATCATTTCCGTGAGAGTGACATCATTCAAGTTCTTTGTCTTTTTGATCATTCCCACATCCGCATCCCAACTCTTGGGCAGTGAGTTAATAACTGTCTGTTCATGGCACTGTTAGTGAGAGTAATCTCAGCTGAAATCATCTGGGAAACAAGCTTGACATAGCGACGAATCTGGTTTTCAATAGTTTCCCCATAGATGTGATTGAATGAGCTGAATTGCTGATTCAGCTGATTTACCCTGCTTACTTTCATGTCTGCATTTCCCTTTTAGAGATTTTGCAGTTCACTCAAAACTTCATTTGCGGTATTAAAGTTTCTAACCTCAATAGAAATATCAGGTCCAAGCGCCATGGGCAGAGTAGCCGAGGCCTTTTCATCTTCCTCTATTATCTTAATATCTTCTGGAGTCCACAAGTGCATGGGCTTAGGAATTTTTGTGTCTGGATCTTGCTCTGTACTGTAGACTATTGTTCTCGGACCATTCATGATGCATCTCCACACACCAGGCTCTTTTGCCTTGCAATACTGTTCAAAACGAAACATCCATTCGTAATATTCATCCCAATACAACAAACGTGGCACTTTAGTGGAAGTGCCAATGACTTGATCCAGCTCTTGATGGAGGGCCAGAGTTTGTGATTGCAGGGTAGCCAGAGTGGCATTCGTCAGGTCTTGTGAAGTCATGTATCCGGCCATCATTATTAAACTGATTAGAATTACCAAACAGATTTAAAAATCAATTTATTTTAAGTTTTCTTAGATGAACAGTACTTAATCCGAAATCGATCCGGAATGGTCAACTCTGAAGACAAATATGGTCAAATCCGGATGATGAATCCGAATTGATGAGAATCCGAATTGATGAGTCCGAATTGATGAGTCCGAATGGAATGAGTCTGAATTGAATGAGTCCGAATTGAAAGAGTACGAATTGAAAACCGCGAAATGATGAACCCAAAAACTGGTGAATTCGAAATGAGAAGTCCGAATTGACAAATCCGAATTAACAAATCCGAAATGAGGATCCGAGTTGAGAGAATCCGGAATAGGTAAGTTTGAAGGCGAATCCGGAAAGAGAATCCGAAATGCTTATCCTTATCTGATGGCAACAGTAATCCGACTTTTATGCAACAGTAATCCAAAATCCAAGGAATAGATAACCATCACAGTATCTCGGATAGTAATCCGGATTGAGCAACAGTCCGGGATCAATCTGAGACGGATGATCTCCTTCGTGTTCTTCGGAATCCGGAACAGTAGCTGATCCGAAATACGAGAACCTTCTTCGAGTTCTTCGGAATACGTTACAGTAACGGATCCGAAACCTTCAAATCTTCTTCGAGTTCTTCAAAACAGTAGCACTTCCGAAGACAAAACAGTGATTCTTCTGATCTTGAACAGTGATCCGGAACAGTGATTTTTCCGAGCAGCAGCAACACACTTCGAACCAGCTTCTTCAATCAGCAATACCCAGAGCCTGTATTTGACAGCAGGCTCTGATACCAATTGTAAGTCCCGATAACGGATCATTAATGTATCACTAACCTAATCAGTAGCAGAAATAATGATTAGGAAGAAGAACAAATTTGAACTAAAATCAACTTGCATACACCAGCAAAGTGTCTGATACAAGTTTTGTGAATACATCTCTCTAACCCTTTCACCTTGACCTAATACATCTATTTATAAGGATCCCCAAGCCCACTATTTACAACCCTAGGCCCATATGGCACTAGGAAGCCCATAGAACATACTAAAGCCCAAAATAAGCCAAAATAAGCCCTAATGTGTAAACCTTTAGCAATCTATGCCCAACAGTTAGGAACTTCTAGAGGAGAGAGATAGAGTGATAAATGAGAATGGTGCAAGCTCAAATGGTGAAGCATTGCACCTAGTTATAGTTGAAGAGCTTGAAGGAGGTGATGCCAGGTGTTAAGGGATGTTTAGAGGGATCTTATAAGTGTCCTAAAACATGGCATAGCTGTTTGAAAGTTCATGGTTGCGAAACAATGGTTTTTGGCAACATGTGTGGAGGCCAAGCAAAAATTATGCAGACACATGCCTCTTGTGCCCCATGAGAGGCCAAACCCTTTCCTATCACGCCGCGTGAGAGGCCAGGCCCTTGCCTCTCACACTCCGCGAGCGCCTCATGGCCAGATTCAAAGTTTGTCACATTTAGCCCCTCAACTTATTAAACCCTCTTAAAACACCTTTATAGCATATTTAGCCCTCCGTAACCAATATTTGGCATACCCGGGAGTATGCCCAGACATTGTCGAGCTTTCGGTTCGTTAAAAGGTCACTCAGAGGTATAAATTAACATGTTGACACTTTTAACCCCTCCATTATCCAACTTTTACGTTTTAACGGATTTGATCCCTCTCGTCCAACAAATGGGACATATGAGAGTTAGGACTTCGTAAAGGATCACTCAGAGGCCCACTATAAGCATGTTCACTCCGATGCCACTCAGAGGCTGGGCATGTTGACATATCAGTCACTCAGAGGCTAAGTTTAAGCATGTTGACATATCAGTCACTCAGAGGCTAATGTTTATGCATGTTGACATCAGACAGTCACTCAGAGGCTTAGTTTGATCATGTTGACATCTTTATTCCTTATTAGTCTTTAATAGTCTAAAATAAAAATACAACACGTGTCACTATACTATTGGACACGATTTTACGAGGTGTTACATATACATCAACATATGTAATATGGTACCCCATACGTAATAGGGTACCACATACGTAATTTGATATGAACTAATATACAATATTTCAAAATATACACATATTCATTTCTGACATGTTTATGTTTTCTATTAATGCACATGTGCATCACCAACATTAACACACTATCACATAACTTTCATGTAACAAGTAAATATAACACCCTTATCATAAGGAATCACATAATCCGAACAACAATCATTATTGCACATATGCATCACCGGCATATACTATACTAAACAACATATTACATTCTAAATTAACAAATATAATCATCCGTAATACTTTATACAATACCAATATGTATGCTATATCAAACTTTACACATGTGCGGTACCAACATTTCTTTTACCAAACAACATAATACATCGTATATTAACAAACATGATCATTCGTAATGTATATTAACAAACATGATCATTCGCAATACGCTATACATTACCAATATACCTGAACAATCAATATATTTTTAACCCATCAACCACCATATAACTTTACCATAACATGCACATGTGCAAAAAACATCATTCAAGTCAAACTTCTTATATCAACCATTTTCGTAAAAACTACCCACATATTACCATCAAAAGACATCGACACAGAAAAAAAATTGTCTTTATGAATTGCATATCCACAAACTACCTACATATAACATTCACATTAGTTCACAATCTCACACCTTCTGATCTTCTTTCCATTTACTAAGCATCTTCCAACACTCCTCCTGTTTCTACGCCTTTTCGTCTATCATTTTCCCCGATATTTTTCATCCGTCATCCTGTCAACCTATTAATCAAATACGTCCTTGTTCTCAATCCATGAGTAGTTTCGAATATATTTTCCTGCATACATTACATATATTACACCAATTATTTCATGTATGCACATGTGCAGTAAACATATTACATACAATATGTACAATGTTTATGTTTTAAGGTAATAATGCATGTGTGCATATGCGGTAATACATTCATATTAACTTAATTTGACAAAGATGCATATGTGCATAACTATGCACATGTGCATCAACATGACTGACCTTATCAACATGTTTGTTTCAATAAAAAAACTTAACCCTTACCAAATCAAATTTCGTATTACCACCAATCATATTTAACATTAATTAGTAACAAATCTATTCTGGCAAACTATGCACATGTACATCATCACAAAATGACCTTGTTAACGTATTCTGGATACTATGCACATGTGCATAATCAACATGAATAACCTGATTAACCTATTCTAGAAAATTATGCACATGTGCATAATTATACGCGTTTGCATCAATATGACTGACCTTATTAAACTAATCTGGAAAAATATGCATATGTGCATAACTATGCACATGTGCATTAACATGACTGACCTTATCAACAGGTTTGCTTCAATAAAAAACCCTAACCCTTAACAAACCGAACTTCGTATTACCACCAATCATATTTAACATTAATCAGTAACAAAACTACATAAAAAACAAATAAATACCATAGTACAGATCATGCTATCACAACAGTCGCCCCTAATCCCTCAAAAATCGTATGCATCACACCATTTTCACAAATGTAGATATGGAACGATGATTTAAGCCTCATATTCACATATAAAAGATCTGAATCAACGATTAAGCTTCATGTTATCATATAAATGTGCAAAACAAAGTGTATAAACTTACAAATTCATGGAATGGTGTAGCGACACTGGATATTCCGACTATAACTAGGTTACGACAAGTTCATTGGACGTTTGTTCTTCAAATTCTCCCTAATTGTGTCACAATCTTTAATGATTATGTTCTTATTGCCCTAATTTGCATATATAACGAATATATGATCGATGATTCTTTTCTTTTTGCCCTAATTTCGAATATACTACGAATACATGATGAATGGTAAGATCAAGATGACGAATAGAGAATCTAGAGTAACGATGTGAATTGAAATGACGAATTTTGAAGTCTGAGATAACGAATTTTGAAGTCAGACGTGAATTTTGAAGTCCATGAGGAGGATGAGGTCCTTAATTTTATTTTTGTTATGTATTTACAATGATACCCCCTGTTCACATTGGTTCTCATGGTTCTCGTAATAAAGGTGGTTCTAGTATGAACCCTACCCTGTATATATATGGGGTTCTAGGGTGAACAGTAGTGTATTTGTGAACTGGGTGAACAAACTCTAGCTATTGATTTACGTCATCAAATCGTTAAGTACACAAGTGTATTTTCATCATTAAATCTTGGCTATTGATTTACACTTGTGTTTACAATTATGTATTGATAATTAAGGGCTAGAATTAGTTCACCAGTGTTCATAATCAAGTGGGTTGTTTACAAATAAACCTAACCATATATATATATATATATACACACACATGGTTTACAGTTTGATATAAATATATTAAATTTTAAAAGGTTGTTTACATTAAAATATAAGTTATAAAAGTTAACAAATTTTAAAATATAAGTTATAAACGTTAATAATTTTATAAGGCAATTCTTAAAAATTTGTTTACTAACAATATAAGATATAAATTGCAATAAATATAACAACAATATATGTATTGTTTGATATTATTTCTCTCTTTTACACAAAACCAAGACAATTAATATATGGGTATGTGATATTATATCAAAGTCAATCTGTAGAGAGAAAAAAAACCAAATATAACATAACAAAACCACCTAAAAATAGCAAGCTAAGACAATAATCAAGTACTCGAATCATGCATTCCTTGACCCCATCGTAACACTAGACCCTAATACATGGTCCAACCACTTGTCTACCCCTAATTATTGTTGAGTCGATCGAACAATTTCTTTGATTCCTTGAACTGTTCATGCCACTAGATCATTTATCATGATGATGGTTTCCATTGTGGTCATGTTTGAGGTAGATATATCTGGGTGGAATAGTTGGAGCCCCACCGTCACCATTGATCCACGTTCACCACCTACACCGTCTTCACCATATCCTGGGAGTATACATAACCCTGATGGCAAGAGAGCCACCGAAGAAATGTCATCGCCGTTCAACACCACGGATACTGTTGGGGAATCCACAGTTACATAGACAAAGAGTGATCCCGTCAAATAACTGATTGTCTCATGCAACACCATAACCTGATCGTCTTCAGTTGGCCTTTCCTTTACATGTGGAAAAAAATAAATTTAGAAAATATTCATTTAATTATTATGATTAGTATAGATAAATAAAAAGTGACTTTGTAAACCTACAATATTGGAATTTAAAATGGAGATGCAGTTAGGACTTGTTTCATCTTGGCCCAGCGGTAAATGGATCATGTTTCTAACGGCAATCCTATGGCATATCACATCCCAAATACACCTATCTTTTGTTTTCAACATATCAAACAAGTGTTGGTGATTTGTGGGTATCCATACAGAATAGGTTGCATTAGTCACTATTCCCATTGGTTCGCCAAAACCACGTACGTAGTTGTGTTCCATGATCCTTGGTCTTTTTGGTGCATGATCCGCAACCAAATCCCATTGTTGACCACCGGTTAAACAAACCCCACCACAAAAGATACTCGTCATGCGTTGTGCTAGGCCTCTTAAGCTTCTTTTTGTATCTTGAACCAGGCGGTTGTTGAGGGTGGGAGACATGATGGCTGTTATGCTTTCACAATGCCGCAAAAGTGCACTAATCCATCTTTGTGCACCGAAGCCCACACCCGAGCTGATTAACTGACGATACTGGTGGGAGACCAATTGCTCCTCGTATTTTCGATCCACGTAACCTACACATATTCATTACAAAATATATCAAAGTTTAGACATAATTGTGCAATACAAAAATATATACACAAATTATTTAATATACATATGCTATACCATGGTGAAACAATTTGGCATATCATGTAGGATACAACCGGAAGGACACCTTCTTGTCATGTGTCCTTCAATTCCCGAATCGATTGACAAATCAACCACAATCCATTGCCTCTCTGTTTGTTGTTTGGCGAATCGAATAAACTTCAACACTCGAACGGGCACTAAAGGCGAAATGAGTTGAATTTCGGCTTTCATCTACATCTAATATTGATTATTTAGCAAAAAAAATATTTTTTAAAACATTAATAAAAAATAGAGGAGATTAAAAAATAATATAAAAAAAGTCTAAGAAGGCTTACAAGTTGGAGAGCACCATTTCTTGAACGTCCTGTACCATTGGAAATCACTTCCATTGTAGCACAACTGCCGATCATGCCCATAAACATTTCTCTCCATTGATCCTACAAATTCATGTTTAATTATGTATAAGTTAATGTAATCTTGGGTTTTCTATGAAACTAACAAGAACAAACAGATAAGTTACCGCTTTGAGTAATGCTTCTACCAGGGTTGAACTAGTCATCGGTACCACGCTCCTAGCCCGTGTAGCCTCAGATACGAATCCAAGTGGTTTTGTGCCAAGGCAAGGAGGAAAAGCCCTTAGATATTCAACAAAATTAAGGGTTTCTTCTCCACCTTCCATGTTTTTGTTCCATAGTGGAACATTGACATCCCCAAGATTTAAGAGAACTTCCATGGCTCTTGATGCTTGCACAAGATACCCATTCCTTTGAATGGCTATGTCAAGGTCCATAAGTGATCGACTCATTATTGGGTTTAAAGTGTCACCAGGAGTTGTCACTTTGTTTGGCAATGGTATACCAAACGTTTGACTGATTTGACTGGCGAAATTCGCATGAGCCATTCTCCTCTTTCAAGCGTGCGTTCTCTATCACGACTTTGTGTGCGTGAATGGACCAGTCCGTTATTGTTGCTTGTGCACCACATTTGTTGCAAAGCGGGTTCTTTAGGACTTCTATCAAAGCTAAATTCTCAATCCTTAGTTGCTCGTTCTCTTGCCTCACATTCTCATTGCGCTCCTTTTGAGTCTACATAGGTGTAGTTACCCTTATGCTTTTTAGCACCAATAACAATAATAAGGGGCGGGGGGGGGGGGGGGGGGGGGGGGTTCAACTTATGCATTTATCATAAGGTCTGGATGTTTATATATTTCTTGAATATATATGTTTTGCCATGGAATTTTACTACGAAAATGAAAATATAATCAAACATTACCTTCAGCTGAGTTCTTTTATTCTAGAACCAAAATTTGACCTTATTGATAGTGATATTGAGTTTATTTGCAATTTCAGTCCTTTCTTTCTCGGTAGGGTGAGGGTTCTTGTTGAAGAATCTATTACCACAAAACGAAACAAAACAAAATTAACTAAAAGAAGTATGCATGCATGCATGCACTTAGAATTTGATCACTGATTGAAAGTAAAAGTGAGTGTTACTTTTCAAGTTCTTCAATTTGCTCCGGTGTGTAACGGCTAAATTGTCGTGAACTCGAAGATGAACCGCCAGGATTGATTTCCTCTTCGTCGCTAGATGTGACTTCACAATTCTCATTTTCATCGGATGTCGTTGCAGGCATTTCTTCCCTTGCCCTTTGATTACCATTTCCTTTCATGTTTTGCTTATTTCTGCAAAATCATACATGAAATCCAATAAAAATATGTACTTAAAATCCACATATAACAACAATAAAGCTTCACAAAAGAATATTGAATTAATCAAAGAATCTCCATAAGAGCAGAATAAAAGAATATCATGTTTTAAGTTGGGCAAACGTTAGCGGCTACTCACGGTATGTGTATATGTGTTGTGTATGTTAAGGCTGATCACAATAGTGACAACCAACATAAAGGAACGACGACGATCACTCATAATGAACATGTTAGCTTCAACTAACGGAATGGAGTGATGCTCGTGAGCACGATAGCTTCGCACTAACAGAAGGGAGTGATGACGATTGCGTTGAACACGGTAGCCTCGGTTAATGAAATCAAATGATGAAATATTGTTATGTTATATTACGATATGTTGTGCTATGTTAAGCCACATCATGTTATGGTGTGCTAGGTTATGATGCATGCTAAAGTTTTAAGGATGCCTGTGGAACTAGAACTCACTTAATGTAGCTAACTTTTAGTATGCATATCATGTTAAACTTTAGGTATGATATGGATGGTAGTGTTATTCATATATGAAAATCCTAAGCCCCCCCCCCAATTAAATTTTAACATCGTCCTCCATGAAATACCGAATAGTAAAGAATTGTTGAACTAAAAAAATAAACAATAAAACGACGTTCACCGGAATTTTTTCCAAAAGGTTACATCACATTGTCGGAATTTTGGAAAAGATGAGTAGCGTTTAGGTAGGATAGGCCATAGAGGTCATTTGCTAATTAGCATCCACTAAAAATTCTTGTTTATAGTATTGTTTTCTTTTTATTACTTTCACCACTAGTACAGATCATAGTCTCACTCACGTGCACTTCAAGTACTTAACATTAAATGAGTTCTTCATTTTTTTATTTATTGTTATTTTCATATTTAATACTAGTTTAAAATTAGCTCTTTTATTTGTAAATCGATAGAGTTTTGGGTAATTTTGTGATTTATTTACTCAATAAGTTTACAACTGTACTGTATGTATGCTGTAACAGAAAACTAATTAAAAAAATATTTGTATGTATTAAACATAACATCCATGAGTAGAGCTTTGATCACGGCACAATATCTGTAACTGCTTTGATCCGGAGGATGATTTGAGATTCCGGGTGAACACGTTGTTTGTCTGTATGAAGTTATTCCGGATAACTATTGAAGTTTATGGTACTCCAGGTTTTTTTCCCGAAAAAGGAGAAAATAATACGGTTAAGCTATTAGCAAAATATTAGATATATCTATAAGATGTTAGAAACGATATCAGTTATTATAATAAATAAAAAGGTTATGAGAAAGAAATGTAAAAAGTAAATGATTTGGAAATGTAAGGACGTTTGTGGGATTGACTGGATTTTATGGGAAAAGTTTGTAGGAAGGATAGTGGGTGTTGCTGCAGAGTGCAGACACACATTTACTTTTTTTTAATTTTCTTTTTTTATTTATTTATTTAGTTAAACCACAAGTGCTTGTTAAAGGATGAGTTAGTTAAAGCCCACTGCCTATGTGTGAGGGGGTTGTGACACTTTATAGTTAAACCACCTTAGGTCAGCAAATGAGATGCATTTTTAGCAGATTTTATTGCATTTGAACCTACTTATTGTATATACACACAGCATACGGACTAAGACTTACACATCTAGCTAGATTTTATAGACGGTGCTTGATGTATCCTGTTGCCTGTTTGTGCAGATAGATAAGGCCAACCTTCAAAAGAAGAAGGAAGAAGAAAAGGTGTGATTTTATTATTTGTTTTGTTTTTTCATGTTTATTATATATCTTGTGCCTATATTTAGGTTTGTGAATTGTGAAATGAGCAGGCGCTCAAAGAACTTAGAGCCAAAGCTCAAAAGGGAGCTTTGGGAGGTACTGGTCTCAAGAAGAGTGGCAAGAATGAGGCCTACAATGATAAAGTTATCGCACGTTCCAAATTACTAATGAATGTTGCACTAGCTATTTATGGTTACTTGGTTTGCTATTGTCTTTTGTTACCGTTCTTGTGTAGATCCCAAGAGGAGCAATCATACTGACATTTGATATTGTTGATTTATGGGGTGTAATGATTTAGTGAAGTTATTATGGTTTTGGGTCGGGTTAACGGTTGATCTCGTCCAATATTTACATATGCATCAGCAAATTATCTGTGATCAAATAACAAATAATCCGGATAGAATATGAAGTTTGATATTAGATCATGGAAAGCTGCATAATTGCTTTCTGCTAGTTCATGGCGGTCATTGTGTGAAGAATCTAAAAACAAAGCACCAATGATTATCCAAACTTCCATTCTCTTCAATGAAAGTATGGATCATAACAATTCAGTATTTCAATCTTAAATGCTATGAAGTTTGATATTAGCAGGACCCTCTGTTGTTGTCATCAAGATTGAAGCTTGTCATTGCATCATTCAACTCAGAGCTGCCTGTGAAATTTTATTCCGGATTTTGATGGCCTTATCACAACAAGCTCCGATAGGTTCAACGATCTTTTCTTAATCAATGTTTGTCACTTGTGCGATTGCTCCACTGCAAAGCATTTTGAGCTGGAGTGACCTCTACTGATGAGCCATTCTTATTCTTCTTGTTTTGATCAGATATGTGTTGTTGTCATAACAGTAGTTTGCAATCCGCAAGCAAGAAACGTATAATCGATCTAAAAGAAACTGATTGCCAAGAAAGTATATCGCTTGATAATATTTACGTTAGCAGTTTACATTTTCAGTTATGTCTAGTTTACGTGTAGTTATTTTTACATTTTTCTTGTTTATGCTAGTGAGATATGCTGTCCACGTGTTGTATTCAACCTCTTTCCATAAGGCTTCAGGTACAATGGAAGTTGTGGATTTAGTGAATACATTAAAAACCTTCGAGATGTCTCGTGGAAAGTATATACTCGTTTAATTAAACATATGGTGACCCCATGTAAAGATAAAAAAAAAGTCGCGACATGCCTAGAATGATAAGAACACGTGGTTTACATCTCTTTGCTCAACATGAAACCAATATGTCCGTTCATAGATGGTAGGACACACTGTGATTGTTGTGTGTATTTTGCTTCTTTGCAAACTTGTAATCATAGGGTAAAATGGTACATAAGTTGGATTAGGTCGAAACCATAAAAACGAATACCAATGCTGGTTCCAATGATACCAATAATGGTACTGATGTTTGACTGGTATCGGTTCTGGGTTTAAGACATCACATGATTTATTTATCTTGATTACCAAACTAATGTGAGAGTGTTCATTTGAAAATAAGGAATATTTTATTTTTGAAATTTTATTTAATCATTTATTCATTCATAATTTTCCATGCCCACACTTAAGTGGTACATTGTCCCTAACGTAATAAATAAAACAATGGATAGCGAAAATGGAATTGTGAAACTTTCCTTGACTACGTGGTATATTCTGTTCAATGTTGGAGAATTTATTCTCATATCCTGTACAATCAACGAAAACATTAAGGATATGAATATCTTTTTAACCGTTTCAATGTGAATTTTTTTATTCCTTTGGTCAAATTATGGAAATCCTATCTTATTGTCAATTAATTAATTTTATCAACAATATTCTAATTTTGATTTTGTTAACTTTACCATTTTACCAAAAATTAGATTTTTCCTTAAAGCGTATCAGACTGTAACTTTTGCGTCAAGTAATATATGTCCAATATATCTTTCATAAATATGTATGAGATGTAACATCAATCGTGAGATATGATAAACCACAATAATAAGTAAATTAGTGGACCGATGGAAGTCAAATAAGGCAAATTAAACTTTAAAATAGTAATAAGAAAAACTGCCTAGAAATGTATTAAACCTCACAGGATATTATTATAGGAAGTGAATTTTAAAATCTAAACTTATCTTGTACACTAGTGTATTGTCGTGGCCATAGATTTATACTTGTGTTTACAATTATGTATTGATAATCAAGAGTTAGGATTAGCTTACTAGTATTGATAATTAAGTGAGTTGTTTACAAATAAACCTAGCCATATATATATATATACACACACGGTTTACAGTTTGATATATTATTAAATATATTACAAGTAAAAGGTTGTTTACATTAAAATATAAGTTATAAGTTAACAAATTTTAAAATATAAGGTATAAACGTTAATAATCTTAAAAGGCAATTCTTAAGAAGTTGTTTAAGTAACAATATAAAATATAAATTGCAATAAATATAACAAATAATATATGTATTGTTTGATATAATTTCTCTCTTTTACACAAAACCAAGACAATTAATATATGGGTATGTGATATAATATCAAAGTCAATCTATAGACAGAAAAAAAACCTAATATAACATAACAAAACCACCTACAAATAGCAAGCTAAGACAATAATCAAATACTCGAATCATGCATTCCTTGACCCATCCTAACACTAGACCCTCATACATGGTCCAACCACTTGTCTACCCCTAGTTATTGTTGAGTCGATCGAACTATTTCTTTGATTCCCTACACTGTTCGTGCCACCAGATCATTTATCATGATGATGGTTTCCATTGTGATCATGTTAGAGGTAGCTATATCTGGGTGCAATAGTTGGAGCCCCACCGTCACCATTGGTTTAGCCAGGGCGTTTATAACACGACCCAAATAGGCCTCACTCACTGGTATCTGAGCAATTCTTCCTGTTGCTTTTACAGAACTCTCTTCTTGTATCAGCAAACCATCACCCATTAATACAACACCAACATTAGTTGATTCCAAATTAAGAGCAATGCCTACTGTACCTTCTTGAAATTCTACTAATTCACCCGTCATTACTTCATCAAGACCATGAACGTTCACCATCTGCACCGTCTTCACCATATCCCGGGACTATACATAACCCTGATGGCAAGAGAGCCACCGAAGAAATGTCATCGCCGTTCAACACCACGGATACTATTGGGGAATCCACAGTTGCATAGACAATGAGTGATCCCGTCATATCACTGATTGTCTCATGCAACACCATAACCTGATAGTCTTCAGTTGGCCTTTCCTTTACATGTGGAAAAACAATAAATTTAGAAAATATTCATTTAATTATTAAGATTAGTATAGATAAATAATAAGTGACTTTGTAAACCTACAATATTGGAATTTAAAATGGAGATGCGGTTAGGACTTGTTTCATCTTGGCCCAACGGTAAATGGATCATGTTTCTAACGGCAATCCTATGGCATATCACATCCCAAATACACCTATCTTTTGTTTTCAACATATCAAACAAGTGTTGGTGATTTGTGGGTATCCATACAGAATAGGTTGCATTAGTCACTATTCCCATTGGTTCGCCAAAACCACTTATGTAGTTGTGTGCCATGATCCTTGGTCTTCTCGGTGCATGATCTGCAACCAAATCCCATTGTTGACCACCGGTTAAACAAACCCCACCACAAAAGATGCTCGTCATGCGTTGTGCTAGGTCTCTTAAGCTTCTTTTTGTATCTTGAAGCAGTTGGTTGTTGAGGTGGGAGACATGATGGATGTTATGCTTTCACAATGCCGCAAAAGTGCACTAATCCATCTTTGTGCACCGAAGCCCACACCCGAGCTGATTAACTGATGATACTGGTGGGACACCAATTGCTCGTCGTATTCAGTATGTTCGACCCACGTAACCTACACATATTCGTTACAAACTATATCAAAGTTTAGACATAATTGTGCAATAAAAAAATATATACACAAATTATTTTATATATATATATGCTATACCATGGTGAAACCATTTGGCATATCATGTAGGATACAACCGGAAGGACACCTTCTTGTCATGTGTCCTTCAACTCCCGAATCGATTGACAAATCAACCACAATCCATTGCGCCTCTGCTTGTTGTTTGGCGAATCGTATAAACTTCAACACTCGAACTGGCACTAAAGACGAAATGAGTTGAATTTCGGCTTTCATCTACATCAAATATTGATTATTTAGCAAAAAAAATATTTTTTTTAAAATGAATAAAAAATAGAGGAGATTAAAAACATAATATAAAAAAAAGTCTAAGAAGGCTTACAAGTTGGAGAGCACCATTTCTTGAACCTCCTGTACCATTGGAAATCACTTCCATTGTAGTACAACTGCCGATCATGCCTAAAAACATTTCTCTCCATTGATCCTACAAATTCATGTTTAATTATGTATAAGTTAATGTAATCTTGGGTTTTCTATGAAACAGACAAGAACAAACAGATAAGTTACCGCGTTGAGTAATGCTTCTACCAGGGTTGAACTAGTCATCGGTACCACGCTTCTAGCCCGTGTAGCCTCAGATACGAATCCAAGTGGTTTTCTGCCAAGGCAAGGAGGAAAAGCCCTTACATATTCAACAAAATTAAGGGTTTCTCCTCCACCTTCCATGTTTTTGTTCCATAGTGGAACATTGACATCCCCAAGCTTTAAGAGAACTTCCATGGCTCTTGATGCTTGCACAAGATACCCATTCCTTTGAATGGCTATGTCAAAGTCCATAAGTGATCTATTCATTATTGGGTTTAAAGTGTCACCAGGAGTTGTCACTTTGTTTGGCAATGGTATGTTGGAAATTTAGTGAAAATAGCATTTTTCACAAATATAGAAAATTGGTATTTCCTAATTTTGGACGATAAACAAATATTATAAACTGAGGTTTATATAGATATTATTTTCGGGTTTGTGTTCTATATTGGAAGAGCTTCGCAACGAACTAAACCACGTCCAAAACGGAGCTAAGATGAATGAGATATCGATGCTCAAAGTTTGGTGTTTAAAACATTAAATGCTGAAATAAATGGGAAAGTAGCATCTTGTCCCACATAGGAGGAGTGATGAAACTTAAATGGGTATTTAAGTAGGAACACTCCTTCCTTATTGTTTCATGGAAGCACACACTAAGTGTACTCGTTGAGCCATACTGGCGCACGCGCAATAGGACTGTGGAGCAAGGATGCGCGCGCAAGGGCTGGCACACCAGAAGGCTCGCGTAAGGATGTGAGCCATACTTGCGGTCGGATGCTCGCGCAAGGTGTTGCGCACCAGTAAGCTCGCGCAGGGTTGTGAGGCACACTGGCGCGCGCACCAGCAGGCTGGCGTATGAAGGCGCGCGCGCGCGACCTGCTGCTTCCAGAGTTAATGACAGATCAGTTACACTTCAGCAGTTGAAACTGACGAGTCAAGGGTCTTGACCAGGAATGTAACTGACGAATTAAAGTGCATTAAGATGTTTAATGCAATTTAACTCGTTAAGTTAATTCCTTTTGACTGTTTCAACCCAGATGCAGTATAAATACAGCATCACCTCAATACCAGAAGACACATAGAAATATCAACGAATTCTCTACAGAAAAATCATTTTCTTCTCCTTTCTTGCAGCAAGGTACACCTTCGGGTTGTGGCCATCTCCGGCAGTGCAACTGCTTGGGCTGTTGTATCCTGGAAACAAACGAGTTCTCCTGGGAGACTCGAATTTGTTTTAAGGGACCCGTGTCTAACACGATCCTCAGCCAAGGACGTTTTTCTGTTTAAATTTTGTTCTTGTATTTTCATTATTTCAGTTGTAATCCGTATTGTAAGTTTTCTGCTTTCTTTATTTTTCTGCTTGTGTAATTCAGTTAAATAAAGTTTTATTTATTTTATGCGAACGGATTCCTACAATCTTAAAACAAATTTTTAAAAAACACCATTCGTGTAGAATCAAAACCATTATGTTTTGGCATTTTGGTGTTTTTAAAAACATATTTTTTTCGTTTTCATCTTCAAAGGAGCGACTTTGGTTGAAAACGATTTCGGATTACTTCGTTTCGTTCTTAAAAATTACTATAAAAACTTTCTGTTTTGGTCTTCAAAGTTGGACTTAGAAGCCAAACAGTAAGTGTGCGCTAAAAAATTATAATAATTTTATGTTTTTGGTCTTCAAAGTTGGACTTAGAAGCCAAACATTAAATTCGTGGTAATTAAAAAAAAATTGGAGTTTACTTCTGGTTTTAGTTGGTTAAAACATAATTTCGGACTAAAACTTTATTTTTTTTAATTTCCAGAATGTCGACTGAAAACAATACCAACGTGAACACGAATGTTAACAACCTTGTCGTTGGAACACCTGCCAACAATGTGGGAGCGACCACAGTGGCAAACCATGCTGAATGACCTGAGAAGTTCTCGGGTCTCCACTTTAAGAGGTGGCAACAGAAGATGTTCTTCTACTTGACCACCATGAACCTTGCGAGGTTCTTGACTGAAACCGCTCCCCAACCTGCGGAAGGGGAGACCGACGCTCAAGCTCAGTGCGCGGTTGATGCTTGGAAGCATACGGATTTCATATGTCGAGGCTATGTGCTTAATGGCCTTTCGGATGCATTTAGAATGTGTACTACAATGTCAAGACTTCCAAAGAATTATGGGATCTCTTGGACAAAAAGTACAAAACAGAGGATGCAGGAATAAAGAAATTTGTTGTCGCCCGTTTCTTGGACTATAAAATGGTCGATAACAAGACTGTTATGAACCAAGTCAAAGAGTTACAGATTATACTTCATGACATCCACGCTGAGGGCATGGTTCTTAGCGAGACATTTCAAGTGGCAGCAATAATTGAAAAATTGCCTCATTCGTGGGTAGAATTCAAAAACTACCTAAAGCATAAGCGAAAGGAAATGATGGTGGAGGAACTTGTGGTCCGTCTTCGAATCGAAGAGGACAAGAAGGTCGCCCTAAAAGGCACCATTGCGCAAGCTGCGGCTAAAGCAAACATGGTGGAAGTTGGTGAATCTTCCAAACGCAAAAGGGGCAAACCAATGAAAAAGGACAAGGGTAAAGCAAAAGTTAACAACCTTGGACCAAGAAAGGGGGCTGTGAAAAAGAAGTCTGCGCCTTTCCAAGGTACTTGTTACAATTGTAACGAGACGGGACATCGTGCTAACGAATGCAAGAAACCCAAGCGTGAGCGTGCACATATGGTTGATGAGGATGGTATGCCTCTAATTGCAATGATAACCGAGGAAGCGGCTATGATTGAAGAAGTCAACGTGGTGGCACCATGACAGTTCGTTGACACGGGTGCAACCCGCCATGTTTGTGGAGATAAGGCTCTTTTCTCAATATTCAAGGAAGCAACGGGTGAAGAAAAGCTTTATATGGCAAATAAAGCTACCGCCGACATCAAGGGTGAAGGCACAGTGATCTTGAAGATGACTTCTGGCAAGGAGCTCACGTTGAGCAAAGTCCTCTATGTCCCGGATATACGTAAGAATCTCGTATCGGGTTGGATGCTCAACAAGTTTGGTTTTCGTCTAGTGTTTGAATCAGACAAAATTTGTTTTATCTAGACGTGGAATGTATGTTGGAAAGGGCTATGCCCTTAATGGTATGTTCAAAATGAATGTAATGGTGGTTAACACCAAGAAAAACATGAATGAAATTTCTACTTCCACTTACATGATTGAGTCCTCAAATGTTTGGCATGGTAGACTAGGACATGTAAATTTTAATTCATTACGACGTTTAATTAAATTAAATATGATACCAACATTCCATATTGATTCCGATTACAAATGCGAAACATGTGTAGAATCCAAACTTACAAGATCTTCATTTAAATCGGTTGAAAGAATAACCGAACCCCTTGATTTAATTCATACCGATGTGTGTGATTTAAAAGCGGTTCTCACACGTGGAGGAAATAAGTACTTTATCATGTTTATTGATGATTGCTATGTATATTTACTTAAAAGTAAAGATGAAGCAATAGAAAAGTTTATCTTGTACAAAAAACGAAGTTGAGAATCAACTTAAAAAGAAGATAAAAGCAGTTAGAAGCGACAGAGGAGGTGAATATGTTGCACCTTTTGCGGATTTATGCGCAAAAAGTGGCATTGTACATGAGTGTACACCTCCTTATTCTCCACAATCAAATGGCGTTGCGGAACGTAAGAACCGTACATCAAAAGAAATGATGAACGCCATGTTGATCAGTTCGGGTGTGAACCGAGAAATGTGAGGGGACGCGATTCTCTCAGCGAATTATCTTTTGAACAAGATACCACTTAAAAATAGGGACGGAACTCCATATGAGTTATGGAGAAAAAGGAAGCCTTCATACAAATACTTGAAAGTGTGGGGGTGCCTAGCAAAGGTGATTGTTCCACCTCCTAAGACTCTTAGGATAGGACCCAAAACTGTTGATTGTGTAATCATAGGATATGCACATCAAAGTAGTGCACATCGTTTCTTGTACATGAGTCCAAGAATCCCGATGTGCACGTAAACACTATCATGGAGGCAAATCCTAACATCGTCTCATACTTTGAAAATGTGTTTCCTATGCTTGGAGAACCACATGAAACCTCACCAAGAATGGTTGATGAAGCAGGTCCAAGTTCATCTACGTGGTTAGATGAAACACATGATCGACCCGAGGTCGACCAAGGTGACCTTAGACGAAGTAAACGGCCAAGGATGGGAAAATCATTTGGGCCAGACTTCATGAGCTATATGGTTGAGGGTGAGCCCAATACCTACCGCGAAGCGGTTTCTTCCGCGGAAGGACCTCAATGGAAAGAAGCAATTAAGAATGAAATTGATTTTATATTGCAAAATCATACTTGGGAGTTAGTAGATCTTCCACTTGTATCGTTAGATATTCGAAAGGAAGATGAAAGCTGATGGAAGTATTGATAAATACAAGGCGAGGCTAGTAATAAAAGGGTTTAGACAAAAACAAGGTCTAGATTATTTTGATACTTACTTATCTGTGACACGAATAACCTCTATAAGATTGGTTCTTGCAATTGCGACTTTAAGAAATTTGGAAGGTCACCAAATGGATGTAAAAACCGCATTTCTAAATGGCGATTTAGAAGAATAGATTTATATGGAAGAACCCGAGGGTTTTTCCGCCCCAGGAAAAGAGGGCAAAGTATGTAAATTGGCCAAGTCTTTGTACGGCTTGAAGCAAGCTCCAAAATAATGGCACCAAAAGTTTGATCATGTCATGATTGACAATGGTTTCAAAATAAATGAGTGCGACAAATGTGTTTACTATAAGGACACACCAAGAGGTTATATGATTTTATGTCTTTATGTAGATGATATGCTTATCATTGGGAGTAATGATCATATTATCAACTCAACTAAAGACGTGTTGAAAGCGAGGTTTGACATGAAAGACATGGGGTTAGAGGATGTGATTCTTGGTGTAAAAATCACTAGAACGCAAGATGGTCTTATCTTAAGTCAAAGTCACTATGTGGACAAAATCCTTGGGAAATTCAATTCGGAAGATACGAGTATAGCTCGAACTCCGATTGATAATACTCAACTTCTAAGGAAAAATAGAGGCGAAGGAGTTGCTCAGTTAGAGTACTCAAGGATCATTGGTAGTCTCATGTATCTAATGACATGTACTAGACCCAACTTAGCATATGCAGTAAGCAGGCTAAGTAGATACACTAGTAATCCAAATGATGATCATTGGAAAGCTATCACACGGGTGCTAAGATACATAAGATACACGAGAGATTACAGATTATATTATACCCGTCATCCAGCAGTGATCGAAGGATACACTGATGCGAACTGGATTTCAGATATAAAGGATCATAGATCGACAAGTGATATGTGTTTACACTTGCGGGAGCAGCTATAGCTTGGAAGTCGTCCAATCAAACAGTTATAGCTAGATCCACGATGGAATCCGAATTTGTCGCTTTAGATAAAAGCGGTGAAGAGGCGGAGTGGCTACGTCAATTTGTGGAAGATATTCCAAGATGGCCAAAGCCATTGACGACGATTTGCATACATTGTGACAATACATCAGCGCTTATGAGAGCACAAAGCTCTATGTACAATGGCAGATCAAGGCACATTCGACGTAGGCACAAAACAGTACGTCAACTAATCTCAAAGGGTATTATCTTGGTTGACTATGTGAAGTCAAAAGAGAATATTGCAGACTCGTTAACGAAAGGCTTAAGAAAGATTTAGTTTATAAGACGTTGAGAGGAATGGGACTAAAGCCCATGGATGAAGGGAATATGAGGGAAACCTAACCTAGTTGACTGGAGATCCCAAGATCTAGGTTCAATAGGCAAACTTAATCATAAACCCAAAGGTAGTCACTGTGGGGGGTGCCCCAAAAGATTCATAAAGGGAGTTATATACTTCCTAGTCCATTCCAATCAGTGACATGAAGTAAGGTTAAGCATGTTGTGGTTAAGGATTTGAGGAAATCAAATTAACCATGATGCTTTTAATGATTCGACGAATCACCTATGTTAGAGAGAAGTGGGGTCACTTCGAATGGATTTGTGGGGAGGCGCAAATCCTAGAGCTCTCGCAGAACCAGGTAAGTGTTCCATGACCATGAACGAACACAACCATGAGGAGATGACAAAACTAGGGAGAGTATTGTGTGAATGTATATTGTCGCCTACATAAATGGGGGATTGTTCAAAGACACCGCGTCTACAAGACCCTAGGAGGCTAAGTATGCTTCACAAAAGAGGGTTCAAAGGTTACGCCTACATATCTTGCAATACTTTCCTGTTGAATTTGTATCGTTGAAACTTGAAAGGGGAAAGATCGATTTCCATTCATGTTGGGGATTGTTGAAAATTTAGTGAAAATAGCATTTTTCACAAATATAGGAAATGGGTATTTCCTAATTTTGGATGATAAATAAATATTATAAACTGAGGTTTATATAGATATTATTTCCGGGTTTGTGTTCTATGTTGGAAGAGCTTTGCAACGAACTAAACCATGTCCAAAACGGAGCTAAGATGAATGAGATATCGATGCTCAAAGTTTGGTGTTTGAAACATTAAATGCTGAAATAAATGGGAAAGTGGCATCTTGTCCCACATAAGAGGAGTGATGAAACTTAAATGAGTATTTAAGTAGGAACACTCTTTCCTTATTGTTTCATGGAAGCACACATTAAGTGTACTCGCGTAGGGTGCGGAGCACCCTAACTCGTACTCGCACACGCGCGCGCATTTGGCGTGGGCGATGGGCGTAATGTGGCACTTTGACGGCGCACTTTGCACTTCGCAACGCCGCGAGCCGCCTTTGTATTTTTTACCGCGCGTGGCTCAGCAAAGGCTGCAAGGACCAGGTGGCGCAGACCCTGGAAGGAAATGTGGCAAGGGGCGCGCAGGTACACAGGTAGTGGCGCATGGTGCAGACAGTCCAGGTTGCGCAGCAGATGCCTGACGTGCGCGCGCACAACGCACCAAAGTGAACCAGTATGACGCGACTGTGTGGCGTGACCAGATGGGTTCCCTGGTGACGTGGCGTGCGCGCGCAAGGGTGTGCGCATCAGTAGGCTCGCGCAAGGATGTGAGCCATACTGGCGCACGCGCAAGGGCTTGCGCATCAGTAGGCTCGCACAAGGATGTGAGCCATACTGGCGCACGCGCAATAGGACGGTGGAGCAAGGATGCGCGCGCAAGGGCTGGCGCACCAGTAGGCTCGCGCAAGGATGTGAGCCATACTTGCGCACGGATGCTCGCGCAAGGGGTTGCGCACCAGTAAGCTCGCGCAGGGTTGTGAGGCACACTGGCGCGCGCACTAGCAGGCTGGCGTATGGAGGCGCGCGCGCGCGACCTGCTGCTTCTCTTGCTAAATTCTCAATCCTTAGTTGCTCGTTCTCTTGCTTCAAAATCACATTCTCATTGCGCTCCTTTTGAGTCTACGTAGGTGTAGTTACCCTTATGATTTTTAGCACCAATAACAATAATAATTAGGGGGGGGGGGTTTCAACTTATGCATTTATCATAAGGTCTGGATGTTTATAATTTCTTGAACATATATGTTTTGCCACGTTGGGAGAAATTTGAAATGAAATGAAACGGCGATAATAACCAGCTAAACCAAGGAATGATCTTACTTCGGTTGGTGTACGTGGCGCTTGCCATTCTTGTACTGCTTTGATCTTTGAGGGGTCGACATGTATTCCCTTGTCATTGACGACATGTCCAAGGAATTGTACCTCTTTTAACCAGAATTCGCATTTGGAGAATTTGGCGTAGAGCTTTTCATTCTGTAAGAGTGTAAGGATGAGTCGAAGGTGCCGCTCATGATCAGACTTAGACTTTGAGTAAATGAGGATGTCGTCGATGAAGACTATAATAAAGCGATCGAGATAGGGTTTGCAGACTTTGTTCATTAGATCCATGAAGACAGCTGGAGCGTTGGTTAAACCAAATGGCACGACCATGAATTCATAATGACCATAACGAGTTCGGAAGGCGGTCTTTGGGACGTCTTCTTCATTTACTCTGAGTTGATGATAGCCAGAACGAAGGTCGATTTTTGAAAAAACAGCTGGCGCCTTGAAGTTGGTCAAGAAGATCATCAATGCGTGGTAATGGATAGCGGTTCTTGACCGTTAACTTGTTGAGTTCTCTGTAGTCGATGCACATGCGAAACGTTCAATCTTTCTTCTTCACAAAAAGGACAGGTGCACCCCAAGGCGAGGAGCTAGGACGTATGAATCCTTTGTCAGTTAACTCTTACAATTGACTGGCTAGCTCTTGCATTTCGGAGGGGGCTAACCTATAAGGAGACTTTGCAACTGGTGTAGCACCAGGTATAAGATCAATGCGGAATTCGACTTCTCTCACGGGAGGAAGTCCTGAGATATCGTCAGGAAAAACTTGCGGAAAATCTTTTACTACTGGGATGTCTTCAAGTTTCTTCTCCATGGTTCCCTTTTTGACGACATGAGTTAGAAATGCGACATAATTCTTCGGAGATATTTTCGAGCTTGAAGACAGGACATTAATCTGAGTCCTTTCGATGGGGTTTCTCCAAAGATTCGTAGAGTCTGACCGTTTGTAAGAGGAATGCGTATAAACTTTTCGCGGCATACAACTTCAGCCTGATGTTGGCTGAGCCAGTCCATACCAATTATAGTGTCAAAGCTTCCCAACTTCATAGGAATGAAGTCAACTGGAAAATCGTGATCGTTTAAGGTGAGAGTACAATTGCGTATAATAGAGTTTAATGAGACCGGTTTTCCGTCAGCAACTTCTACTGTTATGGATTCCATGAGCTTATCACGAATTTGGTTGAGGATGGGTTCAAACTCTAAGGACACAAAACTTTTATCCGCGCCAGTATCAAATAACATGGATGCATAACTACCATTGATAAGAAACGTACCGTTAACCACATTGCTGTCAGCTCTAGCCTGATTAGCGTTGATGTTGAAAGCTCTTCCTCTTGCAGGTGGAGGAGCCTAGTTAGCCTGATTCACCGGATTTGCTTGGGCTTGAGCATGTATAATGTTTACCAAACGTGGACAAGTGTTTCTAAAGTGGCTTGGGTCTCCACAATTTTAGCAAGCCCGCATAGGTTGCACCATGGGATAGTTGGGTTGGTAGTAGGATTGGGCTAAATGTTGAGTAGGTGGTAGTAGTAGAGGTTGTTGGGCTTGACCCATTATTTGATGGTGGGTTTGGGTTGAGGGCTGGTGGCGGTTCGTCCGCTGAGGTATGCGACAGGTTTGAACAGTGTGACCTGCGCGACCACAGCCGGTGCAATGTTGGCAGGGATGATCAGGAAAGTGATGGTATTGGCAACGGTTGCATTTTGGGAATGGGCCAGAGTATGGCCTTTTATATGGTGCAGGTGAAGGGGCAACTTGGGTAATGGGTGCAGCAGGGATAGGGAAAATCGTTTGTGTGACAGCAAAGTTTCTGGTGTTACGTTTCCTCTTGTTAGCAAACTTAAAGGAGGAGGTGGAATGGTTTGAAGTCTGGTCCTCAACAGGGGCTTTCTTTTTCTCATCTTTAAATTTACCGTTGCGAATTCGATTCACGGTAAGCTCAATAGCTAGTTCCATAGCAGCTTCAAGTGTTGCTGGCGAAGTGCTGAGAACTGAGTCTTGAATTTTCGAGGGAAGACCTCGAATATAGTGCTCGACTAAGTGGTAAACTGGGGTGAACAAGTTAGGGACCATTTGGTTCAACTCTAAGAACCTCTTGTTGTAGGAAGTATGATCTCCCTCCTTTTGCTTCAATGAATGAAATTCATCCTCTAACTTTTTAATCTCACTTCTAGGGCAGAAGCGTCTCGTCATGATTTCCCTTAACTCCTCCCACGTTAAGGCCATTGCATCCTCGATTCCTCTCTTACCCTTTTCAGTATTCCACCAGGTAAGAGCTACCCCAAATAGTCTCCCGGTTGCGTATCGTACCTTGCGATCCTCGGGACAATCACAGTTGAGGAAACTGTTTTCCATTTCCTCAAACCAGTGGAGAAGAGCAGTGACACCTTCGGTCCCTTCAAATTTCGGAGGATCGCAAGACTTGCAATGTTTATATGAGCACTTTTTGGTAGGAGGGTTGCCAATGTTTAGGTCTTCTTGCTGGGGAGGATTGGTGGGATTTGTGGCGAGAGCTTGTTGTACTTGAACCACAATGTCAGGAAGCACCGTGGCCATTTGTTTTGCGATTTGAGTGGCCAAGCGTTCGTGTGACCTTCCTGATCTTCTACCCCCTCGTTGTTGCCTAGCCGACATCTGCAGGAACATACATAAGAAGATTGTGAGTTTATGGAGTCTTTTAGGTGTCATGTGTCTTAAAGAAAATAAAAATAACATAAATATCAATAATGCAACTACATCAATAGGATGTCTTGGGTTTGCTCATGTTGGGCCTCAAATGTCCCACATACCTTCACCTGTATAGTCATGTGGGCCCCCATGACTATTGGCTTGGTAGGATTCACATTAGTATTGGCGGTTTAACACTCGCATCACCCGTATGAAAACCATGAAATATGTTTACGAGATGTATGGTCGGAAGGTGTCCAGGTGTAGACACAATGACAACTCAAAGTGGGGTTAGCTCACACCACGTTTGGTATAGCATGCTTTGGCCTAATAGGTACTTCGTACTCTCATCGTTAGTCCCTAGGTAGGCAAACTGGTCCTTTATTTTGGATTTATACGAATGCCAAGCCTAGACAGGACGTTCCGACTACCGGTACTTGTACCCTTCCAGTTACTACATGCCCGTCATGAGAACTCACTTTGATGTGATTTGAAAATACAAAAATCATTGTAAAAACAATCATGAAAATGATGTGGTGTGTGCTCTCATGGATATGATATGTTATGAGAATATGATTCATGATAGGCATTATATAATAATATGTACTTATGAACATGCTTGCATAACATTGAATGTAACATTAAACATAAAACATATAAACATCATGAATTTTGCATGTAACACACAAAAATTAAAAATTCTAATCACTATAGTATAGGCTCTAAGGGTCTAATAACATATCCTATATCCCTATAGTCATAACTCTGATACCAATCTGTCATACCCCGACACGCAGCGGAATAAGAGTCGGGGCATAATTGGGTTATCACCAAAGCTCATGATATTTACTAATATGTTTCATATTTATTAAAGTCAAAATTACATCCTCAATATTCCAAACATGTTCATACAAATACAAAGAAAGATAATCAACTAAACAATCCCAAAGTCTAAACCAGTTTATTCTTCTAAGCCATCCTATGTGTTTCTTGCTGCAGCTGGATCACCTGTATCATGTGTAAAAATGGGGGTTTTTGGGTCAACATAAGTTGGCTAGTGAACCTTGTTAGAAAAACATTTATTATTGATCTCTTGTTATCTTTATCAGGAAAAATTGTGCAATCATCATATGTGAGCAAACGTAATTAAATCATACAATAACAATAACAACAACAAACAATAACTTACATTAACATACAATAACAAACCAACTTGCATGAATATAACACATTAATGAAACTGTATATGTTGGCAACGTCACGTTCACGCTCATAATGTAATGGGGAACGGACGGCCTATGATGAATGTCTGTGCGATCAAGGCTCAATCAAACGGAGCCGATCGTATGTTGGCAACGCCTGGTTCACGCTCATAATGTAATGGGGAACAGCTCAACGCTCATAATGTAATGGGGAGCGGCGGCCTATGATAATGTACATACTGAAAAATGGTAAATATAATCTAAACAATAACCACACAAACAGTTAATACATGTTGATTACACATTTGTTCCTGGATATGATAGATTCACCATAGTTTAAATGTGATAAATAATAAGACACATGATACACCCCAAAAACATAATTAAAACGGGGAATTTATAGAGATTCACTCACCTTGGGTGCGTTCGGTGGATGATGTTGAATGCGCACGAGTTTAGAGGATTGATCGACGAGGAAATAACTAACCTAATTAATAACGAAAAGGTAGGGTAAATAAATGGATTTTATTAACAATTTTAATAGGATTTTTGGATATATTTTTGTGAGTTTAAGGCTATTTTCTAACTTTGAAAACATTAATTTTAAGTATTTTTAATTGATTTTTAAATTAAATAAATAAATAAAAATATAAAAAAAATGTTGACTTTGACCGTTGACCGTTGACCGTGACTGTTGATCGTTGACCGGTTCGGTCAGTTATATAGTTGCACTGAGTGAGGTTCGAACTCGTGACCTCCCGTACGCGTGCACGCAGCTCTACCAACTGAGCTACGTGTCTAACCCGAAATATTTCTGTTTTTAATTATATTTATACACTATTTAAGTTAATCCAAAAATCATTTATTTTAAAAAAAGATTTAATTGTATCGACTCGGTGTTCTCCACAGGTCGGGACCTGTGGTTTAGTTTGGCACACAGTCCACCGCTGGACTGTGTGTCCAACTTGGTAAATATTCCGGTTTTTTATTATACTTACCAGCTAATTGCGAGTGGATCCGGTTCAGTTTTAAAAAGGAACATTTTTATTACAGAGAATGTGCGTGTGTCAAGGATCGAACTCGGGACGTATGCGTATTGTTTGCACACAGTCCACCGCTTGACTGTGTGTCTAACCCGTTTATAATACCGATTTTAATTAATCTTATAATCATAATAGACTTCATCTTCTTCGTTCAAATCACAGACAATGGTTAAACCAACTGTTTCTTGTTTAATTCGGTAACGAACATTATAAGAAATTGAAAGGTAATGAACGGAGAGGGTTTGGGGAAAGGAGGTACCGAACATGTGTCTTTCACAGAACTCCGGCAATGATTCGTCAGCTCTGTTTTGTGAACTTCGGCTGTTATGATCAATTAACAGTTTTGATTGATTAGATATGAAATTGAACCACTGAACAACGATTATCAGTAGGTTTAAATGATTGTACCGGCTCACGGCGTGTTTCTGGAAATTTCAGAAGTTTTCCGGCGAAAGCAGAATTTCCGACAGCGTCGTCTGGGATTGATTCTGGGTGATGGATTGATGTTAGTAATGGTCTATCAATGGAATGGAACAGAAAGAGTCGAGTTATTTACCGTTTTGAGGTGAGTCTCGGTTTTCCGGCGACTTGCAGAGAATTCCGGCGATGATTAGACAGTAATTCCGACGACCAGAAAATAGAGTAAACGTGAAATTAGAAGCTCTGGGAATGTAATTGAATCGCGAGATGAGGATTTTGTTGAAGTAATTCCAGAAATGAATGTTTTCGTTATAAAAACCAAACATCACCTGAATTCAAGTTCATTAACGACTGAATTGATTTAAAATGTCGGTTTATCGGTTATGATCAAGATTCCGCGAGCACTCAAACGTCTTGGACGGTTTGAAAGCCGATATCGGTTTCAGTTGGCGCAACAGGTTGATTCTCGGTTGTAGATATGATTTAATTGTTTCCTAGAACTTACAAAAACATCAAGTGGCGGAGTGGTGGAATGTGTGTGCGTTAAGTCGCTAAGCTTATATCCGGCTGACCCGGGTTCGAGTCCCGGCAGCCTGTTTTTCATTTTATTTATTTTATTTTGACTTTTTATCAATTATAACTTTTAAATTCTAGTTTGTTTATTAATTATGCATCATTCAAAATTAAAATCAACATAAATACGCAACGAAACATTTATAACTTGATATTCGATTACAAATGAAGCGGGTTTGGAAAACCCGTTTTTGACAAATGTTACATGCACAAGATACCCATTCCTTTGAATGGCTATGGCAAAGTCCATAAGTGATCGACTCATTATTGGGTTTAAAGTGTCACCAGGAGTTGTGACTTTGTTTGGCAATGGTATACCAAACGTTTGACTGATTTGACTGGCGAAATTCGCATGAGCCATTCTCCTCTTTCAAGCGTGCGTTCTCTATCACGACTTTGTGTGGTCCGTTATTGTTGCTTGTGCACCACATTTGTTGCAAAGCGGGTTCTTTAGGACTTCTATCAAAGCTAAATTCTCAATCCTTAGTTGCTCGTTCTCTTGCTTCAAAATCACATTCTCATTGCGCTCCTTTTGAGTCTACATAGGTGTAGTTACCCTTATGATTTTTAGCACCAATAACAATAATAATTGGGGGGGGGGGGGGGGGGGGGGGTTCAACTTATGCATTTATCATAAGGTCTGGATGTTTATATATTTCTTGAATATATATGTTTTGCCACGGAATTTTACTACGAAAATGAAAATATAATCAAACATTACCTTCAGCTGAGTTCTTTTATTCTGGAACCAAAATTTGACCTTATTGATAGTGATATTGAGTTTATTTGCAATTTCAGTCCTTTCTTTCTCGGTAGGGTGAGGGTTCTTGTTGAAGAATCTATTACCACAAAACGAAACAAAACAAAATTAACTAAAAGAAGTATGCATGCATGCATGCACTTAGAATTTGATCACTGATTGAAAGTAAAAGTGAGTGTTACTTTTCAAGTTCTTCAATTTGTTCCGGTGTGTAACGGCTAAATTGTCGTGAACTCGAAGATGAACCGCCAGGATTGATTTCCTCTTCGTCGCTAGATGTGACTTCACAATTCTCATTTTCATCGGATGTCGTTGCAGGCATTTCTTCCCTTGCCCTTTCATTACCATTTCCTTTCATGTTTTGCTTATGTCTGCAAAATCATACATGAAATCCAATAAAAATATGTACTTAAAATCCACATATAACAACAATAAAGCTTCACAAAAGAATATTGAATTAATCAAAGAATCTCCATAAGAGCAGAATAAAAGAATATCATGTTTTAAGTTGGGCAAACGTTAGCGGCTACTCACGGTATGTGTATATGTGTTGTGTATGTTAAGGCTGATCACAATAGTGACAACCAACATAAAGGAACGACGACGATCACTCATAATGAACATGTTAGCTTCGACTAACGGAATGGAGTGATGCCCGTGAGCATGATAGCTTCGCACTAACAGAAGGGAGTGATGACGATTGCGTTGAACACGGTAGTCTCGGTTAATGAAATGAAATGATGAAATATTGTTATGTTATATTACGATATGTTGTGCTATGTTAAGCGACATCATGTTATGGTGTGCTAGGTTATGATGCATGCTAAAGTTTTAAGGATGCCTGTGAAACTAAAACTCACTTAATGTAGCTAATTTTTAGTATGCATATCATGTTAAACTTTAGGTATGATATGGATGGTAGTGTTATTCATATATGAAAATCCTAAGCCCCCACCCCCCATTAAATTTTAACATCGTCCTCCATGAAATACCGAATAGTAAAGAATTGTTGAACTAAAAAAATAAACAATAAAACGACGTTCACCGGAATTTTTTCCAAAAGGTTACATCACATTGTAGGAATTTTGGAAAAGATGAGTAGCGTTTAGGTAGGATAGGCCATAGAGGTCATTTGCTAATTAGCATCCACTAAAAAGTCTTGTTTATAGTTTGTTTTCTTTTTATTACTTTCACCACTAGTACAGATCATAGTCTCACTCACGTGCACTTCAAGTACTTAACATTGAATGAGTTCTTCATTTTTTTATTTATTGTTATTTTCATATTTAATACTAGTTTAAAATTAGCTCTTTTATTTGATAGAGTTTTGGGTAATTTTGTGATTTATTTACTCAATAAGTTTACAACTGTACTGTATGTATGCTGTAACAGAAAACTAATTAAAAAAACATTCGTATGTATTAAACATAACATCCATGAGTAGAGCTTTGATCACGGCACAATATCTGTAACTGCTTTGATCCTGAGGATGATTTGAGATTCCGGGTGAACACGTTGTTTGTCTGTATGAAGTTATTCCGGATAACTATTGAAGTTTATGGTACTCCAGGTTTTTTTCCCGAAAAAGGAGAAAATAATACGGTTAAGCTATTAGCAAAATATTAGATATATCTATAAGATATTAGAAACGATATCAGTTATTATAATAAATAAAAAGGTTATGAGAAAGAAATGTAAAAAGTAAATGATTTGGAAATGTAAGGACGTTTGTGGGATTGACTGGATTTTATGGGAAAAGTTTGTAGGAAGGATTGTGGGTGTTGCTGCAGAGTGCAGACACACATTTACTTTTTTTTAATTTTCTTTTTTTATTTATTTATTTAGTTAAACCACAAGCGCTTGTTAAAGGATGAGTTGGTTAAAGCCCACTGCCTATGTGGCAGGGGGTTGTGACACTTTATAGTTAAACCACAACATAATACCTTAGGTCAGCAAATGAGATGCATTTTTAGCAGATTTTATTGCATTTGAACCTACTTATTGTATATACACACACCATACGGACTAAGACTTACACATCTAGCTAGATTTTATAGACGGTGCTTGATGTATCCTGTTGCCTGTTTGTGCAGATAGATAAGGCCAACCTTCAAAAGAAGAAGGAAGAAGAAAAGGTGTGATTTTATTATTTGTTTTGTTTTTTCATGTTTATTATATATCTTGTGCCTATATTTAGGTTTGTGAATTGTGAAATGAGCAGGCGCTCAAAGAACTTAGAGCCAAAGCTCAAAAGGAAGCTTTGGGAGGTACTGGTCTCAAGAAGAGTGGCAAGAAATGAGGCCTACAATGATAAAGTTATCGCACGTTCCAAATTACTAATGAATGTTGCACTAGCTATTTATGGTTACTTGGTTTGCTATTGTCTTTTGTTACCGTTCTTGTGTAGATCCCAAGAGGAGCAATCATACTGACATTTGATATTGTTGATTTATTGGGTGTAATGATTTAGTGAAGTTATTATGGTTTTGGGTCGGGTTAACGGTTGATCTCGTCCAATATTTACATAGGCATCAGCAAATTATCTGTGATCAAATAACAAATAATCCGGATAGAATATGAAGTTTGATATTAGATCATAGAAAGCTGCATAATTGCTTTCTGCTAGTTCATGGCGGTCATTGTGTGAAGAATCTAAAAACAAAGCACCAATGATTATCCAAACTTCCATTCTCTTCAATGAAAGAATGGATCATAACAATTCAGTATTTCAATCTTAAATGCTATGAAGTTTGATATTAGTAGGACCCTCTATTGTTGTCATCAAGATTGAAGCTTGTCATTGCATCATTCAACTCAGAGCTGCCTGTGAAATTTTATTCCGGATTTTGATGGCCTTCTCACAACAAGCTCCGATGGTTCAACGATCTTTTCTTAATCAATGTTTGTGACTTGCGCGATTGCTCCACTGCAAAGCATTTTGAGCTGGAGGGACCTCTACTGATGAGCCATTTTTTATTCTTCTTGTTTTGATCAGATATGTGTTGTTGTCATAACAGTAGTTTGCAATCCGCAAGCAAGAAACGTATAATCGATCTAAAAGAAACTGATTGCCAAGAAAGTATATCGCTTGATAATATTTACGTTAGCAGTTTACATTCTCAGTTATGTCTAGTTTACGTGTAGTTATTTTTACATTTTTCTTGTTTATGCTAGTGAGATATGCTGTCCACGTGTTGTAATCAACCTCTTTCCGTAAGGCTTCAGGTACAATGGAAGTTGTGGATTTAGTCAATACATTAAAAACCTTCGAGATGTCTCGTGGAAAGTATATACTCGTTTAATTACACATATGTTGACCCCATGTAAAGATAAAAAAAGTCATGACATGTCCAGAATGATAAGAATACGTGGTTTACATCTCTTTTGTTCAACATGAAACCAAAATGTCCATTCATAGATGGTAGGACACACTGTGATTATTCTCATATCCTGTAAAATCAACGAAAACATTAAGTATATGAATATCTTTTTAATCGTTTCAATTTGATTTTTTTATTCCTTTGGTCAAATTATGGCAATCCTATCTTATTATCAATTAATTAATTTTATCAATAATATTCTAATTTTGATTTTGTTATCTTTACCATTTTACCAAAAAATAGATTTTTCCTTAAAGCTTATCAGACTATAACTTTTGTGTCAAGTAATATATGTCCAATATATTTTTCATAAATATGTATGAGATGTAACATCAATCGTGAGATATAATAAACCACAATAATAAGTAAATTAGTGGACGATGGAAGTCAAATAAGGCAAATTAAACCTTTAACTAGTAATAAGAAAAACTGCCTAGAAATATATTAAACCTCATAGGATTATTATTATTATAGGAAGTGAATTTTAAAATCTAAACCATCGATTTACATCATCAAATCGTTAAGTACATTAGTGTATTTTCATCATCAAATCCTGGCTATAGATTTACACTTGTGTTTACAATTATGTATTGATAATCAAGGGATATGATTAGCTCATTAGTGTTGATAATTAAGTGAGTTGTTTCTTCTTTATTTTTTTTCCTTTTTTTGACTTTTCTCTTTTATTTCTTTTTATTTTTTTTAACTTTTCTCTATATTTATCTTTCAACTTTAAGCATTGATGCTTACAGCCACTCAACTTTTTAAACACTTTATAATCAAGTTTCACTTACGCAATATACTCCTACAATAACAAGATTAATGTGCTGTAGTTAAGATTTACACATCTAACTAGATTTTATAGACGGTGCTTGATGTATCCTGTTGCCTGTTTGTGCAGATAGATAAGGCTAACCTTCAAAAGAAGAAGGAAGAAGAAAAGGTGTGATTTTATTATTTGTTTTGTTTTTTCATGTTTATTATATATCTTGTGCCTATATTTTGGTTTGTGAATTGTGAAATGAGCAGGCGCTCAAAGAACTTAGAGCCAAAGCTCAAAAGGGAGCTTTGGGAGGTACTGGTCTCAAGAAGAGTGGCAAGAAATGAGGCCTACAATGATAAAGTTATCGCACGTTCCAAATTACTAATGAATGTTGCACTAGCTATTTATGGTTACTTGGTTTGCTATTGTCTTTTGTTACCGTTCTTGTGTAGATCCCAAGAGGAGCAATCATACTGACATTTGATATTGTTGATTTATGGGGTGTAATGATTTAGTGAAGTTATTATGGTTTTGGGTCGGGTTAACGGTTGATCTCGTCCAATATTTACATAGGCATCAGCAAATTATCTGTGATCAAATAACAAATAATCCGGATAGAATATGAAGTTTGATATTAGATCATGGAAAGCTGCATAATTGCTTTCTGCTAGTTCATGGCGGTCATTGTGTGAAGAATCTAAAAACAAAGCACCAATGATTATCCAAACTTCCATTCTCTTCAATGAAAGAATGGATCATAACAATTCAGTATTTCAATCTTAAATGCTATGAAGTTTGATATTAGTAGGACCCTCTATTGTTGTCATCAAGATTGAAGCTTGTCATTGCATCATTCAACTCAGAGCTGCCTGTGAAATTTTATTCCGGATTTTGATGGCCTTCTCACAACAAGCTCCGATGGTTCAACGATCTTTTCTTAATCAATGTTTGTGACTTGCGCGATTGCTCCACTGCAAAGCATTTTGAGCTGGAGGGACCTCTACTGATGAGCCATTTTTTATTCTTCTTGTTTTGATCAGATATGTGTTGTTGTCATAACAGTAGTTTGCAATCCGCAAGCAAGAAACGTATAATCGATCTAAAAGAAACTGATTGCCAAGAAAGTATATCACTTGATAATATTTACGTTAGCAGTTTACATTCTCAGTTATGTCTAGTTTACGTGTAGTTATTTTTACATTTTTCTTGTTTATGCTAGTGAGATATGCTGTCACGTGTTGTAATCAACCTCTTTCCATAAGGCTTCAGGTACAATGGAAGTTGTGGATTTAGTCAATACATTAAAAACCTTCGAGATGTCTCGTGGAAAGTATATACTCGTTTAATTACACATATGGTGACCCCATTTAAATATAAAAAAAAGTCATGACATGTCCAGAATGATAAGAATACGTGGTTTACATCTCTTTTGTTCAACATGAAACCAAAATGTCCATTCATAGATGGTAGGACACACTGTGATTATTCTCATATCCTGTACAATCAACGAAAACATTAAGTATATGAATATCTTTTTAATCGTTTCGATTTGATTTTTTATTCCTTTGGTCAAATTATGGCAATCCTATCTTATTATCAATTATTTAATTTTATCAATAATATTCTAATTTTGATTTTGATATCTTTACCATTTTACCAAAAAATAGATTTTTCCTTAAAGCTTATCAGACTGTAACTTTTGTGTCAAGTAATATATGTCCAATATATTTTTCATAAATATGTATGAGATGTAACATCAATCGTGAGATATAATAAACCACAATAATAAGTAAATTAGTGGACCTATGGAAGTCAAATAAGGCAAATTAGACCTTTAACTAGTAATAAGAAAAACTGCCTAGAAATATATTAAACCTCATAGGATTATTATTATTATAGGAAGTGAATTTTAAAATCAAAACCATTGATTTACATCATCAAATCGTTAAGTACACTAATGTATTTTCATCATCAAATCCTGGCTATAGATTTACACTTGTTTACAATTATGTATTGATAATCAAGGATATGATTAGCTCATTAGTGTTGATAATTAAGTGAGTTGTTTCTTCTTTATTTTTTTTCCTTTTTTTGACTTTTCTCTTTTATTTCTTTTTATTTTTTTTTAACTTTTCTCTATATTTATCTTTCAACTTTAAGCATTGATGCTTACAGCCACTCAACTTTTTAAACACTTTATAATCAAGTTTCACTTACGCAATATACTCCTACAATAACAAGATTAATGTGCTGTAGTTAAGATTTACACATCTAACTAGATTTTATAGACGGTGCTTGATGTATCCTGTTGCCTGTTTGTGCAGATAGATAAGGCCAACCTTCAAAAGAAGAAGGAAGAAGAAAAGGTGTGATTTTATCAATTGTTTTGTTTTTTCATGTTTATGCCACTATTTAGGTTTGTGAATTGTGAAATGAGCAGGCGCTCAAAGAACTTAGAGCCAAAGCTCAAAAGGGAGCTTTGGGAGGTACTGGTCTCAAGAAGAGTGGCAAGAAATGAGGCCTACAATGATAAAGTTATCGCACGTTCCAAATTACTAATGAATGTTGCACTAGCTATTTATGGTTACTTGGTTTGCTATTGTCTTTTGTTACCGTTCTTGTGTAGATCCCAAGAGGAGCAATCATACTGACATTTGATATTGTTGATTTATGGGGTGTAATGATTTAGTGAAGTTATTATGGTTTTGGGTCGGGTTAACGGTTGATCTCGTCCAATATTTACATAGGCATCAGCAAATTATCTGTGATCAAATAACAAATAATCCGGATAGAATATGAAGTTTGATATTAGATCATGGAAAGCTGCATAATTGCTTTCTGCTAGTTCATGGCGGTCATTGTGTGAAGAATCTAAAAACAAAGCACCAATGATTATCCAAACTTCCATTCTCTTCAATGAAAGAATGGATCATAACAATTCAGTATTTCAATCTTAAATGCTATGAAGTTTGATATTAGTAGGACCCTCTATTGTTGTCATCAAGATTGAAGCTTGTCATTGCATCATTCAACTCAGAGCTGCCTGTGAAATTTTATTCCGGATTTTGATGGCCTTCTCACAACAAGCTTCGATGGTTCAACGATCTTTTCTTAATCAATGTTTGTGACTTGCGCGATTGCTCCACTACAAAGCATTTTGAGCTGGAGGGACCTCTACTGATGAGCCATTTTTTATTCTTCTTGTTTTGATCAGATATGTGTTGTTGTCATAACAGTAGTTTGCAATCCGCAAGCAAGAAACGTATAATCGATCTAAAAGAAACTGATTGCCAAGAAAGTATATCGCTTGATAATATTTACGTTAGCAGTTTACATTCTCAGTTATGTCTAGTTTACGTGTAGTTATTTTTACATTTTTCTTGTTTATGCTAGTGAGATACGCTATCACGTGTTGTAATCAACCTCTTTCCATAAGGCTTCAGGTACAATGGAAGTTGTGGATTTAGTCAATACATTAAAAACCTTCGAGATGTCTCGTGGAAAGTATATACTCGTTTAATTACACATATGGTGACCCCATTTAAATATAAAAAAAAGTCATGACATGTCCAGAATGATAAGAATACGTGGTTTACATCTCTTTTGTTCAACATGAAACCAAAATGTCCATTCATAGATGGTAGGACACACTGTGATTATTCTCATATCCTGTACAATCAACGAAAACATTAAGTATATGAATATCTTTTTAATCGTTTCGATTTGATTTTTTATTCCTTTGGTCAAATTATGGCAATCCTATCTTATTATCAATTATTTAATTTTATCAATAATATTCTAATTTTGATTTTGATATCTTTACCATTTTACCAAAAAATAGATTTTTCCTTAAAGCTTATCAGACTGTAACTTTTGTGTCAAGTAATATATGTCCAATATATTTTTCATAAATATGTATGAGATGTAACATCAATCGTGAGATATAATAAACCACAATAATAAGTAAATTAGTGGACCTATGGAAGTCAAATAAGGCAAATTAGACCTTTAACTAGTAATAAGAAAAACTGCCTAGAAATATATTAAACCTCATAGGATTATTATTATTATAGGAAGTGAATTTTAAAATCTAAACCATTGATTTACATCATCAAATCGTTAAGTACACTAATGTATTTTCATCATCAAATCCTGGCTATAGATTTACACTTGTTTACAATTATGTATTGATAATCAAGGATATGATTAGCTCATTAGTGTTGATAATTAAGTGAGTTGTTTCTTCTTTATTTTTTTTCCTTTTTTTGACTTTTCTCTTTTATTTCTTTTTATTTTTTTTTAACTTTTCTCTATATTTATCTTTCAACTTTAAGCATTGATGCTTACAGCCACTCAACTTTTTAAACACTTTATAATCAAGTTTCACTTACGCAATATACTCCTACAATAACAAGATTAATGTGCTGTAGTTAAGATTTACACATCTAACTAGATTTTATAGACGGTGCTTGATGTATCCTGTTGCCTGTTTGTGCAGATAGATAAGGCCAACCTTCAAAAGAAGAAGGAAGAAGAAAAGGTGTGATTTTATCAATTGTTTTGTTTTTTCATGTTTATGCCACTATTTAGGTTTGTGAATTGTGAAATGAGCAGGCGCTCAAAGAACTTAGAGCCAAAGCTCAAAAGGGAGCTTTGGGAGGTACTGGTCTCAAGAAGAGTGGCAAGAAATGAGGCCTACAATGATAAAGTTATCGCACGTTCCAAATTACTAATGAATGTTGCACTAGCTATTTATGGTTACTTGGTTTGCTATTGTCTTTTGTTACCGTTCTTGTGTAGATCCCAAGAGGAGCAATCATAGTGACATTTGATATTGTTGATTTATGGGGTGTAATGATTTAGTGAAGTTATTATGGACCCATGGAAGTCAAATAAGGCAAATTAAACCTTTAACTAGTAATAAGAAAAACTGCCTAGAAATATATTAAACTTCATAGGATTATTATTATTATAGGAAGTGAATTTTAAAATCTAAACCTTTGATTTACATCATCAAATCGTTAAGTACACTAGTGTTTTTTCATCATCAAATCCTGGCTATAGATTTACACTTGTGGTTACAATTATGTATTGATAATCAAGGGATATGATTAGTTCATTAGTGTTGATAATTAAGTGAGTTGTTTACAAATAAACCTAACCATATATATATATATATATATATATATATATATATAAAATTAAATATATTACATTTAAAAGGTTGTTTACATTAAAATATAAGTAATAAAAGTTAACAAATTATAAAATATAAGTTATAAACGTTAATAATTTTAAAAGGCAATTCTTAAAAAGTTGTTTAGTAACAATATAAAATATAAATTGCAATAAATATAACAACAATATATGTATATTGTTTGATATAATTTCTCTCTTTTACACAAAACCAAGACAATTAATATATGGGTATGTGATATTATATCAAAGTCAATCTATAGACAGAAAAAACAAACCTAATATAACATAACAAACCATCTAAAAATAGCAAGCTAAGACAATAATAAATACTCGAATCATGCATTCCTTGACCCCATCGTAACACTAGACCCTAATACATGGTACAACCACTTGTCTACCCCTAATTATTGTTGAGTAGATCGAACAATTTTTTTGATTCTCTGAACTGTTCGTGCCACCAGATCATTTATCATGATGATGGTTTCCATTGTGATCATGTTTGAGGTAGCTATATCTGGGTGCAATAGTTGGAGCCCCACCGTCACCATTGATCCACGTTCACCACCTGCACCGTCTTCACCGTATCCTGGGACCATACATAACCCTGATGGCAAGAGAGCCACCGAAGAAATGTCATCGCCGTTCAACACAACCGATACCGTTGGGAATCCACAGTTGCATAGACAATGAGTGATCCCGTCATATCACTAATTGTCTCATGCAACACCATAACCTGATCGTCTTCAGTTGGCCTTTCCTTTACATGTGGAAAAACAATAAATTTAGAAAATATTCATTTAATTATTAAGATTAGTATAGATAAATAAAAAGTGACTTTGTAAACCTACAATATTGGAATTTAAAATGGAGATGCAGTTAGGACTTGTTTCATCTTGGCCCAGCGGTAAATGGATCATGTTTCTAGCGGCAATCCTATGGCATATCACGTCCCAAATACACCTATCTTTTGTTTTCAACATATCAAACAAGTGGTGGTGATTTGTGGGTATCCATACAGAATAGGTTGCATTAGTCACTATTCCCATTGGTTCGCCAAAACCACTTATGTAGTTGTGTGCCATGATCCTTGGTCTTTTCGGTGCATGATTCGCAACCAAATCCCATTGTTGGTCGTCGGTTAAACAAACCCCACCACAAAAGATACTCGTCATGCGTTGTGCTAGGCCTCTTAAGCTTCTTTTTGTATCTTGAAGCAGGTGGTTGTTGAGGGTGGGAGACATGATGGCTGTTATGCTTTCACAATGCCGCAAAAGTGCACTAATCCATCTTTGTGCACCGAAGCCCACACCCGAGCTGATTAACTGACGATACTGGTGGGAGACCAATTGCTCGTCGTATTCAGTATGTTCGATCCACGTAACCTACACATATTCATTACAAATTACAAAATATATCAAAGTTTAGACATAATTGTGCAATACAAAAATATATACACAAATTATTTTATATATATATATATATATATATATATATATATATATATATGCTATACCATGGTGAAACCATTTGGCATATCATGTAGGATACAACCGGAAGGACACCTTCTTGTCATGTGTCCTTCAACTCCCGAATCGATTGACAAATCAATCACAATCCATTGCGCCTCTGCATGTTGTTTGGCGAATCGTATAAACTTCAGCACTCGAACTGGCATTAAAGATGAAATGAGTTGAATTTCGGCTTTCATCTACATCAAATATTGATTATTTAGCAAAAAAAATATTTTTTAAAAAACATGAATAAAAAATAGAGGAGATTAAAAACATAATATAAAAAAAAGTCTAAGAAGGCTTACAAGTTGGAGAGCACCATTTCTTGAACCTCCTGTACCATTGGAAATCACTTCCATTGTAGTACAACTGCCGATCATGCCTAAAAACATTTCTCTCCATTGATCCTACAAATTCATGTTTAATTATGTATAAATTAATGTAATCTTGGGTTTTCTATGAAACAGACAAGAAATAACAGATAAGTTACCGCGTTGAGTAATGCTTCTACCAGGGTTGGACTAGTCATCGGTACCACGCTTCTAGCCCATGTGCCTCAGATACGAATCCAAGTGGTTTTGTGCCAAGGCAAGGAGGAAAAGCCCTTACATATTCAACAAAATTAAGGGTTTCTCCTCCACCTTCCATGTTTTTGTTCCATAGTGGAACATTGACATCCCCAAGCTTTAAGAGAACTTCCATGGCTCTTGATGCTTGCACAAGATACCCATTCCTTTGAATAGCTATGTCAAAGTCCATAAGTGATTGACTCATTATTGGGTTTAAAGTGTCACAAGGAGTTGTCACTTTGTTTGGCAATGGTATACCAAACGTTTGACTGATTTGACTGGCAAAATTCGCCATGCGGCTATTCTCCTCTATCAAGCGTGCGTTCTCTATCATGACTTTGTGTGCGTGAATGGACCAGTCCGGTATTGTTGCTTGTGCACCACATTTGTTGCAAAGCGGGTTCTTTAGGACTTCTATCAAAGCTAAATTCTGAATCCTTAGTTGCTCGTTCTCTTGCTTCAAAATCACATTCTCATTGCGCTCCTTTTGAGTCTACATAGGTGTAGTTACCCTTATGATTTTTAGCACCAATAACAATAATAATTGGGGGGGGGGGGGGGGTTCAACTTATGCATTTATCATAAGGTCTGGATGTTTATATATTTCTTGAACATATATGTTTTGCCATGGAATTTTACTACGACAATGAAATATAATCAAACATTACCTTCAACTGAGTTCTTTTATTCTGGAACCAAAATTTGACCTTATTGATAGTGATATTGAGTTTATTTGCAATTTCAGTCCTTTCTTTCTCGGTAGGGTGAGGGTTCTTTTTGAAGAATCTATTACCACAAAACGAAACAAAACAAAATTAACTAAAAGAAGTATGCATGCATGCATGCACTTAGAATTTGATCACTGATTGAAAGTAAAAGTGAGTATTACTTTTCAAGTTCTTCAATTTGCTCAGGTGTGTAACGGCTATATTGTCGTTAACTCGAAGATGAACCGCCAGGATTGATTTCCTCTTCGTCACTAGATGGGACTTCACAATTCTCATTTTCATCGGATGTGGTTGCAGGCACTTCTTCCCTGGCCCTTTGATTACCATTTCCTTTCATTTTTTGCTTATGTCTGCAATATCATATATGAAATCCAATAAAAATATGTATTTAAAATCCATATATAACAACAATAAAGCTTAACAAAAAAATACAACAAATATCAACCCCTATTAATATTTATTCACAACACTACCTACCATTAATAAAGATTATTGAATTAATCAAAGAATCTCCATAAGAGCAGAATAAAAGAATATCATGTTTTAAGTTTTTTTTTCTAAATAACTATAACTAAATCTTATAATCTTGTACAAGAATTTATATTTTTGAAGATTTTATAATAAATAACTCAGACTTGATCGTATTTCCTTTTCAGTTATAGAATGAAAACACAATATATATATATATATATATATATATATATATATATATATATATATGTGTGTGTGTGTGTGTGTGTGTGTTTTTCAAAAGAAGTTGTGTTTTTGAATACTTTATAATAGATAACTCAGATTTGATAGTATTTCCTTTTTAGCTATGAAATGAGAAAATAATATATATATATATATATATATATATACACGAAACATACTGTAATTAAACCTCATTTTTTTAGAGTATTCACATTCCGCCCTCTTTATCATCTAATTCTCAAAACTTTAAAGAATATTTTATAGGAACCATCTAAAATACCACTCCATCCCATCCTCTATAATAGAGAACACTTTAGAGAAAACAAAAGCAAACATCTATATCTAGAGTTTCAAATCCAAACCTCTATAATTTATTGTGAGTGTAAAATAAAGAGAAAAAAATTTATAAAACAAGTGTTTGTGAGTAAGATAAAGATAGACATGGAGAATGAAATGTGTGAAGTTTAAAAAAAAAACCAAGTTTATAGAAAATGTCTTTTTAGTTTAAATGATATAGATAGAGAAGGATAATGGGATGTGAATGCTCTTATCATGGGGTATTGAATTTAACGACAAAATAACAACAAAACTTAAAAAGGAAAAAAAGAAAACTAATAATTCGGGTGTTTATCGAATTGGATATTCGGTTTCTTAGGTTAACAGAATATGTTTTTCCGATTCAAGATCTTGGAATCAATACAATTTAGATTTTACAAAACGAATTCGTATTCGTATTAATTCGAACGAACCAAATTAAGAGAAGAAAACGTAAAATGTGGCAACTAGACCAGAGCGGGTTAGAGCTTTCTATCGGGTATTTTGGACAGCGGCGGATCTACCTTGATAGAAGGGGTAGCCTCCGCTAGTGTAAATTTTAGAAAAATTTGAAGTTTTCTCGATTTCGTACCTTTTTTTATAAAACGTTACCCCTACGAAAATTTTCTAGATCCGCCACTGATTTCAAATTGGGATTTTAGAATTGGTTCAATGTGAAACTCAACAATCCGTAACTTGATTCAAAAAATGAGTCTATTTTCCCAGGTTCAATAAGCTTTTAACACTCCTGGTGACATAATAAATTATGTTATAAGTTTTATAACAAAAAAATGTAGTTAACTTATGCAATTTCGATATCGGAAAAAAATGATTGGATGTAAATAATCATTGCATCAAATTTGAAATTAAAACATGAATAATGTTATACGCTAAACTCAAACTCAAAAATTTTAATTAACAAACAAATCTAAAACAAGTATTGTTACAAAATACAAAATAAAATACATACATAGAGGGTACTTTATCACTTGCTGGGATTAGTCGATCTTGGAAGGAGCTTTCTCCTAAAATCCTTTTACCCAACAAGTGAGACTCTAGGATGAATTGTGTGTTAGTGATGTGAAGGGAAGACATATATATAAGCAAAGGACGAAGAAAGAAAGGGACATTGTTGTATCTTGAGGGGTGCCTATAAAAATATGTAGAAAATCATATTTCAATCCCTTTTTCAACTTTAAATTTGAGACTTCAATAAATTTCCTGCTAAAAAAAACTTCTAACTTGCTCACCATGTAAAAAGATCTCGTTTCATAAAATCATAGGATGTGACCTGACCCAAGTAGTCAAACATGTAAGTGTAAGACAAATCTACTAAGAGAAACAAAATAAAGTCTATATTTCGAATTTATTTGTCACTAGTATTAAGCACTTTTCGTGTTGCGGCCGGGCCATCAACACTTAATTTGCGTCGGGTTAATGTGAATAACTTAAACAAAACGTAAAATATAGATAAGAATAACTAAGTTGATCTAGTACCCACGTATTGTGATGGACCTGCCAAACGTGAAAAATAGACAACGGGAAAACGTGGAACCACACACACGTTGCTTCGTGTTAACTAACAAAATTTAGAACGGAACGTAAAATGAATAATATGAATAGTATAGGGGACCAAATTTAAAAGTACAAAAGTTTTGAAGTTAAATTGCAAAAGATGAAAGTTTTGGTGTTATAAGTAAAAAAAAACAAATAGTTTTCGGTTAAAAGTGAAAAATCATATTGTTTATAACTAATAAAAATCCTCTGAAATGCTTAATATTTTACAAGAAAATAGTTTTTTAAATAAATCATGCCCAGTTACATAAATCATAATAGAGATTAGATTATTTTTTTAGATAATTTTGTTTTTTTATGAAATTATAGGGTTAACTAGTAACCCGGTTGAACCAACTGACACAACCCGATTCGACCAGTTAAGCCATTTAGAGTCAACCTGGTATGATTTAAAAACTGGTTTTTAAAACATTGTCTAATACTATTAAATGGATTTAGAGTTTATTGTGTACAAATTTATTTTTACATTTATATATATAATTGACCAAGTCAAATGTAGTAATTCTTAGGAGATTATATTTATATGAATACTATATGTGGTTGATACAAATAATAAAAACAAAACATTGATTAGATCTCAAAAAGCATAATGTGATAAATTCAAAGTATATCTTGTTGCATGTATTTTTATTGTATAATTTGTGTTGTTACTCACAATTGAATTAATGTATCTGGTCAAATCTTCTTTACTTTGGGAATTTTTATTAATTTTTACTTTAATGTATAAACAACTCAATCTTTTGTGTTCCTACAAATAAACGAAAATCTGCAATAAAAATGGTAATATAATAAAGTAATTGGAAAATCTATTATCATGAAATTATTAGAAAAAAATAACAAAATACAAGGCATGTGATTAACCTTAATTGTTCTAATTTACACTATTCATCATTGGTTTATGTAATGAAAATCTCATTATTACATTATCATTAGAATTTTTTTTTCCAATTTATTACATGCTGATTTTATTTTTGCCTTTATCATCTTATCCAAATTATTTATTTTCTTTAAAGTTATCATAACATAATCTTTTCATCAACTACTTTTATATACTGATGTACAAATCAATTACTATGTGTCAGCCTATGCATAGAACAATTTCGAAAAAAGTTATGAATTTAAACTTAATTTTAAATATTTGGTAAAAGAATAAAATTATTTGAGATGTTATCTTATCATAAAATTTGTTGATTTAGTTTCTTTTACAAATACAAGGTTTTTGGATTCCTAAATTATTATATATGTTTCAAGTTATATATAGTTAAAAAATTCAGGAATCAACTTTATATGAAGATGGATATTTATTGGCCACAAACATAACAATACACTTTTGTGATATATAACTGGTGAAATACTAACACGTGTTTTAAAGATCTGCTATTATATAACTTTGATATACACATGTAAATGCTAAGGATTAAAGAAAAAAAAAGGTAAATGCACGGTACCCCTGATAGCGGGAGGGTTCTTCCTTCCCAAGCTAGCTTAGCCCCATAGCTGCCTGGCGGTTACTATCCAGCAGGATTATTCGGGCCGAGCTGGACTCGAACCCACGTCCTCCCGTTTGGAATGGGTGAGGCTGGCCACTGGGCTGACACCCCGTGGTTAAGGATTAAAGAACTGTAATGAATTTATTCTTTCTATGTAAACATAATGATACGTGAAGAAGAGATCGATAACCTGAATAGATGAATCCAAAAGTTCCATTGTGAAATACCATATCGATATAGAAAAGCCTTTCTTGAATTCTTCAATAGGATGTTATAAAGGGCTTTGATCATGTTTGCGAGAAGAATGATAAAATCTAATGTGTTTGTAAGAAGAAAAAAGATCGATTTGATTGCATTGCAAGCGATGGATGTCATAGAATGAATAACTATGAAAGAGACGTTCTTAGGGTAACGTGACTCGCAATCAGATATGTTCTTCATTTGTCGGCTGACATTAATAAATAGAACGTTTTCATAGAAGTTATAATCTGTTGTGAGCGCGATATACCATAGTATATTGCAACACTATATAAATGTTTTGTTGTATTTTAAGTGTAATCTCCCAAAATCCAAAGTAAATTATATTAGTACTATATAATAAAAAAATGTAACATCCCCTATTATGCTCATTTATGTATTGTCACATCTCAACCCATGACGGAAACACAACACTAAATTGGGACAATAAATCTAAAATTCAAAAGTTTATTTCATTTCATTAAATCAAGCATTACATTGTTCATGAAAATAGAAAGTACGACCATTGGAATTTCAAAATTAACAATACTAAAATGCATAGATTAAAACTAGGTGAGTTTTTAAATCCACCCTAAGTCTTGTTCTTGCGAAATCAACATCAAATATTTCTTGCAACATGTATAAAATATCCGTCAACACAAATTATTTCGGTGAGAATACTAGTTTGTATACATAGCACAAGTATAAATAAAATCCCAAATCCACATGTTAATTGATGTGCGTGAATTAAATATATTTTTATTATTATAGTTTCCGTTCACACAGATTAGGTTTTAAAATAGTTTTTACTTAAAACCAACTACACATACATAGGGCAAGTGTACCCATCAGGTGGTAGTATAGTTCGCTGGTAAGAACCGGATATCAATCCGTGGACTCGGTGTCTCAGTACTAAATCTTCGTTACTTTTAAACCCATTTCGATCAATGAGTTGATTTCTTTGATTGGTTTTAAACTATCATGTAAGGATAAAAATTAATTAAATAAATTAACAAGAACAATATTTAAGAAAGGTTGCTTGAATTAAGTATCCACTAATAAACATATGACAACTTTTAAGGAAAACTAATAGTGATGCAAGTCTTAGAATCAACTAAGTTTCCAATCAAGGTAGTTTTATAAATCTTGGGAAAAATATAATGAACAATATTTTAATCACCTAAGATTCATTCTTTAAGTTCTCTTGCTAAATTGATGTTAATCTTTAATAATGAGTTAATTGTTAATCAAAACTCCTAACTTTACAAATTAAGGAAAACTAACATGAACAGCACATTAATCACCCTAACTTGGTTTCAAGTAAATGATATCTTCAACAAGCTCTTGATATGAATCACAAGCATGGTCATGCTAAACAACAACTTTGGCCTAAATCATCAATCCAACATGAACACAAGCCATAGAATTCATATAAACATTCATAAGATCTTCACAAATCTAAATGCAAGAATTCATACTCATATTCAAATCATCATCCAAATAATGTTAGCAATTACCATTCCTAGTTTCATGTTATCAATCAAATCAACAACTAACAAGATTCAACAATCATAATCTCTACATGGGCTTTCCAACACTACATGTAAATTATTATGATCAAACATTCAAGAATAATAACTTTAAACATGAGCATGCATTCCAAGAAACTTGATTAAATACCATCATGAAGATTAAATATACAATAATCACCACATCTATTTCCATATTGTCAAGTGTTCATTAGCTTCAACAAAATTCAAACAACACAATTGTTTAGCCTAGAAGGCTCATGATAACTAAGACAAATACAAAGTAATATGGATTGTGCGTGAATAACAAGTGAAATACTAGTGTTTAAGACAAAATAATTAGCAAAATGAGTTGGATTATCAAGTGATACAACCTCCTAAAGGCTCCTTCTTCAATCTCCAAGCTTCCAAGATCAGCTTCTTGAGAGAGAAATCCACCCAAATGCTCCAACTCCCCTTCAAATGAGCTGAATTCACGTATTTAAGCTACTGGGCATTTGACACGACCGTGCCACCTTTTGGCACGGTCGTGCTTGGTAAGTGTCAGGTGCCTTTCTGAGTTGTTGACCAAGTTTGATGCCAAATCCCGAAAGATCCCGCTAAAATTTCCCCGATGTGGCACGACCGTGCCACCATTTGGCACGGTCGTGCTTATCGATATCGTACTCGGAATGACTAAGTTGAACTCGAAAACTAGCTAATTAGGGCTTGTGATTGCACGTGCACGGTCGTGCTTGGGGTTGGCACGATCGTGTCAAGTGTTGATTTGACTCGGATTGTGCAGTCTGATGATAATGCTTGTGATAGTGCCGACTTCTGGATGCTTAGCACGGTCGTGCCAATGGTTGGCACGGTCCTGCCATAACTGGCAGTTTGGCAGAAATGTTTCATTTTTGCTCCAAAAGCCTTTGTTTCTTTACAGGACCGAAACCCGGACCTGCATTTCCACAAATAACTCAAATGAGTATCTAGATCAATGAAAACACAACGAATTTCTGCATTAATGAGGAATATTTGACGTTTAAAAGATGTATAAATTCTTATACATCAAGCATCCCCACACTTGAACTTTGGTTGTCCTCAAACAAACTAAAGTAAACAAAATTCTATCTTGGCAATCATCTCAACTAGCGGTATATAAGCACAAATAAATAACTTGGGCAAAACAAAACGGATTACTCGACATAAAAGGAAAAACCAAAAAGTATATGAAATATGGTTATGAGCAATGATCCATCTCGACATCCCTACAAGCTCACCTTACATCCTTGCAATGTTCACACACACTCGGCTAAAATATAGGAGACATACAATTCAATGAGTATGTTTAGAACACTCGATGCCAAGACAATGACTATGCGATATCATAAGCTTATATAAGGATCAAATCTAAACACTTAACCAACACATATAAAAAATCAAGAGGTCTTGTGCGGGTTGTAATTTGGCTAGGGTAAAGGGTGTGAAAATGGATTTATAAAAGTGGCTAAAACGGCTAAAGACCGAAGGCTCGACTAACTTGAAGTGAAGAAAGATAAAACTATCCAAATAACTAACCGAGAGCTAGCAAACCGCTTAGATGTATCCACAAAATTGCTCTAGCAAAGCCAATTGACACGACTTCTTCTCTTTTTTTTTCACCATCTTTGAGGGAACTAAGTACGTCTACTTAGATAAAAACTCCAAGCTATGATGTTATGACTAATAAATTGATAAACTATACAAGAAAGCTTACAAGTTAGTCTTAACCGGATCAGGCTTAAAACCAAAAATGTGGGTTCAAAAAGAAAAGGCTAAATTGGCTTATTGGTGATATTTAGTGGTTTATATGAAATGAACGGGAAAGACTCAAATTGGTTTAACTAAGGGTGTGATTTGGGTGTAAGGATAATTAAAATTGGTTAAAAATAAAAGGTTTCTTACTGCTTCCATCATTTTTATGTTATGTGCTTGTTTTTTGTTCTCGAAATGCATGTCGAACGCAAGTTCTAAATCGCAAAAGTCGTCCGGCGCACTCAATCTTTGCCCGCAAAAAAACATGAGCAAAAATAATTCTAAAGCTATAAGGCTCAAAAATAACTCACGGAAACGGGCGTATTGGGTAACTATGCAAGGCAAACAGGTAGGAATTTTGCTTGATTTCTCACGCTCAATTTTATAAAAAAAGATTACTAAATGGTAACTTTTATTCGAGCAAATCCTTTTCTTTCACCTTTGTGAATTTATTAAAAACTTTTAGGTTTATATAAAACTTGTGTTGAGCTGATTGTTCAAGAGAGTTTTGTTATTATTATTAACTAATTAATTAATTAAATTTTTTTCGGACAACCAAAAACAAGCTTAACCACCTCCCCACACTTGAATTGTACATCGCCCATGATGTACAACAAAAAAATGAGCATAATGATAGCAGTGGAGGAAGCGGGAATACGAAAACTCCCCTGGGTTGCAAAGGCTAGAAATGGAGCGAAAGAAGGTAATATGAAACATTCCAACGCACCACTGCATCATCCAGCGACTAGCATATATCAATTCAAAACTTCACACTTGCAAACATGTTCAAGATTACCATAAAAAACCCAACCCAACAATCGCTTATCATTGTGCACAAATTAAACCACTAAATAGCAATAAAAATAAAAATGTATGAAATTTAAAGCAACAACGGAGGAGTGTACGGACAATCCAAAATGGTACACCCCTCAAACATAGAAATGCAAATGCAAGTACAACAGGAGCTGCAAGATCAGGGTCGGCCGCCAGATCCTGAAAGACCGGCATCGTCCCGGCGGTCAAACCGGGATCTCCTAGTGAAGTGCGGCGGCGGCTGTGTGTACGGATGACCGAGCGAGCTTGCTAGATGTTGCTGAGACCCGAATAACCAGTCAAAGCTATGCGTACTTTGCTCGTACATATCTTCCATAAAATTATCCTGACGATGCTGCTCAGCGCGAATCAAGTCCACGTCGCGTCGTACAGCTTGCTGATCCAATGCTAGCCCATCCATTCTTCTCCAAAGATCCGCTGTAGACGGCTCATGCGGACCGTATGTACCCTACTCGTAACCACCACCAAAACCACCAAACAAGTGCTCCCAACTTGGGCTTCCAAAGCCCTGGCTATTTCACCCATCTGAAGATGAGGGTCTGCTCCCCCAGCAGCCTCACCTGGCCCGAATCCTGGAGCATCCTGCATGTGAACGTCCTCGGCTCCACCAATATCGCCCTCTTCTGGATCACTTTCTCCCTCAGGAAGTGGGTCCCAAATCCTACCCAATCGATCCACCAACTTCGGGATGCCATTAACCTTGCGAATCATATGCATGGAAGTCAGTTGTGCCACATCAAGTAATCCATAGTCACAAGCTACGGTAAGATCATCTAACTGCACCCTGTAGTGCCTAGCTAACCTGGTGGCGAATGCACCACCACAGATCCTCGATGTGGGGGTCGACCCAATACCCCTTTGGATGGACTCTGCAACACTAACTATGACATTGCAGTTAGACCCCGATATGATGCAATAGAGGTGGAAAAGGTCGCGGGTGGTGATGTTTCCAATGTTATCACCCCGACCGCCGATTACGTGGAAGATGGCGCGCTCTATGATGCGGTGGATCGGGTCAAGGATCAATGTGGCCTTGGCTCGGCATGGATCCCAGGCCCGACCCGGTACAGTGATCTGAGCCCATAATGCTGCTTTATCTGTATCAGCCTCCCATTCCTGCAGACTACCGTGAAATGACTCGGAGTCGATCTCATCCTCCTCATATAACCCAAGTATCTGTCCAAACCTGCTGATCGATTGATGATGCCACTTCCGTCCCAGACGGTAACTAACACCAACTCTTTTCTCATAAACATCAGGGCAGGGGAAGATAAACCTGAACGAGGCAAAAAACTCAATGACTAGTTCGACATATTAGGGCTCCGCCATTGCGAATAGGCGGGTCAAAGGAGGGGTCATAAGCTCCTCAAATCTTTCAGTCTGACCGAGTAGGTCGAGATCGACCGTTTGAAGCGTCCTCATAGGCTCGATTAAGTGCCTACGAGCCCACAACCTTTCAACCTTCGCAATACAATGCCCTTCCCTGGCATTATCACTGAAATGAAGAAACGGATGATTCATCTGCAAGAATAGAACAAAATCAGCAATTATAATGCGGAAAATCAGCAAAAACAGATTAACAGACGGGCTCGCATGATCGTGCCATATAACGGCACGACCGTGCGTGCTTATTTCAGCAAGCTTTATGAAGATGTCAAAATTATGAAGTTTTTTAGGTTTGTTCTTCATGAAGCACGATCGTGCCACACTCAAGCACTATCGTGCAAGACCGAATCTGGGAGAATTTTGGGGAAAACTAGAAATTTTTATGAAGGGCATGACTGTGCCAAATGAGGGCACGATCGTGCTTGTTGAATTTCTGGGCAGGATTTCCAGATTCATCAAGAATTTATGAAGCGCACGACCGTGCCATATGATGGCACGATCGTGCTTGATGATTTTCTAGGTTTTCTGATACAGTTCATCACTTTTATATGAAGAGCACGGTCGTGCCAACAGTTGGCACGACCGTGCGTGACGGAACCGCAGCCTGCAAAATCTACCAAAACGCACCCAAAACCCCAATTTTTCAACACTTTTGCTTGGAGGTTTTGTAGATCGGTCCAGAGTGAAGCACAACAACATAAAAAACACGAAAAACGGGCTTGAATCGGACGATTTAGATAAAGCCCTAAAAACTTTTAAAGAAAACCTAACTTGAAGAACAAACCTTAAGTATTCAACAACTACAAAGAGAAAGTGGAAAGATTCGTACCTGGAACGAAGCTTGGGATGAAAAGAATACAGATTTCTTGAGAGAAGAAAGGAAGTGTGGAGGATTCTTGAGTGAGTTTGTGAGATTCAAGTGGGGTTTTAAAGATTTTAAAGAAAATTAGGTTATGGGCTTTTTCTGCAAATGGACCTGCACTATCAGATCTGATAGTGCCAGAAAACACTGTTGATAGTGTTGGTTTTTTCGGATTTTCGGTTTTTTTATTTTTATTTTTTTAAGTTTATTTATTTAAGTTTAATAAAAACCACTTACAAATGTCACTTGAATCTGGATCACTCATGAAACACCTCCTACCAAGAAAAGAGCCGAACTAACATACCTGAAGATCGACAATGTGTTCCAACATCCCCCGCATCCAAGACGAACCGCAACCCGAAAAGAAACTAGGCAACTAGACATAAAAACAACTAAAACCCAAAAAACATGCTAAGTTTATTTATGAATCTTCAGCTAGACTCACCACCCCGAATTCATTTGTTCTTGGGGTGGAGGGTGACAATCTCCTCACTTCTATCCACTGGGCTACCAACATACGACTTCTGTCTGTGCCCATTGACCTTGAACAAGCGGCCATCCTCATGGCCTACTTCCACTGTTCCGTAAGGAAACATTGACCGCACTGTGTAGGGACCTGACCAACGAGACTTAAGCTTGCCAGGGAACAACTTGAGACGCGAGTTATATAACAATACCCGATAACCCACCCGGAATTCCTTCTTGTCCTTCAGGCGGGAGTCATGGAGTGTCTTAGTACATTCCTTGTACAGCTTGGAGCTCTCATATGCATCATTTCGGAGCTCTTCGATCTCATGGATCTGCACAAACCTGTTTTTGCTCGCAGCTGCCATGTCAAGGTTAACTGTTTTCAAGGCCCAGTATGCCTTGTGCTCAAGCTCAACAGGGAGATGACAAGACTTCCCATAGACTAACTTAAATGGAGTAGTGCCTATAGGAGTCTTGTAGGCCGTTCGGAAGGCCCACAGTGCATCATCCAATCTTTCAGACCAGTCCTTACGGCTGGCGTTCACCGTCTTCTCCAATATTCGCTTAATTCCCCAGTTCGTGACCTCAACTTGCCCACTAGTCTGTGGGTGGTATGGTGTGGAAAACCGATGTTGCACACCATATCGGGACAATGCTTTTTACAATTGAGCATTACAGAAGTGTGTCTTTTTACAATTAGTGCTTTAGGAGCACCAAAACGCGCGAACAGCTTCTTCAGAAATTTGGCCACCACCCTAGCATCGTTGGTGGGCAGAGCTTGCGCTTCCGCCCACTTTGAAACATAGTCTACCGCGACTAGGATGTATCGGTTTCCGAAGGAAGTCGGAAAAGGTCCCATAAAGTCTAGACCCCAAACATCAAAAACCTCGCAGACTTGAATGTCTTTTTGCGGCATCTCATGGCGTGCAGAATTATTGCTTGCCCTTTGACAGGCGTCACAAGATTTCCCGAACTCATGGGTGTCCTTAAAGATGGAAGGCTAGAAGAATCCAGTATCAAACGCCTTCTTGGCGGTATTATTTGCCCCATGGTGTTCTCCCGTAGGTCCCTCGTGGCAGTGGTGAAGGATGTCCCTTTCCTCATTGCCGTGCACGCAGCGCCGGATCATCTGATCCACGCCCACCCTGAATAGATAGGGTTCATCCCCTAGGTAGTACTTGACATATGCAAAAAAATTTCTCTTTTGCTGAAAGGTCATTCCTTTGATCAGGATGCCACTAGCTAAGTAGTTTGCGATGTCAGCAAACCATGGGGAGTCGTCATTTGTCTCGATCCTCATAAGAAACTCGTGGGGGAAGTTGTCATTGATGTTGGCCCCACGAACTTCTTTTCCCTCGCAATGCTCAAGACGGGACAAATGATCAGCCGCCAGATTTTCGGCCCCCTTCTTATCACGGATCTCGATGTCGAACTCCTGCAGCAAAAGAATCCATCGTATCACTCTAGGTTTGGCATCATGCTTGCCAAATAGATACCGTAGAGCTGCATGGTCTGTGTACACTATGGTCTTAGAGAGGATGAGATAAGATCGAAACTTGACGAAGTGAAGACCATTGCTAGGAGCTCTTTCTCAGTCGTGGTGTAATGCTTCTGAGCGTCGTTTAAGGTCTTGCTCGCATAGTAAATCAGGTGAAAATGCTTATCTCTCCTCTGACCCAAGACGACCCCAACTGTGAAGTCACTCGCATCACACATCAGCTCAAATGGTAATTCCCAGTCGGGAGCTACCATGATTGGGGCATTCACCAACTTCTCCTTTAACAGCTCGAATGCCTCCAGACATTCATTGGAGAAAACAAACTGGGCATCCTTCTCTAGAAGCTGGGTCATCAGAAGGGCGATTTTGGAAAAATCCTTTATGAATCGCCAGTAGAAACCTGCATGACCAAGAAAGCTCCTAATAGATTTCACGGATGTGGGCGGCGGGAGCTTAGAGATAGTCTCAACTTTGGCTCGATCAACCTCGAGCCCCGTCAGCGAAATCTTGTGCCCAAGCACAATGCCCTCCTTCACCATGAAGTGTCATTTTTCCCAGTTCAACACCAGATTGGCCTCCTCACATCGGGCCAACATCCTTTTCAGATTCCCAAGACAATGATCAAAAGAACTCCCGAAAACAGAAAACTATCCATGAAGACCTCCATGGAATCCTCGATCATGTCATGAAAAATAGCCACCATGCATCTTTGAAACGTGGCTGGGGCATTGCACAGTCCAAAGGGCATTCGCCGGTAGGCAAATGTCCCATAGGGACATGTGAATGTCGTCTTCTCCTGATCCTCAGGAGAGATGAGAATCTGAAAATAGCCAGAGAAACCGTCAAGGAAACAGTAAAACATCCTCCCTGAAAGCCTCTCTAACATCTGATCAATGAAAGGAAGAGGAAAATGATCTTTCCTCGTGGCATAATTGAGTTTGCGATAATCAATGCAAACTCTCCACCCGGTGACAGTAGGAGTGGGAATCAACTCATTCTTCTCATTGGTCACCACTGTCATCCCTCCTTTCTTTAGGACCACCTGCACAGGACTAACCCAAGGCGAATCAGAAATCGGGTATATCAGACCTGCATCAAGCAATTTGATGACCTCCTTCTTCACAACATCCTGCATGTTCGGATTTAAACGCCTCTGATGCTGCACTACGGGTTTAAAGTCCTCCTCCATGAAGATCTTGTGGGTACAAAAAGATGGATCGATCCCTTTTATATCCATCATCTTCCAAGCTATTGCCTTTTTATGCTGCTACAAAACCTCAAGCAATCGACCCTTCTCTTCTTCTGACAACCTAGCAGAGATGATGACGGTTAGTTGAGTCGCACCCTCTAAGAAAGCATACTCCAAGTGACCTGGAAGTTCCTTAAGCGCAAGTGAGGGTGGATCCTCAACCGAAGGGCGTGCTTTAGGCTCAGCAACACGATCCACCAATTCAAAAACCCCAGTACATGGGGGAGCCACATGACCTATCAGACAAGTCATCTCTTCAGCCGACTGGACCATAGCAGGCGAACCAAAAGTCTCTCCTCCAATTAGTTGTGTGTCCACAACTTCCTCCTCAAACGTGCTCTGAAGATGATCACTCACATAAGTGTCAATAGTCTCGATAAAGTAGAGTGTATCATCATGACTCTGTGGATGCTGCATGGATTTCGCTATATTAAAGGTCACTTCTTCATTGTCCATCCTAAGAGTAAGTCTGGCGATGCAGACATCGATCAATGCTCGAGCAGTGGCAAGGAATGGCCTACCTAAGATGAGAGGAACAGTTTTATCCTCATCCATGTCCAAGATCACAAAATCAACAGGAAAGACAAACTTGTCGATCTTCACTAGCATATTCTCAACTATACCTCGAGGATACTTCACTGAACGATCGGCTAGCTGAATGCTCATACGAGTGGGTTTTGGCTCTCCCAAGTCTAGCTTAGCAAAAACCGCATAAGGCATGAGGTTTATGCTGGCACCAAGATCAGCTAATGCATTGCTGACCGACAAACTACCAATCAAGCATGGGATAGTAAAACTCCGGGATCACTCATTTTCTGTGGTAGCTTGTTCTGAAGAACTGCTGAACACTCCTCGTTCAAGGTCACATGCTAAAGCCCTCCTCAAGTTTCTTTTTGTTAGATAGAATATCTTTAAGAAACTTGGCATACTTAGTCATTTGAGCAAGTGCCTCGACAAATGGTAGATTTATATGAAGTTTCTTGAAAAGCTCAAGGAATTTACCGTAGTATTCTTCCATCTTCTGCTTCTTCAACCTCCCTGGATATGGAACGGGAGGGAAATACTCTCTTACTGGCTCCTTGGGATGTGCTGTACTTGCTGGGTCTCGCTTCAGTTGCACATCTCCCGGAGACTCGTCTCAATCTCCTCAACAATCTCGTCATCAACCAGCTTACTCGGAGCAGCTGAAGTGACGGGCTCATCGATCTTGCCGCTTCTCAACATGATGGCCTTTGCAGTAGCTTTCAGATTTGGCCCTGTGTTACTTGGAAGTCCCCCTTGCTGTCTCTCGGACAACATCTTCGCAATCTGACCAACTTGGTTTTCAATGGTCTGCATGGAAGCCTTTTGGCTTCTCAACTCACTCTCGTGCCTCGTGAAACGACTGTCATACTCCTTGAAGCGCTTTTCATTTTTGACTCTTTGAGAATTTTGACCAGCTAAGAGTTGACTAAACATGTCCAGTACACTAGGTTCATTAGTGGAAGGCATCTGCTGAGGCCGAGGTGCACCGCATCCTCCAGGAGCTGGGGGGCGTGGAGCGAATCTGGGTGGATGCTGATTTGACGCTTCAGACTTCCAACTGAAATTTGGATGATTCTTCCACCCCGGATTGTATGTATTGCTTTAGGGATTATGCTAAGGACGATACTTGTTTCCCATAAAATCTACATGCTCGTGTGAAACCTCTCCAGTTGGAAAATCACCTACATGATATGCTCCCCCACTCGAGGAACCACTCGAGTGGATCTCCATCACTCGATCAAACTTTGAAGATAAGGCATCCATTCGTGCTGTGATGGCGGTAAAATCGTTCACGTGATGAACTCCCTGTCTAGAACTCTCTCCTCTCGATGGCTGCTGTGTCCGATTCTTCAAGGCGGATTTCTCTAAGATCTTAAATGCCTCGTTGGCATTTTTCGTGCCTATGTCTCCGCCTGAATATGTATCGACCATCATCTGCCCTTGACCATCCAAACCATGGTAGAAGATCTGACATTGTTGCCACTTGGGCAACCCGTGGTGTGGGACCTTTCTCATGAGCTCTTTAAACCGCTCCCACGCCTCATAGAGGGGCTCATCATCGTCCTGACGGAAGTTAAGAATCTTGGTTCTTAACCGAACAGTTTTCTCTGGGGGAAATATTTTTGAAGGAACTTCTCAGCCAATTGATTCCACGTAGTGATAGATCAAGCTGGAAGTGAAAGAAGCCACTCTTTAGCTCAATCACGTAACGAGAACCGAAAGAGCCAAAGACGTATTGCATCCGATGATGCATCACGAATGGTGAATCTGGCACAAACCTCCAGAAACCCCGCGATATGGACACTAGGATCCTCGTGATCCTTGCCATAAAACTGAACTGCATTCTGCAGCATCAAAATGGTACTAGATTTGATCTCGAAATTATTATTATTTATTGTAGGTGCATTGATGCTTGCAGGTAAACCCTCAAGTGACGGTTTTCCTATGTCGTTTAAGATCCTCGTTTCCTCTTTGTCTGCCATTTCTACGTGAACCTCGTGCAGTGTGTCGTCTCCTAATGCGCCTGCCTCAATTGTGGCGGCCACCCTACGGGCCCGCTCCCGCAGTCTTCGATGAAAATTGCGCTCCGGTTCTGATGAAGGCTCAACAACTTCAGCAACTGGGGTTGAGGACATGCACGACCTGTAAGGAAAAAGAAGGAACACAATACCCTATGTATACACAAAGATAAAAATAATTAATTACTTCACATATTTTTTTGTTTTTTTTTTCAACTAATCAAGTGCGACAAAAAAAAAACAACTAGACAAAACTTTGTACACTTTTCACACTGATTTAACAAGTAACTTCAACCATTCTTAAGAAGACCGAGTCCCCGGCAACGGCGCCAAAAACTTGATGTGCGTGAATTAAATATATTTTTATTATTATAATTTCCGTTCACACAGATTAGGTTTTAAAATAGTATTTACTTAAAACCAACTACACACACATAGGGCAAGTGTACCCGTCAGGTGGTAGTATAGTTCGCTGGTAAGAACCGGATATCAATCCGTGGACTCGGTGTCTCAGTACTAAATCTTCGTTACTTTTAAACCTATTTCGATCAATGAGTTGATTTCTTTGATTGGTTTTAAACTATCATGTAAGGATAAAAATTAACTAAATGAATTAACAAGAACAATATTTAAGAAAGGTTGCTTGAATTAGGTATCCACTAATAAACATATGACAACTTTTTAGAAAATCTAATAGCGATGCAAGTCTTAGAATCAACTAAGTTTCCAATCAAGGTCCCCTAGTTTTATAAATCTTGGGAAAATTATAATGAACAATATTTTAATCACCTAAGATTCATTCTTTAAGTTCTCTTGCTAAATTGATGTTAATCTTTAATAATGAGTTAATTGTTAACCAAAACTCCTAACTCTACAAATTAAGGAAAACTAACATGAACAACACATTAATCACCCTAACTTGGTTTCAACTAAATGATATCTTCAACAAGCTCTTGATATGAATCACAAGCATGGTTATGCTAAACAACAACTTTGGCCTAAATCATCAATCCAACATGAACACAAACCATAGAATTCATATAAACATTCATAAGATCTTTACAAATCTAAATGCAAGAATTCATACTCATATTCAAATCATCATCCTAATCATGTTAGCAATTACCATTCCTAGTTTCATGCTATGAATCAAATAAACAACTAACAAGATTCAATAATCATAATCTCTACATGGGCTTTCCAACACTACATGTAAATTTTTATGATCAAACATTCAAGAATAATAACTTTAAACATGAACATGCATTCCAAGAAACTTGATTAAATACCATCATGAAGATTAACATACAATAATCACCACATCTATTTCCATATTGTCAAGTGTTCATTAGCTTCAACAAAATTCAAACAACACAATTGTTTAGCCTAGAAGGCTCATGATAACAAAGACAAATACAAAGTAATATGGATTGTGCATGAATAACAAGTGAAATACTAGTGTTTAAGACAAAGTAATTAGCAAAATGAGTTGGATTATCAAGTGATACAACCTCCTAAAGGCTCCTTCTTCAATCTCCAAGCTTCCAAGATCAGCTTCTTGAGAGAGAAATCCACCCAAATGCTCCAACTCCCCTTCAAATGAGCTGAATTCACATATTTAAGCTACTGGGTATTTGGCACGACCGTGCCACCTTTTGGCACGGTCGTGCTTGGTAAGTGTCAGGTGCCATTCTGAGTTGTTGCCCAAGTTTGATGCCAAATCCGGAAAGATCCCGCTAAAATTTCCCCGAGGTGGCACGACCGTGCCACCATTTTGCATGGTCGTGCTTATCGATATCGTACTCGGAAATGACTAAATTGAACTCGGAAACTAGCTGATCAGGGCCTGTGATTGCACGCGCACGGTCGTGCTTGGGGTTGGCACGATCGTGCCAAGTGTTGATTTGACTCGGATTGTGCAGTCTGATGATAGTGCTTGTGATAGTGCCAACTTCTGGATGCTTGGCACGGTCGTGCCAATGGTTGGCACGGTCGTGCCATATCTGGCAGTTTGGCAGAAATGTTTCATTTTTGCTCCAAAAGCCTTTGTTTCTTTACCGGGCTGAAACCCGGACCTGCATTTTCATAGATAACTCAAATGAGTATCTAGATAAATGAAAACACAACGAATTTCCGCATTAACGGGGAATATTTGACGTTTAAAAGATGTATAAATTCTTATACATCATTAATTGTAGGGTGGAAATTGGCCACAAAGTCCATTCCTCCTACAAAGTGTAACAAGTCATAAAACATCATAATGTTAACCATAAAACACAATCAAAACCCACAAATAACATAGTTGAGATTACTAAAACACTATATTTGTTGTGTTTTGGATGACAAGGCTTTGATTATCGAATGACTAACATTTGTGTGTTTTATGTTGATCATCATGTTGTGTTTTGTATTTATAGTTGTACGATGGTGTGTTTGAAGTTTTTAAGGATTGTTAGGGTTTGGATATTGTGTTTTAGTGATCTTCACTATGTTATTTGCGGGTTTTGAGTGTGTTTAATGGCTGAAGTTGTGGTGTTTTATGACTTTGTACACTTTGTAGGAAAAATGGACTTTGTAACCAAACCTCACCCGTTAATTGTATACTAAGTTATATAATCATACTTGTCACACCCTGACCCGCAACGGAAGTAGAAGTCGAGGCATGATTAGGTTTTGATCAAAGCTCATGACATTTACTCTAATTAAGTTTCATATTTGTTATTCAAAATTTATAGGAAAATATCCAATCACAAAGAAACATACAAGCCCAAGAAACATTGTTCTAAACAAGAGATATTTTATTCATCTTCTAAGGTCAATCCTATGTGTTCCTCTCTTCAACCTGTCCACCTTTTATCATGTGTAAATAAAAGTTTGGGTTAACAAAAGGTGGCGAGTGAATTTAAGTTAAACATTTAAACAGTTTGTTATATTAGTTATTTTAACAAAAATTCTGCATGGACCATAAGTGAGCATATGTATATATATAAATAAATCACAAACCACATAATATCAACAATGAACATATGAACATGATGAATGATGAACTTGAGATCAAGGCTCAATCAAACGGAGCCGATCTAATAAGGCACCTGATGCTCAACTCGTATCCCACGAGGAACTGATGGGCCTTAAATGAATGATGCACTGAAATGATAAAATGTAACCACACATAACCACACAAACAAATACACATTAGATCACATAATGGTGTTAGCACAAGTTTTTAAATAAATAAATAGAATATGTAACGACACATGATACACCCCAAAACATGATTAAAAAGGGGAATTTGTAAAGATTCACTCATAGTGGGTGCGTTTCCTTGTTTGATGATGAATGCGTATGAATTGAGGATTTAACCGACGAAGGAAAACTAACCTAAATAATAACGTAACAATTCGATAAATAAATAAAGTTAATACTTTAATTAATACTTTTATTAGATTTTTAGGTTATTTTTGTGGTATTTGTTAGGATTTTTAAACCTACGAAATCTTGTTTTTAAGTGTTTTAATTGATTTTTAATTAAAATATATATAGAAAAATAATATAAAATTTTAAAAAAATCTTGTCAGACCTAACAGTGGTCTGACCGGTTCGATGGGCGATATTGGCAGCGTGTGTGAGGTTCGAACTTGTGACCTCCCGTATACGTGCACGCAGCTCTACCAACTAAGCTACGTGTCTAACCCGTAAGTTATCATATTTTAATAATGTTGGGCTTGGATTATTAAAGGTTTATTCATTAGGGATTTATTTGGGCTTTTGGGGTTTATGTGGGCTTCCTAGCGCCTAATGGGCCTAGGGCTGTAATTATGGGCTTAACAGTGCTTATAAATAGAGGGGCTAGGTCATTATGAAAGGGTTAGAGAGTTGAAAGCAAAGAATTTGTATCAGACATATTTGGTGTATGCAAGTTAGAGTTATTCAAAGTTATTCAAGTTGTTCTTCTTCCTAATCATAATTTCCGCTACTGATTAGGTTAGTGATACCTGTTTGATCCGTTTACGGGACTTACAATTGGTATCAGAGCCTGCTGTTCAAATACAAGCTCCGGGTATTGCTGATTGAAGAAGTTTTTGAAGCGCGTTGCTGCCGTTTGGATCGTTTTTCTGTTCCGGATCACTATTCATCGTTGGAAGGCTACTGTTCCGAAGAAGTCGAAGAATCTTTGAAGAATTCGGATCTGGTACTGTTCCAGATTCCGAAGAACACGAAGCACGTTCTCACAATTCGGATTGACCACTGTTCCGGATTCCGAAGAACACGAGGGTGATCATCCATCTCGGATTGATCTCGGACTGTTGCTTAATCCGGATTGCAATCCGAGTTACTGTTGCGGTTTTTGAATTCCTTGGATCTCGGAATTCAGTTGCAGGAAAAACGGGTTCACTGTTACGGATAGGATTACTGTTCCGATTCATCGGATAAGTCAAGCATTCCGGACTCTCCACTCGGATTCTTGATTCCGGATTCATATTCAAGAGTTGGCTATTCCGGATCATACATCTCGGACTCTCCATTTCGGATTTGTACTTCGGTCTTCTCATTTCGGGTTTTCTATTTCGGATTTTTCAAGTCGGATTCATTAATCCGGATCATCAACAATTCGGAAAATTTTTTTGGTTTGACCATCATTGACTTCCGGATTGCCATTTCGGATTAGATTCTTTCCGGGTTGACCATCATTGACTTAGGATTGACATTTCGGATTAGATTCGGGTTCCGGGTTTGACCATCATTGACTACAGGATTGACGATTTCGGATTCAGTATTGTTCATCAGAGACACTTAAAATTAATTAATCTTTAAATCGATTTGGTAAATTTTTAATTAATTTAGTTAAGATGGCTGGATTCATGACCGCACAAGATCTGACAAATGCCACTCTGGCTGCCCTGCAATCACAAACACTGACTCTCCATCAAAAGTTGGATCAAATAATTGGCACTTCCACCAAAGTGCCACGTCTATTGTATGGGGATGAATACTACAAGTGGAAGTTTCGTTTTGAACAATACTGCAAGGCTAAAGAGTCCGGGGTGTGGAGATGTATCATGAATGGTCCAAGAACCATAGTTTATAGCATTGAGCAAGATCCAGAAATGAAAATTCCTAAGCCCATGCACCTATGGACTCCAGAGGACATCAAGATCATAGAGGAATATGAGAAGGCTTCGGCAACTCTGACCATGGCCTTAGGACTTGACATCTCTATCGGGGTTAGAACCTGTAAGACCGCAAAGGAGGTTTGGAGTGAGTTTAAAATCTCTACGAGGGAAATGACGACATGAAAGCAAGCAGGGTGAATCAGTTGAATCAGCAATTCAGCTTGTTCAATCACATCTATGGGGAAACTATCGAAAACCATATACGTCGCCATGTCAAGCTAGTTTCCCAGATGATTTCAGCTGAGATCACCCTCACCAACAGTGCCATGAATAGACATCAATTAAATTCACTGCCCAAGAGTTGGGATGCAGATGTGGGCATGATCAAAAAGACGAAGAACTTGAATGATGTCACTCTCACTAAGATGATAGCTACTATCAAATCATGTGAGATTGACAACCATCAAAGCAGTTTGATGGCCACAAGGATGACAGGGTAGAACGCGGCTTTAATGTCACAGAATCTTATTTATAGTCCTCTGCAAGGAAATGCACAAGCACCGGGTGGATCAATCGTGGTTTATAGTCCTATAGCCACGCCTCAAAACACTCAGTATGTGTACGGTCTTCAATCTCATAATCCTACAATGGTTTCAGCTGCACAAGCTCACACACAGTACCATGCTCAGTATCCCAACATGGTATTCAGTCCTGCAATTCCTCAAACCGTGCAACAAGGCAACACTCCTCAAGCTACTGCACCAGCGCCTGCACCTATTCAACCGGCGTCCAACTCTGCGTTTCTCACTAAAGAAAACGAGGAGAAACTGGCTATTGCGGCATCAATGATCAAAAATTTAAACGCCTTCCTGGCAGGTGATCTGACCCCTCCATCTATTCTTCCAACCGAAGTTGATCAGATCATGGAGGAGGACCTGGACGAGATCGATGTCTCTTGGAATTTATCAATGGCTGCTTTTCGGGTCAACAAGTTTCAGAAGAAATATGGAAGGCAACCCTTGTTAAATTTGAAGACTGGTCTCACCAAGGACAAACTTAGAAGTAGCTGATGTCACGAACTAGGACACTTCGCCAGGGAATGCAAGAAGCCACCATCTGGGTATGTATCATCCAGGGTCGCTGATATAAGGAGAAGTGACAGACAGCTGGTTCTCGTCTCTCCTTCCAATTCAACTACGAGTCCATCAAGCAGCTCAGGCGGGAAGTCAACAGCATTGGTGGGCCAACAACATGAAGGTTTCAACTGGGCAGATGCTGCAGCTCAAATGGAAACATTGAATCTATCCAAGAACATCAACCACTGCATGATGGCGCAGACAACTGAGACGCCCGATCTTTTGGAAACGGTAAATTGAATTCTCTGTTATGATAGTTGTCGTTTTAAATTATCACAAATGCGCGCCCACAATTCAACTCTAGTGGTTGAATATCAACAAGCTGCGTCGTAGAACATCACCCTTAAACATAAGAACAAGCTTCTTATGGAGAAGGTCGAAGCTCAGAAACAGGATGTGGCTCAGCTAAAGCTAGACTTGAACCAACATCAATGTTGGGTCTACGGCTACAAGCTAAAACTAGCTGAAAAGGATGTAGAACTTCAAGCAGCCTTAGCCAAGCTGAATTCCTTGACAGGAAAGCTTCACGAAAATGAAATAAACATTACGAAATTTGAAACTTCCAGCAAACTTGTCAAGGACTTATGTGACCTCCAGCTTAATTATCAAGAGAATTTTACCAAAGGCCTTGGGTACAATAGGGCGCCTCCACCATATAATCATAACTATACTAGAATGCCAGAATCTGAGGAAGAGGTAGAAAATGCAGAAAAAATGATGTATGGTAAACCTTCAGATTATTTATACAAACCATGGACGCCCTATTACCCAAAGTTCTCCAAACCCACTGAACTCAAGAGGGATGATGTCTAATCATCCCTCTAGAAGTACAAGTGGATTGTAGAAAGAAGTGCCTGAGGCAGAAACATCTGCATCCTCCACAGAATCTAACGAAAAAGAATCTTCTGATACTCACGAGGGATGATGTCTTTGTGGCTTCTACACCACTTTCTCGTGAAACTGGTAATCATCCCTCTGGAAGTACAGATGGATTGGAGAAAGAAGTGCCTGAGGCAGAAACATCCGCATCCTCCACAGAATCTAACAGAAAAGAATCTTCTGATACTCAAACTGAATTTGTGAACGATACTAATGTGTCTAAATCATGTGCAGAAGAGATTTAGTTGAGGTTATCACAGAGGGTGATCAAGAGGAATGTCTGAATACAAATTCAGACAATTCAGCTGTTGATTATGCATTTTATAAGCCTGCTTTTGACATTTTAATCAATTTCTTGCTGAACAATTTACATGCTCAAACAATGTTGGTTGTGTTGAGAATTTAGACAATTTTAATTCTGGTTTTTCATCAAATATTGATGTTTTGAATGATGCTAATAACTGTGATAACTTGTGTGATGAGAAAATAAATTTAGCTGCAGTTCTGCATCAACAGATGATTCGGTTTCATTAGTTTCAGCTGAGGACACCGAAAGTTCGTCTCCAGAGGCTGCGTCTGTTGATGCATCTCCGAGGGTTGATAGTGTGAAAGTAGACCAACCAACCAATTCTGTAAAAGTTGATAGTGACATAATTCTAGAAGACTTGGGCGACTCAACACAATGGACTGATTCTGAAATGACAGAAGATGAACACCTTTTTCCTCATCATTCAAATGAAACTCTTCAAACCGATTTTGAATCGGAATCTCAAACTTTTCGAAATTGCGAGATTCCACAGTCATCTTCTGAAATTTCAGAACAGAAGGTCCCTGTAGAGCCTCTCGTGTCCTCTACAGAACCTGTCATGAAGTGTGATTTGAAGAGTAAGACTAAGAAGCGCAGAACATGCCGATCTAAAATGAAGAAAACAAAACAGGCGTCTACAAAAATGAAACGGCAACTGCTTGGTCTTTTCACCAAACTGAGGAATTAACTCAGCAGTCGCAAACTTAATTTGTTAAGCAACCAGCTGAACAGATATCAGTTAAAATTTTGCCAAAATCTCCATGTTCAAAAACCTTAAATTCAAATCACAAAACTAACAAGTGTGATGATGGTTGTGCGCAGGTCACCGTCAAGACCAAGATCGTGCATCAGCCATCAGTACCCGCCTGCAAGAAACTGATAGACAAATTGCCCAGAATTTCCCAAGCTGAACGGACTGTTTTCTTCCAGAAGAGGCAGACCTGTTTCAATTGTGGATCTCTCGGGCACATTGCTCGAAATTGTCAAAAGACCTTTACCTCTTTCAAAACTTTGTTTTCCAGACATCATAAGACTATGCCTAATCGCCCACGTGAGGCTCGATTTGTGGCTAAGTCTTCTGATCAACACTGGAACTTGGCCAAGAAACAATCTTTCAAACCCTTGAGACCTTCAGTTTCCCAGAATCCCTCTAGCACTCCAAGAAATGTGCAGAGGTCTGATTCGGTGACCTGGAGGCCTAAGTCAGTGGCCAAGACTCAATCTTCTCCCCCTATGTCTAATAAAACAAAAGTAGCATCAACCTCATCCTTAACTAATTTGATCTTTTATGAGGTTACTTACGTTGATGCTAACGGCAAACCCAGATCTTCAATGGCATGGGTTCCCGTTTCTAACTAAAACCTGTTGAAATGTGTAGGAACAGCTCTGGCGCGCTCTTGTTAGACTATGGTACATTGATAGCGGCTATTCCAGGCACATGATCGGATTCATCTCGCAGTTGAATGAGATTCAGTTTTTCGATGGCGGGTTTGTTTCCTTCACAGGTGGAGAAACATGGAAAATTACCATGAGAGGGACTGTTTGCAATGGAGCCCTCAGCTTTAAGAATGTCAATTACATACTAGAATTGAAGCACAGTCTGTTGAGTGTGTCTTAACTCTGCGATAATCATTTGGATGTTCTCTTCACTAAGAAAGGATGTTATGTGCTTAAACCCGGTTTAATTATTCTAGATGATTGGATTCTTCTTAAAGCTGCACATAAAGGCAATGCGTATGTTAGTGATATGACCCAGGCTCCTTCTGACAAGCTCATTTGCCTCTTCTCATCGACAGCCGAACATGACGCCATGCTATGGCATTGCAGACTAGGTCACATCAACATGAAGAATTTAAATCGTCTTGCAAAAGGTGGTTTAGTCATAGATCTACCAGTTCGTGACTTCATGCAGATCGAAAAATGTGAATCATGCGCGCGTGGGAAACAACATCGACAACCGCACAAAACTAAAGTCGTCACTTCCACTTCCCGAGTCTTAGAACTGCTACATATGGATCTCTTCGGTCCAACAGACATACTCAGCATTGGTGGGAAGGCTTACTGTCTGGTATTATTGATGACTACTCTCGATTCACCTGGGTTTTCTTCCTCACACATAAAAGTGAAACCGCTGAGTTAGTCGAACAATTTGTCACACTTATGGAAAACCAGACAGACTCTATGGTGAAGGCTATTCGGTGTGATAATGGGACAGAGTTTAAGAATATTACCTTAAACTCTTTCTGCTCCTCCAAGGGAATTGACCGACAGTTCAGTGCAGCTAGAACCCCACAACAAAATGGGGTTGCAGAACGCAGAAATCACACACTCATTGAAGCTGCACGCACTATGCTGGTTGAATCCGAGCTACCTCTTATCTTCTGGGCCAAAGAAATCAATACTGCATGCTATATTCAGAATCATACCCTGATCAATAAACGCCACATGAAGACTCCATACGAAGTGGTTGAAGGTCGCAAACCTTCGGTCAAGCATTTCCGCAAATTCGGATGCCCTTGTGTTCTCCTGCTCAGGGACGCTAAATGAAAGGTTGAAGCATGCGGGGATCTTGTTGGTGCATATTTGTGACAACAACTTAGATTTGGTCTTTGGATATCTTGTAATTAGTAAAATAATAAACGGTTAGCGAGTTTAGTTTTGTAATAGTGAATTAGAAGTATTTGGGCTGAACTAGAAACAATATAATACATGGTAGGCGAATTGGCCTTTAAACCCATTAGCAGTCCATGTAGGAAACCCTAACCCTTGAGCATAACCTATCTCTATATATAGGGAGGTTTGCATTAGGGTTTAGGTTGCTGGTTCTATTGTTCAGTTGTAGAGAGAATTGCTTCAGAGAGTTTAGAGAGAAGAGTCTTGAATTGGTTGTAAACACTCGGTTTAAAGGAATTCATGTTCGTGTTCTTGTGTTTTCTGTGAAATCTGATCTAGGGGATTTCGCACTCTAGATTAGATAGACGATTCTATCGAGATCCATAAGGACTAGGGACCTACAATTGGTATCAGAGCATTCGGCTCTTGATTATTGCTCGGTTCAGAATCGTGACAGCAGAAAAATTGGGTTTTGGGCATTTTTGGAGGCTGTTCTTGAAGTTTGTGACGGCTGAATTAGGGTTTTGACCGCTGTTTTAGGGTTTTTGCAGGTATTTTGGATTTTCTGCAGGTATTTCGGATTAACAGCAAGCAATTCGGATTGAAGAAAGGCATTCCGGATCAAAAAGCAAAGTATTTCGGATTGAAGACTTGAATTTCTGACCAGAATCTACAATTCGAATCTGGAAAACAGTGCAATTCGGATCAGAAAAGCCATTTCGGATTCACATTCGGATCAGAAGTGTATTCCGGATTTCAGAAAAGCCATTTTGGTTTCCATTTCGGATCAGATTTCCATTTCGGATTAAAATAGTGCATTCCGGATTTCATCTCAGATCACTATTCCGGATTTCCATTTCAGACCAGAACTGTGCATTCCGGATTTCATCTCGGATCACTATTCTGGATTACCATCTCGGATTAGTAATTCGGATTATCGTTCCAGATTGTCATTCAGAGTTACCATTTCGGATTTTACACTATTCCGGGTTACACATAAAAAGGTGGAAACTTAACCAGCTGACGTAACCAGAGTTAAACGTATTCGGACATAGTAATTGATCCATAGACAATTTTGACGAACCGATTGGACAGTTAGACTCGTGTGATTTTTAAGAGAAAAAAAATCACTATCGGACACTATACATCATTAGAATCGTATCGACGAGACGAGTCTAACGGTATAATTTGATAACCACTCATTTCGGACAAGTTTTTAACGAGCCGGTTCGGTAAAAATGTCGAATATGTCAAACTTAAATGAGCTGTTGAGGATGGAGCATGAGGCTCGTACCACAAATAAACCTCCAAAGATGCTGAAGGTGGAGAACTATCTTACTTGGAAGGATAGATTTCAATCCTTTATTGAATATCAGGACACACGGATGTGGATCTGTATTCAAGATGGGTACGTTAACCCAACGCATGATTTTGAGGGAAGACAACGTGTTACTGCTCATGTCAACATGTCTGAAGCTGAAAAGAGGATTTATGAATCTGAAAAGAAGGCCTTAGCTGCTATCAAGATGTCGTTACCTGATGGCATCAAACATACATTCAAGCGTTATACAACATCAAAGGAGGTGTGGGATGCCCTAGAAAAGAGGTATGAGGGCAATACAGATGTGAAGAAGAATAAGGTTGATCTGCTGAAGAAACAGTTTGCTGTGTTCAAAGGAATGAGAAATGAATCCCTAGAAGACATTATCACGAGATATTATCATCTGATGTTAGAAATCGATAATTATGACATAGAGGGATACACAGATGTGGAGATAAACGACAAGTTGTTGGATGCTTTACCTGCAAAGTGGGATATTTACACGTTGATGATAAAGGGTGAAGTTGATTATGAAAAGAAAGACTTGGAAGAGGTTGTTGGGAAATTGAGAGCTTATGAGCTCAATATGAAGAAGAAGGAGACGGGTTATGATCAGGTTATAGATCCGGGGATTTATAAAGGTCTTACACCTTCATCTTCCAACAATGCTTCAAGTGATACTGCAACTGCGTTTCTCTCATGTGAGAATGAACATATAGTGACAAATTCTGATGGAGAAGTATGTTTCATTGCTGCTTTCGGAGGCTCGTCAGGGGCTAAGAGACAACAATCAAGTAACAGCAGTTCTAAGTCTATGCCTCTGAGTGTTAAAAGTGCTGAAGAACACCTGGCATTGCTTGCTTCTTTAGTTGCTTCTTACGAGAACTATATTCAGGGAAAAATATCTGAACCTGCTACGTTTGATGAAGATTATGATCAGATCGACCCTAATGACTTAGAGGAGATGGATTTGCAATGGCAGATGGCCATGATCTCAAGAAGGGTGAAGAGGTTCATGAACAGAACGGGCAGGAAGTTCGTCGGCAAGAGTGTGGGCTTTGATAAGTCGAAAGTGAAGTGCTACAACTGTCACAACTACGGACATTTCGCTAGAGAGTGTCAAAGAGCTAAGTCTGAATCGCATTCTAGTTCATCCTTTCAAGATTCTCCTGGTCATGGTTCAAGCAACAGGAATGCGTCTAACAATAGAAGAATCAAAGGCCCTGATTTCTACTGCTCGAGAGGGTTCTTGTGATTGGAGTGTTCATCTGGAGAGTGATAACAACGCCTCACATGCGTTCATGGCTGAGGTAGCTCCAGTTGCTGATGAAGAAGTGAAAACTGATGTTGTGGGAGAACAAGAGAAGGCTGATGGAGAACATACTGCTATAGAGAAGAAGATGGCTGTTGATTTTGATGCTTTCATGGCTGGTCTAAAAATCAACAGGCGAGGTATGTTCTAACTCTGGTAGTTCTGTTTGTTTGAAGTATCGTGAACTACAAAGTGAAGTTGACACATTAACAAAGCAAAACCAAAGTCTGGCTAATGACCTCTCAAATATAAAAGAATCAAACTTTTTCGTAAACGAAATGAGTCACTATACTTGAAGAAAATTAAAGGTTATGAAGAAGAAATCAATATTCTAACATGTAAGCTTAATGAAAAACTTCAAGTTATTGACTTAGCTCATGATACGATGAGGGAGAAAACAAAAGAAATTTCTGAAAAATGCAAAGAGTTGTCTGAACCACAACTTAAAATTTGTGAACTTGAAAAGAAATTAAATCAACTAAGAGATTCCTCTTTTGTCATGAAACACATGATGAATGGCTTGAAGAAGAGTAATGACAAGACTTGTGTGGGCTTCAAAGGTTTGAATGAAGTTCCACCACCTCTTGGTCACGACTATTCTTTCTTGCCAGAAGAAGAAGAGCTTACAGACTTTGTGTCAACTACCCCTGGTAGTTCCACATCAGAGGATGTTGATGGTTCTATGAATGCCAAGAAGGATATTAACAGAGACACTGTTTTGAAAACAAAGAATACACACCCTAAAAATCAAAAGCAAGTTTTTATTAAAAAGGTTGATTTTGTTAAGGGAATTGTCATGAATGAAAAGGTCCTTGTTATTAGTAAAGAGTCTAATTGCAGTTTGCTAAAAATAAAAATCAAGAAAAATCAGAAGTTAAGCAAACTAAACAAGATCCTTCAAAGGCATCTTCATCATCATCATCGCCTGATGAATCTAAACAAGTGGCTTCGGTTAAGAAGTCTTCGGCTAGAAAATTGTGTTTCAAATGTGATGAAATAGGACATGTAGCCAGTTGCTGTCCTAACAAAAGGAGTGAAGCATAGTTAAGTGAGAGACAGAGAGAAAAATCACCAGCAAAAAGTGGTGATGGTGAGAAGAAGGTTAACTCACCAAAAATATCTGTTACCAAGCAACAAAGTGTTGCTGAGGGTGTAGATAAGGCTGAAAAAGGAACTCACCAAGTTCCTCGCTTTCAAAGAAATCAACCAAGATTTCAGCCTGCATCTACATCTAGCAGATATGAAAGACCTAGAAGTAGTTCACCAAGAATGAATAACATTAATGGTCCATCAAATAATTTCAGAAGTCAAGGTCAATATCGAAATCGATACCAGAATGTTGGTAGTCGAAATTTTTATAACGATGGCTTTAGAAATTATCATCATCAAAATTCATGGAACCAAAATCATAATTTCCAAAGGTCGCAAAGTCTAAACATTGTTAGGAAACCTTAGGACCACAGACCTAGTGGAAATAAAAAACCATTTCCATCAACAGGTCTAAGATCCAAGACTCCTGTTATGAGTAATGGATATTGGATGGATGTTCCTATGGTTGATGAATCTGGAAGACCCAAGACCATTAAGGATTGGGTCCCCCAATCTAACTAATTTTGTTGGATGGTGAAGGAGCTGCTAAGGAGGATTATCAACTTGTGGTATGTTGTTAGTGGCTGCTCCAGGCACATGACTGGGGATGCGAGACTGTTGACTGAGTTTGAGAGTATAGATGGTGGTTATGTGAATTTTGCAGGTGCTAAAGGAGGGCACATTACCGGTCGAGGAAAAGTGACTAACGGGAAGATCACATTGGATAAAGTGAACTATGTTGAGCAGCTGAAGCACAATCTGATGAGCGTGTTTCAAGTCTGCGACAAGGGTCACTGGGTCCACTTTTCAAAGTCTGAAGCTTTGGTGTTGAAACATGGTTTGGTGATACCGGATGATTGGATAGTGATGAGAGCGCCAAGGAGAAATGACACTTATGTCATGGACATGGGTGCTAAGGATTCTTCCACTGTGGTGGCGTGTTTACTATCAAAAGCATCTGAGGCTGAGTCATTGTTGTGGCATAGACGCATGGCCCACATCCACTATCGAAAAATGAATTATATTATTAAAAATGGTTTAGTGGAAGGGGTGCCAGTGTAGAGGTTTCACGTGGAAGATAAATGTCTTCCATGTCAAAAGGGAAAACAACATAAGAAACCTCATAAGTCTAAAACAGTAAATTCCATAGACGCCCCTTATGAATTACTTCATATGGATCTTTTCGGTCCACGTAAGGAGCATAGGTGGAAAGTACTATTGTTTAGTTGTCACAGATGATTACTCAGATATTCATGGGTTTTTTTTAGGTACAAAAGATGAGACAGCAGAGATGCTGATAGATCTTTTTACAAAATTGGAAAATGTCCATGATGCACGGATCAAGATGATAAGGAGTGATAATGGCACGGAGTTCAAGAATCAAGTTCTGGATCTCTATTGTCTTCGCAAGGGAATTGAACATCAATATTCTACTCCTTATACACCTCAACAGAATGGAGTCGCTGAGAGGAAGAAAAGGACGTTGATTGAAGCCGCAAGGACTATGCTTTCTGATTCAAAGCTTCCAGTTCTTTTCTGGGGAGAAGCGGTGAACATAGCTTGCTATGTCCTGAACAAAGTTTTGACGGTTAAACGGTTTAACAAAACATGTCATGAACTATTGTTTAATCAAAAACCAAACTTAAAAGGCTATGAACCATTTGGATTACCCTGCACTATTGTGTGAAACAAAGATAAGCAAAAATTCGGTGAGGTAGCCGATAAGGGTTACTTTCTAGGCTATATGCCTGGAACACCGAATAAAAGGGTTATTAATCTAAAAACTGGTAAAATTGAGGTGGTGTTTAACATGGAAATCACTAGTTATTCACCTCAACAATCAACGAGTGGTCCTCCTATATTATATGATTATGACAGTGTCTTTAAATCATTTAATATTCCTGATTTTTCCAATGCAGATGAATCTCATGTGATCCATACTGTGATCAGTGAAGATGGAGAGTGTGACTTCATGCCTAGATCGAGTGTATCGATGATAGATGCTCTAGAAACTTCTTCTAATGCAGCTCCAACGGACTCCAGTGATAGTGAGTCTGAACCTATTCAGGGGGAGGAATTCACTAATCCGTTTGCTAATGATAATATTCAAGGGGAGGTTGGATCTAATCTGGGAGATAATCTGGTGTTGACACCATTGCTACCACACGAGTACATAGAGATCATCCAGTTGAAAACATCATTGGTGATCCTGCTGTAGGTGTTGAGATGAGAAGAGGTGTGCTCGAAGGTTCCTGTTTGTTTACTTTGATTCTGAAGACTGGATCGATTCATAAGACTGGGTCGATTCATGAGTGTTTGTATAGTTGCTTTATTGCCCAAGACGAGCCAAAAAATGTTCATATGGCTCTAAAAGACAATTGTTGGGTTGAAGCTATGTAAGAGGAACTAGCTCAGTTCAAGAAATTGAAGGTTTGAGAGCTAGTTGATCTACCTGAAGGAGAAAATGAAATAGGCACTAAGTGGGTGTTTAAGTGCAAGAAAGACGACCGAGGGACCGTGATAAGGAATAAGGCTCGATTAGTGGTAAAAGGGTTCAAGCAGCAAGAGGGGATTGATTATAATGAAGTGTTTGCACCAGTAGCAAGGTTGGAAGCAATTCGTATGTTCCTAGCTTTTGCTTCATTCAAGGGCTTCAAAGTTTACCAACTTGACTTGAAGAGTGCATTTCTTTACGGGAAAGTCCAAGAAGTGGTGTATGTCTCATAGCCAGACGGGTTTACTGATCCAGACTATCCAGATCGAGTCTATCGACTTGATAAGGCATTGTATGGACTACATCAGGAACCTAGGGCGTGGTATGAGACACTGTCAGCACATTTGTTAAAACATGGTTTCAAAACAGGTCAGATTGACATTACGCTTTTCATCAAGAGGAAGAAGGAAGACTTTCTGCTGGTACAGGTATACTTAGATGACATCATCTTTAGGTCATCTGATGAGAACATGTGTCATGATTTCGAAGAGGTGATGAAGAGCAAGTTTGAGATGAGTGCAATGGGTGAATTGTCCTACTTTTTGGGTTTACAAGTTGAACAGAAGAAGGATGGGATGTTCATACATCAGACAAGTATGTGTATGACATTTTGTCTCATTTCAAGATGGAGGATTGTGCTACTTTCAATGCACCTATATGTGAGAATCACAATCTTGGTCCAGATCATGAGAGTGTGGAAGATGTTGCTCCAACTCAATACAGGGCAATGATTGGTTCTCTGATGTACTTGACTGCTTCAAGACCCGACATCATGTTCGCAGTATGTCTTTGTGCCAGATATCAAGCGAATCCAAAGGAGTCCCACATGAAAGCAGTGAAGCGGATTCTTCGTTACTTGAAGGGGAAACCTAAACTTGGGTTATGGTATCCAGCTGCTAGTGATTTGAAGTTTGTTGCTATCACTGATTCGGACTTTGGAGGATGCAAATCTACAAGGAAGTCTACCACAGGTGGTTGTCAGTTCTTAGGAGGGAGGCTTGTTTCATGGCAATGCAAGAAGCAGTCTTGCGTGTCTACCTCAACGTGTGAAGCTGAATATATTGCTACGGGTAGCTGTTGCTCTCAGGTTCTCTGGATCCAACAGCAGATGCGCGATTACGGTTTGAATTTCACTCGTACTCCTATTATGATAGACAATAATGCCACTATATCAATCACCAACAATCCCGTAAAACACAGTCGCACAAAACATATTGACATTCATCATCATTTTATACGGGATTGTGCTGAAAAGAAATTAATTGAACTGCATAGAGTCGACACACTTGATAACCTGGCAGATCTTTACACAAAAGCATTTGACAGGGCTTGCTTTGAACATTTAGTCAAACTCAACGGGATGAGGAATCCTGAATAACAATTTTTCAATAAAAATTGTTTGTAAATAATTTAGTGCTTTTCAAAAATCAAAAACATAAAAAAATAGAAAATCAAAAATGAGTTCACAGTGTGAAAAAGAAGAAATGATAGTACATCAGCAAGTTAGACTGTCACACTGAAATTAAAAGAAAACTGCTTAAGTGTGAAAGCAGCTTCATCATATGATGTACCAGCGGGCAAAAGGCATGAAATAATCAACTTACCTTGGTGATATAAAAAATAACAAATTGTGTATGAGTGGGGAACATATCAATGGCGTATGGTTTTATAACCTTAAATCTTGCGTTGATAGATTGCCAAAATCTAAGGTTTTAGGTCTTTATATTGTTATTGCATCAGGGGTATCAAGGTTGTCCTTCTGCTGCATCCATATATATGTTGACCTAGGCACAACCTGGATATCTTAAAAGAGCTAAAATGCCAAATCCCAAATAATTGAAGAAACTCTCCTAGAGAGTCATTCAAATGTGCAAATTGCATTAATCGTACCAAAATTTGGTATTTGTCCTAACCCTCGTTGAATATTTGGTCTCTTTGCTGTACGGAAGTACTGACCTGATCACCAATTATACTCACCTACTACGATGAATTTTTGTGCATACCTTGATCGCGGGGGTATGTCCTGAAGTGGGACACACTAGTATATCAGTATAAATTATCTAAACAGATCACGAGGTACTGGTACTTGAAATGTTCATGTAATTTGTTTAAGTGGATAAACAATACTAGTAATCGTCTTGAACTGCTATTCATGAATATTGCATATAAAATAATCAGATAGTGTGAAAACAGTTTGATGTTGCTAATATGATCTTCTTACTGGTGATACTCACAAAAATAGAATGTTTATTATTTCGTACTTTATTTGTTTTGAGAAAATATAAAAATCCAAAAATATTTCATTTTCTTGTATATTTTTTATTGTACGGATATTGGTTGTTCGTGGAGGAGTTGTTACCGATAGGGGGAGACGATGTTAGAAGATGAGTTTCAAAAAACTTTTTACGCTCTTGCGGGTTATGTGTGCTTAAAAAGTTTAAGTGTGTATTTTGAGTTGAGAAGTGCTTAATCTGTGATACAGTTTTACTATCTCTTGAATAATAATAATTTGTTTAACTTGTGTTGAAAAATTCTTATGGTTTCTAGAGATGTTTGTTTTATAGTATACAGATTGTAGCAGTGTGTTGCTGAGAAGTTTGGTGAAGAGGAGTTTGCTTGGTTTTATGGTAAAACCTCCTTTCTACATTGCAGACAAAGTTGAAGAGTTTTGAAGATTGCTATGCAAGGATTAAACTGGAGTTTACTCAAAAGCTAACGATTCAGAAGATTTTGTGATTGGATACATCAGCTTAGGGGGAGTTTGTTGCTGACAGAAGCTGTTAAAGCTGAAGCTATCCAAAGACCAACATTTTTCTGAGATACTGAAGGTTGCAAGAAGACTAAAGACTAAGTTATTTTATGAAGCTATTGTCAAGGGGGAGTTTGTTGGTGCATATTTGTGACAACAGCTTAGATTTGGTCTTTGGATATCTTGTAATTAGTAAAATGATAAACGCTTAGCGGGTTTAGTTTTGTAATAGTGAATTAGAAGTATTTGGGCTGAACTAGAAACAATATAATACATGGTAGGCGAATTGGGCTTTAAACCCATTAGCAGTCCATGTAGGAAACCCTAGCCCATGAGCATAACCTATCTCTATATATAGGGAGGTTTGCATTAGGGTTTAGGTTGCTGGTTCTATTGTTCAGTTGTAGAGAGAAATGCTTCAGAGAGTTTAGAGAGAAGAGTCTTGAATTGGTTGTAAACACTTTATGTTAGATAATCAATAGAATACGGTTTAAAGGAATTCGTGTTCGTGTTCTTGTGTTTTCTGTGAAATCTGATCTAGGGGATTCTACACTCTAGATTTGATACACGATTCTGTAAAGATCCATAAGGACTAGGGGACCTACAGATCCTTGCATTTTCGTTGGCTATTCTAAAAATACGTCATATTTCGTTTATAACAAGATCAAGAAGATGGTAGTTGAAACCTACAATGTGGGTTGGCTGGAGGGAAATCCCAAGGACACACGCATTGGTCCTGACTAGTTGTATGACTACTCCACATTATTTAATCATTTTGATGTGTCTTCCAATGTGCCTGCAGGTAACAGTTCAATCTCTGCTCTTCCAGCGGTGCCCATTTCATCTGAAGGCGATGCTGATGCTGCCGAGCTTCATGAAACTTTAAAGCAACTAAGTGTCGATCCTCCTGGATTTAATGAAGCTGTCTCATCTTCTTCCACCATTTCGCATTCTCCAAAACCAACTATCATTTCGCCTGCTCAGATGGATCCTCCTGAAGTTGTGGTTTCTGATCTAGCATCTCCTACAACACATGAAGCCCTTGCTCCCGATGTTTTAGGTTCCTCTTTGTTTCCTGAGCCTACTCTCGACTGCTCGGTGGATTCCTCAGCATATACTTCTGCTGGTGCCTCTGTTGAGGGGGAGACATCTGGAGTCTCTTCAGCTAGTGTCACCAACTTGCAAACAGATGTTCTTGTTCCCACTACACCAATACCGCAGCGTTTACAGCATGATCACCCTGTTGAGAATATCATTGGTCCTGTCAACACTGCTGTTCGAACCCGCAGCCAATCCGGGGATATCAATACCTGTCTTTATTCTTACTTCATTTCCCAAATTGAACCTAAAAGTATTGATGTTGCCTTGTGGGAACCAGGCTGGGTGGATGCCATGCACGAGGAACTCAATCAATTTGAGAAGCTTGGTGTCTGGCAATTGATGAAGCTGCCTCAAGGAAAACGTGCTCTCGGCACTCGCTAGGTTTTCCGCAACAAGCAGGATGACACTGGAGTTATCGTTCGGAATAAAGCTAGACTGGTAGTTCAAGGGTTTCGACAGATTGAAGGATTAGATTATGATGAGGTCTATGCACCTGTCGCGCGTTTGGAGGCTATACGTATCTTCTTGGCATATGCATCTTACATGGATTTTACTGTCTATCAAATGGATGTCAAGACTGTGTTTCTATACGGCAAGATGAAAGAGGAAATCTACGTGGCACAACCACCGGGCTTTACTGATCCTAACAAGCCAGATTATTCTTACAAACTTGACAAAGCTTTGGGTTGCATCAAGTGCCTCGCGCATGGTACGCTACTCTTACAGAACATCTGCTTGCTCATGACTACACACGGGGAACCATTGACCAAACTCTGTTTATCAAACGCGTTGATAAGGATATTATTCTCGTCCAAATCTACGTTGATGATATCATATTTGGTTCCACCAATCATGGTTTGTGCCGCGAATTCGAAGAAATCATGAAGAAAAATTTGAGATGAGCTCATTGGGGGAGATGACCATGTTTTTAGGACTTCAAGTTCGTCAGAGCCCACAGGGTATCCTAATTCATCAAGGAAAATATGTCCATGACGTTCTTGCCAAATTCAAGCTTACAGATTCCAAGCCTATGGCTTCTCCTATCGCCGAAGGCCTCTGCTAAATGAAGACGCTGAAGGAACGCCTGTTAATCCGACTATGTATCGCTCCATGATTAGATCACTCATGTATCTCACTGCTAGCCGGCCATATATCATGTTAGCCGTCTGCAAGTGTGCTCGTTATCAGGCTACTCCTAAACTTTCTCATTTACATTTTGTTAAACGAATTTTTAGGTACCTAAAAAGGGCTCCATCACTGGGCCTCTGGTTTCCTAAAAATTATGAATTTGAACTTTTGCTTTCTCTGACAGTAATCTTAGAGGTACAGACAGGGACATGCGCTCAACTTCGGCTGGTTGCCAATTTCTGGAAGATTGCTTAATTTCGTGGCAATGCAAGAAGCAACAGACGGTTTCGCTTTCTACTGCAGAAGCAGAATATGTCGCAACCTCTGCTTGCTGCTCCTAGGTTTTATGGATGCAACATCAGCTTGCGGATTACTGTTTGACTTATCTAAACACAACCATTTACTGTGATAATGATGCCGCAATCCAAATAGTTAAAAACCATGTTTTCCAATCCAAAACCAAGCACATAAATATTAAAGTTCATTTTATCCGTGATTGCTATGAAAAGGTCTCGTAAAGCTTGAGCAAATCCACACTGATGCAAATGTGGCAGATTTGTTCACAAAACATGTTAGCAACGCGCGTTTTCAAGTGCTTGTGGATCTTCTCAAAATATTCAGTTTTCTACCTAGGCATCCTCTATCTTTGTGTCTTGTTTCCTGTTCTTCTTTTATTTTCATTGCTTCATAAATTTGTTCATATGTATGCACAAATTTAGGGGGAGAAATCTTAAAAAAAAAATCAAAAATCCAAAAATAGAGTGCTTTATTTGTTTTATTAAAATTATTAACCGTTCTTGAAGATTTGACTAATCATCAAAGGATGAAAGAAAATTGAATTTTGATCCGATTACAATACTTGGATGTACCGAGTGTTCATGTGGTACTCTCCCTGTTGCATAAGAATGTTTTGCTTATAAATTTCTGAGAATTGTGCAGATCTTGATTTAAATCAAGAAACAGGGGTTGCTGAAATTGAGATGATGTTAGTTGCCAACAAAGCATGAAGCATCACAACAGCAAAGTGTACCTGAGTCAGAAGAACCAGATTCTAGTTATCATCTGACAGTGATAGTGCATTTGAAGAAGTACCTGTGAACCTGCTTGCTTGAAAGAGAAAGATTGAAGAAGAAAATAGCTGCTGAGGTTCCTCATCTCGCATTCTTTTGACAAAGATGTTTCAAGCAAAGCTGATCGAGAACCTGATATGAAGCTAACCACAAGAGCAGAAGAGAGAGACCTAGTGCTGAGAGTTCGTTGAAGTGTGAGGTCCTAAAAGTATGAGACTGACTTCCACAACACTTACGGCACAGCGACAACCATAGATCCTATTGAAGACGTTGCTGAATTTGCACTATGAAGACAATTTGATGCATCAGTCTAGGGGGAGATTGTTAGGTCCTAGAAGTGTGAGACTGAAGCATCAAATATACACAACGGTCTTTGGTAGCTAACTGGGCTTAACTGGGTTAGTTTGTGTTAGGTTTGGACCTTTATAGGTCATTTTGTGATACCATAGGCTATGTGGGCTAGGCAAGCCCATTAGGGTTATGCCTTACCCTAGGTATATAAGCTAAGCTTATGTTATTTCTAGGGTTAAGTTTTGGGTAAACTTTTAGGTTTTCTCTAGAGATCCTCCATCTTGTACCAGGCGGTTTTGCTTATTCAAGTAATAGAATCGTGTGCAAGGTGTTAAAGTGAATTCGTTATTGTTCTTCATCGTTTAGGTTTTCTTGAATCATCACCAAGTTTGGATTCCGCCCATCCTTGGTGAACGTGTGATATCAGTGTTAGATCTGGATTAACGGGACTTACAAGCAGAAAAGATAGGGAAATGAAATAATTTTTGTGATAAAATGTTTGACTAACACATGTAAGGTGTCGAAGTGGAAAAGATTTGGATCGAAAGTGATGTGTCGGTAGGTCTAAAACTCAACCGGATGGGGAAAGTCAAATGATATAAACATAACGAACTATGTACTTAGTGGGTCACCTACTAAAGGCGTATGATTTCATGGTCTTAAATCATGCGTTGATAGATAGCCAACATCTGAGGTTTCGGGTCTTTATGCTGTTGAGTCATCCGGGGATATCTTGACTGTCCTTCTGTTGCATCCAGATTATATGCAGACCTAGGCACAGTCAGGATATCTTTGTAAAAGAGCCAAAATGGAAAGGCTAAAACCTAAGAGAACAGAAGTTTCCTCATAAGTTCTTACGTACCTAATAAGGTATTTGCCAAACCCTCGTCAGTCACTATTGGTCTCTCTGCTGTACGGAAGTACTGACCTGTTCACCAATAGCCTGATGTTGTAAAATATAAAGGATGACCACAGTATACTCACCTGCTATGATGAATTGTTGTGTTTACCTTGATCGCGGGGGTATGTCAAGGCATGGGACACACGAGTATCATAGTATAATATTACCTTAAGCGTGTCATAATGCCTGAACTACAAGGGTTGAGTTTTAGATTTAAATGGACAAGTATATTGACAATCGCTTAGACCAATTGAACCTGCTATACTGAAAAATGTTCCTTAGTTAGCTTTTGAAACGATTTGATCCCTTAGCAAGGCTGTGTTAAATAGTGATGTCTGTTTTAAGTAGTTCCTCTTTATGAAATGTTAAAAGGTGGTTGGATGCTTGGTTAGTCTACTTGATGAATTTTGGTGAGATGATTTCTGTCAAGAGATATTGGACTGGCCCAGTGTGCTTTGGGAATTGGGCCAGCCTGATAAAGTTGGTTAAAAGTCTTAAAATTGGAAACCCAAGTTACTATTTTGGATTGGGCTTCTTTGGGCCCAAAGGGTTACTGTTCTGGATTGGGCTTTTCCGGAAAGGCCCATTTAGACTTTTCCGGACAGGCCCATTGTGTTACTGTTCCGGATTGGGCTTGTCACACGCCCAATCCGGATTCAAAATCTCAGGCCCAAGCCCATTTCGGAAATATATAGGAATCTCTGATTTCATATTTCGGATTATCCAAATTCCGAAATCATATTTCTTCTCTGATTCTCTCTCTTTTCGAATTGTGCATCTCGGATAAGTCATTCCGGATTCATATTGAACTGTCAGTAATCCGAATTTGAGGTTTTGAACCTTTCATCTGGTTTGAACCTTTTCAACTGTTGAACCGTATAATTAATTTGAACTCGTGTTAATTAGAACCTTGACTTCTGATTGACTTATCCAGTTAGTTTTAACTGCCATATTGTTAAACTCTGTTAACTTCTGTTAGTTGGATTTAACTTGGTTGATGTTTTTGACAAATATGGTTGAAGAAGCATTTGATGCGGTGATGTTGGTTGAGGAGCAATTCCACAACCAAGCGGGGTATCTCTCAGATCCGCCAACAGAGTTCTTCCAGGAATTTCAAGCTATGATTGTGGGGCTCAATGCATGCAAGTTCGCATATGCCCTCCGTGCTAACCCAGTTATCTATAGGGACCTAGTACATTCATTCTGGAAAAGAGCACGTATTCAGGCAAGAGGAGAGGATGGTAGACCGTTTATCCATTCCTAGATACAAGGCAAAGAGATAGTGGTGAACGAAGCATGTGTGAGAGAGGTGTTGCAGCTTACCGATACTGTCAGTGATCCAACCATCTAGGCCAAAGAGAAGGTGCTTCCTGTGCTGATAGAGATGGGATATGAGGGTTCGTATCCACCACTACTGAAGCAAATGTTTCCAGCTTATTGGCGGTTGCTTGTCCATATATTTATGCAGTGTGTATCGGAGAACAAGGGCGGTCTGGATCAGCCAAATCAAGCCCAGACATCTGCGATAGTTTCGTTAGTTATGGACATGAAGTATAACTATTCTGGTTATATCTTCGACAACATGAAGAAAATTTTAGAGCAGTCCAAGAAGCGAATGTTTCTTTTGTACCCGCGCTTTGTTCAGCTCATACTAGATGCTCAGTACCCTGAATTGGCGAAGGATGTGACAGATGCCAACTTGCTTAATATGAAGTCAACGGGGCCTACTATTTTTGGCACAATGAAGAAGAACCGCTCTACGTCCAAGACAGCGTTTGTGGGTTGTTTTGCTTTGAAGAAGTTCGGGAAGATTTCTGAAGTGGTTGGTTTGGATATTCCACCACCTCCTCCGCCTCCAGTTAACGCTATAGTGGCCGAAGAACACGACATACCTACTAAAGAAAAGGAGATAGAGGTAGAGGACTTAGTTACCGATGATGAAGCCGATGTTGGGCAAGCTTTTCTTGACGATCTCGCTGAATTCAACGCCACTTTGACTCCCGCTTTACCAGAGTTATCATCCGAGAACTTAGAAGCTTTGATTGCTCACTTGAAAGATATTCAGGAGAAACAGGGTGACCTCCACTCGACATTCCGTCTATTGCTGCACCAACTGCTCAGATTGAAGAAAATGACGAAGATGAAGAAGATGAGGTGCCATTGATCAAAAGGCGAAGAACTGAGCTAAGCATTCCATCCAGTGCACCTGAAGCTACCGTTGTTTTCACTGTTACTGAATCTGAATTGATCACGTCTACTGTTGCTGAGTCTACAGTTGCTGAATCTATTGCTCGTACCTCGATGGTTGATACACCTGTTTCATCTGCACAACAAACCGCTCCTATTCTTACATAGTCTACTGTTGTGTCGATTCCTGCTGACACGGTTCTACAAATGATGGAGTTTGGAGGAAGCTCATTAGATGCTGGTGGTTCGGAAGCAGGTGGTAGTGGAGTCGGTTATTCTGATGATGTTGCTGAAGACTAGTCGCGCAGATCAGAGAAAAGGGCATTTGAATTCGGAGGATTGGATAGTGACGACGATGATACAGAGGTTGATGTAGTGGATTTAAAGAAACAGGTGGTTGTTTTGGAACAAGAGGTTATTTTGAAGGATGCTCAGATTGCCTCTCTGCAGAATCGTTTAGACGTCAGAGATTAGACTATTGATCCGCTGCAGGGAGATGTCACAACGCTATGACTATGGTTTTTTATTTGAGGGGCAAGCTGGAAAACAAATTTGGAAGGGAGTTCAGTGACCCTACAGATGACCCGATGAACGTTGAGACTAGGCATCGTGCGGCACAACAGCGAATGGCTGAGGAAACCGAAGAACAAAGATTTGCAGCTGCGCAGTTGGCAGCTGAACACCAAGCGGGTCTGGATGATTATATGAGCGATCCACGCAGGAGATTTACTGCTAGTCAGATCGTGCCGCTGATCAGAAGAAGAAGAAGGAAATGGTCTTAATGAAGAATGTTAATGTGAATCCACTTGATGAGAATTTTCAACTTAAGGATACAACCAATCAGTCAGAGAGATATGTGATGGAATTGGTCAAGTTACTACAGTAAAGTGGGAAATAAGTCCAAGGTGCTCAGTTGGATGTACGACCACGTCAAAAATATGTGGATTATCGTGCGCAAGGATGGAACCCCTGAATATTATTCTAAAGAGTCGCAATTCAAGACGTGGACTAAAGTTGCTTTGACTGATCTTTTGAGAGCTCTATAAACTGAGGATGAAACTACAGAGCGTGGTCCCGGGTGGAGATTCTTCAAAAAGCTTGAACGTGAGGTTAGGAGTGGCTTCAAGACTATGAAGACTGCTGAACCGTATTTGAGAGTGGCTAAAGGAGTTCGTGATGCACACACTGGCAAGAGGTTCAAATCGGTGATGTGGCCGCCAACCGACAAAGAATTAGTTATTGCAGATGCTCCTACCTTTCCTCGGGGGAATCTGAAGAATTTTAACTTTTCATTATATGATCCTAAAGTTGGAAGTGTTGAAATTGTGACTAAAGAGAAGGCGTTCAGAGTCAACAACGTGGTGGATTTAGTGAGCTTTCATGATGAGGACTTGCAGGTTCTTGTGTCACATCAAATTCAAACTGCTGAGATGTATGAGGTTTTTGCAAAGGATTGGACTGCTGCGGTTGCTGGGATCATAGCCGGAAGACTAGGTGTGGATGTTCACCGAAAGACCAATGAAGTAAACCTAGGGGGAGAATGTTGGGCTTGGATTATTAAAGGTTTATTCATTAGGTATTTATTTGGGCTTTTGAGGTTTATATGGGATTCCTAGTGCCTAATGGGCCTAGGGTTGTAATTATGGGCTTAATAGTGCTTATAAATAGAGGGGCTAGGTCATTGTGAAGGGGTTAGAGAGTTGAAAGCAAAGAACTTGTATCAGACATCTTGGTGTATGCAAGTTAGAGTTTCAAAGTTATTCAAGTTGTTCTTCTTCCTAATCGCAATTTCCGCTACTGATTAGGTTAGTGATACCTGTTTGATCCGTTTACGGGACCTACAAATTATTCCTAAATACTTATTAGTGTAACATTCGTGTAAAACGGGTTTCAAAAACCCGCTTCGTTTAGTAATCAAATAGCCATTTTAATATTCATCGTGTATTTTTTGGCGTTAGTTATTTTTATATTCATTCATATTTAATAAATAAACGCATAATGTTAAATAATAATAATAATAATAATAATAATAATAATAATAATAATAATAATAATAATAATAATAATAATAATAATAATAATAATGATAAGTAATCTATTTAAAAAAATTAATAATAATAAATAGGAGTAGCTGGGTTTCGAACACGGGTCTCCCGTGTATACACACACCAAACACCACTAGAATACACGCTCTTTGGTGATTAAGTCGGAAACAAATAATTTATATAGTAGAAGTAGTAAATAAACCTGCAAATCAGGTTCTTCTACAAATCAGTTGTCAAGATCAAATCGCGGAATTTAGGGGAGTAACGTTTTCTGGTCGATTGCAAATGGATATAACTAATGTAAACATCAGTTATAACCGAAAACTTAAATCAATTTCATTCATAACTGTGATTTTCATAACCGAAAGTTTAAATCACCTTTGCCTATAAATACCTCTTACCAATCATTCTAAGCTCACACACTTTCAATCATTACTCGAGATCACACTGCTCAAGTCCTCTGTTCTTGTCGGAATTCAATTCTGTTCGTCGGAAGTCAAGCCTTGCTCGCCGGAATCCATCGCCGGAACTCTACGATCGTCGGTAAACCTTCTAGTTATTCTTTTAGATTGTTATTAACATGAGTAATGTATAATCAGCACAACAACAACATCATTTTAATCAGGTATGATCGAGTTTAGAAATGGGTTTAATTTAGATGAAGAAGATGAAGTTATTTAATGTATTAATATAATTAAAAGTGGGTTTTTAATCGGATTAGACACACAGTCCAGTGGTGGACTGTGTGCAATTTCAAAACGTATGTCATGAGTTCGAGTCGTACACGCATCCGGTTCCAGCGATAAAACACAAATTTTTTTTAGACATCCAGAACACTTTCCAGTAAGTTGTTAAGTATACTAAAAACTCTATTTTAAACGGGTTAGACACCCAGCCCAACTGGTTGGCTGGGTGCAAAACAGCATTGAAGTCGTGGGTTCGAGCCTAGGTTTGTGCACCGGTTCGATTGATTTTAAAACCTTTTTAATATTAAGTGATTTCTGTAATACCTTAGTAAGAGTATAAGTATAAATAAATTCAGAATACTTTTGGGTTAGACACGTAGCTCAGTTGGAAGAGCTGCGTGCACACGTACGAGAGGTCTCAAGTTAGAATCTCGCCCACGATGCCAATAATCCTCATTGAACCGGCCATGCTCTCTTATCAGTCTGACAAGATGGTTTTTTATTATCTTATTTTAAATTATATTATTTTGCATATTTACAATTAATTAAAAAAACACTTAAAAATACAATTTTGTAGATTTAAAAACCCCAATAAATACCACAAAAATAACCTAAAAATCTAACAAAAAGTGTTAAATCAAAATAATAATTTATATATATATTTTATCGAATTATTTCGCTATTATTTAGATTAGTCTTCTTCGTCGGTTAAGTCCTCAACTCGTGCGCACTCATCATCAACCAAGAATACGCACCCACTGTGAGTGAATCCTTACAAATTCCCCCTTTTAACCATGTTTTGGGGTGTATCATGTGTCGTACATGTTTTATTTATTTAAACACTTTTGCTAACATCATAATGTGATCAAATGTGTTTATTTGTTTGTGTGGTTACATTTTATCATTTCAGTGCAATCATTTATTTAAGGCACATCAGTTCCTCGTGGGATACGAGTTGAGCATCAGGTGTCTCATTAGATCAGCTCCGTTTGATTGAGTCTTGATCTCAAGTTCATCATTCATCATGTTCATATGTTCATTGTGGATATTATGTGATTTGTGATAATTTATATATACATATGCTCACTTATGGTCTATGCACAATTTTTATGTAGACAACAAATATATAACAAATGTTTAAATGTTTTACTTAGATTCACTCACCAACTTTTGTTGACCCAAACCTTTGTTTTACGCATGATACAGGTGAACAGGCTGACGAGAGGAACACATAGGAATGGCCTTAGAAGATTAATAAAATTTATTTCGTTTTGAACATTGTTTTCTTAAGCTTGTATGTTTCCTTGTGTTTGAATATTTGAAGTTTTAATTTCAATTTAATAAATATGAAATCTATTAGTAAATGTCATGAGCTTTGGTGATAACCCAATTATGCCCCGACTTTTGTTTCCGCTGCGGGTCGGGGTGTGACAGATTGGTATCAGAGCTTGTGACTATAGAGATATAGGATAGGTTGTTAGACCCTTAGAGCCTATACTATAGTTGATTAGATTTTAATTGTTTATGTGTTACATGCATCATGATGTTTATATGTTTCATGTTTATTTTCACACACAAGTGCATGCAAGCACTCTCACTAATACATGTTAATGTGTAATGTTCATTATAGTTCATATATTAACAAATCATGCAAACACACACATCACGATATCACAATTTTCATGATTTCTTCTCAAAGATTTTACAATGTTTTCATGTTTTTCAATCACATCAAAGTGAGTTCTACGACGGGCATGTAGTAACTGGAAGGGTACGAGTGTCGGTAGTCGGAACGTCCTGTCTAGGCTTGGCATTCGTATAAATCCAAAATAATGGACCAGTTTGCCTACCTGGGGACTAACGATGAGAGTACGAAGGACCTATTAGGCCAAAGCATGCCACACCAAACGTCGTGCGAACTAACCCCATTTTGAGTTGTCATTGTGTCTACACCTGGACACCCTCCGACCTTACATCTCGTAATCATGTTTTACGATTTTCATTCGGGTGACGCGAGTGTTATCAGGCCCTATGAAGCTCAGTAGTCATGGGGGCCCACATGACTACCAAGGCTATGGTATGGGAGACATCTGGAGGCCCAAACATGAGCAAGCCCAAGACATCCTATGGATGTAGTTAATTTCTTGTTTTTTATTTATTTTGAATGTTGCTTTCACTTTTTACGACACATGACACCTAAAAACGCTCAACTCATAATCTCCCTGCGTATATTCCTGTAGATGTCTGCTAGACACTCTTGAGGCGGTAGAAGGTCAGGAAGATCTAGCGAGCGTATGGCCACTCAAATCGCGCAACAGATGGTTGTCGTACTTCCTGATATTGTCGTGCAAGTTCAACAAGCTCTTGCCGCCAATCCCATCAACCCTGCAAATCAAGAAGGCCAAAATGTTGTCAACCCTCCACCCAATACCACTAAATGTACCTACAAGCATTTCAAAACTGGCGATCCTCCAAAGTATGAGGGGACCGAGGGTGTCACCGCTCTCCTCCGTTGGTTTAAGGAGATGAATAGCACATTTCTCAATTGAGATTGTCCCGATGATCACAAGGTGCGATATGCTACTTGTCGTTTGTTCTGAGTAGCACTTACATGGTGGAACACAGAGAAGGGCAAGCGAGGTGTTGAAGCTGTTATGGCCTTGACTTGGGATGAGTTGAGGGAAATCATGACGAGACACTTCTGTCCAAGAAGCGAAATCAAGAAATTGGAAGATGAGTTTTACTCATTAAAACAAAAAGAGGAAGACCACATGATACGTGGTTGAAAATCGATGCTTTTATTAAGTTTAAGTTAACGTTTTATGTAACTTTTAGTCTCGAATAGCCTACTTTTGATTGGATTTGTGTTTTGTAGGTTTACGAAGTTTAAGGAGCTATTCGGGAGCGTCTTGGAGCTTCGGAACGGAAAACGGATCAACCGGGAGCACAAAATGGGAAAACAAGAAAGCACACTTTAGAGAGGCCGTCGCCGCGACGCCCCTCAGAAAGCTCCGTCGGGTTAAACTTTTCGTAGACAATGGAATTAAGGCGTCGGAAGATTTTACACATTTCTGGAGGCCGTCGGCGACGCCTCTTCGGTTGTCTGTCTGCTGAATTTCAATTTTGAACGGGTTTATCTTGTTTGGTTGACCCATTTGTGGGGGGTTATGGAATTTTGAACTTAAAAGAGCCATGTTGGAGCCAAGAACATCATCTCCTTCAACTTGAATCCATTTCTTCCATTTCTTATCACCCGAATCAATCATCCACCATTCTTAACCCTAATCCATCATCATCACTCTCACCAATCCACCAATCCTTCCATCATCATCATCATCCATCCCAAACCCTAGTTGTCACCATCAATACCATCAAAGCTCAAGATGTTCATGTTCAAGGTTTCACCATGAGCGGCTAATTTCCGAAGGTTTCACCCGGTGTAGGTTTTTGTAAGTTCTAGGGTTTAACATTGTTTTGCTTTTGGATTTGTGACAACTTGCAATTTGATTGGAAAACTTATGATAATTGTCTCGCATTGGTATTGTATTTGTGAATTGTTGAATGAGTTATGAAATTTAACTTTGCAAAACGTTTATGTGCGATTATGCCTTGTATAAGTTAGAATTTACATGTTCTTGGTAATGAAGTGTATTGTAGTCCGTTGTCTATGACGTTGATAGCTTTTGACACCTAAACCGTGCAACACTAAATTTGTTGATCATTGTGCATTTGAGTTGAAACTATAACGTGTAAGAACCCTAGAATTTGCATTACCGAACCGGGTGTGAACCTTGCTTCCAAACCATTGTTTTTAATTATGTAATTCAGTTTTCGTGCAATCGTTTAAATCATTAGTTAAGCAATCAAATCAATTTTGTCGGATTAATCTGACATCTCTTCAATATAAACCAAAGTAATCAATATTCTAGTAAGCTTCATAAAAGTGACACCTTTACCAAAAATCAATCACATCCATTCACAAACCACAAACTCTTCGTGGTTCGACCTCTTACTACCACTAACGCATTGTTAAGGATAATTTAGGCATATAAATTTTATCTTTGACCGGGGCGCGACACTCCGATCAAATTTTGGCGCCGTTGCTAGGGAGTTCGTGCGCTTTCTGTGTGGAATTGTTTGATTTTTGTGATTAACTGTTTAAGTGCTTATTTCTTATTCTCGTATTTGCTTTTGTGTTATACGGGTTTGTTACTTGTGCAGGATACAGGTAGTGCATTCATACACGGAATTCCAGGAGGACATCACCATTAGTGTTTGAACAAGAAATCGAGCGGGTCGTGAGAAGAAATTTAGCCAACCGGTTAGAGGCAACACTTGCTTCTAACCCACCCAACACCAATTCACCATCTACACCATCCTTTGGACCTATTCCAATGGATCCTCAAAATTCTAACCAACCCAACACCCAAAATCAACAATATGATTACCCACCCCCAAACCAAAACCATCAGTCGGGTGGTGGTCACAACTCTAGACCACCAACACCACCATTCCAAAACCGTAACCGAAACCCAAGCAATCGCCAACGTACACCTCCACCTTCAAACCAAAACTAGCAAAACCCGATACCACCCAATATCAACAACCGAAACGTTAACGCCAACCGTGGGGTTAACAGTAGTCATGGAAATCCCACGAATGAAGCTCAGTTCATTGACATTGACGAGTTGAGGAACAATATCCCGGATGATGCACCACATAGTGTTCCCGGTTATCAATCACCGGATCACATGAGCATCCATTCGGAATACTCAGATGACGGGGGAAATCATGGTGAGAGAGTCGGAGATGATGAATGGGGGGATAACAATATGGGAAACTTCTACAATGCGCGGGGGTTTGAGTATGACGATTTTGGTTATCAAAATGCCAATTTGGTAGGGAATGATGGCGGTTATGGGAGAAATGATGGCTATGGGAATGACCGTCAGCCAAGAAATGATAGACGGAACGTGGATTACGGTAACAACAACAACAACTGTAACCATGCCCGAATCCCACAATTTGTAGGCGGCGGAAATCAAGGTGGAAATGGGGGTGGCGACAGAAGAGGTAATTATGGGCCGATGAATCAAGAGGTAAACGGTCCAAGATGCCAAGTAAATCAACAACCTCTGAGGGGTGTTAATGGGCGATTCAGACCGGTGGTCACTGAAAACGACTCACCAATTGTGCCTACACCTCGAGGGAGAAGGTCGTTCGAATGCAAACCAAACTACATCAATATCTTACCTCGTTTTAATGGTAGGACCAATGATGAACCATAAACCCATTTGGCGGAATTTTCAGCCATATGTGGCACAATTGTGGGACATAATTTCGAGCTTAAAGAGGTGAAGTTGAGACTTTTCAAATTTTTCATTGAAAGACAAAGCCAAGCAATGGTTCCTCACACTTCCGGCGAATAGTATTCATAGTTGGGCAGAGATTCAACAAGTTTTTCTAGATAAGTACTATTCAATTGCAAAGACAGATGATGCAAGGGATGAAATTCGGTCATTTAGACAATATTCGGGAGAGTTGCTACATGAAGCGTTAGTCTGTTTCAAAGAATTGGTTCGAAAATGTCCACATCATCAAATACCGAGGTGGGAACTCTTAAAGTGTTTTGTGAGAGGTTTGAATTCCGATGACCACAAGTATTTACAATCGGCTTGCAATGGGACTTTGTTGAACAATCACGAAGAGGATGATTGGGATTTTTTGGAGTGGATGAGTAAAAATTCAAAAGCGGTCGCTATGGCGGACCGGTCGAAGAAGCATCCAATTTCTCGATCTCTTCCCGATCTTGATTCAAGTGCCAAAGATAGAATCGCTACTTTGGAAAGGGAGTTGGCACGGATGAAAAAGAAAGATGTTGGTGCGGTTCAATTTGCGGTATTTGAGGATTGTGGAGATATTGGACATCGAACCGAGGAATGTGGGTTCCCCTGTGACTAACTTAGCGCACTTCCGGTGGTAGCCATTGGGCTAAGTCAAGTGGGCATGGTACAAGCGAATGAAGAGGTGAATCAAGTCTACGGTGAGCGAAAACAGTTCGATATGAATTCAAACACTTATCACCCCGGGTTGAGAAATCATCCCAACTTCCGCTATGGAAATGCCTCAAATCAGATGAATCCCAACTTCAACCGAACAATCAAGGTGGGAATCAAGGTGGGTCGATGTACCAAAACCATCAAGGTGGTAATATAGGTGGATACAAACGAAATTATAATCAAGGGAATGGTCAAAACTATCAAAACCGTGAAGGTGGGTATCAAAGAGGCTACAACTAAGGTATTAATGGAGGTGGTAATGCTAATCCTCCAATGGGTGGCGAAGACTCCATAAGCTCCAAGCTAGATGCTATCATGAATGCCATCACAACTTCGAATCAAGAGATCAAGATGGAAAAGAAGAAAGAGTTCGAGGTTCGTGACAAATCGCATAAAACTTTGGAGAAGCAAGTGGGGCAACTTGCGTAGGAGATGGCGCAATTGAGAGGTAATGGGGGAAAGCTACCTAGTGACACAACTGTGAATCCAAAGCATCAAGGGTCGAGCTCAAAGAACACACGTGAGGTACCTATTAATAAAATTTCTTTGAGTAGTGGTCGAGTCGTTGATAATGGTGTCGTGTCACCACCACCTTAGTTTGTTGAAGGGGTGGTGGAAGAGGTTAGCGATGATGAAAGTGTTGACGGTCAAACGGGTCGAAAAGAAAATGCTTTGAAAAATGAGAAAATTACACCCATTGTGACCGTCCCCGTCACAAAAGCTAAGGACAAGTGTGTGGAGGTTAATACCGCCCCTTATCCTGAAGCTTTATTGTGACCATCAAAGAAGGTGGTAAACAAAAGAGGTCCCCACCAAGAAGAAATGTGGGAAATTTTCAAACAAGTAAAAATCAATTTACCTATTTTAGATGCCATATAGCAAGTTCCATCCTATGCTAAGTACTTGAAAGATTTGTGTACCCAAAAACGACCTCATAAAATTCCTAAGAAACTTGATTTAACTGAAAATGTGAGTTCGATTCTTTCGGGTGCACTTCCACCTAAGCTACAAGATCCGATGGCGCCTATCATCTCCATTCAAGTTGGAGAGTTTAAAATGACAAGGGCACTCTTGGACCTTGGGGCTAGTGTGAGTATTTTGCCAGGTAGCTTATATGACCAATATGAATTTGGTCCACTCAGAGCGGTAAACACTACCGTAGTGTTGGCCGATTTAACTCCTAAGCTACCCCGTGGAATAGTCACGGATGTAATTGTCAAGGTTGAGGACTTTTACTATCCGGTGGACTTTCTTGTGATTGATTATGTTTCATTGGACCTTACCAAGCAACCCACAGTTATTTTGGGTCGACCGTTTTTGGAAACATCAAATGCTCAAATAAATTGCAAAACAGGAACGGTCGACATGACTTTCGGTAACCGTCGGTTGCGATTAAACGTTTTTTTCCGGATTAACGGATCCTCTAGTCAATGATGAATGCTATATGGCGGACATCGTTGACGCGTGTATACCTCTTTGTGACATGGGTGTCGTGGAGGAAAATACAATAGAGGAGTGCTTTACGTTTGACAGGTTGCAATCAGAGACAAATCAAAGTATGGATGAAGAGGAGAAGAAAATGGAGGTAATGGCGGTAAGGGAAGGAAGACCACCGTGGGCTCACCAAGTGGAAAGTCTTCCCGAGAAAATTAACACCAAACTAAAGTCGTCATTGGTGGAACCTCCTACTGTCGAGTTGAAGGGGTTGCCCAAGCATTTGAAGTATGCTTATGTGGGTGAGGGCAACCCACTACCGGTTATCATTGCGGCAGATTTGGCCGGGGAGCAAGAGAAAAAGCTGATGAGTGTGTTGGTTACCCATAGAGCCGCTATTGGGTAGACCATTGCAGATTTGAAGGAGATTAGCCCTTCGGTAGTGATGCACAAGATCATCACGGAGGATGGAAGCACATCTTCTCGTGGTACACAACGGAGATTAAATCCAAACATGAGAGAAGTAGTCAAGAAGGAAGTGCTAAAATGGCTAGATGTGGGTATTATATACCCCATCTCTAATAGTCAATGGGTGAGCCCAATGCAGATGGTTCCTAAAAAGGCGGGCATCCAAGTCGTCACCAATGAAGCAGGTGAAGAGGTCGCCATTCGGCCGGTAACCGGGTGGCGTATTTGTATTGATTATAGGAAGTAGAATTCTGCAACTTCCAAAGACCATTTTCCTTTGCCTTTTATTGACCAAATAGTTGAAAAGTTAGCAGGTTAAAAATATTATTGTTTCTTGGATGGATATTCGGGTTACAATCAAATAGCTATCCATCCGAAAGACCAAGATAAGACCACATTTACTTGCCCATATGGTACTTTCGTATTTAGGAGAATTCCGTTTGGGCTATGTAATGCCCCCGCCACCTTTCAAAGGTGTATGATGAGTATCTTTTCAGATATGGTGAGGGAGCCCTTAGAAATCTTCATGGATGACTTTTCAATATAGGGTCATCATTTGATGGTTGCCTCGACCAACTCAAAAAGGTTTTAAAAAGATGCGTTGAAAAGAATTTGGTTTTGAGTTGGGAAAAGAGCCATTTTATGGTTCAAGAGGGAATCGTGTTGGGCCACGTTGTGTCAAGTCGTGGGATAGAGGTCGATAGGGCAAAAGTTCAAGTTATATCTACGTTGCCATATCTCACGAGTGTTAGGGTGTTAGGTCATTTTTGGGTCACGCGGGGTTTTATAGAAGGTTTATAAAAGGGTTTAGTGACATCATGAAACCTTTATGTAATTTATTATTAAAAGATCAACCGTTTGATTTCAACAAAGAGTGTCAAAATGCCTTTAACGTTCTAAAACAAAAGTTGGTTAAGGCCCTAATCTTGCAATCACGTTACCCTTTGAAATCATGTGTGATGCAAGTGACTATGCGGTGGGAGCCGTGCTGGGTCAAAGGGTAGAAAAGAAACCCGTGGCAATATACTACGCAAGTAAGACTCTTTCAGATGCGCAATTAAATTATACCACAACTGAGAAAGAGCTACTTGCGGTGGTATATGCTTTGGATAAATTCCAGGCTTATATTTGGGGAAATAAGGTAATCATATATTCTGATCATTCTTCTGTTAGGTACCTTATGGAGAAGAAAGATGCAAAGCCACGGTTGATCCGATGGGTTTTGTTGCTACAAGAGTTTGACCTTAAGATTCAGGATAAGAAGAGCAGCGAGAATGTTGTGGCTGATCACTTATCCCGATTGCTGGTAGAAGAGGGTTCCTCTCATGTGGAGATCAACAAGACTTTTCCAGATGAGCACATTCTGAAAGTATCAACATTACCTTGGTTTGCTAAGATTTAAAATTATTTGGTGACAGGTGACTTACCATCTCATTGGGATAGAAGAAGAAGATTGCATTTTCTGTCTCAGATCAAGTATTACACGTGGGAGGAACCAGATTTGTTCAAGACATGCCCGTATCAAGTAATGTGAAGATGCATCCCGGATGAAGAGATCCAGAGTGTTTTGAAGCACTTGCACACCTTTGCTTATGGAGGCCATTTTAGTGGTTATAAAACGTGACATAAAGTGTTGAATAGTGGCCTTTATTGGCCGACCATTTTTATGGATGCCCATGCAACCGATCCTTATTGTTGATATCTTCGACGTTTGGGGAATCGATTTCATGGGCCCATTCCCCAATTCTCATGGTAATTTGTACATTTTGGTGGCGGTAGATTATGTGTCAAAATGGGTCGAAGCGATCGCCACCAAAACAAATGACCATACTGTTGTTTGCAATTTTGTGCAAACAAATATTATTTCTAGATTTGCGATACCCTGGGTAATCATAAGTGATGGGGGATCTCACTTTAAGAATTTTAATTTTGGAAAATTGCTCAAACGGTATGGTGTCGACCATAGAATTGCTACCCCCTACCACCCGCAAACGAGTGATCAAGTTGAAGTGTCTAATAGGAAAATTAAAGAAATTTTGCAAAAGACCGTTCGACCTGACCGTAAGGATTGGTCAACGAAGTTGAACGATGCTTTATGGGCCTATCAAACGGCGCATAAGACTCCTATTGGCACTACTCCTTACCGCGTAGTTTACGGTAAAAATTGTCATTTATCGGTCGAACTTATGCACCGTACATTTTGGGCTATAAAAGAAGTTAACCTAAAATATGATGATGCAGGTAAGGAGCGCAAGTTAAAGTTGTGTGAGTTGGAAGAGCTTCGGGAGGCGGCATATGAGTGTGAATCAAAATATAAAGATGAAATGAAACACGCACATGATGCCAAGCTAAAGCCGAAGGAGTTCGTGATAGGCCAAAAGGTGTGGCTATACAACTCGCGGCTCAAGTTTTTTCCCGGGAAGCTTAAAAGCAAGTGGATGGGCCCGTTTTTTATCACAAGGGTTAGCAAGCTTGGGGATGTTACAATCGAGGACCCAAAGGATGGGTCAAAACAAACGGTCAACGGTCATCGCCTCAAACCGTTTATCGATGGGAATGAGGACAATGTTGGAGCAAACAAGGAATTGGTAAGCTTTTTGGTAAGTGTACCGAAGTATGAGGTCAATTAAAGGACCAAGAACACTTGTTGTAGAATTTTGTATATTTTGATTGTTTGCGCGTTGTGTTTGTTTTGATTTAAAGTTGTTTTGTACTAATCTCGTTAAATGTGTGAAGTTCGGATGATGCAAATGGGTCACGAAGACATAAGGTATGTTTTTAACTTGTTTTGTGTATTGGGGACAATCCACAGTTTTTCGGGGGGTGGTATAAAATGTCGGGATCATGTTTGATATAAAAAGCGGTTTTGGAGGGCTGTAGGCGACGAGCCTCTTGACCGTCGCCGACGGCTTCTGGTTTGCATCGTCGGGTTAAAAACGTCGTATACAGTGGTTTAGGCCGTCGGGGGTTTTCAGTATTTTGAGAGGGCGTCGGCGACGGCCCCTGGTTTGTCAGCCGACGCTGAACTCTTTTTGACGCATATTCTCGGACCCAAACTCAATTTGACCCACCGAAACTTGACCCGAACATGTTTTTAACCACAATCTCGACCCGGGTTAACCTCATCCACCCAATACCTCTTTATAACCACCCATTCCCTGCTCTTTCTCCACAAATCATCTATCTTCTTCATCTTCTTCCTCAAGAACCCTAAAACCTTCAAACCTTCATAACTTCTTCAATTTCCCACCAAATCAGCTGATTCTTGAGCCTATTTTGTGTGTTTTTTCGCATAGAACAAAACCCCTAACACGGTTTCCTTTAATTCTTGCGTATTTGCAAGATTAGTGAAGATCAAATTTCGGGTTTTGGGGGAAAAAAGTGTTCTTCGTAGTGCATTACATCTCTTTGAAGTTCTTTTGTTTAAACAACACGAAACGTATGATTTTTACTTAAATTTGAGCATGGATTTCATATGGTATGTGACTTTCTTCAGAAATTTTGAATCTAGGTTTAAGAGTAGGTTGTTTATGATACCATGGTATGAGTATTTGCTTGAATTTGAGTATATGGGTGATTTGGGTGGGATGGAACATGCAACATTGTTATGTAACGAATATGAATTATTTAAGTTGCATGTCTGAGCATACACGCAATGTTGAATCTTGTTTAAAAATCCTATATGTTTAGCATTAAAAACATAGAACTTGAATTTAAAGGTTGGCAAAAGTGCGAACCTTTAGAAGATTTAAACCGGATAATTGTCTAACCATTTAGTTGCATTTTAATATTGTATGATATGTTCATAAAGTTCATTAGGTTTGAATTTGAAGTGAGGGTTTAAGGGTTGAAATTCACCATGTTTAATTGTATCTTTTCTTTATGTCTTGTAATATGGCAAGCCGAAAGCGTAGCAAGATTTTGGATCAAGGTTCCTCTTCGGGAGCCGGGTCATCCTCAAGGCAAATAGCAAGGAAGTGGGAGCAGATAACTATGTTGGAAGATAATGACGATTGGATATTCATGCAAGATTGGACATGGGAAAGGATTTGGGATAGTAATGTTGGCGAACCTTCGGAGAATAATAAACGCAAACCTCTCTCAAGGTTTAATGATAGGCAGTTGGAGGTTAGGTTGTGGAAGTGGAAGATGGTTAATGTGGTTCAAACAGCGATTCCGGAACGGATTGTGCCGGAGCGCACATTGAATGTAGAGGAGTTTAGAACAATAAGGATTGTTCAAATGTTTGAGAGGATTGGTTGGGAAAGAGTTTTGGATTGGTGTGAGGATATCACACCACAGGTATACTTGGCTGTTGTTTGTGAGTGGTTGGCCTCGCTCAGGTTTGTGTAAGGATGACCCGCCGAGTACATGACAGCTGGTGGGTGACACTGGTAGGGGCAGATGGTGATGTCTTTCGAGACTATGAATTGTATCACCCGATTCGATTCGTTAGGGGTCAACGAGTATGACTACTACACTGTTGACCAATTTTTGGATAATAAGGTCGATACCCTTGATCCTGAAGGAATGGTTGAGTCAGTTCTGCCCTATTTTGATGGCAGGGTGCTCTTCGTAGTTAACTTTCTGTTGAAGGGAAGATTCTTCAGCCCTTTTCTCTTGAGAACATAATGGTCAGATTTGGGGACCGAGGGAAGGTGAAGGCCTCGGACTATCGGGTGCTCCACGCTTTTCTTTATGGAACCCCTAGTTATCTTGGCGCCATCTGGTCATGATCAACACTTGGGACACGTGCGAGTCGTACACGCGAAAGATGATACCATATGTACGACTTATTAGCGCGATGATAGTGCAACAAAACAAGTTGCCGATTGATTCGTTGTGGGTGTTGAAGCCGGTGGATCATATTTGCTTCGCGTCAATGAAGCAGCATTGGAAGATCCAAGTTCAGGTGTACGGTCATCAATATACCGTCACTGACGATCAGGGTCATCGATTTCAGTTTGCTGATCCAAGTGTAGCTCAAGAGGCTGCAAGAGAGGAGGAGATGGTTGATGAAGAAGAGGAAGATGAGCCTCAAGGTCCAAGGGGGCCTCGTCAGAGATACACCCGGCCACATCGAGAAATCTCGGCCGGGGTGGCTACTTTCATTCCAAACCGGCGAAAACCCGGATACCCGAACTACAACCGGGGACAGCAGGACGTTTAAGAAAACGTCTCCACGTGTATTAGGGAGAATCGGGAATATGAAAAGCGGAGGAAACAATGGGAACAAGATTGGGGGGCCCAACAACAAGCCCATTGGGATGAAGATGCTGCTCACCGGGCCAAAGAGCAAGATTTTTGGGAGAGACAGTAGGAGCAGTGGGCTGCTTAGCAGGCGTTTATGGAGAGACAAGACTTGTATCAGGCACAAGAATTGTCTCGAAGACAAGCTTGGGAGGCGGAGCAAGATAGGTTGCACGCTGAACAAAACGCGTTGGAAGACCGCCGATGGCATGCTATGGCGATGGCGCAACAGATGGCGGTAAACAACGCCAAACATTTGCATGATCAAGAGCGCCACCACCGAGATTGGGAAGCAGGTCGTCCATGTCAAGAGCAAGCGCCTTGGGTATCTTACGAGAACCTACCTCTTCCCACTGGGCCTTCTGATCCATCTCCGCACTGGCCAGAAGCAGTTGGTTCCAGCTTCATCCCACCACAGTTCCCAACGTCGACTGAAGGTGAAAGAGGGCTGTTTGACGATTTCCATGATATAATGTCAGCCCTCACCGGATATCCCTATCAGCCATACCCACCGGTGGATCCTAATGAACGATACCAACGATGAGCCGGTACGTTATCTTTGTTGTTATAATTTTTTTGTAATTTTAGTTTGTGTCTATGTCCTTTTTAGTAGTTAAATGAACTTTGTGGGTGTGTTCCCTAGATAACCGTCACGAGACCTACTCGTCCTTCCGAGCTATAGGAAGGTTTAAAAGGGCTTGTTGCATACGCTAAATGCAACCGTGATTCCTACGAAAGTGAGTTTAGGTTGTTGTTGTGAAATTTTCTTTTCCACAAAAATCAAATTTGAATTAATTATATGCCTTGGTAACTATTTTAATAAAAATGGTAGAACTAAATAACTAATGAATTTTTGTAGTTGTGAGAAGCTTGCTTCTACACGAAGATTGAAATTTGTAGGTGCATTGGGTTCGCTTATCAACCATTTTTGTTGAAGTTGAAGAACACACGAGGAATGAGCAAAAACTAGGTGCATACATTTCCTTTAGTTTTGATTTGGTCTTTGTTGCTGAATAAGTGGAATGTAGTTTGTATTTTATTCTCCGGGATGGAATTTTGGGAAAGTCGGTCTTGTCACATCCCTTGTGCGTTTTAAAAGCTCTATTTTCACACATTGAGGACAATGTTGATCTCAAGTGTGGGGATGGGGAGAAAAAGTTTTTCAATTTTGATTCGTTCATTTATACACTATACATTGAGGACAATGTTGACCTCAAGTGTGGGGATGGGGGAAAAATTTCAAAAAATTTTCAAAATGTCTTTCTTTAAAGCGGTCTAAAAGGCACAAATAACTAAGTTAATGAGGGATGGTACAAACTATATGGTCTTTTGTCATGGTCAAGTTCAAATAAATAACATGGCGGGTATTTAACGGGTGGTTGTTTGGGAATAATCCGCCTAAGAAACTTGCACTTCATACATATCGCATACCATACCTTCTATATGTGAGTTTTTGAGCCATTTTTACATATAATAGATGCACATATTTCTTGGTTGAGTGGACCATTAGTCATGTATTGTAGAACTTGCAACTTTTGATACGTTTGAGACCATAGACTGAATATGAACACAAGAATGATTAAGGCATTAGGTAAACCTTTTTACATTACACCATTTATACATCCTTACCCAAAAGTAATCCCTTAGTCTCCAACTTTGAGCCTAAACCTTTCATTTGATCAACCCATTTAGCCCCTGACCTTTTATTCCTATTTTTAACCCGTGTGATGAAAACTTGATACAAAAAAGAGCAGAAAAATGCATGATAGTTGTTGAATAAAGGCGTAAAATTTTTGCCTTGTAGTTATTGTTTCTAATCATTTGTGAAGTATAGTGATTGTGTAATAAAAATCAAGTTTTCATCACCTTAGCCACTTTCAAAGCATCTCATTCCATACCCTTAGCCTAGCCCCAATTCAACCCATTCAAGACATTTTGACTTGTGTTCAATATTTATATTCAATGGTGGAGAATGATTGAGTTGCAAGCTTATGCGGGTATATGTTCTAATCGGTTTGTGTGTTTACATCAAAAGTGCTAATGTATTATTTATTAGCCAAGTTATAAGCTGAGTGGAGAGAACATTGTGAGGGATATGTGTGATATGTGAGTTTCAAAGGCGGGTTAATCTTGGATAACCATTTTTATATGAGATCGTCATATTGATGTTAAATAATTTGAAAATGATAAAGTGTTTGAACTAAGTATGACATTAGACCTTAACTCATATCTTGAGAATGGGAAATGCGTTCTTTGATCAACGCACGTGAAAGTGAAAGACAAATTTGCTTGAGGACAAGCAAAAGACAAGTGTGGGGATGTGATACGTGGTTGAAAACCGATGCTTTTATTAAGTTTAAGTTAACGTTTTATGAAACTTTTAGTCTCGAATAGCCTACTTTTGATTGGATTTGTGTTTTACATGTTTACGAAGTTTAAGGAGCTATTCGGGAGCGTTTTGGAGCTTCGGAACGTAAAACGGATCAACCGGGACAAAATGGGAAAACAAGCACACTTTAGAGAGGCTGTCGCCGACGCCCCTCAGAAAGCTCCATCGGATTAAACTTGTCGTAGACAATGGAATTAAGGCGTCAGAAGATTTTACACATTTCTGGAGGCCGTCGGCGACGCCTCTCCGGTTGTCTGTCCGTTGAATTTCAATTTTGAACGGGTTTATCTTGTTTGGTTGACCCATTTGTGGGGGTTATGGAATTTTGAACTTAAAAGAGCCATCTTGGAGCCAAGAACATCAACTCCTTCAACTTGAATCCATTTCTTACATTCCCTATCACCCGAATCAATCATCCACCATTCCTAACCCTAATCCATCATAATCACTCTCACCAATCCACCAATCCTTCCATCATCATCATCATCATCCATCCCAAACCCTAGTTGTCACCATCAATACCATCAAAGCTCAAGATGTTCATGTTCAAGGTTTCACCATGAGCGGCTAATTTTGAAGGTTTCACCCAGTGTAGGTTTTTGTAAGTTCTAGGGTTTAACATTGTTTTGCGTTTGGATTTGTGACAACTTGCAATTTGATTGGAAAACTTATGATAATTGTCTCGCATTGGTATTGTATTTGTGAACTGTTGAATGAGTTATGAAATTTAACTTTGCAAAATGTTTATGTGCGATTATGCCTTGTATAAGTTAGAATTTACATGTTCTTGGTAATGAAGTGTATTGTAGTCCGTTGTCTATGACGTCGATAGCTTTTGACACCTAAACCGCGCAACACTAAATTTGTTGATCATTGTGCATTTGAGTTGAAACTATAACGTGTAAGAACCCTAGAATTTGCATTACCGAACCGGGTGTGAACCTTGCTTCCAAACCATTGTTTTTAATTATGTAATTCAGTTTTCGTGCAATCGTTTAAATCATTAGTTAAGCAATCAAATCAATTTTGTCGGATTAATCCGACATCTCTTCAAAATAAACCAAAGTAATCAACATTCTAGTAAGCTTCATTAAAGTGACACCTTTACCAAAAATCAATCACATCCATTCGCAAACCACAAACTCTTTGTGGTTCGACCCCTTACTTCCACTAACGCATTGTTAAGGATAATTTGGGCATATAAATTTTATCTTTGGCCGGGGCGCGACACTCCAATCACCACACCACCTACAACAAAAGGTTTCTCGAGTTGAATCAGATGGGCTCCAATATGTTCACTCCGCTCTATCGTCTAATCGAGCATTACATTCGAGGTCTTCCCTCGAAAATTCAAGATTCTGTGCTAAGTACTTCACCCGCAACACTAGAAGCTGCCATGGAATGGCTATTGAACTTATGGAAAATCGCATCCGAAATGGCGATTTTAAATATGAGAAGAAAAAAAGACAAGACACCCGTTGAAATCCCAACCCCAACTCAAGCAGGTTCGTCTTCTAAGTTTGCTTGTAAAAGGAAGCGCAATAGGAAGAATTTCGCCGTTACCCAAACCAACTCCCCCATCACTGCTGCCCTAATCACACAAGTTGCTCCTAATGTTGCCCCATACAAGAAGCCATGCACTGGTCCCCATCCAAAATGAAACCGATACCAATATCACCACCCTCCGAAGAACCCATGCCAATATTGCACAAGTTGTGGCCGTGCAGGTCACACAATACAAACCTGCCGCATCCTCCAAAAGCTAAATAGCAATCAGCCGCAAGCTCAAACCAACAATCAAGTGGTAGGCCAACAACCTTTACTCTTACCACCTGCTCAACCCATGGCTCAACCCTACTACCAACCCAATTACCCAATGATGCAACCTCTCAGAGCATGTTTCAACTGTGGCGATCCAACCCATTTTCGAAACACCTTCCCACGCTTGGTGAACATCATAAATGCCCAAGCTCAAGCTAATCCGGTGAATCAAGCCAATCAAGCTAATCCACCTGCTAGAGGAAGAGCTTTCAACATCAACGCCAACGAAGCTAGGGCTGATAATAATGTAGTCAATGGTAAATTTCTTATTAACGGTAGTTATGCATCCATACTGTTTGATACTGGTGCGGATTAGAGTTTCGTGTCTTTAGAGTTCGAATCCATTCTTGATTTACCTCGCGCTAGTCTCACTGAATCATTCAAGGTGGAAGTTACTGATGGTGAACCTATTGCGTTAGACTTGATTATACGTGATGGTACTCTTACTCTTAATAACCACGACTTCCCAATTGATCTTTTTCATATGAAGTTGGGTAGTTTTGACATTATCATCGGTATGGACTAGCTTAGTCAGTATCACGCCGAGGTTGTTTTCCACAAGAAGTTTATTCGAATTCCTCTCGCTGACGGTCAAACTTTACGTATTTTTGGAGAAACTCCTTCTAAAGGGCTCAAATTGATGTCATGTCTCCAAGCTCGAAGATACCTTCGCAAAAACTATATCGTGTTTCTAGCTCATATCGTCAAGAAGGAAGGCAAGGAAAGGAAGCTCGAAGATATTCCAATCATCAAAGAATTTCCTCAAGTGTTTCCCGACGACGTTTCAGGACTTTCTTCTGTGCGAGAAGTTGAATTCCGAATCGATCTTGTACCTGGTGCTACAACAGTCGCAAAATCTCCCAATCGGTTAGCCCCATCTGAGATGCAAGAATTAGCTAGTCAGCTGTAAAAGTTGACTGACAAGGGATTTATACGTCCTAGCTCATCACGTTGGGGTGCGCCTGTTCTTTTCGTAAAGAAGAAAAATGGAACTTTTCGAATGTGTATCGATTATAGAGAGCTCAATAAGCTGATCATCAATAATCGCTATCCATTACCTCGTATTGATGATCTCCTAGATCAACTTCAAGGTGCCACCTGTTTTTCTAAAATCGACCTTCGTTCTGGTTATCACCAACTTAGAGTACGTGAAGAGGACATCCCTAAGACTTCTTTTCGAACTCGTTATGGCCACTATGAATTCATGGTTATGCCTTTTGGTTTGACGAATGCTCCTGCTGTTTTCATGGATTTGATGAATAGGGTGTGTAAACCTATCTCGATCGTTTTGTCATAGTTTTCATTAATGATATCCTTATCTACTCCAAAACCAAATCCGATCATGAGCGATATCTTCCAGTTATTCTAACACTTTTGAGGACCGAAAAGCTTTATTCTAAGTTCTCGAAATGTGAGTTTTGGTTAAAAGAGGTGCAATTTCTTGGTCATATTGTTAATGACAAAGGGATTCATGTCGACCCTGTAAAGATCAAAGCGGTGCAAGAATGGCAAGCGCCACGCACTCCTACCGAAGTTAGGTAATTTCTTGGTCTAGCTGTTATTATCAACGTTTCATCACAAATTTCTCTCGTATCGCCGTTCCACTCACAGCCTTGACTCACAAGGGCAAACCCTTTATTTGGGGGCCCAAGCAAGAAGAGGCTTTCCAAACTTTGAAACAAAAACATTGTGATGCACCTATCCTTACACTTCCTGATGGCTGCGAAGACTTTATGGTTTATTGTGACGCGTCAGGGCAAGGTTTAGGTTGCGTTCTAAAGCAAAGAGGAAATGTGATAGCCTATGCCTCAAGGCAACTCAAAGTTCATGAAAAGAACTATACCACTCACGACCTAGAACTTGGAGCAGTCGTGTCCGCTCAAAAGATATGGAGGCACTACCTCTATGGTACCAAGTGTGAAATTTACATTGACCACAAGAGTCTTCAACGTATCTTCAATCAAAAAGAGTTGAACATGAGGCAAAGACGTTGGGTCGAATTGCTAAACGATTATGATTGCGAAATTCGATATCATCCTGGCAAGGCTAATGTTGTGGCTAACACCCTCAATCGAAAAGAGTATGCAAACTCCATCCGTTTGTTGTGTTCTCAAATTGTGACCGATCTTCAAAACCGAATTCGAGCAGCTCAACATATTTCCATCACGGAAAATGATGTGCGAGATGAATTGTATTGTGGAGCTGAACTCAATATAGAAACCAAGTCTGATGGTATCCTTTATTATCTAAATCGTATTTGGATACCTGATCGCGATAATCTTCGTGTTTTCTCATGAATGAGGCTCACAGAACATGATACTTCATACATCCAGGTGCTGATAAAATGTATCAAGACCTACGATACTCATATTGGTGGCCTGGTATGAAGAAAGATATCGCTATATTTGTCTCCAAGTGCCTTACCTGTTCTAAGGTAAAAGCTGAACATCAAAGACCTTCAGGATTACTCGTCCAAACTTAAATACCTGTTTAGGTACGAGGTAACCCGGTAATGAAATCCATGGTTATATTTTCCCACTTCCAAACAGGTATTTCAGGTTGGACGAGCAATCCTGAAGGTCTTTGATGTTCAGCTTTTATCTTAGAACTGGTAAGGCACTTGGAGACAAATATAGCGATATCTTTCTTCATGCCAGACCACCAATATGAGTATCGTAGGTCTTGATACATTTTATCAGCACCTGGATGTATGGAGTATCATGTTCTGTGAGCCTCATTCATGAGAAAAACACGAAGATTGTCGCGATCAGGTATCCAAATACGATTAGATAATGAAGGATACCATTAGACTTGGTTTCTATCTTGAGTTCAGCTCCACAATACAATTCATCTCGCACATCATTTTCCGTGATGGAAATATGTTGAGCTGCTCGAATTCGGTTTTGAAGATCGGTCATAATTTGAGAACACAACAAACGGATGGAGTTTGCATACTCTTTTCGACTGAGGGTTGTAGGTCCCCTAGTCCTTATGGATCTTGATAGAATCGACTAACCAATCTAGAGTGCGGAATCCCCTAGATCAGATTTCACAGAAAACACGAACACGAACACAATTCCTTTAATCTGTCTTCTATTGATTATCAAACACAATTGTTTTACAATCAATTCAAGACTCCTCTCTCAATCTCTCTGAAGCAATTCTTTCAGCACTGAACAACTAACTGAGCAACCTTAACCCTAATCACAACCTCCCTATATATAGAGATAGATTATGCTCATGGGCTAAGGTTTCCTACATGGACTGCTAATGGGTTTAAGGCCCAATTCGCCTACCATGCTCTCTTTTGTATCTAGTTCAGTCCGATTACTTCTAATTCACTATTACAAAACTAACTCGCTAACCATTTATCATTTTACTAATTCCAGAATATCCAAAGACCAAATCTAAGCTGTTGTCATAAATATGCACCAACAAACTCCCCTTGACAATAGCTTTATAAAATAACTTAGTCTTCAGTCTTCTTGCAGTCTTCAGTATCTTTGAAAAACGTTGGTCTTTGAATAGCTTCAGCTTTAATAGCTTCTGTTAGTAACAGATCCCCCTAAGCTGATGTATCCAGTCACCAAATCTGCTAAACCATTAGCGTTTGAGTAAACTCCATTTTAGTCCTTGCATAGCAATCTTCAAAACTCTTCAACTTTGTCTGCAATGTAGAAAGGAGGTTCTACCATGCATCCAAGCAAACTCCTCTTCACCAAACTTCTCAGCAATACACTGCTACAATCTGTATACTATAAAACAAACATCTCGAGAAACCATAAGAATTTTTCAACACAAGTTAAACAAATTATTATTATTCAAGAGATAGTAAAGCTGTATCACAGATTAAGCACTTCTCAACTCAAAATACACTTAAACTTTTAAGCACACATAACCCGCAAGATCGTAAAAAATTTTGATCTCAGCTTATAACACCGTCTCCCCCTATCGGTAACAACTTCTCCACGAACAACCAATATCCCGTACATTAAAAATATACAAGAAAATGAAATATTTTTGGATTTTATATTTTCTGAAAGCAAATAAATAACGAAACAATAAACACTCTATTTTTGTGAGTATCACCGGTAAGAAGATCATATCAGCAATATCAAACTGTTTTCACACTATCTGTTTATTCTATATGCAATATTCATGAGAAGCAGTTCAAGACGATTACCAGTATTGTTTATCCACTTAAACAAAATACATGAACATTTCAAGTACCATTACCTCGTGATATGGTTAGTTAGTTATACTGATATACTAGTGTGTCCCACTTCAGGACATACCCATGCGATCAAGGTATGCACAAAAATTCATCGTAGTAGGTGGGTATACTGAAATTAATCCTTTTGAATTACAACGTTAGATAATCGGTGATCAGGTCAGTAGTTCTGTACAACAAAGAGACCAATATCCAACGAGGGCTAGGACAAATACCAAATTTTGGTATGATTAATGCAATTTGCACTTTTGAATGACTCTCTAGGAGAGCTTCTTCAATATTTGGGATTTGGCATTTTAGCTCTTTTAAGATACCTAGGTTGTGCCTAGGTCAGCATATATCTGGATGCAGCAGAAGGACAACTTTGATACCCCGGATGAAATAACAATATAAATACCTAAAACCTCAGATTTTGGCAATCTATCAACGCAAGATTTAAGGTTATAAAACGATACGCCACTGATATGTTCCCCACTCATACACAGTTTATTTTATGTTTATATCACAAAGGTAAGTTGATTATTTTATGCCTTTTGCCTACTGGTACATCATATGATGAAGCTGTTATCACACTTAAGCAAGTTTTTTTTAATTTCAGTGTTACAGTATAACTTGCTGATGTACTATCATTTCTTCTTTTTCACACAGTGAACTCATTTTTTATTTTCTATTTTTTTAATGTTTTTGATTTTTGAAAAGCAGTAAATTGTTTACAAACTATTTTTATGCAAAAATGGTTAGTCAGGATTCCTCATCCCGTTGAGTTCAACTAATGTTAAAACGAGCCCTGTCAAATGCTTTTGTGTAAAGATCTGTCAGGTTATCAAGTCTGTCGACTCGATGCAGTTCAATGAATTTCTTTTCAGCACAATCCCGTATAAAATGATGACGAATGTCAATATGTTTTGTGAGACTGTGTTTTACGGGATTGTTGGTGATTGATATAGTGGCATTATTGTCTATCATAACAGGAGTACGAGTGAAATTCAAACCGTAATCGTGCATCTGCTGTTGGATCCAGAGAACCTGAGAGCAAAAGCTACCCGCAGCAATATACTCAGCTTCACACGTCGAGGTAGACACGCAAGGCTGCTTCTTGCATTGCCATGACACTAGCCTCCCTCCTAAGAACTGACAACCAACTGTGGTAGACTTTCTTGTAGATTTGCATCCTCCAAAGTCCGAATCAGTAAAAGCAACAAACTTCAAATCACTAGCAGCTGGATACCATAACCCAAGTTTAGGTTTCCCCTTCAAGTAATGAAGAATCCGCTTCACCGCTTTCATGTGGGACTCCTTTGAATTCGCTTGATATCTGGCACAAAGATACACTGCGAACATGATGTCAGGTCTTGAAGCAGTCAAGTACATTAGAAAACCAATCATTGCCCTGTATTGAGTTGGATCAACATCTTCCACACTCTCATGATCTGGACCTAGATTGTGATTCTCACAGATAGGTGTATTGAAAGTAGCACAATCCTCCATTTTGAAACGAGACAAAATGTCATACACATACTTCGTCTGGTGTATGAACATCCCATCCTTCTTCTGTTCAACTTGTAAACCCAAAAAGTAGGATAATTCACCCATCGTACTCATCTCAAACTTGCTCTTCATTACCTCTTCCAAATCATGACACATGTTCTCATCAGATGACCCAAATATGATGTCATCTACGTATACTTGTACCAGCAGAAAGTCTTCCTTCTTCCTTTTAATGAACAGTGTACTGTCAATCTGACCTCGTTCGAAACCATGTTTTAGCAAATGTGCTGACAGTGTCTCATACCACGCCTTAGGTGCCTGAGCAATCCATACAATGCCTTATCAAGTCGATAGACTCGATCTAGATAGTCTGGATCAGTAAACCTGTCTAGCTGTGAGACATACACCACTTCTTGGACTTTCCCATAAAGAAATGCACTCTTCACGTCAAGTTGGTAAACTTCAAAGCCCTTGAATGAAGCAAAATCTAGGAACAAACGAATTGCTTCCAACCTTGCTACAGGTGTAAACACTTCATTATAATCAATCCCCTCTTGCTGATTGAACCCTTTCACTACCAACCGAGCCTTATTCCTTATCACGATCCCTCGGTTGTCTTTCTTGCACTTAAACACCCACTTGGTGCCTATTTCTTTCTCTCCTTCAGGTAGATCAACTAGCTCCCAAACTTTAAACTTCTTGAACTGAGCTAGTTCCTCTTGCATAGCTTCTACCCAACAATTGTCTTTTATAGCCATATGAACATTCTTCGGCTCCTCTTGGGCAATGAAGCAACTATACAAACATTCATGAATCAACCCAATCTTCTGAATCAAAGTAAACAAACAGGAACCTTCGAGCACACCTCTTCTCGTCTGAACACCTGCAGCAGGATCACCAATGATGTTTTCAACTGGATGATCTTTGTGTACTCGTGTGGTAGCAATAGTGTCAACAACCAGATTATCTCCTAGATTAGAAACAACCTCCCCCTGAATATTAGCAGTAGCAAACGGATTAGTGAAATCTTCCCCCTGAATAGGTTCAGACTCACTATCATTGGAGTCCTCTGGAGCTGCACTGGAAGAAGTTTCTGGAGCATCTGTCATCGATATACTCGATCTAGGCATGAAGTCACACTCACCATCTTCACTGATCACAGTATGGATTACCTGAGATTCATCTGCGATGGAAAAGTCAGGAATATTAAATGATTTAATAACACTTTCCTAATCATATAATATAGCAGGACCACTCGTTGATTATTGAGGTTAATAGCTAGTGATTTCCATGTTAAACACCACCTCAATTGTACCAGTTTTTAGATTAAAAACCCTTTTATTCGGTGTTCCAGGCATATAACCTAGAAAGTAACCCTCAACAGCTACCTCACCGAATTTTTGCTTATCTTTGTTTCGCACAATGGTGTAGGGTAATCCAAAAGGTTCAAAGCCTTTTAACTTTGGTTTTCGGTTAAACAATAGTTCATGACATGTTTTGTTAAACCGTTTAACCATCAAAACTTTGTTCAGGACATAGCAAGTTGTGTTCACAGCTTCTCCCCAGAAGAGAACTGGAAGCTTTGAATCAGAAAGCATAGTCCTTGCGGCTTCAATCAACATCCTATTCTTCCTCTCAGCGACTCCATTCTGTTGAGGTGTATAAGGAGCAGAATATTGATGAATTCCCTTGTGAAGACAATAGAGATCCATAACTTGATTCTTGAACTCCGTGCCATTATCACTCCTTATCCTCTTGATCCGTGCATCATGGACATTTTCCAATTTTGTAAAAAGATCTATCAGCATCTCTTCTGTCTCATCTTTTGTACCTAAAAAGAAAACCCATGAATACCGTGAGTAATTATCTGTGACAACTAAACAATAGTACTTTCCACCTATGCTCCTTACGTTCACTGGACCGAATAGATCCATATGAAGTAATTCATAAGGGGCATCTATGGAATTTACTGTTTTAGACTTGTGAGGTTTCTTATGTTGTTTTCCCTTTTGACATGGAAGACATTTATCTTCCACGTGAAACCTTTGCACTGGCACCCCTTCCACTAAACCGTTTTTAATAATATAATTCATTTTTCGGTAGTGGATGTGGGCCATGCATCTATGCCACAACAATGACTCAGCCTCAGATGCTTTTGATAGTAAACACGCCACCACAGAAGACGAGTCCTTGGCACCCATGTCCATGACATAAGTGTCATTTCTCCTTGGTGCTCTCATCACTCTCCAGTCATCCGGTATCACCAAACCAGGTTTCAACACCAATGCTTCAGACTTTGCAAAGTGGACCGAGTGACCCTTACCACAGACTTGAGACACGGTCATCAGATTGTTCTTCAGCTGCTCAACATAGTTCATTTTTTCTAGTGTGATCTTCCCGTTAGTCACTTTTCCTCGACCGGTAATGTGCCCTCCTTTAGCACCGGCAGAATTCGCATAACCACCATCTATATTCTCAAACTCCGTCAACAGCCTCGCATCCCCCATCATGTGCCTGGAGCAGCCACTGTCAACATACCACAAGTTGATAATCCTCCTTAGCAGCTCCTACACAGCCCAACAAAATTAGTTAGATTGGGGGACCTAAGCCTTAATGGTCTTGGGTCTTCCAGATTCATCAATCATAGGAACATCCATCCAGTATCCATCACTCCTAGCAGGAGTCTTGGATCTTAGACTTGTTGATGGAAATGGTTTTTGATTTCCACTAGGTCTGTGGTCCTGAGGTTTCCTAACCAAGTTTGGACTTTGTGACCTTTGGAAATTATGATTTTGGTTCCATGAATTTTGATGATGATAATTTCTAAAGCTATCGTTATAAAAATTTCGATTACCAACATTCTGGTATCGATTTTGATATTGACCTTGACTTCTAAAATTATTTGATTGACCATGAAAGTTATTCATTCTTGGTGAACTACTTCTAGGTCTATCATATCTGCCTGATGTAGATGCAGGCTGAAATCTTTGTTGATTTCTTTGAAAATGAGTAACTTGGTGAGTTCCTTTTTCAGCCTTATCTACACCCACAGCAACCCTCTGTTGCTTGGTAGGAGATATCCTTGGTGAGTTAACCTTCTTCTCACCATCACCACGTTTTGCTGGTGATTTTTCTCTCTGTCTCTCACTTACCTGTGCTTCACTCTTTTTGTTAGGACAGCAGCTGGCTACATGTCCTTTTTCATGACATTTGAAACACGATTTTCTAGCTGAAGACTTCTTAATTGAAGCCTCTTGCTTAGGTTCATCAGGTGATGATGATGATGATGATGCCTTAGAAGGATCTTGTTTAGTTTACTTAACTTCTGATTTTTCTTTGTTTTTATTTTTAGCAAATTGCATATTAGACTCTTTAGTAATAACAGGGACCTCTGCATTCATGTCACTCCCTTTAACAAAATCAACCTTTTTAACAAAAAATTGCTTTTGATTCTTAGGGTGTGTATTCTTTGTTTTCAAAACAGTGTCTCTGTTATTATCCTTCTTGGCATTTTCATTCACATCAACATCCTCTGATGTGGAACTACCAGGTGTAGTTGACACAAAGTCTGTAAGCTCTTTTCATCTGGCAAGAAAGAATAGTCGTGACCAAGAGGTGGTGGAACTTCATTCAAACCTTTGAAGCCCACACAAGTCTTGTCATTACTCTTCTTCAAGCCATTCATCATGTGTTTCATGACAAAAGATGGATCTCTTAATTGATTTAATTTCTTTTCAAGCTCACAGTTTTAAGTTGTGCTTCAGACAACTCTTTGCACTTTTCAGAAACCTCTTTTGTTTTCTCACTCGTCTTATCATGAGCTAAGTCAATAACTTGAAGTTTTTCATTAAGCTTACAGCTTAGAATATTGATTTCTTCTTCATAACCTTTAATTTTCTTCATGTATAGTGACTCATTTCGTTTTACGAAAAAGTTTGATTCTTTTAGATTTGAGAGCTCATTAGCCAGACTTTGGTTTTGCTTTGTTAATGTGTCAACTTCACTTTAGCAGTCTGTTCTCCATCAGTTTCCTCAGCTACCTTCTCTTGCTCTCCCTCAGCATCAGCTTTCACATTTTCATCAACAACAGGAGCTATCTCAGCCATGAACGCTTGTGAGATGTTGTTATCACTCTCCAGATGAACAATCCAATCATAAGAACCCTCTATAGCAGTAGAAATCAGGGCCTTTGATCCAGTGTTGTTTGACGCATTCCTGTTGCTTGAACCATGACCAGGAGAATCTTGAAAGGATGAACTAGAACGAGATTCAGACTTAGCTCTTTGACACTCTCTAGTGAAGTGTCCGTAGTTGTGACAGTTGTAGCACTTCACTTTCGACTTGTCAAAGCCCACACTCTTACCAACGAACTTCCTGCCCGTTCTGTGCTCATGAACCTCTTCACCCTTTTAGAGATCATGGCCATCTGCCATTGCAAATCCATTTCCTCTAAGTCATCATAATCTTCATCAAACGTAGCAGGATCAGATATTTTCCCCTGAATATAGTTCTCGTAGGAAGCAACGAAAGAAGCAAGCAATGCCAGGTGTTCTTCAGCACTTTTGACACTCAGAGGCATAGACTTAGAACTGTTGTTACTTGATTGTTGTCTCTTAGCCCCTGACGAGCCTCCTGAAGCAGCAACAAAACATACTTCACCCTCAGTACTTGTCAGTATCTGCTCATTCTCACATAAAAGAAACGCAGTTGCACTATCACTAGAAGCATTGTTGGAAGATGAAGGTGTAAGACCTTTATATATCCCTGAATCTTGAACCTGATCATAACCCATTTCCTTCTTCTTCATATTGAGCTCATAAGTTCTCAACTTCCCAACAACCTCTTCCAAGTCTTTCTTTTCATAATCAGCTTCACCCTTTATCATCAACGTGTAAATATCCCACTTTGCAGGTAAAGCATCCAGCAACTTGTTATTTATCTCAACATCTGTGTATCCCTCTATGTCATAATTATCTATTTCTGACATCAGATGATAGTATCTCGTGATAATATCTTCTAGGGACTCACTCCTCATGCCTTTAAACACAGCAAACTGTTTCTTCAGCAAATCCACTTTGTTCTTCTTCACATCGGTATTGCCCTCATACCTCTTCTCCAGGGCATCCCACATCTCCTTCGATGTTGTATAACGCTTGAACGTATGTTTGATGCCATCAGGTAACGACATCTTTATAGCAGCTAAGGCCTTCTTTTCAGATTCATATATCCTCTTTTCAGCTTTAGACATGTTGACATAAGTAGTAACACGTTGTCTTCCCTCAAAATCATGCGTTGGGTTAGCATACCCATCTTGAATACAGATCCACATCCGTGTGTCCTAATATTCAATAAAGGAGTTAAACCTATCCTTCCAAGTAAGATAGTTCTCTACCTTCAGCATCTTTGGAGGTTTGTTTGTGGTACCAGCCTCGTGCTCCATCCTCAACAACTCATTTAGGTTTGACATATTCGACATTTTTACCGAACCGGCTTGTTAAAAACGTTAAAACTTTTCAGGAATGGGTGGTTACTAAATTATACCGTTAGACTCGTCTCGTCGATACGATTCTAACTCTGGTTACGTCAGCTGGTTAAGTTTCCACCTTTTTCTGTGTAATTCGGAACAGTGTAAAATCCGAAATGTAAACTCTGATTAACAATCCGAGATGAAAATCCTGAACAGTAATCCGAGTTTACTATCCGAAATGATGATCCGGAATAGTGATCCGAGATGAAATCCAGAATGCATTGTCCTGATCCAAAATGGGAATCCGGAATAGACTACTCTGATCCGAGATGGAATCCGGAATAGTTCTAATCCGAGATGGAATCCGGAATAGTTCTAATCCGAGATGGAATCCGGAGTAGTTCCCAATCCGAGATGGAATCCGGAATACAATCCTGATTCGAAATTTCAATCCGAAAAGGCTTTTCTGATCCGAATTGCACTGTTTTCCAGATCCGAATTGCAGATTCTGATCCGAAAATCAAGTCTTCAATCCGAAATACTTTGCTTTTTGATCTGGAATGCCTTTCTTCAATCCGAATTGCTTGCTGTTAATCCGAAATACCTGCAAAAAATCCGAAATACCTACAAAAAATCCGAAATACCTGCAAAACCCTAAATCAGCCATCAAAACCCTAATTCAGTCGTCACAAACTTCAAGAACAGCCTCCAAAACGCCCAAAAATCTAATTTTTTTGCTGTCACTATTCTGAACCGAGCAATAATCAAGAGCCGAATGCTCTGATACCAATTATAGGTCCACTAGTCCTTATGGATCTTGATAGAATCGTCTATCAAATCTAGAGTGCGGAATCCCCTAGATCATATTTCAAAGAAAAAACGAACACGAACAAGAACACGAACACAATTCCTTTAAACTGTCTTCTAGTGATTATCAAACACAATTGTTTTACAATCAATTCAAGACTCTTCTCTCAATCTCTCTGAAGCAATTTTTTCAGCCTGAACAACTAACTGAGCAACCTTAACCCTAATCACAACCTCCCTATATATAGAGATAGATTATGCTCATGGGCTAGGGTTTCCTACATGGACTGCTAAGGGGTTTAAGGCCCAATTCGCCTAACATGCTCTTTTTGTATCTAGTTCAGCCCGATTACTTCTAATTCACTATTACAAAACTAAACCCGCTAACCATTTATCATTTTACTAATTACAAGATATCCAAAGACCAAATCTAAGTTGTTGTCACAAATATGCACCAACAAGGGCGTCAGCCACAACATTAGCCTTGCCAGGATGATATCGAATTTCGCAATCATAATCGTTTAGCAGTACGACCCAACGTCTTTGCCTCATGTTCAACTCTTTTTGATTGAAGATATGTTGAAGGCTCTTGTGGTCAGTGTGAATTTCACACTTTGTACCATAGAGATAGTGTCTCCATATCTTTAGAGCGAACACGACTGCTCCAAGTTCTAGGTCATGAGTGGTATAGTTCTTTTCATGAAATTTGAGTTGCCTTGAGGCATAGGCTACCACCTTTCCTCTTTGCATTAGAACACAACCTAAACCTTGCCCTGACGCGTCCCAATATACCACAAAATCTTCGCATCCATCAGGAAGTGTAAGGATAGGTGCATCACAAAGTTTTTGCTTCAAGATTTGAAAAGCCTCTTCTTGCTTGGGTCCCCAAATAAAGGGTTTATCCTTGTGAGTCAAGGTTGTGAGTGGAATGGCGATAGGGGAAAAATTTGCGATGAAACGACGATAATAACAAGCTAGACCAAGAAATGAACTAACTTCGGAAGGGGCTCATGGCGCTTGCCATTCTTGCACCGCTTTGATCTTCGCAGGGTCGACATGCATCCCTTTGTCATTAACGATATGACCAAGAAATTGTACTTCTTTTAACCAAAACTCGAATTTTGAAAGCTTAGCATAAAGCTTTTCGGTTCTCAAGAGTGTTAGAATAAGTTGAAGATGTCGCTCATGATCGGACTTGGTCTTAGAATAGATAAGAATATCATTGACGAAAACAATGACAAAACAATCATGGTAGGGTTTACACACCCTATTCATCAAATCCATGAAGACAGCAGGGGCATTGGTCAACCCAAAAGGCATAACCATGAATTCATAGTGACCATAACAAGTTTGAAAAGCAGTCTTGGGAATGTGTTCTTCATGCACTCTAAGTTGATGATAACCAGAACGAAGATCGATTTTGGAGAAACAGGTGGCACCCGGTAGTTGATCTAGAAGATCATCAATACGAGGTAAAGGATAGCGGTTCTTGATGGTCAGCTTGTTGAGCTCTCTATAGTCGATACACATATGAAAAGTTCCATCTTTCTTCTTTACGAATAGAACGGTGCACCCCAAGGTGATGAGCTAGGACGTATAAATCCCTTGTCAGTCAACTCTTGCAGCTGACTAGCTAACTATTGCATCTCAGATGGGGCTAACTGATATGGAGATTTTGCGACTGGTGTAGCACCAGGTACAAGATCGATTCGGAATTCGACTTCTCGCACGGGAAGAAGTCCTGAAACATCGTCGGGGAAAACTTGAGGAAATTCTTTAACGATTGGAATGTCTTTGAGCTTCTTTTCCTTGTCTTCCTTTTTGACGATGTGAGCTAAAAATGCGATATAGTCTTTGCGAAGGTATCTTCGAGCTTGGAGGCATGACATCAATTTGAGCCCTTTGGAAGGAGTTTCACCAAAGACACGTAAAGTTTGACCGTCAGCGAGGGGAATTCGAATAAACTTCTCATAACAAACAACTTTCACGCGATGCTGGCTAAGCCAGTCCATTCCAATAATGACGTCGAAACTACCCAACTTCATAGGGATGAGATCAATTGGAAATTCATGATCATTGAGAGTAAGAGTACAATCATGAATAATCGAGTCTAACATAATCGGTTCACCATCAGCAACTTCCACAGTGAATGATTCAGCTAGACTAACGCAAGGTATATGAAGAATAGATTCGAACTCTAAGGACATGAAACTCTTATACGCACCAATGTCAAATAGAATAGATGCATAACTACCGTTAATAAGAAACGCACCGTTGACCACATTATTATCAACCCTTGCTTGATTGGCATTAATGTTGAATGCTCTTCCTCTTGCGGTGGGTTAGCTTGGTTGGCTTGATTCACTAGGTTGGCTTGGGCTTGGGCATTTATGATGTTCACCAAGTGTGGGCAAGTGTTTCAAAAATGGGTTGGATCACCACAATTGAAACATGCTCTAATTGGTTGCATCACAGCATAGTTGGTTTGGTAGTAGGGTTGAGCCATGGGTTAGGCAGGTGGTAAGAGTAGAGGTTGTTGGTGTTGGGCTTAACCTACCACTTGATTTGGTTTGGGCTTGAGGTTGATTACAGTTTGGTTTTTGGAGAATGCGACAAGTTTGAATTGTGTGACCTGCACGGCCACAACTTGTGCAATATAGACATGGGTTCTCAGGAGGGTGGTGATATTGGCATCGGTTGCATTTTGGATGGGGTCCTGTGTATGGTTTCTTGAATGGGACGGCAGGAGGAGCGACTTGTGTGATTAGGGCAACAGCAATGGGGGGGTTGGTTTGGGTAACTGAGAAATTCTTCCCATTGCGTTTACTTTTACCAACAAACTTAGAAGACGAACCTGCTTGGGTTGGGGTTGGGGTTTCAGCAGGTGTCTTGTCTTTCTTCTTCTCATCTTTAAAATCGCCATTTCGGATGTGATTTTCCGTGAGCTCAGTAGCCAGCTCCATTGCAGCTTCGAGTGTTGCAGGTGTAATACTCAACACAGAATCTTGAATTTTCGAGGGAATACCTCGAATGTAATGCTCGATTAGATGATAGAGTGGAGTGAACAAGTTAGGGACCATCTGATTCAACTCGAGGAATCTCGTGTTGTATGTTGCGTGGTCTCCCTCCTCTTGTTTCAATAAGTAGAACTCATCCTCCAATTTCTTGATTTCGCTTCTTGGACAGAAGCGTCTTGTCATGATTTCCCTCAACTCTTCCCAAGTCAACGCCATAGCAGCTTCAGCACCTCGCTTGCCCTTCTCTGTGTTCCACCATGTAAGTGCTACCCCGTACAAACGACCGGTTGCATATCGCACCTTGCGATCATCGGGGCAATCGCAATTGAGAAAATTGCTTTCCTCTCCTCAAACCAACGAAGGAGAGCGGTGACACCTTCAATCCCTTCGTATTTTGGGGGGTCGCAGGATTTGAAATGCGTGTAGGTGCATTTAGTGGTGTTAGGGAGAAGGTTGGCGATATTTTGACCTTCTTGATAAGTGGGGTTGATGGGATTGGCGGCAAGAGCTTGTTGAACTTGTAGAACAATGTCGAGAAGTACGACACCCATCTGTTGAGTGATTTGAGTGGTCATACGCTCGCTAGATCTTCCTGACCTTCTACCACCTCGAGAGTGTCTAGTAGACATCTCCAGGAAATGCATAGGCGGATTATGAATTGATAGTTTCTAGTTGTCATGTATCGTAAAAAGAAAAAAAACAACATTCATAAATATAATTGAGAAAATAAATTCACTACATCCATAGGATGTCTTGGGTTTTCTCATGTTTTGGGCCCCAAATGTCTCCCATACTTCGGCCTAGGTAGTCATGTGGGCCCCCATGACTACTGGGCTTGGTAGGGTTCACATTGGTGTTGGCCTGATAACACTCGCATCACCCGAATGAAAATCGTAAACGTGATTGCGAGATGTAAGGTCGGAGGGTGTCCAGGTGTAGACACAATGACTACTCAAAGTGGGGTTAGTTCACACAACGTTTGGTGTGGCATGCTTTAGCCTTATAGGTCCTTCGTACTCTCATCGTTAGTCCCATTGTAGGAAAACTGGTCCATTATATTGGATTTATACGAATGCCAAGCCTAGACAGGACGTTCCGACTACCGGTACTCATACCCTTCCAGTTACTACATGCCCGTCGTAGAACTCACTTTGATGTGATTGAAAAACATGAAAAACATTATAAAACCCTTGAGAAAAGAAATCATGATAATTGTGAAATTGTGATGTGTGTGCTTACATAGGCATGATATGTTAACAATATATAGACCATGATGAGCATCACACATTAACATGTAGTAGTGAAAGTACTTGCATGCATTTGTGTGTGAAATAAACATGAAACAAATAAACATCATGAGTTTTGCATGTGACACATAACAATTAAATTAACTATAGTATAGGCTCTAAGGGTCTAATAACCTATCCTATATTCCTATAGTCAAGAGCTCTGATACCAATCTGTCACACCCTGACCCGCAGTGGAAGTAGAAGTCGGGGCATGATTGGGTTTTCATCAAAGATATGACATTTACTATAATTAAGTTTCATATTTATTATTCAAAATTTAAAGGAAAATATCCAATCACAAAGAAACATACAAGCACAAGAAATATTGTTCTAAACAAGATATATTTTATTCATCTTCTAAGGTCAATCCTATGTGTTCCTCTCTTCAACCTGTCCACCTGTATCATGTGTAAATAAAAGTTTGGGTCGACAAAAGTTGGCGAGTGAATCTAAATTAAACATTTAAACAGTTTGTTATATTAGTTATTTCAACAAAAAATGTGCATGGACCATAAGTGAGCATATGTATATATATAAATAAATCACAAACCACATAATATCCAATCACAAAGAAACATACAAGCACAAGAAACACTGTTCTAAACAAGATATATTTTATTCGTCTTCTAAGGTCAATCCTATGTGTTCCTCTCTTCAACCTGTCCACCTGTATCATGTGTAAATAAAAGTTTGGGTCAACAAAAGTTGGCGAGTGAATATAAGTTAAACATTTAAACAGTTTGTTATATTAGTTATTTCAGCAAAAAATGTGCATGGACCATAAGTGAGCATATGTATATATAAATAAATCACAAACCACATAATATCCAATCACAAAGAAACATACAAGCACAAGAAACATTGTTCTAAACAAGATATATTTTATTCGTCTTCTAAGGTCAATCCTATGTGTTCCTCTCTTCAACCTGTCCACCTGTATCATGTGTAAATAAAAGTTTGGGTCAACAAAAGTTGGCGAGTGAATCTAAGTTAAACATTTAAACAGTTTGTTATATTAGTTATTTCAACAAAAAATGTGCATGGACCATAAGTGAGCATATGTATATATATAAATAAATCACAAACCACATAATATCAACAATGAACATATGAACATGATAAATGATAAACTTGAGATCAAGGCTCAATCAAACGGAGCCGATCTAATGAGCCACCTGATGCTCAACTCGTATCCCACGAGGAAATGATGGGCCTTAAATGAATGATGCACTGAAATGATAAAATGTAACCACACATAACCACACAAACAAATACACATTAGATCACATAAAGGTGTTAGCACAAATTTTTAAATAAATAAATAGAATATGTAACGACACATGATACACCCCAAAACATGATTAAAAATGGGAGTTTGTAAGGATTCACTCACAGTGGGTGCGTTTCCTTGTTTGATATGAATGCGCACGAATTGAAGATTTAACCGACGAAGGAAAACTAACCTAAATAATAACGCAACAATTCGATAAATAAATGAAGTTAATATTTTAATTATTTATTAGATTTTAAGGTTATTTTTGTGGTATTTATTGGGATTTTTAAACCTACGAACTCTTGTTTTTAAGTGTTTTTAATTAAAATATATATAAAAGTAATATAAATATTAAAAAAATCTTGTCAGGACTGACAGTGGCACCGGTTCGATGAGCGATATTGACAGCGTGTGTGAGGCTCGAACCCGGGTCTTGTGATTCACGTGCACACAGTCCATCCACTGGACTGTGTGTCTAACCTGGTTTTATAACTGGTTTTATTTATACTTATACACTACATACACTTCATCTTCTTCATGTTATTTTAAACCCAGAACTGAACTCGACTGAAGTTGATTTTTCAACGATTTTGGGTACTCAATTTGTATTTAAAATACGATACATAACAGATATGAGAAAAGTTTAGAGGATTATACCAACTAGCAACGAAATCTCGGTTTTCCGGCGACAAGTTCCGGCGAAAACAGCTAATCTCCGGCGATTTGGATCTTGAACGCAATGTGCACTTTAGAGGATTTTGAGAATGATAGAATGAACGAATTTCAATTGAGGGATAGGCTTGCTATTTATAGAGTAACTTGGTAGTTTAATATTTCGGTTTCAAACTTTCAAAACTCAATGATTTTCAGACGGTTACACTACAAAGATTTCGGGCTTCTGTTTTAAAAACCATAATTGGAAAAATAGTTATGCATTTGATTAAGATAAAACCGCTGATTAAGATTGATTGGGCAATTTAAGCATTCGACTGTTACAGAACCGGTGTTCTTGATTTATAGGTGTAATGCTTGTGTTGGTATAAGTTTTAATGATTTTTATACTAGACACAAATGTGGGTGTAGCTTAGTGGTGTTTTGTGTGTGTGCACATGCGGGAGACCCGGGTTCGAGACCCCGCTACTCCTTTTGAATTTTTTTGTTTTATTTTATTATTAAGGTTTATATTAATTTACTTATTATTATTATTATTTATTGGTTATTATAATTATGTGCCATTTATTAATTATGAATGTTAATATAAAATAACTAACACTAATAAATACGCAACCAACTTTTAAATGAATACTTGATTATTAAATGAAGTGGGTTTTGAAACCCGTTTTACATGAATGTTAAATATCAACCTAAAGTTTTCACTAGCGTAACTTTATCACCAAAGCGAATAAGACCGTAAAGATTGAATATTTAACAATGACCCAAAAAATGGGGCGATGTGCTAATCCTATATCGCTATACATGTTAAGGGAGACTTTTAAAGTTAATGATAGACAACATGCATAGGATTGTCGTAGTGTTTATAAACAAGTAGCATTACAAGTAAGCATGTTTAAAGATTGAGTGTTTGCATAAGATTGGTTGTATGTGTGGTTGTAATTTTAATACAGATACATGTTGCAACCCAAATAGTGTTTAAAGCGTAAAATTGGTCAAGTATGAACTAACGGTTTGCGAAGATATTCCACGAAAAGCGAGTAAGCGATTTGAAGGATGGAATCACCAGAATTACCTTATAAGGTAAACAAAGGTGTATGAGTTTATGGAGTTTTATGATGGAATGTATTGTGAGTTTATAAGTATGAAAATACATCAAACATATCTTGTCTAGATACTTATTTGGACACTATTTTTAGTTTTGTTTTTCATCAGTGTTACACTCATTACAAGTCCAAAGTAAGGAGTCTAAGACTTGGGTATTTTCCACCTTAACACATAACATTTAACCATGGTTTCGGTTGATATTATGGTTTGGTTTTGGAGTTAAGTATTATAGATATATACATAGATTATCATTATTTGTATGGTTAAGTATGGAGGTAGGGTAATCCACTAACCTCAAGAATTCACCAATGCACAAATCATCAACATGGATGATTTTGATGGTCATGAATACAAGTATGAAGAACACAAATAAACTATCTACTTCACTAAGTAACCAAGTGAGTATAAATAAACGAGTTCTTCCAACATTGTTATGGTTTGAGATTCTGGGAAGTTTGTTCACTTTAGTGCTTGGAAGTTACTTAGAGTTTTACAAGATTAAGAAAATGGGGGTGTGTGACCTCAAAGTTTCTGGAATCATACCTTGACACAAGTCCCTCAACAGCTGTTGATACAGTTTTGTGTCTGTCGCTTGTTCTTAATTACAGTTGTAATTGTACGGTCTTTGCTCAAGTGTCTGTATAGGTTTGGTCGTGTTGAATAGATCGAGATATCCTTCTATCTTGATCTAGTATGACATCTTAGCTTGTCTGTGTTAATCGATTACATGTGTGCATACTGATAAGTCTTGTGTACGTCATGTCTACACACGTTTTCCAAGATTAAGGATTCTGTGCGAGTCAGAGAATTCGTACGGATCATGTGATTCGTACGAAATGCTTGAGTAACAAGTGTGTTACTTGTTTCGTACGAAATGAGTATTTCATACGAAACAGTTGACTCGTACAAAACTTCTGGAATGTGTCTTGTGTGAAATAGTGTGTTCCATATGTCTGGATTCGTGTTTCGTACGAACTCTAGATGGACATTATATAAGCAGACATGCACTTCTCAAAGACCGGTAGACTCGCGTGTGAGAGTTGGTTGGACCAAAGAATTTGTTATCCTTTCAGTTGAATATCTCTGAAGACACAAGAACACATCAAGTTTGTTTGAGTCATACGAGCATTGTGTGTATATGTTTGTACTTGTTCTCAATCATTAATCAAGATAGTAATCTTTGGTTACCCCGTGTTCTTTACTTTGCTTTTGTTGCATGCACACTTGGATTCCGCACTTGCGTGTATGTCATTGAACAAGGAACAGGTTTAACATCGTCCTCAGGTGGACCTACAAGTGGTATCAGAGCTTTGGCTCTTTCCTTGTTCAAAACCGGGCTTAGTTGTGTCTGAGCTAGTTTGAAGATTTCTGAAGTGTTCTTGAACCTCCAACAGAAAACATAAGTTTTGGATAGTTAACTAACTTAAAACTTGGTTAAAATCTGTTGAATGTAGAAAATTTTTATGGTAAAATTTTTCTGAAGAATACCCTTGAAGAAGAAATCTGCAAAAACTTGAATCTGAATAGTTTTGGTAGGGTTGACATTTTCTGACTTGGATCTGGACTTTGACTGTGGACTGTTAAAAATCTGTGTTTTAACTAAAAGTGGGTAAGACAACGGGTATTTTCGAAAAAGCAGGTCTAAACAAGAAAGGAAATTTCTCACCAAACCATTTCTGAAAAGATTCCTCTGAAAAACGCTGAACAAAACTTTTGGTGCGACTGAGTTATTTTGTGCGAATCATCTGACCCTCACGAAACAGGTGTCACGCACGAAACAGAATCTGTTTGTTTCTCGTGTTTTTCAAAGCTTTGTGATTTTAAGAATTTGTCATATTTTCAGATCTGTGAATCATGCATATCGTTATACACGTTTCAACTTATGCAGTTAATATTTCATGATAATCTTACACATATCATTATTCGCACTTTGATTTATACACTCAAAACTATACACTAGACTTATATATGCTTAACCTCATTTATACTTCAACTTATACGCTCGATATTACATACTAATCTTATACGTGTTTGTCATCAATCATACTCAAATTCATACATCCTCACTACATGGTAGTAATACTTGAAATCTATACATGGGCACAATCAAAGTAGTTTTGCCTACGTTAGACACGCACATACTTAAAGGCAATCATATATACATGCTTAATTCTTCATATGCTATCATATTTACCCATCTTGAACCCCCCCCCCCCCCTTCCCATTTTGTGTGTTTTTTTACAATTCTTTAACGCACTAAACGAGTTGATTTACTGAGACTTTTTCATGTTCGTTCATTTAACTTTTATCGAACAAACGAACAGTTCACAAAAGAAACACAAACAAAAATAATCAAACAACCAAACATTACATATAATAATAATAATAATAATAATAATAATAATAATAATAATAATAATAATAATAATAATAATAATAAAGATTTATTATCTCAAATTAATCTCTTAAAATCTTTAATTACTCAAAAGCTTGAAATTCTTCACAGATTGATCAAACCACCAACAATAATCTCTAGTTCACCGTCCTTGTCAATTAATGAAGAAAGGAAAAGGTTAGATAAAACATTTTAAGAACAACAAAAATAAATTAATAAAAGGAGTAAAATGAACACTAATGAAATCAGAAAATTATTAGGTTAGACTCCAAAATTAAACAGGTTCTCAACTCAAAATAACCAAAATGAATATTCAAACTTCGAATACATAGAATCCATAGTTTGAATCACCTCTGATGACATGGAATAGCATCGCACATAGAGAGATGATTGAGGGTTTTTTTTAATGGGCAATTTTTTCGTTGTATGAAATATTAATGATAAAGGCGTAATTTTATTTTTAAGTTGTGTAAATATGCAATTAATCATATTTAAGGAGGGAATATATGCAATTCACCCGTATAAGCATAGAACATTATGTTTTTGTTGTTTTACGTATAAATTTACAAGTTTTTAGACCAAATATAACCTATTAAAGATGTAGTGAGGTTAAATGTTAAAATATATAAACTTAACTAGTTTTTGTCCCGCACACGTTACAGGGCACTATGCCGAACATCTCTCTCTCATATCACGTAAGTATGTGTTTCACTATCTTGTACATACTACTCATAACACGATCCAAAAAAATAAATTACATCGAGTCAACCAATTAAAACAAAACACTAGCATACTTTTGCTAAAAAAACTAAAACGATAAAAAGACATAATTTTAAACTGGGGAAAATTGTAATCTTTTAGGACAAATGAGAGTGTGCCATTTAGCCGCCTGACACGATTAAAAATTACAACGGGTCAAATATTAAAAATACACTACCATAGTTTAAAGAAAATATTAAACAAAACACTACCAAAGTTTTGTCAAATAAAAAAAAAACCTAAAACGATGACATGACTATAATATTATACTAGGGAAAAATCGTAATTTGACAAGAAAAAAAAACAAAAACGATGGTAAAACTGTAAATTTGAATTGATGGCAAATCGAAATTTGATAGGAGGAAAAAACCAAAACCAATAGTAAAACTGTAAATTTTAATGGGGCGAAATCGTAATTTAGCTGAACCAATGGGGAAATACCAGTCAGCTGCCTGACACTGTTCTCCCTCATTATGTTTGTAGTTATAAGGGCAATTTTGTCATTATATGAAATCTTAATAATAAAGGGGATTCATGCAATTTTACTTTTGAGCTAGGAAAAAATGCAATTAATCATATTTAAGGAGGGGATATATGCAATTCACCCATATAAACATAGAACCTTAGATTTACGTTTTTTATGTATAAATTTACAAGTTTATAGACCAAATATAACCTAGTAAAGATGTAGTGTGGTTAAACGTTTAAATATATAAACCTTGCTAGGTTTTGCCAAGCCTGCGTTACGGGGCACTAAGCTGAATATTTCTCTATTATATCATGTAAGTCTGTGTTTAGTTTCTTGTACATACTACTCATAACACGATCTCAATAAAAATTTATATCGAGTAAACCAATTAAAACAAAATACAACAATACTTTTGCTAAAAAAACTAAAACAATAGAAAGACATAGTTTTAAACTAGGGGAAAATTGTAATCTTTTAGGACAAATGAGAGTATGTCAAGTAGCCGCCTGACACGAAAAAAAATTACACCGAGTCAACAAGTAATACAAAACACTTCCATAGATTTGTAAAAAAAACTACCAAAGTTTTGTCAAATAAAAAAAAGCTAAAACGATGACATTACTATAATTATACACTGGGGGCTAAATCGTAATTTGATAGAAAAAAACAAAAATGATGGTAAAATTGTAAATTTGAACTGATGGAAAAATTGTAATTTAAAAGAGAGGAAAAAAGCAAAACCAATGGCAAAATTGTAAATTTAAATGAGGTAAAATCGTAATTTGGCTAGACCAATGGGGAAGTGACAGGTAGTTGCCCGGCACTATTCCCCCTCATTGCGTTTGTAGTTATAAGGGCGATTTTGTTGTTATATAAAATATTAATGATAAAGAGGATACATAAAATCTACTTTTGAGTTGGGTAATTATGCAATGATTGCATATAAAAAGAGGAGATATATGCGATTCACCCTTATAAACATAGAACATTAGATTATGTTTTTTATGTATAAATTTACAACTTTATACACCAAATATAGATGTAGTGAGGCTAAATATTAAAATATATAAACCTAACTAGTTTTTGCCTCACCTGTGTTGCGGTGCATTAAGTCGAATTTCTAACTCTCATATCATGTAAGTCCGTGTTTAAGTTTCTTGTACATACTACTAATAACACGATCTCAAAAAGAATTATATCGAGTTAACCAATTAAAAAAATACTATCATACTTTTTCTAAAAGACTAAAACGATAGAAAGACCATTTCAAACGGGGGAAAATTGTAACCTTTTAGGACAAATGAAAGTGTGCCACGTAGCCGCCTATCACGAATAAAAATTGCATCGAGTCAACTATTAAAAAACACTACCAAAGTTTTGTAAAAAAACAAAACACTAACAAAGTTTTGTCAAATAAAAAAAAAGCTAAAACGATGACATGACTAGAATTTTACACTGGGGCAAAATCGTATGACAGAAAAACAAAAACAACGGCATAACTGTATATTTGAACTGATGGCAAAATCGTACTCTGAAAGAGAGGAAAAAAACAAAACCAATAACAAAACTGTAAATTTAAATGAGACCAAATCGTAATTTGGTTGGATCAATGGGGAAGTACATCCCCCCCCCCCCCCCCCCAATTGTGTTTGTAGTTATAAGGGCAATTTTGTTGTTATATTAAATATTAATGATAAATGGGATATATGCAATTTTCCTTTTGAGTTGGGTAAATATACAACTAATTTAAGAAGAGGATATATGTAATTCACCCTTATAAACATAGAACATTAGATTTATATTTTTTTTATGTATAAACTTACAAGTTTATTGACCAAATATAACTACTAAAGATGTAGTGGGGTTAAATGTTAAAATATATAAACCTAACTAGTTTTTGCCCCGCTCGTGTTACGGGGCACTAAACCGAATATCCCTCTTTGATATCATTTACTTCTGTATTTCAGTTTCTTGTACATACTACTCATAAGACGATATAAAAAAATTACATTGACTCAACCAATTAAAACGAAACACTTTCATACTTTTGCTAAAAAAACTAAAGCGATAGAAAGACATAATTTTAAACAGGGGGAAATTGTAATCTTTTAGGACAAATGAGAGTGTGCCACGTAGCTGTCTGTAACGAATAAAAATTATACCGAGTCTACAATTAAAACAAAGCACTACGATAGTTTTCTAAAAAACTTACCAAAGTTTTGTCAAATAGAAAACGCTAAAACGATGACATGACTATAATTTTACATTGGGAGCTAAATCATTATTTGACAGGAAAAATAAAAATATAGTAAAACTGTAAATTTGAATTGATAGCAAAATCGTAATTTGAAATAGAAGAAAAAAACAAAACCAATTGCAAAACTATAAATTTAAATGAGATAAAATCGTAATTTGGCTGGACTAATGAGAAAGTGGCAGACAGCTGCCTGTCACTATTCCCCGTCATTGTGTTTGTAGTTATAAGGGCAATTTTGTCATTATATAAAATATTAATGATAAAGAGGATATATGAAATTTTAGTTTTGAGTTGGGTAAATATGCAATTAATTATATTTAAGAAGGGGATGTATGCAATTCACCCTTATAAACATAGAGCATTAGATTTACGTACACATTTACAAATTTATATAACAAATATAGATGTAGTGAGGTTAAATGTTAAAATATATAAACCTAACTAATTTTTGCCTCGTCCTTGTTGCAGGGCACTAAGCCGAATATCTTTCTCTTATATCATGTAAGTCTGTGTTTCAGTTTCTTGTACATACTACTCAAAACATGATCTCAATAAAAATTCCATCGAGTCAACCAATTAAAAAAACACTACCATACTTTTGCTAAAAAAACTAAAGCGATAGAAAGACAATTTTAAACCGGGGAAAAATTGTAATCTTTTAAGCCAAATGAGAGTGTGCCACGTAGCCGCCTATCATGAATAAAAATTACACCGAGTCAACTACTAAAAAACACTAACATAGTTTTGTAAAAAAACATAACACTAATAAAGTTTTGTCAAATAAAAAAAAGCTATAACGATGACATGACTAGAATTTTACACTAGGGCAAAATCGTAATTTGATAGGAAAATAAAACGATGGCAAAACTGTAAAATTGAACTGATGACAAAATCGTAATTTAAAAGAGAGGAGAAAAAACAAAACCAATGGCAAAAGTGTAAATTTAAATGGGGAAAATCGTAATTTGGGTGGATTAATGTGGAGGTGTCAGGCAGTTGCCTGACACTATTGCCTCTCATTGTGTTTGTAGTAATTAGGACAATTTTCTCGTTATATGAAATATAATTATAAAGGGGATATATGTAATTTTACTTTTGAGTTGGGTAAATATGCAACTAATCATATTTATGGAGGGGATATATGCAATTCACCCTTATAAACATAGAATATTAGATTTATGTTTTTTTATGTACAAACTTACAAGTTTATAGTAAAGATGTAACGGGGTTAAATGTTAAAATGTATAAACCTAATTAGTTTTAGCCTCGCGGGGAACTAATTTGGATATCTTTCTCTCATATCGTGTAAATATGTGTTTCATTTTCTTGTATATACTACTGATAAGACGAGCTAAAAAATTTACATCGAGGCTACAAATTAAAACAAAACAGTACGATACCTTTGGTAAAAAAAAACTAAAACGATAAAAAGACATAATTTTAAACTGGGAGAAAATTGTAATCTTTTAGGACAAATGAGAGTGTGCTATGTAGCCGCATGACACGAATAAAAATTACGAGTCAACTAATTAAAACAAAACAATATTATAGTTTTTATAAAAAACAGAAAAAGAAACTAAAACGATGATGTAAGTGTAATTTTATACTGAATGTGGAGATAAAAGTATAATTTGATGGGAGAAGAAACATAAAGGATGGAAAAATGTAAATTTTGGACTGATGACAAATCATAATTTTGACAAAAAAGAGAGAAACAAATACCAACATTGTAAATTTAAATGAGTTAAAAGTCGTAATTTATGTTTGTACTTATAGGTAAAGGTAATAACCCTGATTTACCACCTCGTTCATTGTTCGCCTTTTTCACTTCTTCACGACTCACGCAACAGATACAAACTCAGCTCCAAAATAAGGTAAGAACTCCTCCTTTTTGATTGATTTGGACCGACTAGATCCGATTTTGGACTGATTTTGACTGGACAGACCTATTTGGGCAAATCCAGACGAGCGATTAGCGATTAATCACCGCTTAGGCCCGATTTTTACAACATTTGCATTTGAATTTTAGGTCTTCACCAACGAAGATGAGATTTGTCAAGCAAATCTTCAATGGCGACTTGTTGAACGTCATCATTCATAATAACCATAAACACCACATGTTTTTGAGCTTCAGAATGGTGAGTATTATATTAAGCTTGTGTTTTAGTCATTGTGTTACTTGGTTTGTTGTAGTAAATATTAAACAAAACAATAACTTTTTGCTCGCAAGTCTAAATCAATTTTTATAATTAGTTGTTTTTTACTATTATATAAACTTAGATAAATTGTTTGTGAAAACAGTTGTGCCCCAGAATACAACGCATTAGTTTCTAAATTGTATTGTGCTTTTCTTCATATAGCAAACATGTGGCCCATGAACGTTCTTCATGTAGCACACATGCTTTTCACCTAGGTGCCAAAAATTTTAAAAAGTTCAATTCTCAAAACATTTTCGAACTTATTTGTCACGATTTTGTTGTTGGCCGTGTTTGATTTAACTGGTTAATTCAGAAAATTTGGAGTAATGTCAATCCTATTGTAAATAGGGGTGTTCACGACTTGCTTTGGCGTCGAGATCGGTTGGTTTTTTTACTACTTGTCGTTGCTTGGTTTTAAAGTTTTCAAACCATAATGAACGGTTTGGCTTACTGTTGAATTTGTATCCTGAGCCCACTGTGAAGTAACTTAAAAATACCACATGTTCTTTCTGTTAATATGTAACTGAACAATATGTGAATGCTAAGTATTGTTTTGTTCTTTATGTCTTTTTGCTCTTAACATTTCTAGTTCAGAACACATAACAGTTATAGACCAATTTATTACAAATAGTTTGTTTTGCTCTAATGATAAGATAAGCCTCTTCTTATAGTTTTAGTTCATAGCACAATTTGTAAGTGATTTTTAGGTATTTTCTGTTGTTAAATTTATGTATTTTGTTTGTTAAGTTTACCCATTTTCAATTTCAGAGTTATCAATGGAGAAGAAAAGATGGTGCATGTGACTGCAAGCGTGGATGGCAATAATTTGCTCGTTCAAGCCAATTCTGAAGAAATAGCCTACATGTTTGGCCTAAGGTTGCCTCCACTGTGGCAAAGTAACACGGGTATCAAAGTGTTGGTGAGAAACAAAAGGATCGTATTGATACACCTTCTCATGGTGGAATCCGTGACGCCAATGTTGGCTAAAGAGTTGCTCGGTTTTTTTAAAACTAAAATTCGTAGAATAGCTGATTTTGAAGCTCATGTTGGTAGGTAAATGATGTATTTTCTGAAATTATGAAATCTAACTGGCTACATTTTCTTGGTTAACGCAGACACATTGTTTGATCGCTCTCATCTACTAGGTATGTTGTTTCCGGACTTCTTTCACAGGTTATAAAAAGCAGAATGCTGAAAGCCTATACATAAAAATGAGCACTGGACTCGAGCAGATGAAATCAACTAGTGAAGGCCTATGTGTGTCAATGAATATGCCCGGATTAAAGATAAACGTGACCCTCTCTTTTGAAAACATCAACACTCTGTTAATCGAATGGAAAAAAGAGACTGAGCACTATGTTAGGGGCATGCTTATACCCGAGGGCTTTTGGAGACCAAGAATGATCTGATCAAGACAGAGATACACCAAGGAGTTTACACTGTAACTCTATTTTGAAAACGTCAACACTCTGTTAATCGAAGGGAAAACAGAGACTGAGCACTATGTTAGGGGCATGCTTATACCCGAGTGCTTTGAGACCAAGAGTGATTTGATGAAGACAGAGATGCACCAAGGAGTTTACACTGTAACTCTCTTTTGAAAACGTCAACACTCTGTTAATCGAAAGGAAAATAGAGACTGAGCACTTTGTTGGGTGCATGCTTATATCGGAGGGCTTTGAGACCAAGAGTAATCTGATCAAAACAAAGACGCACCCAAGTAGTTTGCACTGTAACTGTTCCCCGCAAGAACAAGAAGACCAATGACTAGGTCCAAGTCCATAACCAATTACCTAACTATCTAGGTTACCCTTTTGTTAATGTTATTCACTTATCTAATAAGTACAAAACACTTACTGACTAGGCCTCAACTTATCTTATGATTCTTATATAGGTGTTAGCCTTTTCTTTTGAAAGGCTTCTTATTTTGATTTTGTGAGGAGAATAACATGGGAAAAGATGAAACCTGATGTATTAGGTTCATTCTTATTTTATCCGCTCGGGTACACCGACACAAGTCCCGAGGGTAGTGGCCGGCAGGCGGGTATGGGTATGGGGTGGTAGAACCCGAGTGTGTGTTTAAGGGTAGGAGAGAGATAGAGAGAGTAGTGTGTAGGGAGGGAGAGAGTGGTGTAAAATTGTGGGGTTCATGCTTTAGGTTCTCCTCCCAACTCTATCCCAGGTTCATTCAAATTAATATCGCATCTTGGTCTAGAATTCATACCTTCACCTTTTGTGCACATATGGACGTTTAGGTTATTCAACTCTATACTTGTAAGTTAACTTACAAGTAAGGTGTTAATCAAAATTTGTGATATATGTGTGAGAGAGAGATTCCAATTAAGGTATTACTGAACTTGCAACTTCAACTTCTATGACTCATGTAACCCTAAGATTCACATACAACAATAAGAGTTTCAGAACAACAGCCTGAGTGATTTTATTAGCAACTAGCTATTAAATAATAAGGAAACTTAGCATTTTTCACTAGTAACTCATGGGTCACATATTTAACATAATCGACACCAATGACAATTGAATGGGTAGTTCCACAACGTGTGACACTGTGGATATCGTTCATTAGTATGTATCCATTCTTAACAAGTATTATTACTCTTCACAAGTGACCACATATAAACGACTTTTCTAATAGTGAACTAATTCAAATCATAGTCATTACTACTACTACTATGTGACACGTTTACAACTTGGTCAATGGTCACATTATAAGCTTGTAGTTTTTTGTCAACTTTAATAGAAATTTTAATCAACCTGTTTGACAAGGCTTTCTCATATATGACTACTCACTAGTGATTATAACATTCAATTAATATCTTGAATCCTTAGATTCACATAAAATGGAGAGACCATCTGGCGCACATTTTCTGTGAACTTACTTACCAGACCGGAATGCACGACCCCCCCCCCCCCCCACCCCCGCATAAGCCAAAATTAAAAACATTTTAAAAAAAATCATACTTCAAGTGTAAATCCCCTTGCTAGCTAAACGTACCCTGTGACTTATAATTGAAAGAATAAACTTAGTAGCACCATCATGCAAGAGAAATTATCAATCAAAGTAACAAAAGAAAATTTCACGATATCTATGGCTCTCATGACTTTGAAATAGAAATTTAGAAAATGAAACTTTACCGGCCATCTCTAGTGTAATAACTTTATTTATATAAAGATCTATAAACTCGGAATGTGTAAAAATACACACATGTTCTATACCCAAAATATTCAATAAAGAATATAAGTGTTTAAAAATTCGAATGTATGAACACACCATTAAAATTAACTTCAAACATTATGTATTTACATTAAGGTTCATCTAAAACAAATCGATACAAGAAGTTTAGCCAATAATTAGCTGCAAGCACTTGGTGGATTGACCATGTTGTGGTTCCAATGAACCAACCAAAGCCTAAGTGTGGTCCTAAAGATTACTAACTTCTCGAATCTACGATTATGTCAACCAAGGGATGATAGAATGGAGTAGAGGAGGGTAAGAACCTTAAAAATGTCTTCCTTAGACAAGGTTTAAATAATGAAAACGAGTTTCAAGGCATTTTCCCTCGCCTCACGAGGCGTAAGCCTTGAGGCGACCCGAGACGTAAGCCCGAGATAGAATTAAAAAATAAATACAAAAGTTATATGTTTTATAAAAATAACAATACTAACTAAATGCATCATCAAATTCATACAAAATCATCAAAAACACACATAAAAAAGACATAAATTGCTTGAAATTGACACAAAAAGTAAAAAACATAAAAAACAAATATAAAAAACCCCTGAGGCGTAGCCTTTTTAGCACCACAACCCTTATGAGGCGCACATACAATTATACCCCATGAGGTGTCCTAGAATCGTTTTTTGGGCGTCTCGCCTTAAGGTGCACGCCTCAACCGTTTTTTAAAACCATGTCGTTAGAGAAAGAGAGTAGCAAGTGGAATTTGTGGATGCATTTTGAAATGGGGGAGAGGGCTGGCCTATTTATAGGGAAAATCCACATGCTCGTGCCATGGTCTGTTGTCCCTTCTCGTACTTGTACTTTTTCTCAGAGTTGGTCGACACCGGCGTGGCTACACTACGACTGTAATCTAGTTGAGTTGAGCCTAGCCATGTTGGGCTCAAGCTCGAACTTAAAAGAGTCAGCTCGGCCTGGCTCATTTATTTTTGAGTAAATTGCACTTTGCGTCCTTTAACTTTAAGTCAAATTGCAGACGTTGTCCTGTAATTAACAAAATTACACTAGATATCATTTATGTTATTGTTTCTCATCGGACAGTGTTCTTTTTCCCTAACCTAGTTAATTTTTTTCGTTAACTTTTAACACGTGCCACTCATATGAGGGCATTTTCACTTAATAACTAAAACAAAATTAAATAAAAAAATATATATTAAACATAAAATAAATGAAAATGACCATTATGCCCTCATGTGAGTTGCACGAGTTAGGAGTTGGTAGAAAAAATTAACTGGATTAGGTCAAAAGGATACCACCTGATAAGAAACACTAACATAAATAAAGGACATCTAGTGTAATTTCGGTAGTTAAAGGACAACACCTACAATTTAGCTCAAACTTAAAAGACGTAAAATGCAATCTACTATTTATTCTATCAAGATGAAAGGTCGAACTCGGGCTCAGCTCGTACACTTGATCTAGCTCGCTAAAGTTTTTTTTTTTATAGTTTTTTTAAAAAATATTGTTAATATGAAAATCAAAACATAAAGGTAACATACACATTGCCTTTTTCTAATATTTTAAAGAATAAAAGGCATATGAATAATATTATATGCATTATTTTGTTTCAATTTCAATATTTTTACATGTTATTATTAATCAAACTTAAAATGTTAACACTTCAATCATTTCCTGTATATTTATAGCTTTTAATATATTCAAAATTGAAATTGATGTATATAAAATAATATTTCAAACCGCACACGATTCGAGACAGACCTAGTTCGGGATTGGCTCATTACTAATTGTGTCGATTTCAAGGCGAACTTTTTTCGATCTTTTTTTATCAGGCGCGAGTTTTTGAACCCCCTAGTCTATGCGCACGCATGGGTGTGGCCGCACGAATTTGGTCAGCACGAGTGTGCCTCCGCTCACGCACGGGCATGTCATACATTTCTTGTCGGCGCGGTCGTGCATTATTGTCGGCATAGTCGTGCTTCGCCCGGAATTGAGTTTTTGAGGCTATCGACACAGTCTTTCAAAGCAGCTCTCTGGCTACTTGAGTAGATTTTCTTGACTTTTATTCGGTTTGTCGCTCGTCCATCACCAAATAGCCAAATGCTTTATCACAAGGAAGGATCTCAAGGACCAAAACATGTGAGAATTCATTCAAAGCCATCAAATATTGAGGTTAAAATGCTTAATATAATGTGTATTCTATGGCACATCAGGGAATCTCGTGAACCCTTAGGAGCACCTCCAACGGGAGGTATGGATATTGTGCAGAAGCGAGGTGGCGGCCAAGTGGAGGAGAGGGGTATTCGTCTGAATTTATCGAAAAACAAGCGGATTGGTTTTGTGAGGGGGGAAGAGACAAGAGAGGAGAGAGAAACTGGCTAGTGAGGAGAGAGGGTGGTGTGTTGGCTGTCTGTCTCCATGCAACGCTAAGAAGCCTCATTGCCAAAGTTGGCTCTGATCAAACTCTTAACAAAAATGGGCGAGCAGTATTAACAATAACTTTGTTAGGGTCAAAATGATATCTGATCAAAATAGGCTCAGGTTGAAATGAGCCGTTTTAGAAAACAAAAATATTGAAATGGGTTGATTTGCTATATTTTTTACGATGACTAGTGGTGACAGTGAAAACTGCTTAGGTGGCATCGCGGTTACGACAATGGAGTTGACGATAATGGCAGCGGCTTTGGTTGTATCATTGTTGCCAACGATAATGATGGTGTCGTGGCCGCGACAGCTGTGGTGTTAATGGCGCAGGAGTGGATGTGGCGACTATGGTTGTGGACGGTGCTAAAAGTTATACATATAAGTAAGACTTCTTATACTATTTACCCATTGTATAATTTAAGTAGACTTAACTAAACCCTTTTTGTAATAGTTGACCCAAATAAGTAACGCATAACCGAATCGGAGACTTCCAACCCATTTCTTTTTAGCTTTTCTTGTGATTAATTTTACATGTTGTACACAAAACACAAATTGGAAACTAACAAAAATATGCAGCTTTGGCATATTTCAATAATAAATCTTGTTGGGAGACAAAAGTTTCAAGCTTGGAATACAAGTAAATGAAGAAAAGAGTACTAGAATTGAAGACCATGTTCTCGAGCTGAATCAGCAAGCGCCTGAATTCGTCCATGATAAGGATAACCACCTCGATCAAAGGCCACAGCAGTGATCCCTTTCTCTATGCACGACTTTGCAATCGCTTCCCCTATTTTCTTAGCTACATCCTAACACCAAAAACTCACATTAACACCCACTATTGTCACACACAGACAATTATATATGCAAGCCTAATCCAGTGATAACTGTAACAGGATGATACAATGTTATACGTTTCCATACACCTATTACTAATACTGCAAGTTTATCTTCTCCGCATATTGATAAAATGTAGCATGAACACTGCATATGTTTGCAATATCGCATATAGGAATTTTTTTAGAAAAGCTACTTACAATTGTGGGACCAGAGGTGAAATCAAACTCCTCAGAGAGCGGTTTCTGCATCGTAGAAGCTGATGCAAGAGTATGCATTTTTGTATCATCAATCACTTGGACGTACAGATGCTTGTTGGACCGAAAGACGCACATTCTTGGTCTTTCGGGTGTCCCCTCCACCTAAAATATAAGAATGACAGAACTTTATTTAACTACCAATAAATTACAGAAGCTACTGCACAACGAGTGATTAGAACTTAGTTTTAAAATGCACGCATCAGGAGCGCATAATGCACAGATCAGTCATCACATGATGCGGTGATAAGATCGCATCGCGTAATGCGATTCCATGATGTGCACATCACAAGATGCAGGAGGCTGAGTTTTTCATATTTGATTGAGCAAATCTGACCATCGTTTGAGCAATGGGTTTGAGTAATAGAGCACATTAGAATATCGATTGAACAAAACTAACTAGAGATGATGAAAATCTCTTATATTTTAATGTATAAAAGTTAACTAGTTCAACCATCATCTATAATTCTATTTAGCATTTTTTAACAACGAACACCTTGATGCGCGCTTCACGCATCGCGCATCGGTTTTTGGTATCAAAACGCATCGGATCGTCACGCGCTTTTAAAACCAAGGATTAGATCAAGCTAGGTGAATAGTAAATTATATTCTATAACTGAAATCCTCCATTAAGTTACTCATCCTGTAAAAGAAAGCCACTAAAACTACGGTATGCTGGTTTTCTAATGTGTCAGTCAACTAACATTCTGAAACACCTTTAACTGTTAAAGGATACATTTTCTTCTTTTTTATCTGTGTCTATCATTTTTGGAAAAACATTGTGCAAATACAGAGGTTACAGCATAAGGTTATATTATACTTGAAAAAAAAAACAAGAACTTTGAACAAATTCATACAAATTTCTTCTAAACTGGGGAAAAATGGTAGAGGTGTATACAGTGAAGAGAACTAGGGCTACAAAAACGATAAATGTCACCTTCTTACGAATACGAGCATGACGAGCTTTTCTGTTATCTTGACGAGTTCTGGCGGAGGCTTGTACAACTAGAGAAGTTGTTCGAGACGACAGTGATGAAGATGAAATCAATGGCGGTTGAATCAGAAGCTTCTGGTGGTGATGAAGATTGGAATAGGAGCATGCGCTCTGCAGAACTGAGAGCGAAACTGATGACATTGTTGCCCGTCCAACACCGAACCACGCCTGTTATTCCTTCTGTTTCTCTTGCACAGCTCAACAGACCAAGAAGATAACGTTTTATTGAACAGATAGTCCCCTTTCTAGTTTTTGCATAAAAGATCCCTCTACTTTACTGTTTCTCAAAAAGTGGAGTCTTTGCAGACTCCTCTAGCGTGAGTAGAAAACTGAAATAACCGAACCAAAATAAAAACCGACGATTCAGTTTTTGACTTTTAATAACCAAAAATTTCGGTTCAGTTTTTGGATAACCACTTGCAATAACTAAAAAAAGCCAAACCGATAAGTTATAATAGTATGCATAGTCTATGTATTTTTATGTTTAAATTTAATTAATGCTACTAGAAATTATTAATTTTATTCTTGAATATTAAGTATAAAAATTAAATGATATTTAAAATATTATAAAAGAAAATGTCTTAATAAAAACTTTGGAGAAACTTGAAAGGTTAGTTTATGTGAACAATATTAATTAAAAAAGTTAAAATATAATAACTTAAATGTAAACATATAAGAAAGATTCTTTAATCTTAATTATACTTTTTATTTTTTGAATCTTGCATAATTTTGTTTAAAAAACCGAAAAACCAAACCGTATCAGTGTAAAACAATAAAAACCGACTATTGAAGTATAAAGTATTGATCATCGTGTAATACGAACATGGCTCATGTAACTTGTTTATCTAAACGACTTGCATAAAATTGTAAACGAGTTGTAGTAAAGAAGTAAACAGGATTAAAGTTATAACATGTTTGTTCTAATTTTAAATAGATTTACGGGTGAATGATTTAACCCAAGCATGGTTTAGTTGAAATGTGTGACTGGAATTACAATCACTAAACAAAAATGTACATTTCCACATGCATTTGCAAACTAGATGTATATCTAAGATGTAAAACCAATACAAATATTATTTCACATAAATCATCAAACAATATACATGGACTCGAAACTCGAGCTTGATATTTGAACAATACCCAAACAATGGCATGCAACATACATTTTCCAACGCCTGCAAACCTGTAACACGAGTCTTTAAAATTCTCAGCTAACCGCTACAATTTGAATACAATCAATCAATCTCCAACTCAATTGGTTTGCAGGTTGAAAAAAAAAACCAAAACAAAATGCTATTAACAATTTATGCTATAAGTGGTTTGATTCATAGACTTTGGTTCTTGACAAACGGGTGCATCAATAGTTGAGAAGCAGTCGGTCGAGCATTCTGGTTAACTTGTAAACACTTAAGAATGAAATCCTGGGCCTCTAATGATAACGTTTCAGGAATAGGAGGGAGTTCACCCCTGCCAATTCTGAACAATGCTTGCATCTGTCAAACCAAAACATCATTAGCAACAACATTACCTATTTACTAGTCGATCTGGGTTGTGTTTTTATCTCAAATGGGTCAAATCAAGATAGCTAGCTAGCTAATTGAGGAACGGGTGGGTCACACACCCAAAGTTCGGTTTTTTTCCCACACAACTTCCAAAAGTGTTTTACTATTATCACTGTAATAGTATTGTTTCTGTAATAAGTATTTATAAAATAAGTTCTACAGAGAAAGTGTATGCAGGTTAACCCCAACCGGCCCGTTTAGACCAGTATTACAAGCCGACCCATTCCAACCGACCCGTCACTCAACCCACACAAGGTAAGAAAAAATAAGGAAATACCCCTTCCAAGTGTGAGTAAGGAATTTTTCTTGTTAACATCTCCAACACAGTGCATCCAAGGCTCCATATATCAGCTGACAGTCCATACCCGTTACTCTTTCGATTAACAACCTGATGGCAAAAATAGTAAATTGTCAATGTGATAAAATTATCCAACATAATCCCTTCTGATATATTATAAAACTGGGATATTAGAAAAGATAAAGAAAAAAAAACCTCTGGCGCCATCCAATATGGAGTTCCTTTGCAAGATTTAATGTCATTCAATTTGGTTGCCTGTGATCATAGTATATAATAGTCAATCAGTTGGATAGACGAGGAGAAAAGAATGTGCTTTAATTACCTTTGCAAGCCCGAAATCTGCAAGCTTCACAGAACCGCTTGCATCAACCAATATATTTGCACATTTAATATCCCTAAAGGATGAATACGAAATGCTCAAATAAGGATAAAGATCAAAATGATTAAACAATATAATTTTGACGATTGCTAGGCGTAAATTACCTATGGACCACATTACGCTCGTGTAAGTAATTTAAGCCACCTAAAATCTGCCTGGTGTATGCAGATACTTGGGAATCTCCGAGACAATACTTATGATAGAGATTTGCTAGTGAACCTTTTGTTACGAGCTCAAGGAAAATGTATAGTTTGCCATCACCCTGAAACACCAATTTATTTCATAAACAAGAAAATCTAACACGTACCATAGAAAAAGATAATGAGTCAAAATGCATACTGTATCAGTCCCAAGATACCGAACTATGTTCTCATGTTGGAATTGGCTTAATAAAGAAATCTCCTAAAACAGTAAAGAGAAAAACAAGAATACATTAGTATGCAGAAACTAAAGAATGAAAACAGGTAGGTGCATACGTCTAACTAGAAGGGAAAAACAGCTCATAAAACACCTGTTCAAGCTGAACGATACACGGGTTTCCTTGGCTTCCTTCGTCAAGCAGAGAAACCTCCTTAACAGCAAAGAAAACCCCATGTCTGCAAACAAACATCTATGTTATATGAAATAAACTAACTTTCCATACACCTTAATACCGTGTGGCTAGACGCCATTTCATTAAAAGTGCTAGCACATAAAGATTTTCTATCAGTCTATTAGTTAAAAGCCAATAAATATTTCTCTTTTATGTTTTAATTTGGCAATTCCAATCAGTTTAAGTTATGGCATAATATATATTTCTCTGAATGTGTAAAAACAAATAGGTCAACCCAGGTCAGTGGTTGACCTGAACACAACCCGCTTAGCTAAAGTGTCTTCGTTGTTCGACCGTATCCTAAACTACCTGAACCTGTTTAGACTGAACCAAAAATGTGAATTTTGTGTTTTGTTCATGTCTTGTTACAAATTCACACCCCTGTTCCCAGAAGAGCTTCAAAGAAGTTTAACAACAGTTACAGAGAAACTACAATCTGTAAAGTACAAAATAAATATAAGACCACGTAATGCTGATGATAGACAAGTATAATTGTAGGGAAATTTTGAACTACATACTCGGTATAGCCTTCATAAACCGTTCCATACGACCCCCTTCCAAGAAAATCCCCCTTCTGCCAGTTTGCAAAAGTGCACTTTAAAGGTCCATTCGGCGAAAGAGAATACTCAACTTCAGTTGCCGCGTTGGACGACAGCTCATCTTCATCGTCCGCATCCTCAACAACAGCTTCAACATCAACCACTATATCAGTATCCTCACTTAAACCCCATCCACAACAACCGGTAACATAACCGCAGGTTGAGCCAGTAACGGCGGCCGTACACCTTTAATCCCACTTTCACGACCTTTACACATTCCAGCATCCAAACACACACCATTTCTCAATTCTGAACACTCAATTACACACTTAACCTGATCATCAGTGTTCTCAATTTCATTCATCCCCGAAACCCTAACTTCTTCTGCTACAGTTGACCTAAAACGCTCTAACTCATGCTCCACATCATCATTAACCCTAAGTTTACTTACAAAACTCTGTGACAAGAAATAATCATCACCTGAAGGAGATGAAGCTTTGTGAGCTTCCCAATCAGCAGCAGGAATTGCGAAAGCTTCGGGGCCTGAGAGCCCTAGAGAGCGGCAAATGAGGTCAAATTCACCGTCAACTCCTTCCATTCGAAAACTAGTTTGATCACGGTCAAGTGAACGAGTACGGTGAGAAGATCCATCAGCAGAGGAGGATGAGGTAGAGGCATCGTAATCGATGTTTCTGGATGCATTTCTTCGGTCGAGCCTGGGTAGTGAGCGCCTATGCCTGGAAGACATGTTGTTGTTGTTTGGGTGTAGAGAGATGAGTTTTGCATGTATGTGTGAAGGTTGGTTTGTTTGTGTGCATGAAGGAAGGAAAGGTGGGTTTGCAGTGGAGGGTTGAAGTGGGTGATTCAGAAGAGGCTGCGCGTTCGCGTAAACGTCCTATCTGGTGTTGGTTGACCTGACTGAGAAAATTGAGGTCAATGTTTGTAAAAGTTTATTCCTTAGTTCATTTTTTTTAACTCCACTTGACTATATATTATTGACATAGAAAAAAATACCCAGGAGCTGCAGATACCCATAATGAAGCAAATTATATAAATAAAGAAATGTCAAAATCTTGCCAACTCTTCCAGTCTAATGACCAGCCCCTAATCCTGTGTTTAAACCAAAGGAAGTTATCCTCCTTTATAGCTCCACAATCCTGTTAACCGAGACTATCTTGTCATTAAACTCTTTTTCATTTCTGGCCAGCCAAAGCCTCCAAGCGCAACCAAGATCACCATGTGAACCGCTTTCTTCCATCTTTGCGAGCCGATTTGCGCCGCTACTTGAGCAGAAACCTCGGCAACCGTCTTTGTATCGCTTAGGACCGGGATCTTCATCCACCTTGTAGGTCCACCTGGAGGATCAAGATAAACCTGTTTCCTTGTTCATGCAACACACATACCAATCCAGAATCCAAGTATGCATGCAAACCAAAGCAAAGTAGGAGACACACAGGATAATCAAAGATTCAATATCTTGATTAACTGATGAGAACTAGTACAAACATATACAAACAATGTTCATACAGACTCTATGTATTCATTCTGTGCTCTCAAAGTCTCAGGTTAGTATCCACTGGTCACTCGTATGAACTTTCTCACACATGCACTTGTTACTGAGAAGGTCATGTCTGCTTATATAGTGCCAACACCAAGCAACAGTACGAAATATGTTGTTGGTCATACGAAACACCAAAAGACACGAAAGACATTCTCCAAATAGACTCGTACGAATGAACTGGCTCGCACGAATCAATAGCTTGATTGGGTAAGCTTGACCGTACGAACGGTGTGACTCGTACGAGCAACATCTTGCTCGTACGAAGCATTCCCATTCGCACCAATTGTTTTCTTTGTAGATCGTGCCACAGACATGACGTACCTGAGACTCAACAGTATGCACACATGCAACTGTTGTACACAGACATTCTAATCGTCGTACTAGATCAAGATAGGAGGATATCTTGATCTGGCTGACATGACCAATCTATACAGACACAGTACATAAGGACAGTAAAATAAAAGACGTAACTAAGAACAAGATACAGACACAAAAGTGTATCAACAAACTCCCCCTTGGCTGTTGCTTGGTCTTCGATCTTCATTTCTTGAACTGCCTGCTGTATCAACAAACTCCCACTGAAGATAATCAATCCATAGTTGATTGAGGATCCAGGTCTTCATTGTTTTCCAAACTCATCAAACCTTTCCTGTTTCCTCTTGAGTGTCACTTGAGGTAACTGGATCGGTCACGATCTATTGCACATTACAATCTACCACTGGTGGTGGAACAGAAACTTTTGGCTGCGAGGATGAGGCCGAAGCAGTAGTAATACCAGGGTCTTCAGAATCCTGGTCACGTTTACGCTTGATCTCATGTGCTTTGCATCTCTCATTCCACAGAATGTTCACTCGCTTTCTGCTCATTTCAAAGATACCTTTAATACCATCGAAGCCTTCCACCAGTTTAGCATTACGAGAATGATACCATTCCTTCAGGTCGTTATGCTTAGTAGACAATGATTCTGCAGATCGTTGAACAACTGCACTACGTTCTTTCAGTCGGTTTAACTCAATACCCCGAGAGTTATCAGATGCTCTCATCTGTTTTAGCTGAGTTGCCCTTTCTGCATCTGCAGCCTTCAGTTGCTCATTTTCTTTCCTTAACTGTGCAATTACAGAATCCTGTTTTCTAACAGTCTCTTTCAAAGAATTTATCTCCAATTGTTGCTTGACAGCTGTGTTTCGGTTTGAAGACATAAATTCTGAATGCTTGTTAATCTGCATTGCTGCAGCTTGCAACGGAGTGAACAGAAATTCCACCTTCTCATCTTGATCCATTTTAGAGAACAAACGACTTCCTCGTTTAGACTTTAGTTGATGAGCTGTGGGTTGGAACTGTTGAACTGAAGAAGGAGTAGGTTGCGATTCAACTGGAGTATCTTCAGCTGAAATTCTTTTAGCTATTGTGGTACTTGATGGTTGTGGTTCAGGAACTGTAGCAGGTTCCGTCATTACAGGTTCAATTTCCTCCATTGTAAAGGTAGACTGAGTTTCTACAACTGGTTCCTGTACAGTTTCCTGATGTGAGGTTGTAGGTTGTATGATTTCAGGTTGATCTGAGGAAGTATTCGTAGACGAACTCCTCTATTTCTTTCTACTCTTGTCACCAACTGAAGTACCTACATCATTAGCACCACAATTACCATTAATATCACCATCATCACCATTTCCCTTTTTATGACCAAATCTATCTTTGATCATTTTCTCCAAGATAGGTTCTTCATCATCAGAATCACTGTCATCATGGCACCACTTGTCATTTTCTAGTGCAACATAATCGTCGTTTGCCAGAAACAGATCAATCTTCGAGGAGGTGTGCTTTCCTTGTAACGTTTTGCTGCAACACCTTTAAAGATTTTCAATGAATGTTCCATCATAACTTCTACTTTTAGAACATTATTTTCATTCTTTGGAAGATTTGGATTTTGCGTATTTAAGATCATCTGAAGAAAACGGGGATACATCCAAAAGTTGTTTCCACCATAACAAGTTCTACTCAGGTTCTCCTTCATGTTTGCGATACTTTGAAACACTGAACGGTTTGTTCAATGTCAAGGCTATCATCATTCCAACCAAGTCGTTATTTGCCATGTCATAACCACTTCGTCTATTGCTCAAACACTGAATTAGAAGATGTAGAAAGAACTAGTATCGGAGTGGTAACCATGCTTTGTTGATTTGTCCTACCAGAAAATCTCCGACACACTTCATACCATCAAACATCCACGTTGACACTTCAACGCCACTGAGAATGGAGCTTCAGGATCATCACCAAGTTGCAATACTGAGTTAATGATTTCGGCAGTCACATCTACATCCAAGTTGTTTACTTTTCCGTGGATAACTTCCTTCTCATTAACTTTAATGACTTTAGCTGAATCCCAAAATCCCTTGAACAACGTCTTGTATACTGTAGTCTTGTGCGTGATAGCATAATGTATCCTTGAGTCGCGCAAAAACTTCATTATACCGTTGTACTCAGCAAATTTGTCTTCCGGGTCCAAGTAGGCCACCATGTTATGTCTTGGCTCAGACATAATTTCCACTTCTGACTTATCAGTCCTCTTTGTTGCTGGTTTTCTTTTATGTTCTTTTTGTTCCATTCTGTACACATAAGTCAAATAGGATAAGAACACAAAATCATCAGGGAATATACACAAAAAGTTTTTATTTCAAACTTTATGTATGTATGTATTCCCTGAACAAAGAAATACGGACGCATACGAATAACAACTTACTCGTACAAAGAACAACTCATTTTTACGATTTTTGATTTAAAAACAAGAAACTCATTAATTCGTATGAATCTAGTTCGTACAAAAGTAAGTTACTTGTTTTTCGTTAAAGATTCTTCGTTTCAAGTTTGTTGTTCTTATCAGTCATGGTCATATTTTAAGTTGTTCATCTTCAAAGTATGCCAAACATTTTTTAAGAATACCTTAAAGAAATCAAAAACAACTTGAAGGGGGGTGTAAAGATGATGTGAGCAAAGTGAAAGTGAAGTTCCACCACAGAACTTCATTTCCTTTTATACCACATCACACTCGCATGAAATACCCATGGATCGTGCGAAGCACTGCCCTTCGTACGAAACATCATTGGTCCATTCGTACGAGATACACATACTCGTACGAAATAACTCTGATTCGTACAAATCCAAGTTTTTCAAAACTGGATTTAGTTCTTCGAGGACCTTAGGTTTTTCGTTAACTTGTTTAGAACTTTGCACATATCCACACAAATCGCAAAGTTATGTTAGGAAAAGTGCTTTTAAACAGATTTTGTTTCTTTGAGATGAGTTTACCATTGTAAGAAAGTACTTTTATGAAGTTGCGATATCTAAGCGAATGGTTTTTAGGGCGAATCTTGGTAGAAACCTTTGAGCTTCAATTTTGGCTAATTCAAAAAGAAACTTAATTTAACAACAAAGTAAACCAAAACTAAATAATTACTAAACTATAAACTATATATTTACTAGATAATCTTTTTCAGAGTTTCAAGGTAAGAGAATCATACCAGCTTTTAATCTTGTCAAAAACAGGTTTTGTTAAAACATCAAATTAAATAAATAAGTATTTACTATGATTATCGGTATTGTTGTCCACGTTATCAAAGATGTAATCATGATTAGGAGATATGATTAATGTATGATTTATACTTACTAGCCGGTGTTTAACCACTTTACAACACATTCCCATATCAAGATATACACGAGAGAAAATCTTACCGGTGAGTATACTGCTTATCATCTGTTTTGACGTATATGATATGAGATACTCACTTATTTTGATTGAAAACAAGCCCTATGTGATTAGATCACTTATTGATGAGGAACTTGATTTTCATATTCATACTCACTTAGTACCATCGTACCGACAAAGAGACGAACTTATCTCCCGCATAAAGCTGTGATATTTATCACTTATTTTTGGGTGAATGTGATATTTTTATCACTTATTGATGGTCGTATGCAGTATTTACACGTATGTATGGTATCATGGAAGTTCTAGACTTGCGTCACCGTTATTTTTCGGCAAAAGATTCAACCATAATACCCGGATGATAAGTCAGCATAAAGACCGCATATCTTAGAACCTCGGCACATTGTCAAACGAAATTTCGGTACCAAGACCATATGCCAATGAATGGCTCCCACCTGGCTTGCAGTCTGTTAGATTTATAGCAACCTGCACATTTTAGTCTGATTGTGAGCCTACCGATACATCATTAGTAAAGCTACTTATCAATTTTCATTCTTTGTTCTTGACTGTTTATGACAGATCACCGGTGTATTTCATCATCTTCAGCTTATCTATCAAAGAAACTCATTTTTGATTTTTGGTTTTTCTATTGTTTTTGTATTTTTCTGAAATATTCCCCCCTTAAATATAGAAGGTAAATAAATAAATAAAAGACATGTTTTTGTATTTTTGTATTTTTCTGATGTTTTTGTATTTTCTTGAAAACTTCTCCCCCTAAAATATAAAACTAAGAAAAATGGAAAATCTTTTTGTAGTTTTAGATTTTAGAAAAATATTTACAATAACTGTTTAGCCAAAGAAGATTTACTCGGATTTCACCTTGATGCCATTGACCAAAAGAAGATAATCAAAACGTGACTTATCAAAAGCTATGGTAAACAGGTCGGCACGTTGGTGATCAGTGTGGATTTTAACAACATTGATAAGTTTCTTTTCATAGCAATTGCGTATGAAATGATACTTAATGTCAATGTGTTTGGTTTTTTAGTACTGTATAGGATTATGAGTGATCTATAAAGCAGCTTCATTATCAACAAAAATAGGTGTACTTAGAAATTCAAAACCGTAGTCGCACATTTGCTGTTGAATCCATAGAACCTGCGAGCAGCAACTAGAAGCCGAAATATACTCAGCTTCACAGGTTGATGTAGCTAAACAAGTCTGCTTTTTTGCATTGCCACGTGACTAGACGATTTCCCAAAAACTGACATCCTGCTGATGTTGACTTTGCATCAATCTTGCAGCCACCATGATCAGAATCACTGAATGCTGTCAGATCAAAGTTATCATCCTTAGGGTACCAGAGACCAGTGTCCGGGCGACGCTTTAAATAACGAAATATCCTTTTCACAGCCATCAAATGAGAAACTTTTGGACTAGACTGGTAGCGCGCCAGAAGACATGTCGGGTACATTATATCGGGTCTTGAAGCAGTAAGATACATGAGAGATCCGATCTTAGCACGGTAGAGAGATGGTTCCACATGTTCACCCATTCCGTCAGGAGTAATCCCATGATTCTGAGCTAATGGAGTTCCCAAAGGCTTTGAGTCTTCCATTTGAAATCGCTTGAGAATATCCCCGACGTACTTGGTTTGATGAATGAAGATTCCTTCCTTTGATTGCTGAACCTGTAAACCTAAAAAGAAAGTCATTTCTCCCATGGCGCTCATCTCGAACTTCTCTTGCATCACCTGCTCGAATTATTTGCGCATTCGTTTATTTGGTAGACCCAAAAACAATATCATCAACATATACTTGCACTAGCAGCAAATCCTCATTCCTTTCCTTGATGAAGAGAGTACAGTCGATCAATCCTTGTCGAAAACCATTCTTCAGAAGATAGGTAGACAACGTTTCATACCAAGCCCTTGGAGCTTCATGAAGGCCATATAACGCCTTGTTAAGAAACCAAACCTTGTCAGGATGGATTGGATCTTCAAAACCTGGCGGTTTCTCAGAATATATACCTCTTCCTCAACCACACCATGAAGAAATGCACTCTTCACATCCATTTGATAAACAGTGAACTTCTTGTAGGACGCATAAGCCAAAAAAATTCTTATGGCCTCAAGTCGTGCAACCGGTGCATAAACTTCATTGTAAGCAATGCCTTCTACCTGATTAAAGCCCTAGACAACCAATCGCGCTTTGTTTCTCACAACAACACCTCGGCCATCCTTCTTGCATTTGTACACCCATCGTGTACCAATCTTCTTGTAGTTATCAGGTCTGTCAACTAAGTTCCACACACCCAACTTCTGAAACTGCTAAAATTCTTGCATGGCTTCAACCCAAGAGTCTTTTTTCATTACCTCCTTCCAAAATTTTGGTTCAACTTGGCAAATATAGCAGGCAAAAGACCAATCGTTTTGTCCCCTAGATTCTCTTATTTCCGAATACAGGCCAACATTCTGGTTGTTTCGAAGCTGATTACGCGTCTGCACACCACTTTGGACATCTCCAATAATATTTTGATGAGGATGGGTATTATGGATTCGAGTTTCTGGAACATCGGGAACTCGAGAGTTTATACCCAAATTGTTGATATTCAGATCAACAGTCAAATCGAGAGCTAGATTTGATGAGGATGCAGATGCATGACCTTCAGTCATCCCTTGAGGTTGTATATTTGACGTGACATCTGAAATTCTAGGGACCGCACCAGAGGTTGCTTCATTTGCATAATGAAACTCATCATCTTCTGGTGAAACATTATAATCTGCAGCATCCTCGAATTCCTCATTTTGAACAAGATTGTTAACCGAAGTCGACACTTGAGGGTTAACAATAATTGGTCGAACTACTGACGAGTCAACTGTTGTATCACCTTCCAGTAACATTTGAGCCGCAGCAGATGTATCATCAAAAGTTGGCAGATTAAAGGAGTCGAACAGTCCATCGTAGTAAAACATCCAAGGAGCACCCGAAGCTCTTACAGATCTGTGTATCTCTGAACCTTGACTTCACCCCATTCTTCAATCTTCTTCGAAGACAAATTCCACACCCTGAAATTCGGAGTAGCATATCCAAGAAAAAAGCCTTCGATAGCCTTCGGACCAAACTTTCCTTGTGGATCAATCATAGTGCATGGAGCTTCAAAAGGTTCTAAGAAAGAAACATCCGGTTTCCTTTTATGTAGCAACTCAAAACATGTTTTCCCATGTCTCTTCACCGTTAGAACTCTATTCATCGTGTAACATGCAGTAGCAACAACTTCTCCCCAAAATTGAATGGGAAGTTCTGATTCTACTAACATGGTTCTTGTTGTTTCAATCAAAGTTCTATTCTTCCTCTCAGCGACACCATTCTATTGTGGAGTGTAGCGAGAACTGTACTCATGCAAAATGCCCTTTGAAGAACAGTCTTCATCCATAACTTGATTTTTAAATTCGGTGCCATTGTCGCTTCTGATTCTCCTTACCTTCAGATTGTACAAATTTTCTAGCAGCGTCAGGAGATTCTTGAGGATTTCAGGAACTTCACTCTTGTGAGCCAGCATATTCACCCATGAAAATCTGGAGTAGTCATCAGTAACTACCAAACAATAAGAATCACCAAAGGTAGTCTTGTCACACCCCGACCCGCAGCGGAAAAGGTGATCGGGGCATGATTGGGTTTTCATCAAAGCTCATGACATTTATTATAATGTTTCATATTTATTATTACAATTTAAAGGAGATCATACAATCATAATTACAACATGTTCTATACATCTTTCTAGGCTTCATTATTTTTCTTCTAAGGCACTTTCCTATGTTTTCCTTGCTTCATCCTGTCCACCTGTATCATGTGTAAAAACGGTTTTTGGATCAACAAAAAGTTGGCGAGTGAATCCTATGAAAACATTTAAACGTGTTTATTGTATTGATTATAAAATAAAGTGCATAACCACATATGAGTAAATGTAGATGTAAATTTATTCACAAAACACATAATATTAAATATTGCACACACATACAACAATTGATTGTTTTGAGGCACGCGTTGTTCAACTCGTCTCCCACGAGGAACTGATGGGCCTAATGAATGAGTTTTGAGGCACGCGTTGTTCAACGAACTGATGGGCCTAATGAATGAGTTTTGAGGCACGCGTTGTTCAACTCGTCTCCCACGAGGAACTGATGGGCCTAATAAATAATTTGCATACAACTTGACAATATGTAATACATCACAACAAACAATATTTACATTCTAATTTTAGATCATATAATGGTATAGCACGAGTTTGAATAGGCGAATTTATTTAAGCGACACATGATACACCCCAAAACATGAATAAAAAGGGGAATTTGTAAGAATTCACTCACAGTGGTTGCGTTTCCTTGGATTGATGATGAATGCGCACGAATTTGGATTTAACCACGAGAGAAACTAACCTATATAATAACATAATGGTTCGGTAAATATAAAAGGATTTTATTTGAGATTAATAATTTTAATTCATAACCTTAATAAGATTTCTAGATTTATTTTTGTGAGTTTTAAGGACATTTTCTAACTTTAAGAATATTATTTTTAAGTATTTTAAATAATTTTCTGATTAAATAAAAAAAAATGTTGACCGTTGACTTTGACTGTTGACCGGTCTGATTGTGTTAATTATGTGCGCTGCGTGAGGTTCGAACTTGTGACCTCCCGTACGCGTGCACGCAGCTCTACCAACTGCGCTACGTGTCTAACCCGAAATATTTCTGATTTTGTTTATATTTATATACTATTTGGATTATTCAGAATTTTATTTAATTAAAATGTTTTTAAAATTGTCTGACCGGCTGGTCAGAGCGGGGATCGAACTTGTGCCTTTGATTTGTTTGGAACCCAGCCCAACCAGTTGGGCTGGGTGTCTAACCCATCTATTATACGTTTTATATTATATTTAACAATCAACTGTGAGAGTTCTGTTTAGTTAGAAAAAAAAACGTTTTAATGGCGTTGGAACCGGACACATACACGAATCGAACTCATGACCAGTGTTTTAAAATTGCACACAGTCCACCACTGGACTGTGTGTCTAACCCGGTTATTATTCCGGTTTTTATTATATTTATATGCTATTTCAATTCATCTTCTTCATACACTTGAACCCACTGATACTAAATCATCTGTGTAATTATAAAACTTATTTGAATTCGATAGTTAGATTCTTTTAACAAAACATAAACAACATAGGAACAAAAGAGATGATTTTATACCGAAACGGAGATGGTTGTGATACTTCGGTGATGCCTCCAGTGACAACAAAAAATTCTGGCGATGCTAATTGAAGCAGAGGGTTCTTTCAGAGAGTTATAAGTGATGATTGAGAAAGTGTGCCAGTTCAATTGAGGTGAATTGGTCGGTATTTATAGAGTGTCAAGACTGGTATGTTTTCGGTTTTCCGGTGACCAAATTCTGGCGAAATGCAGACAAATTCCGGCGACTGAAGGGAATTCCGGCGAACAGACGAAGGTTTTGAGCAGAGATTTCATGAACGATTGGAAGTGTGCGCTTGTAGTTAGTATTTATAGGCAGTGGCGGTCTTCACTTTGATTTAAATTTTTCGGTTATGATTTCCACGATTTTGAATGAAAGGCTTTAAGGTTTCGGTTATAACTGACGTTAATCGTCAATTACATTTACCTGATTTCGGAGTCAACCGCCGGATTCAATGATTGAGTCAGTTTCGGCGGTTACAGACTTGGTTCAAACTGGTGACTCTGTGAGTTTTTGTATAAGAGTTTTTTTTGTTTCAGAAATCACATAACTAGTGCGTGTGGCGGAGTGGTGTGATGTGTTTGGTCTTGAGAGTGACCCGGGTTCGAAACCCGGCGTCTGCAAATAATTTTTATTTCATTATTTATTATTAATTTTCAATTATAGATTTTAAATTCAAATATATTTATTAATTATGTATTGTTTAAAATTAGTTTGAGCCCTAAACATGCAACGAAAATTTTAACTGGATTATTCGGTTTAATAAAACGAAGCGGGTTTGGATATCCCGGTTTTTTACGGATGTTACAGTATCCCCTACTTTTAGAAATTTCGTCCCGAAATTTAAGTAGTGGTATGTTTGTCTCGAAAGGAGGGTGATTTTGGCAATTACATACTTAGAAGGGGGTAAGAGTTTAAATTTTGTTTGAGGCGGTAACGTTCCTTGTAAGGGTTGAATACCCTGCTACAGGAATCGCTTTTTGTTGCCTACGGTAAAGAATATTTAGAAACAGAGTTGATTGACCAAGTATGATTTCATGCGCAAGAGTTTTGATATGTTTGGAAAGATAAGGTTATATCCTAAAACAAAACTTTTACTACTAAAACCTACATGGAACCTCTCATAACCGCCTGACAATGCCTCTGATCCTTTGGCAAGAATACTTATATATAGGAAGTACCAGCGGCGTATCCACCATATTCTTGTCAAATTTTCATTGGTTTTATCAGTAAGTCATGATTGGTTCTATGATATGACTCTAGAACATAAACAAACACAACAACCAAAGCCTGAGTCCTAATTCTGATAGTATACATGTTTGAATGGTGACAGTACCTCTCTCGTTTGTTATGATGGAGAGGTTAGTCTATGGAGAAATGGAACACAATCCAGTTTCTTTAAATGATGAGATGATATGAATGCTAAATCAGTGGGTATAAAACAAACTTCAACCATGACATTACTAAATCCTACATGGAATTTCTCATAACCGCCTGATAATGCCTCTGATCTTTTGACAAGAATACTTATATATAGGAAGTACCAGCGGCGTATCCACCATATTCTTGTCAAATTTTCATTGGTTTTATCAGTAAGTTATGATTAGTCCTATGTGACTCTAAAACATAACAAACACAACAACCAAAGCTTGAGTCTTAATTCTGATAGTATACATGTTTGAATGATGACAGTACCTCTCTCGTTTGTTATGATGGAGAGGTTAGTCCATGTGGAAGTGAGACACAGCTCAACTTCTTTAAATGATGAGACTGAGATACGTCGTGAGGTATGATGATATGAATGTTAAATCAATGAGTATAAAACAAAACTGAAATAGTAATTCGCATTAAGATTCTTTGGATAAATTTCCAATTTATAACTGGGATACGTGAAAATTGAGATAACATAAATAAAAACATAAAAACTAAGCGGTTGGAGTTGAATCTTGATTTTTGGTGAAGGAGACTAGTTGGGTGGTTCGTTTGGGCCGTCATTATCTTCAATAGGATTTGAGTTGATGTTGAAAACTCTTCCTCTTGCTGGTGGCATAGTGGTTGGGTTTTCTTGATTTGCTTGGTTAACTGGGTTTGCTTGAGCTTGGGCGTTTATGATGTTAACCAACCGAGGGCACGTGTTTCTAAAATGAGTAGGGTCGCCACAATTGAAACAAGCTCGAACATATGGGAGCATGGGGTATTGAGGTTATTGATATGTTTGGATCATGTTTTGAGTAGGGGGTAAGGTTTGGTTTTGAGAGGTGCGGCAAACCTTGCTCGAATGACCATAGCGTCCACAATTCGCACATAATCGACAAGGTAAGGTAAATGGATGGTGATAAGAACAGGTATTGCATTGAGGGTGAGGTCCAAAGTAAGGTTTCTTATTTGGGTAAGTTGAGTTGGGTGCTACTTGAGTGATTGGGATAGCTTGGAGGGGTATGTTTTGTGACGTTGGTTGATTATGTTGGGTGACAGCGAAAAGTTGCCCATCTCGTTTTCTCTTAGAAATGGGTTGAGAAGGGGATTCGGTTTGGGTGGAGTTTGAGGTTTCAGTTGATGCTTTATCCTTCTTCTTCTCCTCCTTGAAGTCTTTATTCCGTATGCGGTTCTCGGTGAGCTCTGTAGCTAACTCCATTGCTGCTTCCAAAGTTGCAGGTGTGGTACTTATTACAGAGTCTTGAATTTTTGAAGGAAGACCTCGAATGTAGTGCTCGATCAAACGGTAGAGAGGAGTGAACAAGTTGGTGACCATCTGATTCAACTCGAGAAATCTTTTGTTGTATGTGGTGTGGTCGCCCTCTTTTTGTTTCAAAGAATAGAATTCATCCTCTAATTTCTTGATTTCGCTTCTTGGACAGAAACGTCTTGTCATGATCTCTTTCAGCTCTTCCCAAGTCAAAGTCATAACATTCTCAGCACCTCGTCTGGCCTTCTCTGTATTCCACCATGTAAGTGCTATTCCAAGTAAACGACCAGTAGCATATCGCACTTTGCGATCATCGGGGCAATCGCAATTTAGAAAAGTGTTTTCCATTTCTTCAAACCAATGGAGGAGGGCGGTGACACCTTCAGTCCCTTCGTATTTTGGAGGGTCGCAGGATTTGAAATGCTTGAAGGTGCATTTAGTGGTATTTGGGGGAGGGTTAATAACATTTTGATCTTCTTGATTGATTGGGTTGACGGGATTAGCGGTAAGGGCTTGTTGAAATTGAACTACAATGTTGGGTATTACGGCAGCCATTTGTTGAGCGATTTGGGCAGCCATGCGCTCGCGGGCTTTTCCTGATCTCATCTTCCTACGAGCGAGACTAGAAGACATCTACAATGAATACGTATCAAGAGTATGAGTTGGACGTTTTAGGGGTCATGTGTCATATTTAGGAATGAACATTCATAAAATAAATATAGAATAATAAATCTACTACATCCATAGGATGTCTTGGGCTTTGCTCGTAATTGGGCCTTGCATGCCGCCATACTTCACCTTCGTAATCATGTGGGCCCCCATGATTACCGGGTTTTTCATATGGTTCGCATGTGTTAGCCTGATTACGTACACTAAAACCCGGAGAAAATCGAGAAATATGTATGTAACGTATGATATTCGGAATGTATCCAGGTGTGGACACGGTGACAACTCAAAGTGGGGTTAGTTCGAACGACGTTTGGTGTGGCATGCTTTGGCCTAATAGGTCCTTCGTACTCTCATCGTTAGTCCCCAGGTAGGCAAACTGGTCCGTTATATTGGATTTATACGAATGCCAACCTAGACAGGACGTTCCGACTACCGGTACTTGTACCCTTACAGTTACTACATGCCCGTCGCAGAACTCACTTTGATGAGATTTGAAAAATGAAAAATGCGACAAAATAATGAATAACGGAAGTATGAAGGTGATTTGAATTTGTGAACATTGAAATATGTATGATGAATGTGTATGTAATTATGTATGTTTGACTGTAAGTATAATTCATTATGTATCACAAAATATCATATTGGAAGTGTTTGCATGCATTTGTGTATGTATAAATACGAAACAAATAAACATCATGAGTTTGCATGTAACCACATAAACAATTAAAATCTAATCAACTATAGTATAGGCTCTAAGGGTCTAATAACCTATCATATATCCCTATAGTCAAAAGCTCTGATACCAATCTGTCACACCCCGACCCGCAGCGGAAAAGGTGATCGGGGCATGATTGGGTTTTCATCAAAGCTCATGACATTTATTATAATGTTTCATATTTATTATTACAATTTAAAAGAGATCATACAATCATAATTACAACATGTTCTATACATCTTTCTAGGCTTCATTATTTTTCTTCTAAGGCACTTTCCTATGTTTTCCTTGCTTCATCCTGTCCACCTGTATCATGTGTAAAAACGGTTTTTGGATCAACAAAAAGTTGGCGAGTGAATCCTATGAAAACATTTAAACGTGTTTATTGTATTGATTATAAAATAAAGTGCATAACCACATATGAGTAAATGTAGATGTAAATTTATTCACAAAACACATAATATTAAATATTGCACACACATACAACAATTGATTGTTTTGAGGCACGCGTTGTTCAACTCGTCTCCCACGAGGAACTGATGGGCCTAATGAATGAGTTTTGAGGCACACGTTGTTCAACGAACTGATGGGCCTAATGAATGAGTTTTGAGGCACGTGTTGTTCAACTCGTCTCCCACGAGGAACTGATGGGCCTAATAAATAATTTGCATACAACTTGACAATATGTAATACACCACAACAAACAATATTTTCATTCTAATTTTAGATCATATAATGGTATAGCACGAGTTTGAATAGGCGAATTTATTTGAGCGACACATGATACACCCCAAAACATGAATAAAAAGGGGAATTTGTAAGAATTCACTCACAGTGGTTGCGTTTCCTTGGATTGATGATGAATGCGCACGAATTTGGATTTAACCACGAGAGAAACTAACCTATATAATAACATAATGGCTCGGTAAATAAATGGATTTTATTTGAGATTAATAATTTTAATTCATTTTTGTGAGTTTTAAGGACATTTTCTAACTTTAAGAATATTATTTTTAAGTATTTTTAAATAATTTTCTGATTAAATAAAAAAATAAAAAAAATGTTGACCGTTGACTTTGACCGTTGACTTTGACTGTTGACCGGTCTGATTGTGATAATTATGTGCGCTGAGTGAGGTTCGAACTTGTGACCTCCCGTACGCGTGCACGCAGCTCTACCAACTGAGCTACGTGTCTAACCCGAAATATTTCTGATTTTCTTTATATTTATATACTATTTGGATTATTCAGAATTTTATTTAATTAAAATGTTTTTAAAATTGTCTGACCGGCTGGTCAGAGCGGGGATCGAACTTGTGCCTTTGATTTGTTTGGAACCCAGCCCAACCAGTTGGGCTGGGTGTCTAACCCATCTATTATACGTTTTATATTATATTTAACAATCAACTGTGAGAGTTCTGTTTAGTTAGAAAAAAAAAGTTTTAATGGCGTTGGAACCGGACACATACGCGAATCGAACTCATGACTAGTGTATTAAAATTGCACACAGTCCACCACTGGACTGTGTGTCTAACCCGGTTATTATTCCGGTTTTTATTATATTTATATGCTATTTCAATTCATCTTTTTCATACACTTGAACCCACTGATACTAAATCATCTGTGTAATTATAAAACTTATTTGAATTCGATAGTTAGATTCTTTTAACAAAACATAAACAACACAGGAACAAAAGAGATGATTTTATACCGAAACGGAGATGGTTGTGATACTTCGGTGATGCCTCCGGTGACAATAAAAAATTCTGGCGATGCTAATTGAAGCAGAGGGTTCTTTCAGAGAGTTATAAGTGATGATTGAGAAAGTGTGCCAGTTCAATTGAGGTGAATTGGTCGGTATTTATAGAGTGTCAAGACTGGTATGTTTTCGGTTTTCCGGTGACCAAATTCCGGCGAAATGCAGACAAATTCCGGCGAACAGAACGAAGGTTTTGAGCAGAGATTTCGTGAACGATTGGAAGTGTGCGCTTTTAGTTAGTATTTATAGGCAGTGGCGGTCTTCACTTTGATTTAAATTTTTTGGTTATGATTTCCACGATTTTGAATGAAAGGCTTTAAGGTTTCGGTTATAACTGACGTTAATCGTCAATTACATTTACCTGATTTCGGAGTCAACCGCCGGATTCAATGATTGAGTCAATTTCGGCGGTTACAGACTTGGTTCAAACCGGTGACTCTGTGAGTTTTTGTATAAGAGTTTTTTTGTTTCAGAAATCACACAACTAGTGCGTGTGGCGGAGTGGTGTGAAGTGTGTTTGGTCTTGAGAGTGACCCGGGTTCGAAACCCGGCGTCTGCAAATAATTTTTATTTCATTATTTATTATTAATTTTCAATTATAGATTTTAAATTCTAATATATTTATTAATTATGTATTGTTTAAAATTAGTTTGAGCCCTAAACATGCAATGAAAATTTTAACTGGATTATTCGGTTTAATAAAACGAAGTGGGTTTGGATAACCCGGTTTTTGACGGATGTTACAAGTCTTGTGTTTCATAGGTCCAAATAGGTCCATATGAAGACGTTCTAGAGGCATATTCACAGTGTTGATCTTCTTTACAGGATGAGATTTTTTTGCTTGCTTTCCTTTCTTGCACGATACACAGATGCCTTGAAGATGAAAATTCTTGATGGTACACCATTCACAAGACTATTCTTCACCAAATAGTTCATTTTCCTCAGGTGAATGCGTCCCATTCGTCTGTGCCAAGAGATTGATTCCTTTTCGGTGGCTTTTGAGACAAAACATGTGACTTGCATAGACGTTGTAATAGCTTGGCTCATATAAAGAATATACAAGTCGTTAATTCTTAGAGCCGATAAGAGAATCCGTTCTTTGGGGATCTTGAATCCTGGTTTGAGCACATAACATCCGGTATCATCAAAATGTACCGTGAACTTCTTGTCGCAGATTTGAGAAACGCTAAGAAGATTGTGATCAATTTGTCGCACATAATTAATCTTATCAAAACTCACAACACCATTGAGACCATTCCCTCTCCAGTGATGTATCCACCTTTATCACCAACAAAGGAAACATAACCACCCCGACTTCTTTTCGCATCATACAGGAGCCGTAAGTCGCCCGTCATGTGCCTAGATGCTCTACTGTGAACAATCCAATGACTATTCAAAGATCCTCCTAGAACACCCTGCACATTTCAAAAACCAGATCAGTTTGAGATGGGGACCCAAGCCTTAGTGGTCTTGGGTCGCCCTTTATCATTAAGAATGTGATTTCTATTTCTTGATGATTTGCAAATTGTGAGCCTCCTCTTGAACCATCAGCGGTCTTAAGTTTCCAAGATTTATGTAATTTACCAGAATTACTATTATTTACAGTTTTAACAATTTCTGGTTTTATTAAATTTGAAGATCTTGGATTCCTTTATGAAGAACCGGTTTTAAAGCTTTTTCAATTGCTTTTACTTGTTTAAGTCTCTATTTTTCTTCTTGTTCTTTCACAATTCTTTTGTCTTGTTTTGGAGAAACAGATCGACGTTGGCAAGTTGGTCAGGAGTGATTCTTTCAACAAATCTTGGTTTGGCTGGATTTCTACTATTTTTGATAATGTGGCCAAATTCTCCACATTTGAAACATGTTCTCCTTTCAACAAAATTAGGAGATCGTGTTTCACGGCTTGATGTTGAACTTGTGGGTCTTGAGGTACTGGGTTCATTTTAATTACACCCATTTGTATGTTGAGTGTAATTATTTTGACTGTTCCTTTTCAAAATCTTGACTTTGTTTACAAAATCTACATTAGACATGTGTTCAAAAGTCTCGACTTTATCAGTACCCTTAGAACTCACAAATTTAACATTCTTATGCTTCTTCTTGTAGCGAGAGCCTTTTGCTTCAACCTTTGGTTGTGGAACTTAGGCTTTTCAACTCGCTTCTCTTGTTTTTCTCTTGAAAATGATAATGGTTGTGATTTGGTTGGCTTTTCCTTCTCTAAAATTTAGTTGTTGACTTTTCAAACACTTGATCTATAGAGATTGGATTTACGTTTTTAATTGGAAAATCTTTATTAGAGTAGATTTTCTTATCTCCAACCAGAGTATACAACACATTATCTGTTTCATATGTAGACACTTTTGTCTTGACAGATTTCTTAGGATCATTCTGTTGATTTTCAATAGGTTTAGTACTGGGAGTAGCAGATAGTTCTACTCCTTTCCTTTTATCAAGAGATTGATCCTGATCACTTCTGATTGATTCATCATCTAATGTATCATCTTCCTCTATTTCAGATGGATTTTGATCAACATCATATGACGAGTTTTCTTGTTTGCTTGGTTCTTGTGAGGAATTGTCCAGTTTGAACCCTAATCCTGCTGCAAATTCTTCAGGATTAAGTGGTACGGAGGTTTCAAAGCGAGGCATTTCCTCTTCATCAGGCAATTTGGTATAGTTGTGTTTCATCGGGGGTGGACACGACTTATACCCGATGCATTTAACGTCTCCTTTTAGTTTTTGAACATCAATGATATGATCAAGCACATATCGGGAGTCAGAATAACTGTCCAATTTAAGCTTGATCACATCATGTTCGCATTTGGCGATGGCTAACTCTTTCGTTGTTTCTTCAAGGAGATTAATGTAGATGAATTCAAATCTGTTTATTCAAAACTGTTTTTATTAATTCAGAAACGCTCTTCTTTAGGGTTTCTATTACAGATTTGAATTCTTTTTCGTTTCGAGTTAAAGCCAAGTTCGCCTCTTTGCATTTAGATAGTTCAACAACTAACTTTTTGTCACACCCTGACCCGCAGCGGAAAAAGGTGATCGGGGCATGATTGGGTTTTCATCAAAGCTCATGACATTTATTATAATGTTTCATATTTATTATTACAATTTAAAGGAGATCATACAATTAAATCATACAAGTACAACATGTTCTATACATCTTTCTAGGCTTCATTATTTTTCTTCTAAGGCAATTTCCTATGTGTTCCTTGCTTCATCCTGTCCACCTGTATCATGTGTAAAAATGGTTTTTGGGTGAACAAAAAGTTGGCGAGTGAATCCTATGAAAACATTTAAACGTGTTTATTGTATTGATTATAAAGTAAAGTGCATAACCACATATGAGTAAATGTAGATGTAAATTTATTCACAAACACATAATATTAAATATTGCACACACATACAATAAATGATTGTTTTGAGGCACGCGTTGTTCAACTCGTCTCCCACGAGGAACTGATGGGCCTAATGAATGAGTTTTGAGGCACACGTTGTTCAACGAACTGATGGGCCTAATGAATGTTTTTGAGGTACGCGTTGTTCAACTCGTCTCCCACGAGGAACTGATAGGCCTAATAAATAATTTGCATACAACTTGACAATATGTAATACATCACAACAAACAATATTTACATTCTAAGTTTAGATCATATAATGGTATAGCACGAGTTTGAATAAGCGAATTAATTTAAGCGACACATGATACACCCCAAAACATGAATAAAAAGGGGAATTTGTAAGAATTCACTCACAGTGGTTGCGTTTTCTTGGATTGATGATGAATGCGCACGAATTTGGATTTAACCACAAGAGAAACTAACCTAAATAATAACATAATGGCTCGGTAAATAAATGGATTTTATTTGAGATTAATAATTTTAATTCATGACCTTAATAGGATTTCTAGATTTATTTTTGTGAATTTAAGGACATTTTCTAACTTTAAAATATTCTTTTTAAGTATTTTTAAATAATTTTCTGATTGAATAAATAAACAAAAAAAAATTGTTGACCGTTGACTTTGACTGTTGACCGGTTCGGACTTTGTGTTTGTTTGCGCTGAGTGAGGTTCGAACTCGTGACCTCCCGTATACGTGCACGCAGCTCTACCAACTGAGCTACGTGTCTAACCCGAAATATTTCTGTTTTTAATTATATTTATATACTACTTAGGTTATTCAGAATTTTATTTAATTAAAAAGGTTTTTAAACTAGTCGAACCGGTGCGCATGATGTGTTTCGAACCCGTGACCTGTGGTTTAACTTTGCACACAGTCCACCGCTGGACTGTGTGTCTAACCTGGTTAAAATACTTGTTTTTATTAATCTTATATACTAATTGGAAGGTGTTCTGGGGCCTTTAAAAAATTGGGATTTATCGTAGGAACCGTTTAAGTGTACGAATCGAACTCGGTATCAATAGCATGAAATGCACACAGTCCACCGCTAGACTGTGTGTCTAACTCGTTTAAAACACCGATTTTAATTATATTCGTAGACTGATCAGACTTCATCTTCTTCATTTGAATAAACAGACTGTTAACCCGATTGTTTTGATTCATTAATCAATTCCTTTATTAAATTTTAAATAACTACACATGAGATTAATAAAAATGAAAGGGATTAGGTGAAAGATATACCGAACAGGGATCCCCTGTTTCTCCGGCGAGATTCCAACGATAGCAGATTATTCCGGCGACGTGTAACTTGCGACAGAGGATCTTCAGGAAGTTTGAAGTGAGTGTGGTGCTTTCTGTCTGAGCTGTAGAAGTCTTATTTTAGAGTAAGGCAAAAGAGATGAAATGGATTCGGTTTTCCGGCGACTTGCAGAGAATTCTGACGACTTGAAGATGAAACTCCGAGGTCAGCGGGGCTGGGGAGAATAAGTAGAGGATTTCAAGAATGGTTTGAATGAGTTTAAGAACGAGGTTAGCAAGGTATTTATAGGTGATGTGATCCACCACGATTTCGGTTTTTCCGGTGATATTTTCTGGTGACTACCAGACAATTCCGGCAGTAGAGTGTTTGAACAGAAAGCTCTTGTGTGATCGTTTGGTGAACGAGATGTTTCAGTATTTACAGATTGAATGATTTGTAATCGGTTTCATTTTTTTTAAAGTTTTCGGTTTCCAAATACTGATTTATGAGTTGATGATTTTCAAACTGTAACCGAAGGTGATTTGATTTACGGTGATTGCTGATGGTGTAATGGTTGCAACAGTTTTGAATTCAAGTTTTTATAAGAGATTGATTCTCCCTTTATTTCGCTTGACGGTTACAGGTTACAGAGGATCAAGATGAAGGGGTTGTAGGTTTAATGTTTCAGAACATAAGAGGTTTAAGATTTCATTTATAGCAGTAATGTGCGTGTAGTGCAATGGTGAATGAGGTGTGTGTGGAGTTTGTGGATTCGGTGGGTACCCGGGTTCGAGTCCGGGCGCTGCCCATTTTTTTTTATTCTTTTTCTTTTTGAAAATAGCATAAAAGCCCCTGAACTTAGTTTAGTAGAAATACATGTTTAGTCCCTTGAATTATTAACTAAGTTTAAAATTTTCATTTTATTTATTATTATTATTATTATTTTCGTCTTAATTATTCATTGACTATAATTATTAAATTAGATAATACTACTAAACAAATATGTGTTCGAGTTCGAATAAATATTTGATTTTTAAATGGAGCGGGTTTTTTAAACCCGTTTTACGACGAATGTTACACTTTTGATTATGACTGTTGATCGTTTCATATTTTGTTTTTAATTCAGCACAGTCATTGCAAACTTTAGGAGAGTTGGAATTTACCTGACTTGTTGAACCGGCAACATTCGCCATGAAGGCAGTATGATGAGGAAAGGCTACACTATCTGTAAAGAATCTTTCTGTATATGTGGATGCAGCTTCAGCTTTCTTCATTAAACCCACCTTTTCACACTTCATCTTTTCAGCTTCACTCAACAACTTTCTGACCTCAGCATCACTTCCTTCTCTGATCTCTGAATCAGATCCATAACCACCCAAACTTGAGCATTCTTCATCAGAACTACCAGTATACCCTGAAGTATCATCATCATCATCTGAGCTATCAATGCTGTGAACGTTCTTGATTCGGTTGATGATATTGGCAAAACATGCAGTTCCTCCATTACTGTCATTTCCTAATTGAACTGACCAATTGCATCCTTCATCAGCTTGAACAACTAAAGCTTTGCTATTTGAAGGTCCAGATTAATTGGTGTTGTTTGGGTTACCAACAGCCACTATTCTTCTATCATTGCTAATTTGGGCTGTATTGGATGGTTGTGGTTGGTTTCTGAAGGGTTTGTGATTTCCTTGTTTGCTGGGTCTCGTGCACTGATGTTCTAAAAGTAGTTAATTAAAAACAACTCAAATTACCCTAATTCTAGACTCAAATTAAACTCTAGACTCCAAACTATACTAAACTACTAACCGGCAAATGGACCGATCAATTGTAGAATAGCATTAAGCAAGTCTGGATTATCGAACCCACAAGACTCTCTAATTACTATGGCCACTTAACTTAGACTCAACTAAACACTTTGTATATTTTAAGGGGGGGGGGGTTGCTACTAATTCTAAATTATAAATTAAAATAAAACTACTAAATTGGAACAAACCAAACTATGAACTTTCTAGGAAATTGGGAATTAAATCAGGAAATAATGAACTAGTCACCTAGGTTGGATTTTAGACTACTACTCATCTGATTTAATAATAATTTATCAGTTTGAATGTTTTACCGGGATCTTGACATATTAAATCCTAGGTTACCGAACAGGACCCCCAACCCTTCTTAGGAAGACACCTATGATAACCTACAATTATTATTTGTTCACCGGTTCTAAAGCTTTCTTTTCAGTTATCTTTTAAATTAATAAAGTGTCTAATTAGTTAACTACTTCTCAATAATTAACCTAGACCAACTACAGTTTCTAGTTTAGCTTAATTGATCTAATTATGACAAGTAAAATAAATTTGGGAATTTCTCAAAACCTAAACCTAGCAATTTATCTAATTAATTCAACCAACTACTTGTTATTTCTCAATGACCAATTTAGGTATAATGACAAAACTACTTTTATAATTTATTCAATTGTTTTCCCGGTTTTATTGGCCAATTTTACCAACAACTTCCCGAATCCCTAAAGACACGAAAAAGTAACATAAACCTATTCTATGGAAGACATCCACCTAGATTCATGTAAAACAATCAAACAATCATAAATCAACCAAGATCATGCAAATACACTAAACTAGATAATTAGAGTTGGGAACTTTACCAATTAAACATTCAAACCCAAATTAAACTAAAACAAATCAAACTTTCATAAAATCCATTATCCAAACCTAGGCAACTGAATCAAATCTAGCCAAGTAACATGTTTGAAAAACAAATTAAACAAGGTTTAGAACAAGAAAGCATAATCAAATAAACAAAGGAGTGCAAAGATCAAGAATGGTATGATAAAACCGTTAAAAACTCCTGCCTCGAAACTCCTTGATCACCCGAACACTTCTTGCAGCCTAGATCTCCTTCTTCTTGCTCAAAATCTCCAGAAAAGTTGCTCCAAAAGCCTCTAGTTCGTCCAAGTTGGTCCCAAGATGTGTTTAACTTCAATAATGATTGAATAAATAACAACCAAGTCCCAACCCAACTCTGTTTCGAAACTTTCTGGATAAAACACCCTCTCGCCGGCCGCGAGAGGGTTTAAGCCTACCGGTCGCGCCCTGCGACCGAGTGGCTTTCTGGAGATAATTATGACTCTCTCGCGGGCCGCGAGAGAGTTATGTCCTGTCAGTCGCGTCCCGCGACCGAGTGAAAAACCTCTAATTACATTTTGTTTCCTCTTATTCAATCCAATCACGTCCCGACTCGGTTCTATTTACAATTTTAGCTCGTTTTTCCCATCCTTCCAACCGTTTTCACGAACCAAGACCTGCAAAACGCATTTGGATTAAAAGTAGATTTTTGTGACAAACCGAAACAAAAACATGCTAAAACTATACAAACTCTACATGATAAATGGATGTATTATTCAATACATCAAATATCCCCACACTTGCTCGATTTAAACGTAATCATAACAAAACAATTACTCGATTTAAAAAATTAAGGTTATTTTCACTAGGGAATGAGATTTATGTTAACCGCGATTGCAAGTATTGGATCGACTTAAACGCAAAATTCGGTTCAAACCTCTTATCATGTGAATTTAGTTTAAGTGCGGTCAATCTACCTAGGGTCTCACACTAGAGTCCACAGTATCCCTAATCCCACCTCATGCTTATGGAACAAAAGGAACGAATTATTTAAACCCTTTCCTAACCGTTTTATACCAAAATATAAAGAATTTACAACCAAGCAATTTTCTCTTTTTTTTTTCCTTTTTTTCATCCGAGCATTTGATTTCTTTTTGCATATCTAACCTAGAGGCTGTCTCAACCAGAGTCACCATCCCCGAGAGCGATAACGTGGGCTTCGATACTTAAAATTTCTACTAATCCTAGAGGGATTCTTGATCAGAGTCACCATCCCTAAGGGAGATTCCATAGGCCTCGTCTACTTTTCAATCAAGCTCATTTTTTTTAATTTTTTTCTTTTTACATGATTAAAAATTCTAAATATTTTAGCTTATAACGACATTCCTTATACTATTTTTGGTGGTTTCAGTTTCCCATTTTTCCTCCCACTAGTAGACCGACAATTAAGGTATATTAATCTCAAAGAAAATAAGAACCGAATCGAGCCTACTCACATATCCCAAGTTAGACACAAACTCACCCTTTTTATTCTCATATTATTATTATTATTTAAAACCGAATAAAATTTAATTTTTCTATCATTTTCCATTTAATTTCATGCAAACTTCTTTTTCAAAAGACATTTTCGAATTTTTTAATTTTTTTAGTTAAACATTCAAACTACTAAAATCAAACTACACTACTTTACTATCTCATCCCCACACTTAAATTTTTGCATTGTCCCCAATGCAAGGATGAGACAACCTACCACTCAAAATAAAACAAAACAAAATAAAGAAAGAAAAACACAATACAAAAGTGGAGCGACTTAGCTGGTAATGCAGACTGTCAATGTGCCAGTCAATCCACTTGTGCTCTCCGATCCGAACGCGCTCAACGTATAACTGTCAAAACTCACATGCGAACGGAAACAACATACAACATCGACCTATCACCATGTACTTACAAAACATAATATGATAAAGCAAATAAATAAATTGTTTTGAAAGATTGTTCACCACAATACCCAAACCAACCATCACCCACCACTAAGTAAATTGTTTAAAATTACAGACCATTGAGAAATTAAAACATCAGTAAAGAAAAATAAAAATAAAAGCTCCACTGCTACTTCAATCGTCCTCCTCCGACTCTTCTGACGCCTCAAATACCTGATACGGTTGAACATCCTCCATACCCGCAAACTGACTTGACCCTGACTGACCACCAGGATGCTGAAAGTAAGATGGAATCCCCATATTCAAATTCTGCATCATATACCTCATCCCATCTTCTAGCCTCCGCTGGCTAGCCTCATGCATGTGCCTACTCTCCATCATGGTCTGACGAACTCCACCAAACTGCTGGTCAACATAGCCTCGCAAGTCCCCTAACCCCGTCTCCATCCTGTCATACAGAGAATCTAAAGTCAGTGGGTCTGGGCGAGGCTCACGAAGAGGATACTGTCATCCTGGCAGCTCCTGGCGCATGATCGGCCGCTGATATCGAGTGGGGACGCCAGCATGCATAGATGATGCAGCTTCAGATCCTGGAGGCGCTTGCACCTGAGGTCCCTGGCGGACTGGCAGCTAGCTAACAGGCTCTTGGGTCATCCCGACAGCCTGGAGGTCTCTAATACTCATGACGCAGTGGGCGGGGCCTTCTCTCAATCTGTCTTGGGGATATCTGTCGAACACCCCTAAACTCTCAGCTAAGCACGTAATCAAGCGCCCATAATACACCCTTGCCCCGGGGCCCCCTCCACAGCCGCTTCATCGACCATGCAAATATCGTAGCCAGGTTTGCCGGCCGGCCTTCCACCATACACATCAGACAGAACAAACTTACCTGGTTTACTTTGTTATCCCCCTGCCCTTTTCCAACCAGTGTAGCAGCAAGAATCTTGTGGATAAACCGGTAAACCGGATAATAAAGTCACTTGCTACCATATTGTTTGAATATGGAGCAGAAGAGATTGTACCCCAAAACCTGGCTAGCTCGTCCGTCTGAACACTATGGGGGTGCCTCCTTTTGAAGACCCCCTGAAGACTAGTGGCGAAATCCGGTGCCTGAACCTCCTCTAACGAGTATATCTGCGAGGCCACCACAAACTGTGGAACCGTCATCTCAAAAACTTGCCTCCCCAAGGCAAACAAGACAGCATCACTCTCTTTGAATTTACCCTGCTGGTATTCGAACGTAGAGTGAAACTCGTAGGTGATCTCTTTGTACTGTCTAGCTCTGCAGTCCAACACCCTTCGGAACTTGTCACCCAACAACTGTTCAATCCTACCCCTTTGACCTAGATGGTCAAGCATATCCCAATCGATCCTCCTATGGGTAGCAGCTCACAAGTGACTAGGTTAGAAAGCCTTTCCCACTCGTGGGAGTCTAGATCAAACTGGAGAAGGGGGACTGTCCACTATTCTCGTGCTCTGCCCATGGGGAATACCGTCCCCCCTGTATCTGATTCTACGTCGGCCAAAATACGAAGGCTGCTGTGGTGCATCAGTGGCGTCACCTCTCTGGCGAGGTGTTGGCCCTCTTCTCTTCCGTCCAGCACGACTTGAACTACCCTCTCCAGACATCTGCATAAAGCACACGTAAGACAAGTATAGCATTAGAAAGAGGCAACCACATAAAACAAATGACCGTATAGCATTTCATTCGCGGTCATGGTCTGAAGAGGATAAACACTTTAACACATAATTTAGGATACATTTTAGCAATGTGTAACATTATTTATTAATAAAATCGAATCTCGCCCGAATGGAGATTGAGTACGGGCGAGACCGAATCCTATATGCATGAATATCCCAATGTTACTAACTCCCAAAAACATATCAAAAACCATACAACTACCCCCTTCTGGCACTTTAATTGTCCTCAATTAAATATGAACATAGCGGAAACAACGGGTTGAAGATCTTAAAATCTGATTTTTAGTACCAATGTTAACCAACCCGAATCCCCACACTCAATATTGGACCTCACTAGACCCGCCAAGAAATACCCTGCATACACTTAATTTACCCACAGAAAGTAACAACCATAACCCGCAAAACTCAAATCAAACCAAGTTTATCCCAACCCACAAATTAACCGAACATGCAACTGTCACTGGACCAAACACCAAAATAAACGCAACAAGTAGATATATGATAAAAATGAAAGCATAAAGGTTGCGAAAAACCATACCTTGGTGCAGATATGCAAGAACTAGTGCACAAATAATTGAAAAGTTGCAACACCGGTAAAAAGCATGGTTGAAAGGGGAAAAATGGAGGTATTCACTTAAAAATGGGTGAAGGTTGATGTAGGGAAGAAAAGGGGCAAGATTTTAGTGAATGTAGGTCAAAAATGGCGAATTTTTGTGAGAAATAGGGGAGAAGCCGTAAGTGTAAGAGGCGAAGACGGTTTGAAAATGGGGAAAAAGTGGTTCTAGGGTTTTAAAACTGCAGTTATGGTCTCTCGCGGGCTACGAGAGAGTCTTTCAAGTCTCTCACGCCCCGCGACCGAGTGGCTGTTCTGGAATTCACAAAGCTCTCGCGAGCCGCGACCGAGGAGGCGGATGCCTCTCGCGCCCCGTGAAGCCGGTTTTCACAGAAAGTTTCGAAAATTTTCAAGTTTTGTGCCTTAGATATTTTTGTGAAACTTCATTTGTCTATTATAGCTTAATGAACCACCCCGCTCGTAACCGGATTTAATAAAACGTACCTGCAATTTCCCGCTCTCCATCAATGGTGCGTGATATGACCTGCAAAAACCGCTAAACCGACCCACACACAAACACACAAAATACGAAAACATGAATTAAATAAAAACACGAAATGCAATTAACTAACAAAATGAACATACTCTACACTTGAGCCGAAACCCAAGAACCTACGCGATATGAGGTGGAACTTCGAGAGGAGTTTCCTACGTCTAGTGGGATCTAGCGGTCCTCCTAGATAGTGCTTCAATCGATGCCCATTGACCTTCCACGCCCCTCCGTCAGCTTCATCTATCAGCTCGATAGTTCCATACGGGAATACCTCATTTACTACATACGGGCCGGACCATTTTGACTTCAACTTACCAGCAAATAGTTTCAATCGTGAGTTATATAAGGGCACTCTGTCACTGATTTGAAACTCTTTCACACTCTTCAATCTCCTGTCATGCAGTGCCTTGGTTTTCTCCTTAATGCTCCATGAACGCTCATACGCCGCATCCTGAAGTGCCTCCAAATCGTGAATTTGAAAGTATCGTCTCTTGGCACCTTCAGTGAGGTCCAAATTCACGGTTTTCAAAGCCCACAACGCCCTATGCTCAAGTTCCACCAGGAGATGGCAGGCTTTACCATAAACAATCATGAAGGGCGTGGTGCCTAGTGGTGTCTTATAGGCGGTGCGAAACACCCATAAAGCATCATCTAACTTATCGGACCAGTCCTTCCGACTTTTGCCTACCGTCTTCTCGAGGATCCATTTCACCCCTGTTCGCATTCTCCACTTGGGCGCTCGTTTGAGGATGATAAGCGGTGGAGAGGCGGTGAGTGACACCATAGCGCGCCAATGCCTTTTCCATGACGGCATTGCAGAAGTGTGTGCCATGGTCACTGATAATAGCTCGTGGGGTACAAAAACGGGTGAATAGCTTCTTCAAGAATCTCACCACCACTCGGGCATCATTTGTGGGTAAAGCTTGCGCTTCAACCCACTTGGAAACATAGTCAATAACCACAAGGATGTATCGATTCCCGCTAGAGACGGGAAACGGTCCCATGAAGTCAATCCCCCATACATCAAAAACTTCAAGAATTTGGATCGGATGTTGAGGCATCTCGTCCTTGGATGAGATGTTTCTGGGCAACAATCACACGTCTTAACAAACTCTAGAGCGTCTTTAACTACTGATGGCCAATAAAAACAACAATCGAAAACCTTTTGTGCGGTAACGTGCGGACCATGATGACCTCCTGTCAGTCCCTCGTGCACGTGCCTCAAAATCTCCGCCCCCTCTTCTCTACTAACGCAACGTCTGAGAATCCGATCTCCCCCTACCCGAAATAGAAACGGGTCATCCTAGATGAAACGCCGGACATCGGGGAAGAATTTCTTCTTCTGCTGCGTGGTCATCCCCTTCAGTACCACTCCATTCGCTAGATAATTCGCGAAGTCGGAAACCACGGCATTCCCTCCTTCTCCACTGCCACAAACTCCACTGACTCATGGGGAAATCTACCACCGGTCTCTTCTTCCCTAATTTCTTCTCTACTAGGATCCTCTAATCGGGACAGATGGTCAGCGGCCACATTCTCTACTCCCTTCTTATCTCTAATCTCTTTGTCGAACTCGGAAAGCAAGAGAATCCACCGAATGAGATGAGGCTTTGCGTCCTTCTTTTGGAAAAGGAAGCGTAGAGCCGCATGGTCAGTAAAGACGATGGTTTTGGAAAGGACAAGGTAGGAGTGAAATTTATCAAACGCGAATACTACTGCTAAAAGCTCCTTTTCTGTAGTGGTGTAGTTCTCCTGAGCATCATTAAGGGTTTTACTAGCGTAGTAAATAGGATGAAAATGTTTATCACGTCGCTGACCCAAAATGGCGCCGACAGCATAGTCGCTCGCATCACACATGAGCTCAAAGGGCAAGCTCCAGTCGGGTGAGACGAGAATAGGAGCACTCACCAGTTTCTCTTTAAGGATCGTGAAGGCTTTCAAGCAGTCGTCATCGAAGACGAAGGGTACATCTTTTTCGAGGAGTCGAGTCATGGGGCGGGTGATCCTCGAGAAATCTCTAATAAACCGTCTATAGAACCCCGCATGACCGAGAAAACTACGGATAGACTTGACGCTAGTCGGTGGAGGGAGTCTGCTAATAGTATCTATCTCGCCCGATCGACCTCTATACCTGCCCGCGAGATCTTGTGCCCTAGTACTATGCCCTCTGTCACCATAAAGTGACATTTCTCCCAGTTAAGCATTAATCTCGTCTCGACACAGCGTTTCATCATCGCATCTAAGTGAGTAAGACATTGATCGAAAGTGTTTCCATAGACAGAGAAATCGTCCATGAAAACCTCCATCGAGGTCTCGATCATGTCCTGAAAGATAGCGACCATGCATCGTTGGAAAGTAGCCGGAGCGTTACATAACCCGAACGGCATGTGGCGATACGCGTAAGTACCGTACGAGCATGTGAAGGTTGTCTTTTCTCGAATCTCGGGAGCAATCGGGATCTAAAAGTAACCTGAGAACCCATCAAGAAAGCAATAAAATTGCTGTCCTGTGAGTCGCTCCAACATCTGATCGATAAACGGGAGCGGGAAGTGGTCCTTACGAGTGGCGTCATTTAATTTACGATAATCTATGCACACCCGCCAGCCCGTGACTGTTCGTGATGGGATAAGCTCGTTCTTTTCGTTCATGACCACTGTCATTCCCTCTTTCTTGGGAACAACCTGAGTGGGGCTTACCCATGACGAATCGGAGATCGGATAGATGAGACCAGCTTCCATCAGCTTGAGCACCTCTTTCTTCACAACTTCTTGCATATTCGGGTTTAGACGGCGCTGAGGCTGCACTACTGGTTTAAAGATGTCCTTCATGAGGATACTATGTGTACAGAAGGTAGGGCTAATTCCCTTGATATCAGACAATTTCCACGCGATGGCCTCCTTATTTGACTTTAAGACCTCGATTAAACGCTCCTTCTCCTCCGTTGACAATTTCAAAGAAATGATCACGGGTAAGCTCGAATTGTCGCCTAGGAACGCGTATTCTAAGTGGGATGGGAGGACCTTAAGCTCTACGGCTGTTGGGGTCTCTAATGGCGTACTCTCGCTAGCTGTACCCACCTCACAAAACTCTAAGGTCTCGGGAACCTCTAGGAAATCGTCCCCTATATCTTCGCTGTCACTCTCCTCGGCTACTAAACTCTCATTCACTAAGTCGGCTCCGCTAATATACTCTAAACAGTGATCAAGGCATGACATGAACGAATTCAGAAAGTATACGGAGTGACAAGGGCCACTATCGTTGTTGCCACCGCTCGGGTGTTGCATCGACCTTGCGATTTCGAACGTGACGTTCTCGTCCCCGACGCGAAGTGTGATTTTCCCATCATGAACATCAAGGAGCGCTTTCGCGGTGAGCAGAAATGGGCGACCTAAGATGATGGGAACCTTCTCGTCGGCCTCCATATCGAGGTTGACGAAATCTACAGGAAAGACAAATCTATCGACCTTAACCAATAAGTTTTCTATGATTCCCCTCGGGTACTTGACAGACCTATCAGCTAATGACAGTGACATACGAGTAGGGGTGAGCTCCCCTAAACCTAGTCTCTCGTAGAGTGAGAAAGGCATCAGATTTATGCTCGCCCCGAGATCGGCTAAAGCATGCGCTGGAGCAATGGAGCCGCTGAATAGGTATGGAATCGTAAAGATACCCGGATCAGTCAGTTTTTTGGGTAACTTGTTTAAAACCACGGCGGAGCATCCTCCAGTCAACGGGACATTCGAGAGCTCCCCCAGCCTATCTTTACGTTTTAGAAGATCCTTCAAACACTTAGCATATTTAGGCATATGCTGGAGGCCTCGATGAACGGGAGATTGATTTTTAACTGAGTAAACATGTCAAGGAAATTCCCGTATTCCTTGGCACATTTTTGATGTTTCAGACGTGCTGGGTAGGGTAGGCGTGAAGTATCCATGATCGGCGATGGCCTAACCTCTACTGGTTTTCTCTCTCCCCTACTCTCAACTGAAGGTCTACTGGTTGATGCTGTAATTGCTGGGTCTAGCCTGGTGTGCACCCTAGGTGCAGCCTCCATCTCTTTTTCCTCATTCACCTCATCATCCTGCTCCTCTACCTCTACCTCTACCCCCAATCTACCTACTTTTTTCAGAGTCCTACCACTGCGTGTAGTAATCGCTTTCGTGTGTTGGTTCGCGGGGTTAGGTTGGGTGTTACCCGCGAACTAACCGTGTGGCTGCTCTTGCAGCTGCTTAGCGATTCTACCGACCGACCTCTGCAGATCTAAGAGCGCGGACTGTTGATTTTTCAAGAGAAGATCATGTTCCGCAAGAGTTTTCTAAATAGCTTGATCCTTAACAACTAATTGAGATAACAACTCTTCGATCCTATCTAGACTACCTCCTGAACCTCCACTCCTAGTCTGACCCTCCTGATTCGAACCCCCTCCACTAAACTGACTAGAATGACTTGACCCTCCACTATTGTAGTGACCCTGCCCCCTATTCTGATAAGAACCTGATTAGAAACCAGGGGGGTTACCGGAAGATCAATAATAATAATAATTATTATTATTACGCCAGTTTGGGTTATAATTGGAAGTATTATTATTAAAGAGATTTGTCGGACCTCGACTCTGACCGATGATAAACTCTACCTGCTCGACAGTGAGCATAAGACACTCTAACATGTCATGACCCCCTCTACACACCTCACACCTATCAACCTTCTTCTTCAGTTCCTGTATCTCCTTCGTGACCTCCCTCTTAAAGCTATCTAAGGCAGCCACTACCGTAGTTTCCAAGCTAACTTGGTGTAGACCCCGGTTAACCGGAGGCGTACGAGAAACAGGAATTGAATACCTGTCGGTAGTGCTGTAATCTACATCGGAATGGGCAAAGCTTTCGAAAAGGTCGTTACACTCGGCTACTGTTTTCTTTCCCATCAAGTGTCCACCAGCAGAAGTGTCGAATCGAGCGCAGTCTCAGGGGTGAGACCGTTGTAGAATTTCTCTACGAGAGCCTAGTCCAACAGACCGTGTTGAGAGTAGCGGGACACTAAAGTTTGGAAACGCTCCCAAGCTAGATGGTAGGGCTCGTCAGGCTCCATTCGGAACGAATGGATCTGATCACGAAGGCGAGATGCTCTAGCGGGTGCAAAGTATATTTTTAGGAAAGCATCCCGTAGAGCAGCCCAAGTAGAAAAAGTACCGGGTGGTTGAGAGTTAAGCCAGATGGCGGCTCGACCCCCGAGAGAAAAAGGAAAAACTTGGAGGAAACGGGCATCGTTGCCCACACCCTCCATGTTGAAAGTGTGACAGAGACGGGTGAGGCGGTTTATATGTGCGGGTGCATCCTCATCATCACGACCGTGGAATAGGCACGAGTTAGTGATAGCGGTCATGATGTAGGAAGGGATTTGCCAGGCTCGATCGTTGTTCATCGGGGGTAAGGTGATGGGTGAGTTTGCACCGGTGAAGCCGGTGGTGGCCTGTTGGTAAACGGTTTGACTGTTATTAGCCATGTGAAAGTTAGGTGGTGGCGGTTGTGGGCTTACGTTTCTATGGACTACGCGGCGTGATGGAGAACCGGTTGTTAAAGGCTTAGGTGTAAAATCAAAATCGGGCGGTACAAAGGAATGGGATGAACTTGAAAAAGTGGAGGACGAAGCACTTACCTTTGGTGCGGGAGAGAAAGGCGTATCCTCGGCGGCTTAGGCGGAGGTCCTTGCGAACGCGTATGTGGCATCCACTAAACCGACAACATGACAAATACAATAAGTTAGAAAAAACAATTAAAATATAAATATACACAAAAATAAATATTAAACTAATTAAATAATTTAGACTCCTACGACGCAAACGAAAAATAAAAAATAAACACAAGTGTAATAACAAAGCCTAAATCGAGTAATCAACGCAATTGCTGATGAGAGAGTCCCCGACAACGGCGCAAAAAACTTGATGTTCTAAAAGTAGTTAATTAAAAACAACTCAAATTACCCTAATTCTAAACTCAAATTAAACTCTAGACTCCTAAACTATATTAAACTACTAACCGGCAAGTGGACCGATCAATTGTAGAATAGCATTAAGCAAGTCCGGATTATCGAACCCACAAGACTCTCTAATTACTATGGCCACTTAACTTAGACTCAATTAAACACTTTGTATATTTTTTAAGGGGGGGTTTTGCTACTAATTCTAAATTATCAATTAAACTAAAACTACTAAATTGGAATATACCAAATTATGAACTTTCTAGGAAATTGGGAATTAAATCAGGAAATAATGAACTAGTCACCTAGGTTGGATTTTTAGACTACTACTCATTTGATTTAATAATAATTTATCAGGTTGAATGTTTTACCGGGATCTTGACATATTAAATCCTAGGTTACCGAACAGGACTCCCAACCCTTCTCAGGAAGACACCTATGATAACCTACAATTATTATTTGTTCACCGGTTCTAAAGCTTTCTTTTCAGTTATCTTTTAAATTAATAAAATGTCTAATTAGTTAACTACTTCTCAATAATTAACCTAGACTAACTACAATTTCTAGTTTAGCTTAACCAACCTAATTATGACAAGTAAATTAGATTTTGGAATTTCTCAAAACCTAAACCTAACAATTTATCTAATTAATTCAGCCAACTAATTGTTATTTCTCAATTACCAATTTATGTATAATGACAAAACTGATTTTATAATTTATTCAATTGTTTTCCCGGTTTTATTGGCCAATTTTACCGACAACTCCCCGAATCCCTAAAGACACGAAAAAGTAACATAAACCTATTCTATGGAAGACGTCCACCTAGATTCATGTAAAACAATCAAACAATCATAAATCAACCAAGATCATGCAAATACACTAAACTAGATAATTAAAGTTGTGAACTTTACTAATTAAACATTCAAACCCAAATTAAACTAAAACAAATCAAACTTTCATAAAATCCATTATCCAAACCTAGGCAACTGAATCAAATCCAGCCAAGTAACATGTTTGAAAAACAAATTAAACAAGGTTTAGAACAAGAAAGCATAATCAAGTAAACAAAGGAGTGCAAAGATCAAGAATGGTATGATAAAACCGTTAAAAACTCCTGACTCGAAACTCCTTGATCACCCGAACACTTCTTGCAGCCTAGAGCTCCTTCTTCTTGCTCAAAATCTCCAGAAAAGTTGGTCCAAAAGCCTCTAGTTCATCCAAGTTGGTCCCAAGATGTGTTTAACTTCAATAATGATTGAATAAATAACAACCATGTGAACGGGGATCGAGCTCCCGAAATGAGCAATCGACCTGATCACACTCAACTAGCAGAGGCGGAATCATTGCTAGAGAGGTAGATACGACAAACAAGATAAAAATTACTGTTTAACTGCTTCTGATCTATTAAAGACGCTCAAGTTACAGACGCAAGTCAACAAACTAACAGAGCTTCGCCGTATGAAATGACAAATCCGTCACCAGGTCTATCACAACACTTCCCTAGTTATAGGTCGACATGACTTGTGCTGAAGTGCGTGCACTAACAAACAAATAACTATGATTCGTACGAAATGGTATTTCGTACGAGTGACTCACTTATACGAAATTAGTATGTTTCGTGCGAATCATAGCGTACAAACATATAAAATTTACATTTTCTCAAATAAACATTTAGTTGTAAACTTTATAAACATTACAGATGTATCCTAGACGTCGCAATAGACATTATGCACCAACAAACCTGCCCTTGGATGTTGCCGTAGTCGGGATAATCTTCAAAACTTCAATTTGATTTGACTTTAACGCCCAAAAAATCTTTTTAACGGTTTTTGACGTTCCTCAGAAGCAATAGGCGTTTGATCGGTCAGAGGACGTTGCTTCAAAAACTGAAAACTCCTTAACGATGCTACTCTTGAACGTTCAGCGATCTGAGCTTCCTTTTCTTCAGTTTTCTTCAACTCCTTCTTCTCAATCTTTCTCCAGGTTGTCTTCCAATTCGATCCTGAATGAATATCATTTGCAAAGCACATATTTACGACCTTTTGAAATTGAAGTGCTTGCTCCTAATCCTTTTCTTCAAAACTGATCTTGCTATAAAATAAACATTCAATGTCTTTCTTTGAATAATTTACTAGCCACATGGGGTCTAGTACTCGAATGCCTCGCCACAACCCAAATATTCTTTTGTGTGCTATGACGGCTTCGGTTAATTCCTCAGTTATCTTCCACGAATCTTCATCTGGGTGTACACAAATAACAACCTCACCTGTATTAGAATCATAATGCCACCACTTGAAGATCGTATAGAAATCTTGCTCCATTTTGATCATCGGCATGTTTTTCAACACCCGTGGTTTCTTCACAATCAACGTAATATCTTTCCCTTTTGTCAATGGATCTTCTTTAATAATACGACGCGGATAATTCGCTTCAAATTTGATCAATCTCCACAACCTTTGATCATGGAACTTCATCTTTAGGTTTATCATCTTTGTTTGAACAAGTTCCTTAATGTCCCAATATGGCAGAGTTTTGATGTCACTTAGATATCGGAAGTATTGAATCCCAAATTTTCTCTTGAGCATAAACATTCAGCTCTTCAATCCAACCCCAACTCAAAATATCTCCCAAAGAAATATCAACATCTCTAGTAAAAAATGCCAGGGGTCTTTTAAACTTTCGCTCAGCTGGACTCTCCCTAAACCATTTCTTCTTTTGTTCGATAATCTCAGTTGTAGATATCTTTTCAGGAATTGTTCCTTCTTTAACAGCTTCCGATACTTTCTTTTGGAACATCTCAGAGCTATCTGCTGTAAATAAATCGATAAACGTTGGTAAATCCTCTGTACCCTGAACGACATCATTAGCATCTTCATCAGAGTCACTTTCAACAACAACGTTATCATATACGTTTGCGTCTTCTATTTCTTCAAAAAACATAAGCATTTGGTTCGAAAGCATCTATCTCATTCAGTTCGTCTTCAAAGTCAAAATCGAACTTTTCTCCACTAATTCCGAGCATTTCAGCTATCTCTTCTTTCGAGTAACTATGTACTAACTCTCCCTCTTCAACATCATGCTCAAGATATAGAACAAATGGATTTTGCACGACAAGAACAGAAGATGTAACATTCTCTGTGAAAATTCCTGCCTGCTGAGCATCTATCGATTCATCAACTTTGTTTATCCCTTCCTCTTCAGCAATTTGGTTCTCAGAATCATCAAAATACTCTGAAAGATCAATTAATTCATTAATATTTGAATCTATTACACGAACACCCGATCCACCCACATCATCATCATCATTACCATCATCCGAATCACTAGAATCTTTATCATCAACATCAACTTCTTCAGTATCTTCTATCTCTTCCTCCTTTTCATTTTCTTCAACCGATTCTTTACTATCTTTCCCGTCTTTTTCATCAACCACTCTTGATGTCGTTGGGAAATATCCAAAAAACTATATCAACATCAACAGGCTTTCCTATCAGAATAAAATTCTTCGGTTCCTCATACACTACGATATCCCGACACTGTACTAGTCCAGATTCAGCTTCTGGCACAGCTTCTTCAGTCACAGAACCCTCCACAATCTTACCCTTACCTTTCCCTAGCGCATCAGATTGTTGTTTTGCCAACCGTTCTCGCTCTACAACTCTTTCTCTTGCTTCTTCACGTTCAATTTCATCAATCACTGCAGATATACTCAAACCAAACTTCTTCTCAAGAATTTCTCAAATACATCCATCATTCGATTATTTCTCAACCTTTCTTCTTCGTACTCAGTCATTCTCAATTGTAATCTTTCATTTTCAGAAATAATACTTGCCATCATCGCTTCAAGTTGCTGTTTATCAACGATTAAACCTCCAATTCTTTCAAGCATCTCAAACTTCTCTTCCATTAACAAGTTTATCTTCTCTTGTAATTCAGCGATGCACACAACGTTCATCGTCACTTGTTTTTGCAAATCATCAATTCTAAGATCATCAAACCGAAACTCATCTCCTCCTGGTAGATCGTCTAAATTCATCTCGTCAAAGAATGCTTGTGAGCTAAATGGTTGTGATGTAGGACGAGATTGCGGAGCATGAGATGGTTGAGACTGTTGTTGAGCCGACTGTTGTGGTGTTGGTTGCTCGACAGGGCTCTGGATCAGGCATAGGTTGTTGAAAAAGTTCTGGCACAAATTGTCGCGGTGTTGGTTGTTGCTGTTCAGGTTCTTGTTCAGGAACTGGTGGTTGTTGCGAAGATATTTCTGGTTCAATATGTGGCTGATCTGGCTCGGGATGCATATAATGTAGTGGAGATGGAATACTCTGTGTTTGTTCCTCCACATTTGCTTTAGTAGTTTGCTTAGCATCAGCTTTTGTTGGATTAACAATCGGAGATATGCGAGCTGCAGATCTTTTCATCCTTCTTTGTCTTTCTTGACCGGAGTTCTAAAACCAGATTCAAGCTCAGATTCAGATGAAACGTAAGTAGTATCGTCTTCGCCTGTTGCCTTTCTTTTTCGTTCTTCGGCTTTAAGCTTCAGCTCATCTTGACGTTTCTTTGCCAATTTCTCCGCTCTTTTCTTTTCTCCTGCACATCTATCCTCTGAATCTGTACTAGAAGATAGTACTTCTTCAGCTGCTGTCTTGTCAGCTCCGAAAGCCTGACGTTCTATATCTTCTGCCATTTTTCAACTGTTTCTTCAATCTCAGGTTCATCCCTCAACCCTGAACTTTTAGCAGTAGATGTAGCTTTTCTCTTTCTTCCTTTGTATGTAGCCTTACCTCCTTTATCTCCGTCTTTCACAAACCACGGACTTCGCTTTGCCACAAACAAAGATAATGATTTCACTTCCTCCTCATCGTCACCACTATCGTCTTTCCTCCATTTTCTAGGTGCGGGTGAGATGTAATCTTTATTCAGAATAGCACCGAACATCGGTTTAGCGGGGGAGCAGAATTCAAATGTATGTTCATCTTTCACAGAGACTGAACATCCATATGCTCAAGTTTAAGCACATCATCAGAAGATTCTTCAAGTCAGGATGTAAATAGTCTAATATCATCTGTATAAACCTCGGGTACTGCAAAAATCTCTCCTTCTGAATGTTTTGGATCATCTGAGTAAATATAACTTTTGGAAAGTTATAAGGAAGATTCAGCACCAGCGCGGTAATCATGCACATCTGATAATCTACTAAGTCATCAAAACCACCCTTCCTGTGACCCAAACAATGAATAATGACATGTGCCAGATATTGAAACGGCGAGCTTAGATTCCCTTCTTGAAAGGAGCAGCATTCACAAAACCTGTATATCCCATCCTGTAAAAACATCCTTTCACCATATATTCAGTAAAGCTCATTGGATCATCCTTCTTATCTTTAAACTCTAACACTTTCGGAATCAAATATTCAGTAATCTTAACTTGAATATCCACATCGTTAATCTTCACTGCTGATATAATGGCATTGCCGTCAAGACTATATTCCGCAACATTCGAGAAATACTCCACATGTGACAAATATACAGTATGTCTATCTGTAATCGCTTTCGTCACTCTAATTCTGGTAAGAAAATCCAAGATATTTCGGTACGCAACTATTTCTGGGATTTTAGCATCTGTGATACAGCATATGTTATGTACTGGAGAAAATCCGGATCTCTTTGCCTGTTCAAGGAAAAAACATACAACCGTTAGAAAATTCTCAAACTTTCAATAAATTTTTCAGTGATTCGTACAAAAAAACCTTTTTATTTCGTACGAAATTCACATTTAAACAACAATGTTAAACTTTCAAAGTTTCTATCTCTTGGTTCGTACAAAATCCTTTGTTACGTACGAAATATCCAGACCAGTTTTGAACATTTTAACATTATTCTCTGTTTCGTACAAAAATTCTGTTTCGTACAAAATTTTCATCTGATCAAAATTGAAGTTCAGAATATTCATACGGTTCACTTGTTTCGCACAAAAATTCTTCACTTAACCAATTAAACTTTGAAATCTCATTTTGTACGTAACAGTTCACTCGTACCAAATCATCGTCGTCCCAAAATTTGTCTAAGTGTAATCTGAACCTAAAACTTGTTGTTTTTAGCAAATTGATAGTTTTGATTTTCAGGTTATTAGAGCCGATATTAATGATTTTGTGGTCAATTTTAAGTTTTACCGGTCCAATTTCCCTAGATCTAAGTTTTAGTCCGAATCGTATGAAATTTTAACATTATAACAGTGAGATCGTGGCGAAATTACCTTGTCCATTGTAATAGGTGTGCAAATCCACCTCAAAAATGTGAATAGCAAGCACAAAAAAACAAGATATGAAGTTTCAGCGATGAATCGCACAAAATCTCTCTGAGTCGCTCAACAGTGCTCAAAGAACAAAAATCTCATTTTTGTGCGAGACAATGGATATTTATACTTACTCTGTTTCGTACGAAAACTTGTAAATCATACCAAATGTATTCCTTTGTTTCACAAAAACGACTTAACCGCATGAAACTTAATTTTGTACGAATCAAATCTAAAAACTTTAAACTTTTTCAATTCCAATTTTTATTTATTTTTTTAATTTTTCGTTCATTTTCGCAAAAATTTTATCTGTTTCAAAAATCCACTTGACTAACCAAGTCCAAGTTAATGATCCTGGTTATCCAATTTGCCTTCCAAGTCCAAGTTAATGACCTTGGTTGACCATATTTGACCAAACAGATTTATTTTAACATGTAAAGTTTCAAATTAATGAACTTCCTTGACATTTGAGTAAACTTTGTTAAAAATTAGCTCCCAACCCATGATTCCAAGCTTTCCTCAGCAAGATGTTGCTATGAATCCAACCATCAGTGTTTTTATCATCGGTAAACAAAAATAAAACTATCAAGCTAAGAAAACTAAAAATCTTTTTGGGTTTTTAAGAAATTTTTCAAAGAATGACATTTTTGTGAATTTTGTGTTTTCAGAGGATCATTTCAAGCATTCATATAGGTCATCAGTATCGTTAGTCTAGACACACCTTTTAAGCTTTTAAACAAATTTACCTAGATTGCCAATATATTTATCCATTTAAACCTCTTCTCGTTTCTCAACTGTTTCAAGATATGTTAAGGTACTATTAGAAACATGAAATAACTGTGTTTCCCATCTCAGAATATACTCCCGTATCGAGATTCCCAGAATGTCATATTACAGGTGAATATATCGAATTGATATCTGTATATAGGGTGAATGCGAGACCTTGAGAGCTCAGGTTAGTACTACCGTACAGATAAAGAGATGGAGACTCGTCTTTAGGTGGTGTTCCATTAAGGAATTTTTTGTACTGCAAATGTCATAAATGCTTAAGACATAATCATTTTATGCAGCTTTCGGGGAAATAATGCGAAAGTATTATATAAGTTCTAGGCCATTGCTTCCGCAAAATCAGAAGAACTCAAATAATACCCCAGATATCAATCAAATATAAAGACCTAGTATTGCAGAATATGGCATTCTCTCAAACGAAATTTCGGAGTACTAAGTCCATATATCCGAGAGATGTTAACCCACAAGTTAATCAGTTTTTGTGTTTTAGGTTTATATCTCGATAACAATTTACTGAACGAGTGAAGTCTATTGGCATATCCATAGTGACTTGCTTAAACACTTTAAACTAATACAATGCTTTAGCATACCGTGACTATCATTTTTGATTTACTATGATCACTCTTTTTACACAAAACTCTTTTTGGTTTTTTAAATGTTTTTGTATTTTCCTCAAATATTCTCCCCCTGAAATCAAAAACATACTTTTGGATTTTTTAAGAAATTATAAGCAAGAATGTACAAAAAAACGTTTACCCGATGACAAATTCACATTAGGTCATCATCATCCTCAAACTCAACCTCAAAATCATCCCCTAAGATCACATTTTTTAAACCATTTAGCTTTAACAAATTTTTGAACTTTGTTTTATCAAAAGCTTTGGTATAAAAATCTGCTTTTTGGTCATCAGTGTGGATTTTCTCAATTCATACCAACTTTTTATCGTAGCAATCACGAATAAAGTGGTGTCGAATCTAGATGTACGTGAGTGTTGACATGAGTTTTTGGTGATATCGATCGCGGCGTGATTATCTACATATAAAGGCGTATCAAGAAATTGCAAACCGAAATCTCTCATCTGTTTATCCAGAGAATCTGAGCACAACAACTGGAAGCCGAAACGTATTCAGCCTCACAGGTAGAAGCGACCGCGGTTTGTTTCTTGCATTGCCACATTACCAAACGGGTTCCGAAGAACTGGCGGCCGGCCGTTGTAGATTTTGTATTCAGTTTGCAGCATCCGAAATCAGAAGCCGAGTAACCTACAAGATTAAAATCATCATGTCTAGGGTACCACAAGCCGGTGCTTGGAAAACCCTTCAGATATCTCATTATGCGTTTAACAATAAGCAGATGTGACTCTTTTGGATTAGACTGATAACGGGAGCACAGGCACGTTGGATACATGATATCTGGTCAAGAAGCAGTGACATACATCAAGGATCCGATCATGGAGCGATATAAAGTTTCATCAACTTTTTAACCGGTAAGATCTGGACAAATGTCGTGATTTGGAGCTAACGGGGTCGATGCTGGTTTAGCTCCTGTCATATTGAATTTCTCCAATATGTCATGAACACATTTTGTCTGATGAATAAAAATACCATCAGGCAACTGATCAACCTGAATTCCTAGAAAGAACTTCATCTCCCCCATTGCGCTCATTTCAAATTTGCGCTTCATGACTTCTTCAAAGTCTTTACACAGCTTGTCATTTGTCGATCCAAAGATAATATCATCCACATAAATCTGTACAATAATCAGATGCCCATCGACTTCCTTTGTGAAGAGAGTTGAGTCTACTGTTCCCCTGATAAAGCCATTATCCAGAAGATGATTCGATAATGTTTCATACCGAGCTATCGGGGCTTGATGAAGACCATATAAGGCTTTATTCAATAGGTAGACTTTATCTTTGTGCACTGGATCAACGAACCCTGGTGGTTGGCCGACGTACACCTCCTCTTTCACTTTACCGTAAAGAAAAGCAGATTTAACATCCAATTGGTACACCTTGAACCCTTTCCACGAGGCAAAGGCTAAGAATATGCGAATTGCTTCAAGACGTGCAACTGGGGCGTAGACTTCAGTATAGTCTATCCCTTCTTGCTGATGAAACCCTTGAACCACAAGTCGAGCTTTGTTGCGCACGACAACTCCTCTATAATCTCTTTTACACTTGAAGACCCATCTTGTATTAATCTTTTTGTGATGATCTGGCAGGTGAACAAGCGTCTAGACGCCAAGTTTCTGGAATTGCAATAACTCTTCTTGCATCGCATCCACCCAACTTTCTTCTTTCAACGCATCTTTCCAGTTTCCCGGTTCAACCTGAGAAACAAAACAACTGTGAGAAAATCGGACTCGAAGTGGAGCAATACTAGTATAGAAACAGCTTAGATCTTTATTAATCTGATTGCGAGTTTGCGCTCCTGATTGTAAGCTGCCTATAATGTTCTCTGACGGATGATATGAAAGTGTCCTTGGCATCACTTCAGTTGGAACATCTACATGTGATTTCAAATTTGAGATATTTTCATCAACAACCGGTACAGATGAAGAAGCTTTATTCCTAGCATTAGACTGATCAGCCTGTTTGTTCAGAAAGACTTCAATCTGTTCAGATCCCTCATCAGAACTGAATCCTCCATCGTTGAAAGTTGGTTCCCGATCAGAGTCATCATCTTCATTTGGCTGGGCAGAAGATTCAGCAGCATTAACATTTATAGCAGGAACTGGATTTAGAACAGAAAAGCTTTGATCAACATCAGACGTCTTAACTGGTAAAGATGTAGAAATCACCAACGGTCGAGGAACTTGTTCTTGATTAGATAACTGATGTTGTTGAAATAACATAACAAGTTCTTCTTCAGTTGGCACATCTGGAAGATCAAACGAATCCCACAATCCATCGTAGTTAAACAGCCACGGATCCCCAGGCTTCTACGTAGGCGTTGTATATTTTTGACAATCTACGTGCTGCGCTAGAACTACCTGGTTCAGACTCGGCAAGAAAACACGTTTTTGAGGAGTAGCATAGCCAACAAAGAACCCTCCAAAGGTTTGGCTCCAAATTTACCAGCCGGGTCCAATACGGTACACGGCGGTCCAAAAGGTTCCAAAAAAACTAAGTTAGGCTTTCGTTGATTCAGTAACTCGAAACATGTCTTTTTGTGAGGCTTAACTGTCAACAGACGATTTAGGGTATAGCATGCTGATGCTACTGCTTCACTCCAAAAACTGATCGGTAATTTCGAATCAGCCAACATTGTTCTAGCAGTTTCTATCAACGTGCGATTCTTTCGTTCAGCTACTCCATTTGTTGTGGAGAACTGTTTTTGAAATAAAGATTAACATCTTGTTGCATTTGAACAGTCTTGTTTTTGGCCATCTTTTGCATCTCTAATTCATGACCTTCCAGTCTCTCGATAAAGCGAGGCAACGAGAAATTACTGTATTCAACTCTGTTCTTCAAGATGGTTAAGTAAGTCGACCATTCACTTTGTGGCAGAGAATCAGCTAGCTTATCAACAAGCTCTTTATTTGTCTTCACAATTCCCATTCTATTCGTATGAACCACCAGATGACTGTATCGCTCAATTAGCTGCTTAACCGTTTCTCCTTTGATTAATGTGAATACATCAAACTCTTTGCTTAATAATGCCCTTTTGCTTTTTCGGAGTTGAGCACTACCTTGAAATTTGAGTCGAAGAGCATTCCATAAAGATTGCGCATCATCATCATGCTGCAGTAAAGCCAAGATATCTTCTTTGATCAATTGCTGAAGAATGTTCATCATCTTCTTTTCGTTGATAAATCTTTCTCGTTCAACATCAGAGAATTGGGCAAGGGTCTTTTCAAGCCCATTTTCGCCAACTGGTGCGATGTATTTTGCCTCGATTGCAAACCAGTAAGTAAAATGGTTAGCTTGCACCCAGTTCATAAACCTCTCGCTCCAACTATCAAAGTCTTCCAGATTCATAAGCTTCGGAGGTTTAGTCATTGTTCCCATTTCATTCTATAAATTGATGTTTTGAGCTGCTGTAGTGGTAACAACCGATGTGGCAAACGCATTGTAAAATTCCTCAGACATTTTTTTTCTGAAAAAGTTAGAACACACTTCTCTGTTTTGAAACTTTCTGGATAAAACACCCTCTCGCCGGCCGCGAGAGGGTTTAAGCCTACCGGTCGCGCCCCGCGACCGAGTGGCTTTCCGGAGATAATTATCACTCTCTCGCGGGCCGCGAGAGAGTTATGTCCTACCGGTCGCGCCCCGCGACCGAGTGAAAACCTCTAATTACATTTTGCTTCTTCTTATTTGATCTAATCACGTCCCGGCTCGGTTCTATTTACCATTTTAGCTCGTTTTTCCCATCCTTCCAACCGTTTCACGAACCAAGACCTGCAAAACACATTTGGGTTAAAAGTAGATAAATTCTTGACAAACCGAAATGAAAACGTGCTAAAACTATACAAACTCTACATGATAAATGGATGTATTATTCAATACATCATGCACTCACGTTTGAAGTGGCCTCTTTCTCCGCAGTTGAAGCAAGTAATGACATTTTTATCAAAACCATATTTTGTATCCTTCTTGCTCTCCAAATTGGTTCTTTTAGTTCTGCTCATGTAATCCTTTGCTCTTCTCACTGCACTAGCAAACGCCCACTTGATATCTATTAGCTCCATCTCATATTTGTCTATCTGCTGGTAGTCTTCATTTGTCAAATTGATGTTTCCAATTTGACCAGTTACCAATCCACAATAGGCACTGACCATGGTGTTTAGAAGTTCCATATGCTCTTGAGCAACTTCTACGCTGACCTTGGACAGATGAGATGTGTCAAGTCTGATAGTGTTGGGGGTTTGCAGATTGAAAGTTGTTTCCATAGAAAGCCTGTTGAGGAGCTTGCTGTGGAACTTGAGGTGCTAGATCTCGAGGCTGTGGAAGGAAGACTTTTGGATCAAATACTTGCCCATAGGGTTGAGTACTTGAGCTTTCAGATTGCTTTCCTTGAACAGGTTGTGGTAGAAAGGGATTCACATTCGATACAAACGCAGTTTGAAGCTTCGGTTGCTGATTTGCACTAATACCAGTACAGTATTAATACCTCCGAAGTACATCTCAGGGTTTTGTGGAACAGTGACTCTTTGTGACTTTCGAAGTTCTTCTTTGTTTTTGTTCTCCAGTTTCTGCACAAATTCATAAATACTTATTGAGTCCAAAGCACCTTTATGTTTTAACAAGTCAATAAATTAACCTCATTTCGGTGGTAACGCGTGTGGTCATATCAATAAATTAACCTCAAATCGCATCACAATTTCTTGCGGAGCTGCTAACACTTCATTTTTCTAAGAAGATGGTAAAACCGTGTGGTCATATCATTCAACGTTTCATTTTCCATGAACATAAAGCCTTCAAACTCCTTTTTAAGCAGATCATGCCGAATTTTTCTGGTTGTAGCATTCCCCTCTCCTCTCACTTCCAAAGTATCCCACAAGTTTTTTGTGGTTGTACAATACACAAACTGATGATAAATATCTTTGTGAAGAGCTTGTGTTAGCAAATGCCTTTTTTCTCTACATCATATACCTTTTTGTCACTCTCATTTAGATTGGCTAAGGAGGTTGGATTCGATCCGGCTTCTTCGAGTGATCCTTTATAGGGTGTAGTAAAACAGGTCCATATGTTCTGACCGAGAACATATGTGTGAAAACGACTCTTCCACTAAGGATAATCGTTCATATGGTTTAGCTTCGGCAGACGGTTATTACTCCCAGTTTCACTCTCGCTCATTAGAAGAGTTTGAATGCTCTGGCTCTAGTTTGCGACACACGCCCATTGATTTGCGGTAATCATGGCCATATATTGAGGCATCAATGACTTAACCCATGAGGTTGCAGAGCTTTGCGAAGACTCCTGATTTGTGTTTGAACCACTACTCCAATCCCATGGATTAGAACTCATTATATTTTCTTGATTATGAAAAATTGAAAGGTTTAAAGTTTGAATTTTTGAAAACAGCAGTTCCCTTTTAAAAATTCACAATTCTGAAGAAAATACAAATTTTGAAAACACAAAGCTTGAAAAGCTGAAACACGTAAAACACTTACTGAAGAAGGTTATTCATACGAACCAATGTTTCGTATGGATAAGTGTTCTTCATACGAACAAGATAATTCGTACAGAGAATCTTCTTCGTGCGAACCAGGTTGTTCATGCGGATGACTAGTCTTTCGCACGAGCAGCTTGGTTCTTCGTGTGGATGGATTATTCGCACAAGCTGTTTTTCACAGTGTTTCCCAGAGGAATCTTTTGCAGGGTTGGTTTGGTGAAAACTTTCCTTTTCTTGTACAAACTGGTTTTCGAAAGTGGCCTGTTGTCTACCCAATTTTAGTTAAAAAGACAAACATTCCATCAACTTTTACAGTTATAACAGTCAAAGTCCAAATGTCAGAAAGTTGGTCAACCGTACAACACAATTCCGATGAGTTTTCCAGTGAGTTTCTTCTGCAAATGTGTTCAATCTTGAACAAAAAAAAAATTAAGAAAAACCAGATTTTAACATGTCTCCATGTATTCTAACTAGGTTTTTATGAAAATTTTCTGGATATAACAGATTTTAAACTAAGTTTTAAGTTAGTTATCTTTACAAAACTTAAGTAGTCTGCTGGAAGTTCAAGAACACTTCAAGAAACCTTCAAACTAGCTCAGACACAACACTAAGCTTGGTTTTGAACAAGGAAGAGAGCCAAAGCTCTGATACCACTTGTAGGTCCACCTAAAGGATCAAGATAAACCTGTTTCCTTGTTCATGCAACACACATACTAGTGCAGAATCCAAGTATGCATGCAAACCAAAGTAAAGTAGGAGACACACAGGATAACCAAAGATTCAATATCTTGATTAACTGATGAGAACTAGTACAAACATATACAAACAATGTTCATATAGACTCTATGTATTCACTCTGTGCTCTCAAAGTCTCAGCTTAGTATCCACTGGTCACTCGTATGAACTTTCTCACACATGCACTTGTTACTGAGAAGGTCATGTCTGCTTATATAGTGTCAACACCAAGCAACAGTACGAAGTATGTTGCTGGTCATACGAAACACCAAAAGACACGAAAGACATTCTCCAAATAGACTCGTACGAATGAATTGGCTCGCACGAATCAATAACCTTGCTTGTACGAATCAAGATGAAAGCTTGATTGGGTAAGCTTGATCGTACGAACGGTGTGACTCGTACGAGCAACATCTTGCTCGTACGAAGCATTCCCATTGGCACCAGTTGTTTTCTTTGTAGATCGTGCCACAGACATGACGTAGCTGAGACTCTACAGTAGGCACACATGCAACTGTTGTACACAGACATTCTAATCGTCGTACTAGATCAAGATAGGATGATATCTTGAGCTGGCCAACACGACCAATCTATACAGACGTAACTAAGAACAAGCTACAGACACAAAAGTTTATCAACACACCTCAGGACATTCCACTACCCACTTCTCGCCCAAATACACTCTACAAATATATGATTATATGACTCCTCATCCATTCCGCACCTGCTGCAAACGAGATTGGGTATATGCATCCCTTTGTTGGCTAAAGGGACCTTAGCTGTGACCCTGTTCAGATCCACCCTCCATGCATGATAATTAACTTTTAGCGGGGGCCCAAGAGTTCCACCTCAAAAATCCGCCATCGCTGAAAACCGACTCCTTTTGAGATATTTCCCAGCGTATACTTTTAGTGAAAAGCTTACGCCTTCGTTATTTGCCCACACCCACTTGTCGTCACTACCCGAAAGCTTCATCTTTTGAAGCATAGATATTAAATTTCCAACCTCCACCCATTCCACTTTTGATCACGACTCTGTAATCCAGTCCCACTTCCATAAACGCAGTCTGCCCGTGTTCTCATAATAAGCTGAAACCATGTCGTTTTTATTTGCTGAAAACTTGAAGGCGTTAGGAAAAAGGCTTTTCAAAGGACCCGAACCCACCCAATCATCATGCCAAAATCGAGTCTTCCTCACATCTCCAATCTTAACTGTCAATTGATCTTTTATACTAATGCCCACCTAACCGAGATTTCCATCCAACTCTACTATATCTTTCCACCATCCAGTTATCGACCTATTGACCGGTACAATTTTGTCTCCTTTATCTGGCCCATGCACTACTGCTATAACCTGACCCCAAAGTTGATTCGGGTCTTCTCGAAGCCTCCACCACCACTTACCAATCATTGCCAAGTTAAAACTTTCCGGCCCTCCTAAACTGACGCCTCCTTGTCTTTTTGGTCTCACCATTTTTCCCCACCGAATCCGAACCATCTTATTCCTATTTTCAACACGGCCCCAAATGAACGACCTCCTAATCCCTTCTAGCACATTCAAGACTGTTTTTCGCGCCTTAAACACACCGAGATAGTAGGAAGGAAGGCTGCCCAAGACGGATTTTGCCAAGGTGACGCGACCCGTAAAAGAGAGCATCTTCGCTTTCCAACTGTTTAGTCTCTTTTTCAATTTTTTTAATAACCGGCTCCTAATATTTGGCTCGTTTCATGTTTGTGCCTATCGGAAGGCCTATATACGTAAATGGGAACGCTCCTATACCACAATTAAATACTTCAGCTACTTGACTAATTTCAGAGTCACCGACCCCGACCCCGTACACTTTGCAATTTTGGTGATTAATTTTTAACCCGGTAAGAAGGCTGAAGCACTGCAAGAAGCTGTTAATGTTCAAAGCATTTTCCATAGACCACTCATATAGGAACATTACGTCATCTGTGTAGAAAGATGGGTTATAATTGGACCTTCGTTTGGCAACTGAATAACTTTGATCAATCCAAACCCCTTTGCCCTATTCATAAGCATATCCAAAACCTCCAAAGCAATAATGAAGAGTGAAGGAGATAAAGGATCTCCTTGACAAAGACCTCTTTTATAGTTGAACTCACCTGTGGGGGGAACCATTCACTATAAATGATCCTCTGCCAGACTTCAAGCATCCCAAAACCCAATTAATCCAAGTTTCTGGTAAACCCATATATCTCATCACACGACTATGAATCATTGGACTATTTGTTCTCGATTTGTTATGTTACGACAATAAGATGACAATGTTTATCTTAATGGTTAGATTTATGACCGTATACTTGGGTCGACAATATAGAAGAGTATGGTTCAATCAATTATCATGATATCATGTTGGATAATTTAGAAAAGAAGAAATAATGTGGTGTTTGATTCAAAGAATCTGGATATTGGGAGTATGTCCAGAGGCACAACTTTATATAGGCCCGAGGTGCCCTGACCCTAACAGATTTTTCGTTCATAGTGTTAATTTTACCAAAATTTTTGATTTTTTGTAGTGTAAAATATTGATTTTTAAGAGTCAAGCGTCCGCTTAGTTTTTGTTCAAGCTACACCACTGTGGAGATCAAAACTTTGGGCTTCCTTTAGGTCAAGAATGGGTTCGAAGATTGAGTCCATAGAATGGCCACATTGATGTAATTTTGATTTGGTACGTAGTTTGTATGGTATAGATTGTATACCTCTGATACATTAATAAAACTTTTGTATCACCCAATCATCATATGACACCTCATCTATCCGGTTTGAATATGTTGGATCCACTTGTGGTGGTGCTCCTGTGAACCCATTGGAACCTGGCCCCCTGCATCGTTCTCCAGACAACGTTCAACTCCACCTTACCATTGTGGGTTATGGTACACGTTTTGGCAACCCGTTTGCTAGCGGGTTGGGGCTTGCGGCGGTGTAGTCGAGCTACCCGAAGAGGTACCTGACTAGTTCGCATGTATCCTAAGGATTAAAATCTTGCAAGGTCTAGTATAAGGGGATCAGAGGAGTAGAGTAAGATAAGGAGCTCTTTTCAAAAGAAAAAAATTAGTTATTAGTTTTTAATTATTTTTTTATTCAAAAGAAAAAATTATTATTAGTTTTTAATTATTTTTTTATATAAAAGATGGTCAATATGTGTATTCTTGCAAGTTCTAGTATAGATGGATCAGAGGAGGAGAGTAAGATAAGGACCTCTTTTAAAATAAAATAGTTATTAGTTTTTAATTATTTTTTTTATAAAAGATGGTCAATATGTGTATGAAGTTCGCTATTGGATATAAATTTTAAAAAAGGGCTCATGTTGGTTACCTTAGGTGCTAGGTGTTTTAATATTGTGTCTACGTTAATAACTAAGGATCAAATATGAATGGTCAAAATTTAATAGAACTTTAAAGTCTAAAATGGGTTGTATGACGTGATACATATGATCCAACTAGTTTTTCCATCAAAAGTGAAAATATGTCGATATGTTTGTTAAAGAGTATACATATATCGTGTAAATATTAAATACAAATGAATTTTAACATGTTAAACGTGTGAAGTAAAAAAGATTTTTTTATTATTATTTTTTAAACTTTTTTTCTAACTATTCAAGTATGTTTTTAGTTGAAAAATATGTATAATTAGACTACTAGCTAGAGTAATTATACATAAAAAATAGATTTTAGAACTAAAATACATTCTTATTAGATGGGGAATAATTCTAAAAAAAAACTTCACTTCTCAAGTTTAAGGAGTTAAGATATATTTGTAAAATAATTTTACTCATATATATAACAATAACTAACTTTTCATGACAAAGTGACAACGTTTTATGTAAAGACAAATGGGACTATTGAGACCCAAGAAAACCATTACTATCTTATGGACTGCTGTGACTCTAAAGCGTGTTTCCATAAAATTATTCAAAGAGATTTTTCAACTATTTGTTTGTTTGATTGTAGGTCCCATACTCTATGTGGATAAACATAATTAACAATTTGTATGATGCATACTCAAGCAACTCTAAATCATGCAATTGTTTTCGGTTGTTCGCTTTGTATATCAGACTACTCTTAAATAATGTTACGTATGCCACTTGCACCTCGCAACAAAACTCTTTTAAATCAATTTGGATTGGTGAAGTTTATATCAAGAATTGTTTTTGAGTCCTCCACTATTGTAGCAAACTATTAACATTGTGTGCCTCGTAACTGCAATGTCGAAGATTACATCTGGTTTAGATTTTAATGTTAAATTATACTTTTATGTTGTAAATTTGAATAAAATGTTTATATTTTTTATTTTTGTTAGACGTAGATCATATAATTATTAATTGAATGGAGTTTTTTTGTTCATGTTCGTTTATCTATTAAATGAACGAACATAAAATATTCAGGTCGCTTACAACCCTATTTTCAAAGCCGAAACCCACCCCAGTTGTGTAACCCTTAAAACCCAGATGTGTGGTAGAGATTAAGCCAAGTGTCCACATTAACTTTAGAGTTAAATCTCTGGTTGGTCCCTGCAGTTTACCATTTTACAGAGTTGGTTCCAAGACTTCAATAATTACAGAGTTGGTTCTAGTGGTTGCAATTTTTAAACTCATGTGGTCCTTATCGCTAACCTCTGTTAAGTTTTTCAGTTAAGTATATATGAACTTACTATATTACCCTTTTTCGTACTAGATTACCCCTAAACAGTTAAAAATAAAAGAGATGTCCCACTTTTTACTCATCTTCCCCATCTTTCTTGTACACCCACCGTCATCCACTCAACATTGTTAAACCACCCAACGATTTACCCTTTTGCATGCACAAACTTATACACCCAAACCCTAATTCAAACTTATCTATGTCTCCTTCTCTCCCTTCACACATAAACAACATCTACGACAATACGAGTTTGAGTTCTTACTCAATATTGCAGCGGCTGAAGAGTGGTTGATGGTGTGAGCAGGTGCGAAGGTCTAAGGTTGTGATGATTAGAAGATGATGGGAGGTGTTGATACAGTGATATGGTGCTTGTTGGGTGTAGGGATGGATGGTAGTTGTGATGAGCTGAGATGTTTGATGGTGGGGGTCGCAGTTTGTAGTTGTAAGGTGTACGAAGCAGTTTACGTTGTTAGGTGTGACAGAGATAACGAGGGTCAGGTGGGGATCGGATTTTGTGGTTGCAGCGGAGAAAGTGGCGGGATGGAGGTTATGGTGACAGTGGTTGGTCCAACGGTGTAAGTGTTAGGTCCTAGAAGTGTGAGACCGAACATCAAATATACGCAACAGTCTATGGTAGTTAACTGGGATTAACTGGGTTAGTTTGTATTAGGTTTGGACCTTTATAGGTTATTTGGGCATGCCGTAGGCCATGTGGGCCAGGCAAGCCCATGAGGGACATGCTTTACCCTAGGTATATAAGCTAAGTTTATTCATTTCTAGGGCTAAGACTTTCGGGATTTATCTAGAGAGAGCCTCCATCTTGTACCAGACGGTTTTGCTTGTTCAAGTAATAGAATCGTGTGCAAGGTGTTAAAGTTGATTCGTGTTGATCTTCATCTTTTCGGTTTTCTTGAAGATCACCAAATTTGGATTCCGCCCATCCTTGGTGATTGTGTGATATTGTTGATAGATCCGTATTATCGGGACTTACAAGTGGTATAAAAGCCTGTTGAACCTGTTTTCCAGGCTCAGATCTGATATCGCATGATTCTGTTCGGTTTTTGCTGAAAAACAAGCATTTCGGATCAACATTCAAGGATTTCGGATAAATTCTTGAATTTCGGATTGATTTCGGATTCGAAATCGTTGAAGATCCCGAAGAACACGAAGAAGATCATCCATCTCGGATTGATTCCGGACTACTGTTCATCAACCTTCTCAACAACTTTATCCGGATTACTCGCAATCCGGATCGGAATACGGTTGATTTTAGATAAGGATTCTCTATTCCGGATTTGATTTTCATTCCGGATTTGGTCTTTCATTCCGGATTAGGGTTTCATTCCGGATTAGGGTTTCATTCCGGACTAGTTTCTCTATTTCGGGTTCTCTCATCTCGGATTGCATCTCGGATTTGGGAAGCATCTCGGATTGACACAGTGCATCTTGGATACCATCTCGGATCACTGTTCCGAATTACCATCTCGGATTGTTAATCCGAGTTACTGTTTCGAATTCGGTACTGTTCTGAATTGTACCCACAAAGGTGGAAAGTTAACCAGCTGACGTAACCGGAGTTAAACGTTTTCGCACACAGAACTCGATCCATAGACAATCTGGACAAACTGGTTGCACGGTTAGACTCGTGTGATTTTTAGGACAAAAAAAAGGCACGAAAATTCCTAAATTACTATCGGACATTATACATCATTGGATTCGTATCTTCAAGACGAGTCTAACGGTACATTTTAGTAAAAATAGTTTTTGGACATTTTTATCGTGTTTACCGGTACGGTTTTTATTATCCGAAGATGTTCACAGCCCAAGCTCAGCACTCGAACATAGTTTTCAGTGCAGCACAAAATCAAAACCCGAACCTGCGGGATGAAGTGAAGGAAAAGCTTAATGAGTTTTTCGGAAACTACAATGTTGATCCGGTTGTTGACTATGTGATGCGTTTGCTTAAACATGGGAGGCGAAAAGAGGAAGTAAGAGATGAGTTGAAAAGTGTTTTGGGAGATGACAAAGACTCTTTTGTATCTTGGTTGTGGGATCATTTACAATCAAACCAAGATCTCCAAGATCTATACGCTAAATCAATAGAGTCTCATCCTAGTGTCCGAATAGAAACCTCAACCCAGCAAGCAGCAATCAACAACCCAGCACCTCAAACTCTACCTCAAGCCTAAACTCACACTGACAAACCTAGCTCGCACATTGACACAATCAACTACCTTTTGTGCACTGAACCTTGCAGGAATAGGGTTGCTCAACTCAGGGCACTTAATTCCAAAATGGTTGATGAGTACAACAATGCAATGACTCAGTGCATCAGCCTTTAAGAAAGTAACAAGTTACTCACAGAAAAGGTTGAAGCACAAAAGAAAGACATAGCTCAGCTCCACCTGGACGTAAATCAATAGAAATGTTGGGTCCATGATTACAAAACCAGATTAGATTCAAAAACCATGGAATGCGACTTGGTAAGAGTTGAGCTGGGACTTCTTACTGGAAAATATGAACAAAACGAAGTTAATATAAAGAAGTTTGATACATTCAGCAAGCTTGTTCAAGACGTGTGCAATGTGCAGCTGGCATATGAGGGGAACAAAGGGAAGGGTTTGGGATTCAATCAGGTTGCCCCACCGTATAATCACAACTACACAACAATGCCTGAAACCGACAAAGATATTGTGAAAGCACAACATATGGTGTACGACAAACCCAGTGATTATACGCCAGACGCACGAGAACCATCTGGTGTTGTTGACACTTCTATTCAGCTGATGAAGGGAGAGCTCACGTGAAGAAGGCTCCAAGTGCGCAAACTGAACAATCTGAACCGTCTGCTTCCGATGAAAAAGTTCAGAGAAAGCTAAAAGAGTAGAAAAGAGCAAATCGGAGACGAAGAAAGCAGAAGTCCAAACGTCAAGGACAGTCACGCTCTCCAAAATCATCACTGGGCAGCAAAGCTTGTGTTGGAAAATGCAAAAAATATGCTTTTGATCGTGCTAGCAAAGCTTTTGGAAAGGTTAGGGAGATTTTTGAACAAGACTTGCAGTCTAAACAAAACAAGAAGAATCCAAAGAAATCTCCACAACAGAAGAGGCCCTTGTAAACGACAAGTACAAACATACAAATTCATCTTTGTCTACCATAAACTTGCAAGGAAATCAAGCATAGAAGAGATCAGTTCATCCTTCATGGCCTGCAAGAGCAAATCAAGCTGATTAGAATGCTTTACATGTGAAGAGACAAACCTGCTTCAATTGCGGCATTCCTGGTCACATCGCTCGAAACTGCACACATAGTCCCCATGTTCCGTATCATGTACAAAATCAGAAGGTTACACCTAAGGATAACAATCATTCGAAGCCGATGAAGGTATCATCACCTAAGGTAATGAAGAATGTGAATCCCAAGGTTAAACCATCTGATGAGGATTGGAATGTTGCAAAAAACAAACGCATGACTGTTCAGAAACAAAAATCTTTTTCTAAAATGACTAAACCTGAAACAGCCAAAGTTGCTCAATCAAAGGCAACAACCGCGTTTGTTAAAACGAAACAGATTTGGACCCCAAATCCAAGCGGTAACAACATCACCAATCCTTGAAACAAAAGGGGATTTGAGTCTGAAATAAGTGTCTTATTTTGATGCTTCAGGGATACCTAGGACCACGATGGCCTGGGTCCCACTGTCTTACTAATCTCCTTATTTTTCAAGAATAACCAAGAGGAGTTGTTGACAATCTCTGGAATGTTGATAGCGGTTGTTCCAGGGACATATCGGATAACATCTCACTGTTGCAAAAAGTTCAAAACTTTATTATGAGTGTGATGTTTCCTTTGGAGGAGATGAGGTAAGAAAAGATCAGCGGAAAGGTACAAATTTACATTTCATGCTTTAATTTGAAATTGATTAGTCTTTAATCTAATAACGGAATGATTAAGCAAAAACAAAAAAACTATTTTCTTTTTCTTTCGTTTAAAACTTTGTACATGTGTTTTCTTTATTAGGTAAATTTGTGCATAAAGTATGATGCACAAATTTAGGGGGGAAGAGAGCGATATATGTATATATGTATTGTTTGAGGGGGAAAAATAAAAAAAATACAAAAACATTTGAAAAACAAAAAAATATAGATTCAAAAGTCTTTTTGTATCAAATGGGAAATGAAATGAATATTCGTGATAAAGGGCATGACTGACACATGCAAGGTGTCGTAGCTGAAAATACTAGGATCTAAGTGATATGTCGATAGGCTTAACGCTCAAAGTGATTAAAAGATACTAAGTGATATAAACATAACGAACTATGTATCTTATGGGAAACATACCATCGGTGTATGATTTTATGGTCTTAAATCCTGCGTTGATAGATAGCCAGCATCTGAAGTTTCCGGTCTTTATGTTGTTGAGTCATCCGGGGATACCTTGGCTGCCCGTCTGTTGCATCCAGATTATATGCAGACCTAGGCATAGTCAAAATATCCTTAAAAGAGCCAAAATAGAGGAGCCAAAACCTTAAAAGAAAGGAAATCTCATCATGAGAATATTCCAGGAATTCAAACATACCACATAAGGTATTTGCCTAACCCTCGTCAGATAATATTGGTCACTCTGCTGTACAAAAGTACTGACCTGTTCACCAATAGTCTGACGCTGTAAAAGATAAAGGATGATCTCAGTATACTCACCTGCTAGATGAATCGTTGTGCTTACCTTGATCGCGGGGGTATGTCATGGTATGGGACGCACATATATTATAGTATAATAGTACCTTAAGCATATCACGAAGTTGAAAAATGAAAGTTGAGCGTTAAAGTTTAAGTGGACAAACATATTGGCAACCATTTAGACCAGTCTAAATAAGTTCGTACAGAAAAGTGTTTCTTGGTCCGCTTGAAAACGATTTTGATCCCATTGCAATTGTATAGTTGTAACTACTGAGTAATTTCTTCGTTTATTTGTGAATCTGTTTATATTCTTATATTTTAAAAATTAAAAAATATAGAAAATTCAAAAATCCAAAAATAGAGTGCTTTGTTTGTTTTATCAAAAATTATTAACCGTTCTTGAAGATTTGACTAACCATCAAAAGAAGAAAGAAATTTGAATTTTGATCTGAGTACAAGTACTTGGATGTACCAAGTGTTCATTTCTAGGGTTAAGACTTTTGGGATTTCTCTAGAGAGAGCCTCCATCTTATATCAGATGGTTTTGCTTGTTCAAGTAATAGAATCGTGTGCAAGGTGTTAAAGTTGATTCGTGTTGTTCTTCATCTTTTCGGTTTTCTTGAAGATCACCAAGTTTGGATTTCGCCCATCCTTGGTGATTGTGTGATATCGTTGATAGATCCGGATTATCAGGACTTACGGTAAGTTCCGGTGATGAACAATGGCATGGAGAGATACAGGTGTTGTGGTTATGTTTGCGTGGTGAAGGTGGTAGGACGGTATTAAACGGTGGTGGTGAGGGATTGGTTTTAGTGGATGACGGCGGGTAGTTTAGCTCTGGTGGTTTGTGGAGGTGGTGAGGTTGGGTGAGGATGAGGATGAGGATGATGGTGGTTGATAGTTGTTGAAGAAGAAGAAGAAGAAGTGAGGACCACATACATGAATTTAATATTTCTTTTTTATTCAGGATTTTTTTATATATTCTTTTTAGTCTTTAAGGGTAAATAAGTAATTTTATACAGACTTAACTAAGAATCTTGATGGAGGTTAGTGATAAGAATCATCCGAGTTCAAAAATTGAAACAACTACGACTAATTCTGTAATTATTAAAGTCTTGAGACTAACTTTGAAAAAAAAAGACAAACCATAGGACGAACCAAGCATTTAACTCGTAACTTTATGCAGGAAGGTTAGATTAATAATTTTATTTTGTCTACACAACCCTATACTAACCAACTACCTTTACTTTTTGACCATAGACTACTACACATCCATATCATTTGTATCCTATCTTATTCAACAGGCCGTTCATTTTCTTTTTCTTCTTCGACACACCATTTAAATCTCTCTCTTCTACATCAAACTTTCCTTACTTTTATTAAAAGCAAATTTTGATTCAAGAGGTGTGAGAACTTGTACTCTATTTTTTAAATGATGATCCAATGTTTGTAACTAATAAATGTTTTTGAAAATTTGTACTATATGTTTGAATAATTGTATTTGCTTATAGAAACGAACAAGTTGATTCAAGTTCTTTTTTATTGGAATAAAGTCGAATTTATTTTCTTAATTATTGATAGATTATTGTTAGTATTTGAAGTTATTTTCTTGATATAATTATAACACAGAGTAGGTTTTGTTACATAAAAATTGAGTGGGTTTTATTACATAAAAAAGATTATTTTTAGATTATTACAGTTACATAAAATACGTGGTTGTTAACATGTGACATGCCTTGTATCCCCCTCAGTTGTGGCCTAGTGGTAGGAGACTTGAGTTTTTCAATGAAGACTCAAGTTAAATTTTCACTTGTGTGTATATTGGGGTGGGTATAACCCTGGGCTTATAGCTCAGTGGTTGGGCAATGATGGTGACAAACCCACCGAGGGGGGTTCGATCCTGAGCCACACCCCGGTTTTCATCTGGCTGTTATGTCAGCGAGATAACTCGTGTGGAGGGAGTACAGTTTCCGGCGGAACGCCATAACCAAGTCTGACCAACCCAGCATGGGCCCGGTTAAGACAACGTAGTCTGGGCAGATCTTGAATAGGGCCGCTGTTTAGGCGGTGTGACATTGGGTCACTCAAAAAGAAAGTCAGCGTTCCAAAAAAATATGACATGCCTTGTTACAAAAATAAAGTGCGTTGCTACATATGAGGCGTAACTTGATCATATAAAAAGCATATTACAAAAATTAAACGTGTTGTTACATTTTTGTGTTACAAAATAAAGTATGTTGTTATACATGTGGCGTAAAATTGATGTTGTAAAAATGTATGTTAAATTTCTATGTAACATAAATTATATATATAACATTTTTATGTTACAAAAATAAAGTGTGATGTGACATATATAAATCATATGTAACATCTTTTATGTCAGTTACATGTAATATATTTTGACTTTGCTTTTTACTAATTTCTGCATATATAAATGATACTTCTTTTGATCTATACATATATTTGAAAGTATAAAAAGAAAAGAAAATAGAGTAAGTGTAAAGTACATCAAAAAATAAAAAGAAAATTCATCAAAACTATAAGAGGGAAAGCATAGAAAATAAAAAAGAAAGTAATTTTTTGACATCTTTGTGTAGATTTCAGGTTTCTATATGTTATTAACATCTTTGCCCTTTTGTCATAGAAAGTAGCTTTTTAGATTTAAATTAATTATGAAACTTGGAGCTTTCAATCTAAACCGTTGATCTAAAAAAACAGATGGTTGTGGTTGGGTTTGCATAGTTTGCACAATATCCATGCCCTATAAGGTAGGAATCATAAGAAAAGTTCACCCTATTTGAAAAACTTGAGAAGCATTCTAGACCACACATTTCTTTAAGATTTTCGTAATATACACATATGTATATAGTCAACTATAAAGTATACATATGTGTATATTACGAAAAGGTTAGGTAAAATGTGTGGTCCAGGATGTTTCTCATGTTTCTCAATTAGCCTAGTGCTTTTCACACGATCCTACCCATATATATATAGGGGATGTTCATTTGAGAAGAAATTTTAATTGAAAAGAAAAAGAACAAAGAGTACAAATGTAAAACATTAAATAGTTTTTCTCCCATCTTATTTATTGTTTATTTAACTAATTAATTAGTCATAAAGACTATCATCATTCGCACTAAAAACTTTTACCTACGCACATCAAAAGTTATGTTACACATTCTGAAATTTATCTTACACATTCCAAAATTTATCCTACACAACTCGTAATTTGTTTTACACACCTCGTAATTTATTCTACACGATATATTATTTTTTTTGAAAAATATATATTTTTAAAAAATATATTTATATTGAAAATAAGTTACAAATTTAATTTAGTTAGTTATTAAAGAGGAAGACTACAATTTAATAATCTATGAAAGTTACCAATATACCCTTACAATGACATTAAATACAAAAATTTAATGAAGCAAATTGAAATATTCTTATTTGTTGAAATTTCTTCTTTTTTATTCTTGCAAAAAAATCTTCTCATTTGAACTCTCCACTATACATACATATATATATATATATATATATATATTATATATATATATATATATATATATATATTCAGGTTCTTGTAAAAAGGGTTAAATTGTGAGAAATGTTATAGAGACAACATGTGGCATTACTTAATCTTATGGATTAAGGGTAACAAGGTAATTAATTTCAAAAACCAATTTAATTATAAAATAGATTGTAACAACTTTAGGAGTTATTTTTAAAGATAATTTTTTTACATATCGATAACTGATCATGGTGTTTTAACATCTAGAATATTTTTTTGTTAATTTAAAGGAATTAAACACCATACAGATTCCAAAAATACCACGACTTGAATCGTAATACTATAATGTGACAATAATTAAATAAATAACTTCATTTCATTACTAAGTCAAAGTATAGTGTTTGGAAGCAAGAAATACAACAAGTGAAACATAACACAACTAACATGAAAGGAAATACGTAAATTAAATAATGCATTTCTAAGTTCATCCTAATAGATTTCTTGAAACGTCTGAATCAATTTTCTAAGATATATTAGAGTAACGGTTAACACATACAACATTAGTAAGCATACAAGTTTGTGTACTAGCATATGTATAGAAATTTGACTCAATCCAAACATGGCATAAAATGTATACTAAGGCATAAATTACATAAACTAGCATGCAACATATAAATCTCAAACGAATTGTGTCCACATTGCGTAATCTTGTCCCCGAAGCGAACAAGACCGCCATATGATTGATTGCTTAACATAGACCCTTCCTAAGAGCGGTGTGTTACTCCTATAGCGTTATGCATGTTAAGGTTGGCTCATGAAGTTAATGACAAAGATTGTGCAAGAATGACTTCTAGCATGTAAGTATCCTAAAGTATAACACATTAGCATGTATAAATGGATTGGTTGATTAAATCATGTGATTGATTGTGTAAGTGTTAGTTTGATAATTTATATATATTGCACCCAATGTATTAAAATAAAAGGGGTCACGTATACTCACGGTTTGCGTAGAAGTTCCACGTAAGTGAGTTGATGTGTTTGAGATTTTTGGAAATGCCGAGTTATCCTTCAAGGATAAACAAGGCGTGTGAGTATGACGGATTGGATTAGGAATTTGTATGCTGAATTGTAACTTAGTATGGAATTACATAAAAGTAATCTTATTAATACACTCAAATTGGACACCTTTATGTGTTTTTCATGGGCACTATTTCGTCAATTGGAAGTCCAAGTATGAGGAATCTTAATCCAAGATAACATTCACCATGATGCATAACATTCAACCATGACTTCGTTAGTGTTAAGATTAGGTTGGTTGGATATATCTTATAGTTATATAGTATATATAATTGTCCTACGTATTGTAGATTCAACAAAGCATTGTTGATGCAAGGAGGTAGGATAAATTCCATCCATTAACCTCATTATATAGATTCAACAAAGCATAGTTGATGATTTCAGTTGGTCAAGAATAAGAATAAGAATGTACAAGTAACTAAATTTGCTAAGTGGCCAAATGAGAGCAACCAAGATGTGTACATACCCAACATGGAAAATGTTGGAGACGAGGTTCAATTGATTCATTTTGGTTTCTAGGAAGCCACTTAGATGTCTAATCATCTAAATCACCTAAACAACCAAGTGACTTGCCTAGACGGGTGCATTCCAAACATGGATAATGTTTGGAGACTTGGTGTAGTCTTGTTCACTTTGTTACTTGGAAGTTGTTTAGTGACTTAGGTTGATTGATTTGGAGGTGTTTAAACCTCAAACTTTCTTGAATGACACCTCAACTCAAGCCCCTCAACATGTAGGTTAATTGGGGACAAGGTTTGGTTCATGTTCATCCAAGAAAGGTAAGTAAAAGTTGTAGGAAACAAAATTTTTACAAAAAACAGAATTTAAACCTCACTTTGGACCTCAAATGTGGTGATTTACTACCTTGTTACACCTTGGTGAACATTGGGTAACATCCCTAGAGGTTATCCAAGGAATTAGAAAGCAAGAAATGAGAAAAAAAGGGTTAAAACTCACAAGTTTTAACTTGTAGTAATCTGTCCAAAGTTGGAGTTTTCTTGAAGATCTTGGAGTGTTTGAGAGTGAAATGAGGTTGTGGAAAGTGAAAATGTGTTAGAGAAGGCTTTGATTTAGAGTGAAGGATTAGGGTTTAGGTTATAATTAAGTTAGAAGGTGATCAGAGGAGAAAGGGGTGGCAAAAAGTGGTTAAGATGGTGAACATCGGAGTTAATTTGTGAGTTGTCAAATTTTTGCCCGTCGGAGGGGCTTGCGGACCGTAAGGCAGAAGCCTTGCAGTCTGTAAGGACCCTCAGGTTGCATTTTTTTTATTTTTGATCCTTGTTGCTTGGTCACTTGTCCTTTTATGCCATTTCTTCAATATGTTTATTGTTTTAGGGCATTTTAAGGTATTATTAAGCATGTGTATAGTAAGATTAGGTATGAATAATGTTTCGTATATACGTATACACCAAGTATGGTTTGTTCTCACGTATGAAATGCGTATTTGTGATTAATTAAGTATCACGTATGTATGAACAAACAAGTATAATTGAAAATGTATTTCCATTATGACCAAAGTCTCGAGGTTACAAAGATTGAAATGAAATACAAATACAAGCTTGCTAAATATAGAAAGTATGAAATATGAATCATTACACCGGTCTACAGAAAAACGTTTTTGGCCGGAAAAAGGCTTCTAAAGGTTCGATCTGAGGTTATAAAGAGGTTTGGGACGAAACTGTTGAGTTTTCAGGGCAAAAAGAAGTTTTCCAGCAAAAAAAAGAGTTTTTTAACGACCTCAGTAATTAGGGCTTTTACTAGAAAAAGGTTCCTAAAGGTCCGTATAAGGTTACAAAGAGTAGCAAAAACATTTTTCGACGACCGGAGACTAACAGCGGTAGGGTTTCGTCAGTTGGGATAGCCATTGGTTGTTTTTGAAGTTGGGACTGTTGGCGGCAAACGACAAATAGTTGGGATTATTAAATCCAATATTCCATTATTTTTTTTAATAAAATAGTAAATAAGATATCTTAGTTATTTACAAGGGATCTTTATGCCACTTAAAAATTAGTTTGAGTATTATATGATATCTAACAAATTTATAGGAAGATATATGAAATTCACACTTATATTTATGCCATTTAAAAATTAGTTTAAGTATCATATGATATCTAACAAGTTTATAGGAAGATATATGAAATTCTCCCTTTCAGAGTTGCATAATGGGTTTTGTTTATACTTTATAATATGTCTATCCCCTGAGTGAAAAATAATAATCGAAACCCTGGTCGACTCACTTAACTGGGTTGCCAATACCCATCAAAGCTGCATGACCCAAAAAAGAGTTATAAGAACAGAATTGGTGCAGGATCTGACTCCAAATTCAACTGGTTGTTGGGTTAACATGTTTGATCAGTAGTTATATATTTTAGTTATATCTTAGGTAATGTGTTATGTGTTCTATTTAATGCCAAGGTTTACATGACAAAGCTGTAACACCCCGACCGTGTATACAGCCCGTGATGGAAACGTCAGGGAGTCACGTTACAAATTGTTCACAACACATGGTACCAAAGTTTCATTTTATTGATTAACTGAATTACATTGTCTTTCGAAACACCAAACAAAACACAAGCAACTGTTTTCAGATTAAAACAAAAATAAGGCCCAAGTCAGCATCCTACTTGTTGCATACTTGCATAATCAACAAACATTTGTACCTCAAACATATGTGAAAATAGACGGTCAACAATAAAGTTGGCGAGTAACATAAGTTTGTAGTCAAATTCATGGCTAAGAATTTGTATTGCAATATGTTGTCTGACTGCGAGAGCCGACGATTGAAATAAACCTTGTATCCAAACTTGTGTCAATTGTGTTTGGTATTGCAATATGATTAACCAACTATGAAAGTTCCGTATAATAAAGAAAACCTTGTAGCCATGAATCTTGACAAAAGTGTTTCTTTGTAAAACCGTGTAAGTAATCAATTGTTTACTCGTAAATTTTATGGTTTATATATTTGTGTGTGCGCGTTTGAAAACCATTTGTAACCTTGTGTAAACCAATTGTTTCGTCTTATATAAACTAATAGTTTCAATTTTTATAAATCGATAGTTTCCTTTTGTATAAACAAGCATTGTCGTGTGGTGAATACATTTAAGCCTGTGGTGACTCGTCGGACAAACCTCTGAAGGGTTTGTCAAAAGTGCACAATTTCTGTCATTCCCCAACTTCCCCACAAACCCGGGAAGTCGAAAACGGGGTTATCAATCTTATGGTACCATAACATACTATCGGTCGGCTTGGCCAAAGTTAATGAACGTACTCATGTTGAGGATAACACATCACCAAGTTTCACACAAAATTCAAAACATATTGTACATATATATTGTTTTGTAAACTTGGAAAATAGTAGGCACATATGAATCACCCAAAAACATTTTGAAAACGTAAAGTGGAGACTATGACTCACTTGATTGAAGATGATTTGCTTAATCGTGTTTGCAAAGCGTAAGTGTTTCCTACTGATTCGGATGATTGTATAGTTAGTGTGTATCGTGGCTTAAATGGAAGATCAGATAGAATGTGGTTTATAATCAAAGGAGCGAAGGATCTTGTGTAATATGATTTATTAAATCTTACATTCTTATTGGAAAGTGTCTAGAAGTGTTTTGACCCGTTACGACTTGTTAAAATGGTTTACGCCATTTTAACAAGTCGTATGCATAAATACGGGTCCGGATGGTCGAATGAGTCCTATGATGATGTCATACCCTGCAAAATCAGAGTTGGTGTAATCTGACTGGTATCTTCATTGCACAACGGGAGTGTAAAATGCTAATACTTCTAGAAAGTGAACGTCCGTGATGTACTAAAAGTAGTCTAATAAAAATAATGAAATTAATCTAAATCTAGACTCGAAGTAATACTCTAGACTCCTAAACTCGACTAAAACTACTAACCGACAAGTGGACCGATCAATTGTAGAAAAACTTAAGCAAATCCGGATATCGAACCTACGAGACTCTCTAATTACGTTAATGACCCTATTTAAACTTTATTGACACAACTTAAATTATTTTATATTGGGGGGGGGGGGGGGGTAAACTAAAAATCCTAAAATTATAAACCTAAAATTAATTTAACTAAGACGACTTAAAACGGAATTTCGAAGTGAAGACGTAATTCAATGATAATGAAATGACTACCTAGGTTAGAATCCTTATTAATGTTGGATGGTTTTGAATTGAATATTAATGTGATAAGGGACCGGGATCTTGAAATACTAAATCCTATGAAATACCGAACAAGACCCATGACCCTTCTCGGGAAGACACCTATGATATTCTAAAGATAGTTATGTTCACTGGTTTATAAGATTTCCTTTCGGTTATCTAATATTTAATAAAGTGTCTAAAATAGCCACTACCTCTCAATAGAAAGCTTACACTAACCAGGGTTCTTGATTTGGTTTAACCGACACAAATATGGCAAGTAAACTAAAACCAAGTTTCTCTCAAAACCTAATCCTAGCAACTCACCAATTTAAATCAGTTATACATTCGTCGTAAAACGGGTTTCTAAACCCGCTTCGTTTAATAATCAAACTTTCGGTTAAAAGTTTGTTGCGTATTTATTGTGCCGGTTATTTAAAATAATATATAATTAATAAATATTTTAGAGTTTAAAAACCACAATTAATAAATAATAATAATAAAAATTAAATAATAAAACAGAATGGGGTAGCCGAGTCTCAAACCCGGGTCTCCCGATTGTACACACACAGCCTTCACCACTACACTACACACACATTTGTGATTGAAATTGAAATCAATTAAGTTTTATGTTAAGACTTGCACATCACCTGTTTGAATCGCGACTGAACCGCCAACTTCAATCAAGCAAATGTCTGTTTTTAGAACAGAAACAGTTACGATTCTCGAAATCAAAATCGGATTAAAACTTCAAACCGTTCAAAATTGAAATCATCAATTCGTAATTCAAGGTCCGAAATCAGTAAAACCGCCAATCATCTTCATCAAAATCAATCAATGCTTTCGGTTATATGTTCATGTATAACTGATCCTTTGATAAGTTTCAAATCGGTAATCATGTGTAATGATTATAACCGATTTTGAAGTTAAAGACCGAGGAGTTATAATCGAGACATTGGGCGATTATAAATACCAGTTAAACCATACCGTCGCCCAGTTGCTCCTCAAATTCAAACCTTTCTGCTCTCTCCAAACCTTGCCGGAATTGTCTGATAGTCGCCAGAAGATATTACCGGAAACTCCTGCCGGAAATCGCAAATCAGGGTCAACGAAACTTTCCGGAAATCTGAAGAAAACTCTCTGTTTTGGTATATCATATTACTTAATCTTTACTTTTCTATTCTATTTCAGTCGAGTATAAGTTTGTTGGTCGATTAAGCAAAATAGTCGGGTTCACTGTTCTGTGTTTGTCTTAGTGAAGAAGACGAAGCCTAAGTTGTATATTAATGTAATTAAAATCGGGTATTTAAACGGGTTAGACACACAGTCCAGCGGTGGACTGTGTGCAAATACAAAACACACGTCCCGGTTTCGAATCACGCATGTTTCCGACTTTCTGAAATAAAACCAACATTTTTAAAACCTATTCAGATCAATTCACAGTATATATATAAGAGGAATATAATCCAGTAGTTAAGCAGATTAGACACACAGCCCAACTGGTTGGGCTGTGTGCACTTGAACCGAAGGTCCCGAGTTCGATTCCGGGTTTCTGTAACCGGTTCGGCCATATTAAATCATTTTTAATAAAAACTAAATAAGGTTAAAGTTAGTTAGTATATATATATAATTAAAACAGAGAATATTTCGGGTTAGACACGTAGCTCAGTTGGTAGAGCTGCGTGCACGTATACGAGAGGTCCCGAGTTCGAACCTCACTCGCCGCCTGGAATACATGCTGTCTGACCGGTCAAACCCGGTCAAACCTGACAAAGTCAACCCATTTTTATTTAGTTTTGTTTCTTTTTATTTATTTATTTAATTGAAAAATTATTTAAAAAAACTTAAAAATAAGGTTTTTAAAGTTAAAAATTTGCATTAAACTCACAAGAATAAATCTAAAAATCTTATTCAAGAGCACTAATTAAAAATAATAATCTCAAATAAAATTTATTTATTTAATCGAATCATGTCGTTATTATTTAGGTTAGTTTTCCCTCGTCGGTTGAATCATAATATTCGTGCGCATTCATCGTCATCAAGAAACGCATCCACTGTGAGTGAATCTCTACCAATTCCCTGTTTTAATCATGTTTTGGGGTGTATCATGTGTCGTACTATTCTTTTACTTTATTTAAACACTTGGGCATACATCATATCCGTGATCAAATGTGTATTGATTGTTGTGTGAATTATATGTAGATTAAATTTATCATTTCAGTGCACGCATTTCATTAGGCCCATCAGTTCCCCGTGGGATACGGGTTGAGCAACAGGAGCCTCATTAGATCGGCTCCGTTTGATTGAGCCTTGATCTCAAATACATCATCATTCATGTCATATACTCATCCGAAGTGGTTTGTGATTGTTTATATATATATGTTTGCTCACATGTGATTAATGCACGACTTTTCTTTAATAAATAAAACAAGAAATTAGTCCAAAATGATTTATCAAGGTTCACTCGCCAACTTTTGTTGACCCAAAATCTCCCCCGTTTTACACATGATACAGGTGATCCAGCTGAGACAGGAAACACATAGGATGGCTTAGAAGAATAAACAAGTTATGCTTTGGAATAAATATATAGTTTCATTTTTTCTTTGTAATTGTATGAATTTTGGTTTTTGGATATTTAAGTTTGTAATTTGAATTTAATAAATATGAAACATCTTAGTAAATATCATGAGTTTTGGTTATAACCCAATTATGCCCCGACTTTTATTCCGCTGCGGGTCGGGGTGTGACAGATTGGTATCAGAGCTTGTGACTATAGGGATATAGGATAGGTTAATAGACCCTTAGAGCCTATACTATAGTTGATTAAATTTTAACTGTTTATGCGTTACATGCAAAATTCATGATGTTTATATGTTTCATGTTTATTTTCACACCCAATGTTATGCAAGCACGCTCACAAATACATGTTATTATGCAATGCTCATCATAAATCATATCCTCATAACATATCATATCCATGAGAGCACACACCTCACGATTTCCATGATTTTTGCAATGATTTTTGTATTTTTCAAATCACATCAAAGTGAGTTCTCATGACGGGCATGTAGTAACTGGAAGGGTACGAGTACCGGTAGTCAACGTCCTGTCTAGGCTTGGCATTCGTATAAATCCAAAATAAAGGACCAGTTTGCCTACCTGGGGACTAACGATGAGAGTACGAAGGACCTATTAGGCCAAAGCATGCTATACCAAACGTCGTGTGAGGTAACCCCACTTTGAGTTGTCATTGTGTCTACACCTGGACACCCTCCTACCATACATCTCGCAATCATATTTTACGATTTTCATTCGGGTGGTGCGAGTGTTAACCCGCCGACACCAATGTGAATCCTACCAAGCCCAATAGTCATGGGGGCCCACGTGACTACAAAGGCAATGGTATGGGGGACATTTGGAGGCCCAAACATGAGCAAACCCAAGACATCCTATGGATGTAGTTAAATTATTGTAAGTTATGTTGTTTTTCATTCTTTTTACGACACATGATTCTTAAACTCACAATCTTCCTATATATGTTCCTATAGATGTCGGCTAGGCAACTACGTGGAGGTAGAAAGTCAGGAAAGTCAAGTGAACGCTTGGCCACGCAAATTGCTAAACAAATGGCCGCAGTACTTCCTGACATCGTGCTTCAAGTTCAACAAGCTCTCACTGCTAATCCCATCAACCCTCCCAACCAAGAAGACCAGAGCGTCGCCAACCCTCCTTCCAAAACCCCCAAGTGCACCTACAAACACTTCAAATCCTGCGATCCCCCAAAATATGAAGGGACCGAAGGTGTTACCTCCCTCCTTCACTGGTTTGAAGAAATGGAAAACACTTTCCTCAATTGCGATTGTCCCGAGGACCGTAAGGTACGTTACGCAACTGGAAGACTGTTTGGGGTAGCCCTTACCTGGTGGAACACGGAAAAGGGTAAGCGAGGAGTTGAAGATGCCATGGCCTTAACATGGGAAGAGTTAAGGGAACTCATGACAAGACGCTTCTGTCCAAGAAGCGAAATCAAAAAGCTGGAAGACGAATTCCACACACTGAAACAAAAGGAAGGAGACCACACTTCATATAACAAGAGATTTCTCGAGTTGAACCAGATGATCCCAAATTTGTTCACCCCCTTGTACCGCCTAGTTGAACACTACATTCGAGGCCTCCCCTCGAAAATCCAAGATTCGGCTTTAAGCATTTCGCCTGCAACGCTTGAAGCCGCAATGGAGTTAGCTACAAAACTCACTGAAAATCGCATTCGAAACGGCAAGTTCAAAGATGAGAAGAAGAAAACACCCATTGAGACCCCAACTCCAAACCACCCAGTCTCATCCTCAAAGTTTGCTGGTAAGAGGAAGCGAAATGGCAAGAATTTTGCTATCACTCAAACCAACCCTCCTATCACTGTTACACCAATCACCCAAATTGCTCCTCCAGCTGCACCATTCAAAAAGCCATATACTAGCCCACACCCAAAATGCAACCGCTGTCAATACCATCACCCTCCCGAAAACCCCTGCCAACATTGCACAAGTTGTGGCCGTGCGGGTCACACCATCCAAACCTGCCGTACCCTTCAACGAATGAATCGCAATCAACCTCCAACTCAAACCTAAAATCAGATAGTGGGCCAAACCCAACAACCCTTACTTCTACCACCTTCACAACACGTAGCCCAACCTTACTACCAACCCAACTACCCCATGATGCAACCCATGCGAGCTTGTTTCAACTGTGGGGACCCAAACCACTTCAGGAACACATGCCCACGTCTAGTGAACATCATCCATGCCCAAGCTCACGCAAACCCGGTAAACCAAGCTAACCAAACTCCCCCACCTGCCAGAGGGAGAGCTTTCAATATCAATGCCAACCAAGCCAGGGCTGACAACAACGTGGTCAATGGTACGTTTCTCATCAATGGTAGTTATGCATCCATATTATTCGATACTGGTGCGGATAAGAGCTTTGTGTCCTTAGAATTTGAACCTATCCTCGACCAACCTCGTGTTAATTTCATCAAATCTCTAACGGTGGAAGTTGCTGACGGAAAACCCGTTTCATTAAATTCTATTATACGCAATTGTACTCTCACCCTAAACGATCACGATTTTCCAATTGACCTTATTCCTATGAAGTTGGGAAGTTTCGATGTTATAATCGGTATGGACTGGCTCAGCCAGCATCACGCTGAAGTGGTGTGCCACGAAAAGTTCATTCGCATTCCTCTTGCAGACGGTCAGACACTACGTATTTTTGGGGAAACCCCTTCGAAAGGACTTTAATTAATGTCCTGCCTTCAATCCCGAAGGTATCTCCGCAAGAACTATGTCGCATTCCTAATTCACGTCGCCAAAAAGGGAAACAAGGAGAGAAAACTCGAAGATATCCCAGTTGTGAAAGAATTCCCACAAGTCTTTCCCGACGACATTTCAGGACTTCCTCCCGTGAGAGAAGTCGAATTTCGCATCGATCTTGTACCTGGCGCTACACCAGTCGCAAAATCTCCTTATAGGTTAGCCCCATCCGAAATGCAAGAGCTGACTGACAAAGGATTCATACGTTCTAGCTCATCGCCTTGGGGTGCACCTGTTCTTTTTGTGAAGAAGAAAGATGGAACGTTCCGCATGTGCATTGATTATAGAGAACTCAACAAGTTAACGGTTAAAAATCGCTATCCACTACCTCGCATTGATGACCTCCTAGACCAACTTCAAGGCGCCACCTGCTTTTCAAAAATCGACCTTCGTTCTGGTTATCATCAGCTCAGGGTGCACGAAGAAGATATCCCAAAAACCGCCTTCCGGACTCGTTATGGTCATTACGAGTTCATGGTCATGCCATTAGGTTTAACCAACGCCCCCGCTGTCTTCATGGATTTAATGAATAGGGTATGCAAACCCTACCTCGACCGTTTCGTCATAGTGTTCATCGACGACATCCTTATTTACTCCAAGTCTAAATCCGATCATGAGCGACACCTTCGACTCATCCTTACACTCTTAAGGACTGAAAAGCTTTACGCTAAATTCTCAAAATGCGAATTCTGGTTAGGAGAAGTACAATTCCTTGGACATGTCGTCAATGACAAGGGAATTCATGTCGATCCTTCAAAAATCAAGGCAGTGCAGGAATGGCAAGCGCCACATACCCCTACCGAAGTTAGGTCATTTCTTGGTTTGGCTGGTTACTATCGACGCTTCATTGCCAATTTTTCCCGTATTGCTGTACCACTCACGGCCTTGACTCATAAGGGAAAACCCTTCATATGGGGACCTAAGCAAGAAGAGGCCTTCCAAACTCTAAAGCAAAAACTTTGTGACGCACCTATCCTCACACTCCCTGAGGGTTGCGATGACTTTGTGGTATATTGGAACGCATCAGGGCAAGGGCTAGGCTTTGTATTGATGCAAAGAGGAAAAGTGATAGCTTATGCCTCTAGGCAACTCAAGGTTCACGAGAAGAATTACACCACCCACGACCTGGAACTTGGAGCCGTTGTGTTCGCTCTCAAGATATGGAGACATTACCTCTACGGTACTAAGTGTGAAATATACACTGACCACAAGAGTCTCCAACATATCTTCAACCAGAAAGAGTTGAATATGAGGCAACGAAGATGGGTCGAACTTCTCAACGACTACGACTGTGAAATTCGGTATCATCCTGGCAAGGCAAACGTGGTGGCCGATGCGCTCAGTCGAAAAGGTTATGCGAACTCCGTTCGTCTTCTATGTTCGCAAATCATAACCGACATCAAAGATCGAATCCGGGCAGCTCAACATGTTTCTGTAACAGAAAATGATGTACGCGAGGAGCTGTCATGTGGAGCTGAACTCTAAATCGAAACCAAATCCGACGGTATTCTATACTATTTAAACCGCATATGGATTCCTGATCGCGATAACCTTCATGAATTCCTCATGAATGAGGCGCACAAAACACGATACTCTGTACACCCAGGAGCCGACAAGATGTATCAAGACCTATGATACACCTACTGGTGGCCTGGCATGAAAAAGGATATCGCTGTTTTTGTTTCCAAGTGCCTTACCTGTTCCAAAGTAAAAGCTGAACATCAAAGACCTTCAGGACTTCTAATCCAACCCGAAATATCTGTATGGAAGTGGGAAAACATAACCATGGATTTCATTACCGGGTTACCTCACACCTCCAGTGGGTATGACACCATATGGGTAATAATCGATCGTCTTACAAAGTCATCTCATTTCATTCCGATTCGCGAGGACTTCAAGAACGAGAAGTTAGCTCGTATCTACATCAGCGAGATCGTAAGCCGTCATGGTGTACCATTAAGCATCATTTCAGACCGTGATGGTCGTTTCACTTCATGAACATGGCGAGCCGTACAAACCGCTTTGGGTACACGATTAGACCTCAGTACCGCTTTTCATCCTCAAACTGATGGTCAATCTGAACGCCCATCCAAACCCTTGAAGACATGCTGCGAGCATGTGTCATAGACTTCAAAGGGAACTGGGACGCTCACTTACCATTAGTTGAATTTTCGTACAACAATAGCTATCATTCAAGTATCGGCATGGCTCCTTTCGAAGCTTTATATGGACGTAAGTGCCGATCTCCAGTATGTTGGCACGAAATTGGGGAAGCGCAAATCACCGGACCAGAATTAATTCAAGAAACAACCGACAAGATCCATCAAATTCGAAACAATCTTCTAGCGGCTCAAAGTTAGCAAAAGAGTTATGCTGACAAACTACGAAAGCCCTTGGAATTTGACATTGGTGATCAAGTACTTTTAAAAGTATCACCGTGGAAGGGAGTGGTACGTTTTGGCCAGAAGGGCAAGCTAGCACCACGCTACAAAGGACCTTTCAAGATACTCGAGAGAGTGGGTCCTGTAGCATACAAGCTTGACCTACCAGAAGAACTCAACAGAATTCATCCCACATTCCACGTATCAAACTTGAAAAAGTGCCTCGCCGATGAAGACCTCCATATTCCTCTAGAAGACATTCAAGTTGATGAATCGATGCACTTCGTTGAAAGACCCGTAGAAATCATGGATTTCGGAGAGAAGCGTTTAAGGCGAAGCCGTATTCCAATTGTCAGGGTACGTTGGGAGTCAAAACGAGGACCCGAGTTTACTTGGGAACGTGAAGACTCAATGCGCGAAAAATACTCGCATCTTTTTCCGGTTACCACTACTACATAAATTTCGGGACGAAATTTCTAAAAGTAGGGGATACTGTAACATTCGTCGTAAAACGGGTTTCAAAACCCGCTTCGTTTAATCATCAAACTTTCGGTTAAAAGTTCGTTGCGTATTTATTGTGCCGGTTATTTAAAATAATATATAATTAATAAATATTTTAGAGTTTAAAAACCACAATTAATAAATAATAATAATAATAATAATTAAATAATAAAACAGAATGGGGTAGCCGAGTCTCGAACCCGGGTCTCCCCGATTGTACACACAGCCTTCACCACTACACTACACACACATTTGTGATTGAAATTGAAATCAATTAAGTTTTATGTTAAGACTCGCACATCACCTGTTTGAATCGACTGAACCGCTAACTTCAATCAAGCAAATGTCTGTTTTTAGAACGGAAACAGTTACGATTCTCGAAATCAAAATCGGATTAAAACTTCAAACCGTTCAAAATTGAAATCATCAATTCGTAATTCAAGGTCCGAAATCAGTAAAACCGCCAATCATCTTCATCAAAATCAATCAATGCTTTCGGTTATCTGTTCATGTATAACTGATCCTTTGATAAGTTTCAAATTGGTAATCATGTGTAATGATTATAACCGATTTTGAAGTTAAAGACCGAGGAGTTATAATCGAGACATTGGGCGATTATAAATACCAGTTAAACCATACCGTCAGCCAGTTGCTCCTCAAATTCAAACCTTTCTGCTCTCTCCAAACCTTGCCGGAATTGTCTGATAGTCGCCAGAAGATATTACCGGAAACTCCAGCCGGAAATCGCAAATCAGGGTCAACGAAACTTGCCGGAAATCTAAAGAAAACTCTCTGTTTTGTTATATCATATTACTTAATCTTTACTTTTCTATTCTATTTCAATCGAGTATAAGTTTGTTGGTCGATTAAGCAAAACAGTCGGGTTCACTGTTCTGTGTTTGTCTTAGTGAAGAAGACGAAGCCTAAGTTGTATATTAATGTAATTAAAATCGGGTATTTAACCGGGTTAGACACACAGTCCAGCGGTGGACTGTGTGCAAATACAAAACACACGTCCCGGGTTCGAATCACGCATGTTTCCGACTTTCTGAAATAAAACCAACATTTTTAAAACCTATTCAGATCAATTCACAGTATATATATAAGAGGAATATAATCCAGTAGTTAAGCAGATTAGACACACAGTCCAACTGGTTGGGCTGTGTGCACTCGAACCAAAGGTCCCGAGTTCGATTCCGGGTTTCTGTAACCGGTTCGGCCATATTAAATCATTTTTAATAAAAACTAAATAAGGTTAAAGTTAGTTAGTATATATATATATATATATATATATATATATATATATAATTAAAACAGAGAATATTTCGGGTTAGACACGTAGCTCAGTTGGTAGAGCTGCGTGCACGTATACGAGAGGTCCCGAGTTCGAACCTCACTCGCCGCCTGGAATACATGCTGTCTGACCGGTCAGACCCGGTCAAACCTGACAAAGTCAACCCATTTTTATTTATTTTTGTTTCTTTTTATTTATTTATTTAATTGAAAAATTATTTAAAAATACTTAAAAATAAGTTTTTTAAAGTTAAAAATTTGCATTAAACTCACAAGAATAAATCTAAAAATCTCATTAAAGAGCACTAATTAAAAATAATAATCTCAAATAAAATTTATTTATTTAATCGAATCATGTCGTTATTATTTAGGTTAGTTTTCCCTTGTCGGTTGAATCATAATATTCGTGCGCATTCATCGTCATCAAGAAACGCATCCACTGCGAGTGAATCTCTACCAATTCCCCGTTTTAATAATGTTTTGGGGTGTATCATGTGTCGTACTATTCTTTTACTTTATTTAAACACTTGGGCATACATCATATCCGTGATCAAATGTGTATTGATTGTTGTGTGAATTATATGTAGATTAAATTTATCATTTCAGTGCACGCATTTCATTAGGCCCATCAGTTCCCCATGGGATACGGGTTGAGCAACAGGAGCCTCATTAGATCGGCTCCGTTTGATTGAGCCTTGATCTCAAATACATCATCATTCATGTCATATACTCATCCGAAGTGGTTTGTGATTGTTTATATATATATGTTTGCTCACATGTGATTAATGCACGACTTTTCTTTAATAAATAAAACAAGAAATTAGTCCAAAATGATTTATCAAGGTTCACTCGCCAACTTTTGTTGACCCAAAATCTCCCCCGTTTTACACATGATACAGGTGATCCAGCTGAGACAGGAAACACATAGGATGGCCTAGAAGAATAAACACGTTATGCTTTGGAATAAATATATAGTTTCATTTTTTCTTTGTAATTGTATGAATTTTGGTTTTTGGATATTTAAGTTTGTAATTTGAATTTAATAAATATGAAACATCTTAGTAAATATCATGAGCTTTGGTGATAACCCAATTATGCCCCGACTTTTATTCCGCTGCGGGTCTGACATTAATAAACTATTATTTATCAATAACTAGGTTTAGTATAATGTTAAGTTTTAATTATATTTTTCACTTGATTGTTTCTAGGGCTTATTGGCCAATTCACCGAAAGATTACCTGAACCCGTTAAGACTCGACAATCATCATAAACCTATTACTTGAAAGACATTCAACTAGATCTATGTGAAACAATTAAACAATCACTAATCAATTCAAAACATGCAAATATACCAAATCCATTTACCAAAGTTTTTTACTACTTTATTAAAAGTCCCATAAACACATCATTAATTCAATAAAAATCCAAACTTTAATAATAATTCATCAAAACCTAGGTAGTAATAAAAGACCTAGCCAAGAAACATTGTCTTAAACATACATAAATTAGGTTTAAAAGCTGAATTCATTGAACAAGAACAAGAAAGCTAAAGAATAGAAAAATCGGTAAACAAAACCCAGAATTTCTTTATCTCTAGGCTTCCAGCTTCAACTCCAATGATTCACGAACAATCTCCACTTCAGAAACGTGCACAAGATCTTCAGAAATCACTTCTAACTCTCCAAGATCATCCAAGTTATTGTTATTTGAGTTAAACATTGATATATATAACCTTCTTCAACAAAGACTGCTTCCTTTACGATTCTTTCTGATAAAATAGTCCTGTCGCTGGCCACGAGAGGCATATTCTACCCGGTCGCGCCCTGCGACCGTGTTATAATCTGTCCGGACTCCTTCCTCTCGCCACCTGCGAGAGGATTCAACTGTTGCGGTTGCGGGCTGCCAGAGAGGTATTTTTCCCATTTTTTCGATTTGTTTCTTCTCTCAACTTCCAATTATGATCCGGATCGGTTTCTTCCACTTCTTAACTCATTTTCTTCTCTTTCCAGCTATTTACACGAACCAAGATCTGTGAACATAATTGGATTAAAAGTAGATAAATTCTTATAAAACTGAAACAAAAATTAATGAAACTTATACAAACTATAACGATAAATAGATGTATTATTCAATACATCAGCCCGCTAAGTACTCGAATCCCCATGGGTTCTCCTATTCAAACCGTGCCATAAATTCAACATGTAACCTGAGAAAGAACATGCGAAAAATCAATATAGAGTTGGCGAGTTCATAATTTACTTGAAAAGATTTGAAATAAATCTTTCTAGTAACCAGTTTAGATAGTGTGAGAAATCATAGTAAAACCATTTTTCCCTGGCATGTCATTTGGAAACCTTGTGTTTGTAAAAGTATAACTGTCAATGTCCATGCATGACAAAGACAACATGCCCGCATGAGCCTACAACCAACCCCATGCTAGAAAGTGCCTTGCCGAATCGTTTACTCAAGACGGTAGACTAGTAGCGTTTATAGTTCCGATATGTAGCGAGGACTTCACTGTACAGTTTTAAGCGACCCTACGGCCCTTAGTGTTGAGTAGTAGACAATCCAGTCCTTGAGACTTCGTACCTCGCATGAGCATATGTGGGCCTAGCCCACTAGAGTCTTTGTACCTTGCACAAGTGAGAGTGGGCCTAGCCCATTTGACTCTTTAAACAGGACCAACCAGTCCCCTTAATTGTATGAAGGACAACCCAGTCCCGTTGTAACTAGGACCTTCCGTCACTAGTCATGAAACTCATGCATGTTTCGAAAATACGCGTGTATTTGTAAAACTGGTATGTTTAGCATAAACCTTTCATAAACCATTTGAGTCTGTTGAAATTCATTTGCAATATGGTTTAGGAATATGAATTTTTGTTCATCGAAATATTGTGTACCTTGTTGCAAAACTTGCATGTCTTTCCACCCCAAAACATTTATAAAAATATATGACTGTAAAAAGTGGGGGTTATGAACTCACCTGATGTCCAGTGCAAAGCTAGCATAATATGGCTCCAAAATGTCGTTTACGAAACGTAACTTGCTAGCATGCAATCTATAACATTTAACTCATATTTTTTCGGCGTTGATAATATTTTATCCACGATCAGTTCATTACCGTTTAGCGTTCAGTTGTTTTCTTGCAAATCACCATTCGTGTACTATAAAGCCGGATAAGTGTTCCTAGGCACTCCAAAATCAAGAGTGGTCAAGTATGGGTACTTAGACTATAGACTAGGTCAAATCATGGCAATTTTTCCTAATTCCCTATAGTTATGGTTCTAATACCAATCTGTCACACCCCAACCGATGGCGAAAACATCAGGGCGGGAGGAAATAGATTGCTCGAGACTTCATAACACTATTTTGCGACAAGTATTTAATAAGATCAAAATTTCATTGATACTAAAATGATAATACATTGTTTCGAAAGGGAAAGTACAACAAGTTGCAAATAATGAAACGACATGAAACGAAATACATACGTTTAAATCTAGGTGTGATTCTAATCCACCCTAAGTAGTGTTCTTCATCAACATCAACTAATTTCCTGCAACATGTATTAAAATAATGATCAACAGAAAGTTGGCGAGTATAAAAGTACATAGCATAATAGTGATTGAAAAGTTTTCATATCCAACATGGTAAATTGCATACATTGTTCGTTATCATACTAGCATGTGTTAACTATAAGTCAAACCAAAGTGTACCGCAATCGTGCATATCATTGCGCCGAAACGACAAGGTTGTAAAATAGTTTACTTAACAATACCACAAGGAAACAGGTGGTGCGTTAATCCGATAGCGCTATAATTGTTAAGGGGGCTTGCAAAGTTAATGAGCATATAGAACACAAGAATGAGTATAGCATGTAATAACAAGAATATAACAAGTATCATGTTATTGAAGGATAGAGTATGTATGTAAACAAGTGTAACCGTGAGTATGTGAGTTTGTAATATTGTGTACATGTTGCACCCAAAGTGTGTAAAACGGTAAATGGGATCGAGTATACTCACGGTTTTGCAAAGCTTCCGATTAAGCAGAGAGTTGATGAGTTGTGGAGATGGGGCACCGAAGTTACTTTACATTTGAGGAATGATGGCTCTTGAAGTGTGAACAAGTGAGATTTTGTAGAACTAATTCGGATAGCCAAAGCTTCAATGGTTCACACATAACTCATGCACAAGCCTTTCAACATGGAAGGTTGAAACTTGGATGGTTTTCAATCACCTAGAACATTTATGGGCAGAATTTAAAGAAGGTTTTAAGCCTGTTTCTTGGTGTAAATTAACCGTAACACAACTATGAGCTTAGTTGGGAGCAAGGTGGGTATAAGATTCCACTAAGTTTTAAGCGTTATATATAAGAAACAAAAAGATAAACTATAGAAGAAATTTTTGTTACTTTGCACCTTAAATATGGTGAGGTTCCACCTTAGTTTGCCATGGAAAACTTGTAGAAACCTTTCTAGAGGTTGCCCAAGTAGTTTGAAAGACGAAATGAAGAAAAAAGATGAAGAAAAGTGAGTGAAAACTCACTTAGAACACTTAGAGTTTTCTTTCTTGCTTGGAAGACTTGAGAGAATTTGGGAGTTTAAGAGAAGATTTGGTCTGTTGAAAATGATTAGTAGGTGGTGGAGGATTGTATTTACTTTACATTTAAGGAAACGATGGCTCTCGAAGTGTGAACAAGTGAGATTTTGTAGAACTAATTCGGATAGCCAAAGCTTCAATGGTTCACACATAACGCATGCACAAGCCTTTCAACATGGAAGGTTGAAACATGGATGGTTTTCAATCACCTAGAACATTTATGGGCAGAATTTAAAGAAGGTTTTAAGCTTGTTTCTTGGTGTAAATTAACCGTAACAGAAACCCACAACTATGAGCTTATTTGGGAGCAAGGTGGGTACAAGATTCCACTAAGTTTTAAGCGTTATATATAAGAAACAAAAAGATAAATTATAGAAGAATTTTATGTTACTTTGTACCTTAAATATGGTGAGGTTCCACCTTAGTTTGCCATGGAAAACTTGTGGAAACCTTTCTAGAGGTTGCCCAAGTAGTTTGAAAGAGGAAATGAAGAAAAAAGATGAAGAAAAGGGAGTGAAAACTCACTTAGAACACTTAGAGTTTTCTTCCTTGCTTGGAAGACTTGAGAGAATTTGGGAGTTTAAGAGAAGATTTGGTGTGTGGAAAATGTTTAGTAGGTGGTGGAGGATTGTATTTATAAGTGGAGATTAGGGTTTGGGAGTTAATGAAGGCAGAAGGTGATTGGAGGAGAAAAAAGGTGGAGAATGGTGAAAGATGATTGACTTAAAAAAGTGGAAGGTGATTGGAGGTGAAAGGAGGTGGAAAAGCTTTTGGTTTTGCTCACTTTAAGTCCTTGCACTTTGTAACTAGGTTATTTTATGCCGTTTTCTTGTATTTTAGCTTGTTTTTTAGATATACAAAGTGTATTTTAATTCTCGGTTTTGCGTACAAACACGTATTTAAATAGTGATTGCGTATATAACACATATATGAAACGTAACACGTATATGTATAAAATAATTTCCATTATGATCAAAGTTTCGGATTATAAGATTAGAAATGAACCATGAATACAACATGATTACAAGTTTCTAAAAATAGAAATACGAATACAACTTTCTAAATATGGAAAGTACAGAAAATGCGGAGCGTTACAACTTATGGTCGTTAGCTTGTTATGCGCGTGATTAAATCTGAAAATTTCCGGTTGTCACAGACGAGTCCGACATGACAAAATTGGTTTATTTATGTTATATGATCAGTCTTTATGTAAAAATGTAGATCATATATGTTTAAAACCATTATATCCGAAAAAGGGTATTTTGACATTTTTAGTTATAAATAGTTGACTCGTCATTTGACTCACCAAATGGAATAACCATAAGGTATAGTCTTAGAGGATTATTCTCTATATTATTATGGTCATATTATTGGGCTTGATGGGGTCCTAAGTTTGACCCAACAGGCCAGATTAGAAAGTTAAAGCAGAAGTCAAACTGCTTGACTTTCGACTAGGAATTGAGCAATAAACTAGAAATGACGAGTTAGACGTGATAAAACATGTCTTATGTTATACTAACTGATTTGGTATCAAAACTTTTGGTTTTAATAATTAAAAGTTCATTCATCGTAAAAATGCAATTTACGCGTTTTTTACTTTTATTTCATAAAAGTTTGACTCGTCATTTCGCCTACTAAACGTGATGATTAGAGGGTGTAATTTCAAGGGATTAACATGTTCATTATTACGATCATCTAGCAAATTTCAACTTAAACTTTGAATTGACCGAAATGGTCAGAAACTAAAGTCAAAACAAAAGTCAATTTGCTTGACTTTTGGCTCATAACTAGCTAAATAAAATGAAATAGACTAAGAGAAACACTTACTAGTATTTGAAGGAAATATTAGAGTTCAAGAATGGAGGCTTCAAGTCCAGAAGCAAGCTCTAAAAGTAATTGAATGATAAAGAAAAGAATGGTGTGAAGAAACTCAAGAACAATGAACCTATTTATACTAATGGAGGATCAAGGAGGTGTTGCTAAGTGTGTTTTGATGATGCTTAGTGTCCTAACATGCGTAACAACTAGATTAGAGGTGGCAAAATTGTTCTAGGTGTCAAAATTTGAAGAAATATGGCAAAACTTGGTGAATAAGCAAATATTCTGCATTTGGGCACCCCTTACGGACCGTAAGAGTACGATAATGAAACTCGTGAATAAAATACAGAATTTTATCAAACACGGAAACAATCAAAAGCTTACAACCTTTGAAAATGGCTATTGTTACAAAAGCGAGGCATCAATTCTTATTTTTTTAATAAAGTTATAGGTTTTATTATATAATGTACATAAACAAGGAACAACAGTTGGTATGTTGTTGCGAATGACATGTGAACCTTTGTGTAAGCAAGTAATATTTATATGATTTGATTTTGTTCAACCTAGAATTTGTTATGAATGTCACAGTATAAGTGCATGACAAATCTGATTCGAAAGATGAACTTAGTAACTGGTTAACATCATATAGATCTAGAAGCTTATAGAATAAAGATTTAAGGTCTAGTACTTAATTATGGCTTAAAAGATTATAGATTGAAGAATTGAGTGCACACACTAGGTAAAAACCTAAATATGAGGAGGGGATAGGTTGTCTTCAAATCTTATAAGAATATATTTTTTATGAGAAATTGTATATTAAAAAACTAATTCAAATAAGTTTGTAATGAATAAAATCAACACACAAACAATAAATTCTTACAGTGGTATTCGGGTGGGTGTTAACTAACCCATCTTACATCTACTCATTGGTGTCTATTAAGAGTTTATATTCACTAAGAACATTTTAATAATAAAGGTAGTGATAGATCACCTTTACAAGCTTATCTATAAGAATTGAGGGATGACCACAACTCTTTCCATGTAACAATGTGGAAGAAATCACTACAACCGTCTAACTAATAATGTGGAGAGCACCACTTTACGTAATCACATCTTACTAATATTGTCACATCCCGGATTTCCAACCCAAATTCATATACCGGTGGGCCCGGGTGGACAGTATCGTGACGTCAGTTGATAATCATCATAGTCAATTAAACATGGCACAACGGAAGTCTTGGAGTAAAATTACTATTACAAACCGAATGTTCGAAAATACGAAATAATATACAAGCTTGTAATAGAAGATCCAGAGGCGGATCACAAATTGTACATGGAAAGAATATAAAACAGACTTTGGGCAGATTTAGGATTTGCAAGATCCTCTATCACTACCGAGCACCTCCGGTCTATTTTCGTATTGTACCTGCAGTTTAGTCTTTTGAAAATACGTCAGCTTTCGCTGGTAAATACACCCAACTGGCTTAATTTTAAAACATTTCAAAAATGTTTTAAGTGCGTATTAGCACAAAATCTTTTTATAACTTGGGTTAATTGACCGTCCAATCTAGTTAACAGATTCACATGTTTGTCATACATACGGGGACCGGTACAGAGACCGAGACACAAATAACGTACACACCACTTTGGACTCACGAAGGAGTCATTTCCTCCCAACCTTGCGGGAATGCATAATTGAGCGTCTATCGGGTGTATGCCTACACCCGTGCTAAGGTCGTGGCCATTTCTATTGTAATGAGCCGAGTATATCCAGGACACGGTAATTAACCCCCGATATGCGGATTTACTATCCCCGAATCGGCGTTCGATTCATCCCATTTCCGACCAAGCGGTAATAATTTACCGTAACCCAAGCCCATATAGGGGAAATAAGTCGAGAGTATTTACCTGAGCTAGTCTTCTTTTAATTTTTAATAACTCAGCCGTACACAAAAGGACTAAGTGCAGATAGCATTTACCGGCAAGTCTCTAGTCTAGATTATGGCATAAACTAACCAATTAAATACTAATGGTCTTATTTAAGTCATTGACTTAGACCGACTAGCGTACTTGATCAAAACGTATGACGCTAGATTAAACGATGATTGGTTAGAATGTAGTTTAATCCTAACAAGTACCTTGACTTGTATAATATGGATAAACTATAAACATTCTGGATTTTAAGATTTAAATGACAATGTTAAACCCGTTTCGGTTAATTTCTTTAAATGCCCGTTAAGGTTTTAAAACGAAACTATGCCTCATAAGGGCATTTTGGTAATTTCATATCATATAAATGGAACTTAATAAAATTTAAGTTTATAATAATGGGTATTCTGGAAAAATAGTTTATTTATGATATAATATCAGTAGGATTTCATTCATATGTGTACTTTATCTTTTATGACCAAACTATGCACCGGAGGGGCATTTTGGTCATTTTACATATAGTTTATAAATTATTTGGGATTCTGAGTTTATAACATGTACCTACTGTAAATATGTTTAAAATAAGTTTTAAAATCAGTAGGTATCAATTCTTAGTCAATAATATGGTTTAAAACCATACTATGCGCCGAACCGGCGCTTATGTCGTAAAATGACGTCTTTATGCGATGTTTAGGAAAACTGATTTTAAGGTCAGATTAAAATGTTTTAAATACGTTATTTAATATAACATATCAGTAACTAAATGATTTACCTTGAAAAGATTTGATTAAAACCATTTTATGAGCCACAGTGGCTAAAATCGTCATTTATTGACATAGTTTAAGGACTTGCTTGAAAACTCAATTTATAACTTGTTTTAACATCCCAAATATTCCTACTTACAATATTAAATCAGTAGGAAAATCATTTTTAAGTTCATTACTATTTAAAACCTTGTTTTATAGCATTTTGGTCAAAGATGGCATAATTATGGAACTTGCGCATAAACTTGGATTCAGATTATGATCATGTAATATAACCTCAGAGGGTTATGCTACATTATATTATGATCATAATGCAACTTTAGATCAGTAGGTAACTAATCTAAATCGAGTCAGAAAAGAAAGTCAAAGTAGAAGTCAAACTTCGCGACTTTCGGTTGCGAACCGACCCTAGAGCTGAAATTGACGAGCCGAACATGTTCTCACATGTTCTAATAATTATTACTAACTTTTTTAAGTGTCAAAACAGGTTTCATAACATATATAAGATCAATTTATGATTTTTCCGAAAAATGACATGTTTGACTTTTTAATAACTTAATTTTGACCCGTCAATTGGTCTAGCAAACGTGATCTTCAGGAGGTGCCCTTTTTAGGGATTAACACCTACCTTATTACGATCACTTAGCTATGTTCATTTCAAACAATGGCTGGACCATAATGGTCTAAACCGAAAGTCAAAACATTTTCCGTAAAATGCTTGACTTTTGGCTATAAAAGCCAATAAACGAAAACGCAAGAGTAAGAAACACTTACAAGAGGTTCCTAGAATGCAAGAGAACTAAGTTGGATGCTCCTTTCAACTAGGAACTTCCAGAGGAGGGAGAAGAGTTATGATTTAGAAAGGTGCAAGTTCAAATGGTGAACTTGATCACCTATTTATAGTTGGAGAACTCAAAGGAGGTGAAGCCAGGTGTTTAGTGGTGTAAGAGGAAGATAACAAGTGTCCCAAAACGTGGCATAGCTGATTACAAGTCCATGGTTTCGAAAACATGGTTTTGGAGCTTTGTGTGGCAGCCAAGAAAAACTTTCTGCTTCAGACCCCTTCTCGCGCCCCGCGAGAGACCCAGACCAGGTCTCTCGCGGCCCGCGACCGCCCCATGGCCAGTTTCAAAGTTTGACACTTTTAACCCCTTAACTTATACAAGCTTATAAAACCCTTATAATTCACCTTTTTGGCACTTTTAGCCCTCCGTAGCCAATACTTGGCAACCCGGGATTATGCCCGGACATTGTCGAGCTCTCGGTTCGTTAAAAGGTCACTCAGAGGTATAATTTAACATGTTGACACTTTTAAATCCATCCATCATCCAACTTTCACATATTTACAAAATTGAACCCTCTCGTCCAATAAATGGCACGTATAAGAGTTAGGACTTCACAAAGGATCACTCAGAGGCTTATTATAAGCATGTTGACTCCGATGACATATCAGTCACTCAGAGGCCAAGTTTTAAGCATGTTGACATATCAGTCACTCAGAGGCTAAGGATTTAAGCATGTTGACGTATCAGTCACTCAGAGGCTTGTTATTTATGCATGTTGACATCGGACCGTCACTCAGAGGCTCAGTTTGAGCATGTTGACGCCTTTAGTCCTTATTGGTCTTTAACAAACTATTTTTAAAAATACAACACGTGTCACTATACTATTGGACATGATTTTACAGGGTGTTACATCCTTACTCCCTTAAAAGAAATCTCGACCTTGAGATTTTATTCAAAAAGTTGGGGGTACTTTTGTCGCATAGTGGACTCAACCTCTCATGTATACTCGGGACCTCTAAAAGCGTCCCACTTAACATTTACTATAGGTATCATTTTTCTTCGGAGCTTATTAACCTGTCGATCCTCGATCGAAATTGGTTTTTCAACGAACCTCAGGTTTTCATCAATTTGCACATCTTTGTGCGACATTGCTAGCGACTCATCGGCTAGACATTTCTTAAGGTTAGATATGTGGAATACATCATGGATTCCACGAAGCTCCTCTGGCAAGCTGAGCTTATAAGCTACAGGCCGACACATTCGACTATCTCAAATGGTCCAATATATCTTGGGCTCAACTTGCCCTTCTTTCCGAAGCGCATCACACCTTTCCAGGGTGATACCTTTAACATGAATTTGTCCCCTACTTGGAACTTAAGAGGTTTATGCCTCTTGTCAGCATAGCTCTTCTGCCTGTCCCTGGCAGCTTTGAGACAATCACAGATTTGCGCAATCTTTTCCGTGGTCTCCAGGACAATCTCTGGTCCTGATAATTGGGCCTCCCTAACTTCTGCCCAGCACACGGGCGTTCTGCATTTTCTCCGATATAAGGCCTCAAAAGGAGCAGCCTTGATGCTAGTATGATAACTGTTATTGTAGGAGAATTCTATTAGGGGTAAGTGGTCGTCCCAACTTCCACCTAAATCAATCACACATGCCCTAAGCATGTCTTCCAGTGTCTAATAGTACGCTCACTTTGACCATCAGTCTGCGGATGGTAAGCCGTACGAAAGTTTAATCGTGTGCCTAAAGATTGTTGGAAAATTTTCCAAAAGTGAAAGGTATATCTAGTATCTCTATCAGATACAATAGATACCGACACACCGTGTAGGGACACAATCTTGTCCACATACAACTTAGCCAATCTGTCTGAATTGTACGTTTCCTTTATTGGCAAGAAATGTGCTGACTTGGTCAGCCTATCCACTATGACCCAAATAGTGTCGTTTCCACTTTTGGTCTTAGGTAACTTGGTAATCAAGTCCATAGTTAGCATTTCTTATTTCCACGTGGGAATTTCAATCTGTTGTAGAAGTCCTGATGGCTTCTGATGTTCCGCCTTAACTTGTGAACACGTCAGACACTTAGCTACATAAGTGGCTATGGATTTCTTCAAACCCATCCACCAATAATTCTTCTTTAGATCTTGATACATACTGTCACCTCCCGGGTGAACTAAGTATCTCGAACTGTGCGCTTCTTGGAGGATTAGATCTCTAAGTTCTCCAAGGATTGGAACCCATATCCTTCCATTGAATCTAAGGATTCCATCCTTTCCTGGCGCTAACTGATCCACAGTTCCGCCTAATCCCTCATTAGGGATATTAGCCTCTAATAGGGCTTCCTTTTGCGCTTCTAATAGCTTCTCATTTAAGCTATTCTGAGCTCAATGCTCTTGGCGTTAATCCTTATAGGTTTAAATCGTTCTTTGCGACTTAAGGCATCGACAACTACATTTGGCTTGCCTGGATGGTAGCGAATTTCGCAATCATAGTCATTAAGTGTTTCCATCCATCGGCGTTGTCGCATGTTCAATTCTTTTTTATTGAACAAATGCTGGAGACTTTTATGGTCTGTGTATATAATACACTTTGTGCCATACAAGTAATGTCTCCACAATTTGAGAGGAAATACAACGGCACCCAATTCCAAATCGTGGGTGGTGTAATTCCTTTCGTGCACCTTTAACTTTCGTGATGCATAGGCAATCACCTTGCCTTTTTTGCATTAGCACATAGCCCATGCCAGTGTGTGATGCATCACAGTAGACTACAAATTCTTCAACACCCTCATGTAGGAATAACACAGGAGCATTGCTCAACTTGTTTTTCAGAATCTCAAAAGATTCTTATTGCTTTTGACCCCAATTATACTTAATATTCTTTCGGGTTAGGGTAGTTAAAGGAGTGGCTATTCTTGAAAAGTTCTCAATGAACCTTCTATAATATCCAGCCAATCATAGGAAGCTAGATCTCCGATGGGGTCTTGGGCACTTCCCAATTCATTATGCCTTCAATTTTGGTGGGATCCACTTGGATACCACACTCACTTACCATATGTCCAAGAAATTGGACCTCTCTAAGCCAAAATTCACACTTAGAGAATTTAGCACAAAGCTTTTCTTGCCTTAGCAGTTCTAAGATGCACCAAAGATGTTTCTCGTGATCGGCTTGATTACGAGAATAAATAAGTATTTCGTCTATGAATACAATGACAACCTTATCTAGATATGGCTTGCAGACTCTATTCATGAGATCCATGAATGCTGCAGGTGCATTTGTGAGCCCAAATTTCATCACTAAGAATTCAAAGTGACCATATCGGGTCCTGAAGGCAGGTTTTGGAATATCTTCACTCCTAACCTTCAGTTGATGATATCCAGATCTCAGATCAATCTTAGAGAAGTAACTAGCCCCTTGAAGTTGGTCGAATAAATCGTTGATCCTGGGCAAAGGATATCTATTCTTGATTGTTAATTTGTTTAGCTCTCGGTAGTCAATGCACATCCGCATTGAACCGTCTTTCTTCTTAACGAAAAAGATAGGAGCTCCCTAGGTGAGGAACTAGGCTGCATAAAGCCTTTCTCCAAAAGTTCATCTAGTTGCGTCCTCAATTCCTTCATCTCCGTTGGTGCTAGCCTATATGGGGCTCTAGCTACGGGCGCTGACCCTGGCAGGATATCAATCTTGAACTCCACTTGCCTGTCTGGAGGTAGGCCTGGTAATTCTTCTGGGAACACATCGGGATATTCTGAGATGACTGGTAGGTCCTCCATGTTTGGCTTAGGCTCATTTATGGTAACTTGTACCATGTAGATGACACATCCTTTCCTCAAACACTTGGATGCCTTAAATAATGACACCTTGTCTGGCAGTCCATAGTGTGAGTCTCCGGGGATGGTGATCATTTCACCAGATGGGGTCTTAATCTCGATGAGCTTTTTATCGCAGGCAGTGCGGGCTTGGTTATGAGATAACCAATCCATGCCTAAGACAACTTCGAACCCCACCAATTTCATTGGCAGAAGAGAGATAGGGATGGAATGATTCTTAATGGATATAGAGCATCCATCAAGAATGGAAGATGTTGTTTCTATCGTTCCATCAGCAAGTTCTATCTCATAAGTTTCGTCTAGATTTCTTATGGGTAGGTTTAATAGTTTACTAAATTTATGGTCAACAAATGATTTATCCGCACCCGAATCGAAAAGAACTCTAGCGTAATTATTGTTAATGAGGAATGTACCTGTTATGACGTTGTTGTCATTAACGACCTCCCTGGCATTCATTTGAAAGGGACGGGCATTCCCCTTCTTGGCCTCTACAGGCTTTACATCATTACTTTTGGGTTTCTTGGGGCAATTGTACGTTATATGCCCTTTTTCGTTGCAGTTATAGCAAACTGCATCCTTAAGATCCTTGCAATCTAAGGTCTTATGCCCTCTTCTTTTGTAGATACCACAGGGTTTGATTTGTGGATTTATGCTACACTGTCCCCAATGCCTATATTTACAGTTCTTGCACAGAGGTTTGTCATTAGATGCGTGCTGGTTCTTCTTGAATCCGAAATTTCCTTTCTTTTTAAATCTTTAGGAGTCATTGTCCTCCCGTTTCCTCTTTCCGTCTGTTTCAGTCCTAACTGACTTTTGTCTTACCAGATCTAGGGTGAGGGAAAGAGATAGGTCTACAGCGGACCTGTAGGTACTAGGCTGAGCAGCCTTTACCATCCCTTTATCTTGGGCGCCAACCCATTTATAAAACGCGCAATGCATTTGGGTTCAGGAGCGATTAGATAAGAAACTAACCTAGATAGGGAATTGAAATCGGAGACGTATTTTTCATCGAAAGAGACAAGAAATATGTCTCTAACTTCTCCACCTCGTGGGGTGGGCAGTAAGTTTCCTTAATAAGGTCCATAAATTTGGACCATCCCAAATTATACAGGTGTACTTTACCTGTAGATTGGATCATGGCTTTCCATAAATTGCATTCTAGGAACCTCTTGTAAGTGTTTCATAACATATATAAGATCAATTTATGATTTTTCCGAAAAATGACATGTTTGACTTTTTAATAACTTAATTTTGACCCGTCAATTGGTCTAGCAAACGTGATCTTCAGGAGGTGCCCTTTTTAGGGATTAACACCTACCTTATTACGATCACTTAGCCATGTTCATTTCAAACAATGGCTGGACCATAATGGTCTAAACCGAAAGTCAAAACATTTTCCGTAAAATGCTTGACTTTTGGCTATAAAAGCCAATAAACGAAAACGCAAGAGTAAGAAACACTTACAAGAGGTTCCTAGAATGCAAGAGAACTAAGTTGGATGCTCCTTTCAGCTAGGAACTTCCAGAGGAGGGAGAAGAGTTATGATTTAGAAAGGTGCAAGTTCAAATGGTGAACTTGATCACCTATTTATAGTTGGAGAACTCAAAGGAGGTGAAGCCAGGTGTTTAGTGGTGTAAGAGGAAGATAACAAGTGTCCCAAAACGTGGCATAGCTGATTACAAGTCCATGGTTTCGAAAACATGGTTTTGGAGCTTTGTGTGGCAGCCAAGAAAAACTTTCTGCTTCAGACCCCTTCTCGCGCCCCGCGAGAGACCCAGACCAGGTCTCTCGCGGCCCGCGACCGCCCCATGGCCAGTTTCAAAGTTTGACACTTTTAACCCCTTAACTTATACAAGCTTATAAAACCCTTATAATTCACCTTTTTGGCACTTTTAGCCCTCCGTAGCCAATACTTGGCAACCCGGGATTATGCCCGGACATTGTCGAGCTCTCGGTTCGTTAAAAGGTCACTCAGAGGTATAATTTAACATGTTGACACTTTTAAATCCATCCATCATCCAACTTTCACATATTTACAAAATTGAACCCTCTCGTCCAATAAATGGCACGTATAAGAGTTAGGACTTCACAAAGGATCACTCAGAGGCTTATTATAAGCATGTTGACTCCGATGACATATCAGTCACTCAGAGGCCAAGTTTTAAGCATGTTGACATATCAGTCACTCAGAGGCTAAGGATTTAAGCATGTTGACGTATCAGTCACTCAGAGGCTTGTTATTTATGCATGTTGACATCGGACCGTCACTCAGAGGCTCAGTTTGAGCATGTTGACGCCTTTAGTCCTTATTGGTCTTTAACAAACTATTTTTAAAAATACAACACGTGTCACTATACTATTGGACATGATTTTACAGGGTGTTACATCCTTACTCCCTTAAAAGAAATCTCGACCTTGAGATTTTATTCAAAAAGTTGGGGGTACTTTTGTCGCATAGTGGACTCAACCTCTCATGTATACTCGGGACCTCTAAAAGCGTCCCACTTAACATTTACTATAGGTATCATTTTTCTTCGGAGCTTATTAACCTGTCGATCCTCGATCGAAATTGGTTTTTCAACGAACCTCAGGTTTTCATCAATTTGCACATCTTTGTGCGACATTGCTAGCGACTCATCGGCTAGACATTTCTTAAGGTTAGATATGTGGAATACATCATGGATTCCACGAAGCTCCTCTGGCAAGCTGAGCTTATAAGCTACAGTGCCGACACATTCGACTATCTCAAATGGTCCAATATATCTTGGGCTCAACTTGCCCTTCTTTCCGAAGCGCATCACACCTTTCCAGGGTGATACCTTTAACATGAATTTGTCCCCTACTTGGAACTTAAGAGGTTTATGCCTCTTGTCAGCATAGCTCTTCTGCCTGTCCCTGGCAGCTTTGAGACAATCACAGATTTGCGCAATCTTTTCCGTGGTCTCCAGGACAATCTCTGGTCCTGATAATTGGGCCTCCCTAACTTCTGCCCAGCACACGGGCGTTCTGCATTTTCTCCGATATAAGGCCTCAAAAGGAGCAGCCTTGATGCTAGTATGATAACTGTTATTGTAGGAGAATTCTATTAGGGGTAAGTGGTCGTCCCAACTTCCACCTAAATCAATCACACATGCCCTAAGCATGTCTTCCAGTGTCTAATAGTACGCTCACTTTGACCATCAGTCTGCGGATGGTAAGCCGTACGAAAGTTTAATCGTGTGCCTAAAGATTGTTGGAAAATTTTCCAAAAGTGAAAGGTATATCTAGTATCTCTATCAGATACAATAGATACCGACACACCGTGTAGGGACACAATCTTGTCCACATACAACTTAGCCAATCTGTCTGAATTGTACGTTTCCTTTATTGGCAAGAAATGTGCTGACTTGGTCAGCCTATCCACTATGACCCAAATAGTGTCGTTTCCACTTTTGGTCTTAGGTAACTTGGTAATCAAGTCCATAGTTAGCATTTCTTATTTCCACGTGGGAATTTCAATCTGTTGTAGAAGTCCTGATGGCTTCTGATGTTCCGCCTTAACTTGTGAACACGTCAGACACTTAGCTACATAAGTGGCTATGGATTTCTTCAAACCCATCCACCAATAATTCTTCTTTAGATCTTGATACATACTGTCACCTCCCGGGTGAACTAAGTATCTCGAACTGTGCGCTTCTTGGAGGATTAGATCTCTAAGTTCTCCAAGGATTGGAACCCATATCCTTCCATTGAATCTAAGGATTCCATCCTTTCCTGGCGCTAACTGATCCACAGTTCCGCCTAATCCCTCATTAGGGATATTAGCCTCTAATAGGGCTTCCTTTTGCGCTTCTAATAGCTTCTCATTTAAGCTATTCTGAGCTCAATGCTCTTGGCGTTAATCCTTATAGGTTTAAATCGTTCTTTGCGACTTAAGGCATCGACAACTACATTTGGCTTGCCTGGATGGTAGCGAATTTCGCAATCATAGTCATTAAGTGTTTCCATCCATCGGCGTTGTCGCATGTTCAATTCTTTTTTATTGAACAAATGCTGGAGACTTTTATGGTCTGTGTATATAATACACTTTGTGCCATACAAGTAATGTCTCCACAATTTGAGAGGAAATACAACGGCACCCAATTCCAAATCGTGGGTGGTGTAATTCCTTTCGTGCACCTTTAACTTTCGTGATGCATAGGCAATCACCTTGCCTTTTTTGCATTAGCACATAGCCCATGCCAGTGTGTGATGCATCACAGTAGACTACAAATTCTTCAACACCCTCATGTAGGAATAACACAGGAGCATTGCTCAACTTGTTTTTCAGAATCTCAAAAGATTCTTATTGCTTTTGACCCCAATTATACTTAATATTCTTTCGGGTTAGGGTAGTTAAAGGAGTGGCTATTCTTGAAAAGTTCTCAATGAACCTTCTATAATATCCAGCCAATCATAGGAAGCTAGATCTCCGATGGGGTCTTGGGCACTTCCCAATTCATTATGCCTTCAATTTTGGTGGGATCCACTTGGATACCACACTCACTTACCATATGTCCAAGAAATTGGACCTCTCTAAGCCAAAATTCACACTTAGAGAATTTAGCACAAAGCTTTTCTTGCCTTAGCAGTTCTAAGATGCACCAAAGATGTTTCTCGTGATCGGCTTGATTACGAGAATAAATAAGTATTTCGTCTATGAATACAATGACAACCTTATCTAGATATGGCTTGCAGACTCTATTCATGAGATCCATGAATGCTGCAGGTGCATTTGTGAGCCCAAATTTCATCACTAAGAATTCAAAGTGACCATATCGGGTCCTGAAGGCAGGTTTTGGAATATCTTCACTCCTAACCTTCAGTTGATGATATCCAGATCTCAGATCAATCTTAGAGAAGTAACTAGCCCCTTGAAGTTGGTCGAATAAATCGTTGATCCTGGGCAAAGGATATCTATTCTTGATTGTTAATTTGTTTAGCTCTCGGTAGTCAATGCACATCCGCATTGAACCGTCTTTCTTCTTAACGAAAAAGATAGGAGCTCCCTAGGTGAGGAACTAGGCTGCATAAAGCCTTTCTCCAAGAGTTCATCTAGTTGCGTCCTCAATTCCTTCATCTCCGTTGGTGCTAGCCTATATGGGGCTCTAGCTACGGGCGCTGACCCTGGCAGGATATCAATCTTGAACTCCACTTGCCTGTCTGGAGGTAGGCCTGGTAATTCTTCTGGGAACACATCGGGATATTCTGAGATGACTGGTAGGTCCTCCATGTTTGGCTTAGGCTCATTTATGGTAACTTGTACCATGTAGATGACACATCCTTTCCTCAAACACTTGGATGCCTTAAATAATGACACCTTGTCTGGCAGTCCATAGTGTGAGTCTCCGGGGATGGTGATCATTTCACCAGATGGGGTCTTAATCTCGATGAGCTTTTTATCGCAGGCAGTGCGGGCTTGGTTATGAGATAACCAATCCATGCCTAAGACAACTTCGAACCCCACCAATTTCATTGGCAGAAGAGAGATAGGGATGGAATGATTCTTAATGGATATAGAGCATCCATCAAGAATGGAAGATGTTGTTTCTATCGTTCCATCAGCAAGTTCTATCTCATAAGTTTCGTCCAGATTTCTTATGGGTAGGTTTAATAGTTTACTAAATTTATGGTCAACAAATGATTTATCCGCACCCGAATCGAAAAGAACTCTAGCGTAATTATTGTTAATGAGGAATGTACCTGTTATGACGTTGTTGTCATTAACGACCTCCCTGGCATTCATTTGAAAGGGACGGGCATTCCCCTTCTTGGCCTCTCCAGGCTTTACATCATTACTTTTGGGTTTCTTGGGGCAATTGTACGTTATATGCCCTTTTTCGTTGCAGTTATAGCAAACTGCATCCTTAAGATCCTTGCAATCTAAGGTCTTATGCCCTTTTCTTTTGTAGATACCACAGGGTTTGATTTGTGGATTTATGCTACACTGTCCCCAATGCCTATATTTACAGTTCTTGCACAGAGGTTTGTCATTAGATGCGTGCTGGTTCTTCTTGAATCCGAAATTTCCTTTCTTTTTAAATCTTTGGGAGTCATTGTCCTCCCGTTTCCTCTTTCCGTCTGTTTCAGTCCTAACTGACTTTTGTCTTACCAGATCTAGGGTGAGGGAAAGAGATAGGTCTACAGCGGACCTGTAGGTACTAGGCTGAGCAGCCTTTACCATCCCTTTATCTTGGGCGCCAACCCATTTATAAAACGCGCAATGCATTTGGGTTCAGGAGCGATTAGATAAGAAACTAACCTAGATAGGGAATTGAAATCGGAGACGTATTTTTCATCGAAAGAGACAAGAAATATGTCTCTAACTTCTCCACCTCGTGGGGTGGGCAGTAAGTTTCCTTAATAAGGTCCATAAATTTGGACCATCCCAAATTATACAGGTGTACTTTACCTGTAGATTGGATCATGGCTTTCCACCAGATTAGGGCATCGCCCTTGAAGGATTGTGATACATACTTGACCACATCCTTATCCGCACAGTTGCTGATGTCTACTATCGTTTCCATCTCGTCTAGCCACTTTAGGGCTTCTACAGCTCCTTTTTCCCGTTAATGTCTCGTGGCTTGCAGGAGACGAAATACTTATAGGTACATCCGTCTGTGACAGAACGGGACCTTTCGGCAAAATTTATTTTCCTTGGTTCACTCTTCGCATTTGAAGAGTGAACGGAGCTCTCTTTTTGAGCTGAAGATGGTGGAATAGATAAGGGTCTAGAGCGAGTGGGACTCAACTCTCTTAGCTTTTCTATGGCCTTTCCCATGGCCTTTTCGACAGCCGCATCAATGCGAGCTTGAAAATTATCACCATCTATATTTTTGTTTTCAGCTTTGTTAGATTCAACATTCTTGTGGCTACTTTATGCTTCATTTGAATTAGCCATCTTTAAGTCTCGGGTTCTATATACCAATAAAACTTTATTTAGCCATAGTATATTAACCATATCGGCTTTCAACATTGGATATAATAATCCATTGCCTATACTAGTGAGAATAATATCACAATTCTTAGGCTTAACATGTCTATATTTGGCCTAGGTCTTAACAGGACCATCATAGGCAAATTACAATTTGGACGTAGTCCATATATTATTGGACAGTGGACCGCAATGTCACAACTGTCATTGTCATTATTGACAATTATATAGCTCATAGGCTTGTCCCTAATGGACATAATAGTTGGGCACATTGGCCGGTCATATTGGACATAATATATATATATATGGCACATCAGCCTGTCACTTAGGACATAATACATATGGCATAACAGCCTGCCGCATTGGACATAAATTGGGTATATTGGCCTACATCATATCAGATGTATATGGCATATCAACCTGTCCCGTTGGACATAAATTTGGGCACATTGGCCTACATCATATCAGATGTATATGGCATATCAGCCTGTCCCGTTGGACATAAATTGGGCACATTGGCCTACATCATATCAGATGTATATGGCATATCAGCCTGTCATTGAACATAAATTGGGCACATTGGCCTACATCATATCAGATGTATATGGCATATCAGCCTGTCGCATTGGACATAAATTGGGCACATTGGCCTACATCATATCAGATGTATATGGCATATCAGCCTATCGCATTGGACATAAATTGGACACATTGGCCTACATCATATCAGGTGTATATGGCATATCAGCCTGTCCCGTTGGACATAAATTGGGCACATTAGCCTACATCATATCAGATGTATATGGCATATCAGCCAGATGGCTAGTGTGGTTCCTCAAGTCACACTACCAAGAGTATGAACGTTTCTTAATGTTAACATAAGAGTACCTTAATGATTGATTAATGGTCCCGGTCACCTTCGACCTTAACGACCTTGGAGGTTTGGACCTAGTCCCTTACCCCTGGATAGAAGGATAACTTCCCTTAACTATCCTGATAGAAGACCCCTTCGTACTTAACTATCATTTCTTGGCCAATATGTGGTCTACGGTCTTTTGGAATTATATGGCAGAACATAAATTTTGAATAAATCAAGGCGCTCGTTTTCAAGAGGATGAATTACATATATATAATTCCAAAAGTATTTCATTAAATTTCGATTAGAAATTACAATACTAGAAAATGATATATACGGTCCATGCAAGGACTTTAAAGAAATAAAAATGTCCACGCAGGGACTAAAAGAAATAACAATGTCCTCGCAGGGACTACATGTAATTAGAAGAGACTTCACTCGTCCTTCTTTCCCTTGACCAATTTGGAGAGTTTCTTGAAGAATTTGTTCGTTTTCTTGTCCATTTTCTCCGCCTGTTGCTGCATTTCCTTCATTCTTTCTAAGGCCTCATTAATGGCCTTAAGTGGTGGCGGAGGTTGTGGTTGAGGTTGCGGCATAACCGGATACTGGTACCCATAAGTTGGATATCCAGTAGGTGGGAAAGGAGACGGGTAAAGTGCGTTGTGCATAACCGCCTGCATGTAGGGGTCTTGCAACCATGCTTGATAATCTACCGGTGTAGACGGGTTAAAAGGATCATATCGAAACGTATGTATACGTGGGGATTGGGTTAGTATAACCCGATGGTGGTGGTTAACACCTGTTGGTTCTACTATAGGTGAAACATTAGAGGGTCCACCCATTTGTGGGTCCTCTTGAATTGTGGGGTAGGATTTGGGCAAATGTGGCAGCGATCCCGACCTTTGTCCTGCACGTACCGACATACGCGCACCACGCTTCCTTCTCGGTGGTTCAGGTGGTGATTGAGGTTGGTCCACCGGTTCCATGTGGACATCTTCTTGAATAGGAGGTGGTTAAGAGTGGTGAGAAGGAGTGTGGGCGAAAGTGGAATGATTCCAATATTGGTCCCACTCGTTAGGACCTTGGTAGGGCGATCCGGCATAAGATTTCGAATAACTTGATATTTCAATGGGATGCGTATTTGATCCCGACGGCGGCATCTCCGGGTCGGAGTCCTTGTCCATAGGGTGTGGTAGGTCCAACTGATTTTGTTCGGCTGGAGGTGTGTTAAAGTAGTGGTTGGGGTTAAATTCGTCATGGTAAGAATGCGAATGGGAATGATGAGTATGGTGTGAATGATAGGAGTGGTGAGAGGGGTAAGAATTTTGGGAATGTGAGGGCGAGTGTCTATGAGAGACAGAGCGTCTCGCTGGTTGCCAAGGAGATGAATCTCCTGATTCTTGGTAAGCATCTGAGTTGTGAGGTTGAGGGGAATGCGCCTCGATGGTCCTCCCCTCATCGGACCTTTTCCTCTCCCACTTTGTCCTCGTACATGTGGCGGCATTTTCTTGTTAAAAATCAATTCAAAAACAATACTAATAACTTAATAATGAAATGAGTAATCCTAGGTCAATGCCTAGACTCGGAATTCTAAGGAACGTGCCGTGTAAGTTTGAGATTAAACACAAAAGGCTAGTGTTTAATTCTCTCAAAAGTTGGCTCTGATACCAACCTTGTCACACCCCGGATTTCCAACCCAAATCCATACACCGGTGAGCCCGGGTGGGGAGTATTGTGACGTCAGTTGAAATCATCATAGTCAATTAAACACGGCACAACGGAAGTCTTGGAGTAAAATTACTATTACAAACCGAATGTTCAAAAATACAAAATAATATACAAGCTTGTAATAGAAGATCCACAGGCGGATCACAAATTGTACATGGAAAGAATATAAAACAGACTTTGGGCAGACTTAGGATTTGCAAGATCCTCTATCACTACCGAGCACCCCCGGTCTATTTTCGTATTGTACCTGCAGTTTAGTCTTTTGAAAATACGTCAGCTTTCGCTGGTAAATACACCCAACTGACTCATTTTGAAAACATTTCAAAAATGTTTTAAGTGCGTATTAGCACAAAATCTTTTTATAACTTGGGTTAATTGACCGTTCAACCTTGTTACCAGATTCACATGTTTGTCAATACATACGGGGCCCGGTACGGAGATGGAGACACAAATAACGTAAACACCACTTTGGACTCACAAAGGAGTCAATTCCTCCCAACCTTGTGGGAATGCATAATTGAGCGTCTATCGGGTGTATGCCTACATCCGCGCTAAGGTCGTGGCCATCTATTGTAATGAGCCGAGGATATCCAGGACATGGTAGTTAACCCCCGATGTTTAAATTATTAAACAAAACTGATTAAAACAGAATATGCGGATTTACTATCCCCGAACCGACGTTCGATTGATCCCACTTCCAACCAAGCGGTAATAATTTACCGTAACCCAAGCCCGTATAGGAGAAATAAGTCGAGAGTATTTACCTGAGCTAGTCTTCTTTTAATTTTTAATAACTCAGCCGTACACAAAAGGACTAAGTGCAGATAGCATTTACCGGCAAGTCTCTAGTCTGGATTATGGCATAAACTAACCAATTAAATACTAATGGTCTTATTTAAGTCATTGACTTAGACCGACTAGCGTACTTGATCAAAACGTATGATGCTAGATTAACCGATGATTGGATAGAATGTAGTTTAATCCCAACAAGTACCTTGACTTGTATGATATGGATAAACTATAAACATTCTGGATTTTGAGATTTAAATGACAAGGTTAAACCCGTTTCGGTTAATTTCCGTAAAATAGTTACATATACGCAACTGTGTGCATATTAGCGATATCGGGTAACCGGATAAGTTATGGACAAGTTCTATATGCCATTATACTTTAAATAAGTTAAAATATCAGTGGGATATTAACTTGCATGCCCGTTAAGGTTTTAAAACGAAACTATGCCTCATAAGGGCATTTTGGTAATTTCATATCATATAAAAGGAACTTGAATAAAATTTAAGTTTATAATAATGGGGATTCTGGAAAAATAGTTTATTTATGATATAATATCAGTAGGATATCATTCATATGTGTACTTTATCTATTATGACCAAACTATGCGCCGAAGGGGCATTTTGGTCATTCTACATATAGTTTATAAATTATTTGGGATTCTGAGTTTATAACATGTACCTACTGTAGATATGTTTAAAATAAGTTTTAAAATCAGTAGGTATCAATTCTTAGTCAATAATATGGTTTAAAACCATACTATGCGCCGAAACGGCGCTTATGTCGTAAAATGACGTCTTTATGCGATGTTTAGGAAAACTGATGTTAAGGTCAGATTAAAATGTTTTAAATATGTTATTTAATATAACATATCAGTAGCTAAATGATTTACCTTGAAAAGATTTGATTAAAACCATTTTATGAGCCACAGTGGCTAAAATCGTCATTTATTGACATAGTTTAAGGACTTGCCTGAAAACTCAATTTATAACTTGTTTTAACATCCCAAATATTCCTACTTACAATATTAAATCAGTAGGAAAATCATTTTTAAGTTCAATACTATTTAAAACCTTGTTTTATACAAAAAGAGCATTTTGGTCAAAGATGGCATAATTATGGAACTTGCGCATAAACTTGGATTCATATTATGATCATGTAATATAACCACAGAGGGTTATGCTACATTATATTATGATCATAATGCAACTTTAGATCAGTAGGTAACTAATCTAAATCGGGTCAGAATAAAAAGTTAAAGCAGAAGTCAAACTTCGCGACTTTTGGTTGAACCGACCCCAGAGCTGAAATTGACGAGCCGAACATGTTCTCACATGTTCTAATAATTATTACTAACTTTTTTAAGTGTCAAAACAGGTTTCATAACATATATAAGATCAATTTATGATTTTTCCGAAAAATGACATGTTTGACTTTTTAATAACTTAATTTTGACCCGTCAATTGGTCTAGCAAACATGATCTTCAGGAGTGTCCTTTTTAGGGATTAACACATACCTTATTACGATCACTTAGCCATGTTCATTTCAAACAATGGCTGGACCATAATGGTCTTAACCGAAAGTCAAAGTGTTTTCCGTAAAATGCTTGACTTTTGGCTATAAAAGCCAATAAACAAAAATGCAAGAGCAAGGAACACTTACAAGAGGTTCCTAGAATGCAAGATAACTAAGTTGGATGCTCCTTTCAGCTAGGAACTTCCAGAGGAGGGAGAAGAGTTATGATTTAGAAAGGTGCAAGTTCAATGGTGAACTTGATCACCTATTTATAGTTGGAGAACTCAAAGGAGGTGAAGCCAGGTGTTTAGGGGTGTAAGAGGAAGATAACAAGTGTGCTAAACGTGGCATAGCTGATTACAAGTCCATGGTTTCGAAAACATGGTTTTGGAGCTTTGTGTGGCAGCCAAGAAAAACTTTCTGCTGCAGACCCCTTCTCGCACCCCGCGATAGACCCAGACCAGGTCTCTCGCGGCCCGCGACCCGCCCCATGGCCAGTTTCAAAGTTTGACATTTTTAACCCGTTAACTTATACAAGCTTATAAAACCCTTTTAAATCACATTTTTGGCACTTTTAACCCTCCGTAGCCAATACTTGGCAAACCTGGGATTATGCCTGGACATTGTCGAGCTCTCGGTTCGTTAAAAGGTCACTCGGAGGTATAATTTAACATGTTGACACTTTTAAATCCCTCCATTATCCAACTTTCACATATTTACAAAATTGAACCATCTCGTCCAATAAATGGCACGTATGAGAGTTAGGACCTCACAAAGGATCACTCAGAGGCTTATTACAAGCATGTTGACTCCGATGTCACTCAAAGGCTGGGCATGTTGACATATCATCACTCAAAGGCCAAGTTTTAAGCATGTTGACATATCAGTCATCAGAGGCTAAGGATTTAAGCATGTTGACATATCAGTCACTCAGAGGCTTGTTATTTATGCATGTTGACATCGGACCGTCACTCAGAGGCTCAGTTTGAGCATGTTGACGCCTTTAGTCCTTATTGGTCTTTAACAGACTATTTTTAAAAATACAACACGTGTCACTATACTATTGAACACGATTTTACAGGGTGTTACAAATATGGTAATGATCACCATTCACTCTTCACTCGTCTCACGAATATGATAGTAATCATCATTCATTCGTCTCACTAATCTAGACAGTGTGATTACTCCTCCCTTCTCAAGTTATACACATATGAAGTTTGTGATTAATGTTTACAATGAATCATCACACCAACTCATTTTGTTGAATATTTTGCTTTCAATATTTATGTTATTCTTCTATTAATCCTGATTGGATTTTGAATATATACCACTTGAAGAAAATACGTACTCTCTATGTTCTCATTTTGTATGTATACAATAAGTATGTTCCAGTGTGTCCAATAATCAAGATGGTTAAGATGATTAATAATGTTTATGAAATCTTTGACTAGTTGTTTTTTAAAGTTTCGTTAAACTCAAAATTTTCAGGTGATTTTTTTTATTATTTACCATTTCTCATTTATTAAACTTGTATTTCTTCCCTCGACTTTTATCCTTATTGAATCTTGACCTTTTAATGAATAAGATCTTCACAAGTCTTAGTATTTCGTCAGTTGATATATTATCATTCTTGAAGTTAACTTTTTGATGAACTAATCTTCGAAACTCTTACAAACTATCCATCGACCATGGCGCTTATGTTTCTTGGGTCTTTAATCGTTTAATCTTGTTTGATTGCAACATACTTGACACGATCTGTGTCGACCGTCAACCTGAACACAATCCATTTTGTTATACATGGTTGCAGGTTCGATTCAAAACCGACCCGAATCCTATAACAAATCTACAAAATTTCATGGTAAGGTAAGTTGGTGTGATGTTAAAACAAATGGTGGCTAAGTGTTAGGAATGATTCAATGAGCATGCTCATTTATTATTGGGTTTCTTTCTAAATTGTTGTATAGACATTATTTCCTAGTGAAGATGGATATAATCAGATGGTTTGCTGGTAACACGATAATACTATAGTGGTCCGTCAGTGATTAAAGTTTACGGTTAAAAAAACAATAAAAAAACATAACACTTTTGATGCTTTTTTATCCAATATTTTTGAAGATAATTAGTAAATTAGGTGTAGAAAAGCAACAAGACACAAATCTCTCTAAAATTTCACAAAAACAAACCCTCACGCCAAAAGACAGCAACATCAATATTCCAAAACCAACAACACCGAACAAGAAGAAACTTCTTCACAACCCCTCTTTCATACACTCTGAGATCATAATTCTTTTTCACCCGGCGCAATCACACCCACTTCCCTCTGTTTTTCTCATCCATACGCTCCACCCATATACATACATACATACTTAATTTCCCCATCGTTCTCACAATCTAATTCACTCCCACCAATTCTTCTCACACAATCCAATCGCACTCACATACACAACGGAATAAGGTAACATAAGCGGCCAATTAGGGTTTTTTCGGGTGTTCGTTTGATTCAACGGTTGAAGGCTTGACTAATTTTTGATATTTGCTTGCAAATATCACGAATTTCAATACCCTTTCTCCAATATTTAGGGATGTTTATTGGATGAATAGAAGTTAGGGTTTCAATTTTGTTGTTTTGCATATTTGGGAATTTTTTAAACATTAGGGTTTGATGCTTGTTTGTAACGGGTTTGAAGAATTCATCGAGAAGGGATATATTTTGTGTTTCTGGATGATATAAGACGGTTTACCTTTGTTATAGTGCTGATTGAAGTTATCTATGAGATGAGGGTCCGTTAAGTTGGTGAAGTATTGATATATGGATGCTTTTTGAACTCTGTTTTTGATTGGAATTGAAATTACAAAGGGTATGGGTGAACAATGACCAGTGCCTAACTGTGTAGATGATAGTAACGGTTAGGAACGTAGGATAGTATTCAAAGCTTTGGTTTTCTCGCACAGGCTTTTGTCGATGCGTATTGGTTCTATGTTATTCGGTTTTTATAATGTTCAGCATTAAGTATGGAGAGAAGTGAGCCAACGTTCGTACCCGAATGGTTGAAGAGCAGTGGAAGCTTAAGCACTAAATCTAACCACTCTGGTAATTTTGTTATATTTTGTTTAGTATTTTCTTATAGCTTCGGTTAGTTATATGAGTATATGAAAATGTTGTTTTGTAGATGAACAAGGCGTGTTAAAGACAACAAGAAACAAGTCACTTGGTAACATTAGTGATAACGAGTTAGGACGCCCATCTGTTTCAGAAAGGACGACTTCTTCATACTTCAGACGCGCATCTAGTAGTAACGGGTCACCTTATCTGAGGTCTTACGGTAGTTTTGATCGGTATTCTGATAAAGAAAAATCAGAAAGTAGGCATCGTGATTATTCTGATCCTTTGGGTAGTATTTTACCGAGTAGGTTTGAGAAAGAAGGGTTAAGACGTTCACACTCAAGCGTATCTACAAAGCGTGGTGACTCATGGCCTAGGAAAGTAGTAGCTGACTCGATCGGTGTTAACAAAACCAGTCATGGGCATAGCAATGGCGGTGCGTTACGGTCTGGCGGCGGCATTAGCGGTGTAAAGACTGCGTTTGAGAGGGATTTTCCGTCACTTGGAGCGGAAGAAAAACAAGATTCTGAGATTGGTGGAGTCCCGTCTCCTGGATTGAGTAGTGCTATTCAGAGCTTGCCGATTGGTAGCGCGGCGGTGATTGGCGGTGATGGGTGGACATCTTCACTGGCTGAGGTGCCGGTGATAGTCGGGAGTAATGGAAGCAACACATCTGTTGTGCAACCTGTACAACCGACAACGGGTAGGAACATGGCTGAAACTTTGGCACAGGGTCCACCTAGGGCTCAGACTGCTCCTCAGGTAGTTGAATCATGTTTTACATACGCGCCATATGTTATTATGTATCGTGTACTTATGTGTATTCATGTTTGTGTAGTCTGTTGGAACTCAAAGGCTTGAAGAGCTTGCGGTTAAGCAATCGAGGCAGTTGATTCCCGTGACTCCTTCCATGCCTAAAGCTTTGGTAAGACTGTTTTCAAACTTTTGTTGTTTCTTGCGTAACTCATAACGTATGAATGGTTTATATATGTGGTCTTTAATCAATTGAAGTTATGGTTTCATGGCTTTCAACATTTGGTGCAAATGTGCACTTATTAGCCGTCATTGTTTATAATTGAACTAATTGTTATATATGTGTGTGTGTGCGTGTCTGTGTACACACACCCACACACCTGTAAATGCCGACGTTGGTGAACAGGTTTTATAAATCGCTCCTATTTTTACGAGTTTTGATATTTTTATTCAAAAGTGTTACTGTGCTTTTACCTATAGGAGCATGTATTGGTATGAAAGTTCTCATATGTATCCATTTAAATGTGCAACTAAAAAAGTCATATTAATGTCGATACAATAAATTTCAGTATGGTTTATACTAACATTTATAGTTCTTCATGTCGAGCACCGAATACGTAATCAGCAGAACAAATGTTTATTCATATTTTTTCATTATTTTTTAGGCGTTAAACTCTTCTGATAAACCAAAGCCAAAGGCAGCTCAGGTACAGCTTCAGAGTTCTCACCTCGTCAACTCTCCCCGACCCGTCAATACAAAGTTCGACTCTACAAAGCCATCTACTGTGGGAAAACTTCACGTACTCAAACCATCACGTGAAAGGAATGGTGTCACTCCAGTTGCAAAGGACACCTTGAGCCCAACAGCTGGTGCCAAATTACCAAACAGCCCTCTTGCCGTACCCTCTGTCGTGGGACCTGTTCCATTAAGAAACAACAACTCACCTGTTTCTGTTCCAGAGCGCAAGCCTGGTGTAGCGACAATGGAAAAGAGACCTTCATCTCAAGCTCAAAGCCGAAGTGACTTTTTTAACCTTATGAGGAAGAAATCTATGACACCTATTACCACCAACAATACTGGTTCATCGATCTCTGCTGGTGATAGGCCCGGTGAATCTGTAACCGAGGGGGAGTCTGGTGGGGCCCGACGGACGAATAACGAGAATAAAGATGATTCGGCATGCAATGGTGATGCTGATGTGGCGAGTGAGACGTCTAGTAATAATGGGAGGAAGAAGTTAAGCTCTGATGCCTTTCTTTACTCTGAGGAAGAAGAAGCTAGATTACTACGCTTAATGGGCTGGGAAGAAACTGCTGACGAGGATGAAGGCCTAACGGAAGAGGAGATAAATTCTTTCTACCGAGATGCAAGTAAGGTAAAAGAATTTCTTTAAATAGTAAGCATTGATACTTCCTTTAGTGTATGGTGAGCCCGAGCTCGACCAGGCTTGAGCGCGAGCTTTGTTTCCAATGCTCGAACTCGGCTCGTTGGTCGTTTCTCAAGCTCGAGCTTGGCTTGTTTATTATCTATTAATAATATATTAGATAAAAATGATATAAATAATAGACTCGTTTAGGTACGCGAGCTTGATAAGTGAAGCTCGTGCCCGGGCTCGTTTACTAAACAAGCTTATTTTTAGGTTCGGGCTCGGCTCAGCTCGGCTTGGCTCATAAACAAGTTTAAAATAAGCTCAGCTCAGCTTTTTCTCGAGCAGCTCAAAAACGGGCCGGTCGGGTGGGCTAACGGGTCAAAACTGGATTTGGGTAAAAACGGGGTTTGACCAAAATGGGTTCAGCTGAAACGGGTTATTTTAGAAAGATTATCAAAATGGGCTGCTTGCCCACTATATTTGATGACTGATCTTGAATTCTGAAGGGAATTTGTTATTATTTTTCTGTGTGCAGTATCTGAATATGCAGGCTGCCTCCAAGATCTTTAAAGGAACGCAACCGAAGCTACTGATACCGCTCCACTCACAAATCAGTGAAATTTCGTCTGACTCTAAGCTGGAATCTTAAGTTTGCTGGAAAAAGGTGTTTTTTGGGTTATCTTTTAATATTGTTTGATCAAGATGAGGAGAATGGTGGTAGTGAGAGAGGAAGTGATTTGGAAGTTTTGAAATCCTTGCAGTGAGGGAGGGGGATATGAGTGAATAGGAATAAGTACATACATACATATGGGTTCTTAATAGCTTACTGTAAACCCGTGTTTACCCCTCTCGATCGATGGCTGAGATTTTTCTGACTTTTTAAGGTTGAGATTAAAAAAAAGAAAAAAAGAGGATAGGAAATTGCTTGGTTTATTATTAATTTTAATTTTAAGAAAGAAAAAAAAATGAAGAAGTTTAGTTAACTTTTACTTCTGTTCTTCTTACATTGTTCTTTTAGCCTATTTTGTGTTCTTTTAACATAATTGATCGCAAGCGATAACCAACATGTTGGGCTTAATCAATGGTTATGGTTTTGGAGAACGGCGAGCCAAACTGCTGGGCTGGTTATTCAGTTCGACGCTTAGACTTGCGGTTTCAACTGTTTTTCATTAATGAAAAAAAAAACAATAAATAATCCAAGTGATTAGCCCATTTGGTTTCAAGTTTCAAACCGTCAATGAAACCTGTATGTTATGTTCTGTTCTGTTCTGTAAAGCATTAATGAATGGATTAAATCTTAAAGTGGTTGATTTGGATGTTTGATCACTTGTAGGAGTTTATTACACGAATTAAAAAAAGAAGGTCGAAAAAGAGGCTGCAACTGTTTTGACGATTTTAAAATGCTTTCTTAAAGTAAAATTGAATTATGGGCCGAAACTATAATAAGTGAAGTATACTCTGTAATAGGGAGGTAATCTAGTTTCTTATTCCCTAGAAATGGCCCATTCTTAATTTTGTTAGCTGGTCCTTTGTATCTACACTATTAGCGGTGCTTAAATCGGGGTTTTTTTTTTAAATACCTGGTTTCTGGTATGGAACTGGTTCTAGGTATGATTGAGAATTGTAAAATCAGGTATTGAGAGAAACCGGGTAGGGTTCAGGTACGGGCGTTAAGGAGAAAAATCGTACCCTATATACTCGGCTAGGGTTTGATCGGGTTCGGGTATACCGGATATGGGTTCAGGTATTCATATCTGGTTTTAAAAAATAAGATTTTTTTTATTATTTTACACAAAAATAAATTCGTTTGGTTTGTAATTTGTAAATAATTTAAAAAAATTACAAGAACATGAATTCCTTCAAGCACAAATTATTTGCTTTATAATAAGCATTTTAAAAAAACTTAAATATAAAAGTTGTAAAATAAACATAAAAATATACTTTAAAATTCGAGTATTCTATCAGGCACTAAAGATTCTGGTATTGGGTATAGGGTATAACTTGGTTTGGGTATAGGGTATAACCGGTTTTGAGTATTTTCTGATATAAATCAGGGTACAGCTTCGAGTACGGATATTGATCTCAACGCTTCTAGGTTTTTTTTTTCAGATCCGAGTTTTTTATGCATCTATATGCTACACTACACATTATGGCAACTGAGACTGGTTAGGTTAGCCCGTAATATTTGGTTTACAAAAAGAAAAACAACTTTCCCCCATGATAAAAATTGCTATATCAAATTACTAACTTCAGTTTTGAAAAAGAAAAGGCAAACCAAATATGTCACTTGAGTTGGCTGGACCGGACAAAACAGTACGGTTTGGCGTTTTGTGTGGTTTGAAATGGCATTTATTTATATCATTTATTGTATTGAATTTGTTAAAATGATAAAAGTGATTCATAAATATTACACATACAACATTATGCATATGCATAATTGCATATTTTAAAAACGAAATGAAATTACCCATCAAAGATAAACGGGCGCTTTCAAGTTTCAAATCATCAAGCAGGCTTCAAGTTTCAAATCGTCAAAGCAGGCTAATCTAGTTGAATGGTTTAATCGGTTTTAAATATATATGAGCACCGATGTGTATATCTTTTGCTTATGACCTTCACACCCTTGAAAAAAGCTGAATATAGTGGAACTTGATTTATACTATTTTGGTCATAGGCATTGACATATTGAACGACACAAGTTATATCTTCTTGACTTCTTCTCCCTTTCTTTCTTAAACACTTAGAATTTTACTGTGGTGTAAGGAACCGATAAACTGAAAATTGAAACAGAACCAAGTCGTAAGTTTGTAAGAGCTTAAATTCATCTTGATTGCCGACTTTTCTGATAACTGCGGAACCTCTTGATTGGAGGGTTGACATAAAGCTTTGTTTACACAAAAAAGCCCTATAATTATTAAATTTTATAAATGTATAAGGTCATCTTTTCATCTAAAAAAATAATGTTCTCTGAATAAAGTGTATCTTTTTACGGGGTTTTTTTTCCTCATCGTAATACAACGAGGTGGGTCCAACTCATGCTTTTGTAAAGAAAAACTTAATTTTCTACATAACAAATTTTGGCAACCGAGGGTTTGTGGACCTTCTCAACCCTCTCTTGGTTCTGCCTTTGTTGATAGCCTTGTTAAATAAAACCGATATAAAGATATGACAACACAAACATATTGAAGAGTAGACGGAGGAGCCTCGACGTTGGCATGCAATGAATAGGAATATTGTTTGTAGATAAACTCATGAAGCTACAGTATATATAAAACCTTCCAATACGCCATTTTCTTATTTTTTTTATGGGTTGAGGGTTGATATTTGTAAAGATGGAAGTGTAACGTTGAAAATACTTTGTTAGGATGGTATTGATATTGGAACACGACTCTTATCTAGACTTTTGTATATTCAAATTGAATAGAAAGGTAATATATTTTATTTTAAACAAATTTCAATTAAAGTAATCTTGTAAGTGAATCTATTCCACGTAACAAAATAATAACATGGCGTTGCACCATTCTTTTGGTAATACAAATTACTTATCTTAAATACGTTTCTTAGTGGACCTTTTAACAAGGGATTAAAAACTAAAAATATTAGTATTGGTATTGCCCCGATAGATGTTACAGTATATACCATCTCCTCCCTGACTCATCCATGGTAAACTAAATTCTCAAACATTTGAGATGTTTGCTGAAAGTTACTTAATTTGGTGACAATATAATGAGAAAACTCTTTTTTTTAGAAAAATCAAAAGTGAGGAAATTAAAAAACTTCTTACTGCTTGCTGCATAGTAAATTACATAAGTATAACTAATTGGTAGTTAGTTTTTCTAGTAATAAAAATGAAGTTTCCAATATAAATTAACGTAACTAATCACCAATTTGTATAAAAACTAACTTTATGTTGGTTTATGTTTATCAACTATGTTTATTTGTGTTCATTTATGTTTGTTCAATTATGTTCATTTGTGTTGTTTGTTAAATAAGTTAATTTTATTTGTTTGTTTGTGTTCATTTACGTTCATGAACTGTTTGTTTAGGTTCTAAACGAACGAAGATAAATGAACACGACATGACCATTTTCTTAATAAACGAACATGAACAAAAATAATATGTTTGATTTGTTTGATTCATTTAAAGGCCTATGCATATATATGATATATGTAGAATAATATATGTATCGGGGATGGATCATGAAAAAACTATTTTAAATAAGAAAACCAAAACACTAACTAAAAAAAGTCTAAAAACATAACAATTATTTTTTTGAATTTTTTATTAAAAATCGCTACATTTCATATATAAAAAAACTTTTTTTTCAAAAAAAAAAATTGTACTACACATGTGCGATAATACGGAAAAGCCTAAACCACCTAACTCACTGACACCTCCAAAAGACCTAAACCCCCCATCCCCCGAAAAACCTAAATCCACTCTCTCACCAAAAGCCTAAACCCCCACCATCCCAAAAAACCTAAAACTAAACTCTAAACATAAACCCCAAAAAAACCTAAAACCCCACCCGCATCCCTCAAAAAACCTTAACCCCACCTGCACCTCCCAAAAACCTATACCCCCTCCCCCACACCTAAAAACATAATCCTAATCTTAAACCTTCAAAAAACCCAACCCTAGAAGCTAAAATAAACTCAAAAGCTAACTTTTAGCATATAATGCTCATTTGCAGTACAAGTTTTTTTTTTTTAAAAAGGTTTTTTTTACGTAAACAGTAGTGAAAATTTATAAAAAATTTGTAAAAGAAATTGTCATATCTTTTAGGCTTTTTTTAATTAGTTTTTTAGTCTTCTTATTTATATGTAACTTTTTAATCCTCTCCATATATATATATATATATATATATATTAATTTTGTCACGAAAAAAATATATGTATAGAAGAGAGAAATTTGGATGATAGTGTGAGACGAGGAATAGGTCAAGCTAGCATTTTGATTAATACCAATGTTTCAACTCAAAAATAATATAATATGGTATATAATTTTGTCAGCATCTACAAAAACCCGATTGATTGGACCTCGATGATCACAAATAATATCATGTTTTGCGTGTCTTCTATATATAATTTAAAATCTTAAACTCATAAAATATAAACTTAACTGCTAGGTGTAGCCCATAGTATGGATGATCCAATGTGTCAACAATATATTCTGATTGCTCTATATTTTTTTTTTCCAGTCACTTAATTGGATGGCAATCCAACCTTAACTTATCGGTTAAACTCGAAGCAATGCATATTTGGATCTGTTTTAAGTTATGAAATCATGTGTCGGATTAGTTTAGTTTTTTTTTCGGGTTTTGGATTTGGTAATACCCTTTAACTAACCCGATTATCCGATAAAGTATACCGTTTATCTGATATAATTTCTTTTATTTTTAAGTATGTGTATAGATGGTATATCAATTATTTTCGTAGACAATTTTTTTCTACTATGCATTTTAGTATATTTTTAATATACATTTTGGTATTTTATTTATATACATTGTAATTATTTGATATATTTTTATAGTAATAATGTTAAATTTAATTGATTAGTAGTTAGCGGATAGATACATGATGAGTTTGAGTCAGGTATACCCAACGGATAACTTTCTTAAATTAACAGGTTTACCCGAAACTCCTGGGTATACCCGATATTCGACGGATAATTATGTGATAGAAATCTGATGGGTTTGGGACAAGCTTTTGTGTTTGGGTTTGGGGTTGGGGTTGAGATTACCTAAATCCGTCCAAAACCTGGCTCATTGTCATCCCTACCAGTTAGGCAGTAGCCAATGAATATGCCAATATATAAAGCAAATCCAACATACGAGTAGGGATGGCAATCGAACTCTAACCCGTCAGGTAAACTCGAAACTCGACAATTTTGGGACGGGTTTGGATTGGGTAATTTTATGCGATCGGGTTTGAGATTAGGTTTTATTATTTCGAGGGTTTACGATGGGTTTGGGATTTGGTGATATACATGTTTACTCGACTAATTATCTGATAAGATGTACCCGTTTACCTGATATATTTTTTTATGTATGTATATATATTTTTTAGTTATTTTTACTCATGCTTTTGCGTGTAAAGATTGAGTGAGCTGGATGATTTGTGCAATTTAGAACTTACGTTAAGTATATATTTCGAGGCTGTAAAGCAAGCTCATAGCATGAACATGATTGAGGCATTAGGACAACCCTTTTTATTTTTCACCATTTATTTTTCATACCCTTACTCGATACTATACTCTCTGGTCAACCAATTTGAGCATTTTCCCGTTCATTTTTTATAACCATATCTATAATTTGGCAAAAATAGTTTGTGTGAGGTTTTCACAATTCATATTTTTTTGCAAATCTTGACTCATAATTTGCATTTTTTACATATCATATTCCTAAGAAAATACAAAATGGCCCCTCCACTTTTATTAAGTTTATTATTTAAACCTTAAACTTTTTACTTTTTTATGTTGATTTTTATTCCCTATCTATAATCTGGCAAAAATATTTCTATCTATAATTTGGCAAAAATAGTTTGTGTGAGGTTTTCACTATTCATATTTTTTTTTTGCAAATCTTGACTCATAATTTGCATTTTTTACATATCATATTCCTAAGAAAATACAAAATGGCCCCTCCACTTTTATTAAGCTTATTATTTAAACATGAATAAACACATTAGCCACTTAGCCAAATTAGCTTTTTTATTTTAACCCATTTTTGGTTAAAATCCGGTTCGGTTAGTGTCTAATTTCTAGTATTGTATAGTTTATCTTAGTTTATTCATTGAAAACTCATGATTAGGAGTTTTTATCTAAGTAGACGTACTTGGTTCCCTCCAAAGCATGTGAAAAAATCTGAAAATTGTATCTATTATAGTCGAAAAGCCTTATCAAATGGCTTAGTTAGAGCGATTTTGTGGAAATGGAAAACCAAACGTTGTTAGGAGCTCTCCGTTAGTTATTGTTACTAGATTGTATAGTTTGTTTCTTTTGTATCAAATTAGCCTAACCACCGGATCCGAACCATTTTAGCCATTTTCAAATACCAATTCCCCACCCTTAACCCTAACCAAGCTACAACCCAAACTAGACCTCATGATTTATGTTATGTTTTTGTCAAGTGATTAGTTTTGATCCTGTCATAAGCTTATGATATTGCACGGTAATTGTCTTGGCATCGAGTGTTTTATACATACTTATCATATTACATATATATAGATTTAGTCGTGTGTGTGAACATTGTGAGGATATAAGGTTAGCTTGTAGAGATTTCATAGATAGACCATTGCTCATTACCATCTTTTACATACTAGTTGTCTATTCTTTATGTTGAGTGTCCTTTGAATGATAACCGTTTTATTTGTTTGTGCTTATAAAGTGCTAGTTAAGATGGTTGCCATTGAGAGAGTCTTTGTTTATTTCGATTTGCTCGAGGACACACAAAGTTCAAGTGTGGGGATGTTTGATGTATAAGAGTTTATACATCTTTAAACATCAAATTTATCCCAATTTATGCGAAAAATCTAGTTTTTTTTTATTTATTTTGGTACTCATTTGAGTTGTTTGTGAAAAAATAGGTTCGGGCTTTAGTCCGGTGGTAAAACGAAGGCTTTTGGAACAAAATAAAGCAAAAACGAAGATTTCCAGCAAACTGCCAGATATGGCACGATCGTGCCAGGTCAGCCAACGTCAGCACCGTTGCCAACACTGTTGCCCAGAGGCAAAAATACCAGCCAGATCTGAAGAAATATCGAGAAGCACGATCGTGTCGGCCCCAAGCAGAATCGTGCCTGACCCGAATCGTTTCAAGAGTAGTCAATTCACGAGCACGGATCGAGCATTACTGGTGAAACATTGATTGTCATGATCGTGCCTTCAGCAAGCACGATCGTGCTACATCAAGGACTTTTGAGCGGGATTTTTTAGAAATGGTAGCGAACAAGATCGAAGACGAAAAGTGGGTATGACATAAGCCCAACATGTTAAATACGTGATTTTAGCAAACTCAGAGTTGGGTCTTGGATTGAAGTTTTCTCTCAAAATTCTGCACTTGGAAAGTAGTGGAGCTAAGGAGGAGCTTGAGAGAAGGCTAAATCACTTGAAGACTTGATTATCTAATCTTTAGTTCTTGTCTTTAAAACCTTTTTAGCATTTTTATTTCAAGATGAACACTACAATCTTAGTAGTATTTATGATATATGTTGTTTATGATGAGCCATAGAGGCTAAACATTCGTGGTTATCTAAACTATGTTGAATCTTTTGCATATTTGATATATATGGAAGTTGATGTGACGATAAGTGTTTGTTAGTCTTCATAATAATGTTTAGCTTGTTCTTGTAGTTCATATGCTTGTTTAAGGTTATTGTTCGTGAATGTTTGATCATAAATTTATGTATGACATGTTGAAAAACCCATGTGTAGATTATGTTTATTGAATCTTGTTACTTGTTAGTTTGATTCATAGCATGACATTAGGAATAGTGATTGCTAACATGAAACGGATGATGATTTGAGTATGTGTCTGAATTATTGTAGTTGGATTTGGGAAGATCATGATAGTGTTTAGATGAATTCTATAGTATGTAAGTGTGTTAGTAATGTGATTTAGGCCAAGATTGTCTTCTAGCATGGTCATGCTTGTGGTTTATCTCAAAAGCAATGTTAAAAACGTTATTTACTTGAAAGCAATTTTGGGTGATTTGTATGGTGTTCATGTTAGTTTTCCCTACGTCTCTAAGTTAGTAGTTTTGACAAACGAGTAACTCTTGATTAAAATATTAACATCACTTTACAACCGAGCTTAAAAGAATGATTCTTAGGTGATTAGAGTGTTATTCATTTTAATTTCCGAAAGAATTATAAAACTAGGAAACTTGACCGGAACTTAGTTATTCTAGAGGTTGCGTCATCACCAAAGCTTCCCTTAGTCGTCACATAGTCATTAGTAGATACTTAGTTTAGGCAACTTCTCTTTAGATATCGTTAGTTCTTGTTCTTTTAGTATTTAGTTATATTATTATTATTATTAAAATTATTATTATTATTACACGCTAAACTAGGAAAACCAAAACTTGCTAATTGAAAAAGGCTTTAAAATAACAAAAGTTTAGTTATAGGGTAAAAACTATTTTAAAACTAATTATATTACTATCCGATTGCCCTTCGTGTGTGAAGTTTAGTTATAGGGTAAAAACTATTTTAAAACTAAATTTGTGTGAACAAAAATCCATTTATAAAAATATATCCATCCAATTCACACACGTCGGATTACATCAGAGATGTATCCATCACTTTGATCATCACTTTCATCAGACTCATCATCATCAACCACATTGACGTTTAACACCATCAATTCGTTCAGCCTCCCCTCATCCTTCCTTCATATTGAACCACAATCCCGTTTCTTATAGTGTTTGAGACCCTTAAATCACAGAGTTGTTGAAGGTAGTCAACATTATATGTGTTCAAGATTTAGTCCATTGTGTAGTGATCATCTTCTTCATTGTTGTAAGTAACTGTCACAGTCTTCGAATGTTCATTCAAACTCCAACCTGTAGCAGTTGGTTTCTTAAAATCACCATATGCTGGAAATCTTATATAAGACCTTCGAATCACTATTTGAGTTTTCTCACACTGGTTGGCCATTGGAACACCAAGGGCCAGTATCCCCCTCTGAACCCTCTCATCCATACGAAGTATGGCGTTGATTGTATTGACTTTCACCTTTCTCCTGTTAGAGAACTTGATAAAGAAACTATTCTCTTATCTTTAGAATCTCCACGAAATAACTTGGTCCATTTTGTTTGATTTTTGTATGGCGTTATTTTTATAGTTATGATGATGACCTTAGTGTTGTGGTGTTTCTACTTATAATAATGGTATTTTTGGCGCGATATAGTGTCACACACCGGATTTCCAACCCGAAATCCACAGGCGGATCATAAATTGTACATGGAAAGAATATAAAATAGACTTTGGGCAGATTTAGGATTTGCAAGATCCTCTATCACTACCGAGCACTTCCAGCCTATTTTCGTATTGTACCTGCAGTTTAGTCTTTCGAAAATACGTCAGCTTTCGCTGGTAAATACACCCAACCGACTCATTTTGAAAACATTTCAAAAATGTTTTAAGTGCATATCAGCACAAAATCTTTTTATAACTTGGGTTAATTGACCGTCCAACCTTGTTAACAGATTTACATGTTTGTCATACATACGGGGCTCGGTACAAAGACCGAGACACAATTAATGTACACGCCACTTTGGACTCACAAAGGAGTCAATTCCTCCCAACCTTGTGGGAATGCATAATTGAGCGTCTTTTGGGTGTATGCCTACACCCGCGCTAAGGTCGTGGCCATTTCTATTGTAATGAGCCGAGGATATCCAGGACACGGTAGTTAACCCCCGATGCTTAAATTATCAAACAAAACTGATTAAAACAGAACATGCAGATTTATTATCCCCGAACTAGCGTTCGATTGAATCCCATTTCCGAACGAGCGGTAATAATTTACCGTAACACAAGCCCGTATAGGGGAAATAAATCGAAAGTATTTGCCTGAACTTTTCTTCTTTTTTTTAATAACTCAGCCGTATTCAAAATGAGTTAAGTGGAGATTGGCATTTACCGGCAAGTCTCTAGTCTGGATTATGGCATAAACTAACCAATTAAATACTAACGGTCTTTATTTAAGTCATTGACTTAGACCGACTAGCGTACTTGATCAAAACGTATGATGCTAGATTAAACGATGATTGGATAGAATGTAGTTTAATCCTAACAAGTACCTTGACTTGTATAATATGGGTAAACTATACATATTCTGGATTTTGAGACTTAAATGACAAGGTTAAACCCGTTTCGGTTAATTTCCGTAAAAGGAGTTACATATACGTAACTATGCGCATAATAGCGATATCGGGTAACCGGATAAGTCATGGACAAGTTCTTTATGCCATTAAATTTAAATAAGTTGTAATATCAGTAGGATACAAAGTTTTATGCCCGTTATGGTTTTAAATTGAAACTATGCCTCATAAGGGCATTTTGGTAATTTCATACCGTATAAAAGAAACTTGAACATATTTTAAGTTTATAACCATAAGTATTCTGGAAAAAATTTTATTTATGATATAATATCAGTAGGATAACATTTACATGTGTACTTTACCTTTTATGACCAAACTATGCACCGAAGGGGTATTTTGGTTATTTTACACATAGTTTATAAATTACTTGGGATTCTGAGTTTATAACATGTACTTACTGTAATTATGTTTAAAATAAGTTTTAAAATCAGTAAGTATCAAGTCTTGGTCGATAATATGGTTTAAAACCATACTATGCGCCTAAATGGCGCTTATGTCGTAAAATGGCGTCCTTATGCGATTTTCACTGATGTTAAGTTTAGATTAAACTGTCTTAAATATGTTATTTAATATAACATCTCAGTAGGTAAAAGATTTATCTTGAAAAGATTTGATTAAAACTAGTTTAGGAGCCACAAGGGCTAAAATCGCCATTTATCGACATAGTTTAAGGACTTGCTTGAAAACTCAGTTTATAACTTGGTTTAACATCCCAAACAATCCTGCTTATAATATTACACCAGTAGAAAACTCATTTTCAAGTTCATTATTATTTAAAACCTTTTTTTATGCAAAAGGACATTTTGGTCAAATATGGCATAATTATGAAACTTGCGCATAAACTTAGATTTTGATTATGATCATGTAATATAACCTCAGAGGGTTATGCTACATTATATTATGATCATAATGCAACTTTAGATCAGTAGGTAACTAATCTAAATCGGTTCAGAATCGAAAGTTAAAGCAGAAGTCAAACTTCATGATTTTCGGTTGCGAACCGACCCTAGAACTAAAATTGACGAGCCGAACATGTTCTTACATGTTCTAATTATTATTACCAACTAGTTTAAGTGTCAAAACAGGTTTCATAACATATATAAGATCAATTTATGATTTTTCCGAAAAATGGCCTGTTTGACTTTTTAATATCATAACTTTGACCCGTCAATTGGTCTAGCAAACATGATCTTCAGGAGGTGCCCTTTATAGGGATTAACACCTACCTTATTACGATCACTTAGCCATGTTCATTTCGAACAATGGCTAGACCATAACGGTCTTAACCGAAAGTCAAAGCGTTTTTCGTAAAACGCTTGACTTTTGGCTATAAAAGCCTATAAACGAAAATGCAAGAGCAAGGAACACTTACAAGAGGTTCCTAGAATGCAAGAGAACTAAGTTGGATGCTCCTTTCAGCTAGGAACTTCCAGAGGAGGGAGAAGAGTGAATTAATGAGAAAGGTGCATGTTAGAATGAAGCACTTGAACACCTATTTATAGTTGGAGAGCTCAAAGGAGGTGAAGCCAGGTGTTTAGGGGTGCAAGAAGAAGCTTACAAGTGTTCTAAAACGTGGCATAACAGTTTAGAGAAGCCATAGTTTCGAATCAATGGTTTTAGAGTTTTACTTGGAGACCAAACAAAACTATCTGCAGCAGAGGCTCTCTAGCGCCCCGCGAGAGACACAGACCAAGTCTCTCGCGGCCCGCGACCGCCCGCTGGCCACTTTCAAAATTTGACACTTTAGCCCCTTAACTTTAAAAAGCTTCTAAAAACCTTTTTAAACACCTTTTGGCACTTTTAGCCCTCCGTAGCCAATACTTGGCATACCCGGGATTATGCCTGGACATTGTCGAGCTCTCGGTTCGTTAAAAGGTCACTCAGAGGTATAAATTAACATGTTGACGCTTTTAATCCCTCCATCATCCAACTTTCACATATTTACAAAATTGAACCCTCTCGTCCAACATATGGTACGTATGAGAGTTAGGACTTCGCAAAGGATCACTCAGAGGCTTATTGTAAGCACGTTGATTTTGATGTCACTCAGAGGCTGGGCATGTTGACATATCAGTCACTCAGAGGCTAAATTTCAAGCATGTTGACATATCAGTCACTCAGAGGCTAATGTTTTAAGCATGTTGACATATCAGTCACTCAGAGGCTGTTATTTATGCAAGTTGACATCGGACCTTCATTCAGAGGCTCAGATTGAGCATGTTGACGCCTTTAGTCCTTATTGGTCTTTTAACAGACTATATTTAAAATACAACACGTGTCACTATACTCTTGGACACGATTTTACAGGGCGTTACATCCTCACCCCCTTAAAAGAAATCTCAACCTCGAGATTTTATTCAAAAAGATGGGGGTACTTTTGTCGCATAGTGGACTCAACCTCCCATGTATACTCGGGACCTCTAAAGGCGTCCCATTTAATCTTTACTATAGGTATCAATTTTCTTCGGAGCTTCTTAACCCGTCGATCCTTGATTGAAATTGGTTTCTCAACGAACCTCAGGTTTTCATCAATTTGCACATCCTCGTGCGACATTTCTAGCGACTCATCGGCTAGGCATTTCTTAAGGTTAGATATGTGAAATACATCAAGGATTCCACTAAGCTCCTCTGGCAACCTGAGCTTATAAGCTAAAGTGCCGACACATTCGACTATCTTGAATGGTCCTATATACCTTGGGCTTAACTTGCCCTTCTTTCCAAAACGCATCATACCTTTCCAGGGTGATACTTTCAGCATGACCTTGTCCCCTATTTGGAACTTAAGAGGTTTACGCCTCTTGTCAGCATAGCTTTTCTGCCTATCTCTGGCAGCTTTGAGACGTTCACGGATTTGCACAATCTTTTCGTGGTCTCCAGAACAATATCTGGTCTTGATAGTTGGGCCTCCCCAACTTCTGCCCAGCACACGGGCGTTCGACACTTTCTCCCATACAAGGCCTCAAAAGGAGCAGCCTTGATGCTAGCATGATAGCCGTTATTGTAGGAGAATTCTATTAGGGGCAAGTGGTCATCCCGACTTCCACCTAAATCAATTACACATGCCCTAAGCATGTCTTCCAGTGTCTGGATAGTACGCTCACTTTGACCATCAGTCTGCGGATGGTAAGCCGTAGTAAAGTTCAATCGTGTGCCTAAAGATTGTTGGAAACTTTTCCAAAAGTGAGATGTATATCTAGTATCTCTATCACACATACAATTTAGCCAATTTGTTAGAACTATAAGTCTCTTTAATTGTCAAAAAGTGTGCTGACTTAGTCAGCCTATCCACTATGACCCAAATCGTGTCATTTCTACTTTTGGTCTTAGGTAACTTGGTAATCAAGTCCATAGTTACCATTTCCCATTTCCATGCAGAAGATATGATTATCTTTCTTATTCATGACGTTTTAGTAATACAATGCTTTTTCTGACTTTGGAATTTTATGTGACAAGCTTGATAGGGTATAGCTTTTATGTAACATATAAACTATGGACGGGGATCGAGCTCCCGAAATGAGCAATCGACCTGATCTCGCTCAACTAGCAAAGTCGGAATTCATTGCTAGAGAGGTAGATATGACAAACAAGATAGAACTTACTGTTTAACCGCTTCTGATCTATTAAAGACGTTCAAGTTACATATGCAAGTCAACAAACTGACAGAGCTTCGCCGTAAGAAATGACAAATCCATTTTTAGCTTTAACACAACACTTCCCTATTTATAGGTCGACATGACTCGTACTGAAGTGCGTGCATGCCACACCCCGACCCGCAGCGGAAAAGGTGATCGGGGCATGATTGGGTTTTCATCAAAGCTCATGACATTTATTATAATGTTTCATATTTATTATTACAATTTAAAGGAGGTCGTACAATCATATCATACAAGTTCAACTTATTCTATACATCTTTCTAGGATTCATTATTTTTCTTCTAAGGCACTTTTTCTATGTTTTCCTTGCTTCATCCTGTCCACCTGTATCATGTGTAAAAATGGTTTTTGGATCAACAAAAAGTTGGCGAGTGAATCCTATGAAAAACATTTAAACAAGTTTATTGAATTGATTATAAAATAAAGTGCATAACCACATATGAGTAAATGTAGATGTAAATTAATTCACAATACACATAACATTAGATATTGCACACACATACAACAATTGATTGTTTTGAGGCACGCGTTGTTCAACTCGTCTCCCACGAGGAACTGATGGGCCTAATGAATGAGTTTTGAGGCGCGCGTTGTTCTACGAACTGATGGGCCTAATGAATGAGTTTTGAGGCACGCGTTGTTCAACTCGTCTCTCACGAGGAACTGATGGGCCTAACAAATAATTTGCATACAATTTGACAATATGTAATACATCGCAACAAACAATATTTACATCCTAAGTTTAGATCATAATATGGTATAGCACGAGTTTGAATAAGCGAATTAGTTTAAGCGACACATGATACACCCCAAAACATGAATAAAAAGGGGAATTTGTAAGAATTCACTCACAGTGGGTGCGTTTCTTGGATTGATGATGAATGCGCACGAATTCGGATTTAATCGACAAGGGAACTAACCTAAATAATAACATAATAGCTCGATAAATAAATAAACTCTTATTTGAGATTAGTATTTTTAATTAGTGTTCTTTAATGAGATTGTTCGGTTTATTTTTGTGAGTTCAAGGAAATTTTCTAACTTTAAAAATATTATTTTTAAGTATTTTTAATTGATTTTTAAATTAAGTAAATAAATAAAAATAATTAAAAAAATGTTGACTTTTTGACTTTGACCATTGACCGTGACTGTTGACCGTTGACCGGTTCGGTCATGTATAAGTATGCGCTGGGTGAGACTCGAACCGGTGACCTCCCGTACTCGTGCACGCAGCTCTACCAACTGAGCTACGTGTCTAACCTGAAATATTTCTGTTTTTAATTATATTTATACACTATATAAGTTAATCCGAAAATCATTTATTTAAAAAGGATTTAATTGTATCGAACCGGTGCCGTCAACAAGTCTCGAACCCGGGACCTGTGGTTTAGTGTTGCACACAGTCCACCACTGGACTGTGTGTCTAACTTGGTTAATATTCTGGTTTTTATTATACTTAACATCATTCTGTGAGTTATCACGGTTCGGTTTTAAAAAGAGCATTTTCATTTAAGAGAGTGAGGTTGGGTCAGGAATCGAACTCGAGACGTGTGTTCATTGTGTGCACACAGTCCACCGCTGGACTGTGTGTCTAACCCGTTTATTATACATATTTTAATTAATCTTAGACACTAGATCGAATTCATCTTCTTCGTTCAAAACACAGACGACGGTTAATCAATCGTTTCTTGTTAAATTAAATTAACGAACATTATAAGCGATTGTAATGCGATGAAATAGAGAGAGTTTTGGAACTGAATATACCGAACAGGTGTCTTTCTCAGAACTCCGGCAAGGATTCGTCGGCTCTGTTTTGTGAACTCCGTCTGTTCGGATCAATTAACAGTTTTGATTGATTAGATGTGAAATTGAACTACTGAGCAACGATTATCAGAAGGTTTAGATGATCATACCGATTAACAGCGTGATTTCGGAAATTCCAGCGATTTTCCGGCGAGTACAGAATATCCGGTCTAACAGTGGATGGAAACCGAAAGAGTCGAGGTATTTACCGTTTTGATGAAAGTCTCGGTTTTCCGGCGACTTGCAGAGAATTCCGGCGATGTATTTCTTGCGACAGAGATTCTTCAGGGAGTTTAAGGTGAGTGTGGGTGATGTCGGTATGAGCTCTAAAAATCTTATTTTAGAGTAAGCAGAAGGGATGGAATGAATTCGGTTTTCCGGCGATAAATTTCCGGTTAACTTGCAGAGGATTCCGGCGACGTGCGGCGAGGTTTTCTGAGCGAATTGGAGAGTGTAAGTTTGATAAACTCGCGAGCTCAACTGATGAATAAAGTATAACTCAGATTTAATTACATTTTCGGTTTCGAATTCAAAATTATTCGGTTATGTTTTTGCCGATTTGAATGAGTGACTTAAAAGATTTTTCAGTTATAACCGACATTATGTTAATTCATCCGTTAAAACAATAGAAACCGTCAAAGATTGGCGATATCGTCGGGATTTCCGGCGAGGGTGATTTGGGCGCGCTGAGTGACAGTATTTGACTTCGAGTTTTATATTAAGTATTAATTGTTTCAGTATTTCAACAAGTAACACAAGTGGCGGAGTGGTAGGATGTTTGTGTGTTAAGACCTTGAGGTTTACCCGGCTGACCCGGGTTCGAAACCCGGCATCAGCATATTATTTTTATTTCGTTATTTTTTATAAATTTTCAATTATAGATTTTGAATTCTAATATATTTATTAATTATGTATTGTATAAAATTAATTTGAGCATTAAATACGCAACGAGATTTTTAACTGGATGTTCGGTTAATAAACGAAACGGGTTTGGTTAACCCGGTTTTTGACGGATGTTACAATGCACTAACAAACAAACAACTATGATTCGTACGAAATGGTATTTCGTACGAGTGACTGATTTCGTACGAAACACATGAGTGTTTCGTACGAATCACAGTGTAAAACATATAAATTTTACATTTTCTCATTTAAACATTAACTTGTAAACTTTATAAACATTACAGATATATCCTAGATGTAGGCAAATGACATTATGCACCAACAAACTCCCCTTGGATGTTGCCGTAGTCTGGATAATCTTCAAAACTTCACTTTGATTTGACTTTAACGCCCAAAAATCTCTTTAACGGCTTTCGACGTTCCTCAGAAGCAATAGGCGTTTGATCGGTCGGAGGACGTCGCTTCAAAAACTGAAAACTCCTTAACGATGCTACTCTTGAACGTTTAGCGATCCGAGCTTCTTTTTCTTCAGTTTTCTTCGATTCCTTCTTCTCAATCTTTCTCCATGTTGTCTTCCAATTCGATCCCGAATGAATATCAATTGCAAAGCACACATTTACGACCTTTTGAAATTGAAGTGCTTACTCTTGATCCTTTTCTTCAAAACTGATCTTGCTATAAAATAAACATTCAATGTCTTTCTTTGAATAATTTACTAGCCACATGGGGTCTAGTACTCGAATGCCTCGCCACAACCCAAATATTCTTTTGTGTGCTATGATGGCCTCGGTTAATTCCTCAGTTATCTTCCACGAATCTTCATCCGGGTGTACACAAAGAACAGCCTCACCTGTATTAGAATCGTAATGCCACCACTTGAAGATCGTATAGAAATCTTGCTCCATTTTAATCATCGGCATGTTTTTCAACACCTGTGGTTTCTTCACAATCAACGTAATATTTTTCTCCTTTGTCACTGGATCTTCTTTAATAATATGACGTGGATAATGCGGTTTCCAGCGAACAAAACCATGCTTCGCTTCAAATTTGATCAACCTCCACAACTTTTGATCATGGAACTTCATCTTTAGGTTTATCATCTTTGTTTGCACAAGTTCCTTTATGTCCCAATAAGGCAGAGTTTTGATGTCACTCAGATATCGGAAGTATTGAATCCCAAATTCTCTCTTAATAGCATAAACATTCAGCTCTTTAATCCAACCCCAACTCAAAATATCCCCTAAAGAAATATCGGCATCTCTAGTAAAAAACGCCAGGGGTCTCTAAAACTTTCGCTCAGCTGGACTCTCCTTAAACCATTTCTTCTTTTGTTTGATAATCTCAGCTGTAGACATCTTTTCAGGAATCGTTCCTTCTTTAACAGCTTCCGATACTTTCTTTTGTAACATCGTAGAGCTATCTGCTGTAAATAAATCGATAAACGTTGGTAAATCCTTTGTACCCTGAACGGCATCATTAGCATCTTCATCAGAGTCACTTTCAACGACAATGTTATCATATACGTTTGCTTCTTCTATCTCATTCAATTCATTTTCAAAATCAAAATCGAACTTTTCTCCACTAATTCCAAGCATTTCAGCTATCTCTTCTTTCGAGTAACTATGCACAAACTCTCCCTCTTCAACATCATGCTCAAGATATAGAACAAATGGCTTTTGCATGACAGGAACAGAAGATGTAACATTCTTTGTGAAAATTCATGCCTGCTGAGCATCTATCGATTCAACAACTTTGTTTATCCCTTCCTCTTCAGCAATTTGGTTCTCAAAATCATCAAAATACTTGGAAAGATCAACTAATTCATTAATATTTGTATCTATTACACGAACACCCGATCCACCCACATTATCATCATCATTATCATCATCCGAATCACTAGAATCTTTATCATCAACATCAACTTCTTCAGTATCTTCTATCTCTTCCTCCTTTTCTTTTTCTTCAACCGATTCTTTACTATCTTTTCCCATCTTTTTCATCAACCACTCTCGATGTCGTTGGGAAATATCCAGAAAAGCTATATCAACATCAACAGGCTTTCCTATCAGAATAAAATTCTTCGCTTCCTCATACACTATGATATCCCAACACTGTACTGGCCCAGATTCAACTTCTGGCACAACTTCTTCAGTCACATAATCCTCTACAATCTTACTCTTTCCTTTCCCTAACTCATTAGATTGTTGTTTTTCCAACCGTTCTCTCTCTACAACTCTTTCTCTTGCTTCTTCACGTTCAATTTCATCAATCGCTGCAGATATACTCAAACCAAACTTCTTCTCAAGAATCTTCTCAAATACATCCATCCTTTGATTATTTCTCAACCTTTCTTCCTCGTATTCAGTCATTCGCAAACGTAATCTTTCATTCTCTGAAACAATACTAGCCATCATCGCTTCGAGTTGCTGTTTATCAACGATTAAACCTCCAATTTCTTTCAAGCATCTCAAATTTCTCTGCCGTTAACAAGTTTATCTACTCTTGTAATTCAGCGATGCGCACAACATTCATCGTCACTTGTTTCTACAAATCATCGATTCTAGGATCATCAAACCCAAACTCATCTCCTCCTGGTAGATCGTCTAAATTAATCTCGTCAAAAAATGTTTGTGTATTAAACGACTGTGATGCAGGACGAGATTGTGAAGCATGAGATGGTTGAAACTGTTGTTGAGCCGACTGTTGTGGCGTTGGTTGCTCGACAGGCTCTAGATCAGGCATAGGTTGTTGAACAGGTTCTGGCACAAATTGTTGCGGTGTTGGTTGTTGTTGTTTAGGTTCTTGTTCAGGAACTGGTGGTTGTTGCGAAGATATTTCTGGTTCAATATGTGGCTGATCTGGATCGGAATGCATATAATGTAGTGGAGATGGAATACTCTGTGTTTGTTCCTCCACATTTGTTTCAGTAGTTTGCTCAGCACCCGCTTCTATTGGATTAACAATCGGGGATATGCGAGTTGCAGATCTTTTCATCCTTCTTTGTCTTTTCTTGACCGGAGTTCTAAAACCAGATTCAAGCTCAGATTCAGACGGAATGTAAGTAGTATTGTCTTCGCCTGTTGCCTTTCTTTTTCTTTCTTCGGCTTTCTGCTTCAGCTCTTTTTGACGTTTCTTTGCCAATTTCTCCGCTCTTTTATTTTCTCCTGCACGTCTATCCTCAGAATCTATACTAGAAGATAGTACTTCTTCAGCTGCTGTCTTATCAGCTCCGAAAGCCTAACGTTCTATATCTTCTCCCATTTTTTCAACCGTTTCTTCAATTTCAGGTTCATCCCTCAACCCTGAACTTTCAGCAGTAGATGCAGCTTTTCTCTTTCTTCCTTTGTATGTAGCCTTTCCTCCTTTATCTCCGTCTTTCACAAACCACGGACTTCGCTTTGCCACAAACAAAGATAATGATTTCACTTCCTCCTCATCGTCACCACTATCGTCTTTCCTCCATTTTCCAGGTATGTAATCTTTATTTAGAATAGCACCAAACATCGGTTTAGTGGCGGGAGCAGACTTCAAATGTACATTCATCTTTCGTAGAGACTGAACATCCATATGCTCAAGTTTAAGCACATCACTAGTAGATTTATTCAAGTCAGGATGTAAATAGTCTAACATCATCTGTATAAACCTCGGGTACTGCAAAAATCTTTCCTTCTGAATATTTTGTATCATCTGAGTAAATATAACTTTCGAAAAGTTATAAGGAAGGTTCAGCACTAGTGCAGTAATCATGCACATCTGATAATCCACCAAATCATCAAAACCACCCTTCCTGTGACCCAAACAGTGAATAATGACATGTGCCAGATATCGAAACGGCGCACTTAGATTACTCTTCTTAAAAGGAGCAGCATTCACAAAACCCGTATAACCCATCCTGTAGAAACAACCTTTCACCATATATTCAGTAAAGCCCGTTGGATCATCCTTGTTATCTTTAAACTCTAACACTTTCCGAATCAAATCTTCAGTAATCTTAACTTGAATATCCACATCGTTAATCTTCACTGCTGATATAATGGCATTATCGTCAAGACTATATTTTGCAGCATTCTAGAAATACTCCACATGTGACAAATATACAGTATGTCTTTCTGTAATCGCCTTCGTCACTCTAATTCTTGTCAGAAAATCCAAGATACTTCGGTATGCAGCTATCTCTAGGATTTTAGAATCTGTGATACAGTATATGTTATGCACTGGAGAAAAACCAGATCTCTTTGCCTGTTCAAGAAAATAACAATCAACCGTTAGAAAAATTTTCAAACTTTCAAAAATTCTTCACTGATTCGTACAAAAACCTATGTTTCGTACGAAATACACACTTAAACGAAACTGTTAAACTTTAAAAGTTTCTATCTCTTGGTTCGTACAAAATCCTATGTTTCGTACGAAATAACCAGACAAGTTTTGAACATTTTAACATTATTCTCTCTGTTTCGTACCAAAATTTTGTTTCATACGAAACCTTCATGTGATCAAACCATTTGAAAGTTGAAGTTCATGTTATTCATACGGTTCACTTGTTTCGCACAAAAATTATTCATTTAAACAAATTTCTTTGAAATCTCATTTCATGCGAAATAGTTCACTCGTACCAAATCGTCGTCGTCCCAAAATTTGTCTAAGTGTAATCCGAACCTAAAACTTGTTGTTTTTAGCAAATTGATAGTTGATTTTCAGGTTATTAGAGCCGATATTAACGATTTTGTGGTTAATTTTAAGTTTTACCGGTCCAATTTCCCTAGATCTAAGTTTTAGTCTGAATCGTATGAAATTTTGACATTATAACAGTTAGATCATGACGAAATTACCTTGCCCATTGTATAAGGTGTGCAAATCAACCTCAACAATGTGAATAGCAAGCACAAATACCAAGAAATGAAGTTTCAGAGATGAATCGCACAAAATCTCTCTGAGTCGCTCAACAGTGCTCAAAGACCAGAAATCTCATTTTTGTGCGAGACAATTGATATTTATACTTACCCTGATTCGTACGAAAACTTGTGAATCGTACCAAAAGTTTTACCCTTGTCTCGTACAAAAAATGACTTACCCGCATGAAATTTGATTTTGTATGAATCAAATCTAAAAACTTTAAACTTTTTCAATTTCAATTTTTAAATTTTATTTTTTGAATTTTTCATTCATTTTATCAAAAAATTTATCTTTTTCAAAAATCCACTTGACTAACCAAGTCCAAGTTAATGACCCTGGTTATCCAATTTGCCTTCCAAGTCCAAGTTAATGACCTTGGTTGACCATATTTGACCAAACATATTTATTTTAACATGTAACGTTTCAAATTAATGAACTTTCTTGACATTTGAGTAAACTTTGTTAAAAATTAGCTCGCAACCCATGATTCCAAACTTTCTTCAGCAAGATGTTGCTATGAATCCAACCATCAGTGTTTTTATCATCGGTAAACAAAAATAAAACTATTAAGCTAAGAAAACTAAAAATCTTTTTGGGTTTTTAAGAAATTTTTCAAAGAATAACAACATTTTTTGTGAATTTTGCATTTTCAGAGGATCATTTCAAGCATTCATATAAGTCATCAGTATCATTAGTCTAGAAACACCTTTTAAGCTTTTAAACAAATTTACCTAGATTGTCAATATATGTATCCATTTAAACCTCTTCTCGTTTCTCAATTGTTTCAAGATATGTTAAAGTATTATTAGAAACATGAAATAACTGTGTTTCCCATCTCAGAATATACTCCCGTATCGAGATTCCCAGAATGTCATATTACAGGTGAATATATCGAATTGATATCTGTATATAGGGTGAATGCGAGACCTTGATAGCTCAGGTTAGTACTACCGTACAGACAAAGAGATGGAGGCTCGTCTTTAGGTGGTGTTCCATTAAGGAATCTTTTGTACTGCAAATGTCATACTTGCTTAAGACATAATTATTTTAAGCAGCTTTCGGGGAAATAATACGAAAGTATTATATGAGTTCTATGCCATTGCTTCCACAAAATCAGAAGAACTCGAATAATACCCCAGATATCAATCAAATATAAAGACCTAGTATCGCAGAATCTGGCATTCTCTCAAACGAAATTTCGGAGTACTAAGTCCGAGAGATGTTAACCCACAAGTTAATCAGTTTTTGTGTTTTAGGTTTATATCCCGATAACAATCTACTGAACGAGTGAAGTCTATTGGCATATCAATAGTAAGACTTGCTTAAACACTTTTAAACAAAACAATTCTTTAGCATACTGTGGCTATCATTTTTTATTTACTATGATCACTCTTTTTACACAAAACTCTTTTTGATTTTTAATTCTTTTTTGTATTTTCCTCAAATATTCTGCCCCTAAAATCCAAAACATATTTTTGGATTTTTTTTAAATTAGAAGAAAGAATGTACAGAAAACGTTTAACCGATGACAAATTCACATCAAGTCGTCATCATCCTCAAACTGAACCTCAAACACATCCCCTGAGATCATATTTTTTAAACCATTTAGCTTTAACAAATTTTTAAACTTTGTTTTATCAAAAACTTTGGTATAAAAATCTGCTTTTTGGTCATCAGTGTGGATTTTCTCAATTCGTACCAACTTTTTCTCATAGCAATCACGAATAAAGTGGTATCGAATCTCGATATGTTTAGTACGTGAGTGTTGACATAAGTTTTTGGTGATATCGATCGCAGCCTGATTATCTACATATATAGGCGTATCAAGAAATTGCAAACCGAAATCTCTCATCTGTTGCTGTATCCAGAGAATCTGAGCATAACAACTGGATGCCGAAACGTATTCAGCCTCACAGGTAGAGAGAGCGACCGCAGTTTGTTTCTTGTATTGCCACATTACAAAACGGGTTCGGAACCACCGGCAGCCGGCCGTTGTAGATTTTGTATTCAGTTTGCAGCATCCGAAATCAGAATCCGAGTAACCTGCAAGATTAAAATCATCATGTCTGGGGTACCATAAGCCGGTGCTTGGAAAACCTTTCAGATATCTCATTATGCGTTTAACGATAAGCAGGTGTGACTCTTTTGGATTAGACTAATAACGGGAGCAGAGGCATGTTGGATACATGATATCTGGTCGAGAAGCAGTAAGATACATCAAGGATCCGATCATGGAGCGATATAAAGTTTCATCAACCTTTTCGCCGGTAAGATCTAGACAGGTGCCGTGATTTGGAGCTAACGGGGTCGATGCTGGTTTAGTTCCTGTCATATTGAATTTCTCCAATATGTCATGAACATATTTCGTCTGATGAATGAAGATACCATCAGGCAACTGATCAACCTGAAGTCCTAGAAAGAACTTCATCTCCCCTATTGCGCTCATTTCGAATTTGCACTTCATGACTTCTTCAAAGTCTTTACACAGCTTGTCATTTGTCGATCCAAAGATAATATCATCCACATATATCTATACGATAATTAGATGTCCATCTACTTCCTTCGTGAAGAGAGTTGAGTCTACTGTTCCCCTGATAAAACCATTATCCAAAAGATGATTCCATAATGTTTCATACCAAGCTCTCGGGGCTTGATGAAGACCATATAAGGCTTTATTCAAGAGGTAGACTTTATCTTTGTGCACTGGATCAACGAACCCCGGTGGTTGGCCGACGTACACCTCCTCTTTCACTTTTCCGTAAAGAAAAGCAGATTTAACATCCAATTGGTACACCTTGAACCCTTTCCACGAACCAAAAGCCAAGAATATGCGAATTGCTTCAAGACGTGCAACTGGGGCGTAGACTTCAGTATAGTCTATCCCTTCTTGCTGATGAAAACCTTGAACCACAAGTCGAGCTTTGTTGCGCATGACAACTCCTCTATCATCTCTTTTACCCTTGAAGACCCATTTTTTATTAATCCTTTTGTGATGATTTGGCAAGTCAACAAGCGTCCAGACACCAAGTTTCTGGAATTGCAATAACTCTTCTTGCATCGCATCCACCCAACTTTCTTCTTTCAACGCGTCTTTCCAGTTTCCCGGTTCAACCTGAGAAACAAAACAACTGTGAGAAAATCGGACTTGAAGTGGAGCAATACTAGTATAGAAACAGCTTAGATCTTTATTAATCTGATCACGAGTTTGCACTCCCGATTGTAAGCTGCCTATAATGTTCTCTGACAGATGATATGAAAGTGTCCTAGGCATCACTTCAGTTGGAACATCTACTTGTGATTGCAAATTTGAGATACGTTCATCGACAACCGGTATAGATGAAGAAGCTTTATTCTTGGCATTAGACTGATCAGCCTGTTTGTTCAGAAAGACTTCAATCTGTTCAGATCCCTCATCAGAACTAGATCCTCCATCGTCGAAAGTTGGTTCCCGATTAGAGTCATCATCTTCATTTGGTTGGGCTGAAGATTCAGCAGCATTGACATTTTTAGCAGGAACCGGATTTAGAACAAAAGAGCTGTAACCAACATCAGATGTGTTAACTGGGAAAGATGTAGAAATCACCAAAGGTCGAGGAACTTGTTCTTGATTAGATAACTGATGTTGTTGAAATAACATAACAAGTTCTTCTTCAGTTGGCACACCTGGAAGATCAAACGAATCCCACAATCCATCATAGTTAAACAGCCATGAATCCCCGGGCTTCTGCGTAGGCGTTGTATATCTTTGACAATCTACGTGCTGCGCTAGAACTACCTGGTTCAGACTCGGCAAGAAAACACGTTTTTGAGGAGTAGAATAACCAACAAAGAAACCCTCCAAAGATTTGGCTCCAAATTTACCAACCGGGTCCAAGACGGTACACGGTGATCCAAAAGGTTCCAAAAAAGCTAAGTTAGGCTTTCGCTGATTTAGTAACTCGAAACATGTCTTTTTGTGAGGCTTAACTGTCAACACACGATTTAGGGTATAGCATGCTGATGCTACTGCTTCACTCTAGAAACTGATCGGTAATTTCGAATCAGCTAACATTGTTCTAGCAGTTTCTATCAACGTGCGATTCTTTTGTTCAGCTACTCCGTTTTGTTGTGGAGTATAGGGGGCGCTGAATTCATGAAGAATCCCCTTTTCATTGCAGAACTCTTGCATCTTCTTGTTCTTGAACTCCGTTCCATTATCACTGCGGATTCTCTTAATGGGCAAATGATATAAATTCTCGAGCTTTCTGAAGAGGATCACAAGAGTTTCAAACGTTTCATCCTCCAGAAAGAACACCTATGAAAATAGAGAATAATCATCTGTAACAACAAGACATAATAGATCTCTAGAAATGCTTTTAACATTGACTGGTCCAAAGAGATCCATGTATAGTCTTTCTAGTGGTAGCTTTATCGAATTCAACAGCTTTCTCGGGTGTGATTTCTTATGCTGCTTCCCCTTTTTGCAGCTAAGACAATCATCTGATAAATGAAAACTTTTCAATTTAACACCCTCCACTAAGTTGTTATGCACAAGAAAATTCATCTTTCAAAGATGAATGTGCCCCATTTTTCCATGCCATAAAATTGACTCTTTTTGGTAGCTTTGGAAACAAAGCATTGAACTTTCTTTGACGTGGTAGAAGCAATGCTCATATCAAGAACATATAAATCATTTTCTCGCAGAGCTCGCATCAGAATCCAATCTTCTGGAATCTTGAAACCGGGTTTTAGAATTAGACATTCTTTATCATTGAAATGTGTCGTGAACTTCTTGTCACAAATTTGTGAGATACTAAGCAGATTGTTCTCAAGTTCAGCGATATAGTTCACTTTATTAAACGATACAATTCCGTTCGATAGAATCCCTTCTCCTACAATCCTACCTCCATGCGTTCCAGCAAATCCAACATATCCTCCTCGAATAGCTCTAACATCATTGAGCAGCGCAAGCATTCCTGTCATGTGGCAAGACGCTCCACTATCCATGATCCATTTTGACAATATCGAACGTTGGAGCCCCTGCACACATGATCAACAAAATTTATTTAAACAAAGAGACCCAAGCCTGTTTGGTCTTGGGTGGGTTTGGAATGTCGAACTTTGGACCCACTTTGTTCTTTTCAATCTTTTTAAGCTCAATGTTGTTTGGAACAGAAGGTTTGAGTTCAACCTTGGATGATTTGGTGTTAACAATTTTAGCAACCAATTTCTGTGTTTGTGGTTTAGCCTGTTTAACATAAAATTTTGAATCTTTTTGGTGAACTTTGTGTGACGTTTCACCAATTTCAAATTTAGATTGAGGTTTAATAATTAGTTTAACATTTTGATTAGATTCAGTTTTTCATTTAAGAATTTGTTTCTGCATAACCGTGGGTGCTTTTTGCTTTTCATCCAGAAGAAACTGATTTTGAACTTTCTTGTGAACCATATCGTGCGATATGTCCAACTTTCTTGCATTTATAGCATGTCCTGCTGTCCTTATGAACATAGGTATTCTAAACCTGTTTCTGTTTTTGTTTCTCTTTTTCTTTAAGAAAGTCATCATTTGATTGAGTACCAATGATTTCCTTTTCCTTCTCGGTTGTTGTCCCAAATACAAAATTTATTTTCTTTGTAAAATTCAATTTTTGGGACCTATTGGTTTTATGTTGCTTCTGGAAACCCAAACCTGCTCGTTTGTTTTCCGGATATTCTCCATTTTTTTATAGTAAGGTCGGTTGTCAGTTTTTGATTTAGAATAGAAAGATGAATCATGCTTATCTAAATCATTATGATTTACCTCCATCAGCTTGAACATTTTATCAACACAACCTCTTTTCACATTCTTGATGGGAAAATCCTCATCCGAAAATAGTTTATCAGATCCTTTCATTTTATAAACTATGACATTAGGATCATCATTTAAACTATTTTCTGATTTGTCATCAGATTTTGACTTCTCAGATTTTTCAGACTGAGCCACTTCAGATTCATTTGTTAACACTTTTTCAATCAAATTTTATACCACTTCAGAATCACATTTACCATCATTTTTAGTGTAAGTTACATCGATATCCTCAGGCAACTGTTCGGTTTTCAATTTAAGATTTAGTGCCTTTTCCACCCCAGATGGATTTTTGCAAGCATAACTGTTCCATATGGGTGGATGAACTCGATCATAACTTCCACTCTTTGTTTTAACATTTTTAGATTCCTCAGTATTTTCAATTTTTGGTAAAATGTGATCTATGACGTATGAGCTTGTGGAATAACTAATTAACAATTTGTTAACTCGTTCGGTTTCAATTCTCATTTTTTCAAGCTCACTTTTGAGCTCAACAATAGTGTTTAGATGAATATTAATTGCCATTTATTTATCCATCACTGTTGCTTTAAGCATCATAAGTGTTGCATCATTTTCTCTGAGTGCTTTATTATATTGTTTAACAGACGCACTCAATTTGTCATATGCTTCCTTTTTGGTTTTGTAATCGCTTGAAAAATTGTCTGTTAAACTTTGCAATTCAGCAAATCTTTTGTCTTTCACAAGACAATCACCACATGATTCATCACACTTTGAACAAGATTTTTCATTCTCAGATGACTTGTTTACCTCATTTCCATTTGCCATGCACGCTTTAGTGATGTCTTCTTTCAGCAATTCCTTTTTCTCATCTACTTTGACATCTTCAACCGGTTTCTTTTGCACTTCATCTGTTGAATGTTGAGTAGGTGCGAAATATCCTGCAAAAGTTTTTAAAACATCGTTAGGCAAAAGATGTTTGAATGGACCATTCAAAAGCTTCTCTTCCTCTGATGAAGTATGATAATAATAATCATCATTCTCAGGTCCTTCATCAAATGATGCCTCCGATTCTTCTTCTGGTTCATCAATAATTTCAGCAACCAATGCCAAACTTTCTCCTTTCGAAATAAACTTGTTCCAATTAAACCCTTCGTCTTCTTGTGTAACAACCAAAGCCTTTTCTTCAGTTTCAGGTTGCTTGTCTTCAATCAGCACGATTCTTGTTCTCGGTTGTGGTCGGTGATAGATCACTCTTTTGTAATAGTCATCTTGGAAAGGATTATGATTCCCTTGAACCTCTCGGTTTTGACATTCTCTTTTAAAGTGATCTTTCTCCCGACACTTGAAACAAGTAACTTTAGATTTATCAAATCCAAGTTTCCCATTCAAACCTCCTAAATTTTCTTTACCAGTGATTTCCATAAATCTCTGTGCTTGTCGAACGATCGAAGCCATGCACCATTTTATATCTATCAACTCCATTTCAACTGGATCAATTTGATCATAGTCTTCACGTGCCATTTCAGAATTACCAATCTTTCCAGCAACAAGACTATCATATGACTCAAGAACTGAAGCAAGTAGAGACATATGTTGTTTTGCCGTATTTTCGTCAAAATTTTGTGCATTCTGAAAGTCAACGGCAATGTTGCATTGCAGAATTCTTTGACTTGTATTGGACGATGGAGTGGCTTGATTGTTCTGAGATTGATTTGATCCGAAAGAAGATTGTTGACTAGAAGGTGTATTTGGATCAACTGTTGGATATGATTGGAAACTACTTGACTGAGTTGGAGATGTTCTTGGTGAGCTATATGCACTGAATGCAGTTTGAATCTTTGGCGCTTGGATTTGAGCAGCATAACTGTTTTTGAAATAAAGATTAACATCTTGTTGCATTTGAACAGTCTTGTTTTTGACCATCTTTTACATCTCTAATTCATGACCTTCCAATCTTTCGATAAAGCGAGGCAACGAGAAATTACTGTATTCAACTCCATTCTTCAAGATGGTTAAGTAAGTCGACCATTCACCTTGTGGCAGAGAATCAGCTAGCTTATCGACAAGCTCTTCATTTGTCTTCACAATTCCCATTCTCTTCATGTGAACCACCAGATGACAGTATCACTCAATTAGCTGCTTAACCGTTTCTCCTTTATTTAATATGAATACATCAAACTCTTTGCTTAATAATGCCCTTTTGCTTTTGCAGAGTTGAGCACTACCTTGAAATTTGAGTTGAAGAGCAGTCCATAAAGATTGTGCATCATCATCATGCTGCAATAAGCCAAGATGTCTTCTTTGATCGATTGCTGAAGAACGTTCATCATCTTCTTTTCGTTGATAAATCTTTCTCGTTCAACATCAGAGAATTGGGCAAGGGTCTTTTTAAGCCCATTTTCGCCAACTGGTGTGATGTATTTTGCCTCGACTACAAACCAGCAAGTAAAATGGTTAGCTTGTACCCAGTTCATAAACCTCTCGCTCCAACTATCAAAGTCTTCCTGATTCATAAGCTTTGGAGGTTTAGTCATTGTTCCCATTTCATTCTCTAAATTGATGTTTTGAGCTACTGCAGTGGTAACAACCTATGTGGCAAACGCATTGTAAAATTCCTCAGACATTTTCCTACAAAAAGTTAGAACACACTTCTCGAAAACAAACAGATCAGATTAGAAAACATTTTGTACGACCAAGAAGTTTCGTACGAAACAAATAACAAAAATTTTGTACGAAGTAGATTTTGTACGATTCAAATTTCCTTCACAAAATTATGATTTCGTACGAGTCAAGTCATTTTTGCACAAAACATATGTTTTTAACTGAATAAAATTTTGTGCGAACGATGTTCAACGAATCCCTAGTGGTCTTCGAACCTGCGGATGAATTTGATACGGATCAAGTCATTTTGTACGAATCAAGTTTTTTAGCTGAGTAAATTTTGGATGAATGAATTTTGTACGAATCAAATACTTTTGTGCGAGTCAAGTTGAAATTCTGACAATTGTAAGATTTATGAAATTTAACTGATCCGTATGAAATTTAATCTGACTCGTACCAAAGTCAAAAACAACTTAATTTCGTGCGAAACTCTTATGAAAACTGATTTAAACTTCAAACTGACTAAATTTTATCGATTTCAACATGATTTAGTTCAATTTTATGTCCAAATTATGGTATGGATTGATTAGATTGAAGATTAATCTTGAATTACTAAAATCCTAGTCCATTTTGTCCATAATTCGTCCGAAATTTGTCCAAAATCCAGCAAAGGTCAGAAAAAATGATGAAGATGAAAATATGTCCAAGTCTGAACAGTAACTACTTGTTCTCTATCTGCAGATCAGATCTCATGGCTCGGATACCACTTGTGGACGGGGATCGAGCTCCCGAAATGAGCAATCGACCTGATCTCGCTCAACTAGCAGAGGCGGAATTCATTGCTAGAGAGGTAGATATGACAAACAAGATAGAACTTACTGTTTAACTGCTTCTGATCTATTAAAGACGTTCAAGTTACAGATGCAAGTCAACAAACTGACAGAGCTTCGTCGTATGAAATGACAAATCAATTTTTAGCACTAACACAACACTTCCCTATTTATAGGTCGACATGACTCGTACTGAAGTGCGTGCACTAACAAACAAACAACTATGATTCGGACGAAATGTTATTTCGTACGAGTGACTGATTTCGTACGAAACACTCAACTGTTTCGTGCGAATCACAGTGTAAAACATATAAATTTTACATTTTCTCATTTAAACGTTAACTTGTAAACTTTATAAACATTACGGATATATCCTAGACGTAGGCAATAGACATTATGCACCAACATAAACATAATTTGGCCATTAAAAAAAGAATATATGGCGTTTTGAAACATGCATATGAACATCAACAATTACAATTGTTTCGATCAATACAAACATGCCAAGTATAACCCAAAATATCTAAAATATGGCATTTAAAAAGTAGTCTATTCTGTAGAGTGTAACCAAAAACAACATGCAAACTATGGCGTTTTAACAAACTAGTCTACTTCAGTAGCAATCCTTTCTTGGATCCTTCCCATTTCTAATTTGTACAACTATGTTATTTTTTTCCGTTCCCAATAGCAAGAATTTGTTTAACGATTTTACCAATGGATTTCTGGCTTCATTGATGCTATAGAGGAGTATTTTTGTTGTGTACTTACCCTGAGGTCATTGAGTTGTTTGTTTTGTAGGTTATATGGGGCGTTTTCTTTTGCTAAATCACATGCCCAACCAAACAACTGCTCCATATATTTTTCCATGTGCCTCATTGTAAATATTCCACAGTCGACGACGTGTGACTTTGTTCTCCACTCCATCTTCTTCCTCATAATCTTTGCCCTTTTTATCCTGGCTTCACTTGGGTGTCTTTTATCTTTTAAGTAATTTTCAAAAGCATCTCGCTGCCCGTTCAACATTTTTGCAATCTTAGTATGACGTTTTACATAAAAGTTGTAACACAATAAGAAGTTTTCAAGGAAGTTACCGTTTTACCAACCCACCCGTTATATTGTCTTCTATGCTCATATCATTGTATGAAGCCCTGTTGTCCAAAACATCAACTTTATATGATATTAGATTGATACATATATCATAAACATGTTGTGACCATATTATCGGAATGAAGACCAGATCATAATCTTTTATCGTTTTATCTTTTCGATCCTTACTTAAATGAGCGTCTTTCAAAACAATTATTGAATTCAATTTTTTGTTGATCTTCTAGGTACTCATATGTGGGCCTATTCTGTAATTTTCTTTTTTATTATATATACAAAACATTGTGATAATATAATGACATTGTTTTTATTTAGAAAAACACATAACAACATTATTTGAGTATATAATAATCTTGATGGTGATTCTGAGGTCTTAAATCGTTCTTCATAATTCAGGATGTGCCCCCAAGCTTGAACACAACTGATATGTGCGAATTATCATGGCCGCATGCTTTCGAATATCACCCTTGGAAATTCTTGCACCCCTATTATCTTGAAGACTACACTCCCAAAAATAGCATATGGCGTCTAAGTTATAGAATCATTTTTCAGATGCAACATTAAGATATACAACACCTTGAATATCACACCATGGCATTTTATTATTTTTGATTAACATATACAACACCTTGATGCAGGTGAGGCGATGGTGCCATAGTGGTAAAGAAGGTAAGAAAAAACGGGGTTGGTGGTCTAAGAGAATGAAAAGTAGAGTGAAAAAATCGAATAGAGGTTGTGAGTTGAAAATAGGTAGAGTAATATGTGAACGAACATAATTTAAGAAAATTGAACATTAACACTACCTCATAAGAAAAAGTTGTGAATTCATAGATAGGGAATAGGCTTACAGAACATACCTGGTGTTATCGAATAGAAGTATAAAGTTTTATCATCCGAAAAATGCATTGAATCTCACATACCTAAATAATATAGAGATATTTTGTGGGTGTCACATAACACAAATACTCAGCATATAGATATACCTTTGATTGTATCATATAACTAATAATCAGGAAACATAAGTATGTGAGTGCATTACAATTTAGGAATAATAATGTTTTTCTATAATTATTTACTTATAAATTTTAATATTAAAATTACTTTTAAACATATTTTGTTTTTAATTTACACATGAAACCTTTCATTAGACTCTTTTGACGCATCCGCATGTACCTTACGTGTGTGTTGGCACATGGCTTGTCATGTGTTGAGAGGTAATTGGTTCTTAGGCGCGTCCGTATTGTACCTTACGCGTCAATTGGTGCGTAACATGCCCACGTGTCGATAGGAAATCGGTTTCTGATTTGAAATTGCTAAAAGTCAAAAGCGATCTTTGGAATTTAGTTTGGTAAAATGATGTTATATAGTAGTTTAAAAGAAAAAAAGTTTTGTACGTTACCAATTTGAAAAAAAATATGAAGATATAGCTTAACTCTTGCCCTTTTAAAAAACTGTAGTCACACTACTTTATTTTGATAATATACATGCCGGAAATACTAGTCTATACATCACTAAAGATCAATAAAACTACACCATTTTTTTCTAATCTTTACACCATAAACGAAAATTTAAAACAGTCATATCTTTGAACACTTGTTTTTGTTGACTATTTCAAGTATCCTATTACACAATAACTTATTTTAACCTTGAAAACATGGTTTCTATGCAAGATTACGCATGGTTGAAACCATGGTTGTAAACAAGGTTTTCAAGGCCGAGTACTCCCCGACTAATCGCTACAAGGTAAGCAGTTGAGAAGACTTTCTTCAACTCCGCCTAGTTACTCGGAATCGATCAAACGTGATCAACCTCGGCCAGAATCGGATCTCGTAGGTCAACTCTGGCCGAGTTTGACATAAAAAAATAAAACATAATTTCTATGCATATCATATTAAAGAATGAATATCTTTTTTCACGTATTTTGTTATAAAGATAAGTAAATTTATATTTTTTGATACATATTTAATTTCCGAAAACTAATTTCTTTATAATTTAACATGTTCGAGTACTTCTCGAGTACTCTCTGCCCATGCCGAGTACTCTCAACTCTCCGGTCGACCGACCAGGGAGCGCCTAACAACTTTTGCAATCAATGTTGAAACCCATGACCGACGATCTGAACCAAGACCGGCCTGAAGATGAAGTTACAGTCATACAGAATCCTATATTTGTTTTCCTAGTTTCTTTCCTTCTATGATACTGTAACATCCCAAAACTCGAATTTATAATTTGATAGAATGCTTCTCTTTATTTTTTTGGGGTATGAAATGAATTAACTTAGTTAAATATATAAGGATTAAGTATAAATGAGATAGTGGGGTTGATTGTAAATAGACAAGGGCTCAAAAATTTGAAGGACCTAAAGTGAAAGGTGGGGAACTTAGTAAAAACTCTGTAGTTTTAAATGGATGTATGCATATATGTTGAAATATACACACATATGAAGAAAAAAGGGGTTCTTCCCCAAAAACCCCATAAGTTGAAGAAATTGATGGTGAAATTGGAAGCTAATCACTTGCATGAATGAAGAATTATCATCATCTCAACTTAACAGGCATGCGGTAACTTGTATTTTATGATTTGGTGATTTTGTGCGAAGTGGTTCATGATCAATCCGTGAATTAATATGAAATTAGGCATGATTGTGTATTAGAATCACCAAATAGAACTTGTGTTGCGTATGCTTTTGAGTAATTTAATATTTTAGGATAAAACCCACTTATAGTAGTAAGGATGGTGAGATGAATGATCATCCATGTCCAATTCTTTTTCAATGTTGATGTACTATGTTGTGTATGATGGATTCTTGTTAGATGAATTGAGAAAAAATGTAGTGTTTGATATCTTTAATGTTTATGTGTGAGTGATACTTGTCGATTAGTAAGAAGATTTGATAAATTATGTATGAGCTTGGAAGATTATGCATAAACTAGTTGTACATTGTGCATTAAATGGTGTATACACACCAAGTGTTTGATGAAATGCGTAGTATGAGCTAGTATGTGAGATTGTATGCTAAACAATGGATGAACAAATGTAAAGCTTGATAATGACATGATTGATGATAATTAAGCATGAGAAGATATATTATAGAAGGGATTTCGTAATAAGGTGCGGTTGATGGAATGATTGGATAGAATTATGCATTAGGACTTATACTCTATGCTTGAATGAGAGGTGCATATCATGTGTCGGACTAGGGGCTTAATGGTAATTTGGATATGGATGTGCACAAAATGGATAACTTGTTGACTTACTAGTAAAGGATGATGTTGAGATTATGTTAAATTACTAGCATTGAATGTGGTTAACAGTTGTGGGATCATAAGAGTTTTAGTTTTTATTGATTTGGTTGTATATGTGCATGATATAGCTAGGTGATCATGTGGTTGTAAGCATATGCATCATGAGTATGAAATGTATATAGTGTCATTAGGATAGCCTACTATGATGACATGGATATATAAGGTTAAGTCGAAAGTTCATATGATAAATCATTGACTTCTAAAAGTCAACTGCGCATAATAAGGATGGTTAGACTTGTTGCCATAGTTGTAAGATTACAGAAAGTCATATGGTCCGTGTCATATCAATACGTATTATATGGATGACATGATGAATTGTATGAGTTGGAAAGGATGTGATTTAGGGTATAAACCTTATGCTTGTTAGAATTGACTAATGAAAGTCAAATGTGAAATATGTATTTGATATGATAGTTAACATGTACAATCATGTATGCTAACAAGAAAGTGATTACGTTGACATGAAAGTATAGGGATCATGTCGAGATGAACTCAAGCACAAAAAGCTAACGGGTCGAGAGGAGGCAACGAAGCAGATATGAACACGAACGCATAAGGTAAGTGAATCCCGGAACCTCACTTCTTAGTACATAATTAAAGTCTGTTGTATGAAGATTAGGAGTCGTGTAGGAATGATTGATAAAGGTAAGTAAATGGGAAAGAACATTGTAGTATATTGTTTATCGTTCAAGAGTAACGGAAAGTATATGGTGGAAATCAAACGGGTTAAAAACACAGAAAGTAACTTGGTGAGATGAAATAGTTAATTTGATCTTATGATTAAGAATTAGAAGGATATGGGACTTGAATATGGTTAAATTACATCATGAAAGCATGAAAAACGGGAAGAAAGAAACTCGGGTGTCACACCCCGAATTTCCAACCCGAAATCCATACACCGGTGGGCCCGGGTGGGGAGTATCGTGACGTCAGTTGATAATCATCGTAGTCAATTAAACACGGCACATCGGAAGTCTTGGAGTAAAATTACTATTACAAACCAAATGTTCGAAAAAACAAAATAATATACACGCTGGTAATAGAAGATCCACATGCGGATCATTAAAATGTACAAGAAAGAATACAAAACAGACTTTGGGCAGATTTAGGATTTGCAAGATCCTCTATCACTATCGAGCACTTCCAGCCTATTTTCGTATTGTACCTGCAGTTTAGTCTTTCGAAAATATGTCAGCTTTCGCTGGTAAATACACCCAACCGACTCGTTTTGAAAACATTTCAAAAATGTTTTAAGTGCGTATCAGCACAAAATCTTTTTTTTATAACTTGGGTTAATTGACCGCCCAACCTTGTTAACAGATTTACGTGTTTGTCATACATACGGGGCTCGGTACAAAGACCGAGACACAATTAACGTACACACCACTTTGGACTCACAAAGGAGTCAATTCCTCCCAACCTTGTGGTAATGCATAATTGAGCGTCTATCGGGTGTATGCCTACACTCGCGCTAAGGTCGTGGCCATTTCTATTGTAATGAGCCGAGGATATCCAGGACACGGTAGTTAACCCTCGATGTTTAAATTATCAAACAAAATTGATTAAAATAGAATATGCGGATTTATTATCCCCGAACCGGCGTTCGATTGAATCCCATTTCCGACCAAACAGTAATAATTTACCGTAACCCAAGCCCGTATAGGGAAATAAGTCGAGAATATTTACTTGAGCTAGTCTTCTGTTAATTTAATAACTCAGCCGTATTCAAAATGAGTTAAGTGCAGATAGCATTTAACGGCAAGTCTCTAGTCTGGATTATGGCATAAACTAACCAATTAAATACTAACGGTCTTATTTAAGTCATAGACTTAGACCGACTAGCGTACTTGATCAAAACATATGACGCTAGATTAAACGATGATTGAATAGAATGTAGTTTAATCCCAACAAGTACCTTGACTTGTTTAATATGGGTAAACTATAAACATTCTGGATTTTGAAACTTAAATGACAAGGTTAAACCCGTTTCGGTTAATTTCCGTAAAATAGTTACATATACGTAACTGTGCGCATATTAGCGATCTCTGGTAACCGGATAAGTCATGGAAAAGTTCTATATGCCATTATACTTTAAATAAGTTAAGATATCAGTAGGATATCAACTTGTATGCCCGTTAAGGTTTTAAAACGAAATTATGCCACATAAGGGCGTTTTGGTAATTTCATACCATATAAAAGGAACTTGAACATATTTTAAGTTTATAATCGTAAGTATTCTGGAAAAAATATTTTATTTATGATATAATTTTAGTCGGATATCAATTTTATGTGTATTTTACCTTTTATGACCAAACTGTGCACCGAAGGGCATTTTGGTCATTTTACACATAGTTTATAAATTATTTGGGATTCTGAGTTTATAACATGTATCTACTATAAACATGTAGAAAACTCATTTTCAAGTTCATTATCATTTAAAACCTTGTTTTATGAAAAAAGGGCATTTTGGTCAAAGATGGCATAATTATATAACTTGCGCATAAATTTAGATTCTGATTATGATTATGTAATATAACCTCAGAGGGTTATGCTACATTGTATTATGATCATAATGCAACTTTAGATCAGTACATAACTAATCTAAATTGGGCCAGAATTGAAAGTCAAAGCAGAAGTCAAACTTCACGACTTTCGGTTGCGAACCGACCCTAGAACTAAAATTGACGAGCTGAACAGGTTCTTACATGTTCTAATAATTATTAAAAACTTGTTTAAGTGTCAAAACAGGTTTCATAACATATATAAGTCAATTTATGATTTTTCCGAAAAAATAGCCCGTTTGACTTTTTAATATCATAACTTTGACCCGTCAATTGGTCTAGCAAACGTGATCTACAGGAGGTGCTCTTTATAGGGATTAACACCTACCTTATTACGATCACTTAGCCATGTTCATTTCGAACAATGGCTGGACCATAATGGTCATAACCGAAAGTCAAAGCGTTTTCCGTAAAACGCTTGACTTTTGGCTATAAAAGCCTATAAACGAAAATGCAAGAGGAAGGAGCACTTACAAGAGGTTCCTACAATGCAAGAGAACTAAGTTGGATACTCCTTTCAGCTAGGAACTTCCAGAGGAGGGAGAAGAGTGAATTAATGAGAAAGGTGCAAGTAGGAATGAAGCACTTGAACACTTATTTATATTTGGAGAACTCAAAGGAGGTGAAGCCAGGTGTTTAGGGGTGTAAGAAGAAGCTTACAAGTGTCCGAAAACGTGGCATAGCAGTTTAGAGAAGCCATGGTTTCGAAATAATGGTGTTGGAGTTTTGTTTGGAGACCAAACAAACTTTCTGCAGCAGATACCCTCTGGCCGGCCGCGAGAGGCACATGCCTTGCCTCTCGCGCCCCAAAGTCAGTTTGTTGGTTTGACACTTTTAGCCCCCTTAACTTTTAAAATCCATTAAACTCTTTAAAACACCTTTTTGGCACTTTTAGCCCTCCGTAACCAATATTTGGCATACCTGGGATTATGTCCGGACATTGTCGAGCTCTCGGTTCGTTAAAAGGTCACTCAGAGGTATAAATTAACATGTCGACACTTTTAATCCCTCCGTCATCCAACTTTCACATATTTACAAAATTGAACCCTTTTCGTCAAACAAATGGCACGTATGAGAGTTAGGACTTCACAAATGATCACTCAGAGGCTTAATATAGGCATGTTAATTCTGATGTCACTCAGAGGCTATTATTTATGCATGTTGACATCGGTCCGTCACTCAGAGGCTCAGTTTGAGCATGTTGACGCCTTTAGTCCTTATTGGTCTTTATTAGACTATATTCAAAATACAACACGTGTCACTGTACTATTGGACACGATTTTAAAGGGTGTTACATCCTCACCCCCTTAAAAGAAATCTCGATCTCGAGATTTTATTCAAAAAGTTGGGGGTACTTTGTCGCATAGTGGACTCAACCTCCCATGTATACTCGGGACCTCTAAAAGCGTCCCACTTAACCTTTACTATAGGTATCAACTTTCTTCGGAGCTTCTTAACCTGTCGATCCTCGATCAAAATTGGTTTATCAACGAACCTCAGGTTTTCATTAATTTGCACATCCTCGTGCGACATTTCTAGCGACTCATTGGCTAGACATTTCTTAAGATTTGATATGTGGAAAACAACATGAATTCCACTAAGCTCCTCTGGCAACCTGAGTTTATAAGCTACAGTGTCGACACATTCGACTATCTCGAATGGTCCAATATATCTTGGGCTCAACTTGCCCTTCTTTCCAAAACGCATCACACCTTTCTAGGGTGATACTTTTAGCATGACTTTGTCTCCTACTTGGAACTGAAGAGATTTACGCCTCTTGTCCGCATAGCTTTTCTGCCTGTCCCTGGCAGCTTTGAGACGATCACGGATTTGCACAATCTTTTCCGTGGTCTCCAAGACAATCTCTGGTCCTGATAGTTGGGCTTCCCCAACTTCTGCCCAGCACACGGGCGTTCTGCATTTTCTCCCATACAAAGCTTCAAAAGGAGCAGCCTTGATGCTAGTATGATAGCTGTTATTGTAGGAGAATTCGGTTAGGGGTAAGTGGTCATCCCAACTTCCACCTGAATCAATCACACATGCTCTAAGCATGTCTTCCAATGTCTGGATAGTACGCTCACTTTGACCATCAGTTTGCGGATGGTAAGCCGTACTAAAATTTAGTCGCGTGCCTAAAGATTGTTGGAAACTTTTTCAAAAGTGAGAGGTATACCTAGTATCTCTATCAGATACAATAGACACCGGTACACCGTGTAGGGACACAATCTTGTCCACATACAACTTAACCAATTTGTCTGAATTATACGTTTCCTTAATTGGCAAGAAATGCGCCGACTTAGTTAGCCTATCCACTATGACCCAAATAGTGTCATTTCCACTTTTGGTCTTAGGTAACTTGGTAATCAAGTCCATTGTTACCATTTCCCATTTCCAAGTGGGAATCTCAAGTTGTTGTAGAAGTCCTGACGGTTTCTGATGTTTGGGCTTAACTTGCGAAAACGTCAGACACTTAGCTACATAAGTGGCTATGGATTTCTTCAAACCCATCCACCAATAATTCTTCTTCAAATCTTGATACATCTTGTCACCACCGGGGTGAACTGAGTATCTTGAATTGTGAGCTTCTTGGAGGATTAGATCTCTAAGTCCTCCAAAGATCGGAACCCAAATTATATCATTAAGTCTTAGGATTCCATCCTTTCCAGGCGCTAACTGATTAACAGTTCCGCCTAATCCTTCATTAGGGATATTAGCCTCTAACAGGGCTTGTTTTTGCGCATCAGATAGCTTCTCACCTAAGCTAATCTGAGCTCAATGCTCTTGGCGTTAATCCTAATAGGTTTAACCCTTTCCTTGCGACTTAAGGCATCAGCAACTACATTTGCCTTGCCTGGATGGTAGCGAATCTCGCAATCATAATCATTAAGTGTTTCCATCCATCGGCGTTGTCGCATGTTCAATTCTTTCTGTTTGAACAGATGCTGGAGACTTTTATGGTCAGTGTATATAATACACTTTGTACCATACAAGTAATGTCTCCACAGTTATAGTGCAAATACAACGACACCCAGTTCGAAATCATGGGTGGCCTAATTCTTTTCATGCACCTTTAATTGTCGTGATGCATAGGCATTTACCTTACCATTTTGCATTAGCACACAGCCCATACCGGTGTGTGATGCATCACAATAGACAACAAAATTCTCAATACCTTCAGGTAGAGATAACACTGGAGCGTTACTCAACTTGTGTTTAAGAACCTTAAAAGATTCTTGTTGCTTTGAACCCAAATTATACTTAACATTCTTACGGGTCAAGGTAGTTAAAGGAGCGGCTATTCTTGAAAAGTTCTCAATAAACCTTCTATAATAACCAGCCAATCCTAAGAAACTACGAATTTCAGATGGAGTCTTGGGAACTTCCCAATTCATTATGGCTTCAATTTTGGCAGGATCTACTTGGATACCACGCTCACTTACCATATGTCCAAGGAATTGGACTTCTCTAAGCCAAAATTCACATTTAGAGAACTTAGCATAAAGTTTCTCTTGTCTTAACAGTTCTAAGATGCACCTAAGATGTTTCTCATGATCAGCTTGATTATGAGAATAGATAAGTATGTCGTCTATGAAGACAATTACAAACTTATCCAAATATGGTTTACAGACTCTATTCATGAGATCCATGAATGCTGCTGGTGCATTTGTGAACCCAAAAGGCATCACCAAAAATACGAAATGACCATAGCGGGTCATGAAGGCTGTCTTAGGAATATCTTCACTTTTAACCTTCAGTTGATGATATCCTGATCTTTAATCTATCTTAGAAAAGTAACTAGCCCCTTGTAGTTGGTCGAATAAATCGTCGATCCTGGGCAGAGGATATCTATTCTTGGTTGTTAACTTGTTCAGTTCACGATAGTCGATGCACATTCGCATCGAACTGTCTTTCTTCTTTACAAACAGAATAGGAGCTCCCCAAGGCGAGGAAATGGGCTGAATAAAGCCTTTCTCCAAGAGTTCGTCGAGTTGCGTCCATAATTCCTTCACTTATGTTGGTGCTAACCTATATCGAGCTCTAGCCACTAGTGCTGATCCTGGTATGATGTCAATTCTGAACTCTACTTGTCTGTCCGGAGGTAGGCCTGGTAATTTCTCAGGGAAAACATCGGGATACTCTGAGATAACTGGTTGATCTTCAAGGTTTGGCTTTGGTTCATTTATGGTTACTTGTGCCAAGTAGATAACACAACCTTTTCTCAAACACTTAGATGCCTTAAATAACGACACCTTGTCTGGCAGTCCATAGTGTGAGTCTCCAGGGATGGTGATTATTTCACCAGATGGGGTCTTAATCTCGATGAGCTTCTTATCGCAGGCAATTCGGGCTTGGGTATGAGATAACCAATCCATGCCTAAGACAACATCAAACCCCGCCAATTTCATTGGCATAAGAGAGATAGGGATGGAATGATTCTTAATGGATATAGAGCATCCATCAAGAATGGAAGATGCAGTTTCTAAGGTTTCATCGGCGAGTTCTATCTCATAAATTTTATCTAGAGTTCTTATGGGTAAATTTAATAGTTCACTAAACTTATGATTAACAAAAGATCTATCTACACCCGAATAAAAAAGAACTATAGCATAAATATCATTAATGGGGAAAGTACCTGTTATGACATTGTCGTCATTAACAGCTTCTCTGGCATTTATTTGAAAAGCACGGGCATTCCCTTTCTTGGCCTCTCCAGGCTTTGCATCGTTACTTTTGGGTTTCTTGGGGCAATTGTACGTTATATGCCCTTTTTCATTGCAGTTGTAGCAAACTGCATCCTTAAGATCCTTGCAATCTAAGGTCTTATGCCATTTTCTTTTACAAATACCACAGGGTTTGGTTTGTGGATTTATGCCACACTGTCCCCAATGTTTATATTTACAGTTCTTGCACAGAGGTTTGTCATTAGATGTGTGCTGGTTTTTCTTGAACCCGAAATTCCTTTCTTCTTAAATCTTTGGGAGTTATTATCCTCCCGTTTCCTCTTTCCGTCAGTTTCAGTCCTAACTGACTTTTTTCTTACCTGATCTAGGGTGAGGGAAAGAGATAGGTCCACAGCGGACCTATAGGTACTAGGTTGAGCAACCTTTACCATACCCTTTATTTCGGGCGCCAACCCATTTATGAAATGCGAAATGCGTTTGGATTCGGGAGTGATCAAATAGGAGACTAACCTAGATAGGGAGTTAAAGTCAGAAACGTACTTCCGACAATCTAGGTTTTTCATTGAAAGAGACAAGAAGTATGTCTCTAACTTCTCCACCTCATGAGGTGAGCAGTAAGTTTCCTTTACCAAATCGATAAACTTAGACCATCCCAAGTTGTACAGGTGTACCTTACCTGTTGATTGAATCATGGCTTTCCACCATATTAGGGCATCGCCCTTGAAGGATTGTGATACATACTTGACCACATCCTTATCAGCACAATTGCTGATATCTACTATCGTCTCCATCTCGTCTAGCCACTTTAGAGCTTCCACAACTCCTTTTTCCCCATTAAAGTCTCAGGACTTACATGAGACGAAATACTTATAGGTGCATCCGTCCTTAGCAGAACAAGACCTTTCTGCAAAATCTAATTTCTTTGGTTCACTCTTCGCTTTTGAAGAGTGAGCGGAGCTCTCCCTATGAGCTGAAGATGGTGGAATAGATAAGGGTCTATAGCGAGTGGCACTTGATTCTCTTAGCTTTTCTATGGCCTTACCCATGGCCCTTTCTACAGCCGCATCAATGCGAGCTTGGAAATCATTATCATTAATATTTCTATTTTCAGCATTGTTGGGTTCAATGTCCCGCTGGCTATTTTGTGCTTCATTCGAATTAGCCATCTCTAAGTCTTGGTTTCTATACACCAAGTAAAATTTTATTTAGCCATGGTATATTAACCATATCGGCTTTCAGTATTGGATATAACAATCCATTGCCTATACTAGTGTGAATATCATCACAACTCTTAGGCTCATGTAACTATATTTGGCCTAGGTCTTAATAGGACCATCATAGGCAAATTACAATTTGGACGTAGTCCATATATTAATGGACAATGGATCGTAATGTCACAACTGTCTTTGTCATCATTGACAATTATGTAGCTCATAGGCTTGTCACTATGGACATAATAATTGGGCACATTGGCCGGTCACTTAGGTCATAATACATATGGCATGCCGGTCACTTAGGTCATAATACATATGGCATATCAGCCTGTCACATTGGACATAAAATGGGCACCTTAGCCTAGATCATATCAGATGTATTTGGCATATCAGCCTATCCCGCTGGACAATAATTGGGCACATTGACCTATATCATATTAGATGTATATGGCATATCAGTCTGTCCCACTGGACATAATTGGGCACATTGGCCTACATCATATCAGATGTATTTGGCATATCAGCCTGTCTCACTGGACATAATTGGGCACATTGGCCTATATCATATTAGATGTATATGGCATATCAGCCTGTCCCACTGGACATAATTGGGCACATTGGCCTACATCATATTAGATATATATGGCATATCAGCCTGTCCCACTGGACATAATTGGGTACATTGGCCTACATCATATCAGATGTACTATCACCGCACTAGTGTCATTTGCCGAGATCAAACAGATCACATGGGCTAAATAAGGTTAGGACATAGTCCATTACCTTGAATGCTAGCGTGATTCCTCAAGTCACACTACCAAGAGTATGAACATTAATTGAATGTTATCATAAGAGTACATTAAGATCTTTTTGGAATTATATAGCAGAGCATAAATTTCGAGTAAAATCGAGATGCTAGTTTTCAAGAGGATGAATACATATATATATAATTCCAAAGTACTTCATTAAATTTTCATAATAAATCACAATACTTGAAACAAATAAATGAAACTGATTGTCCATGTAAGGACTATAAGAAACAAAATGTCCATGCAGGGACTAAAGAAATAACATTGTCCACGCAGGGACTACATATAATAGAAAAGGACTTCACGCGTCCTTCTTTCCCTTGACCAACTTAGAGAGTTTCTTAAAGAATTTATTTGTCTTCTTCTCCGTTTTCTCCGCTTGCTGCTGCATCTCTTTCATCCGTTCTAATGCTTCATTAATGGCCTCTAGTGTCGGCGGAGGTTGTGGTTATGGTTGTGGCATAACTGGATACTGGTACCCATAAGTTGGATATCCAGTCGTGGATAAGTAGGTGGGAAAGGAGACAGGTAAAGTGTGTTGTGTATAAACCGCCTGCATGTATGGGTCTTGCGACCATGCTTGATAGTCTACCGGTGTAGATGGGTTAAAAGGATCATATCCAGACGTGTCTGGATATGTAGGGATTAGGTTAGTATAACCCGATGGTGGTGGTTGAACTGTAGGTGTGGGTGTTGGTGTTAGTTCAACTACAGGTGAGGTATTAGAGGGCCCACCCATTTCTGGGTCTTCTTGAATCATGGGGTAGGAGTTTGGAAAAGGTGGAAACGATCCCGACCTTTGTCCTGCACGTACCGACATACGTGCTCCACACTTCCTTCTTGGTGGTTCAGGTGGTGGTTGAGGTTGGTCCATCGGTTCCATGTGGACATCTTCTTGAACAGGGGTTGGTTGAGAGTGGTGAGAAGGAGTGTGGGCGAAAGTGAATTGGTTCCAGTATTGGTCCCACTCATTAGGACCTTGGTATGGCGATCCGGCATATGAGTTTGAATCGCTCGAAATTTCAATGGGATGCATATTTGATCCTGACGGTGGCATCTCCGGGTCGGAGTCCTCGTCCATAGGCTGTGGCTGGTCCAACTGATTTTGATCGGCTAGAGGCATGTTAAAGTAATGGTTAGGGTTAAACTCCTGATGGTAAGAATGTGAATGGGAATGATGGGTATGGTGTGGATGATAAGAGTGGTGAGAATGGTAAGAATTTTGGGAATATGAGGGTGAGTGTCTATTAGAGACAGAACGTCTCGCTGGTTGCCAAGGAAATGAATCTACTGATTCTTGGTAAGTGTCTGGGTTATGAGGTTGAGGGGGTATGCGCCCTGATGGTCCTCCCCTCATTGGAGCTTTTCCTCTTCCACTTTGTCCTCTCACACGTGGCGGCATTTTCCTGTTAAAAATTAGTTCAAAAACAGTACTAATAACTTAATAATGAAATTAATAATCCTAGGTCAATGCCTAGACTCGGAAGTCTAAGGAATGTGCTCATGTAAGTTTGAGATTAAACACAAGAAGGATAGTGTTTAATTCTCTCAAACGTTGGCTCTGATACCAACCTTGTCACACCCCGGATTTCCAACCCGAAATCCATACACCGGTGGGCCCGGGTGGGGAGTATCGTGACGTCAGTTGATAATCATCATAGTCAATTAAACACGGCACAGCGGAAGTCTTGGAGTAAAATTACTATTACAAACCAAATGTTCGAAAAAAACAAAATAATATACAGGCCGGTAATAGAAGATCCACAGGCAGATCATTAAAATGTACAAGAAAGAATACAAAACAGACTTTGGGCAGATTTAGGATTTGCAAGATCCTCTATCACTATCGAGCACTTCCAGCCTATTTTCGTATTGTACCTGCAGTTTAGTCTTTCGAAAATATGTCAGCTTTCGCTGGTAAATACACCCAACCGACTCGTTTTGAAAACATTTCAAAAATGTTTTAAGTGCGTACCAGCACAAAATCTTTTTTTATAACTTGGGTTAATAGGGACCGCCCAACCTTGTTAACAGATTTACATGTTTGTCATACATACGGGGCTCGGTACAAAGACCGAGACACAATTAACGTACACACCACTTTGGACTCACAAAGGAGTCAATTCCTCCCAACCTTGTGGGAATGCATAATTGAGCGTCTATCGGGTGTATGCCTACACCCGCGCTAAGGTCGTGGCCATTTCTATTGGAATGAGCCGAGGATATCCAGGACACGGTAGTTAACCCCCGATGTTTAAATTATCAAACAAAACTGATTAAAACAGAATATGCGGATTTATTATCCCCGAACAGGCGTTCGATTGAATCCCATTTCCGACCAAGCAGTAATAATTTACCGTAACCCAAGCCCGTATAGGGAAATAAGTCGAGAGTATTTACCTGAGCTAGTCTTCTTTTAATTTAATAACTCAGCCATATTCAAATGAGTTAAGTGCAGATAGCATTTACCGGCAAGTCGCTAGTCTGGATTATAGCATAAACTAACCAATTAAATACTAACGGTCTTATTTAAGTCATAGACTTAGACTGACTAGCGAACTTGATCAAAACGTATGACACTAGATTAAACGATGATTGAATAGAATGTAGTTTAATCCCAACAAGTACCTTGACTTGTTTAATATGGGTAAACTATAAACATTCTGGAATTTGAAACTTAAATGACAAGGTTAAACCCGTTTTGGTTAATTTCCGTAAAATAGTCACATATACGTAACTGTGCGCATATTAGCGATATGGGTAACCAGATAAGTCATGGACAAGTTCTATATGCCATTATACTTTAAATAAGTTAAGATATCAGTAGGATATCAACTTGTATGTCCGTTAAGGTTTTAAAACGAAATTATGCCTCATAAGGGCGTTTTGGTAATTTCATACCATATAAAAGGAACATGAACATATTTTAAGTTTATAATCATGATTATTCTGTAAAAAAAATATGTTATTTATGATATAATATTAGTAGGATATCAATTTTATGTGTATTTTACCTTTTATCACCAAATTGTGCACCGAAGGGCATTTTGGTCATTTTACACATAGTTTATAAATTATATGGGATTCTGACTTTATAACATGTATCTACTATAAACATGTTTAAAAATAAGTTTTAAAATCAGTAGATAACAAGTCTTGGTCCATTAATATGGTTCAAAACCGTACTATGCGCCTAAACGGCGCTTATGTCGTAAAATGGCGTTTTTATAAGATGTTTATGGAAACTGATGTTAAGGTCAGATTAAAATGTCTTAGATATGTTATTTAATATAATATATCAGTAGGTAAAGATTTACCTTGAAAATATTTGATTAAAACTATTTTATGAGCCACAAGGGCTAAAATCGCCATTTATCAACATAGTTTAAGGACTTGCTTGAAAACTCAGTTTATAACTTGGTTTAACATTCCAAACAATCCTACTTATAATATTACATTGGTAGAAAACTCATTTTCAAGTTCATTATTATTTAAAACCTTGTTTATGCAAAAAGGGCATTTTGGTCAAAAATGGCATAATTATGGAACTTGCGCATAAACTTAGATTCTGATAATGATCATGTAATATAACCTCAGATGGTTATGATACATTATATTATGATCATAATGCAACTTTAGATCAGTAGGTAACTAATCTGAATTGGGTCAGAATCGAAAGTCAAAGCAGAAGTCAAACTTCACGACTTTCGGTTGCGAACTGACCCTAGAACTAAAATTGACGAGCTGAACATGTTCTTACATGTTCTAATAATTATTACCAACTTGTTTAAGTGTCAAAACATGTTTCATAACATATATAAGTTCAATTTATGATTTTTCTGAAAAATGGCCCGTTTGACTTTTTAATATCATAAGTTTGACCCGTCAATTGGTCTAGCAAACGTGATCTACAGGAGGTGCTCTTTATAGGGATTAACACCTACCTTATTACGATCACTTAGCCATGTTCATTTCGAACAATGGCTGGACCATAATGGTCATAACCGAAAGTCAAAGCGTTTTCCGTAAAACGCTTGACTTTTGGCTATAAAAGCCTATAAACGAAAATGCAAGAGCAAGGAACACTTACAAGAGGTTCCTACAATGCAAGAGAACTAAGTTGGATGTTCCTTTCAGCTAGGAACTTACAGGGGAGGGAGAAGAGTGAATTAATGAGAAAGGTGCAAGTTGGAATGAAGCATTTGAACACCTATTTATAGTTGGAGAACTCAACGGGGGTGAAGCCAGGTGTTTAGGGGTGTAAGAAGAAGTTTACAAGTGTCCCAAAACGTGGCATAGTAGTTTAGAGAAGCCATGGTTTCGAAATAATGGTTTTGGAGTTTTGCTTGGAGACCAAACAAAACTTTCTGCAGCAGATACCCTCTGGCCGGCCGCGAGAGGCACAGGCCTTGCCTCTCGCGCCCCGCGAGCGTCCCAAAGTCAGTTTCTAACTTTGACACTTTTAGCCCCCTTAACTTTTAAAATCCATTAAACCTCTTTAAAACACCTTTTTGGCACTTTTAGCCCTCCGTAGCCAATATTTGGCATACCCGGGATTATGTCCGGACATTGTCGAGCTCTCGGTTCGTTAAAAGGTCACTCATAGGTATAAATTAACATGTTGACACTTTTAATCCCTCGTCATCCAACTTTCACATATTTACAAAATTGAACCCTCTCGTCCAACAAATGGCACGTATGAGAGTTAGGACTTCACAAAGGATCACTCAGAGGCTTAATATAAGCATGTTGATTCCGATGTCACTCAGAGGCTATTATTTATGCATGTTGACATCGGTCCGTCACTCAAAGGCTCAGTTTGAGCATGTTGACGCCTTTAGTCCTTATTGGTCTTTAACAGACTATATTCAAAATACAACACGTGTCACTACACTATTGGACACGATTTTATAGGGTGTTACATCGGGGCCTAACGGTCGTTTACGAAAGTAAAAAAGAGAACAAAAGTTTTTGGACTGGGCTCTACCGTAGCTTACGGTAGTCACCTTAAGCTACAGTAGATGGTGATGTTGTGTTTACCACCATAAGACAGTTACCGTAGAGACTTCCTATCCACCGTAAGCTACGGTGCCTACCGTAGGTTATGGTGTGGTCTCTACCAACAAAGTTGTTTTCTTCGATTTCGGATCCCGTAAACCCATTCCAAGCCCCGTTATACTTCCATGTTGAACCTCAATCTTTACTAAATGGTTTTGTAAAGCATGGGTGAGTATTGAACTTATTTTTTTAAATCCTGAAATGTATCTGAAAGTCATTAAAAAGAGTTCATAAGGTACGAGTAAGAATGGGACGTGTAAGAAAATATGTGTGGAACGAAATAAGTATGTGGGCATGTATGTGTAGATCAAATTGCCTTCCAGTAGATGGAACCCTTTGATAAGCACAAAAAGGTATTTCATTAGAAGTTATTAAACAAGAAAGAGTTGGTTTAGATAAGAGGTAAGTGTATTATTGATCCATAGGTACTTGAATGTACGAATTCTCATATGTAACTTGTAAGTATGTATGGTGTTAAATACACGAGTAGTATCGATGCTAACCGGGTTGCCTTTGAGACTGAAATGTTACGCATGTACATTATTGTCGACTCATCGAAGATTGGTCACAGAGATTAAATGCTTGAATTCAGGAAGATAACGGAATGGAATGTATACAAAGGTAAAACGTGATGAGACTTTATAATTATGAATCTTAGATATATATAATCCGTATTAATGTTGTGAATGTACGTGGTGAGTGAAGGTTGTACAGATTTACGAAATCTAACATCATTATGGAGACTAAGAGGTTGAAGATTGAGCCACTACGGGAAAAGTAATCACATATCTTGTATTTATTACATTACATTTGATGCGTTAAGTAAGAATTAATGTTGTAAATCTTTCAAGAAAGTGTTAGACATTTTAAGAAAATGAGCTTTTAAGTATGTCATATAGATAACAAAGACAAAATCTTTTTTGTCGGTATTTTCCGTCGCATCTCTTTTGGTTAAAACGTATTAGAGTGTTACAGATATAGTATTAATAAAGATAAAATATTTTGAACTACCAAAGTAAGATACGGAATCCTAATTATTTTTTTTCTTTCCCTGTGCAATACAGAAATAATAAAGATAAGAAAAATGTTGCATCGGGATCAAACAAACGAAGAAAACAAAGAGTATGAAACCTTGGTCAATGCTGCATTACATAAACATCTACCCAAATCACATCGGGCTGATCAAACAATAATCACACTTTATTTATTTATAATACGGCGTCAGAGCTTGCTGCGGCGACGCTTGCTCCTTCCACCATCCCCTCCCAGTGTGTATATAATTATATATGATTATTTACATATAAATGAATTAATTACATATATGTATACATGTTGTATGTGTGAGAGATATCAAGATGTACAAAAGTCCTTACAAATATAAAAATAAAATGATAGGGTGTCACGCAGAATATTTCTTTCCCCCTCTTTTGGTCAACTCAGTATTTTTATATATTGTATTACTGTAGACATCAACTTACTTTTACTGTATAACTAGTAGCTTATTTGCCGCACGTTGCAGCGGCATGAAAGCGTAAAATTATACCATGCAATGAAAACGTATTATATTTTACTCGATTTGTTTCGAATAAAATTTACGTCAAAATGTAAATCAACTGAAAACGTACATAAAAATATGTATGAAAATGTATTATATTTGACGTTACTCATTTCCAGTAAAAAAAAACTTTACGTCGAAAGACAAACCAGATTGAATCTATAATGTCAAAATGTAAACCAACTAAAAATGTACATAAAAATAAGCATGGAATTGCATTATATTTGACCTTACTCGTTACCGAAAAAACTTACGTCGAAAGATAAACCAGATTGAATTTATACCTACACGAAGCACATAAGAAAATTTTGCTTTTTAAGTAAAAGAATGGTAAACATGGAACTTTAGAAACTCAAGGGGTGAATATGACATTTTAAATTTTTTTATAAAGTTGAGAGGCATAAGTGTCTTGTGATGAAAATTAAAGAGATAAATTAAAAAAAAGGCACCAAATGAGAAAAAAACCATTGCTATAGCTTTGCTTCCCAGATTTGTTATATATATAATTTAGGGTTATCATATCTGGAGTGGTAATCTATATTGAAGTTAACAACTATTCAAGAATAGTTAAAATAGAAATGTAGCTTTTTAACTGGAGAATAAATAGTAATTTTCAGTTACATTCATATACAAAAATAGTCATGGATCATATACACTACAAAGAATTAGAGCTTTAGTGTCGCCACTGTTAGGTCGTCATTAATACTTGGTCGCTTTTAATATATTTGATTTTGTAATCATATCGGTTATGACATCATTGATTTTTGTTAAATTTTATTAAAACTAAATATTATAAACAAGTCATTAGTAAGGGTATAGATATTAACATTGTTACATTGTTCATGTGAATTTTTTTTTCTAGTCATTGTCCTCTTTTCATGGCTTACTCTTTTGATGACTTAACTAATCATTATCTTGTAAACAAAGAACTTTAATTAACTCACTCTTTAACATGTATGAAGAGGATTAAAAACTTTTGACTATTAATAAAAAATAAATAAAAAAGGTGATTGGTGGAAAGAAAATGGACCCCCAAATCAAGTTGTTGACTCCGTTCATTGTGTAGTGGCGAAGGGGCCAATAACGCCCTCTTTGGCCCCTGTATATGAAGGGGCGTCATTCGTATTATTTTTTTTAAAGAAAATGATTATAAACATATCGAGGCATTTATAACTCATATAAGTAGCAAACTTTTTATTAAATAAATAATACATGTTGAAACAATATAATTATTTTATCTTCTCATCCTTTAATTATTTAAACTAGATAAAAATCGTGGGTAGTATAATTACACGTGAGAACTTTAAAACCAAGAAGGTGGTGGGTGAGTTAGGGGCAAAGTTCCCCTAAGTTATTCTATTCCAATTCTTTTTGTATTTTCTACAAATTAAGTAGGAGCCTTATGAGTTCGTCATGCTAAAAATCAATTTTTTTCGGTTTATGACTTTGAATTTGCATTCTTTTTTTTTAATCTTATATTGATCACATTAGTATTAAAAATCCACTGTATAATATAATAACTGGATTGTACACTAGAAGTCTACAATTCATAAGAAACAAAGATTATAAAAACTAAAACATGTTATAATAAAGGTCTAATTCACGGGGTGATAATATGATAAGAAAAATAAAACTATTGTTTAAGACCTTTTAAAAACCCTAAATTTACTTATGACTAGTGGATTAGTGGTATGGTGCGAAAGTGTAGTGTGTTCAAATTAATGCAAGTGTAACGTTAGTTGATATGTAAAGATGATTGTTAAAAAAAAGAACCCTAAATCTATATAATATTAAATACATATTGAAAAGAAAAAAAAATCTTAAATATATAAAACATCGCGACTCATAAAAAGATGAATCAGTTTTATTCCACTCGAAGTCAATAAGTGTTAATAATAACATGTATTTTGTTACAATTGGACAATGTTTTTTCTTTCACCAAAAGTTACTAAAATTCTGTTTGAAGTTAATATTATTACAAAAAGTTTAAATAGATTGAATATATTTTGGAAGATACATAAGAAAACAAATTTAATAGAAAATGTACATAAAATAGAAAAGAAAATATATATTTTTATCGTTATAATTATAAGATTAAATTTTAAAAATTCATAATTTTCATCTTTGGGTATGTCGTTTTATCAAATCCGGTTGTTAGCACATTTTCACATTGCTTTAAAATTAACTATTTGACAAGATTTTTTAGTGTCTATGCTGCTAAGATTGAATTCATGGTACGTTTATATGATAAGATAGTTTAAATCAAAGTTGAAACATTCCGACGCAATTTTACATAACTCAAGTCTATGCTTTTAGATAACCTTTTCTTTTGACAATTTGTATTGTATATCATTATGTAGTAGATCTATACATATAAGAGCATTCACAATAAAAACCCTTAAAAATATGTGAGAGAGTTTAGTTATATTATAAATAATAATTGTTAATGTTTTTGAGTGGTTGTGAGTATAGAAGAGAGAAAATATATGGAAAAGTTACTGTTTATCTTTAAATATATAGGAAAAAATCTGAAGAGAGAAAATTGTATAAATTTTTTAAAATTTTTAAAAATGGTTGTGAGTAAATTAAAGAGAAAAAGTAATGATAAAGTTATAAAAAATATTATTTAATTGAAAAAGAGAGAGAGAAAATGATTGTTTTTAGTGAAAATATATGGAGATAGATAGAGAATTCATTGCGAATGCTCGGTTTAACAAATTTTATTGTCAATTATTACATACTATGAAGTAAAAACCAACCATGAGCTCAGAGCCATCCTTGAGAACTTTAAAAAAAAAATTAGGCCCCAGCCAACAAAAAAATCGGGCCCAAAATTGTGGTTAAGAAGAAATGAATTAAAATAACAAAACTTTGATGGTGGGGCCAATACTTTAACTTGATACCTCTACATTATCTTGATATAGTTTTTTCCATTCCACCAACAATACTTTTTTTTCAAATAAATTGATGCATATCGTAAATATATAATTTAATTTATGTATATAGAAACTTATGAAAACCTTTTAGGCCTTTTGAAATTTTGGCCCTCATGTGACGGCATGGGTTGACCGACTATGCATGAGCTTTTTTTTGCATTTTTTAAATAAATCGGAAAGTGTGCCCGTCGGCATACCCCTTGAAAGTCATGAGTAATGCAATTTTGGACAGATTACCGACATGATTTAGTGACAGATTACGGACATGACTATCAGCGATGGATTACCAACAACTATGCCAATGTCGCTTAGACACTTTTCGACATATTAACGGCATATGTTTACAGACATGCCTTTTACTATATAAAACTGATGATTTCTAAAACTTTACCCTAAACTTTAAGCCCTAAACTTTACCGGTATATATCGTGTTGATAATCCGTTGGTAATATTTATTTTTTATTAATAAGTTAATATTAAATATATCTGAATTTCCAGAAAATAAAAAGTTCCGGAAATAAAAGCTTACAAAAGTAGAATAATTTCATCCGTAAAAAACCCAATGATGAACTTGCATTGGGCTCGGTTTTAACCAATGTTATAAAACAAGGTCCCGAAGGTCGAGTACTTGCCGAGTAATCGCTACAAGGTAGATTGTTTAGGCGATTATTTAAACTCCGCCTAATTACTTTGAATCAATTACATGCGGTCAGCCTCCGCAAGAATCAGATCTAGTTGGTTAACTCGGGCCAATTTGACTTAAAGAAATAAAATATAATTTCTATATCTATCATATTAAAGAATTAATATCATTTTTTAAGGAACGAATATCAACTTTTAAAGTAGTTTACCATTTGAACATGTATATTTTTCATTTATATTGATATTCACGTATTTTGTTATAAAATATATGTAAACTTATGATAATTGACATATATATATTTTCCATAAACTAATTTCTTAATAGTTTAACATGTCTGAGTACTTACTGAGTATTCTTTGCCTAGGACGAGTACTCTCAACTCTCTAGTTGATCGAGTTGACCGACTTAAAAGCATCTATCGATTTCCACAACCACGGTTTTCACATCAGTCTTAATATGTAACTAGCCAATTCAATTTTACGGTTTAACAAAAAAACTAAAGAATTAACTCATCTACAAAAGTTTCGTTATTTTAATGATTGTAACTGGTACTTATTCTGAAAATTTATAATTTATGAATACAATTTTATTCACTATTTCTACCGGTCTTATCTAATTATACTAACTCATGCAAAAGATAAGTTGCAATCCAGTGAAACATTACAATTAACAAATGTACTTAAATAACACATATAACTTGGAGAACATACTGTCACTATACTTGACTTTGGAGAAAAAAAACTGAACACCTATCACAAAATGACACTACAGGTCAGTACAAAAACAAATTTACAAAATATATTACGCAAAAGTAAATGATGGATTTAGAAACTTTTTTCAGAGGGTTCATTTTGATAGGTTTTTATTAATTCTTACTAATTTTCTCAAATCATACAAGGTTTCCACTACTTTTTTTTCAAACCGAGGAGGTTTCTGGGAACCAGTAAGCCCCTGGATCCGCCACCGGCATAAGTGACACGTACTAAGTCAATGCTTGAGTTGCAAATATAGTAGCAGTTAAAAGAAGTATGAGAAAAAATCGATTCATATTCGCTTTCTTTTTCTTCGTAACCACCTTTAAGCTCTCCTTCTTTGTATTATCTTTACCAGCATGAGCACTAATTTTGATGTTGCTATTTACTTATGTAAATGTTAAATGATTTACCCTTTCATTGATTTGAAAGAATCGTTCTTTAAATAAACTATTATTATTGAAGACTATATACAAATAGCGTTAGAGTTCATATATGCCCTTCGACTTCGGCTTGACAACAACCCACTAATGTTCCAAATCATGTGTTCCCGGATGATACAATATATAATCCACTCGTTCTATATATTATACTAGAATGAACGAATAGTTAGTTATTAGCCTTTATTTGAACTTGATGTTTACCACACCATTTTAACAAGTCATTTTGATGTTAAAGAAATGTGTATTATACACTTCTGGGTCTTAATATGCATTACCAGGTTATTTTGGTATTAAAGACAAGTGTATGATCAATGGTACACTTTTGGCCCTTTCCCATATACTAATGGATTGGTTTAGGTTTCACAACGCAAGATTAGGCTATAACAAGTCATTCTGGTGTAAAAGGCGCATCTATGGTCAATGATACACTTTTGGGCCTTAATGTACCTTTCAATATGCTAGTGGGTTCGTTTAGGTTATAGAAATTTAGATTAGGTGATAATAAGTCATATAATGAGTTGTTATAATACAATGTGCCTTTATATACAAGCTAAAAAAACGTTGCAAGACAAGGCTCCTAAAGGCCTATAAGTGTACCATTAATCATACATGTGTATTTAACACAATAGTGATTTGTTAATGTTTCTTTTTTTAACCTAAACTAACCTACTAACACATGAGAATGCTTACTACGTACATGTATATGAATGTGCGTGTGTGTATATAAATTATATAATTGATTTTGTTGTAAAAATGACTATTTTCATATGGTTTAAGCATGTGTTTCGTTGTATAAATTTATTATGTCTTCATTTACAAATTGAGGCTTGACATATAAGAAATGACACAAACGGATTTCCTAGCGTTAAGTTTAATGATGGAGTGGAAGTTTCTTAAAATCTTCTTATTACAACAAAAATATATTGAAAGGAAAAGGAAACTACTTAGGGGAATAATTTTGCTGTTAGAAGCCTATTTTTCAAATGCCAAAACTTAATGCAGATGGAAGATGTGATGCTCCACTTCTATAAAAACGACCTCATGCCTAATAATATGTGGTGTAACCATGGTGAACAAAGCGACTCTAGAACTCATCACATGATTCAAGATTTTAATCCGATAGAAGATAACCTTGACGACATAACTCAAATGGTGATGGATAAAATGACATATACAGAGAAAAGTGTAGAAGAAAAAACCTAACTCGTAGAGATACTTTACAATGTTACAAGATGTTGATTAGCCTTTATGGATGGGTGTAAAGTAACACAATTTAAACTAGAAGATGCAATAACCGGTTGTTGAATTGGAAAGCATTATGTAATGTACCTGAGTTGACTTATAATCAAATACTGTAACTGTGACACCCTACCAACGATGGAAACGTGAGGCATGACGTTCATGGTTCATAATCACTGTTTGTGTCGAATGACCTCTAATGGATTTAAGGTAAAATACCAGAAGGTATTCAATACACATTTCCCAAATGTTTTTCAAGACATTGTTTCAAAAAAACATGTTCACCAAAAGAAATTGTTTCTCGAATACAAAGTTATAGAAATATGGCCATCATGATCTAGGCCCTAAGCTATACAAGGAAAACTCTCAAAATTCTTCTAGTGCGCATGAGACTCCTTGAAGACACCAAATGCTTAATTCCCGAGAAAAACATGCTTAAAACTTCTACAATAATGTTGGTGAGTACAAAGGTTAAATGGCTTGACAAATAGTTACTTTGTAAAACAAGACTTTTTAAAATACATAGTATTGTTAGTTAAAACCACACTAAATGAATGTTTGTGTTACCATGAGTCCTATAATCAACACTTAACATGTTTGCATGCTCGCATGTTCGCTCAACCTCAACAAACGTTCTATTTCTAAATATCAAAATGAAACGAATAGGTATAACCCAATTAGACCTCTGATCTATGTTGGTGCGACTAATCATAGGTGAAGTTGACAGCCTTAATAGATCTACTCATGCTACCCACATCTACCAAAGCTAAAGGTCACAATACTATAGGGGACTTCGTTCACGATAATGTTTGATACTCATGTTACTATGGATCAATGTTCTCACTTATTTCCAAATAAATTTGTATAACATGTTTTCTCCCCTACTAATGTAACTACAATCAATACGTAAGTACTAAACAATTAGATATGTAGCAAAGTATAGAAATGAAGACTTGTCGTTCGTGTGCCCTATGGTTTGCCCTATGGTTTGCCAAAGACACTTTAAGGTATGTACAATGTTTCCGATGTATTATTTTATACATGACTATATCCAATAAATACTACATTTATTATACATATCAGTTTTCGTTTTACGATTCAATACGTGTGGGGGTGTGTATGTATATTATACATAGATTTGGTTTCCTACAAAGTTTAGAAAGTGTTCTTGTAATGACATGTGACATCTAGAGAATTTTAACAAAAGGGCATCAAGGTAATTGAATAATTAAGTTATTTTTGCAAGATATATTTCTAAAACAGTTAAATGAGATCTTTAAGGAAAATATATATCTTTTAACAATTCAAAAATATCAGTTACATACTTACGTATATCGCATCCAGCTATCATCGTTCATTCGATTTGTTTTTCTTTCAATATAATATTACGGATCAAAAACATGTTGACATCTAATCTAATGATTGTGGTAATTGCAAGCTTTCATTTTTGCATATACCTGAATTCTCTACGTTGTGTTTTGATATGCGCAAAATGCAACATATAAATTACATCAAACAAGGAATAAAATCAACCATTTTTTCGGTACTAATGTTGGAAAAAGCATGTTTCTTTGTTTACTTTTAAACTATATGATCAAAAGAGCTTAAACGAACAAAAAGCAAATTAACAACCAAAACCAACACAAATACAAAGAAAGAGGATTGACACGACTCGCCAAACCCCCCATTCATATCCAAAACAAAAAAAATAACGAAGACAGAAGCTTAGGCACGGGGTCGTGCCCACCAGGCATGAGGTCGTGCCCAGTCAAAGATTCTCTGCTGAAAAAGACAACAACAACAACAAACAACCAACAGGGGGCCGTGCCAAGTCAACATCAGCTGTGGTCAACTTTAAGATTCGTAGAATCTTAGATAGTACAGCAAGTACACTGACCACAGGGCTGTGCTCTGCCACCACGGGGCGTGTTGGTACAAAGACATGACACTGAAGTTTATGAAGGGAGAGAAAAAGTCCACCACGGGGCCATGCCAGGCGGGCACGGGGCCGTGGTCGCCTTCTATTTTCAGCTATAAATATTAGTCCTTTGCTTTGGAGAAAGGCATCCCTTGGCAAACCACTTCTCTCACACTTGCCATCAGTCTACCACCACTACAACACCAACACCCACCACTATCATCCATCTTTTATCTTTTAGAGTATGTAGTAGTCTCGGGATCCAAGATTGATCTTAAGAGTTTTTGTCAAACAAATGCCATGCTTGGCTAAATCTCTCACATCACTTGGTGAAGACAAATCTTTTATGTATTACTTTTGATTTCCAATCTTTGGCAACTTTTTATTTAGGTATGTATTAATGACTTTAATGACTAGTTTTTTATTGAAAGTTAACTTTATTTAAACATTTCTTTATGTTTTGTTGATTCACTCATGCGTGTCTTTACGGTCTTTGTAAAGCACGTTAACTACCTGGAAGGGGGTTAGAAGGGTGTTTGGGTAAAGTACTTGTCTCGTTCAGTGTACAGATCCTGCGAGGACTTGGTTCAAGCTTATTAGGACTTCCCTTGAGGCAGATAGCAACAAATCGGGGGAAGTAAGAACGGCTTGAATCCCGTATAAACAAAATTCTATTAAAAGTTTACCCGGCCTTGCGGGACTGTATACCTGCTGACTTAGACCAATATGGCTGAGTATAACGTCGCCTTCACAAGAAAGGCTACCACTTTTCGCATTAATAACTTACTTAATTATCTTTCAATATTCTGACCTTGTGGGACTGTATCACTGCTGACTCAGACCAATAGGTTGAGGGTAACGTTGCCTTCACAAGAGGGGCCTACTACTATAACTAAGATAATCTCTTAAAATGCGCAAAGTGCGAAAATCATCAAAGGATATGTAAAAGAGAAGTCAGAATCAAGTGATCCTTTCTTGTTTATTTGTTTTCCTTTTTTATTTACGTTGTTACTTTCATATCTTTTAAAATTTCAAAACTTTTATAAAAACTTTGTTAGATTAGACGTGCACGATAAGCCGGTATTAAAAGCTCTTGTGTACTTGGACGACCCTAGTATCTTACCATCACTATACTACGTCCACGATGGGTGCACTTGCCCTAACGTGTGTAGAGTGGTAGTACTATATCGTGTTTTATAAATTTAAAGCTTGATCTACGAGTAAAAAGTACCTAAAATATTATAAAATTTATTACCCGCTCGCACCACGTCAAGTTTTTGGCGCCGTTACCGGGGCACGAAGATTTTAAGAAAGCTTAGTATTGACGACCTAATATATTTTTATCATTTTCTTTTAATTTTTAGGATTTTTCTTTGTTTTTCCAATTTCTGCATTTTTTTTTGTAGACTGCAGTACGGGGTCGTGCCAGATCAGACACGGCCGTGCCCAAGGTTAAAACAAAAAAAAGTTTTGTTTTCTGGGCTACAGAAGGACAGACACGTGGCTGTGGAAGTGCAACACGGGTCTGTGCCCAACTTACAATAACTAGGGATCCAAAAAATAGAAAACTTTAAACACTACACGGGGCTGTGTTTACTGAGCATGGGACCGTGTTGAACCTTCTGATCAACAAAATTTTGTGTTTTTGATCGCATAAATCGAGGCTAAGTCACGAAGCTCGCAAACTTAGCCTGGCGCATGAGCTCCAGCTACGGCAAAGACATAAAAGAGCCACTGGAGGAAGCCAAGCGCTTTTTTAGAAAAAGACTGAAAGCTAAAAATCAACAAAAAGCCTCGGAGCAAGACCCTCCCAAGGCGGATCAACGTACTTTAATGGAATACTTACGGCCTACGGTCGGTAATCTTGTAGCCGCTATTAACCCGCAAAATTTTGATGCTAACAACTTTGAGCTTCGACCCATCTAATTCAAATGCTCCAAAATCATGCCACTTTCCACGACCTACCTAACGAAGATCCATATTTACATATTAACAATTTCTTGGAAATATGTGACAGCTTTCGGATTAATGGAGCCTCCAACGATGCTATTCGGCTTAGTATGTTCCCATTTTCACTAAAAGACCGAGCCAAGGCCTGGCTCAATACCCTCCCAAGTAGATCTGTCCACACTTGGGATGAACTTGCCCAAAAGTTTCTATACAAATATTTCTCTCCCGCTAAAACGGCTAAATTAATGACTGAAATTAATTCATATTCTTAAGAGGACGGGAAGAAATTGCTCAAACCAGTTTTTAAATGGCACACCACTCGGGGCTCAAAATCCATAGCCCCGGGAGACCATAAAGTGGATGAAAGCACTTCTTTACAAACCCAACTCGAAGCTATTTCTACAAAAAAATTAAAAGAATTAGATATATCAAAAACGCTTCGGTTATGGCTTGTGAAGGGTGTGGTAGGCCACACAAAAACTGGAGTTGTTTGAAAGATGGGGAAAGTCAAACAGAAATGGAAAACTACCTTAACAACGCCCTCATCCACTGGGTAATCAAAATAACAATTTCAACCCCGAATGGCGAAATCAATCCAACTTTGGTTGGAGGGATTCGGGGGGCAGTAACCAACAAAACCAAACCAACGATCCTACTTTCAACAACCCCGAAACGAGCAACAAGGCTTCCAACCACAACAACAAGGAGGAAGAGAAAGGCTTGAGGATCTCATCACTCACCTCTTCTCTGAATCCGATAAAAAGTACTTAGAAAGGTTCCTACAAACCGAAACCGAAATTAGAAACCAACGGGCTAGCATACAAAACATCGAAAAACAAGTAAGCCAACTTGCCCAAAATTTCTACTAGAGACCACAAGGAGCCTTGCCTAGTAACACCGAAACAAACCCAAAAGCTCAAGTAAACGTAATCAACTTGAGAAGCCGGAAGGTAGGACCCGAAAATGAACCAACACCACAACAACCCGATTTACCCCGTACAAAAACACCCATTGCCAACAACCAAGAAAATACTCAACCTCAAAATACCAAAACAACCAAACCACCCCCAATTCGTTACCCCGGTCGTATACTACGGCAAACTACCGATGAGCAATTCACTAAATTTGTAAGTTTACTTAAACAACTCCACATCAATCTCCTTTTTGTGGAAGTCCTCACTCAAATGCCAAAATACTCCAAGTTTATGAGAGACTTCCTTACTCACAAAAGGAAGATTGAATCCATTTAACAAGTTAACTTTAGTGAAGAATACTCGGCGGCACTCCTCAACACGCTCCCTCAGAAGAAGATTGATCCCGGAAGCTTCACCATTCCTTGCTCCATTGGAGGATCACCAATAAGGAATGCGCTAGCCGACTTAGGGGCTAGCATTAACCTAATGCCCACATCTATGTTCAATCGACTTAGGCTAGGCAAACCACACCCTACAAGGATGATCATACAACTTGTAGATAGATTGGTAAAATATCCTCAAGGTGTCGTAGAGAACCTGTTGGTAATAGTCGGAAAATTTTTCTTTCCGGTCGACTTTGTAATCCTAGATATGGAGGAAGGCACAAAAATCCCGCTCATTTTAGGAAACCTTTCCTTGCCACCGCACGGGCCATGGTGGACATGAGTGATTGGAGATTAACATTAAGGGTGACCTTTCTATTGATCTATTACTCATTAAAGATATTGATGAAGAACTTCGGGATACCTCAACACTCCCAAATTTCGAGACTTTGTTATTTTCTTTGCGTGCAGCATAGTATCTTTTGTTATACTCTTTTCGTTTTCCGGAAACATGATTAAGATGCTTTGGTTGTCCATTATTCATTGTAAATTGATAAAGTGTCAAATACCTTGCAAATTATATAAAAGATAGTCATAATAGATGATGAAATAAAGTCAAACTACTGATTAGCCAACATCTGAAAGAATCCTTGCCAAACCTCTGATGAGTTTGCTAACCTCTGATAGAGTAATAACATCAGATGTTAGACAAACACTAAGGATGTTGCTAACCTATGATGGAGTAATAACATTAGATGTTAGGCAAACACTGTTGGTGGTAGCCAACCACTGCTGAGTATAACATCAGTGGTTAGTCAATCAGTGGTTTTGCTATACAACTACTGTTGGTGTGTTAGCAGTGGTTTGTCATCGGTGGCTTTGCTATAAAACATGATTAAAATTAAACAACACCAAATTTAAATTTAAACTAATACATAATTCAAAGTAAAACAACTACATGATTAATATTCAAACTAATTCGAGAAAAAAGTACATGGAAATAAAATTAAGTAACCCATAATAAAACATTAGATAAACCATAGAATATATATTATCATCATCATTGCGGTGGAGGCAGCCATCATCAAAATTGTTCTAAGGTTCCCAAACCATTGCTTCATCCAACGGTGGTTTGTATTCTGCCCCAGGTCAGTTTCATACCCTTCAGCCCAACTCGTCACTTCTTGTGTTTGACCGGGGTTTTCGACATGACGGCGATTTGAAGGTGGAGGATGTTGTGGCGGTACAGGAGTGTTTGTCGCCGGAGGGTGATGCCCCTCCCAATTCGTAGTCCACCAAATTATAGTTGAGCAAAGGTATAGTCATATGCCCAATTCAACTCTTCATCCATCAAAAACCATGGATCATCATGTTGAGGGTTTGTCACACGCGGGGGGTTTGTCACCGGCGGAATTGGATAAGGCGGAGGGTTTGTCACCGGCGGAATTTAATAAGGCAGAACTGGATAACCACCACCCATAGCTCCCAGTTGATATGTGTTCGGAGTGAATTGTGAACTGGAAATCAATTCTAAGGCAATATAAAAATAACTTGGTTATATATAAAGAAAAATTTAAAGATTTATAAATTAACTTTACATATTTAAATTTATATATAAGTATTATTTCTAGTTACACCTGTATATAAATATATCAATTACAAACCAAACCAATAAATAAACATTGTGATAGATATGTTTATAGCAGTTAAAAGTTACAAAACAAACCAATAAAAGAGAGAAAGGTTACAACAATGCAAGACCCAGAGGTAGAAAAGATTACAACAATGCAACACCCAGAAGTAGGAAAGGTTACAACAATACGCTCTGGACTGTAATGTGGAGTGACGGTAGAATCTTATAGATTTATAGAGCTCCAAGCATGCTCTTAACCACCTAGTCACTATTTTCTTTACAACTGTAAAAGCAAGACTGATAGGTTAAGTAGTAAAAAATCTAAAGGACAACAGAACAAAATAAAAAGATTCTCTGACTTAGGGAGTTGGTATTTGAAAAGGTTAGTATTTCACAACTGTTAAACCAAACCTGGTACTCAGAAGAGTAATTGAGAATATGTCAGTTTAAGGTAGAATGTAACTAACTGTAACTAAAAGGTTTGGTATTGAAAAGGGCTCTATTCATGACAGGTGTACGAAAAGTTGACTATAACATCGGTGGTTAGTGAGTCAGTGGTTGAATCAGTGGTTTTGCATCAGTGTTTTCTGATCAATTGCATCAGTGGATTGCATTAGTGGTTTGCACCAGTAGTTGAATCAGTGGTTTCTAATCAGTCAGTAGTTTGCATCATTGGCTTGCATCAGTGGATAGTGACTATAACATCACCTTCTTCGCATATGACTCATAATTTCTCCCTCAGCCTAAGATCACTATTGTGTTCGTACAGTACAGGCACATTGTGGATATTTTTGATGGGTTTGTTGGTGTGTTAGCAGTGGTTTGTCATCAGTAGTTTGCATCAGTGGTTTCTGATCAGTGAGTCAGTGGTTTGCATCATTGCTTCGCATCAGTGGATAGTGATTATAACATCAGTGGTTAGTGACTATAACCTTCTTCGCATATGACTCACAATCTCCCCCTCAGCCTAAGGTCACTGATGTGTTCGTACAGTACAGGTACAATGTGGATATTTTTGATGAGTTTGTTGGTGTGTTAGCAGTGGTTGTCATCAGTGGTCTGCATCAGTGGTTTCTGATCAGTGGAAAGGATTACAAACACTGATACTTATTTTCTTATAAGTTCAGGGGGCATTTATGTCAAGTTTTCATTTATGTCAGTGGAAAGGATTACAAACAATGATACTTATTTTTTTAAAAGTTCAGGGGTCATTTACGTCAAGTTTGCATTTATGTCAGTGGACAACCACTATTGGTGGTAGACAACCACTGCTGGACATCCACTCCTGAGCATAACATCAGTGGTTAGTGAGTCAGTGGTTGAATAAGTGGTTTTGCTACAAAACTACTGTTGGTGTGTTAGTAGTGATTTGTCATCAGTGATTTCTGATCAGTGGATATGATAAGTTCAGGGGGCATGTCAAGTTTGCATCATTGGTTGCATCAGTGGTTAGTGACTATAACATCAGCGGTTAGTGAATCAGTGGTTTGCATCAGTGGCATTTATGTTAAGTTTGCTTTAATTCATAAACGTTGAGAGAATGCTTTTATTGTCATGCTTTCGTAATTATACTACAATCCTAACCACTAAGCATGAAAGTGACACTTAACAAAAATAACAAACTAATAACATCTGCTAAGCTAACCACTGCTATACACTAAACATTACAAGGACTGATAGAAAACACTGATTATACATCCTCTGTTGGTCTTCAGCAGAACTTTACCTTGACAGACCTTTAACTTTGATATTCAGCAGAGCTTTGCCTTGGCAGACCTTTAGTTTTAGACTTCAGCAGAGCTTTGTCTTCAACAATGTTTAGCTATGGCAGACCTTGGACATTCAGTCTTCAGCAGACCTTGACTTGGGCAGATGTTACATTATTGTAGGGTTCAATTCCAACATATATTTTATATCCAACACATATTTTTACTAAATTTAGTGTAGTTTAACAAATTACATATATAAATTTTCTTTGCCTTGTAAGGGGTAGATGGGTGGTTCCCTCCACAGGGCTTACAAAACACAGGTTATGTGAAGCAGTCCACCATATTTAACATATAAAGTTTTTTTATATGTTAAATAAGATGGGTTGGCACCAATAACCTCTGTTTTGTAATCCCTAGGAGAGAACCACCTATCTTCCCCCTAAAAAGCAAAGAAAATATAGCACGCAATGTAAACCTTCTTTCAATTTCTCTTCATCATAATCAGACGTACTACACTCAGTTTCTGATCTAATCTAACAGATAATAACGATTAATATTAATGTTATTTCGTGAGATATAGTTTACGAAATCATTTTAGTGGAAGTTCACCTATAGCTAACCGTATAAACTTGTTGCGGCTGCGCTGGCTGCGGCGTTGCATCTACCTGTAAACAAAGAGGGGTCAAGATGATCTTGAGATGAGCTATAAAGCTTTATATTAAGAACATTAAAGCAGTATACTAAGAACATTTAAAATTCTGTCTACAAATTGAAAAATAAACAATATAATTACCATATGAGAGAGGAAATGAGAGCTCTGAACCTGAGATGAGATGAAAATGAGAGAGGGTTAGTGAAGATCTCAAATCGATTAAATCTTGTGAAACCTTAAACATCTTGTGAAATCGCCAGAGAGAAAAAGAGGATTTGAAAATGAAGAATGAATGTAGAAAACACCTGATATATACCCGTGGCAAGGGTTATGGGGAACTGTGATGAGCGGGAATTGAATTTGAATGGAAAATTTGGGCGCTCAAACATATGTTTTTACAGATGTTGTACTTCATCCATTAAAGGAGTTTTAAAGAAAATGACAAATTACCTTAAATTCCCTTTGGATATACTTATTAATATAGTATAAATAGTTGTACTAAGTTTAACTCTACTAAATAATCACAAAATCATCAAGATCCGGTTTCAAAGTTTAGATCTATGTGTATATATAGTCCATAATAGGTGTCACACCCCGACCCGCAGCGGAAAAGGTGATCGGGGCATGATTAGGTTTTCATCAAAGCTCATGACATTTATTATAACGTTTCATATTTATTATTACAATTCAAAGGGAATCATACAATCATAATTACAACATGCTCTACACATCTTTCTAGACTTCATTATTTTCTTCTAAGGCATTTCCTATGTTTTCCTTGCTTTATCCTATTCACCTGTATCATGTGTAAAAATGGTTTTTGGATCAACAAAAAGTTGGCGAGTGAATCCTATGAAAAACATTTAAACAACTTTATTGAATTGATTATAAAATAAAGTGCATAACCACATATGAGTAAATATAGATGTAAACTTATTCACAAATCACTTAATATTAAATAATGCACACACATACAATAATAGATTGTTTTGAGGCACGCGTTGCTCAACTCGTCTCCCACGAGGAACTGATGGGCCTAATGAATGAGTTTTGAGGCACGCGTTGTTCTACGAACTGATGGGCCTAATGAATGAGTTTTAAGGCACGCGTTGTTCAACTCGTCTCCCACGAGGAACTGATGGGCCTAACAAATAATTTGCATACAACTTGACAATATGTAATACATAACTACAAACAATATTTACATTCTAAGTTTAAATCATAATATGGTATAGCACGAGATTGAATAAACGAATTAATTTTAGTGACACATGATACACCCCAAAACGTGTAATTAAAAAGGGGAGTTGTAAGATTCACTCACAGTGGGTGCGTTCGGTTGATGATGTTGAATGCGCACGAGTTTAGAGGATTGATCGACGATGAAAAACTAACCTAATTAATAATGAAAAAGTAAGGTAAATAAATGGATTTTATTAACAATTTTAATAGGATTATTGGATATATTTTTGTGAGTTTTAGACTATTTTCTAACTTTAGAAATGTTATTTTTAAGTATTTTTAATTGATTTTTAATTTAAATAAATAAATAAAAATAATAAAAAAATGTTGACTTTTGACCGTTGACCATAAGCGTTGACTATTTGACCATAAGCGTTGACTGTTTGACCGTTTTGTTGTGTGTATGTATGCACCGGGCAGGACCCGAACCCGAGACCTCCCGTACGCGTGCACGCAGCTCTACCAACTGAGCTACGTGTCTAACCCGAAATATTTCTGTTTTTAATTATATTTATATACTAATTAAGTTAATCCGAAAATCACTTATTTTAAAAACGATTTAATTGCATCACTCGGTGCTCGCCACAGGTCTCGAACTCGGGACCTGTGGTTTAGTTTGGCACACAGTCCACCGCTAGACTGTGTGTCTAACTTGGTAAATATTCTGGTTTTTATTATACTTAACATCTTACTGAGTTAACCCGGTTCGGTTTCTAAAAAAAAGGCATTTTATTACAGCGAATGTGTGTGTGACAAGGATCGAACTCGGGACATATGCATATTGTTTGCACACAGTCCACCGCCGGACTGTGTGTCTAACCCGTTCATAATATTGATTTTAATTAATCTTATATCTTACACGACTTCGTCTTCTTCGTTCAAAACACAGACAACGGTTAACTAACTGTTATTTGTTAAATTAATTTAACGAACATTATGAGCAATCGTAATGTAATGAACAGAAAAAGGTTTGGGGATTGATTGTACCGAACTGATCGTCTTTCTTCAGAAGTCCGGCAAAGATCGTCGGCTCTGTTTTGGTGACCTTCGGCTGTTAGGATTAGTTAACAGTTTGGAGGGATTAGATGTGAAATTGAACAACTGAGTAACGATTATCAGTAGATTTAAATGATCATACCGGTTAACAGCAGGTTTCTGAAATTTCAGAAATTTTCCGGTGAAAACAGATAATCCGGCAACGTCGTCTGGAATAGATTCTGGGTGAGGGATTGATATTAGAATTTGTCCAATAATGGAATGAAACAGAAAAATCGAGGTAATTACCGTGTAGATGAAAGTCCCGGTTTTCCGGCGACTTGCAGAGAATTCCGGCGAGTGAAATTTCTTGCGACAGAGATTCTTCAGAGGTTTAAGGTGAGTGTGGGTGATGTTAGTATGAGCCCTAAGATCTTATTTCTTGGGTAAGCAGACGGGATGGAATGAATTCGGTTTTCCGGCCAAAATTTCCGGTTACTTTACAGAGAATTCCGGCGACTGCGTCGAGGCTTTTCTGAGCGAAATGGAGAGTGTAAGTTGGATAGATTCGTGAGCTCAACTGATGAACAAAGTATAATCCCGGATTTGAATTGTATTTTCGGTTTCGAATAGAAATTTCTGGTCATGAATGAATTTGATTAAGTTTTTCGGTTATAACCGGTACTGCCGTAAATGTAAACGTTATGACCAAAAGAAACGGCAATGTTTGACGAATTTGTCGGGATTTCCGGCGTCAGCGGATTTGGGCGCGCTGTGTAACTGGGTTTGTTTTCCAGATTCATTTTATGTATTAATTGTTTCAATATGTTAACAAACAACACAAGTGGCGAAGCGGTTGGAAGGATGTGAGTTAAAACTTTGCATGATTCTCGGCTGACCCGGGTTCGAAACCTGGCTTCAGTATTTTATTTTTAAATCACTATTTTAATACTTTTTCAAATATAACTTTTATATTCTAATATACTTATTAATTATGTATCGTTTAAAATTAATTTGAGCATTAAATACGCAATGAAATTTTTAACTGGTTGTTCGGTTAATAAACGAAGCAGGTTTGGTAAATCCGGTTTTTGACGGATGTTACAGTATCCCCTACTTTTTAGAAATTTCGTCCCGAAATTTAAGTAGTGACATATTTGTCTAAAAAGGATGGTGTTTAATTTGACAATTACATACTTAGAAAGGAGTAAGAGTTTAAATTTTTGTTTGAGGCGGTAACGTTCCTTGTAAGGGTTGAGTACCCTGCTACAGGAATCGCTTTTTGATGCCTAAGATAATGAATATTTATACACAGAGTTGATTGACTAAATTGATTTCATGCGCAAGAGTTTTGATATGTTTGGAAAGATAAGGTTATATCCTAAAACAAAACTTCTAATACTAAAACCTACATGGAACTTCTCGTAACCGCCTGACAATACCTCTGATCCTTTGGCAAGAATACTTATATATAGGAAGTACCAGCGGCATATCCACCATATTCTTGTCGAATTTTCATTGGTTTTATCAGTAAGTTATGATTGGTTCTATGATGTGACTCTAGAACATAAATAAACACAACAACCAATATCTGAGTCCTAATTCTGATAGCATACATGTTTAAATGGTGACAGTTCCTATCCCGTTTGTTATGATGGAGAGGTTAGTTTATGTAAAAACAGAACACAATCCAATTTCTTTAAATAATGAGATGATATGAATGCTAAATCAGTGAGTATAACACAAACTTCAACCAAGACAATACTAAATCCTACATGGAACTTCTCATAACCGCTTGATAATGCCTCTGATCCTTTGACAAGAATACTTATATATAGGAAGTACCAGCGGCGTATCCACCATATTCTCGTCAAATTTTCATTGGTTTTATCAGTAAGTTATGATTAGTCCTATGTGACTCTAAAACATAAACAAACACAACAACCAAAGCTTGAGTCTTAATTCTGATAGTATACATGTTTGAGTGATGACAGTACCTCTCTCGTTTATTATGATGGAGAGGTTAGTCTATGTAGAAAATGGAACACAATCCAATTTCTTTAAATAATGAGATGATATGAATGCAAAAAATCAGTGAGTATAACACAAACTTCAACCAAGACAATACTAAATCCTACATGGAACTTCTCATAACCGCCTGATAATGCCTCTGATCCTTTGACAAGAATACTTATATATAGGAAGTACCAGCGGCGTATCCACCATATTCTCGTCAAATTTTCATTTGTTTTATCAGTAAGTTATGATTAGTCCTATGTGACTCTAAAACATAAACAAACACAACAACCAAAGCTTGAGTCTTAATTCTGATAGTATACATGTTTGAATGATGACAGTACCTCTCTTGTTTATTATGATGGAGAGGTTAGTCCATGTAGAAGTGAGACACAGCTCAACTTCTTTAAATGATGACAAAGTGTTATGTCGTGAGGTATGATGATATGAATGTTAAATCAATGAGTATATAAAAAAAACAAAACTGAAATAGTTATTCGCATTAAGGATCCTTGGATAAGTTTCCAATTTATAACTGGGATACGGGAAAATTGAGATAACATAAAGAAAAACGTAAAAACTAAGCGGTTGGAGTTAAATCTTGATTTTTGGTGAAGGGGACTAGTTGGGTGGTTTCGTTTGGGCCGTCATTATCTTCAACAGGATTGGCGTTGATGTTGAAAACTCTTCCTCTTGCTGGTGGCCTAGTGATTAGGTTTCCTTGATTTGCTTGGTTAACTGGGTTTGCTTGATCTTGGGCGTTTGTGGTGTTAACCAATCGAGGGCACGTGTTTCTAAAGTGGGTAGGGTCGCCACAATTGAAACAAGCTCGAACATATAGGAACATGGGGTATTGGGGTTGTTGATATGTTTGAATCATGTTTTGAGTAGAGGGTGAGGTTTGGTTTTGAGAGGTGCGGCAAACCTTGCTCAAATGACCATAGCGTCCACAATTCGCACACAGTCGACAAGGTAAGGTAGATGGATGGTGATAAAAACAGGTGTTACATTGAGGGTGAGGTCCAAGGTAAGGTTTCTTATTTGGGTAAGTTGAGTTGGGTGCTACTTGAGTGATTGGGATAGTTTGGAGGGGTACGGCTTGTGAGGCTGGTTGGTTGCATTGGGTGACAGCGAAAAGTTGCCCATCTCGTTTTCTCTTAGAAATGGGTTGAGAAGGGGATTCGGTTTGGGTGGAGTTGGAGGTTTCAGTCGATGCTTTATCCTTCTTCTTCTCCTCCTTGAAGTCTTTGTTCCGGATTCGGTTCTCGGTGAGCTCTGTAGCTAACTCCATTGCTGCTTCCAAGGTTACAGGTGTGGTACTTATTACAGAGTCTTGAATCTTTGAAGGAAGACCTCGAATGTAGTGCTCGATCAAACGGTAGAGGGGAGTGAACAAGTTGGGAACCATTTGATTTAACTCGAGGAATCTCTTGTTGTATGTTGTGTGGTCGCCTTCCTTTTGTTTCAACGAATAGAACTCATCCTCTAATTTCTTGATTTCGCTCCTTGGGCAAAACCGTCTTGTCATGATTTCCTTCAACTCTTCCCAAGTCAAAGTCATAGCATCTTCAACACCTCGTTTGTCCTTTTCTGTATTCCACCATGTAAGTGCTATTCCAAGTAAACGACCAGTAGCATATCGCACTTTGCGATCATCGGGGCAATCGCAATTTAGAAAAGTGTTCTCCATTTCTTCAAACCAATGGAGGAGAGCGGTGACACCTTCAGTCCTTCGTATTTTGGAGGGTCGCAGGATTTGAAATGATTGTAGGTGCATTTAGTGGTATTTGGGGGAGGGTTGATAATATTTTGATCTTCTTGGGTGACGGAATTAGCGGTAAAGGCTTGTTGGACTTGAACTACAATGTTGGGTATTACGGCAGCCATTTGTTGAGCGATTTGGGCAGCCATGCGCTCGCGGGCTTTTCCTGATCTCATCTTCCTACGAGCGAGGCTAGAAGACATCTACAAGGAATACATATCAAGAGTATGAGTTGGATGCTTTAGGGATCATGTGTCGTATTTAGGAATGAACAATCATAAAATAAATATAGAATAATAAATCTACTACATCCATTGGATGTCTTGGGCTTTGCTCGTAATTGGGCCTTGCATGCCGCCATACTTCACCTTCGTAATCATGTGGGCCCCCATGTAACATCCGTCAAAAACGGATTTTACCAAACCCGCTCCGTTTATTAACCGAACAATCAGTTAAAAAATTTCGTTGCGAATTTAATGCCCAAAATAATTTTAAACGATACATAATTAATTATTATATTGGAATATATAAATTGTTTTTGAAAAACTGTTAAAAATAATAAAATAAAAATAATATGTTTCTGCCTGGTTTCGAACCCGGGTCAGTATACCGGTTCAGCAGAACTTAGCGCACACACACTCAACCACTGCGCCACTGATGATTCTTGTTAATTATTAGAATCAATTAATTCAAAACATGTTTTCCGAATTCAAAACCGGCGCCCAAATTTCAGTCGTCGGAAATCCCGACTAACTCGCCAATAATTTACGACTTCTTCAGTTATAACGTAAACGTTTAAACCTACATCGGTTATAACCGACGCCTGAGTCCGCGACACAAACCATAACCACCGGAAAACGTAATGACTTTGAATCAAGTCGTAAATTGGACCAAATTCATCGATAACATGCCTTATAAATACCCCCTCAAACCTCTGCAAGCTTTTTCGCTCAAAACCGCACCTTTACCCGACGTAATTTCATTCGCCGGAAAATTTCTGTACATCGCCGGAAAACCGAGCCCTTCACTTCTAAGCCTTACTAAACCCCCTGAGCTTATACCGAAGTCACCCACATCCTTTTCAAGCTTTCTGAAGACTCGCTGCTGCAAGACACACGACGCCGGAATCTGTTGCTGTCGCCGGAGTTCTGCCGGAGAAACAGAGGAATCCAGTCGGTATACCTCACGCTTAAACCTTCCCTTCTTTTTACATATCTCATCTGTAATTAACTGAAAAACGCTAACGAACACGATTAAAACATCGAACCAGTCGGATTTCCGATTCTGGTTAAAATCTAACGAAGAAGACGAAGTTGCGGTAACATATAAGTTTAATTAAAATCAAGATATAACTCGGGTTAGACACACAGTCCAGCAGTGGACTGTGTGCACATTAAACACACTAACGTCTCGAGTTCGAATCTTGTCCCACGCATGCTGCCTTAATAAAAATGTCTTTTTTTGTTAACCGAACCGGAGTCACCACTGTTACCTGTTAAGTTTATTAATAACCGGAATAATAACCAAGTTAGACACACAGTCCAGTGGTGGACTGTGTGTATGTTTAATCACTGGACACGAGTTCGAGTCCGGACTACCGCACCGGTCCGAACAATTATCAAACTTTTTATTTAAGTCAGAAATGAAAACACTTAGTTTGTATTTAAGTATAATAAAAATCAGTTATTTAACAAGTTGGACACACAGTCCAGCGGTGGACTGTGTGTTAACTCAACCCACAGGTCCCGGGTTCGAGACCTGTGGAGAGCATCGGTCCGATTCAGTAAAATCTTTTTAGAAATAAGTTGATTTTCGGATTAATCTAATTAATATATAAATATAATTAAAAACAGAAATATTTCGGGTTAGACACGTAGCTCAGTTGGTAGAGCTGCGTGCACGCGTACGGGAGGTCTCGGGTTCGAGCCTCACTCAGCGCACACTTACACGCATACGAACCGGTCAACGGTCAAGGTCAACGGTCAACGGTCAACGGTCAAAAAAGTCAATTTTTTTTTATTTTTATTTATTTATTTTAATTAAAAATCAATTAAAAATACTTAAAAATAACATTTTTAAGGTTAGAAAATAGCCTTAAACTCACAAAAATACACCCAACAATCCTACTAAAATGGATTAATAAAATCCGTTTACTTACCGAACCATAATGCTATTTATTTAGGTTAATTTCACTCGTGGTTAAAACCACTTCGCGTGCATTCAACATCATCAACCGAACGCACCCACTGTGAGTGAATCTTACAACTCCCCCTTTTTAATTACACGTTTTGGGGTGTGTAATGTGTCACAAAATAATTAACTCGTTTATTTAAACTTGTGCCATACCATATCGTGATCTAAACTTAGATTGTTTATATTGTTGTGATTATGTATTTCATTTTGTCAACTTATACGAAATTCATTCATTAAGCCCATCAGTTCCTCGTGGTAGACGAGTTGAGCAACGCGTGCCTCAAAACCAATCCATTATTGTTCATGTGTGTATTATTGAGTTTATATTGTTTGTAGTTATGTCTTTCATATTATCATGTTTATGCAATTCATTCATTAGGCCCATCAGTTCCTCGTGAGAGACGAGTTGAGCAACGCGTGCCTCTAAACGATCCATTATTGTTCATGTGTGTATTGTTTAATATTAAGTTGATTTACGAATAAGTTTACATCTATTTTTACTCATGTGTGGTTGCGCACTTTATTTAGTAATTAATTAAATAAACTTGTTCAAATGTTTTCCATAGGATTCACTCGCCAACTTTTTGTTGATCCAAAAACCCTTTTACACATGATACAGGTGAACAGGATGAAGTAAGGAAAACATAGGAAATGCCTTAGAAGAAAACAAAGAAGCTTAGATTGATGTTTAGGTCATTGATGTAATAATGATTGTAAATTTCCATTAAATTGTATTAATGAATATGAAACGTTAAAATAAATGTCATGAGCTTTGATGATAACCCAATCATGCCCCGATCACCTTTTCCGCTGCGGGTCGGGGTGTGACACCCCATGATTACCGGGTTTTTCATACGGTTCGCATGTGTTAGCCTGGTTACGTACACTAAAACCCGGAGAAAATCGAGAAATATGTATGTAACGTATGATATTCGGAATGTATCCAGGTGTGAACACGGTGACACCTCAAAGTGGGGTTAGTTCGAACGACGTTTGGTGTGGCATGCTTTGGCCAAATAGGTCCTTCGTACTCTCATTGTTAGTCCCCAGGTAGGCAAACTGGTCCGTTATATTGGATTTATACGAATGCCAACCTAGACAGGACGTTCCGACTACCGGTACTTGTACCCTAACAGTTACTACATGCCCGTCGCAGAACTCACTTTGATGAGATTTGAAAAATGAAAAATGCGACAAAATTTTGGATAACGGAAGTATAAAGATGATTTGAATATGTGAGCATTGAAATATGTATGATGAATGTGTATGTAATCATGTATGTTTGTCTGTAAGTATCATTCGCTATGTATCACAAAATGTAGTATCGGAAGTATTTGCATGCATTTGTGTATGTAATAAATATGAAAGAAATAAACATCATGAGTTTGCATATAACCACATAAACAATTAAAATCTAATCAACTATAGTATAGGCTCTAAGGGTCTAATAACCTATCCTATATCCCTATAGTCAAAATCTCTGATACCAATCTGTCACACCCCGACCCGCAGCGGAAAAGGTGATCGGGGCATGATTGGGTTTTCATCAAAGCTCATGACATTTATTATAACGTTTCATATTTATTATTACAATTCAAAGGGAATCATACAATCATAATTACAACATGTTCTACACATCTTTCTAGACTTCATTATTTTCTTCTAAGGCACTTCCTATGTTTTCCTTGCTTCATCCTGTTCACCTGTATCATGTGTAAAAATGGTTTTTGGATCAACAAAAAGTTGGCGAGTGAATCCTATGAAAAACATTTAAACAACTTTATTGAATTGATTATAAAATAAAGTGCATAACCACATATGAGTAAATATAGATGTAAACTTATTCACAAATCACTTAATATTAAATAATGCACACACATACAATAATATATTGTTTTGAGGCACGCGTTGCTCAACTCGTCTCCCACGAGGAACTGATGGGCCTAATGAATGAGTTTTGAGGCACGCGTTGTTCTACGAACTGATGGGCCTAATGAATGAGTTTTAAGGCACGCGTTGTTCAACTCGTCTCCCACGAGGAACTGATGGGCCTAACAAATAATTTGCATACAACTTGACAATATGTAATACATAACTACAAACAATATTTACATTCTAAGTTTAAATCATAATATGGTATAGCACGAGTTTGAATAAACGAATTAGTTTTAGTGACACATGATACACCCCAAAACGTGTAATTAAAAAGGGAGTTGTAAGATTCACTCACAGTGAGTGCGTTCGGTTGATGATGTTGAATGCGCACGAGTTTAGAGGATTGATCGACGAGGAAAAACTAACCTAATTAATAACGAAAAAGTAAGGTAAATAAATGGATTTTATTAACAATTTTAATAGGATTATTGGATATATTTTTGTGAGTTTTAGACTATTTTCTAACTTTAGAAATGTTATTTTTAAGTATTTTTAATTGATTTTTAATTTAAATAAATAAATAAAAATAATAAAAAAATGTTGACTTTTGACCGTTGACCATAAGCGTTGACTGTTTGACCGGTTTTATTGTGTGTATGTATGCGCCGGGCAGGACCCGAACCCGAGACCTCCCGTACGCGTGCACGCAGCTCTACCAACTGAGCTACGTGTCTAACCCGAAATATTTCTGTTTTTAATTATATTTATATACTAATTAAGTTAATCCGAAAATCACTTATTTTAAAAACGATTTAATTGCATCACTCGGTGCTCGCCACAGGTCTCGAACCCGGGACCTGTGGTTTAGTTTGGCACATAGTCCACCGCTGGACTGTGTGTCTAACTTGGTAAATATTCTGGTTTTTATTATACTTAACATCTTACTGAGTTAACCCGGTTCGGTTTCTAAAAAAAAGGCATTTTATTACAGCGAATGTGTGTGTGACAAGGATCGAACTCGGGACGTATGCATATTGTTTACACACAGTCCACCGCTGGACTGTGTGTCTAACCATTCATAATATTGATTTTAATTAATCTTATATCTTACACGACTTCGTCTTCTTCGTTCAAAACACAGACAACGGTTAACTAATTGTTATTTGTTAAATTAATTTAACAAACATTATGAGCAATCGTAATGTAATGAACAGAAAAAGGTTTGGGGATTGATTGTACCGAACTGATCGTCTTTCTTCAGAAGTCCAGCAAAGATCGTCGGCTCTGTTTTGGTGACCTTCGGCTGTTAGGATTAGTTAACAGTTTGGAGGGATTAGATGTGAAATTGAACTACTGAGTAACGATTATCAGTAGGTTTAAATGATCATACCGGTTAACAGCAGGTTTCTGAAATTTCAGAAATTTTCTGGCGAAAACAGATAATCCGGCAACGTCGTCTGGAATAGATTCTGGGTGAGGGATTGATATTAGAATTTGTCCAATAATGGAATGAAACAGAAAAATCGAGGTAATTACCGTGTAGATGAAAGTCCCGGTTTTCCGGCGACTTGCAGAGAATTCCGGCGAGTTGAATTTCTTGCGACAGAGATTCTTCAGAGGTTTAAGGTGAGTGTGGGTGATGTCAGCATGAGCCCTAAGATCTTATTTCTTAGGTAAGTATACGGGATGGAATGAATTCGGTTTTCCGGCCAAAATTTCCGGTTACTTTACAGAGAATTCTGGCGACTGCGGCGAAGCTTTTCTGAGCGAAATGGAGAGTGTAAGTTGGATAGATTCGTGAGCTCAACTGATGAACAAAGTATAATCCCGGATTTGAATTGTATTTTCGGTTTCGAATAGAAATTTTTGGTCATGAATGAATTTGATTAAGTTTTTCGGTTATAACCGATACTGCCGTAAATGTAAACGTTATGACCAAAAGAAACGGCAATGTTTGACGAATTTGTCTGGATTTCCGGCGTCAGCGGATTTGGGCGCGCTGTGTAACTGGGTTTGTTTTCCAGATTCATTTTATGTATTAATTGTTTCAATATGTTAACAAACAACACAAGTGGCGGAGCGGTTGGAAGGATGTGAGTTAAAACTTTGCATGATTCTCGGCTGACCCGGGTTCGAAACCCGGCTTCAGCATTTTATTTTTAAATCACTATTTTTAATACTTTTTCAAATATAACTTTCATATTCTAATATACTTATTAATTATGTATCGTTTAAAATTAATTTGAGCATTAAATACGCAACGAAATTTTTAACTGGTTGTTCGGTTAATAAACGAAGCGGATTTGGTAAATCCGGTTTTTGACGGATGTTACAATAGGTCCAACACAACCACAAACACATCTAATACTAATAAAAGAGTCTACTTAATACCACATGACATTCTTTCTTTAAATTTATATTAATGGCATGTGGCATTCTCTCTCTTTTATTATTATTATTATTATTATTATTATTATACAATTTATTAATCTATACACAACAAAAAAATCATATTGTTATTATATCATATTAATACCTCCAATTTGTTAATCTATACATAACTATAGATAAATACGTAATACATAAAAATATGTATCTTATATTATTGTTGTATTTTATTTATTAATTTTTATTTTCATATGTGAGAAAAGTTTTTTATTTTTTAATCATTGTGAATCAAACCAAATCAGGTTATATACCCGTAGACCTAGATTATTTAATCTAACCTAATAATATGTTTGTGAATAACTACACATAGGTATCTCTTAATTTAGAAATATTATTATTTTATTAATAATATATTAGATTAATATCCAATTATTATTAATGTATAACACATGCGGTGTCCAATAAAAAAAAACTACTTTATTGCGAATATAACTCTGTAATCAAAGAATTTAATAACATCACGTTGATAAACCTATAAAAACGAATATGATATATAGTTTAAAATTTAAATAATATTTTATTTAATTTAGATTATATTTAAATTATTTTTGTAATTTAATATCAACAATGGTTAAGTTAAATCTCATTATTGTTGAAGATATTTACATAGCTTATTAAGTTCACATTTGACCAATGATATAAATTAACAGGTGAGTTTTATTTGGGTTTAAAAAACCAATAAATTAAATAAGTAAAAAAGACAAAAATGCCTCTCATTTAACTGACTTTTTTGATAAAGTTAATGGGCTAAATGAAAATGACAAAAAATTGCAAACCTCAGGGACCAATGAGAAAAAATATTATTGCTATTGTTATTATTATTTATTTGTAATTATTTTATTATTATAATTATGAATTATTATTATCTAAGTCACTAGTTTATAGTCTCGTGTATTACATGGATTTACGTATGATATTGTCTTTATTCAACCCGGGTAATACATATATAGCCTGGTGTGTGTATATATATTGTTTATCATATGTAAATGCTTAGAATATGGTTTGTTTTAAAGGTTAGTTCTTGATTTAGTTACATGCCTTGGTAATTTGTTTTAATTAAAAAATCTACTAACACACACATGTATACTAGTATAATTAGGCCATAGTTTTACGTATTTAGAGTTTATGAATAATGTATAATAATGTTTAATTATGAAAATGCGCGTTAAAGTTCACAAATAGCACCAAAGGTACTATATATATATTTACACCATAATACATATTGTAACACTTCAGAATCATTCCCAAATATTTATACAACTTTCACCAAACAATCGTATGTGCCAGAAAATGTTGTGTGTAACCTGGTAATCCTCAATGGATTACCAATGTATGACATGTGACAATTGGACTTTGTTGTCCACATGATGACCTAATTATGCCAAATTACGTCTACCATGATGCTACAAATTTAAAGCACGTTGAATGTTCGTACAGATATTTTCCCTGAAATGTGAATCATCACAATAAAGATCTTTAAAGCTATGTTATCCAGGTGTAAGAAACTACCTCGTAAGTTTTATGAAACGCAGAAACATTTAAATGAACTTTCTCTACCTAAACAAAGGTTTCATGCTTGTAAAAACCATTGTATTTTGTCAAGGACGGTTATGAGTTGTCGCATGGTAAGTGTATGATGAATATTGTTACGAGACAAAAGGTAAAGAACCTAATTTGGTTTTGACTTGCATGGATATTTCTTCTAAACTTCACAGATATTACATGTCAAAAAGACAATCTAATATATGACTTGGCATCACGATCATCAAACAAAAAACCACGTGTAATGATGCATCCAGGTAATTGCCAGGCGGAAACATCTTGACTTAAATGATATTAGCTTTTGTAGAAGAGGTATGAAAAGACCTTCTTGGGGTATGCACTAACAGGTTCAATCCAAATAGTTCTACTTCAAAGTTGTATTCTTATTTTCTTTAGGTCCATCTTTCTATCGGCTATAATTTACCTCACTGATAATGATTCGTATGTTTATTTGTCATCAATTATATAAGTATGACATTTCTACATATGACCGACTATATCAAGAAAGATTTTATAATAAAAACTATAATATTGATGATCACCAACGACTTCTATGCATTTGTAACGTTGTATGGTTGAAGCACACATGGGAGTTTAGCCTACCTACATGTCATGTGTGATGTGGATTCTTTCAATTACAAGATAGAGGAAAAACTTCTTGGTTTTATCGTCACCGAAGATGGTTATCTTCGAGATAGAAATTCTACACTAGAAAGAATTTTCTTATAATGGAAGTGTTGTGAGAAACGGTCCACCATCAGAGCAAATCCATGACTATCCAGCCGTTTTTGAAAAAATAAATGCATATTGCCCATAAAATGAAAAGATTTTGGGGTTCGGACAACTAATATTTGGGTGAAGAGAAACATTTTACAAGAGCTCTCATATTGGAAGACGCCAATCCGTCACAACCTTGATGTCATGCACACTGAGTAGAACACATTCAAAACTATTTTAACACTGTGATAGATTCATCCAAGAAAAACCCATATAAAGTCAAAGAAATACGTATTGAGACATCGCCCAGTAGTATTTGTGATTTAGATAGAGTTGAGGATAACAGGAGGTCAGGTGTTCAATTCTTATCACATGAAAGTTTAGCCGTCAGAGAAAGTGACATATCTAGATTTAAAATTATTGATGTTGCATTTATTTTATTTTATTTTATTATATCCAAAAATTACTTAAGAAAAAGAACATATATTAGAAAAAAAAATATTCCAACATATATATTTAAGTATAGTAAGGCGACCTCATTGAACAAATTTATTGTTGTACCAATATTTTATGTTAGTAGTTGTTCTATTTAAGATATGATTTAAAACCTAATTAATTACTAAATTGTCTAAATATTTATAATTTCTAAGAATATTTTTACACATGCACGAACAAAATAGACAATATTTAATATATATATATATATATATATATATATATAAAGGTTTATGTACAAAGGACCCTTTATTTAAGAGGTGTAAAAATGAATATGATGAGAACACGTGACATTGATTAAAAGTAGAGATTAAAGGTATTAGTGTAATTGTGTCCATAATGCTAATAAAGAAAAAAAAATAAGGTAATTATGTTTTGGAGAGGATTTTTAGGTTTTTTATTTTTTAAAAACACATCTCCGATTAATCTTACATGATCGAAGTTTTAATAAAATCGTACTTCAATCTATGTTGTTTTATAACCTACGTTTCCAGAAAATGTTCTTAGTAAGGTGTTTTATTCAACAGTAATAATACAATATCAATACATGGTATTTTAATCACGTATGGTGTTGCTACATGTTTACATAACATGGTGTTTTAATAAGGTCTTAGTTCAATTCAGGTGTTTTACAACCTAGTCTTTTATACATGCATTAACACATTGTGTTTAAACATGCATTTCTAGAATGTATGCATTCCTTCTAAATGATAAAACACCACGGTAGTGTTTGGTATGCGGGAATGAAAGGCATAATGGAATGGAGCAGTACGCCGGAATGAAGAAAAATGTGTTTGGTTGGTCGATGGAATAGAATCACCAATTCCATAAGCCATTTCATTCCTTCAAAATCATTCCATCCACCCTCCATGTTTTTTTCATTCCATCCTCTTTTTTACCATTCATCAACAACACCACAACCTACCATATTCGCCACCACCACCACTATCGACGCCAGCGCATCCGCCGCCACCCGCCGTCACCGCCACCCACCGTCACCACCGTCACTCGCTGTCGTCGACGCCCACCACCGACACCTATAACCACCACCGACCACCCAACCACTCACCGCTGATTTTATTCCTTCGTGTTTCTTTCCTTACAAACAATACACAATAATAATCCATTCCATTCACACAGGGTAACCAAACAAGACATGGAATGGCAATGATTCGTTGCATTCCCTCATCCATTTCATTATCTCGTCTATTACATTCTCTCATCCATTCTATTACCCCATACTAAACAGACTCCATAAATTGACTTTAATAGGAATACAACCATTTTAGATGTTGAAACACCATGACTTTTGAAACGTAATACAATGTTAAACACCATGACTTGAATTGTAATACAATCATTCGAGATAAAATACCATAGCTTTGAATCAAAAAACAATGCTTCCAGAAGTTTAAAACACCATGACTTAAAACACATGTGTAACACATGGTATTATGTTTTATAATTTGTTAAACAACCTTATGGGAACTACTAATAAAATGCAATGACGATGAAGAATAATGATTACTTTTGTAAAATAAACCAAACTTCTTATCTTGAACGATTATCTCCTATAAAAAGGAAAGATAAACGGATTTAATGAGGGATGATCATAGGGTTTTAGATGAAATATACGATTCTTATTTTAAATCGCGATGAAATGACAGTATTATGCCTATCAAGTGAAATTAGCCATTAAAAATAAAACACAATTTACAATTTGGCCATTGAGGATCTCAGCCATTAAAATCTAAATCTAATGGTTTAAAGCACTTCTTAAATAAAACCCCTCTTTGTAGGATAACCTTACCATATATATATATATATATGTATATATATAGGATTAGGATCAAATGAGAATCAAAGGGAGATTTGCGAACACAAGAACCATTATCAACCAAGCAAATATTTTAATTCTTTTATTACTTTTATTTATATGTTAGTAGTTTATACCTTATATAAAAGAAAAACTGAAAAAAAATATATGTAGATTGACGTATTACATACATGTACCTCGTAAACTACACACGCACATAGAGCAAGTGTAGAGAGAAATCCCTTTCAAGTCGAGAAAACCAAACAAAATCAAATGTGTGAATCACAACTTGCCACGTCTTACGCGCTTTTTCAGATCTGACACTTGTACTTTTGTGTAAGGAGAGAGAATATTTTTCATCTTTTCACTTGTTTATAATATATGTAAACTTCATTTGTTACATACTGTTTTGGGTTTTCAATAGCGGGTTTTTCAGATTTATGACGTGTAACGTTTTAGAATTTAGAATCTTTGGATTATTTTAATTTATAATGCATATAAAAAATATGTTACATGTAGAAAGCGTTGAGCATAACAAATTCAGTTGTTACATTTTTTTTTGTGTCAGAAATGAGAGAGAAACTACAAAAAGTTGGTTATAACCTTTTGCGTTCTGTTACACTTTAAAAAAAAAACAACTTTTTTGTACTTGAGCAATCTCAACCATTCATTAGTTTGATGGACGGTGAAGATGATGTTTCCTTGGTTTTCTTAACTCATTTTAAACTATGATTCAAAATTTGACAATACACATATGTATAGTTTAAAATTAATTATCTACATATATGTATATTGTCAAATCTTGAATTATATACATATGTATATAGTTTGTTTTAAACTATACATATGTGTACATTACTAAAAGCTTAAAAAAATTATGTGGTTCGAAATTCTTCTTAAGTTTCTCGATTAGCCTAGTGTTTCTCACTTGCTCCTAACCTTATATATCATAATCTAAAAAGTACATAGATAAATATTGGGTATGCCATGTAGTTTTTTTACTAATAAAAAACACTTGTTGAGCGCTATTTTTAAGTGGCTTATGTTTTAAAACATATTTCTTTATAATTTTACAACTTTGTTTGCTCCTCTCAAAACACTATTCAAATTTTCTTCCTTTTTATTGGTCTCCACTCACCATTTTTTTTTCTTTTCATTGCTTTTTATATATGATAAATGATTATAGTTTTGTGTTTGAGTGATTTCTGAATTAATTCTACCAGATTTGTAATGTGCCTTTCTCCCTTTTTGTTATTTTTAAACGACAATACCGTTTTCACATATTATTTTGTTTTCGTATCTTTTTAAGTTTTCATTATTCATTTTACTATGTTTAAACTAACTTTTTTAAATAAATGAATATAAAACTTATAATTTATGCCAATATTATTTTTAATATATTATTTAATGTAAATGACCTCCAATATAAGATACTAAAGTTCTAAATATAGTGTCATTTAAAATCATAGATTAGCATTATTAAAAATTAATTTAGGTCGATAAAACATCAAATTCAGATATTCGAAATAGGAATCTAAATATGTTATTTAAATATAACTTATAATGTTTATGGATAACTATATTTATTTTTATGGCCATCGATTTATATAAATTCCTGTGGACATTTGAGTTTTCTCTTTCGGTTGTTGCAGCGAGTATCCGTTCCATAACGAACCTATGCTATCGTTTCGTTTACTTCCGTAACACATGTGAGTAGTTAAACATTTTAAAGTCTTTTTTTTGTTTGGTTTAATGTTCCTGCTACAACTCGTTTTTGAAAATAAAAGTTTAAACTCTTACATTTTTAAATGTATGATTTATAATGTTTGTTGATAACTATATTCATTTTATGGTCATCGATTTATATAAATTCTTATGGAAATATGAGTTTTCTTTTTCGGTTGTTGTAGCGAGTATCCGTTCCATAACGAACCTATGCTATCGTTTCGTCTAGTTCCGTAACACATGTGCGTAGTTAAACATTTTGAAGTCTTTTTTTCGTTTGGTTTAATGTTCCTGCTACAACTTGCGAGTCCTAAAAACTCGTTTTTAAAAATAAAAGTTTAAACTCATACATTTTTAAATCATCGCGTGCCAAAGTAACCATAGTATATTTAATAACCGAACCCACAACTAATATATCAATATAAGCAACCTTGAATGTCAATCAATCTAAACCTATTTTTCTATGAACTGTAGGCATTTAAAAAAGACAGAAGGGAATTAATTAATAAGTAAAATATAGTTTGGGAAAATATGGAGGACCTAATGAAAGTCAAAACATAGATGCGTCCTTGTGTGTCTAAGAATACCTCCCTTGAGACGGGGAATTGACTTTGGTGTCTAAAAAGCAGCATTCTATAGAAAGAGAGAGAGATTAAGAGAGAGAGAGTTTGAGAGGTTCCCATTGATGTAAGTATGGCAAGAGAAGAAACGGATAATACAGAAATGGAGATAGATTTGACTCTCAAGCTTGATGCTCAAGATCAAGAACCTGCTAAAGATTCATCAAAATCAGATCATCATGATCATGTTGATGAAGATGATGCTCATGATGATGATGTTGACGTTGTTGCTGACACAAAAGTGGAATCACATGAGCATGAAGTACAAGAATCAGAAAGTGATGTACAAACTGCCACCAATCCAACTGATGCACCAGAAAGGCAAGACCTTAATAATCACCATGAAGAAAAGGTACATGCTTTATAAACCCTACATATACATACTTACAAACAAACAAACAAGCAAGCAAGCGTATCCCGATAAAATCCCACTTGTAACAGGCTATTAGTAGCTTCCGAGAAGGGTGAGATGAGGGTAAAGTTTTCCTTTATCCCAAGACATGGAGAGGCTGCTGTTGAGACCTAAATATACGGACTTAGTTATCCTTTATTTTTTCTCATTTCAGAGCCAAATTCATTGCTAAAAAACTAATACTTTGTATACTTTTTATGCAAGTTATCGATGTTACAGACGGAGATGAATCGAATGAAAGAGGAGAACAAGGTGTTGAGACAAGTAGTAGAGCAAACCATGAAAGATTACTACGATCTACAAAAGAAATTTTCGCTTATCCAACAATCGTCTAACCAAATCAAGGTATGTGAACACTAATATTTTAGCTAATGACGACGTTAAAATATGCTCTTTTGCATGTTACATAGTGTTAGCACCACATATACAGGATCCAAAAGCGTTTCTGTCTCTTAATGGGCACGATGGAAATCAAGAAACCAAGAAAACTAGCCCAAGATCTCCTCAATTGCAAGAAAGTCAAAATGAGGATTTAGGTTTATCATTGAGGATTCAAAGCAATACAACAACATCCCAACACGCAAAAGATCATCATGAAGGGAATCATAAGGATTTATCTGAGAGGTTTTTCCCGATGCAACAAAGCAATTTGATGAATTCGGGCAATTTTGGTGGTGACAATATTAAAGCTGTTAATGTTGCTAATGATCAGATCACCTCTTTGCCAAACAGAAAAGCTAGGGTTTCAGTAAGGGCAAGATGTGAAGCTGCCACTGTAAGTAACTGTTGCATCTATGTAGGTCTTGTTTCTTAAAAAGTCATTAAACTTTTTATTCATTACAAAGAAGCTATTGTTTTTAAATTACCAATTAAAAAGATTATTTTTGAAAGATGAATGACTTTAAGCAAGTTCTTCTTAATTATAATGGTTTTCTTTTGTATTTACATATTAGTGATTTCTCCAAATTGCCTAGATATTCTGGAAAACTGCAGTGACCCCTTTATAAGAAAATAATTAATTTTGTAGTGAAGGTTAAGTTGAGTCTAGTAGTTAATAATCAGTCACTCTTAGATTGGGAATTTTACAATCTAAGTGCTATATTTTTTATAGATGAATGATGGATGTCAATGGCGAAAATATGGACAAAAGATTGCTAAGGGAAATCCTTGCCCACGAGCATACTATCGTTGTACCGTTGCTCCAGGTTGTCCAGTTAGAAAACAGGTTTGTCCAATCGCATATACTAGTGTGTTTTACGATTATCACTAGAAATTGATTTATTTTATTTAATCCTTACGTTTTGCAAAATAAATCAGTTTCATTTGTGAGATATAATGAACACAACATATATTTCAAGACTAGCTATATCTCATGGTTTCCTTGTGTTACATGTATAACTATATAGGTGCAAAGATGTTTAGAGGACATGTCGATATTAATCACAACATATGAGGGGAATCACAACCATCCCCTACCTGTAGGCGCCACTGCGATGGCTTCAACTACATCAGCGGCAGCGGGATCTATCATGCTACTAGATTCAAACAATCCTCTTTCATCCGAACCAGGAGCTATGAACCAGTCACCTTTAATTAATAACTACATGTCTTTAGGCACTATGAACACTAATTCTTCTCCATATTCATCAACACATGCTAGAACAATGAACCTTAATGACCCTTCAAAAGGCATTGTCTTTGATCTGACCAACAATCCCATAAATCCTCACCATATTCCAATTTCAAATCTCTCACCTCAATTAGGATTTCCTTGGATGTCTAATAAGTTCCCTAATGGAAACCATCTTTCAAGATCAAAGCAAGTAGATGGGATTAATGGGATTCGGGAAGGTGACGAATATAACAACAATAATAATAAAAATAACAATAAGTCAGTTCTGGCTGAGAACATGAGTGCTATTGCTTCACATCCCAATTTTAGAGTTGCTGTTGCAGCAGCAATCTCTTCCATTATTAATAAAGAGAGTCAAATAACTAACAACATTCATGCCGATGGTCCCAATGATAGAGCGAGTGGAGGAAGTAGCTCAGGTGGCAAAACATGGGTTCTCGAATCACTCTCTAGAAGCGGCTAGCTTCATTATATAATCAGAGATATCGTGTCAAGGCCCGGATCTTCAAGAGTTTATTCATAAGTTTTTATAGTTTGTTTGATGGTAATTGTTGTTTTTGATTTTGTAATTTATGTGCGAAAAAGGTATAAACGATAACTGCATTCGACAACAAACATATTATATACATGTTATAGATCATATTTATATGTTATATAGTTTGCTTTTATGATTTTATACTTAAATAGAAATTTATGAAGCTTTGTTTATTAATACCTTTAAAAAGTGTTTAATTTATCTTGTCTATTAAGAATGGGGGTGGTTCCATGCATGTGAGCTCTTCAATGCTGTAAACTGATCAAGAACCTAATAATAGATTACTTTAAAGTTCACTAGCCATTAATGAAGTACATGTCCTGCATTAATATCGTCCAGCAGTACTGGACACTTACCGAAATTGATTTTTTTTGGGTTAGTAAACATATTATATGTGGAATTTAGTTAATAACTAAAAGCTGTGTTAAGAATCATGATAATTAAATAAATAATATAGTGATTCAGATTTAGCTCTTAAATTCGTTATTTTTTCTGATTAAACCTGTAAAAATATAATTAGTTTTGTTTGTCTTCTATCTCTCATTACATTGTCCTGTACCTGTTTTTCTCATGTAATTTCTTGAAATATCTATGTCACATCTTTCTACTAACGTTTTTTTTACAGCATACTGCATACATATATAAATGTAAAAATAAAAGAAACATGCATTAGCTTGTAATAATCAACAAAAGCACAAAGTTGAACATGTATATAGAATGTAAACTAGTATATATATATATATATAAATATATATATATATATATAATTAAATACAAAATATTTTGTTTGCAATATGCATATATATGCATGTACCAGTACAACAATTATTTTGAAAAACATTTATTAAAAGAACAATCATAATAATATGATGCGTATTTGTACATGGAATGTAAATGTAGTCTATATTGACAACAAATCGACATGTAAGAAAATGATACGTGTAAAAAGAGTTGTATTTACAACGTTCTAAAAAGACTATTATACATAATGATGCCAATGTGCATGAACTTTTTATATGTTTCTGTCACGTTCAAAATAAACAATCATACATAACGATGTATATGTGTTTGAAATTCAAATTAATTTGGTTACTCAATAAATCTAGATAGAAAATATTAAGGAAACATTACTTAATAAGTAAACAAGTCCTTAAATGTTCTATTTAAGTTACTCACTTCTTGTGTATTCAAAAATTATTCAATGTGTGTAATATTTTAAAAATATTATCTAAATGTTAAAAAGTATGTGTATGAAACTGTATCAATGAAAAAGTATAAATATATAACTTTCAACATATACACATGGGGTAAAAAAAGTATACATATATAAAAAATTTCAATAAGAATAGATTCAAACACATAGTATCAAATTTCACGTTGCTAATTATTTTTTACATAGAGAAAAAAGGAAAACATTCTACAACAAACAGTATTATCTGGTATTATGAAAAGAAAATAAGGACAAAACTGACTAGGGTTGCATGTGAATGGTGAGTGCTTTCATGGTAGAAAACCAAAATTCCTTATTACAACAAAAACTCGATAAGAGATAAAAGCGACCTAGCTAGCTATAGTTTACAATTTCATAGTTTCTTGGTAAATAAAGGTTACTCGATTGATGTAAAGATGATATTAATTAGGGTTTGTTTTATTTCTTTTGGAGGGGACCTGTACAATGTTCTCATAGCCTAAAAGAAACCTATGATGATGAAGTTGTACATTGCATGGGTGACAATGGATCAATGTTATTGGCTCTCAAGAGAAACATATATAGTAGCAAGTTCGTTATTTCCTAGGTTTTTATTAAAGTATAATATCTGATCTTGAATATCTAACCTTCTGTATCATGAACCATTCATAGAATCGATGAATCCAATTTACAAAATTTTAGTCTTCATGTTTATCATATTTAAAAGAAAAAGGTTTAGATCGTGTTAAAGTAAGTGTATCTAAATTCTAAATTAATATTAGACATTTATAAAAGGTTAAACTGCATGCTAAATGGGTTATTATTTGTCACTAATTATGCAAAATGATTCATCTAAACACTCCTAAACACACTATTTGAAACAGAAAATTTTCAAAATAGAACTTTCAAAACACAGGGTAAAATTATTTTATAAAAGCACCTGAAAATAAAAAGTATACAAAGACATAATGGATTGCATATATAACACTGTTTTGAGGAAAATACAATATAATGCCAAAAAATATAACACAATGTTGAGGAAAAAAAACACAATGAGTCACAAAAAAGACACAATTACGCAAATATAGAAAAGACACAATGATAAATAAAAAGACACAATGGTGTAAACAAAAAGTTTTAAATCTACAAGCTAAACATCAAAAAACAAAAACCTAAAATCTTACATCATAGAGTCCGATGAGATGGTTACAATACCGTTTGAATGAGGTCAATCAAAGTCCGTTCGATACTCTTCTTACGCCTTCTTATTTTTAGGAGACGTATTCGATCTTAACACCTAAAATACGAGCATTAATGTAACATAATAAATCTTAAATTACACTAATTAAGTGTAATGCTTTTAGTTAAAAGAGTTTGTTAACGTGTCACATCATTGAATTATGTTTTTTAACTATAACTTTCTTGTATTAGGCTACCGCACTCTTCAAATTGGAGAGTCCGGTTGCCTATTTTTTGTGTGCCACTAAAGACTATTGTAGGAATGGTAGCACACAAAAAATGTCACTAGAAACACTAAACCAAAGCCTTTTAGTGACACTTTTTAAATATGTCGTACAAAATTTGTGAGCTTTTAGTGACACTTTATTTTTATTTTTTTGTCACAATATAAAAGAAAACTTTATGGCACAATTTTTATGACTTTAAAAAGTAATCATAGTCATTATCTATCTTTTACTTTATTAGTATTAATGTTTTTAATTTATATTTTTTAAATATAAAAAGTGTATGCAACGTGTCACATCACGTTACCTTTTCACTCCTCATCTCACCTCGCCCTTTTTGACACAACGCTACTTTTCTGACAGTTGCCAACATGACTGCCACATGGTGTTTCACACCCCTTTTTCATGTCCTCCCACTTCGTATAGTGTTAAAGTGTAGTGATTTTTTAGTAACAATAAAAGAATATGATTTATTAAAAAATCAAGGACCACATTCCTCTCACACCCGCCGTTGCAGTGACGGAGATGCCCTCAGTGACACCCGTTGATTTCTCATTAGTTTTTTCATAAGAATCCTGCACTATACTTAATCTTACTTCATTACACTATTAGGTTATAATAAATCAACATTTTACGCGATTGAATAAATGAAATATTAATTAGTAAGTAATGATGATTTGAGAAATATTTTGATGGATCAATCTTTTTTGTTTTTCTATAAAGGATCCCCGAAATATTGATCTTTTTTCTTTTAAATTGGTTTAATATGCTAAAGTCTATTTTTTTAAAGGTTCCTTGATATTAGGGTTGTTCGTGGCTTGGTTTAAAACAGCAAAACCGCCCAAGTCGGTCATCGGTTTAGCTTCGCGGTCGTTTTTTATTTACTTTCGGTCGGTCGGCTTCAAAAAATTTAAAAGTAACGAACGGTTTGGTTTGTGGTTTTTACCATAAACCGACCATATATAAAACCAGACCGGACGTATAATTTAACTATATATAAATAATTATTTTTATATTGAAAATATATAATTATTTATAATTTTTCTTATTATATTTAGATGATTGGGATTATTTTACTTTTAGCCCTAGCATGAGCCGACTGTAATGTACATCTAGTTGCTTCCTCATTTTGATTTAGATGTACTTTGATGCACTTGAACGTTTGTTTTGAGCTATTTCAATAGCTGATGCATGGTTGTTTTTTTTATTACAAATTTACAGTTGAAGTTTTTAAATTTGGACAATAAGGTAGTTTGTTTTGAACAACTTATTTGAAGCTTTCTCTGTATAATTTGAAAAGGCTTAAATTCTAGACATCTTGATTAAATTACGAGATAGGTTGTTTAGCAGTTTTATCTTTTTGAAATCCTGTAGTCAGTGACTCACCCAGGATTTTCTCTAATGGGGTCCATTTTTCAATGTTCAAAATTTTTATAATAAAATGTTAAAATTTTTGGGTCGGTCCTCGTTCAGGTCGGGTCTAAGCGAGGTTTGAATTAGATTATAAAAAAAACTCGAATAAGAGGCCATACAATGATTAAACCCAGAACCTCTTGTTGGTAAAGAAGGGAGTTACCACTACACCAACTTCCCTTTTCTTTCTATGGTGTCTAGCTAATTGTAATTATGGGGTATTTTTATAAAATTTAATATACCAGATCTACTAATTTTTTAAAAACATTGGGATCCGGAGACCCCGTCCCACTCTACGTTGGTCCGCCCCTGCCTGTAGTAAACTGTTTGATTAAAATTTGGACAACATGTAAGCTAAAAGTTATTTTGAGAACTTACATATGAATTATTTTGAACCTGCATAAAAAGCATAAATTGTGAAATCAAACCGGAGCCAAACCGTAAGTAATTGTTTAGTTTGGTTTTTATTTTCAACGGTTCAGCTTCGGTTTCGTTTAGCAAAAACCGTTACTAACGGTTTGGTTCACGGTTTGATCTAAAAACCGTCAAACCAAACCGTATACACCCCTACTTGATATATTAGTCGCTTTTGTGGAAAAAATAGAGGGGAGAAGAGCGGAAAAACAAATACAATGTTAGGATTATAGAAATAGGATTAGGTTTATTTGTGAACAACCCCTTGATAGTGAATTGTGTGAACTAATCTTACCCCTTGATTATCAATACACAAATGTAAATCAATGGTCAAGATTTGATGATCAAAATACACTTGTGTATTTTACGATTTGATAATGTAAATTAATGGTCATGATTTATTCAATCAGTTCACAAATACGCTAGTATTTACTCTAGAACCACACCCTATAGAAATATGTCACATGACACCACATTAACTTATTTATTAAGAATAAAAATAATACAAAATAACCAAAATTATCATAATGATGATATTAAATTTAATCGTGTACCGTTGAAAAAATTGCTGTTGGACCTTCCGGAAAAATATGGCTTTCTCCATTTCCAAGGAAATCCAAAATATATGATTAATAATCTTGAATCTTGAATCCAATTGAAATTGACTAATACTTTTATAGGACTAAAACGTTTATATAGATATGTTGTACAACTCATATATGTCATTTTAGTTTTTTGTAGCTAACCCATAAAGCATACAAATAACAGTTATCCACTTTCTAGTTTATTCGTTTACCGTAACTTTTGCTTTAGTGTGACCATGACTGGATAATGAATTTAAGTATTCTGATGTTACCGTAACAAATAATGAATTTTACTATTTGGCTTTACATTTTTTGTAGAGCCTTATGATATTTCGAAATACTATGTGTACTAATGTGTTAAGATCAGTTTGTAGCAAGCAGATGATTCGAGATATCACGTTATGAAGTTGAATCTAAGCACATATTATAAAGTTGTATCTAACATTATCGGTCATTTCGTAACGTAAACCAAAAAATGCCTTTATTTTAAGAAAAATAACCTATTGTTGAACGGACCTATTTTGTTGATATATAACTTCAATCATTAATGCTCCATTTATTTTTTACTTTTTTCTTATCAACTATTACACCCGCTAGTTATATTCTTAAATCTATACTTTTGTCCACCTTCACAACTTGATACCGCTAGACTATAACTCCCTGTCAGGTTTGTTTTCCTGTTTCCTGTGTGAAACTACTTTCATGAACTTAAGTCAACTCTACTCCATTGTTTATTGATTAATTGCTAAGATATTGTGCATTGAGTATTGGTACACTCTCATTGCATAGAATTTCATTTCTTTGGGATTTTTAACTTTTTAGCTAGTTGAACAATACATTATGCCATTTAGTTTCTATGGGCTTTAGTCTCAGCAAAGTAATTGGGCTTGATGTGTAGCTATTACTTTTAAAGTCTAAAAGTGTGTTATATTATTCATATGTATCCTGGTTTTCATCTTTTTTCAAAGCCTGGGATCAGTTTAATAAACTTTTGTTGTTTAGAGATTTATTAACAGTTACTTTTAGATGAGTTAATTCTGTCCTTATAAAACATTGCACACTTATCTTGTTTATGATAACTACCTTTTCAAGTGATAATGCTATTCTCCTTCAAAAGAGATTTGAGGATTTTGAAAAGTTCGGAAGGCTTTAAGGGTTTCTACTTTGTGTTTTAATACTTGTAATTACTTAAACGCAACAATTTATTCTCTTTAATTTGAATATGGTGTTACTATAAAATTTTTTAATGTAAAAAAGAAGTTCAACATGTTACGTGATAACCAATGTCATTGTATCACGTGGGCAACCCTCTAGTATGTGTGTGTATATATGTATGATTAAATAGTTAATAAACAATAAAAACAATCTGCGTGGATTAGAGGTGCACAAATCGATTTTTTTAAAATTGGATCGGATTTGATCTAATCCAAATAAAGTCAAACAATGGTCAAAACCGAATTGTTGAAATTCGGACCGGATTTTATCCAGTTCAGAGGTCTATAAAACTCGATCCTATACACGCGGATCGAATTATCCAAAACTGGATTTCTCAAAAAATCCAGACTTTGGTTTTTTCTTAAATCAACAAATATATTATTAATTAAACTAACAAATATCATATACTATTTATTTTTTAAATTATTATAAGTGGGATATATAACATAAATTCTTTAAAAGACAAATAAGTAAAATAAAATCTCCAAAATTCCTCCAAGTAGATTTTTACAGGTAATATAACATAACTTGATAAAAATATATATACCATATAAATAATACATATATAAGAAAACCTCAATAAAATTCATATAAAAAATTTAGATTCCGGATTTTTAAAACTAGATCCAAAAAATCCTTATTAATGCGAAAAGATCCGGAAAAAAATCCCATGAGTTGAAAATTTTGAAATTTAGATAGGATCCGACGGATCCTACCGGATTGTATCCGGTTTCCTCATTGGTTTGGTTTGTAATTATTTTCCAGATCAGTTTTAGATTTACATTTTTTGTACACCTCTAGCGTGGATTAGAGAAGGAAAAAGGTCAGGAGACTCAGGGCCTAGTCACGGTCACGGAAAAGGATGTTGGATCGCATATCAAAACTTGGCCTGAAAGTAGCCCAATGGCCGGATTCAAACTCGGTATAATTTTGGGCTTGAGGAATATTAACATTCAAACATCAATAACATTTCCTAAACCCCACCAAAATGATCTTTAATAGTTTAACTTTGGCCTACGGATTTACGTTTGTTTGTTTGTTTGTTTTAGCGGTTACGAATGCTTATTTTTGTATTACTGGGTTGACTCAAAAACTATTGATTTTCATAAAACAAATAAGTAGCCGTGAATTAGCAACACTATGTTATTTTTTCAATAATATTCTAATTCCTTTTGTTAAATGACTTAGGAGGTAATATGTCTTTAGCATGTGATTGTTTTCTTGTTAGCAAATTTTATATTTTTCACGTTTAACCCGTTAAATAATAGCATTACCTAAATGGATACATTTATTAATAAATACATCAATATAATGTGCAGTGGTAAATTAAAAAAAAAGAGGGTTTCTTTTGATAGATACTTCAATTTCATATAATCAGACTTTACTAATCATTCCAAACCGAATAGGTTCCTATAAACCTAGTCTTTACCTACTAGACCCGCCCCGGATAATGGCTATCCAAATGCTTCAAAGTTCATATAAACACTTCTACGCCAAAGAAAATTGCATGTTCTAGAAAAGGCAACTGTGATTTAATATCCTTTTGGAAGACCGATAAGAATATGGAATTGGTTACCAGATTAAGACAATAAACGGTCAGAACGTATTTGACTTCAAACAATTTTTGTTCAATTGCCACACACATGCCTATAAATAAATAGTTATATTTTAAACATGATAAAAAGGTGAAATTTCTTTTTAATAATAATAAGTTTGCTCGAAAGGTTAACAAATTAAATATTGACTTAGTTCTTATTAAAATCTACAAAAGCCTCAACTACAACGGTTAAATTTTAAATCTCGTCTTAAACGTGGTCTCTTTTTATTTGTCTTAATCTGAAAGACTTAGTTCTTATTAAAATCTACAAAAGCCTCAACTACAACGGTTAAATTTTAAATCTCGTCTTAAACGTGGTCTCTTTTTATTTGTCTTAATCTGAAACTTTTTTTCATGACTAAAATTTAGCCTGCGCATTTTTTGGATGACGACTAAAACCGATACACGTGTATCACTTTGATAAGTATTTTTTCGTGGATCATATTGTACTTATAAGGTTTATTGTGCCGGCTAAATTTAACTCACACTTTAATATCTTTACTGGCATGCATACTTTTTCTTTTCTTATTGGTCACCTTGTCTATTTTGATAATAGTATATTTGGAGCTTAATTTGAGCTCTAAAACACACTTAAAACCACAAATAACATAGTGAAAATCATTAAAACACAATATACAAACTCTAACAGTCTATAAAAACTTCAAACACACTATCTTAGAAATATGAATATAAACACAACATGATAATCAACAAAAAACACACTAACGTTAGTCATTCGATAATCAAAGCCTTATTATATAAAACATAACACAAAACCCACAAATATGACGTTTTAGTATCTTCACTTTGTTATTTATGGTTTTTAAGTGTGTTTTATGGTTGACAATACAGTGTTTTATGACTTTTTATACTTTATAGAAAAAATAAATTTTGTAGACAACTCTGACCCAGTTAATTTGATCTATTGAAAGATTGTGGTAAAAGAAATTAAAAACTTAAAAACCGTGGACATTAACGTTTCAACCCACACCTCACAAGTTCACAACTTTGCAAATGTATGAAGTGTTAGTGTCAGTGGGCCGAGGCCCCAATTATGTATATATTATGATAAAGGTGTTGTCCTATATTTTTTTATTTTACTTTTAATGGAATGGTTACAAACTTTTAAATTACACCAATTAAGCAACAAGGCAGATTCGAACCCCCGCTAGATGATTGCAAGGAATTTTTTTTGTCTTGTATCCTTTTCATTTTCTTCCCATTTTTTCTCGTCTTTGTTTTGACACATTATAGATGGTACACTATTTTTTAATATATTAGTTAAGTAATAATATACGAGTAATATATTCACAGAAATGTAAGAAAATAGCTTAAAAAAACTTAAAAATATTAACAACACGTTATAATAATTGTTTAATTGTTCAAATTTTAAATCTAACGTGTAACACATATGATTGGATATTCTTAAGAGGATAAAATGTTGTTATTTTTTATAGAGAAAAATAATTGTTCCAAACAGAATTGGTATTATATTAAATAATTCTATAGAGTATAGACAAGGGTTATTGTATTTAAAGACCAAATCTAAAACGCATATAAGCATGTACCAAAAGAATATTTGGGATTGTTCAATAAACGAACAAATATGTAACTATTAAACATTCTTTTTAAAAAATTTGCAAATGAGAAGTAAAACATGAATCAAATATATTATGATCGTCAATGATCTCTAGATTAAATGGAAAACTTGTATTTCTCTTGGAAGACACATGTTTAATTATCACTTGGTGCAGGTTGAGACACTGGTGGGCAATGATATGAGACCTGGGGAAACCTGGGTTCGATCCTTGAGCCAAAAGAGTTTTACCGGTAATTTCACAGTCGTGCCTACGGGTCCCCAGAATTAGTGTGGACTCGGGTTACTCTCGGAGTACTCCGTTTGATTCAGTGGGTACCCCAAAAGTGCTCGAGATTAATTCTGTTGACAGTTATATATATATATATATATATATGTATGTATACATATATATATATATATAATCATCTGAACAACTGGATCATAAAAAACCTACAAATATTTAAAGTACATCCGGTTAAGTTCTTATGCAATAGTTAAGTCCTTAAATCATTCTTGTTTTATTAGGTCATTTGTATGATTAAGAGAGTTTTTTTTTTAATATGAGTCAATGAATCAAATAAAAGTTAGGACTTCATGGCTAAAATTTATGTGTAAAAGCTAGGACTTAATGGCTAAAATTTATGTGTAATTATATATATGACTCAAAAAGGTATACTTAATTAATAAAAAAATAATTAAAATGTGTAAATGTTAGGACTTAATGGCTAAAATTTATGAGTAATTATATACATGACTCAAAAAAGTACATGTACTTAATTAATAAAAAAATAATTAACATATAATATCTAACCACACGTATTTAAAAGAAACAACTTTGAAGTATACCATAAATAGATAGAAAAAAAATTCATAGTTTTTTTAAGTCCTAACCTGAGTTAAAAAAACAATGTGGAAAGACAATGTGCCATCATCCTTATGTAATTAATACAAAATCAGCCCTTAAAAGTTAAACTTTCAATACATGCATATGTGCATATTATTATAAGAAGGGATTTTTATTTTTTCGACAATATTCCCATCGAGTAGCTTTAGGTTGTCACTGAAGAAGTTTAATTATTATGATTTGTATTTTTTACCTTTTATATCATGGCCTCTTCCTGATGTAAAACTTGAGATTTCTTTTTTGTTTTATTATAAATGAAAAACATATTTCTAATGGTAATATATAAAAATATTGTAGGACAACCATTTCAAAAAATAAAATAAAATAAAATAAAATAACAATTTCATTTAACCATAATTGTATTACAGTACATAAATAAGAAGAGTACAATACATAATCTAAATAAAAAGTGAAAATCGATTACAAAGAAATAAACACAACAAAACATAAACATGACTGAGGCACGTGATTAACACGCTTACCTTAAAACATATTTTAGGCCACCCATGTGAACCTGTCTGTTTCACAGAGTACAACAGTCAAAGCAAATTGTACTGTCGGATTTAGTACCTGAAAGAATACCTGAAACAAGAGCTTGTAGGACATAAATTTTATGGAAAACATTGGTGTTTGTGTGTGGAGCATCAACCGTACGAATTTTCTGTGTTATGTGTGTTTAGAACAAAGCACAAAGCTTTATATATGACCTGTTTGGAATTCCACATGAAAAGATATCAATTGAATACAAAATCCAATAAAAAAATACAATCTAGAATTCAATGACACAATAAATTATGCAGACTTGGCAAGTGGGAAAACAAACAATCTCCAGCTGGCCACAACAAGCAACAAGCCATTGACTTGAGCCCACACGAGTTAACCGAATCAAAACGCACCTAAAAATAGTAAAAGGCATCTTAAAGCAACAAGCGTGTGATGTGCAAAGTACGCCATCAAAACGCCATATTACATCCATCGCCCTCAGCCCGCTTCCGGGTACATGTCAGGTGCGAGCTAGCTATCACTGGGTGTGACTTGTCACATAAGAATACATTAATGTAGATAATTCTAATCATAAATCAACAAAAGATTTGTCTCTCCACAAATGTGAGACAAGCACAACTTCCCACACAATTAAAACTTATGATCTCTCATTCATTTTGGCTTTAATGACTAAATAATCATTATATTACACAGTTATACAATAATTTAATTTTTAAAGTGAGTGGACTGAAATAGTTATAAAACTGAAACCATAGGGACTGAAATCGCAATTTTTAAACTAGTTAACTGAAATAGTGATTTTTGACAAACTATAGGGACGGAAAATATAATTAACTAAAAAACTACACAGAACGTGGCTTCGCTTTCTTTGTTGAATCTTTGCAGATCTTCTTAGTCCTTTTAGATCTTTACCCCTTTAAACGAAATTGAGTTTCCTTGTTCAAGAATCATGTTCTTAGACGCTAAAATAAACAAAGCACACTCGTTATTAGCTATCATATAATACTAATTCAAACTAAATTTCATTGGATCTTCTTCTGCAATCGTCTGCGTTTTCCTTCACCTCGTTGGAGTTCGGTTTCATCGCCGGAATCCATAAACCCGTAACCTATTAACGCAACCCATAAGTTCTTTTGACACTATTCTTTTCGGTTTTATGAGGGGTTTAAAAGCCCCATGGTTATTACTTTGATTGTTACTTGTGATTGTTCTAATTTGGCAATTAATTTTAGGGTTTCGATTTAGGTTCTAATTTGTGAAGATAATTAGTTGCAGAGCACTTTTAAAAACAAAGCTGAAACTGATTGTTCACAAAAGTCATGATGGTCTAGCGGTTATGTGCGCTGGTACTGTTTTGGCAATTTTTAGAACTAGTGAACTGTAATTGTGACGCCCATAATATCATAAGGTCAAAATGACAAACAAAACAAAAATTAAACGTCAAAATTTTAACTTTCATACCATAATTCATATTTTTACCAAAATGCCCTTATAGTAGTTCGAAGCAAACACAACCATCTAATTTTGTCGTAAGTGTTGACCCGAACTACCGTATTAAGATACAAACTTTAAACATACTTACAAAAGGGCTAGGCATTTAGTCTAGCATATACAAGCCAAAAATGTTTTGACCCATTTGAAAACAATGTAAACAGGAAACGCGTAAAAGGGCGATGAAGTGTGTTCGAACCAAGCTCGCCATCATCAAAGGTGATATTTACCTTTCATTCATAACACGAATAAATCATTAGTACAATTCGTTAAACATAAAAATTTCATCTACCATCCTATCTCTTATTTGAGCGGTTAACAAGGTCATAATTGAGATTCATCCTTTTATCATTTTATTAATTCATCTAGCAATTCCATTTTAAACGGATATTGCGTTACTATTATTCAATCATAAACATCTTTAATTCATCCGACCCATTCATAACGGGTGATGTGCTAAATGTGGTCTAATTAAACTAACTAATTTTAACCCTAAACTAGACACTCTAAGTTTTAAATTTATAAACTAAGACTCTCTAAAACCTAGACCACACAACCGGAAAGTGTACCGATCAATGCAGTATAGCCTAAGTAAGTCCGAGTATCAAACCCATGATACTCTCTAACTATGTCTACTAAACTCGACTAACGTATCTAAGACTGACTCGACTTAATTGTTTTTGTGTTTTGAGGAGGGGGGTTTCTAAATATCCTAAAATTGTGAATTACTTAAATTAATTTAACTAAGTTAACTAGACATGAATTATGACTCAGGTTTATTCAGATGATGGTGAAAGACTACCTAGACTGGAATCCTGGATTGTACTAGTGATGATTTATTGGGATGTTAATTATTGTGGAACCAGGATCTTCTAATGCTAAACCTGTCGAGATACCAAACAAGATCCCCAACCCTTCTTAGGAAGACACTTATAGAGCTCTAAAGGCTGTTATGGACACCAGTTGGTCTAGACTCCCTCACGGGCTATCTAAGTGGTTTACGAAAGTATCCTAATTCGATCTACTCCCTCACAAGCTATAAACCTAGGATAAACTTGGGTTCTCAATTTGACTTGTTAGACAACGGTGTAACACCCAAAAAACGGGTTTGGTAATCAAACCACGTTAATATTAAAGAGCGGGTAAAAAACCGTTAGCGGTGAAAGTTAAACTATAAACAAAATAACTGGGAACAAATTTTCCTAGTTTATAACATGTATACAAGTAACCAAACAATGAGTTATATTCTTATTTATAATCAAAACCAAACTAAAGGGACCAAAGTTGGTAAAAAGGAAAGTAGTGTTTTAAAAAGGGAAATTAAAACACAACACACACTTAGTGTGTGTGTGCGTGTGTGTGAAACGACCAGGGGATGAACAAAGGATCCAAACCCTTGTTCTTCAAAGAATCACCAAATTGAAAGGGGAATTGGACACCAAATCGATGCATGAACGCATATTATCGATCACCTTGATTCGGGGATCGTAAGGTATGTCTCAAAACTTAGATTGGTGAAAAATCATAACTTGAGACAAGTTGAATAATTGTAATTAGATAGTTGGATTATGATCCAAAGATGAAAGTAAGTATATGTGTATGCTTGATTTCATTAGACTTAAAGAAATTATGCACAATTTGATGAAGGATTTCTTGTTAGAGATTAACAAGTAGATTATGAAGTAGGTTTTGATTATGTGATGAAATTGATGATATATAAGTGTTCATGATCATCATACTTGTATGTATGTGTAAGATATTTGAACAAATTAGAGGTTCGAATAAATGTTCATACATGACTTGAAATGGGTTTTAATGATATGATGAGATTGATGTTAAACACATGTTGATAGATGCTTAAAATCATCATGTGTATATGAATGTTTAAGTATTTGGCTAAGTTTAATGTTTGGGTAAATTCCATATAGATGATGCAATGGGTTGTTTCATAGTGATGAAACAATCCCAAGTTCCTGTATAATGATCGATAGATTAGCATATGATTATAGAAACTATGTTAATTTGATATTAGCAATTGCGTGAACTAGGTTTGGGAAAACGTAGCTATAATGGTGGCCTAAGAATAGCGCTTACCAGGTAATTAACGAAATGCCTAAATGAGTTGTTAAACTTGTTCGTGGGTTGTATGAGTAAATAGGCAGTTGACTTTTAAAAAGTCAAACTGACCTTTAATAAAATCGAATGATAAATTTGATATAAATTTCGTAAGGTAGAATAGTCGTGTTAAATGATGACTAACCTACCCATCTTGCGAATGATAAATGATAGTTTGACGCTTGACAAGCTAGGTGGAAGCTTGGAGAGAAGCGGGTCAAACGGATCGAATACGCGGAAAAAAGGCATAATCGGACTTCAATGTAAGTAAAGCTTACATCTTTAAAATAGTAGATTTATTTATGTAGTTGAATAAGCGTTTTGGGTATTCGGGACGAGATTTCGAAATATAAAGTTCTAACACGGATAGATACGGGTTGAAACAAGTGAATATGATATTAAACCATGATTTATGGTAAAAAGAGTAAAACGGTAAATTAGTCATGTGATGACAAATAAATAAGGAGTTTTGAAATATTACCTTATCGTGTAAACCATAATGGATAACAAGGGGTAAAATAGTAATTCGGTCACGAGTTGATGAATAAATAAAGAGTTTTGAAAAAGACACTATATGGCGTAAGTCATAATGGGTCAAGCAAATTAAGAAACGATTTTAAGCAATATGATCACACAATGAAAAACGAAATGGGTTAAATGGATGAGATGGCAAATAAGTGCCATCTCATAATGATAAATGGTCATTTAGACCGAACGGGTCAAATGGTGATATTATCACCATTTGACAATGATGACTAATAAATCGCTTGTTGATTTTGTGCTCATAGAAAGAATAGAGTATGATTTGCATCGCTATTATATAGCAACTAACAGAGCATGATATTAGAACGGATTAATGCTATGAGCCGAGCCAGGTATGTGTAATGGGTTAAACTCTCAAAAAGGACTTATGGTTCGTTGAGAGTTAAACGAGTCATGAATGAATATTTAATTACCTAAGGTAAGATAAATCTAATGATCTAAATTGTAGACATTATCTTCTTAGGAACATAATATTCTAAAATAGATTATGGTTAAATGTTCATATTCGGTCAAAACATGATAATGAAAGTCCTTCGTCGTAAAGAAGGACCTAAGTTGACCAAAATGCCCTTGTATGGTGAAACAAGTAAACGGCCCTAAGGGTAGCTTAAAAATGATTTTTATAATTTAGTAGACTCTTTTGGTAGTGTAAAAGCGAAAAACATATGTCTTTTTGGTTAATGGCATTTTAAAGGGTCTATTTCGTAAAATATCGAACCAAAGGGTAGAAATTGGATAAAAGAATCTATGATAACAAATCCACCACAAATAAGGTTGTAGTGGAAAATAAATAAATATCTTAGTGTGGAAATGTGAAGTAAGGTAAGAGAAAGTGAGATTTAAGCTTAAGTGCTTAAATCTCTTAACGGGTCAAAATATATGTACATATGCAATAACCGAGAATGGATGTGTAATTCATAAGAATTATGGATCCGGGTTTTGGATTCCAGGTTAAATATGTAAGAAAACAATTTACGGTCATTTAGAAACAAGTTTCCTGAGAAACGGATATAGATTCAATAAGTTACGGAAGTTTTCGTAATAAAAACGGCAGAACGGAAATTTTTGTGATTGCTCATTTTAAGCTACGGTGGCCAGCCGTAGCTTACCGCAGGAAACCGTTGAATGAAAGCAAAAAAATTGAGTTATGCTAAAACGTCTCCGTAAGCCCCAGGTCGTGTTTAAAAGAGCAGGACTTGAAACGGGTCGAACGAACAAGTATAACAACACAGTAGCAAATTTGCTGCAGAAGGCAGCGTCGCCGACGCTACATAAATAATCCGACGGCTTAAATGACTGTCTACGGCAGCAAAGCTCCGACGCGAGTTATCAAGGGGCGTCGCCGACGAGGCTTATAGCCGTCGCCGACGCCACCTTAAAAATTCAAATTTATGTTTTGATTTATTTAACTAGTTCGTTAAGCTGCATTTTTTGGTAATTTGCTATAATACTGATATTTAGCAAATTTCCAGTTCAGGGTAATCGCAAGCACTTCCGGATGACGATCAAGGCCGATGAAGAACCGAACACGATCAAAGATCAAGCTTCCGCATTTGGTTTCAATGTTACAAAACTAATTAGTAAGGACATGTCAAAATGTTTAACGTAAATATAGTTTTAATAAACTCGAAAATTTTGTAGTGACGTGTATTCATACTTACTCGTTTAAATGCGAAATTTTTATAAAATTTCAATATATTAAGATAGGGTCTTACAAACGGTCAATAGGAAAAGTAGTTTAGATTCCTCACGACGACCCTATCTAGCAATTTACTGACTTAGACCTAACAATAAACTCGCACCTCACAGCTATTGAGATTAGTAGAACACTCAGACTTACCTAACTATCAAATATCGCTTCTAAGGTGTATTGGCCAATTAACCCAAAAGATTACAAAACAATATTATAATCTAGCATAAACCTATTATGTGAAAGACATCCACCAAGAGTCATACGAAGCAATAAACGATAATTAAATAAAACTAAGTATGCATACACATCAAACCAATAATCAAGTCGACTACTCTCGTAAACAATCCATTTAATAATTAAACATCCATAATAAAAATTAAAACTTTAACAATCCATTCATCACAATCTAGGTAGTAAAACGAACTAGCCAAGAATCACAGTCAAGAACAATATGTAAATCTGAATCGAGTAGCAAAATATGTTCAAAGGTTACAAATAATATAAACAAATAAAAATTGAAACTGACACGGTTGCGAACCTTAACACAAATCTTGAACCTGAACCAACTTCTCTTCCTTTAAACTTTCTGTTCGTAACCTTCGTTTAGCCGTATGGTCTTATATGTATCATATTTGGCAGCCTCAAAATAATGCGATCTTTTTTATTGTTCCGTATACCCCCAAGATACCTTGAAGCCGAACAACCCTATAATTCCCTTAATGGACCGTCCACAAATCTTGCGTCTCCACTATCCACCTCTCTTACTATCCACTAAAATCCAGCTCACTTGTTTGTAGGACAACCGTTTACAAAATAAAATAACCATTTTATTAAAGAGTATTCTGATTACATCACAAAAAGAAGAAGAAAACCAAACTTAAAGGAAATACAATACAGAAATGTAAGCGAAACTAAAAAAATATTACAAAGAAAATAAAAGAAAACAAAAAACAAAACAACGGTGACCGAGGCACGTGAAAACACGTTTCCCTTAAAACAGATTTCGGGCCACCCAGGTGAACCCGTCTGTTTCCCAGGGTACAATAGCCTAAGCAGATTGTACTGCCGGGATTAGCCCAGCACCTGAAAGAATACCTGAAACAAGAGTGTGCAGAGTTTCAAAGTTAGGAAATTCGTTGGATGTGTGTGTTGTCTGAACCATAAGATTTTCAGTATCTTAAAAAAAAACTGATTAGAATTCAAAATGATAAGTCTCTATTGAATACACAATTCAATAGGATTACTTCTAAAATTCAATGGCATAATTAATTCTATGACTTAATCATTTTACAGGTAGGAACTTGAACAGTCTCTAGCTGACAACACCAAGCCAAGACACATAAAAGAAATACTAAAGGCGGCTCCAAGCGGCTCGCAGCGATACAAGCGTGCGAAGTGCAAAGTGCGCCATCAAAGCACCACATTGCGCCCATCGCCCAGGTCCCGTGCCCGTGCCCGAGCGTGGGTGCGGGCGCATGGTGGATGCTTCGCACCCTCCTGGCTGGCATTGGGTATGACTTGTCACATAGGAATAAATTCGTGTAGAGAATTATAAATATAAATCAACAAAATATTTATTTCTCCACCAATGTGGGACAAACACAACTTCCCACACATAAAGTTCCAACACACAATTAAAGCTTATAATCTCTCATTCATTTGCTTTTCAAAATTTCCAACAATCCCCCACATGAATGGAGATTATCCAACACACTCAAGTGTCACGATAAAATTTAAGTGGTTAAGTAATATAGGATAGGTAAGTTTCCTTTTGAACCCTCCTTTGTGACATATACTTAGTCTCCTAGCAGTTAGTAGACGCGATGTCCTTGAACCAACCCCTTTTTACATAGACGTTATTACACATAACACATTACTCTTCCTAGTGTTGCTAACCCCTCATAGTTGTGTCCGTTATGGTCATGGAACACTATCCTGGTTGTAACATCCGTCAAAAACGGATTTACCAAACCCGCTCCGTTTAGCAACCGAACAGTCAGTCAAAATTTTCGTTGCAAATTAAATGCCCAAAATATTTTTAAACGATCCGTAATCAATTATTATACGGGGTATATATTTAGTTTTTTAAAAACTGTTGAAAACTGAAAAATAAAAATGAATTGTTACAGCCGGGTTTCGAACCCGGGTCTGTACCGAGTCACCTAGTGACTTAACATCTCACACACAAACCACTGCGCCAACTGATTTGTTTGATAAATAATGAAATAATTTAGTTCATAAAGTGACTTTACAAATTCAAAAATCGGCGCCCAACGATTCAGTCGTCGGAATCCCGGAATATCCGCGAGCCTTAACTACGATTTACGTTATAACGTAAAACCTTTAATCACATATCGGTTATAACTGATGTTTGAAGTCCGCGACCAAATTCAAAACCGCCGGAAAACTTGAATTGATGAACCCAGTCCAAAATCAGACCAAATACATTTCGATTATTCCCTATAAATTCAACCACAATCGTCTGCAAACCTTTTCGCTAAAAATCACATCTTTTCACGGCGTAATTCCACTCGCCGGAATTTCCCTGTTCGTCGCCGGAAAACCGGTTTCCCCATTGCCGAGCTTTTCTGAACCTCTGAAGCTTATACCGGTGATACCCTTACCTTTTCCAAACTTTTCGGAGACTAGCTGGTACAAGGAACACGTCGCCGGAGTTGAATTCAGTCGCCGGAGTTTCTGCCGGAAAACAGAGAGTTCAGTCGGTATATTCTCCGCTCAGTTTCTTTTCCTTTTCACTTCTATCTCACCAGTAATTAACCTAAAACACTATTGAAACTTGAATAAAAACTCGAACCAGTCAGACCCGATTTCTGGTTCAACTTTGTCGAAGAAGACGACGCACTTCCATATCATATAAGTATATTATAAATCATGATTATAATCGGGTTAGACACACAGTCCAGCGGTGGACTGTGTGCACATAAGACGTTAATTATGCAAAGGTCTCGAGTTCGATTCCCGTCTCACACGCTGCCTTAATAAAATCTATTTTTTTTTTTAATACTGAACCGGAGTCGCCTTAGTTATATGTTAAGTATATTAATAACCGGAATAATAACCAAGTTATACACACAGTCCAGCGGTGGACTGTGTGTTTGTTTATATCACAGGTCACGAGTTCGAGTCCGGTCCTCAGCACCGACTCGGACAATTATCTTTTCTTTTAAATAAGGCAGAAAAGGAAATATCTATTTTGTATTTAAGTATAATAAAAACCGAATATTATAACATGTTGAACACACAGTCCAGCGGTGGACTGTGTGTTAGATTAACCCACAGGTCCCGGGTTCGAGACCTGTGGTGTGCATGACCGTTTCGCCTTAAACTGTTTTTAAAATAAATGATTTTCTATTAATTCTAATTAATGTATATATGAAATTAAAATCGGATATATAACGGGTTAGACACGTAGCTCAGTTGGTAGAGCTGCGTGCACGCGTACGGGAGGTCTCGGGTTCGAGCCTCACCGAGCGCACAACAATATTCCGCAAACCGGTCAACGACCAGTCAAAGTCAACTGGTCAAGGTCAACTGTAGCAGAAAAAAAATAAATATTTTTATTATTTTTTATTAATTATTTTAATTAAAAATCAATTATAAAATACTTAAAAATAACATTTTTAAGATTAGAAAATAGCTTCAAACTCACAAAAATACACCCAACAATCCTACTAAAATAGTTTAATAAAATCCGTTTACTCACCAAACCATAATGCGATTTATCTAGGTTAAATCTCACTCGTGGTTAAAACCACTTCGCGTGCATTCATCATCATCAACCGAACGCACCCACTGTGAGTGAATCTTACAATTCCCCTTTTTAAATTACACGTTTTGGGGTGTGTCATGTGTTATGAATTAATTAATTTATTTATTTAAACTTGTGCCATACCACATCATGACTTAATCTTAGATTGATTTATTGTTGTGATTTATTTATATTCCGTTTGTCAAATTACATGAAACTCATACATTAAGCCCATCAGTTCCTCGTGGGAAACGAGTAGAACATCGCGTGCTTCAATTCAAATTCATTATTGTTCATGTGTGTTTTCATTGAGTTTATATTGTTTGTAGTTGTGTTATTCATATTATCATGTTTATGCAATTCATTCATCAGGCCCCTCAGTTCCTCGTGAGAGACGAGTTGAGCATCGCGTGCCTTTAATTGTTCCATTATTGTTCATGAGTGTTTTCATTTAACATCTTATGATTATTGATCAAGTTACATCTAATTTTACTCATGTTTGGTTGTGCACATATTTCATAATCAATTTAAATAAATTGTTCAAATGTTTTTCCATAGGATTCACTCGCCAACATTATGTTGATCCAAAAAACCTTTTTACACATGATACAGGTGAGCAGGTTGAAGCAAGGATAACATAGGATATGCCTTAGAAGAAAACAAAGGAGTTAGATTGTTAGTTAGATCATGTTGTATCACTATTGTAAATTTTCATTTAATTTGTATTAATGAATATGAAACATTTAATAAATGTCATGAGCTTTGATGATAACCCAATCATGCCCCGATCACCTTATCCGCTGCGGGTCGGGGTGTGACAGATTGGTATCAGAGCCATGACTATAGGGATATAGGATAGGTTATTAGACCCTTAGAGCCTATACTATAGTCTGCCTAAATTTTAAATTGATTAGGTGGTTACATACAAACTTGTGATATTTATTTGTTTCATATTTGTTTACATTTCAGTTAAACATACATGCTCATATACATGTTCATTATACATATATACATATTCATTATACATATATCGATGTTCATGTATTCAATTTATTTTCATATTCTCATTATCCAAAGATTTTATGCAATTTTCAATTCTCATCAAAGTAAGTTCTGCGACGGGCATGTAGTAACTGGAAGGGTACAAGTACCGGTAGTCGGAACGTCCTGTCTAGGCTGGCATTCGTATAAATCCAATATAACGGACCAGTTTGCCTACCTGGGGACCAACGATGAGAGTACGAAGGACCTATTAGGCCAAAGCATGCCACACCAAACGTCGTTCGAACTACCCTACTTTGAGGTGTCACCGTGTCTACACCTGGACACATTCCGAACATCACACGTTGTATACATATTTCTCGATTTTCACCGGGTTTTGTGTACGCAACCAGGCAGAAACCGTGCGAACCATATGAAAAACCGGTAATTCATGGGGGCCCACATGATTACATAAGGTAAAGTATGGCGGCATGACGGGCCTAACAGCGAGCAAAGCCAAAGACATCCTATGGATGTAGTATTTTTGTATAATTATTTTATGAATGTTCATTCTTGAATGCGACCCACGATCTCAAAAGCATCCAACTCATACTCTTGTCATGTATTCATTGTAGATGTCTTCTAACCTCGCCCGTAAGAAGATGAGAGCAGGAAAAGCCCGCGAACGCATGGCTACCTTAATCGCTCAACAAATGGCTGCTGTAATACCCAACATTGTAATCCAAGTTCATCAAGCACTTACCAATAATCCTGTCAACCAAGCAAACCAAAACATTTTCAACTCTTCCCCAAACACCACTAAATGCACCTACAAGCATTTCAAATCATGCGACCCTCCGAAATATAAAGGAACTGAAGGTGTCACCGCACTCCTCCATTGGTTTGAAGAAATGGAGAATACTTTTCTAAATTGCGATTGCCCTGATGATCGCAAAGTGCGTTATGCTACCGGTCGACTATATGGGATAGCACTTACTTGGTGGAACACAGAGAAGGCCAAACGAGGTGTGGAAGATGCTATGTCCTTAACTTGGAACGAATTGAAGGAAATCATGACCAGACGATTTTGTCCAAGGAGCGAAATCAAGAAGCTAGAAGATGAATTTTACTCATTGAAGCAAGTGGAAGGAGACCACACCACCTACAACAAAAGGTTCCTCGAATTACATCAAATGGTTCCCAACATGTTTACTCCCCTCTACCGTTTGATCGAGCACTACATTCGTGGTCTTCCGTCAAAGATTCAAGACCCTGTGATAAGTACCAAGCCTGCAACTTTGGAAGCAGCAATGGAGCTAGCAACAGAGCTCACCGAGAACCGAATCCGAAACAAAGACTTCAAGGAGGAGAAGAAGAAGGATAAAGAATCGACTGAAACCTCCGACTCCACTCAAACTGAATCCCCTTCTCAACCCGAATCCCCTTCTCAACCCGAATCCCCTTCTCAACCCGAATCCCCTTCTCAACCCAAACCTAAGAGAAGAAGAGTCGGGCGACTTTTCGCTGCTACCCAACGAAATCAACCCGTTTTTCACGCTATACCCATCCGAGCTGTCCCAATCACCCAAGTGGCACCCAATTCAGCTTACCCAAATAAGAAACCATATCTTGGACCTCACCCTCAATGCAACCACTGTTTTTATCATCATTCCCTTACTTTATCTTGCCGGCTATGTACAACTTGTGGACGTTATGGTCATTTGAGCAATGTTTGTCGCACCTTTCAAGACCAAACCTTTTCCCCTACTCAAAACATGGCCCAAACTTATCACCAACCCCAACACCCCATGTTCCCATATGCTCGAGCTTGCTTCAATTGTGGCGACCCTACCCACCTTAGAAACACATGCCCTCAATTGGTTAACATTATCAACACTCAAGCCCAATCAAACCCAGTTAACCAAGTAAACCAAGAAAACCCAACCGCTATGCCGCCAGCAAGAGGAAGAGTCTTCAATATCAACGCCAACCCTGTCGAAGATAATGACGGCCCAAACAAAGATACTCAGCTAGTCCTGTTCGCCGAAGATTCAGATTCAACTCCTATTGTTTAGTCTTTCTTTATCACATGTGTAGACTGTAGAGAAATTATTGGATATTATATATTATATATTGTTTTCGGTATATGCTTTTGCCGAGGCCGTGGCTCCCCATCCATCGAGGTTGAGTTGGATCCCCATTTTATTATGTGGTTGATCTTGGCGTGCCCGCACGATCGGCTCCGTTTGTTGAGCCTTGATCGGTTACGTAATATTACATTTCAATACATGCAATATGCTCGGCTCCGTTTGATTGAGCCTTGAGTACACAGATTTATTTACATTTCCAGTTCATGCAATATGCTCGGCTCCGTTTGATTGAGCCTTGAGTACACAGATTTATTCACATTTCAAGTTCATGCAATACGCTCGGCTCCGTTTGATTGAGCCTTGAGTGCACAGTTCAATTTACATTTCAAGTTCATGCAATACGTTCGGCTCCGTTTGATTGAGCCTTGAGCGCACATACAATTTCATTATCAGTATCTTGTGGTTGTGGTGTTTGTAATAGAGTCGCATCGAACTAACCATAACTTATGGATAAAGTCAATGAAAATTTGACAAGGGTATGGTGGATACGCCGATGGTACTTCCTATATATAAGTATTCTTGTCAAATAATCGGAGGCATTATCAGGCGGTTATGAGAGGTTCCATGCATAGGCTGTTTGTGTGGTTAAGTTATTCATATTCAGTACATGCAATATGTTCGGCTCCGTTTGATTGAGCCTTGAGCACACAATTTCAATTTCAGTACATTCAATACGTTCGGCTCCGTTTGATTGAGCCTTGAGCGCACATCCATTTTATTTTCAGTACATGCAATACGATCGGCTCCGTTCGATTGAGCCTTGATCGCACAGATATATTTCATTTCAGTATTTTATGTTTGTTGTATTGATTGTAGAGTTATAGGACTAATCATAATTCACTGATAAAACTAATGAAAATTTGGCAAGAATATGGTGGATACGCCGCTGGTACTTCCTATATATAAGTATTCTTGCCAAAGGATCAGAGGTATTATCAGGCGGTTATGAGGAGTTCCATGTAGGATTTAGTATTGCCTTGGTTGGAATTTGTGTTACATTTATATCATCATGTTATTTAAAGAGATTGGATTGTGTTCCATTTCTACATAAATTAACCTCTCCATCATAACAAACGAGAGAGGAACTTCCATCATTCAAACATATATGGATTCAAATATTTGCTGTTGTGTTTATTCATGTTCAAATATTCGCTGATGTGTCTATTCATGTTCGAATATTGGCTATTGTGTTTATTCATTCGCTGATATGTCTATTCATGTTCGAATTTTTGCTGTTGTGTTTATTCATGTTCAAATACTTGCTGTTGTGTTTATTCATGTTCAAATATTTGCTGATGTGTTCATTCATGTTCGAATATTTGCTGTTATGTTTATTCATGTTCAAATATTTGCTGATGTGTTCATTCATGTTTGGATATCAGCTGTTGTGTTTTTATTTATGTTCCATGTAGATTGTAGTGTTAGAAGTTTTGCCTTAGGATATAACCATATTTTTCCCAAACGTATCTAAACTCTTATGCATGATATCATTATTTAGAGAATCCTTCCTGTTTATCAATATTCATACAGTAGGCAACAAAAAGCGATTCCTGAATAGGGTACTTAACCTTTACAAGGAACGTTACCGCCTCGAACAAAAACTTAAACCCTCATTTTTGCTAAGCATACAACTGTCAAACAAAACATCATCATTCTTATAGTCAAAATATATCATTATTTAAATTTCGGGACGAAATTTCTAAAAAGCAGGGGATACTGTAACATCCGTCAAAAACGGATTTACCAAACCCGCTCCGTTTAGCAACCGAACAGTCAGTCAAAATTTTCGTTGCAAATTAAATGCCCAAAATATTTTTAAACGATCCGTAATCAATTATTATACGGGGGTATATATTTAGTTTTTTAAAAACTGTTGAAAACTGAAAAATAAAAATGAATTGTTACAGCCGGGTTTCGAACCCGGGTCTGTACCGAGTCACCTAGTGACTTAACATCTCACACACAAACCACTGCGCCAACTGATTTGTTTGATAAATAATGAAATAATTTAGTTCATAAAGTGACTTTACAAATTCAAAAATCGGCGCCCAACGATTCAGTCGTCGGAATCCCGGAATATCCGCGAGCCTTAACTACGATTTACGTTATAACGTAAAACCTTTAATCACATATCGGTTATAACTGATGTTTGAAGTCCGCGACCAAATTCAAAACCGCCGGAAAACTTGAATTGATGAACCCAGTCCAAAATCAGACTAAATACATTTCGATTATTCCCTATAAATTCAACCACAATCGTCTGCAAACCTTTTCGCTAAAAATCACATCTTTTCACGGCGTAATTCCACTCGCCGGAATTTCCCTGTTCGTCGCCGGAAAACCGGTTTCCCCATTGCCGAGCTTTTCTGAACCTCTGAAGCTTATACCGGTGATACCCTTACCTTTTCCAAACTTTTCGGAGACTAGCTGGTACAAGGAACACGTCGCCGGAGTTGAATTCAGTCGCCGGAGTTTCTGCCGGAAAACAGAGAGTTCAGTCGGTATATTCTCCGCTCAGTTTCTTTTCCTTTTCACTTCTATCTCACCAGTAATTAACCTAAAACACTATTGAAACTTGAATAAAAACTCGAACCAGTCAGACCCGATTTCTGGTTCAACTTTGTCGAAGAAGACGACGCACTTCCATATCATATAAGTATATTATAAATCATGATTATAATCGGGTTAGACACACAGTCCAGCGGTGGACTGTGTGCACATAAGACGTTAATTATGCAAAGGTCTCGAGTTCGATTCCCGTCTCACACGCTGCCTTAATAAAATCTATTTTTTTTTTAATACTGAACCGGAGTCGCCTTAGTTATATGTTAAGTATATTAATAACCGGAATAATAACCAAGTTATACACACAGTCCAGCGGTGGACTGTGTGTTTGTTTATATCACAGGTCACGAGTTCGAGTCCGGTCCTCAGCACCGACTCGGACAATTATCTTTTCTTTTAAATAAGGCAGAAAAGGAAATATCTATTTTGTATTTAAGTATAATAAAAACCGAATATTATAACATGTTGAACACACAGTCCAGCGGTGGACTGTGTGTTAGATTAACCCACAGGTCCCGGGTTCGAGACCTGTGGTGTGCATGACCGTTTCGCCTTAAACTGTTTTTAAAATAAATGATTTTCTATTAATTCTAATTAATGTATATATGAAATTAAAATCGGATATATAACGGGTTAGACACGTAGCTCAGTTGGTAGAGCTGCGTGCACGCGTACGGGAGGTCTCGGGTTCGAGCCTCACCGAGCGCACAACAATATTCCGCAAACCGGTCAACGACCAGTCAAAGTCAACTGGTCAAGGTCAACTGTAGCAGAAAAAAAATAAATATTTTTATTATTTTTATTTAATTATTTTAATTAAAAATCAATTATAAAATACTTAAAAATAACATTTTTAAGATTAGAAAATAGCTTCAAACTCACAAAAATACACCCAACAATCCTACTAAAATAGTTTAATAAAATCCGTTTACTCACCAAACCATAATGCGATTTATCTAGGTTAAATCTCACTCGTGGTTAAAACCACTTCGCGTGCATTCATCATCATCAACCGAACGCACCCACTGTGAGTGAATCTTACAATTCCCCTTTTTAAATTACACGTTTTGGGGTGTGTCATGTGTTATGAATTAATTAATTTATTTATTTAAACTTGTGCCATACCACATCATGACTTAATCTTAGATTGATTTATTGTTGTGATTTATTTATATTCCGTTTGTCAAATTACATGAAACTCATACATTAAGCCCATCAGTTCCTCGTGGGAAACGAGTAGAACATCGCGTGCTTCAGTTCAAATTCATTATTGTTCATGTGTGTTTTCATTGAGTTTATATTGTTTGTAGTTGTGTTATTCATATTATCATGTTTATGCAATTCATTCATCAGGCCCCTCAGTTCCTCGTGAGAGACGAGTTGAGCATCGCGTGCCTTTAATTGTTCCATTATTGTTCATGAGTGTTTTCATTTAACATCTTATGATTATTGATCAAGTTACATCTAATTTTACTCATGTTTGGTTGTGCACATATTTCATAATCAATTTAAATAAATTGTTCAAATGTTTTTCCATAGGATTCACTCGCCAACATTATGTTGATCCAAAAAACCTTTTTACACATGATACAGGTGAGCAGGTTGAAGCAAGGATAACATAGGATATGCCTTAGAAGAAAACAAAGGAGTTAGATTGTTAGTTAGATCATGTTGTATCACTATTGTAAATTTTCATTTAATTTGTATTAATGAATATGAAACATTTAATAAATGTCATGAGCTTTGATGATAACCCAATCATGCCCCGATCACCTTATCCGCTGCGGGTCGGGGTGTGACACTGGTTCTGCGAGAGCTCTAGGAATTGTGTCCCCAATTCCATTTGAAACGACCCCACTTCTCTCTAACATAGGTGATTTACAAATCATTAAAAGGCATATGCTTAACCTCTCTTGATATCACTTATTTAAGTAGGAACGGAATAGGAAGTTTGTAACTCCCTTTGTATGTTGAGGTACTCCCCCATGTAACCTCAGTTCGTACACTTAGGTGGTCCTATTGAGCCTAGATCATGGGATCTCCAATCTTATAGGATAGGTTTTCCATTGTACAAGCTTACTCCAAGGGCTTTAGTCCCATTCTCATCGACGACTTATGTACTACCTCTCTGCTTAAGCCTTTTGTAAGCGGATCAACAATGTTATCCTTTGATTTCACATAGTCAATCGCGATAACTCCAGTTGAGAGTAGTTGTCGTATCGTGTTATGCCGACGTCGTATGTGCCTTGATCTGTCATTATACATTGCATTTTGAGCTCTACCAATAGCTGATTGGCAATCACAATGTATGCAAATAGCTGTCACAGGCTTAGTGTCACACCCCAACCGATGGCGGAAACATTGGAGTGAGAAGTACGAGATTGCTCGAGACATCATAACACTAAATGTAACAATATTTAACTAAACAATTCATTGCATTTCATTCACCAAAATGTCAAGTACCACATGATTCTGATACAATGTAAATTCAAATAAGACAACTTCAACAAAACATAATGAATAACTTAGCATTCTAAGTGTGTTTCTATGCCATTCCTACTAAGTTTCGTCATATCAACATCCTCACCCTGAACATGTTAAAAAGTATAGTTCAATACAAAGTATTGCCGAGTACACAAGTTTGAATCATAGCATTAGTAATAAAACCGTTTAAACAAATCCAGACGATAAGTTAGCATACGAGATTAATGTAAACAAGGCATGTGAACTACAAGTCAATCCTCAAGTGTCACCGCATAATAGATTAAACTTAACATGACCACAAGAAACGGGCGGTGCGTTACTCCTATAGCGCTATACATGTTAAGGGGAGGCTCTTATGAAGTTAATGACAATTAGTATCACATAAGAATGTTCTAAGTAAATAAATCGGGTATCACATAACTATAGCATGTATGATGGATTATTTGTGTGATTGTATAGAATAAACGTGTGATTTAGTGTGTTTTTGATAGATTAACATATTGCACCCAAAAGTGTAAAGCGTAAAAGGGTTTCGAGTGTACTCACGGTTTTGCAAAGTTAAATCCGTGAAAGTGTTTGGTTGATTAGGGGATGAACACTGAGTTATCCTATACAAGGAAACGTAGGTGTGTGAGTATTGGAATGACAATGGAGTTCGTTAGTTTAGGAATTTAAAGTATGCATTGTCGAAAGTATTTATCTAGACGTTAACGCTCGTTTTTGACACTATAAGCCCTGTAGGGTGTTTGTGGTTTTATGGGTCATGCCTAATAGAATCGTAATGATGGTTAAGTCTCAGATAAAATAACGTAATATTAGGACGAGTAACCATACGGTCATTATCAAAGGTTCAGTTATAGTAATTATTTACATATATATGTTACATATTATATTATCAAGTTTATCATATAATTCATGGTTTCATGGAAGTCATAGAAGTCATGAATGGAAGTAGGAGGATAACCGTCCTTTAACCGTTTTCGTAAGATTCACCAATACACAAGTTGTCACAAGGACAATTCGGATGGTCATGAATGAAATAAAAAGGAAAAATTCTTCACTAAACTATGTATCGACCAAGAAGTAAGCTAGGTGCGGCATCCTGAACATAGCAACGTTTGGGGACGTGTCGTAGCCTTGTTACTCAAGTGAAGGTTGAACATATCTTAGTGGTTGTACTTAGAAATCATCAAGTGAGGTGGTGGATTGAAAGTAGGATAGCCAAGGCCTCCATGTAATCACACCTTTACCAAAACACAAGCTTTGTTAAGCTTGGATGGTTCCAACACTTGTGGGTTAAAACCCTTTTTAAACAGCAAGTTTAGAGGTATTTCACACCTCTTAATTTGTTATGAAACAACTCTAGCTAGCTCACTAATTATGGGTTCAATTAGAGGCACAAGTAGCATAAAGTTGTTTAGTGAAAACATGTGTAAGAAAAGTTTACAAGTTTGTCTTCCAAAACAGAATGCTTGGCCATAAAAATGGTATTGTTCCACCTTGGTTTTCTATGGAAAACCTATGGTAACATCCCTAGAGGCTCATCAAACATTGTTGAGGAAGAAAACGTGAAGAAATCATGAAACTATTGAAGTTATAAGAAGATAAAAATGGGCAGAAAATTTATGGCACTTTGGACCTCAAAAATGGTGAGGTTTCACCTTAGTTTGCCCAAGCAAACTTGTGAAAACCTTCCTAGAGGTTATCCAAATGTTTTAGAAGAAGAAACATGGAAGAATTAGTTGAATATGTTAGGGACTTTGAGAGTGTTTTTGAAGTTTTTAGAGGCTTGGAAAAGTGAGAAATGGATGGGGGGAATGTGGTTTATATAGGGAAGGATTAGGGTTTCAATGGGTTGGGCTTTGGACAAGATTAGTGGGTGTTTAAACTTGAAACAAGCCCAAAACATCAACATATGGTAGCCCTTTTTTATTTTTATTTTTTTTGGTAATTAATTGATATTATAAGGTTTATTGATGTTTATTTTATATATACGTGACGTATATTAACGGGTGGCTTGATATCTTAAGCATGCAGACATTATATAACTTTTCCTTCGTAAAAAGAACACGTTTTGAAGAGTTTAAATGAAATGAAGTGTATAATAAGCATGAATCATTTAGTGCGGTGCTAAATAATTATAAGTTTCGTATTGGAATCATGAAGCAAACTTACTAAAAACGGAAAGTTAAAAAAAGCGAAGCGTTACACTTAGGCCATCTTGGAACATATTCCAAGAATTGATGTAACCATTATGCCTCTTCTCCAGCTTTATCTAACGCGATAAACTGAGATTCCATCATGGATCTAGCTGTAAGTGTTTGTTTGGAAGACTTCCAAGATATAGCTGCTCCTCCAAGGGTAAACACATAACCACTTGTAGCTCTGGAATCTTTCGTATCGGATATCAAGTTGGCATCACTGAATCCTTCTACAACAGCTGGATTTTGTCCATAATGTAGTCCATAGTTTCTCATGTATCTCAAATACCTTAATAATCTTGTCATACCCTTCCAGTGCTCTGAACTAGGATTACTAGTTTATCTACTTAGCCTACTCACAACATATGCTAAGTCTGGCCGAGTACATGACATGAGATACATAAGACTGCCAATGATCCTTGAGTATTCCAATTGAGCAACACTGTCGCCTCTATGTTTTGACAAATGTTGAGAGGTATCAATTGAATTTTAAGCTACACTCTTGTCCTCTGGATTGAAATTCTGAAGGATCTTATCAACATAATGAGATTGACTTAGCACCAAACCAGTTTGGGTTTCTTTACTCCAAGAATCACATCAGCTAGACCCATATCTTTCATGTCAAATCTTGCTTTCAAAATGTCTTTAGTAGATTTGATCATCTTATCATCACTCCCAATGATAAGCATATCATCTACATAAAGGCATAAGATCACATAACCTTTAGAAGTGTCTTTCACATAGACACATTTATCGCATTCATTTATTTTGAAACCATTGTTAAGCATAACTTGGTCAAACTTTTGATGCCACTATTTTGGAGCTTGCTTCAAGCCAAATAATGACTTGACGTGTTTACACACTTTGCCCTCTTGGCCAGGAGTAGAGAAACCCTCTGGTTGCTCCATGTAAATCTCTTCCTCTAATTCCCCATTGAGAAACGCGGTTTTTACATCCATTTGATGTATTTCCAAATTTCTCAAAGCTGCAATTGCAAGCACCAATCTAATAGAGGTTATTCAAGTTACATGCGAGTATGTGTCAAAATAGTCAAGACCTTCCTTTTGTCTAAACCCTTTGATCACAAGCCTTGCCTTATACTTGTCGACAGAGCCATCAGCTTTCATCCTTTTCTTAAATATCCATCGATATCCAAGTGGCTTGCACCCTGGTGGAAGATCTACTAGCTCCCAAGTATGATTCTGCAAGATAGAATCAATTTCACTCTTGATAGCTTCTTTCCATTGAGGTCCATTTGTAGAGGTGACTGCTTCTCGATAGGTTTGAGGCTCACTCTCAACCATGTATGTAAGAAAGTCAGCCCTAAAGGATTTCTCAGTCCTTTGCCTTTTACTTCTTCTTGGCTCACCTTCTTCAGCCTCTGATTTTTCTTGAGTTTCCTCTCGAACAATCTCATCAACCATTGTTGATGACCTTGCATGATTTGAAGAACTCGCAAGAGTTTGTACTAACATTGGAAACTCTTCTTCAAAATAAGTCATATTTCCTGGCCTTGTCTCTATCATAGAGTTACTTTGAAGAAGAGTTTCCAATGTTAGTACAAACTCTTACGAGTTCTTCAAATCATGCAAGGTCATCAACAATGGTTGATGAGATTGTTCGAGAGGAAACTCAAGAATAATCAGAGGCAGAAGAAGGTGAGCCAAGAAGAAGTGAAAGGTAAAGGAATGAGAAATCCTTTGGGCCCGACTTTCTTACATACATGGTTGAGAGTAAGGCTCAAACCTATCGAGAAGCAGTCACCTCTACAGATGGATATCAATGGAAAGAAGCCATCAAGCATGAAATTGATTCTATCTAGCGGAATCGTACTTGGGAGCTAGTAGATCTCCACCAGGGTGCAAGCCACTTGGATATCGATGGATATTTAAGAAAAAGATGAAAGTTGATGGCTCTGTCTACAAGTATAAGGCAAGGCTTGTGATGAAAGATGAAAGATTTATCTCTCCACCAATGTGGGACAAACACAACTTCCCACACAAAAAAGTTCCAACACACAATTAAAGCTTATAATCTCTCATTCATTTGCTTTTCAAAATTTCCAACATTATTTCAACCCAAATCTCATTTAATTGCAAACCAAAAATTGTTACGTGTGTAGCCCAAAAGAAATAAAATACATGTGACTGTAGGTCCCGAAAATCCGGATCTGACAATGATATAACACGATCACCAAGGATGGGCGGAATCCAAACTTGATGATATTCAAGAAAACCGAAATGATGAAAGAACAATACGAATCAACTTTAACACCTTGCACTCGATTCTATTACTTGAACAAGCAAAACTGTCTGGTACAAGATGGAGGCTCTCTAGAGAAATCCCAAAAGTCTAACCCTAAAAATGACATAAGCGTAGCTTATATACTTAGGGTAAGGGCATGCCCCTCATGGGCTTGCCTATGGGCTTGCCTGGCCCACATGGCCTATGGCATGTCCAAATGACCTATAAAGGTCCAAACCTAATACAAACTAACCTATTTAACAACCATAGACCGTTGCGTATATTTGATGCATCAACCTCATACTTCTAGGACCTAACAATCTCCCCCTACACTGATGCATCAAATTGTCTTCATAGCATAAATTCAGCAACGTCTTCAACAGAGTCTATGGTTGTCGCTATGCTGTAAGTGCGGCAGCTCTTTCCTTCTTCAATCTTTCTCTTTCATGCAAGTAGGTTCATAGGTACTTCTCCAAATGTACTATCACTGTCAGACGATGATTGGCATCTAGTTCTTCTGACTCAAGTACACTTTGCTGTTGTGATGCTTCATGCTTTGTTAGCAACTAACAACATCTCAATTTCAAAAACCCCTGTTTCTTGATCTAAATCAAGATCTGTACAATTCTCAGAAATTTAAAAGCAAACATTCTTATGCAATATGGAGAGTACCGCATGAACACTTGGTACATTCAAGTACTTGTACACGGATGAAAATTCAAATTTCTTTCTTCTTTTGATGATTAGTCAAATCTTCAAGAACGGTTAATAATTTTTAATAAAACAAAGAAAGGACTCTATTTTTGGATTTTGGAATTTTCTATTTTTTTTAATTTTAGAATATAAGAATACAAATAGAAACGCAAATAAACGAAGAAACTAACTCAGTAGTTACAACTATACAATTGCAATGGGATCAAAATCGTTTTCAGGCGGACCAAGGAACACTTTCTAGTGTGAACTTATTTAGACTGATCTAAGTGATTGCCAATATGTTTGTCCACTTAAACATTAATGCTCAACTTTCATTTTTCAACTTCGTGATATGCTTAAGGTAGTATTATACTGTAATACCCGTGCGTCCCATACCATGACATACCCCCGCGATCAAGGTAAGCACAACGAGTCATCGTAGCAGGTGAGTATACTGAGATCATCCTTTATCTTTTACAACGTCAGACTATTAGTGAACAGGTCAGTACATTCGTACAACAGAGTGACCAATAATATCTGACAAGGGTTAGGCAAATACCTTATATGGTATGTTTGACTTTTCAAGCACATGGAATTTTCTCGTGATGAGATTTCCTTTCTTTTAAGGTTTTGGCCCTTCTATTTTGGCTTTTTTTAAGGATATCCTGACTGTGTCTAGGTCTGCATGTATCTGGATGCAACAGAAGGGCAACCCGGATATCCCGGATGACTCATCAGCATAAAGACCCGAAACTTCAGACGTTGGCTATCTATCAATGCAGGATTTAAGACCATGAAATCATACGCCAATGGTATGTTACCCACAAGATACATAGTTCATTATGTTTATATCACTTAGTATCTTTTTATCATGTTGAGCATTAAGCCTACCGACATATCACATTAGATCTTAGTCTTTTCAGTTTTCTTCCCCTCAAACAATGCATATATATATATATATATATATATATACACACACACATATATCTCCCTCTTCCCCCCTAAATTTGTGCATCACACTTTATACACAAATTTACCTAATAAAGAAAACGTATGTACAAAGTTTTAAACGAAAGAAAAGAAAAATATTTTTGTTGTTTTTGCTTAACCGTTTAGTCATTAGATTAAAGACTAATCAATTTCAAAATTAAAGCACGAAATTTAAATTAGTACCTTTCGCTGATCTTTTCTTACCTCATCTCCTCCAAAGGAAACATCGCACTCGTAAAAAAAATTTGCACTTTTTGCAACAGTGAGATGTTATCTGATATGTCCCTAGAACAACCACTATCAACATTCCAGAGATTGTCAACAGCTCATCCTTGGTTATTCCTGAAAAATAAGTCACTTCTTTCAGACACGAGTCCCCTTTTGTTTCAAGGATTGGTGAAGTTGCTGCCACTTTGGATTTCGGTTTCCAAATCTGTTTCATTTAACAAACTCATTTGTTGCCTTTGATTGAGCAACTTTGGCTGTTTCAGGTTTACTCGTTTTAGAAACAGATTTTTGTTTCTGAATAGCCTTGCGTTTGTTTTTGGCAACGTTCCAATCCCCATCAGATGGTTTAACCTTGGGATTCACATTCTTCACTGCCTTAGGTGATGAGATACCTTCATCGGCTTGGAATGATTGTTATCCTTAGGTGTAACCTTCTGATTTTGAGCATAGTAGGGTACACAGGGACTATGTGTGCAGCTCCGAGCAATGTGACCAGGAATACCGCAATTGAAGCATGTTTATCTCTTCACGTATAAGGCATTCTGATTAGCATGTGTAGCTCTTGCAGGCCCTGAAGGATGAACTGATCCCTTATGTGCTTGATTTCCTTGCACGTTTCTTGTAGAAGAAGATGAATTTGGATGTCTATATTTGTCGTTTGCAAGGGCCTTCTTCTATTGTGGAGATTTCTTTTGATTCTTCTTATTTTGTTTAGACTGCAAGTCTTGTTTAGAATTCTCCCCAACCTTTCCAAAAACTTTGCTTACACGGCCAAAAGCATATTTTTCACACTTGCTATTAATGACCGGCTTAACAAAAGTATTTTTCACATCACTAGCCTTTGAGGGCTATTGCTGCCCACTGAGGATTTTGGAGAGTGTGATTGTCCTTGATGTTTGGACTTCTGCTTTCTTCATCTCCGATTTGCTCGTTTCTTCTCTTTTAGTTGCTCTGAACCTTTTCATCACAACCAGAAGGTTCGGATTGTTCAGTTTGAGCACTTGGAGCCTTGTTCACATCAACTCTCTCTTCACCAGTTTTGATAAAATCGGAGAAACCTGGTTTATCAGATGAAAGATCAGACACTCCAGCTGAATCATTAGAAGAGTCAACAGCACCAGATGGTTCCCGGGTGTCTGACGTATAATCACTGGGTTTTCCGTACACTTTATGTTGTGCTCTCTCAATTTCTTCGTCGGTTTTAGGCATTGTCGTGTAGTTGTGATTATACAGTGGGGCAACCTGATTGAATCCCAAACCATTCCCCTTGTTCTCCTTATATGCCAGCTGCACATTGCACATGTCTTGAACGAGCTTACTGGATGTATCAAACTTCTTTATATTTACTTCGTTTTGTTAATATTTTCCAGCAAGAAGTCCCAGCTCAACTATTACCAAATCGCATTCCATGGTTTTTGACTGTAATCTGGTCTTGTAATCATGGACCCAACATTTATATTGATTTACGTCCAGGTGGAGCTGAGTTATGTCTTTCTTTTGTGCTTCAATCTTTTCTGTGAGTAACTTGTTACTTTCTCGAAGGCCGATGCACTGAGCCATTGCATTATTGTAATCATTAGCCATTTTGGAATTAAGTGCCCTGAGTTGAGCAACCCTATTCCTGCAAGGTTCAGTGCACAAAAGGTAGTTGACTGTATCAATGAGCGATCTTGGTTTGTCAGCGTGAGTTTGGGCTTGAGGTAGAATTTAGGGTGCTGGGCTGCTGATTGCTGCTTGTTAGGCTTGAGGTTTCTATTTGGACACTTCTTCAGGATGAGACTCTGTTGATTTTGCGTATAGATCTTGGTTTGATTGTAAATGATCCCACAACCAAGATACAAATTAGTCTTTGTCATCAACCAAAAAGCTATTCATATCATTCCTTACTTCCTCTTTTCGCCTCCCACGTTCAAGTAAGCGCATCACATATTCCACGACAGGATCAACATTATAGTCTCCAATAAACTCATTCCGCTTTTCCTTCACTAGATCCCGTAAGTTCGGGTTTTGATTTTGTGCCTGGGGTGAAGTGCTGTTGACGGATTCTTGGATCAGTAGGCTAAAGACAATGTTCGGATTTGCATTCGGTTCTGGATTATATAATGGGCTGAAAACTATGTTCGAGTACTGAGCTTGGCTGTAAACATCTTCAAATAATCGAAACCGTACCGGTAAAAACGTTAAAAATGTCCAAAAACTGTTTTTTTACTAAAATAGACGGTTAGACTCGTCTTGAAATTACGAATCCAATAATATATAATGTCAAAGACCTTTTTTCTTGGGCAATCTCAAAACAGTGGATCTGAGATCGTAACAGTAGATCCGAGATGGTAATAGTAGATCCGAGATGGAAACAGTATCTCGGAACAATAACTTTTCTAAGAGGATGATGATGATCCGAGATGGTTCTTATGTTTGAAGATGGAGACAAACTTGAACACTAATGATCCGAGATGAGTTCGAGATGCATGTTCATCATTCGAGTCTTCAAGGGTTCTATCTGAGATGCTGATCGAGACGGTTCAAGATGATCCGAGATGGTTCAAGTCTTCAAGATTTCTATCCGAGATGCAGTTCGAGATGGTTCGAGATGCAAGCCTTTGATCCGAGATAGTTCAAGTCTTCAAGATATTCAATCCGAGATGCGATACTTGGATCTAAGATCTTCAAGAAGATAATTCGAGATGGCCCAAGATGAAACAGACACTCAACCCAACTCCGGAATAGTAGCAGATGCGATCCGAAATCCGTGTGATATCCGATCTAAGCCTGGAAACAGGTTCAAACAGGCTCTGATACCAATTGTAGGTCCAGAAAATCCGGATCTGACAATGATATCACACGATCAACTAGGATGGGTGGAATCCAAACTTGATGATATTCAAGAAAACCGAAATGATGAAAGAACAATACGAATCAACTTTAACACCTTGCACACAATTCTATTACTTGAACAAGCAAAACCGTCTGGTACAATATGGAGGCTCTCTAGAGAAATCTTAAAAGTCTAACCTTAGAAATGCATAAGCTTAGCTTATATACCTAGGGTAAGGGCATGCCCCTCATGGGCTTGCCTGGCCCACATGGCCTGTGACATGCCCAAATGACCTATAAAGGTCAAACCTAATATAAACTAATCTAATTAATCTCAGTTAACAACCATAGACCGTTGTGTATATTTGATACGTCAGTTTCACACTTCTAGGACCGAAAAATGACAATCAACAAATTCACAATTCGGCCAACCCTCACTTTTTTCTTGTTTTCTTCCTTTGTCATGACATGCACAATTAACGTGCATAAACATTAATTCAACTTTTCACAAAATGTGCACTTTAGTCCCTTGAGTTTTATGACATATTTATAAAGAGCGTCGTACATACTTTCCACAATTTGCAATTCAGGTACCTCAACTTTCATGACATATTTTTCCTTTTCTCGTTTATTTATCGTTTAGGCTTGTTTTGATTGCTTTTTTGCACCGGGACATGCAACAATAAAAAATATTAAAATACAAACATATAACTACTAAAAATAAATAAAACCTATAAAAATATTATACAATTTACATGGATAAATGACGATATTTTGCAACACATCAACGGGTCAAAAACTTAGACCTTCTACATAGTCTATCATTCGTGGTTAATTTGACCCGTTCATAACGGGTCAATTACATAACCATTCCATCATCTCAAAACTTCATCCTTTTTGACCCGTATACAACGAATCCTTGAATATCCATTTCTTTATCTAGTTATTCCCTTCGTTTTGGCCCGTTCCTAACAGAACATCATACATACTTCATATTCTTCAATATTCAATACATCACATTTACCATGCTCTAATCCATAATTTACAAACTAGTAGTAATAAAACGAAGCTAATGCCATAATCTACATTAGAATAGAGTGAAGCTCGCATGAACTTACCATGATCTTGCGTTACTTGCGCCTTGGAATGGCTCATACCTTCTTCTTTCTTCGCTTCTATATGTTACAACTTCATGTTTTTAGCTTTCATACTACTCATTATATATGCATACTTCTTTATTTATTATGGTGCTAATTAACCATATATACTTCTATTTTCATCCTAATACATCAATTTAGCAAGTACTCATGTCAAATCTCAACTAAATTAACCAAGGCATTTCATCTAACATGTTGTGTGTATATTATAACAAAGCATAATGTACTAATAAATTTAGCACAATTTCCTATTTCATCCATAGGTTAACAAAGCAATTTAAACTTCACAAATTATCCGCATAGCCATGTATCTTTTATTCTACATCAAATTATCCAACTCAATTGCCTACTACATGTAACTTCGAACATTAACATTATACTAATTTGCACATAATCTTCACTAAGCTTCATCATTCTTCAAATATAAGTGGATATTACCCCAAATCACCAATATAATCAAAATTAAGCTCATTACAACTTCTACATGTTGATAGTAACTATCATTCATTTTCAATTCATAAAACATTCACGGATTACAAATAACCCATTTCATCAACAATCACTAAATATGAAATTCAACTTACTTGGTGATAAGAACACGTAGATAGTCATAAATCTTAGTTCATGCATAGAATCGACTTCGATTTCCCCTTCAATTATAATGATTATGTGATAACAAGGAGTTCCCCCCTCTTTCTCTAGTAGACGCACCCACACACACTCATTAATGTGTGTGTGTTTTAATTATGTTTTATTATTTATATTTTCACTTATCTCAATTTAGCCCCTCAAGTTTTGTGTTTATATTTTTATAGTTAAACCCATTCTTCTAAGTTAAACTCTTACTTACACTATAACTAGGTCCATAATCCTAGTTAGCATTCTAACAAAAATTATGTTTACATATATTCTTATTTTAACATATTCACATATTATATAGATTTTGGGTGTTACAATAATGATTACTTTTAACAAAATACGAGAATGAAAACGTAACTAACGCTTTATTTATTTTAGTTTTAATAACAGGGCATTATGGTTATTTCAAATAAACTAACAGAATAACTAGATGGCGTTAGTGTGGGTGGACTGCAATAATTACGAATGTAAAACCACATAGATGTTTTGGCAATTTTTAAACTAATGGATTGAAATAGTGATTTTTGACAAACCATAGAGACGAAAAACGAAATTAACTCTATAAAATTTCCAACAAATATATTATAGCTCTATACTTTTTATAAAAAAGCTTAATCTTTTTACTTTTAATAAAAAGCTTAGTTTTGTAGAAAAAAAATAAATACCATCATTCTCATTAATCATAGAATTTACTTTTAAATAAAAGCTTAATATTGTAGAAAAAAACTAAGTATCATCATTCTCATTAATCATATAATTCTACTACTAAATTAATTAGCTGAAATCACCAAGTTTGCATAATTGCACATGCATGGAGAATAAATATTATATATCTAAATTTGGGTGAGATGTCAAGATTGTTTACAAAAATAAAATAAAATATAAAAAAGCAAGAAGTGCTTTTCGTGTACTTTTATCTTTTGAATTATTCTTGCCCTTTTGTTCTCAAGATGAGTCTGCTCTTGGTAGACTACCACGTAGTTGAAGTTCCCTTAGTCATTAAGATAACAAAAACAAGCTATCAAGCTAGTTAATTAGTATAATGGCATTGTATCTAATAAACAAAGATGACGGTTAATATTTGGCGGGTCTATATTTTGATGTCACGAAACTTAGTGAGTAAAGAAAGTTAGATTTGTCTTCTCCTAAGAAATATTGTTCATTCAGATTTCCGATTGAGTGCACAAGGAGGGGGTGCCTGTCAAACCAGTGATCTATCTTATGATTTTTTTTATCAGAACATGTGAATATAATGTTACTGTGTATACGATAGTCGCTTCTTGTTAAGTGATCTTCCCATTATTAGACTTCGTGTATATCAACAATTGTGTTTTGAAAAAATTAAGTTTAATTGTATATTGTTTTTATCTTATAATGTAGAAAGAGTAAAAGTAAAACTTTATAGTGAATTACAAAGCAAACAGACCACTTGCATATGTTGTATGTCATAATACATGTTGATTTTGATCAATATGAGTATGACTTTATAACTAAACAAATATATGCTGGTTTTAAATTCTTGAAATTGAAACTTGTCAATATCATAACATACCTTAAAAGGTACTTGTTTCAATATACATTTTGTGTATGTTTCGTATTTTAATCAACTTGGAAACTTTATGAATCGTGGATGTTTTACTATCAGGCTAAAGTATTTCATATGTCTACGAAATCAATAATCAAAGAAGACATGAAGTGTTCTATAAAGAACGAGATGTTCTTTTATGTGAAATCAGATTGATTATCTCGCGTGTTAAAGAGACAAGATAAAGTTCTTTATATATTAGTCAAACCATTACAGGTTGGGATGTAATCGCTGAAAATTATACTAGAGGAAAGTCTTAGGATAAACATGATACTACTCAGTGTTTACCACTGCTCGTAATTACAACTAAGCATAATTACAACTTATAAGTTATAACATAAGTTGCCACAGATGATCATTTGTTTTTTATGCACAGTTGCTACTACTGTAAATTAGTCGAAAAGATTAGTTTCCTCTTCGACCATGCCAAGGGGCAATGCCCTCTTGGAGCCACCCATGATCTAGGGGCTTCGGTCCTAAGAATCATTGAGATTTCATAATGTTTGAAATTAGAACATTCTTGATAGAGTGCGAGCTCTATGCTTTCTAACTCATATCAATGTTTATTCACATTAAAAATGCTTTTCATAAATTAGAATCACTAACATGTTTTCTTTATGTTATTGCTTATGTATATATAAATTCTACTGCTCATATGTTTTATCTTATATAACCAATAATGTATGTTTTATCTTATATAGCTTTAACGAGAGCCCACAACTTTGTTTTACAATAATTGGTTTGAAAACTCCCTATCACCCATCTTAGAATATTTTAACATTCAAACTTTTTAATGGTTTTAATTGTTCTCATTATCGACAACCAATACACCAAAACTTTTTGATGGTTTTAAAGCCAGACATTTCATATATGACCCCAAATCTTTAATGTAGACGAATTGTATGCACTTTGTTTAATATGTCATATTCCTTTTGCTATGTTTTTTAATCACACCAGTTCATACGCGCATTACTACAATCTCATGGATTTGCAAGTGGTAACGAAAATATTTTAGTAAATTTGTTTTCTTTTTTATTCAAAAGAGAAAATATCAATATGTTTCTAAAATTATGAATCATTCACACCTTAGTAATATCGTACAGTAATTAAATAATTATTTCAAAAAGTCACTACTTGCTAGGATTAGTAATGGTGCAGTCACTAAAAATAAAACTCGATATAACATAAAATAACTAGTTGGGGTGTGTGTGCCGGGGGGGGGGGGGGGGGTTTCAGGTACCTCGTGCAGTCACTAAAAATAAAACTCAATCCGACATAACATGACTCTAGTTGGGGGGAGGGGGGTGTGGCCGCACGCGTAGGGGGCGGGGATGGGGGAGGGGTGAAAGAGAAGCTACATTGAAGTTATAAGGGGTGTCTATAAAACCTTACACTATTAATGATTCGCACCTGGTTATGAACATGACCGATGATGAGTTGAATAGTGCATACCATCTTAACTTGATCATGTGAGACTCCTAACAAGATTAATGTAATAACTTTATTTTACTAACTTCTTTCTTAATATTATTCGATTTATTGTTTTACATGTCATGGTTTTAGAGTCTTCAAAATTAAACATGTATATGATACTATTTAATAGAGTTTGCATATTTGTCTTCCTACGTATGTATGCTGCTAAAATAGTAAATCGTTTATTTAGAAACACAAATAAGGTATTCTTTTAACAACAATTTTTACTTCTAAATACCCTCTAATCAGCCTACACTTACAATTATTTGAATCCACGCCACATTTGTTTGGGGCAATCACAAATGCTACTAGGTCATGGGCACAAACATAATTAAGTGATAGTGAAAGTTGAAACCTAAGCACAGATTATAAAGAGCTTACGAAAATAACTCAAAACACGTGCTACTAAACTTTCAAACCGATACGTCTTAAAGCTTGTATATCAATATTTCACACCTTGAGGTGTTTTTTGAATGTACACCAAACGTACACTGGCAATGCAAAGTATATAATTTGTTCGTCTCAAAGAGCATGTACTTTTCTATATCTAGACAAGTGGTCATTTGGTCACAAACGATTATGCACTGTTTTGTATAATTGTGTGGTTACCTAATTTTAGGGCACCTTAAGCTACCATTGGAGTACCATATTGTTTATGGTCATTATATTTCCTCAGTTTACACAATAAAAGGTAGCATGTGACAAATAATCAATTTTGACCTTCCACTATAGGCTTACTTAAGTCTATTAAAATCATAGGATTTTCTTGCAATACAGAACACGACTATGCATCTTTGGGCAGGTCTGCCCAGCCCATGTGTGGGTGGGTAATCGCAAAGGGCACACTTTCCCCATAATAGGTAAAAGAAATTGTAGATTTTATATCCAAAAATTATTTTAAAACCAACCTACAAAATGACTCATTGGCTCAATAAAAAAAGTTTTACACGTTTTGTCCTATATTTTAATACCATGTATCAGGCAGTGTTCTTTTCAATGAATTTTGACGGGTTTTACATTTTATAAGGAAAATTCTTGCACATATTGTCTTTTAGTTCTAACCCAGATAGATTTTTTTGTTAAATCATATCACACAAGGGTGATTTAGTATTTTTTCTATATATTAAAATATTTAATTTTTATTAACAATAAACCAATAACAAATTAAGTAAATAATATAATTAATACAAATAATATAATGTATGTATATGTACAGAAACCCTCATCCATATATATATATATATATATATATATATATATATATGGGAGGGTTATCTTGAGAACGCTGAATATTCGAGAACCATGAGAACGAATGAGAAAACCAATCAAAACCATTTTTAATACAATCATCATTTTAATTAAAAATAATTCATTTCTCCTCTTAAGATCATTCTTATTAGATTTTTTACACATGTGTAACATGTAAACTTACACATGCGTAAAATTTTTTTATTTTCGAATTCACGTAAATTTAAATATGTAAATTAAATTTCTAAAATTGTATTCGAATAATAATGACAAGTGTAAAAAGAAATTATTTCACTTGTTTTTTACTAAGTTCTAGTGTTTTTTTTATTCGTTCTCACGGTTCTCGTGATATTTAGCGTTCTCATTTAAACCCTCCCATTATATATATATATATATATATATATATATATATATATATATATATATATATATATATATATATATATATATATATATATATATATATATACTTCTCTCCTTCTTTCTCTACCCCTTTTCTCTACATCTGACCACCCACCAAAGCAACTGCTGAAGAAACACCGATTGAACCTAGGGATATCCGGGGATATATAAGTTACAACCAAGGGGATTCTACATAAAGGGGTTGCCTCTTCGCTCGTTTCTCAGGGTGATCTCACTCAGGCTGATCTGCAAAACTAACAGCACCGTTAGTCTCGTCAAGGGGAAAAGGGTGGTTTTCTCCGTGACCACACTCCGGCGTGAGAATAAGTATTGGGTGATTGCAAATTGTGGATGTGATTGCAAGTGATTGTAGATGGAGATAGATAATTTACCTTGTGGTCTAAATATTTATTTTATAGCCGAAAGTTAGTGGGCTCAGAAGATGGGCTGATGGGCCTTAGGCCCAGCCCAAGCGACTAGAGACATCCCTTTTGTCCCTCTGCGTCAGACATTAAATGTCCCCTGCATGGGAATTAATATCTTCTGTCAGGAGGAGTGGTATGTCGGGCGCTGAATGGTGCCACGTGTAAAGACAGTAAGGACGGACATCTCTGGCGTCAGACCTGCTACCAGCCGAAAGTGGAAAGGTGGAACAGCCATTGGCGTAGATATGGTTGGTGTACAGTCTGGTGTCTGCGTCACTGTTCATTTGACACTGTCAAACGCAACCTGTCGAGCAACCATGCATCACAATTCTGCCACTCTGTAACCTTGAGTATGGTCAACACCTCTTAGTGCTAACCCCTTCTGCGAGGCTGTTAGTATTTTCTTGCCAGCGCAGAGTAGCAAGGATAAATCATTTTGTCTACAAGACTATGAGATGCTCTCATGTTTGTCTTGTCCTTGCAAGGTTTTAGGATCTATGACTAGAGGGTTGTATGTCCCCCGCAGGGTCTAGTAGCCTTCGCGTGTAAGCCTAACTTGTCGTTGCGCCAAGTACACAAGGCTCGTTGTGTGACTTATTGATGTCGGTCTAATTTATCGTTGCGTTGAGTGCGCAAGGTTCATTGTGTGACCTATTGGTGTTGGTCTAATTAACCATTGCGCTAAGTGCACAAGGTTCATTGTGTGACCTATTGGTGTTGGTCTAATTTACCGTTGCACTGAGTGCGCAAGGTTCATTGTGTCACCTATTGGTGTTGGTTTAATGTACCGTTGTGCTGAGTGCGCAAGGTTCATTGTGTGACCTACTGGTGTTGGTCTAATGTACCGTTGCGCTGAGTGCGCAAGGTTCATTGTGTGACCTTTTGGTTCCAAGGAAAGCAGTCCATTGAACATGGCGCGCAAGGTTATCCTTGTGTTGTGTTGTTGAGGGTATGGTTCCAAGATAGGCGTAGTATTTTTGGGAACATACCCCTCGAAGTCCCCCAGTCCAGTGCTGCTCCTATGTGCGTGTTGGTAAGTAGGAGGAGTGCTGACTAAAAGAATTGTTGTATGTGCCGTTATTGTAGTGGAAAAAATTTAACAAGGGTTGGAGAAAAATGTTTGTGTGAAGGAAACGCTTTGTCATAAAGATCTTGAAATTTGAAATTCTGCCAATTTGTCGTTGCAGGAGGGTTTTTGAGAAAAAAATGGGATTTGAAAGGACGTCTGACAGCTGTTGCTTGTACTCAGCCGTTTCACCTGCCACTCATTAATGAATTGGCAGAGAGAGTGGCGGCCACGCGCGCATATTACTGTCGCTGGAAACTTGCTTGTCACGCGTGTTCTTTTGGTTGGTTGTTGTTGGCACGCGTGTGTCACGTTCTCCAACCGCATTAAATGTGAGCACTATAAATAGGTGCAACTGCTTAGGGTTTTCTTCATCCTTCAACATTCTCACCTCAAATTCTCTGTGATTTCTTGAGTCCTTGAGTTGTTTTTGTCTTCAAAACTTTTTCAAACTTTCCTTCCTTCTCTGATTATGGTGTCTAGAGGTCCGGAGTCTGCCTCTGCCGCTCAGGCTTCGACCTCTCTGTCGGCATGCAAATGAGCCGGCCTACTTTTGACCGCCTGGTCTCTTGTTTCAAGTTTCCTCCGAGCTGGGATGCCCGGTTTCCGAAGGAAGGTGAGATAGCTGCCGATGCGCCGGCCGGCTACATCACCGTTTTCCAAGAGTTTTTCGGTAAGGGTAACTTCCGGTTGCCCGTTACAAAATTTTTTCTTGAAATTTTACAGTTTTACGGCTTCCACCTATTCAGTTGAGTCCGATGGGAATGGTGAGGATTAAGCATAGTGAGTTTTTACACCACTCGACGGGGTTTGTTCCAACCGTCGACCGCTTCCGTATTTTTTACCAACTCCAATGTTCGATGGAGTTTTATTCTTTTCAGCACAGTGCGCAAGCACGGAAAATTTTGCTCTCTCCGCCTAAGTCCTTCCATGATTGGAAGGCAAAATTCTTTTTTGTGAAGTCTGGCGTCGTCCCCTTGACAATGCAGTATCGGGGGCCGGATGAGATTCCGGCGGAAACCCTCCCTATACCAGTGTTAGACACCTGGTATACGGATTTGAAGGAGATTCCGGCGATCTAGTTGCCGGAGAGGATACTGTTGGTGGCCAGCATGAGCTTGGTTTGGAAACCAACTAGCCGGCATCCACCGGTGTACATGGAGGGGGATCGGAGTAAGTGCTCTTACTTTGTTGGTGTGTTTCTGGATTCTGCTTTGTTTGTAGGCTAACATGCATTTCTCTTTTTCAGGGGCTCGTTGTTCTTGGCCGCCTTCGAGAGGAAGGAAAGGCGGATTGAGAGGCTCACCCTGGGCCCGGATGAGCCCACCTGGTATACGTAGGTGTTGGGCAATTTTGCACTTCACAGGGCTGCGAATTTGGATGCCCCCGCGCCTCCCACTGGTAAGCTCCTGTTGTTGAATTTTGGTAACTCTGCATGCTTCTCACTTGTGGTTGCGACATGTTGCAGGCGCTTTGAAAGACTTGGGTATTGGCCCAGAGCATAAGAAGAAGCGACGCGCGGGGTCTAGCGCAACGGTTGAGAAGGAGGTGACTCAACCTAGGGCAGGCCCTCCCAAAGGTATGCACGTTGTCTCTGACCGTTGAAATGCCTATGTAGTAATTTCTAACTCATGGAAGGGTCTTGAATCTGTAGGTGTGAAGAAGCCCGCGCTAAGTCTGGTGGTAATCCTGACCACCAAACTTGCTAGCTCGGTAGGGGATACCCCGACCGCCAAACCTGCTAGTCCAGTGGATGTTGAGTCTAGTCCGGAGGTGCCTCTTAGGCGGAAGAGGCGTCCAAAGAAGGACCTCTCCACGTAGCCCCCTAAGAAGGTTGCATGGAGAATGATAGGGAAGAAGGGGAGTCTGGGAGCGGTTACCGCCAAGATCTCCCCAGGTAACTTTGTAACTGATGTTTATTCTTCCATTTTTCATTCTTTGTATAACTGACCCTTTATTATCGCGTAGTGGGTGATGAGCCGGTTTTTGTGGAATCCAGCACATGCTCCGCGCCCACGGATACTCCAATGCCCCCACCTGTTGGTCAAGGCGAGGAGTCTGCTGCTGGGGCAGCAGAACCTGAATTCGTGAGGGAGGGGCCTCACGTGGTGGTGGAAGGTTCTAGTAAGGGTACTAACGCGGGTTCCGTGGTGGTGGAAGAACTCGCCCAGGTGGATGGGGAACCGCGGGTGGAGGTTGAAGAACCTGCGGTGGTTGTGGAGGAACTTGGGTTAGTGCTGGAAGAACCCGCGATGGTGGTGCGTGCTAACTGGTGGCGCGGATTTAGTGGAAGGGGCGGAGCCGGTGGAAACGGCTTCCGTCGAAGGTGAACAGATGGATGCTCCACAGGGGGTACATGTAGAGGAGCCGGCACCCGGGGATGAAGCGGAGAGATCAGGTAGGAGCCCTTCCGCCGAAAGGTCTCCAATCCGCCAAGATGAAACCCCGGGTGATTATTATTACAGGTCCTACTCCGCGGCTCAAGCTGAAGAGATCCACACCCCTGTGTGGAAGTTAGAGAAACGAGAAGACTTTTTTACACTAGCCGGCGTGCCGTGAGTTTTTCAAGGGAGCCTTCCCTCCAGCGGAGGTACATGTTCTTGCTGAACAAGAACAAGAAACCATGTACCACACGTACCTCCAGGCAGCTGCATGGTCTGCCTATGTTACTTATAAGATTGTTCGTAAATGGCGGGGCTTGCTGAAACAAAAGAAAGATCTTAAGGCTGCCTAAGCGGTCCTATGTAAGTAGCGAGCCCAGATGGCTGCGCGTGAAGCTACAGTGCAGGCAAAGGATACTGCCTACGCCGACCACCAATGAGCTGAAGAATTGGCCGCGCTGGGGTGGAAGAGACAGGCCGAAGCCTCTGATGCCAAACGTGCGGAGGAGCGCAGGTTGTGGAAAGAGGCTTGTGAAAGGGATAACAAGTAGAACAAATCCTTGAGGGATGAACTGGCCCGATTGCACGCTGAGGTGGCGCGAGAGAAGAAGGAGAAGGAGGCGGAAGCTGCTGCGGCTGTAGAGGTCGGTGTGTAACGCGCACAAAGTGAGTAGAACGAGGTAACCATTTGCCTTTGTACTCATCTAATTTTGACATCAATAAATTATGATGCTAACCTTGTTGTGAACAATCAGGTTGAAGCTTGTGCTGCTCTGGAGAGCGCCAAGAAAGACCTTTAGGCAGCCTTGGTGGAAAAAGCTGAGCTTCAGCGCAAGCTGCAATTGGCGGAGGGCAAGGTGGAGGCGGGCGAGAAGAAATTGGAGAATTCTGAAGACGCCCGCGCCATCGCCGAGTCATTGGTGGAGTCGATGACCAACAACATGTTGTGGATGCAATAGCATGGAGTTGTTAATGTAAGTACTCCGCTTGTTTCCTGATCATTCTGTGTTGGTTCTGATTTTGTATTTGAATTTGCAGATCGCAAACTCCATTCTGAACTCTGCGGAGTTGGATGGCGCAGTGGCCAAGCTAGTGGTTGCTGCGCGCCATGATGGGCATGCGCAAGGATATGCTGAGTGTGCGCAACACGTCACTCAAGCATTGGATGTTCCATGGGATTCTAGTAGTGCTGCCACTTATGGAGTCAATACCAGAGCTGCTTTCGATCGGGCACAGCAAGGGTATGACCATCTTGACATCCCAACTTTGGAATTGGTGAGTGAGGCACTCACCCACGACGACTTCGTTGATCGTCTAAGAGACATATTCCAGGAAGAAGCCGAGGCCGCTACGGATGAAGAGTAGAGTAGGATCCTTAATGTAATATCTTTGTGGGATCTTTGGCTGTATTGCGTGCTGCGCAACTTTGTAAATAATTTTATCTTTTAATGAAATGTTTCTTTTTCTTGTTACAATATATGTGCGAAAAGGGACCAACTTTATGTGGGTATAGCGAATAAAACTGGTAATGAACTCGTGTATGAGCATCAGCTCCCATGCGCGTGCCATAGGTAGTGACTTAGGGTTCAAGAGTCATAGTATTAAGGTGTTTTCGCGTAGACCCAAAGTGATTTCGCGCATTTGTAATGAAACATTAAGATAAAATAAATCATGTAACTCTTGTCTTTATTACACAATGAGGTGTAAGATTCATATACAGAGTAGACAAAAGATAATGAACTTGCTAATTTACATGTAGCACCCTCTTAGCTATTGCGCATTCCATGTCCTAGGGATGTTTGTGCCATCTAAGCGCTTAAGGGTGTAAGAGCCTTTCCCTAGGACTTCATGAATAACGTAAGGACCTTCCCATTTAGGTGCAAGTTTCCCAGGACGTTCAGCATTAGACGCTTCGTTGTCACGTAGAACAAAGTCACCAGGTAGTACATATGCAGACTCGCGTGTTGTAGTACTTTTCGAGCTTAGACTTATATTTTGCTTCGTTGATTGTGGCGTTTTCATGTCTTTCTTCTAGTAAGTCCAAGTCAAGTCTGCGCTCTTCTTCATTGTTTTGGTTTTGCGCAACTAGCATGCGTGGTGATGGGAGGCCTATCTTTGCGGGAATTACTGCCTCCGTCCCATACACAAGGCTGAAAGAATTTGTGCATGTGTTGGTTTTTGGCATGGTTCGATGAGCCCAAAGAATGCTTGGCAACTCATCTACCCAGCCTCTTCGCGCCGTACCCAATCTCGTCTTAATCCCTTCGACCATACTTTTGTTGATGCATTCCACTTGGCTGTTTCCCTAGGGATGCGCGACCAAAGTGAAAACGTGCTCAATGTGCATTTCCTTCATCCATTGCTGTAGTTCTTCAGCTGCGAAGTTGGGGCCATTGTCACTGACTATGCGCAGGGGTAACCCGAAACGACATATGATGTGCTCCCAGATGAATTTTCGAACTAAAGTTGTTGTGGTAGATGCAAGGGGTTTGGCTTCAACCCATTTGGTGAAGTAATCGACTGCGACGATTATGAACTTCACCGCGCCTGGGGCATCTGGGAAGGGTCCCACCATATCGATTGCCCATTGCTGGAAGGGCCAAGCTGTTGTGACAGAGATCAAAGGATTTTTGGGGCGCAATGTCTTCGGAGCATGGCGCTGACATGATGCGCACTTTCGTAGTGTTTCAACCGCATCTAGGTGCATGCCAGGCCAATAGTAGCCGGCGTTCATGATCTTTGCGACATCATGCGCGGACCGGCATGAATTCCGCATAACCCTTCATGTATTTCACAGATCAAGTACTTTGCATCTTGCGGGTCAAAACAACGGAGGAGCGGTCCTAGGTATGACTTTCAGTATAGGATACCGTCTGCCATTTTGTAGTTGAGTGTCTTATTCTGGACCTTCCTTGCTTCCGCTTTGTTATCGGGGAGAATGTCGTGTTGTAAGAACATGATTATAGGGGACATCCAGGATGGATTCCCCACTTCAATGATGTTGACTTGGTGCAAAGGAACAGAAGGGTTTTTGAGTACCTCAATGCGAACCTCACGCGTGAGGTGCTTGAAGCTTGTAGCGGCTAATTTGCTGAGAGCATCGGCATGCTTATTCTCGCTTCGGTTAACATGTTATCTCGAAGTGTTGGAATTTGGTTATTAAGTCTTGCGCCTGTTCTAGATACAATGCCATCATCTCGCCCTTTACATCGTATAGGCCGTTGACTAGACCTGCGACTAAAAGAGAGTCGACGTTTGCTTCCAAATTCTGTGTGCCCATTTTGATTGCTAACCGAAGGCCTGCAAGGAACGCCTCGTACTCATCTTCATTATTGGCACTTTTAAAATCCAATCTGATGGCGTAAGTGAACTCTTGATTATCGGAGCTTATTAGGCGAAGGCCTGCCCCTGTGCCATCATCGTTAGATGTACCGTCTGTGTGAAGCATGCATGGTCATCTGTAACCGGCATTGGGTTATGTACAGCTTCACACTCTTGCACTTTATTCTGTGGTACTTACGCAATGGAATTGGCTAAGATCTGGCCTTTAATTGTTGGGCGTGGTTTATACACAATGTTGTGTCCACCAAGCTCAATCGCCCATTTTGCTAGACGGCCAGAGATGTCCAGTTTCGACAAAATTTGGCCCAAATGATAGTCCGAAAGAACTGCTATCACATGGCCAGAAAAATACCGACGCAACCGTCGAGAGGTGTGGACCAAAGCTAGAGCAAGCTTTTCCATCATGCGATATCGTGTCTCTGGGTCAGTAAGCATTTTGCTGACGTAGTAGATCGGAGTTTGAACTCCTGCGTGCTCTACTTGCAGGACTGTTCCCAGAGCGATATCTGATGCGGAAAGGTAAAGTATCAGTGGCTCGTTCTTCTGCGATGCTGTGAGCGTTGGTAGTTGGATTAAGCACTCCTTCATTTGGGTGAAGGCTTTCTTCGCATCCGGAGTCCACTGAAACTTGTTTTGCTTCACACAGTTCCGCAAAGTGCTGATGAATGGGAAGGACTTCATCGCGTGGTTGGCCAGGAACCTGTTCAGCGCGGCCAATCGCCCCGCCAACTGTTGCATTTCTTTGATAGTTGAGGGGGAAGGCATACGTTGGATTGCTTCAACTTTATCGGGATTCACTTTGAAGCCATCGCGTGTGACGATGAATCCCAGAAATTTGCCTTCTTCCATCCCAAACGAGCACTTGCTGGGGTTCAGCTTCAAGTTTGCCTTGCGTAAGGATGTAAAAGTCTTTTGGACGTTTGCTAGCATCTTCTCTTCATCCGAGCTCATGATGACGAGGTCATTAATGTACGCTTCCACAGTTTCACCAATGTCATCCCCGAAGACATGGTCCATTAAATGTTGGAAGGTGGCTCCAGCGTTGTGCAATTCGAAAGGCATTTTTGTGTAACAAAAAATCCCTTTGTCGGTTCAGAAAGCAGTCTTGTCTTCATCCTTTTTCTTCATTTGGATTTGGTGGTAGCCTTTGTAGCAATCGAGGAAGCATTTCCACCTAAATGAAGCAAGGGAGTCCACCTTTTTGTCGATGATGGCTTTGGTTGTTTCATCGGTGGTTCCTCTTCAACGGACATGATTTCCTTCCTGGCATACATTATGGCCACCCCGGTTTCTGTGGGGAAACCGCAGGCAGCGTGAGGTGTAGAAGTGATCATGCTAAACTCCTATTGAGCGCGCCGACCTAGTAGTACGTCATGGCGCGAGGTTGCGGGCATGACCATGAAATTCACTGAGACCGTGCGGGAGTGTCGCCCGTCGGAAAGAGTCACCGGAAAAGAAATTTGGCCCAGAGGGAAAACGTCCTCATTGCAGAAACCTGTGAGTGGGAAATCCACCGGCTCTAGGCACGCCTTGTCATCTAGGTCTAGCTGCTGAAAGCACTATTCATAGATTATGTCCATAGAGCTCCCGGGATCTATGAACATATAGTCGGTGCGATAATGGCCGAAAATGCCAGTTATCATGACCGGTCAGTCTTCTTATGGGCCCCCGGGAACTACAGGGAAAATGACCCGTTGTTCGCGCCAGTGAGGCGCGCAGCTCTTCTGGTAGCTGTGCTTGCACAACGGGCCACCCTGGATCATATTAACAGACTTTAGCTTTTTATTACTCGAGCCTCCGCCGCCTCGAGTGATTTGGCGTACCTCCTTGCGCACATTTTGCAATAAGTGAGTGAGCTTCCCACTTTTGAGTGCTTTTTCAATCTCCATGCGCAAGGAAATGCAATTATCAGTTGTATGCCTCGTATCTTTATGATAATTGCAGGATTGGTTGGGGTTTTGACCTTCTTATTGCGCATCGGTGCCGGCTGCTTGAACTAATGGTCTTCAGTGCTGAGGACCTCTGCCGGTGTCTTCATTAGTGGGGTCCACTAACGATCACGATTATCTTGTTTTATTGCTCACTGAGTAGCGAGTTTATTGATGGTCGCGCATACGTCTACTGGTGTGTGGGTAGGGTTCTGGCTATGGTCCCTCCACCCTTTATTCTTCTTCCAAAAACTTCTGCTCATGTCTTGGGGGCGGTGATGAGGTAGCGGAGGTCTACTATTATTGAGGTTGCGGTCTGTCTGCGTGTAGACCTTCGCCGCTGCCATGAGTTTCTCCCAGCTCTTGGGGAGGCATGTAGTTCCTAACAAGACTTTAATCATCTCGTCACAGCGTACAACGTTTTTGAACTGTGCACGAAGCAGATCTTCATGCACGTCCCCTATCTCCAGCACCTCTTTATTATAGCGGGTGATGAAGTCTTCAAGACTTTCATCATCACGCCGCCAGATGTTCATTACGTCAGAATAGTCTCTGACGTAACGCCGCTGTTTGCTGAAGTGCGTCAGGAACTTGTCTTTCAAATCGTTCCATGACACGAGCTTGCATGTGGGCAGGTTGTCGAACCATAGGCGCACAAAGCCTGTGAGAGTTTGGACGAACAGGTGACACCACATAGGCAACGTCCATCCTCCGATCAATCATGCGCCTGGGAAGAGACGTAGGTGGTCATCTGGGTCTGTCAACCCATTGTACTTACCGACGTTGGAGGGAAGTTTTGCGCGCTCCAATGGTGCGAGCGCAATTTCCTGGATAAATTTTGAGTGTTCGGCTGTTCAGCCGGCCTGTAGATCAAGTTATAATTATGCTTCGCCTCCGGATTATAACCACCCCGTGTAGCAGATCTGTATGCAGCATGATCTTTGGGCAGCCGGTGAAACACACTGGCACTGTCACACTCGCCATAAGTTTTGTCATCCTCACGCTGGGTGTACCGCTCCCCGAGGGGACGCGGGCCCAACCGCAAGTGCACAGATGCTCGCCTAAGAGAGTGAGATTCAGGTTTAGGCGGCGGTTGCATGTACTCCGTCTCTTGGGTACGGAGCTCAGACGGTACGCTCGCCCCAGCTGGCGAGTCGTAACTCAGTATTCTTGGTGTAGGCGAAACATGCACCTGAGCAGCGGGCTGCACTGGGTAGCAGGAGTGTTCGTTTGCGGCAGAGCTGCGCGTAGACGGCGTTTAGGGCCGTTTGGGATTTAATGTACCAAGACATTGGAGTCTCACCTGTGGGTAAAACTGAAGTGATTGGTACAAAGGGAGTCTCAGAAGAGTCTTCTTCCACTAGTCCGTCGACTCGAGAAGCATGAACCGGGTTCTTGCCTTCGGCTCGAGGACCTCGTGGAGTATTGGATGGGAAGTCAGCCATTTGGTTGTGAGGTTTAGGAAAAAAAATAAGAACGAAAGAGCTGATGAGAAAGAGAGAGGAATAGCGGATGGCACCAATGAAGAAACACCGATTGAAGCTAGGGATATTTGGGGATATATAAGTTACAACCAGGGGGCTTCTGCATAAAGGGGTTGCCTCTTCGCTCGTTTCTCAGGGTGATCTCACTCAGGCTGATTTGCAAAACTAACAGCGCCGTTAGTCTCGACAAGGGGAAAAGGTGGTTTTCTCCGTGACCACACTCCGGCGTGAGAATAAGTATTGGGTGGTTGCAAATAATATGCTCAAATGCTTGTGGATGTGATTGCAAGTGATTGTAGATGGAGATAGATAGTTTACCTTGTGGTCTGATATTTATTTTATAGCCGAAAGTTAGTGGGCTCAGGAGATAGGCTGATGGACCTTGGGCCCGGCCCAAGCGACTAGAGACATCTCTTTTGTCCCTCTGCGTCAGACATTAAATGTCCCCTGCAGGGGAATTAACGTCTTCTGTCAGGAGGAGTGGTATGTCGGGCGCTGAATGGTGCCACGTGTAAAGACAATAAGGATGGACAGCTATGGCGTCAGACCTGCTACCAGCCGAAAGTGTAGAAGGTGGAATAGTCACTAGCGTAGATATGGTTGGTGTAAAGTCTGGTGTCTGCGTTACTGTTCATTTGACACTGTCAAACGCGACCTGCCGAGCAACCATTTGTCACAGTTCTACCACTCTGTACCCTTGAGTATGGTAAACACCTCTTAGTGCTAACCCATTCTATGAGATTCTCTCATGTTTGTCTTGTCCTTTCAAGGTTTTAGGATTTATGACTAGAGGGTTGTATGTCCCGCGTAGGGTCTAGTAGCCTGCGCGTGTAACTTGCCGTTGCGCCAAGTACACAAGGCTCGTTGGGTGACTTATTGGTGTCAGTCTAATTTACCGTTGCGCTGAGTGCGCAAGGTTCATTGTGTGACCTATTGGTGTTGGTCTAATTTACCGTTGTGCTGAGTGCGCAAGGTTCATGGTGTGACCTATTGGTGTTGGTCTAATTTACCGTTGCTTTGAGTGCGCAAGGTTCATTGTGTGACCTATTGGTGTTGGTCTAATGTACCGTTGCGCTGAGTGCGCAAGGTTCATTGTGTGACCTATTGGTTCCAAGGAAGGCGCACCATTGCACATTGCGCGCAAGGTTATCCTTGTGTTGTGTTGTTGAGGGTATGGTTCCAAAATAGGCATAGTATTTTTGGGACCATACCCCTCCAAGTCCCCCAGTCTAATGCTGCTCCTATGCGCATGTTGGTAAGTAGGAGAAATGTTGGACAAAAATGTCATCATATGCAATTCACATGATCAGATTTAATAAAAAGAAATTTTGACTGGGTTAAAACTAAATGATAAAACTTACAAAAATTTTCTCTATAAACTGTAAAATCTGTAAAAATTCGTTCAAAAAGATACCACCTAATAAATAGTATTAAAATAAAAGATAAAACTTGTAACTTTTCCTTAAAAAAGTGTTAGGTCTATAAATCCAAAGGTTTTTGGTTCAGTTTCAATGAGTGGTGTTACTTTTCTAATAATAACTTTCTCTATGGGTCATGGGTTTAACACACGCACACTTTTCTGTGTTGTAGGAAAACGATCCCAATGAAGCAACTAATAACTCTAGAGATTTAAAGTAGTGTTTGGTACGAAGGAATAAAACATGGAATGAAATAGATTATTTTGGTTGAATAAAAATAAATATGTTTGGTTATTATGTGGTAATGAAATAAAACTTTATAAAGGAATACAACTCTTTTTAAATATAACAATTTGCATTCTTGTTAAGAGGGTGTTTTTTTTCATTCTTTCAAGAAATAGAAAGAAATATATTATTATAATTATTTTTGTATTTATATATATATATATATATATATTGTATTTATATTTATTGATATTAATACTAATGTTAATATATATATATCAAAATTATATTATTAATTTTTTACCATTGTATTATTATTATTATTATTATTATTATTATTGAGTCAATTATATTTTTGTCGTTTTAATATAGTTATGTTTTGTTACTTCGTCTTTTTTTGCTTATCAAATTGTAGAAAGTAATGATTCATGTTATTCACAATTTTAATATGAGTAACCAAACATCACAATGGAATGGAATAATTCATTTCATTCCGTTGTCCATTTCATTACCTAAAATTGGGTATTTGACACCAAAACATAAAATTGCACCAATGATCTCTTAGCCTAGTGGTTAAGAAGGAGGTGTGAAGCTTTGTTTCTTTTGAAGGTTCTAGGTTCAAATACAGGCAACGATGATTTTAATACTAACTTGTTGATACTAACATAACAACTACTAGCTCAGTTAACAACATATATCCTAACCGTATGCCATTAACAAAATACTCCTTTAAATATTTCAGTCTAATTTTCACAATAGTTGAATTACACTTATACCAACACATTATACTAAACTCTCCATTCGCTTCGACAAAACATTTAAACTTTTGTGGTAGTTACATCATCATTACTGCCTTTCTTCTTAACCTTACAAGTTAGTGAAAATCTTTAACACTACTCATCATGATAAGCACACATAATAAGTAATAATATATGAGAATATGGAGCAAAAACCTATTGAAAAAAACATAGAAATACAAAAGCTCAAAAGGAAAACATAGAAACACAAAAGCTCAAAAAATAGGCCCACATTTGATATATGGGGTGAAAAGAGGAATAGAAACACAAAAGGTTAAAAAAGTTGGCTTCATTTGACATATCGGTGAAATAGAGTAGAAACACAAAAGCTTAAAAATGTGTAGGGGCTGATTTTGATATATGGGATTATGGGATGAAAAGTGGAATCGACTAGCGTCAAACTTATCATATGATTTAGATATAAAAAAAACTTATTAAATATAAGATTACCTTCTTTAGTTTTATGACTTTGATTCTAAAAATGTATTAAATATCCATGAATAAAGTAATGTAGTTTAGTACCATGATAAATATTTTGAATGTACTAATTCTTTTACTAGAGCACCTCCATCGCATCGTTTGGCGTGTTAGTTTGGATTACGGACTAAGGCAATGGGACGAGGGAGCGATGGAAGGGTGATATGGAGTGGTTTGGAGATGCTGAAGCCTGCTCAAGCAAACCAGCCCGGCGAGATAGGTGGGCCCCTTTTGTAGGGTTTTTGTTATATTAAAAAAATACCATTTATTTTTGTATTTTTTTAAAAAGATATATCAAGTTTTTTTAAAATATTAAACCTAATAAAATTATACTAAGTATATAAAACAAATTACATAAACCTAACTAAATTATTACACAACTTAATTATAATATCACACACCCGATTCTAAGATTACACACACTTAATTTTAATATTACACAAACCTAATTAAAACGCCGACGAGATAATCGCCAGAGGTTTGAAAAAAATAGTCGTAACAATAACCGTTGGAAAAAATAGTCATTGGAACAGGAACCTATGAAAAAATAGTCATTAGAACAGTAATCATTTTAGAATAATAAGTAAAAAATAAATAATTTTAAAAATATATTTATATAATTTTTAAATGAACAAAAAGAAATAAAATTATTATTTATACGATCTATAAATAAAATATATATATTTTATAACTAGTTAAATAAATAAAAAATTAGGTGATAAGGTAGATAATGAGGGGGTGGTCTGGAATGGTTTATTTTTGTGAGGAAAAGTACGGTTTAGAATGATGATGGTTTAAAATGACGTAACATATCAACTAGGCAATCTGGATTTTGGACCATCTTCACCATTGTAAATGCTCTAAGGAACTATATGATATCAAACATGTTTTGTATTTATTGAAATTACTATATCTATTTTTAAGCACCATAAGAAATAATAGAAAACTTTAATTTCTTATTATGGTTGATCGTAATAGTTGAAAATGACACTCTAACCCAAGAAATTACAAAACATTTAAAAAGAATAAATATATTAACATATACGGGTAGGGGTAAGTTAATGTATAAGGTATACTTAACTTATAAAATATAAAAGGTAATTACGCATGAAAGAACCTAAATTTCGTATGGAGAAAATAACAAGTGATAATTACGCATAAAAGAAATAACAAATATAAATTACACATGAAGGAAATCAAAATTACGCACCCTATAAAAATCATTTTTACGCTTTATACATTAACAATCTTTTGTATTTAAAAATTTACCCGAATATATAAACTTTTATCACACATTTTAATCGATCAAAAGGCTAAAAAATTACCTAAATATATAAACTTCTATCACACATTTTAATCGATCTAAAGGCTAATAAATTATAATAAAGTTTGTATTTTTATGGTATAAATTTTAATAACTAAAAATTAAAATACAAAGTGGAATTATCATAAAGTATTGTCTAAAATCATAAGGACCATTGAGTAAATGTATTCGACAATTAAGATAGAGTAAATGTATTCGACAATTAAGATTTAAGTGGGACTATTGATTAAACATAGTTGCGTCATTTTTTAAACTCAACAATCTTTCATGTGTTTTTATATACATTCTAAATATAACCATAGAATGAGAATGAAAAGTTATATTATCTTTAATTTAAGTATATTGTTGTTATTTACATGCTCTCGCAATTATTCATAAATGATACGTAATATTGTGCAAGATTATTTATGTATGTTGCATAATTTCATGTATATTTAGTTATATATGTTGCACTATTTATGTTTAATTGTTTTCATATTGTATGCGTAACTATGACGTGCAAATATATATCCATCATCCTGAACACATGAAAAATCTTGATTACTTGTTACATTTTGAACGCTAAAATGATTTTTAAAACAACTATTCTTTAATTTTTACATCCAAATATCATTGAATAATCCATAATCATACATTAAAACATGTGAAATGATAGATCATAGCTTTAATAAAAAAATCCAATTCTATGTATGGTAACATATGAACACGTTTTTAAATTTTAGCAAACTGACCTGCACTTTGAAGGCTCATAAACCCATCAAAACATGCTCAAATGTTCCTGATTTTGTTGGTTAAGTTTAAATTCTTCAAATTGCCTTTTGATCCGTAATATATGGGTCGTCCAACTCCAAGTATTCAATCTTCTTCATCTCTTATAAAATCAGTGCGCAAAACTGACGGAAATTTTTTTAGAAACTATCTTATTTTATCCAATTGACTTATTTTGATTTTCACTCCCTTGCATACAAATAGAATAACCATTAAACTCGTATGTAATATAGGGCAAACAAAAGGTTCTTGCAAGAAAAATTGTGAAACTTAAGAAATTCTATACACCATCTATTTCCTAGGAATATTTTGTTGGATGTTCGACTCCGGATTAATAGACCTTTCTAGTATGAAACAACTTTCACATTTCACCTTTCAACATCACAAGTTAACATAATTGAACCTTAATACTTTTGGGCTTCCATGAAACGGTTCTCGTGACCGCATTCACGATAAGCCACTCAATCTCAAGGTGAGTGCATAACCTCCCTTACGTTTTTGTTTATAAAATTCGGTGTGGCTCATTCGTACAAAGTCTAAAAACGGTTTATTCTAACTTGCATATTTAGTGGTCATACATGATGCCTACATTCTTATTATCTCATTCATAAAAGTCCTCTTAATCAAGCTACACAACCATTAACTTTGCGAAGTCAGCGATAGTATGTTGATAGATTTATTGGCATGATAAGCCCATCCAAAATTCCCTGGTAGGGGTTTGGATGTATAGATACCGGCATTCTAGAAACTCATCAGTTTGATCCCCCTGTGTCAAGGAATCGGACAAAGAGGGTACAACATTTATGTTAGGGGGTTGGTTATTAACAGGTGCATAAAATTGAAATCACTTGTGTCAGTTAATGCATTTATAATTTTCTTATCTGCAGCCATACTTTTGTTTATACTTTACTTTAAAACCCATGTCTCACCAACTATATATTATAGTTGACACTCTCTAGCATGTTTTTCCGACAATGGAATTAGATATGATGATTGCTCATGTTTGATGCTTGGATGGGGACCTAGATAACTTAAAAATCAAGTCTTTAGAATGTTTTTCCATTCATGCTATTTGTTTCGGATAAGGTTTTTACAAAAAGTTATTTTCTTCTAATAAAAGTGGTATTTCTTTGTTCCAAGTGTATGCTTTAATTCTCATGCCGCCGTGTTTCTACCCTAGGCTAGGGTGTGACATTTCAAGTCAATTTAACCCCCATCAACCCATAATAAAACGTGTTACCCAATCTAATGTGACACCTAGTGTAACACATGTTTATGAGAATAAAAGCGTTATTTGGATTAATTTGATGATAATTAATGTTCTTTGGTGTTCTAGCAAGTCTATATTTTTATATAGAGTGATGTTGGTAAATATAAGATAAAGCTAGTCGCTTAACGAACAAAAATGCGAAACGAACGTTGGTAACAACCCGGTTAATGTTAAAATTCTAAATTTATTCCGGTATGATTGAAATATCATTATTAATTATATGTGAATGGAAAATTTAAATAAAACGCCTAAAACACTATTTTGTTGTTTAACATGTACCGCCGGATGTCGCGTGTATCCTACATAATTAAACGACCTTGTTAGTCTAGGCGTATAATTTTAAACTTAACAATATTGTGGCGAGCTAATTTTATGGATTACTTTAAATAATAATAATAATAATAATAATAATAATAATAAACAACGCCTTAAAATGTGAAGTATTACACCTGATTATCAATTAAATACATGTATAACACAAGTATTTAACCTATATATCTATAATCCATTATTAGGCAAGCAAATTGAATGGGCAAGAATGAATTTCCAGTTATTTTTAAGATGGCAGATGAAAACGCATTACCTAAATTTGCTTCTCTTTATATATTTTTTCCAGTCCTGCCCCTCTTTCAATCCTTCACTTCAATCATCGGATCGTAAATGCTCATTCATCAGCCATTCGTACCTGTTTAAGATCCCTAAAATGTTCCTTTCATTGTCCCTTCATTTTCCTTTCACCCTAATCAATTCAAGCTATTGAATGCTATAATCAACCATCTTAAATGCTAGAATCAACCATCGTTGCTTCTAGTTGCTTCAATTTCCCTTCACTGGTCTCAATTCTTATCATTGTGATTTTATAAAGGTGAGAGAGATGTGAGAGTTTCCTTTCACCACCAGCTTTTTTTTGCCTCCTGATTGACGCCATTCACTTTACAAAGGGGTTCATTTACGTCAGCCTTAACACTTCTCTTCTTCTACCCAAAAAAACCCAGACCCTTTCATTTCACTAGAAGCTTATAAAACATTCAGCGGACCGCTGGCGTTCTCCGTTGACAGCCAACCAAAGCCGTCTGGTTTCATGGCTATGGATGCGTTGGAGCCTGATCAACTAATTATTTACTTAAATTCCATTTTTGAGATGGTCACTGGATATCAAGCTGAAGTAGTCCTTGATCGTAATTGGTGAGTGCTTTGTTTTTTTGTTAAACTGATTAAAATTGTGTTAAATTGAGCCGTTGTTTTGTAAAATATTATGTAATTGGTTAGGGTTAATGCGTTTTGTGATGCCCTATGACATGTATAGCTCTTGAATTCATAATAGCGGATTAAATTATTGACATTCAAATCAGTTAAACCATGAAAAGAAGCTATTAGTGGTCCAATACTAGCATCATGCAAGACATTCATAAATCAAGCTTTATAAAGATGAGCCGTATATTATGGATCCTTTGCAGCAGTGCAGGATAAAGTGTACAAGAAACATATTATTTCATTGTAAACAACACTAGGAATGAACTAGGGTTATGTAGCTTAAAAAGATTAACGGGGTGGATTATTGTGAACCTCCTTTAGCTCAATTGGATTTAACTGGTTCACCATTTGGTGTGGGTATACTAAGTTCATATATTCACTCATGATAACAATTTTTTTAATTATAATTTTGTCATACTTCTATGCAAATTCCTCATGCAGGTGCTTTAGATAAAGGAGGAGTAGGAGCACTTGAACTTGTTGTCATGGACATGAAAGCAAGGTTGGCAGTTAGCATATATGTTATATAGCTTCTGTGACTGATTATTGTATAGTCAAGTTATTTTATTTTGCAGAAGGATGTATGTATGTCGGCACTACAACAACCATCAAACAGTTTTCCGTTTCTTTTCATCTAAAAGATTTGATACATGAGATATGCTAACTTGTGGAATCTGGTTGTTTAAATGAGATATATAAAAAGCTGATGAATTTTGGGCTGAATTGAGGGTAGAATTGCTATCTGCAAGTGCATTTCTTGGTCGATGAATTGAATGATCGATCTCCACGGTCACCTGGAATCCGTTCACTGGTGGTGATTTATTAACCTGTGGCACTAACTTAAAAATCTGGCGATGGTATCATTCTAGCTTTCTAGAGTCGATGGTGATGAAGATGAGGATGAATTTGATGATTTGGATTTCCACCTAGTGTTGCAGAGGCCATCCTTTATTCACACCTCGATATTGGACGCGGTGCATCCAATATTTCAGGTTTTGCTGCCACCCTTATGAGGTGGATGGAGCCGCTCTCAACCCAAAGATCTCTATAGTAACTTATGGCTAACAGGTGATAGTATCACAACGTCAATTATTACTTTCTTTAGATTTGTGATTTTATTAATTATTTCAAGTTGTTAAATTAATTAATTAATAACATGAAAGGATTTTTGTAGAGACGTAGACAAGCATGCTCTAATCATCCCACTGTTTATGAATCGCTTTAAAACAGATCTATCCTATGCTGTTTTCTGATATTTCTTCATCAGTTTCTTGTAGGTGTTTAGAAAAGGATTGTTGTGTTTTCGTGGAAAGCATGGTTAAAAAGGATTTGTTGTGCTTTCATGGAAAAACATGGTTAAAAATGGATTATTTGTGTTTTCATGGAAAACATGGTTGAAGAAAATTAAACATGTTTTCGTGGAAAACATGGTTTTAAAAGGATGATTTACGGTTTGGGGAAAACATGGACGGAAGGGATTTACAGCGTCTAAGGTAAAATGACTGTATGGATTAAAAGTGTGTAAATTCGGGTTGTGACGAATTTATCTGGTCTTAAAAGGTTAGGTATTAGAATTGGCCTATGATTTCGGGGAATTCATACAACATTAATATTAGTTTTTTCAATAAAGTAATATATATATATGGGAAAGTTTAAATGAGAATGTTAAATATTCCGAGAACCGCAAGAACGAATGAAAAAAGCACGAGAACTTGGTCAAAAACGGTTCAAATTCAAAATTTCTTTTCACACTTATCATTATTATTCGAATACAATGTTATAAATTTAATTTACACGTTTAACTTTACATGAATTCATAAATAAAGAAAATTTACACACGTGTAAGTTTCCCATTTACACATGTGTGAATTTGTTATATTTACACATGTGTAAAAAAATCTAATAAGAGTGATTTTGGAGGAGAAGTGAATTATTTGATGCTGTAAATTATTTTTTCGATGTTATATTTTAATTACAATGAGGTTTGTATTAAAAAAATGGTTTTGATTGGCTTTCTCATTCGTTCTTATGGTTCTCGCAATTTTTTGCGTTCTCAAGATAACCCTCCCCTTAGGGGAGGGTTATCTTGAGAACACCCAATTTTGTGAGAACATTAGGAACAATTTTCATCCATAGATCATCCTAAAATTAAGGGCTAAGATTAGATTATTTTAAATGAGAAGGAAAGTTAAATTAAAACATAAAGGGGTATTGTCCGAACTTTAAAAAACAAAAACCCCCCAAATATCACGCAATAAACACACACGGTGATTATAGTACTCAAAACCCTGATATCAAAAAATCCAAAACCCTAAGGCGATCAATCGATCAAAAACCCTCAAGTCGATCAATCGACCATATCAACTCCACCGCTCCGTATAACGCATTTTCTGATAGGTTATTCGTCGATCTATCAACTCCGCTGCTTTAAATCACTTGTAATTTCGTCATTTGATTCTGTAATTTCGATTTGGTATGAATATTTTAGCTCCGTTGTTTTGTTTAGGGTTTGACTAATGCGTTAGATTGATTATTGACTATATGGTTCAGAAATCGCAATTTGTATCAAACATAACTTAATTTGCAATTCTATTGTTTACTCTGTTAAAAAGGCATAAGTGTTTAGCGTGTTTTGATAATATTTTAGCTCAATTGTTTTGTTTAGGGGTTGATGAAAGATGATTTAGTATTTATGACTTGTGGATTTGTGTGAGAGAGAGTTTGAGGGTGATTTTGGAGGAAAAGGGTAGGATGCAGAGGAAAACTCTATAGAAATAACCAGCTACACAAAAATGTCGATCCACTTGCTACTTCACTACATGAAATTGTTACTATACTTGTCTTGCTCACTAAGTTTCAAACATAAATGTTGGGTGAACACAACTGTATACACCATCTGCGAACCTTTTTTTATAATAAGTTAATCTTTCTTCCTTGCTGAGGTATCTTTTCATCTTATGTAAATCAGTTTAAAAATATTGACTAGTCATCAATTCCTGGCCTTTTCTTTTTCTGTTTGTACCAGGAATGTAATGAATGTGGATGAAACTACTTTTCTTCATAGCTCTGATCAAGGTATGCGGAAATTTGGCATTCTTCGGTTTATACTTGCGATTGCGTAGCGTCTGCTGTTAATTTTGAAATCCTAAATAAGAGTTGTCATGCTGACACAATATCAAGCATTGTTTTATATAGTTTTACTATTAGTTTACTATGTAATGCTTTAAAGATTTTATACTTTATTCCTTTTTCGTTGGCATTTATTTGATTGTTTATATGGTTTTGTGTGTGCTGTATTGCTGAGTTTAGTTTTTATATTTACTAATGACTTCACTGTAATATGGTGCTTTTGTAAGAATACTGGAAAGAAAAAATGAAAAGTAAGCATCCTAAACACTATTATGAGATTTATAAATATTTATTGTTGTAACATTCGTTGTAAAACGGGTTCTAAAACCCGCTCCGTCTAATAATTCAAATATATGTTATGAAGTTTCGTTACGTATTTATGATAACCGTTTAAAATTCGTTATATTAATTTCACTGATTAGTAAATAAATCAAAATAGTTAAAATAATAAAGATAATAAATAAAAAATTAATAATAATATTAATAAATAAAATTGGATATAATAAAAAATAAATATAAGGGTGACCACGGGTTTCGAACCCGGGTATTCATTGGATCAACACACACCACTCCACTACACACACATATCTGAATAAACTCTGAAACAAATAAATTTTATGTCGTGGCAACACTTAAAAATTAGTTCAAGTTACCCGCTCAACAACAACGGCTGTAACTCCCATTTCTTCATTGAATTACCGTTTCATTGCGATTAAAAACTGAAGTAACTGCATCCTAGTTATGTGTTATGAGTAAATCATAACCCAATTTCGGTTATAACAATCATTCGGCCGTAAACACCTTGACCGAAAACTGTTAAAGATTAAACCCACTTCTTTACCTATAAATAGTGATCATAGAGGCCATACAGAACTCGCTCACACTCTCAAAATCCCTCTTAACCCTTTGAAGAATCCTCTGCCTACGAATTTCTCTTTGCCGGAAACTTGCTTAATCGCCGGAAAACATCACCGGAGAATTTCGGTTCACATCTGATCGGTATAATCATTTGAACCTTCTTCTTTTATCATTAAATTTATTAACAGTGTTGAGTTATAATAGTTTTTGATTAAACAGTCGGGTATGGTTTCTGGGTTTTAAACATGAAGAAGATGAAGATGTGTTAGTATATAAGAATAATTAAAATCATAGATTAAACCGGGTTAGACACACAGTCCAGTGGTGGACTGTGTGCATTGCAATCGAAGTTACCCGGGTTCGAGTCTCACACGTTTCCGATTTCCGAATTAAACCAACTCTTTTTAAAAACCTATTCAGATAAACACCTAGTAAGTATATATATGTAATTAAAATCTAGTTTATTTCGGGTTAGTCACACAACCCAGTTGGTAGGGCTGTGTGCAACACGAGTCAGAGGTCGCGAGCTCGAGCCGGTTCGATGCATAGTTATACGATTTCTGAAATCAAATAAACCTTTTTAAAATAAAACCAAAATATAATTTGACTCAGTAAGTGTATATAATTAATTAAAATCCAGATTATTTCGGGTTAGACACGTAGCTCAGTTGGTAGAGTTGTGTGCACGTATACGAGAGGTCACCAGTTCGATTCTTACACGATGCCAAAATCCTTAAATCAGACCGGTTCGACCCCCATAAAGGGGTATATTTTAATAACTCTTTTCTTTATTTTTCTTCAAAAATCCAAAAAAATATATAAAAATAAGACCTTTTTAAGCTTAAAATTTGTAATAAGTACTATAAAAATAGACTTAAAAGTCTAATAAAAGGCATTAAATAAAAATATTAATTGCAAATAAAAGAAATATATTTACCGAATTATTACATGATTATTTAAGTTAGTTTTCTCGTCGGTTGTAATCTATAATCGTGCGCGTTCGTTATCAATTCAAGAAACGCAGCCACTGTGAATGAATTCTTACAAACTTCCCCCTTTTATTCATGTTTTGGGGTGTATCATGTGTCGTTTATTTATATCGTTTATTCAAACACTTGTGCTACTACCATTATATCATCTAACGTGTTATTAAATGTTTGGTTTATTGTTATATGTGGTTATATTTTCTCATTCCAGTCAAGCATTCACATTAGGCCCATCAGTTCCTCGTTGGATACGAGTAGAGCATCGCGTTGCCTAATTAGATCGGCTCCGTTTGATTGAGCTTTGATATCACAACTCATCATTTATCATGCTTATGTGTACATTGCTAGATGTTATGTGGTTTGTGGATACTTTACATACACGTTTGCTCATAATTGGTTATGCACATTTTATTAAATTAATCAACATAATTATTTCTTTCAAATGATTAAACGGGATTCACTCGCCAACTTTTGTTGACCCAAACTCTATTTTACACATGATAAAGGTGGATATTTTGAAGCAAGGAACACATATGAATTGGCCTTAGAAGAAAAATAAAGAGTTCATGAATGTTGTGTTTAGAACATTTTGTGCTTGTATGGTTTATGTGTTGTTGGAATTTTCATCTTTTAATTTGGATTAATAAATACGAAACTTTATTGTAGTAAATGTCATGAGCTTTGATGAAAACCCAATCATGCCCCGACTACCATTTCCGCTGCGGATCAGGGTGTGATAGATTGGTATCAGAGCTCTTGACTAAAGGGATATAGGATAAGTTATTAGACCCTTAGAGCCTATACTATAGTTGATTAGATTTTAATTGCTTATGTGTTAGTTGGTTACATGCAAACTCATGATATTTATTTGTTTCATATTTATCTCACACACAAGTGCATGCAAGCACCCTCACTACTATATGTTGTTGTGTGATATTTATTGTGATACATGTATTGTTAACATAACATGCTTACGCAAACACACATGTCTCAATTTCCACATATTTGAAGATTTATCATGCTTTCATTCTTAAAATTTTGTGATATTTTCATTTTTCAATCTCATCAAAGTGAGTTCTACGACGGGCATGTAGTAACTGTAAAGGTACAAGTATCGGTAGTCGAAACGTCCTGTCTAGGATTGGCATTCGTGTAAATCAATTATAACAGACCAGTTTGCCTTTTGGCGACTAACGATAAGAGTACGAAGGACCTATTAGGCCAAAGCATGCCACACCAAACGTCGTGTGAACTAACCCCACTTTGAGCTGTTACTGTGTCTACACCTGGACACCCTCTGACTTTATACCTTGGAATCATGTTTTATGATTTTCATTCGAGTGATGCAAGTGTTAACAGGCCAACACCAATGTGAACTCTACAAAGCCCAATAGTCATGGGGGCCCACATGACTACCTAGGCCAGGTATGAGAGACATATGGGGGTCCAAACATGAGCAAGGCCCAAGACATCCAATGGATGTAGTGAATTTATTTTTTTCTCATTCATTTTGTGAATGTTAATTTCCAAATGCCACACATGACACCAAAACGTCAAACTCATAATCTCGTTACGTATTTCCTGTAGATGTCGTCTAGGCACTCTCATGGAGGTAGGAGATCAGGAAGATCCGGCGAGCGCATGGCTGCTCAAATAGCCCAACAAATGGCTGCCGTAATTCCCGACATTGTAATTCAAGTCCAACAGGCTCTCGCTGCTAATCCTGTCAACCCAATCAACCAAGAGGGTCAAAATGCTGCCAACCCTCCCACAAACACCGCTAAGTGCACCTACAAGCACTTCAACTTATGTGACCCTCCAAAGTACGAGGGGACTGAAGGGGTCACTGCTCTCCTTCGTTGGTTTGAAGAGATGGAGAGTACCTTCCTCAACTGTGATTGTCCCAACGACCGTAAGGTGCGTTATGCTACTGGTCGTCTGTATGGGGTAGCACTCACGTGGTGGAATGCGGAGAAAGATAGATGAGGCGTCGAAGCCGCTGTAGCCCTAACTTGGGAAGAATTAAGAGAACTCATGACCAGACACTTCTGTCCAAGAAGTGAAATTAAGAAGCTAGAAGATGAGTTTTATTTCTTGAAACAAAAGGAGGGAGACCATATAACCTCCAACAAGAGATTTCTCGAGTTGAACCAAATGATTCCCAACTTGTTCACTCCTCTCTACCGTTTGATTGAACAGTATATTCGGGGTCTTCCCTCGAAATTCAAGACTCTGTGATGAGTACTACGCCTGCAACCTTGGAAGCAGCAATGGAGCTAGCTACCGAGCTCACTGAAAATCGCATCAGGAACGAGGATTTCAAAGATGAGAAGAAGAAAGACAAGACACCTGCTGAAACCCCTACCTCAACCCAAACTGGATCCTCTTCTCGATTCGCTGGAAAAAGAAAGCGAAATGGGAAGAACTTTGCCATCACAAATCAGCCAACTCAAACCAATCAACCCATTGCCGTCGCACTAATCACACAAGTTGCTCCTCCTACTGCATCATTCAAGAAACAGTATACAGGACCTCACCCAAAGTGCAATCGATGTCAATATCACCACCTTCCTGAGAACCCATGTCTCCATTGCACAAGTTGTGGCCTTACAGGTCATACAATCCAAACCTATCGTGTTCTTCAAAGACCAGCCCGCAACCAACCCCAAGCCCAATCAAACAACCAAGTGGTAGGCCAAGCTCCCTACCAACAACCTCTACTATTACAACCAGCTCAACAAGTGGCTCAACCTTTTTATCAATGCAACTACCCTATGATGCCGCCTGTCAAATCTTGTTTCAATTACGGTGATCCAACCCATTTCCACAACACCTGTCCGCGTTTGGTAAACATCATAAATTCGCAAGCTCAAACTAACCCTGTGAAACAAGCCAACCAAGCCAATCCGCCAGCTAGAGGAAGAGCTTTTAACATCAACGCCAACCAGGCTAGAGCAGATAACAACGTGGTTAACGGTACGTTTCTCATTAACGATATTTATGCATCTATACTTTTTGGCACCGGGGCGAATAAGAGTTTTGTGTCTTTAGAGTTTGAATCTATTCTTGGTTTATCTCGCGATAGCCTAGCCGAATCATTTACAATAGAAGTAGCAGATGGCGAACCTATTACGTTAGACTCTATCATTCGTGATTGCACCCTTACTCTCAATGATCATGATTTTCCAATCGATCTTCCTATGAAGTTGGGTAGTTTTGGCGTCATCATTGGTATGGACTGGCTTAGTCAGCATCATGCTGAAGTCGTTTGTTATGAAAAATTTATTCGAATTCCTCTCGCCAAAGGTCAAACTCTTCGTATTTTTGGTGAACCCTCATCCAAAGGACTTAAGTTGATGTCATGCCTTCAAGCTTGAAAATACCTTCGCAAGGACTACATAGCATTCTTAGCGCACATTATCAAGAAAGAGGGCAAGGAGAAGAAACTCGAAGACATTCGGATTGTTAAATAATTTCCTCAAGTTTTTCCCGATGATGTTTCGGGACTTCCTCCTATGCGAGAAGTCGAATTCCGAATCGATCTTGTGCCTAGTGCTACACTAGTTGCAAAATCTCCATATCGGTTAGCCCCATCTGAAATGCAAGAGTTAGCTAGCCAGCTGCAAAAGCTGAGTGACAAGGGATTTATACGTCCTAGCTCGTCGCCTTGGGGTGCGCCGGTTCTTTTCGTCCAGAAGAAGGATGGAACTTTTCGAATGTGTATTGATTATCGAGAGCTCAATAAGCTGACCATCAAAAACCGCTATCCGTTACCTCGCATCGATGACCTCCTAGATCAACTTCAGGGTGCCACTTGCTTCTCAAAAATCGATCTTCGTTCTGGTTATCACCAGCTTAGAATACGTGAAGAAGACATTCCGAAGACTGCGTTTCGAACTCGCTACGGTCACTACGAATTCATGGTCATGCCTTTTGGATTGACGAATGCTCCAGCCGTCTTCATGGATCTAATGAATAGGGTGTGCAAACCCTACCTTGATTGTTTCGTTATTGTCTTCATCAATGATATCCTTATTTATTCCAAGACCAAATCCGATCATGAGCGACACCTTCAACTCATCCTAACACTTTTGAGAACCGAAAAGCTCTACGCTAAGTTCTCGAAATGTGAATTCTAGTTAAAGAAGTTCAATTTCTTGGTCATCGTCAACAACAAAGGAATTCATGGCGACCCTGCAAAGATTAAAGCTGTGCAAGAATGGCAAGCTCCATGCACTCCTACCGAAGTTAGATCATTCCTCGGTTTAGCTGGTTATTATCGACGTTTCATCGCCAATTTCTCTCGAATTGCCTTACCACTCACAGCTTTGACTCATAAGGCAAGCCCTTCATTTGGGGGCCCAAGCAGGAAGAGACTTTTCAAACCTTGAAACAAAAGCTTTGTGATGCACCTATACTCACTCTCCCTGACGGTTGTGAAGACTTCGTGGTCTATTGTGACGCATCAGGGCAGTCACTAGGGTGTGTCTTAATGCAAAAAGGAAAGGTGATAGCCTACGCCTCAAGGCAACTTAAAATCCACGAGAAGAATTACACAGAGCAGTCGTGTTTACTCTAAAGATATGGAGACATTATCTTTATGGTACAAAGTCTGAGATCTACACTGACCACAAGAGCCTTCAACATATCTTTAGTCAAAAAGAGTTAAACATGAGGCAACGACTATGGGTCGAACTCTTGAATGACTATGATTGTGAAATCCATTATCATCCTGGTAAAGCCAATGTTGTGGCTGATGCACTTAGCCGAAAAGAGTATGCTAACTCCATTCACCTTTTGTGTTCTCAAATCGTGACTGATCTTCAAAACCACATTCGCGCAGCTCAATATAACTCTATCACGGAAAATGATGTGCGAGATGAATTGTCTTGTGGAGCTGAAACCAAGTTAGAATCCAAGTCCGATGGTATCCTTTACTACTTAAATCGTATTTGGGTACCTGATCGTGATAATCTTCGTATTTTTCTCATGAATGAGGCTCACCAAACACAATACTCTATACATCCGGGTGCTGATAAGATGTATCAAGATCTACCATACTCTTACTGGTGTCCTGGAATGAAGAAGGATATCGCCATTTTTGTCTCTAAGTGCCTCACATGTTCTCAGGTTAAAGCTGAACATCAAAGACCAACCTGAAATACCCGTTTGGAAATGGGAAAACATAACCATGGACTTTATTACCGGGTTACCTCGCACTTCCAGTGGGCATGATACGATTTAGGTTATCGTTAATCGTCTTACCAAATCAGCTCATTTCATTCCAATCCGCGAAGACCATAAGAACGAGAAGTTAGCTCGTATCTACATTGATGAAATCTTTAGTCGACAGGGTGTGCCTTTAAGTATCATTTCGGATAAAGATGGACGTTTTACTTCACAAACATGGTAAGCCGTGCATTTAGCATTAGGTACACGCTTAGATCTCACCACCGCCTTTCACCCTCAAACTGATGGTCAATCTGAGCGCACCATATCGACTCTTGAAGACATGTTGTGAGCATGTGTCATCGACTTCAAGGGCAATTGGGATACTCATCTACCATTAGTTGAATTTTCGTACAACAATAGCTATCATTCGAGCATTTGTATGGCTCCTTGTGAAGCATTATACGGTCGTAAGTGCCGATCTCCTGTATGTTGGCCAAAATTGGTGAAGCACAAATCACTGGACCTGAATTGATCCAAGAAACAACCGATAAGATCCTTCAAATCCGCAATAATCTTCTAGTAGCTCAGAGTCGTCAAAAGAGTTACGCTGATAAACGACGAAAGCCACTCGAGTTTTGTGTTGGCGATCAAGTACTTTTGAAAGTATCACCAACGAAGGGAGTGGTTTGTTTTGGACAAAAAAAGCAAGCTAGCACCACGCTACGTGGGACCATTCAAAATACTTGACAGAGTTGGTCCCGTAGCCTACAAGCTTGACTTACCAGAAGAACTCATCAGGATTCATCCCACATTCCATGTATCAAACTTGAAAAAGTGCCTTGCCGATGAAAATCTCCATATACCGTTAGAAGATATTCAGATTGATGAATCAATTCATTTCGTTGAATGACCTTTAGAAATCATGGATTTCGGTGAGAAGCGTTTAAGACGAAGTCGAATTCCGATAGTCAGGGTGCATTGGGAGTCAAAACGAGGACCCGAGTTTACTTGGGAATGCGAAGACTCAATACGTGAAAAATACCCGTATCTCTTTCAAGTTATACCTACTACTACTTAAATTTCAGGACGGAATTTCTAAAAGTAGGGGATACTATAACATTCGTTGTAAAACGGGTTCTAAAACCTGCTCCGTCTAATAATTCAAATATATGTTATGAAGTTTCGTTACGTATTTATGATAACCATTCAAAATTCTTTATATTAATTTCACTAATTAGTAAATAAATCAAATGGGTTAAAATAATAAAGATAATAAATAAAAAAATAATAACAATATTAATAAATAAAACTGGAAATAATAAAAAAATAAATATAAAGGATGACCACGGGTTTCGAACCCGGGTCTTCATTGGATCAACACACACCACTCCACTACACACACATATCTGAATAAACTCTGAAACAAATAAATTTTATATCGTGGCAACACTCAAAAATTAGTTCAAGTTACCCGCTCAACAACAACGGCTGTAACTCCCATTTCTTCATTGAATTACCGTTTCATTGCGATTAAAAACTGAAGTAACTGCATCCTAGTTATATGTTATGAGTAAATCATAACCCAATTTCGGTTATAACAATCATTCGGCCGTAAATACCTTGACCGAAAACTGTTAAAGATTAAACCCACTTGTTTACCTATAAATAGTGATCATAGAGGCCATACAGAACTCGCTCACACTCTCAAAATCCCTCTTAACCCTTTGAAGAATCCTCTGCCTACGAATTTCTCTTTGCCGGAAACCTGCTTAATTGCCGGAAAACATCACCGGAGAATTTCGGTTCACATCTGATCGGTATAATCATTTGAACCTTCTTCTTTTATCATTAAATTTATTAACAATGTTGAGTTATAATAGTTTTTGATTAAACAGTCGGGTATGGTTTCTGGGTTTTAAACATGAAGAAGATGAAGATGTGTTAGTATATAAGAATAATTAAAATCATAGATTAAACCGGGTTAAACACACAGTCCAGTGGTGGACTGTGTGCATTGCAATCGAAGTTACCCGGGTTCGAGTCTCACACGTTTCCGATTTCCGAATTAAACCAACTCTTTTTAAAAACCTATTCAGATAAACACCTAGTAAGTATATATATGTAATTAAAATCTAGTTTATTTCGGGTTAGTCACACAACTCAGTTGGTAGGGCTGTGTGCAACACGAGTCAGAGGTCGCGAGTTCGAGCCGGTTCGATGCATAGTTATACGATTTCTGAAATCAAATAAACCTTTTTAAAATAAAACCAAAATATAATTTGACTCAGTAAGTGTATATAATTAATTAAAATCCAGATTATTTCGGGTTAGACACGTAGCTCAGTTGGTAGAGCTGTGTGCACGTATACGAGAGGTCACCAGTTCGATTCTTACACAATGCCAAAATCCTTAAATCAGACCGGTTCGACCCCCATAAAGGGGTATATTTTAATAACTCTTTTCTTTATTTTTCTTCAAAAATCCCTAAAAATATATAAAAATAAGACCTTTTTAAGCTTAAAATTTGTAGTAAGTACTATAAAAATAGACTTAAAAGTCTAATAAAAGGCATTAAATAAAAATATTAATTGCAAATAAAAGAAATATATTTACCGAATTATTACATGATTATTTAAGTTAGTTTTCTCGTCGGTTGTAATCTATAATCGTGCGCGTTCGTTATCAATTCAAGAAACGCAGCCACTGTGAGTGAATTCTTACAAACTTCCCCCTTTTATTCATGTTTTGGGGTGTATCATGTGTCGTTTATTTATATCGTTTATTCAAACACTTGTGCTACTATCATTATATGATCTAACGTGTTATTAAATGTTTGGTTTATTGTTATATGTGGTTATATTTTCTCATTTCAGTCAAGCATTCACATTTGGCCCATCAGTTCCTCGTTGGATACGAGTAGAGCATCGCGTTGCCTAATTAGATCGGCTCCGTTTGATTGAGCTTTGATATCACAACTCATCATTTATCGTGCTTATGTGCACATTGCTAGATGTTATGTGGTTTGTGGATAGTTTACATACACGTTTGCTCATAATTGGTTATGCACATTTTATTAAATTAATCAACATAATAATTTCTTTCAAATGATTAAACGGGATTCACTCGCCAACTTTTGTTGACCCAAATCTCTATTTTACACATGATACAGGTGGACATTTTGAAGCAAGGAACACATATGAATTGGCCTTAGAAGAAAAATAAAGAGTTCACCTTTTAATTTGGATTAATAATATGAAACTTTATTGGAGTAAATGTCATGAGCTTTGATGAAAACCCAATCATGCCCCGACTACCATTTCCGCTACGGATCAGGGTGTGACAAATTGGTATCAGAGCTCTTGACTATAGGGATATATAATAGGTTTTTTAGACCCTTGAGCCTATACTATAGTTGATTAGATTTTAATTGCTTATGTGTTAGTTGGTATCAGAGCTCTTAACTATAGGGATATAGGATAGGTTATTAGACTTACTGAATGATATATTAATACACTACATTTCCGGCTCGTAAAAGTCCAAGAATATTAAGGATTAAAGCAAAAAGTTTTTCAAACACAAAATCAAATCCAAACATACTTGATGATGATGGTTTTGATCCCCAATGAAGAGACAGACAAGTAACAAAATTATTTTGAATAACAAATTGAAAGCAAACAATAAATTTTATCGACATTTGATTACAGATACTAAATTGACATTGAATGTGGATCAAGTTAATACACTATCGGAAATGGATGATGAAGTGAAAAGACAATTAGGTATGACAAATGCATTTTCATAGATCATTAAACTAAATAAAATAAAGTTGTGGTTAAATTCTATGATTTCAATAGAAAGCTCAAGGAATTTGAAGGTGGTTGAGATAAGATGATAAGAGAACTGAGAAGTTTAGAGAGACTTCTAGATAGCACCTTACATGAAGGTAAGCTGTTTACATATGTGTAAGTAAGCTGTTTATACATGTTTTTAACTGTTTCTGTTGTCTTAACAGAAGCAAAAAAGAAAAAAAACAAATGGTGAAAAAGGTTCCTGAAAAAACTGCCAAAAAAACTCCAACTTGCCACAAGTGAAGGTATGTAATATAAAAAAATATATAATAAAGTTTACACATATGTATAAATTATCTTGGTTAGTTATGAATTTGAGTGATTAATCAATTCACACATGTGTAAATAAGATGTTTACACATGTGTCAATCATCTTGGTTAGCATTGAATTTGAGTGATCAATCAATTTACACATGTGTAAATAAGGTGTTTTCACATATTTAAGTAATCTGTTGCTTACACATGTGTATAAATCATCTTGGTTAGTTAGGAATTTGAGTGATTAATCAATTTACATATGTGTAAGTAATTTGTTTACACATGTGTAAATCATCTTGGTTTGCATTTAATTTGAGTGATGAATGTATAAGTAATCTATTTACATATGTGTAAATAAGACGTTTACAAATGTTGTGGAGAGTTCAAATGAGAAGAAAAATTTTGTAAGAATAAAAAGAATAACTTTTAAACCAATAGAAATTCTCCATTTACTTCATTTAATGTGTGTATTTAATATTATGAAAAAGACATATCGGTAAATCTATAATTGTAATTAATTAACAAATTAATTAAACTTGTAACTCTTTTTTTCATATACTCTTTCAAGATAAAATAATTTATGGTGTAAGACAATTTTCGACACGTGTAGGATAAATTTTAGTATGTGTAGGATAAATTTTGAAATGTGTAGGGTAAATTTACATGTGTGTAGGGTAAATTCCGGTAAATGTAAGACATATATATGATAAATTTGAAATGTGTAGGATAAAATATTTTTGCTTTATTCAATGGGAGGAGTTATAAAATATTTAATGTTTTACCATTATACCCTTTCTTCTTTTTCTTCTCACAATAAATTTCTTCTCAAATGAACATTCCCCTATATATAAGTGATCTGTTGTTTACACATGTATATAAATCACATTGGTTATTAATGAATTTGAGTGATTAATCAATTTACACATGTGTAAGTAATCTAACTTAATGATTAGTGATTAAGATGTTTACACAAATTGCTACTAACGCATATTTACTTAACAATGTGGTTTAAAATACTTTTGCATATAATTTGAAACAGGAGGCAAAAAGAGAAAAAGAAAAGTAGCTCAAACCAAAAAGGAAACAAATTAAAAATATCAAAACAAAGATGAAGCGGGTACGAAGAAAGGGAAGATGAAAAAACTGTTGGATCGACCAAAAGAAAAACGAAAAAAATGTAAGGGACCCTTTGTTTTTCAGCATAAGAACAAGATCCTCTCCAAGAAAGATGTATGAATGTATACAAGCTTTGTCTGAAAAACAAAGAAAGATAGTTCAGAAAACGGGATTTGGCAAAATTCTATCACTAAAGATAGATACACTACCAGGAAAGTTAGCATACTTTGTGGTTGACCATTTCGATCCCAAAGAAATGGAAATAAAATTTGAAAGGATTGCTATCAAGGTAGATGAAGAAGCGATACACCAATTGCTAGGTATTCCAGATAGTGGTCTTGATATGTCACCCCTTAAGCCACCCAAAGAGTACACAACACTTGGAAAATCTTATAAGAAAAGGCATAATGACAAGTTGACAATTAAAGCGAAAAATATTGTAGAAAAAATAGCTTTTGGAGATGATAATGAAGGTTCGATGTTCAAGCTTGATTTCATAGTCTTATTTGTTAACAAAATGGTCGAATGTCATGTGATTATAATGGATTATGAAAAGTTGGAATGGTTGACTTACTGAATGAAGAAATGGATTTATCAAAGATAGATTGGTGCAAATATGTTGTTCACCTTATTAAAAAGATGTAAAGAAGGGTGGGTACAAATGGATATTTCTTGCTACTTTGGTGGCGCAGTAACTATTTTAACGGTATAACTTGATTCTTATACATTGTATATTTAACATTGTAGTTTGATAGAAGTAGTAATGAGTATTTAAAAACTTTTTTGTAGCTCTTATATGTAGATAGTGTGACATGAAAAGGACTTAATGAAGAGCGAAAAGTTTCACCGCTAGAATATTGGACGACGCAAAGACTGCAACTGAGAGAAGACATGGAGATTGAACAAGGGGGATTCAAAAGAAGGATTTTAGAGGATTATTTGTTGAAGAAGGAAGTTCTGATGCCGAGACAAGTCAAGAAACTAACTAGGAGAAAACACAAACAAAAGAAAGTGAAGATAGTGGACCAGGCATCACAGATCCAAACAGTTTGGAGGTATGTGACACAACTGAGTGATAAATCAAATGTACATGTTAGAAGCTTAAAGCATATAAGTTAGCTGGTTTACACATGTGTAAGTCTTTAAAATAGAAACTTACACACGTGTAAAACAAAAACACATGTGTAAAATGAGATAAATAATTTGATAATTAGAAACAAATATGATCATAATTGGATCAGTTGACTACATCAACAACAAATGATAAATAATTTGGCCTTGATTCCAAATAATTTTAGTTTGATTTCAGTCATAGTTATTTTTCTTTTTTTTGTTTATTCTTTACACACTTTCAACTGAGAATTTACACATGTATAATACAGAAACTTACATATGTGTAAAATAAATGAGTTGAATATTTTTTTTACATTTATCACTTTGACGAGGCACATTAAAGAGAGGTTGGTTACTATTGGATTGAATCATACAAGGACAACTTTGAGAAGGCAGTAGAAAAAGTGTTGGCAAACTTCCTAGAAAGGGAGGAAGTAATTTTTTTTGTAGAAAGTTACAAGGAAAGGCTCAAAAAGCTTTTCAATCAAAAAGAAAATGAAACAACACCGCCAACACCCCCACCATTAACAACAAATGATCAACCTCTTGAACGAACTGTACCAAAGGAAACCGAAGATCAAACACATATACAAAATGTTGATATCGGTGGAACAAAAGACAAAAGCAACTCAACTCCAATAGTTTTGAGTCAACGAAGTCTCAATTTAGGAGTAAGCCCTATACAAATTTCGTTTCAAGAAAATTACATAGAAGTGGATACTGAAAAGCAAAATGCAGAGGATGTAACTGAAAGACCACACATAATCAAACATCCAACATATCCATCAAAATCTCCGTTTTCTGTAAGAGTAGTTGATATTTGCAAATCATTAACCAAACAAGAGCTGAAGATCTAGGATTATTTGATGGAAGGTTCAGAAAAACAACAGCTGTAAGCATTTTATTCAGTTCTAAAATACGCCAGATTGAATATTTTATATCAAGTTTTAACATAACATTGTGAAATTTTGGATATAGGATTCAAGAAGACAATCTTGAAAAGGAATGTGATGGTGATACAGAAAAAGATGCATGCACATTATGTCAGGAAGCAATGGAAATTGAAACTAAATTCGAGTATGCCATAATCTATTTGAATCAATTTTGATTATTTGAATATGTTATTATATTAGTAATGATATTAAAGCTATATGAATGCTTTTTCGATTTATATGTTATGACAGGGATAATGTGTTCGATAGTGCTTCTTGAAACATAACAAAAAAATTTTGTTAAAATCTTTAGAACTAGGTTAGAGATTGCTAAGCAATGTCATAGACTGTTGGGCTGCAGTTTTGAATTATGATAAAGAATTTCGAAGCCCAGGTTCAGAAAAAAGACTTTTTTTGTGATAATAATGTGATGGTAAGTTAAAATTTTTTAATCGTTTTGTTTAACATTAGTTTAAACCAAGAAAATAGTTTAGAATAATAATACTTTTGTCGACACATAGCATAGGTATTCTTGATCATGAAAAGATGGATGAAGCTGGACGATTGGATGTGATTGAATCAAGCATTAAGGACTTGTTAAAAGGATCAGAAGATGGATTTGATTAAATTTTTTTTAAAATGTCTAGTCGGTAGTTTTGACTGAGGCAAGTTTTTTTACGCGCTGGTGTAAATTTTATATGAATATAAATATTTTTTTTACGTTTTATGTAAATGTGGGTATGCGGCATTTAAATTTTTTAAGCTGAAATAAGTGATTTTTATAATGACTTTTGAGAAAAAAATTTTTAGAAAAACCTTTTGGATGACCTAGTTTTTACGGTTCTCACAAATCAAGGTGATTCTCATTTTAACCCACCCACCCACCCACACACACACACACACACACACACATATATATATATATATATATATATATATATATATATATATATATATAGGGGAGCGTTATCTTGATAACGCTAAATACTTCGAGAACCGTGAGAACGAATGAGAAAACCAATTAAAACCATTTTTTTTAAACAATCATCATTTTAATTAAAATACAACATAAAAAAAATTAAAATATCAAATAATTCAATTCTGCTCTCAAAATCACTCTTATTAGATTTTTTACACATGTGTACATATAACAAATTTACACATGTGTAAATGACAAACTTACACATGTGTAAATTTTCTTTATTTATGAATTCACGTAATTTTGAATGTGTAAATTAAATTTCTAGAATTGTATTCGAATAATAATGATAAGTCAAATAGAAATTTTGAAATTTCACTTGTTTTTAATTAAGTTCTAGTGGTGTTTTCATTCGTTCTCACGGTTCTCACAATATTTAGTGTTCTCATTTCAACCATCCCCTATATATATGTGTATATATATATGTATATATATACATATATATATAGTGTGCAGAATTGTTGATAAATCTATCGAATTGACAACCCTGTCGTGATCGGTCGCTCCGGTCAGGTGAAAATGACGAATTTATATTCTGTAATTGTATAGCGTTGATTATACCCTTATGCATTAAATATATAGCTCAAAGGCTTTGCAAACCTGTGAATCTGAAATATTGGTTATGAAAATTTAATATCACTAAGCTGAAAAGAAATTCTATATGAGAGAGTTTTTCCTAAAGAAATTGTTGAATAATTTGCTTTAAGTTTTTATATACATGAACTCACCAACTAATGTGTTGACACTTGTTAGCGTGTTTTTCAGGTAAACGAGTTTGGCTTCAAGGATTTTGGCATGTTATATGTTTAGTGGATGTTATTAATAACTTATGTTTTTGGACAACGATTAATTAATTTAGGATTGTTTGTACTAAGATCCATAATTGATCAAACAACTACATGTTAAAAGTTAGGATGCTATAAACAAAAATACAATTTTGTGGCCTTTTAATTCTAATATTGGCATCAATTACCAAACATTTGCCTTCTTTTAGAATACCATATTAATAAAAGGTTAATTGTCGCGTAGAGTACGTCCATCACAATGCTCAACTTGAAATGGAATAAGATATATGAACATGGAAGATATAGCAGTACTAATGTTATACCAAACTAAAACAATATCAGTAAATTATTTTTGTTTCTTCTAATTGCTATACTAGCATCGTTATCCTATTTGTATCGTAACAAAACCCACCGCGAAACATCAGGAACCACGCTTTTTAATACTCCGAATTAAATTAATATGACGATTTGAAAATAAGATACTAAAAAAAAGTAAAACAGTGATACTTCGTACACAATTTTCCCAATATAATAATACCAAAAAAAGGGGGGTTTTGAGTCCCAAAACTTGATTACTTTCAAATATTCTCTCCACATTATCCCTACTTGACACAATTAACCTTACTTTATAATCAAAATAAAAAAACACACGCTCACTTTCACTCCACTCCCCCTCTTTCCGGCACCCTACATTCCATCAACGGCCAACAATGACCACCGATCCCAACACCCACAACCACCAAAACCACCACCGAATCCGCCCACCACCACCATCAAACTACCACCCACACCCACACCCCCGCCACAACCACCACTACTACCCACACTCCTCCACGTCATCCTCTTCCGCCTCAATCAAAGGCTGCTGCTGCTGTCTCTTCCTCTTATTCTCCTTCCTCGTACTCGTTGCGGTCGCCGTCATTCTCGTCATCCTTCTCGCTGTCAAACCCAAAAAACCCGAATATAACCTCCAACAAGTCGGCGTCCAGTACATCAGCCTCGCCGCCACCAATCCACTGTCAACCGCCGTCAACTCTCCCGCCGCCTCTGTATCACTCGCCATTCGCATGCTTTTCACCGCCAAAAACGACAACAAGGTTGCGACCAATTTTGTTTAGAACGACAACTCACACACTTGTTTGTTTGTTTTTTTAGTAAATTGTCAAAATCGTCCCGAGGTTTAGTAATGTTTGACAGTTTCATTCAAAACAACCATTTTTTATCGTATTGCCCTTTACTTTTCGAATTTTTTGCCATTTTCATCTAAATTAATTTTTTTCCAAAATTGTCCCTGCAGTTTAGGATTTTTTGTCATTTTCATCCAAATATATGACAGAAAATTAACCCAAATTAGAAATTTGAATGAAAATGCAAAAAAAACTCAAAAAATGAAGGAAAATATGATATAAAAATGTTGTTTTCGGTGAAATTGACAAACATGCCCAAACCTAAAGGACGATTTACCTTTTTTTGAAACGACAACTCACGCACTTTTCGTTTAACAAGGTTGGAATCAAGTACAAGGATTCGACGTTTAATATTATGTACCGTGGGATTCCATTGGGTCGGGGGTCTGTGCCTGGGTTTTTCCAGCCGGCCCATAGCGTGAGGCAGGTGCAGACCACGGTGACGGTGGATCGGGTTAATTTGATGCAGGCAGATGCGGCTGACTTGATTAGAGATGCTACGATAAATGATCGGGTTGAGCTTCGGATCATGGGTGATGTGAGGGCTAAGATTCAGATCGTTGGGTTGACTTCACCCGCTGTGCAGGTTAGTGGTTTTAACCATTCTTTGTTTGAACATTGGCTAACGTACGCGATTTGCTAATGTACGCCGTTTGAGTGATTTGTGGTGACGGTCTAAATTTGGTAAATAATGATAACGGTTGTAGGATTTAACTGCCGTAACTGATTTAATTTCATTAAACCTACATGTTCATTGTTTTAATTATTGATTAAAAGAGGATTAGCATTATACCCTATATACAGTTTGTAGTTTTGCATTTTTTATCTATAATATAATTCATTAAAATGTCAAAATAACAAATTACAAATAAATGACAGATAAATGGGTAAAAACTCCACTTTAGTGGTAAACGTATTAGAAATTTTGACATGTTATATTATACAAAAATGTTATAACACTATATATGTATTAATATTTAAAAAGAAATAAGGAAGTATTGGGTTTTTTTAAATATTTTATTTCTATAATTAGAAGTTATAAAAAAATCAGAGTTTTTGGCTAGCTTAATTAATAATAAGCTTTCTTACAGCATATAAAAAGAGATCTATCGACAAGGTTCCACTAATTTATCCTCAATTTCCATCGGACATAGATTCTCACATTCTTTGAATCTATAGATTTTTTCATGTTAAACAATTGAAAATAAGTTTCTTTAAAGATAGGTAACAAAGTTGCACTATTTACATGTTCTGGATGATAAATTTTCTCTTTTAGTGACCATTTTTTTCGTTTACACAAAGGCATAAAGCTATCATTTTGAAATATAACTTGAACGATTAATTTGATGTTTTAACCAATTTAATAGCTACAAAAATGAAAGTAAATTATGGAATAGGTGCTTTATTTGTAAGGGAAGGAAAATTGTATCTTACTTACACGTTTAGGTGTGAATCTTAAGATATACCATTGACGTTTACCTTAAATTAAAGAACTAATAGTAAAAAAACTTTTTTCTTATTTTATATTAATAAAATTACTTATTATTCTTCCACTGTAGAGTTTATTAAGTAGTATAGGAATGATTTTTTTATTCATGTTTTGTTGTAAGATAAGAGACTAATATATATATATATATATATGACATGAGTACAAGAAATTAGGTCGTATGGTAGACGTCCATATTATTATTATTTATTTGATCAACTATGATTTATTTGAAACAATAAACCGTTACTACTACTTTTGAATTTAGTGGTGTTCACGGTTAGATTTGGTTCTTTCAGTTTAATGAATATGATATGAATCGTTTATTAAGGTTTTGAGAAACGACAAAACCAAACTGATCAGGTTGTTTGTTGGTCGAACTGATTGTTATGACAGTTCACCGGTTTCACAGTTTGGCAATATGGACCAATTATTTATTTTTATCTTTCCAAAAGCATTAGTTTGTATTATAAACTTTAGCATGATAAAAAGGCATGATATACATACACATAACTATATTTTTCATTCATAAAACATTTAAATCATAAACTTAAACGATAAGTTTCAAGTTTAAATTAGACCAAAAATCATAAAATTTCACAAATCGTTGAGATTTCAATCCGATTAAACCAGCGAGCCTAATAGCATTTGTACATTTTTATTGAATTTTAAACACCCAAATAGAGTGGCTATGTTTTTTAACTGGTTAAATATAGGAAATCAAACCCTAAACAAATTCTTGAACTAGACAACTCTCTCTTTTTTTTTTTTTTCCTAATTACAAGTGACTATAGTATATTTATTAATTATAGTGAGGAATGTTTCCTGAAATATGGGTTATAAGTTAAATATTTTATATTTATTTAATTACAGTGAGGAATGTTCCCTGATATAAGTTTACTGATTTACTGCGGTGGTGTGGTGGGGCCACTGTCACAGCACTATAGAACTGTCACCGGAATCATTGGGAGTGGGTGGCGAGTCTTCTTTGACTAATTTCCGATTAATCATATCATCTTTTTACATTTTTGGGTTAGTTCACGTAAAATAAATTATAAATTGGGGTAACTTACTATAATATTTTTTTAATTAATCTATAACTAATTTCGTAAATTGCAAAAATAATCTTACTGTCTTTCTAATAAAGATAAAGAAAACAATACTAGTAATTGTAGCATTATGTTAAACTCTTTACTTTATCCATATAATTACACCAAAAATCATTATTTTTTCCTCTTCTTTTTAATTAAATAATATTTTTATATCTTTATCATTACATTTTCCATATACTTCACTCACAACCACTTATAAAAATATTAATAAATTTATAAAAGGTGAATAACGTTATCGTATATTTATAGATAAATAGTAACATTTTCTCTCTATTGCACTTATAATCACTCAAAACCATTTACAACCATTTTTTATAATATAACTTACACACATAAATATAAAAATTCCATTCTGAATGTTCCTATGTAAATTGTTAAAGTTTGTATCACTTGTAAATTTGGGGTATATAATATTTAGAGAAAATAATGTTACTTGGTAACCAGTTGAGAAACGAGAAGGTTAACCGTCACCTGTTACCTTAACTGAAATATTTCGTATATTATATTATTATGTTAAAGAAATTTATTTTAACGGTCAACTAAAAAACCGAATAAACATACTAAGATGCCCTCAATTGAGCAAATGCATCTTTTCTTCTTAATAGTCAGAGTTGGATGAATACCCGAGTCACCTAGCCACTAGTTCTGGGGAATATCCGCTAGCCCCAAGGCCCACTGCGGTAAAACCCGGTTCGGCTCGCTTTCAAACTGGCGACCTCCAGAGTGGTCTAGTTTTAAACTTAATTGTCATCATCAATGCTCTTTAAATTGATGCCGGTAAAAGCTGTACTTGAGACCTCTTGAAGAAAAACCAAAAAACTAACTGCTAGACCAACTTATCAGTACTATATTAAAAAAAGTTAACATGATGTTACCTCAACAGAAAAAGTAATGCATACTAAAAATATGCCTAATCGTATGTTAAGAAACTTTATTTATAGACATGACTAAATTTTTTATATTGGTGATGATAAATGGTTTAGCTACATCTAGACATGGAACGTGAAAATGTGAAAATTCATGTATGTCTTTTATGCCATTCCTAATGATTAATGGGTCACAAATAGTATTTTTTTGTCAAATCAGGATTATAATGCCTCTTAAAAATGTGTAATAGTTAGTGTCCTGTAATACTTTTTCAATTATTACTTTCCAATTTTATTTCTTCTTATTTGGTGTTATAGTACAAACGTTCATCCATTTTCATGCTTCTATGACGCCCACATAAGAGGTGTTGGGGGCGTATCAATCCTCTTCACGCTCCTATAATGCCTATTACACATGATCTTATCGAAACCCGAGTTTTATCCTAATAGACTAGTCGTATATAAATATTCTCATTGTAAATGAACATAACAATTACGTATGTGATGTTTACAGGTATCGATAGATTGTACAATAGCAATAAGCCCAAGGAAGCAATCCCTCAGCTACAAGCAATGTGGATTTGATGGTTTGCAACTATGACAGGAGTCTACCTAAACCAGAGCGGATTGAGTTCAAATGTTTGCAGCATATCTCCTTCCAAAATGGATCGAAACATAAATTAGTGTAAGTCATCACCAATTGGAGGACAAAAAAGAGTTTTAAACTAATTTTCTATATCTTGATTTATGGAATATATTATTTTTTCCCACCTCTTTTTCTTTTTTCAAAAATTGTATCATGAATCTTCTAATTTAGCCCACTGTTTTCTTTTCTTATGAAGTTCAAGTTAAATTCAATTATTTGTTTCCAGCTATAATGGAAAATATGGTATGATCTATTAAGTAATTAAATTATGTTATTATTTCGACATAATGAAATGAAACTTTTAGCTTTCAAGAATTATGAGTAACTATAAAGTGTAATCAAATGCCTTGAGTGTTGTGGATTAATCAAAGATGAAAAAGAGCCCATTGTAAAAGCCCATGAGATAAACATAAGCCCACTTGGTTTACGGTGAGATAATCAACTGTGGTTTATAACTGGCTCATCACAGGATGGGATTCCTTGTGATCAACCTCGAGCGTGAGAGTAAGTAGTTGTTGATGAATGTGGGTTTCTATAAAGTAAGATAACGAGAGAGTGTGTGTTTATACCTGTGATGTGTAAATCTTCCTTCTATTTATAAAGGATTTGGTTAGACGTCGCTATCCTTCAGGTGAGGTGGTCCCCATGGCTCTAAAGGTTTTAGCGACACCTGTCATGCTATTATTGGTGGGGAACTTTCCATACACATGGTGTGCATGGTGCGCTGATGTCATCTCTACTCGGATTGGTGTAAAGGGTATCCACAATGTTGCATGGAGAAGTACTCCTAGAAGAAGAAGTATTAAGAAGACTTGTCCATTTCTATGGAATGATTTCAAGGAAGAAATCTCTTAAAGTATGGTATTATTGTAGCACTATGAAAACTCTATTGTATCGGAAAGAATTGTTGATTCATGTATAAAAAAATACATTGATACATAGTGTGCAGCGTCCTTTACCAGCCATTCCTACAACTAATATGAGGGAGGTAAATTATGTGTCACAAAATAAATCGTGTGATGTCAGGGTTTGATCCTCAACCTATAAGATAAATTCTCACCTCCTTACAACCGGAGCGCTAACGTACAAACAATATATAACTATTTTCGTGTATGAACTTAAAAATTTTGAAAATTTGATCGAATACAACCGTCGGGATGTACTGTAATTTGTACATAGCTGCCGTGTGATATGAACAAAGCTTAGGATAGATGATCCGAAAAACCTTTTTTCTTATATGCACGAACCACTTGATATTAAGAACATACATTTCAGCGAGAATGTAGCGCATTATTCAATATCTTCTCCCCCACGCTATCATATCCATTATTCAATCAAAACTATACATATCTTAATTTATACACTGTATCTCAGTTAATCGATCACATATTACAAAACCTAATAACATTACAGTCGCCTACTTATCACATAAATTTCGACGATCGATAGGAACTTCTTCCTCTTCCTCCTCCTCCTCCTTCTGGCCACATCATTATCGTTATCGCTATTGTCCTCGCCCTCGAATCTCGAAATCACGACTGGCGATGTAATATTAGAGGTACTACTACTCCCTTGGCTTTATCACGATTGCAAGAAACCTCCCTTCTTCTTTTCTTCACCGGCGTCGAGAAAACCTCGCCGGAGGAGTTACCGGGAACGACGTCGGATTCGCCGCTGAGTTGAATAAGTTGCAACGCCGCCTCTATCTCCGGCTTCTTGAATCTAGATTGTTCCATTGCAGAGAATGTGAGTGAAAGGATATTTTTTGTGTTTTGTTGAAAAGGATTGGGGGATATTTAACGGGAGGGTTTGACTGTTTATGTAACGGTATAAACGGAAAACACGTCAGCTTCAGCACCGACCTTGGGCTAATGGTGGTGGGTCCTACTGGGTTACGTGTCCCGGTTTGTAATGGGTGTAGGTAATATTTAAACTTTAAGGCGGCTACTTTTTAATTTTATCCACTAAGTTATTGGATCTTGACACCAACCCAATGGGCCTGTAGGAGTGTACGGCTTGACATTGGTACATGCTATTTTTATATTTTTATAACTTTATATTTTTAATGGTTTATTATTTTATATTTAACATATTATTATTTAAACACAATAATAGACCAAATTACGGTTTTGGTTAGTGTGTTTAGTCATATCTTCGGTTCGGTCTAATTTTTTCATAGTTACGATGCTTGTGGTTACTATTTTATGGCATTCAATTCTAGTGAGTTCACGAGAGTAACATTGTGTTTCTGAATCATCAGAAAAAGGGCAAGGGGTGTGAGTTGCCCAAACGTAGGGTTGTCAACAAGTTGAGCCAATCTCGAGCTTTTCAGTGCGAGCTTGTTTAATTTATGAGAGCTCGAAATCGACTCAACTTTGTTTGGTTCGAGCTTTGTTTCTAAAGCTCGGAATTCGGTTTGTAGGTAGTTTTTTTTAAGCTGGAGTAACTCGTGAATTGCTCGGCTCGTTAACACCCCTAGCTAAATGTATATAGGATAATATATCAAAACTGATACAGAAAAGTATAATTTAAAATGTTTACATTTAAAACCTTTTTTTGTCTTTGTTTTCAGTAACACATTAGAGAAGGGTTTCCATTGTAAATTTACATTTGGTTTGAAAGCTAAACCCATGACAATCCCCGAGAATCCTCAAAACTTTTGGCTTAAGTGAATAGAAAAAATCGAGGCTTATAATATATTTGAATTAGACATATTTATATTTATGTAATACAAGACTCATTTAAAAATATTTAAAGTAAATAAAATTGAAAAGACAAAACAGATTATACATAGATATGAAAACCCAAAGACGAAACCATTAATATAGATAAGAAAACCAATCATACAGTTAAAGAAAAAAAAGGAAAACAAAGATTCTCAAGACTTGAACTAGAACCAACTCCTTGGAACAAAACATCCTCTGCACCAAATTATTTTATATACAATTTATATGTAATCTATATATATAAATCGCCCACCTTGGCCCTCGTCTGGGCCGGCCCTAGCTAAACTTGTATTGTTAGTAGGTGGTTTAGAAACGAGACTGATAAAATTAAGTGTTTTCTGGGAATTACTAGTTCTTCTAGACAGTGTGCTAGCTAACTCCATGTAGTCTAGTGTAAAAACTGGTTAAGTTTGGTGAAAAGCTTTATGAAATTCGCTCGCCACCCAAACAAACTTTTGGAGTTAGCTTAGAGGGGCACCAAACTGTCTGCGAATATATCAAAGCCACAATTAGCATACAAGAAGCTTGTTAGATCGAGCAAAAGAAGAAACATTTCACAACAAAGTTTTGCAAGCCAAATCGGTCCACTTTGACGTACAAAGCTTTCTACTTTGTGTACGTATTACTAATTTAATATGATGATGTATAGATCATTAAAAAACCCTAAAGAAGAAAGACTCAATAATATTATCTGCAAATTTATTGATGTAGATTAATCAAAGTGGCCTAGTAACACTATATATTTCAACGATGGATCTCAGTCGATTGTGTCTTCTACCTGCTCCTACATCTTCAACCATTGGTATCCCAGATTTTATAGATTCAGAAGATGAACATGATGAAGAAGAAGATAAAGCCAATGAATTGTCATCTTTATTATTCACAAAACCTTTGACTCCATAATTGAGTTTGATCCGCTTTATCCTGAAATTACCATCATGATCCCCGTAATCAGAATCATGTTCATCGATGTAATTATAAGATTGGTGATTAGGGTTTCTGAGTAGAATCAAATGGAAAGCAGCAGCTTCCAATATTTCTTGTTCCGTTGATGATTCCATTAGCAGACAATATTATTCTTGGGGTTTCATCTTCTTTGAATCCATTATATGTAGACAGAAACACCAGAAGAGAGTACATACAAGATGATGGGTGTTGGTGGTGGGATTGTGAGTGGAAAGTGAGAGGAAGCTGCGTGTAAATGAGAGTGAAAGTAATCTTGATGACTTCCTCCCAAGTTAACCTACAAGACGCGGATACTCAATGTCTACGTCGATCAACTATAAAAATAATATACACACAAATATTTTTTTTATATATAATTTCAATCCTAATTGTTTTATACTAAATTATGTTTTTGTTTTGATTTGTATGTTTATAAATATATAATATATGTCTCAAACTATATACGTGTGATTAAACATAGACTTTGATAGATATATATATAGGTAGAGGTTCATGTGAGAAAATTTAAAAGTGTGAGAAGTTTAAGAAAGATTATGGAGGTGACATGTGTCCCTTTTTATTTTGGCAGTTTAAGGGTATAAGTGTAATTTAACTAATAAAATCTAATTATTGAATGAATATATGCAACCGATTTTTGACAGTTATTGTAGGGATTTTCGAATTTAAAATAACACCCTAACTCATAAAAACACCACACCATGTATATTGATAGCATACATCTTATAAAGAACAAAAATATAACTCATAAAAACACTCTAACTCATAAAAATACCACAGCATGTATATTGAAGGCATACATCTTATTAATAACAGAAATATAACAAAAATAACACCATAACTCATAAAACATCACAACAGTTATATTGAAGGCACACATCTTATAAAGAACACCCTAACATTGAATATAATAGAAATAACGCCCTAATATAACACCGGTCAACACTTTAATCAGAAGTAAAACAGAAATAACATCCTAAATATATAAAAAAAGAAATAACTCCACATAAGTATATCAATATGGTACCCATAATAAAGATAAAAAAACACTCGTTATTATGGTGAATTTTAAAAAAAAAAAGAGTTACGCATAAAAAGTTATTGATGTTTAAAAAATAAGGGGGGGACTTTGCATGTGTATTAATGTTAGTTTCTTAATTAAAAATATTAAATTACCTTTATATGCTTAATCTAGAAAATTAGTTAATTTAATAGTCAACATTATTTACAAAATTATCACTATGATCTCAACCATTAGATTAAATATATAAAAGTTTAGATTCTTTCTTATCCTTCTCACACTTTTAAATTTTCTCAGACCTCACACTATATATATATATATATATATATATATATAGAGAGAGAGAGAGAGAGAGAGAGAGAGTGTGTGTGTGTGTGTGTGTGTGTAACATACTGTTAGGATCTGAGTTTGATTTGTTGTGAAGGTTAAGATGAAATAATGAAAGAAGATAAAAAAAAAAGATGAAATAGTGCCCCAGAATGATAAAATTTTGAATCACAACAAATGAGATATTGCTTTCATCAACATGCTTTTGTAAATTATGATTCACGTATGCATGAGAATTACAACTCCCTCACAGCTTAGTCACTTCTAATTTGTCCGTACAAAATGTCAAGAAGGAAAGTAATAAATAGAATAGTACAGGCACTGTTCTTTTTATAGTACAAAGCAAACATCTGAAGCATCTAGGCTGACGTCACCTAGACAGTGACATTCAACGACCTAACAAACTCCATCATCTGCTAGACCTAAGTACTATTATATTGAAATGCAAATAAACTCTGATGAGAAACCTCTGATAAGTCTTACATCTGTTGAGCTCAGCAGCCTTTAGCTTCAACACTCTTTAATCTTCAAAGTAGAGTTTCTCTATAGCAGACCTTTGACTTTGAGCAGAGCTTATCTTCAACATCTTATGAACAATCTTTGGCTTCAGCAGCGTTTAGAGTTAGCAGATGTTGAGTCATTGCCATTGGGAGGAACAGATCTTCAAAGCACTTTTATTGATGATCAGATGTTATAGACTATTTTGGCTTTCCAATCATCTGTTCTTTTGTGGGGTCCACTAGATCCAACAATCTCCCCTAGAACAGATGATGCCAAAGCTCTTCTTTATTTCTGATCTTTATTTCTCATCAGCATTTCCCTGATTTGCCTTTTGAACTGTAATTCAAAGTTCATGGTAAGCATGTCTTCAAAATCCCTTTCAAATTCAAGTTTCAACAGATCTTGGAGGTCATATGCATTCAGACCATATGCATCCTCCATTCTAAGCTTTTGAACTTCACCATCTGATCTGAGCAGGGTCAATTCGTGGGTGTCTAAGGATGACTTCCACTTTAGAACTTTTGGGGCATATGATTTTCTTTGGTTAAGGGTTATTGTTGATGAGTTGGGTGATTGTGGCCTATTGACAAGGTTTGCAATTGTTTCTCTTAACTTGTCACTTGCAACATTTGCGTGATATAGCAGTTGGTTCTTTATTCTTTTTTTATATGTCAGGGTCTGTTTTGGGATAACCACTGTTGGATAGGCTGGCTTTCTTGGAACTATAGGATCTTTTTCTCTTAACTTTTCCAGTCTTTTGTAGGTTTCAACAACCTTTGACTCTGACCATCTAGCAACAGCTCTAGTGGTACCATACTTAGCAGCCATAAGTTCTTATTTCATTCTTTATAGCTTCAAAGCCTTGTTTTGATCCACCTTCTTGTATTTCTTCCAATCTGGTGGAGTTAGCTTATGCAAAGAGTCATTGAGCAATTTTTGAATTCTTTCTATTTCTTCTTTGAGCTCATCAGTTGACCAGTCTTTGAACTATACTCTATTTGGTTTGTATGGTTTATGTTTCATGATATGATCCAGGTAATCTTGTCATAGTTCCTTATGTAGCTCGGCGTTGATTGGCTTCTCTAACATGGACTTGCTCAGGTCCTTAGCAAAATCTTCAATCTTTCTAACCTTGCAAAACTCTAGTGACAATATTACCTGAGTAGTCCTGCCATCCTTCCCTTTACACATCTCTTTGCTAATGTTCTTAGCCTGTCTTGCTTTTAACTTTAAGTACTCATCTAATTTCTTAGGCTTTCTGTATCCAAAAAGTGACGGGAAGGATCATTGTGATGCATCCTCTATAAAGAAAAATGATTCAATTTCACTTTGAACAACCAAAATCTCAAAAGGATACCGAGCAGCCATTGGGATGGGTTGTGGTGGTTTAGTATGGTAGTGAAATGGATTTAGGTGGAAATGATGAGAGTGGTGTGAAGTAATGGGGGTAGATGATAAGGGGATTAGTGATGGAACCTCCTCCTCATCATCTTCTTCCACAACAAAATTTTCCTTTTACGTGTGAATTTGATTTTAGGTGAAGGTGGGCGTGTTGGAATTCTTGGTGGTGTGGACATTGGTTGTGTTAAGGTAGCAAAAGTTATCATGATAGTTGTTTGGGTAACATATGTTGTTTGGTTGGTGGTGATGTTGGTTTTGAAATATCTGCTGATGTTGTACCAGTATTTTTTGGTTTACTTGTTGATGGAGATGGTTTCTTTTGAGGTGAGGGTTTGGTTTTGGTTCCAGCAGAGGATACGCTCTTTGTAGACCCAACAGTGGTTTTAGGAGTGACTTTTCTTGTTGACTTTCTTCTTTTCGAAGTGCCAATATCTTCCTTTTTCTTTTGCTCAACCTGTTCTTGTTCAATTAAGCTGGAAGCTTTGGCTTCAAGTGTATCTTGCCTCCTCTGCTTTTCTAAGGCAATTTCTTCTGCTTTCTTGTTTTGGGTATCTTCAATCTCTTTTGCACTTCCAGCATCTGATGCCTTAGCAGAGGTTTGTGTAGCAGACCCTGGCTTTTGTTGTTGCACCTTTGGTTTTGCTTGTGAAGAAGGCTGTAACTTTCTTAACTTGTCATTCTCCCCCTTTTTGGCATCATCTTCTACTTCTTCTTGAAGTACTGTTGGAGGGGCAGAGCCAGTGGTCTGTAACAAATGTTCTTTTATGGCCTTGATATCTGCTTGTGTAACCTTGTATCTGGCCTTAACCATATTTCTGATTAATTCCATGTGAGTATTGTGGTTAATATAAGCCAAACTCCTTTGAGCTTGTATAATTGGTTGCACTGATTTCCACAGCTCATTGGCAATTTGCTGAGTTGAAGGTTGATTTTGAGAATTTTGTAACATCTCCTTCATCATGCTTTTCATCTCATTTATTGAAGACTCCATTGATGTCATTCTCTACATCAATTCCTTGTATCTTAATTCATCACGTAACTTAATAGGATCATCTGAATCCCTACCAGAGGTAGTTGCATTTGGATCCTCAAAAGGAGAAATTCCATGTTATCAAAACCAATGCCCCTTTTTCTTGGTACCGGAGACTTCCAACTGGAACAGAGGTTACAATTGTAGCCTCAACAGTTGTTGCCTTCAAGGAAGACTTATAGATGTAACTACTGTCCAACTGAGACACAGTTGTGTCATCAATTGTAGTGGCTGCTTCACTTGAACTACCACCAAAAGTTACATGTAACTAATGGGATGTAGTTTCCTTAGTTGTTTGTGGGTTAGCAAATTGATCTATCTCAGACTTAGTCACTTGTGGAAGGTTACTCTCTGTAGTATCAATTGCTGCAAACAGAGGTATGAATGTTAGTGGAATTTGAGTTGAAAGAGAGATAGCCTGGGAGAGGGGCTGTGAAACATACTTTCAATTGAAACGTCTGCTTCATAGTTTGGTGTCCCTATGCTTACAACCTGATCCTTTTGTGAGGAAGTAGGATGAGTTTGGATAGGTTGAGATCTTTCAATTGTTGCGAGGAAGTAGCAACAGTGGTTTCAAGTGGCTTTGGTGTTGCCACAAGGTTATCCTTTGGGATCTCATCTTCCAGAGGTGCCTTTTTATGTTGTTTTGTTTTGGTGGGCTTTTTGGATGTAGTGGGTTTCTTTTTGGATTTTTCTAGTATGGGTTTCACAACAGCGGTTATAGTGTCATGATCACCAGGAGCAGTGGGCTCAGCAATAGAGGTTTGAGCAACAGTGTGGACTCATCTAAATTTGGCTCATCCCCCTTTGCTTGCATTTTAGAAACTTTTGACACTTTGTCTTGCATTCTGGTAAAAGTTTCATGTGTAAGACTTTTCATTTTAAAAACATTTCCTTGTTGAAAATCCTTTTCAGACACTTGTTTTTGAAGATAATAGCTCGAAAGTCTAGGATACATAAGAAAAGCTTTAGTTTTATTTCCTTTTATGACATTCACATTTTCAACCAAGTCCAAGAACAATGCCTGGGATAGATAATAATCAGATTGGTCAAAATTGCGTATCCCAATTATTGAGCTTTTTATGGAATCTCATTAAATGAGGTGGTCTTGGGTGAGAGACATATCAGAAGGGTATAGAAAAAATATCTCATTTCAGGAGGAAATTGAGGTTTAAAAATTGTAACTTCTGTCAACTAACCCTCATACCCTCTTTCTATGAACTCTGTCTGAAGAGGCTGTTTTTCAAAAGAATAATAACCTTCTAGGCCATTCAATGCAGATGTTGTGGATATGGAAGATGGGATATTTGAACAAGTGTTTCTCTGATCTTTGACATGATATCATAGGGCTTTTTATTTTGAAGTTGAACTTCAGCATTACCCCAGAATTGTCGGAGGGTATCCACATAGATACGTGCATCAGTAGTGAGTATGGTTTTGTATTTTGATGATGTTAAAACATCAATTATTGAGTGAAATGATTTATTTTTGTGGGTTTCTCGAAAGTATGGAGGTAGTTATGAGGGAGTTTGATATGCAGAGCCATGATTGGAGATGGAAGTAAAGAGTAGGGAAGAAGATGATAGCAGTAACCGCTTTTGTGAATTTTGAATTCGAGCAGCAGTAAAAGCTCTGGTGGACAGGGATATATATAAAAAGAACATGTGAAAGCTGACGTGGCATCTGTTTAAAAGATCGAGGGCTAACATCTGTCCATGTGGAACCTTTGTTGTGATAATGGATGATAGTTGTTTGATAACCTCTACTGGAGAGCAACAGAGGTTGGGAACAATGGATAGGAGCAGTGGTGATTTTAGTCTATCAGAGGATAGATATCAGAGGTTATGAACAGTGGTGAATGATAACAGATGATACCTTTAACAGTGGATAAGTTTTAACCAAACAGAGCTTTTAGAAACAGTGGTTTTAAAATAGACTTTTAGGCTTTGTTGAAAATTTTTTAATTTTGAAGCTAATTTTAAGGATGGATTTTTTATTTTCTGAAATCATTTATTGGTTTTTATTCATGGAAAACAAAATGTTGCTTTTACTCTATGTTTAGCATGCCAATCCTAGAGATCAAGGTTTCAAAGGTAGATTTGTCTAAAGCTTTTGTCAACACATCTGCCAGTTGATCCTTAGTTGGAACATGATGTAGAGAAATCAAACTTTTTTCATAGCAATCCCTCACAAAATGATGTCTGATGTCAATGTGCTTGGTTGCGGAATGTGAAACTGGATTTTTAATGATGTTTTCAGCTGCTTGACTATCTAACATGAGAGGAGTCTTTAAGGCAGTTACACCAAAATCCAATATTTAATTTTGAAGCCACAATTGTGTTGCACAGCTTGTAGCAGCAATATACTTAGCCTCTGCTGTTGATGTTGAAACTACAACTTGCTTTTCGCTTTGCCAAGAAACCAAGCAATTACCTAGAAACTGACATCCTCCTGATGTGGACTTCCTTGTAGCATGGCAACCAGCAAAATCACTATCTGAATAACTTGAAAGTTCAATATTTCAGTTAGCAGTATACCAGATACCAAGTGTGGGACTGGCCTTGATGCAGTTAGGTACAATAAAGACTTAATCATGCTTCTGTAAAGTGTTTGATCAACTAAGTCATCTTTATCATCAATAGTGACTAATTTTGATGTAGCCATGGGTGTACTACATTGTTTACAATCATTCATATCAAATTTGGTTAATATGCCCTTAACATATTTGCTCTGATGAATGAATGTACCATTTTGCAATTGCTTAACTTGGAGACCAAGAAAGCATTGAAGTTCACCCATAGCACTTATCTCAAACTCTGCTGTCATGAGTTCCCTAAACTCTTCACACATGGCATTGCATGTGGATCTAAAAATGATGTTATCCACATAAATTTGGACAAGCATCAAATCCTTTACTCTCCATTTTAAAAACAATGTTTTATCAATTCTACCTCTTAAGAAGCCTATGGATAAGAGAAATGTGGATAGAGTTTCATACCTGGCCCTTGGTGCTTGTTGCAAGCCATACAAAGCTTTATTAAGCTTGTAGGCATGATCTGGATAAAAAACATCTTCACAACCAGGAGGGTGGCATACATATACCTCTTTCTTGATCTTACCATAAAGGAATGCGCATTTGATATCCATTTGATACACCTTGATGTTGTGGTTGGCAGCAAAGGCTAAGAATAACCTAATGTCCTCTAGTCTTGCTACATGAGCAAATGTTTCATCATAATCAATGCCTTCTTCTTGTCTATAGCCTTGAACCACAAGCCTAGCTTTGTTTTTGACAATAATGCCCCTTTCATCTGTTTTGTTCTTGAAGACTCATTTTGTGCCAATTGGACATACATCCTGAGGCAACGGTACAAGTTCCCATACTTGTTGTTTTTTGAACTGTAGGAGCTCTTCTTGCATGGCCTCTACCCAACTGTTGTCTCTTAGTGCCTCTTGGTACTTGACAGGTTGTGTGAGTGATAGAAAGCCAGCAAAAAGACAAATGTTTTGGGATGGACATCTTGTGAGTACCCCTTCATTGATGTTGCCAATAACTTGATCTGGTGGATGAATTTTAAGGGAGATTAGATCTCCCTTGTATGGAACAAGGGCATTTTGAGTTGAAGGCTGCAGATGGGAATCATCTGAGCTAATATCTGTCGAAAATTTTGAAGAGCCAACATCTGTTTGGAATGGAGGTGGAAGTATAGGTGGGATAGGTATAAAAATGGGTTGACTTTTGTTCATAGAAAATGGACTTTTGTCAACAGTGGTTTAACTGGATAAGGCGGTAGAGGTTTGAGGATCAACAACTGTTGATGTGGCAATGACAAAGTTTTGAAAGTTGTTTTGAACATTTGTTCCTCTGGTGGTGGGAGTGACTTTGTATTACGGGATCACAATGTCATATCCATAATCTTGATAGGAAGACTGTGGTGTACCTGCATGGTTAGCCTTGACAGACACATCTTCAAATGTAAATTTATCTAAGTCAAATAGTTCTGAAGGATTTGCTGGGATTTTTAAAAAAGAAAGTTCATTAAACTTTACATTCAAAGTCTCTTCTACACACCTAGTCCTTGTGTGAAACACTTTATAATCCTGGGCAGTAGTTGAGTATCCCAAAAAATAACCACAATCTACTTTGGTTGCAAATTTTGAAATAGAATCTTTTAAGTTTAAAATAAAGCATGGGCAGCCAAAGATTTTGAAATAAGAGATCAGTGGTTTGATCTTGTATAGAGTTTCATAAACAGGCTTTTGATGTCTAGGGTTAATCAAAACTCTATTTTACACATAGCAAGCAGTGTTTACAGCCTCTGCCCAAAAAGACAAGGGTAAACCTGAATCTGCAAGCATTGTTCTAGTAGCCTCAATTAGAGTTCCATTCTTTCTTTCAACCATCCCATTTTGTTCTGGTGTCCTGGGAATGCTATATTGCCTCACAATTCCTTTAGACTCACAGAAGTCATCCAACTCCTTATTTCTAAACTCTGTTCCATTGTCACTCCTGAAGATTTTTTACTGGCAGATCAAATTGCTTTTCAACTTTTCTTACAAAGTCCTGCAAAATACCTACAGTCTCATCTTTGGAGTGTAAAAAGTAAGTCCATGTGAACTTTGAAAATCATCAATTATGACAAGATAATGCCTCTTATTTTTAAGACTCATGATTTTAGCAGGGCCAAACAAGTCTATGTGTAACAATTATAAACACTTACTAGTTTTGGACCCATCATTGGATTTGTATGAACTTTTATGTTGTTTACCTTTTAGACATGAAACACAATGTTCATCATATGTGAATTATTTTGAGGCAAGACCTCTTGCAAGACCTTGTATTGAGAGTGTGCTGGTAGTTTTGAGATTTGTGTGACCAAGTCTTCTACGCTATAGTTTTGTCTCTTTGTTAGAAGCAACTGAGAACAGACAAGCATTAGACATTGGGTTATCTTTCAACATATCAACCACATACACATTGCCACTCCTGTGAGCAACAAGCTATGCTTTGCTCTCAACTATAAGTGTTTCAATCTTTTTCACCGTTTCTTGTCCAACAATCTTATAAGTTTCATTAGTGAAGAATGACCCATAGCCTTTGTCACTCATTTGATACACACTAAGAAGATTAAACTTAAGATGTTAATAAGATTGACATTTTCAAACTTGAGTTTCCCTGCTTGGACTGTCCCTGACCCTAACACCTTCCCTTTTGAATTGTTACCAAAGGATATATCACCCCCTCCATGTGCAAGAAAATCTTTGAGAATGACTCTACATCCTGCCATGTGCCTGGAGCCCCCACTATCTACATACCATAAACTATCAACGCATGTAGAAGCTCCATGCACATTAGTAACAAATTAGTTTTGGTGAATGTCCAAAGCCAAAATGGCTTTGGATGGGGTCATAGACATTCCTGCTTCAAGTCCAGGGGAATGGTCAGAGTTTGGAATAGATTTTTAAAAACATCTATTGTGGACCATTTCCTAGTCAAATGATTATAACCATGACGATGCTTGCTTACTCTTGGTTTCAAAGGTCTTTTATAGATCTCATAACCAAGTGGTACACTCTTATAAGGTGGTTGACCATATCCTCTTGCAAATTTGTTTGCAGGCGGTGCATCTGTTACCTGAACCTCTCTAGGAATAGATGTTATATTCAGTTGTTTGGTAACAGATGTTTGGACTGAGACAAAGGTCTGTTTGGACTTTCCTTTTTCAGTACTAGCCCTTGAAATCTCAAGTGTTTTTTATTTATACTCATTTCTTTTGACAACAAAATTTTTGAGATAAACACACTCTTGAGTTTTGTGATTTTTCTTACCTCAGATAATGCAATGAGGTGCATCAACTATCAAACTTGTCTTGTTTATGTCATATGGTTTTAAGAGAAATAGTTTTTGGTAACATGATTTTCTTTTCACAAAAGTCACAAAACAAGTTTAATATTTTCTCTCTTTTATTCCCCTTTTCACACTTTTTGTCAACGGATGTTGGAACATCTGTTGGAAGGTCTTTTAAGGGAATGATCTTCACTAGAGGTGCTTTTACACATTCAATGGTTGAGAAATCCATTGGTTTAAAGTTTTCAAGAATGTCACATTTATCTGACCAGGTTGGTTTAAATTAATATTTTTCAATTTCCTAAAAAGTTGAGGATCCTTCTGGTCTTTCTAAAACAATTTTCTTACAATTTGATTCAGTGACTTAATTTCTTGACCAACCATGTTTGTTGGGATAATTTCAACCAAACCACAATCATTTACAACAGTGTTTTGAGAAACTTGGTCATTTTTTCGAAAACCTATGCCAAAATTTACATTGCTTTTGATATGTGATACCAACATCAACTCATAAGCTTTGTAGGATTCTACCCATTTTTCACATGTGATTTGGGTAGATTGAAGCTCCTTTTTACAACTTTGATATTTTTCTATAATAGTTTGGAGTTGATCCTTGGTTATGGTTGATTCATGTTTGAGACTGCTGATTTCACTTTCTTTTTCAAACAGTTTAAATTTTAACTCTTTAACAAGTTTTTCAAACTGAATTTCATCATCTAAGATCTTGTTTCTAAGGTTTTCATTCACCTCTTTAATTTTTGCAAAAGCAATAATACATTTGTTAGAACATAAGTCTTTAAGGACTTGAGGTGATACCTTAGCAGCAGCCATCATGGCACAATCGCGTTCTCCTTCACAAACACTGGAATCCCATGGGTTTGACAGAGGATTTACCATTCTTTCACCAAACTTTTCTTCACCAACCTTTTCTTCTGAAACATCTGTTTCAACATTTTCACAAAACACATCAATATTGGACACCACTTCCTGAGACGCAACCCTTCTAATATTGTCTCTAGTGCCGTAAGCAAAAATCATCAGGTTTCTTTTCAAAATTGGCAACTAGGGAAAAATTCTCATCAGTTAGTTCCTCAGGTAAGCTACTCCAATCAACAAAGCCTTGTGTAAAGAAGCTCTGTTGACTGTTCTCTACAGGAGCAGAGGTTTGTGTAGCTTATGGTGCAGGTTGCACTTAAACATGGGGAACTGGGTCTTGAACATATTGTATCTAAGGAACAGTGGTTTGGACATACTGTACTATAATAATGGTTACAAGGTGTGCAAAGTGAGCATTGTTTTACATGTGTGGAGTAGGGGTATGTTGGGAATGATGGACAATGTTTTAAGTGTTCTGAGGTCTAGGACTTGAATTTGTAACAATAGGGCAACTTGTTTGGCTCTTGCACTCTATAGTAAAATGACCTAGCCTATTACACTTGTAACACTTGATTTTAGATCTATCTAACTCCACTTTCAACCCCCCATGCAACCATGGAAATTTTCTACCAGCTCTTTTTTGTAAAATTTGCTAGTTCTCACACTTAGCAAAGCAAGTTGATGCAAGATGTCAATTTCTTCCAAATCAGTGGGATCAAAATGTTGAAGATCATTTAACTCAAAAGATAAGTTGTACGAAACTTGGTTTTCCCCATTTGATGTAAAAGCAATAATACATTTATTAGAACATAAGTCTTGAAGGACTTGAGGTGATACCTTAGCAGCAGCCATCATGGCACAATCGCGTTCTCCTTCACAAACACTAGAATCCCATGGGTCTAACAGAGGATTTACCATTCTTTCACCAAACTTTTCTTCACCAACCTTTTCTTCTGAAACATCTGTTTCAACATTTTCACAAACCACATCAATATTGGACACCACTTCCTCAGACTCAACCCCTTCTAATGTTGTCTCTAGTGCCATAAAGCAAAAATCATCAGGTTCCTTTTATAAATTGGCAACTAGGGCAAAATTCTCATTAGTTAGTTCCTCAGGTAAGCTACTCCGATCAACAAAGCCTTGTGTAAAGAAGCTCTGTTGACTGTTCTCTACAGGAGCAGAGGTTTGTATAGCTTATGGTGCAGGTTGCACTTGAACCTGGGGAACTGGGGCTTGAACATATTGTATCTAAGGAACAGTGGTTCGGACATACTGTACAGGAACAATGGTTACAGGGTGTGCAAAGTGAGCATTGTTTTGCATGTGTGGAGTAGGGGTATGTTGGGAATAATGGACAATGTTTTAAGTGTTCTGAGGTCTAGGACTTGGATGTGTAACAATAGGGCCACTTGTTTGGCTCTTGCACTTTGTAGTAAAATGACCTAGCCTATTACACTTGTAACACATGATTTTAGATTTATCCAACCCCACTTTCAACCCTCCACGTAACCCTGGATATTTTCTACCAGTTCTTTTGTAAAATTTGCTAGTTCTCACACTTAGCAAAGCAAGTTAATGCAAGATGTCAATTTCTTCCAAATCAGTGGGATCAAAATGTTGAAGATCATTTAACTCAAAAGATAAGTTGTACGAAACTTGGTTTTCCCCAATTGATGCAAAAGCAATAATACATTTGTTAGAACATAAGTCTTTAAGTACTTGAGGTGATACCTTAGTAGCAGCCATCATGGCACAATCTCATTCTCTTTCACAAACACTGGAATCCCATCGGTCTGACATAGGATTTACCATTCTTTCACCAAACTTTTCTTCACCAACCTTTTCTTCTGAAACATCTGTTTCAACATTTTCAAAAAACACATCAATATTGGACACCACTTCTTGAGACTCAATCCCTTCTAATATTGTCTCTAGTGCCATAAAGCAAAAATCATCAGGTTTCTTTTTAAAATTGGCAACTAGGGAAAAATTCTCATCAGTTAGTTCCTCAGGTAAGCTACTCCAATCAACAAAGCCTTGTGTAAAGAAGCTCTGTTGACTGTTCTCTAGAGGAGCAGAGGTTTGTGTAGCTTATGGTGCAGGTTGCACTTGAACATGGGGAACTGGGACTTGAACATATTGTATCTAAGGAACAGTGGTTTGGACATACTGTACTATAATAATGGCTACAAGGTGTGCAAAGTGAGCATTGTTTTACATGTGTGGAGTAGGGGTATGTTGGGAATAATGGACAATGTTTTAAGTGTTCTGAGGTCTAGGACTTGGATGTGTAAGAATAGGGCCACTTGTTTGGCTCTTGCACTCTATAGTAAAATGACCTAGCCTATTACACTTGTAACACTTGATTTTAGATCTATCTAACTCCACTTTCAACCCCCCATGAAACCATGAAAATTTTCTACCAGCTCTTTTTTGTAAAATTTGCTAGTTCTCACACTTAGCAAAGCAAGTTGATGCAAGATATCAATTTCTTCCAAATCAGTGGGATCAAAATGTTGAAGATCATTTAACTCAAAAGATAAGTTTTACGAAACTTGGTTTTCCCCATTTGATGCAAAAGCAATAATACATTTATTAGAACATAAGTCTTTAAGGACTTGAGGTGATACATTAGCAGCAGCCATCATGGCGCAATCGCATTCTCTTTCCCAAACACTGGAATCCCATGGGTCTGACAGAGGATTTACCATTCTTTCACCAAACTTTTCTTCACCAACCTTTTCTTCTGAAATATCTGTTTCAAAATTTTCACAAACCACATCAATATTGGACACCACTTCCTCAGACTCAACCCCTTCTAATATTGTCTCTAGTGCCATAAAGCAAAAATCATCAGGTTTCTTTTTAAAATTGGCAACTATGGCAAAATTCTCATCAGTTAGTTCCTCAGGTAAGCTACACCAATCAACAAAGCCTTATGTAAAGAAGCTCTGTTGACTGTTCTCTACAGGAGCAGAGATTTGTGTAGCTTATGGTGCAGGTTGCACTTGAACCTGGGGAACTGGGGCTTGAACATATTGTATCTAAGGAACAGCCGTTTGGACATATTGTACCGGAAGTGAGAATTGTTTTGCATGTGTGGAGTAGGGGTATGTTGGGAATAATGGACAATGTTTTAAGTGTTCTGAGATCTAGGACTTGGATGTGTAACAATAGGGCCACTTGTTTGGCTCTTGCACTGTGTAGTAAAATGACCTAGCCTATTACACTTGTAACACTTGATTTTATATTTATCCAACCCCACTTTCAACCCCCCATGCAACCCTGAAAATTTTCTACCAGTTCTTTTGTAAAATTTGCTAGTTCTCACACTTAGCAAAGCAAGTTGATGCAAGATGTCCATTTCTTCCAAATCAGTGGGATCAAAATGTTGAAGATCATTTAACTCAAAAGATAAGTTGTACGATACTTGGTTTTCCCCATTTGATGTAAAAGCATAATTGGGTGAGTAAGAATCAGAGTTAAAACCTCCACTAGATGTTATGTCAATAAAATGATCATAACTCTAATCCTTACTTCCACCAGAAGTTTCCACTTGACCAAAAAGTGTTGTACTACCAAAAGTATAGTCATCAGCAACTTTTCCTGACTCTGAAAGCTTCTTTTTCTGGTTAAGCTCCCTCTCATAAGTCAAGAGCCTACCATGAAGCTGAGTCAAACTCATTGATGCGTGGTCGAAAACTGGTGTTCAGTTATGTTTAAGTTTATGTTTTTATATAACTTTTAGTTTTGAATCGCCTAGTTTTAATTGGAAATGGGTCTTGCATGTCTAATGGAGTTTAAGGAGCTACTCGGGAGCTTTACGGAGCCGCGGGACGGAAAACGGGTCAACCGGGTGCGAGAAATGGCCAAAACAGAAACACCAAAAGCATGCACCGTCGCCGACGCCTTCTGGGCCGTCGGCGACGCCTCCTAGATATCTCCGTCAGCCAAAAACCTCCGTAGGCAGTAGAATAAGCCTTTGAAGGAATCTGGAACAACCAAGGGTCGTCTTCGATGCCAAGTGTGTCGTCGATGACGCCCCTTCCTGATACCAGTCGCGAATTTCATGTTTTGAATGATTGGGGATGGCTATATGAGTGGGTTGACCATTTTTTAAAGGAGTTACGCAAATTCGAATCTAGAACACCTCTCTTGGAGCCAAGAACACCACCAACCTCAATCTAAATCGATTCCAATCAACCACCATCATCCGTATGCATCCTCCATCATCATCCATGATCACCATCAATCATAAACCCTAGTCACCATTCTTCTCCACTTTCAAAGCCTCAAGATGTTCAAGTTCAAGCTTCAAACAATGGTTGACCATGCTCCCTTCATCATGAAAAGCTAATTCTCTCGGGTTTCACCCCCCGTGTAGACTTTTGTAAGGATTTCTAGAGTTTGCTATTTGTTTAATATTTGGTTTGTGACAAATTGAATTACATTTGAATCATTAGATAATTGTTTTACGTTTATCTTGAATTTACGAATTGTCGAGTGAGTTATGAAATTTAACTTCGTGAAATAAATATGCGTATTTACGCCTTGTCTTTTGATAGGATTTGCTTGTCCGAGGTAACAAAGTGCATTGTGGTCCGTTGTCTATGACGTTGATAGCAAATGGCACCTAAGTCTTGTGATTCTAAAACCGTTAATGAACTAATTCGATTAAACCAAATTAAAATGTGTATTAACCCTAGGTCCAAACAATTGTTGAACCGGGTGTTAACCTTGTTTTCCATTATTGTTTAAAAATCATTTAAGCAAGTTTCCGTGTAACCACAATCATTCAAGTTTTCATAGTTTAGTAATCGAAACCAAAATTCGCCGGTACACTCTGACACCTTTTTCAAACAAACAAATTAATTGATCTCATAGCAAGTTTCTTAAAAGTGACAACACTCGTTAAAATCAATCTTGTCCGCATGCAAACTACAAACTCTTCGTGGTTCGACCCCCTACTACCACTAACGCATTGTTAAGGGTAATTAGGGCATATAAATATTATCTTTGACCATGCGCTTTGCGTTTGGATTTTGTTTGATTTCATGATTAACTGTTTAAGTGCTTGTATTCTTATTATCGTTTATGCTTTTGTGTTACACGGGTGTGTTACTTGTGCATGTTACAGGTAGTGCATGCATACACGGAACACGGGGAGGACCTCACCGTTAGTGTTCGAGCCGGAGATCGAGCAGGTCATTAGAAGAAACCTATCCAACCGATTAGAAGCAACTCTTGTCTTTAATCCGCCCGAACCAACTCACTATCTACACCATCCTTTGGACCCATTCAATTGGATAACCAAAACTCCAACCAACCTAATAACCAAAACCAACACGAATACCAATACCCAAATTAACCCCCCCAAAACCAAAACATCCAAAATAACCAACCGGGGTTTGGTAATAGATCGAGATCACCAACACCACCTTTCCAAACTTATGATCGTAACCACAACAATAACCAACGTACACCCACCCCTCCACCTCAAAACCAAAACCGATAACACCCATTACCACCCAACCTCAACAACCTAAATGTTAACACCAACCGTGCAGTTAACCAACCTTGTGGCATTCCCACGAATGAAGCTCAGTTTCTCAATTTTGACGAATTGAGAAACAACATTCCTGATGATGAACCATATAGTGTTCCCGGTTATCAATCACCAGAAAACGTGAGTATCCACACGGAATATTCGGATGATGGCGGGAACTATAATGAGTAGGTTGAAGATGAGATATGGGGTGAAGAGAATATAGGGAATTATCACAATGCTGGGGGGGAGGTTTGAGTATGAAGATATTGGCAACCAATATGCCAATTATGAGGAGAATACGGAGGTTATGGATACGAGCATGGTAGAAATGACGGCTACGGGAATAACCGTCAACCACGTAACAACCAAAGGAACCGGAATAATGGTAATTACAATAACAACAACAATCAAAATGTTAATCGTAACCGGATTCCGTAATACGTGGGAGGCGGTAACAAAAGGGGTGATCGGGGTGGTGATCGAAGAGGAAATCAAAGGTTGGTGAATCAGGAAGTCAACGGCCCACTCCGACAACCGCAACAATAAGAGCCTCGGGGCGTGAATGATCGGTTCCGACCGATAGTTACGGAAAATGATTCACCCATTATCCGAACACCTTGAGGGATACGATCCTTTGAATGCAAGTCGAACTACATCAATATCCTACCTCATTTCAATGGTAGGACACACGATGAACCGTATACCCACTTAGTGGAATTTTCTGCCATTTGTAGTACTATTGGGGGCCACAACTTTGAGATTGAAGAAGTGAAGTTGAGACTTTTAAAGTTTTCATTGAAAGACAAAGCAAAACAGTGGTTTCTTACACTTCCGTCTAATAGTATTCACACTTAGGCGGAGATGCAACAAGTGTTTCTCGACGAATACTATTCGATCTCAAAGACCGATGATGCCAGAGATGAAATTCGACCGTTTAGACAATTACCGGGGGAGTTGCTACATGGAACTTTGATACGCTTCAAGGAGTTGGTTCAGAGGTGGGAATTGTTGAAATACTTTGTAAGGGGATTGGACACCGATGATCACAAATACTTTCAACTGGCAAGTAACGGTACCTTGTTGAACAATCATGAGGAGGACGATTGGGATATCTTGTAAAGGATGAGCAAGATTTCTATAGTGGTTGCTATGGCAGACCGGGCCAAAAAGCATCCCGTTTCTCAATCTCTTCCCAATCTCGATTCAAGTGCTAAGGATCGAATCGCCACATTAGAGCGAGAGTTAGCTCGGATGAAGAAAAAAGATGTGAGTGCGGTTCAGTTCACGGTGTGTGAGGATTGGGGACATTGATCATCGGACAATTTGATATAAATTCCAACGCTTATCACCCGAGTTTGAGGAACCATCCTAACTTTAGGTAAGGTGATGCCTCGAATCAAATGAAATCGAATTTTCAGTCCGGTAACCAAGGTGGATCGTCATTTTAAAACCACCAAAGTGGTAACCAAGGGGTCACCAATGGTCCAACTACAACCAAGGAAGTAACCAAGGATACAACAACCATGATAATAACAACTATCAAAGGGGTTATAACCAAGGTGGACATGGTGGTGGTAATTCTAATTCGCAATCGGGTAGTGATGACCCATTGAACTCCAAGCTTGACGTGATCATGAGCACTATTAAAGACTCGAACCAAGAGATCAAGATGGAGATGAAGAAGGAGTTTGAAGTGCGAGACAAGTCGCACAAGGCATTGGAGAAGCAAGTGGGTCAGCTTGTGGAAGACTTCCAAGCGACACTATGGTAAACCCGAAGCCTCAAAACTCAAGCACGAACAATGTGAGAAATGTGAAAATTAGTGCGGTAAGTCTTCTTCCAAGTGATGAGGTTTATAGTGTGGAAGGCACTCCACTACCACAAGTTGTTGATGGTTTAGTGGAGGATTTTAATGATGAATGCGAACATGGGCAAGAAACAATTTCACAATAAAAAATAGAAAAAGAAAAATTTAAAAAGTCTTTTTGTGAAAATTGTTTAATTGATTTGCATGCTAGGGCCAATTATATGGGTGTGGAGTTTGATACCATCTCATATCCGTTTGCTCTATTAAAACCATTAAGGCATCAACAATGAAAAAACAAACCCCACCAAAGGATGAGAGGTAGGAAAATTTTAAACAATCAAAAATAAATTTACCATTGCTTGATGCCATAATAAAGGTTCCTGCTCATGTCGAACGTTTGAAGGAATTAAGCACCGAAAAACGGCACAACAAACTACCCGAACCAGTTAATTTGATATCTCATGTTAGTGTGGTTTTATCGAGTGCCCTCCCCCAAAAAACTTAAGATCCAGGAGATCCTCTTATTCCAATCCAAATTGGTAAGTTTAAAATTAAGAGGGCACTCATAGATCTCGGAGCTTGCATGAGCATCTTGCCAAGGAGTCTGTATGACCAATATGATTTTGGTCTTTTGAAAAAGTTTAATACCCCCGTGGTGTTGGCCGATCAGACTCCCACGCATCCAAGGGGGATGGTGGAAGATGTGATAGTGAAGGTTGAATATTGTTTTTACCCAGTTGACTTTTTGGTAGTTGACTATGTTGGGTGTATTGAGGACACACAACCGATAGTCATATTGGGTAGACCGTTCCTGGCAACTACTAATGCCATAATAAATTGTGCAGCGGGAACGGTAAGCATGAAATTTGGGGACCGGGAACTAGATTTGAATGCTTTTCCTAAATTTACTAACCCGCTCGGTGAGGATAAGTATCCTAAGGTGGACATGAATCCGAACAAAAAGATGTGTGCGATGGTTGGTAGGTTTGGAGAAGGTGAAGAAGTCACCTCAAGAGAAGAAGGTGAAGAAATTACCTCAAGAGAAGAAGAAAGAGGATGAATTAAGGAGGTTTGGACCGTTTGCAAATAAATGGTATGAGTCATCGGTCGGTGATGTGGAAGAGTTCGTGGGCGACAAGCATTCCGTTTGACCACCATGAGGTGGTATGTTATTTGTTGTTGTATATTATTTTTAGTTATTTTGTTTCGTTTATTTTTAGCTCTCTTATAGTTTCTTTTGTGTTGATTTAGTAGTTAAATGAACTTTAAGGGTGTGTTCCATATATAACCCTCACGAGACCTACTCGTCCTCCCAGGCTATTGGGAGGTTTAAAAGGGCTTGTTGCATAAGCTAATTGCAACCGTGATTCCTACGAAAGTGAGTTAGGTTTGTTGTGGTTGTAAAATATTTTTTCCATAAAATTAAAGTTGAATAGAATTATGGCTATGTAAATTCTTTAAAAAATGGTAGAACTAGGTAACTAACAAGTTTTGATGGTTGTGAGAAGCTTGCTTCTACACGAGGGTTGAGATTTGTAGGTATATTATGTTCGCAAGACGACCATTTTTGTTGAAGAATGAAGAGCGCACGAGTAATGAGTGAAAACCAGGTGCATACGTTTCTTTTTAGCTTTCTATAAGTGGATTGTATTTTGTATTCTATTTACCGGAGTGAAATTTTGGGGAGGTTAGCCGTGTCACATCCCTTGGTTTTAAAAGCTCTATTCTTACACATTGACGACAATGTTGACCTCAAGTGTGGGGATGGGGGAGAAAAAGTTTTTTCGATTTTGACCCATTCATTTAAACACTACACATTGAGGACAATGTTTTCCTCAAGTGTGGGGATGGGGGAAAATTTCAAAAAATTTTCAAAATGTCTTTGTTTGAAGCAATCTAAAAAGCACAAGTAATTAAGTCAATGAGGGATGGCACAACCCATGCGGTCTTTTGTCATGGTCAAGTTCAAATTAGTAACATGACAGGTATTTAGCAGGTGGTTATTTGAGAATAATCCGCTTAAGAAACATGCATTTTGTGCATATCATATACCATATCCTTTGTACGTGAGATTTTGAGCCGCTTTACACATCATAGATATATGTATATATTTCTTTGTTTGAGTGGACCATTAATCGCGTATTGTAGAACTTACAACTTTTGATGCGTTTGAGATCATAGACCGAACACGAGCAAAAGAATGATAAAGGCATTAGGTAAACCTTTTCCTTTTTACACCATTTATTTATCCTTACTACAAATCAATCCCTTAATCGCCAACTTTGAACCTAAACCTTTCGTTTGACTAACCCAATTAGCCCTTGACTGTTTAGCCTTTTGTTTTTAACCCATGTGTTGAAAATTTGATTTTAGGTATAGTTATTTGTATGGTTTAAAAAAAGATCAAAAATTCAGAAAATATCATGAAAAATAAGAGAAAAATCGTTGAGAAAAGCACAAAAAGATGTGTAGTAGTTGTTGAATAAAAGGCGAAATCCGTTGCCTCTTAGTTGTTTATTCGTTGTAGTCGTTGTTAGAATAGCTATGTTTGCAATAAAAAAATTGAATTTTCATCACCCTAGTCACTTTAAGAAATCCTTTTCCACACCCCTAGCCTAGCCTCGTTACAAACCGGAAAGACCTTTTGACTTGTGATTAGTATTTTTGTTCGGTGGTGGAGAATGGTTGAGTTGCAATCCTATGTGGGTACGTGTTCTAATCGGTTTGAGTGTTTACTTCAAAGGTGCTAATACATTATCTATTAGCTAACTTTTAAACCGAGTGGAGATTATGAACCGGGGTATGTATAATTTGTGAGTTTTAAGGGCGGGTTAATCTTGGATAATCATCTTTACGTGATTAATTACTTTATCGCTAAATGTTTTGAAAATTGTAAAGATTATGAACCGGGTATGACATTAGACCTTAGCTTACGTTTCATGAATGGTAAGTGTGTTTCTCGTTCGACCCACATGAAAGTGAAAAACAGATTTGCTTGAGGGCAAGCAAAACTCATCTCTTTGAAAAGTGTGTTTCTAGTTACGAAAGCAATAGTGTCCCACTTATCCGGTAATGATCTTAGAAATCGGCTATTCAAGGTTGAATTAGGATAATTAACATTTACCAGCTTAAGTTCACTTATTAGATAACTAAACCTCTCGAATTGTTGAGTTAATGATTCTCCTTTAACGTGACAAAATGTTTCATACTGTTGGTTTAAAACTTCTCGGATGTTTACAATAACTTCCTCTGTACCACCAAACGGTTCTTTAAAAACACCCCACAACTCCTTAGCACTGTTGCAACACAACAGGCCAGCATAGATATCATTTGCCAAAGCTGTCACACCCCGACCCGTAGCGGAAATAAAAGTCGTGGCATAATTGGGTTATCATCAAAGCCCATGACATCTACTAGTAGGTTTCATATTTATTAAATTAAATTTAACACTTCAAATATTCAAACACAAGGAATCATACAAGCACAAGAAAAAAAAAATCAAAACATTGTTCAGAACATAATAGATTTGTATAATCTTCTAAGGCCATTCCTATGTGTTTCTCTTCTCAGCTTGTTCGCCTGTATCATGCGTAAAACAAAGGATTGGGTCAACAAAAGTTTGTGAGTGAATCTAGGTAAAAACAATTTGAGCAATTTCTTATATTAATTAGTTAAATAAATATTGTGCGTAAATCATAAGTGAACATATGCATATGTATAAACAGTCACAAACCACACAATATCCATAATGACTATATGACATGATGAATGATGAACTTGAGATCAAAGCTCAATCAAACGGAGCCGAACTAACGAGGCACCTGATTCTCAACTCGTATCCCACGAGGAACTGATGGGCTTTAAATGAATGTTTGCACTGTAATAATGAAATGTAACCACACATAATCATACCAATTAAAAATAAGCATTTGATCACACTATGATGTTAGCACACGTGTTAAAATAAATAAATAAAACACGTACGACACATGATACACCCCAAAATTTGATTAAAAAGGGAGTTCATAAGGATTCACTCACAGTAGGTGCGGTTTCTTGATTGGCGGAATTTGCACACGAATTGAGGATTTGAATGATGAACGAATACTAACCTAAAATAATAGTACGATAATTCGATAAATATAAACGGTTTAATATTTCAATTTTGATTTTTAGATTATTTTTGTGACAATTAATGTATTATTTTATCTTGTTATAATTTAGGGTATTTAAAATAAATGAAGTACAAAATAAAAGAAAGAAGAAAATAATTTTTATTAAAAATAATAAACAGTAATGAAAAAATTGGGCCATGTCAGGCTTGTCAGACTGCTGACCGGTTCGCATGATTATTGGCAGCGTGTGTATAGACTCGAACTCGTGACCTCTCGGTTGCATGCACGCAGCTCTTCCAACTGAGCTACGTGTCTAACCCGTTAGGATTCTGTTTTTAATTACTCTTATACATTTATTAGGTTCATTCATAAATCATTAATTTTAAAAATATTTTTAACTGGTCGAACCGGTTGAGAAAGGTCAGCCTCGAACTTGAGACCTCGATGTTAATGTGCACCCAGCCCATCCACTGGGCTGGGTGTCTAACCCGATAAGGATACCGATGCTTATTATTCTTATATACAAGTTATGATATATCAGTAATTCCTTCCTTAAAAAGGTTTTAAAAATCACGGGTTCAGTGACTGGGCGTGAATTCGAACTCAATATCACGTGTATAAAATGCACACAGTCCACTGCTGGACTGTGTGTCTAACCCGTTTAAAACACAAGTTTTAGTTATACAAATATTCTGACCAACTTCATCTCTTTCATTGAAAATAAAACCCAGTACTGATCTAGGTTTTGATTGTTTAAAAAGGATATTGTTTTTGCTCAGATTTATACATTCAACATAATGTAGATAGTCTATATCAATACTAGAAATATACCGACGATCGAAGAGATTCCGGCGATAGATTCCGATAAACCAGACTTGAACTCCGGCGTTTCAAGATTTCCGGTGACAGAGAAGTTTGAGAGTGAGATCAGTGCGATTTCAAATGATGAGTGAAAGTGTGAGCTTAGAATGATTAACATGGGGTATTTATAGGTGATTTCAATCTTGACCGGTTTAAGTAATCACGGCTATGAATAAAATTGTTTAATGTTTTCGGTTATAACTGATAATTGCCATCGATTATAACCGTTTACAATAACCAGAAACCGTTTCTCCTAAGATTTCGCGTGTTTGACTCCGGTGACCGTTGCGAAGATGAAGCTCTGGTTCAGCCATTTTATTTGACAACTCTACTATAAGAAATATTTGATTCAGGTTTAAAACACAAAGATGTGTGTAGAGTGGTGGTGTTTTGGGTGTGTGTAAATGCAGGAGACCCGGGTTCGAAACCCGGTTTCTCCTGTATTTTTTTTATTTTCTTTTGATTTATTATTTAAAAGTTTATTTAAGTTTACCTGTTACTATTATTATTATTTATTAGTTATATATTTTCTTTTTGCAACATTAATTAAAAATAAGCGATGCAACGAACCATAACAAACAATCAAAATAAAAGAATTTCGGTTAATAAACGGTGCGGGTTTTAGGACCCGTTTTACACAAATGTTACAGTATCCCATACTTTTAGAAATTTCGTCCCGAAATTTTAAGTAGTAGCCGTAACAGGGAAAAGATGCGGGTATTTCTCGCACATTGAATCTTCACGTTCCCAAATAAACTCAGGTCCTCGTTTTGACTCCCAACGCACCCTGACTATTGGAATGCGACTTCGTCTCAAACGCTTTTCACTAAAGTCCATAATTTCTACTGGTTTTTCAATGAAGTGCATTGATTCATCAATTTGAATATCTTCTAGAGGAATATGGAGATTTTCATCGGTGAGGCACTTTTTCAAGTTTGATACGTGAAATGTGGGATGAATTCTGCTTAGTTCTTCTTGTAAGTCAAGCTTGTATACTACAGGACCTACCCTTTCGAGTATCTTTGATGGTCCCACATAGCGTGGTGTTAGCTTGCCCTTTTGACCAAAACGAACCACTCCCTTCCACGGTGATACTTTCAAAAGTACTTGATCACCAACACAAAGCTCTAATGGCTTTCGTCATTTATCAGCGTAACTCTTTTGACGACTTCGAGCTGCTCGAAGGTTATTTCGGATTTGAAGAATTTTGTCAGTCGTTTCTTGAATCAGCTCAGGTCTAGTGATTTGCGCTTCACCAATTTTGTGCCAACATACTGGGGATCGACATTTGCGACCGTATAAGGCTTCAAAAGGAGCCATACTGATGCTTGAATGATAACTATTGTTGTACGAAAATTATACTAACGGTAGGTGAGTGACCAATTATCTTTGAAGTCTATGACACATGCTCGCAACATGCCTTCAAGGGTTTGTATGGTGCGCTCAGATTGACTATCAGTTTGAGGGTGAAAGGCAGTGCTGAGATCTAGATGTGTGCCTAGAGGGATTGTACGGCTTGCCACGTTCATGAAGTAAAACGACCGTCTCGATCTGAAATGATACTTAAAGGTACACCATGACGACTTACAATTTCATTGATAAAGATACGAGCTAACTTCTCATTTTTTAAGTCCTCGTAGATTGGGATGAAATGAGCTGACTTAGTGAGACGATCAATGATAACCCAAATGGTGTCATACCCACTAGAGGTGCGTGGTAACCCGGTAATAAAATCCATGGTTATATTTTCCCACTTCCATACAGGTATTTCAGGTTGGACAAGAAGTCCTGAAGGTCTTAATGCTCAGCTTTCACTTTGGAACATGTAAGGCACTTGGAAGCAAATATAGCGATATCTTCCTTCATGCCAGGCCACCAGTAGGAGTATCGTAGATCTTGATACATTTTATCGGTTCGTGGATGTATAGAGTATCGAGTTTTGTGTGCCTCATTCATGAGGAAAGCACGGAAATCATCACGATCAGGTACCCAAATACGATCCAAGTAATAGAGAATACCATCCGATTTAGATTCTAGCTTGGTTTCAGCTCCACAAGAGAAGTTCATATCGTACATCATTTTCTGTAAAGGAAGTATGTTGAGCTGCTCTAATTCGGTTTTGAAGATCGGTCATAATTTGAGAACACAAAAAACGGATTGAGTTTCCATACTCCTTTCGACTAAGGGCGTCAGCCACAACATTAGCCTTGCCAGGATGATATCGAATTTCACAATTATAGTCATTTAGGAGTTTGACCCATCGACGTTGACTCCTGTTCAATTCCTTTTGATTGAAGATATGCTGAAGACTCTTGTGGTCAGTGTAGATTTCACACTTGGTACCATAGAGGTAATGTCTCCATATCTTAAGGGCGAACACGACTGCTCCAAGTTCTAGGTCATGAGTGGTATAGTTCTTCTCATGCACTTTGAGTTGCCTTGAGGCGTAGGCAATCACCTTTCCTCTTTGCATTAGAACGTAACCTAACCCTTGCCCTGACGCGTCACAATAAACGACAAAGTCTTCGCAACAATCAGGAAGTGTAAGTACAGGTGCATCACAAAGTTTTTGCTTCAAAGATTGGAAAGCCACTTCTTGTTTGGGTCCCCAAATAAAGGGTTTGCCCTTGTGAGTCAAAGTTATGAGTGGAACAGCGATACGAGAGAAATTTGCAATGAAACGCCGATAATAACCAGCCAGAGCAAGAAATGACCTAACTTCAGTAGGAGTATGTGGCGCTTGCCACTCTTGTACCGCTTTGATCTTCACGGGGTCGACATGAATCCCTTTATCGTTAAGCTAAGAAATTTCACTTCTTTTAACCATAATTCGCATTTCGAGAACTTAGCATAAAGCTTTTGGGTTCTCAAGATTGTTAGGATAAGTCGAAGATGACGCTCATGATCGGATTTTGTCTTGGAGTAGATAAGAATATCATCAATGAAAACTATGACAAAGCGATCGAGATAGGGTTTGCATACCCTATTCATCAGGCCCATGAAAACAGCAGGGGCATTGGTCAATCCAAAAGGCATAACCATAAATTCATAGTGACCATAGCGGGTTCGAAAAGCAGTTTTGGGAATATCTTCTTCACGTACTCTAAGTTGATGATAACCAGAATGAAGGTTGATCTTTGAAAAACAGGTGGCACCTTGAAGTTGGTCTAAAAGATCATCAATACGAGGTAACGGATAGCGATTTTTGATGGTCAGTTTGTTGAGCTCTCTATAATCGATGCACATACGAAAAGTTCCATCTTTCTTCTTTACAAAAAGAACATGCGCACCCCAAGGTGACGAGCTAGGACGTATAAATCCCTTGTTAGTCAACTCTTGCAGCTGACTAGCTAACTCTTGCATCTCAGATGGGGCTAACCAATAGGGAGATTTTGCGATTGGTGTAGCACCAGGTACAAAATCGATTCGAAATTCGACTTCTCGCACAGGAGGAAGTCCTGAAACGTCGTCGGGAAAAACTTGAGGAAATTCTTTAACGATGGGAATATCTTCGAGCTTCCGTTTCTTGCCTTCCTTCTTGACGATATGAGCTAGAAACGCGATATAGTCTTTGCGAAGATATCTACGAGCTTGGAGGCATGACATCAATTTAAGCACTTTAGAAAGAGTTTCACCAAAAATGCGTAAAGTTCGACTGTCAGCAAGAGGAATTCGAATAAACTTTTCATAACAAACAACTTCAGCATGATGCTGACTAAGCCAGTCCATACCGATGATAATATCAAAACTACCCAACTTCATAGGAATAAGATCAATTGACAAGTCGTGGTCATTAAGAGTAAGAGTACAACCATGAATGATCGAGTCTAACGCAATAGGTTCACCATCAGCAACTTCCACCATGAATGGTTCGGCGAGACTAACGTGTGATAAATCAAGAATAGGTTCGAATTCTAAGGACACAAAACTCTTATCCGCACCAGTGTCAAATAGTATGGATGCATAATTACCATTAATAAGGAACATACCATTGACCACATTGTTATCAGCCCTAGCTTGGTTGGCGTTGATGTTGAAAGCCCTTGATTGGCTTGGTTCATCGGGTTGGCTTGAGCTTGGGCATTTATGATGTTCACCAGGCGTGGGCAGGTGTTACAAAAATGGGTTGGATCGCAACAGTTGAAGCATGCTCTGACAGCTTGCATCATGGGGTGATTGGGTTGATAGTAGGGTTGAGCCATGGGTTGAGCAGGTGGTAAAAGTAAGGGTTGTTGATTTTGGGCTTGGCCTACCACTTGATTGTTGGTTTGGGCTTGTGGTGGGTTGCGGTTTGGCTTTTGGAGGATTCAGCAAGTTTGAATCGTGTGACCTGCATGACCACAACTTGTGCAGTATTGGCAGGGGTTCTCTGGGGGATGATGGTATTAGCATCGATTGCATTTTGGGAGTGGACCAGTGTATGGCTTCTTGAAAGGGGCGGCTTGAGGGGCGACTTGTGTGATTGAGGCAGCAGTGATGGGGGAATTGGTTTGGGTAATGACAAAATTTTTCCCATTGCGCTTCCTTTTGCCAGCAAATTTTGAAGACGAACCTGCTGGAGGTGGGTTTGGAGTTTCAGCAGATGCCTTATCTTTCTTCTTTTCATCCTTAAAGTCGCCATTTCGAATGCGATTTTCCGTAAGCTCAGTCGCCAGCTCCATGGCAGCTTTGAGTGTTGCAGGCGTGGTACTTAACAAAGAATCTTGAATTTTCGAGGGAAGACCTCGAATGTAATGCTCGATTAGACGATAGAACGGGGTGAATAGATTAGGAACCATCTGATGCAACTCGAGGAACCTCTTGTTGTAGATGGTGCGATCTCCCTCCTTTTGTTTCAAAGCATAGAACTCATCTTCCAGTTTCTTGATTTCGCTTCTTGGACATAAGCGTCTCGTCATGATTTCCCTCAACTCATCCCAAGTCAAGGCCATAGCAGCTTCAGCACCTCGTTTACCCTTTTCTGTGTTCCACCAGGTAAGTGCTACTCGAAACAGTCGACCCGTAGCATAGCGCACCTTGCGATCATCGGGAAATCACAATTGAGGAAAGTGCTTTCCATCTCCTCAAACCAACGAAGGAGAGCAGTGACACCTCCAGTCCCTTTATATTTTGGGGGATCACAGGATTTGAAATGCTTGTAAGTACATTTGTTGGTGTTGGGAGGAGGGTTGGCGATATTTTTCCCTTCTGGGTTGGTGGGGTTGATGGGATTGGCGGCAAGTGCTTGTTGAACTTGCACAACGATATCAGGAAGTACGGCAACCATCTGTTGAGCGATTTGTGTGGTCATACGCTCGCTAGATCTTCCTGATCTTCTACCGCCTCGAGAGTGTCTAGCAGACATCTACAGGAAATACGTAGCGAGATTACGAATTGAATGTTCTTAGGTGTCATGTGTCGTAAAAAGTGAAAACAACAATCAAAATAAATGAAACAAGAAATTAACTACACCTATAGGATGTCTTGGGCTTGCTTAAGATTGGGCCTCCAAATGTCTCCCATACTTCGGCCTTGGTAGTCACGTGGGCCCCCATGACTACTGGGCTTGGTATGGTTCACATTAGTGTTGGCCTGTTAATGCTTGCATCACTAGAATGAAAATCGTAAAACATAATTGTAAGGTATAAGGTCAGAATGTGTCCAGGTATAGACACAATGACAACTCAAAGTGGGGTTAGTTCACACGACGTTTGGTGTGGCATGCTTTGGCCAAATAGGTCCTTCGTACTTTCATCGTTAGTCCCCAGGTAGGCAAGGCAAACTGGTCCATTATTTTTGGATTTATACGAATGCCAAGCCTAGACAGGACGTTCCGACTACTGGTACTCGTACCCTTCCAGTTACTACATGCCCGTTGTAGAACTCACTTTGATGTGATTGGAAAACATGAAAACATTGCAAAATATTTGGGAAGAACTCATGAAAATTGTGAAGTCTTGCTGTGTGTGCTTGCGTAGGCATGATATATTAACAACATATAAACTATAATGAACATCACATATTAACATGTAGTAATGGAAGTGATTGCATGTATTTGTATGTGAAAATAAACATGAAACATATAAACGTCATGAGTTTTGCATGTAACACATAAACAATTAAAATCTAATCAACTATAATATAGGCTCTAAGGGTCTAATAACCTATCCTATATCCCTATAGTCGCAAGCTCAATCTGTCACACCCCGACCCGCAGTGGAAATAAAAGTCGGGGCATAATTGGGTTATCATCAAAGCCCATGACATTTACTAGTAGGTTTCATATTTATTGAATTAAATTTAAAACTTCAAATATTCAAACACAAGGAATCATACAAGCACAAGAAAAAAAATCAAAACATTGTTCAGAACATAATAGATTTGTTTAATCTTCTAAGGCCATTCCTATGTGTTTCTCTCCTCAGCTTGTTCACATGTATCATGCGTAAAACAAAGGATTGGGTCAACAAAAGTTGGCAAGTGAATCTAGGTAAAAACAATTTGAGCAATTTCTTATATTAATTAGTTAAATAAATATTGTGCGTAAATCATAAGTGAACATATGCATATGTATAAACAATCACGAACCACACAATATCCACAATGACTATATGACATGATGAATGATGAACTTGAGATCAAGGCTCAATCAAACGGAGCCGATCTAATGAGGCACCTGATGCTCAACTCGTATCCTACGAGGAACTGATGGGCCTTAAATGAATGTTTGCACTGTAATAATGAAATGTAACCACACATAATCATACCAATTAAAAATAAGCATTTGATCACACTATGATGTTAGCACACGTGTTAAAATAAATACATAAAACATGTACGACACATGATACACCCAAAATCTAATTAAAAAGGGAGTTCGTAAGGATTCACTCACAGTGGGTGCGGTTTCTTGATTGGCAGAAGTTGCGCACGAATTGAGGATTTGAACAATGAACGATTACTAATCTAAAATAATAGTACGATAATTCGATAAATATAAACGGTTTAATATTTCGATTTTGATTTTTAGATTATTTTTGTGACAATTAATGTCTTTTTTTATCTTGTTATAATTTAGGGTATTTAAAATAAATGAAGTACAAAATAAAAGAAAGAAGAAAATACTTTTTATTAAAAATAATAAACAGTAATAAAAAAATTGGGCCCTGTCAGGCTGCTGACCGGTTATCATGATTATTGGCAGCGTGTATATAGACTCGAACTCGTGACCTCTCGGTTGCGTGCACGCAGCTCTTCTAACTGAGCTACGTGTCTAACCCGTTAGGATTCTGTTTTTAATTACTCTTATACATTTATTAGTTTCATTCATAAATCATTAATTTTAAAAAGATTTTTAACTGGTCGAACCGGTTGAGAAAGGTCAGCCTCGAACTTGAGACCTCGATGTTAATGTGCACCCAGCCCATCCACTGGGCTGGGTGTCTAACCCGATAAGGATACCAATGCTTATTACTCTTATATACAAGTTATTATATATTAGTAATTCCTTCCTTAAAAAGGTTTTAAAAATCACGGGTTCAATGACTGGGCGTGGATTCGAACTCAATATCACGTGTATAAAATGCACACAGTCCACCGTTGGACTGTGTGTCTAACCCGTTTAAAACACAAGTTTTAGTTATACAAATATTCTGACCAACTTCATCTCTTTCATTGAAAATAAAACCCAGTACTGAACTAGGTTTTGATTGTTTAAAAAGGATGTTGTTTTTGCTCAGATTTATACATTAAACATAATGTAGATAGTCTATATGAATACTTGAAATATACCGACGATCGAAGAGATTCCGGCGATAGATTCCGATAAACCAGACTTGAACTCCGGCGTTTCAAGATTTCCGGTGACAGAGAAGTTTGAGAGTGAGAGCAGTGATATTTCAAATGATGAGTGACAGTGTGAGCTTGGAATGATTAAGGGGGAATTTATAGGTGATTTCAATCTTGATCAATTTAAGTAATCACGGCTATGAATAAAATTATTTAATGTTTTCGGTTATAACTGATAATTGCCATCGATTATAACCGTTTACAATAATCAGAAACCGTTTATCCTAAGATTTCACGTGTTTAACTCCGGTGACCGTTGCGACGATGAAGCCTGGTTCAGCCATTTTATTTGACAACTCTACCATAAGAAATATTTGATTTAGGTTTAAAACACAAAGATGTGTGCAGAGTGGTGGTGTTTAGGGTGTGTGTACACGGGAGAGCCGGGTTCGAAACCCGGTTTCTCCTGTATTTTTTTATTTTCTTTTGATTTATTATTTAAAATTTTATTTTAGTTTAGCTATTAATATTATTGTTTATTAGTTATATATTTTCTTTTTGTAACATTAATTAAAAATAAGCGATGCAACGAACCATAACAAACAATCAAAATAAAAGAATTTCGATTAATAAACGATGCGGGTTTTAGGAACCGGTTTACACAAATGTTACAAAAGCCGTAGCAACGATACTAAATTCCTTTGCATCTAGCTTAATTTTCTTAAAATCTTGCTCGGAGTAGTTTTCTATCTTTTTAGGAACTTGAACTTTTGGATCTTCAGCACTCGGTATCGGAACATGTGGTTCGAAGGTAACCGATTTTCAACAACCCGTGTTCTGTTGTGCAAGTATGTGACATATCCGACGTTGCTAGATGCTATATTCCGATCTGACAAGTATCGGAGGTTTGTACATAGTGCCAGTGTTGTGTGAATCTTGTGCATTTTGAGACATTTTGATTGTTTACAAACAGGTTTTTGTTTAAACTACTTTGAACGTAAATAAACTTTTACTCTGTTTTCAATACAACGAACAAATGATCACAATAGTGAGAGCTGAGATATTTATATTATATTAATTGTTTAGATCAAATTTGAATAACCAAGCTCTGATACCAATTGTTAGGATATGAGTTTGATTTGTTGTGAAAGTTAAGATGAAATAATGAAAGAAGAGAAACAAAGATGAAATAGTGCATCGGAATGATAAACTTTTGAATCACAACAAATGAGAAATTGCTTTCATCAACATGCTTTTATAAATTATGATTCACGTATTCATGAGAATTACAACTCCCCTCAGCCTGAACACTTCTAATTTATTCATACAAAATGTCAAGAATGAAAGTGATAAATAGAACAGTATAGAAACTGTTTTATTTATAGTACAAAGCAAACATCTGAAGCATCTAAGCTGACGTCACCTTGACAGTGACATTCAACGACCTAACAAACTCCATCATCTGCTAGACCTAAGTACTATTATATTGAAATGCAAATAAACTCTGATGAGAAACCTCTGCTGAGAAACCTTTGATAAGTCTTATCATCTGTTGAGCTTAGCAGCCTTTAGCTTCAATAGTCTTTAATCTTCACATCAGAGTTTCTCTATAACAGACCTTTGACTTTGAGTAGAGCTTATTTTCAACAGATCTTGTGAACAGTCTTTGGCTCCAGTAGAGTTCAGAGTTAGTAGATGTTGAGTCATTGCCATTGGGAGGAGGAGATCTTCAAAGCATTGTTATTGATGATCAGATGTTATACACTATTTTTTTCTTTCCAATCATCTGTTCTTTTGTGGGGTCTACTAGATCCAACAATAGTATCGTATGAGCGCACGCTATTGTGAAATTGCATGTTATAAAAAAAGCGTGTTGGTAAAGTTGATGAAATCGCATGTTGGTTTATTACACAATTTCGCATGTTGTTTTTAGCAGAAGTCGCATGTTAAAAAGTAAAGTTGTACGTTGAAAAACCAATCGCGTACGCTCGTACGATAAGCCCTATTATACAATAATATGTGTGTGTGTGTGTGTGAGTGTCGTTTCCAAAAATCACATAAAACGTTTTGATCCTGTGAGAGATAAAAAATGTAGGCCCTATTCCTTAATTCATTTTGTTTGTTTATTGATTTGAGTCAAGTCATTAATAAGTTAATAATCTATTACACACTAAAACAGTTGAGCTTCTAAATTTGATTGATAAAAACAATTAGACTTCGAAACAGTTGGGTTTTACGTTTTTGGTTAAAAATTACAGGTCTTTTAATTTTTTTTCTTTAAGAACATACAGATTCTTATATATATATATATATATATATATATATATATGCATAAAAATTATAAATTTTTTCGGGCCCTATTTTGATTTGGGCTCAGAGCGGTCGCTCACCCGACACTTGCTCTGCGCGTGCTCTGATGTTGTGTGATTAAAACAAATACTTTTAATTTGTATTTATAACAATAAAACTCGTTCCTTAAGGCGCTAACTCGACTTCATACTTTATATTAACTAATGATATTCTCCCGTGCTTCGCGGCGAGAATTTGGCTAGTACATGTTCGGTTTGTTATAGTAACGGAACTCGCTATAGTGATAGAAAGAGAAAACCTTACATCGATAAAAAATAAAAATAAAACCGAATATTAATACCGGTATTGATGTTGTTCAGTTGATCTTGGTACGGTTGGTTTGCGTCTAATTTTTTTGAGAGCGGCTACAGTGCCGCTATTGTACCGAATCGAAACCGACTTAAGTGTATCGATACCAATATTTATTGTTTATTGCTTTTGCTTTCATTTTCGATAAGGTAAGATTGTATCGCTACCATACCATAATGAATCCAACAACATCCAACATCGGTACCAATATGTATTAATTTTTATGGCTTCTTGTTTGATAACATATATCGTGTTGCTACCGTAGTGAACCAAACCAAAACCAAGTGAACAACATCAGTTAGGTACCGTGATCGTATCGCTAGCGTACTGTACCAAATAACATCGGCACCGATACCTGTATATCATTACCATTCATACAACATTAGTGCCAGTATTGTTCGATTTACGATCGATGTAAAACATCTGTTGATTTATGTTGAAAGCATGAATCATACTGGTATTGTGATGAAATGAAACGATACTAATCCAATGCTCTCGGTAACATACCATCACAATGCGTTGACAAATAACTTAGAATGTTAAAAATATAAATAAACATGGATGCAAATGTAGCTTTTTTAAGTTAACGAACGTAAATTATTACTAAAAATCAAATGAAATGCTAAATTAAATACTACTAATTAAAAATAAAAAAAATACAAAAACCTAAGAATTATCTGTTATTTTTTATTATTAAAAATATAAATAAATACTAAACAAAATATTACTAAAGAACTAAAAACAATACTTTAAAAGATTTCATTTACTATTCATGCAAACTTTCTATTCATAGGTTTTCTTCAAGTCGCGCGTTGCGACGAAACGGAACAAACAATAATATAAAAACAAAAGCTTTTTTTTGAAATGAAAGTAGTTAAGCCAAACCGTCACAAATGGTTCGATTCTTTATCGTATCATTTTACGGTACTAAATAAATACTCTATTTTGAATACAAATTTGTTTGTAACAAAATTTATATTAGAATGTCAACAAAAAAATTAAATAGAATTACGTACTTAGAGTTTAAGAAAAAAATCAACTAACGTCAGTTATTAAAAACATATCAAATTAAATAATAAAAAATATGATTTAAGAAAAAGGATAAAGATGATTTAAGAAAAAGGATAAAGATGATTTAAGAAAAGAAAAAAAATTAATAACATTATTAATAATACTACTATAAAAAATTCAAATATACTTAGTGAAGATAAAAGAAAGGAAAGCAATTAAGAGTATTACAATAATAAAACATTAGTGGAAACTTGAAGAGACAATGAAAGGAGCATGCATCGACCTCGGGTGAAATTGTCATGTAACATTTGCTTTAACCATCATACCACCAAAGCTTTCTTTTGACCATCTTTATCTTCTTCCATTATATATAAAGAAATCACATAGGTAAAATACACACTATTCATCAGCCTTGCCCACTAATATATATATATATATATAAAAGTTGGATTCTGCTATGCTTTACGGCGGGCTTTTAGTCAGTCGTAGCTCGGTTGATTGCAGTACCATAATGATACCGACACTTAGCACAACGAACAACTTGTGTTTACATCAATTGAAATCCATAAAAACCAATACTCGTTCTGATACCGGTGTTATTCGGTTGATAACGATTTAGTTCATTACAGTAGAGGTATTGCAAACAAACAAAAATGATATTTTTTTTAAATATATTTAAGGTTAAAAGTAAATACAATAATAAACTTTATTATAATATTGAAATGAAATAATAAACATATTGAAAAAGCTATATTATTAAAAATTAAAAACTTAAAGTTACTATTCTTATAGCGTTTCCAATTATATTATACTATTAACATTCCCGCGCGCTTCGCTGCGATTCTTTGGTCATTATCGGTGCAATACCGACACTCGACCTAGCATTGCCAACCACCACATTTTTTACATCGATTGAAAATCCATAAAAACAAATACCTTATACCGGTACCGGTGTTGTTTGGTTGGTACCAGTCCGTTACAATACGGGTATCGGTCAGTTACGATACCGGTATCGTACAGACATTCGATATAGCTTACGATACCAAAAAATACTTTATTACGAATATTACTTTGTGTTCAATGAATTTTATACTGCCACGTCGAGAATTTTATAAAAATGAATACGACACCGTTACTTATATTGTTTGGTCGGTATATGTTCGTGTTGTGATGATATATAAAATGAACTATATATGACATGTTCGAATACCGATGTTGTTTGGTCGGTATATGTTCGATTTGTGATGATAACTATATATATATATATATATCTGTTCGAGTAGAACTTTTATCGAATCATACATAATAATAGGCATATGGTGATGCTAATAATAAAAAAACTTACAAATGTTATACGGTACCGATAACGAAGTTTTCAGAAAGTATCATTAATATTAAAAAAATATTATTAGAAGTTAAAATTAAAAAAATATGTTTAAGATTAAAAGTAAATATAGTAATAATCTATTGTAATATTAAAATGATAAAAATACGAAAAAAAAGAAACTATATATATTATAGAAAACAAATTACTATTTATAAATAAAGAAACTATATATATTATTATAAAAATCAAACTATTATTCATGCTCACTTTTAAATTATATATAATAATTTATAAATTAGGCCCCCCATAGTGGGGCGGTATATACTGCCGGAACCTGACATGGCGCCCCATAGCGCCCAACTACACCGTTACGGCCGGCGCAATGGGGTAACTTTTTTGCCTCCCTGTAATGTATATAACGACGTGACCCTTCCTTCCCCACTCACACACATATATATACATACATATATATTTATAAAGCCCCATACATATATAACCCTACTACACACTCAAGTTATATAAAGCCCCTTAACCCCATTTCTTACAAAATTGTTATTTATCATATAATCCTCCACTATGAAGCTCTACCACTATACATGGCCTTAACAATCGTGATTTTGAAAGCCCTGTAGATGGTCTATTTCACAAGTTTAAGAGGATACTATTGTAGTGTGTACACTAGTTGTTGGTTGTTGACATCAATCCCACTACAATATATATACAGGGAGATATAACTGTAGAATCTTGTGTACTCATATCGGATATAAGCATACATTTATATACTCAAGTATCATCTTCAAGCCTTAATTTGTTGTTAATTTCATTAACGAATTTTTAATAGTTATAAAAGAAAAACAAAATTATATGTAAAGTAAAGCCTTAACAGAAATTAAATAAATCAATCACATGTGTCTTAAATAAAATAAAGGTGCAAATAGTAGGATTCTTTTATTTATAATATTCAAAAGGAATTGAATAATTTGGATTAAATGTTATACTTGTAACATTTGTGGTTCGATATTTAACTTTGCCTAGCACACTTGTTAGAAAGCAAAAGGTAACAAATAAATCTAGATCACAATGTTCATATGAATTTAATGTACAATAATTTGTAATTCGAGAGATTTGTGACTTTCTTTTTAAACATAGGACCATTATATATTATCTTTAAAATATTATTAATTAAGTGTGAGTGCAAGTTTTTTTTAACGACAAATTAACAATCTTCTAAATATGTTATTCCAAGTTGTGATAGTCAAAGAATGTTTATATAATTGGTGGACCTTTAGAAAGGTTAGTAGGATCTGCATCGTGGTCACACTATGCATCCATTGGCCCATATTCGGATTTTATAGATTTTCTCATTGTTGTATTTGGTCAAAGATTGAACTAATATATACCTTTTTGTAAAACATTAATCACCTCAAAAGGCTTTTGAAAAGATGAAAAAGATGCAGATTTTAACAAACTAACTCGTTAAAGCATCCGGTAAAAGAGAAGCAATCTACATACTTGAGACAGGGATGTACTTATATACGGTTACGAACTCCCACATACAGAGAATAGCGACTAAGATTAGAGAGAGAGGGAAACATCCATAGAAATCAACAATATGTGACCGGGCTGTGTGGGAAAGATCATTGTGAAGGGTCTTAATTAAGTGCACCAACACATCCTTACACATTTGGTTTTTCTCTTCAACTGGTATGCTATGTTGTGTGTTGTAGCGGTTCTGAAGGGAATGGTCCTAATTGCCCTGTGGGCCGCGACCAAGCGCCTACGCACATAGGACCATACCCATACTTAGTCTAAAAACACTCAGCTGATAACAACGTTCCTCTGCGGGCTACTCCTATGGGCGCACAACCACGCTGGCATAGAAGGGACACATAGTACAAGGTGAAAGAGACCTGAAGCCAATCAGCGTCCGCCAAAGATTGTACCACAGGATCCCCATGAAGTGCAATAGCGTAGGGACAAAAGGTACAGGTGATAGCGACGTGTGGTCAATCAGCGGTGCGCCATTTCACCTCCCTTCAATCTCCACTAAAGGTTGATGACAGACAAGACAAGAAGTACATTTGGAAAGTGAGTGTAGCCAAACACGACGCGCGATCGTACTCTCACCTCTGCAGACACTCTCGTCCGCGACACTTGGGACCAAAAGGATATTCCATGACATCGATGTCTCATCCTCTCAGCCGTATTCCTTCTCCCACCCTTCGGCTACCAACCTCCACCAAAGATTTAAGAGATCTCTATTCCTGCTATCTCACTCTTAAGATAGACTTGGTATATCAACAAGAACTGATGATCATCAACACGATGATCACTAACAAAAGTATAACCCTATATCTCACGAATGTACTTGTGAGTAAAAGTGAATCAGAGAAAGTTGGGTACAGAAAGATAATGAGAGAGAAAGTAAGAGATAATAATGAAACCCTAATCTCAATACCTCTTTATATAGGCAGACTCAAATCCATGACCCGAACTCAACTCCAAGCCCAAACTCCTTTTGTTAGCAACAAGTCCAAATCATTTTATCAGCCCATGTCACCTCTCATGTCAAACATCTAAAAGAAATTTATTAGAAAATATAAAAGAAAAAATATAAACATTTAAACTGAATAATAACAAATATACCTTGTCTATTTACATCCCCACTCAGTTTAAATGTGAAAATAAGTTTATAAGACCTAAAGACTCACACATTTCTGCATGATTCTTAGGTCGAAGTCCTTTTGTGAACATATCATCCAACTGTGATTCAGATTTGATTCCAGCAGTTTGATAATACCAAAGGCAATTTTCTCCCTCAAAAAGAATGGATCAACTTCAAAATGCTTGGTTTTGTCGTGGAACACAGGATTAGCAACTATAGACAAAGCTGCACTGTTATGACACTTTAGAGAAATTGGAAGATCAATATTAACCTTCAATTCCCTTAAAATGTTAACCAACCATAAAACCTCACATGTACCACTACACATAGATCGATACTCTGCTTTAGTAGACGATCTAGATACTACACTTTGCTTTTTTACTTTTCCAAGAGACTAATGATTTCCCAAGAAATACACAAAAACTAGTTACGGACCTTCTACTATCCACACATTTGGCCTAGTCAGTATCAGCATAAGTTGTTAACTAAAAAGATTTATCGTTTCTCAACATAATACCAGCACCAGGTGCCTTTTTTAAATACCTCAACAATCTAAAGGCTATTTGAGTATGAGCCTCAGTGGGTTTATGCATGTATTGAGACAAATAATGCACAAACTATGCAATACCTGGTCTGGTATGTGATAAGTATATCAACTTACCTACCAACTTTTGAGAGTCATTAGTATCAACCACTTTCAACTCTTCCTTTTTACTTAAATTTGTCAAAACATGGTTTTGTTCTATCGGACAATTAGCAGGCTTACTACCACTCATACCATATTCATTCAACAAATCCATACAGTATTTCCTTTGTGAAATACAAATACCCTCATTAGTTTTAAAAACCTCTATTCCAAGGAAAAACTTTAACAATCCAAGATCTTTGATCAAAAATTTTGTTTTTAATAAAGCCTTTACTTTGTTTATTTCATTCTGACTGTTTCCGGTCAGAATGATGTCATCCACGTAAACTAACAAAATAATGAGAATAGACCCAAAATACTTAACAAACATAGAGTGATCACACTTAGATTGTTCAAAACCAATTTTTAATAAAACTTGAACCAATTTCTCATTCCACATCCTTGGTTCTTGTTTCAAGCTATACACGGTTTTTTGAGCTTACACACTTTAGCTTTATTTTCAACATATAAACCATCAAGCAAGCACATATAAACCTCTTCTCCGAGTTTCCCATAAAAGAAAGCATTATTAACATCAAGTTGATATAAAGGCCAATCATTTTGAATAGAAAGACTTATGATACATCTGACTGTAACCATTTTTAATACATAACAGAAAGTCTCCTCAAAGTCAATGCCCTCTTTTTGGTTAAAACCTTTGGCTACAAGTCTAGCCTTAAAGTTATCTATTTCACCTGTTGACTTATACTTGACCTTCTAAACCCATTTACATCCTATAGGTTTTTTCCCTACAGGTAAGTCAACAATTTCCCAGGCATTATTTCTATAAAAAGCAAATAATTCATCATTCATAGCATCTAACCACCTTTTATCTTTACTAGCCTCAACATATGAACATGGCTCAACAATTTTATTTATATTAGCAACAAACAGACACTTTCAGTAGGCAAATTTGCAGACCTAACAACCTTATCATACCCATACTTAACAATACCAACAAGATAGTCATTAAATTTTTTAGGAGCAGAAACAACTCTATTTGACTTTTTAACATTTGGTTGATTACCCTAAAAAAATTCAGATTCAATAGTTGTACCACTAGACTCAACCCTCATAGGGCCACTTTAAGACTCATTCAGATGCTGGACATCAGACATACCACCCCCCTCAAATGATTGCTGAGTATCAACAACATCCACTGGCCCATTAGAGCTACTGTGTTGCTGAGCCTTAGGCACTGAATCAGTAAATACATTCTCTTCATCATTGGGATTTACAACACTTGAAGGTTCAAAGAAATCAAAAAAAAGTTTAAATGATTCAAAACATTTGTTTTATCTAGATCAATTTCAGAAAAAGATTTAGCCTTAAAAGGAAAAACAGTTTCACAGAAACTAACATCTCTTGAAAAAGAGAATTTTATTTGATCTAGACTCCAGACTTTATAACCTTTTCTAAGATTTGAATATCCCATAAAAACACATCTTTCTGCTCTTTTCTCAAGTTTATCAGCATTATTTAAAATAGTAAAATAACATAGACATCCAAAAACTTTCAAAAAGTTACCAAGAGAAGGTTTAAAACCATATAACAACTCATAAGGAGTTCGACCACCTAACACAGAAGAGGGAGTCATGTTGATCAAATATGATGCAGTAAGAATACACTTAGACCAAAATCTCAAAGGAATACCAGATTGAAACAACAAAGCTCTTGCCACATTTAACAAGTGCGTATGTTTCCTTTCTACAATGCCATTTTGTTGAGGTGAATTAGTACAAGAGGTTTGGTGAACTATACCATGATGTTTAACAAAATTTTCCATTTGTAAGTTCACAAATTTAGAACCATTATCACTCCTAAAGACTTTAACATTAGTTTCAAACTGATTTTTTACCAAGTTATAAAAGTTTTTAATATTATCAAACGCCTCAGTTTTAGACTTCATTAGATAAACACACATTGACCTTGAAAAATCATCCACAATGGTAAGAAAATATTTAAAACCATCTATACTAGATTTTCTATAAGGACCCCAAACATCAAGGTGAACTAAGTCACCAACCTTATTAGACTTATAATCACATACAGGAAAAGGTACTCCTTGTTGTTTTGCCTTGTGACATGTGTCACAAGGTTCAGTTTGACTAGTTTCATTTTAAATTTCAACACATATAAGACTTGATCTGAGGGATAACCAAGTCCAGAATGCCAGAGCTTTATTGTTTCAGTCTTATTATAGCAAACAAATACAAAATTATTAGAATTACCACAGAAATAAAGACCATCAATTTGTCTACCCATTACCAAGTTTTTCCTTAAGCACACTGTCACACCCCGATTTTCGATGTAGCGGAAGCGTATCGCGAGGTGTGGCCAGAGCGGCAATCGTTGCATTAACCAAGTAAACGACAATTGTATTACATTACAAAACATTCATCCATACTTTTTATTTAACCATAATTCACATATAAACTTTTGTCTTTAAAACAAACCACAAGTTTAACAACATTATTTAAAATTTAGACATAAGTTTATAAAACATAACAACAAAGACTAGATGAAACATAACATCTTGACTTCACAACAAACGAACAAGATTTTTCCCGAAGACCATCCACTAGTTTCCTGTAATACATGTTAGTTTTGAAAACAATGTCAACAAAAGCTGGTGAATTCATGTTATAAATTTTGTATCAAAAGAATTATCAAAAACATTTGAAATAAACTTGTTTAATATAGGTTAATGAAACTTGTAAGATCATTAGTGTGTTGCAAGGACAATAATCTGTATGCCGAATAAGGTGGCAACCAAACCTTGACGATTTATTATGTGTCTGAGACACTCGTTTTAGACACAAAAGCACTCTAATATGATCTGTTATTATTGCCATAATAGAGTGGGGCTCGCCCAAACCCAATAGATCTATCCCCTTGTATAACGCCTCGTTTTTCGTACTTTCCTTAATTCGAAAGTGTAATCGTATTTCTATTTATGGAAACTTGTATTCATATCGCATTCGTATTTCATTTCCCAATCTTATAATCCGAGACTTTGATCGTAATAAAATTCATACCTGATGCCTTACATGCATTTAATTGTTAAATACGTGTTTACATACAAACCGATACTTGTAATACGTGCAAATACTCATACGTTCATATTTGATACCTAAAATATACTTACATATACATTATACACTTGAAAACATGCGAAAATATCAAGTTTTACCATGAAATGAAAGATAAACTAAGTTCAAGGACTAAAAATAGCATAATCCGGAGAAAGTTGTTTCTAGCTCATGGATTGGGCAAAAGTGTGTTTGTTGGATTGTGTTTCTTGCATTTAATACTCACCTAACTCAACCCCCAGACCTCAACTATAAATACCCACTCCCCTTCACTCTCAACTCACACCTAAATCTTCTTTTCTCTTCTCTAAAAGCTCTAAAGAGCTCTCTTCTTCTCTCAAAGATCAAAGCTCCTGAAAAGTGAGTTCTAACTCACCTTTCTCTTTTGATCTTTCTTTTTTCTTACTACTTGGAAATACCTTTGGAATGTTCCATAAGTCTTCCATGGAAGACTAGCTTGGAACATCACCATGTCTAAGGTCCCAAGGGTAACGACTTTCTTTTGGTTTTATTAGGGTTGTACCCACAAGTGTTGTATCCTTCCAAGCTTGTTTTCGAAACAAGACTTGAGTTGGTAGAGTGTGATAACTTGGAAGCCTTGGCGATCCTAAACTTCGATTCACCACCTCACTTGATGTTTCCATTTACTTTTTGTCTTTTACTTATATGTTCAAACGTACTCATGACCATCCTTGTCGTCCTTGTGACGACTTGTGCATTGGTATACTATACGAGAGGTTTTAAAAGGAAGGTTCTCCTCCTACCTCCATGCATGACTTCTATGAAATTACATGATGTTTATGAATTACCGATTGTTATACTAATATATATATATATATATATATATATATATATATATATATATATATATATATATATATATATATATATATATATATATATATGAATACTAACCAAACTCTTGATGGTAATCAAATGATTATTCGTCATGGTACTAGGTTCCATCACCTAAGTACTTAATCTCTCGTTACGATTCTAACGGGTATCCTAACCCATGAAAACACATCAACCCGAATGGGTCTTATAGTGTCAAAAACGAGTATTAAGTCTAAGTGATTACTTTCTCATATACTTTATTGCTTTTAATTCCTAATCCTCCGTTATCGTTCGAATACTTACCAACCTAAGTTCTCCTCTTGTAGGATAACTCGGCGTTCATCCCACCCGTCAACCCACTTCGCGAACTCGTCAAGTTTGAAGACTACACAAAACCCTGAGTACACTCGACCCACTTTTCGTTTAAAACACTTTTGGGTGTAACATGTTTACTTATATCAAAACCACAACACTTAAACTTTATGAAATGCACAAACAATCCTATACACATGAACACTTGATACGCTTACGTGATGCTTATATCTTGGACATTCTTTATGTGATACTTTAGTCATTAACTTGTTTAAAGCCTTCGTTTGACATGTATAGCGCTATAGGAAGTCACACATCCCCCTCCATCGCATAAACTTGAGGCCATGTTAAAACAGCGTGTTTGCGTTAAGGGTTTGGCTAGTTTTATTGCATGCCTTGTATATGCTCTCGTAAAATCATAGTTTTCATGAGGATTCGTTTAAACGTTAATCGTATACGTATACTATGCTTAAACTTGTGTACTCGCCTTTGCTTTTGCATTGAATTGTATTTTAAAACATGTTACAGGTTGATGAAGAGGATGCTATGAAATCAAATATCAAGGACTTAGATACACACAAGTACACGTTTAGGCTAAATTTGTTGTATCAATTTTTGTTGTATTATGTTATTTGTAATTTGCTTCAATGTTGTACTTGACAATCGTTACTGAAATGAAAGTCGGCTTTAATTAAATATTGTCATTATTAGCGTTGTGAGCAATGAGCAATCTATTTCGTCTCACTCCGATGTTTCCGCCATCGGTTGGGGTGTGACACCTTGTTCCTCGGTACTTGTGTTTCATTAATGGCCCCAATACTTGAGCCTTATTCACATGTGATCTAAATATTTTCATTTTCCCAGCTATATTAATTGTAACATGTATACATCCCCGCACGTTTAAAACCATAAAAACGTCAAGGGGAACATGAACTCACTGATTTGCGTTCCGTACAAATCTCTATTCGATTCCTGATACTTCGTTCGTTTTTCAACCTACAAGTGTTCTAGTCTATCAGATACTTAGGCTTTTGTTCGTTTTTTGTACAAGTATTTTATCTTGAATTTCATATTTGTATTTGTTGGTTTTTCTTTGTTGATATACATATATATATATATATATATGCTAGATTAATTAAATGGACCTAGTCCATAATTTAATTGTAAATAACTCAATCTAATAATTCATTACATATGGGCCTACCCAAAAGCTTTTGTAAGTACGGACCTAGCCCAAATTTGCTTAGTTTGTGTGGGCCTAGCCCAGTTCATTTCATGTATGTGGGCCTAGCCCAACCTAATTTTGTTTATTAGTAGGTTAAGCCCAATTGATTTATAAAAGTGGGTCTAGCCCAAATTAAAATAAAATATTTGGCGTAGCCCAAAACAACTTATAAAAATTGGATTAGCCCAATTTCGTTTTATAAAAGTGGGCTTTAGCCCAAAGTTAGTTTTTATAAAATGGAGTATCCCAAGTTATTTCTTTATAAAAGTGGACTTGGTCCAAAATTATCTTTTATTTAAATGGGTCTAGCCCATGTAAACTTTTATAAAAGTGGGCTTAGCCCAAAGTTTATTTTTATAAAAGTGGACCTTAGCCCAAGTTTGATTTTTATATAAGTAGGCCTAACACTTGTAAATTTTTATAAAAGTGGGCTTAGCCCAAGTTTGATTTTATACAAGTGGGCCTTAGCCCAACTAGTTTATATAAATGGGCTAGTCCATACACTTTATAAAAATAAGTTTATCCCAATATAGTTTTTTATAAAAATGGGCTTAGTCTAATAATTTGTTTAGTTAGGCTTATCCAAAAATATTTACTAGTATTTGTTATAACTTATAAAATTTTATTTATAAAAACTATAAGTTATATATATTTAAAAAAAATTCTAGTAAATATAAAGTGTGTCGGTTTATTCGTTCGTTTTGACCGTTAGGTTCGCGTCGACTATTTTATTTGTTTCATCTTTGTCGTTTGTTTCGATTATACCATGTATTCTATTTTGTCCGAATTGTCCGAGTTTGTCCGAATTGTCCGATATATAATATTTTATCAAAACTTCAACACTTATATATATTTTTGTATTTAATTTATCATGATTAAAATATATATAGTTTCATGCAATAATACATGTACATATATAAGATTGTTTAAAAATATATATTTTTATCAAAAATATTTATTTATCTCATTTTTAGTTTAAGAAAATATAAGTAATTATATTCTTAACTTTTTTTATCCAAATTCTCTATCTAAACATGATTAAAGTTCCTAATCACTTTTAACCACCAATTCTTTAGTTTAACCATATCTTAATCAAGATTAATTTTTATAAAAATTTTGCCATAGTTTCCTTTAAAAATATAAGTTAAACTAACTCAAATCATCATCAAGCACAATTATTATATAAATGTATTAACATAATGTCATGAACTTGTTATAATTTTTAATCTTTCTTAATATAGAAACTTTATTATAACTTTTATACATAATTTCTAAATCATAATTTTTATTTAATGATCTAATACATGTATAACCATATTTAAAATATGAGATTATGTTCATCACATATTTTTGTTAATGAATCTTGCTAATCTAAACATGCATGTGTTTAGATTACCTTTTTATTAATAATTTTGCAAGATTCAAGTTTACTAGTTTATAACAACTTCAAGATCATCAAAAATTATCAAGAAAATCACATGATTATGTTAATGATCTTAGATTTATTAATGTTTTTCAAGTGGGTTTTTTATAAAATTTTTATGATGATCTTGTGAAATTTTATAAAATAAAAAGTATAACATAAGGTATAAGGATCTTACCACTAGCACAATGGCTATGGATGATCTTAGAGTTGAAGAAAATGGATTGATCAAGATTTCCAAGCTTCCAAAGTGAGCTCCTAATCTTTGTAAACACTTTAGATCTTCATGTAAGCTTGAGGTTCTTGTGTTAGGATTTTAAAAAGTGAAGTGAAGATGATAAAGCTTGGACAATTTTTAAGAGCAAAAGTGAGAGTGTTCTTGAGGTTTTGATATTTAGGAAGATGAATGAAATGAAGATGTTTTTGATTTGAGGTGTTATAATCAAATTCTTGCACCACCAAGTCCACTAATGATCCTTATTATTTTTCCAACACATAATAAAAATAAAAAAAATATATAGTGGCATTGGGAAACCCATGTTGTCGTGAGGTAGTGTTGTTGTTGTTGTTTTTTTTTTAATATTTATAATTTATAAACTTTTATAAACTTTAATATATATATAAGTTTTTATAAAAACTAATGCCCCAATACTTTAAAGTGATGTTATAGTAGGTCAAAATAATTTATTAGTCTTGTTGTTTCGTTGTTCGGTTGATAAAGTTGGTTCAGGTCTTGTACCGGGTGAAATACTGATATATTGTGTAACTTATAAAATTTTATGTTCATAATAATTTTAGTACAATTCTTATTGTCCAGTTAATTAATCTAGCTTTTCAGACTAATAATTTTGTCATTTTGAGTTCGGTTCCTGGTACCGGCTTTGTTTTCAGGTTTTTACTGAACAAACCGTTTAGCTTTAAATAATAAGATTTAGATATGGGTTTTATACTATTTCTAACACCCATTATTATTCTTTAGCTAAAAATATTTATTTTTGGCTTTTCGAACAATTGCTGAATTTTGCTGAAGAATTGTTGAATTTTGCTGCAGACTTGGACAATTTGGTATTTTATATAAAATTTTTATGGTATAATAGTGCAGAAATATTTTATATCTTAATTCTATCATATCAGACTGTACCGTAACTAATTCTGATATTTAATACATGTTCGCTTCGTTGTCATTCGTCTAGGATATGGTTTTATATATTCGTGATCATGACGAATCGATTATCATACCAAACTATGATTTGGTTAAATTCCTAGACTTTTAAGACTTAAAAATTAAAAATTAAGTCATGTTATACGATAAATAAACATGTACTAGTTGTTCAAGTTGTACAGAATTACTGGAATTTTGCCAGTTGTCACATTCTCCCCTTGTTTAAGAAAATTTCGTCCTAAGTCGTGTCATCCTTTGCGCAGGATTTCTCAAATAAGTGGGGATACTTTCTTTTGATTTCGTCTTCCCGTTCTCAAGTGAAGTCGGGTCCGCGCTTTGAGTTCCAATGGACTTTGACTAGTTTGATATGACTCCTCCTTGTTTTCTGAACTTTCGAATCTAAAATTTCGACAGGTTCTTCGATGAAATGGAGTTTGTCGTCTATATGAATTTCGTCCGTGAGGATAATAAGTGACTCATCTGAAAGACACTTTTTCATATTTGACACATGAAAAGTGTCGTGAACGTTATTAAGTGTTTCAGGCAATTTCAACTTATATGCGACTGTTCCAATCTTCTCCAAGATTTCGTATGGTCCTATATACCTCGGGCTAAGTTTTCCTTGCTTCCCAAATCTAACTACGCCTCTCCAAGGCGAGACCTTTAATAGCACTTTGTCTCTAATCTCAAAGGACAATGGTTTGCGGCGTTTATCCGCATAACTTTTCTATCTAGCCTGAGCGGCTCTAATACGGTCTCGGATTTTAAATATTTTATCCATAGTTTATTGAATTAATTCTGGACCTATCATTTGTTTGTCGCCTATTTCCGCCCAACATAACGGAGATCGACATTTACGTCCGTATAACTCTTCAAATGGAGCAGCTTGGATACTTGTGTGATAACTATTATTATATGAGAACTCCACTAAAGGCAAGTGAGTATCCCAATTTCCGCCTAAGTCAATTACACAAGCACAAAGCATATCTTCTAAGGTTTGAATGGTGCGTTCACTTTGGCTATCTGTTTGGGGATGAAATGCCGTACTTAGATTTAAGCGAGATCCAAAAGCCTTTTGAAATGATTGCCAAATTCTTGATATGAAACGACCATCTCGATGAGAGATTATGGAAACAGGCACTCCATGTCTTGCCACAATCTCTTTAAGATAAAGTTCGGCTAACTTCTCGGTTTTATCTTTCTCACGTACCGGCAAGAAGTGAGCTGATTTGGTTAGTCGGTCAACAATTACCCAATCATGTCATGCCCGCGAGAGGTCCTGGGTAATTTTGTTATGAAATCCATGTAACATCCGTCAAAAAACGGGTTTCCAAAACCCGCTTCGTTTATTAATCGAATACCCAGTTAAAATTTTTCGTTGTATATTTATCGCCCAAATTAATTCTAAACGATACATAATTAATAAGTATATTAGAATTTAAAAACTAGAATTTAAAATTTCTAAGAAATATTGAATAAAAAAAAATAAATGGGATAGCCGGGTTTCGAACCCGGGTCTCCATCGAATTACCGGAAGTTTAAAGTGATGTTATAGTAGGTCAAAATAATTTATTAGTCTTGTTGTTTCGTTGTTCGGTTGATAAAGTTGGTTCAGGTCTTGTACCGGGTGAAATACTGATATATTGTGTAACTTATAAAATGTTATGTTCATAATAATTTTAGTACAATTCTTATTGTCCTATTAATTAATCTAGCTTTTCAGACTAATAATTTTGTCATTTTGAGTTCGGTTCCGGTACCGGCTTTGTTTTCAGGTTTTTACTAAACAAACCGTTTAGCTTTAAATAATAAGATTTAGATATGAGTTTTATACTATTTCTAACACCCATTATTATTCCTTAGCTAAAAATATTTATTTTTGGCTTTTCGAACAATTGCTGAATTTTGCTGAAGAATTGTTGAATTTTGCTGCAGACTTGGACAATTTGGTATTTTATATTAAATTTTTATGGTATAATAGTGCAAAAATATTTTATATCTTAATTCTATCCTATCAGACTGTACCGTAACTAATTCTGATATTTAATACATGTTCGCTTCGTTGTCATTCGTCTAGGATATGGTTTTATATATTCGTGATCATGACGAATCGATTATCATACCAAACTATGATTTGGTTAATTTGGTATTTTATATAAAATTTTTATGGTATAATAGTGCAAAAATATTTTATATCTTAATTCTATCCTATCAGACTGTACCGTAACTAATTCTGATATTTAATACATGTTCGCTTCGTTGTCATTCGTCTAGGATATGGTTTTATATATTCATGATCATGACGAATCGATTATCATACCAAACTATGATGTGGTTAAATTCCTAGACTTTTAAGACTTAAAAATTAAAAATTAAGTCATGTTATACGATAAATAAACATGTACTAGTTGTTCAAGTTGTACAGAATTACCGGAATTTTGCCAGTTGTCACACTCACATCCTGAATATAACAATTTTGTTCATCAAAAACAACCTTAAGTTTATTATCCTTGGCTTATTTGTGTACAGAAATAAGATTCACACAATACTCAGGAACAACAAAAACATCCTTTAAAATCACATCTTCTGACAATTTAAAACATTCTATCTGTTTAACTTTAGCATTAGTCCCACTAGGATGTTTAATAGAAATATTGTATTCAGCAATATCAACTAAGTTAAACATGTTATCATTATTCATAACCATGTGCTGTATAGCACCAGAATCAATAATCTATTACGTCTATTTTGATGGAAGAAAGTAGTATTAAAACAATAAACACTTTTATAGTACCCTAGAGATGAAAAAGCACTATAACAATTACCTCCCATATTAGACCTAGGCATATCCTCAAACTTATTCTCATTCAATAAACCTATCAGTTTAGAAAATTGATTACTAACAGTTTTATCATTCACATTATTATTCACAGAATTATTAACGACACATTAGATTTTGACCACTGATTACTATTCTGATTATACCTGGTTCTATAATTAGGAGGATAACCATGAAGCTCAAAACATTTATTAATCACATGACCAATCTTATTGTAGTGAGTACAATTCAGACTTGGATTAGGTCCTTTATCAAACCGTTTCTTGTTATCATTATACTAAGTAGCTTTAGCAACAAACCCTACATTAGGAACCTTTAAAGAATTATTTGATTCCCTATGTGACTCTTCTCTGGATATGATTGAAAAAGCAATTTTAACAGAAGGTAAAGGGTCTCTTGTTAACAGATTTGTCCTAATTGGTTGATATATGTCATCTAATCCCATCAAGAACTGCATAAGTTTGACCAGTTGACTAAACTCATTATATTTAGTAGTAGCGTCACAAGTACAAGAAGGAAACTGAACTATAGCATCAAATTGTTTCCACATTGTATTAATTTTATGATAATATTCTGAAACACTAGAACCATTTTTACTCATAGAATTAATTTTCTGATATAACCCAAACACTACAAACCCATTAACCTTATCATAAGTTTCTTTTAAATCATTTCACACTTCAGATGCAAGCTTAGAATAAATTTGACCAACATATAACTCATTAGATTCACAATTAAGAATCCATGTTAAAACAACCGAGTTACATCTATCCCATTAACTAGCTAGAACATCATTAACTAGCTAGAACATCATTAGTAGTGGATTTATTACAAGTACCATCAACAAAAACTAACTTATTTTTAGCCATCAGTGCAAGTTTTATAGCATTTGACCAAACCACATAGTTCTTAGTCCCTTTCAATTTAACATTTACAATAGTAAGACTACTAGATTCACTAGCATGTATATACAGAGGATCACTAGCATCCAATTTACTAATCAAAGTAGGAGAAGATTCTGTTTTATCAGTCATGATGAACAAGAACAAAAAAACACAAAACCAAAACAAGAATCACTGACTTTTAACCAAAAACAGAAGTAATCACGACAAACGGTTAATTTACACAAGTGTTCTAGATCATTGGTTCGTCACTCAAACGTGCCAACTCAGGTCTTAGTGTAGAAGCCACCTAGACCTAAAGAACACAGAAAACAGGAAAGATCTCATAGAGAGTGGTTCCCAAGTTAGGGTTCACCAATAATAACTCACAACCTATAACCTTCACTTAGGGTATGGAACTGTGAGGCAAAGAACTCCAGAAGAATCACAACCGGATATAACAACGAATCTTGCTTCCGATCAGAGACAAGAACAAGAAGAAACCCTACATTTGAACCAGATCTTAACGATTAACAAAGTATGTTAATTAAAATCTCCAAAGAATAGGCAGCGGAAGACCATCAGAGCATCGAATCAACCTTGGAGCTCTGATACCATGTTAGAACTCAAAGATCAATATAGAAAATATCCAATTTTATCACAAAATCTCCAAAACTTGATACAAAAGAAATCAACCAGCCATCACAGATTGACTGGTATATCGACAAGAACTGAAGATCATTAACACGATGATCACTAACAAAAATATAACCCTAGATCTCACGAATGTACTTATGAGTAAAAGTGAATAAGAGAAATGAGAGAGAAAGTAAGACGTAATAATGAAACCCTAATCTCAATACTTCTTTTTATAGGCAGACCAAATCCATGACCCGCAATTCAGCTCCAAGCCCAAATCAGCTACAAGTCTGCTACAAGTCCAAACTCCTTTTATCAGTAACAAGTCCAAATGATTTTATCAGCCCATGTTACCTCTCATGTCAAACATATAAAAGAAATTTATTAGAAAATATAAAAGAAAGAATATAAACATTTAAACTGATAATAACAAATATACTTTGTTATTTTACAAAAAACATATACTTATTCTCACGCTGGATGATGGTTATGAGAAAACCCTCGCATGTCCTTCTCGTAACGAGCTTATGGTGTTGTTTAAGTTTTGCAGATCGATGAGTCAAAGACCACATTTCGTGTTGCTCAAAGAGAATCAGAAGAGATAAACCCCGGTCGAGACACTCTCAGTATATCCCCTATGGATCAGACTCGTGTTTCCTTAGGTTCGTTTTTGAATTTAACATATAGATAAAATAATTGCGTCATAATGTATATTCGGAGTTTTATTAAACATCATATTCGAAAAAAAGATGTTACATCAATCGAAAACTATAAAAAGGAATATTGATACTTGTTTTGAACGATAATATATAGCTACACTGGTACCGATCGTGTTCGATCGGTATTGATTCAGTTTGTTTTGTTACCGGTATGGTATCAACAATCGACATAGTTTATGACACAAAAATTCTTTTCCTAATCCCAACTCGGTTCGTTATGGTATGATACTTGGTATGGTTTACGATACAAAAAAAAAAGTTTTATTGCAATGATTTCATTGCGGATAAGTTGTCTTATGTAACTTAAAAAAATGAAGTCGTGTTTTATATCGATCCAAAACCATAAAAAACGAATACTGATACCAATTATGATAATATCGATCAAGAACCATAATAGTCGTGTTGTTATTATTATTGTTGTAGTAGTTGTTGTTATTATTTAACTTTAATCCATCTTTGAAACTAAGTTATTTAACTTAGTTAAATATATGATAGCATGCTTTTTTTATAATATGATAGAATGCTTTTTTTTATTTGGGGTATGAAATGTACTAACTAAGTTATTTAACTTAGTTAAATATATTAGGATTAAGTATAAATGAGATAGTGGGGTTGGTTGTGAATAGACAAGGGCTTAAAAAATTTGAAGGACCTAAAGTGAAAGGTGGGAAACTTAATAAAAATTATGCATTTGTATATGGATGTATGCATATATGTCGACATATATACAGACATATGAAGAAAAAATGGGTTCTTCCCCAAAACCCCATAAATTGAAGAAATTGATGGTGAAGTTTGAAGCTAATCTCTTGCATGAATGAAGAATTATCATCATCTCAACTTAACAAGCATGTGGTGTGTTGTGTATGATTTTGAGTAATTTGATGTTTTGGGATAAAATCCACTTGTAGTAGTAAGGATGGTGAGATGAATGATCATCCATGTCCAATTCTTGTTCAATGTTGATTACTATGTTGTGTGTGATGGATTCTTGTTAGATGAATTGAAAGAAATGTGTTGTTTGATATGCTTGATGTCTATGTGTAAATGATACTTGCTGATTAGTAAGAAGATTTGATGAATTATGTATGAGCTTGGAAGATTATGCACAAACTAGTTGTACATGGTACATTAAATGGTGTATGCACACCAAGTGTTTGATGAAATGCATAGTATGAGCTAGTATGTGAATTTTCATGCTAAACAATGGATGAACATATGCAAAGCTTGATAATGACATGATTGATGATAATTAAACATGAGAAGATATATTATAGAAGGATTTCGTAAGAAGGTGTGGTTGATGGAATGATTGGGTAGAATTACGCATTAGGACTTGTACTCTATGCTTGAATGATGAGGTGCATATCATGTGTCGGACTAGGGGCTTAATGGTAATTTGGTTATGGATGTGTACAAAATGGATAGCTTGTGGACTTACTAGTTAAGAAGGATGTTGAGATTATGTTAAATTACTAGCTTTGAATGTGGTTGACAATTGTGGGATCATGAGAGTTTTAGCTTGTATTGATTTGGTTGTACATGTGCATGATATAACTAGGTGATAATGTGGTTGTAAGCATATTGCATCATGAGTATGAAATGTATATAGTGTCATTAGTATAGCCTAATAAGATGAAACAGATATATGAGCGAAAGTTCATATAATAAACCGTTGACTTCTGAAAGTCAACTGCGCATAAGAAGCATGGCTAGACTTGTTGTCATAATTGTAATTGTAAGATTATAGAAAGTCATATGATCCGTGTTATATCAATACGTATTATATGGGATGACTTGATGAATTGTATGAGTTGGAAAGGATGTTATTTTGGGTTTATACCTTATGCTTGTTAGAATTAACTAATAAAAGTCAAATGTGAAATATGCATTTGATATGATCATTAACATATACAATCATGTATTCTAACAAGAATGTGATTGCGATAATATGAAAGTGTAGGGATCATGTGAAGATGGACTCAAGCACGAAAAGCTAACGGGTCCAGAGAAGGCAAGGAAACGGATATGAATACGAACGCATAAGGTAAGTGAATCCAGGAACCTCACTTCTCAGTGCATAATTAAAGTCTATTGTATGGAGATTAGGAGTCATGTACGAACGATTGAGAAAGGTAAGTAAATGGGAAAGAATGTTGTAGTAAGTTGTTTGTAGTTCAAGAGTAATGGAAAATGCATGGTGGAAATCAACCGTGTCAAAACACGAAAAGTAACTTGGTGAGATGTAATAGTTAATTTGATCTTATGATTAAGAATTAGAAGGATATGGACTTGAATAAGGTTAAATTACGTCATGAAAGCATGAAAAACAGGGAAGAAAGAAGCTCTACCGTAGCTTATGATAGCCATCGTAGTTTTTGAACTGGGCTCTACCGTAGCTTATGGTAGTCACCGTAAGATACAGTAGATGGTGATGCTATGTTTCCCACCGTAAGACAGTTTTGCCACACAGTAGAGGCTTCCTATACACCGTAAGCTACGGTGCCTACAGTAGGTTACGGTGGGTTCTCCACCAACAAAGTTGTTTCCTTCTATTACGGACCCCGTGAACCCATTCCAAGCCCGTTATACTTCCATATTGTACCTAAACTTTACTAAATGCTTTTGTGAACTATGGGTGAGTATTGAACTTATTTTTAAGATCCCGAAATGTATCCGAAAGTCATTAAAAAGTGTTCATGCGGTACGAGTAAGAATGGGGCGTGTAAACAAGTTTGTGTGGAACGAAATAAGTATGTGGGCATGTGTGTATGGATCAAATTGCATTCCAGTAGATGGAACCCTTTGATAAGCATAAATAGGTATTTCACTAGAAGTTATTAAACGAGAAAGAGTTGGTTTAGATAAGAGGTAAGTGTATTATTGATCCATAGGTACTCGAATGTGCGAATTCTCATATGTAACTTGTAAGTATGTATGGTGTTAAATACACGAGTAGTATCGATGCTAACCGGGTTGCCTTTGAGAATGAAATGTTACGCAGGTACATTATTGTTGACTCACCGAAGATTAGTCACGGAGATGAAATGCTTGAATTTAGAAAAATAACGGAATGGAAACTATACAAGGATAAAACGTGATGAGACCGTATAATTATGAATCTTAGATATATATATATATATATATATATATATATATATATATATATATATATATATATATATATATATTTGTACTAATGTTGTGAATGTACGTGATGAATGCAGGTTGTACATAATTATGAAATCTAACGTCATTGTGGAGACTAAGAGATTGAAGATCCAGTCAAAGAGTAGGGATTGTACGGGAAGAGTGGTCACATATCTTGTATTTATACATTACATTTGATGCGTTAAGTAAGAATGAATGTTGTAAATCTTTCAAGAAAGTGTTAGAGATTTTAAGAAAATGAACCTTTAAGTATGTCATATAGATAATAAAGACAGAATTTTTTGTCGATCAGTTCTGTTTAAACATAATGGAAAACATAAAGAAATACATGTGACGGCAGACAAGCCAGTAGAGAATCCAGTCAGAGACGCAACCATGGGGTTTGACATATTTTTCAGTGTGATATGGTTCCTCCTTAGTGTGTAAGATTATGATGGTAAGAACCGAACTAGGGATGAATTTGGTTTAGGTTATGGAGAGAGAGGTGGGTGGCAACTTTGATGATAATGATGTTATTGTAATTGTCTAACCCTAAACCTCTCTAATCATCTCCTTATATATACACCCATAAGGAAACCCTAATTAGTTAATAAGGTAATATGGTCCATCAACAATTACCAACTAATATATAATAGGATTAATATATTTTTATCTAATATAATATAAATGATTATAATGGCTACATGATTAAATATTATAATAATATATTTAATCTTACATTCTCTCACTTAGCCGAGTAATCATTTATCATGAGTATTAGATAAGCCTGATCAGGAGTTAACACTCATTTTAGCTTTAAACCAAGAACCGTAGAAGAGAAATACAACCGTCGAATCATTATTCGACTCAGGACCCCCATTAGTCATACTACAACCTCAATTTAAAACCTTACAGTTATGATCAAAATATGCAAATAAGCCCTTTAGTGTTTGAGTTGTATTTATATTTGTATATATGTCATTACACCGGCAAAACATATGTTAGAGACATACAAAATCAAACTGAGGAAATTTCATTAATTAAAACATAAGTAAGTACAATATGCTATTAAATAAGGTCTTTAGTAAATCCCATGTTCGAAACATGTTCTTCGAAAACTTTAGGTGGGAGACCTTTAGTCATCGGATCCGCAAGCATATTTTTAGTACTGATATACTCAATACAAAGATTATTTTCCTCAACTCGTTCACGTACGAACAAGTACTTTGTATCGAGATATAAACCAGCTCCAGTCGAACTGTTACTGTTCGAGAAACTAACGGCAGCTGAGTTAACACAGTAAAGCTTCAATGGTCTAGAAATGGAATTAACGATTTTTAGTCCAGTGATAAGATTTCTAAAGCAACATTCCATGACAGGTTGCGTTATAAAAAACAATGTATTCTGCCATCATTGTGGAAGTTGAAGTTAACTGTTGTTTATGACTCTTCCATGAGATAGGTCCGTCTGCTAACATAAAGATATAGCCCGAAGTGGATTTCTTGTCATCTTTGCATTTGGCAAACTTAGAATCAGAATAGCCTACCACTTCTAAATGATCACTTCTTCTATAAGTCAGTTTATAGTCTTTTGTCCCTTGCAGATATCTAAGTACTTTCTTAGCTTCTTTCCAGTGATCTAGGCCAGGATTAGTCTGATAACGGCCTAGCATTCCATCAATATAAGCGATATCTGGGCGAGTACAAACTTGAGCATACACCAGGATCCCGACTACTGACGCGTAAGGTATCTGGCTCATCTGCTCCTTTTCAACCTCTGTTGTCGGACATTGGAAAGAACCGAAAACATCTCCCTTAACTACTGGAACGACTGAGGATTTGCACTGTTGCATGTTATAACGTGTAAGGACACGATCTATGTAAGCCTTTTGAGACAATCCTAAGATCCCTTTGTGTCTGTCTCGGTGAATTTCGATGCCAATGACGTAAGAAACATCTCCGAGATCCTTCATGTCGAAGTTATGCGAGAGTAATCGCTTCGACTCATGCAACATGTCTAAACTATTACTTGCCAATAGAATATCATCTACGTAAAGGACAAGTTTAGTAAAGTTGCTCCCACTCATCTTGAGGTAGGTGCATTGATCCACTTGATTCTTTATAAAACCTTGCATCTTCATGACTTCATCAAACTTAAGGTACCATTGACGTGATGCTTGTTTCAACCCGTAAATGGATTTCTTCAATTTACAGACCAGATGCTCCTGACCTTCAGGTTTAAAGCCTTCAAGTTGTTTCATGTAAACATCTTCGTCTAAGTCTCCGTTAAGGAAAGCGGTTTTAACGTCCATCTAATGCAGCTCTAAATCAAAATAAGATACTAGGGCCATAACGATCCTTAATGAATCGTTACGAGAGACAGGTGAAAACGTCTCTTGACAATCAATTCCCTCTTTCTGAGTGTAGCCCTTTGCAACCAATCTCGCTTTATAGCGTGCAACGTTCCCATTCGGATCTAGTTTTGTTTTGAATACCCATTTACATCCTACGGGTTTGACACTGTTGGGTAATTCTACCAAATCCCAAACGTCATTTTTCTTCATGGATTCAAGCTCATCATTCATTGCTTTATTCCATTCATAAGACTGATAACTGCTAATGGCTTCATTATAAGAGATAGGATCATTGAGCTTTCCGGCATCCATTTCAGTCAGGTAGGTAACATAATCATCCCAATTAGTAGGCCTTCTTTGCCTGGATGGCCTCCTGAGTTGATTATCGGGTTCAGCGGTGTCTTGGTTTTGAGCGTTTGATGTGCCTTCGTTAAGAGGTATAATGGGTTCTTGTTGTGGAGGTAAATTTGGAGTTGGTGCAGTAGCTTCAGGTGCAGTTGTTGCATCGGGTACAAGAGGAGTAAACGGAGTAATGTTAAAGCGACGAATCTCCCCCCCCCCCATCTTGTACTTCTTGCAATTCTTCGTAAGGGTTGGTACTACTCCCACTGACCTTAAAATCCTCCATGAATGCGGCATGCTTGGTTACAACAATACGGGTGACATGGGAAGGACAATAGAAACGATAACCCTTAGAGTGATCATGATACCCGATAAAGAAGCAGGTAACTGTTTTAGGGTCAAGTTTCTTTAGGAAAGAATTGTAAAGTTTTGCTTCAGCAATGCAGCCCCATACTTTCATATATTTAAGACTCGGTTTCCTTCCTGTCCAAAGTTCATAAGGAGTTTTAGGGACAGACTTAGAAGGAACTCTATTGAGTATATAACAACTGCTTTTAACGCTTCAGTCCAGAGGAATAATGGTAAATTAGTTTTGGCTAACATACTGCGCACCATGTTCATAGGGGTACGATTTCTTCATTCAGTGACACTATTCTGCTGAGGTGTACCTTGCATGGTGTATTGGTTTATACTACCATGGCCCTTACAAAACTCATAAAATGGACTAGGAGCTTGACCTACATCAGTATGTCTTCCATAATATTCACCGCCTCTATCTGATCCCACAACTTTAATTTTACGATCTAGTTGTTTTTCAACTTCAGTTTTATAATCTTTAAAAGTTGTAGGAGATTCAGATTTTTCCTTAATGAGATACAAGTACATGTAACGAGAATAATCATCAATGAAAGTGATAAATGAAGTATGTCCTGTTATGCCAGCGATTTGGTAAGGACCACTAATGTCAGTATGAATGAGTTCTAATAAATTAGAGCTCCTAGTGTTACCTTTCTTATTCGCGAATGTCATTTTACCTTTAAGACATTTGACACATGTTCCAAAATCAATAAAATCAAGAGGAGGTAAGACTTCATCCTTTACGAGTCGATTTAATCGTTCTCTTGAGATGTGGCCTAAACGTTGATGCCACAACATGGATGAAGTCTCTAAGTCTCGATTTTGTTTCATCTTTATGAGTGATTCATTAATATTATATGGCAACAAAGATTTGGAAAAGTCATCATCTAGTTCTAATCTATAGAGACCATCATCCATAATGCCAGTACCATAAACCACATAATCACAGAGAATAGAGAGTTTGTGATGACCATGAGTAACATTAAAACCGTCTATGTATAACTTTGGTCCTGATACAAGGTTCCGAGTTACCTCAGGAACATATAAGGTATCAAAAAGTTTAATGCATAAACCAGTTTTCTTAAACAATTGTAAAGTTTCTATGGCCCTCACTTCTAATTCTCTATCATCCCCACTTTAAGTGTTCTTTGGTTTCTTCCCAGCCTCCGGATTGTAAGGAATCCCTTAGTAGAGTTAGTGACATGAGTCATAGCACCAGAATCAAACCACCAAGAATTAGCAGGAACATTTAAATTATAGGACTCAAGTATCATAAAAAAATGTTACTTTTCTTAGCCAACCACTCCTTAAAGTCAGGGCATTCCTTCTGACTATGTCCTGTCTTTTTACAGAACTTGCAGTAGGGTTTGCCTAAGGAGTTCTTAGAGCTGGAAGGCGCACTTGTACTAGGATTGGTCTTTTGGACTTTAGAAACATCCCTCCTTGGATAAGTGTTCTTCCTCTTCTTAGAGCTGGAGGTAGTAAAGTGTACAACATTAGTAGTTCGATCCATCTTCATACGCTCCTCCTCCTGCACGCACATGGCGATTAGCTCACTCATCGACCATTTTTCTTTCTGAGTGTTGTAATTGATCTTGAATGCTTCGTAGGACGAAGGAAGCGAAGTCATGATGAACTGAATAAGAAAACCTCACGAATCGCCATGTCTAATCCCTTAAGCTTATGGGCCATGTCGTTCATCATCATGATGTGTTCACGGATGCCGCTCCTCCCATCATACTTAGTAGTCACCAGCTTGAGGATAAGAGTACTAGCGTGTGCTTTAGACGTTCCCTTGAACTGCTCCTCCACAGAAGCCAAGTAGGTTTTGGCATCTACAGAATCAGGAATGGCTCCTCGAATGCATTGCTTATGGACTGCTTCATGAACATGAGAGACATGCGGTTACATCTTGTCCATTTTTCATGAGCCAGCTGCTCAGCAGCGGTACTTTGAGGAGTAAGGTCTTCAGGCTTATTCTCTCTTAGAACGTAATCGAAATCCAGCAAAGCAAGAGTAAGCATGAGAGAGTCTTTCCATGCAGCAAAGTTATCACCCGTCAATGGTGGAATCCTGCAATTAGACGCTGATAGTGGAAATAATATGAGCAAATTATGATACAAAGAAAAGAAGTCTTAGTGTGATCCAAGGGCAAATTACACTAAGGCAGGCATGAGTAATGACCATTTTAGTTATGAAGCTGTGATATTGTCTATTACTAACATCAAAATAATAGACTTAGTTAAAATTCTACTTAAATGAAGACAAATCAGCTTTGGCCAGAAGTGAAATCATCTAAGTATGTGTGCAAAGTAATTGTTACAAATCAGCTTTGTCCAGAAATGAGACAATCCCTTTAATTATGCACTTGTCAAGTATGCTAGACATGAATGAATTAGATCAGCTTTGGCCAGAAATAAAACACTCACGTTTATAATGCATAATTAACATAGCTTTTCGTAATACTTGAACAATAAATAGATGCATCAAATCACCTTTACGCAGAAGTGATACATCAGAAGCTCATTCAAGTTAAGCTATTTGGTTTTGTAAAAAGTTATTTTATTATAGTTAATTAAGTGTTTACAAAACCATTTAATTAATAGCAAACCCCTTGTTAGCGCGGATCGAACTGAAATTTAGTTCACAATAATAGCCTAATTTAGTAATAAGATTTCGGATAAAATCTTGGATTTCGGATGAGTTTCGGATTAGTCCGAGATAGGCATCTCGGATGAGTTTCGGATTAGTCCGAGATGGGCATCTCGGATGAGACTCAAAATTAGTCCGAGATAGGCATCTCGTATAAGATTCAAAATTAGTCCGAGATATGCATCTCGATAAGACTCAAAATTAGTCCGAGATAGGCAACTTGGATGAGACTTGAATGAGTCCGAAATGATCATCTCGGATAAGTTTCAAAATTAGTCCGAGTTGGTCATCTCGGATGAGACTCTGATTAGTCCGAGTTGGTCACCTCGGATAAGTCTCTGATGGGTCCGAGTTGGTAATCTCGGATAAGTCTCTCATGAGTCCGAGATGGGCATTTCGAATAAGACCCTGATTAGTCCGATTTGGTCATCTCGGATAAGTCTCTGATGAGTCCGAGAGGGGCATTTCGGATAAAACTCTGATTAGTCTGAAACTTATCCTGCAAGATTTCAAAACTTTAATGATGGCAGCTAATTGTGATAAGTTTGAAAATTAAGGGAATATGGGATCAGTTTTCCTATTTTAATGCTGATCTAAATATATTAAAATATTTCGAAAATAATATCCGTTTATTTTATAACAGATTTCAAAAATTTAATTAAATAAAAAATAGATCAAAACTGGGAAAACACTTAATAATCCACATTTTCGAATTTCATAAGAACATAATGATGCACCCTAAAATATAAACTTCAATTTCTGGAATAGTAATCCGAAATCTTGGATTCCGATGATTTCAGAATAGTTATTTACCCATTAAACAAAAGATCCGAATTATTAACTCACAAAATTTATGTGATTTCGGAACAGTGTTTTTGAAATATTATTAGTTTTTTCAAAATTCTGTTTTCCAGATTTTTAATCCCAGAATAATGGATTCAAAACAGAACTGATTTACCAACATATGCTCTGATACCACATGTTGATCAGTTCTGTTTAAACATAATGGAAAACATAAAGAAACACCTGTGATGGCAGACAAGCTAGCAGAGAATCCAGTCAGAGACGTAGCCATGGGGTTTGACATATTTTTCAGTGTGATCTGGTTCCTCCTTAGTGTGTAAGATTATGATGGTAAGAACCGAACTAGGGATGAATTCGGTTTAGGTTATGGAGAGAGAGGTGGATGGCGACTTTGATGATAATGATGTTATTGTAATTGTCTAACCTAAACCTCTATAAGCATCTTCTTATATATACACTCAGAAGGAAACCCTAATTAGTTAATAAGTGTAATATGGTCCATCAACAATTACCAACTAATATATAATAGGATTAATATATTTTGATCTAATATAATATAAATGATTATAATGGCTACATGATTAAATATTATAATAATATATTTAATCTTACATTTTTGAGTTGGTATTTTCCACTGTCTCTTTTTGTTAAAACGTGTTAGAGTGTTATATTTACGATGATAGTGTTTTATGAAAGTTATGGAATTAATTTGGTTATTGTCATGTAAAAGAAACAAAAACAAAACAAGAAGGATTGAATTGGATTTGTCCGAAAATTTGAAAAAGGAGGTACAACAAGTAAAAATAAAACAAAAGGGGTACGTTTAGCAGTACAACAACAGTAACAAATAACTATTTTTAGTAGGCTATGATCATCCTTTAGATGATAACCTAGCAAAAGCTGGATCCACCAATATCAACTTTAAAGATATGTACCCTGTTTATGGCATATTCTCTCGTAAGTCTCATGTTAAAATTCTACCGTAAGTCTCGTGTTAAGATGATTGTGATGCAATTAACAGACGATGGAAATATGTATGATTCGTAACCCCATTCTTAATTTTTTTAGAAAGAATTGTTAACAAATCAATTAGTGGATTATTTAAATACAGAATTAAGAAAAAATCGTGTAAGGAGTTGTATGTTTTTGCTTAACATTGTAATTTTTTTAACTCTTATATCTACGTAGCACTATGTAAAATTTAATATATTGATCATGTATTTCTTTACTTTAAATCGATTAAGAGAAACAGAAAATTATTTGATGATCCCTGTATACTGTTTGTTGTATTTGTGGATTATTTAATTTAATATTAAAATATTATAAACCATGATTTCATGGACAAGTGAAAAAGTAACACAAGTAAACGCATAACAATCAACAAGAATAATTTCACTCGAGTAAACCCTTTTACGAATAAAGAATAACTAACAAATTATCTTGTTCACATGACTATGAAGATACTGTAACACGTCAGATGTCAATTAATTTGGGTTTTTAAAACAAACAATTACTAAAGAAAAATACAAAAGTTCTTTTTGCATTAAATGAGAAAGAGTAAATTGTACAAAACATCCTTTATGTTTCCTCAAACTTGCAGGTTCCAGCCTTAATGTTTAAAAGTTGCTAAAAACAGCCTTTAAGTTTATTATTGTTGCGGGTTCAATCCTTTACAGCTAACCACGTTATTTTCTTCAGTTAAGTTCCCTCACATGCATAACATGTGAGGGTATATTCGTCATTTTGGTTGATCATGTGAGGGAACTTAACTGAAGAAAATAACATGGTTAGCTGTAAAGGATTGTACCCGCAACAAAAATAAACTTAAAGGTTGTTTTTAGCAACTTTTAAACATTAAGGCTGGAACCTGCAAGTTTGAGTAAACATAAAGGATGTTTTATGCAATTTACTCAATGAGAAATGAAATAAATAATCGTGATAAAGGGTATGACTGACACATGTAAAGTGTCGTAGCTGAAAAGACTAGGATCTAATGTGATATGTCGGTAGAGTTAACGCTCAAAGTGATTAAAAGATACTAAGTGATATAAACATAACGAACTATGTATCTTGTGGGTAACATGCTATAGGCGTATAATTTTATGGTCTTAAATCCTGTGTTGATAGATAGCCAACATCTGAGTTTTCGAGTCTTTATGTTGTTGAGTCATCCGAGGATATCTTGGCTGCCCTTCTGTTGAATCAAGATTATATGCAGACCTAGGCACAGTCAGAATATCTTTAAAAGAACCAAAATAGATATGCCAAAACCTTAAAAGAAAAGAAATCTCAGTATGAGATTATGAGAAAATTCCATTAATTCAAACATACCAAATAAGGTATTTGTCTAACCCTCGTTACATACTATTGGTCTCTCTGTTGTACGAAAGTACTGACCAGTTCACCAATACCCTGACATTGTAAAAATAAAGGATGACCTCAGTATACTCACCGGCTACGATGAATCGTTATGCTTACCTTGATCGCGGGGTATGTCATAGTGTGGGACGCACGAATATTATAGTATAATACTACCTTAAGCATATCACGAAGTTAAAAAATGAAAGTTGAGCGTTTAGGTTTAAGTGGACAAACATCTTGGCAACCACTTGGACCAGTCTGAATTAGTTCGCACTGAAAAGTGTTCCTTGGTCTGCCTGAAGACGATTTTGATCCCATTGTAATTGTATAGTTCTAACGATTGAGTTAGTTTCTTTGTTTATTTGTGTTTCCTAGGCACAGTCAGGATATCTTTAAAAGAGCCAAAATAGATAGGCCAAAACCTTAAAAGGAAGGAAATCTCATTATGAGATTATGAGAAAATTCCATGAATTCAAACATACCAAATAAGGTATTTGCCTAACCCTCGTCAGATACTATTGGTCTCTCTGCTGTACGAAAGTACTGACCTGTTTACCAATAGCCCGACATTGTAAAAATAAAGGATGACCTCATTATACTTACCGGCTACGATTAATCGTTATGCTTACCTTGATCGCGGGGGTATGTTATGGTGTGGGACGCACGGATATTACAGTATAATACTACCTTAAGCATATCACGAAGTTGAAAACTAAAAGTTGAGCATTTAGGTTTAAGTGGACAAACATATTGGCAATCACTTGGACTAGTCTGAATAAGTTCGCACTGAAAAGTGTTCCTTGGTTCGCCTTAAAACGATTTTGATCCTATTGTAATTGTATAGTTGTAATGATTGAGTTAGTTTCTTTGTTTATTTGTGATTCTGTTTATATTCTTATATTTTTAAAATAAAAAAAATATAGAAAATCCAAAATAGAGTGCTTTATTTGTTTTATTAAAAATTATTAATCGTTCTTGAAGATTTGACTAATCATCAAAAGATGAAAGAAATTTGAATTTTGATCCGAGTTGTTCATGTGGTATTCTCCCTGTTGCATTAGAATGTTTGCTTATAAATTTCTGAGAATTGTGCAGATCTTAATTTAGATCAAGAAACAGGGATTGCTGAAAATTAAGATGCTGTTAGCTGCCGACAAAGCATGAAGCATCACAACAACAAAGTGTACCTGAGCCAGAAGAACTAGAGTCCAGTCATCGTCTGACAGTCATAGTACATTTGAAGATGTACCTGTGAACCTGCTTGCTTGAAAGAGAAAGATTGAAGAAGAAAAGAGCTGCTGAGGTTCCTCCTCTCGCATTCTTTTTGACAAAGATGTTTCAAGCAAAGCTGATCAAGATCCTGATATGAAGCTAACCACAAGAGCTGAAGAAAGATACCCAGTGCTGAGAGTTCGTTGAAGTATGAGGTCTAAGAAGTATGAGACTGACTTCCACAACACTTACAGCATAGCGACAACCATAGTTTCTGTTGAAGATGTTGCTGAATTTATGCTATCAAAACAATTTGATGTATCAGTCTAGGTGGAGATTGTTAGGTCCTATAAGCGTGAGACTGAAGTATCAAATATACGCAACAGTCTATGGTAGTTAACTGGGATTAACTGGGTTAGTTTGTACCAGGTGTGGACCTTGAATAGGTCACTTAGGCATGCCATAGGCCATGTGGGCCAGGCAAGCCCAATGAAGCCTATGAGTGGCATGGGCAAACCCTAGGTATAAATAGAATATTATGTCATTCCTAGGGTTAGAACTCAGAAAGACTTTGAGAATTCTCTAGAGAGAGCCTCCATCTTGTACCAGACGATTTTGCTTGTTTAAGTAATAGAATCGTGTGCAAGGTGTTAAAGTGAATTCGTATTGTTCTTCATCATTTCGGTTTTCTTGAATATCACCAAGTTCGGATTCTGCCCATCCTTGGTGATTGTGTGATATCAGTGTTAGATCCGGATTACCAGGACTTACAAGTGGTATTAGAGCCTGGTTGAATCTGTTTTCCAAGCTCAGATCTAATATCCACTGATTCTGTTAGGTTTCTGTTGAAAGGCACGAAGAACACGAAGAAGATTCAAGCATTTCGGATCAACATTCAAGGATTTCAGATTTTCTAATTGCATTTTGAATTGATTTCGGATTAATCTGCTGCATTTTGGATAAAAATCTTGAATTTCTGATAGATTTCGGATAAAACTTCAAGGATTTCGGATAATCTTCAAGGATTTCGAATAATCTTCAAGGATTTCGGATAATCTTCAAAGATTCCGGATTCGTAACTGTTCCGAATTCGGATAGACTTTCATTCCGGATCAGGCTCTTATTCCGGATCTGTTTCTCCATTTCGGATTTATCCGAGTTACTGTTGCTATGTATCTGATAGCATTCCGGATTACTGTCTCGGATTACTGTTCCGGATTCTCATTCCAGAATGAAACAGTGCATCTCGGATTCCATCTCGGATACTGTTCCGAATCACCATCTGGGATTAGCATCTCGGATCACTGTTTGAGATTCCATCTCGGATTGTTAATCCAAGTTACTGTTCTGAATTTGGTACTGTTCCGAGTTGTACCCAAAAAGGTGGAAAGTTAACCAGATGACGTAACCGGAGTTAAACGTTTTCGTACACAGAATTTGATCCACAGACAATCTTAACAAACCGGTTGCACGGTTATACTCGTGTGATTTTTAGGGAAAAAAAAGAGGCACGAAAATTCCTAAAATCACTATTGGACATTATATATCATTGGGTTCGTATCGTCGAGACGAGTCTAACGGTATATTTTGGTAAAAACAGTTTTCGGACACTTTTTATCGTGTTTACCGGTCCGGTTTCGATTATCCGAAGATGTTTGCAGCCCAGGCTCAGCACTCGAACATAACTCTCAGTCCAGCACAAAATCAAAACCCGAGCCTGCGAGATGAAGTGAAGGAAAAGCTGAATGAGTTTATCGGAGACTACAATGTTGATCCGGTTGCTAACTATGTGATGCGTTGCTTGAATGTGGGAGGCGTAAAGAGGAAGTAAGAAATGCGATGGATAGCTTCTTGGGTGATGATAACGACTCCTTTGTATCTTGGTTATGGGATCATTTATAATCAAACCAAGATCTCAAAGATCTATATGCCAAATCAACTAAGTCTAATCCTGAAGAAATATCTGAGAAGAAACCTCAAGCCCAACAAGCAACAATCAGCAGCCCAACACCCCAAACTCGACCTCAAGCCCAAACTAACGCTGACAAATCAAGCTCGCCCATTGACACAGTCAACTATCTTTTGTGCACTGAACCTTGCAGGAATAGGGTTGCTCAACTCAGGGCTTTTAATTCCAAAATGACCGATGAATACAACAATGCAATGGCTCAGTGCATCAGCCTTCGAGAAAGTAATAAGTTACTCAAAGAAAAGGTTGAAGCTCAAAAGAAAGACATAGCTCAGCTCCACATGGAAGCAAATCAACAGAAATGTTGGGTCCATGATTATAAAACTAGATTAAATTCAAAAACCATGGAATGCGACTTGGTAAGAGTTGAGCTGGGCCTTCTTACTGGAAAATACCAACAACGAAGTTAATATAAAGAAGTTTGATACATCCAGCAAGCTTGTTCAAGACGTGTGTAATATGCAGCTGGCATATAAGGGGAACAAAGGAAAGGGTTTGGGATTCAATCAGGTTGCCCCACCGTATAATCATAACTACACAACAATGCCTGAAACTGATGAAGATATTGAGAAAGCATAGCATATGGTGTATGGAAAACCCAGTGATTATACGTCAGACACACAGGAACCATTTGGTGCTGTTGACTCTTCTAATGAGTCAGCTGATGAAGAGAGAGCTGACGTGAACAAGGCTCCAAGTGTGCAAACTGAACAATCTAAACCTTCTGCTTATGATAAAAAGGTTCAGAGCAAGCTAAAAGAGCAAAAACGAGCAAATCGGAGATGAAGAAAGCAGAAGTCCAAACGTCAAGGACAATCAAGCTCTCCAAAATCATCAGTGGGCAGCATAGCCCTCAAAAGGCTAATGTTGTGAAAAATGCTTTTGTTAAGCCGGTCTTTAATGGAAAATGTGAAAAATACGCTTTTGACCGTGCTAGCAAAGCTTTTGGAAAGGTTGGGGAGATTTCTGAAAAGGATTTGCAGTCTAAACAAAATAAGAAAAATCAAAAGAAATCTCCACAACAGAAGAAGGCCCTTGCAAACAACAAGTACAGACATCCAAATTCATCTTCGTCAGCAAGAAACGTGCAAGGATATCAAGCACAGAAGGGATCAGATCATCCTTGTAGGCCTGCACAACCAAATCAAGCTGATCAGAATGGTTTACATGTGAAGAGACAAACGTGCTTCAATTGCGGCATTCCTGGTCACATCGCTCGAAACTGCACACATAGTCCCCATGTTCCATATCATGTTAAAAATCAGAAGGTTACACCTAAGGATAACTATCATTCCAAGCCGATGAAGGTATGATCACCTAAGGCAATGAAGAATGTGAATCCCAAGGTTAAACCATCTGATGGGGATTGGAATGTTGCCAAAAACAAACGCAAGGCTATTCGGAAAAAAAATCTTGTTCTAAAATGACTAAACCTGAAACAGCCATAGTTGCTCAATCAAAGGCAACAACCGCGTTTGTTAAACCGAAACAGATTTGGAAACCCAAATCTAAAGCGGTAGCAACATCACCAATCCTCGAAACAAAAGGGGACTTGTATCTGAAAGAAGTGTCTTATTTTGATACTTCAAGGAAACCCAGGACCACGATGGCCTGGGTCCCACTGTCTTACTAATCTCCTTATTTTTCAGGAACAACCAAGGAGGAGTTGTTGACAATCTCTGGAATGTTGGTAGCGGTTGTTCCAGGGACATGAAGGATAACATCTCAATGTTGCAAAAAGGTTCAATTTTTTACGATTGTGATGTTTCCTTTGGAAGAGATGAGGTAAGAAAAGATCAGCGAAAATGTACAAATTTGAATTTCGTGCTTTAATTTTGAAATTGATTAGTTTTTAATCTAATGACGGAATGGTTAAGGAAAAACAATAAAAATATTTTCCTTTTCCTTTTGTTTAAAACCTTGTGCATATGTTTTCTTTATTAGGTAAATTTGTGCATAAAGTATGATGCACAAATTAAGGGGGGAAGAGGGCGATATATGTATAAATGTATTGTTTGAGGAATACAAAAACATTTGGAAAACAGAAAAATATAAAATGTCTTTTTGCATCAAATGGGAAATGAAATGAATATTTGTGATAAAGGGCATAACTGACACATGTAAGGTGTCGTAGCTGAAAAGACTAGGATCTAATGTGATATGTCGTAGGCTTAACGCTCAAAGTGATTAAAAGATACTAAGTGATATAAACCTAACAAACTATGTATCTTGTGAGTAACATGCTATAGGCGTATGATTTTATGGTCTTAAATCCTGCGTTGAAAGATAGCCAACATCTGAGGTTTCGGGTCTTTATGCCGTTGAGTCATCCGGGGATATCTTGGCTGCCCTTCTATTGCATCCAGATTATCTGCAGACCTAGGCACAGTCAGGATATCTTTAAAAGAGCCAAATTAGATAGGCCAAAACCTTAAAAGGAAGGAAATCTCATTATGAGATTATGAGAAAATTCCATGAATTCAAAGATACCAAATAAGGTATTTGCCTAACCCTCGTTACATACTATTGGTATCTCTGCTGTACGAAAGTACTGACCTGTTCACCAATAGCCTGACGTTGTAAAAATAAAAGATGACCTCAGTATACTCACCGGCTACGATGAATCGTTGTGCTTACCTTGATCGCGGGGGTATGTCATGGTGTGGGACGCACGGATATTATAGTATAATACTATCTTAAGCATATCACGAAGTTGAAAAAAGAAAGTTGAGCGTTTAGGTTTAAGTGGACAAACATATTGGCAATCACTTGGACCAGTCTGAATAAGTTCGCACTGAAAAGTGTTCCTTGGTCCGCCTGAAAACGATTTTATCCCGTTGTAATTGTATAGTTATAGTGATTGAGTTAGTTTCTTTGTTTATTTGTGTTTCCTAGAAACAGTCAGGATATCTTTAAAAGAGCCAAAATAGATAGGCCAAAACCTTAAAAGGAAGGAAATCTCATTATTAGATTATGAGAAAATTCCATGAATTCAAGTATACCAAATAAGGTATTTGCCTAACCCTCGTTACATACTATTGGTATCTCTGCTGTACGAAAGTACTGACCTGTTCACCAGTAGCCCGACGTTGTAAAAATAAAGGATGACCTCAGTATACTCATCGGCTACGATGAATCGTTGTGCTTACCTTGATCGCGGGGGTATGTCATGGTGTGGGACGCACGAATATTATAGTATAATACTATCTTAAGCATATCACGAAGTTGAAAAATCAAAGTTGAGCGTTTAAGTTTAAGTGGACAAACATTTTGGCAATCATTTGGACCAGTTTGAATAAGTTCGCACTGAAAAGTGTTCCTTGGTCCGCCAGAAAACGATTTTGATCCCGTTGTAATTGTATAGTTGTAACGATTGAGTTAGTTTCTTTGTTTATTTGTGTTTCCTAGAAACAGTCAGGATATCTTTAAAAGAGCCAAAATAGATAGGCCAAAACCTTAAAAGGAAGGAAATCTCATTAAGAGATTATGAGAAAATTCAATGAATTCAAACATACCAAATAAGGTATTTGCCTAACCCTCGTCAGATACTATTGGTCTCTCTGCTGTACGAAAGTACTGACCTGTTTACCAATAGCCCGACATTGTAAAAATAAAGGATGACCTCATTATACTTACCGGCTACGATTAATCGTTATGCTTACCTTGATCGCGGGGGTATGTTATGGTGTGGGACGCACGGATATTACAGTATAATACTACCTTAAGCATATCACGAAGTTGAAAAATGAAAGTTGAGCATTTAGGTTTAAGTGGACAAACATATTGGCAATCACTTGGACCAGTCTGAATAAGTTCGCACTGAAAAGTGTTCCTTGGTCCGCCTGACAACGATTTTGATCCCGTTGTAATTGTATAGTTGTAACGATTGAGTTAGTTTCTTTGTTTATTTGTGTTTCTGTTTATATTCTTATATTTTAAAAATTAAAAAAATATAGAAAATCCAAAAATCCAAAATAGAGGGCTTTATTTGTTTTATTAAAAATTATTAACCGTTCTTGAAGATTTGACTAATCATCAAAAGATGAAAGAAATTTAAATTTTCATCCGAGTTGTTCAGGTGGTATTCTCCCTATTGCATAAGAATGTTTGCTTATAAATTTCTGAGAATTGTTCAGATCTTGATTTAGATCAAGAAACAGGGATTGATGAAAATTAAGATGCTATTTACTGCCGACAAAGCATGAAGCATCACAGCAACAAATTGTACCTGAGTCAGAAGAACTAGAGTCCAGTCATCGTCTGACAGTCATAGTACATTTGAAGACGTACATGTGAACCTGCTTGCTTTAAAGAGAAAGATTGAAGAAGAAAACAGTTGCTGAGGTTCCTCCTCTCGCATTCTTTTTGACAAAGATGTTTCAAGCAAAGCTGATCAAGATCCTGATATGAAGCTAACCACAAGAGCTGAAGAAAGATACCCAGTGCTAAGAGTTCGTTGAAGTATGAGGTCCAAGAAGTATGAGACTGACTTCCACAACACTTACAGCATAGCGACAACCATAGTTTCTGTTGAAGATGTTGCTGAATTTATGCTATCAAGACAATTTGATGCATCAGTTTAGGGGAGATTGTTAGGTCCTATAAGTGTGAGACTGAAGTATCAAATATACGCAACAGTCTACGGTAGTTTACTGGGATTAACTGGGTTAGTTTGTATCAGGTTTGGACCTTGAATAGGTCACTTAGGCATGCCATTGGCCATGTGGGCTAGGCAAGCCCAAGGGAAGCCCATGAGTGGCATGGGCAAATCCTAGGTATAAATAGAATATTGTCATTCCTTGGGTTAGAACTCAGAAAGACTTTGAGAATTCTCTAGAGAGAGCCTCCATCTTATACCAGACGATTTTGCTTGTTCAAGTAATAGAATCGTGTGCAAGGTGTTAACGTGATCCTAGGTATAAATAGAATATTGTCATTCCTAGGGTTAGAACTCAGAAAGACTTTGAGAATTCTCTAGAGAGAGCCTCCATCTTATACCAGACGATTTTGCTTGTTCAAGTAATAGAATCGTGTGCAAGGTGTTAAAGTGAATTCGTATTGTTCTTCATCATTTCGGTTTTTCTTGAAGATCACCAAGTTTGGATTCCGCCCATCCTTGGTGATTGTGTGATATCAGTGTTAGATCCGGATTACCGGGACTTACACTATATGAACTATATTGTACATGTTGAATAAATGTAATTTTATATACCAAATAAAAAAAATTATATCTTTAAAACACGTGTATTACACGACTTGAATAAATGTAATATTGTTTGCCAAATAATAAAATAATACTTCTTTAAAAAAACTTCATTTATTACACATTTTGTAATAAATGTAATTTTATATACCAAGTAATAAAAAAGTTATATCTTTAAAAATATGTGTATTGCACGAATTGAATAAATGTAATTTTCTATACTAAATAGTATATATATATATATATATATATCCTTAAAAAGACCATGTGTATTGTATGAATTGAATAAATCTAATTTTATATATCAAATAATAAAAAGTTATATCTTAAAAAACCTCATGTATTATGCGGGTCGAATAAATGTAATTTTGTATAGTAAATAATAAAAAGTATATCTTTAAAAGAACCACGTATATTACACGAGTTTAATAAATCTAATTTTATATACCAAATAATTAAAAAAATCATATATTTCAATATACTAATGGATAATACTCGATACGCGATGGATAAGGTGATTGTGGAGATGGTTCTTGAAAAGAAGATACGTTATTAAAGAAGCAAATTAGCAGCCATTTGAGTGATAAAATGTTGGTACCAATTCCGACAAATTGATTTATAAAAATTATGTAATAAAATTGATATAATAATTTTTTTAGTAATGAAAATAAAAATGTTTAAGATATAAATACAAATTTTGGTTTTCGTGATAAACAATTTGTTTTATTTAAGAATATCTTAAATTAACGATTTAAATTTTAGGATAATATTTTATTAAAAAAATAGAAGAATAGTATTCAAAATTTAAAGTAGGATAAAATTTAATATTAGCTCATTATTTATTTATTTAATTTATATAAGATAAGTTAGATAGTGAGATGAGATAATAATAAAATAAATGCCTACAATAAACGAAAGGTGCCACACATTAATATTTTATTATATAGTATAGTATAGATATAGATATAGATTGATATAAATAGATTATTCTCTTGTAGCAAAATTTGTTAACGAAGTCTCAATAAATTTAACCATTTATTTAAAACTCTGTAAATGTATAAATGATAAATAATATTAGTTAATTTTATTTTAGGTTTCGTAAAATCTATTTGATACCAAACTAAACAAAACGTTCAAATATATAGTTAATATCAAATTAGATAACTAAGTTTAAATCCGAAGTAAATATATAAATATAAAATAATAATAATATTATAAATGAGAAGTATAAATTTAACTTTAAACTAAATAATGATTATCTATAGTTAAGCAGAAGAGATTATACAAAATAATATTTAGTGGGAGAGTTATCTATAATTAACTAAAGATATTAAAATAAATAATAATTATCCATAAGATATTAAACTAAATAATATTTAGTAGGAGGGTTATGTATAATTAGTTAGAAGAGATTAAACTAAAATAATAATTATCCATAACCTATGGCCTAATATGATAACAAGTGTCCCTCAAATGGTTTCTTTTATTACATAGTATAGATATACGGTTTATTAAATTAATAATTTAGTTTTGATGTATTAGTGTACAAAGTGAGACTAATTAGGCTGATGGGTGTGGTATAAATCCCCTAGGGGCTTTATCGCACCACATTAGCGTCACGTAAGCTCCATGTTACATAAGGGGCTTTAAAGTCACTCCCTTTAACTTGCAGGCAATGGTTTAAAGCTCATATTATGATTACTTAACTATTTGTTTTCTTAATATTTTTTAATTTCATATATACCATTTTTATTTAAAATAAAATTAAAAAAATACATAAATTCATAAAATAATTAAAAGATTACAAATTACTTAAAAAAACTACAAAGCTACTTAAAAAACAACTTAAAAATAATAGAAAAACCTACTAACAAACTACATATAATTTACTCAGATTTTTGCCTTACGAGCCTCTAAAACTACCTGGTCCGCCACCGGTAGGTTGGAGAAGTCTTTTTCGAGAAACTTCATATTTTTCCCGATTTGTTTCTCCATTTTAAGTTCATGCTCCTTTTCCTTGATCGAGAGAATTCAAGTGAGGGTATTGTCGAACTCGTCCAATCTTAATGGGCCCTCCGATGGCATTGAAGAGGAGGTGTCTCGTGCTCGTGCTGCTGCTTGCTTCTATCCCTACCTTTTAGTCGTGGCAGCTCTTGTGGTTTCTCAAAATTCAATTATTCCAATTCGACGTCTAAGTTAATAGTAGTACGAGCATCAAACTCGGATGGTTAGTTAGTCGTTGTTGATTTGGACTGTTTTGACCTATGGGTCGTTGGGTCAAACGGCGGTACAAGATGCCACTTTGGAGATTTACGTAGAAGCTCCCATGAAGGTATCATTGTAAAAGGATGGCGATGATACATTCTATATCGGTTGTGAGCGGCGATCATGATGTCCACATCGCTCGAGCCGCTTCTTCTTGTGTGATTGTTGACGAGGCTATTGTGTATGTTGTTGAAGTTGTTAATCTTGGTGCGCATTGCGGTCCACTTGCCCGAAAACGAATCGGGCGTACGATATTCACCATGACCCATTGCGGCAAAAAACTTTTCACGTATACGCCTCTAAAAGATAACTATATCTTGGTCGGTTGCTATAATTTGAAAAAAAATAGTAGCAATAAGATAAAAATAAAAATATATTTATAAAAAGTTAACGGAGAAAAAAATTACAAACAATTGGATCCTCCGACACATCGAGCGACGCTTGTGACAATGCAAGTTTTTCGGTAGACGTCGGCTTCTTGATCGTTTAGGCGCACGTTCGACATTCTCGGCCTTTTTACGGTGCCTTCTCGATCGTACACCTTTTGAGGAAGTGGGTTGGGTTTCGGGAAAAAATGGTGGTGCGGAATAGTATCCAAAAAAACCGGGAAGCGGTGGTGGCGTTGTCGGATGAGGGGAGGTTGGGGTGATAGGTGGCATCGGATAATATCCAATCTCACCCGTTCGCGGGTCTCTGCGGTATCGTTCTTCTTGCTCGTTGTTTGCTAAATTACCCTAAAACGGATTGTTGGGGTCCCATGCGTTTTGATTGTTGGGAAACATTGTTTGAGTATGATAGAATTTATAAAATTTATGGTGAATAAATATGATTTAAGTAAAAACGGTAGGATATATATAGTGTGAAATTTTAAAACTAAAAGTTAATTCTTTTTATAATATTACCGTTGTCGGCAGTAAAGTGAATGGGAACACCAAAATAGAGCCGTTGGCGTTCGTTACCACGCTGGTGAAGGCTCAATGGCGTCCCCCCCCCCCCCCTTTTGACGACTGAGAAATAAGAGAGGGGCGCTAAAGAAAGTGATGTGATCAGGACGGTATATCACATCCCGTGACTTTAAAAAATATTTAAAAACATAAAGATGTGTGTAACACCAAATGTGTTGCTTGAATCTGCGTTTAAAGTTGAATGAAAATTAACAAATGACGTGACAATGGGTTGTGTACTAACCACTATGTTGTCAATCATTTTACGTTCAAAACCTTTTTTTTCTTCAAAAATGGATTAATTGGGTCCCCAATATGAAATTCAAGATTCAAGGACTTTTCAACGTTTGGTTTGAAAGTTAAAAGTGTGTAAAGTTGACATATTTCTAATTACTCATTTGATTGCGTCGTGTAAACTTGACATATTTCTATTTCCTCCATTTATTTGAATCGATTTTAGATATCTCACTGCCTAAAGCTGCTTATGACAACAAAAGGAATTATCGGATTACGTATCTCTCGATGGTTTCCAACTATGATTATAGATGTATCCATCAATGATTATTACATAAAAGAAAAAAATAATTACGAATTAACGGAAAATATGTCAAACCTTTAGAAAGACGAGTTGAATAAGAATGACAAGATTTTAACCTTTTGGATTCAGATGTGGAAAAAAAGCATTGGACAAAAGTCGCAAAAGTAGCCAAACCTCAGGGACGAAAATGACGTTTTACACAACATAAAAATTTTAAAATCTCGTCACTATTTCAAAGAAATGGCCATTGGTGATCCATCAACATTTTTGTCAAACTTTTTAGCTGTTTAAATGATAGATGAGATTGATACTTCATCGGGTGATCTTAAAGCTATACGTGCGCAAAATGGTTTCCACTTATATGTACAAAATGTGAACAATGTGACGAACGAGATTAATGCTAGAATGGTGGAGTCATTAATCCATTAATCCATCATTGAACCATCAGTATATTTGTAATTGTTTTCTGGTCATGACCCTGATGGTAATCCCTAGTAAGATTTGGAGATGAACGCTTACCCACACCAACGATTGCTACCTTAACCAATTGACACAAGACCCGTGCTGAATATCCTCTATTTTTTAAGCGTAACAAGGTTTGAGGGCAATTCCAAGATGTTGTGTATAGTGCATGCATGTCTTGATTAAACAGTCTTCTCGTTGTGGATTGGTCGCAGATATGTTAAAACCACACCGCGCAAGAAGCTATAGCAGAAGAAGTAACATTTTACAACAAAAGTTGGAGCGTTGGTCGCAAGGCGACCCACTTTGTGTAATGGAATGCTAATTGTGCATCTTTAACTTAACCCTAAATTTGTGGAAAACAAAACAAAACAATGACAAATGGCCGTAGAATATAATTGCGTACATTGTAAAGTTTAGATATTAGAAACAATCATGTACTCTATTTGGATACAAAATTCGATATATATAATGATCATAAATTAATTTAAAAACTCGGAAGAAGAAAGATTTAGATCAAAGTGGCCGAGTAACATTGTAAATATCAACTATGGATCTCTTTCTCAACCTTTGTGTATGGTGTCTTGTACCTCCTCCTACATCTTCATCCATTGGTATCCCAGATTTGAATGATTCAGAAGATGAACATGATGATGATGAAGAAGATAAAGCCAATGAATTTTCATCTTTATTATTCACAAAACCTTTGACTTGATAATCGAGTTTGATCCGCTTCGTCCTGTAATTTCCACCATGATCCCCATAATCAGAATCATGTTCTTTGATGCAGTGATCAATAGGGTTGCTGAGTAGGATCAAATGGACGGCAGCTGCTTCAAGCAGTTCTTGTTCTTTTAATGATTCCATAATTACTACCAGACAATATTATTCAGTAATTTATTAGGGTTTCATCGTCTTTGCATGGTATATATGTAGGCAGAAACGTACCAAAAGGGATAGGGATGATTAATGTTGGTGGTGGGATTGTGAGTGGAAAGTGAGAGGAAGCTACCTGTAATTGCAAATCAAAGACTTCCTCCCCACGCGGATACTTTTTGTATACGTATTCAAACTTATATGAAAAATAGTCATTATTTTCATATTACTTTTATAGCAAATAATATTATTAATAACCTTTTATTTTTACTTACGTGTTTTTTATTATTGTTTTTCCTTTTTTGTAAACATGAAATGTTTTTATTAAACTATGTATGTGAACAAATGTTACCCAACTTGCCACTGAAGTTGGACTTTTTATCTGTTTACATGGTAATAAAGTAAAATCATTCCTTAACAAAGTAATCTTATGCCCTTTTATGGCCTCTTACGTTTATTGTAACTTTTGAATATAAATTTTCGAAAGAATAAATGTATCAAAATCTAACATACTTTATGCTTTATGTTAATTACTAGTTTAATGATCTTGTTGATGGTCAACTTTTATATAACTTATAAAAGAGGAAACACCGTACTCAAATTCACAAAAATGAATAAACAGATGGTTTTTTTTGTACATAAATACCTAAAGTCCAATATATGAGTCCAAAATCATATCTCCAAAATATATATTGTTGTGGGAGCCTAAGTCAACAACCAGCAACAAAGGTACGCACTATAATTAATCTAGTTTATACCGAAACTTGTGGCATTAGATTTGCATAAGGGGTAAGGCACAAAGAGATTGATCACAAAGGGGTAGCAAAACATATTCATGAGGATAAGGGGGTAGATTGTGAATATTGCAAGAGGCGATCTCTTCTTCCCCCTAGCCACCTCAATTCGACGTTCTAAGAACATGTACTAGAAAATGTTTGCTAGAGATCGTGTGTGGTAATAGCAATCTCTAGGCTTTCATGTGTTTAGTACTTGGGACAAGTGGTATGGAAAACTAGAGATCGGTGTTGCCATTAGCAATCTTTAACAGACATTATGAATGTTCTCTGAACATCCATTGATAAGGCTAAGGAGAGGGAGAGATGGCCTGTAGCATTGATGATCTTTCCCATTGTGATCATGCTTATGTTGCTACGCCCTGTGATTAATTATGCATATGATTGAGTCTCCATGGTATACGTTTATATATGTAGCCAGGAATGATCTTCATACCTCCTTGGTGCCACATAATCAACATTTAAGCCATACTTTTATCTTTGCCCCTAAAACAAACCCAAAATATCTAATTTTGGGTCATTGTGGATGACTATACTACACGTGGGTTATTAATGTCACAAGTAATTTTTCAGTGCGTTAATACTATATGAAATATCAAAATCAAATAACTAAATGAACTTTCAAATGCTACAATATATAAATGACTAAAGTTTTGGTACAAATAACTTTAATGTATAAACGTACGAAAGGCATGAAAAAACCAAAAAAACGCAGTGGCTTTTTTTAACTATTTATTCGTAGTGTAATTATCAAAATTACTCTACAAATGATCTTGTAGAGTAATTTTGATCTTTTAGGGTAATCAAAATTATTCTAAAAGTGTATCAAAATTACTCTGCATCAAAATTATTCTATAAGTGTATCAAAATTACTCTGCAACTTTATCAAACAATATACGATTCAAAATTACTCTACAAAATCATTTGTACAGTAGTTATAATACTCTACAAAATTAACTTACAAGTTCAAAATTACTATACAAGATCATTTGTAGAGTAATTATGATACTATACAAAAATTACTCTAGAAGATCAAAATTAACCTATAAGAACATTTTACAAAATTACTCTACAATATTAAATTACTCAACATCATTAATAGAGTAATTTTGATAATTATCATACGAGCAAATAATTACGAAAATGTCACCGCGTTTTTTTCAACAAAACCTTCAGTTTATACGTTTTGTACGTTAAGATTATTTGTATTTAATCTTTTTTCATTATAAATTTAGTTGCTAAAACTAGATTGGGATTAGAAGCCGTAATAAAATAAATCAAATAACGCTCGCTATATTAAAAGAATGTAAAAGGATTATGCTAATGATCAGCCAAAATATTTGTTTATTTTTATGCAGGTACTGAATAACAAATCAAAGTTTGACTGAAGATAAAAAATCAAACTAACAATGATACCGTATGTTTTGATCTATTCAGCAACACAAATCATATTTCTAGATGTATAGAGCTCCCGCGCGTACAAATCACCCCGGCATACGGTAGCAACGTTCAAATGTTCATCATCATCCTCTTCAATGGAACAATCATTCATCTCATCATCGACCTGAGTAAATTCCTGTACGGCAATACCAATCGATCTCCTTGCCAGTGAAACATCATGTATTTTCTCAGAGATCAACTCAGATCTCATGTGTTCTCCTTTCGGTTGAGTTGTAGATTCGAAATGAATCTCCGGTTGAGTAACCGATTCACATCTAATCACCGGTTGCGTAACAGATTCCGATTTAATTTCCGGCTGATGATACCCGTGTGCACCGGGAACAGAGATCCGGTGAGCCAGAGTTACATCCGGAGATGCACCGTGTACGGTCGTCGGAGTAACTGGATCTAAAACCTTATGCTTATGTGGCGGCGCGTGTACGTCACCGTGTACGGTCGTCGGAGTAACTGTATCTAAAACCTTATGCTTATGTGGCGGCGTGTGTACGTGACTGTGTATGGTCGTCGGAGAAACTGGATCTAAAACCTTATGCTTATGTGGTGGCGCGTGTGCGTCACTGTGTACAGTCATCGGAGCAACTGGATCTAGAAGTTTATGTTTAAGTGGTGGCGCGTGTGAGTGACCGTGTACCGTTGTCGGAGCAACTGGATCTACAACTTCATGCGAAGGCGCGTGTAAGTCACCGTGTACGTTAATCGGCGCGTGATTCTTCGTTAGATTAGCGGTTACAGTACTCGAATTAATCGTATCTCTCAGAGATCTAAAATCCATAACACCTTCCAAACCGTGAACAGCAACATGTGCACCGTAAAACAAACCAGGAACCGCGATATCAACTCCTTCAATCATGATCGGTGAGCGTAACGTCAAGGGATTCATGACGTGAATCTCGTGACCAGGTACAAGTGACGTCACGGAATTCGAACCGTAAAAAAGCGTACGTAGTTCCGTAAGAGTGAGGCGGTGAGGAACACAATGAAACCGCAGCACCGTCGTGTAATCTCCGGCGGAAAGCGTCATGTCAAGAGCGTACAGAGCGGAATCGATCGGTGCGAAGAAGGTGAAGTTGTCGCCGTTGATGATGTCATAGTGGAGATCGGTTGTTGTGATGGCGTTTGCGAAGAGGTGGTAGCCTCGGAATCTCAGAGCGGCGAGCATGGAGTGGTATTCGCGGTCTGGTACGGCGGTAACTACGACGGCGGTGAGGAGGAGGACGGTGGAGATGCTGACACTGGATGCCATTGATGACGTCATATTGGAGATATCGGGCGGGAATTTGTTTTTCAGGTGTAACTGTTTAACAAACTTGTTACGACTTTGATTATATTAATATCCGGTTATTTCAATTTTTTTTAAATAGTAACACATTTTATTTTGTTTTTATATTTATTATTAAGTTTAGACCAAAAATGTATTTCGAAGACTAGCAACCGGTAAGTTTTCTGTAAAGATTCAAGTTCCATTTTCATTTGGTGTAAAGAAAAAGTAAGATACTGGTGGGAAATGGTAGAAGTCACTGAGAAATCTGGGTTCGACCTTTAAGCCAAACGGGTTTACCAGTAATTTCATTATCGTACCTACGGATGGGTGGGTTACTGGGTTTTCCCCGAAAGTGATGGTGGATGACTTGGATTACTCACGAAGTACTCCGTTTGTACATTTGGTACCCTAAAAACGCTCGAAATTGATTTATTGACCGTTTAAAAAAAATTTGTTAATCCTCTGTAATCTCTCTAAATTTAGTTTTATTATGTCATTTTAAAATTTCAATTAATTATTTTACTTATAAATTTAAATTGTTGGTAAGATTTATTTTAAATGGCAAACAATCATAAACAAGCACTCCTACCCTTTTTTTTTACTTTGTGTTCAGGTAAAATGGTGAAAGAACGAAGTTCAAAACAATGATTAGCGGCCACAAAACTATTACTTGTTAAATACTAGTAGAACATGTTAAAATAATTACCTATAAGGATAGAAAGTGTAGTCGGAGAAAATATTTAATGCGTTTTAAACATAGTAGTTAAAAGTTATTGCCTTTTGTGTCTAGACTTATTTTCTAGATGAGACAAGGCAATTGTGCTTTAATTCTCCAGGTGATGGTTCAAGCGTAGACTCTAGGGAGATTTCTAAATTACGAAGAGTTTCCTGTCAAATTCTCTAAATTCTCGCAAGATTTCAACTAAATTACTATTTTTTATCTAACAAAAGTTATTTTTCTACGGTAACACGCTAATATTTTAGAGCTTTTGTGCTAAATAGGTCATATTAAATGTTATATAACAACTTTAGTTTATTTTATGAAGAATAGTATTAATTTTCTAATACATCAAATATTTTTAACTTTTTTTTTCGTTGGTTGGTTTTTTTTTCTCAGACCCTTGTTTTTTTTGCGCCTTGCCCTAGGCCTAATGCAAGGCATATGCGCCTTAAGTGTGCCTAGTACCTTTATAACTATGGTTTTAAACATATGTAAATACTTTATACTTATATTTAAGAAAAATTAAGATAATTAACTGTAAGGCTAGATTTATACTTATATTTAAGAAAAATTAAGATAATTAACTATAAGGCTAGAAAGCGTAGTACGCCAAAATATTTAATATGTGTTTTTAGCATACGTATGAATACTTTATAATTACATTTGAGAAAATGATTTAGTATAGTATTTAAACAAGCTTGCTTGATCATTGCGAGCATGCGTTAAAAAACATCTAAAACCTATCCAACAAGGAATTTTGAAAACACCTAAAAAATTGACATATCACCACCTCTTTTTAGATTTATTTTTATGTATCAATCTTATTTTTTTATAATTAACTTTATAAAGCTACTTAAATATTCTTTGACATTGGTTGGCTTTAGAAGGTCATGGAAAGAAGTTGTACACTGTATCTCTTGAGATTGATCTGGAAATAGTTATGGTTGTGGTGTTTGATGTGTTTGATAATGTAAGTGATGTATTTTTATGGAAAGTGATGATGATGTATTTGTTAAATAAACTAACATGAGAAGTGTTTTAGATAGAGCTCATGTGGAAATTTGTTTTGTTAGTATGATGTAGTAGAAGTGTGTATTAGGAACTTGTAGGTTATGCTTGAAGCCATGATACACCTTATGTGCATAGTTGATTGTGTAGTTGAGATCAAGAGGTGAAATTGGTGTCATTGTATAACATGAGGATTTACTAGTAAGGGTAATGTTAGGATCATGGATTCATGTTCATAAGTTGAAAGTGTGTAGGCAAGACCGTTGACTTTCGAAAAGTCAACAATGTATAAATACCATGCTTAAGCTTTTGGACATACTTGTGAAAATAGATAAATCATGTGAGTGATGTGCATTAGATCATCTATGTGTTATGTATGATGATAACTGAGTTGCGTGGATGCGAAACAAAATAGCTATCAATCTATATCTTATGAATGTAGTATTGGGTTTATGAAAGTCAAATAATGTATGAATGAAAAGAATGAACAATTGTATGAATGAGCATGTCTACTAACCATAATTCGAATTTGATGACATGAAAGGATAGAAGTCATGTCAATATAGACTCAAGCTTGGAAGGTTAACGGGTCAAGAAGAGGCAAGAGAGCAAATACGAATACGAACGCTTAAGGTAAGTGAATTCCGAAACTCACTTCTTAGTATATTGATGTGCGTGAATTATATATATATTTTTATAGTTCAATTTTTCTTCACACAAATTTAGTTTTAAAATGATTTTCATCCAAGAACTAAACTACACACACAAAAGGGCAAGTGTACCCGCCGGGTGGTAATACAGTTTATCGGTAAGAACCGGATATCATTCCGTGGACGCGGTGTCTCGACACTAAAGTTTTGCTACTTTAAAGCCTTTTCGATTGATGGGTTGATTTTTGTTTCTAATTTATCATGTAAAAATAACAAATTGCTAACTAATCTAAGGAAGAACAATATCTAAAAGTGGTTGCCTAAACTAAGTATCCACTAACAAACATGTGACTATAAATGGGAAAGACTAGTGGTGATACAAGCTCTAAATTTAACTAAGTCTCCAATCAAGGCTTCCTAGTTTTATAAATCTTAGGAAAACTAAAATGAAATGATATTCTAATCACCTAAAATTTATTCTTTTAAGTTCACTTGCTAAGTTGATGTTAATCTTTAATGATGAGTTATTTGTTTGTCAAAACTCCTAACTCTACAAGTTTAGGAAAACTACCATGAACAACATACTAATCACCCTAACTTGGTTTTAAATAAGTGACATCTTCATCATGTTCTTGATATGAACCACAAGCATGGTCATGCTAGAAAAGAATCTTGGCCTAAATCATCATACCAACATAAACACAAACAATAGAATTCATATAAACATTCTTTTGATCTTTCCAAATCTAAATGCAAGAATCCATACACATGTTCAAATCACCATTCAATTCATGTTAGCAATTACCATTCCTAGTTTCATGCTATGAATCATACTAACAAGTTAACAAGATTCAACAATCATAATCTCTACATTGGCTTTCCAACACAACATGTAAATACTTATGACCAAACATTCAAGAATAAGGACTTTAAACATGTACATGAACTCCAAGAACAAGATTAAACATCATTATGAAGATTAACAAAAACAATCACCACATCTACTTCGATGTTATCACATATTCATTAGCTTCAACAAAGTTTAAACAACACAAATATTTAGCCCATAAGGCTCATAACTACCAAATCAAGTGCAAGAAAACTTAAATTGTTCATAAACAAGTAGCTAACCAATGTTTAAAGACAAGATTAATTGGTAAATGAGTGGATCTTCAAGTGATTTAGTCTTCTTCAAGGCTCCTTCTTGGCTCCAACAAGCTTCCAAGACCAGGTTCTTGAGAGAAAACTTCACAAAAATGCTCCAACTCCCTTCCAAATGAGCTTGACACACGTATTTTAAGCTGTTGGGTATTTGGCACGACCATGCCACCTTTTGGCACGGTCGTGCTTGGTAAGTGTCAGAGGCGCTTTTCGTCTATCAATCTTATTTGCTACCATTTTCGGAAACATCCAACTCAAACTTCCCCGAGGTGGCACGACCATGCCAACAGATGGCACAATCGTGCGTATCGATGACGTATCCGACGATGACTGTTGCGATCTCGGGAATGAACTAATCAGAGACTGACTTGGGTTACGCACGGTCGTGCTGGGGGATGGCACGGTCATGCCAGTCTAGGATTTTCCTAGTTTGCGCTGACAGTTGAGAGTGCTGAAGAGAGTGCCGGCTGTCGATGGCTTGGTACGTGATGTGTGGTCGAAAACCGGTGCTCTTATATGTTTAAGCTGATTTCTTTACAAAACTTTTAGTTTCGAATAGCATAGTTTTGATTGGATTTGTGTTTTACAGGTCTTACAGAGTTTAAGGAGCTAATCGGGAGCTTTCCGGAGCATCGGGGCGGAAAAACGGGTCAATCGGGAGTGCTAAATGGAAAAATCAGAAAAGAAGATTTAGAGAGGTCGTCGCCGACGCTCCTCAGATAAGTCCGTTGGAAAAAAATTGTTCGTAGGCTATGGATTAGAGCGTCGGAGAAAAATCAGAAGATCCAAGGGTCATCGGCGACGCCCCTCCCTTATGGCAGGCGCAGAAACTTCAATTTTGATGTTTGGGGATGGGTTATATTGTGTTTTTTGATCATTTTCGGGGAGTTTCGGGATTTTGGAGTTTGAAATCACTTCTTGGAACCAAGAACACCATCTTCTTCAATTCCAATCTATCTCTTCCATCTATCATCAACTGAATCAATCATTAATCCTTCCTAACCCTAATCCACAAGCATCATCACCATCCTCCAATCTCCAATCCGTTCATCATCACCATCAATCATAAACCCTAATCACTATCCATCTTCATCTTTAAGCTTCAAGATGTCAATGTTCAAGCTCTCATCATCCAGTGACCAAGTTTCGTTCGTCATGAGCGGCTAATTCTCGAGGGTTTCACCCCGGTGTAGACTTTTGTAAGGTTTAGGGTTTGCTTTATGTTTCTTAGTTGATTTGTGACAAATTGAATTATATTTTGAATTGATTGATAATTGTCTTACATTTGAACTACATTTGTGAATTGTCGAATGATTATAAAATTTGACTTTGCGAAATAAGTTTGTGTATTTATGCCTTATCTTTAAAAAGGAGTTATTTTTCCGAAGTAACAAAGTGTAGTGTGGTCCGTCATACGCGTGATAGCAATTGGCATCTAAGCTTGGTGATATCAAAACTGTTAATGACAAATTCAATTGAATCAATCTAAAATTGTTTAGCAACCATAGGCTTTGCAATTGTTGAACCGAGTCTGAACCTTGTTCTCAAATCATTGTTTTAATCAAGTAAGTTTTCATGTAATTGTTCAAGTTAGTAGTTAAGCAACCAAATCAAATTTGTCGGTTCATTCCGACACCCCTTTTCAAACAAACAAAATTAATTAAGTTCTTAGCAAGCTTCATAAATTGTGACAACCATTTAAATCAATCTTATCCACACGCAAACCACAAACTTTTCATGGTTCGACCCCTTACTACCACTAACGCATTGTTATGGGTAATTTGGGACTATAAATATTATCTTTGACCGGGCGCGACACTCCGATCAAATTTTGGCGCCGTTGCTGGGGCGTTTGTGCGCTTTGCGTTTGGATTTTGTTTGATTTTGTGATTAAATATTTAAGTGCTTGTGTTCTTAATAGCATTTCTGCTTTTGTGTTACGCGGGTGTGTTACTTGTGAAGGTTACAGGTAGTGCATGCATACACGGAACTCCAGGAGGACCTCACCGTTGTGTTCGAGCCGGAGATCGAGCGGGTCGTTAGAAGGAACCTAGCCAACCGATTAGAGGTAACTCTTGTCTCTAATCCACCCAACACCAATTCACCACCTACACCATCCTTTGGTCCCATTCCTATGGATCATCAAAATTCTAACAAACCCAACAACCAATACCAATACCATGATTACCAACCCCAAAACCAATACGTTCAAAACAATCAATCGAGGGGTGGTAATAATTCGAGACCACCAACACCACCATTCCAAAACCATCGCTGAAACCAAACCAATAGCCAACGTACACCCATACCTCTACCTCAGAATCTAAACCGACAAAATCCATTACTACTCAACCTCAACAACCGAAATGTTAACACCAACCGTGGAGATAACAAAAAACGTGGCATTCCCATGAACGAAGCTCGGTTTCTCGATCTCGACGATTTGAGAAACAACATTTCTTACGATGCAGCGTATAGTGTTCCCGGTTATCAATCACCTGAACATGTGAGTATTCATTCGGAATACTCGGATGATGGTGGGAATTATAATGAGCGGTTTGAAGATGACCCTTGGGGGAATGAAAATGAAGGGAATTTTTATCATGCTCGGGGTTTTAAATATGAAGAGGGTGGCTTTCAAAATGCCAATTTTGTGGGGAATGACGATGGATACGGGTATGATTATGGTCGAGACGTGGTTACGTGAATAACCGTCAACCATGGAACAATCAAAGGAATAGGGATTACGGTAACAATAACAACAACGTCAACCGTAACCGAATTCTGCAATTCATGGGCGGTGGTAATCAGATTGGTGATAGGGGTGGTGATCGAAGGGGCAATAATAGACCTGTGAATCAAGAGGTCAATGGTCCATGACGTCAACCACATCAACAAGCTCCGTGAGGTATATATGGTCGATTTAGACCGATGGTCATTGAAAACAACTCACCCATTGTTTCTACGCCTCGTGGGAGAAGGGCTTTTGATTATAAACCCAATTACATGAACATCTTACCCCACTTCAATGGTAGGACTAATGATGAGCCGTACACGCATTTGGCGGAGTTTTCCGCCATATCTGGCACTATTGGGGGTCACGATTTTGTGCTAGAAGAAGTGAGGTTGCATTTATTCAATTCCCCTTGAAAGATAAAGCTAAACAGTGGTTCCTCACACTTCTGGCTAATAGTATTCACACTTGGCAGAAATGCAACAAGTGTTTCTTGACGAATACTATTCGATAGCAAAGACCGACGATGCAAGAGATGAAATTTGGTCATTTAGACAATTACTAGGGGAGTTGCTACATGAGGCGTTGACACGCTTCAAGGAGTTGGTTCGGAAGTGTCCTCATCATCAAATTCTGATGTGGGAATTATTGAAATGCTTTGTAAGTGGATTGGACGCTGATGATCACAAGTATTTGCAATCGGCAAGTAACGGTACCTTGTTGAACAATCATGAGGAGGATGATTGAGATTTTTTGGAAAGGATGAGCAAGAACTCTAAAGCAGTTGCTATGGCGGAGCGAGCCAAAAAGCATCTCGTTACCCGATCTCTTCCCGATCTCGATTCAAGTGCCAAGGATCGAATCGCTACTTTAGAACGGGAGTTGGACTGTATGAAGAAAAAGGATGTGGGGACAGTTCAGTTTGTGGTGTGCGAAGATTGTGGAGACATTGGTCATCGGACCGAAGAATGCCAACTGAGTATGGCACACACCACTGAGGAGGTAAGTGAAGTGTATGGGGAACGGAAACAATTTGATATGAACTCCAACACTTATCACCCGGGTTTGAGGAACCATCCTAATTTTAGGTATGGTAACGCCTCAAACCAAATAAACCTAAACTTCCAACTGACCTGTAATAGAATCGAATGCGAAATATGGTATAAAAGTCCATAAGAGTGATAGTCATGATATTGATGACTAATTTAATTATCTTATGGATATTACGTGATAGTTTGACACTTGACAAGCTAGGTGAGAGCTTAGAAAAGAATGGGTCAAACAGGTCAAAGACGCGAGAAAGCTCAATCCGACGCAAAGTAAGTAAACCTTACAACTCCTAGAATAGAATTACAACTTACGTGACGGAAAGTATTATGGTGATTAGTGACAAAATGTTAAATGTGACCCTATGGTGTCAACCATAACGGGTCAAACGAGTAAAATGGTTCTTAACTACTTATCGTGTTTTGTCAATAAATTAGCTGTTGGCGACAAGTAGGTCCGCTACTTGCAGAAATTGATTCTAGATCTTAACCATCGAGTTTTGATACGATATTTTGTCAGAAGTTGTTTGACAACATAAATAATGTTCTGTAATTTTTATAGGTTTTTTTAAAGTTGTCTAGCAGGGTTTTTGCGGCTGTTTTATCAACAAAATAGTTGTTGACAGCAACAGGTCCGCTACTTGCAGAAATTGTTTTGAGGCCTTAACTATTGAGTTTTAACACGATATTTGGTCAAAATTTGTTTGAAAACATAAAGGATGTTTGGTAAATTTTTATTATTTTTCTAAAGTTGTCTGACGGTGTTTTCGCGGCTGTTTTGTCAATAAAATAGTTGTTGATAGCAACAGGTCCGCTATTTGCAGAAATTGTTTCGAGGCCGTAACTATTGATTTTTACACGATATTTGGTCAGAATTTGTTTCACAACGTAAAGGACGTTTGGTAATTTTTATAGATGTTTCTAAAGTTGTTTGACGTGGTTTTCGCATCTGTTTTATCAATAAATTAGTTGTTGACAGCTACAGCTCTGCTACTTGTAGAAATTGTTTTGAGATCTAACTACTTTACCTTTGCATTATTTTTGGTCAGAAGTTGGTTAACAACATAAATGATCTTGGGTCATTTTTATAGATTTTTTATGAAATAGTTTGATGCGGTTTACGCCGACGTTTTGTCATAAAATAGTGGTTGACATCAAAATGTTTGATAATTTTGTAACAAGTCAAAATTATTAGGAGACGGTTGGGTGGAAACCTGACCCGGCCGGATTAAGGTGCTGAGAAAAAGACATGTTTCAGTTGACACGGCTGGGTGGAAACCTAACCCGGCTGGGTAAGGGGGCTAAAAAGAGGATATTTTGTGCTTAATGTTTTCGTTCAAATGTTTTGATTACTAATCGTTTGACCGTAGAACCTAAACAGTAATCGTTTTTAGTGTTTATGACACGCTTTCACTAAAGTGGGAACTGGACGGACAGACGACTAAGCATGCCAAGAACCAAACACTCTTAAACCGTCATTTCCATGGAGCATTATTCGGGAAAGTTTAAGCGTGATCACGCATGACAAAGTTTTATGTATTAAAACATTATTGTTTTCTACGATAACTAATTTGTGTAATTACCCATTAAGTTAGTTTGTCTGGGTTATTCGTTAACCCGGACTCATACGTTAATTATAAAAAAAATGGGACCTGATTCTCCGTATTGGATTAAAATATTACGAAAATGGGTTAGAGTGTTAGAACGGGGAATATTTGACATTTTAAAGATGTATAAATTCTTATACATCATATACAAATGAAGTTTGTTTGTATGAATGTTGGGAGTCACGTAGGAATGGTTATGAAATGTAAGTAAAGGGTAAGTAATGTTGTAGTTGGTTATTTATAGTTCAAATGTAATGGAAAATGGTTGGTGAGATCAAATGGGTCAAAACATAGAAAAGTAACATGGCGAGATGTAGAAATTGGGTTGATCTTGAGGTTAGTGTTAGAAGGATGTGGGGGCTTGAATAATGTTATTTCATATCTTGGAACTCCTAGGATACGCGACTAGTGGGTAGAATGAACAAAAAAACGAAAATCAGTGTTAGGATTATAGAAGGCTCGTCACTGACGCCCGTATTATGCGTCGGCGACGCCCTGCCCTTTTTCACCCGATGCCTTATCTTGCCGAATACTCTTTTTTGCATTTTACTCACCTTTCCTTGTTTCCAAGGCCCCGATAAGCTTCCCAAATGTACCCCAAGCCTACTATAGAGTTTTGTGGGGCACGAGTAAGAATGGAAACTTAGGGGAGCAAGTAAGAAGATGTGGAATGTATGTTGATGTATGTAATATGGTTTCTTTATGAACATGGCTAAGTTTTAATAAGTAAAACTTTATTGAATACTATATACATGTGAAGGGACGGAACTAGTATATGATAACATGCTTATAAATAGGAATGTTGCGTCTAATAAAGTAGGGTGTTCAAAGGAAATTAAGTGAATGTGTATGCACGTGATGTAATATAATGTGGAAACCATAGCTAAATATGGTTAAATATAAGTGTACACGTAAACTAGTGTGTAAGAGAATTATACGCATATAAGATGTGATTAGGATTTGTTAACTAATATGTGAGCATGTAAGTTGTATGTAAGATTTTGGGTAGGGAGGTACGTATGTCCGTAGTAGGATTTATTATACACTAAAGAGTTGGAATAGACAATATGGATGCGTGTTATTAAACCATATGTTTCCGAATGAATGAGACTTATACGATGATATGTACGGTGTCAATATATATATATATATAGATTTAGATCCTGTAAAAAAGATGAAATTTGTAAAAAAAATAAGAAAGAACATGATGATGACACATGTCATTATTTAATTTATTAGGATAAGGGCAATTAAGTAATTTAACAAAAAACCTAACTAAAGATAAAATTCAAAAACCCACATGCAATTCATATGCAACTTCCCCCCGTCTTTTTTAAACGTCAATAACTTTTTATACGTAACTTTTAAAAAAATACACCATAATAACGAGTGTTTTTTATGTTTAATATGAGTACCATATTGATATACTTATATGCAAAAAAAATTACGTTTCGATCGTATGTTTTAGTCCATGGTGTTTTCTCTATTGTTTTAATTCTATAGTGATTCAAGTCATTGTGTTTTACAGTATAACACCATGAACGTGTATAAAACACCATAACATTGCAAATACCATTTACGTTCAATTTTTCAATCTCATTTTCTATGGTGTTTTATTTTAGGATTTCAAACAGATTATGGTGTCTTGTAAAAGGAAAAAATTAGCTCGTTGAATTTAATGATATTTTTTATTGCTAATGGAATGGTTCTTTGTATACTTGTATGGTGTCTTGTTTTCTATGGTGGTTTATTTCAGTTTCATGGTATTTTTGTATAAGAAAATGGTAGTTTGCTGAATTTAATGGTATTTGCAATGTTGTGGTGTCTTATATACGTTCATGGTGTTTTACCGTAAAACACAACATCTTGAATCACTATGTAACTAAAACAAAATAGACAAAATACCATGGACTAAAACATTCGATCAAAGCGTAGTTTTTTCTCTATATAAGTATAGCAATATGGTACTCATATTAAAGATAAAAAAACACTCGTTATTATGGTGTAATTTTTTTAAAAAAAAGTTACGTATAAAAAGTTATTGACGTTTAAAAAAGACGGGGGAAGTTGCATATGCATTGTATGTGTGTTTTTGAATTTAAAAATTTTAAATTTACTTTTATACCTTAATCTAGAAAATTAATTATTTTAAGGGTAAACGTTATTTACAATTTTGCCATCATAATCTCAACCATTAGATTATAGATCAAATGGTGTAGATTCTTTCTTACACTTCTCACAAAACACACCCTTTTTACAAAAACCATACCCTATATATATATATATATATATATATATATATATATATATATATATACCTAGGTTCATTTGTGAACAACCCCCTTGATAGTGAACCGTGTGAACTAATCCTACCCCTTGATTATCAATACACAAGTGTAAATCAATGGTCAAGATTTGATGATGAAAATACACTTGTGTATTTTTACAATTTGATGATGTAAATCAATGGCTAGGATTTGTTCACTCAGTTCACAAATACACTAGTGCTCACTCTAGAACCCCACCCTATATATATATATATATATATATATATATATATATATATATATATATATATAGGGTTAGGTTCATTTGCGAGCAACACCCTTGATAGTGAACTGTGTGAACTAATCCTAGCCCTTAATTATCAATACATAATTGTAAATCAATGGTCAAGATTTTATGATGAAAATACATTAGTGTATTTTATGATTTTGATGATTTAAATCAATGGTCATGATTTGTGCACTCAGTTCACAAATACATTAGTGTTCACTCTAGAACCTCACCCTATATATATATATATATATATATATATATATATATATATATATATATGAGTATTGATTATGCTACCGAGTTGCTTTTGAGAATGAAATGAAGTGCATGTGCATTATTGTTGACTCATTGAAAGTTAGACTCCGAGATGAAGTGCTTGAACTCAAAAGGATAATTGAATGGAATCTTTAAGAGAATAGAACGCGATGTGATCATATTGTTATACAATTCAGATTATATATATATATCATGTAATTAAGTACTAATGATGTGAATGTATGTGGTGATTGCAGGTTGCACAGAATCACGGATCATCATCATGAGGTGTAAGCGGTTGAAGATCGAATCACATCATAGATTGTATGAGAATGTGTGATTATGTAATTCAGTAAACATAAGTTGTATATTACTTCCTAAATGAGAACGTCGAATGTATTTTGTAACATCCGTAAAAAAAAAACCGGATTTACCAAACCCGCTCTGTTTATTAACCGAACAATTAGTTAAAAATTTCGTTGCGTATTTAATGCCCAAATTAATTTTAAACGATACATAATTAATAAATATATTAGAATATAAAAGTTACATTTGAAAAAGTATTAAAATTAATGAAATAAAAATAAAACAATGCTGCCGGGTTTCGAACCCGGGTCAGCCAGGAATCCACAAGTCTTAACTCCCACACGCTCAACCACTCCGCCACTTGTGTTCTTTAGTAACATATTGAAATAACTAATACATAACATGAATCTCGAGTTCAAACTGACGCGCCCAAATCGCAGTCGTCGGAAATCCCGACGAAGTCGCTTTTCTCTGTCGGTTTCTTGTATCTTAACGCGAATATTAACTATTGCATCGGTTATAACCGATGTCCAGTCCGCGACACAAGTCATAACCGCCGGAAAAATCATTGACCGACGAATCAAGACTGAAATCAGACCCCATGCATCTCGATTCTTTCCTATAAATACACCCACAAGCCTCTGTTAACCTTTTCGCTCACAATCACACAAATTTTCGACGTAATATCACTCGCCGGAAAATCTCTGCAAGTCGTCGGAAAACCGAGATTTCATCTACACGGTAAATACCTCGATTCTTTCCGTTTTAATCCGATGTTAGACTGTTACTAACCTCAATCCAACCATCAGAATCTATCCCAGATGACGTAGCCGGAATATTCAGCTCTCGCCGGAAAAACCTCTAAAACTTCTGATCTTACGCTGAAAATCGGTATAACCCTCCAAACTCCTGTAAATCCTTGTTTAAGTACCTCCATATCATAACTAATCGAACAAAACTGGTAATTGACTCTAACAGCCGAAGTTCACAAACAGAGCCGACGAGTCTTCGCCGAAGTTCTGTGAAAGACGCTGATCGGTATATTCTTTCCCCCAAACTCTCTCCATTCATTACCTTTCAATTACTTATAAAGCTTGAAAATTGAATGAGACATAAATTAGTTGAATTGTCATAATCGGAAATTTTAATCGGAGAAGACGAAGTACTGATATGATATAAGATTAATTAAAAAGAGTTTTATGAACGGGTTAGACACACAGTCCAGTGGTGGACTGTGTGCAAACAATATGCATAACGCCCCGAGTTCGATTCTTGACACACGCACCTTCACAGAAATAAAATGCCTTTTTTTAGAGACCCGAACCGGGTTAACTTCAGTAAGATGTTAAGTATAATAAAAACCGGAATAATTACCAAGTGAGACACACAGTCCAGCGGTGGACTGTGTGCCAAACTAAACCACAGGTCCCGGATTCGAGACCTGTGGCGAGCACCGAGTCGACACAGTAAATCCTTTTTAGAATAAATGATTTTCGGATAAATTTAATTAGTATATAAATATAATTAAAAACAGAAATATTTCGGGTTAGACACGTAGCTCAGTTGGTAGAGCTGCGTGCACGCGTACGGGAGGTCACCGGTTCGAGTCTCACCCAACGCACACTTATTACCGACCGAACCGGTCAACAGGTCAACAAGTCAACGGTCAAACAAGTCAATGGTCAACAGTCAAAAATCAACATTTTTTTATTTCTTTTATTTATTTATTTAAATTAAAAATCAATTAAAAATACTTAAAAATAACATTTTTAAAGTTAGAAAATAGCCTTAAACTCACAAAAATATATCCAATAATCCTACTAAAATTGATTAATAAAATCCGCTTATTTACCGAACCATTATGTTATTATCTAGGTTAGTTTCACTCGTGGTTAAATCCAACTTCGTGCGTATTCAACATCATCAACCGAACGCACCCAATGTGAGTGAATCTTACAACTCCCCTTTTTAATTACACGTTTTGGGGTGTGTCATGTGTCACTAAAATTAATTCGTTTATTTAAACTTGTGCCATACCATATTGTGATCTAAACTTAGAATGTATATATTGTTTGTAGTTATGTATTTCATATTGTCAAGTTGTATGCAAATCATTCATTAGGCCCATCAGTTCGTAGAACAACGCGTGCCTCAAAACTCATTCATTAGGCCCATCAGTTCCTCGTGGGAGATGAGTTGAGCAACGCGTGCCTCAAAACAATCTATTATTGTGTGTGTGTGCATTATTTAATATTGAGTGATTTGTGAATAAGTCTACATCTATATTTACTCATATGTGGTTGTGCACTTTATTTTATAATCAATTCAATAAACTTGTTCAAATGTTTTTCATAGGATTCACTCGCCAACTTTTTGTTGATCCAAAAACCATTTTTACACATGATACAGGTGAACAGGATGAAGCAAGGAAAACATAGGAAATGCCTTAGAAGAAAATAATGAAGTCTAGAATGATGTGTAGGACATGATGTAATTATGATTGTATGTTTCCCTTTAAATTGTAATAATAAATATGAAACGTTATAATAAATGTCGTGAGCTTTGATGATAACCCAATCATGCCCCGATCACCTTTTCCGCTGCGGGTCGGGGTGTGACATATTTATTGTAAAAATGTTATTTTAAAATGGACCTTCAAGTATGTCAAGATGTTTATAAAGAAAGAAATTTTAAGGCTCGTATTTCCGTTGCGACTTTGTGTTTAAAACGTATTAGGGTCTAACAAATGGCTAACTACTTTGTTTATTCTTATTTTCAAATTAGGAAAAATGTCGGATCAGTGGAGGAGTAGTCTCGTAGTACCTGTATATAAGAAAAAAGGTGGTGCCTAATCTTGTGGGAACTATAGAGGGATTAAGCCTCTAAGCCATACTATGAAATGAGAGAGGGTAATTGAAGCTAGATTAGAAGACAAACTCAGGTTACGGTAAACAAATTTGGTTTCATGCTAGGGCAGTAAACTGCGGACGTGATACACATTCTAAGAAGATTGATGCAAAAGTATAGGGAAAAGAAGCGGGGTCTGCATATGGTGTTTATTGACCTTGAGAAGGCATATGATAGTGTGCCACATAGACTAATTTGGGGGAGTTTAAAGGGTAGAGGGGTTCCAGGTGATTATATAGACTTGATTAGGGATATGTATGTTAGGACTGAAGCTAGGGTCCACACACCTGTAGGGGATATTGATTCCTTCTCTATGGAAGTAGGACTACACTAGGGGTCTCTATTGAGTCCGTTTCTTTTTGCAATTGTTCTAGATGAGTTGTCAAAGTTGATGCAACAAACGGTTCCTTGGTGCATGTTTTTTATGACGATATTGTGTTAGTGGCGAAAAATAAACATAGCCTGAATGCACAGATAAAGGAGTGGCGAGTAGCTCTAGAAGGAAAAGGTTTGAAGATCGGTCGTTCTAAGACTGAGTACCTTTACTATGATTTCAATGGTGGAGGCGATGACAAGAACACTCAGATCACCATTGAGGATCAGGTGGTTCCGCAGGAACTGTGTTCAAGTATTTAGGATCGTATATAACAAGGGATGGGGAGATAGATAGTGATGTAGCTCACTGCATCCAGGTTGGATGGGTAAGTGGAGAGTAGCCACTAGGGTATTGGCGACAAGAGACTCCCGACTAAATTAAAAGGGAAGTTTTATAGGGTTGCAGTTAGACTGGCTATGTTATATGGAACAAATTATTGGACCATTAAGAAGACAGAAACCCATAAATTGGAGGTAGCAGAGATGAGGATGCTATGGCGGATGTGTAGGCACACTAGGTTGGATAAGATAAGAACTGAGGTCTTTATGGAAAGATTGGGTATAGTTAGCATATCAGATAAGATAAAAGAAGGGAGGTTAAGATGGTTTGGGCACGTTAAGAGGAGACAGGCGATAACCATGGTTAGAACCATTGAAACTATGGCTGTGGAGAGGAGGGTGAGGAGTAGAAGTAAACCAAAATTGACTTGGGAGGAGTAAATTAGGCAGGATTTGTTACACTTGCATCTTTTTGAGGACATGGTTGATGATAGGAATGAGTGGAGACGTAGGATTAATGTTGACTTTTAGGAGTATAGTTCAGTTTATTTATTTATCTATTTATTTATATATATTTATTTATTTATTTATTTTATTTTTTATCTTACTTTACGAGCATAATTTCTTAGTGTTGTTTTGGATGATCTTTGCATATTATCGCTTGTTTATGTGTCTAGTTGATGTGGTACTTGTTCATGTTATATGTTTTAGAGTAAGTGCCATTTTAGTCCCTGTGGTTTTGGTCATTTTGCTATTTTAGTCCAAAGATTTTATTTTTCGCCTATGGGTCCAAAAAGGTTTCACCGTTGCCATTTTAGTCCACTGAGTTAATTTCATCCATTATTTATGTTAACGAGAAGGGCAATTCGGTCATTTCATATGTAATTTTGTTAACTAGAAAGGCAATTCGGCCATATAAAAGAACCAAATTGCCCTTCTCGTTAATAGAAATAATGGATGAAGTTAACCTAGTGGACTACAATGGCAACGGTGAAACATTTTTTGACTCACAGGCGAAAAATGAAACCTTTGGACTAAATTAGCAAAATGACCCAAACCACAGGGACTAAAATGGCATTTAACCTAATGTTTTAGCAAAGGTATAGTTACTTTTTTTTATTAGAGTAAACTGCCAAAAATGGTCCCTAAGGTTTGTCACTTTTGCCATTTTAGTCCAAAACTCAAACCTTTTGATTCTGGGTCCATGTGGTTTGAATTTTATTGCCATTTTCATCAAAAAGCAAAATCCAGTCAGATTTTTCAGTTAACATCTAACTTTTTTTGTCTTTTACCTCCCTTTAATTAAGGGTAAAATGGTCTTTTAAGTAAAATTATAACGTAATTAAAAAATCAAACTCATCTCCACCGTCAGGAGGTTTCCTCGAAGGAAGCGAAAGTGAGGTTTCCTCAACGAGACGATGGTGCCGGAGGTTTCCTCGATGAGAACGACGCCGTTGCATCCGTAACAGGTTTCTTCAACAAACCGACCTTAACTGCCGCAACAATTGAATCTACCGACAATTTGTGTTTAGATCTCGAAGAAACGAAAGGTATTTGCGGATTATCCGGTAGTTTCTCTTCGAATCTAGAAGAAATGGAAGTTGTTTGCGGATCACATGACAATACCAGTGGTCCACAGCAGAAGCGAGCGTGACCGCTGCGTTTTACCCGTTCGGTACTGGAACCGAAAGTACCACATCAACTAGAAATATTGATGATTAAATTTAGGGATGAGCACGGTACCGGGTTCGGTACTGAACCGGTACTGGTACCGAAAGTACCGGTACCAAAAAATGGAAAAAGTGGATACCAGTACTTACCGATGTTTTACCCGTAAATACTAGTACCGTACCGGTACCAAAAACGGGGAAGGTGGGTACCGGTTCCGGTACCGAATATACCTGATACGGTTCGGTGTACGGTACCGGTTCAATACCGATACCTGATACCAAATGTTCATCCCTAATAAAAAATTTAACATTTACTTGTAAAGAGGTGAAAAAGATTATAGTAACATGATAATGGAAATGGTAATTATTTTAAGAACATATTAATGCAACAATTGGTTTGTCTACTACTAATACGGCAATGGCAAAAGCAGTTTGAGTTATGGTTGGAAGGACCGCTATAGTGAATCTTAGTTAAGTGAAATTACCTGAAAATGCATAGACAAGTACAATTGTTACCTTATAAAGTAGCATGTGCATTCTATTTAGTAAAAGCAGTTTTAAATAGAAGCATTTGCTAAATCATAGGTTAAATGCGGTTACTCATCATGGAGATAGTAACATTCCACAAATGGGTCAAAGACTGAAAGCTTTACCAACATGGTCAAAAGGTTCAAGTTTTTAATGTGTGCTTTGAGCAAAGGTTGTTCAGAACACTTGATTCTAGTGTTATGATATTTTAATATTAAAAAAGATTAAATTTAGAAGTAAAGACCCAAGCTTAGGGGGGTCTGGAGCCCTGTTATGGATCAAAATCCACGCGTGGTTGTCCGTGAAACGCTGCCGCGGCCTTATTCAAAACGCGTGAACTTTATCACTCATGGCCAGCATTACGCATTGAGTTTTGAAAATTTGTTACCATTGTGGATGATAACCGTTGGTATTTGACCGTTTGGTGGAGATTTATAAAAACAAAATACCTTCTGTTGGTGTATATACACACATACAATCATCAAACTCAAAAAATTACAATCTTTCAACCTACAAAAAAAATATAATCTTTCAACCCAAAATGGATGGTTCAAGCAAACGTGGTTCGGGTTCGAAGAAAAAAACCCATACGGCCATAGGTTCGAGTTAATCTTGGCGAGCCGGGGAGATTTCGCTTGCAAGACGAAGCCGACCCAATCCCACCATTTCAAACCCAACCAACAATTTCAAACCTAACCGTTTAAAAAAAACAACATTTTGTTCCACCATTTCAACTTCAACAATTTCACCACCAAGCGTATCAAAACCAACCATTTAATTTGCAATGTTTAGTTTTTTTTTTTACTTTGTAATTTAGGATTTATTTAATGTAATTTTTATTTAAATGAAATTGTTATTGTTAATTTATAATTTAAAAAAAAAACTCATCACTAGCGATGGGCACCCCTACTAAAATCTATCACTAGTGATAAATCAAGTTCAATGACAATAATTAGGTGTGATCAGTGATTGGAAAATGAAACACCCCTACCCCTTATGAAAACTGGTTTTGAATGATATACACAACTATGTGATGATATTCACACACATGTAATTCCCTAAGAAATTGAAGTTTTGAGAATAACATGTCACATAGTTATTTCATCTATTACATAGTAATGTCCATTTGTAATTACGTATTTTAATTGTAGAGCACACGGCTAAGTAAAACTGTATTCACTTAGCCAATTGGTCACTAAATGTTTTAAATTGATATTTGGAGCTGCAAAGAGCATAATTATGCATGCGCATATATTCATTCACATAGTCGCATGTTTCCCAAAAGTTTTTAAAACTTGTTCAATTTATGTTTAGCATATATCTAATGACTAATGGTAACCAGTGGCGAATCTAGAAAACTTTCATAGGGGTAACGTTTTAAAAGAAAGGGGTAACGAAATCGAAAAAACGTCAATTTTTTTCAAAATTTACACTACCGCTGAAGCGCCAAGGGGTAGCGGAGGCTACCCCTTATAATAAAGTACATCCGCCCCTGATGGTAACTCGAGTTTCAAGATTTTAATCATTATTGTTTTGGAGGTACATAACCATATTCACTTAAAGTTTCACCAAGTTCGTGTGATGTGTGCTTTCTGTACCTAAAACCCACGCAGATTGCGTCGTAGCTAGAGGCTTATTAAGTCACACCCCCAACAACGCTTGGTAACACACAGCCTAAGGAATAGAACATTTTGTCATAGATCTCTTGTACATTATGTAACAAACAGGTATGTGGTTAGCCTTTAGCACACAGTTACACACCCTTTTAGTAAAGAAACTTGTATTTATAAATAACAAAATGTGTAATGCATTTTGAAATGTACACAGTTACATACCTCATAGCCTTTTCGTATAGAGGGCTTAACATTAAGCCTGAATTTTGTAAAAGAGCCATAATCTAGAGTTTGCTATACCAATTTCAGACGTAGTCCGCCAACTAATACCCATCCCCAACCATTGTTGATATTAATTCATTACCAACAATGTCTACATCCGTTTTCACCAATTTTCATCGTCGAAGCCTACAAATCGTTCTAAACCGATCATGTGAGATCAAATTTTAAGTTTTCAAGATCAAAACCCTAACACACACAAATAGACTACTCAAAAACCTTTTGATACCTGATAATAGTCAACTTTAAAACTGAGTCAAGACTAAAATCAACTGTAACAACAAGAGTAACTGCTATCAAACATTATTTTGCAGTAAAATCAGTGTAATATTCTAACTCAAAGCCAGTTAACATCTTACCATCTACTCATGTGCACAAGTCATTTCGGTAGGGTTATAGAGCTCACGCATGTATTTATCACCACGGCGTATGTTAGCAATGCTCAACGGTTCACGTTCATTATCTGTAACAGGACAGTCAATGATCGTTTCATCCACCGGAGTAAACTCCTCAACCGCAGCTATCGATTTCTTAGCCAGTGAAACGTGATGTATTGCCTGAGGAATAAACCGAGATCTCGAAGCTATTGATGCGTGTTCTTCAATCGGTTGAGTTATAGATTCGAAATAACTCTTCGGCAACTGATGCGTTTGAACAATAGATTCCGATTTAGCTTCCGGCGACAGTTGTGACTGAATAACAGATTTCGATTTAGGCTCCGGCGATAAAATCGATTGAACAATAGATTCAGATTTCGTCTCCGGAGACTGATTCGATTGAATAACGGATTCCGATTTAGGTTCCGGCGACTGATTTGATTGAATAATAGATTCTGATTTAGGTTCCGGCGACTGAATCGATTGAATAATAGATTCCGATCTAGTCTCTGGCTGAGGTACACTGCGAAAAGGCACATAAGACGTCTGCTGAACCGGCACCGGAGATGCAACGGTGTCAATTCCGGTGACAACAGAAGACTTCGGCGGCAAAGCAGTTGCCGGAACTGCAACCTGAGGCGACGGCGCGTACGTTTCGCGGTGAACATATGACGGAGCGAGATTTTCACCAATCGAAGTAGAATTAACCGTATCATTCTTAGATCTAAAGTCAATAATACTTTCCAAACCGTGAACAACAACATGCGCATCAGTATACAGATCAGGAACAGCAATATAAACTCCTTCAACAATAATCGGTAACGGCAACGGCAAAGGATTCACTACATGAATCTGATAATCAGGTAAAAGCGTAGAGAAGGAATTCAAACCGTACGGAAGGTTCCGGAGATCGGAAAACGAGAGGCGGTGAGGAACGACGTGTAAACGCATAGTTGAGGTGTAATCGGCGGCGGACATGCTCATGTCGAGAGTGAAGAGAACGAAATCGATCGGTGCGAAGAAGGTGAAGTTACCGCCGCTGATGATGTCGTAGTAGAGATCTGTGGTGGTAATGGCGTTTGCGAAGACGTGATAGCCTCTGTTTCGGAGAGCGGATAGTAGAGAAGAATATTCACGTTCCGGTATGGCGGTTACAGCGACGGTGTTGATGGCGGTGATGAGGAGGAGGAAGATTGAGAGGATTAAAGTGGACGCCATTGTTGTATGGAAGAAGGATTCTGTTAGGGTTCGAAATGGGTTTGGCGGGAATGTTATATGATTGATTATTCAGGTGTAACTACTAACAGATTAGGAAAGAGTGTGTTTATATATATCATCGTTTTATTATATCTGTGTAGTAATATATTTTCCAAAAAGGAAATGTTAATAACTTACACAAATCCCCAACCTAATCCCCAATTTCCACAATATTATACAATTAGCAATAGTTTTCACTTTGGTTTACCACCCAAACTCAATTCAAAGGTGGATTATGATCTTTTATAAGAAAGAATAAGTATTCAAAACATATTTTTTTTTTCATAAATTTACATAATTAGTCAAAATTGACAAATTTCCATTATCTTGAATAAGGTCAACTATTGAAATTAGATGCCTCAAGCATGATGTAAGGAAACTTAAATATAATGTATGTGGACTAAGACGTTGTATTATAGGTTAAAACATGGCTTCTGAAAGATTGAGTTCAAACCCCACCACCAAAACACTTGGATTTATAAGTATAAGATTGTGAGATAGGATACGAATTAATAAACACTCCTATGACTTGAACATTAATTTGGAAATGATGTTTTTAACTTGGATTTTAGACCCTCTCTTAGAGGACCATATCCCTTTCTCTAGAGTATCTCTTGCAATTTAGCAATGAGCATTCCATGCCAAACAATGTCATTTCTATTTCAGATCAATAACTTTCGGTTTGGTCATTTTTTACCTCACGATTTGACTTATGTTGACTTTTTTATCACTAAAAAATAGAATTTTGTGGAATAAATAAAAATAATAATTAGATATCTCTTCCTTCCTCGTTAAATATTAATTAATATCCCACATGTGGGTCCTCCCTAATAATTTCTTCTTATAGATTATCTAAATTATGATAAAAATATAAAATAAAGTTTCATAGTATAAAAATAAAATAGATATAAATATACTAAACGTGATAACCGAAAGAAGATATTTTTTCTATCTACTTAAACATAATGTTTAGGGTGTAAGGGGTAATTCAGTCATGTGAACTGGTAAACTATTCACCCAGCCAATCACTACATGTGATGTCAACTCTCCTCTCCAACTCTCCTTTTGCACTCAAACAGAAGAAGGGGTGGTCCCTTCGTGAGCGGTCCATTTTTTCTACAAATTATGCAATAATAATTAAAACATATTTTAAACAAAATAAAACTACATTAAATTAAAAAAAGATGTTACATTACATTAAATAAATAAATTATATTAAATTAAACTAACTAAAACTAGTACTTTTCATCGGAATCCACCAATAGCTGGGGTAAATCTAGTCTCTAATGCGTATCTTCATTAATGAGCTTGTTATAAAGAGTATCATCGAAATAGGCTCGACTGTAGGATCCCGAATGTGTACCAGTGCTATCGCATTTCCGTCATCTTTTAGAATCATGTTATGTAGAAACGCATGTGGCCGGGCTTGTTTAAAGGGATGGAGTTGCCCTCCGGTGGCCCTCTTGTTTCACACCTTCTTTTTGCGGATGACGCGATGATCATAAGCGAGTGGAGTTTTGAGAATGCCTTAAACATCATTCGGATTTTAAGGTGTTTTAACATCTTATCTGGGCTAAAGATTAATATTAATAAATCTTCTCTATTTAGGGTCGGGATAGGTGATTCAGAAGTGGATTCTTGGCGAATGCTATGAGATGTAAGCCCGGCTCCTTACCATTTATCTTTCTTGGTCTCATGGTTGGTGCAAACATGAACCGAGTTAGTTAGGTGGACGTCAATTGTGGACATTTTCAACGGTGGACTTGCATCTTGGAAGGCGAAATCGCTTCCCATGGGTCGGCGACTAACCCTTCTCAAGTTGGTGTTATAAAGCCTTCCAACTTACTATTTTTCTCTCTATAAAACGCCATCCAAGGTTATCAACATCTTAGAGGCTAAAAGACATCAATTCTTGTGGGGTAGTAGTGAAGGAGATCCGAAAACGTGTTGAGTGGCGTGGAAAAGTGACCGTGGTTAAAAAAAAAGACGGGAGCCTTGGTTTATGTCCGCTTAAAGTTTCTAATATTTCCCTCCTAACTCATTGGTGGTGGAGATTTAAAACCGAACAAGGAAGTTTGTGGAACCGTATTATAAGTGCAATCCACCATACTCCTATATCTTGACCAGTCTTGCCTCACAACAAGACGTTGAATGGGACACGGAGCACTATTACAAAGCTTCAAAATTACATCAGCGTGACAAATTTCGGTTATCCTTGGCTATAAAAAGCAAGGTGGGGGATGGTTATAAAATGTGATTTTGGCTGGATATGTGGCTCCTAGATATCTCACTGAAGCTAGCTTACCCAAGCTTGTTAGAGATGGAGGCAAAAAAAAGGCCGCCTAGTTGTTAATAGGTGTGAGATTTTGGAATGGCAGTTTTCAGGATTTAATTATTGTTGAAACTAATCTTGTCATAACTCAAAAGTTGGAGTATACTAAATGTTTAGTTTATTTCTGGTGGAATATTTAGTATTTATGATAGTTTTATTTTATTTGATTTTCTTATTGGAGTAGGTTACTTGTTCTCCAAGAAGGTTGTTTAGCATAAATAGGGATCATAAGTTTAGGGTTTACGTAACTTCAATTTTAATCAAATAATATTTTCTTGTTAAATCTATTGTTTTAATATATTGAAGTAGAACTAATTTCCAACAACTGGTATCAGAGTAGTTTATCAAATTGGGAGGTTAAAGGGAAGGAAAAAAAGTTGTTGCGATCAAGAAGGCAGGTGCAAGAGTTTTTGTTGATCAAATGGCAGCAGCGAGTTGTAGTGATCAAACAACAGCATGACCGTAGCAATTAAGGAGCAGTGATTGCAGGCAAGATCGAAGGAGAAAACCCAAGTGTAGCGCAGTGTTAGACCGAATCAACAGCAGACATCAAAGGTGGTAAAGTAGCGGGTTTTATCAAGGTGGAAGAGAAAAGATGTTGCTCTGTTTGTGGTTGATGGTTCAAGTGTTTGGACAAGTTATGAGTGTGATCCCAAAGGAGTCAGAAAACAAGGGGTGCGTGTTGTGTTAGTTGCACCAAAGATGTTGATGCAAAATAAACACAAGAGACCAAGTATTAAGTTGGAAGAAATTTGGGCCTTACTTGGTATTCAAGACCTAGGAGAAACTTGACAAGATTAGGGGGTAATTGTTGGAACTAATTTTGTCATAACTCAAAGGTTGGAGTGTGTTAAATGTTTAGTTTATTTTAGGTGGAATATTTAGTATTCATGATAGTTTTATTTTATTTGATTTTCCTATAGGAGTAGGATACTTGTTCTCCAAGGATGTTGTTTAGTATAAATAGGGATCATATGTTTAGGGTTTATGTATCTTTAATTTTAATAAAATAGTTATCTTAAATCTATTGTTTGATTATATTGAAGTATGACTGATTTCTAACAATTGGGGCCGGAAGGGTGTGGTTCCAGAAAGACCTGATGAATCCGAAGGGTGCAGTGTTGTCTTACAACTTCAGAAGAGGGTTAGATTTGGGGAGATGGTTGATAGATAAATCTGGCTCGTCAATGTAGCGTCTGTGAAAAAGTGTTTACAGAAGCTTGTCCCTTTACACAACAATAACGTTCTGGAATGAAATTCCTAGCTCCCCGCTAAGTTGAATACTTTTGGTTGGAGAGTTATACAAAACCATTATGTCTGACGCTTTAATTAGAAGAAACATCTTAAACGGGCCAAATGTTTGTTATTTCTGTTGGTCAGCAGCCGAGTCGGTCAATCATATATTCACTGGATGTTTTGTGGCAACAATGGTGTGGCTGGAAGTTAGAAGATGGTGCAAAATTCCGGTGATTTTTGCGTTCTCTATAGGTGATCTCCATAAAATTCACAACCACATTCTGGGTTAGGAAGTCAAGAAAAAGTCGGTGCAGGCTATAGTGTTGCATGGTTGCTGGAGCTTACGGCGTGCAAGGGATAACCTCATCTTCACTAGCGAAACTATCAAGATTCACTCCATTATTGGGGAAATCAAATATGTGGGGTTCCTCTCGCTTAAAAATAGAGCTAAGGGAGTGAATCTAACCTTGGAGAATTGGAGGAGCTTAATGTGTAATTGTTGTTTTGTTTGTATGTTTTGCCGGCTTTCTAGTGTCTTGCTAGAAGGTGTTCAGTGTAGTTTTATTTTGAAAATCGCCATTCAAAAAAATTGTTAAAGATGAAAACTATTGTGGTTAAAAGTGTAAAAAGAGTCAAAGTAAAAAATGAACAGTGAACATGTGATGGGGAGAATTTTTACGATTAAAAGTGTAAAAAGCTAGAGTCAAAGTAAAAAATGAATAGGGAACATGTGAAGGGGAGAATTTTTTACAAATGAATATCGGGTAAATACGATTTTAAGTTCAATTTAGTTTTTAGAATAAAATCTTCACAAGAAAATATAATTTACGCTTTGTGTTGATACAGTTTTGTGTCTGTCGCTTGTTCTTAATTACAGTTGTAATTGTACGGTCTTTGCTCAAGTGTCTGTATATGTTTGGTCGTGTCGAGTAGATCGAGATATCCTTCTATCCTGATCTAGTATGACATCTTAGCTTGTCTGTGTTAATCAGTTGCATGTGTGCATACTGATAAGTCTTGTGTACGTCAAGTCTACACACGTTCTCCAAGAATGAGAATTCTGTGCGAGTCATAGATTTCATACGAAACTCAAGCATTTCGTACGAAACAGTGACTCGTACCAATTTCCTGGAGTTGTGACTTGTGTGAAATAGTGTGTTCCATATGTTCGTGTGAGAGTTAGCATGTGAGCCCTTTGGTCCAGAAGTTAATAGAACGAGCTAACATTTCTGGTGAAGACGAAGACACAAGAACACAGCAAGTTTGTTTGAGTCATACAAGCATTGTGTGTATATGTTTGTACATGTTCTCAATCATTAATCAAGATAGTGAATCTTTGACTACCCCGTGTTCTTTACTTTGCTTTGGTTGCATCCACTCTAGGATTCCGCACTTGTGTGTATGTCATTTGAACAAGGAACAGGTTTAACACCATCCTCAGGTGGACCTACACTTTGGCTTAGTGGTTAAGAGGAATTAAGGTTTGATTCTTGGAAGGTCTAATTTAGTATAGTATTTAAGGGGAAAAAAGTCTAGCCACTAAAAAAATAATTTCTCCATTCAAAAATAACAATAACTTGCATCCCAAAATTTTTAAACTTCTAGATGCTAATTAAAACGGAGATATGGGATGCGTTTTATGTAACTATGGGGACGAAACAGCCGAGCATTTTTTTTGTGCTTGTTATGTTGTTGCTGCTGTTTGGAATGCCATAAGTTCATCGTGTAAAATTGGCCCTTTAATTCTTTTCTCTATCAAGGATCTTGTGGAAGTGCATAACCATGTGGGGTTGGATTTAAAGGATAGCATAGCCATTAAAGGTATCATCATCGTGGCGTCTTGGTGTTTATGGAAAGCTCGTAACAACAAGAGATTTGCTAATGTGGAAATGAAAATCGACGGCATCATTCAAGAGATTAAATCGGTTGGTTTTTTGTGGTATAAGCATAGAATAAAAAACAGTGGGGTGTCATGGGATAGATGATGTAAGTTTTCTCAGATATAAGTTCTCTGTGTGTTGTGTTTGAACAACCTGCTTGTGGTTATGCTATGTGAATAAAGTATACATTACAAAAAAAAAAACTTTAATTAAAGTAGAACCTTGAAAATATATAATGTTCTTAAAATGTCTATGAGATCACGAGAACTAAATTAAACTAGTAAGATTCCCATGCTCGATATGTGGAAGTTAGGTTTCATTTGTTATCGGTTCGGTTTGTAACAACACCCACCCACCCGGCAATCAAAGGTCAAAGCATCATACATAGAGTATCGGAAAGTCAAAACATCAAAGGTGAGAATGTCAGGTTGTGCAAATGACGAAATACAGAACATAGTAGTTACTAAGTACTAACAGACAACACTTGACTATTATCAGATCAATATAATCATTTTAAATTTTTACCCGTCAAAAGATTAATAATGATTATATTTGTGACCTGGAAAGGGTGGCTTGGTAAAAATGTGAAATCTTATTGGAGAGTTCAAGTAGAGGTGCACAATCAGTTTAAAAAATTACCAAACCTGTTTTTTCTTTTTAAAAAAATTAACTCCATTATAAAAATAACCGGTTTTATGTGGTGAAAAGCTATAACCAATTAGGTTAAAACAAACATTTTAACCTATATAATAGGTTTGAAAAGAAAGTAAAATTCAAAAAAAGAATTGCCAAAAAATACCAAAATATATAATATAAGCTCAATAAACTTCATTTTTATTTATATATGTGTTTGTACGTGTATGTGTATATGTACATACTTGGGTTACAAAAACTAAAATGGTGATAATAACTAGTTAACCAAAAAAACCGATTACTAACTGGTTCTTGTTCTTAAATCCCAAACCGGTTCCTAACATATTATATTTTTTCTAACCTACGCAGGATGTTAGTGTACCAGTTACAAATTGGGTACGGTTTCACCAGGTACGGTTTCGGTTAATAACCAATTAGCACTTTCTTTGTGCACCTCTACGTTAAAAGGTTTAAAGATCCAAATTGAACAATTGGTTCAGGACCTCAGGTAATGGACTGAAATGGGTAAGAGTATGGATCAACTGGGCTGGGCTGGGTTCCCTCCTATTTTGTGGATTGGGTTAAGGTCTGAGGGCCAACCCAGCCTGGTGCATGGTCTACACTGGTGGGTTTGGGTAGGTGGATGGTGGCATCCAAGAGGGGACCCAAGAATATAACTATCAATTGGTGACATAAAAATGGGCTTGACCCCAACCATTAATGTCTAACCAGAAATCATGTCAAACTGTTCCCTTCAATTAATTCATTGCATATAAAATCAACCACTACTTGAAAGCTGGCTGTGTATGCGACCTTCACCTAATGCACACACACTCACACATGATAATACATGTATTACATTTATTTGATCACACCCATATGTCTATTATTTGCACTGAATCCATATCCATCATACTCCTCACAAATCATCATCATTCATGCATTATTATATTATTCTATTAAATTGAGCATGCCCATATGTCTATGGTTAGCATTTCACATCCATCACAATCTTCCAAACAAAACATGACATGTTACATGACAGTTCTTCATGATCCTGATTCCAGATTTCAGGGCCAAGTGTATGTAATAACAAGATGGTGAATATATAACAACATGAATAAAAAGAAATTATCAAAATCAACGAAATAACAAAATAACAAAATAATAGAGCATATGGTGGTGGCGGGTGGCGGGTGGCGGGTGGTGGTTGGCGGTGATGGTGGAGGGTTATGTTTCTTTTGACATTTCATCTTCAAGGTTGTGCTCTGGCCAGATGTTCAAGTCCCTCTGTCCTACACGACATGATTTTGCGAAACGCTTCTCTCAATTGGCGCTCCAATGGGTCGAGTCCATTCTTAAACGCGTTACAAACTTGAGACACGTCTTGAACGCACGTTTGTACTTCCACCTTTTGTTCTTCGGTCAATGGAAACTGGTTAACTGAGTCAACCAAATCCATCACAAGATTAATTGACTTTTCCATTTGGTAAATCTCCTTCAACAACCCAACGCTGTTCTTGCGTTCCCGTTTCTTGGATTCGTCTATAATCCGAATATGAAGCAGATTCAACGGGGTACCCCATGAGAACTGTCTTGGTACAGAGAAATGAACTTGAAGGTTTCGATCTTGACACGGGATTGCAGCCACCAGAGCCCATAAAACAAACATAAGGACAAACCCCATTGTGTAAACAGCATTAGCCAAGCCATTAGTGGCTGAAATTTCATGCGATTTAGGCGGGATTAACCCGTTAGCAATCAATTGAAGTTGTTTGCTTGCTGACCATGAGTTCGGTACACTCCACGAAAGAGACCGCGAGTGTCCTGCCTTATGTTGACTATCTTTCCCTTTATTCGGGCGCCCAAACGAGCGGTTTCTGTGCGAAAACAAAGATGTTGATTCTTTATTATCATCCAGCATGATGATAGCTAAATCAGTTAACGCCTTCCTTGCCCTCCTAAACTGCCCTTCCACCATCACATTTCTCGACTTCAAATCAAAAGCACTCAAAACAATCTCCAAATGTCTATTCCAAAGCCGGATCTTCTCAATCCCGTCACGCACAGCGTTACAAATATCCAGCGCCCGGATACTCCTATCGAAAAACTCCGTCACAAACCTATCTAAAGGGGGCTTTCCAAGATTCGACTCGTGTTTCAACAAAATACCCTTGAAATCTTCTTGACAAGCAGTAAACGCATCCAACAACTTCGAAACCCAATCCAGCGACAGAAGTTCATCAGCCGAAGCAGCAGACAGCGTCCGAAACTGCCTGAACACCTGGTGCTCAAACGATCCGAGCTCACAATGGAAATCGGAACTCGAACAGCCACTAACATCCATCGAATGAATCTGGTTATGACTATGATCATTCCCTATACCCATAATCGACCGACGAAACGTCCCAAACGGCATAGTATAACCACTAGTCGACGGCATATCAACAAATATTATTAACACTTGTTTTCGATTATACGAAAAGAAACAATAACACTACTCAAAGCATCTCAAAATCAAACTCAAATGTTCAATAAGTTTGCTATAACAAGTTAACAAGAGTTCACGAGTCCATTCAACCTGCAAATTAAACAATTTCATCAAACAAAACCCTAAGATCTAAAATCATACAATCGGTAACAACAAACATGCAATTACAACAGGCGTCAACAGCTAAAACAGAATTTGTGTGAAATTAGAAGCATAAAACGGGGGAATATGATGAGTTTGAGATTGAAACAGGTGCATTGAAAGATGGATTGATAGAGAGTACCTGAGAGGATGAAGGTTTTTGAAATGGAGGATGAAATTGAAACCCTAATTTCCAGAGTTTTATTCGAGTGTTTTGAGAGAGAGTATGGAAGAAGGGGGAATGAATGTTTTTGCTTAAATGGAATACAAAACCTGTAACCGTTTCAAACATGAAATCCCAACGCAACAATTCAACTCATTGTCAGATTAATGAAATTATAAAATTTAAATATATATTCTTTTATAGAAAACATTCCGATAAATATGTAATTATGTATTACTGTTTTAATTTCAGAAGTTACAATAAATAAATATTCAACATTGAACTCAATATTGACAAAAATAGAAAACAAATTTGAAATTTTAAATGTAAGATAGATATAATTATGTATGAAAGTTAAATATAGATGATTATTCTATTATAGGAAATAGTTGGAAGTGAAAATTAACGGTAAATGGTTTACAACTTAGAGCATTAATATCCTATCTATTATTTTCTACCTTATAATTACACTAAAAATAACCATATTTTCTCTTTTTTTTTAATTAAATAATATTTTTTATACATTTATCACTCCCTATTCTCTCACCTCTACTCACAAGCACTTTTAAAATATATTAAAAAATTATTAGAAAATTTAGAAAAAAATACAACATAAATGTGTTTCTTACTTTCTTTTCTAATTATTTAGTATAAGATAAAGAGTTAAATGCTAAAATGGTCCCCGAGTTTTGCTCACTTTTGCTAATTTAGTCCAAAATCCAAAATTTTTAAATGTGGGTCACTGTGGTTTGCATTTTGTTGTCATTTTAATCCAAATTTCAAAAAAGTCAAATTTTGTCTTTTTCTTACAGAATTTTGTCTTTTTCCTCATTTCTCCCAAGGGTAAAATTGTCATTATTTATTTTTAGTCCAAATTTCTTACCCTACCATATATAACACACACATGCTCAACACACACGCGCCGCGCACACACACACACACTCACTGTTATCTCTCTCTCACACATCTCCGGTCACCGGAGTAATTCCGGCCAATCTCCGGCCACGCACAACCACAACACCAGGACCACTCTCCTCCCCCCTTTTTCACGCACTCCCACACGACCTCTCTCTCCCCCTCGGTTCTTCTCCGACCAGGACACCGACAGAACCAGCGTGACCGGTGAACCACCGGCCGCTTTCTTCTTCCCTTGTCACACCCGACAACCCCTCTCCACTCTCGCTCATCCCTCTCTCTCCTCGCCGCAGTCACCGGAAGACCTTCGGTCAACTTCTCAGTCGCCAGCGTCGTTTCAGTTCCGAGTTTCGGTTCGGGTCTGATTCAGTTTGGCTTGGGGCTTGGTTCAAGACACGGGTTCACATCTGGTCAGCTTGGATTCACACCGGAGACATCGAGTTCAGTCAACACGGCTAGATTGAGATGTGGCACAGGTGGCTCGGGTCTTGGGTTCGACTCAACAAGCTCGGGTTTAGTCAACACGGCTAAATTTCGGCTAGATTGAGATGTGAATTTAGGGAATACACGTGTTGCGTGAAAGAGCGGGGATGAGAGTGGTCCTGGTGTTTATGGTTGTGCGTGGCCGGAGATTGGCCGGAATTACTCCGATGACCGGAGACGTGAGAGAGAGAGATAACAGTGAGTGTGTGTGTGTGTGTTATATAGGGTAGGGTAAGAAATTTGGACTAAAAATAAATAATGACAGCTTTGCCCTTGGGAGAAATGAGGAAAAAGACAAAATTCTGTAAGAAATCCTGACAAACTTTGACTTTTTTGAAATTTGGACTAAATGGCAACAAAATGCAAACCACAGGGACCCAGATTTAAAATATTTTGGATTTTGGACTAAATTGACAAAAATGAGCAAACCTCAGAGTCCATTTTGGCATTTAACTCTAAGATAAAATACATAAATAGCTACTTTTGTAGAGTAATTTAAAGATAAATGCAAGTGTAAATATAGGGTTTATGCTAATTAATGTTAATTAGTTTTTTTAAAGTGATGAAGTCAAGACAAATGTTAATTTTGTTATTCTTTTATTATACGTATGTGTATGTGTATTGATTATACATATAATATATTGATAGCCACCATAGTATAGCTTAGTTGTTGAGTTTTTTCCTAATTGATTTCCTTTTAAAAGGTATTGAGTTCTAATTCAATAAGTGTATGCTAATTATTTGGGAGAACATCACTCTTCAAGGATTCAAACTTAGGTAAGATGTCTGCCATGTATAACCCTGTCAAGTTGCAATCCGATTACTTTAAAGTTGTTCAAAGAAATATAATATATTGATGGGTGTGTGTATGTATCTATAAACATATAATATTTAGATGTATATGTATATAAAGAAGTGTTTAATACATAATTAGTTTTAACTATAGAATCGTAACAAAACTCATAAACAACTATATCTATACATGTTTTATTGTAATACATAACGTGATCATGTGACACCATAACCTCTCACTTTCTTCTCTCACGTCCAAATCTAACATTTACTACCTATAAGTTTTATATGATTACCATATTTTTTAGGGGTAAGATCAAATAAAAAGTTCATTTTATCTAAGTAAGATAATAAAAAGTTCATTTTATCTAAGTAAGATGAAAAGAAATTTTAATCATATGAAAAAAATACGGAGTGCAAGGGTATCTTTTAAAAATCCTATTTATTAACTTTATCTATTCACATGCGAGCACATACATATTCCATCTTCATTTTTTAAACGTTTATAACTTTTTATACGATATTATTTTTTATAAAGATTTCACTATAAAATAGAGCGTCTTTTTATCTTTAATTTGAGTACTATATTGCTACATAAATATGACGACTAAAAAACCCAAAAAATGTGTTGTATTCTTTGTTGTATGACATTTTTTGTACTGGATTTTTGTATTATATTTCTGTGCTAAATTTTTCGTGCTAAATTCTTGTCTTATTTTTTTTTCTTAACTTCTTGTGCTGGATTTTTTGTACTCTATTTTTCTGTGCTGAATTTTTTTCATGCTATATTTTTTTGTACTAGATTTTTTTATGCTATATTTTTGTACTTCATTTTTTTTGCTAGATCTTTTTTGATGTATTTTTTAGAAAACAAAAGGGGTGACATATGTCATTTTCACACTCATATTTATAAGGACCAAAATGTCATTCCTTCCTACTTATAAGGAGTGGCACATGTCATTATCACAGTCGTTCTTAGACTACTTAGGCAAAATCCACCTTTTAGTGGATCCTTCTCCATTTTCTTATTAAATCTATATACCATGCTCTTATATATACTAGTAGTAAAACCTGTGTGTAAACACGGGTAATTTTTAGAAATTTTACATAATACATTTTACTAAACAACAATTTTTAAGCTATTATACAAATAATAACCTATTCTAAATAAGATCCCAGGTAATAAAAAAACAGATCCTAAATTGATATCTTCTGATTTGAAACTTCAACACTACAAAAAACAAAGAAAGAAAGTGGAAATAATTAGTATAAGCCAAAATCTCTAAAACTATAAGCAACAAAGTCAAGTCCATATATTGATCCTGGTACCTTATTAGCCTCCTATCACTTTCATCGTTTGCTCACATCGCTAAAGAATTGTCCCAAAAAAAGAATCATAGTTCAATAAGTTTGGTAAGGAAACCAAGATGCTTATCTTTAAATAAAACACTGTTAAGATATATCTATAAAAAAGAAACAAATTACTATTACCGAAATATTAGTAATACATCACTTGTATTTCCACAAGTATATCTGTTGATACACTTTTATGTCTGTCGCTTGTTCTTAGTTACATCTGTGATTGTACGGTCTTTGTTTACTGTGTCTGTATAAGTTTGGTTGTGTCGACCAAATCAAGATATCCTCCTATCTTGGTTCCGTACGACGTTTTAGTTTGTATGTGTTAAACAGTTGCATGCGTGCATACTATTGAGTCTTGTGTACGTCATGTCTGTGACACGCTCTCCGAAGAAAGCATTTCATGCGAGTGAGAATGCTCCGTACGAACAAGATGTTGCTCGTACGAGACACATGTTTCGTACGAAGGAAGCATTGTAAACAAGATGTCTTACTTGTTTCGTACGAACGAGTGAATGCTTCGTACGAACCAACTTGTTCGTACGAGTATCTTTGGAGCAGTTCTTCGCGTGTAATAGTGTGTTCCGTCTGTCTAGGAACGTACTTCATACGAATGACTAGCATGGACACTATATAAGCAGAGATGCACCTCTCAGTCAAAGGCTGGTTAGGTTGCTTACATTAGTCTCTGGTTAAGTGCGTTGGTCACTGATAAAAGTCGAGCTAACAAGTTGAGTAGAGGAAGACGCAAGAGCGCAGGCAGTTTGTATGAGTCGTATGAGCATTGTTTATATATTTGTACTAGTTCTCATTAGTTAATCAAGATATGAATCTTTGGTTATCCCGTGTTCTTACTTTGCTTTGGTTTGCATGCATACTTGGATTCCGCACTTGTATGTGTGTTGCATGAACAAGGAGGCATGTTTAACTTGATCCTCAGGTGGACCTACAAGTGGTATCAGAGCTTTGGCTCTCTTCCTTGTTCAAGACCAAGCTTAGTATTGTGTCTGAGCTAGTTTGAAGATTTCTTGAAGTGTTCGTGAACTCACAGCAGAAAAAACTTAAGTTTTAAATAGATAAATAAATTAAAACTTAGTTAAAATCTGTTATATCCGGAAAATTTTCATAAAAACCGAGTTAGAATACATGGAGACATGTTAAAATCTGGTTTTTCTTAAAATTTTCTTTTGTTCAAGTTGAACACATTTGCTGAAGAAACTCACCAGAATAGTGTTGTAGGGTTGACAAATTTTCTGACATTTGGACTTGGACTGTTATGACTGTAAAAGCTGATGGAATGTTTGTTTTCTTAATTAAAATTGGGTAAGACAACAAGCTACTTTCATAAACCAGTCTGTACAAGAAAAGGAAAGTTTTCACCAAACCAACCCTACAAAAGATTCATCAGACAAACTCTGAGAAAAACAGTCTGTGCGAATAATCATTCGTACGAAGAACCAAGCTGCTCGTGCGAAGGATAACTCATCCGCACGAACAACCTGGTTCGCACGAAGGAGCTTATCCGTACGAAGCAAGTTGCTCGTACGAAGAACACTTATCCGTACGAAACATTGGTTCGTACGAATAACCTTCGTTGTTGTGTGTTTTTCGTTTTTTAGATTTTCAAAGCTGTGTGCTTTTCAAATATTTTCAAAATTGTGAATTTTTAAGAGGAAACTGTTATTTGCAAACTTTAAATCTTTCAAAATTTTCATAATCTAAAAAATATTATGAGTTCTAATCCGTGGGATTGGAGTAGTTCAAGCTCGAATCAGGAGTCTTCGCAAAGCTTCGCAACCTCATGGGTTAAGTCTTTGATGCCTCAACATACAGCCATGATCTCTGCAAATCAATGGGCGTATGTAGCAAACCAGAACCAGAGCATCCAAACTCTTCTAATGAGCGAGTGTGAAACAGGGAGCAATAACCGTCCACTGAAGCTAAATCACATGAACGATTATCCTTCGTGGAAAATTCGTTTTCACACTTATGTTCTCGGATAGAACACAGAACTGAGGATGTGTTTCACTACACCCTATAAAGAATTAATCGAAGAAGCCGGGTCAAATCCAACCTCCTTGGCCAATCTAGATGAAAGTGACAAGAAAACATATTATCTAGAGAAAAAGGCCTTTGCTATCCTAACACAAGCTCTTCACAAAGATATTTATCATCAGTTTGTGTATTGTACGATCACGAAAAATTTGTGGGATACTTTGGAAGCGAGAGGAGAAGGTAATGCTGCTACCAGGAAGATTCGACATGATATGCTCAAGAAGGAGTTTGAAGGTTTCATGTTTATGAAAAATGAAACATTGAATGATATGACCGCACATTTTTATCATCTGCTCTGTGAGATGTACTCTTACAAAGTGTTAGCAACACCGCAAGAAATTGTGATGCGATTTGCTGATTCGTTACCACCGAAATATGGTCAATTTATTGACTTATTAAAACATACAGGTGTTTTGGACTCAATTAGTATTTATGAATTTGTGCAGAAACTGGAGAACAAGAACGAAGAAGAACTTCAGAAGGCACAAAGAGTCATTGTTCCACAAAACCCTGAGACGTACTTCGGAGGTATTAATGCAGGTACAAGTTCAAGCCAGCAACCGAATCCGCAAACCGCGTTTGTATCAAGCGTGAACCCCTTCCTACCATAACCTGTTCAACCAATTCAGTCTGCAGGCTCAAGTGCTCAAGCCTATGGACAAGCCTTTGATCCGAAAGACTTCCTTCCATAGCCAAGAGACTTAGCACATCAAGCTCCACAGCAAGCTCCTCAACAAGCTTTCTATGGAAACAATTTTCAATTTGCAAATCCCAACACTGTCAAACTTGACACGTCACATCTCTCCAAAGTTAGTGTAGAAGTTGCACAGGAGCATATGGAACTTCTCAACACAATGGTCAGTGCTTATTGTGGTCTAGTTGCAAGTCAAATAGGAAACATAAATCTGACGAATGAAGACTACCAACAAATTGACCGAGATGAAATGGAGCTGATGGATATCAAGTGGGCATTTGCAAGTGCTGTGAGAAGAGCGAAGGATTACATGAGGAGAACAGGAAGAACCAGTTTGGAGAGCAAGAAGGATACAAAATACGACTTTGATAAAACTGCCGTTACTTGCTTCAACTGCGGAGAAAGAGGTCACTTCAAACGGGAATGCACGAGGCCCAGCAAAGAAAGAAATCACAACCCCTTTCGAAATCAATCTCAACCATCCAACACAGCTCAGTTCAATAATGATAGAAGAATAGTAGCTGTCGGCAAACAATACCAATCAATCAGGACCTTCAAACACACATAGAGCTTTGGTAGTTCAATCTGATGAAGGATGCGATTGGTCAGTACAGTTGGGAACTGAGAACAACGGAGGAACTGCTTGTTACGCCAAGATCATCAGTCAAATTAAGCATGTTCACAGCATTAATAATTCAGATGTTGATGATGCTTTAGGGTATACTGGTAGTTCTGATGAAGAGTGCTCAAGTTCAGGTGGTTATGGATCTGATTCTGATGTCAGAAAGGGAAGTGATGCTGAGATTAACAAGTTGCTGAGTGAAGCTGAGATGATGAAAAGTGAAAAGATGGGTCAGATGAGGAAAGCGTTAGGTGCAGTGAAGAAGACAGAGACACTCTTTACAGTTGGTGCAGCCTTCCCTCATCACACTGCCTACATGGCATACGTTGCAGGTTCTACAAGTCAAGTAAATTCTGACTCTCCTAAAGTTTGCAATGACTGTATTGAACTAAAAACAAAATATGATACAATTAACAGTCATAATCAAAATTTAGTTGTTGAACTATCAAAGTGCAAAGAGGCAAACTTGGCTCTAACTCGGAATGAAAAGGAATTCAAATCTGTAATAGAAACCCTTAAGAAGAGCGTTTCTGAATTGACAAAAATAGTTTTGAATAAACAGACAGGAATTAATAACAATATCAATCTCCTAGAAGAAACTAAAAAAGAGTTAGCCATCGCCAAATGCGAATATGATGCGATCAAGCTCAAATTGGAAAGTTATTCTAACTCCCGATATGTGCTTGATCATATCATTGATGTTCAAAAGCTAAAGGGAGATGCTCAATGCATTGGGTATAAGTCGTTTCCACCCCCAATGAAACACAACTATACCAAAATGCCTGATGAAGAAGAGATGCCTAGCTTTGAACCCTCCGTACCTCTTAATACTGAAGAATTTACAGCGGGATTACGGTTCAAACTAGACAACTCCTCACAAGAACCAAGCAAGCAAGAAAATTTGTCATCTGATGTTGATCAAAATCCAGCAGAAATAGAGGAAGATGATACATCCGATGATGAATCAATCAGAAGTGATCAGGATCAATCTCTTGATAAAGGGAAAAAAGTAGAATTCTCTGCTGCTCCCAGTACTAAACCTGTTGAAAATCAAGAGAATGATTCTAAGATATCTGTCAAGACAAAAGTGTCTTCAGATGAAACTGATAATGTGTTGTATACTCTGGTTGGAGATAAGAAAATCTACTCGAACAAAGATTTTCCAATTAAAAACGTGAATCCAATCTCTATAGATCAGGTGTTTGAAAATTCAACAACAAAATTTTTAGAGAATGAAAAGTCAACCAAATCACAACCATTATCATCTTCAAGAGAAAAACAAGGGAAGCGAGTTGAAACGCCTAAAATTCCACAACGAAAGGTTGAAGCAAAAGGCTATCGCTCCAAGAAGAAGCTTAAAAATGTTAAATTTGTGAGTTCTTCGGGTACTGATAAAGTTGAGACCTTTGAAGGCAAGTCTAATGTAGATTTTGTTAACAAAGTCAAGATTTTGAAAAGAAACAGTCAAAATCATTACACCCAACACACATATGGGTGTAATGAAAATGAACCCAGTACCTCAAGACCCACGAGTTCAACATCAAGCCGTGAAACACGATCTCCTAATTTTGTTGAAGGAGAACATGTTTCAAATGTGGAGAATCTGGCCACATTATCAAAAATTGTAAAAATCTAGCTAAACCAAGATTTGTTGAAAGAACCCCTCATGAACCAACTTGTCAACGTCGATCTGTTTTTCCAACACAAGATAAACGGATTATTAAAGATCAAAAAGAGAAACAAAAAAGTAAACAAGTAAAAGCAATTGAAAAGGCTTTAAAACTGGATTCCTCAGAAAGGAATCCAAGATCTTCAAATGTAAACAGAAACTGTTAAAACTGTAGATAATAGTCAATCTGGTAATAATCAACGATCTTGGAAACCAAAGACCGGTAGTGGTTCAAGAGGTGGAACACAATTTCCAAATCATCAAGAAATTGAGATCACATTTCTTGATGATAAGGGGCGACCCAAGACCACTAAGGCTTGGGTCCCCATCTCAAACTGATCTGGTTTTTGAAATGTGCAATGTGTTCCAGGAGGAACTGTTAATAGTCATTGGATTGTTGACAGTGGAGCATCAAGGCACATGACAGGTGACTTACGGCTCTTGTATGATGTAAAAAGCATTCGGGGTGGTTATGTTGCCTTTGCTGGTGATAAAGGTGGATATATCACTGGAGAGGGAATGGTCTCCAATGGTGTTGTGAGTTTTGATAAGATCAATTATGTGCGAAAAATGATCACAATCTTCTTAGCGTTTCTCAAATCTGTGACAAGAAGTTCACGGTACATTTTGATGATACCGGTTGTTATGTGCTGAAACCCGGATTCTAGATCCCGAAAGAATGGATTCTCTTATCGGCTCCAAGAATTAACGACTTGTATATTCTTGATATGAGCCAAGCTATTACCACATATGCGCAAGTCACATTTTTTGTCTCAAAAGCCACCGAAAAGGAATCAATCTCTTGGCACAGACGGATAGGACACATTCACCTGAGGAAAATGAACTATTTGGTGAAGAATAATCTTGTGAATGGTGTACCAGTCATGAATTTTCATCTTCAAGATGTCTGTGTATCGTGTTAAAAGGGCAAGCAAGTTAGAAAATCTCATCCCGTGAAGAAGATCAACACTGTGAATATGCCTCTCGAACGTCTTCATATGGACCTTTTTGGACCTATGAAACACAAGACTACCTTTGGTGATTCTTACTGTCTGGTAGTTAATGATGACTACTCCATATTTTCATGGGTGAATATGCTGGCACACAAGAGTGAAGTTCCTAATATCCTCAAGAATCTCCTGACATTGTTAGAAAATTTGTACAATCTGAAGGTAAGGAGAATCAGAAGCGACAATGGTACCGAATTTAAGAATCAAGTTATGGATGAGTACTGTTCTTCAAAGGGCATCTTACATGAGTACAGTTCTTGCTACACTCCACAACAGAATGGTGTCGCTGAGAAGAAGAATAGAACTCTGATTGAAACAGCAAGAACTATGCTAGTAGAATCAGAACTTCCCGTCAATTTTGGGGAGAAGCTGTTGCTACTGCATATTACACAATGAATAGAATTCTAACGGTGAAGAGACACGAGAAAACATGTTTTGAGTTGCTACATAAAAGGAAACCGGATGTTTCTTTCTTAGAACCTTTTGGATCTCCATGCACTATGATTGATCCACATGGAAAGTTTGGTCCAAAGGCTATCAAAGGTTTCTTCCTTGGATATGCTACTCCGAATTTCAGGGTGTGGAATTTGTCTCCGAAGAAGATTGAAGAATGGGGTGAAGTCAAGGTTCAGAGATACACAGAATCAGTAAGAGCTCTGGGTGCTCCTTGGATGTTCAACTACGATGGACTGTTCAACTTTTTTAATCTACCAACTTCTGATGATGCATCTGCTGTGGCTCAAATGTTATTGGAAAGTGATACAGCAGTTGACTCGTCATTAGTTCGACCAATTATTGTTAACCCTCAAGTGTCGACTTCGGTTAACAATCTTATTCAAAATGAGGAATTCGAAGATGCTGCGGGTTATAATGTTTCATCAGAAGATGATGAGTTTCATGATGCAAATGAAGCAACCTCTGGTGCGGTTCCTGGTATTTCTGATGTCACGTCAAATATACAACCTCAAAGGACGACTGAAGGTCATGCATCTACATCCTCATCAAATCCAGCACTCGATTTGACTGTTGATCTGAATATCAACAATTTGGGTATAAACTCTCGAGTTCCGATGTTCCAAAAACTCGAATTCATAATACCCATCCTCAGCAGAATATTATTGGAAATGTCCAAAGTGGTGTGCAGACACGTAATCAGCTTCGAAACAACCAGAATGCTGGCCTGTATTCAGAAATAAGAGAATCTGGGGGACAGAACGATTGGTCTTTTGCCTGCTATGTTTGTCAAGTTGAACCAAACTCTTGGAAAGAGGCAATGAAAGAAGACTCTTGGGTTGAAGCCATGCAGGAAGAACTTCAGCAGTTTCAGAAATTGGGTGTGTGGAAGTTAGTTGACAGACCTGAAAACTACAAGAAGATTGGCACTCGATGGGTTTACAAATGCAAGAAAGATGACTGAGGTGTTGTTATGAGAAACAAAGTGCGATTGGTTGTCCAAGGCTTTAATCAGGTCGAAGGCATTGACTACAATGAAGTTTATGCACCGGTTGCACGACTTGAGGCCATAAGAATTTTCTTGGCTTATGCGTCCTACAAGAAGTTCAACGTTTATCAAATGGATGTGAAGAGTGCATTTCTTCATGATGTGGTTGAAGAAGAGGTATATGTTGAGCAACCACCAAGTTTTGAAGATCCAATCCATCCTGACAAGGTTTGGCTTCTCAACAAGGCGTTATATGGTCTCCATCAAGCTCCAAGGGCTTGGTATGAAACGTTGTCTACCTATCTTCTGAAGAATGGTTTTCGACGTGGATTGATCGACTGTACTCTCTTCATCAAGGAAAGGAAGGAGGATTTGCTGCTAGTGCAAGTATATGTTGATGATACTATTTTTGGGTCTACCAACGATCGAATGTGCAAGGAATTCAAACAGGTTATGCAGGAGAAGTTCGAGATGAGCGCCATGGGAGAAATGACTTTCTTTTTAGGTTTGTAGGTTCAGCAATCAAAGGAAGGAATCTTCATTCATCAAACCAAGTACGTCGGGGATATTCTCAAGCGATTTCAAATGGTTGACTCAAAGCTTTTGGGAACTCCATTAGCTCAGAATCATGGGATTACTCCAGACGGAATGGGTGAACATGTGGAACCATCTCTCTACCGTGCTATGATCGAATCTCTCATGTATCTTACTGCTTCAAGACCTGATATAATGTACCCAACATGTCTTCTGGTGCGCTATCAGTCTAGTCCGAAAGTTTCTCATTTGATGGCTGTGAAAAGGATATTTCGTTATTTAAAGGGTCGCCCGGACACTGGTCTCTGGTACCCTAAGGATGATAACTTTGATCTGACAGCATTCAGTGATTCTGATCATGGCGGCTGCAAAATAGATGCAAAATCAACAACAGCAGGATGCCAGTTCTCGGGAAATCGCCTAATCACGTGGCAAAGCAAAAACCAGACTTGTGTAGCTACATCAACCTGTGAAGCGGAGTATATTTCGGCTTCTAGTTGTTGCTCGCAGGTTCTATGGATTCAACAGCAGATGCGGGACTACGATTTTGAATTCTATCTACTCCTATTTTTGTTGATAACGAAGCCGCCTTACAGATCACTCGGAATCCTGTACAACACTAAAAAACAAAACACATTGAGATTAAGTATCATTTCATACTAGATTGTTATGAAAAGAAACTTATCAATGTTGTTAAAATCCACACCGATCACCAGCGTGCCGACCTTTTTACAAATCTTGTTTTGATTATCTACTTTTGGTCAATGGCATCAAGGTGAAACCCGAGTAACTCAATCATGGCTAATTATTTTTCTACATATTTTTCTAAAAATCTAAAACTACAAAAAGATTTTCCATTTTTCTTAGTTTTATATTTTAGGGGGAGAAATTTTCAAGAAAATGCAAAAATATGTCTTTTACTTATTTACCTTCTATATTTAAGGGGGAGAAAATCTAGAAAAATACAAAAACAATAGAAAACCCAAAAATCAAAAATGAGTTTCTTGGATAAGACAAGTTGATGATGATGAAATAAACCGGTAATCTATCGTAAACAAGTCAAAGACAAAGAATGAAAATTGATAAGTAACTTTACTAATGATGTATCGGTAGGCTCATAATCAGACTAAAATGTGTAGGTTGATACAAACTTAATGGACTGCAAGCCAGGTGGGAACCATTCATTGGCATATGGTCTTGGTACCGAAATTTCGTTTATAGTATACCGAGGTTTTGAGATATACGGTCTTTATGTTGACTTATCATCTGGGTATCATGGTTGAATTTTTTGCCGAAAAATAACGGTAGCGAAAGTCTAGAACTTCCATGATACCATACACACGTGTACATACTGCATACGACCTCAAATAAGTGATAAAAATATCACATCACCCAAAACTAAGTGATAAAATATCACAGCTTTATGCGGGAGCTAAGTTCGTCTCTTTGTCGGTACGATGATACTAACCTGTTCACGGACTTACTCCTGTGCCCTGCATGCATATGAAAATCAAGTTCCTCATCAATAAGTGATTTAATCACATAGGGCTTGTTTTCAAAAAAAAATTAAGTGAGTATCTCACATCATATACGTCAAAACAGATGATAAGCAGTATACTCACCGGTAAGATTTTCTCTCGAGCATATCTTGATACGGGAATGTGTCGTGAAGTGGTTGAACACCGGCTAGTAAGTATAAATCATACACTAATCATATCTCCTAATCATAATTACATCTGATAAGTCAAGCTTACGTGGACAACAATACCGATAATCATAGTAGAATATTTATTTATTTAATTTGATGTTTTAACAAAACTTGTTTTTTTGTCAAGATTAAATGCTGGTATGATTCTTTTACCTTGAAACTCTGAAAAAGATTGTCTGGTAAAAATTTGGTGATAGTAATTTTTCAGTTTTGTTTACTATGTTGTTGGATTAAGTTCCTTTTAATTTAGCCAAAGTTGAGACTCAAAGGTTTTTCTGCCAAGATACGCCATAAAGACCATTTGTTTTGATATCACAACTTCATAAAAGTACTTTCTTACAACGGTAAACCTAACGGAAATATTAACTACTAAGCATGACAATGTGAAAGAATGGTATCATTCTCGAAATGCTACACTGGTTAAATGCTTTAATGGTTTTAAAGACATGTTTGAAATGAGCAAAAAGCGAGTGAACATTCAGTGGAATGAGAGATGCAGAGCAAAAGGAAACCCAAGATCAACATGACCCGATTACTGAAGACTATGACAATCCTGATGCTTCGGCCTCATCCTCGCAACAAACAATTTCTGCATCAACTCCAGTAGTAGAAGTCAAATGCTCAAGCAGATAGTGACCAATCCAGTTACCTCAAGCAGTTATCAAGAGGAAACAGGAAAGGTTTGATGTTTCTGGAAAATTTGAAGACCTGATGCTCTATCAGTGGATAGCAGATCTTCAGGGGGAGTTTGTTGATACTCCAGGCCATTCAAGTATGAAGACCAAAGACCGAAGACCAAGCAAGTGTCAAGGGGGAGTTTGTTGATACACTTTTGTGTCTGTCGCTTGTTCTTAGTTACATCTGTGATTGTACAGTCTTTGTTTACTGTGTTTGTATAAGTTTGGTTGTGTCGACCAAATCAAGATATCCTCCTATCTTGGTTTCGTACGACGCTTTAGTTTGTCTGTGTTAAACAATTGCATGTGTGCATACTGTTGATTCTTGTGAACGTCATGTCTGTGACACACTCTCCGAAGAAAGCATTTCATGCGAGTGAGAATGCTCCGTACGAACAAGATGTTACTCATACGAGACACATGCTTCGTACGAAGGAAGCATTGTAAACAAGATGTCTTACTTGTTTCGTACGAACGAGTGAATGCTTCCTACGAACCAACTTGTTCGTACGAGCATCTTTGGAGCAGTTCTTCGCGTGTAATAGTGTGTTTCGTATGTCTAGGAACGTACTTCATACGAATGACTAGCATGGACACTATATAAGCAGAGATGCACCTCTCAGTCAAAGGTTGGTTAGGTTACTCACATTAGTCTCTGGTTAAGTGCGTTGGTCACTGATAAAAGTCGAGCTAGCAAGTTGAGCAGAGGAAGACGCAAGAGCACAGGCAGTTTGTATGAGTCGTATGAGCATTGTTTGTATATGTTTGTACTAGTTCTCATCAGTTAATCAAGATATTGAATCTTTGGTTATCCTGTGTTCTTACTTTGCTTTGGTTTGCATGCATACTTGGATTCCGCACTTGTATGTGTGTTGCATGAACAAGGAGGCAGGTTTAACTTGATCCTCAGGTGGACCTACAATATCAAGCATCAACTTCGCCTTTTTTCTCATCCTCTCGACTTGTAATTCCATCAATTGGCTCTTGCAACTGAAAACAACAGATACTTTAAGGGTTTTTTTAATATTACTAACTGGACGTAATGTGACAACTGTCACTTTCGGGTAATTTTCGTACATTTGAACAGTCAATTATATGATACAATTATGTGTTTTAAATGTCTGAACTGCATGATTTCATGGCATACACCTAGAAAACTCACTGAGTACATTACATGATGCATAATATTCATTTAGTGGTTACAATCCAAAAACAGTTTAAGACAATGCATTTGAACAACTAGTAGACTAATTGTGTCAACAGAGCTTCAATACTCACCTAAACAGCAGATTTAGGACTTAGATGGGAGTCCAACGTAAACTGTAAATTAAATCCCATGTGGGAAAACAAGGATTCATGCTAACACTTTCCGGAAACAATATATGCACTGAAAACTGTCTGAAATACAAACTAAGTGACAATTCAACATATTTTAGCAAAATTCAACATCCACTAGCTTATGTAATATTCAGAAATAGTGTTAAACATCAAACACTACTTAGAAGATGTTGAAAGTACCAATTTGGCACAAAAACATATCATATCATACAAGTCTTGAAAGTTAACATTTTAATGAACCGACAACGAAACGAACACCCTGACACAACCAGACACATCATATGAACTAGTTAACAATGTTTTAACATCATACAACTAGTTTAATTCATTAACACATTGTTTTGCTTAAAATCCCTAAAACCCCTACAAGTTTCTTAAACCTCCATTTAGGGACCCGATTACAAATCTAGCACCCGTTAAGCAACCGAACTAGACATAATTTATGGACTAATTAATATTATTTAACAATTTTAAGTTAGTATATGCCACCATACATCTTGAATTACACCAAAACCCCTAAAACCCTAAACACCCTAACTTAACTTAACCTAAACTTAACTAAATCACTAACTAGAAAAATTAACCAAGTTAAAGCCTAATTAGACACCCCATGGACGGTCATGTGGGGCCCACTAGCCACCCACATTCTTGTCCCCTAGTCATGGACATGTTGGAAATATTAAGGCTGTGCTAAAGGGTCTTATGTTCCTTGGCCAACATAAGTAACTCATTAAACTAGAACTTATCCTTATCACTTTCACAAAAATTCAAACCTCGTCTTCTCCTTCCTCTTGCTCTTACCTACGGCCACAATCACCACCACTATCACCTCCATTTTGTGTTCATTTCCAAGCAATCCAAGGTTATCCTAAGGTGTCTCAAGGTTAATCAAGGAGGTGTCAAGTCTTGGAAGTTGAAGGACCACTCTAGGGAGCTATTATCCACCATCTTTGCTTCATCTTCATCATCTTGTTCATCTTGCCACTTCCCTAGCCATAAGAGCTAGTAGTGAGCCTCCTAATCTTCCATTTTATATCTTGTTACTGGTATATTGTTAATGTACAAGTTAAACCATCTAAAAGCATCACCTTTAAAAGATGAACACATGAACTAGTAACATAAACTAAAGAAAATGAACATATCTTGAAGTTGTAATAAAGAGGTAGTTGTTTATTTTGTGCTAGAAGTATAGATCTAACAAGTATACACATGGATCATACAAGATCCATGATAAAAGTGTTGATGAACTTGTTATACATGATGAATGAATTTATTAAAGTGGTTAAAATGATTTGTGATGTTCTTAAAATAATATGTGAACAAGTTGTTAAAGATGATTTTCTACAAAGTTAGTAAATATTAGAAACTAAACCTATTTTTGAGGATAGATGAACATGTTAAACACAAGGTTATAATACTACATGATTTGGTTAACTTCTAAGTTCATCATAACATGAAAAATGCATCTATATGTGTATATTGTACTTATGGAAATTGTTGTGAATAAATTGATGAGTTTTGGAAGCTTAAACACATGATTTAAAACATGGGAAACCTCCTAAATCTAGGGGAAACTTGGAAAAATTTTTATAAAATTTAAACACTTAGAAAAATATATTTTTAACAAGGTCTTCCAAGTAAACTTGTTTAAAAATAATATATATAAAACTTCCCATATTTTTGTATAAAATGTAAATCAAAGAGGTTATGGTTTTTCTAATAAAATAAAGATGGATACAAATATATATTGTGAAAAATATATATTTAGTAATCATAAAAATCATGTGCTATGTGTATATTATTTGTATTAGATATATATATAGTTAGGGACTTGAAATAATACACACCAACAAATACAATACAATTTGGCAACCAAAGACTTACAAGAATATATATATCTATATTCATACTTGGAGACAAATCAGACACTCGGACTATATAAGGATTTAACATATCGAAGCTTGGTAAATATTACTTTCAAAACCAAACAAGTGACAAAATATATATTTTTACAAGTATATAAAATATACCATATTTTGTCAATCCTAGAAATATATTATTTTTAAAGTGTCTAAAAATATGTATTTCATAAACATCTTGAAAATATATTGTTTTGGTGGAAACTAAAAATATATATATATTTCTAGAACTAATCTTAAAAATATATTATTTTTAGATACATACACTTACCAAGCATAATATACATATATTAATTTGGACATATCTTAAAATTATATATTTTAAGAATATACAAAATTGTGGGTATTGAATACAAGAATATACGTATTCCTATACGTACAAATACATGCCAACATATACCACTAACACTTGGTGAAAATACCATTATACAAGTATTATACATAACCATGAGAATACGAATTTAAATACACAAATACTCACAATACAAGCATACCTATACTTAGGAACACATGTATAATACTTAACAATTATTACACTTGGTCATGTATACCATAAACCCATGCGCATAATAATTATATATCAAGACACATTAAAAATATATTATTTTAACAAACGCATCGCAATCATAAATGATATATAAAATAGTGCGTACAAATCATACAAGTTAAAATGTGATATTTTAACTAATACATCGAACTTGGAATTATATAAATTAAAAAGAATTATATAGGAACATATTCTACGATGACATCGTCGAGGCAAACGAGTGGAACCGATTATGAGAAGCCATGAAACACATACATCTTACTCGTGCGAGGCACGGAGACAAGAGGGCTTGTACATGCAACACATGAGATGCAAGGATATATATATATATATATATATATATATATATATATATATATATATATATATATATATATATATATATATATATATATATATAGGGGAAGGTTCATTTGAGAAGAAATTTAATATGAGAAGAAAAAGAATAAATGGCATAATGGTAAAACATTAAATAGTTTATAACCCCACTTATTAATTATGTTATCTCTTATTAATAAAGCAAAAACATTTTATCTTACATATTTCAAAATTTATCCTACATACGTCTTATATTTACCGGAATTTACCCTACACACATGTAAATTTACCTTACACATTTCAAAATTTATCCTACACATACTAAAATTTATCCTACACATGTCGAAAATTGTCCTACACCATAAATTATTTTATCTTGAAAGAGTATATGAAAAAAATGAGTTACAGTTTAATTAGTTAGCTAGTTAATGACAATTATAGATTTACCTATATGCCTTTTTACATAACATTAAATACACACATTAAATAAAGTAAATGGAGAATTTCTATTGGTTTAAAAATTATTCTTTTATTCTTACAAAATTTTTCTTCTCATTTGAACTCTCCACTATATATATATATATATATATATATATATATATATATATATATATATATATACATATATATCTATAGGGTGAGGTTATTGTAAGAAAATATAAAGTGTGAGAGGGATAAGAAAGAATCTAAACCATTAGATTTTTAATCTAATGGTTGAGATATTGATAGCAATCTTGTAAATAGTGTTGACTATTAAACTAATTAATTTTCTAGATTAAGGGTATAAAGGTAAATTTAACATTTTTAAATTAAGAAACTAACATTAATACACATGCAAGTTTCCCCCCTTCTTTTTTAAACGTCAATAACTTTTTATACGTAACTCTTTTTAAAAAAATTACACTATAAAAACGAGTGTTTTTTATCTTTAATATGAGTACCATATTGATATACTTATGTAGAGAAAAAAATTACGTCTCGCTTGGATGTTTTAGTCCATGGTGTTCTTTCTGTGTTCATACAATGGTGTTTTAATTGTAGGGTGTTATTTCTGTTTATATTTCTGTTCTTCGTAAGATGTGTGACTTCAATATACATGCTGTGGTGTTTTTATGAGTTAGTGTGTTATTCATGTTATATTTAATGTGAGGACAAAAGTCCTTGCATTGCTGTGGTTTCTAGTGTCTTCAGTAGGTTTTTGTTGCCTTCAAAGATTTAGGGTGTTATTTTGTTTTTATATATTTAGGGTGTTATTCATGTTTAGATTCTGATTAAAGTATTTTGTTTTGAAATTGTTATTAGGGTGTTATTTCTGTTATATTTAGTGTTAAGGTGTTCTTTATAAGATGTGTGTCTTCAATATAACTGTTGCTGTGGTGTTTTTCTGAGTTATGGTGTTATTATTGTTATATTTCTGTTCTTTATAAGATGTATGCCTTCAATATACATGATGTGGTTTTTTTTGAGTTAGGGTGTTGTTTCTATAATATTTCTATTCTTTAGAAGATGTATGCCTTCAATATACATGTTGTGGTGCTTTTATGAGTTAGGGTGTTATTTCTTTATAAGATGTATGCCTTCAAATTCGAAAATCCCTACAATAACTGCCAAAAATTGGTTGCATATATTCATTCCATAATTAGATTTTATTAGTTAAATTATACTTATACCCTTAAACTATCAAAATAAAAAGGGACACGTGTCACCTCCAAAATCTTTCTTATCCTTCTCACACTTTTATATTTTCTTACATTAACATCTACATACATACATACATACATACATATATATATATATACATATATATATATATATATATATATATATATATATTTGACGAAATATATGTATTGACATCATACATCGAAAATACATCTCAACAGAACATAATCCTGAACAAGTCTTAACAAATACTTAAGACAAGAAACATGAACATGAATCGTTACAAAGACCGAAGTGTCTAACAAAACCTAAAACGTTTGTTGGTTGTGATACAAACCAAGGAAAAGTACGTGAGATAAACAGAGTTCACAGAAAGCAATCCAGTGAGTTCATGTCCCCCTTTTCATCTTAAATGTTTTACTATTTTACAACTATTGGGGGAAATGCTTGTTCAATGGTATAATAAGCTAGGAATGAAACAACTTAGATCATGTGCGAATAGGGTAGAATGCAAGCACCGTTAATCTTGTTTAAGACCACGGTACAAAGGTTAGATCTAGCGGGTGTTGGCGAGCCCCACTCTTGGTCATGGACCCACACAGAAGAGTGCATTTGTCGTCCCAGTCGAGGTTAATCGACGAAAATCGTCCAGGTTTGGATGCTTCCTATGTCGTCATACATATTAATGTCCTTGCAAACATTAATGATCAACGATTTCATTGACGCTTTACATACCGGGTTTTGATACAAATACTTCATATATTTTATGGATCCATCTCATACAGTTAAAACACATGAACTTGCCAACTTTTGTTCATTTTTCAACTTAACATGTATTTCAGGAATTAGTGGACCATGCGGGAATTTCAGACAAGGAAAGCAAGTGTCAAGTCTCCATGCTAACTTTTGAATGGTTTGCCCATTATATACCGCCTCCTTGCGGTGATATAAGGGTCAAAGCCTTATCATTTTAAAACTTGCATTCTGGATGTGTAACACTTTGACAACTTATTTCCATTTCATGGTTCATAAAAAATATACTCAACTTATGTTGCGTTTTGAAACAATATTGGCAATGGCATTTGGAGCTTGTTTTTATTCATTTAGTATGTTCACTTATATTGTATGTAATGAGAATCAATCAGATTACACCGCGCGCTTCTGCCTATGAACGGGTGTGACAAAAAAAACTTCAAGAAAAGTACATGAACAAAAATTCTTAAATTACATTAAACAAAAAGTACATAAAGCTTATGCCATCCAGCTATGGCAGCTAAAAACAATTCTCATACAGGACACTTACCTCAACTACAGGCAAGATTTAAGCTATACAAGCCAAGCATTGAACTAGATGTGACAACTGTCACTTTTGGATAATTTTTGTACAATTAAACAGAAAAGTATGTGATATAAATATGTGTTTTGAATGACTGAACTGCTTGAATTGCATGACATCAATCTAGAAAGTGCAGTGAATATGTTATATGATGCATATTATTTGTTTAGTAGTTACCATTTAAAAACTGCCTGAAACAGTGCATCGGAAACGACTATTAGAGTAGCTGCGGCAGCGCAGTGTCAGCACACAGTTAGACTGTAGATTTAGGACTTAGATGAGAGTCCAATGCAAACTGTATATTAAACCCCATGTGGGAAAGCAAGGATTAATGCTAACACTTTCCGAAAACAAAGCATGCACTAAAAACTGCCGGAACTATACACTAAACAACAATTAAGCAAAATCCAACAAAAAATCAGCAAATACAAGCTTAAATAATATGCAGAATTATTCTTAAACATCCTGCATTGGTTAAAAGACATTGAAAGTATTGTTTGGCACAATAACATATCATATCACATAAGTCTTGAAAGTTAATGCTTTAACGAATCGACAACGAAACGAACACCCAGACACAATCTGAAACATCAGATGAACTAGTTACCAATATTTTTACATCATACAACTAGTTAAAAACATTAAACACATTGTTTTGATTGAAAATACCTAAAATCCCTACTAGTTGCTTAAACTTTCTTTTAAGGACCCTTAACGAACCCAGCACCCGTTAAGCAACCGAACACAAACTAGACATAAAATATAAACTAGTTAATATTGTTTAGCACTATTAAACTAATATATGACAATTTATACCTTAAAATGCATCAAAAATCACTAATACATAAATACCCCTAACTAAACACCTAATATCCTACAACTAACTAGAAATTAGAACCAAACTAAACCTTCCCCCCTTTATCTATGGACGGTCAACATGGGGACCCCAAATGTCCCCATGTTGTCTAAATATAAGGATTAGTGCATGGAGGTTATTAGTGTTGTTTAAGGGTGTAGACTTAAGCATATATTATAAAAAGCACATTATCCCAACATTATCACATCAACCACCAACTAAAGAAATCAAGCTTCAAACTCCCCCATTTTCTTCCATTACCTACGGCCACAACCACCTACATTACACCTCCATTTTCAAGTTTAGTTCAAGGTATTCTAAAGTAATCCAAAGGTGTCTCTAGCCCAACTAAGGAAGGCGCAAGTCTTGGAAGCTCAAGGACCACCCAAGGGAGCTTTTATCCACCTATTTTGCATCATCTTCTTCAAGTGTTCATCTTGCCACTTCCCTAGCCACAAGAGCTAGTAGCGAGCCTTCTAGTCTTTCATCTGATATCTTTTTAGTAGTATTTTGATAATATAAAGGTTACACCATGCAAAGTTATCAACTTAAAAAGATGAACATAAGAACAAGTAACATAATCTAAAGGAAACAAAGCCATCTTGAAGATGTAATAAAAATGTAGATGTTTATTTTGTGCTATGGATCATATCCATCATATGTGAACTTGTTAGTTGATGATTAAAAACGTGATCTAAGAAGCATATACATGGATCTTACAAGATCCATGATTAAAGAAGTGATGAACATGATATATATATAATAAATGGACTTTTTAAAGTGGATAAAATGGTTTGTAAGATTCTTGAAATGTTGGATGATCATATGGTTAAAAATAATAAAGAGCTTGATGAATATGTTTTAACATAATGGATAATCTTGAAAATCTCATTAAAGTGACTAGTAATGTTTTTTTTTCTAAAACTATATATAAGTAAGTTGTTAAAAATGAATTTTAACAAAGTTAGTGAATCATAGTAACTAAATCCATTTTTAAAGATGTATGAACATCTTAAACACATTGTTAAAAGACTACATGTTTTAATTTAATTTTCAAGTTCATCATGACCTAAAAAGGCATATATATGCACATGTATTACTTGTTGAAATGATTGGGAACAAATTTATGAGTTTTGGAAGCTTAACACATGTTTTAAAACATGGGACAAGTGAACTTGTTTAAAAACCATAAATATAAAAATCCCCATGTTTTTTGTATAAATATAAGTGCAAGAAGACATGATTTTTATAAAGATAAAAATGGGTATAAATATATATTTTTGGAAAATATATATTTGGTGGTCGTAAGAATCACAATTTATGTTTTATTGTTTGAAAAATAAATCATACAAACAAATACATAATAAGTGGCAAACAAAGAATTACAAAATATATATATACCCATCCATAAGTATACATGGCAACAAATATGGACTATTCGGACATTGGACTATATATAAGTTATGGACTAAAAATATATAATATATCGAACTTGGTAAGTATTATTTTCGAAACCAAACAAGTGACAAAAATATATATTTTTACAAATATATAAACCATACGGTATTTCAGCAACGCTAAAAACACATTATTTTTGAAGTGTATAAAAATATATATTCGGTAAACCTACTAAAAATATATTATTTTTGGTGGAAACTAAAACATATATTTTCTAGAACTAATCGCAAAAATATATATTATTTTGGATGCATACACTTACCAAGCATAATGAAAACTTACACTAATTTGAATATATCTAAAAATTATATAATTTAAGAATACACAAAAATGGGGGTGATAAATACAAGAAATATACGTATCCCTATACGTACAAATACATGCCAACATGTACCATTAATATTTGGTGAAAATACATTTATACAAGTATTGCACTTAACCATGAGAACACAAATAGAGATACACAAATACACAATACAAGGATACCTATACTTGGGGGGAAATAAATAAGTATAATACTTGGCAATCATTAAAAATGGATAAGTAAACCATGAAACCAATGAAGTAATTATATATATCAAGACACGTTAAAAAAATATTATTTTTAACAAACCCATCGTAAACAAAATGATATATATAAAGTAGTACATTCCAAAAATACAAGTTAAAATATAATATTTTAACTAACACATCGATCTTGGAATATTATATAATTAATAAAAATTATATAAGGAACATATCCGACGATGGTATCGTCGAGGCAAACGGGTGGAACACAATAATGTGAAGACATGAAACATATACATTTTACTCATGCGAGGCATGAAGACTAACGGGCTAGGCCCAGGCACGCGACACTTGAGATGCATCTCGGTGGAGCATCGTAAGTTGAAAAATACATCCAAATGGAACAAAACACTGAACAAATCTTAACAAATATTTAAGACTAGAAACAGGAACAAGAATCATTCAAAGACCGAAGTGTTTAACAAAAACCTAACGCGTTTGTAGGTTATGGTACGAATTCAAAGAAAAGTATTTGAGATAATCAAGGAAAGCAGAAAGCAAAACAGTGAGTTCATGTCCCCCTTTTCATCTTAAATGTTTTACTGTTTTACAACTATCGGGGGGAAATACATGTTCAATGGTATGATAAGCTAAGGAATGAAACAACTTAGATCATGTGCGAATAGGGTGGAACTTAAGCACCATTAATCTTATTTAAGACCCGGTACAAAGGTTAGATCTAGCGGTTGTTGGGGAGCCCCACTCTTGCTCATGGACCCACACAGAAGAATGCATTTGTCGTCCCAGTCGAAGTTAATCGACAGAAATCGTCTAGGTTTGGATTGCTTCCTATGTCGTCACACATAATAATGTCCTTGCAAAACATTAATGATCAACGATTTCATTAACGCTTTGCATACTGGTTTTTGATACAAATACTTATACATTTTATGGATATAACGCATAAAGTTAAAACACATGAACTCGCCAACTTTTGTTGATTTTCAATTTAACATGTATTTCAGGTAATTAGTGGATCTTTGCAAGAAGTTCAATCAAGAAACAAGCATCAAGTCTCCAATGCCACTTTTGAAGGATTTGCCGGTATACCCCGCCTACTTGCGGTGATATAAAGGACAAAACCTTATTATTTTAAAATCTTGCTTTTTGGTTACTTAACAATTTGACAATTTAATGGCTTGCAATAGTATACTTAACTTATGTTGCGTTTGAAACAATTTCAACAATGGCATATGAAGAATGTTTTATTCATATAGTTTGTTCACTTATGTTGTATGCAATGAGAACCAATCAGATCATACTGTGTGCTTCCGCCTACGAGCTGGTGTGACATTAGAGTCTACATAGCTTGAGAAGTTGGAGCCCAACAAAGAGAATGAAATTGTTATAAATTCTACATATCAAATTTTGATGATGATTATAATGTCAATGTGGTTCCAAACTTGGAAAAACGATGGCCATGGGAAAAAACTATATGTATTGCATTACAAAATGCATAGTTTGACTTTTAAAGTCAAAGTGTCGTCTTTTAGGAACAAAGGTACTCTTACTTAAAAGCTGAAATAAAAAATGAGCGAGATGAGAAAATAAGACTAAAATGATTTTTATACATCCTGGATCCTGGCAACATGACAAATCGTTTCCATTGTTGCAATCACATCCATGCTAGCATTAGATTCTTGAGATAGCATGACCACTTCAGAAACAATATCAAGACTACAAATAAAACTTGTATTAATATTGTGTAACAAAATATTAATTGAATTGAAACATAAATGTTCATGTACATTTGAACACTATTTGAATTCCTTCAATCAAACTCTAGATTAGATTCACACACCTCTGCAATGGTTATTTTTCATTCTGTTACACATACCATCCGAACCGCATCATACCCAAACACCTACCGGATGTGTTAAGCTGAATCAACACAGTCTTTTGTTTTTTAATATATTTGAAAAAGTTTTGAACAAAACAATATATGTCAACACTATATGAATTAAACAATACTTCAACAGCCCCAAATGCTCTTGAACTACGTTCCATAAGATTGGCATCACATTCAACTTGGGAATTGTGCGCAGATCATTCTTGTCGTAAAAAAATAAAACCATTTCAAGCTACAACTATATAAGTACTTTTCACTTAGAAAATACAATTTTGTATCAACAAAAAACCCACATCTAAATTTATAGCCTTTGCTAATGAGAATAAACCATACTTTTTGACCTTTGGGTCGGCTCCATCCACTAACGCTAATGAAAATAGTTATATTTAAATATCCTGAGTTAACTCAGTGAGTAAAAACCACTGAGTTAACCAGGCTAAGTCAAAATTTGTACTGATATAAGCAAGATATTTATTTACCTTGGATAGGGTGAGCCTTTGATTGGCTTTTGGCCGTATTTATCGGCCATCTTCACGCTTCTCGCTGGCACTCTCATGAATCTTTTCTTCCTTGATTCCTGAAAATAATCGAGTTTATAAGAAGTTTAGAAATCACAAATCAAACCATGTTTGACTCAACCTTTATAAGGGCCTAAAATATATTCTAAATAACTGACTTAAACCACAGCCATGTCACATCTAAGTTTGAGTGACTGATTCTCCAATAGGATAATCCAAAAACGATCTTCAAATCAAGGCGCTTCCTTTATACATTCTTGTAGCATAACGAAACACAACCCGTTGTGGGTTATCTAAGTTAAACAACCAACACATATCATGTAATTAGTCGTGTTGAACTTAAGAACCAGTTTAGATTATAAACCAAAAAATATGTTCTAAGACTTCTGTGCTAAAATAGTAAAAATACTTTTCTCCAATCGTATCTCCACTAAAAACGAACAAAACCTCATCAAATGAAAAGGTGGAAGCTTATTTCAACCTTTTCTCCTCTCTTGTTCTTTACGACGCTTCTCTTCCTCTTACTTGTTCTTCAACTCCTTGCAAGTACTTTAGGATTTCAAAACAAAACCTTATCAGCATTATGTAACGCTAAATCAGTGTAGTGAAAATGAAAAAGAAATAATACCTGATGAATGAACCGAACGGTTGGATGAAGAGCAACATGCCAATTCAGTTTCATTATCGTCATTCCATCTTAATGAATGTCTACTTTTTAGGTTCGTCAACCACGGGGTGTCAGCCCAGTGGCCAGCCTCACCCATTCCAAACGGGAGGACGCGGGTTCGAGTCCAGCTCGGCCTGAATAATCCTGTTGGGTAGTAACCGCCAGACAGCTATGGGGCTAAGCTAGCTTGGGGAGGGAGAACCCTCCCGCGGTCAGGAGTACCGTGCATTTACCCTTTTTTTTTTTTAACTTTTTAGGTTTGTTTAATTTTAGTAATTATATCTCTTAATTTTTTAGGTTTGTTTATCTAAGTAGCAGTTTCAAAAACAACCAACACATACCATGTAATTAGTCGTGTTGAACTTAAGAACCAGTTTAGATTTAAACAAAAAATATGTTATAAGACTTCTGTTCTAAAATAGTAAAAAAAAAACTTTTCTCCAATCATACCTCCACTAAAAATGAAGAAAACTTCATCAAATGAAAAGGTGCAAGCTTATTTGAATCTTTTCTCCTCTCTTGTTCTTTACGACACTTCTCTTACTCTCACTTGTTCTTTAGCTCCTTGCAAGTACTTCAAGATTTCAAAACAAAACTTCATCAACATCATGTAACGCTAAATCAGTGTAGTGAAAATGAAAAGGAAATAATACCTGATGAATAAACTGAACGGTTGGATGAAAAGCAACATGAAAATTCATTTCATTACCGTGAAACTGGTTTTAGAACAAAGATAGGGTTTTTTCGGGCTTTTTTCCATATATATTCAGTTTCATTATCATAAAACTGAATTGTCATGTTGTTCTTCATCCAACCGTTCGGATGACCCATAGAACAAAGAACTTAAAAAATATAAATTGCATGTTCAAATCTTCAAATAATAATTGTGTCAGAACATTCATAGCAGAAACTTGTCTTGAAAAAATGTTTCAAAAAATTGGATCAAAAAACAAACTATATAAAAATGTAATCTTTTTGGAAGATATTTTAACTATCTTCGTCATTAGCCCAAATTAAAACAAATGAATATCATGATGAATAATCTTTGTTACTCATCTAACTAATTTTCCACATATTTCGTTATAAAAAGCACATAGGATCTAAGAAACACAACTTTTTCTTGTTTAGAGGCCAACTTGTGTGACTCACGAATTAAGATGATGTTCATAATTTGATCCGATACATAAATAACCGATTAATACCAAATTGTAATTAAACAAATTTCACAATAGACATATTGTACGGATTTGAACCATATTGTACGTATCTGAACCTTTTCTTTTCAAACGGACATTTCAAAACAAAAAACAAACCTAAAAAAATTAAGAGATATAATTACTGAAAATTAAACAAACCTAAAAAGTATGAGAAAATTGGATAGATGGTATGATATAATTGGAGATTCAAATTCCAAATTCTGAACTTAGATTACAAAGAAAGAGAAAGAGAAGGATTTGGGCATTAAGTGTATATTACATATCTCCATGCTTTTTTAAAATTCAAATTACTCTCTATTTAATTATTAAGATTAAAATTAATATAAATATATTAAATATAATATGAAAATACATGATTTACAATGTAATAATGAGATAAGATTGACATATTGTTAGATAACCTAAATGATTGCCATGTAAACATTGTAATGTAATGATTATCTCTGAAAATGAGAATAATAATAATAATAATAATAATAATAATAATAATAATAATAATAATAATAATAATAATAATTCCTCAAGCATTAGGTCTAACCTGATGGATGGATTAGAGTAAGTAATGCTTAGTTTTGTTACTTTTAAACTAACCAAAAGTGGGTATGTTGGTAAACTAAAAGATCGTTAAATATGTGGCACTTGTCCGTTCATCATTTCGACGTACCCTTTCACGAATTATATTTTTATTTTAGTGTTCATTGCCCAATACACAATTTTTTTTTGACAACTTAGACAATTTATTTGGTAAAAGAAAAAGATAGAACATAAGAACCATATGAATAATTGGAGGTGCTATAAATAATTGTGAACTTGTTGTGGAAATATACCAAACAAATTCTTGAAGTAACAAATACTAATGCATTAAGTAACTTAAACTCTAATACACACAAATGATTTGCTCCCTTTAGGGATGAGTAAAAGCCATTTAACTGGATTGGTCCGGCTCATAGTAGAAATAGTCTTGGGTTGGGTTTATGTATGTATTGTTTTTTGGTTTTTTTGGGTTTTCTTTTTTTTTTGAGTGTATTTTTTTAAAGCAATGTTACCGAGGTTCGAACTCTTGACCTCTCACTCTTAACTCCAATGATCTTATTATTGAACCTAACTCCCCACCCAAAACATTTTTTTATTCCATCTAAGCAAAACAATTTAAGGCAATTTAAAACAATTTCGGGTTTCCATTACTAAAAATACAGAAAGTGGACTCGAGTAAGTTAGACTTGATTTGTTATTTATAACATGGAAAAGCCAACAAAAACGCTAGTGAACTTTTGTTTCTTGATCGGGTTTGTAAATTATTAGATGCCTTTAGGGCTTGTTAAGAAGATTTCATGATTGTTGTTAAAGGGACAGTGTGTAGTTAGTTATGTGGTGATTACTAAGTTATATAGTCGTAGTTTATTAGTATTGTGATCATACATACCTAATGAAGTTTTAGAATGGCAAATATTAACTTCATTATCTTAAACTTTCTCCTTCTATGTTTGATGAGTTATATATTGACTCTGTATTTTTTAATTATTCTAAAGATGAGTTGTTGGCCTATTGGGCTTAGTTCCCGTCCCCGATCCAATGAGGTGGGTTGGGCAGATCTCAAGCAATGGGACGATTTATGTTGAGCCGGCTAATTCGAGTTATGGATTGGTGGGTTAAACCATTTAGGGATAAGTTTATGATATCTAATTAGATTGGTAGAAATGTGGGTTTTGTTTATTGTCTAATTAGGGGTTCAAAGTTGTGATTATGGTCATGAGTTTGTAATCGGTTTTAGAGCTATATTTTTCTGATTAATAAGATAGAGTTATTCAATCCAAATTCATGGTTTGTTATTTGGCTTGATTGTCGATTGAGACTTGAAGTTATTAAGTCGTGAGGAGCTCGATCAATAGTCTTTTATCTTGTTTCTATATACACTCATGTAATTGAAACCAACAATTGAGAATAGGCAAGAATCAATCTCATATTTAACATTACCTTCTACTTCTACCTCTAGTTTAAATGTGTTCTAACTTGTATCTTTACAATATGGTATCAAAGCGTTAATGCTCCGAATGACGAACTCATTCCTTTTGTAGTTTTTAGTTTTCTTGTCTTTTGGAAATGAGGCACCGATCCTGACTTTAAAAAACAGGAACAAGAAAGAGGACAAATGCAGCAATGATCTGCTAAGGGAATCAAACTATAATCCTGAGGCCCCGTTTGGTTCGTGGAATTCCATGGAATTGGACTTGGAAATGGAATTCATTTTGTTCGATATCATGTTTGGTTGAACACTGGAATGGAAAGAATTCCATCAAATTCCTATATTTGGCAATGTTTTAAAAACCGCTTTTTAAATTACCAGGTTGGACATAAAAATGGTTCATCCGGATTGACTAGTCAACCCTGTAATTCCATAAAGATGCAACTTCAAGTAAATAGTTATCCAAAAGTACATGATTTCATAATAAAAATAATCCATGATAAAAAAAATATTCTAAAAGTACTCAATTTTCCAACAAAGTTTTTTTAAAGAAAAATGTACAACATGTTTATGGCATTGGTGTGTTATATACATCAAGTTCACCATTAAATTAAATATGAAAGATTAGAAGGTCATGAGTAGCGTACGTAGGAACTGGGAATACTAGGTTAATCACCGAAAATATGGAAGTTCGGTTATTACCTTAATATATATATCCTATTTTAATAGAATATAAAAATCAACATTGATGATTTTGCAAAGAGGTTCAACGATTCGAACCAGTAGAATCAGATTCACCGGTGGTATACAACAAATACCATAATCTAGTTTTACCAGCTTTTTTCATACCGAGCTTCTGTCTGATATCCGATATAATCGGTATCACCGGCTGATAAATACTGGTATTTAAACATTGATATTTCTACCCAAGGAAAGTTTACATTCCAATGGAATGTTTGACAAATGACAAGAATGTTCCTTAATAACAATAAAATCAACATTAACAAATTGATTCACATTTTTTAATCAAAATAGATTCTTCCTATGCAAATTGGATGATGATCTTTTATATAACAATCGAATGAATTGTTATCATCAAATAAATTCTTCTGTTCTTATGTACCATTAATTCTTCATGAGGAACATAACTCAAACTCAAATTTTCAAAAAAAAAAATGAAATAAAGAAATAGAACTCAAAAGCAGCAATTAATGAGTTCCAAACATTGAAACTAAAATAAAATACGAACAAACTGCGACTTCCTATAGCAAACAAAAATCAAAATTTCTATAAATTGAAATCTTTATCCAAATCCAAACGGTATGTCATTTTCATAGCATAAAATCAAGGAACTAGAAATTGAGATTGAAATCAAAATTGTCTTCAAGCCTCTCCTTTTGCAGCAGAAGATAACTAATACTTCAAGTGCCATCATGTTTGAAACTGCTTTAACATGATAATTGTAATAGTAACATGCCTATTCCAATAAAGCTCCTCATGATAACAGTAATATTAACTTGTATTCATATTCAACCTCCAAGATTTATTAAAAAAGAAAATGGGTCAACAGTCATCATCTGAAAACGAGTCTCAAGTCCCATCATCTGAAAACAGGTCAAAGGTCATCATCCGAAAACGGGTCCAACTAGCTTCACTAAGAACATGGATAAAAAAACTTATGTGTCGGCACATCCTGATCCATCCACAGGCGACACTTCTGGTAATTGCAGATTTTCAGTCAGCAATCTTCAATAGCATCCAAACCGGGCCCAAAACGAAGCTGAAACACAATTTGAAGCAGGAAAAAAAGATAACTCAAGTTTGATCCATCCCTCTTGATGAACATTGAATGGTGCTGTCACAGGGTCCAGGTTAAAAACTTAATAAACAACAATCATTGAAATTAAATTTATAAATTCCCGAAATATAATGAGAGTAACTATAAAAAAAGTAACCTTCCCACAAAACGCGCGAGTTCTGACAATTTCTTTACACATTCTCATCCATGATTTACAAACAGCTGCACAAGCAACCACATTTTTCTTGCAGGCCAAGTACTTTCAAGTTATTCCAATCTTTTAATTACATCACAAAGGAGCTCAGGGGGAGAATAGGCCCGGGCCCACCTACTGTTTTGGATTATAAGAGGGTCAATATTGTCACTAAAACATCTACTCCGTTGTGCTTAGCCGCCTGGGTTTATGGCTATTTGTGCGTATCTATAAGGAGTGTCTCAACGACTGATTGATATAGTACCCTAGAAGTGTTTGCACTTCTCGGGTCCCACTGGTCGGGCGTTAGGGACACTCCTTTAATGAGTCCAAGGTTAGACGAAACCAGTTATCCATATCAACAAGTGGGACGGAATGGCTGGCCCTTGATGGAAAATAAGGGTGGCGCGTGAGGACTTAATTGACGAACCAAAATCTGGTTTCTTCGAGGACTATCTAGTTTCTACAAACAGGTGGAAGATAAGGAACAAACTAAAAGGCGAAATTAATTCATCCGAAGATTAAACAACATCAAAATCTAGATCAACCAACATAGATTAATGTGTAATTAATGTGAAATTCAAGAAATTAAAACAGGTATGTAATCGGTTATAAAAAACGTTTTCAAATAAACAAAAATGTGTCTTGTTTTTTAGAGGGAAGAGTGCTGAGCTTATTAGGCCATGGCCCATTTCCATGCTACAAGCTTTCAATGGTAATTAATATGAGTTATGACCCCCCAAAAAATTATTCGCAAAATATAAACTCAAGATCCGGTTTCAGATGTACTAGAGTTGTAATCAACTCCAATCCACACGTGACACACCCCTCTCGATTTAATTATGGAGGATCATGTTTTGTCTTATGACGTTTTCTGTCACATCAGCATTATAACGCTCCTTCAAGAAATGTGTAGTGGTTAACGCTCCTTGATGCCATTTCAATTATTACTCTCCATTTTTTTCTTCTTATTTAGCGTTATATTATAAATGCTCCCTTCCCCCTTCCCTCTTCATGCCCCTATAACGCTCAGTGTTGGGGGTGTTTGTCTCTCCTTCCCTCTTCTGACTCCTTCAACAAAATACAAATAAAATTACTACAACAAATGTGGATGGGATGGGCTATTAACTTTGATTTCTTTAAACGTTGGGCCTACAAGGGCCGGAGAACTGCACCTGTTTTTCTTCTTGGGCTTTGGCTGCTTGATCCGCCACGTTGGAAGAAATCCAGCACACAGATCCACGCCCTCCCTTTCGCCCCTTCAATTTGGTTAAAACAACGTCCAATCGGCACGGCGTTCACGCCTAAAAGTGCAAAAGTGGTGCTACATCGTTGATGGGTCGATGATGGCCACACCCAGGGTGTGGAGTCGTGGACCACTACACATGATCTAAGTGGCGTTAGAGTAAAGGAGAGATATATATGAGACTTTCGAACACAAATATTTGGTAAAAGAAAAAAGATAGAACATTTAAAACTATATGAATAATTGGAGGTGCTAAATAAGTAAATATATGATAATTCATTTACATTCTATTATTGGTCTGTCGATAAATAATTGTAAACTTGTTGAGGAAATATACCAAACAAATTCTTGGAGTAACAATTACTAATATATTAAGTAACTTAAACTCTTATACACACAAATGTTATTTTCCCTTTAGGGATGAGTAGGAACCATTTAACCCGATTGTATGAACCGAACATGTAGGATTCGTTTTGGTTTTCGGTTTATAGATGTATGATTTTTCTGGTTTTCCATTTTTAAAAAGATTACAAGTTTTTTATATTCCATCTGAGCTAAACAACTCGAGGTTATTTAAAACAATTTCGGATTTTCCATTTTTAAAAATAGTGAAAGCGGATTCGAGTAAGTAATACTTACTTTTGTTGTTTCAAACATGGAAAAGCCAACAAAAACGCTAGTGAACTTATGTCAAGAAGATTTCAAGGATATGGTTAAAGAAACGTAGTGTAGTTAGTTATGTAATGGGTGGATCATTAGTCTTTTATCTGAATTATTATAGAAGTGAGTTATTTAGTAGTGTGCAGTTCAATAGTCTTTTATCTTGTTTCAAGATACACTCATGTAATTGAATCAAATATGGCGTGGACCGTGTGGTGGTAATGTGTCTCAACTCTACCAAGAGGTGGAGCCGTGGAGGGTTCAAATCCTGCAAGGTGCAAACGTATGAGTATTTCAGGAGTAGGTTAGTTTGTCGTTTAAAAAAATTCAATTCATAATAGGCAAGCTAAATGTTTACATGTGATCTAAATGTTTGTTTTTACAATATGGTTTCAGAGCATTGACAGCCTCTTGTTGATGTCAGGCGGCAATCAGCTGAAAGTTCTTCACACGCGTCCTCTGAAATTCAGACGCCATCATTGCAGCTGTTCTTGCAACCGAGGCGCCTTGAATTTCAAAACCAAGGGCCTTGTCGACTTTTCACTAGCATCTACGTTAAGCTCATAAGTGATATGGACAATTTCATAATTTTTATTTGGCACCTATCCATCCATCGACCTCAAAGATATATTCAATAAGAAAACGGGTCTACAGTCACCATCAGAAAACGAGTCTTAAGTCATCAGCTGAAAACAGGTCAAAAGTCATCATCCGAAAAGGGGTCCAACTATCTTCACTAAGATTATTATAGTCATAACACATTTTGGTAATCATATACAACACATAAACAATTTATCAAAATCAAGAAAATGGATAAAACGACGCATGTGTTGGCACATCCTGATCCGTTACTTAGGCGACCCATTTCAACACTTCTGGTGATTCCAGATTTTCAGTCAGCAATCTTTAAATGCTAAGCTACAAGAAAACAAAAGCATCCAAACCAGGCCCAAAACGAAGCAGAAACACAAATGGAAATGCTCACCAGGGGTATGACATAGGAAAAGATGATAACTCAAGTTTGATCTATCCCTCTTGATGAACATTGAATGGTGCTGTCACAGGGTCCAGGCTGAAAACATAATAAACAACAATTATTGAGAATAAATTTATAAATTCCCGGGTGTACAAATATAATGAGAGTAACTATAAAAAATAAAAAAGTAACCTTCCCACATAACTTTACACATACTCCTCCATAATTTACAAACAGCTGCACAAGCAACCACATGTTTTCTTGCAGGCTATGTACTTTCATGTTATTCCTATCTTTTAATTACAAAGGAGCTCAGGGGGTGAATTGGCCCAGGCCCACCTACTGTTTTGGATTATAAGAGGGCCAATATTGTCATTTAAATCATCTACTTAGTTGGGCTTAACCGCCTGGGTTTATGGCTATTTGTGTGTATCTTTAAGGAGTGCAGGAGGGAGGTATACTATATTCAGGTGTAGCACGGGCTACAGCTCAACCCCGTCTTTGTTGTGTAAATTTTTTTTTTCAGTTTTATATAAAGGATACTTTTAAACAAATACGGGGATACATCTAAAAAGTATGATACTGTAATTTATTAAAATTCCAAAATTTTATAAGTCCAAGCCTTTTATAATACCAAACTTGTATAATAATAATAATAATAATAATAATAATAATAATAATAATAATAATAATAATAATAATAATAATAATAATAATAATAATAATAATAATAATAATAAAATCCCAAACGATAGAGTTAACCAAAATTTAGAATAATTTATTTGAAAGAGACCCAGTTGATAAACTTAGGCCAAGCCCCAAAACAATAAAATATCGTTTTGTGTATGGGCGACAAAGTTAGAAACAAAACGTCGCAACGAATTGTGATCGTCCCAGCGTCCCTGCTGCTCCGTTGACTCCTGCGTGTTTAGTGAGTGTTTCTTGTCCTTTGATTTTTTATTTGTTGTTATTGTTTATGCAGTATTGTTGTATGTAGATGTGTTAGGGTTTAGTGTTTAGAGAAGTTAAATTTTACAAAAAGTTATAGATTTCTAATTTTCTTGTTAAACTAGGTACTTGAATTCTTTGAAGTTGAATGTTGATTCCTTGAAGTGAAGATGAAATCACAATCTAAAAAACAATCTCCAATGGGCCAAGAATATTTGAACAATGTTATTGTTTGTGCAGTGGTCAAAGTAACTTTTGATAAAGTAAAAGACAACTATGTGATTGAATAATTTCAAGCTATGAAAACAAGACGATGACAAATCTATTAGGTGTATGTTTTACTTCATTTATTATCGTTTTTTTATTATTATTACATGATTGCACGATAATTTTCTTTCGGATACCCCTAGGTTAATGGGCTTGCTCTCTTACTAAAGGAGTGTCTTAGCGATTGATTGATATTGTACCTAGAAGTGTTTGCCCTTCTCGGGTCCTATTGGTCGGGAGTTAGGGACACTCCTCTAATGAGTCTATGGTAAGATCATCGGTGACCCATATTAATAAGCTGGACGGAATGGCTGGCCCTGACGGAAAATAAGGGTGCCACGCGGGGACTTAATAGACGACCCTGGCACTAACGTCTGATGCCTTTGTCAGGGACTGACTTTTCTATTTTTAAAAACTTACTTTCATGTTTCAGTCTAAAGTTATTACAATTATGAAACTGACCAGTGAGGGAATCTTAATAAATTATGCGGTCAAACTTCACGGGGACAAAGTTTAAGTTTGTCCCTTTAAGGTATCTTAAAAATGGTAGAAATGATGGAAAAAATATAATAATGTTCCAAACGCATGAGCTAAACTACTCTGGTATATATGTACTTAAATTTCATCAATTACAAGGGCTTTTGGAGACATATTATGAATTGTGAAAGTCAAAGTTTACCCACCAGAAATTTGAACATCATATATTTTCTTTTTATAAAATGGAAAATTAACCATGAGAAAATGAAACTAAGTAAAAACAATCTGATGATCCTGAGAATTACCCCTCTTAACACCCAAAACCGACTCGAAAAACACCCCCTCTCTCTCCTAGGGGTGTTCATTGAATCGAATAACGAATTTTCGAATGATTTGAATCGAGTTTTTCAAACTTATATTTTTTAACTGAATTCGTATTCGATTCGATTAGTATTTGAAACTCGAATTTGAATCGAATTCGAACCGAGTTCGAATAAATTCGATTTATTTCAAATTCACCCTAAACAATATATTATTTTACTTTAATTTTTTTTAAAAAATACTACAAACTAATTATATTCAATATAAATATAATAATCTACATATTAAATTAATTATGAATATGTCAAAACACCAAATTTGGAATATACGTTGGTTATGGTAGCGATTTAAGTTAGTTAAAAATTTAGAAATAAGTAGTATGAGTTATTTGTCAGTAGATTTGGTACTTAGAATGTTCATACTCTATCCAAGTTTAGAATTATATGTATGTATATATACTAGCAGGATGCCCGCGCGATGCGGCGGGAATGACAAATCGCATTGTGACACTCGTTTTTTGTAGTTTTCTTATTTATGTAATATTTATTGTAGTGTTTTTGTGATATATATACATCAAAAGCGAAGCAATCGGGTAATCCATTTAATTGAGTTTTCGAAAGGTATTTTACGTTGTGAGTGTGTGTAAGGGGAAAAGTTATAAGTAGTTTTAACTCAATCCCAAACATGGCCATAGTATAGATTTGCAATGTTGATAACATGCATAATTGCACTTACAAATATTATTCACTCATCTAAACCACAAATTCTCAATTGGTTGATTTTTTCATGTCTAATTCAGGAATTTTGACCGACCCATCCGCTCCATCTTCTTTCGAGGCATGGTTGAACCATGCGGGTACCCAACACATTGGAGCTCTATTATTTTTTTATAAGATACAATCCAGGTTCTAACGTTCATTTACACGTTGTATCATATGTGCCCTTCCAGTATAATATCATGTATTCCTAAAACATAGAAATAAATATATTTGCTTTGAACAACGAAAATAGAATAAGATATAACTTGTTAACAATTTCAACAATATTGATTATCAATTAAAGAACATATTTATGGCATTTTGTCCAATAATTTCAACTTCATGTATCCAAATAAACAGAATACAAAACAAGAACTTGCATCACTCAATGTCTCAGTCCGACATAAAAAGGAGAAAAAAAAAACAAACTTTTTTAAAGACAATGTGGAACTATAGTATATAAAACAACCAACTGACCCATAGCAGGAAGCTAAGAGCAGCTCGCAACAAAAGACAAAGCACACCTAAGGCAAAAACATTACACAAACAAGTGATCACCAAAACTGTGCTCCAAGCTTTCCACTCCAAGTGCCTCCATTTGGTTCTATTTACAATCCACGAAAACGAAATTTCTTTAATCTCATCCAACAGCTTTTGAGAGGAGGACCTAACCCTTTAAAGACCTTGTCGTTCCGGTTAACCCAAGTCCTCCACAGTTATAATAAAGTGGCTGCTTCCCATGCCTTTTTCTTCATTTTGCTGGCCTTAATATCAGCAACAAACTTCAGCAGCTCAAAATCTGAAATCATGCCAGAGGAGAGGCATTTGCAGCCATGCCGTGACTTGTTTCCACACCTCTTTGGCATCTGAATAAGAAAAAGCAAATGGTCTGCTGATTCGTGATAGCTCCTGCAAATGGGACATGAGTCGTCTTGAACAGATAAACCCTGGCTTGCCAGCGCATCCATACTCGGAATGGCCCCCATAGACGCTCACCACCCAAACATGTTGAATTTGGCACCACCCAACTGTTCCATTGGATTAACAAACTTTGCTCATCCAAATGAAAAGCGGAGGTTAAATCTTTTTTCAATTGGTTCACGGAGAACTTGTGCTCAATCCCGTTGTTCCACATCCACACATCCTCCTAGTCTCTAAATAGTTGGTCCTGCAGCACGTGATAAAGTTGTTGATTTTCTACTATTTTGATAGGCGACTGTGGCATTTTTTTGTTAGAAAGGAAAGTCTGACCTTGGAGGTAATCGCAGCAAATCAACAGCAGGATATCACGCAGCAGCTAATCAACAGCCGGACATCCAGCCATTCAACAGCAAATCAATGACAGCTAGTAGTCAGCTGCTATCATCCATGTTTAGATTACGATTTTGTGTATAAATTCAATATTTTTCATTGTAATGAAGCAGACAGAAATACATACCTCAATTCATAGTTCTGTGAATCAACCTCTATCATCTTTTAACATGGTATCAGAGCAGTGTCGTTCTTGACCTGTTCATCATTTACCTTGCTCACTCAAAACCAACCATCCTCTCAACCAAGCTGCCATGGCCAAAGCCGGTAACTTGGGAGAAGATCTATCAACCCAAATCGCCAATCTGCTCAAGAATGGCCTCAACCCACAAAATCGGAACCCAAAATTGTCCGATAAACCTTCAAATAAACCTCAAGCTCAACAGCCCTTTCCAACCAAAGAAACTGCATACGCCTCTGTCCGCAAGGAGGCCGCTCACCAGAATATTCTGGGAACACCTCTCAATGACACACAGGGCATCACAGCGGGTCTAAAGGCCTCTGAAATCGAAGGGTTAGGGTTTGCATCAAAAGGCTACCGACGGAACGATGAAAAAGGAACCGGATCAGGTAACAACAAAACTTACCTCAAATGTGATCATTGCGGCATGACAAACCATACCCAGGAACAATGCTTCAAACTCGTCGGGTATCCCGAATGGTGGTCTGACGGCCATAAGAAGAACACAAAGGCTACCGTCAAAGAAAAAGGGAAATCATCCAGTACCGGCAACCAAGACGTCACCAGAGATGGAAGTCGGAGCAGAACTGGTTTCGGCGGAATGACCGACGCAACAGGTGAAGGAGATGAATGCTTAGGCAAAGGCGGAGAAGAAGAAGAAAAAGGGAACGGGTATGGGGCGGATAGGTTTGGGGCAGATAAACCGAGCATATATAATAAGAATGTGAATATGTCACATTTGGTCCCTGAAAGTAATGGGAATGCTAATATGGCCCAAAAACATCATGGTAAACAAAAACGATGGATATTCGATTGCGGTGCAACCGACACAATGACTTATGAGTCATCGGATATTATTTCAACAACTAAACCAGAAAAAACACATATTCAAACGGCGAATGGCGGGATAATGGATGTAAAATCGGGAGGGACTATTGAGATTCGCCCACGATAAAAATCTCTAATTGTCTTTATGTTCCCTCGTTATCACATAAGCTGCTTTCCATCAGCCATGTCACAAAGGAACTTAACTGTATTGTCCTAATGTACCCTACGTTTTGTATTTTACAGGATATCAGGACGGGAGTGATCATTGGGCGTGGCACTGAAAATCAAGGGTTGTATTATGTGGATGAGGTGACTCAAAGTGGTGCTGTGATGTTGACTCATGGGACATCAGAACGAGAAGCTTGGCTATGGCACCGAAGATTAGGTCATCCCTCTACAAGTTATTTGCATATCTTATTTCCCAAACTATTTCCAGTTAATTCTATGTCACATTGTGAAACATGCGTTTTGGCAAAGAGCCACAGAAAAACTCTTAAACCCAATAATACTAAGGCTGCTTTGCCATTTTCATTAATCCATTCTGACGTATGGGGTCCTGCCCCAGTTCTTGGGGGGCAGAACCTTCGTTACTTTGTGATGTTCGTTGATGATTGTACCCGAATGACCTGGGTTTACTTTTTGAAAAACAAATCCGAAGTCTTTGAAAAATTCACTATGTTTTACGCCATGATTCAAACCCAATTTCAAACAAACATCCAAATATTCCGATCTGATAATGGCGGTGAGTTTGTTAATACCTCGTTTAAATCCTTTTTCCAAGACAAGGGAATAATCCACCAAACTACATGCCCACACACCCCAGAACAAAATGGTGTCGCCGAAAGGAAAAACCGCATTTTGCTAGAAATGACACGAGCCCTCCTAATTGAGTCCCAGGTCCCGAAATATTTTTGGCCTGAAGCCCTTGCTACTGCTACCTATCTTCTCAACCGACTCCCAACAAAAATCCTAAAGCTTAACACTCCGTTACACACTCTTTCAAAATTCTTCAAACTACCCTCAGTTCTTACTCTTCAACCACGAATCTTTGGATGTACTGCCTTTGTTCACATACCTAAATCAGATCGAACCAAGCTTGACCCTTGTGCTGAAAAATGTGTCTTTGTTGGGTATGGAATGAATCAAAAGGGATACAGGTGTTATAATCCAAAAACACGTCATATGTTCACCACAATAAACTGTGACTTTCTTGAAACCGAGTATTACTACAATTCCCAACTCAGTGGTCAGGGGGAGAAGGAATGTTTAGACACACTAAGCTGGTTAGAATATGTTCCCTATGTACCAACTAAAGAGTCACCTACTACAGAGTCACCAGACTTCAATTTCAGTGCCACTGACGGTCCTAATGTTCCTCCTAACCTGGTGTCCGAGGTAAGTAATACTCACCCTATTCAGTCTGGTGGTATTTTTGAAGTTTCTAATGACTCCGAGGATACCAATACTTCTAACCATGAAACTGCCACAGAACAAACTGAAAATTTGCAGGCAGATGAATCCAGACAAGAAGAACCACCATCGAGGTATGTGTTACCCCCTAGAACAAACAGAGGGGTTCCTCCGAAACGGTATTCTCCTGAAAAAGAACCAAGAAGATCTAGTTATCCTATAGCTAGTGTGGCCGATGGAAACTTCACTAAGGAAGCCAAAGCATTTATCTCATCTGTTTATTCCGAAGAAACTCCTACAAACGTGGATCAAGCCTTAAAATCTAAACATTGGAAGGAAGCAATGAACACAGAAATGGAAGCCCTAACCAAGAACAATACATGGGAAAAGTGTACTCTTCCTTTGGGAAAGAAATCTGTGGGGTGTCGTTGGGTCTATACGATTAAGTATAAATCAGATGGTACAATTGAAAGATATAAAGCCCGACTGGTGGCAAAGGGGTATACTCAGACACATGGGATTGACTATGCTGAAACATTCTCCCCGGTTGCCAAAATGAACACAATCAGGGTTCTTTTTTCGATAGCTGCAAATGAAGGGTGGCCACTTCAACAGTTTGATGTAAAAATGCCTTTTTACACGGGGACCTAGACGAAGAGGTATTTATGGATGCTCCTCCAGGATTCACAAAAGATTTCAAAACTGGAGAAGTTTGCCGTCTGAAGAAGTCCCTTTATGGTTTGAAGCAGTCTCCCCGGGCCTGGTTTGGCAGATTTACGGTAGCTATGAAAAAGTTTGGATATAAACAAAGTAATGCCGATCATACTTTGTTTCTCAAAAAAAGAGGAAAATTCGTAACCTGTCTAATTATCTATGTAGATGATATGATCATTACAGGGAATGATAAAGAAGAAATGGGAAAACTAAAAGAAAACTTGTTTGCCGAATTTGAAATGAAAGACTTGGGCAGGCTGAAGTATTTCCTCGGAATTGAAGTACTAAGGTCAAAACAAGGAATTTTCATTAATCAAAAGAAGTATGTCTTAGACTTGTTGGCAGAGATTGGAATGATAGATTGCAAACCAGCAGACACTCCTATGAGTGTAAACAAAAAATTCTATATGGAGGAAGGAGCAAAGTTAGCAAACAAAGAAAGATATCAACGGCTGGTGGGAAAACTAATATATCTCTCACATACTCGCCCAGACATTGCATATGCTGTAGGGGTGGTAAGTCAGTTCATGCACCAACCTCAAGAGACACATATGGAAGCAGTTTGGAGAATTATTAGATACCTCAAAGGAACGGTGGGTCATGGAGTCCTGTTTCAATCACATGGACACCTAAATGTTCAAATCTATACTGATGCAGACTGGGCAGGAGATAAGGGAAGTCGGAGGTCAACAGCAGGCTACTTCGCTCTAGTTGGTGGGAATCTTGTCACTTGGAGGAGTAAAAAACAAAAAGTGGTTGCTCTTTCAAGTGCAGAAGCTGAATTTAGAGGCATAACTCGAGGTTTAACAGAAGCCATGTGGATACGAAGACTCTTAGCTGAGATTGATTTTCCGTCAAAAGAAACAAGTAAGATTATGTGTGATAATAAAGCTGCAATTCAGATTTCAGAAAACCCAGTACAACATGATCGAACAAAACACGTGGAAGTTGATAGGAACTTCATCAAAGAAAAATTGGAAGATGGTACGATTGAACTACCATTCGTTCGATCAAAGGATCAGCTGGCTGACATTCTAACAAAAGCAGTTAACGAAAAAATTTTCAACGATTGTTTGGGCAAGTTGAATTTTGGAAATCCAACTATTCAACTTGAGGGGGAGTGTTAGAAAGGAAAGTCTGACCTTGGAGGTAATCGCAGCAAATCAACAGCAGGATATCACGCAGCAGCTAATCAACAGCCGGACATCCAGCCATTCAACAGCAAATCAATGACAGCTAGTAGTCAGCTGCTATCATCCATGTTTAGATTACGGTTTTGTGTATAAATTCAATATTTTTCATTGTAATGAAGCAGACAGAAATACATACCTCAATTCATAGTTCTGTGAATCAACCTCTATATCTTTTAACATTTTTTTCTAAAAATGATACTCGTGCCTCCCACTCTGATGCTTTTTATTAACCTTCACCAACAAAAAAAGGTTTGGAAAGATGTTACAAAGCGGTTGTTCCAACGCCCAAACCTAGTTTAAAATAATCAATTTGATTAAAATAATAAATAAACAAACATATGTATAGAAAATTACCTCGTGTAATCTAACATTAGGATGTCTCAGGATCTTCAATGTCGCAATTTCCCTCTTGCTTGTATAATCCTAAGGAAGATAAAGAAACAAACATGAGATACAGAATATAAATTATTACACGCATATAGCAAAAACAGTTTTGACTTTCCGGGTCAGACAATCAACTATTTAATCAAGATCTGACGGTTACGTTAAAAATCGTAGTCAAAAGTATCAGCACACTAATGTTCCAATGTTTACTCTTATTGGAAAACTTCAATTCTCAAAATGAAAATGCAATTACACGATCCGTATGCCTTGGTTTGTCAAAATGAACATTACACCCTTAAACAAACTGGAAACTCGATGAACCCATCAAAAAGTCAGTTTTGGCCCAACATAACAACTTCTTCTAAAAATGGCTCATTGAATGCCCAGAAAGTATTTAAAACCTATTTAAAATTTATAATGGAAACATTACCTTTTTATCAAAAGCGCAATTTAGCTCAGCAAAGGCACGTATATCGGTTTCTCTCGCTTGGACGTGAGAGACTGAAGTATGAGCATAAGTTGCATGCTGTGAAATGACAGTTTCTGCAGCTTCATAATGATCAGATAGATCAACATCATGCTCTTTTTATAACGCCATGTTGAGAAACCCCTCCTCAACGGTGACCAGGTGGTTAGTTTTTTAACTGAAATATTGATCGTGGCTTTATATAGTGGTCAAACAGAACGCAGATTATATAGCCTGTAAAATTACACATCTTTCACTTAAATAAGGATAATATTTTTCTATTAAATAATAGATAATAAATTTTTGGTCATAGAAACATTACGTTTACATTTATTCCGTCCTTTTCAAGTAATTCAGCAACCTGAAATTGCAAAAACACATGTATCAAATTCGTAAAAATAATGCTTGATTGAAAGGTGGTTGAAAATGCTACTGGCATTTATCTAAGCTGGAAACAAAACGCACTAAAGATATCATTGTAGACCATGGGCACCGCTCAAGACAGTTATAAATACAAAGATAAAGATCAATATAAGCACATCTGTGTTTGTCCCAATTTAACTCAAGCATGTAAACAGTGGTGCCCTAATCAATTCCATGTTTCACAGGTCAGGAAACTAACTTCTGCAAACCGAAACAAAAGAAAATTCACATACTTCGACATCATCTCTTCTAAAACAGTCACCGTTGTTATGGTTTAAGCCCTAGTGTCACCACCGATACCAAGGATGCTCGAATCTGCTGGAATCAGTTGCATGCATCCCCAATCAGCGCTCAAGAGTCATCGCCAGAACCCTAGGTTGCAAAAAAGCAACTACACGCCCTAATCGCCTATAGATCTGAACATGTAGCAACCGATTAGTCAAAATCACGCACTCCTTTGCTAGAAAATCAAACAAATAGATCTAACATAGTGGAGCATGTGACGCTTTTAATAGAACACGTACCTTTTTGTGCATGGTGGAGCATGTGACGCTTCAACTGATGAAGTTCAGTTGCTCATAGTGACCTGATACCAGCTCCATAACCGTTCACCGTCGTTACCCTAGGAAGAAAGTGTTGGTAAATCAGAGTTCAAACGCAGCCCTCAACACACATCAGATTTGTGAGAACAACTCACGACTCTTTTAGTATTAATCAAATGAAAAATCGAACCAAGACTTATATTTATACTAAAACTATCCTTGCTAAACAAGTTATCCCAATTAAACTCAAACTCTAAAACCAATTATACTAAAACAATACTAACTCTAATACTTAATAAATCAATTAATAAAATAACTGGATAACTAGTTAAATTCAAACTAATTAATTATTCATTGAAACTGCCCAGTCCTTTGCCAGAATCCGCTTTACATGTGCCTCCAAAGTCTCCAGAAATCATACATGCAGAGACAAATCAACAGTACAGATAATCTCATTGGAGTTATATTCGATTCGAATTTTTCGAACGCGAATCAAATTCTACAAAACCCCTACTCTCTCCTCTTCCTTCCCACTCCATGACATGTTTAAGCCGTTTTTACATAAGAACCAGGGCCGGCCCATGAGCCAGTAAAGTCAAACTAGGGCTTTAGGCCCCCAATTTTACAGGGCCTCCATAAAAAAATAAGACTCAATCTATTCATACATCCCTGCTGCCTATTTGGACACCCATGAGCCCTAGAAGGGTCGTCTAGGCATAGACGACCCGTATAGACACTGATTTATAGGAGTCAGCAGGTACCTGGCAGGACGCACAAATTTATGTGTTTAGACGGGCCGTCTAGACCTAGACGACCCATCTACGAACTTGTTTTTTTTAGTTGGAAAAGGGGTGTTTTGGTGGGGTAGATTGGTTGTTGTTGGAGGTTGAAAAATGGTGTTTCGGTGGGGTAAATTGGTTGTTGCTGGAGGTTGATTTTTTTTTGTGGAGTAACTTTAGATTTTTAAAAAGTTTTGTTTATTATATAAAAAGTGAGTTATCTTTTTCGATCGTTTATATATTTAATTGTTTTTTACATTGTATCTTTTTAAAAAAATATAATATTAAAATTTAATACACATCGATTTAATACAAACAATCATCAAGTAATCTAATAACTGAAAATAAAGTTAAATATTACATATATAACATAACTTTCTACATCCATAACAATAGGTCTAGACGACTCGTATATTTACAATTAAATCTTTTTGGTATAATTATTAACACGGTAATGGGTACAGAAACCACCAAGGGGATAATGGATATGGTAACAAGTACCAAGGCGGGGTAACTACACCCACAACGATTCTCCAATTCTAGATCAACGTTGTTTATCGCCCTGTGTGAGCATTGGAAGCCCGGCAAACAGTGTTGCAATTAGTTAACAATCATTACTTCTTAATGAACTCGAATTTAGGAAATTGTTCTTAATGAACTCAATGGCATCTTCAACAGAAACCACATCTACAATGCCACCATTTCCATAGCCAGCTTTTCCATAGCTATGCAAACCATGACGTCTAAACCCTTGAATCCCAACGCTTCTCCTTACATTCTCCCAAACGAACCAGCTCCTTTGTAAGAACTCTTATTAGAGAATTGCGATGACGAATTGAAAGTTTTACGCGACATCAAATGCTATCCATGGGTCTATTTAACAAAGAAATATACGCCCCGTCTAGGCCTAGGCAGAGTGTATCACTTTACTACTTTACTGACATGCATTGAATTATATCAGATGAAGTAATATAAGCCAAAGTTTATGACAGAGAGAATTCCGACGACGAATTGAAAGTTTTCTACGACATCAAATGCTCGGCATGGGTCTATTTAACAACGGCATATACGCCCCGTCTAGGCCTAGACAAGGCATATCACTTTTCTACTTTACTGACATGCATGCAGAGCACAAACTTCAAGATGGGTCGTCTGGGCCTAGACGCCCCGTCTTGGGCTGGTCGTCTTCAGCATCTGTCTAGGGCTAGACACCCCGTCTGATGTGACTAATTTGACGTTGTACGAGGGCGAGAATGTGGTTGGAGAAAAGGAAACCTAGACGCCCCGTCTAGGTTTAGACGACCCGTCTACTAGTGTAATATTACCATTTTGCCCCTGATATCGGCTTAGACGGATTGCGAACCAGGGGTAAAATGGAGTTGTTTCTAGAACCAGACAGGGTGTCTAGGTCTAGACGAGCCATATATGCACAATTAATTTTTTTTTGGTATAATTTATATGATTTTGTTTACTTAATACAAACTTTTTTGGCAAATAAAATCATGTTAATTATACCAAAAATTTTCTAGTTGTATACTAAATGTTTGTATTAGTTATAAAAAATCGTTTTAAATATACAAAAAATCGTATTAGATGTACCAAAAAGCCTCATTCTTCCGACTCACTGTCGACCCAGTTAATACTCGGGTTTGGATTCGGTGCGGGATTCATTATCGACGTATACCATTCTAGACGGGGCGTGTACATGTCCAGCCATTGTTCTGCAGTGGCGCTTCGGTAGGTCAACCATAAACCCTTTACTGTAGGCATTGGAAACCAGCCTTCCAGCTTAATATGTGTGAACTGGTTTTTGTTAACATGTGCAAGCGTTATCATTCGTGGTTCTCGATCCGTTGGAGGGTTGATTATCGGGAAGAACGTGGAACAACCATCGATGTTTAACAGGCGAACCACGACACCATACCTTTGTGCAATAAGAAGCCCTGCGTGGGGGAAGTCCATCCAGTGAGTGGGGGACAATGCTCCATTGAATCCCAGATTAGGCTCTAACGATGCTTGTAAAAGTATCCTTCCTCCCATGCTTCAAATACTGGTGCCCAGATCGACGCGTTCTGATCCATCTCCTGTTGAGGTCTTTTCGAATGTCGCTCCACGCACGTTCTCCCATACCCAAGCCCACAGCCACAGACCGAAACCCACAATGACCGTTTGGCCTCACATCTTGTATGCACGAGATGTATGGGTGAAACAATGAAGGAAGGAGATGCTTAAAGCGTTTTATTGTTGACACATACTCGTCGCCCACTATCAACGGAAAACCGTTATCGTCTTGAACCTCTCTTTGTTAAGAACTCGTTGAATGGCTTCGCCCTGCTATGGGTTTTTGCGACTTGATGACCGATTTTTGAGTGGCCTGCGACGCAATGCACGAGCTATAGCGGGGGGCATCGTATGTACTTGGTTGGGAACCATGGGACGGAACGTACGAGCTATGGCGGGGGCATCGTCAAATAAAAGTTGTGCTTGCTTTGTTTTTGGTCGTCCACGAGTCGAGTGTTAGACAACCGGTTCTTTCTTGGTGGATTTGGTTGGGTCAACACCGCTTTAATCTTTCCCAGCAAGCTTTTTTTTGAGTAGGGGGTGTGACTCTAACTGTTGCCGAACAATGTTCAGCTCTTCTATGACGTCAACGTCATCCGATGTCAATTTACATGGGTGAAAGTTAAGCTTCTGCCAGATGATGTCAACGTCTTCAAGTTGAATCGGACGCTCTGCGCTTACGTAATTTTCCAACTTGCAAGCACACGGCAACCCACAACTGTACCACATCTGACATCCACAAGATGAATGAAAGCGCTGCAACACGTCTAGTTTCCTAAGTAGCTCTCCACTCAACAAATCAAGCGTTGTATGGGAAACTTTTCCATTTAGGTGGTTAAATAACGGGTTTTGTGGTGGTTCATTATTTTTTCGATGCTTTCTCGAAAGCTCCGCCTTAGTTCCCCGTATTGTGTTTCAACTATATCCTTGACACAACCTACTATACGGTCCAGCGAGCTCCTAACTTGGACGTATCTCTTTAAATTCGCGTGTTGACTCTCAACTCTGTTTGTGGCACGCTGCCCGAAGTTGCGTCTCTGATCAGTTCACAAAAAGACAAACATTTGCTTGTAGTCTTTCAGCCAGTTATCATACACGTACGTAAACACTCCTAAAAGGTATCAATAATTAGTTAAGTGTACATGGGTAGGTCATCTTTTATTACAAAAACTTACTTGAACATTTGCACCCCACAAGTCGCTTTTGCAAGTGGCCTAAGTTGTACTCGTATATGGGTATTGATGGAGACTCACACAATCTCCCCCAGGATGACAAAATTTTTTTTCCATTCTTCTTCTGTGAATGCACTCTTGCAGTGCTTACAAATATTCTATTGAATGTGAAACCTACAGAGATATTGAGAGGCGTTTGGAAAAACTTTAGCACACGCGTTAATTAGGGCCATTCTCTCTATATGTTACAATAACACGTGGCTCCATACATTCGTCCAACATTGACCTGATCCTTTCAAGCACCCATACAAAGTTATCACTACGTTCCTTGCAGATAACGGCATGAGCGATACAAAACGAATAGTTGGTGGGCATCATACCAACTATCTGGACAAATGGCATGTTGTATACGTTCGTCTTGTATGTGGAATCGATCAGCAAAACGTGCGGGAACGCACGCCACATTTCACTCGAGTAGGGATGAACAAAGAAGATCTCTATAACGACCTCTGTTTCGGGTTCCTCCCGTGTCTCGTAAATAAATTCGTTTGTAATAAGAATGTTTTCTAACGACTGCATGGGAGTCAGTCCGTATCTTTGTTCTGCCCTAATTTTCTTAAGTGCGTTTTGGACGTCTTTCGGAACATGGAAACTGCTTCCTTATCGTTTGAAAATTTCTGCGCGGCTCCACGTTTTGTGCTATCAACTGCTTGATCATTCTGTATTCCTTAGGAGCAAACCTTCGCACAAACGCGTGGCCCGACAGGTCCTGACAGACTTCGTGGTTATGTTCAGTCTTTCCCCCTTTTATCCCCCATGTTTCATACGGATGGTCCCGTACAGCTACCAGGTAAAACGGGCAATCGGTTTTCTTGCTTCCAGCTTTTCTAACCGTTGCTGTAGTATGGTGCTCACCACCACGGTCACATTCAAGCCATACCCTCCCGGTTCTTTCACCAATTTTCTTTGATCGTCGGGTCACAATAACGAAACCATCCGCCTTTGCCGTTTCCTGTGCCCAGTTTTTTAGCTCATCTAGAGAGTTGAAAACTTGTAAAATTGATAGCGTTGTGTTAGATTTTTTGTTTACTCAACTGCACAACTTAAATAAATAAGTGTTCATACCGTCTCTGTGAGGTACGGATTGCCTGCGCATGGGGGTGCCTCACCACCATATCCTCCACCATCAGGATAGACTTGTTGACCGTACAAAGAATGTGTTGCATTGTAACTTTCGTAACAGTCTCCTTCGTATCCATCCGGACCGTGTTGTTGCACGTACGAGTATTCACACCCGCATCCATAACCCGGAAACCCATGTTGCGGAGGATAACATGGTGCATCAACTTGGTACGAGTTGTCCACATGGGATATTTCTTCAACGGGAGGAAGCTCGTTCAAATCTAAAAATTGTCTGTTTTGATTTCCTTGTACACTTAACACAACCTCCTCTTGCACATTAGAATTGGGAACACCGGTCTCCCCCTAACAACGATATCACTATTAGTAAATAATTAAAACAACAACTAGTTTAACCTAATAACGGTTACCGAATAGGCTTCAGGCACCCATGACTCGCCAGAATACGCCCCAAAGAAATAGTTGCCGTCCCGGTTTGATGACATTTCACCACTTTTGAATGATATCAGATGAAGTAATATAAGCCAAAGTTCACGACGGAGAGAATTCCGACAATGAATTGAAAGTTTTCTACGAATTCAAAAGCTCTGCATGCGTCTATTTAACAAATAAATATACGCCTAGTACTAGACGGGCGTATGACGTAGTACTTTGCTGACATGCATGCAGACCACAAAAGTCTCTTCAAGACGGGTCGTCTAGGCCTAGACGCCCCGTCTTGGGCTGGTCGTCTTCAAGGTCCGTCTACGACTAGACGCTCCATCTGATGTGACTGATTTAACGTTGTACGAGGGCAGGAATATAGTCGGAGAAAAGGAAACCTAGACGCACCGTCTAGGTCTAGACGACCCGTCTAAAGGGTGTCTAAATAGGCAGATGGGTATGTGAATATGTAGACCCAAAAATAATTACATAAGGTATCTACGATTTGGGCTAAAAAGGGATCAGCTTAAGGAGAGTTACTTGGGCCGCGTAGCCTGGACATTTGCAACGAACGGACCTTCATTAATTCAAATAGGGTTTGCAGCGCCTTTTTGATAGAAACGAGCGGACAGAAGCTAAGGCTGTTAATGCAATAAACATAGCCTCCACAAAAAAATAGTTTGTTTTGATTAGCAGTTTGGGTCAATTAAAATCGTTAATAGAAGTTATGTTGTTCTTTGCAATTGAAATTGTCAATGGAAGCTTTTCTGTTCGAAGGTACACTGTTATGGTATCCTGTTTTATAATCTTTTCCGTGTGTTTTCCGTTTTGTTCGACAATACTCGTTTTTCTGTTTTATAATCCAGGCCTGTTGACAATGGCAATAAACATAGCTAAAGTAAATTGCAGATGTACATATATTACTGTCCAGAAATATTGCATGCTCATTTTGACTTTGTTTGGATTCTAGTTGAAACCTAAATGCACATGCTATTCAGAGATAACATTATCCTTTTCTTTTGAAGTAGGAACCGCATTCTAATATATTATGATTTGTTTTGATGCTCGAGTTATGATATTTAGTAACTGGCTAAAGTATGCTTCTTTTTGAGCCGCATTTGGGTGAAAAAAATAACTAAATCATGGTTTTGTGTTCTGGTAAAAATAAAAATAAAATTTTTAGGTCTTACGTTCCAAACCAATATGCTGGCCCTTTTCAATATGTTCTTTCCAAATTAAGAGTTTTTTTATGCAACATTATCATGAGTCTTTTTTTGTCTGTACCATTGCTTAAGTTTACTTTCTAAAATAATGTTTTAATTTGTTTATTTGTCATTGGCAGCGAATTAACATTACCAGGGATACAAATGTTCTCCCGTGTATCAACAAGCTTATGATATCAATGTATTAACCATCAGGTGCTTTAAATTCATGCTCTAATAATGTTCACAAGGCTTCGGGTCAACTATTTTACACTTTATAATCATAAATCCGAGCCCTGAATGCATCAAACAACCATATATTATTTATTAAAATCATAAACAAAACCATAAAGTTTTAACAAAAGGGCCTCGTTGTTAGGCTTTCCTTTAAGCTATCAAAAAGGTTAAGCCGGCCTGATAAGAACGCCTTATCTTCCTTTCTTGTCCACATCATCCATCTAGAAAATTTCCAAAACATGACAATAAAAGCTACAAACAGGTATGTAAGTCACATGTTTCTTTAAGGACTTTCTACAAACACGTGGAAGACAAGGAACATCTCATCTCCCTAGAAAACACTCACTGGACTTAAATTAAAACAAACACTAACTAACATCTTGATCAATTAACACAGATTAGTGTATATCTAATGTGAAATTCAAACCATTAAAACCAGGTATCATCACTTACCAAATCGTTTTCAACTCAACAAAATGTGTCAGGAGCCAGAAGGGGTTGCCGCGCTTATTGGGCCATGGCCCATTATTCGGTGATAACCTAAAGTTATATCTGAAAAATATTAACTTGAGATCCGGTTTCAGGTGGACTAGAATTGTAATCGAATACCATTCATCACGGTTTGCTATTAAAAAATGTTAGAAGGCATTTAGTTTGCATAAATTCAATGGAATTTAAGAGAATTGGAAGATGAATTCTATCTGTTAAGATGTTTGGTTCACGTATTTGTTGGAACTGAAATCTCAATTTCAATCTTCATGTTGTTTGGTTGCAGTGGCGAAGCTTGAGATTTCCGACCGAGGGGTCGCAAGTCACCGAACCTAAAATTATGCCATAAAAATTATAAAACCGGGGGGTCGAAAACGTATATAGATAAAAAATTCTTGTAATGCCTCGTATTCCGTATTCCTATTTCTAGAAAGTTCATATTTGCATTCTATTTTTAGAAACCTTACAATCACACTTCATCACCGCTATCAGAATTCGAGGCGTTAATCATAATGAAATTCATATTTTATACGTATTTGTTATTCGCACAACCGATCGTTTAGAGACGTGTTTATACGCAAAAAAAACCGACACTTGAAATACTTGAAATTATCAATTATATGTGCTTTATACTCATACGTTACCTTGATACACTTGGAAATAACTAAAAACATGCTTAAATATGAGTATCTAGCATAAAATAATGGAATTATCAAACTCTAGGGGTTAAGCTGCAAATTTAGGAAAATTCTGTCAGGAAGCATGACCATGCTCACGACTCGCACGGTCATGCTCATGACCCGCACGACCATGCTTATGACTGGCATGACCATGCCAAAACGTCAGAGTTGGCAGAATTGCCTTAGAAACACGCGAATTTCAGCACTTACTCCTACTTTTCGACCACCAACTCCTCACCAACACCATTAATAACCAAACCCTAATAAACCCATTATAAATAGGTCTTCTCCACACCATCTAAACACTTTACACTCCCTTTAAACACTCTCTAATACTCCAAATCATCTCCAAATTCTCCAAGAACACTCCAAAAGTGGGCAGAAAATTTTAAGTGTTTTAAGTGAGTTTTAGCTTACTTTTTTTCTTATTTTCTTATGTTTTCTTCTTTCTTTCTACTTGGATAACCTCTAGGAAGGTTTTCACAAGCTTGCCTTGGTAAACTAAGGTGAAATCCTCACCACATTTGAGGTCCAAGCTAAGATTAAAATTCCGCTTTCATTTATACTTTTGTATCTTGCCTTTTCTTGATTAAAATTTGGTTTAATCTTGTGCCTACATGTTCTTGAGCTTATCTAAGGTTGAGAGACTTGTTAGGATAGATCCTTATGGGTTTAAGAGGTATACACATCTCTAAACTTTCTTTTTTTGCAAGGGTTTATGCAACCCACAAGTGATAAAACCATCCGATCTTGCCATGAAGTTGATGGCAAGACTTGTGTTTTGGTATAAGTATGAATACTTGGAAGCCTTGGCTATTCTAACTTCATTCCACCACCTCACTTGATGTTTTTACCTTGTTATCTCAAGTAGTTTGCTAGACTTAAAGTAACTTAACCTCGTCTAGCCTCCGACACTTAGTTAACTTTTTTCATGTGACTCAACCGGGTTAAAGCTTACTTGGCTACTTGATATAGTAAGAAGTTGTACATTTCCTTTTCATTCATGACCATCTAAATCGTACTTGTGATGATTTGCGTATTGGTGAATCATACAATGAGGTTAATCCCCCATGCTTGACTTACATGACAATATATGATACTCTCGATGGACTTACTTTAGAATTATTATATAAACTATATAATATACATGTCACACCCTGACCCGCAACGGAAATGGTAGTCGGGGCATGATTGGGTTTTCATTAAAGCTCATGACATTTACTATAAAGTTTCATATTTATTATTTCTCTTTAAAGAAGAAGTTACAATAAACATACAAGCACAACATGTTCAAATACATTTCCATTCAAATTACAAACTAAAGTATTCTTTAAACAAAAACCATACAATTACAAAGGAAAATAAAACTAAACGTCAATTCCAAAGCATTAACTTGTTTATTCTTCTAGGCTATCCTACGTGTTTCTTTTCTCAACTGGATAACCTGTATCATGTGTAAAAATAGGGTTTTTGGGTCAACAAAAGTTGGCGAGTGAATCTTATGAAAACATTTGAACGCATTTATTATATTGGTTATAAAAAGGTGCATAACCACATATGAGTAAACGTAAATGTAAATTTAATCACAAAACACATAATATTAATTAATGCACACGCACACACCAAATGATGAACAATGAGATCAAGGCTCAATCAAACGGAGCCGATCTAATGAGGCACGCGATGTTCAACTCGTCTCCAACGAGGAACTGATGGGCCTAATGAATGATTTGCACGCAACTTGACAAAAATGTAAACACACATCACAACAAACAACATAATCACATAATATCAATTAATGCACAAGCACACACCAAATGATGAACAATGAGGCACGCGATGTTCAACTCGTCTCCAACGAGGAACTGATGGGCCTAATGAATGATTTGCACGCAACTTGACAAAAATGTAAACACGCATCACAACAAACAATATTTACATCATAAGTTTAGGTCATATAATGGTAATAGCACAAGTTTGAATAAACGAAATAATTAAAGCGACACATGATACACCCCAAAACATGAACAAAAATGGGAATTTGTAAGGATTCACTCACAGTGGGTGCGTTCCTTGATAATGATGAATGCGCACGAATTTATGATTCGACCGACGAGGAAAGACTAACCTAAATGATAACGAAATGATTCGGTAAATAAATAAATTTTATTTGAGATTAATAGTTTTAATTAGTGCTCTTAATGGGATTGTTAGATTTATTTTTGTGAGTTTAAGGAAATTTTCTAACTTTAAAAATCTTATTTTTAAGTATTTTTAATTAATTTTCCAATTAAATAAATAATTAAAAAGAAATAAAAAGGTTGACTTTTTGACCATTGACCGTTGACCGTTGACCGGGTCTTGACCGGTCAGACTGTGTTTTCTATGCGCTGAGTGAGGTTCGAACTCGTGACCTCTCGTATACGTGCACGCAGCTCTACCAACTGAGCTACGTGTCTAACCCGAAATAATCTCTGATTTTATTATTCTTATATACTAATTAAGTTATTTAGAAATTATTCAATTTTTTTAAAAAGGATTTAACTATCGAACCGATGTGAAGCTCGGACTCGAACCCGCGTTTCCAGTGTTGTGTTGCACCCAGGCCAACCAACTGGGCTGGGTGTCTAACCCGGTATATATTGTGATTTTATTATACTTAACATCTTACAGCGAGTTAATATGGTTTCGGTTTTAAAAAGAACATTTTATTACAGTGGATAGGGGTTGTGTCAAGGATTGAACTCGGTATTGATAGTATGAAATGCACACAGTCCACCACTAGACTGTGTGTCTAACCCGTTTAAAATACTGATTTTAATTATATTCATATACGACTCGATGTTCATTTTCTTCATTAACTCAGAACTGAAAACAGATTTGTTAAACATTTTGATTTTACTGATCTACTATTTTAGATTAAACAAATGAATCGAATAGAACTGACAGAAAAGATTAAGAATTCATACCGATGGAAGTTCCGGATGGATTCCAGTAATGTGCAGAAACTCCGGCGACTGAAAGAAATTCCGGCGAAGTTTTACTTGCGACAAAGGCTCCTAAGGGAGCTTGAGGTGAGTGTGGGTGATTTCTGTCTGAGCTCTAGAAGTCTTATTTTAGAGTAAGGCAATAATGGAATGGATTCTTCGGTTTTCCGACGAGTAACTGAGAATTCCGGCGAGTAAGTTTGAACAGAGCGTCCGAGGATTTGAGTGATGAAGAAGTGAGTGTGCGAGTTCTCTTTGTGAGAGATTGGGTTTGTATCTATAGAGTAACAAGTTTGACTGAGATTTTCGGTTTCAATCCAAGATTAAAGACCTATGATTTCGATCCGTTTCAAATTGATTGACTGATGATTTCAGTTATATCTATTATAAAATTCAAGTTCTCATAAAAAGAAAAACGGAATTTGCTTGATTGCACATAATCCGCCTTCGACAGTTTCGAATTTTTCTGGTCTTTTTGCAGGTCTTTGACTGATCCGACATAATACTTATTTGATTTCGGTTTTATACGCACTTGTGTGTGTGGTACAGTGGTGAAGGCAGTGTATGAATATGCGGGAGACCCGGGTTCGAAACACGGCTACTCCCTTCAAGTGTTTGTTTTATTTTTAGAGTTCATTTTCGTTTTTTATTTACTTATTATTATTATTATTATCATTATTTATTATAGTTTTTAAATTCTACAATATTTATTAATTATGAAAATTATATTTTTATAAAAAAATGCGTAGCGAATCTTTTAAATAAATCCAAAATTTTATTTTTTTTAAACAGAGCGGGTTTTTAATATCCGTTTTTTGACGGAGGTTACAGTATTCCCTACTTTTAGAAATTTCGTCCCGAAATTTAAGTAGTAGTGGTATGTTTGACTCGAAGGGAGGGTGTTTAAATTTGACAATTACATAATTAGAAGAGGGTGGGAGTTAATTTTTTTTTATTTGAGGCGGTAACATTCCTAGTAAGGGTTGAATATCCTGCTACAGGAATCGCTTTTTGATGCCTAGAGTATGAAAATGCGGAACATGGATTAACAGAGTTGATTGACTAGGCATGATCTCATGCATAAGAGTTTCGAGGGAATTGATACGCTTGAAAAGATAAGGTTATATCATAAAACAAAACTTCAACCATGATGATGTAACATCCGTCAAAAACGGATTTACCAAACCCGCTCCGTTTATCAACCGAAGAGTCAGTTAAAATTTTCGTTGCGAATTAAATGCCCAAAATAATTTTAAACGATACATAATCAATTACTATGCGGGGATATATAATTTGTTTTTGAAAAACAGATAAAAATCGCAAAATAAAAATGATTTGCTTTTGCTGGGTTTCGAACTCGGGTCTGTACCGGCTCAACAAAGACTTATCACCCAGCCAGTCAACCGCTCCGCCGCTTTGATTTTATGATAATAACAGGAAACAATTAATTCAAATATTCAAGTTCGGAAGTTAAATTCAGTAATTGCGCCCAATTAGCAGTCGTCGGAAATCCCGACGACTTCGCCGTTAATTTACGTTTCCGCTCAAATTAACCGAAGACTTAACTCCCACAACGGTTATAACCGACGTCTGAACCCGCGACATCAGCCATAACCGTCGGAGAACGGCTGACTTCGAATTGAGACCAAATTCAGACCCCATACATCTCGATACTACCCTATAAATTCACCCACAACTCGCCAGAAACCTTTCACACTCAAATCGCACCCTTTCTCGGCGAAAACTCACTCGCCAGAAATATTTTATACGTCGCCGGAAAACCGAGCCCTTAATCTCTGAGCTTTACTGAACCCCCTAAACTTATACCGAAGTCACCCACACCCTTTGTAAGCTTTCTGAAGATTCTCTGCTGCAAGACACTCGTCGCCGGAAGAGCTTGCTGTCGCCGGAGTTCTGCCGGAAAACAGAGGAAAACCAGTCGGTACTTTTCACGCCTAATTCCTTTCCTTTTTACTTTTATCTCGTCTGTAATTGATCATTAAACGCTAAAGAAACCTGAATCAACATTTCGAACCAGTCAGTCGTCACTTCCGGTTAAAACCAGTGAAGAAGACGATGTTTCGGTAATGGTTAAATATAATTAAAATCAAGTTATTTACCGGGTTAGACACACAGTCCAGCGGTGGACTGTGTGCACATTGAACGCTAAGGTCTCGAGTTCGAGTATTGTTCCTCACACGCTGCCTTAATAAAAATTCCTTTTTTTCGCAAACTAAACCGGATTGATTTAGGTATATGTTAAGTATATTGATAACCGAGTTAATAACCAAGTGAGACACACAGTCCAGCGGTGGACTGTGTGTACGCTAACCCACAGGTCCCGGGTTCGAGACCTGTGGAGCGCACCGGTTCTCTGGATTTAAATCATTTTTAATATAAAGGATTTCTGTTTAAATCTAATTAATATATATATATATAATTAAAATCGGATATATGACGGGTTAGACACGTAGCTCAGTTGGTAGAGCTGCGTGCACGCGTACGGGAGGTCTCGGGTTCGAGCCTCACCCAGCGCACAACAATATGCACTCGAACCGGTCAACGGTCAGGTCAACGGTCAACGGGCAGTCAACGGTCAGAAAAAAGTCAAATTTTTATTATTTTTATTTAATTATTTTAATTAAAAATCAATTAAAAATACTTAAAAATAACATTTTTAAGGTTAGAAAATAGCCTCAAACTCATAAAAATACACCCAACAATCCTACTAAAATAGATTAATAAAATCCGTTTGCTTACCGAACCAAAATGCTATTTATCTAGGTTAATTTCACTCGTGGTTAAAACCATTTCGCGTGCATTCAACATCATCAACCGAACGCACCCAATGTGAGTGAATTCTTACAAATTCCCCTTTTTACTCATGTTTTGGGTGTATCATGTGTCGCTTAAACTAATTCTCTTATGCAAACTCGTGCTATACCATTATATGATCTAAACTAGAATGTAATTATTGATGGTTGTGATGTATTACATATTGTCAAAGTTGTATGCAAATTATTTAGGCCCATCAGTTCGTAAGAACAACGCGTGCCTCAAAACTCATTCATTAGGCCCATCAGTTCGTGGAACAACGCGTGCCTCAAAACTCATTCATTAGGCCCATCAGTTCCTCGTGGGAGACGAGTCGAACAACGCGTGCCTCAAAACAATCATTTGGTGTATGTGTGTTCAACATTCAATATTATGTGTTGTGTGAATAAATTTACATCTACATTTACTCATATGTGGTATGCACATTATTTATAATCAATTGGATAAACTTGTTCAAATGTTTTCCATAGGATTCACTCTCCAACATTATGTTGATCCAAAAACCTTTTTACACATGATACAGGTGAACAGGTTGAAGCAAGGAAAACATAGGATATGCCTTAGAAGAGAACCAAGAAGCTTAGATTGATAGTTAGAACATGTTGTATCATTTATTGTAAATTTCCATTAAATTGTATTAATGAATATGAAACATATAATAAATGTCATGAGCTTTGATGATAACCCAATTATGCCCCGATCACCTTTTCCGCTGCGGGTCGGGGTGTGACAGATTGGTATCAGAGCCATGACTATAGGGATATAGGATAGGTTATTAGACCCTTAGAGCCTATACTATAGTCTGCCTAAATTTTAATGACTAGGTGGTTACATACAAACTTGTGATATTTATTTGTTTCATATTTGTTTATATTTACAGTCAAACATACATGCTTATATACATATTCGTCATACATATATCAATGTTCATATATTCACATCATTTTTCATACTCTCATTATTCAAGGATTTTGTTGCAATTTTCAAATCTCATCAAAGTAAGTTCTGCGACGGGCATGTAGTAACCGGAAGGGTACAAGTACCGGTAGTCGGGACGTCCTGTCTAGGTTGGCATTCGTATAAATCCAAAATAACGGACCAGTTTGCCTACCTGGGGACTAACGATGAGAGTACGACGGACCTATTAGGCCAAAGCACGCCACACCAAACGTCGTTCGAACTAACCTCACTTTGAGATGTCACCGTGTCCATGCCTGGGCACATTCCGAATATCATACGTTACATATTTCTCGATTTTCTCCGGGTTTTAGTGTACGTAACCAGGCTAACACATGCGAACCATATGAAAAACCCGGTAATCATGGGGGCCCACATGATTACGAAGGTGAAGTATGGCGGCATGCAAGGCCCAAATTCGAGCAAAGCCCAAGACATCCTATGGATGTAGTAGATTTATTTTTCTATATTTATTTTATGAACGTTCATTCCCAAACACGACCCACGATCCCAAAGGCATCCAACTCATACCCTTGACATGTATTCCTTGTAGATGTCTTCTAACCTCGCCCGTTTGAGAGCAGGAAAAGCCCGTGAACGCATGGCTGCCCAAATCGCTCAGCAAATGGCGACCGTATTACCCAACATCGTAGTTCAAGTTCAACAAGCCCTTACCGCTAATTTCGTAAACCCAACCCAACAAGAGGATCAAAACACTGTCAACCTTTCAGTCACTAAATGCACCTACAAACATTTCAAATCCTGCGATCCTCCAAAATACGAAGGTACCGAAGGTGTCACCGCTCTCCTCCACTGGTTCGAAGAAATGGAGAACACTTTTCTAAATTGCGATTGCCCCGATGATCGCAAAGTGCGTTATGCCACCGGTCGTTTACTTGGAACAGCACTCACATGGTGGAATACAGAAAAGACCAAACGAGGTGTTGAAGATACTATGACCTTGACTTGGGAAGAGTTGAAGGGAATCATGACAAGGCGGTTTTGCCCAAGAAGCGAAATCAAGAAATTGGAGGATGAGTTCCATGCTTTGAAACAAAAGGAAGGCGACCACACCACATACAACAAGAGATTCCTTGAGTTAAATCAAATGGTTCCCAATTTGTTCACTCCCCTCTACCGTTTGATCGAGCACTACATTCGTGGACTTCCATCAAAGATTCAAGACTCTGTAATAAGTACCTCGCCTGCACTTTTGGAAGCAGCAATGGAGCTAGCAACCGCGCTCACTGAGAACCGAATCCGAAACAAAGATTTCAAAGAGGAGAAGAAGTAGGATAAAGCATCAACCGAAACCTCAAACTCCACCCGAACCGAATCCTTTACACCACCTATTTCTAAGAGAAAACGAGATGGGCAAATTTTCGCCGTCACCCAACGCAACCAACCAGCTTCACAAGTTGTACCTCCTCAAACTATCCCAAACGCTCAAGTAGCACCCAACTCAACTTACCCAAATAAGAAACCTTACATTGGACCCCACCCTCAATGCAACACCTGTTTCTATCACCATCCATCTACTTTACCCTGTCGACTATGTGCGAATTGTGGACGCTACGGTCATTTGAGCAAAGTTTGCCGCACCTCACAAAACCAAACCTCAACCCCTACTCAACCCATGATCCAAACATATCAACAACCTCAATACCCCATGCACCCATATATTCGAGCTTGTTTCAATTGTGGCGACCCTACCCATTTTAGAAACACGTGCCCTCGTTTGGTTAACATCATAAACGCCCAAGCTCAAGCAAACCCAGTTAACCAAGCAAATCAAACAAACCCAGCTCCACCGCCAGCAAGAGGAAGAGTTTATAACATCAACGCCAATCCTGTTGAAGATATTGACGGTCCAAACCAACCACTTAACTAGCCTTCTCTCACCAAGAATCAAGATTCAACTCCAACCACTTAGTTTTTATGTTTTTCTTTATGTTATCTCAATTTTCACGTATCTCAATTGGAAATTTATCCAAGAATTTTAATGCAAATCACCAGTTCAGTTTGTTTTATACTCACTGTTTTAATATTCATATCATCATACTTCACGACGTATCTCAGTTTCATCATTTAAAGAAGTTGAGTTGTATCTCACTTCTACATAGACTAACCTCTCCATCATAATAAACGAGAGAGGTATTGTCATCATTCAAACATGTATAATATCAGAATTAAGACTCAAGCGCTGGTTGTTGTGTTTGTTTATGTTGTAGAGTCACATAGAACTAATCATAACTTACTGATAAAACCAATGAAAATTTGACAAGAGTATGGTGGATACGCCGCTGGTACTTCCTATATATAAGTATTCTTGTCAAATGATCGGAGGCATTATCAGGCGGTTATGAAAGGTTCCATGTATAGGCTGTTTGTGTGATTGTTGTTTAGATTAAGTTTATCATTTTCAGTACATACAATACGATCGGCTCCGTTTGATTGAGCCTTGATCACACAGACATTTTCATTCTCAGTACATACAATACGATCGGCTCCGTTTGATTGAGCCTTGATCGCACAGACATTTTCATTTTCAGTACATGCAATACGATCGGCTCCGTTTGATTGAGCCTTGATCGCACAGACATTATCATTTTCAGTATTTATGAGTTGTTGTATTGGTTGTAGAGTCACATAGGACTAATCATAATTCACTGATAAAACCAATGAAAATTTGGCAAGAATATGGTGGATACGCCGCTGGTACTTCCTATATATAAGTATTCTTGCCAAAGGATCAGAGGCGTTATCAGGCGGTTATGAGAAGTTCCATGTAGGATTTAGTATTGCCTTGGTTGAAATCTGTGTTACATTTATATCATCTCGCTACTTAAAGAAATTGGATTGTGTTCCATTTCTACATAAACTAACCTCTCCATCATAACAAACGAGAGAGGAACTGTCACCATTCAAACATATATGCTATCAGATTTTGGATTCGATTATTAGTTATTGTATTTGTGTAGATTGTAGTATTAGAATTTTTGCCTTAGGATATAACCCTAACCTTCTAAGCATACTCAAACTTTTATGCATGAAATCAAAGTTAGCAAATCAATTCTACTTATCAATACTTTTACAGTAGGCAACAAAAAACGATTCCTGTATTAGGGTACTTAACCCTTACAAGGAACGTTACCGCCTCAAACAAAAACTTAAACCCTTATTTCCTCTAAACATGTAACTGTCAAACTAAACACCATCATTCTTTTAGTCAAGTATATCACTATTTAAATTTCGGGACGAAATTTCTAAAAAGCAGGGGATACTGTAACATCCGTAAAAAACGGATTTAACAAAACCGCTCCGTTTATCAACCGAACAGTCAGTTAAAATTTTCGTTGCGAATTAAATGCCCAAAATAATTTTAAACGATACATAATCAATTACTATGTGGGGATATATAATTAGTTTTTGAAAAACAGATAAAAATCGCAAAATAAAAATGATTTGCTTTTGCTGGGTTTCGAACTCGGGTCTGTACCGGCTCAACAAAGACTTATCACCCAGCCAGTCAACCGCTCCGCCGCTTTGATTTTATGATAATAACAGGAAACAATTAATTCAAATATTCAAGTTCGGAAGTTAAATTCAGTAATTGCGCCCAATTAGCAGTCCTCGGAAATCCCGACGACTTCGCCGTTAATTTACGTTTCCGCTCAAATTAACCGAAGACTTAAATCCCACAACGGTTATAACCGACGTCTGAACCCGCGACATCAGCCATAACCGTCGGAGAACGGCTGACTTCGAATTGAGACCAAATTCAGACCCCATACATCTCGATACTACCCTATAAATTCACCCACAACTTGCCAGAAACCTTTCACACTCAATTCGCACCCTTTCTCGGCGAAAACTCACTCGCCGGAAATATTTTATACGTCGCCGGAAAACCGAGCCCTTAATCTCTGAGCTTTACTGAACCCCCTAAACTTATACCGAAGTCACCCACACCCTTTGTAAGCTTTCTGAAGATTCTCTGCTGCAAGACACTCGTCGCCGGAAGAGCTTGCTGTCGCCGAAGTTCTGCCGGAAAACAGAGGAAAACCAGTCGGTACTTTTCACACCTAATTCCTTTCCTTTTTACTTTTATCTCGTCTGTAATTGATCATTAAACGCTAAAGAAACCTGAATCAACATTTCGAACCAGTCAGTCGTCACTTCCGGTTAAAACCAGTGAAGAAGACGATGTTTCGGTAATGGTTAAGTATAATTAAAATCAAGTTATTTACCTGGTTAGACACACAGTCCAGTGGTGGACTGTGTGCACATTGAACGCTAAGGTCTCGAGTTCGAGTATTGTTCCTCACACGCTGCCTTAATAAAAATTCCTTTTTTTCGCAAACTGAACCGGATTGATTTAGGTATATGTTAAGTATATTGATAACCGAGTTAATAACCAAGTGAGACACACAGTCCAGCGGTGGACTGTGTGTACGCTAACCCACAGGTCTCGGGTTCGAGACCTGTGGAGCGCACCGGTTATCTGGATTTAAATCATTTTTAATATAAAGGATTTCTGTTTAAATCTAATTAATATATATATATATATAATTAAAATCGGATATATGACGGGTTAGACACGTAGCTCAGTTGGTAGAGCTGCGTGCACGCGTACGGGAGGTCTCGGGCACGACAAGTTTTGCTCCAATGACCATAACGCCCACAATTTGCACACAGTCGACAAGGTACGGTAGATGGATGGTGATAAAATCAGGTGTTGCATTGAGGGTGAGGTCCAATGTAAGGTTTCTTATTTGGGTAAGTAGAGTTCGGTGCTACTTGAGTGATTGGGTTGACGGGATTAGCGGTAAGGGCCTGTTGTACTTGAATTACGATGTTGGGTATTACGACAGCCATTTGTTGAGCGATTTGGGCAGCCATGTGCTCGCGGGATTTTCTTGATCTCATATTTCTACGAGAGAGACTAGAAGACATCTACAAGGAATACGTATCGAGAGTATGAGTTTGACGTTTTAGGTGTCATGTGTCGCATTTAGAAATGAACATTCATAAAAGAAACGAAGAATAATAAATTTACTACATCCATAGGATGTTTTGGGCTTTGCTCATGTTTGGGCTCCCATATGTCCCCTTACTTGGCCTTAGCAGTCATGTGGGCCCCCATGACTACTGGGCTTTGGTAGGGTTCATATTGGTTTGGCCTGTTAACACTTGCGCCACCCGAATGAAAATCGTAAAACATGACAGTAAAGTATAAGGTCGGAGGGTGTCCTGGTATGGACACAATGACAACTCAAAGTAGGGTTAGTTCGAACGACGTTTGGTGTGGCAAGCTTTGGCCTAATAGGTCCTTCGTACTCTCATCGTTAGTCCCCAGGTAGGCAAACTGGTCCGTTATATTATACGAATGCCAACCTAGACAGGACGTTCCGACTACCGGTACTTGTACCCTTACAGTTACTACATGCCCGTCGTAGAACTCACTTTGATGAGATTGAAAAACGAAAAATGCGACAAAATCTTGAATAAAGGAAATATGAGGATGATTTGAATATGTGAACATTGAAATATGTGTGATGAATGTATGTGTAAGTATGTTATGTTTGACAATAAGTATAACTCATTAAATATCACAATATGATAGTGGAAGTGTTTGCATGCATTTGTGTGTGTAATAAATACGAAACAAATAAACATCATGAGTTTGCATGTAACCACATAAACAATTAAAATCTAATCAACTATAGTATAGGCTCTAAGGGTCTAATAACCTATCATATATCCCTATAGTTAAAATCTCTGATACCAATCTGTCACACCCTGACCCGCAGCGGAAATGGTAGTCGGGGCATGATTGGGTTTTCATCAAAGCTCATGACATTTACTATAAAGTTTCATATTTATTATTTCTCTTTAAAGAAGAAGTTACAATAAACATACATGCACAACATGTTCAAATACATTTCCATTCAAATTACAAACTAAAGTATTCTTTAAACAAAAACCATACAATTACAAAGGATAACAAAACTAAACGTCAATTCCAAAGCATTAACTTGATTATTCTTCTAGGCCATCCTACGTGTTTCTTTTCTCAACTGGATCACCTGTATCATGTGTAAAAATAGGGTTTTTGGGTCAACAAAAGTTGGCGAGTGAATCTTATGAAAACATTTGAACGCATTTATTATATTGGTTATAAAAAGGTGCATAACCACATATGAGTAAACGTAAATGTAAATTTAATCACAAAACACATAATATTAATTAATGCACACGCACACGCCAAATGATGAACAATGAGATCAAGGCTCAATCAAACGGAGCCGATCTAATGAGGCACGCGATGTTCCACTCGTCTCCAACGAGGAACTGATGGGCCTAATGAATGATTTGCACGCAACTTGACAAAAATGTAAACACACATCACAACAAACAACATAATCACATAATATCAATTAATGCACAAGCACACACCAAATGATGAACAATGAGGCACGCGATGTTCAACTCGTCTCCAACGAGGAACTGATGGGCCTAATGAATGATTTGCACGCAACTTGACAAAAATGTAAACACGCATCACAACAAACAATATTTACATCATAAGTTTAGGTCATATAATGGTAATAGCACAAGTTTGAATAAACGAAATAATTAAAGCGACACATGATACACCCCAAAACATGAACAAAAAGGGGAATTTGTAAGGATTCACTCACAGTGGGTGCGTTCCTTGATAATGATGAATGCGCACGAATTTATGATTCGACCGACGAGGAAAGACTAACCTAAATGACAACGAAATGATTCGGTAAATAAATAAATTTTATTTGAGATTAATAGTTTTAATTAGTGCTCTTAATGGGATTGATAGATTTATTTTTGTGAGTTTAAGGAAATTTTCTAACTTTAAAAATCTTATTTTTAAGTATTTTTAATTAATTTTCCAATTAAATAAATAATTAAAAAGAAATAAAAAGGTTGAATTTTTGACCGTTGACCGTTGACTGTTGACTGTTGACCGGGTCTTGACCGGTCAGACTGTGTTTTCTATGCGCTGAGTGAGGTTCGAACTCGTGACCTCTCGTATACGTGCACGCAGCTCTACCAACTGAGCTACGTGTCTAACCCGAAATAATCTCTGATTTTATAATCTTATATACTAATTAAGTTATTTAGAAATTATTCAATTTTTTTTAAAAGGATTTAACTGTCGAACCGGTGTGAGAGCTCGGACTCGAACCCGCGTTTCCAGTGTTGTGTTGCACCCAGCCCAACCAACTGGGCTGGGTGTCTAACCCGGTATATATTGTAATTTTATTATACTTAACATCTTACAGCGAGTTAATATAGTTTCGGTTTTAAAAAGAACATTTTATTACAATGGATAGGGGTTGTGTCAAGGATCGAACTCGGTATTGATAGTATGAAATGCACACAGTCCACCACTGGACTGTGTGTCTAACCCGTTTAAAATACTGATTTTAATTATATTCATATACGACTCGATGTTCATTTTCTTCATTAACTCAGAACTGAAAATAGATTTGTTAAACATTTTGATTTTACTGATCTACTGTTTTAGATTAAACAAATGAATCGAATAGAACTGACAGAAAAGATTAAGAATTCATACCGATGGAAGTTCCGGATGGATTCCGGTAATGTGCAGAAACTCCGGCGACTGAAAGAAATTCCGGCGAAGTTTTACTTGCGACAGAGGCTCCTTAGGGAGCTTGAGGTGAGTGTGGGTGATTTCTGTCTGAGCTCTAGAAGTCTTATTTTAGAGTAAGGCAATAATGGAATGGATTCTTCGGTTTTCCGGCGAGTAACTGAGAATTCCGGCGAGTAAGTTTGAACAGAGCGTCCGAGGATTTGAGTGATGAAGAAGTGAGTGTGCGAGTTCTCTTTGTGAGAGATTGGGTTTGTATCTATAGAGTAACAAGTTTGACTGAGATTTTCGGTTTCAATCCAAGATTAAAGACCTATGATTTCGATCCGTTTCAAATTGATTGACTGATGATTTCGGTTATATCTATTATAAAATTCAAGTTCTCATAAAAAGAAAAACGGAATTTGCTTGATTGCACATAATCCGCCTTCGACAGTTTCGAATTTTTCTGGTCTTTTTGCAGGTCTTTGACTGATCCGACATAATACTTATTTGATTTCGGTTTTATACGCACTTGTGTGTGTGGTACAGTGGTGAAGGCAGTGTATGAATATGCGGGAGACCCGGGTTCGAAACACGGCTACTCCCTTCAAGTGTTTGTTTTATTTTTAGAGTTCATTTTCGTTTTTTATTTACTTATTATTATTATTATTATCATTATTTATTATAGTTTTTAAATTCTACAATATTTATTAATTATGAAAATTATATTTTTATAAAAAAATGCGTAGCGAATCTTTTAAATAAATTCAAATTTTTTTTAAACGGAGCGGGTTTTTGATATCCGTTTTTTTGACGGAGGTTACAATACATATATACACACATAACCAAACCCTAGATAATAATCGACATGGTTACTTGTCATGGTAATAGGTTATATTATCTAAGACTTGAACCTCTCGTTACGATTCTAATGGGCACTTAACCCATAAAATCACAACAATCCATACGGGATATATATTGTCAAAAACGAGTGTTTTAAGACTAGATAATTACTTTGTGTATACATACTTTTTGTACTTAAATTCAAGATTCCTAATTCAACCACTCCATAAACCCTGAATGACCTTATACCCTCGATTCCTCATTCTCAAACAACTCGTCACTCACGGATAATCGGAAAGCTTTGCAAAATTGTTAGTATACATGACCCCTTTTGCTTTTACAATTTTGGGTGCAATACGTTATACGATTAAACACACGTAATCACTTATATTTTATGCAAACACAAACAATCCAATCATACATGCTTAAATACGTGATACTTAATTTGTATTCTTGGAACATTCTTATGTGATTTACTTGTCATTAACTTTGTTTAAAGTCTCCCCTTAACATGTATAGCGCTATAGGAGTAACACACCGCCTGTATTCTTGAGGTCATGTTAAGTCATTCATTCATTACGGTCTTATCGTTGCAACGATAAGATTACACTTGCGGTAAACTTTGGGTTAACTTGTATAATTGCATACATTGGTACATTAATCTAGTTAACTATTGTTGTCATGTGGATTGTTCAAACCTTCTTTACATATATGTTAGTACTCAAACCTGTATGCTCGCCAATACTTTTGTATAGAACTATACTTTAAAATGTATTTGCAGGATTTTGACGATGATGATGCATGGAACCTAGTAGGATGTCTAGAAACGCACCTTAAACTTTAATACTTATTGTATCTTATTTTGATCCAAACTTGTTGTAATTTCATTTTCAAACAATGTAATTGATATTAGCAATAAAATGAAACTTGTTGTAATTTCATTTTCAAACAATGTACTTGATATTAGCAATAAAATGAAATTTTACTATTTAAATACTTGTCACTTATTAGCGTTATGAAGTCTCGATCAATCTCGTTCGTCTCACTTTGATGTTTCCGCCATCGGTTGAGGTGTGACAATCCTATACGAAAACTACATGCCAGACACTACTGAGCGAAAAGTTGGGGGGGTCGGGCGCCCTCGACCCCCCATTAAGCTACGCCCTTGTTTGGTTGGTAAGGAAATTGGAATTCGGCATGAATTTAAAGAAATTCAAAATCCTTCCAACATGTGAAAGAGGATCTTGCAAAATCCTAAATCTGCCCAAAGTCTGTTTTATATTCTTTCCATGTACAACTTATGATCCGCCTGTGGATCTCTTTACAGCTTGTATATTATTTTGTATTTTCGAACATTCGGTTTGTAATAGTAATTTTACTCCAAGACTTCCGTTGTGCCGTGTTTAATTGACTATGATGATTATCAACTGACGTCACGATACTCCCCACCCGGCCCACCGTGTATGGATTTGGGTTGGAAATCGGGTGTGACATGATCGCTTTCATCAATTATCAATCTAACCTATCTTCCTTAAAATTCTGTATGAACAAATTAGTGATCTCAACCATTATGATTAAAGCAAACTTGACATAAATGCCCACAGATGCGAACCACTAACTCACTAACCACTGATTTATCTTCTTTCATTTACCATTTTTAGAACTTACATAAGCAATTTCAAACTCAGATCCTAATAACATACAAATAACTTCATTTGAACCATTCTCAATATAGTCAACGTTTCTTACACATGTCATAAATACCATTGTTAATATAGTCAAATTTTCTTACACCTATGTTTAACAACCTTCATTACTTAAGACAACAAGTATAAGTCCTTGTAATTCTATCCGCTGTCATAAATGCAAACTTGACTTAAATGCCCCCTGAACTTATCCACTGGTTAGAAACCACTGATGCAAACCACTGATGACAAACCACTACTAACACACAAAAGTAGTTAGTAGTAAAACCCATAGCCAACCTAACCCCCATCTCCTTCTCTCTATCTCTCTAGAACACAACCACACCACCATGGATCTACCATCACCTCAACTCCACCTCAAAAAACTTAAAATTGTCACTTTACTGTTGAAATCGTTTATTTGCAAGCCTAAATTGGTGGTAGATTCACTTCTTTGTTCAAAATTTAAACCTTTAAAACCCTAAATTATGTTCATTGCTCAGACATCAAACCTTGAATCAGAAGTTGGAAGAGATTGCCATTCACGGTGTTGCATCATCAAATTTGCCATGGAAGAAACTTTCAACAATCTATTTTGTAATAATCTCGGATCTTTATATTTCACCTAAGCCCCAAAATCAAAATGTCAGACTAGATACCTTTTGCAATCCAAGAAGAAATTATGAAAAGGCTTCCAACCAAATCACAGTTGCAGTTCAGAATTGTTGAATTTAATCACTCAATGCAACCCCACACACAATTATTGGACTGGTGTAGCTGAAGTGACCTAAATTTCTAGACCATTTTGGCATTTTACTTTTTTTCTCTTAATTTATTTTTAAAAAAAAAAATATATAGAGACGACATGTCGTTTCATATAGGTTTCCATTTTGTTAAACAGTTTTTTAATTAAAAAAACATATGGAGACGACATGTCTCGAGACAACATGTTGTCTCTATAGACTTTATAGACCTTAAATGTTTTTTCAAAGAAAATCCTATAGAGTGAAATAGTCAACATGTTACAGAGATAACATGTCATTTCTATAGGTGAAAGGGCTTAAAGAGAGAACATGCCATCTTTATAGACCAAGAAAATTTCATTCTTATAAGATTAATTCCTTGTAGTGGAGATTTAACAATTAAAGATTTTCAAGAATCTAATATTATATATTATTATATTTATTAGAGGCCGGTTAACGTACAAGATTATCTTATCGTCTGAAGCGTAAGCAAGTATCTCAACCGCACATCTGACCTATTCTAGTCCTTCAATTGAACGCGGCGGCACAATATTAATTAGCTTGACATAACTACGCATGCTATAATGCATAATTATGCATATTATTGCATAATTACACACATTACAATGTATAATCACACAAATTATAATGCATAATTACGCACATTATAAAAAAACCGCATGCCACCAAACATGAAACTTACGCATGTGAAAATAAAAATTACGCATGGGTTGTTTCAAAACCCTAATTACGCATGTTATATAAATAATCACACACATTATAAAAAATAAGGAATGACACGGATCTCATTCTTCTGCTTGCGTATCTTCACACGATAATATACTATTGTATTCTACACTTTCACATATTTATTAATATTAGATTAAATTATATAAATGTGAAATATCATCTTTTGAAAGACGTGTTACAAAATGCATTTCAATATGTTAAATTTAGGACTGGTATGACGGGTCAACCCAATCTGTTAATACACAAACACTATAAGACACGAAATCTTATCGTGTCAGATATTCGAAACACGAACATGAACCTGTTAATAAACAGGTTACACGAAATGACATGTTAAGACACAAAAGAATTACCAACGTATCCTGTTTAAAACACGACATATTAAGACATGAACACGACCTATTTAAGACACGGACATGGCCAAATTGGGGAAGCTGTGAACCGAATTGGGAATAGTGGTATTTGTGACAAAGATTTAAAAATTAGGATTTGGAATGTGGAAAAAAGAATCGCGTGTGTTTGTATATAATTCATCTCAGGCCCCACAATTGATGACTCCATGTCCACACCCACATATAATATTTTATTTCTAATTTTTAATTATTACATGTACTTAATGGGTCCTAACCAGTGTAGACACAAACCTGTTTAGGTCTTATCGTGTCAACCTGTTTTAGACACGAAACCTATTAAGGTCAAACACAAAACATGATAACTTCGTGTAGGTTCGTGCCGTCTTATCTTGTTCGTGTTAGAATTGTCTATATGTCATCAAAATAACTGAGCTTTATAATTTTGAAAGTGCGTCACCAAATAACTGAGTTTTATAATCATTTTATTCACACATTATTAACAATTTTTAATAAGAGAAACGAAATAAAAGAGTGCTTAAACTTGCACTGGTTAGGGTTTTTAAGGGGAAGGGCACTCATTGGTACTACTCTTGCTCTATCCAATCAAATCCTATCATGTCAATTTTGTTATAAAGTACCTATCAACCATAAAATATTGGTGGCATCTTATCTTTGCCATAAACTTTTTTTTATATTTAATAAAGTGAAATGCGCAATCAAAGCATCCAATGCCTTACCCTTGACCTTGCAAACCTCACCAAGTTCACGAGTAAGTCTACTGGCTCAAATAACCCGCCAGCCTTACCCTTGTGGATGATAACGATGTTGTGGCAAAAAAGCAACTTAAAGAGGGGTTACCCGGACGTGTCCCATCCCCTAAATTAAACTAATATTCATGTTGATTTAATCCACTTCATAGTTTGAGTTTTCCAATATTTTTTTGCTCAACTTTCTATGATTTATTTAAAACCATTCAAATCATTATCTCATCAATGGGCTTAATTCACATAATATTTCATTAACTTCTAAGTAGTACTCATAGAGTATTATAGTTAGGTTACTTTTTATTAAAAGTAAATGAACCACAGTATAAAACAAAATGGCCGAAGTAAAAGATTATGAAAGCAAACCAATAAAAAGATAAAGAACAAGTAAAACTGAACCTGAATAAAAAATTGTATAAAAATGGAATAAATATGGAAACGGACAAAATAAGAAGGAAAAAGGAAGGAAGAATAAGCAAAATCCTAGATTTAAAATAAATGTCATCATATTCTGAAATACTTTATGAAAATCATCTTAAATATAACAGTTAACACTTTTTACTGATAAGGTGCTATTGCACTAGACATAAAAGCTTTAGACACAAGTGATTATTTTTGTTTCACATAATTATCAGACATGTTTTAAGTTTGAACACTCTATTTCCATATGAAGTTAGCAATAAATTCTTTTCTTTATTGCATGAGCACTATAAAATGATAGATAGATATGGCCTTATCATATATGACATGTCTTACATGTTTTTCTTTTATTTCAATGGTTAAAATTATAGTTTAACTGCATTTAACAAATTTCGTTGTAAAACATACTTGATTGCATATAACATGAGTAATTAGGTTTAATTTGTAAGTTGTCTGTTGTAAAAAAATTTGTTCATAAACTTATATGTAATTCTATAATAAAAATCTTAAGTTTCGTATTAATTTTTATTTTAATTTTCATTACAATTTAATATGTCAAAAAAGGTTGTGTTCATTGTATGCAAAATATTCAGTGTTTTGTTTATACAAATGATCCAAAACTAAGTAAGATATACTCTAGGCATTCTAGCCTTGGCTGAGTAGTAAAGGCTGTTGCCTTTTAAGAAGAAAATCAGAGTTTAATTCCTATCATAGGTAAATTAGGATTAATTGGTGTAATTTAGAAATAGGGTTATTTTAACATTCGCCCATAAAAATATAATATATACTCTAGAGAATTGAAAGCAAGTAATATATATTCTAGTTAATTGAGACTTTTGTTGTCATTCAAGTAACTGAATCTTCATAATTCGTTGTCTCAGTGATACACATGGAATTCAAAGGTCAAGCTTCCACACTTATGTTATGAGGAATAATATTTTACCTTGCCATTTAAGCAAAGCCATTCGATTGAAACCAAAAAATAAAAATTTATAAATTAGAAAAAAAAAGCACAGAAAAATAACATGATTTTTATCTTTTGTTGTAAGAAAAATGATACATGGATATGGACCTAAAAACCAAGCATGATGTTTAGAGCAAGTCATGTCAAATAAAGCTGAGAAGATTGGTGGTTCCATAATGGAGAAACTTGTGGATTATATGAGATGGGGATATGGTAGGGTTTGAGGTGCCCGTGACTATGGAGAATAGAAACCTATCTTGGGTTCTGCCGTTCATATTCTCTGTTTCCCACATTTGTCGTTTTCCATTAAAAAGTCTGCAGTGCACAATTCTATAATTCTTTCATGTCCTTTCTTATATTATATTTTTCTTGTTCTATATGCTATGCACGGTTGCTACATGTTTTGGAACTATTATGGTGGAATGAATGAGCTACAAGTGTACGTAGGTAATTACATCATGAATTACTACTGACTGCAACATTTGCAAACGCCAAAACCGTTGTAAATACGTAGTTGCAACGGTTTTGATTGCCGCAAAGCACTTCATGATAATTTAGCGAAGGCTTAAGTTTGCCACGAAGTTTTGCTACTGTTGGTCTGCATGGTATAACTCTTTTTTGGATATGTAACAACGGTTATATTGACAAACAAGGACTGTTAATTAGGTCATGTTAGTTGCAAGTATTTCTACATAATTTTTCTGGGTCATTTTAGACTTGCATGAGACTAGCTGCCAATGGTTGCAAAAGTATTTAAAAAAAGATCGTACTTGAACTATGACAACCCTATTGACTCATGTTACCATGAATCTAACACGTATTCGATGCTTAACGAAGGTCTAAGGATACCCAAACTCATATATATGAAACAGTCCATTTTAACTGAGACAATGTTGATCAAAATTGTTTTCCAACACCTTTTAACTTACTAGTCTTCCATAAACAGTTAACAGTCAGAATGACTACTAATTTTTGTCGTTAACATTTCCGAAAAATTGCTATCGGAGATTCCGCCGATAACTATTTCCATAAATAGCAATCTTCAGCTTCTTATTAGAAATAACAACCTCAACTTCTTACTAAAATTAAAATTGTTAGGGAACACCTGTCATAAATGGCAAGCTCCCAGTATTTCAAAACGTGAAAGTACGTCGTTTGTGTGTGGTATGAACCATAGTTACATGGTTCGCTAGACATTCCACAATTTTTGTTTCGGTACGTGCGATCCAGATCGCGGTACGAACAAGATCCTGGAATGCTTGGGATCGCGTTCCGACAACCACAATGGCATTCCAAGAAATCATAGATCTAGCGTACAAAATTTCTCAAATTCATCTTTGATTCGGAAGAAGTTTGCAAGAACTGACAAGAAACAGAAGCAATTAGAGATGTATTTGAGAAATTTTGTAAAAATAGTGATGAATTGGGGAGGATGAACTTGCCAACTGGTGCTGCAATTTTTGCCGGAAACCTGGAAGCGACTACGTTCCTGCCTTTTAGCCTTTTAGGTTTAAATAAGTTTAAGTTTTTTTAACATTTAACCCCTCTATCTTTCACCAGTTTGCATTAAGCCCCTAAAACTTGTAAGTTTTTACGTAAAAAATGTATAATTAGTTTGTTAATTTTAACGTTTAACACCCTCTATCTTCACTAGTTTACATTTGGTCTTTAAACTTATAAATTTATAAAAATAGCACTGAACAACGTACCACATTATATGGTACATCGTATTGGAGCGATCCGAAATGAGACTACCCCCTCTTATACAGAATTTTAGGGACTTAGCGAATTGCGATCTCGTTCCACATTCCTGTACTGGAGCGTACCGTAAACCATGTGACTATAGTATGAACTTCATTAGCCAATGACACGTCATCAAGTTAATATTGAAGACCATTGCTAGTGGATTAGCTGGAATTGTTGATCTCGGAATTTAAATACCTTTCCTTGTCTCCTTTAATTTCACGTGGGATATCTTAATCTGTTAGAACTAATGGCCTCATAATGTGAACCTAGGCCCTATTTTCCACTTCGAGCCATCGGAGTTCATGGGCACATTTAGCAATGATGGGAAAACATCTAGCCATCGATGTTCATGGAAGAACATTGGTGAGGACACCATTGCAGGGTGTTCGCATCTAGCCATTGAAGTTCTGTCTGTGCGCACTTATTGAGATTAGGGACTATAAGATGTACGTATGTATATCTTTACTTTATGTGCAAGTGTTTGTTATGTTAGTATCTTATGATGGAAAAGCTTTGTTGGGATGTCCATATCTAGCCATCGGAGTTTGTATCTGTAATTCTATCGGTTAGTGTATGTTTATTTTCGTATGTATCTTTACTTTCAGTGTATGTGTGTATAATAATAATAATAATAATAATAATAATAATAATAATAATAATAATAATAATACGACAAAATTGCTAAAATCAACCTTTATGTTATACCTAAAGTGTACTTCATACATTTCACTATGAAATCAGTCAAACCCAATATTTATTTTTATGTTTTGCTACATTTTATAACCTTTACAAATGACATGGTCCAAAAACTCAGTTAAGTTACCTCACATGCTTTACATGTGAGGGAACTATGGTCTTTTATAACTTAAATGTTGATTTGTGCAAAAATATTATTATATATATAGTAGATTTTGTTTTTTTGCATAAACATTATTATTTGTTAATAATCATACATTTATATATATATAAACATATATAAAAAATTAGTTTTAAATTGTTTTATAAAATTATGATTTTAATATTTATAGAAGTAAATAATAATGACAAGATAAATTACTTTTTATATAAAGTATAAATAAAATAAAAATTCTTTTATATAAAGTTATTGTAATATCTGAAATATTTTTATAATTATATATTATTATAACAGACGTCTTAAAACTAGTCAAACTAAAAGGTATTTTTTATGTACTAGTCATTTACCCGTGCGATGTGGCGGGAGTGGCAATTTAAATAGAATACTCATCTACCGTTAGTTTATCAGTCGTCTCATGATATATTGTATAGTACTTAAGTTAGTTTTCTTATTCGTGATATGTTGGCACTTGTTTTTCTGTTATTTTATCAATTCTTTGGTGATAAACTTTTCCTAATTTTTTAGTTGTAGTTTCTACGTGATCGATATTATGGAAGAGTACAAAACAAGAAAGTAGATGTAATTAAAAACAAGAAAAGTACAATACAAGCAAGTAGCTGGACAAAACACCACAAACAAAATACAGGGAGTCTCTTGTACCTCTTTCTGTTTTACCAATACATCCGTTCACTCATGAATTTCTTGCATCCATTCGCTGAGTATAACATTAGTGGTTAATGAGTTTGTGGTTGAATAAGTGGTTTTGCTATACCACTACTGTTGGTGTGTTAGCAGTGGTTTGTCATTAGTGGTTTGCATCAATGTTTTCTGATCAGTGGTACTTTGGAAGGAATAACATCAGATGTTAGGTAAACACTGATGGTGTTAGACAAACACTGATGATGTTGCTAACCTCTGATGGAGTAATAACATCGGATGTTAGGCAAACACTGTTGGTGATAGCCAACCACTACTGAGTATAACATCAGTGGTTTGTCATCAGTGGTTTGCCTCAGTGGTTTCTGATCAGTGGATAGGATTACAAGTTGCAGATTTAACAAATAAAACTGAAAAACAGTAACTTAAGGATGGAACGTGCCATCTTTATTACTGAACGAACAGTAACTTATAGATAATTTCCGCCCAAACTACACGCCAAAAACATCTTATATAAACAGCCTCAGGCCCTTCCATTGATTACACCAAAAGCAAACGCCATAGTTTACTAAATACCTAATGGCAAACCTCGTTTCTTAAACATCCGTTTTGTTCTCCATAAAGTATCACTGAATGAGGTGGACAACATTCTTAGGTCATTATTAAGTGAGCATAACAATGTTGTCCATCTCGTTCAACAAATTTTTATTGAGATAAACCTCACCTTATTAAATTAAAACACCAAAAAGTTCAAAATAACAGATGACAAACCTGTAAGCTGTGTGTTATAAAAGATTTTGCTATATGAGATGGACCAATCCTCAAGACAAACAGACTAATGATTGTGATATGTTATTTTGTCTGCTTTGTTCTTGAGGAAGGCCTGGACGAGAGGGAAAGACATATACCAGTGTAAACGCTATTGTAGACTCCATTTGAAATGATGGAGAGTGGGATGAGCATGATGATGATGGCCAAATATCATCAAAGCGAAAAACCCACTCACAATCACACATAAAAGAATAGCGTCCACAAAAACGACATCGATCTATGTCTCCACCCTCCACAAAATCATTTCACAAATCAACATCAAATAATGGCACCAAAAACTAAAACACCATATCTTTTGTTGATTGATCAACTTCGCCTAGAGTAGGGCGTTTCAGTTGTGTAGGGAAATCGACACCTATCTAAGGAATTCAAAGGTTCAGGCGGGAAAAACTTCAAGAATAAGAGACTGATGGCAGTGAAGATTTGGATGAAAAATTGGATTAGCATTTTTAATTTTTTTTCTTTTCTGTATATTTTTTGGTGTCATTTTGTGTGGTTTGTTATCTAATTTTTAGCTAATAAAATACATTATTTCTCTAATTGCTAAAAAATGCCAAAATGCCACAAACGCCAAACACCAAAACTATAATAAAATTCCTTTCATCACGTATTATTATTAACTCCAAATAATTACTGAAATGTATAAAAAAGGTGCAAGAAAATAACGTTAGATGTTAGACAAACACTGATGATTTTGCTACCCTGTGATGGAGTAGTAACATCGGATGTTAGGCAACCATTGTTGGTGGTAGCCATCCACTGCTGGACAACCACTGCTGAGTATAACATCAGTGGTCAGGCTATACAACTACTATTGGTGTGTTAGCTTTGTCTAACACCATCAGTGGTTTGCATAAGTGCTTTCTGATCAGTGGTACTTTGGAAGGAATAACATCAGATGTTAGGCAAACACTGATGATGTTAGAAAAACACTGATGATGTTGCTAACATTTGATGAAGTAATAACATCAGATGTTAGACACACACTGTTGGTGGTAGCCAACCATTACTCGACAACCACTGCTGAGGTGGACAACATTCTTAAGTCATTATTAAGTGAGCATAACAATGTTATTACTCTACCGCGTGCCATTACACAGGCCATGTGATGGATCGATATTCCGTAACAATATTATTGGGCATCAAATTTTTAAACGAAGCTTATGAGGCGGCAAACCACTAACATGACTAAGATGCTTTAGTTGTCCATTATTCATTGTAAACCGATAAAGTGTCAAATACCTTGCAAATTAAATAAACAATAGTCATAATAGATGATGAAATAAAGTCAAACTACTGATGAGCCAACATCTGATAGAATCCTTGCCAAACCTCTGATAGAGTAATAACATCAGATGTTAGAAAACACTGATGATGTTACTAACCTCTGATGGAATAATAACATCAGATGTTAGGCAAACACTTTTGGTGGTAGCTAACCACTGCTGGACAACCACTGCTGAGTATAACATCAGTGGTTAGTGAGTTTCTGGTTTTGCTATACAATTACGGTGGTTTTGAAACAATAAATATTTAAACTCATAAAACTAAGTATTAAAATACTAACAATTACATATGGAAAATAAAACTACTCAGGCATTTAAACTCTAATAGCAATATTCAAGAAACTTTAACTTCAACTCCATCAAGCACTGAACCTCTCGATGTATGTCCTTTATCTGTGTCATGAACTCTAGATCTCTATCTCCGCACTCTATATTACTCGCAACACACATGTCACGAACGGAAGTCGTCGGCATCGCCCTCAGGTCTCTCAAAAACCTGATCTCTCGTCAGCAGACCAAGTTGCAGTCCCTTAAAACACCTCTTCAGCTCTTGAAGAGTAGACCTATCAGCATAAACCTGATCTTCGATTTGTTTAATAAATCGTTTCTTTAATTCGTCAGATTGTGTAGAAGTATATGATGCCATCTTAATGTCTTTATAAGAACTGATGCAAAACAATAACAATTGCTCTTCTATTTCACTGAGTGAATCGGTGTATGATGAACAAACATTTGAATTGGCAAAGGTATTATATAGTGAAATATCTACCAGCCCAAATGTCAGATTTAAATGCAAACATTAAAGAAAAATTTATATTTAAAAATCATGTCTTTATTTAATGATTTAAGAGGGAAAACGTGTACATCTATATTATAAACATGTACATTTATATTCAAAAATCTCGTGCATTTAATGCAAAACCTTTCAAAATGAGTTTTCATGGGAATACAAGTAAAATTAAATATCTAGAAACCCAAAGGACAAACTTTAAACCTTCAAAAACATGTTATCATCATTAGGAGTAATCTCTTCATTTAACAAATCAAAAACTTTAAACACTATAAAAGGCTCATGATTAGCTTAGTTGAAAACATCAACAATTCACTTTTAGAAATTTGTTCATCCAAAACGAACCATCCAAAAACACTCACACTATTTCTAAATGGCAAACAGATCCTTCTACCACTGGGCAGACACTAACGCTATTAAAATGGCATTTTCAAGACGGTCACTCTAAGAACAGAGGACAAAAGAAGAAGTCAACCAAAAAGTTGCCATGCTGAGTGACAATTATTATAAGCTAACCTGGAGTACCATTGCACTGCTGGATGAAGTTGTCCATTCTCATCCATCAGAGTTCAAAGATAAAGCAGAAGAGTTTATCACACAGCTGCTTAAACAGGATCAGAAGACTTGTGATATGCTAGCTGATCTTCAAATTAAAAGAAAAAAAATGGAATTGCTTGGAAGAAGGCGAGAGTAATAGATATCCTAGGAAGTGTTAACTATAGCGTGTAATTTTTTATATATTTTAAACTCAAAATTCCGTAATACTATTTAATATCAAATGAAGAAAATTCGGACTTTACCCTTAAATTCCTAATATAACTTATTAGTGGTTGAAATTAGCAAGCAAAGTATAACATACGCAAATAACGTATTGATTTCAAACATTCCATCTATCAAATGTTCAAATTTAAACAAACTAACACGAAAACATCGTACCAATACTCCAAAATGAAAATCCGTCTGGTAAATGAAAGAAGACAAATCATTAGTGCACGTGTAAACTCTGTTGAGTAATGGATGACCGTTGTTTGGTAACCTCAGCAATGGTTGTCCAGTAGTGGTTCTGAATAGAGGAATGAACAGTGGATTCGGAAAATAGTGGTTTCACCAACAGTGGAAGTAGGAACAGAGGATACACATTCAGCAACGGATAGATTTTCAAGGAGTAATAACATCAAATATTAGGAAAACACTATTGGTGGTAGACAACCACTGCTGGACAACCACTGCTGAGTATAACATCAGTGGTTAGTGAGTCAGTGGTTGCATCAGTGGTTTGCTATACAACTACTGTTGTTGTGTTAGCAGTGGTTTGTCATCAGTGGTTTCTGATCAGTGGATAAGATTACAAGTTGCAGACTTAACAGATAAAGCTAAATAAACAGTAACTTAAGGATGGGACGTGCCATCTTTATTACTGAACAAATAGAAACTTATAGATAATTCCCGCCCAAACTACGCGCCAAAAACATCTTATATAAACAGCCTCAGGCCCTTCCATTAATTACACCAAAAGCAAATGCCATAGTTTACTAAATACCTAATGGCAAACCTCGTTTCTTAAACATCAGTTTTGTTCTCCATAAAGTATCACTGAATGAGGTGGACAACATTCTTAGGTAATTATTAAGTGAGCATAACAATGTTGTCCATCTCATTCAGCAAAATTTTATTGAAATAAACCTCACTTTATTCAAATTAAAACGCCAAAAAGATCAAAATAACAGATGGCAAACCTGTAAGCTGTGTGTTCTAAAAGATTTTGCTAAATGAGATGGACAAATCCTCATGACCAAGAGACTGATGACAGTCATATGTCATTTTGTCTTCTTTGTTCTTGAGGAAGGTTTGGATGAGATGGAGAGATCTATGCTAATGTAAACGCTATTTTGAACTCCATTTGAAATGATGGGGTTGGATGCGCATGATGATGATCGCCAAGTATCATCAAAGCCAAAAACCCACTTATAATCACACAAAAACAATAGCGTCCACAAAAACAACATCAGTGTCACCACCATCCACATAACCACTTCACCAAGCAACAAGAAAAGATCTTCCCTACCATGCTAAAATGACATATTTCTTGTTGATTGATTGATCAGCTTCGCCTAGATCAGGGCGTTTCAGCTGTGTAGGGAAATCGACACCAATATAAGGAATTCAAAGGTTCATGGGACAAAAACTTCAAGAATAAGAGATTGATGGCAGTGAAGATTTGGATGAGAAATTGGATTAGCATTTTCAATTTTTATTTCTTTTCTGTATCTTTTTTGGTGTCATTTTTTTGTGGTATGTTATCTAAATTTCAGCTAATAAAATACATTATTTATCTAATTGCTTATACAATGCCAAAATGCCACAAACGCCAAAAACCAAACCTATAATAAAATTCCTTTAATCACGTATTATTATTAACTCCAAATAATTACTGAAATGTATAAAGCAAGGTACAAGAGAATAGAACAAAAGGGTGCCTTACAAAAGTTTAATTTTGCCATGTTTATCTATAAAGATGGATTAAAATACAAAACGCCAAACTTAAAAAGATGGGACGTGTTACAGCCTTAATAGATAAAGGTGAACACACAGTAACTGCAAACAATAACTGACACGACGGAACATTCATTGCTAACATTTATTATATTAAAAACCACACTTTGGCAATTAATTTTTTTACATTTTCAAAACCCCATAATTACATGTCACATTATAGGTTTGCCTCCTACATCACACGACAAGAGATACAAAAAGTACACTTAAAAAAATTACTATTGTGGTTGAATAACTGATGAGTATAACATCAGTGGTTAGTGAGCCAGTGGTTGAATCAATGGTTTTGCTATACAACTACTGTTGGTATGTTAGCTGTGGTTTGCATCAGTGGTTTCTGATTAGTGGATAGGATTACAAGGACTAATACCTATTTTCTTATAAGTTCAGGGGGCATTTACGTCAAGTTCGCATTAATGTCAGTCTCGTGATATAGTGTATAGTACTTAAGTTAGTTTTCTTATTTATGATATGTTGGCACTTATTTTTCTTTTAGTTTATCAATTCTTTGGTGATATACTTTTCCTCATTTTTTAGTTGTAGCTTCGGCGTGATCGATATACAACAAGAGTACAAAACAAGGAAGTCGATCTAATTGAAACAAGAAGAGTACAATACAAGTAAGTAGCTGGACAAAACACCAAAAACAAAATACGGGGACTCTCCTGTAACTCTTCCTGTTTTACCAATAAATCCGTTCGCTCATCAATTTCTTGTATCTTCCTTCTACTGTACCAGATTATGACACATAAAAAAACAATGTGAGACGCTTATTGGTGTTTTAAAAAAGTAATTAAAAAAAGTAATTTCTGGAAGCAATTAAGGCACACCATCTACTAACTGACCTTCGCCACTGATACGAATGCAGTTCATCAATCACACAACACTTCCTGGTAGACAACATTTGATGTGTAAACTCCGGGTTGTTTAAAATCTTTTGCGAGATGTACCAACACCTTCGTATTTTGTCTTGAAATCCCTCTTGATAACGCAACATAAAGTTGTCCATGTGAAAATACAGAATCGGGTAAATAAACACCAATGTGCGGAATTGTTTGACCTTGAGCTTTATTAATCGTCATGGAAAAGCTCAGTTGAATTGGAAACTTTTTTCTTTTCAGCTTGAATGGGAACATGTTATCTTCAGAAAGGGTTAGAGGGATTCTCGGCAAAAATACTCGTTTACCGGCATGCTGGGCGACTGCAATTTCTGCATCAATAACATTTCACATGAAGCCTTTACATATCAACTGCGTGCCATTACACAAGCCATGTGATGGATCGATATTCCGTAACAATATTATTGGGCATAAAATTTTTAAACGAAGCTTATGAGGCGGCAAACCACTAACATTTAGCGTGTTTAAGAACTCGAACGAATAGAAGTTGTGCTGATTGTCTTCAGCTTCGTCAAAACTGTAATACACTTTTCTTCCCCTTGAAAAATGTCAATCATTTGATTATTAATCTCATCAACACTCTCATTTTTAGTAGACAATATCGCTCTAGAGATTATATAATCTGAAGAGTGTACACTATCTTCAATTGATGGAAAGATGGCATTGATCAATTCTTTTATAGAGTTTTCTCTATTGTTGCACTGAATTGTCATGTCATCGGGTATGCGGATATAGTTTCCTTCGATTGGTTCTTCATTTCCATCGCCGACTCTTAAAAGAAATTCAGAAAACCATTGATCTTTCAAAGCTCTCATATTTATGGTCAACCACATCTGTTTAGTCAAAGACCAAAAAGGTGACATTCGTAGGCTAGAGTCTACGATCTGTGCTCGAGTGCCACGTTTAATAACCGGTAACACCTGTCTGAAGTCACCTCCCATAACCATTATCTTCCCACCAAATCGGAGACTAACACCTATAAGTTCCTACAGTGTACGATCAATTGCCTCTATCGCCTGTCGCTTAGCCATTGACGCTTCATCCCATATGATTATTTTGGCAGAACGGATTAGTTTAGCAGCCCCACTCTGTTTTTTATACTACACATTGAATTATTTTCAAGATTAATAGGAATCCTGAATCTCGAGTGAGCTGTCCTACCTCTTGGCATATTATTATCCGCAGTACCTGGTGAAGCTGTTGCGAGAGCAATAAGACCACGTGACCAAATTTCAGCAAGCAAGGCATTGTACAAAAATGTTTTTCCAGTTCCACCCGGACCATCAATAAAGAAGACGCGTGGAAGATCATTATCAACATGCATCATGATCTCATCAAACACGTTTTTTTGGTCCGGATTAAGTTTATCTTTGGCACGCAAGTGTTCAGGTTCCAAAACAATCCCATACTCCTCTTGTAACTCATGGTAATCTACATCCTGTAAGTTAACATCATCTGTTATCTTAGGAAGGTCGAATTCATTGATATTTTTACCCATGGATTGTAGAAAGACACTAATTTCGCTAAGAACCATATTCTGAACTCCTTCGATACTTTAACAATGTAACCAATGATCTTTAGAAAGTGAATCAAAGTGGTCATTCCATAACTTTCGAATATCTCCTGGTTGGCAAATAATCATTATGGTTGCAAATAACCTTCTAAGAGCATTGGGAAACTGGAATATATAGGCTTCTTCAAGACATTGTGGTAGATATTCATCGTCTTCTATTAAGCCTAACTCAAGAGCTGCTTTTCGAAATGTCTCACACCTTTGACCATTAACCGTGCAAAGATGTTCAAAAGAAGTAGGCCCTCTGACATTTGACAAAAGTAGGTGTAAGTAGTACCTTTCTCCTTCAGATATATTAGCGGAGATGATACGAAATCTTTGTTTTTTACCCAAACGAACATTCGAGCGGCGTGTGCTTCCATTCCACGTAAAGTGTTTTGGAAAATTTTTATATAGATATACCTTGCTGTTTCATCGATTCTATTTTTCTCAAAAAATGTTGTTAGCATGGTTCTCTTATCCCTTTCCCTATCAACAATATTAGACATTATCTCACCATCTCTAAATCTAACCATCTGATTATTTGGTAGATGAAGTTGTAAGGCTAGAATAGAAGGAAAGATTTGAGAAAGGGAGAAGGAAAAAATGCGCCACATAGTCTCTGGGGGTGATATGTAGTGTGCATCCTGAAATCTCTTTATCTTATTAATAAAAACCCCTTGCTCACTTTGATCAACTTGAATAACCTGTTTGTCATGTCCTTTATAAGCATATTCGAAAAGATATTTCACAGATTTTATACTTGATCAAACTTCAACATTGATGTGGCAGTTAAACATCATCAAATGCCTTGGGTTATATGGAACCACCCATCTCTTATCAAGTGTTTTTCCTCGTACGTCCACTTCTATTCCAGTGTCTCTCCTTCGATACAATGGATACGCATCTTCTCCTTGTGTTGTCTCTTCATGAAATTGTCTAGGGTAGTGAAAACGACAAATTTGCGGATCACCCTACATACAAGGACTGCTTAATCGTAAACCACCGCAAGGGCCGTGAATCATGTACTTCACAACAATCTCATGCAGCTTGGGATGTCTTAGTTTGTTAGGAATCTCAGCACACACAACCTTATCATAATAGTCCGCGTTATTGATTTTGTGTTGCAGGTTCATGATAAGGAGAAAATGTGTGTGCGGCAAGTCACGCTTTTGAAATTCGATGACATAAATGTATGCCTTAATTTCCCTGAGGATATGTTTCTTGAAGAGTTGTTCCTTAAGATCTTCTAATTTAGCTCAAAAACGCTTGAAACAAGGTCCAGACGATCTTGTGGAGTTTGACCAACATGTAAATTATCACATATCTCAGGCCACTTAGGATTACACATCACTGTAAGGAATATATCAGGCTTGCCGTCATCCTGAACTAAAGTCATCGCATCTAGAAACCGACGTCGCATGTCGCGAGGCCCTTCGATTAAAGATGCAGGCAACACAATTCTTTTTCCCACTCTGTTTGCATGAACCTCACCACCATTGACGCAATCCACAATACCTTGGTACAAGTCGGCCCGTATCTTAGCCTGGTTTCTCTCACAAAATTCTAAACGTGTCGTCTCAATCTTTATGTACACATCTACCACAAACTGTTGTAGCAGTCTACCACCGAACAGAAGCACGTTTTCGGTAGATTGAATCTGGAACTTGTAACAGTAGTACTCTTGCATTGCCACGGTTGTTCTACCACTTCGTGTGTTAGCCTCTGAATGATGAAGATTTTTTAAAAATAAACAATTACTAAAATAAAACACACTAGGGTACCTTTGTGATCGTCACTTAACAGAATAATAAATTGTTGGTACCTTCCATTTCTCTTTCGATGTCGTCATTGTTGCGAACCTCATCGATCGATACTCCATGACGTGGTATGTTAGCATGCCAACCCGACTCACCATTAGGAAAAAATAGAGGATACGACAATGGATCGTAACAACCGAAGTACGGCTGAATAGTTTGGCTATATTGACATCTACCGTAAATAACAATACTTCGTCTATACGAAGTGATATTGTCATTACCTTCAACCCAAATACCAGCAACCTATATAATCGTCAACTATAAGTAAGTAAGTAAAATAAGCAATATTATTGAATAATTGTAATTAATACAATATTTTATGTTAAAGAGAGTAACAATTTAGTTGGTCAACTTAGGTCAAATAAAGTCAAACTACTGAGGAGCCAACATCTGATGGAATAAAGGTAACCTATGATGAGTTTGATATCCTCTGATAGAGTAATAACATCAGATGTTACGCAATCACTGATGATGTTGTTAACCTCTGATGGGGTAATACCATCAGATTTTAGGCAAACACTGTTGGTTGTAGACAACCACTGCTGAGTATAACATCAGCGGTTATTGAGTCTGTGGTTAAATCAGTGGTTTTGCTATACAACTACCGTTGGTGTGTTAGCAGTGGTAGTTTGTGATCAATTGTGTATATTCACGGTGTTTTTATAACATTTTATATACCTCTGAAGTCATTGGTCGGTTGTACACCCTTTGGTCAAGTTCAACCGAAGTATTCAAAGTGACTCTATAGTTTTCCAGAGGTCCTAGTTCCGCAAGTCTTCGAAATGTATCGACATATGGGTTTGTAGAAAGAATGCGTGTCAAAATCTGAGTAATATGTAGATAAAGATTTGGCCATTGGTCTGAGATCTAACTCCGCACCAGGATCATAAAAATACAACTGCATGTACCTAGGGGTTCCATCCCTCGAAACTAATTTGTTGATTTTGTGATATGTTCCTCTATGTACGCGAAAAGTATATACACAGTCTCTCATATTGCTCAATGTAACATCCAACGTCACTCCCATTGAGGAAAGAGAAAAATTGGTGTTATAAGCACGAATGTTTTGCCTAAAAATATTTCCAATTTCATCTTGCAATGTGAGAAGCCGGTGCAATTTCTCTGGAATTTCTGGATTTGCTAACACCGTTTTTCCACCCATACAACAAAAGGTATCAAATACAAATTGAAAACATTTTTCTCCACAACCAGGACATGCACCCTCTTCTTTTAAAACACGATGCTCTCTAGGTACCTGATCGTAAACAAAGTTATATTGATCATCTTCTACGTTCTCAGCTTGGAAGGAAGGTTGATCAACTACTTCACAAAATTGAGGTAAAAGTGTACGCGGTTGAATTTGAACACCTAAAACAATCATTGTCTTAAGTAATGAAGGTTGTTAAAGATGTCAAGTCGACAAAGAAATCATTATTAAATAAATAGAAACCTCGTGATGTTCTACGCACGACTTCATCAATTACAGAGGGGAATGTGCTTGACGCGTTCTCATTTGTCAGGGTAAATTGAGTAATATTACTTTCTAAACTTCTTAAGGGTCTCCTTTCTGTTGATCTATTATTCATTAAAGATATTGATGAAGAACTTCGAGAGGCCTCACCACTCCCAAATTTCGAGACTTTGTTATTTTCTTTGCCTGTAGCATAGTATCTTTTGTTATACTCTTTTTGTTTTTCGACTCTAGTAGATGCACTCGAGCTAGAAGCATAATTAAGATGCTTTGGTTGTCCATTATTCATTGTAAATATATAAAGTGTTAAATACCTTGCAAATTAAATAAAAGATAGTCATATTAGATGATGAAATAAAGTCAAACTACTGATGAGCCACGATCTGAAAGAATCCTTGACAAACCTTTGATGACATTGCTAACCTTTGATATAGTAATAACATCAGATGTTAGACAAACACTGATGATGTTGCTAACCTCTGATGGAATAATAAGATCAGATGTTAGAAAAATACTGTTGGTGGTAGCCAACCACTGCTGAGTATAACATCCGGGGTTAGTGAATCAATGGTTTTGCTATATAACTACTATTGGTGTGTTAGTAATGGTTTGTCATTGGTGGTTTTGCTTAAAATATGATTAAAATTGAACAACATATTTAAATTTAAACTAATACATAATTAAAAGTAAAACAACTACATGATTAATATTCAAACTAATTCGAGAAAAAAGAGTACATGGAAATAAAATTAAGTAACCCATAATTAAACATTAGATAACCACAAATTATATCATTATCATCATCATTGCGATGGAGGCAGCTATCATCAAAATTGTTCTAAGGTTCCCAAACCATCTCTTCATCCAACGGTCGTTCGTATTCCGCCCCAGGGTCAGTTTCGTACCCTTCAGCCCAACTCGTCAGTTCTTGTGTTTGACTGGGGTTTTCGACATGAGGGCGGTTTGAAGGTGGAGGATGTTGTGGCGGTATAGGAGTGTTTGTCACCGGACGGTGCTGCCCTCCCCAGTTCGTAGTCCACCAAATTGTAGTTGAGCAAAGGTATAGTCACACGCCCAATTCAACTCTTCATCCGTCAAAAACCATGGATCATCATGTTCAGCGTTTGTCACTGTCGGAGGGTTTGTCACCAGCTGAATTGGATAAGGCGGAGGGTTTGTCACCGGAAGAATTGGATAACCACCACCCATAGCTCCTAGTTGATATGTGTTCGGAGTGGATTGTGAACTGAAAAATCAATTTTAAGGCAATGTAAAAATATCTTGGTTATATATAAAGAAAAATTTAAAGATTTATAAATTAACTTTACATATTTAAATTTATATATAAGTATTATTTCTAATTACACATGTATATAAATATATTAATTACAAACCAACCAATAAATAAACATTGTTATAGCTATTTTTATAGCAGTTAAAAGTTACAAAACAAACCAATAAAAGCGAGAAAGGTTACAACAATGCAAGACTCAGAAGTAGAAAAGCTTACAACAATGCAAGACCTAGAAGTAGGAAAGCTTATAACAATCCACTCTGGACTGTAATGTGGAGTGACGGTAGAATCTTACAGATTTATAGAGCTCCAAGCATGCTTTACCACCCACCCAGTCACTATTTGCTTTACAGCTGTAAAAGCAACTGTAAAAGCAAGACTGATAGGTTAAGTAGTAAAAAATCTAAAGGACAGTAGTAAAAAATGAAAAGATTCTTTGACTTAGGGAGTTGGTGTTTGAAAGGTTAGTATTTCACAGCTGTTAAACCAAATCTGGTACTCAAAAGAGTAACTGAGAATATGTCAGTTTAAGGTAGATTGTAACTAACTGTAACTAAAAGGTTTAGTATTGAAAAGGGTTCTATTCATTACAGGTGTACGAAATGTTGACCATAACATCAGGGGTTAGTGAGTCAGTGATTGAATCAGTGGTTTCTAATCAATGGTTTGCATCAGTGGTTAATGAGTCGGTGGTTGAATCAGTGGTTTTGGATTAGTGGTTTCTGACCAGTGGGTCGGTGGTTTACATCAGTGGTTAGTGACTATAACATCAGTGGTTTTCATAACAATTGAGAGATTGTTTTCATTTTCATGCTTTCGTAATTATGGTTACTTGCATATGACTCACAATCTCTCCCTCAGCCTAAGATCACTGATTTGTTTGTACAGAATGTATGGAAGATAACTTAGATTGATAATCGATGAAAGTAATCAAATAGAACAGTACAGGCACAGATGATGCCAAAACTAAACATTAAAAGAACTTTATTATGATTACTTGTTGTACGCTAAACATTACAAGAACAGATGATGACAAAACTAAACTTTATTATTGATCTTTATTTCTCATCAATGATTCCCTTATTTGGCCTTTGAACTGAAGTTCAAAGTCCAGGGCAATCATGTCTTCTACATCCTTTCAAGCTAAAGATTTAACAAGTCTTGGAGATCAGCTACATCCAGACCGTATGCATCCTCTATCTTTATCCTTTGAACTCTACCATCTTACCTGAGCAATGTTAATTCATGGTTATCTTTGTTAGACTTCCATTTTAGAATTTTTGCGTCAGATGATTTTCTTGGGAGTAGTGTTATTTTTTATGAGTTGGGTGAGGTTGGTCTACGTACAAGTGTGGATATTGAGGCTCTAAGATTGTCACTTGTAGCATCTAAGCTAAACAAAATTTGGTTTTTTATTCCCTATTTTCTCAATTCCTCATGCATCCTTTGATCTTCTTCTTCTACCAGCTTTTGCCTATTTGCTTGATTCAAGGCAATGGTGGATAAGCTGGTGGTTGAAGTTAATCTTTTAGGACCAAGGGTCTGTTTAAGAGCAGAGGTTGTTTGCTTATAGATTGGCTTTCTTGGAATAGAAGGATCCTTTTTTCTTAATTCTTCCAACAATATGTAGGTATCTACCACTTTAGATTCTGACCATCTATCAATCTGCCTTGTTGTTCCATATAAAGCGTCAACAAGCTCGGCTTTCATTCTCATAATCTTCAGAGCATGGTCTTGGCTTTCAGTTTTGGCCTTTTTCCAAATTGGAGGAGTAGGCTTCTTTGAAGAGTCTTTGAGCATATAATGAATTCTTTTAATTTCTTTGTGAAGCTCATTAGCCTACCAGCCTTTAAATTGTGCCCTGTTGCTTTGTAAGGCTTATGCTTCATGACATGATCAAGATAATCTTCTATCAGTTCTGGATCATCAGTGGTTGGCTGTTCAGACATAGACTTACTCAGCTCCTTAGCAAATTCTTCAATGCTTCTGACTTTTCTCAGTTGGTATTGCAAGGAGAGTTGTAAAGCCCTATCATCTTTATCTTTTGAATTTTCTTCTTCAATGTATTCAGCCTGTTTAGCCTTCAGCTTAAGATACTCATCCAAGTTCGTAGGCTTTCTATACCCCAACAAGGAAGGAAATTCTCTTTTTTTGGATCTTCTATTTGTAGAAAGCTTCAATCTCACCTTTAACTGATTAAATATCCAATGGGTATATTGCACCCAATGGGAGGAACGAGGAGGGTTGGAGCATGGTTGGAAGTGGGGGAAATGGAGTTTGAGAGTGTGGAGGTGATGAGGATGGTTGTGATATGGATTGTGATAAGGTGGGAAGTGGTGATTGGTTGTCTTCATCATCATCAACAACAAAAGCTTTTCTTTTGCTTTGGAATTTAATTTTGGGAGAAGGTGGATGTGTGGGAATTCGGGATGGTGTGGGCAGTGGTTCAGTTGTGGTTGGAAAGGTGATCAAGGCAGTGGTTTGAACAAGATCTGTTGGAGCAGCTATTGTTCCAGCATCTGCTGTCACAACATCTTCCCTAACATCTGTTGTGGGTAGAGTGACAGAGGATACATTTGTAGTAGCTGCAGTAGTGGTTTTAGGAGAGATGAGAGTTTCTTGTCCTGCTCTTCTAGCAGACCTTCTTTTCCTTGAAATTCTAACATCTTCCTTTTCTATTTGCTTAGCCTTTACTTCTTTTACGAGTCTCAAAGCTTTTTCTTCGAGTGTATCCTGTCTTTCTTGCTTTTCATTTGCAATCCTTTCAGCTTCTTTGTTTAATGATTCATCAATTTCTTTATCCAAAGTTTCTTCGATGCTTCAGTCGTTGTTGTTGTTGATCGCTGTTGTTGCACCTGAGGTTTGACTTTTGAGTCAGGCTGCAACTTTCGCATTGAATCTTTCTCCCCCTTTTTGGCAACATATTCATTGTCATCTTGAAGAATGATAACCAGGGTATAGCTAGTAGTTTTCAACAAGTGGTCTTTGATGACTTTAGTATCAGCTTGGGTATCTTTATATCGAGCCTCGACCATGTTACGAATCAACTTCATATGAGTTTTATGCTGAATATCTGCCAAGTTTCTCTGAGCTAGGATGATTGGTCGAACAACCTTCCATAACTCTTCAGCATTTTGTGTTGGAGATGGTTGACTTTGGGAGTTTTGTAGGACTTGCTTCATCATGGTTTTGAGATCATCAATTGATGATTCCATGGAAGACACCCTCCCCTTCAATCTTTATACCATAATTCATCACCTAATCTAATAGGATCATCTGAATTCCTACCAGAGGTAGTTGTATCTGGATCTTCTACTGGAGTAAACTCCATAGTATCAGACCCAAATGCCCTTGTTCTTGGTTCTGGGGACTTCCAACTGGCTCAGAGAATATTGTAGCCTTAGTGGTTATTGCCGTCATGGAAGTCTTAATTATGTAACAACTGTCCAACTGAGCCACTATTGTAGCAGCAGTTGTAGTAGTTGCTTCACTTGACCTACCACCAAGAGTTACATGTAACTCTTGGGGTGTAACCTCCTCAATTGCCTGTGGGCTAGCAGATAGAGTTGTCTCAGACTCAGTCAAATGTGGAGGTTGACTCTCTTTAATGGGTGAGTGAGAGGCACTGTTGAGTGACTGAGTTTTCTCTATTGCCCCAAGCAAAGGTATAAATGTGGGTGGAATTGGAGTAGTGGGTACGAGAGTAGAAAGAGACATAGCCCTGGGAGAGGGGCTGGAGAATAAATGCTGAAGTGAAACATCTGCCTCATAATGTGGTGTCCCTATGCTTACAACTTGTTCCTTTTGTGAGGAAAAAAGAGGAGATTGTGATGGTGTAGATCTTTGAACCATCTACTGTGAGGAAGTAGCAGCAGTGGTTGTAAGTGATTTTTGTGATGTCAAAGGTAAGACATCTGGGATCTCATCTTCCAGAGCTACCTTTTTAGGGTGTTTGGTGGATTTGGTTGATCTCTTTTTGGGTTTAACTAGTGGGGGTTGCACAACACTGGTTGTAGTGCTGTGGTCACCAGGAACAGTGGGCTCAACGACAAAGGAAGGAGCAATGGTTTTAGAAGTTCTCAAAATCTGCTCAACCTCTGTTGCTTTGGTTTTCAAACCTTAGGTTTTTGACTTGAGAGTCTAGTAAAAGTTTCATGTTTGAGGCTGCCAACTTCACAAGTGACACCTTGTTTAAAGTCAGACTCAAAAACTTGTTTTTGTAAACAGAAACTCAACAACCTAGGGTGTATTAAAAAAGCATTTTAAGATTGTTAAAATTAGCAACCAGATCAGAAAACAATACCTGAGAATAGTTAAATTTTGATTTGGTTAAAATAGCATAACCCAGGTATTGAATACTCAAAGGTATTTCGTTGAAACCGGTTGTTTTTGCTGACAGGCACAAAGTTAAAGGGTGTTGAAAAAGAATTTCTTGTTAGCGAGAAAATCCGGTTTGAAAATTGTAATACCTGAATGCTGACCTTCATATCCACGCTCTATGACTTCTGCGTGTAAATCTTTCTTTGAGAAAGATGTGGGGTCATCAAGGTCATTAAGACCGAAAGTGGTGGAGATAGTAGAAGGAGAGATTTGGACCATTGACCGCCAATCTTTGATGTGATGGCAATGGCCTTTTTATTCTGAATTTGGAGTTCAGCGTTTGCCCAGATTTGGCGGAGGGTGTTGATGTAGATAAGGGCTTTTGCAAGTAACACATCTTTGTATGATGATGTTTGTAGAATATCAATCATGGAGTGAAACGCAGTATTATTGTTGGTTTTCTTGAATATTGGAAGGTAGTTATGGGTTGTTTTGAGGATAAGATTCATGGTGAATTTAGGGTTTGGAAGTAGAAGAGAGTAATGGAGAAATTTATGGGAGATTTTTGTTTTTGAAATTGAAACGGAAGTGGAAACTCCGTTGAGATGAAATAGGGTTTATAAAGGGAAGAGTGAATGCTGACATGGCAGCGGTTTCCAAAACATCTGATGTCTATCATCTGTGTACGTGTAAACTCTGCTAGAGACCAGTAGTGGATCTGAACAGAGGAATGACCAGAGGATTTGGAAGACAGTGGTTTTACCAACAATGGATTGGGGAAACAATGGTTTCACCAACAGTGGAAGTAGGAACTGAGGATACACTTTCATCAATGGATAGATTTTCAAGGAGTTATAACATCAGATGTTAGGCAAACACAGTTGGTGGTAGACAACCACTGCTAAGTATAACATCAGTGGTTAAATCAATGGTTTTGCTCTACAACTACTTTTGTGTGTTAGTAGTGGTTTGTCATCAGTGGTTTGCATCAGTGGTTTCTAACCAGTGGATAAGTTCAACGGGCATTTAAGTCAAGTTTGCATTTATGACAACGAATAGAATTACAAGGACTTATACTTGTTGTCTTAAGTAATGAAGGTTGTTAAACACAGGTCTAAGAAAATTTGACTATATTAACAATGGTATTTATGACATGTGTAAGAAACGTTGACTATATTGAGAATGGTTCAAATGAAGTTTTTTGTATGTTATTAGGATCTGAGTTTGAAATTGCTTATGTAAGTTCTAAAAATGGTAAATGAAAGAAGATAAATCAGTGGTTAGTGAGTTAGTGGTTCGCATCTGCGGGCATTTATGTCAAGTTTGCTTTAATTCATAATGGTTGAGATCACTAATTTGTTCGTACAGAATGTAAGGAAGATAGGTTAGATTGATAATTGATGAAAGCGATCATGTCACACCCCGGATTTCCAACCCAAATCCATACACCGGTGGGCCCGGGTGGGGAGTATCGTGACGTCAGTTGATAATCATCATAGTCAATTAAACACGGCACAACGGAAGTCTTGGAGTAAAATTACTATTACAAACCGAATGTTCGAAAATACAAAATAATATACAAGCTTATAATAGAAGATCCACAGGCGGATCATAAGTTGTACATGGAAAGAATATAAAACAGTCTTCAATAGAGTTTAGCTAGGGCAGACCTTGGACATTTTGTCTTCAACAAACCTTGACTTTGGCAGATGTTACATTATTCTTTGGATCAGAGGTTGTAGTATATTTTGGCTTTCTATCTCTGTTCTTTTGTAGGATTCAATTCCAAATATATTTTATATCTAACACATATTTTTACTGAATTTGGTGTAGTTTGACAAATTACATATATAAATTTTCTTTGCCTTGTAGGGGGAAGATGGGTGGTTCTCTCAACACGGCTTACAAACACACAGGTTATGTGCAGCAGCCCATCATATTTAATATATAAAGTTTTTTTATATGTTAAATAAGGCGGGCTAGCGCCAATAACCTGTGTTTTGTAAGCCCTAGGAGAGAACCACCCATCTTCCCCTTAAAAAGCAAAGAAAAATATCACGCAATTTAAACCTTCTTTCAATTCCTCTTCATCATAATTAGACGTGCTATACTCAGTTGCTGATCTAATCTTACAAACAATAATGATTGATATTAATGTTATTTCTTGAGATATAGTTTATGAAATCATTTTATTGGAAGTGCACCTATCGCTTACCGTATAAACTTGTTGCGGTTGCGCTAGCTGCGGCGTTGCATCTACCTGTAAACAAAGACGGGTCAAGATTTAGGTTTTCTGTTACCATAAAGTTCATAATTCTAACTTGAATTAATAAATGGTTTTATTTAACTTACCTTAATTTGCACAATTCAACTTCTAGGCGAGTGACGTGATCTTCAGATGAGCTATAAAGCATTATATTAAGAACATTTAAAATTCTGTCTACAAATTGAAAATAAACAATATAATTACCGCATGAGAGAGGAAATGTTGGTACTCACCAAGATCTAGATCTTGAATGGATGAAGAAAAAGAGAGAATGAGATGAAAATGAGAGCTCTGAACCTGAGATGAGATGAAAATGAGAGAGGATCAGTGAAGATCTCAAATCGTTTGGATCTACCTATCGATTGGATCTTGTGAAACCTTGAACATCTTATGAAATCGTCACCTCTTAAATCGCAAGAGAGAGACAGGGGCTAGAGGATTTTGAAAATGAAGAATGAATCTAGAAAACCCTTGATATATATCTGTGGCAGGGTTGTATGGGGAACTAGGATGAGCGGGAATTGAAAAATTGATTGCAAAATTTGACCGCTCAAACATATTGTGCTTAAAGATGTTGTATTTCATGCATTAAAGGAGTTCTAAGGGAAGTGACAAATTACCTTAAGTTACCATTTGGATATACTTATTAATATAGTATAGATATGTAAGTATGTGTTTATGAAAACAAAATATTATATAAATTTATATCGATAAAGAAACTAATAAATTACTTTGACGTTTAAAAAAATCTATATTAAACTTCAATAAACAAATGCAATAGAAAAGAATAAAATGTCTTAAAATTTGATTGGTAATAAAAACATTCTATTTTTGTTCATTAGAAATAGAATATTTGTTGAAAAAGATGGTAACATATTTTTTAACACATTCTATTATTTTCTATTGTATTTGTATTATTTATAGATTACCTATTTAGAATTTGTTTACTGAAGTTTATTAATGAATTTTTTAAATCTCAAATTAATTAATTAGTATCTTTTATCAATATAAATTTGTCTAAATTTTTTTCTAAAAAACACATACTTACATATGCATAAAAAATACTTTTTTGTTTGAGCAGTTTTAAAACGTACGTTATAATTATATATAATTATAAAAATATTCTGCATATCACAATAACTTTATTTTAAAAGAATTTATATTTTATTTATACTTTATGTAATAAATAATTTATCTTGTCTTTATTATTTACTTTGTAAAAATATTAAAATCAAAATTAAAAAAAACATATTTAGAACTAGTTTGTATATATATATATATATATATATATATATGATTATTAACAAATAATAATGTTTTTGCAAAAAAGTATTCTACTATATATAATAATATTTTTCACACATCAACCTTTATGTTTTAAAAGACCATAGTACCCTTATATATAAAGCATGTGAATTAACTTAACTGAGTTTTTGGAAGACATTAATTGTAAAGGTTGTAGAATGTAAAAAAACATGAACATAAATGTTGAGTTTAGTAAAAGGTATGAAAAACATTTTAGATATAACATAAGGGTTGATTTGTGTAATTTAACATAAAATAATAATAATAATAATAATAATAATAATAATAATAACAACAACAACAATAATTCATGTATGTGTATGAATTGGCTTGCCACTTCAAACATTTTAAATCAATGTAATAAACAATAGCGTGGAGATGAGTTCTGCCGTAGAAAAAATCGTATTACCTGATTCGTGTGTGTATATAGACACACATACATTGAAAATAAAATGTATATATGTTATATTCAAAAGGAAACAAAATAAAAACCAAAAGAAAATGGAAGGCATTTACTTGTAGATTGTTTGATCATAGTAATAATTGGTTTTAAGGGCACTCCCAAGTTGTGGGTTACATAAGTTGGCAAGATTATAAGATGCACAGATCATGGATATCCCCCCACCTACCCATCTCATATGGTCATCTGAATCACACTCCACAAGACTTGGATGAGATAAGCATGAGGTATTTGTAGAGATGGGCATAAAAACCGGTTTCAAACCCAACCCGGTAGAATCGAACTGGACCCGGTTTCAGTTCCTACCCGACATAAAGTAAAACCGGTTCCGGGTTCAAAATACCCGATGGTTCCTACCTGGTTCCATATTTTTTAATTTTAATTGGGTCGTACTCGGTCCAAACCGTACCCGATTACTACCCGTACCCGGTTCCTAATATACCTCGTTCCACCCATACCCGGTCCCGGTTCCTAATAATTAGTTTATTATTAATGTTTTTGATGTAACTAATTTATTATCAATGAATAAAAAAACATTAAATTTACTAAACTCACTAAACATTAGTAAAAATTAAACATAATAAACATCTCCACATGACCGGTTCCCCATTGTACCCGTAACCGGTTCCACACAATACCCGTACCCGGTTCTTACAGTACCCGGTTCCGAAATACCCGTACCCGGTTCCACACGGTTCCATATTCTGTGGTGTGAACCCGGTTAAGAACTGGAACCGGTTCCAATGTCAACCAACTAGAAGCGGGTCCGGTTTGGAACCGGTTCCGGGTTTTAATAAAACCCGATTATGCCCATCTCTAGGTATTTGGTGATGATGCATTTCCATGTTTCATTAGGGTGGTATTAGTTCAATGTACATGTCTTGATGCATGTAGTACAAGTAATATTAAGAGATTGATATAGTTATTTATAACAAAGGCACCAACCCATTCAACCCTTAAATTTTGTGATGATGTCAAAATGTTTAATAGCTTAAACACAAAGATCGGTCGCAAAACTATCGAACTATTATATCCTTCAACTTTGTGATAATGTTAAAATTAACTCTTTTTATAAATGTCACTTTGACCCCTGATGTTTCTAAAGTTTCGAGTTTTCCCTAAAACAAATTTCTTTCGTTTTTTTTTGTATGTGTCGTTTTAAATTCGAATTCGTCTACGTTTTAACATAGTTTTTGTTTGGAAATTAGTCGAGTCAATTATACAATTTTTTATTTTTATGTATGTTTTGAGTTGGATTATGTTTTGATGTAAATTTTGTTTGAAAACAAGTCGGGTCAAATATAATACATTTTCATTCAACGGTATCAATTCAGATCACTCTACGTTTGAATGTAAATTAAGTTTGAAAATGAGTTATGTTGATTGTAGTCTATAATATATCACGTCACGTATGACACCTCTGCAAATGTCACTTTGACCCCCTCATGTTTCTAAAGTTTCAAGTTTTATCTAAAACTAATTTCTTTCGTTTTTATTTTTTTGTATTTGTCGTTATAAATCCGAATTCTTCTACGCTTTAACATAATTTTTATTTGAAAATGAGTCGAGTCAATTATACAATTTTATATTTATGTACGTTTTTAGTTGAACTACGTTTCGACGTAAATTTTGTTTGGAAACAAATCGGGTCAAATATAATACATTTTCATTCAACGGTATTTATTCGGATTACTCTACGTTTGAACGTAAATTAAGTTCGAAAATGAGTTATGTTGATTGTAGTCTATAATATATCATGTCACGTATGACACCTCTACAACACGCAACAGATGAAAAAACTAGTTTTATAATGTAGTTAATTAAGGTCAGATTATGATCCTATGTTCCAATTAAACACTCGCATAGTTGTTTAAAATTCATATTAAATACTTAACTATTTGAGACTTGTTAAAGGTTTAAATCCAAACTTCAAATCACTTGTGGAATATAATTCTTTAGTGCAAAGAAAAGAAGGTAAAAACGTTTAACCTTAATTTCAAAAGTCAAAGCTAAAAGTTTGTGTAGTAATAAAATATTATTTATTTTATTCAGCCACTGTGTTAGTGACGAAATAAGGGTATACACACATAGACATAATGAAGGGAGTAGAAGTATAAAACAAATTAGAGAAATCAGATAAAGTCATAAAGATCACATACTGAATGAACTCAAAGCAAGTATCAATTGAATTTTTTTAAATATTCTGTTTGTCTTATTTAATGAAAAGAGAGATTGGAAAAAACTCTGAGCCGAACAGGAATGTATGAAACATTTGAGATGCGTATTGGGACATCTACTCGAGTATGTGATTGAACAAGAAATATGGGTACAAATTAGGTGTTATCTAACCTGACTGTCAAAAATCATACGCCCGTTTATCTGAATCTATACACGAATCTTTAAATTACTTTTACTTAATCCTTGTTTAGTAATCCTTAATACTAGTAGTTTCATCACATTGGAAAATAGACTTTTCTACATATACATATTTTGACAAAATTATTTACAATCGTATGCTAACAGATATAGAATTATTATTTGAGATTTATATAGTCTGAAATTTACATACTTGAGACCATTCAAATGTTTTTCTAGTGATGATATGTACGTAGTTTATCACATTTTAATTTATTGTAGTTGTTAAAAATATAAAATTATATAAATGATAGAATGGAAAGGAAAAAAACGTACTTGAAAAACTCAACTGGTATTTTTTTCTAAACTAATGGGTATACCTGATATCTACGAGTATGCCTGATACCTGACAACAATTACCATCAAAGACCCGACATATATTTGGCTGGATATGAGATATGGTATTACAAGTGTCTAAGGGGTTGAAATTACCAATATCCAACTCATACTCGCCTATTACTATCCCTAAATGAAACGATGGTTATAAATAGGCTACATGACACAATGAAAGACCCAACAAAAAGCATAAGATAAAGAACAAAAATAAGACTCATTACTCTAAAAGTTCACTATAACTAAATCTTAAACATGGTCTCAAATCCAATTATTCGGTAAGACTATTTCCAATAATTTTCCCTTAAAACTAATGTAACCAAAACATTTAGTGTTTCATTTAACTCTTCTAATAATCCTTTTAACGTGACACAGTGACACACACAAGAAGTTGCAACTATATAATTTGCTTCCATTGAAGATAGGGCAACAATCTCTTGCTTTCTTGAACTCCAACGTATTGTTACATTAATGAATAAGCAAGCATATTCCCATGTGTATCATATGTCTTCGTCATTCATGCATAATTACTATTGGCATATGCCTTAAGCGTCATTGTTAAGCTTATCTCATAAAACCAACCACAAGGTATCTCAAAACTCGTTCTGCAATTTGCATATGCTCTTCCTTTGATTTTGCCATAAAACTAGAGATCAAGCACACCAATAGGTTAAATCGAGTCTTGTTACGGTGAGATAGATTAAGCTGCTCACTAATCTTTTGCAATTAGTAGTATATATCCACATTTTTCACACTCCCGCTTTTGTAAGAACCTTACTTGACACAATTGGATTTTTGATAGGATTACTATCCCACATGCCAAATCGTTCAAGACCATCTTTGGTATACTTCAATGACATTGCTAAATGCTAGTAACTTTTGGTGTACCTCTACACCAAGAAAGAACCATATCTGACCAGGACCAGTCACTCTGAATTCTTATTCTGAGGTCTTTTAAAGATTTCACATATCATTATATCATTGCTTACATAGATCTGATCATCAACATGTAATCTTGATTAACATTTTATTACAAACGTTTTCAACAAACTACAATCATATCTATCTTTCTTGAATCCTATCGAATTGAAATAGCTTTTAATTTCAATTTACCAGGTCCTCGAGACCTGCTTCAATTAAAGCATTAAAGATTATCTTAGTGTGATTTAGTTTATAAACTTGAATTTTAAACTTCACTGCCTTCATCCATTTGTTTCCGTATAGGCTTCTTCGAAATTGGGTGGAACATCCACAGAGATAAACATTGCAAATTCTCCTTTTTTTCGGATGAAGATAAGCCTTTACCACTTTAATAATCATCCATCCCTGCAATGATTTCACTAACTCCTTTTTTATGGTTCTTCCTATATGGCTTGAGTGTTGGGACTTTCTTGTACATGTGTAGGTGGAAAGGAAGGAGTTTCATGGCTCGGTACAACTTGTTAGGACTTGGTGCGTCTTGTTTCAGGTGGATTTGTGGTATTCGTACATGGATTTTAAAAATTTTGATGCGGTGAAAACAAATATATATGAAGAGATTTAAATTCAAACGTAGGATCACCTACTATGAGTCCATTTGCAAACCAACTAGAAACTAAAACCAATCATAGGGTGTTTCAAAAATACATACCTTAATTGATTGTAGCAGACTATAGTTCCAGAGTTAACAACTAACCAAGATGTAACACCTCGTGTTGTTGGATCAAAAATTATCTTTGACTTTTTTAAGTCAACAACCATAATTGAGATCAGTTGTTCTGACGTGTTCTTGACTTGCAAGTCGTTCATGCTTTTTTTTTCAGGTCATAAGATTATAACCCATCTCTCAAATTGGATCCTATAAAAATACATTGTCTTTAGAGTGCCATGGAACTCATTTCAAGGCTAAACACGATTCCATCATGCCTTTGGTATGTTATATCAAATATCTTACTATATTTCAAATTTAACCAACTGGTTTCAAGTATAATCTAGTAGATGGATTCCTCATAACCATAACCATTGTGTACTCTACTTGATCTTATGTTTGCACTAATTATTTGTATTATTAAAATCATTATTACCAAACCTTCCACATTCTTATTATCAAATGCAAGTTACCCTTCACATCTAAGTGTTATTGGATAAACATCATCCAATCACTAAGATGAGGTAGTGAAAGGCTATCCACTTTAGAAAAGGTTGCGAAAAGTTCTCATTTTCCACATAAGGTTTGAGAAAATTTTCTCAAATACCATTACTTCATCGCCTAAAAGATTGTTTCTTAAATGGCTCATCCGCTACACTGTGTGCACTTTAATCAAGTTTGTGTAACTGATATGCGTGTGTTCGTAATGATATTTATGTGACACTTTTAACGCCTTATCAAGGTTTTAAATTTATAAGAAATGATTTTTACTTAGAATAAACACACGCAATATGTAAGTGTACCTATCATAACATAATGTAGTTTAGGTAAGAACTAAGTATCAAACCCAAAGGACACAACTTTACTATACAAATTTTCGTTTGGTACCAACTAGTTAACTAACTGATTCTATTCGGTTCGTAAGGCAATAAAATAAAAGATAAAAAAGCAAATGCAAGTAATAGCAAATGAGAGTAGAATATTAGATCACATGATGCATTTCTTAGGATGGAATCTACTTGAGTTGAATTAATGTAAAGTTAATAGCTTGATGGTGTGGTAAACCAAACTAAAAAAAATGCAAAAGCCCTAGTTAAGTTGCCGACGTGTTTTTATTAAGTTAACAAAATATGTTTTATGTTATTTTGGAAGGGCTTCAGGGTCATAGACATCTAACTACTCATTTTATTTTTACAAAATGTCCCATCAACAAAGAAAAGGGTAGAAAGTATTATTAAAAACCTATACACATCACTTTGCTAAAAGTTAAGCATCTAAATCATACAAAGTTTCATCTTCACCTAAGCAATACAAGAAATTTAACAAAGAATGGCCATTCAAGCTTGCTCACAAACAAGGAACATGGAATGGATCACAATGAACAAGTGTATGGTACAAGAATCCTTAGTTAAGAATGAAAGGGTATCTCTTTCTCGATTTTGGTAGCTATTACAAGGTGTTTTGGGAGTGATATGGGATAAGATGTGATAGTATGGGATGCAAAGGCTGCTATTTATAGACCATTGTCTAGTGATAGTTCACGATGTGTTGTCCGTGAACAAGAGCGTGCATAGTCGTATATCTGACAAAGAATCGTCATTTGTACTAGAGGGCTGATGTGTTTGTGAAAACACATTGTAAATTTATATTTTTATACACGTCTTAGTTTGCCATTTTATACTTTTATGTTGTACTTATGATTTGTCGGGCTTTATAGGTTTGATGGGTGCTAAATGATGGGAAATGAACATAAACGAAGAAAATTGGAGCATGCGGGTCAAGCCGGGAGTTGTAGCATTAGTTTTGGAAACAAGTCTCCTTTACACCACGCGGAGGAGTATTAAGGAACTGTCATGTGGCACAATAGGGTTGCAGTCAAAAAAAGTGAAAATGGTCCCATTTGCGCCACACGAAGGGGTATTAGGTGCCTGTCGCGTGGCGCGACAGGGAGTGACGCAGAATTTTATGTTTTAACTTAAAAATTGCATAAGAAAAATTCCATTCCCAACCATTTATGACAAATCTAGAGCTCTTCCTAGGCGATTTTCAGGATCTTGACATCCCATCCATCCCATTTCTTCATGTTAAATTGTTCCAACTCAATATTTGAAGTTGCGATGATGAACACGCGAGGCTAATCTTCGCGTGACTTTCCTCGGAATCAATTGCTTAGTTTTCATAGTAAACTTTGTTTCTGATTCTTGTAACTGGTACTTTTAACCACTTATGTTGATTTCATAGAAAATGTTGATTATATTTGAATTATTTGTGGTTTATCAAGCGTATTGGCAATTTCTTCCATTGTTAGCAGGTTAGTAAATTGGTGGGTAATTTGTATATTAGGTTTTTATAGTGATTATTAAAACTGTCCCTAATAATTAACCAAGATCATTATTTACAAGGTCATGTCTATGTGGTGTCTGAATCAGTAGATAGGTTTTGTGTTAAATTGGTAATCGGGATTATGAGTGAGGGTTACCTCTCCTCATTCTGATGACACTTTTCTCAACATTTTGCGTTTTCTTTCAATCAGACAAACAAACCCCTAATTTAGATAGTGATAATTAATCTGTTAGTTACTAAACACTGACCACATATTCCCTGTGGATATGACCTTACTTACCCGTACAACTATTGGTATTTAAGTTAAGAATACTTTCTTTTTCCCCATGACAGCTACATCAACCCCGATTGTGTATGTTCTTGTGCATGACCATGCCTTGGACATGTGTCTCTACATAATCTCTAATATTGTACTTCTCGGTGGAATCTTGTCCCAAACCTTTTATGCATGTGCATGGTCGTGTCTGCGCATTTGTCTTGATAGTGTTTCCAGCCTTGTCAGCTTTGTCTGATCTCGAAGCTTCAGATATTTATCGTGATCTCCCACAATTGTGTTTATGCATGTGCATGGTCGTGTGTTGACTTCTTGTTATCTTGCCAAAAGTGGAGCGTGGGCGTGCATCATGATTCGTTATGTTTTTTCTTTAAGGTTGAAAGCATGGTCGTGCACTAAATGTGCATGGTTATGCTTAGTCTTCTGACTTCCGGATTTTGCTTCATTTTTTTGGTCCTTTTGCTTCTTTTAATCAAGAACGTCTACAAACCTACATTTATCAAATAGAAATGATTTAGGTAGTGTTTAATTCCAATGATAATGCCCCAAAAGTACTATAAAATGGGGATATATATGCATGATAAGTATGTATATATAATGGTACATCAGTAACATCACTCATTATGACTTTTTAAACACCCGTGATTAGATATCAAATATCCACATTTTTGTGTCCTTGAGATTATCCAAGTACATTACTCTACCCAGATTACAATTAATCATAAGAACTTCTAAGTTATATGAGTTCTGCTAATATGGAACATGATAGAACATTATCAATGATCTAATCAATTCGTCTTCTCAAGCTATCCCCTTAGACTGAATGAAGTTTTATTTGTAGTTTTCTATATACACAAATTCATTCTCATGCCTCTACAGATTTTAAATGTTTAAAGTTAATTAAAAATTAGTAGTGTATCACAATTAACAAGCACTAGTCTAACATTCTTTAAACTACAATACCCTAACATGTGAAAAGGATATGCATCTTTCTGATTCTTCATATTCTTAAGAGATAATGCACTATCTCTTTCCAACCTTCATTCCTTGGTTCAATCACAATAGTGAGATTTTATTTCATTATCCCAAAACCTCAGTTTTGGAAAGTCTTTATGATCATTGTCATCTTCCTTGATTGCCAAAGCATCACCATTATCTCATAAGAACTTTAACACAAGTCTTAAACTAAGTCAATTTGGTTAACACATTCATCACTATCAAGATGGATAGTTATGATTGATGATTCCCTGATCTCTAGCTTGTACTAGGTTTAGTCCCGTACGCATTTGCCTTTCTTCCTCGATCAGAGTAAACAACATAAGCTAAAGAAGTAAGATATCATATATAATCACTAATTCTTTTTAGATATAGTCGATTATATTGGCACTCAACAATAGGACATTCACATTTGCCTAAAGTGATATACACATTTTGATTGTTGTTTCGTTGAAACCATATATTGGGATGATCTCCCAAAATAAAAGACGAATCTTCCATATGGTTCAAATAATATTGGTGGTTGTCTAAACATTACAAACCCATTACTAATGTCAGTCTCCTCTAATAAATTTCACAAAAGTAACTGAAATTATATAAAAAAATAACACAATTTTATCATATGTTGTAGTTATTAAAATTCACACTTGGATTTTCATAATCTGAACATGATATTACATATCATGAGTTTGTGTATTTATCTCAAAACACTCAGCACGTGTATATCATGGTTTTCTTATGATGTAGTAAACAATAGATGTCTTGTCTATTACTTATTGCAATACAACAACTTTCAAATTGTTTATTTTACAAATCTCTTCTTGAATTATCTATTTAAAATAATATCCATTTTAAAACAATGTATACTTGATGTTTCCACAAAATTAATTTGTATGTCACAAACATTATTAATTATCTCTATGTAAAAAATGCATGTTTTATAAAAAGATATTTATTTAAAACAATAACAAAATATTCAAAATTAAATTAATACAATGCAAAACACTGTATTAAAAGTAATTTAAAACAATGACACAATCTTCAACACTTTCATCGTCCAATAAAAAATATCAACGATATCGTCTCATGTTATGTCTTGAGAATGTACTCCCTCTATAGAACTCGATGCACTCATCAGGACATTATGACATGTTTCTCGTGTCATCTTGAAACTCTAAATTTGACCAATCACAAATCTGTCATAAAATCAACAAAGATTTTATGTAATAAGCTATGCGTAAGTAATTAAACAATTAATCCTATTCACAACAATCATGAGTTGTTTTTCATCAAATAGTCTCTCCGAGTATTTTATATCGTATGAGCAACGAACCATTTTAAACTTTTATTCGTTCAAGATATTTCTTAGCTTCACAATTGTTTTAAAAATAAACTTCACAATTGTTTTAAAAATAAACTATATTTATTCTTTGTTTTGATTTTCAAAATCAAGAACATAAACTCCAACTTAGTTTATTAAGTAAAACAATATCTAACACGTTCATTAGAAGAACAAAACAATTACAAATCATTTTGAGAAAAAAATATATAGTCTATCACAGTTTACTAATTCTAACAAGCTTGTTAAAAAAATAAACGATTATAAGTCGTTAAAATATGTGATTTATAAGATAAACCAATTCTGAAACGCTCAATAGTTAAACGTTTACCCAATATTCAAAATTTTGGTTTTTATAAAGTAAGCCATTTTTATCACACTCGTTAGAAAATGACCGATTACAAATCAGTATAAAAATGTTTGTTTTTATGAATTGTTACTAAAACCCTTGTTAGAAGACAAAGGGTTAAAAATTCATTTTTTAACTGACAACTTTTACAAACCGTTTCTAACATGCCCATAGAAAACAAATAATTACAACATTAAGTTTTAAGACTGATAGTTTTATTAACCAATTTTAACACGCTATTTAGAAATAAACGATTACAAAATCATTTTAAATCTTATCGCTTATCGTTTATAAAATGAACCATACCTAACATGCTATCTAGAATAAAAAATTAAATAATTGTATTAAAACTTATCGGTTCAAATAAAATAAATTGGTTCTAACATGCTCGTTAGAAATAAATGATTACAAAAATCGTTGCAAGGTTAATTAGCTAAATAAAATAAATCGTTTCTAACACGCTCATTAAAAATTAAATATTGATATTGAACAATTAAAAAATCGCATCTAACATGAACATTAGACAACCAGATATTTTATAAAGTGTTTTCAAATATTCGGCTTATTTATATAAATCATATCTAACATGCTGAATGTAATATTTGCTTTGTGAGACAGTATTTAAATTTAAGATCGTTAATAATAATTAATAATAATGTTTTACGATTGTACAAACAAACATCTACGAACTTTTGTTTTAAAATTGTAGAAGATTGGTTTATTTTTATTACAATGAAACAATAATAAAAAAATACTCTCATTATGGTGGGAAATAAACTAATACAATACTAACTATAAAACCAAAATTAATATAAAATATAGTTTCTTATACCACACTTTGTTCTAATCGTGTCTTTGATGTGTACTTCAAAAAGCATTCTTGTAGCATCCTTTACTCGAGTTTTCAACTATTTTTCTTGACTGCAACAATGAGCACATAAAAGGTTAAGGATTTTTTTTGAGGCATGTATTCGTTACGCTTCCTTTAAAATAAATTTCACAACTTCTGTTAGATGAATGCGTCTGTCTAAACGTACCATTTCGTGAATCCAAAGTCCTTAATACTAGTGTTTTACGATTATATAAACCAATCTCATGAAATTCCATTAAAATGTAGGAGACAGGTTTACTTTTTATTATAATAAAATAACAATAATAATGATACTCTAGTCATCGTAGGAAATAAACTAGTATAATACCGATTACAAAATCAAATGAAAATAAATATAAAATACAGTTTTATACAGCACACTTGGTTCAAATCGTGTCTTTGGTGGGTACTTCAAAAAATATTCTTGTAGCATCATTGACTCGAGTCTTCAAGTATGCTCCTAGATTGCAACAATGAGCACGCAAAAAGATTAACGATTTTGTTTGAGGCATGTATATAAGACGCTTCCTTTAAAACAAACTTCGCGTCTTCTCTTAAATGAACACGTTAATCTCCAAATGTACAATAACCAGAACAATGTGTATTGCTAGACATGATTCTCTCACCGAAGGTTACAGTGGAATAATATGTTTTGGTTTTGTGAAAAAAAAGAAAAAGATGAAGTTGATCATGGTAATAAATTTAGAGCTGCTTCTCTCTAAATTCCCTCTAAATTCTATGAAATTAGTTGCTAACATGCATTTTTCCGTTAAACTTCTTTCATCTCTTTTTTCTCGTTTTGAGACGTGAATCATACCTTTTATACTCAAGCGAAGACTCCATTTTAAGTTCCTTTATTTAAAGAAAATTTTAACAGTTTTATGAGTCAAATAAAGTATTTATTTCATTTATGAAATGTTAATATCAATTTAATTAAAATGATCAGAAATACTTAAAACCTCCATAATGATTCCTGGATAGAGCTTTAAGAGTTAAAGACAAAACATATATTTTGTGATAAATAAAATTTGTATAAGAGTTATCAAAGTTTAGCAATATTCATTTCAACCATTTAACTTTGAGCACGATATATTATTTATCTTAACTCTAATTTAGGCGTAGATTAATTGTTTGTGAAGCTCGCACATGGTAGAACAAAAGACTCGAAGTAATTATTTGTATAATTCATATATTAACACAATTATTTAAATCAAAAGTTAGTATTATCATTTTTACTTATATTTTTTTTATCAATATTAAGTGTTTCTGAGTTATGTTTGATTAGGGTTTATATATTCAAGTCACCAACCCGAAGTCTTTTATTACAAATTTATTTATGTTTACCATATATCATTGGTCAAATATCTTATGTTGTGACTTGACTTTCGATTTAGCTGAAACTTTACGTGTGTTTTTGAAAAGAAAACAAGAGCTAGTGTTTTTAATTTCACGTGAATTTATGTGTTTGGCAATATGCAAAAAAAGAACGGACCATATTTGTATTATGTAAAGTGACTTCATGAAAGGGTATAATATTTGCATCAGTTCAATCAAATGATTTGTGATTTTGAACATCATAAGGGTACTTGTTATCATTTTGATATTTCTTAGGTAAAATCTATTCACACACTTATTTTGCCTATTTAGACACTTTAGTGTCCTAGACGAGTCGTCTAGGGGTAGACGAGCCGTCTAGGCACTGATTTTAAGGAGTCAGCAGGTGAATGGCAGGCATAAAAATTTATGTGAGTAGATGGGCCATATAGATCTAGACGACCCGTCTAGGGCCATGATTTTTTTTTTAGTTGAAAAAGGATGTTTTGGTGGGGTAAATTGATTGTTGTTGTAGGTTGGTGTTTTTTGGTAGTGTAATTTGAGATTTAAATTTTAATAAGTTTTTAAAAAGTTTTGTTTTTTGTATAAAAATAAGTTACATTTTATTTTTTTTTTAAATATACTATTTAAATTTAATATTGTTTTCAACATTTTAAGAAGAATGCAAATATTATATCGTGTAAATATTACTTAACATCTTAAAAATTAGAGTAAATTGTATAAAACGTCCTTTATGTTTCCTCAAACTTGCAGGTTCCAGCCTTAATGTTTAAAAGTTGCTAAAAACAGCCTTTAAGTATAATTTTGTTACGGGTTTCATCATTTGTCACTAACCTAGTTATTAATCCTTGTTAAATGGCCTCACATGCATAGCATGTGAGGGTAAAACCGTCTTTTCTGCTAGTGAGGTTATAAAACCCAAATAAAATCCCAGACCCATGTCTTCATTGCTCCTCTTCTTTAACCTACCACCCTAATCGACTTCGCAATCGCTTCCGGAATCCAACAGTTAACACAAACCGTAAACCCTAACCCTAACCCTGAGCCATACCTAGCCACACACTCCTTATGCACACTACGATCACAATAACTACACTTAACACAATCTAATTCATCAACAACAGATGAAAAACAGTACGAACAGAGATCGGAATTACTCACTCGCTTAGTGCATTTCTTGCACAACAGAACAATGCGCCACATGCTGTCCAGCGGTTGTAGTCGATCCCTAGGGTTTGTGTGGTTGATCCGGACGCCGCAGCTGTGGCAATCAGATAAGTTCGGTAACTCTCTGGTCTTTTTAGGGTTTGGATCGGAAGATGAGTCGAAGGATACGGTGGATTCCGGTGATTCAGTGACGGAGGTTTGGTTAGGCTTTGGATTTGTTAGTAGAGGATTATGAAGAGGATCTTCGGAATGATCTTGTTTTGATTCGATTTCCATTGTTGAAAATTCTAGGGTTTTGTGTGTGAAATTGAAGGTGAGATTGGTGCTATGTATGATAGAAGGGGTTGAAACAGAAGTTTTGGTCATGTTTTGGATTTGGATTTTAGGTTTCTAAAAGGAGTAAATCGTGTGCATACTTTACCAGTTGAACACAGAGTTGAACACATCACCTCAACTATAAAAGTGTGCATACTTTACCAGTTGACCTATAATGTGTGGTAGGTTGAAGAAGAGGAGCAATGAAGACATGGGTCTGGGATTTTATTTGGGTTTTATAACCTCACTAGCAGAAAAGACGGTTTTACCCTCACATGCTATGCATGTGAGGCCATTTAACAAGGATTAATAACTAGGTTAGTGACAAAGGATGAAACCCGTAACAAAATTATACTTAAAGGCTGTTTTTAGCAACTTTTAAACATTAAGGCTGGAACCTGCAAGTTTGAGTAAACATAAAGGACGTTTTGTGCAATTTACTCTAAAAATTATTATGTTTTCATATTACATTTCAATGTTGATTTAACACAAACAATCATATAGTAATTGAATAACTGAAAACATAATTAAATATAACATATATAACATAACTTTGTACATTCATAAGATGTATCTGTACAGATGAATACTAAATACAAAACGTCTATGCATACGAATGGGCGTCGGAGTCGGGATCTGTCTGCTGCGGCTGCTGCTGATGATGTGGTGCTCGAGATGGTGGGAGCAGTATGGGAGGTAACCCCTCTCCCTCTCTCTCTCTCTCGTCTATCCTATAACTCCCGAACACCCAACCCATGAGATCCATAATCCTGTCAACATCGGCTTGTAAGTGCGTGTATGCTACACCTCCCGGGGCATGACCCGAAATAACGTGCTGTGGAAACTAGGCTGCCCCGGGTGGTGGTGGTGGTGGTGACGGTGCCGGTCCGTCTAAATCCATCGGAGGCTCCTAAAGACCGCTGCCTCATCTGCCGGCAGATAGACTGGATCGAAGTGCTCCGGCAGGGCCTCCGGAATCCATGGCACATCTGCGTGGGTTTTAAACCGCTCGCCGAGCACGCCGAACCTCTTCACCAGCTTCATCCCCCGCAAAGTCTGAAAACCCATCCGTGTCGACGGTATGGCCGGCCACAAGTGTGGGTCTGTCTCCAACAGATGACCCAACGACTAGGCAATGACAGTGACGTACGCGCCGCCGTACAAAAATCCGCACTCCTGCCGGTGATGGGCGCAGGCGAAGTACTGGGCGAGACCGTGCGCAAGTGCGCAGGACCTCCTATACAGTAGGCAATAGTAGAAAAATAAGTTGGTGCTCGTACACCACTCACAGCTGTGGCCGCGAGCGGTAATAGACGTAGCAAGCATCCGATGTAGATACCTACACATATTGTTAGCCGAATACGGAAATTAATTTATAACAATAATAATAAATTAATTTACTGTAATAAACGTACGTGTACAACGGGTCGTCAATATGTAAAATCCTCCCCTTCGCCCTGACATGCTCCTAAGTGTCATGGCTTGCGACCACCTCCCAAAATCCCAAAAGAGTGGGTATATCCACCACCACTAGCCCTTGCGTATAAACATCCGTAGCAATCTCCTCCTTCAGGTATAAACCGCTATGAATGGAAAACGCAGCAAGCGTCATCGAATGCTACACATCGGCAAGCTTAAAGGAAAGCTCATGCGGAGAGGGAGGAGCCTGTGGCTGGGGAGGCGGCTGGTCGACCTGTGGAGGGTGAAATATGAACGTTGAAAGGAACTCGATGAGCAGCTCCCTATAACTCGGCATGCCAGCCAAGTCACACAGAAGATGCCATGGTAAATCAACGGGAACAAAAAAACGCGGTCTCGGCGTCTCACCAACTGTCTCAATCGCATCCCATTCGACCGCGACGTGCGATCCGACGTTCATCCGCCTAACCTTCCCACAAAAACGGGCGACCTCGGTGTCTGGCGGGAACTCTAGATACGACTGACCGTGGAGCTGATCCACCGGTGCTCGCGGAGCCCGTCGCGGACCATGCGGATGTGGAGGGCCGTGTATCTAATCTTCAGTCTCGTCCATAATAAATCTGCAAGATGTTAAGTAATATTTAGACGATATACTTAACACAAATAATAAGAAAAAAACTGGTCGTCTATGGGGTCGTCTAGGGTAGATGCCCCGTCCTATTGTCACACCCTGGATTTCCAACCCGAAATCCATACACCGGTGGGCCCGGGTGGGGAGTATTGTGACGTCAGTTGATAACATCATTGTCAATTAAAGACGACACAACAGAAGTCTTGGAGTAAAATTACTATTACAAACCGAATGTTAGAAAATACAAAATAATATACAAGCTTGTAATAGAAGATCCACAGGCGGATCATAAATTGTACATGGAAAGAATATAAAACAGACTTTGGGCATATTTAGGATTTGCAAGATCCTCTATCACTACCGAGCACTTCCGGCCTATTTTCGTATTGTACCTGCAGATTAGTCTTTTGAAAATACGTCAGCTTTCGCTGGTAAATACACCCAACTAACTCATTTTGAAAACATTTCAAAAATGTTTTAAGTGGGTATCAGCACAAAAATCTCTTTATAACTTAAGTTAATTGACCGTCCAACCTTGTTAACAAATTTACATGTTTATCCATACATATGGGGCCCGGTACAGAGACCTAGACACAATTAACGTACACACCACTTTGGACTCACGAAGGAGTCAATTCCTCCCAACCTTGTGGGAATGCATAATTGAGCATCTATCGGGTGTATGCCTACACCCGCGCTAAGGTCGTGGCTATTTCTATTGTAATGAGCCGAGGATATCCAGGACACGGTAGTTAACCCCCGATGTGTAAATTATCAAACAAAACTTATTAAAACAGAATATGCGGATTTACTATCCCTGAACCGGCATTCGATTGAATCCCATTTCTGACCAAGCGGTAATATTTACCGTAACCCAAGCCCGTATAGGAGAAATAAGTTGAGAGTATTTACCTGAGCTAGTCTTCTTTAATTTTAATAACTCAGCCATACACAAAAGGACTAAGTGCAGATAGCATTTTTCGGCAAGTCTCTAGTTTGGATTATGGCATAAACTAACCAATTAAATACTAACGGTCTGATTTAAGTCAATGACTTAGACCGCCTAGCGTACTTGATCAAAACGTATGACGCTAGATTAAATGATGATTGGATAGAACGTAGTTTAATCCCAACAAGTACCTTGTCTTATGAAACTATAAACATTCTGCATTTTGAGACTTAAATGACAAGGTTAAACCCGTTTCGGTTAATTTCCGTAAAATAGTTACATATACGTAACTGTGCGCATATTAGCGATATCGGGTAACCGGATAAGTCACTGACAAGTTCTATATGCCATTATATTTTAAATAAGTTAAGATATCAGTAGGATATCAACTTGTATGCCCGTTATGGTTTTAAAACGAAACTATGCCTCATAAGGGCGTTTTGGTAATTTCATACCCTATAAAAAGAACTTGAATATAATTTAAATATTATAATTATAAATATTCTGGAAAAATACTTTATTTATGATATAATATAAGTTGGATACCAATTATATGTGTATTTTACCTTTTATGACCAAACTATGCACCGAAGGGGCATTTTGGTCATTTTACACATAGTTTATAAATTATTTGGGATTTTGCGTTTATAACATGTACCTACTGTAAATGTGTTTAAAGTAAGTTTTAAAAATCAGTAGGTATCAAGTCTTGGTCCATTAATATGGTTCAAAATCATACTATGCGCCTAAACGACGCTTATGTTGTAAAAAGGCGTCTTTAGGTGATTTTTACGAAAACTGATGTTAAGGTCAATGTCTTAGATATGTTATTTAATATAACATATCAGTAGGTAAGATTTACCTTGAAAATATTTGATCAAAACCATTTTATAAGCCACAAGGGTTAAAACCGTCATTTATCGACATAGTTTAAGGATTTGCTTGAAAACTCAGTTTATAACTTGGTTTAACATCCCAAATAATCCTACTTATAATATTACATCAGTAGGAAACTCATTTTCAATTTCATTACCAATTAAAACCTTGTTTTATGCAAAAAGGACACTTTGGTCAAAGTTGGCATAATTATGGAACTTGCGCATAAACCTTGATTCTGATTATGATCATGTAATATAACCTCAGTGTGTTATGCTACATTATATTACAATCATTATGCAACTTTAGATCAGTAGGTAACTAATCTAAATGGGGTCAGAATCGAAAGTCAAAGCAGAAGTCAAACTTTGCGACTTTCAGTTGCGAACCGACCCTAGAACTAAAATTGACGAGCCGAACATGTTCTTACATGTTATAATAATTACCAACTTGTTTAAGTGTCAAAACAAGTTTCATAACATATATAAGATCAATTTATGATTTTCCAAAAAATGGCCTATTTAACTTTTTAATATCATAACTTTGACCTGTCAATTGGTCTAGCAAACGTGATCTTCAAGAGGTGCCATTTATAGGGACTAACAACTACCTTATTACGATCATTTAGCCATGTTAATTTTGAACAATGGCAGGACCATAATGGTCTTAACCGAAAGTCAAAGCGTTTTCCTTAAAACGCTTGACTTTTGGCTATAAAAGCCTATAAACGAAAATGCACAAAGAAGGAACACTTACCAGTGATTCCTAGTGTGCAAAAGAACTAAGTTGGATGCTCCTTTTAGCTAGGAACTTCCAGAGTAGGGATAAGAGTGAATAAATGAGAAAGGTGCAAGTTGGAATGTGAACTTAAGCACCTATTTATAGTTGGAGAACTCAAAGAAGGTGAAGCCAAGTATTTAGGGGTGTAAGAGGAATCTTACAAGTGTCCCAAAATGTGGCATAGGAGTTTACAAGTCCATTGTTTCGAATTAATGGTTTTGTGGAGTTTTGCTTGGCTACCAAACAAACTTTCTGCAGCAGACCTGTTCTCGCGCCCCTCAAGAGACCCAGGCCTGGTCTCTCGCGGCCCGCGACCGCCCCATGGCCACTTTCAAATTTTGACACTTTTAGCCCCTTAACTTATTAAAGCTTCTAAAAACCTTTTTAAACACCTTTTTGACACTTTTAGCCCTCCGTAGCCAATACTTGGCATACCCGGGATTGTGCCCGGACATTGTCGAGCTCTCGGTTCGTTTAAAAGGTCACTCAGATGTATAAATTAACATGTTGACACTTTTAATCCCTCCATCATTCAATTTTCACATATTTACAAAATTGAACCCTCTCATCCAACAAACGGCACGTATGAGAGTTAGGACTTCACAAAGGATCACTCAGGGGCTTATTATAAGCATGTTGATTCCGATGTCACTCAGAGACTGGGAATGTTGACATATCAGTCACTCAGAGGCTGTTATTTATGCACGTTGATATCGAACCGTCACTCAGAGGCTCAGATTGAGCATGTTGACGCCTTTAGTTCTTATTGGTCTTTATCAGACTATATTTAAAACCCAACACATGTCACTATACTATTGGACACGATTTTACAGGGTGTTACACCTGTTCAACATAAAACCCATCTTCTTGAAGAAGACAGGCCTTAAAACCCAAAATTCATCAAAATCAAGCACATTCTACTGTCTAAATGTATAATACATTAAAGATTAATGAAGTATAGGTTAGAATGCGTACCAGAGATGCTTGATTTCACCAAAAAAAGGTCCAAATACACTGAATAGCATACGCTGAATGCGTACCAGAGATGCTTGATTTCGCCAATCACGTGTCACTATAATATTGGACACGATTTTACAGGGTGTTACATCCTCACCCCCTTAAAAGAAATCTCGACCTCGAGATTTTATTCAAAAAGATGGGGTACTTTTGTCGCATAGTGGACTCAACCTCCCATGTATACTCGGGACCTCTAAAAGCGTCCCACTTAACCTTTACTATAGGTATCATTTTTCTTCGGAGCTTCTTAACCTGTCGATCCTCGATCGAAATTGGTTTCTCAACGAACCTCAGGTTTTCATCTATCTGCACATCTTTGTGCGACATTGCTAGCGACTCATCGGCTATAAATTTCTTAAGATTAGATATGTGGAATACATCATGGATTCCACTAAACTCCTCTGGCAATCTGAGCTTATAAGCCATAGTGCCGACACATTCGACTATCTCGAATGGTCCAATATATCTTGGGCTCAACTTGCCCTTCTTTCCAAAACGCATCACACCTTTCCAGGGTGATACCTTCAGCATGACCTTGTCCCCTATTTGGAACTTAAGAGGTTTACGCCTCTTGTCAGCATAGCTCTTCTGTCTGTCCCTGGCAGCTTTGAGATGATCACGGATTTACACTATCTTTTCTGTGGTCTCCAGGACAAGCTCTGGTCCTGATCGTTGGGCTTCCCTAACTTCTGCCCAACACACGGGCGTTCTACATTTTCTCCTATACAAGGCCTCAAAAGGAGTAGCCTTGATGCTAGTATGATAGTTGTTATTATAGGAGAATTCTATTAGGGGTAAGTGGTCATCCCAACTTCCACCTAAATCAATCACACATGCCCTAAGCATGTCTTCCAGTGTCTGTGTAGTACGCTCACTTTGACCATCAATCTGCGGATGGTAAGCCGTACTAAAATTTAATCGTGTGCCTAAAGATTGTTGGAAATTTTCCAAAAGTGAGATCTGTATCTAGTATATCTGTCAGATACAATAGATACCGACACAACGTGTAGGGACGCAATTTTGTCCACATACAGCTTAGCCAATTTATCTGAATTATAAGTCTCTTTAATTGGCAAGAAATTTGCTGACTTAGTCAGCCTATCCACTATGACCCAAATAGTGTCATTTCCACTTTTAGTCTTTGGTAACTTGGTAATCAAATCTATAGTTACCATTTGCCATTTCCAAGTGGGAATTTCAAGCTGTTGTAGAAGTCCTGACGGTTTTTGATGTTCGGCCTTAACTTGCGAACACGTCAGACACTTAGCTACATAGGTGGCTATGGATTTCTTCAAACCCATCCACCAATAATTTTTCTTCAAATCTTGATACATCTTGTCACCGCCCGGGTGAACTGAGTACCTTGAACTGTGCGCTTCTTGGAGGATTAGATCTCTAAGCCCTCCAAAGACTGGAACCCAGATCTAATTAAATTGAAGGATTCCATTTTTTCCAGGCGCTAACTGATCAACAGTTCCGCCTAATCCCTCATTAGGGATATTAGCCTCTAATAGAGCTTGCTTCTGCGCATATAGTAGCTTTTCACTTAGGCTATTTCTGAGCTCGATGCTCTTGGCGTTAACCTTATAGGTTTAACCCGTTCCTTGCGACTTAAGGCGTCAGCAACTACATTTGCCTTGCCGGGATGGTAGCGAATCTCGCAATAATAGTCATTAAGAGTTTCCATCCATCGTCGTTGTCGCATGTTCAATTCTTTCTGATTGAACAGATGCTAGAGACTTTTATGGTCAGCATATATAATACACTTTGTGCCATACAAGTAATGTCTCCACAGTTTTAGTGTGAATACAGCGGCACCCAGTTCCAAATCATGGGTGGTGTAATTCTTTTCATGCACCTTTAATTGTCGTGATGCATATGTAATTACCTTACCATTTTGCATTAGCACACAGCCCATACTGGTGTGTGATGCATCACAATAAAAGACAAAATTCTCAATACCTTCAGGTAGAGATAACACAGGAGCGTTGCTCAATTTGTGTTTAAGAACTTCAAAAGATTCTTGTTGTTTTGGACCCTAATTATACTTAACATTCTTACGGGTCAAGGTAGTTAAAGGAGTGGCTATTCTTGAAAAGTTCTCAATGAACCTCCTGTAGTATCCAGCCAACCCTAAGAAACTACGAATTTCAGTTGGGGTCTTGGGTACTTCCCAATTCATTATGGCCTCAATTTTGGCGGGATCCACTTGGATACCACGCTCACTTACCATGTGTCCAAGAAATTGGACCTCTCTGAGCCAAAACACACACTTAGAGAATTTAGCATAGACCTTCTCTTGCCTTAATAGTTCTAAGGTGCACCTAATATGTTTCTCGTGATCAGCTTGATTACGAAAATAAATAAGTATGTCGTCTATGAAGACAATGACAAACTAATCTAGATATGGCTTGCAGACTCTATTCATGAGATCCATGAATGCTGCTGGTGCATTTGTGAGCCCAAACGGTATCAACAAAAATTCAAAGTGACTATAGCGGTCCTGAAGGCTGTTTTGGGAACATCCTCGTTCCTAACCTTCAGTTGATGATATGCTGATCTCAAATCGATCTTGGAGAAGTAGCTAGCCCCTTGAAGTTGGTTGAATAAATCGTCGATCCTGGGCAGAGGATATCTATTCTTGATTATTAACTTGTTCAGTTCTCGGTAGTCGATGCACATTCGCATCGAACTGTCTTTCTTCTTTACAAACAGAATAGGAGCTCCCCAAGGCGAGGAACTAGGCTGAATAAATCCTTTCTCCAAGAGTACGTCTAGCTGCGTCCTCAATTCCCTCATTTTGGTAGGTGCTAGCCAATATGGAGCTCTAGCTACGGGTGCTGCCCCTTGTATGATATCAATCCTGAATTCCACTTGCCTGTCTGGAGGTAGACCTGGTAATTCTTCTAGGAATACATCGGGATACTCTGAGATGACTGGGAGGTCTTCCATGTTCGGTTTAGGTTCATTTATGGTAACTTGTGCCATGTAGATGACACATCCTTTTCTCAAACACTTGGATGCCTTAATAACGACACCTTGTCTGGCAGTCCATAGTGTGAGTCTCCGGGATGGTGATCATTTCACCAGACGGGGTCTTAATCTCGATGAGCTTTTTATCGCAGGCAATACGGGCTTGGTTATGAGATAACCAATCCATGCCTAAGACAACATCAAACCACACCAATTTCATTGGCAGTAGAGAGATAGGGATGGAATGATTCTTAATGGATATAGAGCATCCATCAAGAATGGAAGATGTTGTTTCTAAACTTCCATCGGCAAGTTCTATCTCATAAATTTTATCTAGAGTTCGTATGGGTAAGTTTAATAGTTCACTAAACTTATGGTCAACAAATGATTTATCTGCACCTGAATCGAAAAGAACTCTAGCGTAAATATTGTTAATGAGGAATGTACCTGTTATGACATTGTTGTCATTAACGGCCTCCCTACCATTTATTTTGAAGGCACGGGTATTCCCCTTCTTGGCCTCTCCAGGCTTTACATCGTTACTTTTGGGTTTCTTGGGGCAATTGTACGTTATATGCCCTTTTTCATTGCAGTTGTAGCAAACTGCATCCTTAAGATCTTTGCAATCTAGGGTCTTATGCCCTCTTTTCTTGTAGATACCACAAGGTTTGGTTTGTGGATTTATACTACACTGTCCCCAGTGTCTATATTTACAGTTCTTGCACAGAGGTTTGTCATTAGACACGTGCTCGTTCTTCTTGAACCCAAAATTTCTTTTCTTCTTAAACCTTTGGAAGTTATTATCCTCCTGTTTCCTTTTTCCGTCAGTTTCACTCCTAACTGACTTTTATCTTACCAGATCTAGGGTGAGGGAAAGAGATAGGTCTACAGCAGACCTATAGGTAGTAGGCTGAGCAGCCTTTACCATGCCCTTTATCTGGGGCGCCAACCCATTTATGAAACGCGCAATGCGTTTAGATTAGGGGGTGATCAAATAGGAAACTAACCTAGATAGGGAGTTAAAGTAAGAAACGTACTTTCGACAATCTAGGTTTTTCATTGAGAGAGACAAAAAGTCTGTCTCTAACTTCTCCACCTCATGAGATGGGCAGTAAGTTTCCTTTACCAATTCAACAAACTTGGACCATCCCAAGTTGTACAGGTGTATCTTACCTGTTGATTGAATCATGGCTTTCCACCATAATAGGGCATCGCCCTTGAAGGATTGTGATACGTACTTGACCACATCCTTATCAGCACAATTGCTGATATCTACTATCGTTTCCATCTCGTCTAGCCACTTTAAGGCTTCCACAGCTCCTTTCTCCCCGTTAAAGTCTCGTGGTTTACAGGAGACAAAATACTTATAGGTACATCCGTCCTTTACGGAACGGGACTTTTCAGTAAGATCTATTTTCTTTGGTTCACTCTTCGCATTTGAAGTGTGAACGGAGCTCTCCCTATGAGCTGAAGATGGTGGAATAGATAAGGGTTTAGAGCGAGTGGCACTCGACTCTCTAAGCCTTTCTATGGCCTTTCCCATGGCCTTTTCGACAGCCGCATCAATGCGAGCTTGAAAATTATCATCATCAATATTTTTGTTTTCAACTTTGTTAGATTCAACATTCCTATGGCTACTTTGTGCTTCATTTGAGTTAGCCATCTTTAAATCTTGGTTTCTATATACCAATAAAACTTTATTTAGCCATGGTGTATCAACCATATCAGCTTTCAACATTTGATACAACAATCCATTGCTTATACTAGTGTGAATAACATCACAACTCTTAGGCTTAACATATCTATATCTGGCCTAGGTCTTAATAGGACCATCATAGGTAATTTACAATTTGGACGTAGTCCATATATTATTGGACAGTGGATTGCAATGTCACAACTGTCATTGTCATCAGTGACAATTATATGACTCATAAGCTTGTCCCTATTGGACAATAATTATGCACCTTGGCCTTCATCATATCAGATGTATATGGCATATCAGGCTGTCCCGTTGGACAATAATTGGGCACATTGGCCTACATCATATCAGATGTATATGGCATATCAGCCTGTCCCGTTGGACAATTAATTGGGCACATTGGCCTACATCATATCAGATGTATATGGCATATCAGCCTGTCCCGTTGGACAATTAATTGGGCACATTGGCCTACATCATATAAGATGTATATGGCATATCAGCCTGTCCCGTTGGATGGTTAGTGTGGTCCCTCAAGTCACACTATCAAGAGTATGAACATTTCTTAATGTTGCATAAGAGCACCTTAATGATTGATTAATGGTCTCGGTCACCTTCGACCTTGGAGGTTTGGACCTAGTCCATTACTCCTGGATAGAAGGATAACTTCCCTTAACTATCCTAATAGAAGACCCCTTCGTACTTAACTATCATTTATTGGACAGTGTGTGGTCTACACCACTTGGCATAATCAAATCTATTAAGGCCTTTTGGAATTGTATAGCAGAGCATAAATTTCGAATAAAATCGAGACGCTAGTTTTCAAGAGGATGATTTACATATATATATAATTCCAAAAGTACTTCATTAAATTTCAAATTAGAAATTACAATACTATAAAAATGAAATAAACTTGTCCATGCAAGGACTTAAAGGAAATAAACATGTTCACACAGGGACTAAAAGAAATAACAAAGTCCTCCCAGGGACTACATATAATTTAGAAGAAACTTCACTCGTTCTTCTTTCCCTTGACCAATTTGGAGAGTTTCTTGAAGAACTTATTCGTCTTCTTCTCCGTTTTCTCCGCCTGTTGCTGCATTTCTTTCATTCTTTCTAGGGCCTCATTAATGGCCTCTAGTGGCGGCGGAGGTTGTGGTTGAGGTTGTGGCATAACCAAATACTGGTACCCATAAGTTGGATATCCAGTCGGTGGATAGGTAGGTGGGAAAGGAGATGGGTAAAGTGCATTGTGCATAACCGCCTGCATGTAGGGGTCTTGCGACCATGCTTGATAGTCTACCGGTGTAGATTGGGTTAGTATAACCCATTGGTGGTGGTTGAATAGCAGGTGTTGGTATTGGTTCCACTATAGGTGGAACATTAGAGGGTCCACCCATTTGTGGGTCCTCTTGAATTGTGGGTTAGGAGTTGGGCAAAGGTGGCAGCGATCCCGACCTTTATCCGGCACGCACCGTCATACGTGCTCCTTGTTTTCTTCTTGGTGGTTCAGGTGGTGGTTTAGGTTGGTCCACGGGTTCCATGTGGACATTTTCTTGAACAAGGGGTGGTTGAGAGTGGTGAGAAGGAGTGTGGGCGAAAGTGAATTGGTTCCAGTATTCGTCCCACTCATTAGGACCTTGGTAGGGCGATCCGGCGTATGAGTTTGAATTGCTCGAAATTTCAATGGGGTGCATATTAGATCCTAACGATGGAATCTCCGGGTCGGAGTCCTCGTCCATAGGGTGTGGCTGGTCCAACTGATTTTGATCAGCTGGAGGCGTGTTAAAGTAATGGTTGGGGTTAAATTCCTCATGGTAAGAATGATGAGATTGGGAATGGTGAGAATGGTGTGAATGATAGGAGTGGTAAGAATTTTGGGAGTGTGAGGGCGAGTGTCTATTAGAGACAGAATGTCTCGCTGGTTGCCAAGGAGACGAATCTTCTGATTCTTGGTATGCATCTGAATTATGAGGTTGAGGAGGAATGCGCCCTGATGGTCCTCCCCTCATTGGACCTTTTCCTCTTCCACTTTGTCCTCTCACACGTGGTGGCATTTTCCTGTTAAAAATCAATTTAAAAACATACTAATAACTTAATAATGAGATGAGTAATCCTCGGTCAATGCCTAGACTCGGGAGTCTAAGCAATGTGCTCGTGTAAGTTTGAGATTAAACACAAAAGGCTAGTGTTTAATTCTCTCAAACCTTGGCTCTGATACCAACCTATCACACCCCAGATTTCCAACCCAAAATCCATACACCGGTGGGCCCGGGTGGGGAGTATCGTGACGTCAGTTGATAACATCATTGTCAATTAAACATGGTACAACGGAAGTCTTGGGTTAATTGACCGTCCAACCTTGTTAACAGATTTACATGTTTGTCCATACATACGGGGCCCGGTTCGAAGACCGATACACAATTAACGTACACACCACTTTGAACTCACGAAGGAGTCAATTCCTCCCAACCTTGTGGGAATGCATAATTGAGCGTCTATCGGGTGTATGCCTACACCCGCGCTAAGGTCGTGGCCATTTCTATTGTAATGAGCCGAGGATATCCAGGACACGGTAGTTAACCCCTGATGTTTAAATTATCAAACAAAACTGACTAAAACAGAATATGCGGATTTACTATCCTCGAACCGGCGTTCGATTGAATCCCATTTCTGACCAAGCGGTAATAATTTACCGTAACCCAAGCCCATAAAGAGGAAATAAGTCGAGAGTATTTACCTGAGCTAGTCTTCTTTAATTTTTAATAACTTAGCCGTACACAAAAGGACTAAGTGCAGATAGCATTTACCGGCAAGTCTCTAGTCTGGTTTATGGCATAAACTAACCAATTAAATAATAATGGTCTGATTTAAGTCATTGACTTAGACCGACTAGCGTACTTGATCAAAACGTATGATGCTAGATTAAATAATGATTGGATAGAACGTAGTTTTATCCCAACAAGTACCTTGTCTTGTATAATATGGGTAAACTATAAACATTCTACATTTTGAGACTTAAATGACAAGGTTAAACCCGTTTCGGTTAATTTCCGTAAAATAGTTACATATACGTAACTGTGCGCATATTAGCGATATCTGGTAACCGGATAAGTGACGGACAAGTTCTATATGCCATTATATTTTAAATAAGTTAAGATATCAGTAGGATATCAAGTTGTATGCCCGTTATGGTTTTAAAACGAAACTATGCCTCATAAGGGCGTTTTGGTAATTTAATACCCTATAAAAGGATCTTGAATATAATTAAAATGTTATAATTATAAGTATTTTGGAAAAATACTTTATTTATGATATAATATCAGTAGGATACCAATTATATGTGTATTTTACCTTTTATGACCAAACTATGCACCGAAAGGGCATTTTGGTCATTTACACATAGTTTATAAATTATTTGGGATTCTGAGTTTATGACATGTACCTACTGTAAATGTGTTTAAAGTAAGTTTTAAAAATCAGTAGGTATCAAGTCTTGGTCCATTAATATGGTTCAAAACCATACTATGCGCCTAAACGGTTCTTATGTCGTAAAATGGCATTTTTATGTGATTTTTACGAAAAATGATGTTAAGGTCAATGTCTTAGATATGTTATTTAATATAACATATTAGTAGGTAAAAGATTTACCTTGGAAAGATTTGATCAAAACCATTTTATAAGCCATAAGGGTTATAACCGTCATTTATCGACATGGTTTAAGGATTTGCTTGAAAACCCAGTTTATAACTTGGTATAACATCCCAAATAATCCTACTTATAATATTAATCAGTACGAAACTCATTTTCAAGTTCATTACCAATTAAAACCAAGTTTTGTGCAAAAAGGACATTTTGGTCAAAGTTGGCATAATTATGGAACTTGCGCATAAACTTGGATTCTGATTATGATAATATAATATAACCTCAGAGGGTTATGCTACATTATATTAAGAGCATAATGCAACTTTAGATCTGTAGGTAACTAATCTAAATCGGGTCAGAATCAAAAGTCAAAGCAGAAGTCAAACTTTGCGACTTTCGGTTGCGAACCGACCCTAGAACTAAAATTGACGAGCCGAACATGTTCTTACATGTTCTAATAATTATTACCAACTTGTTTAAGTGTCAAAACAGGTTTCATAACATATATAAGATCGATTTATGATTTTTCCGAAAAATGGCCTGTTTGACTTTTTAATATCATAATTTTGACCCGTCAATTGGCCTAGCAAACGTGATCTTCAGGAGGTGCTCTTTATAGGGACTAACACCTACCTTATTACGATCACTTAGCCATGTTAATTTCGAACAATGGCTGGACCATAATGGTCTTAACCGAAGTCAAATCGTTTTCCGTAAAACGCTTGACTTTTGGCTATAAAAGCCTATAAACGAAAATGCAAGAGTAAGGAACACTTACAAGAGGTTCCTAGAATGCAAGAGAACTAAGTTGGATGCTCCTTTTAGATAGGAACTTCCAGAGGAGGGAGAAGAGTTATGATTTAGAAAGGTGCAGGTTCAAATAGTGAACTTAATCACCTATTTATAGTTGGAGAGCTCAAAGGAGGTGAAGCCAGGTGTTTAGGGGTGTAATAGGAAGCTTACAAGTGTCCCAAAACGTGGCATAGGAGTTTACAAGTCCATTGTTTCGAATTAATGGTTTTGTGGAGTTTTGCTTGCCTACCAAACAAACGTTCTGCAGCAGACCTGTTCTCGCGCCACGTGAGAGACCCAGGCCTGGTCTCTCGCGGCCCGCGACCGCGCCATGGCCACTTTCAAATTTTGATACTTTTAGCCCCTTAACTTATTAAAGCTTCTAAAAACCTTTTTAAACACCTTTTTGGCACTTTTAGCCCTCCGTAGCCAATACTTGGCATACCCGGAATTATGCCCGGACATTATCGAGCTCTCGGTTCGTTTAAAAGGTCACTTAAAGGTATAAATTAACATGTTGACACTTTTAATCCCTCCATCATTCAATTTTCACATATTTACAAAATTGAACCCTCTCGTCCAACAAATGGCACGTATGAGAATTAGGACTTCACAAAGGATCCCTCAGAGGCTTATTATAAGCATGTTGAATCCGATGTCACTCAGAGGCTGGGCATGTTGACATATCAGTCACTCAGAGGCTGTTATTTATGCATGTTGACATCGGACCGTCACTCAGAGGCTCAGATTGAGCATGTTGACGCCTTTAGTCCTTATTGGTCTTTATCTGACTATATTTAAAATACAACACGTGTCACTATACTATTGGATACGATTTTACAGGGTGTTACACCTGTTCAACATAAAACCCATCTTCTTGAAGAAGACAGGCCTTAAAACCCAAAATTCATCAAAATCAAGCACATTCTACGGTCTAAATGTATAATACGTTAAAGATTAATGAAGTATAGGTTAGAATGCGTACTAGAGATGCTTGATTTCCCAAAAATACGGTCCAAATACGCTGAATTGAAGTATATACGTATCTCTATGTGTTTGTGTGTGTTTTGGTTTGAGGGCGTATGTGGCTAGTCATCTAGGCTGGCCAGTCATATACGATGCATAGACGGGACGTCTAGAACTAGACGACCCGTCTAGGATAAATGGTGAAAGACCATTTTACCCCTGAATTGCCACCCGTCTAGGCCTAATTCAAGGGTAAAATGGTAATTAACCATCTGAGTAGAAAAAGTCTTAGATGGTTAATTACCATTTTACCCCTGAATTAGGCCTAGTCGGGTGGCAACTCAGGGTTAAAATGGTAATTATCCCTAGACGTGGCGTATAGGTCAAGATATCCTGGCTAATGAAATGGTTAATTACCATTTTAACCCCTGAATTAGGCCTAGACGGGTGGCAATTCAGGGGTAAAATAGTAATTAACCATTCCCCTTAAAATTCAAAAACTTGACAGTTTTACAGTTGCCACTGAAATGTGTATGCGACGTCTAGGCCTAGACGGGGTGTCTAGTTCATTAATATTACCATTTTGCCCCTGAATTTGGTTAAGACAGAGTGTAATCCAGGGGTAAAATGGTCCTGAGGCCAACAACAGGCGGCCAGTCTAGGTCTAGACGACTCGTATATTCATAATTTTGTATCCTTTTCTTTTATACATAAAATCATATTAGATAGATAAAAAACTTATTAATTATACAAAAAATTGTATTATTATACAAAAAATTGTCTTAACTATAAAAAATCCTATTAATTATACAAAAAATCATATTAATTATACAAAATTCTTTTTAAGTTTACAAAATTCGTATTAAGTATACGAAAACTCATTCTTCCGATTCACTGTCGACGTAATTAATACTCGGGTTTGGATTTGGTAGGGGATTCATTATCGAGGTATACCATTCTAAACGGGGCGTGTACATGTATAGCCATTGTTCTGCAGTGGGGCTTCAGTGCGTCAACCATAGCCCGTTTATTGTCGGCATGGAAATTGGCCTTCAGCTTAATATGTATGAAGTGGTTATTGTTAACATGTGCAAGCGTTATCATTCATGGTTCTCGATCCGTCGGAGGACTCATTATTGGGAAGAAGGTGGAACAACCATAGATGCTTAACAGGTGAACCACGATACCGTACCTTTGTGCGATAAGAAGCCCTGCATGGGGAAGTCCATCCAGTGAGCGGGGGACAACGTTCCACTGAATCCCAAATTAGGCCCTAACGATGCGTGTTAAAATATCCTTCCTCCCATGCTTCAAATACTGGCACCCAGATCGATGCGTTCTGATCCATCTCCTATAGAAGGTCTTTTCGAATGTGGCTCCATGAACATTCTCCCATACCCAAGCCCACAGCCACAGATCGAAACCCACAATGACTGTCTGGCCTCACATCTTGTATGCATGATTTGTACTGGTGAAACAATCTCGGAAGGAGAGACTTAAACCATTTGATGGTTGACACATACTTGTCGCCCACTATTAACGGAAAACCGTTATCCTCTCAAATCTCTCTTTGTTTAGAAGTCGTTGAACGGCTTCGCCCCGCTCTGGGTTTTCGAGACTTTATGACCAACTGTTGAGAGGCCTGGGATGGAACGTACGTGCTGTGGCAGGGGGCATCATATGTAATTTGTTGGGAACCTAGGGACGGAAAGTACGAGCTGTGGCAAGTGGCATCGTCAAACTGATTTTGTGCTTGCTTTATTGTTGGTCGTCCACAAGTATTTTTTTGGACAACCGGTGGTTTCTTGGTAGATTTGGTTGGAGTAAACATCGCTTTAATCTTTGCCAACAAGCTTTTTTTCTAAGAAGGGAGTGTGACTCTAATTGTTGCTGAACAATATTGAACGTAATCCGATATCAATTTACATGGCTGAAAGTTAAGCTTTTGCTAGAAGATGTCTACGTCTTCGAGTTGAATCGGACACTCTGCATGGTTAAAACAATGCACTGTTAAAGTCACATGACTAATGGACATATATAACACACATCGTTTCACGTTTATCAAGTATTACCTACACGTACGTACTTTTCCAGCCTACAAGCACACGTCAACCCACAGATGTACCACATCTGACAACCACAAGATGAATGAAAGCGCTGCAACACGTCTAGTTTCCTAAGTAGCTCTCCACTCAACAAGTCAAGCGTTATATGGGAAACTTTTCCACATAGGTCGTCAAATAATGGGTTTTTGTGGTGGTTCATTATTTTTTCGATGCTTTCTCAAAAGCTCCTCCTTTTTCACCGTATTGTGTTTCAACTATATCCTTGACAAAACCTACTATACGGTCCAGCGAGCTCCTATCTTGGACGTATCTCTTTAAATTGGCGTGTTGACTCTCAACTCTGTTTGTGGTATGCTGCCCTAAGTTGCGACTCTGATCAGTCCACGCAAAGACAAAAGTTTCCATGTAATCTTTCAGCCAGTTATCATACACATACGTAAACACCTCTAAAAAGTATCAATAATTTATTAAATGCACATAAGTAAGTCAGATTATATTACAAAAACTTACTTGAATGTTTGCACTCCACAAGTCGCTTTTGCAGGTTGCGCAAGCTGTACTCGTATATGGGTATTGATGGAGACTCAAACAATGTCCCCTAGAATAACAAAATTTTTTGCTAGTCTTCTTCTGTGAAGCCGCTCTTGCAGTGCTTACAAATATTTTATTGTATGTGAAACCTGCAAAGATACTGAGAGGCGTATGGAAAAACTTTAGCACACACGTTAATTAGGGTTAGGTCTCTATCCGTTACAATCACACGTGGCTCCATACATTCATCCAACATTGACCTGATCCTCTCAAGCACCCATACAAAGTTATCACTACGTTCTTTGTAGATAACAGCATGCACGATACAAAACGAATAGTTGGTGGGCGTCATACCAACTATCTGGACAAATGGCATGTGGTATACGTTTGTTTGTACGTGGAACTGATTAGCAAAACGTGCCAGAACGCACGCCACATTTCACTCGAGTAGGGATGAATAAAGAAGATCCCTGTAACGACATCTGTTTCGGGTTCCTCCCGTGTGTCGTAAATAAATTTGTTTGTAATCAGGATGTTTTCTAGCAACTGCATGGGAGTCAGTCCGTATCTTTGTTCAGCCCTAATCTTCTGAACTAAGTTTTGTACGTCTTTCTAAACATGGAAACTGTCAGGAAACTGCTTCGTTATCGTTTGAAAAATCCTGCCCGGCTCCGCGTTTTGAGATGTCAGCTGCTCGATCAATATGTATTCGTTAGGAGTAAAGCTTCGCACAAACGTGTGGGCCGACAGGTCCTCACAAAGTTCGTGGTTATGTTCAGTCTTTTCCCCTTTTATCCCCCATATTTCATACGGATGGTCTCGCACAGCCACCAGGTAAAACGGGCAACCAGTTTTCTTACTTCCAGCTTTTCTAACCGTTACTGTAGTATGGTGCTCACCACCACGGCCACATTCAAGCCATACCCTCCCAGTCCTTCCACAAATTTTCTTTGATCGTCGGGTCACAATAACGAAACTATCCGCCTTTGTCGTTTCCTTTGCTCAGATTTTAGCTCATGTAGAGAGTTGAAAACCTGTAACATCGATAGCGTTATGTTAGATTTTATATTTACTCAACTACTTAACATAAATAAATAAGTTTTGATACCATCTTTGTGAGGTACGGATTGCCTCCGCTCGGGGGTGCCTCAACACCATAACCTCCACCGTCAGGATTGAGTTGTTGACCGTACAAAGACTGTGTTGCATTGTAACTTTCGTAACCATCTCCTCCGTATCCATTCGAACAGTGTTGTTGCACGTAAGAATATTCACACCCGTATCCATAAGTCGGAAACCCTTGTTGCGCATAATAACATGGTTCATCAACATGGTATGAGTCGTCCACAGGGGTTGTTTCATCATGGGAGGATGCTTGTTCAAATCTAGAAACGTCTGTTTTGATTTCCTTGTACGCTTGACACAACCTCCTCTTGCTCGTTAGAATTGGAAATGCCGGTCTCCCCTAACAATGTTATCATCATTAGTAAATAATTAAAACAATATGTAGTTTAACCTAATAACTGTTACCGGATTGGCTTCGGGCACCCATGACTCACCAGAATACGGCCCAAAGAAAAAGTTTCCGTCCCAGTATGATGACATTTCACCACCTTTGAATGATAGCAAATGGAGTAATATAACCCAAAGAAGAAGAAGCAGAGAATTTCGATGAAGGTTCTTTCAACAATGATATTAAATGCTCTGCATGGCCCTATTTTAAAAAAAATATATGCCCCGTCTAGGCCTAGACGGGGCGTATCACTTAATGCTTTACTCACATGCATGCAGATCACCAAAGTCAAAAATAAACCTTCAAGATGGCCTGTCTAAGCCTAGACGACCCGTCTTGGGTAGGTCATCTACGGGCTCCGTCTAGGCCTAGACGCCCCGTCTGATGTGACTGATTTGACATTGTACGAGAGTAGGAATGTGATCGGAGAAAGAAACCCTAGACACCCCGTCTAGGTCTAGACAACGCGTCTTGAAGGTATAGAAATAAGCAGATGGGTATGTGAATATGTAGACCCATTCTTTATCCCGCATATCGATATCTAGAAACCCAAAGCATAAAGAACTAAAAAAAGATACACTATTATTAGGTCTCAGTTTAAAGAAATGTAAATTTGATAATAATTTAAAGCCGAATATATAAATATACATATTTATAATAAAAAGTATGAGTATAAATATTAGTATAGTAAATTATGTTTAAAATACTTAATAAATAAAAGCTGAAGATTAGCATATCGAACTTTAGGATAATCCAGCTTAAATGAAATATCTATCAGGCCTTAATATTATCCTATGTGCAAGCCTATATCAAATCTACATCCAAAATTAACATTTAGCTTTGATAAATATAAGTTAAGGTCTTTAAGATGAATATAAATAGATGGAAACTCATTTCCATAGTGCATGCATTGTATCAAATCAAGGTTGATACCTTTATCTTTCGTTGAATATTCAACATTTTATTCAATCGGATATGCTCAATCTAATCATTCACGTTATAACTTCAGTCAAGCTCAAGAAAACTTTCAAACTACAAGCTACTATCAACATATATTTCAACAAGATATATATTTAGTTAAGAAGAAAAATTCAAATGATGTTCCAATTATTTGAATCTATTAATACATAGGTTGATGTGCATTTACACTTCATTGAGCTGTTAGTAAAATAAACGTGAAACGTATATAAAAGATAGTCTTCTTCAATGGCATGAGAAAAACGTCACTCGTTATCAAACTCGAATATTCCTAATGACCTTAAGCTAGACCACCGCCTCCATTATACAATAGTTAGTTTTGTATCTTTCCTATATGATAACTACGTAAGCAAAACTCCTACTTGAGTGAGTCTCGTAATATTGTCAGGCTTTAAATTCTTAATGTATTCTTAGATATTTTGTTTGTTGGTATTTCAGTTACAAAGAAGTCTTTGTTACTTGAGCTCTTTTATAATAAAATTTAAGAATTATGAAATATTACATACGTGTAATTCAAATTCTTAAGAGATTTGTTTGTTGGTATTTCGTTTACAAAGAAATCTTTGTTTTTTGAGTTCTTTTATTGAAAAAAACTTTCAGTTATGAAATATTATGTACGTGTAATACCAAAGTGATCATTTATTACCTTCGAATGCTAATACACTTTTATCATTCCTAACTCTCGATCTATTTGTTATTAATTCATTAAACCTGAGACATTCTTTTAATAATATATTATGGAACGAACTAAACTAGACTTGCTCAGGCCTGAAAAATTAAAACTACATTCATTTACACACCAATTTGTTGCTTTTAAACCATATAGACCCAAAATAAACACCTTATGACGCACACATATGTATCGGAGTAAAACATACCAAGAAACATGTACTAAGCATGTTCATAAATTGCTAAAAGTGACCTTACCAATTGTACTAAAGCAAGATGGTATGAGGTTTATACGTCACCAAGCAATAGTTTCATGTTTGAAAATTCAGGGTTGACAGTTTGGTCGACATTTTATGTCACCGATCAGATTAGTCATGTTAAATTGTTTTTAATATATATATATATATATATATATATATATATATATATATATATATTGTCGTTTCAAGTCTTGAATATGTATCAATGATGGAAAAAAAGATAAAGCTGTCGTTCATTGTAGATATAAAAGCCCCCAGAGATGAGAGTTTCATTAAGGGAAGAAGATATTACATGGAATATTGTAGATCATGATGTTTGTGGCTATATGTATATACTATATAAAATGGATACGAAAGCTATTATATTATGTTATATTATATAAGATAATATAACGATTAAAACTAACTTTATTTTATAATAATAATTAGCTTTTTATTATTTATTTATTTAATATAGTTATATATATTATTGATGATGAATGATTAATTGCTTTTAATAATATATTTAAATTTTTTTCTTTTTTAAAATCATATATTTCCTTTACTACTTTTTAATAATTTTTTTCTTTTTTGAGAACATAGTTTAATTTATCGATTTATTTGATTCTGCTTTAATAGGTTACGTTTATAACTTTTTAAAAAAAAAAAACTTAAGTATGTAGTTAAGCTTGATTTTTTTCCTGACATTCTGTTATTACTTTTTGTTAAAAACGAAGTTGTACTCAAAATAAATTATTTATTTGGTATCATAAAACGGTACGATGATAAACTAAACTGTTCGAATGGTTTGGCTTTCTAAACAACATGATTTATTTTCAAATCATGTTTGTTTACATTATCATTTGCTCGATTTCGCTGCAACACGCGACTAAAAAAACTAGTTTTACATAGTTTTAAAAGTTTAACTAATTATAACTTTTAAAACATATGATACAATCATTTAAAATAAACTTTCATTTGGTAATATCAAGTCTTTATATAATATTTATCTTGTAATGATTTACAACTTTATCATATATTCTTAACATGAAATTTTAGCTTGTTTGAAGAAATGTCCATATCTTTCTTAACACTTTCTTGAAACCATATACAATGCCATTTTATTAGTCAAGTAATACAAAATGGTAAAAAAAATGTCTATTGTATTAAGTTTGATATTTGAATGAATAGAATTGATAATAAGGGTATAATATATAACCCTATATAACGACTAAAGAGAAAATACACATTACTACAAGATACATAAGTATGTAAATGTTATCTAATATCTATCTTCAAGAGATCAGTGGAGGATCAATACGAAACATCTGACACAAGTTGATGAAGAGAGGTTTTGGAAGACTCTTAGTAAATATGTTAGCCACCCGATGCTTGGTTGGAACAAATTTGGTGACCAACTTTCCAAGAGCAAGTAGTTCCTGTAAAAAGGGGTAGTCAAGGTCAATATGTTTAGCACGTTTGTGGTAAACTAGATCAATATGTTTAGCATGCTTATGAGAAAGTGGATTTTGTGTAAGGAAGAGAGCACTTTGATTGTCACATAGAATGGCTGGATGATGAAGTTCCTGAAGAAGATGAGTAATCCATACAAGTTCTACAACAGTGTTAGCCATGGCTCGATATTCAGATACACAAATTGAATGAGCAACAATGGATTGGTTTTTGGCACTCCAAGAGATTAGATTGTCCTCTAAAAATAGAGTATATCATAAGTTGAGCGATGAGTCTCTAAACATCTAGCCAAATAGCATCAGAGTAACCAAGTAGAGATGTGTGATTGGGACGACTTTAGTGCAAATCATATGCAAGCGTGTCTTTGAGGTAGCGAAGAATTCTTTTAACTTCCTGAAAATGATCCATGGTAGGAGCATGAAGAAATTGACTGACTTGGTTTACCGCATATGAAATGTCAGGCCTAGGGTAAACGTTAGGTACTGGAAGGCCCTAACAAGAGAGCGATAATGAGTAGCATCTGAGAATAAATCACTTGTAGACACAAAAGAACAGTTGTGGTTAAAGGTGTTTGAGTAGGTTTTGCATCCAATATCTTTGCATGACTTCAAATATCTAAAGTATACTTTGAGTGATTTGAAAACATTCTATTGTTAGTGTAGGTAACCTCCAGTCTAAGAAAGTAGTTGAGTTCTCCTAGATCTTTGACGGAAAATTCGGTATGGAGACAATCAATAAACGAAGTAAGGGCACTTGGTTGATTTCAGATTAAAATGAGGTCATCAAAATAGATAAGAAGGTACATGACACATGAGTCCTTTTTGAGGATGTAAAGGGATGGGTCGACACGACTACACAAGAAACCATAAGTGGTTGGAAGTTGCTTAGATGTTGAAACCAAGCCCTCGGAGTTTGCTTTAAACTATAGATAGCTTTATTTAATTTACACACATGGTTAGGGAACTCAGTATTGATAAAGCCTAGGGGTTGCTCCATAAACACACATTTAGATAAATTGCCATGCAAAAAAACATTATTGACGTCCAATTGATGAACTTTACATTGATGTATGACGGCTAAGGCTCTGTCAGTCCGAATGTTGTAGCTTTAGCAACTGGACTATAGGTGTGAGAAAAATCAAGGCCAAGTATTTGACTATAGCCTTGAGCAACAAGACAAGCCTTATGCCATTCAATGGAACCGTCGAAATGGAATTTGGTTCGAAAGATCCATTTAGACCTAACTACATTAGATAATGGAGAGACGAGGCACAAGGGTCCATGTTTGATTGTGATGAAGGGCATCAAGTTCCTTTTGCATTACCTGAACCCAATCGTATCTTTTGAAGTGGATCAATAAGTTTTAGGATCCGATGTAGCAAATAAAGCACAATGTAGAGGAAGGTTTTAAGTGTGGGCAAGGTCAGTTAGATGTTAGGTTTAAAAATCTTAGCCTTAGTTCTAGTGATAATCAAATGGGTAGGAGGATGGGGAGTGGAGGTGGTGTGAAAATGGGGTTCAACAAAGGAGAAGAGGGGGTGGAGTGGGGATGGTGAGGTTATGGGAGAGGGATTGGGTGTTGATTCAGCATAGATGGAGTCGGTAGAGGTGGTTTTGGTAGGGGAGGGTGGAGATTAATTTGGTGTTGTAGGTTGATTTTGAGGGGAATGGGGAAGACGGGAAAAAAAGGAAAGTAAGTGTTGTTGTGTGCGGGTTAGTCAGTGGATTTTGGTGGAGTTATTGTAGGTGGGGTTTTTTTTTTGTACTTGTGTCTGGCTTAAGAAATAGTTGGTGAGATATCCAAGAAGGTTGATAAGTCAAGGCTATCGAACGGTTTCTATGTAGTGTTAGCGTCAAGAGGATAGCATGTCTCATCAAACCAAGCATGGTGAGTGACATAAATGTGTGAGGTACAAGTATCAAGACATCGATACCCCTAATATTTCGAGCTATACCAGATAAAGATACGTGGTACGCTTCTTAGTGCTAGCTTATGTAGAGCATAATCCCTTAAATATGGATATATACAGCAACCAAATGGGCGAAAAGCAACATAGTTTGGCAAATGATCATATAATGATTCAAATGGTGCTATCCATTTAATATAGAAGATGGTAAGCGGTTAATGATGTAAACGATAGATGAGAAAGCTTCAAGCTAATAGGTAGGATAGAGTTTTGCATGAAAAAGCATCGATAGTCCAGTTTTGACAATGTGTTGATGCTTCCGTTCAACTCTTCCATTTTGTTGGGGTGCATAGGGGCAATACATGCGATGCAAAGTTCCATTATTTTGAAATAGGTTTCATACCTTATGATTAGTTGTCACACCCCGTATTTTAAACTAAACACCGGTGAGCCCGGGTGGGGAATATCATGACGTAAGTTGATATCATCATAGTCAATTAAACACAGCACATCGGAAGTCTTGGAGTTTAAATAACTGTTACAAACCAAACGTTCAAAGTACGGAAAATAATATACAGACGACTTGTAATGAAACATCCACATGCGGATCGTAAAATGTAAAAAAATGGACTTTGGGCAGATCTAAGGATTTGCAAGATCCTCTTATATCACTACCAAGCAGCTTCTTTCCTATTTCGTATTTTACCTGCAAGCTTAGTCTTTTGAAACTACGTCAGATTTCGCTGGTAAATAGACCCGACTGACTCATTTGGAAAACATTTTTAAAATTAGATTTAAATGCACAGGGCACAAATCTTTTATAACTTTGGAAAGTTAACTTTGTAACCTTGTTAACAAATTCACATGTTTGTCCATACATATGGGGCACAGTACAGAGACCGAGACATGATTAACGTACACACCACTTAAGAACCCACGAAAGGGTTATCCCTAACTAGTGGGTAAAAATAATTTAGCAGGAGCATCTGTCAGGTGTATGCCTACACCCCGTGCTTTGGTCGTGACCATTAACTAATGTAATGAGCCGAGGATATCCAGGACACAGTCATTAACCCCCAATGTTGAAGTTATCAAACAAAACTTATCAAAATGGAATATGCGGATTTACTAACCACAATCCGGCATTCGATTGATCCCATTTCTATCCAAGCGGTAATATTTTACCGTAACCCAAACCCGTATAGGGGAAATAAGTCAAGAGTATTTACCTGAGCTAGTCTTTATTTAAAAATGCAAGATTTAAAATCTCAGCCGTATTCAAAATGAAATAAGTGTAGATAACATTTATTGGAAGGCTCTAGTCTGGATTATGGCATAAGCTAACCAATTAAAATGCTAACGGTCTTATTTAAGTCTTAGACTTAGACCAACTAGCTTAAGGAATAAAAACGGTACGATATGCTAGATTAAGCGATGACCGGATAGAATGTACTTTAAACCCAACAAGTACTTAAGACTTGTACAATATGGGTAAACAATTAATATTCTAGAATTTGAGATTAAAATGATAAGGTTAAACCAGTTTCGGTTAATTTTCGTAAACTAGTTACATATACTTAACCTTATACATATAAGTGATATTGGGTAACCGGATAGATCATGAACAAGTTCTATATGTCATTATACTTTAAATAAGTTGTAATATCAGTAGGATATCAACTTATATGCCCGTTGAGGTTTTAAAACGAAACTACGCCTTATAAAGCGTTTTGGACCATTATATGTCCTATAAAATGAACTTGCATGTATTATGATGTTATGATCATAAATACTCTGAAAAAAATACTTATATTGTGATATATTATCAGTAAGAAGACACACGTAAGTGTGGGTTATGGTTTAAGACCAAACTATGCACCGAATGGTATTTTGGTCATTTAAAAAGTATAGTTTAAGATCTTATACTTAAATTAGTTTATGATCAGAGTATTAACATCATAATATGTAATTACGTTAACATAATAGTAGGTAATTCATTTGCAAGTTCATTGTTGATTAAAACCTTGTTTTATGTAAAAATGACATTTTAGTCAAAGATTGACATTTTACGGTAATTCATTTGTAGTCAAAGTTTATGATCAGAGTATTAACATCATAATATGTTAATTACGTTAACATAATAGTAGGTAATTCATTTGCAAGTTCATTGTTGATTAAAACCTTGTTTTATGTAAAAATGACATTTTAGTCAAAGATTGACATTTTACGGAACTTGTACATAAACTCAGATTATGATTATGATCAAGTAATATAATGCGAGTATAAGTCAGAAGTTAACTAATCTAAGTCGAGTCAGAATCGAAAGTCAAAGCAGAAGTCAAATTTCGTTACTTTCGGTTGCGAACCGACCCTAGGACTGAAATTAACAGATCGAACATGTTTGCACATGTTCTAATAATTATTACCAACTTGTTTAAGTGTCGAAAACATGTTTATAACATATATAAACTCAGATTATAATTTTTATAAAAAAAATCAGACCCGTTTGACTTTTTAAAACATAAACTTTGACCCGTCAATTGACCTAGTAAACGTGATCTAGGAGGTTCCCTTTTAAAGGGTTAATACCTTCCTAACTACGATCAATTAGCCATATTCATTTCGAACAATGGCTGAACCATAATGTTCTTAACCGAAAGTCAAGGCATTTGTTGAAAATGCTTGACTTTTGGCTATTAAAAGCCTATAAAAAGAAAAGAGCAGAGATGGAACACTTACAAGTGATCCAAGAGAAGCTTAGAACTCAAGGGGAAGCTCCTAAATAGTCAGGAACTCCCAAGAGTGTAATAGAGAAGAGAAAGAGTGAATGAGCAAGGAAATGAGTGAACTTAAGTGGCTATTTATAGTGTAAGAAGATGGTGCCAAGTGCTACGGGTGTTGAAGGATCTTTACAAGTGTCTAGCAAGGTGGTCAAAAGCTGGAAGAGTGTGGCAATTTGCAGGCTAGGTGGCATCCTCACAAAGATTTGGGGTTCTGACACATTTAGTCCCTCAAAAATAGTTTTGTTAAATGTCATAAATTGTCCTTTGACTTATATCCCATGACATAATGACACAACTTGGTCTTTTCCTTCAACACGAGATGTATTGAAGAAGAGTATGAATAACCGAACGTTAACGGGTGTCACACTAGGTGTTTTTACGACTTATAAGTGTTTTACTAAATAAACGTGAAGATACGATACTTACGGTTTTATGGTTAAATTACCCAAATTAGTAAAGTTAAAGGTTTGGTGAAAGAGCGGAATGCTCGAGGATGGTAAATTAAAAAGATATCGTCTCAACCGAGAGACGTTCGAGTCTAAAGGTGGCTTAGTAAATCAAGAAATTACAAAAATAACAAAGTCTAGGGGCCTTTGGGTAATTTTGTGAAAGTCAAAATAGAGGAAAATACAGGTTTTTGAGTCTTGCCGTAGGCTACGGTCAGTGTATAATCAAAACAACAACAATAAACCGTAGCCTACGGTCCTAGACCGTAGGTTACGGTTAGGTATAAAATAAAAATCGAGTCTTGGACACGTTTGAGTGGCTAACTCATTGAGGTATTGTCCGAGGGCATGTACACGTGTCGGTATATTACTGAACACAATTTTACGAGGTGTTACATCCTCACCCTCTTAAAAATATCTCGACCTCGAGATTTTATTTAAAAGGATGGTGGTACTTTTATCGCATAGTGGACTCAACCTCCCATGTATACTCGGGGCCTCGAAGGGCGTCCCATTTAACCTTTACAATAGGTATAAACTTTCTTCGGAGCTTTTTAACCCGTCGATCCTTGATCAAAATTGGTTTCTCAATGAACCTCAGGTTTTTATCAATTTGCACATCTTGGTGTGACATTGCTGGCGACTCATCGGCTAAACATTTCTTTAGATTAGATATGTGGAACACAACATGGATTCCACTGAGCTCCTCAGACAGCTTAAGCTTATAAGCTACAGAACTAACACATTTGATTTCTTCGAATGGTCCAATATATCTCGGGCTTAACTTGCCCTTCTTTCTGAAGCGCATCACACCTTTCCAGGGTGATACCTTCATAATACTTTGTCCCCTATTTGGAACTTAAGAGGTTTGCGCGTCTTGTCTGCATAACTTTTCTACCAATCACGAGCAGCTTTGAGAAGATCACGAATTTGTATTATCTTATCCATGGTGTCTAGGACAATTTCGGGACCAGACAGTTGGGCTTCCCCAACTTCAGTCCCACAAACTGGCGTTCTACATTTTCTCCCATACAATGCTTCAAAAGGAGCAGCCTTGATGCTTGTATGATAACTATTATTATAGGAGAATTATATTAGGGGTAAGTGGTGATTCCAACTTCCACCTGTATCAATCACACATGCTCTAAGCATGTCTTCCAAAGTCTGGATAGTACGCTCACTTTGTCCATCAGTCTGTGCATGGTAAGCGGTACTAAAATTTAATCTTGTGCCTAAAGATTGTTGGAAACTTTTCAAAAAATGAGATGTATATCTAGTATCTATATCAGATACAATAGATACCGTCACACCATTAGGGACAAAATCTTGTCCACATATAGCTTTGCCAACTTATCAGAATTGTAAGTCTCTTTAATTGGCAAGAAATGTGCTGATTTAGTCAGCCTATCTACAATGACCCAAATCGTGTCATTACCACGTTTGGTCTTAGGTAACTTGGTAATCAAATCCATAGTTACCATTTCCATTTCCAAGTGGGAATTTCAAGCTGTTGTAGAAGTCCCGACGGTTTCTGATGTTCAGCCTTAACTTGCGAACACGTCAGACACTTAGCTACATAAGTAGCTAGGATTTCTTCAAACCATCCACCAATAATTCCGTTTCAAATCTTGAACATCTTGTCACCACCCGGGTGAACTGAGTATCTTGGATTATATGCTTCCTGGAGGATTAGATCCCTAAGTCCTCCAAAGATTGGAACCCAGATTCTGCCATTAAATCTAAGGATTCCATCTTTTCCAAGCACTAACTGATCAACAGTTATGCCTAATCCTTCATTAGAAATATTAGCCTCTAATAAGGCTTGCTTTTGTGTATCTAATAGCCTCCCATTCAAGCTATTTGAGCTCAATGTTCTTGGCGTTAATCCTAATAGGCTTAACCCTTTCCTTGCGACTTAAGGTGTCAGCAACGACATTTGGCTTGCCGGGATGATAGCGAATTTTACACTCATAATCATTAAGTGTTTCCATCCAGCGGCGTTGTCGCATGTTCAAATTCTTTTGATTAAACAAATGTCAGAGACTCTTATGGTCAGTGTATATAATACACTTTGTGCCATATAAGTAATGTCTCCACAACTTAAGTGCAAATACAACGGCACCCAATTCTAAATCATGGGTGGTGTAATTCCTTTCGTGCACCTTTAATTGTCGCGATGCATAAGCAATTACCTTGCCTTTTGCATTAGCACACAACCCATGCAAGTGTGCGAGGCATCACAGCAAATGAAAAAATCCTCGATACCCTCAGGTAGAGATAACACAGCAACATTACTCAACTTGTGTTTTAGAATTTCAAAGGATTCTTGTTGCTTTAGACCCAGTCAAACTTGACATTCTTACGGGTCAAGGTAGTTAAAGGAGTAGCTATCCTCGAAAAGTTCTCAATAAACCTCCTATAATAACCGGCCAATCCTAAGAAACTACAAATCTTTGATGGAGTTTTGGGTACTTCCCAATTCATTATGGCTTCAATCTTAGTGGGATCCACTTGGATTCCACGCTCACTTACAACATGTCCAAGAAACTGGACTTCCTTAAGCCAAAACTCACACTTAGAGAACTTAGCACAAAGCTTTTCTTGTCTTAGTAATTCTAGGATACACCGAAGATGTTTCTCGTGATCAACTTGATTACGAGAGTAGATAAGTATGTCCTCTATGAAGACAATGACAAACTTATCTAGATACGGCTTGCAGACTCTATTCATGAGATCCATGAATGCTGTAGGTGCATTTGTGAGCCCAAATGGCATCACCAAAAATTCATAATGACCATAACGGGTCCTGAAGGCAATCTTAGGAACATCCTCATTTCTAACCTTCAGTTGATGATATCCTGATCTTAAATCAATCTTAGAGAAGTAACTAGCCCCTTGAAGTTGATCGAACAAATCATTGATCCTGGGCAGAGGATATCGACTCTTGACCGCTGTCTTGTTCAACTCACGGTAATCAATGCACATTCGCATTGAACCGTCCTTTTTCTTAACGAAAAGGATAGGAGTTCCCCGAGGTAAGGAACTAGGCTGAATAAAGCCTTTCTCTAAAAGTTCATCTAATTGAATTCTTAATTCCTTCATTCCGTTGGTGCTAACCGATATGGAGCTCTAGCAACAGGTGGTGACCCTGGTAGGATGTCAATTCTAAACTCCACTTACCTATCTGGGGGTAGACATGGTAATTCTTAAGGAACACATCGGAATACTCCGAGATAATTGGAAGGTCTTCAATCTTTGGCTTTGGCTAGTTAATAGTTACTTGTGCCATGTAAATGACACAACCTATCTCCAGACACTTGGATGCCTTGAATAACGACACCTTATCTGGTAATCCATAGTGTGAATCTCCAAGAATGGTGATCATTTCACCAGATGGGGTTTTAACTCCGATGAGTTTCTTATCACAGGCAATGCGGGCTTGGTTATGAGATAACTAATCCATGCCTAAGACTACATCGAACCATGCCAATTTCATTGGCAGAAGAGAAATAGGAATTGAATGATTCTTAATGGATATAAAACATCCATAAAGAATAGAAGACCCTGTTTCTAAGGTTCCGTCAACAAGTTCTACTTCATAAGTTATGTCTAGGGTTCTTATGGGTGAGTTTAATAGTTTACTAAACTTATGGTCTACAAAAGACTTATCTGCACCCGAATAAAAAGAACTCTAGCATATACGTCATTGATGAGGAATGTACCTGTTATGACGTTGTTGTCATTAACAGCCTCTCTAGCATTCATCTTAAAGGCACGTGCATTTCCTTTCTTTGCCTCTCCAGGCTTTGCATCGTTACTTCTGGGTTCTTAAGGCAATTAGGCTTAATATGTCCTTTCTCATTATAGCCATAACAGACTACATCCTTAAGATTTTTGCACTCAAGGGTCTTATGCCCTTTTATTTTGCAAATACCATAGGGTTTAGCTTGTGGGTCAGCATTGCATTGCCCCAAATGCCTGCGGTTACAGGTGTTGCACGAAGGCCTATCATTAGATGTGTGATGGTTCTTCTTGAACCCAAAATTTCCTCTCTTTTTAAACTTTTGGGAGTTATCATCCTTCCGTTTCCTTTTCCCGTCAGTCTCAGTCTTGACTGACTTTTGTCTCACTAAGTCTAAGGTGAGTGAGAGAGATAGGTCAACAGCAGACCTGTAGGTACTAGGCTGAGCAGCCTTTACCATGTTCTTAATCTCGGGCGCTAACCCATTAATGAAACGCGCAATGCGTTTGGGTTCAGGAGTGATTAAATAGGTAACTAATCTAGATAGGGAGTTGAAGTCAGAAACATACTTTCGACAATCTGGATTTTTCATTATGAGAGTCAGAAAGTCTGACTCTATCTTCTCCAACTCATGAGGTGGGCAGTAAGTCTCCTTGACTAGATCAACAAACTTGGACCATCCCAAGTTGTACAGGTGTACTTTACCTGTTGATTGGACCATTGCCTTCCAACAAATCAGGGCATCACCCTTGAAGGACTATGATACATACTTTACCACATTCTTATCAGCATAATCGCTAATATCCACTATCGTCTCCATTTCATCAAGCCATCTCAAGGCTTCTACTGCTCCCCTTTTTTCGTTGAAATCTCGGGGTTTACAGGAAACGAAGTATTTGTAGGTACATCCGTCTTTAGAAGAACGAGACCTATCATTAAGCTCTAGTTTCTTTGGTTCACTCTACGCATTTGAAGAGTGAACAGAGCTCTCCTTACGAGCTGATGATGGTGGAATTGATAAAGGTTTGGAGCGAGTAGCGCTCACTTCTTTAAATTTTCCATGGCCTTTCCGACAGCTGCATTAATGCGAGCTTGGAAATCATCATTATTGATGACTATATTTTTAGCTTTGTCAGGACTATTATCACGGCGACTACTTTACGCCTCATCTGAGTTAGCCATTCTTGAAGTTTTGGTTCTAAACACCAAATTAAACTTCACTTTTAGCCATGGTATTAATAACCATACTGGCTATAAAACTTGGATATATAAATCCATTGCCTATTTGAACCAGTGTGCATAGAGTCACAATTGTCAGGCTTTACATTCTAAATGAATGTTATCTATATTTGGCCTAGGTCTCAAAAGGACCATCAAAGGCAAATTACAATTTGGACATAGTCCATATATTATTAGACGGTGGATCGTAATGTCATAATTGTCATTTTCATTTTATAATTATACATAGCTCATAGGCTTGTCACGAAGGACATTAAAATATGGCTCATAGGCCTGTCACTCAGGACATTAAAATACGGCACAAAGGCCTGTCACTAATGGGCATTAAAATACGGCACATTGGCCTATCACTAATGAACACAAAAATACGACACATAGGACTGTCACTAATGGACATAAAAATACCGCACATTAGCCTGTCACTAATGGACATAATTTTGGGCAGAGGGTTATATTAACCACAAATGTCATTGTCATATTTGACAGTTATAACATGGCTCGTAGGCAAAATAATATAATAAATCAATTAACATCTCCCAAATGTTAGGATAGATAATCAGCGCACTGATATTAGTCATGATCTCATTAATCATATAGAATATGCGGCTTGAGCATAGCTCACCACCCTGGACAGGGAACCATAAGCTTACAATTGTCATTGTCTTAATTGGCAATATAATATTGCTCGAAGGCAAATCATCACTAATAGATGTTTAATCATGGTCCATAGACACTACATCACTAATGGATGTTTAATTATGGCCCGTAGGCACTTACATCACTAACGGATGTCAATTATAGTCCGTAGGTACTCATCACTAATGGATGTTTAGTTATGATCCGTAGGAACTTACATCACTAATGGATGTCAATTATGGCCCGTAGGCACTACATCACTAATGGATGTTTAATTATGGCCCGTAGGCACTACATCACTAATGGATGTTTAATTATGGCCCGTTGGCACCACATCACTAATGAATGTTTAATTGTGGCTAGTGGGCACTACATCACTAATGGATGTCAATTATTATCATCGAATGATGATATTAGCCGGGATCAAATTTGATCACATAGGCTATATAAGGATAGGACGTAGTCCATCACCTAGACAGCTAGTGTGGTTTCTCAAGTCACACTACCAAGAGTATTAACATTACTTGAATGTTAAAACAGATTATCCTAATGGTCGATTATTAGCCACGGTCACATTGACCTTAACGACTTAGAGGCTTGAACATAGTTCACCACCTCTGGATAGAAGGATAATTCTTCCTTAACTATCATGATAGAAGGTTATTCATCCTTAACTATCATTTATAATTTGGCCAATTAATATGGACTTTGCCATTTGGCTAATTAAAACCATTAAGATCTTTTGGAATTATATAGCTGATCATAAATTTCGAGTAAAATCGAGAAGATCGCTTGAAGAGGATGAGTACATATATATATATATATAATTCCAAAATATTTATTAAATGCCAATAAGAAATTACAATACTAGAAATAAATAAATTAAACGAACTGTCCATGCAAGGACTTAAAAGAAATAACAATGTCCATGTAGGGACTAAAGAAATAACAATGTCCTCACAGGGACTAAATATAATAATAGAAGAGAATCCACTCGTCTTTCTTCCCCTTAACCAACTTGGAGAGCTTTTTGAAGAACTTATTTGTCTTCTTCTCCGTCTTCTCCACTTTTTGTTGCATTTCCTTCATTCGTTCCAAGGCCTCATTAATGGCCTCAAGTGGGGTAGGAGGTTGTGGTTGTGGTTGAGGTACAACAGGATACTGGTACCCATAACTTGGGTATCCAGTAGGTGGATAAGCAGGTGGGAAAGGAGACGGGTAAAGTGCGTTATGCATGACCTCTTGCTTATAAGGGTCATGCGATAGTGCCTGGTAATTTAGCAACGTAGATGGGTTAAAAGGATCATATCCAGATGGCTTCGGATATGTAGGGATAGGGTTATTAAAACCCGATGGTGGTGTTTGAACCACAGGTGGCGGTGTCGCTTCCACCACAAGTGAAGCATTGGAGGGTCCACCCATTTGTGGGAATGGTAGGGTGGGTTTTGGGCAATGGTGGTAGCGAACCCGACCGTTGACCCGCACGTACCGACACACGTGCTCCACGTTTCCTTCTTGGCGGTTCAGGTGGCGGCTGAGGTTGTTCCACTGGTTCCATATGAACATCTTCTTATATAGAAGGTGTTGGGGAGTAATGAGAAGGAGTGTTAACAAAAGTGAATTGGTTCCAATATTGGTCCCATTCGTTTGGACCTTGGTATGGAGATCCGGCGTAAGAGTTAGAATCGCTAGAGATTTCGATAGGGTGTCCGTGCGATCCTGATGGTGGCATCTCCGGGTTGGAGTCCTCGTTCATGGGGTTGGGTTGGTCCAACTGATTTTGATCGGCTGGGGGTGTGTTGAAGTAGTGGTTAGGGTTAAACTCATCATGATATAAATGATGAGAGTGATGAGAATGGTGTGATTGGTGAGAATGGTAAGAGTGGTATGAGTTTTGTGTATGAGTAAGTGAATTTCTTGCTAGTGGCCAGGAATCCCCCGAATCCTCATATGGATTCGAGTGATGGGGTTGTGAAAGGATATGTCCAGATGGTCCTCCCCTCATAGGTCCTTTACCTCTTCCTCGTACTCTTGGTGGCATTTTCATGTTAAAATCAAGTTAAAACAATAATAATAACTTAATAATGAGATGAGTAATCCTAGGTCACAGCCTAGACTCGGAAGTTTAAGGAATGTGCTTTTGTGTAAGTTTGAGATTAAACACAAGAAGGCTAGTGTTTAATTCTCTCAAACGTTGGCTCTAATACCAACCTGTCACAACCCGTATTTTCAAGCAAACACCAGTGGGCCCGGGTGGGGAATATTGTGACGTAAGTTAATATCATCATAGTCAATTAAACACATCAGAGCGGAAGTCTTGGAGTTTAAATTGCTATTACAAACCAAATATTCAAAGTACGAAAATAATATACAGACAACTTCTAATAGAAGATCCACAGGCGGATCGTAAAATGTACTAAAATGTATATCAGATTTTAGGGCAGATCTAAGGATTTGCAAGATCCTCTTATATCACTACCGAGCAGCTCCCAGCCTATTTCGTATTGTACCTGTAAGCTTAGTCTTTTGAAAATACGTAAACTTTCGCTGGTAAATACACCCGACTGGCTCATTTTGAAAACATTTTTAAAATTAGATTTAAGTGCACAGAGCACAAATCTTTTATAACTTTGGAAAGTTAACTTTGTAACCTTGTTAACAGATTCACATGTTTGTCCATACATATGGGGCCCAGTACTGAGACCGAGACATGATTAACGTACACACCACTTAAGAACCCATGAGGGAGTTATCCCCAACTAGTGGGTAAAAATAATTTAGCATGAGCATATGTCAGGTGTATGCCTACACCCCGCGCTTTGGTCGTGGTCATTAACTAATGTAATGAGCCGAGGATATCCAGGACAAGGTCGTTAACCCCCAATGTTTAAGTTATCAAACAAAACTGATCAAAATGGAATATGCGGATTTACTAGCCACAATCCAGCATTCGATTAATCCCATTTCCATCCAAGCGGTAATAATTTACCGTAACCCAAGCCCGTATAGGGGAAATAACTCAAGAGTATTTACCTAAGCTAGTCTTGATTTCAAAATGCTAGATTTAACATCTCAGCCGTATTCAAAATGAAATAAGTGTAGATAGCATTTACTGGAAGGCTCTAGTCTGTATTATGGCATAAGCTAACCAATTAAAATGCTAACGGTCTTATTTAAGTCTTGGACTTAGACCGACTAGCTTAAGGATCAATACGGTACGATACGCTAGATTAAACGATGACCGGATAGAATGTAGTTTAAACCCAACAAGTACTTAAGACTTGTACAATATGGGTAAACAATTAAAATTCTAGAATTTGAGATTAAAATGATAAGGTTAAACCCGTTTCGGTTAATTTTCGTAAACTAGTTACATATACTTAACCGTATGCATATAAGCGATATCGCATAACTGGATATGTCATGAACAAGTTCTATATGTCATTATACTTTAAATAAGTTGTAATATCAGTAGGATATCAACTTATATGCCCGTTGAAGTTTTAAAACGAAACTACACCTTATAAGGGGTTTTGGACCATTATATGTCGTATAAAAGGAACTTGCATGTATTATGATGTTATGATCATAAACATTCTGAAAAAAATACTTAATTTGTGATATATTATCAGTACGAAGTCACACATTAGTGTGGGTTATGGTTTAAGGTCAAACTATGCACCGAAAGGACATTTTGGTCATTTAAAAGTATAGTTTACGATATTATACTTAAGTCAGTTTATGATCAGAGTATTAACATCATAATATGTTAACTACGTTAACACATCAGTAGGTAATTCATTTGCAAGTTCATTGTTGATCAAAACCTTGTTTTATGTATAAAGGGCATTTTAGTCAACGATTGACATTTTACGGAACTTGTGTATAAACTCAGATTATGATTATGATCAAGTAATATAACCTCATAGGGTTATGCTACATTGTATTAGGATCTCAATGCGAGTATAAGTCAGAAGTTAACTAATCTAAGTCCGGTCAGAATCGAAAGTCAAAGCAGAAGTCAAACTTCGCGACTTTCGGTTGCGAACCGACCCTAGGACTGAAATTAACAGATCGAACATGTTCCCACATGTTCTAATAATTATTACCAACTTTTTTAAGTGTCAAAAACATGTTTATAACATATATAAACTCATACTATAATTTTATAAAAAATCTGACCCGTTTTACTCTTTAAAACATATACTTTGACCCGTCAATTGACATAGTAAACGTGATCCTTAGGATGTTCCCTTTTAAGGGGTAAATACCTTCTTAACTACGATCACTTAGCCATGTTCATTTCGAACAATGGCTGGACCATAATGGTCTTAACCGAAAGTCAAGACATTTTTCGAAAATGCTTGACTTTTTGCTATTAAAAGCCTATAAAAAGAAAAGAGCAGAGATGGAACACTTACAAGTGATCCAAGAGAAGCTTAGAACTCAAAGGGAAGCTCCTAAATCGTCAGAAACTACCAAGATTGTAATAGAGAGGAGAAAGGGTGAACGGGCAAGGAAATGAGTGAACTTAAGTGGCTATTATAGTGCAAGAGGTGCAAGAAGATGGTGCCAAGTGCTACGGGTGTTGTAGGATCTTTACAAGTGTCTAGCAAGGTATCAAAAGCTGGAAGAGTGTGGCAATTTGTAGGCTAGGTGGCACCTCATAAAGATTTGGGCTTCTGACACATTTAGTCCCTCAAAAATAGTTTTGTTAAATGTCATGAATTGTCCCTTGACTTATATTCCATGACATAATGACACAACTTGGTCTTTTCCTTCAACACGAGATGTATTGAAGAAGAGTATGAAAACAAAATGTTAACGGGTGAAACACTAGGTGTTTTTACGACTTATAAGTGTTTACTAAATAAACGTGAAAATACGAATACTTACGGTTTTATGGGTTAAATTACCCAAATTAGTAAAGTTAAAGGTTTGGTGAAAGAGCGGAATGCTCAAGGATGGTAAATAAAAAGATATCGTCTCAACCGAGAGACGTTCGGGTCTAAAGGTGACTTAGTAAATCAAGAAATATGAAAATAACGAAGTCTAGGGGCCTTTAGGTCGTTTTGTGAAAGTCAAAATAGAGGAAAATACAGGTTTTTGAATCTCGTCATAGGCTATGGTCGACAAACCGTAGCTTAAGTTCAGTGTACAATCAAAACAGCAACAATAAACCTTAGCCTACGGTCCTAGACCATAGGTTACAGTTAGTTATAAAATAAGAATTGAGTTTTGGACATGTTTGAGTGGCTAACTCATTGAGGTATTGTCCGAGGGCATGTACACGTGTCAGTATATTACTGAACAGGATTTTACGAGGTGTTACATTAGTGAACTTGGTGCCACCGCCACTTTGGAAAATTTTATTTTTTATGAAAATTGAGTTTGGGCAAGTGGAACAAATATATTCAATGCATCGAAAAATTAATCTTTGGTCCTTAGAAGAAACATGTAAACCGAGAAAAGTCGTCAATAAATGCCACATAATTGTCAATCGATTTAACCAGCGAAGGACCCCATAAATCACACTGAATCAACTCAAGTGGTTTAGTGGCCCGTTTATTGTTATTATTGAAAGGTAGTAATTTAGACTTAGCAAAAGCTTACATTGGAGCATGATCCCAGTTTAGGTAATAAGGAAGTAAATGACAAGTGTCCACGATTTTTAACATAATAACTATATCAAAATTGACATGCCCAAGAAGGGAATGCTAAACTTCAAAAGACGCCTTAGGACAAGATGATGATGAGATGGGGACTTTATGTGTGTTATGATGAACATAAAGGTTGTCTTCATGGCAACCCCGGCTAGGACCTGCTTGGTTTGATGATCTTGAATGTAAAAATATGGGTGTGAGAAAACAATATCAACCATATTGTCCATAGTTAATTTACTTGCCGAAAGGAGATTTCTAGTAAGTTATTGAACAACCAAAAAATTTTCAAGATCTAACAATAAATTTAGAGTTACCCGTATGCAAGATAGGTAAGGATTGAGTATTCCCCAAAAATGCTTGTTTATTACCTTGTGTTGGAGAAGGATTTGTTACCCCATGAGTGTTTAGAATCATATGATCCGAAGCACATGTATCACATGTCCAGTTAGGTATGTTAGGATCAACTTGACATTGGGCATGGAATGCCTAATCATGTTGTTCTTTGGTAGGGCTAGCGAAGGACGCAAAAGTATGTAATTTCGAGCACCGTGTTGCATAGTGACCTTGGTTACGGCATAAATGACATGTAGGAGTTCTAGGGGATCGGTTTTTTTGAAAGTGGGTCCATTGTTACCCCTAAAACTGTTGTAGTTGTTTGGGTATCTTCTAGAGCGATTTGAAGGGTGGAACTGATTTGGGTCGTGATTATGACTGGGCCTATTTGGAGTGATAGTTTGTGCTGAAAAGGTTAGCAATGGGTTTGTTAGGCCATGTAAATCCCGAACAAACACTTCATGACTCTCAACACAAGTTAGTAGGTTAGGGAATGATGGAGTTGGCCGCACGGAGCGCATAGACATTGAGAATGTTTGGAAGGCGGGTCCAACACCGCAGAGAAACTAGTGGATTTGGTCCATGGGGTCAACTGGATGACCAATGGCCTGCAATTGGTCACATATTGCCTTGAAGGCGTGCCCAAACTCAGAGACAGGCTTGTCTTCTTTCTAAGACAAACCTAGGGTACCTTGAAGATTTTAAACCTTTTCCACATGCGCATTGCAAAACGCAAATTCCAATGTGTGTGAAATTTCCCGCGCAATAGGTACACCAACAATAACTGCAAGTACCTCTTCTGTAAGTGAGGCTGTAAGAATTATAACAGCCTTTTGTTCGATTTTAAGCCATTCGATATACTCAGGGTTGGGCACAAATTTTTCATTTGCCATAATAGAGGGAATAAGGGCTGTCATGGTGCCGTCCACATGAGGAAGAACCTAGTGATAGGTTAACAGCAAAAGCATCCGAGTGCGATAGTAAAGGTAGTTTGTGAATGTGAGTTTCAACGACGTCAATGGTGTGAGTCCAGCCATAGGATTTGATTCATTAGAGGAGGAGGCAGTGATGGGTGAGAGAGTAGGATCAATGGAAGTAGAAGGGGAAAAGATGGAAGGAGAGAAGAAGGCATGCGAAGGGAAGAGGAAGATAAGGAGAACCATATTAAGTTTGTTAATTAAATGAATAAAATTGATACCAAGGGTACAATATATAACCCTATACAAGGACCAAAAAGAAAATACAAACTTGTTATCTAATATATTGCATTTCAATAACTAAGGGACGTATACGTCGTTCATCGTATAAAAATACGTTAACAAAATTTCAAGATTCATTGTAGTTACCTAAAACAAAGAAATTTTATTATTGCATATCTTAAAATTCAAACTCACGCTATTTTATTTTTAAACATGACTTGAAATGAAAAACAAGTTGTTTGTCCATATATAGAAACAAAGCACACTCACCACATTATTTTTATGACATGATTAACTTTTTATGTCGTTATTTATTAGTTTCTTATATTATATCATGGGCAACAACTCTCAAGTTGTACTATATGTTTTTAACATATGTTAAAAATTCTTTCCCTATCCAATTAAGCTTAGTGAACACTTTTTAGTTAAACGTTACACATTAAGAGCTGTTGAACATGAAAATAACTAGTGATCTCTAAGAAAATATATGAACCATTCTTCAATAATTATTTTAATCACATTAACAAATTGATGTCCCCTCTAATGACAAATGACTCAAGACAAACAAATGATTGAAAGAAACAACTAACTAACAAGCTTCATAGATTGCTGTTGAAGGAAAAAACTAATATCTAAGATAACAATTGTTTTACTAGATCAGTTGCTTATGTAATATAATACTCTTTTAGTGTTGTATTTGTCTAGTGTGAAGGATCAGTTGTACATAGTACAACAAGTCATTTTTCGAGTAGTTAGATGGTTTGATGTCATTGTCAAAATGATGTCTTCTCAGTTATCTCCTTTGTAGTATACGTAAATTATGATCTATATAAGTTGTTCTTAGATTTCTAGAGAGAGAGAACTAGTTATATCATGTTAAGGGCTAGCTTGAGTTTGTATAATTTATTCAGTGATATTAGAATTTGTTTTGATAGAATACTTCTAAATGTGTTTTGATTATTACTATTCCGTTGCTTAATTACCATAATTGAAATATGTTTACTGTTTGATTGCAAAACACACAATCAGATCTTAACAATTGGTATCAAAGCTAAGTTATATGATTCAATATAACTGTCAATTTAGAACAAAGTTCTAGTTCATTTTTATCAAAATAGCAATTTGTTGTTGCATAAAACTATGAAAAACCACAACTGTTTGAATAAAACAAAGCTCGTACTCTATTTTTTGAATTTCTTCAAAAAGTCATTAACCTTATCAATTTCTCATCCTCCTCATAACATAGGATCATCGACTAAGCCATCAATTCTCATTCTTCGTGGGTATAACACATGGAAAATGAGAATGACTTATTTTCTATCACAACACTAATTATAGTGGAAGTTGGCGCTCTAGTATGTTTGATTTGTTCAAACCAATGGATGATGATCTTGAAGATGGCAAATCAGAGGTCCCCAAAGAGCCCAAAGATTACTTTGTGGAAATTTTTTAGAAATTGGAACTAGATGCTAAAGTGTTTTCTATGTTGGTATGGAAATTCCAAATGAAATCTATACTGGTTTTCTTCATTACACAATTGCCAAAGAGTTATGGGAAGCTCTGAGAGAGTAATTTGGTGGTACCCTGAGCTCATCGAGAACGTCAGAGGAGAATGTTTAACTCGAAATTTTGAATGGTTCACGTCTCTAATAAAGTAATAAGTGAATTAAAATTTGTTGGACAAACTTAGTTAAACAATGAGTTATGGGAAGCTCTAAGAGAGTAATTTGGTGGTACCATGAGGTCATCGAGAACGTCAGAGGAGAATGTTTAACTCGAAATTTTGAATGGTTCACGTCTCAAATAAAGTAATAAGTGAATTAAAATTTGTTGCACAAAATTAGTTAAACAATGCACTGAATAAAACGTTTCTCAGATCTTTATCTAAGAAATGGGATACTTATTCAATTATTTTAAGAACCACTTCTGAATTTAAACAACACAATTAATTCAACTCATGGAAAGTTGTTAAACTTTGAGAGAGAAGTCAATTAGAAGAAAAATTTACAAGCAAGCGGTAAACCTGCCAATGACTATACTCTAGGTAATACAACGAGTCATAAAATCTCTTTATCATGCACCGATCAAGGACTTGATCACTTCATTGATATCACTTATGAGTTTAATTATGAGTCATTTGCATTTCAAAACAGTGTTGTTAAGAGAAAAAAACAAGACACTTGTTGAAGTTGCAAGATCTATGCTAGCTGATTCAAGATTACCTGTATCTTTTCGGGTTTCGGTTGTGAATACAACATCTATGTAAAAAACAGGGATTTGGTTGTAAAAAGATATAGCAAAACAGCCTATGGAATTTTATTTTATATCTAACCACCGATTGCATTATTCAGAACTTTTGGTGTCCTTGTTTTATTATGATTGTCAAGGATTCAGTTTCAAAATTTGTAGAACATACTATAGTGACTATTTCTTGGGATATTCCTCAACTACAAAGACATGTAGATGTTTAAACTCTTGAACCTTGGTAGTTGAAGAAACTTTGAATGTAACATTCAGAGAATTGTTTTCAACATTAACTATTGCAAATCATGCTAATCTCAGATATCTTAAAAAGTTGTATCTTAATCATTTGATGTACTTGTTGCAGATCGATTTCACTTCATATGTTTCATCAAAAGAAGTAGATTAAATATTTTATACTACACCATCCTACTTCAAAAGTCCCGATGGTGTATCCATTGAGACTATTACAACTATTTGATCTGAAAGGACTGCTTCAACGACGACTAATGCATCAACATTTGATGTTCAAACAACTGATCTCTTTAAACCAATATTAGATTTTACAACACTAGTTGTTTCTTACACCTAAATGTTTGAGCCTTTCAACCTAAATAAGAATTGGTGACGAAAGTCAAACATATCCATTAGTTGTTTCCACAAATCCAAGTTCAGATACCATCACATATATTATTCCTTATGTTGGTGGTCACCCATTATTGAAAGCTCGTCCCCGAAAAAAATCATTGGTGACAACAAAATACTAGGAAGCTTTGAGAGATAGCAGCTGGGTTGTAGTAATGCATGATTAACTATTACAGTTCAAAAGACAAGAAGTTTAAGAGCTACGTCTCTTGCCTGAAGAAAAACTTCCAATTGGCAGACAATGGGTGTTTAGGAATGAGAAAGATGAAAAAGGCATCATCGTTGAGAACATAGCAAGGTTAGTAGTTCAAGAATTTTCCCAAGAATAATGAATTGGTTATGAAGAAACCTTTGCACCCATTGCTAGAATAGAAACTATCAAGTTGTTTCTTGTCATTGTTATTTCACACAACATAACAGTATTCTGAATGGATGTAAAGAGTGCATTCCTCGGTAATTAAATCCAACAGGCAATGTATATGTGTCAACCACCAGGAACATGTATGACACTTTGTCTACATCTTTGACCTCAAATAAACTTCAAAGAGGTACAATCCTGAAACTTTATTTTCGAAAAGGTTTGCACATGATTTATTTCGAGTTCATATCTATATTGATGACATCATTTTTGGATCACCAAACATGAAAATGTGTGATGAGGTTAAATCTCTAATGCAGTCTAAATTTGAAATGAGTTTAATGGGAGAGCTACAATAATTTCAAGGATTACAAGCCTAAAAATTAAAATATTGAATTTTCAAACATCAATTAAAGTATGCTACAAACTTCCTTAAAAAGTTTGATTTTAAAGATTGTAAATCCTGCACAACTCATACTAGTGCTCCCTTGCATCAAAATCTCACTAGTGAGGTAGTTGATTAAAATTCGTACAGGAAAGGGTCTTTGATGTATCTTACAACATCTAGACATGACATCATGTAAGCCACATGTTGTCTGCAAGATTTTAAGCCTTACCTAGCATGCTCAAACACTTGGTCTTTGGTATCCTGCTAATGAGAATGTAGAATGTGTTACTTTTTCAAATAAGGACTATGCAGGTTGCTCCCTCTACTTGAAATCAATGTTTGGATGTTGCTGGTCCCTGGTCATGTCACACACCAACAAACAGCGGGGAATTGAGGTGAGAGGTAATAGATTGCTTAAAAACTATATAACACTAAATTTGTGACAATAAATTAAAATTCAAAATTTTATTTCACTAAATTCAGCATTACATTTGTTCATGAGAATGGAAAGTACGACAATTGAAATTTTAAAGCTAACATTATTAAAATGAATTAATTAAACCAGGTGAGTATCTAAGTCCACCCTAAGTCCTTTCTTGCTAAATCATCATCAAATATTTCCTGCAACATGTATAAAATATCCGTCAACACAAAATATATCGGTGAACATACTAGTTTGTCTACATAACATAAGTATGAATAAAATCTCAAATCCATATGTTAATTTTATACAAGTTATATAATCATACTAGCATGAAAGGCTTAACATCAACCCAAAGTTTCCACTCGCGTAACCTTATTACTAAAGTAGATAAGACCGTCAACACTGAATACTTAACAATGACCCAACAAATGGGACAATGTGATAATCCTATAGCGCTATACATGTTAAGGGATGTTTTTTAAAGTAAATGATAAATAACATGCATAAGATTTGTGCTAGTATGTATAAATAAGTAGCATAACAAGTAAGCATGTTTAAGGATTGAGTGTTTGCATAAAATTGATTGTATGTGTGATTGTGATTTTAATACGGATACATGGTTGCAACCCAAATAATGTTTAAAGCGTAAAATAGGTCAAGTATGAACTCACAGTTTGCAAAGATTTTCCACAACTGTTTGAGCGAGCGGTTTTGAAGGATGGAACACCGAAGTTACCCTAAAAGGTAAACAAAGGTGTTTGGATATTTGGACTTGGAGATTGGGAATGTAAACGAAAGTTACACGTTAATATATTATAAAAATACATCCCGTCTTAGACACTTCTTCGGATACTATTATGTTTTTGTGTTTTTCATGAGTACAATTACTCATTAGATATCCGAATTAAAGAATCCAAGACTTTGGATATTCTTCACCTCAACATAATGTTCAACCATAGTTTGGTTGATATCATAGTTGGATTTTTGGAGTATGTATTATATATATATATAGGGATGGGTTAAAATGAGAACCACCTTTAGTTGTAAGAACTAGGCCATCCAAAAGGTTTTTCTGAATTTTTTTCTCAAAAGTCATACAAAAGATCACTTGTTTCAGCAAAAAAAAATTTAAAAATGTCGCATACCTACATTTACATGAGTCGCAAAAAAATATTTATCTTAGCGTGTAATAAAACTTGTATCAGTCAAAACTACCGACTCGACAATTTTTTTACAGATGTGTTTATAATATTTTCATCAGCGTTGGTGCAAAAAAAATTTGGCCCAAGTCGCGCGGGAACAAAAAGATCTCACGGTTCTCGCAACTCTTGGTGGTTCTCATTTGAACCGAGCCATATATATATATATATATATATATATATATATATATATATATATATTAAATATATTATCAAGTATGTCAAGCATTAGAGGTAGGATAAATCCTTTAACCTCAATAATTCACTAATGCAAAAATCACCAACATGGTTGATGATTCGAATGGTCAAGAATATAAGAAATGAAACTTACAATTAATTTATCTATTTACTAAGTAAACAAGTGACGTTTAACTAGAAGAGTGCTTCCAACATTGTATGGTTGGAGACTTGGTGTAGTGTTGCCCATTTTGTGTCTTGAAGATTACTTTGAGACTTGCAAGTACTTAAAAGAAGGCATATCATCCTTATACTTTCTGGAACAAAACCTTTGCTTAAGCCATTCAAAATGGAAGTTAGTTGGTGGCTTGGATTAGCTTGCAAACATTCTAAGGAACAAAGTAAAGATAAACATGTTTGAAAGTTTTAAAGAAAGTCAAGAAAAATCCTAACTTTGTATCTCAAAATAGTGGTATACTATCTTTCTTTACCTTGTTAAACATGTTGTAATACTCCTATAGTAACCAAGAAAGGAGAAGAAGAAAAATAAGAAAAAAAAGTGTAAAAACAAGTTCAAATCTCATTGTTTTTAAACTTAGAACAGTCTGCTTCAACTTGAATTTCATGATGCTTTGACAGAGTTTGGAAGTGATTTGGAAGTGTTTATAATGTTTAGGACGTGTGGAAGTGTTGTATTCAAAAAATGGGTATTAGGGTTTGGACATAAATGAAGGTGGTTGGAAGGTAGGAATGAAGGAAGGTTCAAAAAAGGCAAAATTCATGAGCTGTCTACATAGTCTTCAAAGTAGGCCCTTGCGGACCGTATGAGAATTACCTTACGGTCCACATAGACCTTGAAATTAAAAAAAAACATTTTTGGTCCTTGTGGTTAGGTTGGTTGTTATTTGGTGTTCCGAACACATAGATAAGGACATTTTTGGGGTTTTAAAGTGTAGGTAAACATGTGTAATGTATGAATATCGTTTCAAGAGAATATAATCTCGATGTATGGCTCGGTTTTTAATAAAAAACATGTATTTCGTGATTGTTTACGTATTGTGCTAGCATGATTAAATAAGTATGATATAAAATATGATTAGTATTATGATCAAATCTTGGAATTACAAGATTAAAATGAAAATACGAATTACAAATAAATGAAAAAAGAATTGGAATATACGGAATGTCACAGGCCAATCCTTGGCCTCTTTGCGAAGCAAAAGATAAACCATTGTGTCTAATCTAATAGTAGAGTACATAGTTGCTACTAGTTGTATTGCATAAATGCTATGGTTATAATATCAACTTTTAGATTATGGTGGTAAGCCAATGCACTATTAAAGCTAGACAGTGTTGTGTCTATATGCATGATCAAAAACCAGGACCAACATTTCAAGATTAAATACATTGATATTAGGTTTCGAGATTGCTTTAAGAAAGGTCTCATTTCCTTAGAACATGTCCTATTTAAAGATCAATTGGCTAATGTGTTACCAAATGTTTGGACACCGCCACATTTTAGGGCTTAATCTCTAGGTTAGGAGTGCTAAGTATTTACTAGTCTCAAAATTAGTTAAGTACAATAAAGAGTTTTATCAATTGTATTTACAACAACTGAGTTATCTAAAAATCCAATAAAAAGAGTTTTTACTTTCAGAAATTCTAATAAAGATCCAAACAGACTAGTTTTAATTTTACAAACACTAGTAAATATAAAAGAGACTGTATTTTGTAATAATAATAATAATAGTTCTCTTGATAAAACAACTAAAAGTACCAAAACAACTTACTTTTAAAAAAGATTAATTGTCTTCAAGGCAACTGGTTTTATAAAACTACTGATTTTTAGTAAACAGTTGTTCTCACTACCACTACTACTTCAAACTGATACTGTTATACAACTATTGATTTTCTTTAATCTGTTGTATTAAAACATGTCAATTCTTTTTTGGTGGGTCATGTTGAACAACTAATACTTTAAAAATTAGTTAGTTGTTTTGAATATTCCTAATTGATTTGAAAGCCATTTTCACAATCACAAGTCATTTTAAATGTCATTGTTTCATTATTCCGAATCCCTTTAAATTCCCATTTTCGTAACTTTAACTTTGCAATTTTAACATCCTCTCTTTTAAAGCATTTTACATTTTAGCATCCCCAAATTTAACTTGCAACATTCTTCTTAAACCTTGCAATTTTATCATCCTTTGCTTGTAGCATCTTGCATTTTAGCAAACTGTGATTGAATTTACACAAAAGGAAGTGGTAAGTCCGAATCATCATTAGTATCATAAGGCTTATCCTCTTTAATATTTGGAATTTCATGAACTTGAGAATGAACAGATAATTGTAAAGGCAAATTTTTATTAGGACCAATATCTTCAGAATGATGTTCAAGTGGATAACTTTGTTGTAGTGAAATTTGTAACAGAGAATTTACTTGCTTTCCCTCATAAATTTCTCTAGAAAGGTTAGCATATGGTCGTCTAACACTTTTCTTCCAATGAGAGGCTTATAATTGCCATTACAAGAAGTATGAGAAGTCCTAACTTTCTTTCCTTCTGGTTTTGCAAAAGAAGTAGGGGAGCATTCCTTGCTTCGAATGAGATGTATCATGATTGGGTTTAATTTGTTTAGGTGTTATTTGAGGATCAGTGTATCCTTTAATGATATGAAGAATGGTCATTTAATGAAGAATGGTCATTATTATCATCATGATCATCATCATTTTAAGCGTTATCATCTTGTTGAATATCATATTAATCATCATCTTGATCAAGTTCTTCATCAATGAACTAACAAAACAGAAGTGTAAAAGTTCCTATAATGAACTTTTGATATATTTGGACTTCATATATGTATAAACAAATAGATTCATATGATTAAGCGTCAGTTTGTTTCGATACAAATTCAAATTTTAAATATGACATTAAAGATTTGTTAAATGAACCTTGGATATGATAGAAACTTATGTCTACCAAGTTATTGAAAACTGAATTGTTATCCTTGAAAATAAGTTTGAAGATGTTAAATGGTTTGTTATAGCTAAACCATCCACTCATATTCATTTGTTAAGTTGGCTTCATAACATCCACCTTTTCATGTAGACAAGAAGTGAATGCAGATATGAACAAAAAAAATCTACAATTATATGACAATAATTTCTTCAATATTTGTGTATTCTTTAAATCTACTTCATATACCATCTGCGTTATTGAATTGGATGACCCTTCCAGTAGTATCTTTAGTAATAAAATCAACTTTATATCCACAGTTGCTCTGATTTTATGAGCATCATCTTCACTAACATATTATGATGTCTTCAAGAGCCCTCAAATTAGATTCTCATATATAGTTGACTTAATTGAATGGCAAAGTGTATCTGAGAACTAGTGATGAAATCTGTCATTGCATGATAATACTCAAATTCCACATCAAATTTGTTCAAGAAATCACAAATATTGGGTTTTGGATTGAAAGTCAAACCTACCATTTGAAATAATGCATGCAAAGGAAAAAATTATTATAAAATAGACATTCAAAAGTTTAACACTTTATCTGAAAGATTGTGAGTCTATCCTAAATTTATCAATAATCCAAAAGCTTATTAATGCATCACAAAAGTTTATAAGTTATATCAAAAAGTTCAAAGAATATCTAAAAGATAGAACTCAAATAAGATGAAAAACCTATCAAATGAAGTCGAAAAACTCTTACCTTGTTGTTCAGAAGTGCTAGAACTCAAATAAGATGAAAAACCTAAATCAACCAAGTGAAATCAATAAGCTGAGGCTCTCGATTTGAACATAATTAAGCATCATATGAAATTGTCAAAGAAAGGAACAAATTTGGTTTCAAAATCAAATCAAAAAGTCCATTTTACCCCTTTTCCACACTTAATCCTTTTGTAAGAGGATTTGTGCATCCGATAGTTACTTGAATTGAAAAAATAAATATTTTATGTTGATCTGAAAGCTAAATGTGACATTTGAAAGCATCCAATATTATCCGAAACATTTAAAGTTCAACATCTTGAAATTTTCATTTGAAACAATCACATGAGCTTTTATATACAATCAACTCACTAATGAATTATGAATGTTCTGTTATATCCATAAGTTGTATACCAACTAATAAATCTATGTAATTGAAAATCATAATTATAGATAAACAAGATCAAATGAGATAAATGCCAAACAAAGTAGATAAGATATTTATTATCTCCATCACAAAGTGATTATCGTTTGGAGGCTATCAATAGGAACTTGACTTATCCAGTTTTATAACATTAATCTCTTTGATGTATATCTAAGAAAAATATGTTTTAAGGAAACATCGAAAATGTTAACTTTAATATAGAAAATTATGATTTAAGATTGTATGGTTCTTTACTTTTGTTTTACAAAATAAATAAAGATAGTCTTTATTCTATAGAATGTAATTGAATGCAAATACAATATATTTGATTCAAAACATGTTACCAGAAGATATAGATACTACACATATATATATATATAAATTGCAACTACAGTGTAACACCCCAAATTTTTCCATATACTAATCAATAAAAAAATTTGAGATAAATAAGTATAAAAATAAAATCATAGCCACTAATAAAATAAACACCAAACTTGAGGGACTAAAAGTGAATAGAATGAAAGTTGAAATTATATTAACTTAAATAGAAAAAAAACACACACATCAGAGATGTGTGTGTGTGTCGAATTCAAGCAGAAGAAGAAGAAATCCTAAACATCACAAATCTACAAAATTGAAAGGAAGATTGAAGTTAAAGTCTATGCATGAACTAAGATTCATAATCATTAAGTGTTCTTAATGTCAAGTAAGTTAAATTTTTAGTTTTAGTGATGAATGATGAAGTGGGTTATGTATAATCTACGATTGAAGTATGAAACTGAACATGAATATTAGTTATTATCGATGTGTAGGAGTTATAGTGTGCTTAATTTTGATCATATTGATAATTTGGGATAAAACCCATTTGTGTTTGTAGGATGATGAAGGTTAAAGAAATTTATGTTTGAATTAGTATGATGTTGATGATTGGGATAGTATTGTGGAAGATATTTTGGTAGATGATTTGATATAAAACATGAGATACATGATTATGATGATAAATTGTGAGAATTGAATGATTATGTTAAACCATAGATGAACTAGGAAGAATGTGCTTTAACTACTTGTACATTATGCTTTGATGATGATATGCACAACACACATTCGATGAAATGCTTGAACTGAATTAGATGGGTTTTGACACCAAAACTTGTTAGATTGATGAATTAGTATGAAAATGGAATTGTATGCCGTTATTTAACACCATGATTGAAAGTCAAAGTGTGTGTATGTAATGGATAATGTGAAACCTAAATATGTAATGATGCATCTTATAGGAGTGAAGAAAGAAGGAGACACGAGTAAAACGAAGACACTTGAAACACAAGATCACGGTAAGTTCTTATGAACTTCGTCTACTTTTAAAACGAGTAAGGTGAAAATTTTATTGTGTTGATTCTAAATGAAAGTGGTAGAATAGATATGGCGAATTGTTGAAGTGGTCTTAAAGTACTCATTGAAATGAGAAAGTAAGAGACATGTTTAGATCCGTTATTGATGGATGAAAATGGAAATGGATAATTGAATATTGTTCTTGGAAAAGATATGATTCATTGTCATTTGAACTAAGGCGAAGGAATTACCATTAGAATGAAATAGTCATTATGTTGACTTTAAACAAATGGGTCCACAATCCATAATACTAATGAACGTAATTTAAGTGATTGTTAATTTATTCTTACTAATTATGTTTTTTTATGAATGATAGGTAAATCGCATGTTTAAATTGACGAGCTTGGAGTGAACACATCTTAATACGCTTGCGGTTATATTTGAACATCAAACGGGTCAAAACTCCTTTTAGACTTAAAAATGAAAAGTATTTTATTTGGGTCTTTTGTAAGTATTATGAATTGATATTGTAGTCTGGTAAGTAGTTTTTAATGTTATTAAGAAGGTTTTGACGATAATGAAAACGAAACCAAACTTAAGGATAATTTGGTCAAAATTCATGTTACGAAGATAATCTTTTCGGAAAAGTTTTGGCGTTGTGACTTTTATGGATTTTGGGTATTTCATACAACAATATTCAAACAAACATGAAGAGCTAGGTTTGATGGGTTTGGCATGGCTCCTTTAAACTAAATTTCACGTCTCTATAGATGAGGTGTCTATCTCTAACGCTACAATAGTTGATGCAATAGTTATCCCATTAGAGACGAATTCACGAGCATGAGATAGCACCGTGTTTTCCTGTGTGTAACAATCAAGATACTTTAATACCTTGGTCTCGATAACAGTGTTTAGAGAAATATATAATGAGAGTCATGAGGCTTATATGTTGTATCTATAATATAGTCTCTATATAGAATATATAGATCTAAAGTAGACACCTTGGTTTTATAGGCATATCAAAAGGGAAACTCGTCAACTCATTTGTTATATTAAGCCTTTTTTATGTTCAAATTGATAAGTATAAAACTGATTAAAATCTTTTTCTTGTCAGTGTGAATGGTTCTTGTTGTTACAAGACCCATTTATTAATGTTAATGGCTGTTGTTGCAAGACTCATTTTAATATAATACAATTATTTGTGTCTATACTGAAACATAATACTCCCTTCTATACTTTCTAACAGCACCAGATCTTAACTATTTTGGCATTAAAGTAATAATATTTTAAAAAAAAGTTCAATTATAATTTCTAACAACCATATAATAGTGTTTCATAGAATATATCGAAGGAAATAAGTTTGAAATATCTTTGAATTGTAAAGAGAACTATGTTTATATAACAGATCCCGTCGCTTGTTTAGTATCCGACCGTACACATAAGGTAGGGTACACCCTTCAAACAGCAACCTTCAAAATAAAAACTCATCATCCCTCCCTCCTACTTCTCTCTCATGGTGATGATCACTATACTTATATCTCACGTCAGTCTCTCTCTCTCTCTCTCTCTCTAACACTCTATATATATATAATGCCCACATCCAAAACCTTCCATTACTCCATTCCCCAACCCCCCATCACACACAACCACACAACTTCAACATCTTAATCCTATTCTTGTTGATTTTAAAGAATCCATCAACTAGCTTATCCACTTATTGTTCTTCATTTTTCGTGACATGGGTGACAATAATAATGTCAATCTTCCACCTGGCTTTCGATTCTGCCCGACTGATGAAGAACTCGTCGTTCACTTTCTTCAACGCAAGGCCTCTCTCTTACCATACCACCCCGATATCATCCCTGATCTTGATCTCTATCCTTATGATCCTTGGGACTTGGATGGTACTAATTATTATTTTTTACATGAACATATTATTTAAGGTATAATATTTTAATGGTTTTGCTTTGCTTGTAGGAAAAGCTATGGCTGAAGGAAAAAAGTGGTATTATTACAGCAGGAGGACACAAAATCGAATAACGACTAGCGGGTATTGGAAATCATGGGCATGTGATGAACAAATTATAAGTTCAAGTAGTAGCAAACGAGTTGGTGTGAAGAAATATTATGTGTTTCATATTGGTGAAGCTCCTGAAGGTGTTAAAACTAATTGGATAATGGAGGAATTTAAACTCTCTAGTAATGCTAGTTCATCTTGTAGTAGCAGCAGCAATGGTAGATCGAAAAGAAGAGGCAACTCCAAAGTAGTAAGTCTCAAGATTTTTCTTTGGATCACTTGTGTTGTGATTTTAATTTTAATATTAACTTTATTTTTAACATTGCAATAAAATTTGGTCCTTTTTTGGTGAGTTAGTAGTTAATACTCCGTATACATTCAATACATAGATAAATTTAAATATTTATTGTGATATTAAAAAATGATATGTTTTTTTTTTTCTGTTCTATTTCTACATATTATTAGGTTTTCCAAGTTGGTAATTAAATATTTCTGGTAAAATCGATATAATGGATAACTGAAGGCATTTAATTGCAAGTTCCTTTTTTTCTGTTTTTAACGTTTTAGTTTCCATCTTTTAGGATTTAAGCAAGTGGGTCATATGTCGAGTGTTTGAGCATAGTTGTGACAACGACAACAATGATGATGGGACAGAGCTTTCATGTTTGGATGAAGTTTTCTTATCGTTGGACGATTTCGATGAAATTAGTTATCCAAATTAAGAAAGCAAAAAAAGATACTAATCAAGGGACCTACAAGGAGCTAAAAGGACCTAATGTGTCTTGTTCAGTTAATGTCGACTTTCATAATGTATTTATCCAGGACAATTCTTCTTTGGTTATCACGTAATGACTTGCATTAAGAATTTGAAGTAAAATTGTTATAACATACAAGCTTATAATATAGTTCAAACAATTATAAATATGCCGTTCAAACTTTCAAGTATGATCAGAGTTATAATTTCCCTTGAGCAAACACATAATTATAATTTATATAACACCGTGCATATCTTACTACAATCGTGTCATTTAGCATGGATTAGCTTTAGTACTCGAAATATGAATTGATTAGCTCACCACAATACAATTTGGGTATTGACTTGACTTTTATATACTATCTACTAGGTTATAGACCCACGTATTACACGGGTTGAATAAAAGAAATACCTTACATGAGTAAAAAAAATTGATAAATACGGCACAAAAATAACTTAAAACCACTCTAAATAAGCAAAATGTCAATTTATTTCTTTGAAATTTAAAGGAAAACACTACAAGTTTGAAATAAATGTTAAATTTACACAATTCAAAAGACCAATATATAACAAATAATTATTGCTAATTACCAATAAATACATAAGTTAAGATTTACCATTTACACAACTTGAATTATAGATAATTTGAAATGAAAAGCTACACATAAGGAATATGCTATATTGCTAAAGTTTAAACAATAGTTTGAGGGTAGATTTCATTAATAGTTTTTTTACTTTGATGTACCCATGTTATTTTTTTATGTGCAAGGAATAGTAAAATTTAAACTCTTTATAGAATTACAATAAGATGTTTAACGAATTTACTTCTTTGGTTTTTTTCTTTTGATTGTGACACCGAGTATTAGTACCGTAAAAAACCAAACCGATATCAATCGAATCTGAATTCCGCCGTATCGTTCCAATGATTTTAGTAGTTATTACAGTCACCAATAAACATAATTCATTTAACAACAAATAAATAATATTACGCATTATATAATTCATTGAATAAATAATATTAAAAATAAAAACTTAGCGGATTATTAAAGTAAATAACAAACAATTCATTCTAATTCATTGAATAAATAATATATTTAATTTGAAATGAAAAGCTACACGTAAGAAATATGCTATAATGCTAAATTTTAAACAATAGTTTGAGCGTATATTTCAATAATAGTTTTTTTTTACTTTGATATCATGTTATGTTTTTTTATGTGCAAGAAATAGTAAAGTTTAAACTCTTTATAGAATTACAATAAGATGTTTAATGAGTTTATTTTCTTGGTTTTTTCTCTTTTGATTGCAACATCAAATATTAGTACCATAACAAAACAAATCAATATCAATCGAAATTGAATTCCGTCATATCGTTCGGATGATTTTAGTAGTTATTACACTCACCGAAAAACATAATTCATTGAATAACAAATAAATAATATTACGCATTATATAATTTATTGAATAAATAATATTAAAAATAAAAACTTAGCGGATTATTAAAGTAAATAAAAATAATTCATTGAATAAATAATATTAAAAATAAAAACTTAACGGATTATTAAAGTAAATAACAAATAATTCATTCAATAAATAAAATTACTAATTGAATATTTTATTGAAAAATAAATAATTAAAAATAAAACTTTAAAAGGATCTACAATATCTTTTTATTAAATAACAAAAGATAATGCAATATATTTTTATATCATGTATCTGTATTTATCTTGTTTATTGTTACTAAGTTGGATATTTAATATAATATATTAATAATAATAATACTAAATTTAAGGAGAGATTTTCATATAGCATTAATTGAAGTCTTTATTATAAGTTAGATTTTTATTATTATTTAACATATTGTATTTTTACAATCTTACCATTCAACTATATTAATTAATTGATTTCTTTTAGCAATCACTTATAAAATCAATTATCATCAATATACTTCATTTTATTTTTTTAATATTTTAACCTACATAATTTTGAATTTGGTGAACTTTTAATTAAAAAATATAATTTTATTTAAAAAAATTAATAATGTATTTCATATTAAACTCATTATTATTATATATATAGACGAAGTTCTTAGCTACAACGAGACTTTTTTTGTCTTTTTATGAATCTCTTCACACCAATTTGTATTATTTGCACTTACACCTTTTATATTTTTATAACATTTTTAAATATCATTTTGACCCCATCGAGTTTTACGTGCTTATTTTTATATGCATGTCGGTTTAAATTTAAGCTGGTTTACATTTCGAAGTATTTTTTTCGAAAATTTCAAATGTAATGCATAATGGTTCTTATTTTTATGAAAGTTTTCCGTTGATCCAGATTCTGAAGTCAATTTTGTTCAGAAACTTGGACAATTTAATACATTCTCTCTAGACGGTACAAATTTCTGTTACTTTACATTTCATGAGTAATATCAAATGTAATATGTTTGCGTACTTATTTTATGGATATTTTCAGTTGGTTTATCTTTTGATTGTTAAGCAATTGCAAAAAAAAAAACATTATGCTCAAATCATATTGCGGGGAATTAATTCTAGTTTGGTAAATAACATAATAACTATCTTTAATTAAAATGATAAGTATCTATAATTAAGTAGGAGAGATGGACCAAAAAACTAAAAAGTAAATAGCTTCAATGATTGACACGTGTCTCCCATGATTTTCTTTTATTATATAGTACTAGTAGTAAAACGCGTGTGCAAACACAGGTAGTTTTTAGAAATTTTACATAATATATTTTATTAAATAACGATTTTTTCCAGCTATAATACAAATAATGACCTATTCTAGATAATATCCCAGGCAATAAAAACATATAAATAACAAATACAAGGGAACATCTTTTAAATAACAAATAAATAACAATCCAGCACACATTATTCTATTTTCCATGATCGTAAATCTTAAAACATATCTTGATGCAAGATCCTTCATTGTTGCGGTATAGCGTGTCATAAATCTTTCATCTTCATTTCTTAAAATACAACATTCATCATATGATTCTACAAGGAATAAGTTAAAACTGGTTATGATATGCTTCAACTTATCTTTTAACATACATGTTAAAGAGATACATAGATCAACAAAATAATTAAACAACAATAATTCATCAAAACATATATGAACCGTTAACTAATAACAAATCTGTATAACACCTCATCATTAAGCAATTCAAATGCATCAGAACATACATATATATACACACCTGAACTTCAACTGAATTTGAAATATGTCAACCTATCTGCAAATTGTTTGTAAGGTCTGCTGGTATATAGAATCTTTCCTGCAACATAGAGTATGAACATAACATCAAAAGCTACCAAAATCGAGTACTGGTTAACTGTTTACTGAACACTGTAAAATCTGAGCAAAAGTCAAAGGTATTTTTTCAACATTTTGGGTCATGCGACTTTAAATTGCTCTTTATAATATATAAAATTGCTCAAGGATAAGGCAGAATATCAAAACTAAACAACACTAATAAAAGAACTTATCACATATAACATACATACCTTTTTCTCAACCTTTAAAATTGCTCTTTATAATCCTTCCAACTATTAACATCCTACACCCAAAATTACATAACAAATTATATTAAAAATATCAATTATAAACACTATATGGAACATCATCATACAGAACCTAATGGATGAGTGAATGTGGCATATTTAAGAATTCAAATAGTAAAAAGACTAACCACACTTCTAGAAGGTTGTTAATCATGACCAACTTAACCTGATGGTTGCTAAAAGCATTCCCCTAATCTGTACACACTATCCTCTCATTGATCCTCTTCACCTTGTTCATCAACAACCTCTTCTACTAAATAACAATCACTCCTACTAATTCCTGACAGTTTTACCAAATTTCATGGACATTAGATAACAACAAATGGCAAAGGAAAAAAAATCGCATCTTCTTGACGTATAAAACAATGGTGTACCTGAAAAGAGCATTCACGTTCATGCCTCATCACACTATCTTTGTATTCGATATCCTGATGCACAAAATTAAAAATTAAAATCTAAAAATGAAATGAACTTCTGTAATCAAATCTAAACAAAGTCAACATTTTGGACCATACGACTTAGATTTTGGTCTGTCATGGACACATATATATTACTGTTTGCAATCCATTTATACAGCATAAGCCGAATAATAATTTGAAATAATAAATCTTTAAACTCATAAAAAATAAATATTAAAATACGAACAATTACATGTGAAAATGAAAACTACTAAGACATTGAAACTCTAATAGCAAGAATCAAGAAACTTTAACTTCAATTTCATCGAGCACTGAACCTCTCGATGTATGTCCTTGATCTTTGTCATGAACTTCAGATCTCTATCTCCACACTCAATATTACTTGCAATACACAGGTCATGAACGGAAGTCGTCGGTATCCCCCTCATGTTTCTCAAAACCTAGTCTCTCGTTAGCAAACCAAGTTGCAGTCCATTAAAACACCTCTTCAGCTCTTCAAGAGTAGACCTATCAGCATGAACTTGCTCTTCGATTTGTTTAATAAAGCGTTGCTTAATTTGTCATATTATGTAGAAGCATATGATGCCATTTTAATGTATTTATAAGAACTGATGCAAAACAATAAAATCTGCTCTTCTATTTCACTAAATGAATCGGTGTATGATGAAAAAGAATTTGAATTAGCAATGGTATTAAATAGTTAAATATCTAACAGCCCAAATGTCAGATTTAAATGCAAGCATTGATGAAATATTTGTATTTAAAAACCATGTACATTTAATGATTTAAGAGAAGAAACGTGTACATTTAATATAAATATGTACATTTATATTCAAAAACCCTGTGCATTTAATGCAAAAAATGAATTTTCATCAGAAAGCAAGAAAAATTATATATCTAGAAACCAAAAGGACAAAATTTAATTCTTCAAAAACAAATTATCATAATTAGGAGTAATCTTTTCATTCAATATATCAAACATTTTAAACACTATTAAAGGATCATAATTAGTTTAATTGAAAACATCAACAATTCACTTTTAGAAATCAGTTCATCCAAAAATAAACCATCCAAAAACACTCACACTCTTTCTAAATGGCAAACAGATCCTTTTACCACTGGGCAGATACTAACGCTGTTAAAATGGAATTTTCAAGATGGTCACTCCAAGAACAGAGAACATATGAAGAACTCAACCAAAAAGTTACTATCGTGAGTGACAATTATTACAAGCAAACGTGGAGTAGTATTGCGCTGCTGGATGAACTTGTCCATTCTACTCCATCAGAGTTCAAAGATAAAGTAAAAGAGTTTATCACACAGCTGCTGAAACATGATTAGAAGACTTGCGATATGCTACCTGATCTACAAATTAAAAGAAAAAATGAAATTGTATGGAAGAAGGCAAAAGTCATAGACATCCTAGGAAGTGTCAATTGTAGCGTGTAATGTTTAATATTTTTCAAAATCGGATATTCACCATTTAATATCGAATGAAGAAAATTCGGACTTTGTTTTTTGTAGGGTTACAATCTTTTTATCAATGATCAACTCATGAAATGACAACTTTACCCTTTAATTCCTAACATAACTTATCGAATGAATAAAATACCCTTTAATTATCAGTGATCAATTACCTAATAAATTATGACATACGCAAATAACCAATTGATTTCCAACATTCCATCTGTCAAATATCTCACAAACCAAATTATGTAAATTTAGTTAAACACAAATAAAACTATAAATTCAGTATATCACAAATCAGACTATATTAATTCTGTATTGCATAAATCGAACTATAGAAATTCAGCATGACACATAACAAATTATATAAACTCACTATAATACATCAAATTATATGAATTAGTATAACACAAATTATACTATATAAATTCAGCATAACACAAACCAAATTATATAATTGTAGACACTTAAGAGTGGATTTTATTCATAGTAGGCCTATAATTTTCCACTAACCTTTTAATAAAAAACTGGATCTGAAATAATTTTTCATATCAATGTACAATGTTAAGTAGGCCTATGTTTTCTTGTCCTTCCAAGCAAACCTAAGATATAATCAAAATAATCAAAATTTAGTAACCATTCCTAAATTCTACAAAAATATTTATTACATTAAAACATAAATACAAAATAAGTTTCTTATTATCCAACTAACTTAAATCGAACCTAAGAAATCATAATTTTATGCACCTAAAGTTGCATCGGCTAAAATAACCAAGAAACATGGTTGCATACTTGCCGTTTGTCATGAGAAAGCAAAGTCAATCAGATCCTCAATCTTTCTAACATGGTTATTGCATCAAATTTGCATTCAAAGATATGACAAAACACCAGAATTATCAAAATATCCATCAATAATCAATCAGATGAAAACCATATGAAAAAAAAACTAAATAAACCATATGTAATTATTTTACTTTATAATTCACATTACATTTCTATTAACATCTTTGATAATTCTTCACACTTCGTGGTAGATAACACATCCTGATTTTTATTAACTAAAAGTGAAATTATTTTTTAGTACAAAGAAGAAAGCTTAAAGAACCGAAAGGAGCTACCTTTGACGTTAGCCTATATTTCATTCCATGTAGCTGTTCTTGATTCAATGTAACACCGCTTTAAAAACCGACACCGGAATATAACTTCACGGCTAAAGTTATGGCAGTCACCACCCAAACCACTTTCACTTTAAAATTGTTTTTCCACTTTCACTTTAAACTGGTTTCTAACATGGTTATTACATCAAATCTGCATTCGAAGATATGACCAAACACCAGAATTAGCAAAATATCCATGAATAATCAAACTAACAAAAACCATTTGAAAAAAACTAAATAAACCATATGTAATTATTTTACTGTATAATTAACATATACATTTCTATTAACATCTTTTACAATTTTTCAAACTTCGTGGCAGATAACTGTTAGGAACTGAGTTTGATAATGATGTGATTGTTTAGATGAAATCAATGTAAGAAGATAGATAATCAACGAAATAGTGCAGCGGAATAGTGTAAACTTTTAAATCACAGCAATAGAAAGATTGTTTTCATTAATATGCTTTTGTGATTATAATCTCGTATGCATGCAATTTACAAACTCACCCTCAGCCTAAGATCACTCTAATTTGTTCGTACAGAATGTGTAGAAGAAAAGTAATGGATAGAACAATACAGACACTGTTCTATTTATAGTACGTTTCAAACAATTGAGCATCTTTGGCTGACGTCACTATGAAAGTGAACTTTAACAAACTAAACAAACTGTAAACACTGCTACACCTAAACACTATGACATTAAAATAAAATATAAAGTCTGTTGATAACTACTGCTAAGATATCCTCTGTTGGTCTTCAGCAGACCTTTGCCATAACAGTTCTTTGGTTCTTTATCAGAGTTTGTCTCTAACAAACCTCTACCTCTAGTAGAGCTTTATCCTAGCAGATCTTGTGAATAGTTCTTTATTCCAGCAGAGTTTAGAGTAGTAGATCTTTATTATGAAGGATCAGATGTTATAGATTGTTTTGGCTTTTCAATCATCTGTTCTTTTATAGGGTTCAATAGATCAAACAATACCCCCTAGAACAGATGATGTCAAAACCCTTCTTTATTGCTGATATTTATTTCTCAACAGTAATTCCATGATTTGCCCTTTGAACTCTAGTTCAAAGCTTATGAAAACCATGTCTTCAAAATCCCTTTGCAATTCAAGGTTCAATAGATCTTGGAGCTCATCTGCATCCAGACCGTATGCATAATCCATTTTCAGCTTTTGAATCTTGCCATTTGATTTGAGGAGAGTCAATTCATGGGTGTCTGGGGATGACTTCCATTTTAGAATTTTTGAATCAATTGGCCTTTGTTGGGGAAAACTTATTATTGAGCTTGGTGAAAGTGATTTGCTTACAAGTTTAGAGATTGTTTCTCTTAGTTTTTCACTTGCAGCATCAGTGTGATAGAGTAATTGATTTTTGATTCCCTCTTTACTATGTTTTTCAAACCTTTGTTCAACATTCTCTTCCATCCGCTTTTGTCTTTTTACTTGATGTAGGCCAATTGTGGGTAAGATAGAGGATAAGGACTGCTTTTTAAGGGTTTAGGTCTGAGGAAGGATAACATCTGTTGGGTAGTCTGGCTTTCTTGGAACTGTAGGATCTTTCTTTCTAAGCTTTTCCAGTTTTTTATAAGTATCTATAACCCTGGACTCGGACCATCTATCAACTGACCTTGCATTACCATAATTTGCAGCAACCAAGTCTTGTTTCATTCTTTTAAGCTTTAAAGCTCTGTTCTGATCCATCTGCCTGTTTTTCTTCCAATCAGGTGGTGTTGGCTTGTGTAGAGGATCTTTGAGCATTGTTTGTATTTTATCAATTTCTTCTTTGAGATCATTTGATGATTAATCTTTGAATTGTGCTATGGTAGCTTTGTAAGGTTTATGTTGCATAATGTGGTTAAGATAATCCTGTTTCAGTTCTTCATCAAGCTTAGCATTTACAGGCCTTTCTGACATAAACTTACTCATCTCTTTGGCAAAGTCTTCAATCTTTCTCACTTTGCTCAGTTCATAAAACAAAATACCTTGAGTAGTCCTGTCATCTTTCCCTTTGCTCTTCTCTTTGGCTATGTTCTCAGTCTATTTGGCCTTCAACTTTAGATATTTATCTAAATTTCTTGGCTTTCTGTAACCAAAGAGAGATGGAAAGTCTAGCTTTGAGATATCCTCTGTTGTGAAGAATTATTCAATTTCTTTTTGCACAACCATCAATTCTAGAGCATATTTGGCAGCAAAAGGTATAATGGATGTTGGTTGATAAATGGGGGAAGTGAAGTGGTTTTATATGAAGATGATGAGGATGCTAATGAAGTGATAGGCTTTGATGACAAAAGGATTGGTGATGGAATCCCTTCATCGTCATCTTTAACAATAGAAGTTTTCCTTTTGCGTTGGAATTTTATTTGAGGTGAAAGTGGTTGTGTTGGAATTCTTGGTGGTGTGGATAATGGCTGGGTTAAAATAGGAAACGTGATCATGGTGGAGGTTGAGGTAAAATCTATTGATACATTTGATGTAACAACATCTGTTGATTGGTTTGATGGCGGTGATGTAACATCTGTTGGTACATTTGTTGTACCAACATCTGTTGGTGTTGGACATGATATCTTAGGTGAAGGTTTTTTGTTTCTTTTGAAGTGATGGTGTTGGTTTAGTTTTGATAGGAGCAGAGAATACACTTGTTGTAGGCATGTTAGTGGTTAGAGAGGTGGTTATTGGCTATCTGACATTTCTTACTGACTTTCTTCTTTTTGAAGTACCAATGTCTTCTTTTTCCATATGATTTGCCTTTTCATATTCAATCAGTTTGGAAGCCTTGCTTTCTAGTGGATCTTACCTTTTCTGCTTTTGTACAGTATTCTCTTCTGCTTGTTTGTTAAGGGTCTCATCAATCCCTTTTTGAAAACCAACATTTGATACTACATCAGAAGTTGGTTTGCAGCAGTGGTTGTAGTAGACCCTTGCTTTAGTTGTACTTTTGAATCTGGCTGCAACTTCACCAGTTTATCACTCTCCCCCATTTTGGCATCATCCTCTACTTCTTCTTAAAGGATTGTTGAAGGGACATAGCCAATAGTCTTTACCAAATGTTCTTTAATGGCCTTGATGTCAGCTTGAGCATCTTTGTATCTAGCCTCAACCATATTTCTGATTAGCTTCATGTGAGTTTCATGGTGGATGTCAGCCAAATTTCTTTGAGCTAGAATGATTAGTTGCACAGATTTCCATAGCTCATTGGTAACTTGCTATGTTAAGGTTGGCTTTCAGAATTTTGTAACATCTGCTTCGTCATTTCTTTCATTTCAATGATTGAAGACTCTATTGATGTCATTCTCTCCATCAATTCTTTGTATCTCAATTCATCACCTAATTTAATAGGATCATTTGTATCCCTACCAGAGGTAGTTGTATTTGCATCATCAACAGGAGAAATCTCCTTGTTATAAAAACCAAATGCCCCTTTTGTGGTACTAGGGACTTCCAACTGGAGAAGAGGTTATAGTTGTAGCCTCAACAATTGTTGCCATTAAGGAAGTCTGATGCATGTAACCACTGTCCAAGTTAAACACTATTGTGTCATCAGTTGTAGTGGCTGCTTCATTTAAATTACCACCAAGAGTTACTTGTAACTCATGGGTGTAGTCTCCTCAGCTGTTTCTGGGTTAGCAAGGAGATTTATCTCAGACTCAGTCACATGTAGAGGTTATGAATAGGTGATTGAGAGGAACTGATTTGTGTCTGAGTTATCTCAATTGCATGAAATAGAGGTATTATAGTAGGTGGAATTATGGGTGATGGTTATGAGGTAGAAAGAGAATTTTCCCTAGGAGAGGGTCTTTGAAACAAAAATTCAAGTTAAGTATCTGCTTCATAATGTGGGATCCCTATGCTTACAACCTGTTCCTTTTGTGAGGAAGCAGGAGAAGTTTGTCTTTGAGGTGGATATCTTTCCAACTGTTGTGAGGAAGTAACAACAGTGGTTTTAAGTGTCTTTTGTGATACCACAAGGTTATCCTCCGGTATCTCATCTTCTAGAGGTGCCCTTTTTATGAATTTTAGTTTTTGTGGGCTTTTCGGATTTGGATGGTTTCTTTGTGGATTTTTCTAGTGTGGGTTTCACAACACCGGTAGTGGTGCAATGATCACTAGGAGTAGTAGGCTTAGCAACAGAGGTTTGAGCTTGTGATGTGGACTCATCCAAAATTTTTTCATCCCCCTTTGCTTTTGTTTTAGAAACCTTTGACTCCATATTTTTTAATCTAGTAAAAGTTTTAGTTGCAAGGCTCTTCATTTCAAAAACAACTCCTTGTTTAAAATCTTTTTTTGAAAGTTGTTTTTGTAGATAATAGCTCAAAAGTCTAGGATATAGAAGAAAAGCTTTATTCTTTGAAATTTTATCATAATTTGCCACCAAGTCGATAAACAATAACTAGGATACATTAAATCAGATTTTGTTAAAATAGCATATCCCAGAAATTGAATATTTTATTGAATCTCATTAAATGAGGTGGTCTTTTCTGAAAGACATGTGAGCAGAGTATGGAAAAAATATCGCATTTCTGCAGGAAAGTTTGGTTTGTAAATGGTAACACCAGTTACTTGACCCTCATACCCACGTTCGATAAACTCAGCATGTAATTCTTGCTTGCTAAAGGAAGTTTTACCTTCTAGGTCATTTAGACCAAAAGCTGTGGAATTGGGATGGGGAAATTTGGACAAGGGTTTCTCCGACCTTGGAGGTGATAGCATATGGCTTCTTCTTTTGGGATTCAACTTTAGCATTTGCCAAGAACTATCAGAGTGTATCCACATAAATTGGTGCATTTGCAAGCATGATGTCTTTGTATTTTGAGGATGTGAGAACATTAATTATTGGATGGAATGAAGTATTATTGTCGGTTTTATCGAATGTGGGGTGGTAATTATGTGGGAGTTTCATGTTAAGATTAATGATGGAAGAAGGAAGTGAAGAGTAATGAAGAAGATGAGAGTAATGGAAAACGCTTTTATGAATTTTGAAGTTGAGACGGCAAGTAAAAAGCTTTGTTTTGGATGGAACAGTGATATATAAATGGAAAAAGTGAATTGCTGACGTGCCCGCGGTTTCAAAGATCTGATGGCTAATCATTTGTCCACGTGTAACCTCTGATAGATAATGGATGACAGTTGTTAGAGAAACCGCTGCTAGGTACCAGCAATGGTTGAGAACAATGGTCATGAACAGTGGAGACTTTACTCTATCAAAGGATAGATATTAGTGGATAAGGCAAAACAGTGGGTTAGCCCATAGTGGATGTGAACAGTGCATAAGGATAGCAGAGGTTACATTTATTAGTGAATAAATTTTAAAAGCCAAAACAGAGGTTTTTGAGAAACAGTGGTTTGGAACAGACTTTAGGATTGAAAATTTTTAATTTTAGCTATGTTTAAGGATGAATTTTTTATTTTTTTGAAAACATTTTAATACTTTTAATTCATGGAAAACAAAAGTTTGCTTTTAATCCATGTTAAGCATGCCAATCCTAGAGATCAAGCTTTCAAAAGTAGATGTATCTAAAGCTTTTGTTAGAACATCTGCTAGCTGATCCTTAGTTGGAACATGATGTAGAGAAATCAAACATTTTTCATACCAATCCCTCACAAAGTGATGTCTGATGTCAATGTACTTGGTTATAGGTGTGAAACTAGATTTTTAATGATGTTTCAGGTCCTTGACTATCTAACATGAGAGGAGTATTTAGAGTAGTTACACCAAAATCTAGCAATTGATTTTGAAGCCATAGGAGTTGAGTAATGCAACTTGCAGCAGCAATATACTCAGCCTCAACTATTGATGTTGAAACTACAACTTTCTTTTAGATTTGCCAAGAAACTAAGCAATTGCCTAGAAATTGACAACCTTCTGAAATTGACTTCCTTGTGGCATGACATCCAACAAAGTCACTATCTGAGTAACCTGAAAGCTCAATATTCCCATTAGTAGGATACTAGATACCAAGTATGCGGGCACTTTTTGTTATCTGAATATCCTTTTCGCAGCAATAAGATTTGACCCTAGGTGCTGACTGGGATCTGGCATAGACACATGTAGCAAACATGTTATCTGGCCTAGATGCAGTTAGGTAAAATAAAGACCTAATCATGCTTCTATAAAGAGTTTGATCAACCAAGTCCTCTTTGTCATCAATAGTGACCAGCTTTGATGTAGCCATGAGTGTATTACATGGTTTACAATCATTCATATCAATTTTGGTAACTAGTTCTTTGACATACTTACTTTGATGAATGAAAGTACAATTTTGCAATTGCTTAACTTGGAGACCAAGAAAGAATTGGAGTTCACCCATAGCACTCATTTCAAACTCTGATGTCATGAGTTCTCTAAACTCTTCACACATAGCATTGCATGTGGATTCAAAAATGATGCCATCCACATAAATTTGGACAAGCATTAAATACTTTCCTCTCCATTTTAAAAACAAAGTTTTATCATTTTACCTCTTATAAAACCTATGGATAAGAGAAAGGTGGAAAGAGTTTTATACCATGCTCTAGGTGCTTGTTTCAAGCCATATAAAGCTTTGTTAAGCTTGTAAACATGATTTGGATAAAAAGCATCTTCAAAACTAGGGGTTGGCATATCTATACATCTTCCTTAATCTTTCTATATAGGAACGCACACTTGATATCCATTTGATACACCTTGATGTTGTGGTTGGCAGCAAATGCTAAAAACAATCTGATGGCCTCCAGTCTTGCAATAGGAGCAAACGTTTAATCATAATCAATGCCTTCTTCTTGTCTATAGCCTTGAACCACAAACCTAGCTTTGTTTTTGTAGGTCCCCTATTCCTTATGGATCTTGACAGAATCGTCTATCTAATCTAGAGTGCGGAATCCCCTAGATCAGATTTCACAGAAACACGAACACGAACAATTTTCTTCAAACAGTCTTCTATTGATTATCCAACACAATGTTTACAAACAATTCAAGACTCTCTAGAAATCTCTCAGCCACTCTCTGTAGATTTCTCACACTCCTCTCTGTTCTGTTCAACCAACCTTCTAACCACACAAAACCCTATGCACAACATGTATATATACTACATGTCTGCATACTAGGCTTTATACTGGGCTAGGCCATTCTCCAAGCCCATTACAACTCTAAACAAGCTAAACACAAATGCTAAGCCCAATACAAAATATCCAAAGACTAAACTAGCAAACTATTAAGTTGTTGTCACCAATATGTACCAACAGACCCCCCCTTGACAATAGCTTCATAGTGTCATGTTGTCTTCAAACATCTTGTGATCTTTTGGTCTTTGGATAGCTTCAGCTACACACAGATTCTGACATCAACAGACTCCCCCTTTGCTGATGCTTCCAATCTCCAAAACTTTCATTCGTTGTAGATTAGGGAACTAGCATTCTCTGGTTAAGCTCTTATCACCAACTTCCTCCATGTCTCCCTTTGCAATGTAGTAGAAGGATCCTACCATGCACCTTCACAGATTCTGCACTCCATTCTTAATATGCAATTTACTTGAATTCTGCACTTCATTTTGATAACTGCATCAATCTATTTAGAAACACAAGCAATTAACTCGAAAAACCATTAGTTCTTTTCCACATTAAAAATAAACCAATATTTTATCTTATTCTGCAAAAATAAAGAACTTATCAGTTTAAACTGGGAGACTTTAAAAAACAAATCTTTTTGTATTTTTATATTTTCTAAAAAAAATAACTTAACAAGAAAGTAAACACTCTAATTTTGTGAGTATCACCGTTAAGAAGGTCAATTATCAGCACCATCAAACTGTTTTCACACTATTTGATAATTCTATATGCAATATTCATGAAAAACAGTTCAAGACGATTACCAGTATTGTTTATCCACTTAAACAAAATACATGAACATTTCAAGTACCATTACCTCATGATCTGTTTAGATGGTTTATACTGATATACTAGTGTGTCCCACTTCAGGACATACCCCCGCGATCAAGGTATGCACAAAAATCCATCATAGTAGGTGAGTATATCGAAATTCATCCTTTTTTAATTTACAACGTTAGCTAATTGGTGATCAGGTCAGTACTTTCGTATAACAAAGAGACCAATATCCAATGAGGGTTAGGACAAATACCAAATTTTGGTACGAATAATGCAATTTGCACATTTAAATGACTCTCTAGGAGAGCTTCTTCAATTTTTTGGATTTGGCATTTTAGCTCTTTTAAGATATCCTGGTTGTGCCTAGGTCAGCATATATCTGGATGCAGCAGAACGACAACCTTGATACCCCCGGATGAAATATGATATAAAGACCTAAAACCTCATATTTTGGCAATCTATCAACGCAAGATTTAAGGTTATAAAACCATACGCCACTGATATGTTACCCACTCATACACAGTTTATTATATGTGTATCACAAAGGTAAGTTGATTATTTCATGCCTTTTGCCTACTGGTACATCATATGATGAAGCTACTATTACACTTAAGCAATTTAGTTTTAATTTCAGTGTGACATTCTAACTTGCTGATATACTATCATTTCTTCTTTTTCACACAGTGAAAACTTATTTTTGATTTTCTATTATTTTTTTATTTTTTTATGTTTTTGATTTTCTATTTTTTTTTTTGTTTTTTATTTTTGAAAAGTAGTAAATTATTTATAGACTATTTTTATGGAAAATTTTAAACTTTGCAACTTACTCCCCCTAAACTCACGCACTAACTAAAACTCTTTTTGGTTTAGGGAAATTTCTCCCCCTAAATATTTGGTTTTATGGAGTAAAGTTTTAAAAACAGAAATTTAAACACAAAACAGACTCTCACTTCAACCTGACAAGTAGGTTTTTCACTTTTAGTAAACCAGTGTCTAACACAGAAGTAAATAATTCGTTACCATGTGTAACCTACTATTCACCTCAGATGATTTACAGGAATAACCACTGTTGAACACATCAACAGTCCTTCTTGGTCATCCTACACATACTCAACAACTTAGTTAGACTAAGGGACCCAAGCCTTAAAGGTCTTGGGTCGTCCAGATTCATCAACCACTAGAACATCCATCCAATATCCATCACACCTTACTAGTGTCTTGGATGTCTTCCAAGTTGTTGGACACGATTTATAATTTTCACGAGATCTTTGATCGCGAGAATTCCAATAAACTCTCGGATTTTCAAACCTTTGAAAATTATTATCTCGAAGCCTTCTTCTCGCATTATCATAATCTGATCTTTGAAAAATTTTTGGATTGTTTTGAACATTTGAGTTACTAAAACCCCTATATTAATTTCTTCTGTGAAACCTCTGCAAATTATTTTATCGATATCCAAAATTTTTACTTTGAAAAGAATTTGATTGGCCATTATCATGATATGATTTAGGAGAAGAGTTTCTTGAACCAACAAATCTTCTTGATGTTGACGGTTTAGGTTGAAATCTCGGTTGATTTGTTTGAAAACTGGATTTAACATTTTTATTTGAACCAACCTGATTTCCATCCTTAACCTTAACCTCAGCCTAAGCCTCTGCTTTCTTACCCTTTTTTAAAAGGACAACAACTAGCCATATGTCCTTTATTGTGACATTTAAAACAAGATCGTTTCTTAAAAACTTTCTTTCGGTTAGATCTCTTCTTAAATGTTTTGACTGTTTTGTCTTTAGTATCCTCATCCACTTTATGAGGTGTACTGTTGGACCCAGCCGATTCTTTCAAAGAAACTGGACTATTTGGTATGTCAACGGTTATCGGATCCACTACATCTGGTGTAGTAGGCACAAAATCTGTTAGCTCATTTTCATTTGGTAAAAAGGAGTAATCCTGATCCTCAGAAGATGGAGCTTTACTAAACCCCACTCCTGTTTTTTCATTACTCAGTTTCAAACCTTTTTGAATTTGAGTCCTGACTAACGAGGATTCTCCAAATTTGTCTAACTTTCTATGAAGTTCAACAATTTTGGCCTGTGCACCAGCCAATTCTGTGCACTTTTCAGAAAGCTCGTTAGTTTTATCCTTCACAGTTTCATGAGCTAAATCAATGATCTGTAACAGTTCATTGACTTTGCTGGTTAAACAGATGATTTCTTGTTCATTTGAATTGAGTGTATTCAAAAAATTTGACTCCCTTTTACTCAAAAGAACATTTAACGCTTTCAGTTTTTCTAATTCAACTAACAGAATTTTGTTTTGCTCTGATAATTTGTCAACTTTACCCTGTAGTTCAGTGCAACTAGGACAAGTATGACTTACAGATTGAAATCGTACCTGTACCTTTGCTGTAAGCTCATCTGTATCATCCAGGCACACTGTAGCTTTTGCATCCTTGACTTCCACTCTCTCCTTCTCAACTTCCTTCTTCTCTTCTATCTTAGCAACTTCTTCACCAATCTTCACACCTGCAGTCTCACTCACACATGCACTTTGTCTTGAAGTACTCTGGTAACATTTTTCTAAAGCTTCCCACAGCTCTCTAGACGATCCATACCTATTACAAATGTTTTTCATATCAAATGGCAAGGACATCTTTATCGCAGCTAAAGCCTTCTTCTCAGCATCATATATACGTTTCTCAGAATCCTCCATCTTCTCATATGAGAGTACCATAATTCTCCCGTTAACTCGACGTGTGGGAGCAATGTACCCATCGATCATACAATTCCACATCTTAGTATCTTCACTTTGAACAAATGCCTTAAACGGCTTCTTCCATTCTACATATTGTTTAGCATTTATCAATTTTGGCCCGTTTTTAACACCCTCACTTAGATTGTTCAATTTGCCCATCTTTAACACACAGCTAACAGTTTAAATGGATTTGGTATACCTGTGTCAAAATCCATATCTAACCCGCAGCTTATCGTAACCAAACCGTTAAAAACGTTCAAAAATGTCCGAAAAGTGTGGTTACCAAATTGTACCGTTAAACTCGTCTCGGCGATACGAATCCAATGATGTATATTGTCCGATAGTGATTTTAGGATTTTTCGTGCCCCTTTGTTTGGTCCTAAAAATCACACGAGCCTAACCGTGCAACCGGTTTGTCAAGAATGTTTATGGATCAAATTCTATGTCCGAAAATGATTAACTCTGGTTACGTCAACTGGTTAACTTTCCACCTTCTTAATCCTAACTCGGAACAGTACCAAATACGGAACAGTAACTCGGATTGACAATCCGAGATGAAAATCCGCAACAATAATCCGAACTGCTAGTCCGAAGTGGTGATCTGGAATAGTGATCTGAGATGAAATCCGGAATGCACTGTTCTGATCCGAAATGGAAATCCGGAATAGTGATCCGAGATGAAATCCGGAATGCACCAGTCTGATCCGAAATGGAAATCCGGAATACACTTCTGATCTGAATTGGAATCCGAAATGGAATCCGAAATAGCTTCTGATCCGAAATTCAATCCGAGATAAAATCCAAAATGGAATCCGAAATAGGCTTTTCAGATCCGAAATGGGCTTTCCAGATCCGAAATGGAATCCGAATTACACTTCTGATGATCCGAAATGCAGATTTCTGATCCGAAATTCAAGTCTGCAATCCAAAATGCTTCACTTATTGATCCGAGATGCCTTTCTTCAATCCGAAATACCTGCTATTAATCTGAAATACCTGCTGAAACCCTAAAACAGCCGTCAAAACCCTAATTCAGCCGTCACAAACCTCAAGAACAGGCTCCAAAACGCCCAAAAACCCAACTTTTTCTGCTGTTACGATTCTGAACCGAGCAAAATCAAGAGCCGAATGCTCTGATACCAATTGTAGGTCCCCTATTCCTTATGGATCTTGACAGAATCATCTATCTAATCTAGAGTGCGGAATCCCCTAGATCAGATCACAGAAACAAGAACACGAACACGAACAATTTTCTTCAAACAGTCTTCTATTGATTATCCAACACAATGTGTTTACAACCAATTCAAGACTCTCTAGAAATCTCTCAGCCACTCTCTATAGATTTCTCACACTCCTCTCTATTCTGTTCAACCAACCTTCTAACCACACAAAACCCTAATGCACAACATGTATATATACTACATGTCTGTATACTAGGCTTTATACTGGGCTAGGCCATTCTCCAAGCCCATTACAACTCTAAACAATCTAAACACAAATGCTAAGCCTAATACAAAATATCCAAAGACTAAACTAGCAAACTATTAAGCTGTTGTCACCAATATGCACCAACAGTTTTGGACAACAATGCCCCTTTCATCTGTTTTGTTTATGAAGACCCATTTTCTGCCTATGGGACAAACACCTTGAGGCAATGGTACAAGTTTCCATACTTGTTGTCTTTTTAACTGTAGGAGCTCTTCTTGCATGGCCTCTACCCAACTGTTGTGTTTTAGTGCTTCTTGGTTAACAGGTTGTGTGAGTGATAGAAAACCAACAAAAAGACAAATGTTTTGGATTGACTTCTTGTGAGAACCCCATCATTGATGTTACCAATAATTTGATCAGATGGATGGTTTTTAAGGTATATTAGATCTCCCTTATATGGAACAATGGCATTTTGAGGTGAAGGCTTCAGATGGGAATCATTTGAGCTAACATATGTTGGCAATTTTGAAGAGCTAACATCTGTTTGGAATGGAGGTGGAGGTGGAGGTATAGGTGGAATAGGGGTAAAGATGGGTTCACAAAAAATGGACTTTTGTCAACAAGGGTTTGACTGGATGAGCTGACAGAGGTTTGAGGATCAACAACTGTTGATCCAGCAGTAGTGGAGTTTTCGCAGTTGTTAGTAACATTTGTTGCTCTGGTGGATGAACTGACTTTGTATTGTGGAATCACAATGTCATATCCATAATCTTGATGTGAAGACTGTGGTGTACATTTAAGGTCTCTTCCATACACCTAGTCCTTGAATTAAAGACTCTGTAGGCTTTAGCAGTAGTTGAGTATCCTAGAAAATAACCACAATCTACTTTGGCTGCAAATTTTGAAATTGAATCTTTTAAATTTAGAATGAAACATGGGCAGCCAAAGATTTTGAAATATGAGATCAGAGGTTTAATCTTGTACAGAATTTCATAAGCAGCCTTTTGATGCCTGGGGTTAGTTAAAACTCTGTTCTGTACATAACAAGTAGTGTTTACAGCCTCTACCGATAAAGACATGGGTAATCTGAGTCTTCAAGCATTGTTGTAGCAGCTTCAATCAAAGTTCTATTTTTCCTTTCAACCACCTCATTTTGTTCTGGTGTCCTTGGGATGCTGTATTGCCTAACAATCTCTTTTGACACACAGAAGTCATCCAACTCCTTATTTTTAAACTCTGTCCCATTATGACTTCTAAAGACTTTTATTGATAGGTCAAATTGTTTTGCAACTTGTTTTACAAAATTTTGCAAAATACCTACAGTCTTATCTTTGGAGTGCATGAAGTAGGTCCATGTAAACCTTGAAAAATCAACTATGACAAGACAATATCTTTTCCTTTTAAGACTCATGATTTTTACAAGCCAAACAAGTCCATATGTATTAATTGCAAACATTGACTTGTTTTGGACTCTTCAATTGATTTGTATGAACTTTATGTTGGTTACCTTTTAAATAGGAAACACAATGTTCATCACATGTGAATTGTTTTGCTGGAAGACCTCTTACAAGACCTTGTTTGGAGAGCGTAGTAATAGTTTTAAGATTTGTGTGACCAAGTCTTCTATGCCATAGTTCTGTCTCTTTGTTAGAAGCAATTGAGAACAGACATGCATTGGATATTGAATTACTTTTTAACATATCAACTACATACACATTGCCACTTCTTAGAGCAACAAGTTGTGCTTTGCTCTCAGCTATGATTTGATCAATCTTTTTAACCACTTCTGGCCCAACAATCTAACAAGTTTTCTTAGTGAAGAATGACCCATAGCCTTTGTTATATAACATCCGCCAAAACCGAAAAAAACAACCGATCCGTTTATATTTAAAGGTTCTATTTTCTTTATCTATGAACATATATATGTATATTAAAAAAACAATACTGAAACATGCATATAAAAGCTTGTTTAGTAAATATTTCTTTTAGTAATATCGTATGCTAATAATTTAGAATAACAAGTGAGTTATAACATTTTATTTAGGGATTATTACAAATTTAAAATGAACTAAAAGGGCTGTTGTTGTAAGTTAACAATAAGCTAAGGGTTCTAATGGGGGAATTATATTAAATAAATTCCATATCGGTTACATAATCATCTTCTTCGGTTGGAATTCCGATCGGAAATTTCGGCATAATCATCGCATATTGTATTGAATTCGTAATTAACATTGTTTGAGCATTGAACGAATAATATTGATGACTTGGATCACTATAACCTTTTACACTCATACGAACCCAATTTATAATCATACGCCACTATAATTTGTCCACCGGAGTTCACCCACAACCATCGCAATATCCAACACCATCACCGCAACTCGCCGTGTTACTCACAGCACAACAATCGTAGCCACACCACCGTCAAGATACTTCGCCGTAACCACCACCATGCGATGATCGTTGATGCAAATCAACCTCAATTCACAACACCAGTCATCACTGTAGCGTTACCATCTACCGCCACAGGCCGCATGACTCACTTCTACTAGCAACCAACCTACCCCCGTCATCTTTTTAAGGCGTTTTTGATACAGGTTAGCGAACCTTGCCATTCTTTCATTTTGAACATATATATATTCTCAGTCTGATTCGTTTTGACGTTCGGTGACTACGGACCACTATTGTAATTGAGTTTTGTTAAGTCTTTTTTTCCTTTTCAAACCTTGTCTAGAAATCATGTTTATAGTTTGCTGATTCGTAGTATTGTGTTTAGTCAAATAGTTAAATTTTCAATAAGGTTAAACTCTTGAGTTCCTAATTAAATAAATCCTAATAAATAAGATCCGACTTGTTTTGCTTTATGGCTAGTCCGTAGATTTGACCAAATTCCCAATTTGTTATTGTTTAGTTAGTAAGTTCAGCATATGATTAACTAACCTTTTGTGTCTTAGCGATGCAAATTCATGAAATGATTTTAAGAAGTTATATTGGTTTATGATATTCTTGATATTTCCTCATGTTAATTGGGGATACGTTTTTAGTCCATACTATACTAAAGGAATTCTATAGATGGTTTATTAAGCTAATAAATATATTCCGCATATTATATTTAGAATACATTTAGTTATCTAGATCTCATTCTTCGAACTTAACCATGTAGTATCACTTATTTCACAAACTAATAAGCAACTCGTAACCTTAAAAATCACTGTCCTCAGATAATCAATGAGTCAACGAATCAATTATTTTGTTTGTTAGAATATTTTGTTATATTTTTTTAGGGTGATTTATGGTCATTTGAGTTATTCATCTTGCGGTATCATTTTCGTGGTATCAATCTTCGCAAATTGTGAGTGAATCCTTACAAATTCCCCTTTTTATTCACGTTTTAGCATGTATCATGTGTCGTTATTTATTTTATTTATACAAATACATGTGCTACCACCATTATATGATCTAATGTGTATATTTGTTTGTTGTGGTTATGTGTGGTTACATTTTATCATTTCAGTGCAATCATTCATTTAAGGCCCATCAGTTCCTCGTCGGATACGAGTTGAGCATCAGGTGCCTCATTAGATCGGCTCCGTTTGATTGAGCCTTGATCTCAAGTTCATCATTCGTCATGTTCATATGTCCATTGTTGATATTATATGGTTTGTGATTACATTATATATACATATGCGCATATTTGGTCAATGCACACTTTTATTAAAATTATTCAATATAACGAATTTGTTTAAATGTTTAATTCAGATTTGCTCGCCAACTTTTGTTGACCCAAACCTTTATTTATACACATGATACAGGTGGACAGGTTGAGGAGAGGAACACTTAGGATTGGCTTTAGAAGATGAATAAAATGTGTCTTGTCTAGAACAATTTTTCTTATGTTTGTATTTTTTTTATGTGTTTGGATATTCTCTTTTAAATTTGAATTAATAAATATGAAACTTAATTATAGTAAATGTCATGAGGTTTGATGAAAACCCAATCATGCCCTGACTTTTATTTCCGCTGCGGGGTCAGGGTGTGAATGGAAATGTTTGGAACTATAAGCTCGAAAAAATAAGTAAGCGTTACTTAAAGCAAATAATATTCAAGTTATGTTTTAAATCTGTATATATATACATATATGCAAATATGTTTGTATACAAGAATGGTTAAAAGGGACAATCGAGTCGTGCGGGTCAAATGATGCTCGCCATTTGATCCCGATACTAAATGTTTTGGTTGTCAAGTTTTATGTTTATAGGTAAGCTTAATGAATGGGCATGTTTTGCCACAAATTGGAAAGAAATGACCCTTGCAAGGTGTGGATAACGAGTTAATGGTTTGGACTTGCGTTAGGTAAATACAAAAGATTATGCTATCGGTAGAAGGCTACTTCTTAATTGATCATACATGTTTTGTGTTGAACTGAGCATCTTGAATAAATAGAATGAAAAGGTAAGAGTATAATTGGTCTATTAGAAATGAGAAAGGTTTCGGAGACGAAACCTCCTTTAAGGGGGGTAGATTTGTAACGCCCCAAAAACACAAATGTTAAATTTCAAGCACGATTTATTTTACACAATGTGATATGGAGGTAACTAAGTTAGTTAACTTGGTTACCTCCTTTAAGGGGGGTAGATTTGTAACGCCCCAAAAACACAAATGTTAAATTTCAAGCACGATTTATTTTACACAATGTGATATGGAGGTAACTAAGTTAGTTAACTTGGTTATAAATACAAGCTAGATATTACTAATAAAGTTTTGTGACTAAACAAATAATAATCAAAACTACAAGGGTTAAAAGGAGATAGGTTGGAAAGTATTTTAATAAAAAGGATGGAGAAAGGGGAAGAGCCCATTTGGGCAGATGTGTGTGTCGACACACACATATAGTGTGTGTGTGAGTGTGTGTGTTCTTGAGAATCGATCTGAGAAGAGGAAGAGGATGAATTCGAAAGCTTGCATGTGTAATCTATGAGTTTCAAAGTGTTTATCATCTTCAAATCATCATGTAAGTATCAAAATTATCTCTTAAAACCTTCCTACTTGAAATTCTAGTGGGTTTTGATGAAATCACTCTTAATTGGATGAATTCAAATAATGGAATGGTTGAATTTGGGTTTAGGTGCACTTAATATAGTGGTAATAATGAGTTAATCATCTCAATTAGGAGTTTTAATGAAAGAACCCATGTTCAAGAACTTGGGTTTTTGATGGTTTATGATCTAATATGAATGGGTTGGATGAACTAAAGATTTTACTATGTTGATGTTTATGTGGTAATGATAGTTGTCGATTAATAAGAAAACTTGATAAATTATGTGTGAATAAGGAAGATTATGCATACATTATGTTTAGAAAGTGGTACGCACACCAAGTGTATGATGAAATGTCAAAATGAAGTTAGGACGTGAAATTGTATGAAATGGCTTGACATATATGAGTGAGATATGTTAATGATGTAGTTAGTAGTAAACTAACTTGTAGAATGTGATAATGCCATGTTTGAAGATCATTAGAAGGGATGAAGTTGAAATGGTGTTGGGTTAGCTTAGAATGGGTTAAGGTGTTAGTTGTGAAGATATGAGAATGCTAGTGTGGAATGAATGAAGTATATATGTATGTGTATGTGTACATAATTAATAGATCATGTAGATGTATATGTCATATAATACGAATGCCGTAAATAATGATAAGTGAGTTGCGTGAATGTGGAACAAGGTGGCTTTTAGTCTATGTCTTATGTATGTGTTATTTGGTTAATAAAAGGTCAAGTAATGTATGAATGGAAAGATATGAATATTAGTATGAATGAGCATGTGTGCTAACAAGAATGTGATTTATGATGACATGAAAATATAGGGATCATGTCAAGATGGATGGAAGCATGGAAGGCTAATGGGTCAAAAAGGAGGCAAGGTAACGGATGCAAATGCGGACGCTAAGGTAAGTGAATTCTTGAATTCACTTCTTATTTAAGTACATATGATGTTTATATGTTCGAATAATAGAAATTAAAGTAGAACGTATAAATAAATAAGAATGTGATAATAAGACTTCTTAAAAGGGAGTGGTATGTTATAAAACCGTAAGACCTCAACATAGGGGTAAACGGGTCGTGAATTTTGTAGAAAGGTTATTAGATTGAAAGAGTGGGAATTTGATGTAATAATCGGAAGGTTTTGAAAAGAAATAAGAATAGTTAAGTTATTAGAAACAGTGTGTTCGGAAGGCCCGGGGCTGGCCTAAATGATCAGGAAAAATCGATTGGGTCAAAAACAAGCTGCAAATTTATAGCAACAACAGATGACCGTAAGCTACGATACCCAACCGTAGCTTACGGTAAGGAGTAACTGTTTGGCAGAAAGTCATGACTGTAAGCTACGGTACCCGGCACGGAATTTTTTATTTTGGCAGAAATACCTCACCGTAAGCTACGGTGAGCCGACCGTAGCTTACGGTGAGAATGGGCACCAAACGTCAAGTGTGATTGTTATGTATATATTGTGTCTCGGACTTTCGTATCTTTTAAGACTTACGTAAAGGCTTCGGTAAACTTCCGAAGGATAGTATAATCTATGAAAAGTTCGTAAAGGTTTTAATTATGTGATACGAATACAATTAATGATTTCCGGGTTCGTAAGGGATAAATATAAGTATATGTATGTTTGAGATTTGAATCTTGTGAGAATGAATACGTTAGAATGTATTACACAAATGGGGAGATGAGACTTGTTTTTAAGTATGGTTATAAGTAAATTATTAGGCATAATTATAGTTCGATGATTGAACACGGATAAGTTAATATAACTCGAATACGCATATAAAGTATATAGTAGTAAAGTGAAAGAGTTAGATGCCGATGTTATTGTGTGATGTATGTATGGAATCTCGTATGTAAGTATGCGTATATAAGAAAATACTTATATGCGATGTAGCCCAATGAATGTCATTCGATGTTATGAGTTTATGTGAAGAGGCTAACTGTTTGTTGTTGAGAATGATTTTAGGAATGCAGGTAAGTAAGTGTTGAGCTCTCGAAGGTTTGAGGCTCGTCATAAGGATATAGTTCCAAGAATATCCTATTGGAGTCATGAATCATGTTTGATGGATATGTAGATGGTTCATGTTTACGTTTTTAAAATTTAAAAGATATGATGTCATCAATTACTAACACGTTGGTTATATTTATATGGTGACTGCAGATTAGTCAGATCATCATGGAGACATGTAGACGAAGATCGAGTCAAAGAGCAGGGATTGTACGGGATTAGCGGTTTCATAGCTTGCATTATGTATTACATTTACAAGTCAAGTAAAATGAACGTAGTAAATCTTTTTATGAAAGTGTCCAAATATTTATAAATGAACCTTTAGGTATGTTATATAGTCAACAAAGAAAGAATTTTTAAGTCGGTACTTCCGCTGCGTCTCGTATGGTTAAAACGTAAATGGGGTGTTACATGTTATGTCAATAAAATGATCATAACTCTGTTCCTTGCTACTATAAGATGTTTCTTCTTGACCAAAAAGTGTTGTACTACCAAAGGAATAGTCATCAGCCACTTTTCCTGACTCTTGTAACTTCTTTTTCTGTTAAGCTCTCTCTCATATGTGAGAAGCCTGCCATGAAGCTGAGTCAAACTCATCTCTTTAAACCCAACAGAATTTCATGTTACAAATGTAATAGTGTCCCATTTATCTGGTAGTGATCTAACAAATCGACTATTCAAAGTATAATTTGCAAAATTAACATCTACCAGTTATAACACAATAATTAGACAACTACACCTTTCAAATTGTTGAGTTAATGATTCTTCTTTCACATGGCAAAATGTTCATACTGTTGGTTCAAAACTTCTCCATATTTTCAATAACTTCTTCAGTACCACCGAATTGTTCTTTTAGAGCACCCCATAACTGATTTGCATTATTGCAATGCAACATGCCAGTATAGATATCATTAGGTAAAGTAGTTGCCATGATACTAAATGCCTTTGCATCTAGCTCAATTTTCTAAAAATCTTGCTCGGAGTAATGTTCAGTACTCTTTAGAACTTGAACTTTTGGGTCTTCGGCACTAGGTACCATCGGAACATGTGGTCCATAGATAACCGATTTCCAGCAACCCATGTTTAGTTGTGCAAGTATGTGACCCATCCGACGTTGCTAGATGTTGTACTCCAATCTGAAGTATCCGAGGTTTGTACATGGTGCCAGTGTTGTGTGGATCTTGTGTGGATCTTGCGGATTTTCAGACATTCTGGTTTTTTACAAACATGTTTTGTTTAAAAAATTTTGAACGTAAATAAACTTTTACTCTGTTTTCAATACAAACGAACAAATGAATTAGCAGTGAGAGATGACAAGTCTATATCAAATTGATTGTTAAATAGAATTTGAACGACCAAGCTCTGATACCAATTGTTAGGATCTGAGTTTGATAATGATGTGATTGTTTAGATGAAATCAATGTAAGAAGATAGATAATCAATGAAATAGTGTAGCAGAATAGTGTAAAGTTTTAAATCACAGCAATAGAAAGATTGGTTTCATTAACATGCTTTTGTGATTATAATCTCGTATGCATGCAATTTACAAACTCCCCCTCAGCCTAAGATCACTCTAATTTGTTTGTACCGAATGTGTAGAAGAAAAGTGATGGATAGAACAGTACAGACACTGTTCTGTTTATAGTACATTTCAAACAATTGAGCATCTTTGGCTGACGTCACTATGAAGTGACATTTAACAAACTAAACAAACTCTAAACACTGCTAGACCTAAACACTGTTACATTAAAATACAATATAAAATTTGTTGATAACTACTGCTAAGATATCCTCTATTGGTATTCAGCAGACCTTTGCCATAATATTTCTTTGGTTCTTTATCAAAGTTTGTCTCTAACAGACCTTTACCTTTAGTAGGGCTTTATCTTAGCATATCTTATGCACAGTTCTTTATTCCCAACAGAGTTTAGAGTAGTAGATCTTTATTATGAAGAATCAAATGTTATAGATTGTTTTGGCTTTTCAATCATCTTTTCTTTTATATGGTTCAATAGATCTAACAATAACACATCCTGATTTTTATTAACTAAAAGTGAAATTACTTTTTAATACAAAGAAGAAAGCTTACAGTATCATCACTTAAAGGAAAAAAGAATTGAAAGGAGCTACCTTGGACATTAGCCTCTATTTCCAACTCCGTAGCTGGTCTTGATTCAATATAACACCGCTTTAAAAACCGACACTGGAGTATAACTTCACGGCTAAAGTTATGGCAGTCACCGCCCAAACCACTTTCACTTTAAACTTGTTTTTCCACTTTCACTTTAAACTTGTTTCTAACATGGTTATTACATCAGATCGATGTTCAAAGATATGACCAAACACCAAAATTAGCAAAATATCCATGAATAATCAAACTAACGAAAACCATATGAAAAAAAAAACTAAATAAACCATATGTAATTATTATACTGTATAATTCACATATACATTTCTATTAACATCTTTGACAATTCTTCAAACTTCGTGGCTGATAACACATCCTGAGTTTATTAACTAAAAGCGAATTTTTAATACAAAGAAAAAGCTTACAGTATACTTCTCCGTAGCTGGTCATGGTTCAATGTAACACCGCTTTAAAAACCGACACTGAAATATAACTTCACGGCTAAAGTTATGGCAGTCACCACCCAACCACTGTCACTTTAAACTTGTTTTTCCACTTTCACTTTAAACTTGTTTCTAACATGGTTATTACATCAAATCCTCATTCAAAGATATGACCAAACACTAGAGTTAGCAAAATATCCATGAATCACCCTCGAACAATCAAAACAAATCCTAAAATCAGAAGCTACTTAGTAATAAACAACAATTAGGCAAAATACGTAATATGTCTAATAAACTAAATTAAAAAACAATAAACTTGTTTAAGCTCGCGAGGCTGCTCGAGCTCAATAAATGAAGCTCACGATCATTTATTTATTTCTCAAATATTTTTCATTTCTTGCGAAAATGATGCTAGAGTATACAAATGTATCAAAAAGTCAAAGCCAATAAGATGTGTCATACCATCATAAAAACGACTGTAAGACTGAATTTAGAGTGACTTTTATAGTTTTACTTACGCCAGCTTATACGAGATATGATTCGTCTCTTAAAACAATCATCTCTGCAGTTTGATGAGACTAATCTTCAGTATTATCGTCTACCATAAAAGATGCAAAACTAAATGATATATGGTCTTCATCTAACATCGTCATCCTGTAAATTTAATTAATAGAAGACATTAATTAAATCAAATTAGTACAACTATAAGTCGGTATAACTAGATATTCAATTATATAACAAAAACTTTACCAATCTTTTTGTCAAGCTTCCAGATGAAACAAAAAAAATTATGGATCCAAAAGCATGTAAAGATTTAGTAGATAGATAATTAGTCAAAGGAAACATTATGAACAGTACAAACCTGAAGATTGTCCTATCAAGTCATGATGTGTCATCCTATCACGTTATGCTCTTCCCCATCTCACCTGCATTATCACGTTCAATAATAGATTAATCACAGTTTTTTTGTTAATCTAATCACATCTTAATATGAGTTAAATATCAAAAGAATTAAAGAACCAACTCAACAACACACAAAGATACAAAAACATGTTTAAGCACAGGTAACCTTAAAACCTGAACATGGTATCATACTATAACAGAACACAAAACAAACCAGAGTAAAACTGGTAAGGAAATTATATCAGAAGTAAACATTTGAAATGCTTTACGATCCATACATAATCCGTAACTAGAAAACTTATCTCCTCTTAGATTTTCCAACATCAGTTTTATCTCGAAATCAAAAGGCAAATAATTAATTAACTCAAACGAATTATAAAAACCTAAGAGACTATCAAAATCAACATAATATACCTCGAATGAAAGGCGATTCTTCGGAAGAAGCTTCAATTAACCAAGTGCAACATCTGAAACCAAAACAATGATCTCTAACTACCTAATTGCAATACATATATGAATGATAAATCATGATTAAAAATTAATTAAACGTGAATCATGAGCGAATGTTAGTTTAAAGTATTAAAGATGGGGAGAAAAACAAACTTGATGCTTAGTTTCATGCAGTCGAATGTCACCAGGCCTAATTGAAGAATTAGGTTTTCTCAATGGTAGAGCTACTTAGATCTATGGTTCGTGTGTTGTACAATAAGATACAACAGAAAGATTATAATCATTATGGAAAGTCCAATTTGATTGAAGATCTTGTGATTTGTGAGGAGCAATAGATTGAATAATGGTGAAGAAAAAGAGTGGATAGATTGATATGATGAAGAGTGATGAAGACTAATTCGGATTCAAAGTTGAAAATGGTAGAGCTACTTAGATCTATGGTTCATGATGAAGAGTTATTTCGATTCAAATTCGAAAATGGTTGGAAGAGAAGAGCTGAAGTGTATGGTGATAAGAATGGGGAAAGGAAAGATTGATATGATGAAGACTAACATGCCTTAAATGCTAATTACATATCCCCATGTCTTTTAAATTTCAAATTACTCTCCATTTTAATTATTAAGATTAAAATTGATATAAATGTATTAAATATAATATAAAAATACATGATTTATGATACAATAATGAGATAAGGTTGGCATTGTTGGATAGTCTATATGACTGTCACGTCAGCATTGTGATGTTCATCTCTTCTTTTATTGATATGGGAGATAGATAGATAGATAGATAAATTATTGGACGAATGTCATAAAAAACCAACAAACTTTCTAATTTTTCTCTTAAAAGTCCCTCCACTTTTTTATAGAAAAAAAACAACATACTTTCTTTTTTGTCTCCTAAAAGTTACTTAATTTTTTTCACATAAAAAACCAATATACTTCCTTTTTGATCTCATAAAAAACCAACTTATTTTCTTCTGATTTATTATACAAGTCCCTTAAATTGTCAAATTTAACAAAAATCTCTTAATCATGATCGGATGAAATAAAAAGAAAGCATTATGTGACAAATTAAATTATACATGCGAAAAAATTATGTGCTTATAACTTTTTAATATTTTTAATTTTATACATATACATTTTATATGTTCTTTTTTATTTTATTTTATTTTAAGTTATGTCCCCACACTCGTATGTGTTTATTATATTGTTTTTTCGAATAACATAATAAATATAAAATGGAAAAGAAAAGACAAACATTAAGAAGAGTTTGGTTTACTATATATCTAATTTAAAATATTAATTCATCTCATTTTTTTCTATGTGGAATTACTGACTAAAAAATATTCACAATTTTTTTAAATTTAACAAATGAAGGACTTTTATATGAAAAAAATTGTTAAGGGACTTTTATAAGACAAAAAAGTAAGTATGTTGGGTTTAGGTGCAAAGAAAAGTGAAAGGTATTTTATGAGAAAAATTAGAAAGTATGTTGGCTTTATACGAAATTTACCCTAAATTATACAAAGGTTATGTGTATGAAAAATTGTTTTTATTTGCTCGTCTATTACTACTAAAACTGTATGAAATTTAACGACATATATCTTGAAAATGCGGTCTCCGACCATATTGCATGTAGGAAAATGATTTCTGACTATTTTTCGACGAGTTTTCCAACAAAATTGTGATAAATCAATTTCAATATAAACCTCCCCCAAAAAAATAAAAACACTAAACCTAAAGTTAAACTAAACTCTAAGGCTATTTTTCGACAAGTTTTCCGACAAAATTGTGATAAATCAATTTCAATATACCATTTTATAAGTAATATTGCATGTGTGCAATACTATAATATTAGTATTGAAAAAAGTAGGATAGGTTAAATATTTTCTATGTGAATTTAGTGTGCAAATTAAAAAAATAACAACATATGAAGAAGTTAGAAATATTTGAATATATATATATATATATATATATAGTGTATTTGTTAACTGAGTGAACAAATCCTAGCCATTGATTTATATCATCAAATCGTAAAATACATTAGTGTATTTTCATCATCAAATATTGACTATTGATTTACACTTGTGTAGTGATAATCAAGGGCTAGGATTAGTTTACTAGTGTTCATAAGATAGGGGATTGTTCACAAATGAACATAACCGATATATATAGGTTCATTTGTGAACAACCCCCTAGATTGCGAACACGAGTGAACTAATCCTAGTTCTTGATTATCACTACACAAGTGTAAATAAATAGCCTCATAAATGAGGAGTTTTCGAGTTTGTTCCCAAAACACAAACTTTCACCCTTTTGTTTTCTAAAAAAATAAAACACAAAAATCTAGTAAAAAAATCTTATAAGAAATTATAGCACAATAAAATTAATGCAAAATTTTAGCATATAAAATCCAGCACAAAAACAAACCCGTAGAAAAAATGTTGCACAAAATATTTAATAAAAAAAGTTAACATAAAAAATCTAGCACAAAAATATAATTAAAAATTCAGTACAAAAATGTATACAACATAGAAATACAACACAATTTTTAAATTTTTTTAATTGTCATATTTGATATAACAATAGAGTACTCAAATTAAAGATAAAAATGCTCAATTTTATGATGCAATTTAAAAAAATAATGTTGTAAAAAAAGTTATGAACGTTTAAAAAATGATGGGATATGCAGGTGTCTTGCATGTATAGAAAGAAAGTCAATAAATAGGTTATTACAAAAATACACTTAGACTATATGTTGTCGATTAAGGAGCACCCCTTTAACGGAGCCATGTAAGCCGTTAACGGCCGGCACATCGTGCCGGTTCTTTAACGAACCACGTTAACAGTCCCCATCGTTAAGACATTAATAGGTTTTTTTTGGCTGAAAAGAGTTGTTGAGTGGCGCGAGGAACGAAGAAAATGTAATTGGGAGGGGGTGTCCGTGGGGTTGGGTATTTAAAAACAAGATTTTCTTGAAGGTTGTTGATGGTTTGTTGCAGGTGTTGAAGAGAAGAAGAAGAAAGGTAGCAGGTGATATTTTTGTCTAAATTTTGTTTTTTAAAATTTGTTTAAATTTTAAAACCTTAAACATTTCAAGTTTCAATAATAACTAGTATGGTGCTTGCAGTTTGTGGTGTTTGTGAAATTAGTTCAAAATTTTAAAATTTTATAAAATTTAAAATTTTAATTTGTATCTTTTATAAAAACTAATTTTGTATTATTGTAATTTTATGTTTTTGAAAGTATTTTATCTTTAATCTTTAATTAAATAAAAATAAATTAAACAATGATTGTTAAATGATTGCGGTTTTTTAACCTACAACACCTAGTTAACGAGAAATTTGGTTAATAGAATTAATCTGAGTTAACGCTGATGTGGCGGCACTTTTTCTTAGTTAACAGAAAACTCTGTTAACCCATAACACATAGTATCACACCCCTCTTTTTTCTATATTTCATTTTAACCATTGATTTGAAAAATGAAAGGTTAAGATCTTTTTTATCTTATTTAGACAAAATTAACTTTTTATCTGATCTACCTAATATATATATATACACACACACACACAATAGGATAACGATTCTAAGATAAGTCCACCCTTTTTTGATAAATTTGAGAAACATTCTGCACCACACATTTTTTAAACATTTTCTAATATACGCAGATGTATATTTTAAAATTGGGTATATGCATCTATGTATATTGCCAAATCTTGAATTATACACATGTATATAGTTAATTTTAAACTATACATATGTGTATTATGAAAAACTTAGAGAAAATATGTGGTCAAGAATGCTTCTAAAGTTTCTCAATTAGCATATTGTTTCTCTAACGATCCTAACCCTCTATCTATCTCTTTCTTTCTCGCTCTCTCTATATATATAAAAGGGTAGATTAAATAAAATTAAGTTAATTTTATTTAAGTAAAATTAGATGGATTTTAACCTTTATTTTTTAAAATAAATGGTTTTGAACCAGAAGAATGAGATTCCCTCATGCAAGGAAATCCACCAAAGCCCTCAAATTGATCATACCTTTACACCGGCCACCATATATTGCATGTACATTCCTTTTACTTGATGTAGGTAAAGAATAAAAATAAGGGGTAATGATTGAGAACGGTTGTTATTCTAATTGGTATTTAATAGAACTGTACATATAAATATCAAATGATTAAATGTTTTTGATTCCTTATATATTGGTATGTATAAACCATTCAAAGTAAAGCGAACATTCAAAATTCATTAATATTGAGAAATATACAAACTTTATGACCATGTTTGAACGAATGAATGACAAAGGGTATTAAAAACATGTAATAATAATCCAAACAGCCGAACAGGTCTCTCATAGTAGATTATATATAACTTCTTAACTGTTAAGCGTATATGGAATCGGTGTAACATTACCCAATACCCATAAAAACCCTTTTTTAATATTAATTTACACATTAAACCCTTTTTTATATATATTCTTTATAGCTTTTCGAAACATTAACTTTTTTGCATCGGTTTGCTCGGCCCTATGTGACATGTTGTCCACTTAGGGTGGTCGGGGTGTATTCGGAAAGGGGGTGATTGAGTAAGTTCACCGCGTGGGAACACCGTCGCCACCCCTCTTTCGACGAGTGGTAACTCAAACTCACTTGTTGAAATCGGTGGGTATTCACCGAACAAGAAGAGAAGAGATGGAGGGGAGAGAGGGGGTTAGTGGTGGGCCCCACTTCTTTTTCAACCAATCACAAACTTTTTATTTATTATTATTTTTTTAAATGTTTACCATTTTTGGTGTGTTTGAACACCTCTAGTGTTTGAGTACAAATTAAGTAGTGAATAGGAAAGTTGATATGGCATGATTTTATTGGTTAAAAAAATTTACCACTCCCCATTTAGGGAGTGCCCCTTTCACCCTTATGACGAATGTTGGTTTTTTGTCGTTTTATGTACTTAGTGTGGGATACATGTTATAAAAGTATTTCCCATATATTCAATGCCATAGCAATGTTTGTTATACATGGTTAAGGAGAGCCAAAAAAGAATGCAAAGTATAAATTAGTAGCAAAATTCATCATATGACATAAGCTCAAATCATCACACATAAGTAGTGTATAATTGTAGTACTACTCAAATTAAGTCAAATGGTCGTTCGATTTTATTCACTGCCAATAGTTGTGATAGTTAATCTTCGTTCCCCGACCAAAACAATATACTCTATTTGTTTTCTGGTGATAACTAAAATGTTAAGAATTATTGTTATTAGAACTCTGAAGAATACCCTCTTCGTATGATTCATCCCAGATGAGACATGGTAGATCACCTATGTTAAAAAATTGTGGTGGCAAACGAATTTTGTTTATCAAGAAAATGAGGTGTTGGTGTATCATTTCATAAACAAAACCCTACATGGTAACGTATAGGTCGATCTCCTAATGCACAAGCTAGGGAGACCTACAAGCTAATCCATCGGTTTGCCATATCATATAATTTACCACATGAAGCCAATTTGGGTGGTTTTGTCAAATATTGGTGGATGTGTGTCTATGAGAGATAAAACTTGTGTTTTTTTTTAAAATAGTTGATCCACATTAACAATCTTTTAATCTCACTGCTACATATTTTAGCATTTCATTAATTATAAGAATGATTAGGTCAATGAAATGAACAATCAAAAACAAGGCAAGGCTCGAGGGGTCTATAGTTGACTCCTATGTGGTAAATGAACTATCCAACATTAGCTCGCTATATTTTTAGCTACATATGTAAAATGAGACATATCATGTGCGCTGAAAAATTTTGCTCGCAATATTCTTACTAGTACATCTACAAACAATCAGCTAAGCATATTCAAGGTACAATCCTGAACATTATTTAATAAAGGCACGGAACAAAGGATGATCACTGATGATGATATTTCTAATAGCTAAACATATGTCTTGTTATATTGGATAAAGGTTTAGCAGTTCATTTTATTGTTTGAAGAACGCGCATGGATCGCTTATTCATATTATGATGTTACTCTGCATGAAGCAAAAGAAAAAGGGTTCACTAAATAGAACAAAAAACAAGAAAGTATGCGGATTTTAGAATATGCAAACCTTGATCACATTTTTTTGAGTTTTCTTTTCCTATGTTAGTGTTGGTGGAAAAACTATTTACTAAAATGTTGTTCCATGAAAACTATTTACTAAAATAGTGTTCCTTGTTTGTTTCCTTTTCTTTTTTAACCAACATATTAAACTATTTACTAAAATAGTGTTGTTATTTTATTTCTAGCCTAATCACAAGATAATCGAGTCAAACGGTTAATTAAAAACTACAACACGTTCCCACTCACTTTGTTTGGTTTATAAGGGAAATTTATAAATTGATACAAGTTCCATACCCAAGAACTTGTTGTTGGAGGCATGAAACATAATAGTAGCATATATGTTAAAGCAATTTTTTATATTGAGTCGGCATCTGACTATTATTTGCTCGATGGGATCTTACAAGTTGAATATCATGGTATGGTCATTGAGTTGTTGAGCTCTTCAAGTGTACATAGTACGATAGTATCCATCAGGTTAGAATACAATGAAATAATGCGTTAGGTGATATGAAATTCATATTTAAGGGTAAAACCTAAGTACTCGTTCATTATAGTATCATAATCAAAACAAATTTAATATATATTGGATCCTTCATCAAATAATGATTTAAAACAGTGGTGGGATGTTGTCAAGACGAAGCCAATAAGGATATATAAGTAGCACCGATATGTTAATAAAGTCGTTTGTTGGTGATGATGTTGATGGTGAATAGTTCTTTCCAGTAAACAAATGAATAAACCATTCTACATTTGTAGAAGGGAATAAGTATATCTAACATGTTTACCTTGTCCCAAGCGGGTACATCGAAGTCAATATTGATGTCAATGTGGATGCTAGTGACAAGGATGCTAGCGACGAGTAAGAAATTTAAAATACATATGATGATATAGAAAGAAAGGTGAATCAATTCATTTTATCATTCTTCCAACGTCTAGCTTATTTGATATAAGCTTGGGGTTGCTTTTCTATATTTGTCATACATATTGTAATTTGTTTTTTAGTAGATTAATGCGACCATTTTCTAATAGGCATGGAGGAGTACGTTGCACCAAAGTTGGTTAAATTGGTTGTAAGTTATCTAAATTTTATATATCTTGTTAAAGTACTGATGTGCCATCAATTACACATGTTTTTAGTGCATAATTACCCTCATTTTTAGTACATTTTATTACTTATAATTGAAAATACTACCTAAATCGTTCTTATTTGAAAATTGTAGGTTTTAAGGTGTCTGGATGAAAAGAAGTGAAAGACGAGCAAAAACAAGCCAAAAATAATAGATTCCAAGAAAATTAGCAAGTTGCAAGACAGGCACGACCATGCCAGGCACGACCATGCCAGGCATGACACCAAGTAGCATAAAGTAAACAAGTCAACCCAGGAATGGTAAACATAAGTCCACTATGTATGGGGGCACGGCTGTGCATGCCCATGCATGAATGAGACAAATATTGGAAGCTTCAAGATCCGACAAGAATGCCACCTGTTCAAGCCTTATCTAGACATATGTCCATCACAATAGTGCACACCCATGCACGTTCATGCCCATAACATAATTTTCGACCAACTATACCGAGAAAGTATAAGAAGGACAATAACTTGTCGGGAGAAAGGCTTGTGCACGGTCATGCATCCCCATGCATGCATGTGCACCCCCAGGCCTCTTCAGCCTATAAATGCAGGCCTTTTCCTGCCATGTTCTCTCATCCCATTCTAACCATTCCTCTCCCACTTTTCACACACATACTCTTTAGTCTTGAGTTGTGACAAGGAGTTTGAGATCACTCCAAGAGAACACTTTTAATAGATTAGTTTGAGTAAGAGAGAGACTTGTAATCAACAACCTGAATTTAGTTGTTTGATTCTTATACTTGATCTATCATGATCCTTTCTATGATCATTGCTTGTGGACAAGTTACCATGGGCATTCTTGGCTAAACATCTAGTGTTGCTTAGGTTGTAGAAGACAACTTGGTATGAATTAAATTCCAAAACTTTGGTAAAGTAGTTTGTTATGTCTTTGATAATTCTCTATACCCTTCTTCTTTATTATTGAGGCTTGTGATTCGGTTTTGTGTAACACCCACAAAAATACTAAATTGATTATTTTTGTTTAGTTTGCATTTAACTCGAATTATGAAACTAGGATAAGATTTAACCTAGTTAATTATAATGCCATATGATAATAGAATATGCAAGAGATGCCCAAACTAAATAACTAACTTGTGTGTGTTTGGTCGATCAAATAGAAAAGGAGAAGGGGAAGAACACTAAAAACCAAATTTTGAAGAATCTAGTGAATCTGAGTGTTTGGCTTGCATGTTTAAAGTATTCAAGTCCCTAACATCATCCAAACCTAAGGTATGTGGTAGATTCTCATATGGTGAGATGCTGGTGTTGAAGGATTCATGGTAGATTATAAGTCTAGCATGAAATTTCAGAATTTAACTGTTGTGTGACGTTGTAATAGAGTTATAACCATCATAGTTACTTGATTTTGTGAAGAAACTAGGTAATTTAGAATACTTAATAGAAAATCATACATGATAGGATGTTATGAAATGGGATTTTGTTAAAGATGTGTAAACCTCGTTCTAGTATGATTAGTTGATAACTTACTAAAATAAATTGAAGTTTGTGTTAAATTGTTGTCAAGACATGTGTAAGATTTATGGTTGTGAATGATGTGGTGATTTTGTAGGCAACTTAAGCTAATATCATAGCTTATAGATAATTCACACCAAGTATTTGATTATATGCCTAAGTGAGAATTAATTGTTTTTAACTCATGAAAACCTTGGTGAAATCATTAAGAATATTGAAAGTGATCCTTGAATAAAAGGACTATAAGTGATTATGTGTGTTCTAATAATCACTTGGGTTAGATTTTGGCAAGTCAAGTGAGACTTCAGGAAGCCGAGTCGGGAAAGAACATGTTTAAGGTGATTTCTAAGGTACCTCGCTGTATTGTTACATTTTTACTAAATCGATATATTGTTGAGGTTTATGTAATGAAACATTAATAACAAGTAGAGTGAAAGACCCTTGATGGTCAAATTGAATTGTATTTGAAGTAAATAGTATCTAAAGGTATGTAAAACCAAAATATAAATGACCCACAGGGTCACAAAAACGAAGGTGTTTCCTAACGGAAGTAAACGTTGTCACGTACCATGGTGAAAATTGATAAAAGGATGGTTGTCATTTTGTGGTTGATGAAAACCACAAGTGGCGAACCAAATGGGTCGTCTGAGGTCCATAGGACCACATACTAAGCACAAACATGTAAAACCAAGGTATGAGCGACCCGCTAGGTTTTTTAAGTAAAGGTATTTTCCCAAGTAACCAACTACGATTATGGTTTTGTTTGAGAGAAAATGAGAAGAACAATGATAAGGAGTGTGAAAGATTTGAGCTAATTTGCTCAAAATATGATAATAGGTTATTTCAGATATAAAGCCAAATCAAAAGATAACATGGGTATGTTAAGGTTTTACCCAAGGTTGTGGTTGGGGGAGAATGTGCAAAATTAGAACAAGGAAATAAGATGTATAAATTGATATGCGAAAACGCCTCCTAACGAGTCGGTTGGGTAATAAACATCAAACCGTATAAATAAAGTAAAAACTCGAAGGAATCCAGGTCCGAGTAATGGATGACGGGCTTAAGAATGTACGTAAAAAGTTTTAAGCGCAAAAAATGGGTTTAGATAGACTTAAGTGCGAACTTTGGCGAAAATGACAAATAAATTGTTAAGTGCAAAAACGGCCAGCTCTACAAATCTTCTGGAAAACTGGCTCCCCCACGCGTCACAAGGGAGGGACATTGCTCCTTCGTAATCGGGGGGAGCCTAATCAACAAAAAAGTCAAATTTAGCTCCCCTATGCCACGCAAAGGAGCTGGTATGCTCCTCTACGACATGTTGGGGCACCTAAACCAGCTAAACAGTGTTTTGTTTGATGTTTTTAATGATTTAGTTCAATAAGTTAATTACTAATCGTTCATATGGAATTCCATGATAGGTAAAGTTTAACTCGAGGCACCATATGAATATCAAGCCATATTAAGAAGCGAACACATCCCGAATGCTTGCTACATCTTTTGTGTATGTGATTTGACAACAAAAAGAAATGGTCTAGTATTTTGAACCTTATCATTGCGTTAGCTTTTACCTTAAAACATCAAACTTTTTGTTGAAGTCATGTTACATATTGTTCACAACACATGGCACTGACATGTAACAGGTTTATCTGTTACACTAATTTTTTTCTTATAAAAACATGTAGCATGTTTTTTTACATGCACTACACATTGAAAACGCGTAAAATATAAGTTAGAAAATATAAAATTTTGTAAAACCTACAAAATCTGTTGTAGAAAAATAAAATGTAAAATTGATGTTACATCTATGTAAACAGATGAAAATGTGTAACATATTAACTTTCTTTCTTCTGATAAAAGCTACTACATGTTAGAATTTTTTAAAAGAAAAAAAAAAGTTGTAACACGTGACAAAATTGTGTTTGTGCATTTGGTTTCTTGAGATTTTTAACTTACATGAGATTTCTTGGCTAGAATCATCATTCCAAACCCGACCTCAAATTTTTAAATATCTGATATTTAATATTACACGATATATTAATATATTTGCAATTTAAATATGGATAGACAAGTTTTACTCAATACACTAGCATGGAATTGGTACTGATATAACACCTATGTTTTAAGGGTTCCATTATTTCTCTCGATATACACGTCTTTTGATCCATTCCTTAAAAAGGAGTGTGTGGAAGCATTATTTTTTGGGCAAGAATACTCTCCATAACGTTGTTGTTGGAAATGCTTCCTACGAAAGGCCAATTATTGAGCTATAACTTTTGCCCCCTTTTCCCATCCTCAGACTTTCTTGTTGTTTTAAGTTTAGTCCTAGACACCTTATGTTATAATAGAAGTTCACTTTGCTTTATTTATTTCATTTTGCTTATTGCTTAGGGTAGCATGAGTCACATATGATGCAAGCAATGAATATATATGTAACGATACATTAATTGTTCTTAGGTCGTTTGATGTCCACAATCAAGGTGAATGTGACAGATGAAACATAACTATCAGGTGAATAACTGGTGCTACCCTTTTAAGCACATTATAAGCACATACCTTCTTTTCTTATAGATTTTGTAGTTGGTTCCATCTTTGTCACAAAATGACACATATAACTAACAATCAATCAAATAAGCAAGTAAAGTGTCATTTTCATGTACATTATATATGTTAATTAGAAGAAATATATGAATATTGATTGTGCTTAATTATGTCTAATTTGCATGGTAAATTCTAATTAGAACGGTGACGTTAATCTTACATTCTAGTTGTTGTAGGAATCTAAATCATACCAAACTATATGAACGATTTTGTTATGATTTTCTCCAAGTATGGATTTATTGGGACTTAAAAAAAATAAAGAGTAAAGTTATTCTACATAATCTCTTAAATCTAAGGCTAAGGGATATGAGGTTTATGCATGAGACTTATGGAAGGCCACGTGGGTCATAGGGTGCATGGTTAGCATGGAAATATTAATGCTGACCACGAGCCACTTTGATGTTTTATTGAATTTGATTGGTGGAAGAGGATGATGGGGTCATGGACCATACATACCATGTAGAGTGGTGGATGAGGATGGAGTAATGTGACGATGACATGAAGGGTGGTGATGGTGACTTGGAATATCACCACGCTACATAGCTTAAGAAAGGTACAAAAAACACAATGGATTGTACAATATAAGACAGTCGATCGTAAAATATAATACAATGCCGAGAAAAAAAACATAATGAATCACAAAAAAATACACAGTGACTAAATTAAAAAAAAACAATGTCAAATAAAAAGACACAACAATTTAAAAAAAAATCTAAAAGCGAAAGCGTAAAATCTATAATCGTAGAGTTCAAAAAGACCATTTCAATGTTGCTAAAATAAGTTCATTGTGATACTATTCTTACGATTTCTATTTAAAAAAACTAATTTTAATACCTTTAAAGTGAGACCAAAACCAAAAACTTCGACTAACATGAAATAGACAAAATTATAAAATTTAATTAAGAGATTCATGCATGGTAACAACATCCTCAACGATCTTGTAAACGTCAGAATTTTAATTATTTATTTTCTCATCTAGTAATAAGAGGTAATATGAGTTTTTTCTCGTCTAGTAAAAAGAGATAATAATAATAATAATAATAATAATAATAATAATAATAATATAATATAATAATAATAATAATAATAATAATAATAATAATTATTATTATTATTATTATTATTATTATTATTATTAATACCATTTGTCAACTTCAAATCTGTTCTTCGGTTTTAATCTGAATTTTATTTTAATATTATATCTAAAAAGTTCTCACCCAATATTAATATATAAGTAGTCTTAACTCCTTTGCGTTGTGGGATGGGGAACGTATATCCGTGCAACCAGTGTTGCAGGGCTGGAGGCTTAAAATCATGCTAAGTACCAACCAACAACGATCAAAACCGAGAAAAAAAACGTAAGACAAAACACGAATTTATAACACCAAGTGATTCACGTAATGTAATAAGTAGACGGAGTTGAATTTATACGATACATATTAATTAGAAAGTCAATGGGGTATAAAACCCGAGGAACCAAATGTGACCATCAAATGCCGTAGTAAGTAGCAACCAAACCACAACAAATCAAGAAAAAAATGTGAAAAAAAAACTAAAAAAAAAACTAAATTCGTTTAACTTTTATGATAAAATTTATAAATAAAAGCAAATGTATAAATTTTCAAAATTTTATTACAAAAATAAAAAACCATAAAGCTATTATATAAAAGAAAAAAGAAATATGTTATGAATTAATATATATATATATATATATATATATATATATATATATATAATATTACTATACAAACATGTTAGAAATTAATATATATAAAGAATATATATAAAGAATATATTATTATATTATATTATATATTATATTATATTTATAACTATATATCTATCTATCTACTCTACTACCAAATATATGATTACAAACATATACCGTGTCACTGTCCCTAATGCATATATCAACATCAAATCTTTTCTCCTAGTCTTAGTTTTAAGTTATACTACCTAATAAAGCAAATGAGACACATTATACTTTTCTAGAGTCTCTCGTTAGTGTTTTCCCACTCAAAACTAAATGGTAAAGTATATTTAGGTCATGCATGTAAGATGGTGAAAAACATAATGATAGGTTGCTAGGGTTATTCATGATCTCTGTATGTTGTAACCTACTTATTCAATAATATAGCCTAATAATGCAGACAGACTCGTGTACTATATTCGGGTCAACATTGTTTTAGGTATTTAATTGTTATAACCCAATGTTATACATTTCATTCGTATTTAGATCTCGCGTTTCCAAGACCCATCACACCTAAATCTCTTCTTCATCCTTGTTCGCATCCTGAAATTCTTCAACATCAAAGCTAGAGTACAATTTTGTTCTTTTAATCATGTTGATTCTCTAAGTCTTTTAACATTCAATCGAGAATTTATTGCTTTTTTTCTTGTATTTGCATTCGTTCAAATCTAGGGTTTCTTCATCTTCGACCGATTCTCTTTTCTGATCCTGATAATCAAATGTCGTCATCTACAAGGTAGAATCCCTTCTGTATGTCTTATTAAGATTTATTGTTGAAGCTATATATTATTTTGGATTATGTGGTATAGATCGAAACATATAGTAATTAGGTCTGATTTTTTTTTTTAATTGTTCGTATGTTATTGATGTTTTCTTTGTTTGAATGTTTTTTTTTGTTTATTAGGGCATAAACTTTTACTTACTGGTAGGTACTCAATGTCGATTCATGACCATGTTAAAGCATGTTCGTTATCAGATTGGCTATGAAATAGGCTATGTTGTATGTGTGGCCATCAATCTAACTCTAAGCCAGTGGTTGGTGTGTGAATACTTATGATATAAGGTTATGATGAATGTGTAGATACGATTCAGATTGGGTGACACTTAAACCTTGGGCATGGTAAATTTTGAGTATGGCAGGAGCTCACCTGCAACCTCCATTGCAGCCATGGTGAGTTGGCTCCTTTGCACAATTTGAGCCTGATAACTTACTATACATGATCTATGAATGGTGTTTCTCCGCATGATTCTAGCACGATTTGCCATAGAAATGCTATTCACCATCGAAAATCTCACAAGTATATTCATTTCAGGATTAAATGAAATTCACTTTAGAATATTTGTGGGTTCTTGGTTTTTTGATGTTGTTTTTGTGGGTGAAGAAAATTATCATTAGGTAAGGCCGATTTTATATATATATATATATATATATGTGTGTGTGTGTGTGTGTGTGTGTGTGTGTGTGAAGTATAGGAAGAAAACTCACTTGAGTGGAAAAACTCAAGAAAACCCTATTTAAATTTTTATTTTTTTCTAAAAAAAAGTAGAGAATATAACATACATTTGAAGTTTTTTATTAAAAAATGTAAAAAGCGCTAACTAGATTTTTTTTTTTAAAAATGCTCAAAATATGTATGTTACATTTTCTTTGAACATATATATTAGGTAATGTCACATTCCGACCCGCAGCGGAATAAGAGTCGGGGCATAATTGGGTTATCACCAATGCTCATGATGTTTACTAAATGTTTCATATTTATTAAGTTCAAATTACAACTTAATGTTCAAACCAAATTCATACAAATACAAGGAAATGAAACAAAGTAAAACAATCCAAAGTCTAAACTGATTTATTCTTCTAGGCCGTCCTATATGGTTCTTGCTTCAACTGGATCACCTGTATCATGTGTAAAAATGGGGAATTTTGGGTCAACAAAAGTTGGCGAGTGAACCTTGTTAGAAAACATTTATTATGAATTCTTGTTTTATTTAATATGGAAAAATCATGCAATAATCATATGTGAGCAAACGTAAATAAACATACAATAACAAACCACATTGCATATATGACATGAATGATATTGTATATGTTGGCAACGTCATGTTCCGCTCATGGGTAATGGGGAACGGACGGCCTATGATGATGTATGTGCGATCAAGGCTCAATCAAACGGAGCCGATCGTATATTGACAACGCCACGTTCCGCTCATAGGTAATGGGGAACGGTTCCGCTCATAGGTAATGGGGAACAGACGAGCCTATGATGATGTATGTATTGAAATTGATAAAATTTAATCTAAACATTAATCACACAAACAATTGATACATATTGGATACACATTTGATCATGGATATGATGGATACACAAGTGTTTAAATGAAATAAATAAATAGCGACACATGATACACCCCAAAATGTGATTAAAACAGGGAATTGGTAGAGATTCACTTGCATTGGGTGCGTTCGTTTGATGATGTTGAATGCGCACGAGTTTAGAGGATTGATCGACGAGGAATAACTAACCTAAATAATAACGGAAAAAGTACGGTAAATAAGTGGATTTTATTAACAATTTTAATAGGGTTTTTAGATTTATTTTTGTGAGTTAAAGGTCATTTTCTAACTTTAAAAATATTATTTTTAAGTATTTTTAATTCATTTTTAAATTAAATAAATAAATAAAAATATAAAAAAATTGTTGACTTTTTGGGTTGACCGTTGACCATTGACTTTGACTGTTGACCGGTTCGGACTTGTGTTTGTTTGCGCTGAGTGAGGTTCGAACTTGTGACCTCCCGTACGCGTGCACGCAGCTCTACCAACTGAGCTACATGTCTAACCCGAAATATTTCTGTTTTTAATTATATTTATATACTATTTAATTTATTCCGAATTCATTTATTTTAAAAAGGATTTTAATTATGTCGAACCGGTGTGCATGATGAGCTTCGAACCCGCGACCTGTGGTTTAACTTTGCACACAGTCCACCGCTGGACTGTGTGTCTAACCTGGTTAAAATACTTGTTTTTATTTCTCTTATATACTAACTGAAAGGTTCCGTATTTGGTTTTTATAAAAAAAAGGTTTGAATATTGTGACGAATCGGAACAAGGACATACTCGAACTCGGTATCTCTATGTTTCAAATGCACACAGTCCACCGCTGGACTGTGTGTCTAACCCGAGATATAACCCGATTTATATTAAATATATACACAACCTAAACTTCATCTTCTTCGTTAAAACAACCCAGACAATTGATATTCGCCTGTTCTTGTTTAATTCAATTAACGAAACTTATAAATGATTGAAATGTAACGGATAGAGAAGGTTTTGGAAATGAATGTACCAGAAAGATGATTTTTCTCAGAACTCCGGCAAAGTTGTCGGCTCTGATTTGTGGATTTCGTCTGATTGAATCAATTAACAGTTTTGATCGATTAGTTGCGAAATTGAGTTACTAAACAATGATTATCAGAAGGTTAAATGATTATACCGATTCACAGCGTGATTTTGGAAATTCCAGAGGTTTTCCGGCGAGTGCAGAATATCCGGCAACGTCGTCTGGGACTGATTCTGGTTGATGGATTGAAGTTAGTAATAGTCTAACAATGGATTGAAACCGAAAGAGTCGAGGCATTTACCGTTTTGATGTAACTCTCGGTTTTCCGGCGAAAGTCCGGCGATTTCAGAATATCTCCGGCGAGTGAAATTGATTCGAGAAATTGTGCGATTTTGAGCGAAATGATTTCCAGAGACTTGGGTGTGTATTTATAGGGAAGAATCACGATGAATTGGGTCTGATTTTAGTCTTGATTCGTGGCAGCCTTTCTCCGGCGGTTATGACTGATGTCGCGGGATTAGACATCGGTTATAACTGATGTCGATGTTAATACATACGTTAAGTCAAAGGAAACCGTCGATAATTGGCGAAATCGTCAGTATTTCCTGCGAGAGCGATTTGGCGCCCTGATGACCGAATTTGATTTCGAGTTTCATTATATGTATTAATTGTTTCGTTATATCAACAAAACAACTCAAGTGGTGAGATATGTGTTAGTTATGTCTTCCGGCTGACCGGGGTTCGAAACCTGGCAGCCGGTTTTCTTTTTTATTTACTTTATTTTCACTTTTTAATAATTATAGTTTTTAAATTCTAAATTGTTTATTAATTATGTATTGTTTAAAATTAAAATAAATCATAAATACGCAACGAAATTTTATAACTTGATATTCGATTAATAAACGAAGCGGGTTTGGAAACCCGTTTTTCGACGGATGTTACAATATCCCCTACTTTTAGAAATTTCGTCCCGAAATTTAAGTAGTAGTGGTAACAGGAAAAAGATTTGGGTATTTCTCGCGCATTGAGTCTTCACGTTCCCAAGTAAACTCAGGTCCTCGTTTTGACTCTCAGCGTACCCTGACGATTGGAATACGGCTTCGTCTTAAACGTTTCTCTCCGAAGTCCATAATTTCTACTGGTCTTTCAATGAAATGCATAGATTCATCGACTTGAATGTCTTCTAGAGGAATATGGAGATTTTCATCGGCGAGGCACTTCTTCAAGTTCGATACGTGGAACGTGGGGTGAATTCTGTTGAGTTCTTCTGATAAGTCAAGCTTGTACGCATATTAACTCATTTTTTTAATTTAACAACCACTTTATTTAATTTTTTAAAAATGTTAAGAGAACAATAACTACATGATCATAATAATAAATTTATCTAAAAATAAAAATCATCATCCTTTTACAATGTCACTTACACCTAGAAATTTAAATTTTAAAGTTAGAGTTAAATGTCATTATAGTCTCTGTTATTTGGGCCATTTTGACAGTTTAGTCCAAAGATTTTATTTATCGCCTGTGGGTCCGAAAAGGGTTGCCATCTTAGTCCACTAGGTTAACTTCATCAATTTTTTCTGTTAACGAGAAACACAATTCAGTAATTTTATATGTAATTTTGTTAACTAGAAGGGTAATTCGGTCATAAATTGACCGAAATGCCCTTCTTGTTAACTATTAAATGGATGAAGTTAAACTAGTGGACTAAAATGGCAACAGTAAAACCTTTCTAGACCCACACACAAAAAATGAAACATTTGGATTAAACTGGAAAAATGATCCAAACCACGTAGACTCAAATGGCATTTAACTCTTAAAGTTATTTAATTTCATAATTACCGAAAATTTATACTTATTTATTTAATATTTTGTAGACATACGTTTATCTAATTGTTACATACCTAATTTGGATATTTCAACGATTTTTTCGGAGCTATTATGACCATTGTTATTTAAATAAAATTTGAGTTACTACATGTATGTTCGTGTGATTGTTAGAACTTATGAGAAAGTCGGTTTCTCTAATCGATGGTTCAAAAGCTTTGTATCATAATACCACATGGTGTGGGCGTCGAAACACGACGTTGTTGCCAGTCCACGCCCACAAAACCACCCCGTGCCCAGCGTTGTGAACGGCATTTTGCTTGGGGCTTGAGGATTTCCACCGGCGTGGGGGGAAATGTGTGGGTGAGGTAGAGACTCTTGATTGATGGGTATAGTTTAGGTTTATTTTGATTGGTTGATGTTTATTTTATTTTTATTTTTTTATTCTATTACATGCCACTTTCCCACCCCGTGTTTTTTTCGGCACCACCATGCTGACGTAGTTATCACGTGTTGCTCCACGCCCTTCTTTCAAGTCTCTCCATGCCGTATAATCTAAACTTGGCAAATATCACATGTTTTGATCATACATGACACAAAAATTTGTTCGAGCACCTAAAAATATCATTTTATAATGATTAAATCTTTAATATTAACTATTTAATATTTTATTTATTGCTCAACCAATGTTATACACGAGGTTATAACCTACTAGTAATAATACAATAAAATAATAAATAAAAACAATGAATTCATAGCATAAATTTAGATCCAAATATTTTGTGCTTCGAGGTTTTCTCAACGATAAGTTTTTAAACCTAGTCTTTAAAAATCGTAAAGAAAATAAAAAGAAAAACTAATTTTGAAATCACTTTACTAATCACTCTTTTCCTCTTTAAAGTTTCATAGCAAATCACAACTTTAAAAATCGAAATACATTTCATTTATCTTATCATCAAGTTAGACACATCTTGGTTTACTATGAAGCTTTTAAGCTCTTGGTTTACTGTGAAGCTTTTAAGAAAGGAACCATATAAATCTATAAATTACTAATATATATTGTATATAAATATTATCTATGTACAAAGTTAATGGTTTTCAAACACTTGTCTCACACATTATAATAAAATATATGAGCTAATACTAACTTAATTGTGATATGAGCTAATACAAAAAAACTGGTGATACTTCTTTGACTCTTGTATTAAGAAATGGAAAGTTTATCAAGGAAATAAATTATTACTTATATAGGTTGCTTTTTTGACATACAACCCATAAGATTTAGATTATTGTGAACAAATATATTATAAACATTTGATTTATGCATGCCTATAGTAGTATCTTGAAGACACAAACCTCTGGAAGACATCATTCTACGTCACGTTTATATTTTCTTGAAAATTCAAAGACCAAGAAAAAGTAACAAAAAAACTAGAACGTTGCAAAACCAAAGAGTAATGTATGGTTAGCGACTGACAGAAAAAACTTAAACGTGAAAGTATAAATCCGAACCGAAATATTGGGTTCGACATAAATATGGCATTAGTTAGGTCACGCCTGTGATCTGCCTGATTACCTAAAAACCAATGTTGTACTCGTTATTCATATTGAACCACAATATTAATATTAATATATTATATAATAGTAAAATTACAATATTTACCATTTTAAATTCGTTGGAATTTTACATGGGTATTTGTTATTACGGGTCAAAAATTTGGTATGAGTTAGAAATATGGTTTTGGCCTTTTGCGTAGCAAGGATACAAGGCGTATTTTTTTAAGAGAAATTGGTCTGTAATAATCCTTAATAGACGTCATTGACCTCCAATTTTTGAGTATTTCCCTGCCGGTCCAACCTTTTACCTATTTTTCCTCTACCGGTCTCTCGTTAAAAAAAACTTAAAGCAATTAAGTTTTTTTCCGAATTACAAACAAACGTTTTAGGGCTTTTGATCAGAACAACGATACGAGTCGATTGATACAATAAAACTTACCTTGAAACGGTGTACCAAACGACGAAAACAATGCTTCAATTCATGTGTTTAAACTTTCAATTAACAAAAATCAAGTCGTTTGAAGCACCGTTTCGATCTATGTTTTACATCAATCGACTTGTATCGTCATTCTTATCAAAATCACTAAAACATCTGTTTGTAATTTGGGGAAAAACTTAACTCCTTTAAGTTTTTTTAACGGGGGACCAGTGGAGGAAAAATAGGTGAAAGGTTGGATTGACTGGGAGAATATTCAAAAGTGGAACTGCCAATAACCAATGACATCTATTAGCGATTGTTAGAGACCAATTTCCCCTTTTTTTTAACCACTTGAGATAGTAAACAAGAATCTTCGATACCCTGCTGTAAACCCGCAAACGAGTATACACAATCACAAATTAAATCAGTCTGAGAATACCAAAACCCTTTTTAACCCGTCTTACTACAATCCGTATGTATAGTCCGGGTTTTCGTATTTTTGTATATTGTGTATGAAAAGAAAACACAATTAAACAAAAAAGAAAAACTGAAACAAAGCTTCAGCATGGTATTTTTTGTTTTTTTCTGTTTTTTGTATATGAAAAGTAAAAACAACAAAATCCAACACAAGAAGTGAAAAGCTTCATCAAACTGCATGTGGGTAAGTAAGATAGTTTGATTGCTTAGTTATCTCGTAAGCACAAAGTGTCATAATCATCTCAAAGCCACACACTACATGTGCAACAATTACTTGCATATACAACCTATAGAACATGCATTTGAATATTAGAGAGAGAAAGATCACTCTGACCAATCTTAATTGTGTCTAAAGGAAGCACCATATCACCCCCTACCCCCCCCCCCCCCCCTCCCTCCCTCGGGCTCTTATTAAATTATGTGGTTTTTGATTTGGACTTTTGCTTAGTAGGCATCTATTATGATTACATAAGACATGCCTCCTCTTATGGCCCGATCCCAGCTTGTTCATAAAGTTTCTTCTTTCCCCTTTATGATGACATCACATTGCTATATAAATACGTATAGATATAAACACTAGAGTCCCTGGAGGGTATTATAGATGAACTATCGCACTTGCACTTTTTGTCCCTGGGGGTATTATAGTCATTTTACCAGTTTAGTAATGGTGAAGTAACGGACGTTTGCATAAAGAATGCTATTGATTCAAATCGACAACCACAAGGACCGGACTGTTGAATTTTTTCGAATAAGGGCTGAACCTGTGATTGGGTGTAAGCCTATGGGACTGAAACTATACTTTACTCTAAACACTAATGTATAGAAAGATTACATGCCATGATCGTTTAACGATGCAAATGTTGATAACATTTTATGCTTTAAGATTAGGAATTTGAACCCAGACACAATCATGTCTTCAAGAGAGCTTCATATATCATTCACTCACATTTCTTGAAAAAAGATCAAATAATTAGGACGTTCAATGGCGAGATTCACTATTTCATTCTTATCGTTATAGTTATTGATACCGCTAGCACTTTTATCATTCGAGCATAGGAATATAATAAAAAACGTTGGTGGAAGTGAATCATTGAAGGATTCAAGTTTCAAGAAATAGAAAGTAGCTTTAACCACTTTGTAACCATTTGTGTTTCAAGATTATAAAAATGTTATTGGTAAAGAGAAAGAAACAAAGAAAAGTAAATGATTGTTGGGGCAAGCATGTAACTTTTCAATGAAGCTAGCTACTAATATTAACTTCCCATTGTGCATCCACATCACAAAAAAGGTCAAAGGAAAAGCCCAATCTAAGTCAACACCACTTGCTTGGCTTGTAAAGTGCATGGCATGTTGTTGCCTTCAATTCAAATGCTTTGCCTTAATAGAGGATAGTTGTGTGTAAGTGGAGCTACCACTTATAACCCAATATCAAACACTTCTTCTGGGGCCCTTATTTTTTTCAATACTAATTCGGTTTTGTTTTTTGTTGTTTACTTTTTAGGATTTCTACATCAATGTGATGCATTGCTGAGGGAGTACTTGAAGGCCTTTCGTGTTTACAACCTGATTTATTCTAGCCACACGTACTAAAAAAATTATAAAGAAAGCTCTGATCTATTTAGTTGAAAAACTCAAAATTACTATCTTTATAGTATACTTCATTTTAATAATATCTTATTACATTATTACTTATCTATAATACTTCATTTTATTAATATCTTATTACATTATTACTTATCTATAAAAAGAATAAAATAGAGAATAACGGTTGGCATAGATCTGTTTCACTTGTATTGAAAAATCAATGTTGTAATGATAAATTTAAAGTTTTGACCATTTAAAAAATATAAAACTCACACACCCTCTAAACTTATTTCTAATTTTTATACCACTTTTTATCATGAGACTAGAATTCTCACTATTTGTATGAGTAGGGGTAGGATACTTCTTACTATACTCCTAAATACTACCTGACATCTCATGACACATTTAAGTTGATCCATAGTCCTAAAAAAACAGTATACCGTGTAAACTGAATCAATACCATCCCTTGACTTCAATTAGATTCATGTTCGGTCCCAAAATACTGTAATTCCATATGTACAACATGAGCTACTAGTAGTTTACTCAGAAAACCAAGAGATTGCTGTTTTTTTAAACCGTTGAAAGCTATATAAAAATAGCGGCCAACAAGAAGCTGTAAAACCCAAAGAAACACAACAATTACAAGATTACATCCCCTTATTTTAAAGTCGCACCATCTATCCCATTCCAAATTTTGGAATTTCGACCCATTTTTAATCCATAAGAGATTGTTGATGTATCTATGAACTCGGCTTTGGGGGTGACGAGGCTCGAATTGAAGCTGCTTATTCATACAATCTTAAAAGACAAAGTCGGTGGGCTTTCCCACCGGCTTTGTCTTTCCCTGTACTTTGAAAATTTTCAAATTTACATTTGACTTTGATGGTTTTCTTTTTTACCTCAACTTTGTTAAAAACCTTTTGACTTTGATAGTTCCTTTGTTAAATCTTATTTTCACCCACTCTTGGCCCTTAAGTTTAGGAGATATAATTTTTAACCCCTTACCTATTTTATGATTGGAAATATATAACTTTGACCCCCTCAAGAGTATATATAATCTGATTTTTTTTCATGATAGTTTTGTTCATTAACTTTAAAAACTTTTATTTGTTGCGTGTTTTTTATGTACTTATTGGTATAAATTCGAGTTGATCTACCTTTTGACGTAAGTTTTATTTCAAAATGAGTCGGGTCAAATATAATATGATTTCATGCTTACGTTTTATAAACCTTTCGACGTAAAGTTTGTTTTCATTTATTACACTTTTTCATGCTTTCTTTTTATGTACGTTTCGGCGTAAATTTTTGTTTGAAAACGAGTCGGGTCAAAAATTTGAGTTGGTCTATTTTTAACGTAAATGGTTGATAATAAGTCATACATAATCAGGCTGCATAATTGGTACAATATTCGATTGTCTTTGTATACTTTTTTTTAAATCCGAGTTTGTTTATGTTTTGACGTGAATTTGATGTACGCTTTTGTGCTTTATTTTGTACATTTCCTACGTATGAATCGTGTTGCATATAATATATTTTGATTTGACGATATAAATTTGAGTTAGTCGGGTCGCATATAATATGTTATCATGTACAATATAAAATTGACTTTATATTTTGATCTAACCGTAATACTATATAGGTAACATTGAGTTCAATTGAAACGTTTTCATATGGTTATCAAAACAAAAACTCGGACATAACGCTCAGACTAATATGTTCAACATTTGTGAGGTACCAGCGGCGCAACACGCGTGGGTCTTATTTCTAGTTTTTTCATAAATTAAAATGAATATTTTTTCTTAGCATTTTTAAAACTTTCTATAAACGCTACAAATGCGTTAAATACAAGTAATGAAAAAACAGACTAAAATCTATGTAACAACTACAAGTTTGACACATAAGTGTTAAGCCATCATATAATATTGTTTAACAACCAGTCGGCAATAGCTTGATGAAAGAAAATAAAATGTAATTATTAGATTAAATGAATTTTTCGATTTTGTGATTATTGTACTTTAAACAAAAAACAAATGGAAAAGGTATATATATATTTCTATTATTTATGTTGATTATCAAGTGCAATAATTGATGAGTGAGTCATCGAAAATTAAAAGTTCAGATTTAAACAAAGAAAACATACCTTGGACTATACAGGATATTTGGAAAAGATACAAACATTAGATTATTTGTAAATACTGAGCAGACTCCACGTAGTATGTACATTTGAATTTGTATGCTTTTTTTTTTTTTTTTTTTTTTTTATCTTTGAGCAATTAACATTTAGAATTTATTTTTTATCTCTTCAACTACGATAACTATAAGTATATTCTAATAGAACTGATACATTTGTAATACAACGAAAAGAAAACTCATGGTAAACATAAATTTACTTATATAAGCTTCTTTAGAGGAGAAATATACAATTCTCTCTTAAAACGGAAATCAAGTAATAAAACCGTCTAATAATTTTATCAATGAAGATTTTACAAGTAATTTATTTATTTATTATAATCATATGAATACATTAGCTATTTAAAATTTTTGTAATATAATAAAAACATGGATCATCCTCCAACTCAGTTGCCCAACCAGTTTAGACTCACTTAACAAATTACCTCTTCTTGACACAAATCAGTATTGTCTTAAGTTACCCAACCCACCCGATCCACCACCTTTATTTGTAAGCAATGTCGTAAAAGTAGTGTTTGAGGCTAGGTACATGCTACGTAATTGTTACAAGGTACGATGCTGAGACTTTTTTTCAGCTCTGCTTAATTACTCTGAATCGATCGAAAGTGATTAATTTCAGCCTGAAACGAATTTAGTCGGTTAAATTGGGACAAGTTTGACTAAAAAAATAAAATATAATTTCTATGTCTATAATATTAACGAATGAACATCATATTTTAAGAAATGGATATCAAATTTTGAAATACGATCTTTTTTTATTTATCTTGAATTCACGTATATTATTATAAACATTAGTAAATTATGATATTTGATTTACATAAAATTTTCTGAAAATTAATTTCTTTATATTTTAACATGTCCAGGTACTACCCGAGTACTCTCCGCCTAAACCCAACACTCCCAATTCCTCAATCGATCGATCTGAGAGCGTCTGACGACTTCTAAAACCATGTTTGTAAGTAGCACTGAATCATACAGTAAGTCGGTAAGTTTTTTATTTATTTTGTATTCCAGTAAACTTAAACAAGGATGCCCAGTTTTAAAGGCCCAATATTATAAACATTAGGACATGCACCCATGGATGGCTCAGTCATATTAAGGGCCTAAATGAAGTAAAGACTAAAGGCCCCCGTTTTCAAATATTGTGGTTATAATTAGTAGCGTACCTATGATTTTTGTTGATAGTTGTAGGAAATATATTGGGTCACTAAAGTAGGATTGGACATAAGCCCATGCATGCACCAAAACTAGGATTGGGCTCATATTTTTATTGTTAAAGTGAGATTTGGACCACTATAGAGTATTTTTACACCCAAAACAAAGAATTTGGATGGAACTTTTTTTTTTTATTTTTTAACGTAATTAAAGAGTTTTTATTTTTTATAAATATAATTTAAATATTAAAATAATATGACCCCAGCATCTTATGCTGCCTTTTTTTCTTGAAACATGAAAAAAAGAACATGGCTCAATTTAAATGTTAAGTTATTTAATTTGGATAAAAACGATACGAGTGACCTAATTAGAATACTTTTAAAACTTGGTTACTATTCTGATATTTTCCCTATTTTAAATAAACTCTTTTTTACTTTAAAACTTATATTTAAGTATTCAAATATCAATAAATTTAAAACTATGTTTGTTAAAATATTATAAAAATTGAAGAATAATGATAATAGTTATTTTTTATAAGTGATTTTAAAAACAAATCAAATATTTAATGTGGTTGGATAATTTAAATAGTAAAAATTATAAAAATATAGGTGGTATGACAAATATAAATTTTAGTCCTTAATTTGTTATAAGTATTTATATTTCTACATTTTTATAATTGTAATTTAATTTTAGTTAATTTAACTGTGTCAAAATGATATCTAAAATAGTAAGTACAGTTTAGTTGAATTAACTTTTATCAATTACATAAAATGTTAATACTGTTGGAAAAAAAAAGTTTTAAAAGTTAACTTAATAAAATTCTGAATGGCACGTCAAAGCTCATTTTTTTTAAAGACATGTCTTAATGATTGTATGTGTTAATAGATAACATATATTTTATTTCAACCTATATAATACATGAATTTATTCAACTCGTGCAATACGCAAGCTTTTTAAAGACATAATTTTTTTTTTATTACTAAATATCTAACATTACATTTATTCAACCCGTATAATATACAAGAATATAACCTAGTATGGTATAAAGTATCGTTATTATAGTTTTATACACACACACATATATATAGGGATGGGTTAAAATGAGAACCACCTTGAGTTGTGAGAACCGTGAGAACTAGATCATCCAAAAGATTTTCCAAAATTCTTTTTTCTCAAAAGTCACAAAATCACTTTTTCAGCAAAAGAAAATTAAAAAAAAATGCTGCATATCTACATTTACGTGAGGCATAAAAATATATTTATTTTCGTACAACATTTACAACAGCACGTAAAAAAAAGTTGAATCAGACAGAACTACTGACTCGACAATTTTTTTTTACTTTTTCTTACAGATGTTTTTATAATATTTTTCATCTACGTTTGTGTAAAAAAAATTTGCCCCAACTCGCGCGAGAAGAAAAAATTATCATGGTTTTCACAGTTTGTGCTGGTTCTCATTTGAACCGAGCCCTGTATATATCTCACGAGAAAATTCCCCTCATCAAAAAAACTAAGAAACTACATACTACAAATATGCAGTATTCTTCCTTAACAGGAAAATGGCAAGGTAAAGTGCATTAGTGAACTTTATTAGAAGACCACCAACGCAAATCTATGGGCGTTATACAATACCTAGAAGTATTACACTAGTTCTATAAAGATATCAAGAAAAGAAAAATAATAGACAATGCCAACGACGGAGATGATGACGGTGATGTGAGAGTAAACACAATGGAAGTGGCAAAAATTTCGATTGAAAGACATGAAGCAAAGGTAGGAGAGACAAGCAGTGATCAAGTTACTAAAGAAGCAAGTTTGATGAATCATAATGAAGCCGTGAAGTTCTGCAAGGAAGAGTGGAGATAGAAGAAGTTGGAAGGAATGAATGAAGATTTAAAACAAGGAACTTCTTAGACTATTTTGGTTTAAGGAGGAATGTAAATTAGTAAACTAAAATCAAGAACATTATTATTAGCATTATTGTTTTATATAACCTAAACTTATGTGAGGGTCACATTAAATATCCTTGACAACATTAGGAAGTTTGGGTAGTTAAAGGGTTTTAATGTTAGTTGGTAGTTAATCAAACCCATACCAACTCATTCGTATATGAAGTTTGTGTGTTTATCAATTTAACAATCCGCATCACACAATCTACTTGCCGAATTGTTCTTCCATTCTTGTTAAACCGTAAATTCAATATCATCGTCCCTATGTACAACAAAGGCTAGGGTTCATAAGTTTCCATATATCTATTGTCCCAATGAATTATTACTGGTATGTGTAACCAACCATGTTTTATACAGACTGCTTCATATACATATTAGCCATTCCCACTTGTCCTTGATATTGTTTCCACATCATCTGCTCTTCCAGTAATAACCTTTGCTTCTTCTCCATATCTGACAGCTGCACGTATGAAGGTGGTGGCACCGCAAACGAGGCAGTGAAGGGGTCTTCACTTGGTGAGGTGCCATTGGCTGAAGGTGGCGGCAGCAATGCTAGCGGTGTTGGCATTCCAGTGCTTCCAAAGGCAACACTGCTTGCACTTCCAGTGGTCATTGTTCCTGAATTAGTAGCAACTTGTGTTGCTCCTGGTTGGTACATTGAATCAAGAAGCAATGCATCAAACCCTTCAAGAAGGGATGGTTGGTGTTTTGATAATTGACTTGCGCTTTGGACCAAAGTAGTTTCCCAATCAACAGACTCGTTGAAGGGTTCCCATGGTTGAGTTCCGGTTTTTTCTGAATCTTCAGCCACTAAACCATAGCCAAATAATGCTAGAGCCAGTTGGTCTGAATTTTCTTTTGCTGTTGGAGCATCATCTCCTAAACATAACAAATCACCTATATCTTGAGTCTTTGTGTCTTTTTTCTCTTCTTTATATCCTTCGGTTGTTGGCAATAGCTCAACTGAAATAACATGTGTTGTAGCTTGTTGTTCAGGTTCAGGCTCAGGCTCAGGCTCAGGGTCTTGCTCTTGCTCAGGCTCGAGCTGAAGCTCTGGTACATGAATCAGTTCCTGTTGCTTTATTTCTATTTTTTGTTTGATAAACAGATCCATTTCATCTAGTTTCATTTGTGAAATTTTGTTAATCTCCGGATAATCGGAAGTCTTTGCAATGCAGGCATCATTGCACCAATAGTAAAAAGTTTCTAGTTCTTCATATAGGTTTGCCACTTGACATATTATCTCAAAAACCTTCATGGAGTCTACTACATCGAGTTCTTCAAAGCGATCCAGCAATATAAAAACGATCTCCGTTATGTCATAGTAAAGCTGGAAGCTTTCCTTCACAAATGGATATAAAGCCAGTGCCACAATCCTATTATTCTTTGCAGCACCTAAATCATCATTAGTAGAGAAAATAAATGCATCATCTTTGGCACTTACATGACAAGTACACGTAAAACAATAGAAAATTTGAACATGCCACGGAGGGAATAAATGTGACAATTTTGGCTCATTTTTAAAGATAAAGAAATGCTATGGCTTAATCTTTGAGACAAACATATGACTAGTGGATTAAGCTTTTAAGTAAAAAGGAAATGTGCAAAATGTAGGTAGAATGTTATAATAGCTCTATTAAAATGTATAAAACCTGGTGAATTGATGCATAAACAGAAGTTAGATCATTATTTGACTAGGGTTGCTTACGGGAATAAAAATGGCGGAGAACTGGAGAACCACTAATTTTACGAGTAAAAAAATTATTAAAAAAATCCTTTTTACGTAGAAAATAGATCATTTTTACATAATTTCATCGGATCTTTATCATATAAACACATATAGAAATTGTTCATATGTAAAAGCTTCCAAATATTAGGTAAATATATATTTTTTACATGTAAAAATGAATTATTTATGGCTTTATTTCATAATTCCCCAATTTCCAACTTTTTTTCCTGTTCCAACCTCACACTACTTTAACCTTCTAAAAAGTAAACTAGAAATTGTGTGGTGGGTGGCCTAAAACCATTTTGATCGGTAATAAAAGATTAATGTTTTTGACCCGTTAACTAATCCACTTGTTTTGCCACCTTTAATGCTACCTGTAGGTTGGCAGCCAAGTAAGAAATCAAGTTGTTTCATCAAATATTGTATTCGTGAACAAATTTGGTTGTTTTGCATTTTCCAAACAGGAGTTGTTCTAATAACGATGGTTCCGGGGCTTAGATGCTCATCTTTACCATCTGTATAGGAAAGTAACTCATACGTTCGGTCGCATTCCACTATCCAGGAATCAAGTCGCTCACGGAGATACAAAGCATAGGCCCTCACAAAAGCCGAAAAATCCCATGAGTTAGCCCAGGCAGCATCTCGAAAATCTGACATGTCCAATATGTGAGTGCCATTATATGTTGTAATGAAAATCTCTTGCATAAACAAAGGGTTTCCTTCTTGCATAAGACGTTGGATCAAGATGAGTGCCTTTATGGCCACAACCCAATCTTTGGTCTTGCATAGGCGTTGAGCGATGGATGAAACACAAGAAGCTGCATGACACCGCGAATATGACGTAAGGGTTAAGATTTCGCGGATGTGATGCTCTTTTGCAAGACATGCTTTGTGATCAGTGGCCTTAACAATGGCGACTCGAAGATTAGAAAAAGTGGCAACTTTGGCTAATGTTCGGCTGGTATGATCCTTGAATGCTCCAATGGCTTTCCTGAAATTACTTGATTCCATTGGAGATCCAGTGGGTTGACTTTGTAATGAACAAATGGAGAACCTCCCTCCTAATAAGAGAGGCAGATTCTCCAATTGGTTGACTTCTTTGTTGTTATTAGATGGTGTGACTTTGAATTTATTCTTGTTAACAATTGAAGAACCTCTATAGAGGGGCAGCAATGTTAACAAGATTAAATTTCAATTTCCTCTCTAATGTGTTGTTATTTCTGTTTATCACATTGGTATATCTTTTTCCTTAACATTGGCATTAATTGGATACCATAAATTTCCCTTTTATATAGCATGATAATGTGGAGGATTGTGAGGAAGATAATGACCAAAATGGCATCATGTCCATATTTATCCAGTTCGTTAAAAATGTGTTTGTTATTGGTATAGGGAAACTTGGGTCACACTTATTATTTTTAAATATCTTTTTGATGATTCGGGTAGGATTTTTGCTTCTAGTTTCAAGGTTGCAAAAGCAGCAAACCAAAGGTCCCGTTTTTGTTGAGTGTTTTTATTTACGTTTTCTGATTTTTGTTTTTCATTCTTCTTGTTTTTTTTTTCTTTCTCGTTCTTTATGTTCAGTTTTTCTTGACTTAATTGATGTAAATATAACTTAATTGGTTGTACATTAAACTTTTTTTTTTGATAGTAACAGAGCTATTAAATTGTGTCTAATTATTTTGTTAAACTATTTTATGGTATTTCTAAGGATTTAAAAAGTTGTACATATTATCCAAAACTAATTTATGTTCAGCCAATCATTTATGTTCTTTAATGTTTTAATCAAAAGGGTAAATTAGTAATTTAACCATTCCCTACTTTCTTTCTTGCTTCTATGATCACTGACATTCGTTTATAATTTTGATCTGTACACTTCAATCCATACGCAAATGATGTTTAATCGATGTTATTTCAGTAAATTATTGTTTGGATTAAGTGATCTTCATAGATTTCATTCCGATATGCAGGTAATGTTCTTTAATTGTTCATGGTTTAGATGATTTTGAATTCATTGATTATTGTTCAATCGATCTTGATATCAATTTTCGATTTCAATTACTTTGTTTAATTGGTTTTGTTTGAATTCGTTGATTACAATTTCAATTCATGTTTTTGTTGATTTTTTAATTTGCCCTAATTAGTTTTTATTTGACTGGAGTAATCTTTTAATGTTTTGATTGTATCTTGTGCTTCTTAGTGGGTATTATGTTGAACCCTTTTACATATATCAATTATAACATGGATGGGGAATCAGAATTCGTACACGGGCTAGTTTGAAATCGACTAAAATTGAAAGATAAAGACGGGGATTGAACTGATTTTGACTTGTGATTACGTCAAAAGGGTGGTTTATCTTTTTTTACTTGCACCTCAAAAGGCAATATAGGCCTACACAAAAATCTAGAACACCCTTCTTTAATAATTTTCACAATTCACCAATTTCTTCATAGTTCACCACTATTATTTTGCTAGATTTCAAATTCACGTGTAATTGCTAATTGCTTGCATCCCATCATGTTTAGATTTACACATGTGTAATTGCGGTTATGTATTGTCTATTAATGATGATTAGCCTTTTACATATTAATCTAATGTTCCATATTCTATGTTCTTGTTGTGCATATGTATGTTGCTTATTGATGTTAACTTTTTGTTATTTCGCTTCTCTTGTCTATTTTTGTAGAGACACATGTATGAGATTTTCAGGAATCTGATATGGGACCATATTGTATGCCTAATATTATGACAATGTATAAATATGTTGTGGGTATGCTATTCACTAAAACAAAAGATGTGACTTCTATATGCCAACGTTATGTGGAGAAGGTTGGGTTTGATACTAGGTTATCAACAACCAAGATGGTTGATGGTCTTATTACACTTAGGTATATTGTTTGAAATGGAGCAGGAAAACCCAATTGCCAAAATGTTGATTCCATGATTGTGAAGTCAATTTTCAGTTACCTCGTAGCACTAATTACAAGGTTACAAATTGTAAAGCTAAAATAAAGGTCGGAAATTGCTAAGGGTTCCTTGGTTTAGAGTTATATGACTTTGCTAAGTCTCATAATCATACATTAGTTGCTGTTGAGAACATGGCTTGACATGCAATAGACGACAACCAGATTATTATGACAAGGAATGCATTCATAGACTACCATGATTCTTGGAAATGTCGTAAAAGAACAAAATCGAACTGATTAATGTAGTCATTGTGATGAAGAGAGTCCTAATGATGAAGATAATGATGGTGAATAAAGTTTCTTTTTCTATTCCTCTAACTTTAATTGGATAAGATATTCATGTACTATTAATTTTGAACAGTTAACATTTTGTTGAATTTAAACTTCTGTTTTGATGTTGGATTTTACACTTATTTGTGTAAGTTTTGATAATATTATAATGTTTTCTTATTCATTATCAAATTCTATTTGTGTAAGTTTTTGTTTTACACATGTTTAAGTGTCTGTTATACACATGTGTAAATATCATGTATTCTTATGTAATCATTCTTACACATGAGTAAATTGTTCACTGCGACTAATTTGTATTGTTTTACATGTTTGCATATGAATTACACGTGTGTAAGTTGTTCAATTCCCTTGTTTGTTTCTATTTATATATATATTAAATTGTATTACATATGTGTAAATTGTTCACTGTCACTTAAATGTTTCCGTTTTACACACTTGCATCTGAATTGCACATGCGTAAGCTATTCACTATCATTTATTTGTTTCCATTTTACATATGTGCATTTGTATTACACATGTGTAGTTTTATTCAGTGTCAATAATATGTTTATGTTTTACACATTTGCAGTAAAATTACACATGTGTAAACTGTGAATTAAACTAAGATAGTATTAATCAAACATCAAAAGTATTATATTGACCAACAAGTAGGATTTAAACCAAAACTGTATTATCCAAAAATCAATAGAATTAAATTTTTCAAAAAGTCATAATCCTTGACATAACGATAACATAAAAACAAAAGTTGTAATCCTTGATATATCCTAACCACAATACATAACAAAGAAACAAGTCATAATGCACAATATAATCTACTAATGTTTTGTTAAATCATTTTGGTCTCTCTCAAACTTTAGTGCTTTCTTGATCTCATCTTCTCGGTGAATATTCGCTTCGGACATACGATCTTCGCAACATTTTTTGGCCTTCTATAATTGACCTCTCAAAGTTCTCCTTCTCCTTTTCCAACCAATAATATAAGGTACTGATATTTCTAAAATGTTCCTAGTCAAAGTGACAAAAGTAGAAAACCATTAAGTCATTTTTTATTGATATTCTAAAATAAACATGTTGACTTACACATGTGTAAACATCTTACTTGCACGCGTGTAAACAACTTGCTTACACACGTTTAAGTTTCTAACATACGTGTATTATTTGTAACTCAATTATGAGAAATACCTCAAAGCCTGCCAAATTCCAATTTTTTCACCATCTTTCTGTGTTTTAATTATAAAAAAAACATGTGTAAACCTTCATATATATATATATGTATATATGAAGGTTTACACATGTGTAACCCTGTATATCTGTACTAATCTTTTAAATATTGTGATTTACACATATGTAAATCTTTATATCTATGCTTTCTTTTAACTATTATGATTTACACGTGTATAAATTTGTATATTAATGTTTATTTTTAATTATTATGGTTTAGACATGTGTAAACCTTCATATATATGATTTACACATGTGTAAAAACACATGGAGATTTGTTGAACTTTTATTTTCTAATCTGTTACACATGTGTAAACCTTTATATATATGCTTACTATTATTCTTTAATATTATGATATACACATGTGTAAACCTTAATATATTTGCTTATTTTTTAAACTATTATGATTTACACATGTGTAAACCTTTATATTTATGATTATTCCCATGATTTATATATGTGTAAACCTTCGTATTTATGCTTATTTTCATAACTATTATGATTTATACATGTGTAAACTTTCATATATATGATTTACATATATGTAAAACCATATGAAGATTTGTTACAAATTTATTTCAAGTACATACCTTCAAGTTTGGCCTTTCCATGAAGTTTCTATGATCGGGTTTCTCTCATTATCTTCATCGTCTCTGTTTTCCTTTCTAGTTTCTCATGCCTTGATGCTTCTGTTATAATATTACAATTACTTTTCTTTCATAAACAAATGCTAGTTAATGTTTTAGTTTTTTCCCTTTCCTGCATAAGTGAAGCTCTAGCCTTAGCTATATTACAATTACTTTTCTTTCATAAACAAATGCAAGTTAATCCTTCACAACGCCTCCCGTTTAAGAAAACCAATAAACATAGTTGATTTAAAAGAAAGTAAAAGATATTACTTGAGCAAATATATATCCGTATACCATCCATTTTTCTCACCTAGAGATTGTATTTCAGAACTCATCCATTCAATAAGTGATTAGTAATCCCAAACAAGTGATTTACAATCTTGATAAAATAACATGTTGCTATTTCAAAATGTAATGTTGCAAACATATATTAGTAGCTAATGTAGAAAAGTCAGTAACTCAATGAACAATTAGACTTCAATTTTACAAATTTATATATAAGTTTTTGCCAAAACACTAGAAAAAGCAAGATATTGATATGCCAGGTTTAAAGCTCTTCATATTTGAATCATCTTAAAGAAACTTATATAGACTTTCACATAATTTCAAAAGCTAAAATTCACCCAAGCGAAAATAAAAAAACAAGATGAAAAATGTTGATGTCATTTGAGCTAACATAGAATAGTTAATCTTGTATCCATACATTATAAGTACACTATCCTTTAAGAAGGTTAAGGTCTACTGGTACACAAAGAGCTTTAGATTTTAGCAGTGTATCTTGTTAACTGATAGAAATTCAACACAAAGAAATAGTAATAGACAGAATCCAAGTCCAAACATAATAATTGCTAAACTCCCTAAGGTCAAAAATCGACTGGATTTCAAAATCTCACATTTTTGTCAAATCTAAACCGATGGAAATGTCAAGCTTTCAATTTACAGGCTATATATATACAGGAACTGATATTGGTGCTCCCATAGGTTAAACTACATGTAATTATATCGCCAAACAAACAATAAACATCATTCCAACCCTAATTTTAATGAAATAGAACAATAAAAAAGTTGAAAAACCAAACCTTCAGATTTGCAGATTGATTCCTTGAGGAAGATGGTGAATTGATTCATTCATCCTTTTCTTCCCAAAAAAAACATTGCAGATCTACATTGTTAGCTCGATTTGTAGATTTACATCGTCGACCCGATTGTCGTTCATTTATCATTTCTTCCAAAAAAAAACATTTGATAACTTTAGATTTGCAGATTGATTCCTTGAGGAAAATGGTGGATTTGGAAGAGGTCGATTCGATTTCCTAGAGGAGAAGGTGGATTTGGGGTGAAGGGTACTTTAATGTGTATTGCCCCTTTTTAGTCTTATTTAATGGTCCCCTTCTCATTAAAAACTCATTTAATCTTAGCCCTTAATTGATGATGATCTACGGATGGAAATTGTTCCTAGAGTTCTTATAAAAATCCATGTTCTTAAGATAACCCTCCCCTATATATATATATACATATATATACATATATATATATGTATATATATATATATGTATGTATATATATATGTATATATATGTATATGTATATATATATATATATATAGTATATATATAGTGGAGAGTTCAAATGAGAAGAAAAAAAATTTGTAAGAATAAAAAGAATAACTTTTAAACCAATAGCAATTCTCCATTTACTTCATTTAATATGTGTATTTAATTTATGAAAAATGGTATATAGGTAACTCTATAATTGTCATTAATTAGCTAATTAATTAAACTTGTAATTTATTTTTTAATATAATCTTTCAAGATAAAATAATTTATGGTGAAGGACAATTTTTGACATGTGTAAGATAAATTTTAGTATTCGTAGGATAAATTTTGAAATGTATAGGGTAATTTACATGTGTGTAGGGTAGATTCCGATAAGTGTAAAACATATGTAGGATAAATTTTGACATGTGTTGAATGAAATGTTTTTACTTTATTAATTAAGTATAACATAATTAATGAGAGAAGTTATACACTATTTAATGGTTTACCATTATGTCCTTTCTTCTTTTTCTTCTCATATTACATTTCTTCTCAAATGAACCATCCTCTACATATATATATATATATCACGTCTCGGTTATTTTAGCTAACGTCATGGACCATCACTAAGGTAAGGAGTTAAATGCACTCACAAATACTTAAACTCAATTGCCAGCCTGTTAAATCAGATTTTCACAAATACATCAAAAACACTTATTTTCTCTCAAATCCTACAAACATTCTTACTAATACTTACATTCCAAATCACTACTGACTTTTGCATTTCTTTTCAATACTTCTTCTTATAATTAACCTATTTTTTATTTTCATACTACTAAAAATAAAAAATAGGTAGTTAACTACATATAATTATAACAATAACTATGATAAGAAATAAATATAAAATAGTTAAAAAAGCCTTTATTTAAGTTTCAAAATGGGTTTGGATTTTTGATAGTATAAAACAAAACATCACACAATATGTTACTTTTATATATGGAGATGTTATCTTCGTGCGAAGTTAAATACAAACAACGTAAATCTAACATTTTCGCCCTATTACAAAATACAGACACAAACCTAAGATGTAGGCAATAGACATTATGCACCAATAAACTCCCCTTTGGATGTTGCCGTAGTCTTGGTCTGACTTCAAATCTTCAAATATTTGACTTTAACACCCAAAGAAATTCTTGCGCGGCTCGTAGGAGACCACTTCATGAACTGAAATCTTTGTAATCGAGTTTCTTTAGACTTTTCTTCGATCTTATCCAATCTTCGTTCCTCTTTCATAAGCTCTTCTTTTTCTAACTCTCTCCATGTTGATTCCTACATTTTTTATGAATTAATACCGTGCGCATAGTAAACATTAATCACGCCTTGGTATTGCATCGCTTGTGTTTTCTCCTTCACATCGTAACAAATCTTGTTGACGAACAAGCATTTGATATCATCTTTTGAACAGTTAACTAGCCATATCGAGTCTAGTATACGAATAGTTCTCCACTATCCCCATAACCTCTTTCGTTCGATCATCTCTGGATTCAAATCTTTAGTAATATCCCTGGTGTCATCAGCTTTCAAAACAATAACAGCTTCACTTGTTTCAGAATCCACTTGCCACCACTGAAAGTATTCATGGAGATCCTATTCGATCTTCATCAACGACATGTTTTTCATCATACGTGGTCGTTTCATCACAAGTGTGACATCTTTCTCTGTAGTAACTTTGTCAATCTTTATCTTTTTCTTCAAAATCAACGGATTTCACTTGTTAAAACCATAAGCTGTTTCGTATTTGATTAACTTCCATAATCTTTGATCTTGAAACTTCTTGGAAGTTAATACTCTTCGTCTATACAAGCTCTTCGATATCCCAGTATAACAACGTCTTCAAATCATTCAAATATCTGAAGTATTGAACACCATATTCCCTTTTGATCGCATAGACATCCAAATCAGGAATCTATCCCAGCTGAAAATATCACCCAAAGATTTATCTTTGTTGCATGTGAACTTCCTTTCTTTTGGTAGCTCTTTAAACCACGTCTTTTTAGCCTCAACAATTTCTTCTTTGCTTCACTGAATAACTCTTCAAAAGTTGGAAAGTTGACATTTCCTTCACAAGAATACTTGATCGCTTCATCATCATCCGATGCATCTTCAATAATCACCCTATCATACATATCAGCATCTAGTATATGCTTGAAAACATAATTTGTTAGGCTTAGATTACTAAAGGTTTACTCATTAGGGATTTATTTGGGCTTTTGGGGTTTTGTGGGCTTCCTAGTGCCTAATGGGACTTGGGTTGTAATTATGGGCTTAATAGTGCTTATAAATAGAGATGCTAGGTCATTGAGAAGGGGTTAGAGAGTTGTAATTAAAGAACTTGTATCAGACATCTTTTGGTGTATGCAAGTTAGAGTTATTCAAAGTTATTCAAGTTGTTCTTCTTCCTAATAATAATTCCCGCTACTGATTAGGTTAGTGATACCTATTTGATACGTTTACGGGACTTACAATTGGTATCAGAGCCTGCTGTTCAATACAGGCTCCGGGTATTGCTGATTGAAGAAGTTTTTGAAGTGCGTTGCTACTGTTTGAATCGTTTTTCTGTTCCGGATCACTGTTCATCGTCAGAAGGGCTACTGTTCCGAAGAACTCGATGAATTTTTGAAGAATTCAGATCTGGTACTGTTCCAGATTCTGAAGAACACGAAGAAGGTTCTCACAATTTGGATCAACCATTGTTTCGGATTCCGAAGAACACGAAGATGATCATCCATCTCGGATTGATCCCGGACTGTTGCTCAATCCGGATTGCAATCCAAATTACTGTTGCGGTTTTTGAATTCCTTGGATCTCGGAATTCAGTTGCAGGAAAAGCGGGTTCACTGTTACAGATAACTATTCCGGATTCATCAGATAAGACAAGCATTCCGGACTCTCCACTCTGGATTCTCCATTTCAGATTTGTAATTCGATCTTCTCATTTCGGATCCATCTCATTTTGGGTTTTTCCATTTCGGGTTTTTCAAGTCGGGTTTTTCAAGTCAGATTTGCTATTTCGGATTCATCAATCTGGATTCATCAATCCGGATCACCATCAATTTGGATAATCTTTCCGGATTTGACCATCATTAACTTTAGGATTGCCATTTCGGATTAGATTCGGATTTCAGATTTGACCATCATTGACTTCAGGATTGACCATTTCGGATTTCGTACTGTTCATCAGAGACATTTAAAATAAATTAATTCTAAATCAATTTGGTAAATTTTTAATCAATTTAATTATGATGGCTGGATTCATGACCGCACAAGATCTGACAAATGCCATTCTGGCTGCCCTGCAATCGCAAATACTGGCCCTCCATCAAGATCTGGATGAAGTAATTGATACTTCCACCAAAGTGCCACGTTTATTGTAGGGGATGAATACTACGAGTGGAAGTTGCGTTTTGAACAATACTGGAAGGCTAAAAAGCCCGGTGTGTGGAGATGCATCATGAATGGTCCAAGAACCATAGTTTACAGCACAAAGCAAGATCCAGAAACGAAAATTCCTAAGCCCATGCACCTATGGACTCCAAAGAATATCAAGATCATACAGGAAGATGAGAAAGCGTTGGCAACTCTGACCATGGCCCTAGGACCTGATATCTCTATCGCGGTTAAAAACTGTAAGATCGTAAAGGAGGTTTGGAGTGAGTTGCAAAATCGCTACAAGGGAAATGCCGACATGAAAGCAAGTAGGGTGAATCAGCTGAATCAGCAATTCAGCTCATTCAATCACATCTATGGGGAAACTATTGAAAATCAGATTCGTCGTTATGTCAAGCTCGTTTCCCAGATGATTTCAGCTGAGATTACCCTCACCAACAGTGCCATGAACAGACAGTTTTTAAACTCATTGCCCAAGAGTTAGGATGCAGATGTGGGCATGATCAAGAAGACCAAGAACTTGAATGATGTCATTCTCACTGAGATGATAGCTACTATCAAATCATGTGAGATTGACAACAAGCAGAGGGAAATCAACCATCAAAGTAGTTTGATGGCCGCAGGGATGACAGGGCAGAATGCGGCGTTAATGTCACAAAATCTCATTTATAGTCCTCTACAAGGAAATTCACAAGCACCAGGTGGATCAAACGTGGTTTATAGTCCTATAGCCACACCTCAGAACACTCAGTACGTGTATGGTCTTCAATATCATAATCCCACGATGGTTTCAGCCGCTTAAGTTCACGCTCAGTACCATACTTAGTATCCCAACATGGTGTTCAGTCCTGCAATTCCTCAAATCGTGCAACAAGGCAACACTCCTCAAGCTACTGCACCAGCGCCTGCACCTGCTCAACCGGCGTCCAATTCTGCGTTTCTCACTAAAGAAAACGAGGACAAACTGGCGATTGCAGCGTCAATGATCAAAAGCTTAAATGCCTTTCTGGTAGGTCATCTGACCCCTCCATCTATTCTACTAACCGAAGTTGATCAGATCATGGAGGAGGACCTGGACGAGATCGATGTTTCTTAGAATTTAGCAATGGCTGCTTTTCGGGTCAACAAGTTTCAGAAGAAATATAGAAGGCAACCCATGTCAAATTTAAAGACTGGTCTCACCAAGGACAAACTTAGATGTTACTGATGTCACGAACCAGGACACTTCGCCAGGGAATGCAAGAAGCCACCGTCAGGGTATGTATCAACCAGGGTCGCTGATATATAGAGCAGTGACAGACAGCTGGTTCCCGTCTCTCCTTCCAAGTCAACTATGAGTCCATCAAGCAGCTCGGGCGGGAAGTCAACAGCATGAAGGTTTCAACTGGGCAGAAGCTGCAGCTCAAATGGAAACATTGAATCTATCCAAGAACAGCAACCACTGCATGATGGCACAAACAACTGAGATGCCCGATCTTTTGGAAACGGTAAATTGAATTCTCTGTTCTGATAGTTGTCGTTTTAAATTATCACAAATGCGCGCCCACAATTCAACTCTAGTGGCTGAATATCAACAAGTTGTGTCGCAGAACATCGCTCTTAAACATAAGAACAAACTTCTTATGGAGAAGGTCGAAGCTCAGAAACAGGATGTAGCTTAGCTAAAGCTAGACTTGAACGAACATCAATGTTCGGTCTACGACTACAAGCTAAAACTAGCTGAAAAGGACGTAGAACTTCAAGCAGCCTTAGCCAAGCTGAATTCCTTGACAGGGAAGCTTCACGAAAATGAAATAAACATTAAAAAGTTTGAAACTTCCAGTAAACTTGTCAAGGACTTATGTGACCTCTAGCTTAATTATCAAAAGAATTTTACCAAAGGCCTTGGGTACAATAGGGTGCCTCCACCATATAATCATAACTATACTAGAATGCCTGACTCTGAGGAAGAGGTAGAAAATGCAGAAAAGAAAATTGTATGGTAAATCTTTAGATTATTTATCCAAACCATGGACGCCCTATTACCTAAAGTTATCCAAACCCACTGAACTCAAGAGGGATGATGTCTTTGTGGCTTCTACACCACTTTCTCATGAAACTGGTAGTCATCCCTCTGGAAGTACAAATGGCTTGGAGAAAGAAGTGCCTGAGGCAGAAACATCCACATCCTCCACAGAATCTAACGGAAAAGAATCTTATGATACTCAAAAGAATTCGTGAACGATACTAATGTGTCTAATTCATGTGCAGAAGAAATTTTAGTTGAGGATATCACAGATGGTGATCAAGAGGAATGTCTGAATACAAATTCAGACAATTCAGCTACTGATGATGCATTTTATAAGCTTGCTTTTGACATTTTAAATCAATTTCTTGCTGAACAATTTACATGCTCAAACAGTGTTGGTTGTGTTTAGAATTTAGACAGTTTTAATTTTGGTTTTTCATCAAATACTGATGTTTTGAATGATGCTGATAACTGTAATAATGTGTATGATGAGAATATGAATTTAGCTGCAGGTTCTGCATCAACAGATGATTCGGTTTCATCAGTTTCAGCTGAGGATGCCGAAAGTTCTTCTCCAGAGGCTGCATCTGTTGATGCATCTCTTAGGGTCGACAGTGTGAAAGTAGACCAGCCAATCGATTTTGTAAAAGTTGATAATGACATAATTCTAGAAGAATCGAGCGACTCAACACAAGGGAGTGATTCTGAAATAACAGAAGATGACCACACTTTTCCTCATGATTCAAATGAAAATCTTAAAACTGATTTTGAATCGGAATCTCAAACTTTTCAAAATTACGAGATTCCACATTCATCTTCTGAAATCTCAGAACAGGATGTCCCTATAGAGCCACTCGTGTCCTCCACAGAATCTGTCATGAAGTGTGATTTGAAGAGTCAGACCAAGAAGCGGAGAACACGCCGATCTAAAAAGAAAAAATCAAAACAGGTGTCTTAAAAAACTGAAATGGCAACTGCTGGGTCTCCTCATCAAACTAATGAATTAACTCAGCAGTCGCAAACTGAATCTGTTAAGCAACTAGCTGAACAGATATCAGTTAAAATTTTGCCAAAATCTCCATGTTCAAAACCCTTGAATTCAAATCACAAAACTAACAAGTATGTTGATGGTTGTGCGCAGGACACTGTCAAGACCAAGACCGTGCATCAGCCGTCAGTACCCGCCAGCAAGAAACTGACAGACAAATTGCCAAGAATTTCCCAAGCTGAACGGACTGTTTTCTTCCAGAAGAGGCAGGCATGTTTCAATTGTGGATCTCCCGAGCACATTGCTCGAAATTATCAAAAGACCTTTACCTCTTTCAAAACTTTGTATTCCAGACATCAGAAGACTATGCCTAATCGCCCACCTGAGGCTCGATTTATGGCTAAATCTTCTGATCAAGACTGGAACTTGGCCAAGAAACAATCTTTCAAACCCTTGAGACCTTCAGTTTCCCAGAATCCCTCTAGCACTCTAAGGATTGTGCATAGGTTTTATTCGGTAACCTGGAGGCCTAAGTTAGTGGCCAAGACTCAGTCTTCTACCCCCATGTCTAATAAATCAAAAGCATCATCAACCTCATCCTCAACTAATTTAATCTTTCGTGAGGTTACTTACGTTGATGCTAATGCAAACCCAGATCTTCCATGGCCTGGGTTCCCGTTTCTAACTAAAACATGTTGAAATGTGTAGGAACAGCTCTAGCGCGCTCTTGTTAGACTATGGTACATTGATAGTGGATGTTCCAGGCATATGACCGGAGATATCTCGCAGTTGAATGACATTCAGTTTTTCGATGGCGGGTTTGTTTCCTTCGCAGGTGGAGAAACAGGGAAAATTACCATGAGTGGGGCTGTTTGCAATGGAGCCCTCAGTTTTAAGAATGTCAATTACGTACCAGAATTGAAGCACAGTCTGTTGAGTGTGTCTCAACTCTGCGACAATCATCTGGATGTTCTTCACCAAGAAAGGATGTTATGTGCCTAAACCCGGTTTAATTATTACAGATGATTGGATTCTTCTTAAAGTTGCACGTAAAGGCAATGCGTATGTTATTGATATGAACCAGGCTCCTTCTGACAAGCTCACCTGCCTCTTTTCATCGACAGCCGAACATGACGCCATGCTATGGCATTGCAGACTGGGTCACATCAACATGAAGAATTTTAATCGTCTTGCAAAAGGTGGTTTAGTCAGAGATCTACCATTTCGTGACTTCATGCAAATCGAAAAGTATGAATCATGCGCACGTGGGAAACAACATCGACAGCCGCACAAAACTAAAGTCGTTCCCTCCACTTCTCAGGTCTTAGAACTGCTACATATGGATCTATTCGGTCCAACAGACATACGCAGCATTGGCGGGAAGCCTTACTGTCTGGTTATTATTGATGACTACTCTCAATTCACCATGGTTTTCTTTCTCACACATAAAAGTGAAACCGCTGAGCTAGTCAAACAATTTGTCACGCTTATGGAAAACTAGACAGATTCTACGGTGAAGGTTATTTGGTGTGATAATGGGACAGAGTTTAAGAATATTACCTTAAACTCCTTCTGCTCCTCCAAGGGAATTGACCGACAGTTTAGTGCAGCCAGAACCCCACAACAAAATGGGGTTGCAGAACGCAGAAATCGCACACTCATTGAAGCTGAACGCACTATGCTGGTTGAATCCGAGCTACCTCTTATATTCTGGGCAGAAGCAATCAATACTGCATGCTATATTCAGATTCATGCCCTGATCAATAAACGCCACATGAAGACTCCATACGAAGTGGTTGAAGGTCGCAAACCTTCGGTCAAGCATTTCCGCAAGTTCGGATGCCCTTGTGTTCTCCTGCTCATGGACGCTAAAGGAAAGTTTGAAGCATGCGGGGATCCTTGCATTTTCGTTGCCTATTCGAAAAATACGTCATAGCGTGTTTATAACAAGATCAAAAAGATGGTAGTTGAAACCTACAATGTGAGTTGCCTGGAGGAAAATCCCAAGGACACACGCATTGGTCCTGACTGGTTGTATGACTACTCCACATTATTTAATCATTTTCATGTGTCTTCCAATGTGTCTGCAGTTAATATTTCCATCTCTGCTCTTCCAATGGTGCCCATTTCATCTGAGACGATGCTGATGCTGCCGAGCTTCATGAGACTATAAAGCAGCTGAGTGTGGATCCTCCTGGATTTAATGAAGTTGTCTCGTCTTCTTCCACCATTTCGCATTCTCCAGAACCAACTATCATTTCGCCTGCTCAGACGAATCCTTCTGAAGTTGTGGTTTCTAATCCAGAGCCTCCCACAACACATGAAGGCCTTACTCCCGATGTTTTGGGTTCCTTTCTATTTCCTGAGCCTACTCCACTCGATTGTTCTGTGGATTCCTCAGCACATACTTCTACTAGTGCCTCTGTTAAGGGGGAGACATCTTGAGTTGCTTCAGCTAGTTCACCAACTTGCAAACAGATGTTCTCGTTCCCGCTACACCAATACCACAACGTTTACAGCGTGATCACCCCGTTGAGAGTATTATTGGTCCTGTCAATGCTGCTGTTCAAACTCGCAACCAATATGGGGATATCAATACCTGTCTGTATTCTTGCTTAATTTCACAGATTGAACCTAAAAGTATTGATGTTGCCTTGCAGGAACCAGGCTGGGTGGATGCCATGCGTGGGGAACTCAATCTATTTATGAAGCTTGGTGTCTGGTAATTGGTGAAGCTGCCTCATGGAAAACAAGCTCTTGGAACTCGCTGGGTTTTCCGCAACAAGCATGATGACACTGGAGTTATCATTCGGAATAAAGCTAGACTGGTGGTTCAGGGATTTCGACAGATTGAAGGATTGGATTATGATGAGGTCTATGCACCTGTCGCGTGTTTGGAGGCTATACGCGTTTTCTTGGCATATGCATCTTACATGGATTTTACTGTATATCAAATGGATGTCAAGACTGCGTTTCTATACGGCAAGGTGAAAGAGGAAATCTACGTGGCACAACCACCGGGTTTTACTGATCCTGACAAGCCAGATTATGCTTACAAACTAGACAAAGCTTTGTATGGGCTACATCATGCGCCTCACGCATGGTACGCTACTCTTACAGAGCATCTGCTTGCTCATGACTACACACGAGGAACCATTGATCAAAACGCTGTTTATCAAACGCGTTGATAAGGACTTTATTCTCGTCCAAATCTACGTTGATGATATTATATTTGGTTCTACCAATGATGGTTTGTGCCGCGAATTCGAAGAAATCATGAAGAAGAAATTTGAGATGAGCTCATTGGGGGAGATGACCATGTTTTTAGGACTTCAAGTTCGTCAGAGCCCACAGGGTATCCTAATTCATCAAGGAAAATATGTCCATGACGTTCTTTCCAAATTCAAGCTTACAGATTCCGAGCCTATGGCTTCACTTATCGCAGAACGGCCTCTGCTAAATGAAGTTGCTGAAGGAACGCCAGTTAATCCTACTATGTATCGCTTACTGATTGGATCACTCATGTATCTCACTGCTAGCCGGCCAGATATCATGTTTGTCGTCTGCCAGTGTGCTCGTTATCAGGCTACTCCTAAACTTTCTCATTTACATGCTATTAAACGAATTTTTAGGTACCTCAAAGGGGCTCCATCACTGGGCCTCTGGTATCCTAAAAATTCTGAATTTGAACTGTTTGCTTTCTTTGACAGTAATCTTGGAGGTACAGATCACTTAATTCTGTGGCAATGCAAGAAGCAACAGACGGTTTCGCTTTCTACTGCAGAAGCAGAATATGTCGCAGCCTCTACTTGCTGCTCCCAGGTTTTATGGATGCAATATCAGCTTGCGGATTACGGTTTGACTTATCTAAACAACACAATTTATTGTGATAATGATGCCGCTATCCAAATAGTTAAAAACCCTGTTTTTCACTCCAAAACCAAGCACATAAATATTAAAGTTCATTTTATCCGTGATTGCTATGAAAAGGGTCTTGTATAGCTTGAGCAAATCCATACTGATGCAAATGTGGCGGATTTGTTCACAAAACCCGTTAGCAACGCCTGTTTTCAAGTGCTTGTGGATCTTCTCAAACTGATTCGGTTTTCTACCTAGGCATCCTCTGTCTTTGTGTTTTGTTTACTGTTCTTATTTTCTTTTCATTGATTCATAAATTTGTTCATATGTATGCACAAATTTAAGGGGAGAAATATTAACAAAAAAAATAAAAAAAAAAGTTTTTGCAAGGATAGGGAAATGAAATACTTTTTCGTGATAAAATGTCTGACTAACACATGTAAGGTGTCGAAGCGGGAAAAGATTTGGATCGAAAGTGATGTGTCGGTAGGTCTAAAACTCAACCGGATGGGGAAAATCAAATGATATAAACATAACGAACTATGTATTCAGTGGGTCACTTACTATAGGTGTATGATTTCATGGTCTTAAATCTTGCGTTGATAGATAGCCAACATCTAAGGTTTCGGGTCTTTATGCTGTTGAGTCATCCGGGGATATCTTGATTGCCCTTATGTTGCATCCAGATTATATGCAGACCTAGGCATAGTCAGGATATCTTTGTAAAAGAGCCAAAATGGAAAGGCTAAAACCTAAGAGAATAGAAGTTTCTTCATAAGTTCTTACGTACCACATAAGGTATTTGCCTAACCCTCATCAGTCACTATTGGTCTCTCTGCTGTACGGAATTACTGACCTGTTCACAAATAGCCTGATGTTGTAAAATATAAAGGATGACCACAGTATACTCACCTGCTACGATGAATTGTTGTGCTTACCTTGATCGCGGGGGTATGTCATGGTATGGGACACACGAGTATCATAGTATAATATTACCTTAAGCGTATCATAATGCCTGAACTACAAGGGTTGAGTTTTAGATTTAAATGGACAAGTATATTGATAATCGCTTAGACCAATTGAACCTGCTCATACTGAAAATGTTCCTTAGTTAGCTTTTGAAACGATTTGATCCCTTAGCAAGGCTGTGTTAAATATTTATGTCTGTCTTCAATAGTTCTTCTTTGTAAAATGTTAAAAGGTGGTTGGATGCTTGGTTAGTCTACTTGATGAATTTTGGTGAGATGGTTTCTGTTAAGAGATATTGGACTGACCCAGTGTGATTTGGGATTTGGGCCAGTCTAATAAAATTGGTTAAAAGTCTTAAAATTGGAACCCAAAAGGTTACTGTTCTGGATTGGGCTTTTCCAGAAAGGCCCATTTGGACTTTTCCAGATAGGCCCACTGTGTTACTATTCCGGATTGGGCCTGTCACAAGCCCAATCCGGATTCAACATCTCAGGCCCAAGCCCATTTCAGAATTATATAGGTATCTCTGATTTCTCATTTCGGATTATCCACATATTCCGAAATCATATTTCTTCTCTGATTCTCTCTATTTCGAACTGTGCATCTCAGATAATTCATTCCGAATTAGGTATAACTTCATTAAATATATGCGTTCTGGATGAAAATATTCATATTTAAAGCATTCTGGATTGTGTCTTGGATTGATCTTCAAAGGTTTTAGGCATTTCGGATTTCATTCCGGATTGATATCCATCCGAAATTATGAACTCGGATTTCATCTCGGATTGGATCTTTAGCCGGATTGATATTCCATCCGAGATGCTTTGGGTAATCCGGATTGCAATTTTTGTCCGAACTGTTTGACCTCCTTCTAATCCGGATTGGTGAAAGGGTTCATTCGGATTAACACTGAACTGTCAGTAATCCGGATTTGAGTTTTTGAACCTTTCATTCGGTTTGAACCTTTTCAACTGTTGAACCCTATAATTAACTTGAACTCTTGTTAATTTGAACCTTGACATCTGATTGACCTATCTAGTTAGTTTTAACTGCCATACTAGTAAACTCCGTTAACTTCTGTTAGTTGGAATTTAACTTGGTTGATGTTTTGACATATATGGTTGAAGAAGCTTTTGATGCGGTGATGTTGGTTGAGGAGCAATTCCATAACCAAGCGGGGTATCTTTCAGACCCGCCAGCAGAGTTCTTCCAGGAATTTCAGTCTATGATTGTGGGGCTCAACGCGAGCAAGATTGCATATGCGCTCCGTGCCAACCCGGTTATCTACAAAGACCTAGTAGATTCATTCTAGAAAAGAGCACGTATTCAGCCAAGAGGTGAAGATGGTAGACCATTTATCCATTTGAAGATTCATGGTAAAGAGATAGTGGTAAACGAGGCATGTGTGAGAGAGGTATTGCGGATTGCAAATAATTTTAGTGATCCAACCATCTACGCCAAAGAGAAGGTGATTCCTGTGCTGATGGAGGTGGGATATGAGGGTTCGTATCCACCACTACTGAAGAAAATGTTTCCGCTTATTGGCGGTTGCTTGTCCACATGTTTATGCAGTGTGTGTCTGAGAACAAAGGCGGTCTGGATCAGCCAAATCAAGCCCATACATATGCTATAGTTTCGTTAGTTATGGACTGGAAGTATAACTATTCTGGTTATATCTTCGAAAACATGAAGAAAATTCTGGAGCAAAGCAGTCCAAAAAGCGAATGTTTCTTTTGTACTCGCGCTTCGTCCAGCTAATTCTAGATGCCAGTTACCCTGATTTGGCAAAGGGAGCTACAGATGCCAAATTGCTTAATATGAAGCCGACGGGGCCTACTATTTTTGGTACAATGAAAAAGAACCGCTCTACGTCCAAGACAGTGTTTGTGGGTCATTTTGTTTTGAAGAAGTTCGAGAAGTTTTCTGAAGTTGTTGGTTTGGATATTCCACCACTTCCTCCGCCTCCAGTTAATGCTATAGTGGCCGAAGAACACGATATACCAGCCAAAGAAAAGGAGATAGAGATCGAGGACTTAGTTACTGATGACGAATCTGATGTTGGGCAAGCCTTTCTTGACAATCTTGCAGAATTCAACGCCAATTTGACTCCCGTGTTGCCAGAGTTATCTTCAGAGAATTTAGAGGCTTTGATTGCTCATTTGAAAGATATTCAGGAGAAACAAGGCGATCCTCCACTCGATATTCCATCCATTGCTGCACCGACTGCTCAGGTTGAAGAAGATGATGAAGATGAAGAAGATGAGGTGCCATTGATCAAAAGGAGAAGAACTGAGCCGGGCATTCCATCCAGTGAACCTGAAGCTCCCATTGTTTTTACTGTTGCTGAATCTGAGTTGATCACTTCTACCGTTGCTGAGTCAACAGTTGCTGAATCTATTGCTCATACTTTGATGCTTGACACACCTGTTTTATTTGCACAGCCAACCGCTCCTATTATTACATAGTCTACTGTTGTGTCGATTCCTGCTGACACGGTTCTACAAATGATGGAGTTTGGAGGAAGCTCATCAGGTGCTGGTGGTTCTGAAGCAGGTGGTAGTGGAGTTGGTCATACTGATGATGTTGTTGAAGATTATTTGCACAGATCAGGAAAAAGGGCATTCGAATTCGGAGGAATAGATAGTGACGATGATGATACGGAGGTTGATGTAGTGGATTTAAAGAAACGGGTGGTTGTTTTGGAACAAGAGGTCATTCTGAAGGATGCTCAAATTGCCTCTCTGCAGAATCATTTAGACGTCAGAGATCAGACTATTGATCAGCTGCAGGGAGATGTCACAATGCTTATGACTCTTGTTTTTGATTTGAAGGGCAAGCTGGAAAAGAAATTTGGAAGAGAGTTCAGTGATCCTACAGATGACCCGATGAACATTGCGACCAGGCATCGTGCGGCACAACAGCGAATGGCTGAAGAAACCGAGGAACGACGATTGGCAGCTGAGCAGTTGGCAGCTGAACGCCAAGCTAGTCTGGATGATTATATGAGCGATCCACGCAGGAAATTTACATCTAGTCAGAAACGTGCCGCTGGTCAGAAGAAGAAGCAAATGGTTTTAATGAAGAATGTCAACGTGAATCCACTTGATGAGAATTTTCAGCTTAAGGATCCAACGAATTAGTCGGAGAGATATGTTATGGAGTTGGGGTCGAGTTACTACAGTAAAGTGGGAAACAAGTCCAAGGTGCTAGGTGGATGTACGACCACGTCAAAAATATGTGGATTATTGTGCATCAGGATGGAACCCGTGAATATTATTCCAAGGAGTCGCAATTCGAGATGTGGACTAAAGTTGCTTTGACCGATCTATTGAGAGCTTCGTACACTGATGATGACACTACCGAACGTGGACCCGGATGGAGATTCTTTAAAAGGCTTGAACGTGAGGTCAAGAGTGGCTTCAAGACTATGAAGACTGCTGAACCATATGTGAGAGCGGCTAAAGGAGTTCGTGATGCACACACTAGCAAGAGATTCAAATCTGTGATGTGGCCACAAACCAACAAAGAATTAGTCATCCCAGTGGTTCCTACCTTTCCTCGGGGGATTCTAAAGAATTTCAACTTTTGGTTATACGATCCTGAAGTCGAAAGTGTTGCAATTGTAACTAAAGAGAAGGCGTTCAGAGTCAACGATGTGGTAGATTTAGTAAGCTTTTATGACGAAGACTTGCAGGTTCTTGCGTCACATCAAATTCGAACTGCTGAGCTGTATCAGGTTTGTGCAAAGGATTAGACTGCTGCGGTTGCTGGAATCATAACTAGAAGACTTGGTGTGGATGCTCAACCGAAAGACCAATGAAGTAAACCTAGGGGAGATTGTTGGGCTTAGATTACTAAAGGTTTACTCATTAGGGATTTAATTGGGCTTTTGGGGTTTCGTGGGCTTCCTAGTGCCTAATGGGCCTACGGTTGTAATTATGGGCTTAATAATGCTTGTAAATAAAGATGCTAGGTCATTGAGAAGGGGTTAGAGAGTTGTAATTAAAGAACTTGTATCAGACATCTTTTGGTGTATGCAAGTTAGAGTTATTCAAAGTTATTTAAGTTGTTCTTCTTCCTAATCATAATTTCCGCTACTGATTAGGTTAGTGATACCTGTTTGATCCATTTACGGGACTTACATAATCATTTGGCTCGAATGAACTGATGTTATTAAGTTCCTCTTCAAAGTCAAATTCGAACGACTCTTCATCAACCCCAAGCATAATAGCAAACTCTTTTTTTGTATAATTGTGCACGAACTCACCGTCCTCAACATTATGTTCCAAATACAAAATTCAGGGCTTATAACAATCAGGAACAGCTGTGAATGGAGTAGCTGTGAGAATTCCTGACTATTCTTCATCATGAGTTTGCTCTTTCTGCTCCACCTAGCGTTGTGTATCATCTTCTTGGTTAGCAGAATCATTCAGATAAACATAGTAATCAAATAATTCATTGATCTTTGTTGTTTCGACGATCAACCCTATTCCACCTTGCGTATTATCATCATCGTCGTCTTTGTCAACGTCATCTTATTATCTTTTGTACCGACATCTTTATCTTGTTCATCGTCCTCTTCGTCGTCATCAAATTCATCTAACTCTGCATCTATCTCATCATACAATCTCCTTCCTTCTTCAATCTTTTCAATCATAGGATTTTCAGAAACATCTACTAGTCTTCCAACAAGTACAAAATTAACTGGTTCAACATCAACATCTATGTCAACCTCTTCCTCATTCTCAACACTAGGAATAGTAATTTCTGGCATAGATTCAGCTTCTGACGCAGATTGTTCTATCACAGGAACCTCATCAATCTTTTCTTTCCCTTTGCCTAAAGCTTTAGCATCTTCCTCTGCTTTTTTTAACCCGTTCAGCTGCTTTTTGCCTTGCTTCTTCAACTTCTAAACGATCAAATTCAGCATCAAAGTGTATTCCCAACCTGCTAGCCAATACCTTCTGAAATAAATCAAATCTTAGTTTACTCCAAGGACGTTCATCCTCAAAATCATTTACCACCTGTCTCAACATGTCATTATCAGTTACTAGACTTTCGATCACAGCTTTCATATATTCTTGATCATTTTTAAGAAATTTCACTCTTCCTTCAAATACTTCTTTTTTATCTTCCAAGGCTTTGATCTTGCTTTCCAGTTTTGCTATTTGGAGTCATTGAACATGTCTGCATAGAAGTTTTCATCAAGCCCTTCTGTAAATGGAATGTCCCCAAAATCTGTAGGAAATCTATCTGACAGTGATTGTCTCGGAGCTGATTAGGTGTTGGTTATTGTTTAAGTTTGCGGAGATTTTAATGTTGTGGAGATATTGGTTGTAGTGGAGTTTGATGTGAGGGTGTGATATGTTGTGGTGGTGGTGGTTGTTGTTGTTGTGGTGAAGAAATGTGAATACGTGACGCCTATGGTTGTTCAACACTTTCAACATCTACTGTCTTTCTCATCCTGTATTTCCTTCTAGCTTTCTTTACTATGGGAGACCCAGTAGTCTTTTTCTGTGTATCAGTCTTACTCTTGACTCTCTGTGCCTTCTTAGTTGGCCTTACAGCTTCAGAATCATTATCAGACGGAATATACACATCATCGTCATCTCTAACCACTTTCTTCTTCTTGATCTGAGCCAACCTTTCAACTTTTTTCAACTCTGTCAAATTTATCCTCAGAATCTTCATCATTATCACCACCTGCACCTTCCTTTTCTCAACCTGAGGTAATAGAAAATACCTCGGCCTCAACATTCACTTCGACTTCAACATGTTGCTCAATATTTTGCTCAATCTCTACTTCCTCATTAGTAGTTTCATCTCTGAGGATTGTTTCTCTCTTTCTTTTCTGAGCTTTGGCTTTTGGAGTACTTTGTTTCTTGGCATCTTCTTTCTCGTACCACACACCTCTCTTAGGCTCTTAACCATCCATATGAGCAGCCTTATCATCAGAACCCTTGCCTTCGTTTCTCCATTTATCCTTCGGGGGTACTTTGTATCTCTTGTCTTTAAATCTTTCAAAGAACTTTCTGGCTACCGGCTCTGTAGTCTGCTTTAGATACTAATTCAATCTCACCAAAGATAACCTTGTCATGTGATCCAAGGCAGCACATCATTCTCATTTTTCACTAAGTTGGAAATTGATCATCCAACATCATCTACACAAATCTGGGGTATTGAAGAAACTTTTCTTTATCAATGTTTAACTTCATCTGCTCGAATATCATCTTGGTGAAGTTGTAGGGCTTGTTCAGTGCAAGTGCAGCGATCATGCACATTTGATAATCAACTATAGCATCACCTCCCCCTTTCCTGTGGCTTAATGCAGATATCACAGAATGTACGAAAAACTTGTAAGGCCTTCCGAGATAAGATTTATTGAACTGAGGGTTGACATGCCCCTTATAGCCCATTCTGTAGAAGCATCCTTTGCACATACGTTCAGGATACATCATTGGATCTTCGTTTTTATCTTTAAAATCTAACACTATGCGAATCAGGGCTTCAGTAATGTACACATCTTTATCTTCATTACCAATCCGTACGAAAGATCGTATAACTTTCTTCTTTGGTACAAACTTTGCATGCTCCCAAAACCTCTCTATGTTTGAGCGATAGGCCTTGTGAGGGTCTGTAACTGCTTTAACAATCGGTAACACGCTCATAAACTTCAATATTGACTTGAAAGGAGCGATTTCGGGAATACTCCTATCAAGAACACAACAAATGTCGTGTTTCTTGTCGAAGTTCGATTTCTTTTCCTACACAAACACAAACACAAACACGAAAACACTTAGAATGTTTTTTTTTTGAAATATATGTTTTACCTTCGTACGAAGGTAACTAGTGCGAAGTGAACCTTTACCTTCGTGCGAAGGTAAATAATCAAAATACATATTTTGCACTTTATCTTCATGCGAAGGTAACCTTATACACACTTGATAATTGTTCCTCGATTTTCGCGAAATTGATTTTACTAAAACGACCTAATAGTGCCGATTTACATGATCGTATGTTCAATTTTAAATTTGGCTCGTTAGATTGTTCTAGATCTACGTTTTAAGATACTGTTTATCTTAATCGTTAAATTAACGTCAAACCCGTATTTATTTAGGTCCAATCTACCTTAGGCATTGTTAGTGGTGTGCCAATCAACCACTACAAGGTAACAATCGGACAACACTTCGTCATTTGCATGAATTTTTATCTTCTCTCAGACCGAATGCACATGAACATATATATTATCTTTGTGCAAAGATAATATATATAGTCATGCTATCTTCGTGCGAGGATAATTATCTTCGTGAGAAGATTACTTCCTTGAGTGAAGGCAAAACTGATTTTTAACATTCTGCCCATTTTAACCAATTTTAATGACCCACTCAGTTGACCAAGTCCAAGTTAATGACCCTGGTTAACTGATATGTCTACCAAGTCCAAGTTAATGGCCTTGGTTGAACACTTTGTGATCAAACTGATGATTTAGTAAATGTAAAGTTTCAAGTAAATGAACATTTGATCTTTTCAAAGTATTTTCATAATTCAAATAAGCTCCCAATCCGTTGTCTCCCGGAATTCTCAGCATTCGACATCTCTGGTTTTTGGAGATTCGCTTTCCATCATGGGTAGTAAAATCTAAGATAGAAATAAAATCTTTTTGGTTTTTCCAAAATTTTTGCTAAAACATACTGAAAATATTTTTGGGCTTTTCTAAAATGAAATGTAATAAACTATGTACAAATATATTTACAGACATATTTTTGTGAGTTTGTGTTGGAGAATCATATCAGTTTATGAGACATATCACTAGTACCTTTGACCTTTGTAAGACTTTAAGTACTAAACAAATTCATTTAGATTGTCAGTATACTTGTCCACATAAACCTCTATAGATTTCTCAATTAATCCAAGATACATTTAGGTAATATTAGGAACTTGACTTAACTGTGTTTCCCACCTCAGAATATACCCCCGTATGTAGATTCCCTGAATTTCATCTTACAGGTGAATATATCTAACTAATATCTGTATCCGGGTAATGCGAGACCTTGAGAGCTCAGGTTAGTACAACTGTACCGACAAAGAAATGAAGGCTCGTCTTGAAAGTAGTGTTCCAATTTGGAATCTTTTACTACAATTGTTGGATCTTCGATACTTACAATTTGCTGCAGTTTTTGGGTTTTAAACGCAAAAGTATTCTACAAGTTCTAGTTGCAGACGCAAAATCATAAGAACTTGTATAAAACCCCAGATATCAATTATTTATAAAGACCTAGTATCTCAGAATCTTGCAATCTCTCAAACGAAATTTTGGTGTACTAAGACCATATATCCGAGAGATGTTAAGCCACTAATTAAGAAGTTTTTCTTTATGTTTATATCTCAGAAACAATCTACTGAATGTGCAAAGGCTACTGACACATCATCAGTGAGACCTGTCTAAACTTTTTAACACTACAAATCTTTAGCATACAGTGATAGACCACCGGTATACTATCATTTCCTCTTTTCATACAAAAATTCTTTTTGTCTTTTTCATGTTTTTGTATATTTTTGCATTTTTTTATTATTTTGTATTTCTTAATGTTTTTGTATTTTTTAATGTTTTTGTATTTTCTACAACATTTCCCCCATAAAATCAAAAGCATATTTTTGGATTTTTGTATTTTAAAGAAAGAAATTCTAAAAAATGTGACAAACCGATGAGGATCATGAAAACTCGTCATCGGATCCGTATTCAACCTCTAATTCTCCATCTGATGTTAGATTTTCATACCATTAATTCTCAAAAGATATTTAAATCTGGTTCGATCAAATGGTTTAGTATAAAATATCTGCCTTTTGTTCATCAGTGTTGAATTTCAATATGTTTAGTTTTAGAGTGACAATCACAGGTTTTTAGTTATACAGATGGCAGCCTTGTCATCTACATATATGGGCATATCAAGAAATTGCAATCGAAAGTCTCTCGTCTGTTATTATATCCACAAAATTTGGGAACAACTGGAAGCCGAAACATATTCAGCCTCGCAAGTAGAGAGAGCGACCGTGGTTTACTTCTTGCATTGTCACGTTACTAAGCGTGTTCCGAAGAACTGGCAACCAGCCATTGTAGTTTTGGCATTAAGTTTGCAGCATCCGAAATCTGAGTCTGAATATCCTGCGAGGTCGAAGTGGTTATTTCGCGGCCAAGCCGGTGCTTGGGCAACCTTTCAAATATCTGAAAATCTGCTTGATTATCATCAGGTGTGACACTCGAGGACTCAATTAATATCGCACGCAAAGGCGTGTTGGATACATGATGTCTGGTCTTGATGTTGTAAGATACATCAGTGATCCAATCAGCGATCGATATAAGGTTTCATCTATCTTGACTCCATGTTCGTCTGGACAGATGCCATGATTAATTACCAATGGGGTAGATAATGGTGACGTTCCAGACATATCGAATTTCTCCAAGATATCATGGACGTACTTTGTCTAATGGATGAAGATACCATCAGGCAACTGATCGACCTAAAGCCCCAAGAAGAACTTCATCTCTCCCATTGAACTCATTTCAAATGTCTTTTCCATGACTTTTCAAATTCTTTACACAGCGCATCGTTCATAGAGCCAAAGATGATGTCATCCACATGGATTTGTACGATCAGCAGATGTCCTTTCACTTCCCGTGTGAAGAGTGTGCTATCAACAGTGCCTTTGGTAAAGTCATTGTTTAATAGGTTATGAGAGAGTGTCTCATACCAGGCTCTCGAGGCCTGATGCAACCCGTATAACGCCTTATCTAGTAAGTAAACCTTGTCTTTATGCACTGGATTGACAAACCCCGGTGGTTGTCCAACATACACTTCCTCTTTCACTTTTTTTGTAAAGGAAAGTTGATTTGACATCCAACTGGTACACTTTAAAACCTTTACATGGTGCAAACGCTAGGAATATGCGGATTGCTTCTAGTCTTGCAACCGGGGCATAAACCTCTATATAATCAATGCCTTCTTGCTGATGAAAACCTTTGACAACCAGGCGAGCTTTATTGCGCACAATTACCCCTTGATCATCTCTTTTGCACTTGAAAACCCATTTAGTAGAAATATCTTTGTGATTAGCCAGTAGGTTAACAAGCTTCGAGACACCAAACTTTTCGAATTGTTGAAAGCTCCTCCTGCATTACATTTATGCAGCTATCATCGGCAAGCGCTTCCTTATTCGATTTCGGCTCAATCTGCAAAATAAAGCAACGATGTAAGCATATATCTTGAATTGGTGCAATTTTGGTCGGAAAACAACTAAGATCCTTGTTGATCTGATTACGCATTTTAACTCCTGCTTGCAGCTCTCTAATAATATCCTCTAAAGTGTGGTGAGACAAATTTCTCGGCATTACTTCATTAGGAACATTTTCTCTTTCCAAATTTGTGTTGTTTTATTCAACAATCGGAGTACTCGTTGAAGCTTCATTCTTAGTGCTAGGACCTACAGATTGATTTAACCAACTTGTTATCTACTCAGAACCTTCATCGGAGCTGGATTCACAATCTTGATCATATGTCGGCCCAACATCTGAATCAGAATCGTCAGATTGGTCGAAAGTGGGCTCTGTGGCATTCACTACTGGTACGATGACGGGTTCTATTTGAGTCGTGCTCGGACTTGCTCTAGAATCATTTGTGCCAATAGATGGTTGAGTAACCACCATCGGTCTTGGAACTTGTTCTTGTTAGACGCTTGCTGTTGTTAATATAACAACACAAGTTCCTCTTCATTTGGTTCTTTTGGCAGATCAAATAATTCCACAAACTCTTGTAGTTGAACATCCAGGATTCACTCGGCTTTTGAGTAGGCATTGTATACTTCTGACAATCAACATGTTGAGCAAGAGTAACTCGATTAAACTTGGCAAATATAGTCTTCGCAACGGACTTGCATATCCTACGAAAAATCCCTCCTAAGATCTGGCACCAAATTTACCATCCGGGTCAATGACCATACATGGAGATCCAAATGGTTCCAAAAACTCTAAGTTTGGCTTGCGTTGGTTAAGCAGTTCAAAACATGTCTTCTTGTGTGCCTTGATGATTAAAACCCTGTTCAACGTGTAACATGCAGAGACAACGGCTTCGCTCTAGAAACTAACAGGTAACTTTGGATCAACGAGCATCGTACGTGTAGTTTCAATGAGAGATTGATTCTTACGTTCAGCTACTCCATTTTGTTGCCGAGTATAGGGGCGTTAAATTCGTGAAGAATACCTTTGTCATTACAGAATTCGAAGATTGGAAGATGGTACGAGTTATCACTTCGTATTCGTCTGATTGGAAGATGGTACGAGTTCTCTAACTTTCTGAAGAGAACCATAAGATTATCAAAATCTCATCTTTACTCTCCTGGAAGATAACCCACATGAATCTCTAATAGTTGTCTGTCACAACGAGGCAGTATAGATCACTAGATATGCTTTTGACGTTAACTGGCCTAAAAAGATCCATATGAAGCCTCTCTAGTGGTAATTTTATTGAATTCAGAAGTTTTCTTGGGTGTGATTTGTTATGCTGCTTCCCCTTTTTGCAGCTAAGACAATCGTCATTCAGATGAAAACTTTTGAGATTAACACCCTCCACTAGATTATTGTACACCAGATAGTTCATTTTTCTCAAATGGATATGCCCCACGTTTTGATGCCAAAAGATCGATTCTTTTTCATTTGCTTTCGTAACAAAACATTGGGCTGACTTTGATTAGTGGATACGACGCTCATGTCTAGAACATAAAGATCATTATTTCGTTGAGCGCGCATGAGAATCCCCTTCTCAGGAATTTTGAATCCGGCTTCAGAATTAAGCATTCTTTATCATTGAAGTGCGTTGTAAACTTTTTATCACAAATCTGTGAAATGCTTGGTAAATTGTTCTCCAATTCAGCAATGTAGTTTACTTTGTCGAACGAGACCACTCTATTGGAAAGTTTTCTTTCTCCGACAATCCTTCAACCTTGATTTCCAGCGAACCCTACATTGCCTGCACGAATAGACTTAACATCATAGAGTAAGGTCAACATTCCTATCATGTGACGAGAAGCTCCACTGTCCAGTATCCATTTTGATATGATTAACCTCGCAAGCCCCTACACATGTAAATAAGCAATTACTTAAACAGTTAAACCCAAGCCTTCTCGGTCTTGGGTGGGTTCGGAATATCAAACATTGGAACTTTGACATTAACATCCTATTTAACTTCAGATTTAACAGGCGTTCTGATTTCTACAGAAGATGTTTTGGTTTTAACCACCCAAGTTTGTTTTTTTAGAATTGCCTTTTTTGAATAAAATTTTGAATCCTTTTTTTTTTGTTTTTGTTGAAGTTTCACCAATGTCAAACTTTGAAACATTTGGAATTGTTGGTTTCACAATTTTGTTGGATTCGTTATTTCTTTTTAAAATCTGTTTTGGAACAAACTCAGGTTTCTTTTATTTCACATCTTTTGTGGATTTCTTAGCGTTGTAAACAGATTTTGTGTTGCTTTGAGTACAATATCGTGCAATATGCCCAACTTTGTTACATTTCCCACATGTTCTATTGTCACAATCAGTAGATGATATCAAATTCTACTCACGACGTTTCTTTTCTGCATAGAACTCATCGTTTGATTGTTCCATTCCCAACCTTTCTTTTTCACTTACCGTGCTTGATCCAAACATAAAGTTAACTTTCTTTTGAAAATTTGATTTTTGAAACTTATCATTTTTCTTCTTAACATACCCCAACCCTTTACGCTTATTTTCAGGAAAACTTTTTCCTTTGTGATCATTTTTACAAAAGCTTTTGGGTTTAGAGTAGTAAGATGTATTCAAATTTTCCACTTCAGAAAGATTGATTTCTGTTAGCTTAAACACTTGTTCTACTTTCTTAAGATTCACATTCTGAATCGGAAATTCTTAATCAGAATATAGTTTGTCCGATCCTTTCATGGTATAAGTAACCAACGTAGAATCATCAACCGAACTAGATTTTGATTTATCAAGATAATTCTTGTGAAAGCTCTCCTTATTTTCAGACGGTGAACTTGAACTAGAATTCTCCAAATTCGACTTAGCACTTTCATACTCTGTGCTATCACTTTCACTTCCCAAAACCTTTTCAACCACTGTTTTAACCATATTAGATTCGCAATCATTGTCTGATTTAGTGTATGTTACATCAATGTTCTCAGGCAAATCCTTTTTCTTTTCACTTTCAAATTTAGATTGAACGCCTTTTCCACCCCTGAGGGTTTCTTTCTAGCATAGCTTTCCCGCATAGGTGGTGGAACACGGTTGTAACCAAAACTTTTGTTCTTAGTGTTCTTATCATTTTCTTCCTTTTTAATTTTCGGAAGAATATGATCCATGACATATGAACTAGTGGAATACCTGATTAACAATTTGTTAACCTTTTCCGTTTTGATTTTCATTTTTTCAAGCTCATTTTTAAGTTTAGCAATTTTGTTCAAATAAATGTTAATTGCCATTTGTTTATCTATGGGAGTTGCTTTAGGCATCGACAAAGTTTCACTATCTTCACTGTTAACCTTTTCATATTGTTTAATTGCTTTAGATAATTTGTCATAAGCTTGTTTAGTTTCTTTATAATCACTTGACAAATTATCTGAAATTTTTTTCAGTTCAGAATAGTTTTTATCTTTCTCAACACATTCCTTGCAAGGTTCTTGGCATCTCTTGTATGGTTTTCAACCTCAACAACCTGAACTTTGACAACCTCCCTTACCAACTCTTTTAAAAATTTAGTCACTGACTCTTCCATGACTTCATTAGAAACTACCTCTTTAAGGTTTGCAATCATTCCTTTGTTTGCAATCTCTGTCAAATTCTCGGCATTCATCTCTTTTTCCACATCTATCAATTCTACACATTCAGACTTTGATTCCTCTTCTACTTGCACTTGATATATTGATCAAAATATCCTACAAAAGATGGAAACATATTAGGTGGAATCAGATTTCTAAAAGCATTATGCAATATATTCTTTTTTTTAGCACGTTGATCATGAATATATCCTTTAAGAACAGCTTCCTCAAGGGCTTCATCAAATACGGCTTCAGAATAATCTTCTGTTTCAGATTCAGGCTCTTCGATTATCTCTGCGAGAAGTGCGAGGCCTTTGTTTTTAGAAATGTACTTGCTCCAGTTAGATCCTTCATCTTCTTGGGCGAATACTAAAGCTTTGTCTTGAGCATTAGATTGACCATCTTCTATTTGAATTATCCTTGAATTTGATTGTGGTGGTGACGGCTTATGATAGATAGCTTTCTTGTAGTAATCATCATGAAAAGGACTTTGATTACTGTTGACTTCTCGGTTAGTACATTCCCGTTTGAAATGTCCTTTCTCTCTGCATCTAAAAAAGGTAACTTTTGATTTGTCGAATCCAAGCTTCGCATCTAAACATCCCAAACTATTTCTGCCCGTAATCTCCATAAATTTCTGAGCTCTTCGAACTATAGAAGCCATGCACCATTTGATGTCAATAAGCTCTAATTCTGTAGGTCCCCTAATCCGTATGGATCTTCACAGAATCGTCTATCCAACCTAGAGTACGGAATCCCCTAGATCAGATTATCACAGAAAATGAATAAGAACAACAATCACTATAAACCTGATCTTTATTGATTATCTATCGCAACGATTACAATCAATCTAGACCACAAGAATTCTCTCTCAACTCTCTCTGAAGTGATTAACTGAGCAACGGTAACCCTAACGCAAAATTCTCTTTATATAGAGACAAGTTTGCAATTGGGCTAGGGTTTCACCACATGGGCTGCAAATTGGTGTAGGCCCAATTCGCCTACCACTCCCTATATGTATCTGGTTTAGCCCAATCACTTCTAATCAACTGCTAAAATACTAAACCCACTAACTATTTATCGTTTTACTAATTAAAAGATATCCAAAGACTAAATCTAAGTTGTTGTCACAAATATGCACCAACAAATTCTTCTAAATTTACTTGATCATAATCTTCCTTGGTCATATCTGGATTTCCTATCTTCCCAGCAACCAGGCTTTCGTAAGATTCAAGAACAGATGCGAGCAATGACATGTGCTGCTTGGCAGTATGTTCATTAAAATCTTGTGTGTTTTGGAGATTCACAGCTATATTACACTGTAAAAACCTCTGGTTTGAGTTAGATTGAGCAGATTGTTGACTTTGGAAACTGTTTGAGCTCTGTGAAGACTGAGATGTTTTGGGGGAATTTGATTCATAGCTAGAAAATGGTTGAAAACCAGATTGATTAGAAGATGGGCTTGTAGAACTATCAACACTGAAGGCGGTTTGTATTTATGGACTTTGAGTACCAACAGAACTGCCTTTAAAGTAAAGGTTTACACCTTGTTGCATTTGAGCACCTTTTGATTTGGCCATCTTCTGAATTTCTAGTTCATGACCTTCGAGCTTTTCTATGAACTTTGGTAGGCTGTAACCATTATACTCTACACCATTTCTTAGAATCGTCAAGTAGGTAGTCCATTCTCCCTCAGGCAAAGCATCTCCCAACTTGTCGACTAACTCCTAGTTTGTTTTCTGAATTCCCGACCTCTTCATTTGAAGAACTAGGTGATAGTAACAGTCAATCAACTGCTTCATAGTTTCGCCTTTCAAAAGGTTGAAAATATCGAACTCTTTTCTAAGTAGTGCATTTTTTCTCTTCCTCATTTTTGAACTTCTGTGGAACTTAATGCATTCCATAATGATTTTGAGTTATCATCATGTTGCAGCAATGCTCATCATTTTCTTCTCATTGACAAATTTTTCTTTTTCAGTCGTTGTGAACTGAGTCAACGTCTTCTCCAATTCATTTCCTTGGTGCGGTATATTTTTCTTCTATAGCAAACCAGCAGTTAAAATGGTTCGCTTGCACCAAGTTAACAAACCGTTCACTTCAACTATCATAATCTTCCAAATTCATCAACTTTGGGGGTTTCATCATTGTCCCCATTTCGTTATCTAAATTCAGATTCTTTACGGCTGCAGCTGATAAACTAACAGTTAACGCAGCAAACGCTTTGTAAAATTCATTCTCCATTTTACCAGCTTGAAACAATGTTTAATGCTAAAACGATTAAGATTTTGGTTCAAGTGAAGTAAAAACGTCAAAAGTGATTTATCTTCATGCGAAGGTAAATGATTTTTAAACCTTTACAATTTTTATCTTCATGTGAAGATAAAATTATCTTCATGCGAAGGTAGGTTCAAAACTTGATATTTTTGCAATTTTCAACATGAATTCGTTTGTTTTCAGCTCTGATTTTCTCAAGGGTTTATCTAAACATGTTTTTACGTATTATACTTGAAAATCAGTTCATTTTGACCATGGATTCATTTTAAAAAGTGAAAAATAAGAAGAATGAGTAGAATAAAAAGTCTTCTAGGCCGAATCTTGAACAATTGTCTTCAAATTAGGCTCCCTGAGCTCTGATACCACTTGTAGGATTGTTTTGTCCAATAGCAAAGGTTCTAATTTGAATATCTAGTCCATGCGTGCGGAATTCATATGAATTAATGACAGTTAACAAGATTATTTCACCAATTAACTGATTTCATTCAATGTTTAACAGTTATAAATGACCAAGAAATTCGACAAAGCTTCGCCATCTCAGTCGCAAAAGTTCTACCCACTAACACCTCACACTAGCTATATATAGACAATCTACCTTTGTGCGAAGTTAAATAAAACAACGTAAATCTAACATTTTCGCCCTATTACAAAATACAGACACAACCTTAAGGGGTAGACAATAGACATTATGCACCACATTTATCAAAAATTCAGATATCCGTTTGGATATGCGAATTCGTACCCGAAATTTCGGATCGGATATTAATATCCACTATCCGAAATTTTCAGATATCAGAAAACCGGATAATCCAATCTTGAACGCCCCTAGTATGTACTTATGTGTGTCTCCTCTAAATGCTGGTCTACATAATGCAATTCCATTCAAAATGCAATGCACATCACCAAAATGCATTCTTAAATGTGACGTATTGGGTTTGGTCCATGCTAGGTAAATCGTTCGTCATTGTTGTTACACCTCAACCGATAGCGGAATCATCAGGGCATGACGAAATAGATTGCTCGAGACTTCATAACACTAATATTGTGACAAGTATTTAAATAACTAAAATGTCATTTCATTAATAAACAATCAAGTACAAGTTTGGAAGAAAATTACAACTTAATCAAGAACACGATCTAACATAAGTTTTAATTTAAAGTGAGTATCTAGTCCATCCTATTAGATTCCATGCGTCGTCATAATCGTCACTCTCAAGCTGCATACGTATTAAAGTATAGTTCAACACACAATGCATTGGCGATTATTCAAGTTTCAATAGTAGTATAGTATAAACGTTTGAACAATTCATCATGCATAAATGTCTAATCTCAAGGCTAACATACATTAAACCAGCATGCAATTATACGAGTCAACCCAAAGTTTACCGCTAGCGTAATCTAATCATATCAATGAAAAGACTGTATGTGTTTAACTTAACATCACCTCACGAATACGGGCGGTGTGTTACTCCTATAACGCTATACATGTTAAGAGAGGCTTGATAGAAGTTAATGACTAAGTATAAGTATATAAGTTTAAGCATGTATGAATTCAAGTTTAGCACATAAAGCACAGGTGAGGATTGTTTGTGTTTAAGCATAAGCATGTTTGCGTGATTTTGATAAAATATACGTATTGCACCCAAAAGTGTAAAAGTAAAACGGGGTCGCGTATACTCACGGTTTTGCAAGCTTTCCAAGAAATCCGCGAGTTGTTGAGTTGAAGTGTTGAGGTGATGAACACCGAAGTTACCCTACAAGGGGTAAACAGATGTGTGTGAATAGACTGAGTTTGACGAGCGTTTTAGATTCAAAAGCATAAAATATGAAAGAGTAGACGAAAAGATGCCACTTCGTGCGAAGGGACTATTAAATGTTGCTCGTTTAGACTCTCATTTTGACAATGAATTCTTTTGAACGGGGAGTTTAGGTACGAGTCTGATTGGTCTTAGTTCAGAACAGTTAACCATGGCTTGGTTAGTATCGAGAACTTTACTAAGTGAAAATGTAAATATTTATGTTCGTAATATAGGCATGTTAAGTCCAATTGTTCATCAGTTAAGTCATAGAAGTCAAGAATGGGTACGAATAACTCGTTATATGATTCACCAAAGCTCAAAGTTTATCAACAGGGTTGATAAACCCGTTTGGTCACGAATGTACAGAAACTAAATATACAAACGTTCAAGTGAGGTGTGAAACTTAATTCGGGTAGCCAAGGCTCCCAACGTTCTCACACTAGCTAGAACACAAGTTCATCCTTATTGAGAAAGGTGACCTTATCTAGCTTGCACACTTGTACAAAGGAGAGTAGAAGAAGAACAAGGTAATAGTGAGTTAAACTCATTTAGAACAATCTTCCAAGAATCCGGAAGTTTTAGAGTGAAAGTGTGAAGTTTCGGAATGATTGAAGGTGAGATATGAGCTGATATTTATATAAACTAGTTGTTGACAGCTCCACTTCGTACGAGTGTGTTTACTTCGTGCGAAGTGGGTACACTTCGTGAGAAGTGGCTTCAGCTCGCACGAGAGGGTTGGTTTGGGGCTGTTTTCACGTATCTAGCCCGTTTTCGAGTATTTCAAGTATGAAGTTGTAAGTATGTGTACTTGTACGTATAACAAGTGTCGGTTTATATGAAACACGTATTTAATGACTGCATGTATGTATAACAAGTATGTAATAAAGTATGAATTTTATTAAGATTAACCCCTTGATTTGTGACAATGAAGATGGTAGTACGATTGTAAGGATTCTAAAAATAGGATGTGAAAGTGAACTTTCTAAAAATAGGAATACGGAGATACGAGGTGTTATAGTCTCCCCTACTTTAGAAAATTTCGTCCCGTAATTCATTCAGAAAGAAACTTGGAAAAGATGGCATTTTGGTGTTTTGAGACGGGTGGTAATCGTTTAAAATGGTTGGTCAAGATTCAAAATATGAGTTTAAATCTTATGCAGTGTTTACGTGTAAGTATGTTAAAAATGTATGGTTTCAAAATTTTTGGCTAAATTGGTAGATAAATTTTGAGAGATAAAAGACAGGTTTGTAAAAGTAACTCGTTTGACTGAGTGGTTTGAGTCATCAATCATAAGGGTGTATAAGAATAAGTTAAAACGTGTATATGTGTATAGTGGTAAAGCGATTTTGAGCAACTCGATTGGGAGGAATGTTTTTTTAAAGGATGCGATCTATGAAGGAAAGTTTTTGTGTAAGTAATGATGTAGTTTGATGAAATGTGTGGCCCGCGCCGTAGGTTGTAGGAAAAGTTTGATCGGTTGTAAGGCGTATTAGTAAAATCATACGTTGTAGAAAATATTTATTGGTGAGAAACTAGGTGGTAAATATTTATGGTTTCGAAAGGTTTTGGCGGTAGTGGACCGAGTAGTTGAAGTTTGTGCGTGATAAAGAGTGGAATACAGTTTCAAGAGGAAAAGGAATATTTTGACAGGTCTTAGACGGTGAGGACGTTTGTTAAAATGGATTGAACGTTTTGGTCGTTTTACTGAAATAAAGTTTGGAAGAGATGTTAAAGGAAGAATTGTGGATATTCGTGGTATAAAAGTGAATGAATGATTCGGTAGGTGTATGCGAGGGGTAATAATAGTGTGGTTATCTAATAAAATGCGAGCATGAAAAGTCGAGAGATACTAGTGATAGTTGTAGCCGTTTGATCAACGATTTTGAGAATGAGGTTTCGTCATAGACAAACGATGTAGGTTCCGATAAATCGGATCTGACAACGATATCACACGATCACTAAGGATGGGCGGAATCCAAACTTGATGATATTCAAGAAAACCGAAGAGATGAAAGACCAATATGAATCAACTTTAACACCATGCACACGATTCTATTACTTGAACAAGCAAAACGTCTGGTACAAGATGGAGGCTCTCTAGAGTAATCCCAAAAGTCTAACCCTAGAAATGACATAAGCTTAGCTTATATACCTAGGGTAAGGACATGCCCCTTATGGGCTTGCCTATGGGCTTACCTAGCCCACAAGGCCTATGGCATGCCCAAATGACCTATAAAGGTCCAAATCTAATACAAACTAACCCAGTAAACTACCATAGACCATTGTGTATATTTTATGCATTAGTCTCACACTTCTAGGACCTAACAATCCCCCCTAGACTGATGCATCAAATTGTCTTCATAGCATAAATTCGGAAACGTCTTCAACAGAGTCTATGGTTGTCGCTATGTTGTAAGTGTTGTGGAAGTCAATCCCACACTTCTAGGACCTCACACTTCAACGAACACTTAGCACTGGGTCTCTTTCTTCTGCTCCTGTGGTTAGCTTCATATCAGGATCTTGATTAGCTTCGCTTGAAACATCTTTCTCAAAAAGAATGTGAGAGGAGGAATCTCAGCAGCTCTTTTCTTCTTCAATCTTTCTCTTTCAAGCAAGCAGGTTCACAGGTACTTCTTCAAATGTACTATCAGTGTCAGACGATGACTGGCATCTGGTTCTTCTGACTCAGGTACACTTTGTTGTTGTGATGCTTCATGTTTTGTCGGCAACTAACAGCATCTCAATTTCAGCAACCCTTGTTTCTTGATCTAAATCAAGATCTGCACAATTCTCATAAATTTATAAGCAAACATTCTTATGCAACAGGGAGAGTACCGCATGAACACTTGGTACATCCAAGTACTTGTACTCGGATCAAAATTCAAATTTCTTTCATCTTTTGATGATTAGTCAGATCTTCAAGAACGGTTAATAACTTTTAATAAAACAAAGAAAGCACTCTCTCTTTGAATTTTTGAATTTTCTGTATGTTTTTTTTTTATTTTAGAATATAAGAATATAAATAGAAATGCAAATAAACAAAGAAACTAACTCAGTAGTTACAACTATACAATTGCAATGGGATCAAAATTGTTTTCAGGCGGACCAAGGAACACTTTCTAGTGTGTACTTATTTAGACTGTCTAAGCGATTGCCAATATATTTGAGCACTTAAACTTTAACGCTCAACTTTCATTTTTCAACTTTGTGATATGCTTAAGGTAGTATTATACTATAATACCCGTGCGTCCCATACCATGACATACCCCCGCGATCAAGGTAAGCACAACTATTCATCGTAGCAGGTGAGTATACTGAGATCATCCTTTATCTTTTACAATGTCAAACTATTGGTGAACAGGTCAGTATATTCGTACAGCAGAGTGACCAATAATATCTGACGAGGGTTAGTCAAATACCTTATATGTTATGTTTGACTTTTCAAGCACATGGAATTTTCTCGTGATGAGATTTCCTTTCTTTTAAGGTTTTGGCCCTTCTATTATGGCTCTTTTAAGGATATCCTGACTATGCCTAGATCTGCATGTATCTGGATGAAACAGAAGGGCAGCCCTGATATCCCGGATGACTCATCAGCATAAATACTTGAAACTTCTGACGTTGGCTATCTATCAACACAGGATTTAAGACCATGAAATCATACGCCGATGGTATGTTACCCACAAGATACATAGTTCGTTATGTTTATATCACTTAATATCTTTTAATCACTTTGAGCGTTAAGCCTACCGACATATCACATTAGATCCTAGTCTTTTCAGCTACGACACCTTACATGTGTCAGTCACGCCCTTTATCACAAATATTCATTTCATTTCCCATTTAATGCAAAGAGACTTTTTGGATTTTTCAGTTTTTTAAAAGTTTTTGTATTTTTCTGTTTTTCAAATGTTTTTGTATTTTTCTGATTTTTTCCCTCTCAAACAATGCATATATACATATATCTCCCTCTTCCCCCACCCCTAAATTTGTGCATCACACTTTATGCACAAATTTACCTAATAAAGAAAACGTATGTACAAAGTTTTAAACGAAAGAAAAGTAACTTTTTTGTTTGCTTAACCATTCCGTCATTAGATTAAAGACTAATCAATTTCAAACTTAATGCACGAAATTTAAATTTGTACCTTTTCGCTGATCTTTTCTTACCTCATCTCCTCCTAAGGGACCATCGCACTTGTAAAAAAAAATTGAACTTTTTGCAACAATGAGATGTTTTCTGATATGTCCCTAGAACAACCGCTAACAACATTCCAAAGATTGTCAACAGCTCCTACTTAGTTGTTCCTGAAAAATAAGGAGATTAGTAAGACAGTGGGACCCAGGCCATCGTGGTCCTGGGTTTCCCTGAAGCATCAAAATAAGACATTTCCTTTAAACAAAAGTCCCCTTTTGTTTTGAGGATTGGTGATGTTGCTGCTTTTTGTTTTGCTTTCCAAATCTGTTTAGGCATTTCTAATTTCTTAGATGCATTTGGAAAAGCAGCTGGCTTTTTAACCTTGTTATTTTTTAATTCTTTTGTAGGTTTCAAAGCTTGTACTTTTTTAGCTTTAGTAGCATTCCAATTCCCATCAGATGGTTTAACCTTTGGATTTACATTCTTCATTGCCTTAGGTGATGACACCTTCATTGGCTTGGAATGATTGTTATCCTTTGGTGGCCCTAAAGGATGAACCGATCCCTTCTATGCTTGATTTCCTTGCACGTTTCTTGCAGACGAAGATGAATTTGGATATTTGTACTTGTCGTTTACACGGACCTTCTTCTGTTGTGGAGAAATCTTTTAATTCTTCTTGTTTTGTTTAGACTGTAAGTCTTGTTCAGAAATCTCCCCAACCTTTCCAAAAGCTTTGCTAGCACGGTCACAAGCATATTTTTCACATTTGCCATTAATGACCGGCTTAACAAAAGCATTTTTCACATCACTAGCCTTTTGAGGGCTATTGCTGCCTATCGAGGATTTTGGAGAGCGTGACTGTCCTTGACGTTTGGACTTCTGCTTTCTTCGTCTTCGATTTGCTAGTTTCTACTCCTTTAGCTTGCTCTGAACCTTTTCATCACAAGCAGAAGGTTCAGATTGTTCAGTTTGCACACTTGGAGCCTTGTTCACATCATCTCTCTCTTCATCGGTTTTGATAAAATTGGAGAGTTCTGGTTTATCAGATGAAAGACCAGGCACTCCAGCTGAATCATTAGAAGAGTCAACAGCACCAGATGGTTCTTGTGTGTCCGACATATAATCACTAGGTTTGTCGTACACCATATGCTGTGCTCTCTCAATATCTTTGTCGGTTTTAGGCATTGTCGTGTAGTTGTGATTATACGGTGGGGCAACCTGATTGAATCCCAAACCCTTCCCCTTGTTCTCCTTATATGCCAGCTACACATTGCACACGTCTTGAACGAGCTTGTTGGATGTATCAATCTTCTTTATATTAACTTCGTTTTGTTGATATTTTCCAGTAAGAAGTCCCAGCTCAACTCTTACCAAGTCACATTCCATGGTTTTTGAATCTCATCTGGTTTTGTAATCATGGACCAACATTTCTGTTGATTTACGTCCATGTGGAGCTGAGCTATGTCTTTCTTTTGTGCTTCAACCTTTTTTGTGAGTAACTTGTTACTTTCTCGAAGGCCGATGCACTGAGCCATTGCATTGTTGTAATCATTAGCCATTTTGGAATTAAGTGCTTTGAGTTGAGCAACCCTATTCCTGCAAGGTTCAGTGCACAAAAGGTAGTTGACTGTATCAATGAGCGATCTTGGTTTGTCAGCGTGAGTTTGGGCTTGAGGTAGAGTTTGGGGTGCTGGGCTGCTGATTGCTGCTTGCTGGGCTTGAGGTTTCTGTTCGGACACTTCTTCAGGATGAGACTCCATTGAATTTGCGTATAGATCTTTGAGATCTTGGTTTGATTGTAATGATCCCACAACCAAGATACAAAGGAGTCTCTGTCATCACCCAAAAATCTATTCATCTCATTCCTTACTTCCTCTTTTCGCCTCCCACGTTCAAGTAAGCGCATCACATATTACACGACAACATCAACATTATAGTCTCCAATAAACTCATACAACTTTTCCTTCACTAGATCCCGCAAGTTCGGGTTTTGATTTTGTGCCTGGGGTGACATGTTGTTGACGGATGCTTGGATCAGTGGGCTAAGACAATGTTCGGATTTTCATTCGGTTTTGAATTACATACTGGGCTAAAAACTATGTTCGAGTGATGAGCTTGGGCTGTAAACATCTTGGGATAATCGAAACTGTACCGGTAAAAACATTAAAAAATGTCCGAAAACTGTTTTTACTAAAATAGACTGTTAGACTCGTCTTGAAATTACGAATCCATAAATATATAATGTCAAAGACCTTTTTCGGATTTTCTTCCCTTTTTTTTTGAAAATCTCAAAACAGTGGATCCGAGATGGTAACAATATCTCGGAACAGTAACTTTTCTGAGAGGATAATGATGATCCGAGATGGTTCTGTTGTTTCAAGATGGAGACAAACTTGAACACTAATGATCCAAGATGAGTTCGAGATGCATGTTCATCATTCGATTCTTCAAGGGTTCTATCCGAGATGCTGATCGAGACGGTTCGAGATGATCCGAGATGGTTCGAGTCTTCAAGATTTCTATCTGAGATGCAGTTCGAGATGGTTCGAGATGCAAGCCTTTGATTCGAAATGATCCGGGATGATCAAGAAGATAATCCGAGATGGTCCGAGTTGGTTCGAGATCTTCAAGCAAACTGTCTGAGATGGTCCGAGTTGGTTCGAGATCTTCAAGCAGACTATCCGAGATGGTCCGAGATGGTTCGAGATGTTCAACCGAAAAGCAAAAACAGAAGCAGATGCTATCAGAAATCCGTGTGATATCAAATCTAAGCCTGGAAACAAGTTCAAACAGGCTCTGATACCAATTATAGGTCCCGATAAATCGGATCTAACAACGATATCACAAGATCACCAAGGATGGGCAGAATCCAAACTTGATGATATTCAAGAAAACTGAATAGATGAAAGACCGAATCAACTTTAACACCATGCACACGATTCTATTACTTGAACAAGCAAAACGTCTGGTACAAGATGGAGGCTCTCTAGAGTAATCCCAAAAGTCTAACCCCTAGAAATGATATAAGCTTAGCTTATATACCTAGGGTAAGGGCATGCCTCTTATGGGCTTGCCTGGCCCACATGGCCTATGGCATGCCTAAATGACCTATAAAGGTCCAAATCCAATACAAACTAACCTAGTTAATCCAGTTAACTACCATAGACCGTCGAGTATATTTGATGCGTCCGTCTTACACTTCTAGGACCTAACAAATAAGTATCAGGCGTTTTGAAGTGTGTTTGGATACAACCGAGGAAGAGATTATGAGTAACCAAAGTATGTTGTTAGTTAATCGTATTTGATAAGGTCTGGGAAATCACCGAATTTATCATGGCATGTCTTACATAAGTTTGGTAACATGGTAGGGACACTTATATATCAGAAGTATCAGCGGCGTATCCACAATGTTCATAGCATGTTACGCCCGTGTAGCTATTCGTTGTCATGCTACGTCCCGTGTTATGATGCACAGTAGAACCCACTATGGTTTTCATGTGCCTACCAATATAATCCCGTGTGCACCCGCGATTATCTTGGTCCGTGCATGATTCGCATAGTTTGTAGTAGTAGTGTATGGGTCAGGATACATTTTTGTATTATGAGCGAGAATGTGTGTGCGTTTATAGCATATAAAAATAAAGCACGTATATATGATTGTATTTAAGTACACGCAAGTATACCGTAGGCGAACCCATTTGGGTTGTGCCTTCATATAGGTTTCAAGTATGCGCAAGTTTACCGTAGGCGAATGTATGGATTTTGAGTATAATTGATACCAAATACGTATAAGGTCAACATGTAGTACAAAACGTATAAGTTGAAGTATAATGAGATCAGGCATGTATAAGTTACCATGAAATGTTTGAGTGTGTGAATACGATGTGTAATGATAATATGTGTAAGATTATCATGAAATAAATGTGTATGATCATATGTATGCATATAGTTGTTTGGGCAAATCATTGAGTTTGTCGAAACAAAGTATGTTGGGTCTGTCGGGAATGAAGGACCAGATTGTGAATGTCGATTGTATTTTGAGAAAAGTATTAATCTATGATGAAAGACATGATTTGTAAAAAGGAAATGCTACTTTTTGAAAGTTGGGATGCACGTATGTCGTAGTTTGTCCAACCTAATGAATCTTTCATGCCCACATGTTTAGGTTTAGACTTGTGCATTATCAATCTTGTAAAAGGTTTTTAAAACAACGATCTTGCTTGGTTTTTATATTGATATACGGGAAATTTGTGTTTGAAAATTCCGTGTAAAGACTTGGTTTTGAAAAACTTTTTAAAGTGAACTTATAGATGGTCGGACTTCGTTGGTATAGGCGTGTAGGCCTAGGGTTACTATGTCAAATGTGTGTATTGGGAGTTAGTTTGGCCGATGGAATGGTTGTGGTAGGTTGATCGAATGGTAGTTTGAGGGTAAGGTGTCGGGTTCCCACTAAGTGCTCATAGTTTCGGCTCTTAGTGCTCATGGCACGGTGTAAGAGTGTGTTACCAGTCATGGGTATTTGGAAGATTTCCTAGGTATGGTTCGTATCGGGTTTCTTAGGTTGTGAGTATAGACGAGGGTTGTAAGAGTCTTATTCTTATTCTAAGGTACTAATGGATTTTTCGATAAGAGCGGTAGTTCTAAGTTAGGATCTATGGTTGAAAATCGAAATCTCGTGGGTGTATGGTTGGTCATTTGTGTTTGTCGGTTGGCTACGAGTTTATTATGTTTACTAACTAAGCGAGGTTAACGAAGTGACATCTATAAGGTTTACACGTAGGTAAGAGAAAGTTTTTCTTTGGTTTCCTATTGGGAACAAAATGTCTTTAGGATGATAGTATAATGAGAGTGTGCTTTAGTGATTTGACGACTTATGAAAATCGTGAGCAAGAGATTTATTAGACTGACTAGGGTGATAGGTAGCATTTCATAAGAATTTGTAAATCAAGTAAGAAGGCATTTAAAGTATGTTTAGGAATTTCGTGTATGTGATTCATGTAATTAGATTGCAGAGTATAAAACATGTTTGATAAAACGATGAGGTCCGAGGTTTATGTGTAAGTGAGAAATTTGACATAATGATTAAAGGTTTAAGTACAAGTCCAAATCGAATGGTTGTTATGAAAGTGGTTGAATTGTGATTAAATCACTCATTGAGATGTGGACATCATTCCTAGCTCAAGGATAAGATTTCTTCAAGTAATGGAAATTGGAAATGATAACCGAGATATGGAATCACCCTAGTTCATTGGTGACGTTTTGGTAAAAATGGAGAGGAGTGGAGCATCGTCAAGGTAAGGGGAAATCACTCCCATCTAGATGATTATGCTTCCATTATTGGGAATATGTGTAATGTCTACCTTGCGGGTGACGTTTGGAAATCGTGTTTTATATATATATATATATATATATATATATATATATATATATATATATATATATATATATATATATATATATATATATATATATATATATATAGTGTGCAAGATACATGAAAAGTATTTGTATGATCGTGAAAATAATTTGATGGTTTTTTGGAAGGAAAAGTTGAATCGTGTTATGCATAAAATTGATAATAGTATAATAGTCGTTTTGACTAAAAACTTGGATTGTTCTAAAATGGAGCTTTGACTAAACAAAGTGATCGAAAGTTTCTTTGAGTTTGGGAAGCATGCTTTGGCCTAATAGGTAGAATACTTCAGTCGAGAAGCGATTAATGGTATTTACCCTTCCAGTTATTACATGTCCCTAATCAGTCGAAAGTTCGAGACCTTGGCGGGATTCAAAAATCGAGAAGTGGGACTAGTTACCAAGATGCGGGTATCACCCCTAACTTGATAACGTCGTTCCTTATGTGTGGTCGGTACTTGCCAAACGAGGAGCAATTCCGACTCGTTGGTGAAGGTCCACTAAAATATGACATGGAAATTTCTCATCAAAGTATGGATATCACTCCTAACATGATGGCGTAATTTTGTGAAAAAACGAATATGCGGAATGAGGGATTTCACCAAAACTTGTGGGCTTTTGAGCCTATTTTGGTTAAAATCGTCTCGTTGTGATATATGAGTGCCTTCAGGCCTTTAAATGTATATTTTGTCAGCCTTAGGAAGGCAGGTAATGTTTAAGTAAACAGATCTAGATTAGAAGTAGAACAAAAAGAAGTTTAGACGTTTAATCGAGGAAACAGTTCACTTCATAAGAAGTGGGCTCACTTCGTGCGGAGTGACTGCCAATTCGTGCGAAGCTGTTCAGCTCGCACAAGGTGGTTCAGTTCGCAAGGGGCGTTTCAGTTCGTACGAAAGGGGTGTGATTTGATTTTTAGACTATAGAATAGGTCAAATCATGTAATCTTCCTAATTCTCTATAGTTATGGCTCTGATATCAATTTATTTTGTCCCGTCTCGATGATTCCGCCATTGATAGGGGTGTGACAATTGTTATATATTTACTTTACTTAAATTATAGTAACTTTTTCCCAATAATTATTTTAATTTGTAATTTCCAAGAAATTAGGTAATCTATGCATTATTGTTTTTTGTTATTAAAACCAATAATACTGAGGTTTTCTAGTGTTAACCCGTCAAGGAAATTCCACGTGTAAGAATTATCTTAATGGTGGTCGGCTTGTATCAACAAGAACACCTTTGCTAGAAAAGAATTTACTTTATTTGGCACGAACACTATTTCAACTGATGACTCTTTCATAGGCAGAAAACATTCTAGTATTTGTTAGTGATACTTTCATTGTTAAACCGTTGGTAATTTTACTCCGGTCGTCTGGTCATGACAACCGTCTATAATCTATTTAAAAGGGTATGATCTCAAATCCTGCATTGACTTACATACTGTTGAGCATGGGTCGCACTCAAGGAACCATACCCAAATCAAATGTATCTGATACTTAGACATTTTCAGTAAGATGGCGTAAGCCTAAGCAGCGCAAGCCTTTAACTGCTATTAAAGCATAACTCAAATAGTACAATTAGTACGAAAGTCAGAGCATGTGGTCAATAGGCGCACGCCAGGCTGTGTCCAACAGTGCCTTACGATAAACAATCGTGCAGGAGACAAGAAGTATTAAAGGACACTGACGTGTCATCAATCTCCGCGCGCCAACCACTACTTCATGATCTCCACTTAAACGTTGATGACAGACCCGGCAACAAGGATAACTACCAGGGTAAGTGGATCCATTCAACGTACGCCAACTTCCTTTTCGCCTGCAAACACTAACGGTCGTGTTTAGAGGGACAAACATGATATTCCTTGTTGTCAGCGTCAAGCCCAAGACCCATTAGCCCATCTCATTCGTCACTCTCTTCGGCTATAAAAAGAGGACTTTATCTCAAGGTTTAGCGATCACTCTCTTGCTCTCTCACTTAACACACACAATTATTATCCTTCGTTCTTATTCTCACCATGGATGGTGGTTACAAGGAGAACCCCTCAATCCTTCTCCTTGTAACGAGCTTCACGGTGCTGTGTTGTTTTACAGGATCTTACGGTAATCAAACGAGTAAGAAAGAAGATTAACCCTTATTTTGACTAGATTAAACCTATAAGTTAACCAACGGATTAACTTAGTGTTTCTTCATTATTGATGGTTTCTCAATGAAATATGTCGATCAATCACTTGTCGGTAAATTCTTTACTCACTCTGTATTTCCCCGATGACCTATTACCGATAAATACCCACATTTACCTCTTCCCATTTCGTATTTTCCAAACAATGTACGTTGAAAATCCTATGTTTCGTAATTGTAGTTTGATTTTTAATATACAGAATTTGAGTTACCATCAAAGTACCATGACCACCAGCAGCCACATGGACGTTGTATTAAAGTCTCGATTAGTACCAGCTATTTAATAACAACTATAACCAATCATTAAAAATATACAACTAGGGAAACACAAATCTTCTCCATTTGCAAATGATAAAGAGTAATGGTTAAATTAACTGGGAATTACTTCCGGGTAGAGTTAAGAGTTTTAACTTTTTTTCTTCATTATTGTAAAAGAATTGTGCATCAATATGATTTTAGTTAGACCGTGAATTGCACTTTACGCTCAAGGCTGTGAAGGAAGCTGATTCAACACACAGGTGGCACCATTTTTGCAAATTTTTGGTGGAGGGAGCGTATACACTATGCCGATGGGCATGGAGGGCGCGTGAAAGAAACCACCGCTGAAGGGGTTTTTTGCTAGTGGGAGAGGTGGTGTGGATCCCGCACCCATAGTCTAATATGTGTTTCCTATGAAGACACGTATAACCTGAGTTATCTTATAAATTATATTAAACCGATCGAATTATCGTTTTCTTTTTCGTTTGACCTTTGTTATTTATTTCATTGTTTTACTTTTTTTATTTTTTTTATCTTTAAAGCCGAGTTACGACAAAAAATAGCATAAAACATTTAGATATTATTTTGTCATGTTGTGCGATACGTTCTGAATTATAACCACGTCCCTACGCAACACGCGGGTAACTATTACCCTAAACAAATATGGTGATAAAGGTTGATAATTTGATCAAATCTCCTCTAAAAGCATTTTCAACTTTACTTCAGCTAAGTTGAAATTCCTATGGCATCTTGAAATACTTAAAGCATGCTAAATTGGTTGTAACAACTTACATCTCTAGTTCAGAAACGTATAAACAGATTTATGGGTTCATGAAACCTACCATGATCTGTTGTGACCTTTATTTGGAATTAACTTTATCACAAATTACTCACCAATTCATTTTGGGTCATCCACCTTTTATCGGTGCCCAACTTTTTCCACTCCATTTTGGTGAAATTGTTTTGCTTTCGTACTTTGATAGTTCCATTACCTCCTACTTTGAATATTATCACATTTCCCTCTTCAATTTTTTTTTAAATCCTTAATGTTATATCCTCTCTTTATCATTATTGTTCAGTTGATCTTGTAGATTCCTTATGATATCTTTTAACAAAAAATGCAAGTGTTTGACTGATTTACATAATTATCTTGTAAAATTTTAATTGAAATTTATCAATGTACGTACTCATAACACCATCTTAACATATGAAAGTTATAGATTAGGTCTCAAACGGGATACGAAAGCATGACTATTTCGGACGATTGGGAATATGAGAACATGACATGTAGGGGTGTAATCGTACTGGTATGGTGAAAAATTTTTATCATTTAATTCTAGAAAAGGTCATTTGGTTTCAATCTCCACTTCTACTTTGATCCATAAAATTAGCAAATGCAAAACCTTTAAACACATGTATTAAAAGGAACTAAAATTGATTCCCCGCGTTGCGGGTTCGATTTGTTAATGTAATTTGAGTGTGCATATTTTTTCTTTGCAATTGTTTTTTAAGAGAAATTAACCCTTCTGATATATACTTCGAAAGTTGATTAAGAAATCAATTGTAGTCGGATCTCATGGTGTTAATGTGGTGGAACCCACATCTTATCACAATTTTGTATTGTTAAGCGTGGTTAGATCATGAATTGTATTCAGCCAAACTTTTCAATTAATTATGGAGTTTTAATAAATATACACACAACTACTAAACCTATATGACATAATAAAAATTAAATCTATTTATTTGTTCATTTTAATTATAAAATTAAGATGTTCTCTAAAAATAAAATTAACTAAAAACTTTGTTGGCATCAGTTTTGCAAGTTAAAAGCAAGATTAGAAAAGAGAGGTGGTTATTATCATTTTGCTGACAGGTGTATTTCAATAAATAAAGAAGCGAAGAAAATTAAAACAATATTAATATTAATTTAGTTTTTACATGTAAAACATATATGAATCTAGGAGATGACATCATATTCTACATGTCTTAATATAATTGTGTTTGTAATTCATCTATATGTCAATATAGATTTAGTGTAGTTGTAAGTCCCGAAAAACCGGATCTCACGATATCACATGTAGCTTGATCGGTGGCGGAATCACATAAACAAGCTAGATTCGAATAAAAGAAGTAAGATGAAGATAGAAATGATTCAATGATTAACTTGCATACAAAAGGTTTTGTCGAATACAAGCTAATGAGCGTACCCAAGAACCACTATCCTTAATACATCATTTACTCTTTATAGTAAGGGATTAGTGCACCATTACCACAAACCCTAGGCCTATAAGCCTTCCCAAGCCCAAAACTATTATAAGCTAGCCCAAACCTAATCATCGGCTAATGCATAAACCTTAAGGGCCTAACAATCTCCCTCTAGGTTTACAACATTAGTGTTGCCTTTAGCTTGAAGAACCACCAACTGCACTGCCTCCAAATAACAGACTGCATCCACATACAACCTGCTTCCAATCACATTTGCCACTTCGCTTGTCCACGATTTAGCACAAGCTTCATACTTATCATCGTTCGAATCTGATGTTGCCCTAAAACCTTGATGTCTTCCTCGTGAAAGCTTGTAAGATCCAATGTGTCTATTAATCGGAATGAGCTTTCTATAGTCATGATCACCGCTTTAGCCATTCTTGGATCGTAAGCCCAAAAATGGAAGTTCTTGAGCAGACCCTTTGGAAATTTTAGAGCAGCAGGAATGAGCCCTTTTCGGTTGGTGGCCACATCATGTTCTGAATTACTCATTTGGTGTGAGGGTCACGGACTCCAGGACTCTTCTTTAAGTATAATTCAGTAGTTTTCATCATCGGAAAGTTATTCTTTACTTCTTTTTCGAGCCTGTCTCGGAATGCCCAACCTCTTCCTCTCTGATTTTGGATCAGAATCATGATAAGGAACACGAAGCAAGTTTTGCAAGTCGATCTTTATCCAAGATTCAAACTGTGACTGTTTCGAATAATACTCTCTGTGACCGCTTTCACGAGTAATTAACCACATGACCTTTTCGTGATCCAACATCTAGCTTGCCACTTTTGATTTGTTTCCGATTTTGTCATAAATGCTCGATCCTAGCTAACATACCAATCAGACGTTTTTGTTGGATCCTTCAATTGGAAGTTCTCATCAAGAGGGTTCACATCCTGATTCTTCATGATTAACATTTGTTTGTTGCTTTGTTTCTTCGGTGGCAGTTTTCTTTTCTTCTTTTGACTAGAAGCCAGGTAGGCAGCTAACCTTGCTTCATGTTTTGCATCAGTTGAAGTGTTTTCTTGAGCAGTTCGTTCGTGATGAGCTACGTTCATAGGATCATCGTCTTTGTCAACAAACTCACCATCGAACTTCTTTTCTAACTTCGCCTTCAAATCAAACACCACTTTCATCAATAAATTCACATCGCCTTGAAGCTGCTCAATCGTCTGATCTTTGTTGGGTACTTGGACTTGTAGTGAAGCAATTTGAGCATCCTTTAAGGCAAAATCTTGTTCCAACACAATTACTCTTTCCTGTAGCTTCTTGACATTCACATCTCCATCATCGTCACTATCTGATTCTTCAATCAACTTCATCTTCTCTACAGCAAATCGCATTGCAGCTTCATCGTGTTCGGTAAGCCCACCACTCGAACTGCCGGCTTCAAATCGAACGCCGCTAGAACTTTCTGATTGTAATTCCATGGTTGCTTTGAAGATAGAAGTATCTAGAATGTATATTACAGGGGTATCTTGAACAATTGGCTCGGGAATGGTATTCGAACTTGTGAGCTTGGGATCAACAGGGGTTTTTGGTTTGGTTCTCTGCTTCTTGCGGGATTCTTGCTCACTACTTGGATCATCTTCAGTATGTGTTTCTTTAGTAGGAACGATTACGGGAGGAGGGTTACCAGAATCACCCTGTAGTGATGCAAGTAGTGCCTGAAGATTCTCGGCAGTTATCGGGTTGAAGCTTCTAACGGTTTCCTCATCTTTCTCAACATCCATCTGTTCCAACTCATTCTCAGTATCTTCATCATCTGTCACTAAATCTCCAACTTCAACTATTAGTTTATTTCCGCCTCCTATAATCTGCCTCTTCAGCAACTATAGCAGTTAGTGGTATTGGTGCAGACACAACCTGTCCAAATTTTCCATGTTTCTCCATAAATTTCTTACATGTATGCTACAACATATCACACATAACATTTCTACATTTTGTTAATTTAATTCACCGCTTTTGTAGTTTGACTTTACATGGTCAAATTGGCACTTTTACTTATCGTACATGTCTTAAAGTACCCGTTTGCACTCTTTCAACTTTCAAGCATACTTACAAGATATTATTTTAACTCTTCATGCGAAAGTTTTTCTTTCCTTGTAATTTACATCAGTCGTTCATCGGAATTCGAACCCATCATTCATTTTGACTCGCATGGGTCGGCAAATAACATTCCTCACATATAATGTATTCAAACTTATTTCTTTCAATTAGGTTTCTTGCTACTACGATAGCTTTCTTCGGTTATACTTACTTAATGAATCAATTATGTCATATTACCTTACTATTATTTGCTTAATAATTATTTACTTAACTTCGTTTGGCTCTACGAAGATCCAGCTGTAAATACATTCCAATCTGTGTTTTACCAATTACCCAACCGACCATTAAGAGGCGTTCTGCATTCAAACTCGGGTCTCCTACTTTTTTGTCAAAACTTTTATTACATCTTTCAACACAACTTCTTTTATAGTGGTTTATGCTAGAAAACTTTTATATTTCAATTTTTTTTCTCCGGTATGACATTAGACCAAGATGACTGTCAACCTAATTTACTAGATGCATTCCTCTTAGGTTAATCTATTACCCAAATTTGACACATCCTTCTCTAGTCTAGCCACAAGCTCCTACTGGAAGCATAATCTTTTATACATACCTGACGTAAGTCCAAAACCATTGATTCGTTATCCACACCTTGCAATGGTTATTTCTTTCCAATTTGTGGCAAGCCATGCCCATTCATTACGCTTACCTATAAGCATAAAACTTGACAACCAAAACATTTAATACCGGGTTCAAATGGCGAGCACCATTTGACCCGCATGACTTGTTTGTCCTTTTTAAACCATTCTTGCATGCAAGCATAATTGCATATATACATTTGTAGATTTAAAACATAACTTGAATATTATCTGTTTTAATAAATGTTTACTTGTTTGTTCAAGCTTACAGTTCCAAACTTTTCCATTCTTATCCTACGTTCTTACCAGTTTGATCCGAGATTACTTACGGATTCGAACAGTTTCATTCTCATTATACATTCTTACTTGTTTGATCCGTACTTACTTACGGATTCAAAAATTTTCGTTCTTATACATTGCTCTCCTCTTCTTTAGAGTCTAATAACTCTTTTCACCCACACGTCAAACTTATTCCCATCTCTATCGGACATACATGTGTTGATTATCATGCTTTCACGATTGTCGTATGCTTCTTGCGTATTGGCCAGGTGCGCAATCCACATGCTAGTTTCATGCCTTCATGATAGTCACCGCCTTATGTCCGAAGAAATGGGTTTTTAGTTCACGCAACATCTTTAAAAATCTTAACAAGACAGTATTATTGTCTTCTGTTTAATATTTACCCTCCCCAAGGAGATTCTTCCCTTTTCCTTCAAAACCGGTACCGATATATACATTAATATTGTGTACCTGGGGTCCATCTGTCTAATTACATGCCTTGGCATTCATCCTAGACCGCATTCTCGGATCATTCTCCTCAATCCTTTGAGCTTACCTTGCATATACAATTCAGTTAGTTTCTTTATATGAATACATATATACATGCTTACATTCATTTACACATTTTAATCTTGATCGAGTCTTGGATTGTACGGGTCCTTTATCACAAGAGCACTTAGGTTTGAGTTCAAGTACTTACCTTCTTGTACTTGATTTCACTCAAACCATGGCTCTGATACCAACTTGTAAGACCCTAAATACGTTTTCACCAAAATAAACGCAGCGGAGATACCGACTTAAAAATTATTTCTTTTTTGACTTCATAACATACTTAAAGGTTTATTTATAAATATTTAGACACTTTCTTGAAAGTGTTTATTACGTTCGTTTTGATTGACTTGCTAAATGTAATACATATTGCAAGTTATGAACCGCTCTTCCCGTACAATCCTTGCTTTTCGACTCGATCCTCGTTGGTTGGTCCATCATGTTAGTCTGACTATCTGCAGTCACCATATAAACATAACCAATGTGTTAGTAAATGGTGACATTACATATTTTTAATTAAAAACATAAACATGAATCGTGTACATATCCATCACACATTATATAAAACTCCAATAGGATATTCTTCGGACTCATTCCTTATGTCGAGCCTCAAACCTTCGAGAGCCCAACCCTTACTTACCTGCATTCCTAATTTCATCCTCCACATCAAACAGTTAGCCTCTTTACATAAACACATAACACCGAACGACATTCATTGGGCTACATCACGTATAAGCATTTTCATATATACACATACTTACATACAGGTTCCATATATATATATATATAATAACATTGACATCTAACTCTTTCATTCTACAACTATATACTTTTATATGCGCGTTCAAGTCATATTCACTTATCCGTGTTCAATCGTCGAACTTTAATTATGCCTAATAATCTGTTTATAAACATACTTAAGAACAAGTTTCTTCTCCCCATTCGTGTAATACATTCTAACACTTTCATTCCCACGACATTCGAATCTCGTACGTATATATTTATATTTATCCCTTACGAGCCCGAAAGTCATTATTTGTATTCATATCACATAATTAAGACCTTTTCGAACTTTTCATAGATTATACTATCTTTTGGAAGTTTACCGAAGCCTCTGTATGAGCCTTAAAAGATACGAAAGTCCAAGACGCAATAAAATACGCAACAATCAAAATTCAACATTTTGGTACTCATTCCCACCGTAAGCTACGGTTCACTCACCGTAGCTTACGGTGAGGACTTTCTGCCAACCAGATACTCCCTGCGGTAAGCTACGGTCGGGTACCATAGCTTACGGTCATCTGTTGTTGCTACTAATCCGTAGCTTGTTTTTCACCCAATTTGATTTCCTTGCTCACTTAGGCCAGCCACGGGGCTTCCAAACACACCGTTCCTAATGACTTAGCTATTTTATCTCTTTACAAAACCTTTCGATTACTTTATCCCAATTCCCACCCTTTCCATCTAATAGCCTTTCTACAAAATTCACGACCCGTTTACTTCTATATTGAGATTTTACGGTTTAATGACATACCACTCCCTTTCAAGAGGTCTTATTATAACACTTCTTATTCATTCGCACACTCTACTTTAGTCTCTATTATCCGAGCACATATACGTCTTCATGTACTTAAATACGAAGTGAGTTCAAGAATTCACTTACCTTAGCGTCCGCATTTGCATCCGTAACCTTGCCTCTTTTTTACCTGTTAGCCTTCCATGCTTTCATCCACTATGACATGATTCCTACATTTTCATGTCGTCGCAATCACATTCTTGTTAGCATACACGATTGTGCATATTAACGATTATACCAAATGCATATCTCGCATTTGACTTTCATTAATCAATTCTAACAAGCACAAGGCATATACTCAAAATCACATCCTTTTAAACTTATATAATTCATCATATCGTCCATATAACACATATTGATGTAACACGTACCATATAACTTTCTATAGTCTCACCATTGTAACAAGAAGTCTAACATGCATTCTTATGCGCAGTTGACTTTCAGAAGTCAACGGTTCAACATATGAACTTTCGACTTAACCTCATACATCTGTGTCATATAGTAGATTATGCAACTGGCATTATATACATTTCATACCCCTGATGTAATATGCTTACAACCACATGATCACCTACTTATTTACACATACAAGGTTGGTCTATTTAACATGATAACACATCATTCAAGCATAGAGTACAAATTTCCTAATGCATTATTCTACTCAATCATACCATTGACTACACATTCTTAGGAAATCCTTCTACAATATATCTTCTCATGTTTGATTATTGCCAATCATGTCTTTATCAAAATCTACACATGATCATCCATTGTTTAGCATATAATTTCACATACTAACTTATACTAGACATTTTATCAAACACTTGGTGGGCGTACACCATCTAATTCATAGTGTACAACTAATTAATGCAACAATCTTCTAAGTTTATAAAATTTATCATCAAATTCCTCTTCTACAAGACACATCATTCTTTTCATATTATCAAACATGGCTAAACACCACATCTCTTTCAATCAATCCATATTTACTCAAAACCCCAAATTTCTTGAACATGGGTTTGCAAATTCAAAACTCTAACTAAGATGTTAACATTAGTTATTTATTAGATAAGAGCATCTAAGTATAATTTCAATCATCCCATCCTTGCAATTTACCCGATTAAGGGTAATTTATCAAAACCCACCTAGTACTCCAATCAAGAAGGTTTGGAGGATGAATTTGGTACTTACTTGATGCTTAGGAGGTGATGAACACTCCAAGATTTATAGATTATCCATGCATTTTCATACTTCTTCTCTCATTTTCTTCCTTTGGATCACACCACGAACACACACACTCGACATATGGTCTGCCCAAAATTTGCTTTTCCATTTTCTTCAACCTTTTATTAAATTAACTTTCCAACTTGAACTCTTTTGGCCCTTATAGTTTTGTTGGTTATTTTTATTTAGTCATAATTGTTATTCCTACTTATAAACTCGTTTTAAGTTAACTAACTTATGTAACTTAGTTACTTCCAAGGATCAAGTCACATTACTTTACGTTATATTATACGGAACATATAGCAAATATAGATATTTGAGTTTTAAGGCGTTACAATGTCTTCGCAAATAATTGGATTAATCTTCAGGGCATGTGAGATGCGCCAGTAGTTCAATCCAACTATGAATGAAACATCTCGTAATAATCTGCAGGAGGATCCGATAAATAACACGCTTGATTATGAAAGGTTCCACCTCGAGCTTATGTTTCTCCATCAAATTTTGAGTCATTTTTTCTGCGCTTTTAAACAAACACGTCAAGTTTTATCCTAAAAGTTAACTTAGTTGACTAGTCAACCGTTCAATCCTATATTAAACGGGTCAACAAGTCAATAAGTCAAAACGGTTTAGATTTAGGAGGGTCAAGGTGTCAACTATAAAAATACAGGTCAAAAATTCAAGAAGTTCAAAATTGATTTGAACTGGTCAATCATTGAAAAGGTTCCAAACAGTTTGAACTAGTCAAACATGATTCGGATAGACTGGGTCCACAGTGTTTTGGATGGATAAAGGTTCAAGGGATAATCCGAATGAACCCTTTCCAGGCTTCCGAGATGGACTAACATTTCGGATGGAAGATGTTAGATTTCGAATAAACAAGATGCTTATCTGAAATGCAAGCAAATCATTCGAGACACATCCGAAATACTATGAAGTTCATACGAGATCCATCTGAAATGCAAGGGAATATTCAAACCTTTGAATTCGAGTTAGTTTTGTCCGAGAGAGATCCGAAATGCTTGGGTGATCGAAATGATTCGAAATGACTCGATATGCCCATTATATAGATTCGAATTGGGCCTGTCCGAATTACTAAGCTTGGCCCGATTCGGAACAATGGTCCGAAATGCTAGCCTGGCCCAATTCGGAACAATGATCCATCCGAAATGATGGGCCTGTCTGAAATAGGTGGGCCCACTTCGAATCAATTCGAGATAGATGGGCCCATCCGAAATGATGATTTCAATGATATGGGCCCCTTTTATGTCTTGTTCTGAACAGTAATGCGCTTTGTCAAAATCAACGATCCATCCAACCGAGCAACCCTTTGACATCCAAAAATAAATAATAATAATAATAATAATAATAATAATAATAATAATAATAATAATAATAATAATAATAATAATAATAATAATAATAATAATAATAATAATAATAATAATAATAATAAGATGAGGAAAATTGCCACCAGATCAAACCGTTCTTGAACTGATTAAGGAACACTTTTCAGCATTTGCCTAGACAGACTGGTCCAAGCGACTGTCGATATATTTGTCCACTTAAACTTATCACTTCAGCCTTCAATTTTCAACCTCGTGACTTGATAAAGAATACTAACACATCCGTGTGTCCTATATCATGACATACCCCCACGATCAAGGTAAGCGCAACAGTTCATCGTAACAAGTGAGTATACCGAGATCATCCTTTGGTTATTACAGTCAGACTTGTTGGTGTACAGGTCAGTACATCATACAACAAAGTGACCAATCAAAATCTGACGAGGGTTAGGCAAATACCTTATACGGTATATATTTGATTTTTCAAGCACATGGAATTTTCTCATAATGAGATTTCCTTTCTTTTAAGGTTTTGGCCTTCAATTTTGGCTCTTTTAAAGATATCCTGACTGTGTCTAGGTCTGCATGTATTGAGATGCAATAGAAGGGCAGTCCTGATATCCCGGATGACTCATCGGTATACAGATCCGGAACCTCAGACGTTGGCTATCTATTAACGCAAGATTTAAGACCATGAATTCATACGCCAATGATATGTTGCCCACATGATGTATAACTTATAGGATTTTGTCACTTGGTATCTTTTTGCACTTTGAGTGATAAGCCTATCAACACATTGAAGTGGATCCTCGCCTTTTCAGCATTGATACCTTACATGTGTTAATCAAATTCATTAGCGCGTTTTTATTTTACGATCCCAATGCAACAAATATTTTCTACCCCTAAATTTGTGCAAAAGTAGAATACTTTATGCTCAAATTTAGTTAATTTAGCTCATATTTATATAGATATATATATACACACACAACATTTTTAAGTTGCTCAATTGGTGAAACGCAATTTTTAAAAGGTCCACAAGCACCTTGAATCTTGAGTTGCTGACAGGTTTTGTAAAAGGATCCGTTGTGTCAGCATCAGTATGGATCTGTTCAAGTTTAATGAAACCTCTATCATAGCAATCTCAAATGAAATGAACCTTGATATCAATGTGCTTGGTTTTGGAATGAAAACAAGGGTTTTGATGATTTGGATAGCAGCATTGTTATCACAACAGATAGTGGTGTTTAGATAAGTCAAACTGTAATCCTCAAGCTGGTATTGCATCCGAATAACCTAGGATCAGCAAGCAAATGCTGAGACATATTTTGTTTCCGCAGTTGAGAGAGACACAGTTTGTTGCTTCTTGCACTACCACGAGATGAGTCTATCTCCCAAGAATTGGCATCCAGCCGATGCGGACTTCATGTCCATTTCCGTTCCTCCAAGGTTACTGTTAGAAAAAGCAAACAAATCAAAGTTCAAATCCTTAGGATACTAGAGTCCCAGTTTTGGAGCTCACTTAAAGTATCTAAAGATTCGCTTAACGACAGTAAGATAAGAAAGTTTAGGATTAGCATGAGCACATTGACAGACGGAAAACATAATGTTTGGCCAGCTCACAGTTAAGTACATCAATGAACCAATCATAGATCGGTACATTGTCTGGTTGACCGGGTCCTCATTCAACAAGGGCTGTTCTGCAATGGGGGAGTCCATATGCTTAGAATCTGTCATATCAAATCTTGCAAGAACGTCCTGAACGTATTTGCCTTGATGAATCAAGATCCCTTGACTGCTCTAACAAACTTGCAAGCCTAGGAACTTTGTCATTTCACCTAATGAGCTCATTTCAAATTTCTTCTTCATCACTTCCTCGAATTCTTTAGAAAGATCTTAATTGGTTGGCCCGAAAATTATGTCGTCCACGTAGATCTGTACAAGAATAAGATCGTTGTCAACGCACTTGATGAATAGCGTTTGATCTTTCGTCTCCTGAGTGTATCCATGTGCAAGCAGATGCTCTGTTAAGGTTGCATACCATGTGCGAGGTGTTTGGTGTAACCCATACAAAGCTTTATCTAACTTGTAGGCATAACCATGTTTATTGGAATAAATGAAACCAGGGGGTTGAGCGACATAAATTTCTTCCTTGACCTTTTCGAATAGAAATGTTGTCTTTACATCCATTTGATAAAACAGTAAATCCCCTTGTAGGAGGCATATGCCAAGAAAATACGAATGGCTTCCAAATGAGCCACTGGTGCGTACACCTCATCGTAATCTAGGCATTCAATCTGCTTGAATCCATGGACCACCAATCGGGCTTTGTTTCTCACAATTACGCTAGTATCATCTTGTTTGTTTCTAAATACCCAGCGTGTTCCAAGAGCGCGTTTTCCTTCAGGCAGCTTCATTAACTTCCAAACTCCCAATTTCTCAAATTGATTGAGCTCTTCATGCATTGCATCGATCCATCCAGGTTCCTGCAAAGCAACATCAATGCTCTTGGGCTCAATCTGTGAAATGAAGCATGAATAGAAACATGTGTTAATGGTTCCTGATCTACCGCGGGTTTGTACACCAGCAGTTATAGGACCAATAACGTTTGCAATTGGATGGCTTCTCTAAACAAGTTGCAGAATTGCTACTGCAGGGGCCTGCAAGTTTGATTGCCGATTTGAAAAACTTCCTGATACTATACCATATTGCTCCTCCTCATTTGATGTAGTAGTAGCGTTGATCACGGGTGGATCTACAGTGCAATCTGATGGAATCGGCTCAGGAAACAATGAAGCTCCTTGGATATTTGCATTTAAAGGACCATTAGTAGTTTTCTGTGTGGAGGCTTCCGCGTTGAAAATTGCATCATCAGGAGTAGTTGTTGTAGTAGATTCAGGAACTGACTCCTAAGTTGATAAAGTATGATGTGGTGTCGTAGCAACGTTGTGAAAACCAGGTGGATCCATAGTAAGTTTCTTGAAAGCATCTTGAATATGCTCAGTGTCATCTTCAGCTACAATGGGAATAGGTATCACTGTACTTGAAACTTCTGCAGTAACAATCACATCAGATAAAATATTAAGCGACTTAAACAAGGAGGAATAATCATATAACCAATCAGGTCTAATTTGAGCGTCTTGGGGATTTTCTTCTAGCCAATCCACATAGTACATCTCCACGATCTTCTTCGTGATCTTGTCGTACACTCGATATGAGGTGTTTTTGGCATACCCAATGAAATAGCATGGATCTCCTCTCGCTTCAAATTTTCCTTTGGCATCCATGGTTCGGAGAACACAAGGACAACCAAAAGTGCGGAAGTGTTGTACAGAGGGTTTTTGTCCTTCAACTATTTCATAAGTCGTCTTCATGTGATTTTTGTTGATTAGCACATGATTTTGAACATAGCAGGCGGTGTTCACTAATTTTGCCAAAAAAATCAGTGGAAGGCCAGAATCTATTAGCATCGTATAAGCAGCTTCAATGAGAGTTCGATTACATTTTTCAGCGACTCTGTTTTGTTGAGGAGTTCGAGCTGTGCAATATTGATGATCATTTCCTTTCAAGGTGCAGAAATTATTCAGCTCAGCATTCTTAAACTCCGTCCAATTGTCGTATCAAATGATTTTCACTCGCTCGTTTGCCTTGTTCTCCATGAGAGTGACAAATTTCTTTATCAAACCAGCAGTTTCACTCTTTTGTTCCAAGAAAAAAACCTAAGTGAAGCGAGAGAAATCATTAGTGATGACTAAGCAATAAGCCTTTCCTCCAATGCTCAACACATTTACAGGACCAAAGAGATCCATGTGAAGCAGTTCCAGAACTTTAGACGTCGTGTGCATGAGCTTGGACTTGTGAGACGAGCACATGATTCACATTTCTCGATCTACATAAAATCCTTGATGGGTAAGTTTCTGACTAAACTTCCGTTTGCCCGTCGATTAAGATTCTTCATGTTCAGATGACCAAGTCGTCGATGCCACAACATTGCATCATGTTCGGCAATTTCTGAGAACAAAGATGTAACTTGATCAGTAGGGGCCTTATTCAAATTAATCACGTAAGCATTTCCCCGTCGTTCGGCTTTAATCAAGAACCAATCTTCGGGTATAACAATTCTGATCTTCAAAACTACACATCCACTTTTGGTGAAGAGAACTTCTAATCCTTTGTCACGCATTTGTGATACACTAAGAAGACTGTGTTTGAGTTCACGAACATAATTGACATCTGAGAAGCTTAGGACCTTGTTTTTGACCGTACCCTTCATAATAATTCTTCCAGTTTCTCCTCTTGCAAAGTTGACAAATCCGTTGCCGAAGATTTTGTTGTCATTCAACTAGGAGAGGTGCCTTGTCATGTGTCTGGAACAACCACTGTCGACAAACCAAAGTTTGACAACAGCCCTGCATAGTCGTTCCTATACACATAACGAGATTAGTGAGAAACTAGAACCCAGACCATATTCGATCTGGGTTGATCATCACTCTTCGTTTGCGAAAGATCATATGACTTTTAATAGTGTTTAGGTTTGAGAGAAAGAAGATGTAGAGTTTGACGACTGCGAACACTAAGACTGAGATCTAGCAAGTATTTTGGGTTTCCAGATATTTGAATCAGTGTTGTTTGAAACAAATTTAGTTGATGTTGCATTTAATTTTTTGGACTGTTTTTGGAAACCATTTGTGTTTAAAAACTTTTGGTTGACTTTCTTTGCTAGTCTCCATCAGAGGGCTTGTCTCGAGTGAATTGATGTCTATAACGTCGACAGTGTGAAGCCATCTGATGATAGGTGTTCCTTGAATGGTAAGACACGAGAGGACGATGAACACAATTTCTAGTTATGTGCCCCGGAATTCCACAATTTAAACAAGTTTGTCTTTTCGAGAAAAAGACATTCAGTTCTGCTTGTGTTATTCTGGGGAGCTGATTGGGTCTATTCTTTCCTCTAGGTGCTGATTTCTTGTGTGCATGTTTACTCTTAGATGAAACCTTCTCACAATAATCAGCACAAGAGTGACTATCGTAAACTTTACCCTTCAACTTAGTTCACTTTTCTTTTGAGGTGGGTTTTTCTTTTGACTTTTATTTACAGCATCTGAGGAGATTTCCTTTTAAGTTTTCTTTTTGTGTTGTTTTCTGGCTTTTCGTGATCGCCTTTTCTTTGAAGGAGTGAATCATGTAGGCCTAGTCTCATTAGAAACCTCTCCTTTAGAAACTGAGCTTTTGGAGAAGACTGAATCAGTTCCTTTAGAAACCGTTTCATCAGACACAAAGCTTTTAGGATCGTCTGATTCTTGTTTACCAGATGATGAGCAATTTTCATCAAAAACAATTCGACTATCAGGAACATTTTGATCATTCTCCGATGTACTAGAATCTTCAGTCTGATTTTCAGATTTATCAGACAACTCCTGTTCATCAACAATTTCGTTCACACAATCCAACACAATAATATTTTCATCTTCATATTGTTCAGAGAGTTCTGAACCATCAGTTGTGGTTTCAGGCATACTAGAACAGTTTTCTGAGTCACTCGAAATAGCTGTTTCGGATTCATCACAAGATGCTCCAGACTCCACTTATAAAACACTTAAATCACAATCAGAATCAAAAACCACTGCATTTAAAGTTTCAGTTTTAACAACTTCTTCAGAATAACCCTGAGTCTCAAAAACTATGGACTGAACATAGTTCCAAACGTAAATATCATGTTTATCACACAAAGAAACATCCGAATCATCAGCATCATTTGGATGTGGTTCATCATCCACTTTCAACCGCTCCTCAACTATTACTGACTCTACACATGCACTAAAACAGTTAATATTGTCTATAGAATCAAAAGTTGATGCATTTTCTTGAGATTCCTCGGATGGAGTTTCCATTAACTCCTTTAAATTTTCAACTGATTCATTTAAGCATTTTTTATTCATGTTTTTAACAAAACTTATTGGTTTTTGAAAATCAGTGGGTTTGGAGTTCTTCGGTTTGAAAGGTTCCCATGGAATGTAATCGCTTGGTTTTCCATACATCATTTTATCATAATTTTCTAGCTCTTGTTTACTAACAGGCATTCTAGAATAATTATGATTATATGACGGAGGAACCTGCTTACAAACCAAACCTTTGCCCTTATTTTCCTTAAAAACTAGTTGCACATTGCATAAATTACGAAAAATGTCACTGGAAGTATCAAACTTCTTTAAGTTCAACTCATTTTGTTGATACTTTCTAGTGAGAAGCTCTAGCTTAGCTCACACAGAGTCACATTCCAAAGTTTTTACATTTAATCTATTTTTGTAATCATGGGCCCAACATTTCTTTTGATTTACGTTCAAGTGGAGCTGAGCTATGTCCTTCTTTAGTGCGTCAATCTTTTCATGGAGAATTTTATTGTTCTCTCAAAGACTGACGCACTTAGACATGGCACTATTGTAATCTTTGATTAGAGCAAAATTGTTTGCTCTCATCTATGCAATTTTATATATACAATGTTTGGAACATAAAAGAGAGTTAACCGTTTCAGAAAATGATTTTGGTACCTCAGTTTGCACAATTAAGCATTGATGATTGACATCTACAACTTCGGAAATCTCAAGTTGTTCCACCTTTGCTGCAGCATCCACACAACTGAAACCACGTTGCTCTTGAACCATTAACGCCTTTCCTGCTCCAGTATTTCCATGACTTGTTGAAGTGGAAGTTGACGTTGAAATTGAAGTTTGATCAGGTGTAAGAGGAACCATCGACCTTTCAGAATTCCGAGCAGTAGCTGCCTAAGTAACTTCATACCCCACTGGTGCCTTCTTACAATCCCTTGCAAAATGCCCCAGCTCATGACATGTGTAGCATCTTAGTTTGTCTCTCAGGGATCTAGTGCGAATGTTTGACATACCCCATTGGTGCCCTATTACAATCCCTTGCAAAATGTCCCGACTCATGAAATCTGTAGCATCTTAGTTTGTCTCTCAGGGATCCAGTGCGAATGTTTGACATAGGATGACGGCCGTATCTCTTCTGAAACTTTTCTGCTCAAAATGTTGCCATAGCCAAGTTTCAAAATGCATCCAGTTCTTTTATATCTTCTTTGACCACCTGATTGATTTCAGTTGCAAGAATGGATGGGGGAAAAAGATCACCGCCTAGGAAAGCGTGCAGGCTGTTAAGTATAGAAGCTGTGAGAGCCAACTTTTCTTCATTTTCTTGGTCGGAAAGGCTAGATTTTTAGCAGAGGGTGTGGATGGAACATTTTGTGATGATGAAGGGTTCACTGGACTGAAAACCAGATTGGCATGCTGAGGGTATTGCTGAGCAGTAGTGGGTGTGACTGAGTTATTTGGAAGAGACATGTCGTACACATAGTTTATCTTCTGAGCTTGAAGCTGAGCTTGAGTTATCGGGCTGAAAACAACATTCGGTTACTATTTGACACACCATGAACAGGACTGAAAACAATGTTACTAAGACTCTTAGACATTAAGGCAATGTTGGAACTAGTCATCCAGGCAGCAATTTGAATTCTTTTTATTTAGCTCTCTCTACTGATTGTTAATCTCACATGACTTGATTGTAGCAATCAGTTCGGTGAGTGTGACTTCATTCAGGTTTGTTGTGCGCTTAATTATAGAGACACCACATCCCATCTTTTCGTTAACGAGTTCAGAAGTTGACGATTCATCCCACTGTTAATGATAGAAATGCCAACACGTATTATTTGAGAGACCAGTTCTTCTGATCTGATTCTCCACGGTTTCCCCGTAAATGTGATTGAAAGAACTGAACTGTTGATTTAACATATTCACCCTTCTAGCCTTCATGTCAGTGTTGCCTTCATACAGGTTCTTAAGCACATCCCAAACTTCCTTCGCATTCGTGTAGTTTCTAACAACGATTGAGACGTTAGGACCGAGAGCCATGGTGAGATTTGCCATGGCCTTATCATTTTCGTCCTTGATCTTCGATCATCGTCCGCCCACAGATTTTCAAGTTTAGGAATCTGAGTTATCGGATCATCTTCTGTAGCGTACATAATGATACGAGGACCATCTCGAATACATCTCCAAACCCCGGGTTCCTTTGCCTTACAATACTGCTCAAAACGCAAGGTTCACTCAAAGTACTCGTCTCCATACAACAACCCTTGGAATTTTGGTAGATGTGCCAATAATTTGATCGAGTTCCAGATGCAACGCTAGAGTCTGAGACTGGATGGCAGGTAAGGTTGTAACATCCGTCAAAAACGGATTTACCAAACCCGCTCCGTTTATCAACCGAACAATCAGTCAAAAATTTCGTTGCGAATTAAATGCCCAAAATATTTTTAAACGATACGTAATCAATTATTATACGGGAATATATATTTAGTTTTTGAAAAACTGTTGAAAATCGCAAAATAAAAACAAAATGATCCAGCCGGGTTTCGAACCCGGGTCACTCGCCGAGTCACTCAGCGCCTTATCTCACACACACAAACCACTGCGCCACTTGTTCTGTTTGGTAAATATTGAAATCATTTAATTGATAAAGTGACGTTACGAATTCAAAATCGGCGCCCATTAGTTCAGTCGTCGGAATCCCGGAAATCTCGCGAGTTTTTAACACCATTTTCAGTTATAACGTAAACCATTAACAAGACATCGGTTATAACCGATGTTTGAAGTCCGCGACCAAACCATAACCGCCGGAGTTTTATGATTTACGAATCCAGTCGGAAATCAGACCAAATACATCTCGATTTTCCCCTATAAATTCACCCTCAACCCATTGAAAACCTTTTCGCTCAAAACCACACTCTTTCTCGGCGAAAACTCCCTCGCCGGAACTTTTCTGTTCGTCGCCGGAAAACCGATTTCCTTATTTCTGAACCTCACTGAGCCCCTGAAGCTTATACCGGAGATACCCATACTTTTTCCAAGCTTTCCGAAGACTCGCTGCTACAAGGAACTCGTCGCCGGAAGGAATTGCTGTCGTCGGAGTTCTGCCGGAAAACAGAGGGTCCAGTCGGTATACCTCTCCGCCCAATTTCTTTTTCTTTTCACATTTATCTCACCGTAATGATCTGAAACACACTAATAAACCGATAAAAACCTTGAACCAGTCAGTCGTCTTTCTCTGGTTAAACCTTGATGAAGAAGACGATGTATTCGTTATATTATAAGTATAATTAAAATCAACTTATTAATCGGGTTAGACACACAGTCCAGCGGTGGACTGTGTGCACATATAACGCAAAGGTCACGAGTTCGAATCCCGTTTCACACACGCCGCCTTAATAAAAATCTTTTTTTTTTTGTTAAACCGAACCGGGTCGCCACAGTTATATGTTAAGTATATTAATAATCGGAATAATAACCAAGTTAGACACACAGTCCAGCGGTGGACTGTGTGTTTGTTTATATCACAGGTCACGAGTTCGAGCCCGGTCTACTGCACTGACTCGAACAATTATCTATACTTTTTAATAAGGCAGAAAAGGAAATAACTAAATTGTATTTAAGTATAATAAAAATCAAATTATATAACATGTTAAACACACAGTCCAGCGGTGGACTGTGTGTTAGATTAAACCACAGGTCCCGGGTTCGAGACCTGTGGAGTGTATGTCCGATTCGCTTAAAACTGTTTTTAAAATAAAATGATTTTTGGTTTAAACTAATTAATATATATATATAATTAAAATCAGATATAAAACGGGTTAGACACGTAGCTCAGTTGGTAGAGCTGCGTGCACGCGTACGGGAGGTCTCCGGTTCGAGCCTCACTCAGCGCACTTGTGTTCCGCATTCGAACCGATCAACGGTCAGGTCAACGGTCAACGGGCTGGTCAACGGTCAGAAAAAAATCAATTTTTTTTATTATTTTTATTTAATTATTTTAATTAAAAATCAATTAAAAATACTTAAAAATAACATTTTTAAGGTTAGAAAATAGCCTCAAACTCACAAAAATACACCCAACAATCCTACTAAAATAGATTAATAAAATCCGTTTACTTACCAAACCATAATGCGATTATTCTAGGTTAAACTCACTCGTGGTTAAAACCACTTCGCGTGCATTCAACATCATCAACCGAACGCACCCACTGTGAGTGAATCTTACAACTCCCCCTTTTAAATTACACGTTTTGGGGTGTGTCATGTGTTATGAAAATAATTTATTTATTTATTTAAACTTGTGCCATACCACATCATGACCTAAACTTAGATTGTTTTTATTGTTGTGATTTACTTATTTCCTTTTGTCAAACTATATGAAACTCCTACATTAAGCCCATCAGTTCCTCGTGGGAGACGAGTAGAACATCGCGTGCTTCAAATCAAATTCATTATTGTTCATGTGTGTATCATTGAGTTTATATTGTTTGTAGTTGTGTCATTCATATTATCATGTTTATGCAATTTATTCATCAGGCCCCTCAGTTTCCTCGTGAGAGACGAGTTGAGCATCGCGTGCCTCTATTTGTTCCATTATTGTTCATGAGTGTTTCATTTAATATCTTATGATTGTTGTTTAAGTTACATCTAACTTTACTCATGTTTGGTTGTGCACCTATTTCATAATCAATTTAAATAAATTTGTTCAAATGTTTTCCATAGGATTCACTCGCCAACGTTATGTTGATCAAAAAACCCTTTTACACATGATACAGGTGAACAGGTTGAAGCAAAGAAAACATAGAATATGCCTTAGAATAGAACAAAGAAGTTTAGATTGTTAGTTAGATCATGTTGTAACATTTATTGTAAATTTCCATTTAATTTGTATTAATGAATATGAAACGCTTAATAAATGTCATGAGCTTTGATGATAACCCAATCATGCCCCGATCACCTTTTCCGCTGCGGGTCGGGGTGTGACAGATTGGTATCAGAGCCATGACTATAGGGATATAGGATAGGTTATTAGACCCTTAGAGCCTATACTATAGTCTGCCTAAATTTTAATTGATTAGGTGGTTACATACAAACTTGTGACATTTATTTGTTTCATATTTGTTTACATTTACAGTCAAACATACATGCTTATATACATATTCATTATACATATATCGATGTTCATGTATTCAATTTATTTTCATATTCTCATTATCCAAAGATTTTGTGCAATTTTCAAATCTCATCAAAGTAAGTTCTGCGACGGGCATGTAGTAACTGGAAGGGTACAAGTACCGGTAGTCGGAACGTCCTGTCTAGGCTGGCATTCGTATAAATCCAATATAACGGACCAGTTTGCCTACCTGGGGACCAACGATGAGAGTACGAAGGACCTATTAGGCCAAAGCATGCCACACCAAACGTCGTTCGAACTAACCTACTTTGAGGTGTCACCGTGTCTACACCTGGACACATTCCGAATATCACACGTTGTACATATATTTCTCGATTTTCTCCGGGTTTTTGTGTACGCAACCTGGCAGAAACCGTGCGAACCATATGAAAAACCGGTATTCATGGGGGCCCACATGATTACACAGGTAAAGTATGGCGGCATGTAGGGCCTAACAGCGAGCAAAACCCAAGACATCCAATGGATGTAGTAATTTATTTATCTATAATTATTTTATGAATGTTCATTCCTAATGCGACCCATGAACCCAAAAGCATCCAACTCATACTCTTGTCTTGTATTCCTTGTAGATGTCTTCTAACTTCGCCCGTAGGAAGACGAGAGCAAGAAAAGCCCGCGAACGCATGGCTGCCTTAATCGCTCAACAAATGGCTGCCGTAATACCCAACATTGTAATCCAAGTTCAACAAGCACTTACCGATAATCCTGTCAATCAAGCAAACCAAAACATTTTCAACTCTTCCCCAAATACCACTAAATGCACCTACAAGCACTTCAAATCATGCGACCCTCCGAAATACAAAGGGACTGAAGGCGTCACCGCTCTCCTCCATTGGTTTGAAGAAATGGAGAACGCATTTCTAAATTGCGATTGCCCTGACGATCGCAAAGTGCGATATGCTACCGGTCGATTATATGGGATAGCACTTACTTGGTGGAACGCAGAGAAGGCCAAACGAGGTGTGGAAGATGCTATGTCCTTAACTTGGAACGAATTGAAGGAAATCATGACCAGACGATTTTGCCCAAGGAGCGAAATCAAGAAGTTAGAAGATGAATTTTACTCATTGAAGCAAGTGGAAGGAGACCACATCACCTACAGCAAAAGATTCCTCGAGTTACATCAAATGGTTCCCAACATGTTCACTCCCCTCTACCGTTTGATTGAGCACTACATTCGTGGTCTTCCGTCAAAGATTCAAGACCCTGTGATAAGTACCAAGCCTGCAACTTTGGAAGCAGCAATGGAGCTAGCAACAGAGCTCACCGAGAACCGAATCCGAAACAAAGACTTCAAGGAGGAGAAGAAGAAGGATAAAGAATCGACTGAAACCTCCGACTCCACTCAAACCGAATCCCCTTCTCAACCCAATCCTAAGAGAAGAAGAGTCGGGCGACTTTTCGCTGCTACTCAACGAAATCAACCGTTTTACATGCCATACCCATTCGAGCTATCCCAATCACCCAAGTGGCACCCAACTCAGCTTACCCAGATAAGAAACCATATCTTTGACCTCACCCTCGATGCAACAACTGTTTTTATCACCATCCCCATACCCTACCTTGTCGTCTATGTGCAACTTGTGGACGCTATGGTCATTTGAGCAATGTTTGTCGCACCTTTCAAAACCAAACCTTTTCCCCTACTCAAAACATGACCCAAACTTATTATCAACCCCAATACCCCGTGTTCCCATATACTCGAGCTTGTTTCAATTGTGGCGACCCTACCCACTTTAGAAACACATGCCCTCAATTGGTTAACGTTATCAACACTCAAGCCCAATCAAACCCAGTTAACCAAGTAAACCAAGAAAACCCAAACACTATGCCACCAGCAAGAGGAAGAGCCTTCAATATCAACGCCAATCCTGTCGAAGATAATGACGGCCCAAACGAAGATACTCAGCTAGTCCTCTTCGCCGAAGATCCAGATTCAACTCCTATCGTTTAGTTTTATGTTTTTCTTTATCACCTAGAACCGAACATAACTTAAGGATAAAGCCAATGAAACTTTGACGAGAATACGGTGGATACGCCGATGGTACTTCCTATATATAAGTATTCTTGTCAAAGGATCAGAAGCATTATCTGGCGGTTATGAGAGGTTCCATGTGTAGACTGCTAGAGTAACTATTGTATATTATATATTGTTTTCAGTATATGCATTTGCCGAGGCCGTAGCTCCCCATCCATCGAGGTTGAGTTTGATCCCCATTTTATTATGCGGTTGATCAGGGCGTGCCCGCACGATCGGCTCCATTTGTTTGAGCCTTGATCGGTTATTTCATTTTACATTTCAATACATGCAATACGTTCGGCTCCGTTTGATTGAGCCTTGAGCGCATATTTCAATTTACATTTCCAGTTCATGCAATACGTTCGGCTCCGTTTGATTGAGCCTTGAGCGCACATTTCAATTTACATTTCCAGTTCATGCAATACGTTCGGCTCCGTTCGATTGAGCCTTGAGCGCACATACAATTCCATTATCAGTATCTTGTGGTTGTGGTGTTTGTAGTAGAGTCGCATCGAACTAACCATAACTTGCGGATAAAGTCAATGAAAATTTGACAAGGATATGGTGGATACGCCGATGGTACTTCCTATATATAAGTATTCTTGTCAAATGATCGGAGGCATTATCAGGCGGTTATGAGAGGTTCCATGCATAGGCTGATTGTGTGATGGTTGTTTAGATTAAGTTGTTCAATTTCAGTACATTCAATACGTTCGGCTCCGTTTGATTGAGCCTTGAGCGCACATAAAATTTCATTCAATACGTTCGGCTCCGTTTGATTGAGCCTTGAGCGCACAGACAATTTCATTATCAGTATCTTGTGGTTGTGGTGTTTGTAGTAGAGTCGCATCGAACTAACCATAACTTGCAGATAAAGTCAATGAAAATTTGACAAGGATATGGTGGATACGCCGATGGTACTTCCTATATATAAGTATTCTTGTCAAATGATCGGAGGCATTATCAGGCGGTTATGAGAGGTTCCATGCATAGGCTGTTTGTGTGGTTAAGTTATTCATTTTCAGTACATGCAATACGCTCGGCTCCATCTGATTGAGCCTTGAGCACACAATTTCAATTTCAGTACCTTCAATACGTTCGGCTCCGTTTGATTGAGCCTTGAGCGCACATCCATTTCATTTTCAAGTACATGCAATACGATCGGCTCCGTTCGATTGAGCCTTGATCGCATAGATATATTTCATTTCAGTATTTTATGTTTGTTGTATTGGTTGTAGAGTTATAGGACTAATCATAATTCACTGATAAAACCAATGAAAATTTGACAAGAATATGGTGGATACGCCTCTGGTACTTCCTATATATAAGTATTCTTGTCAAAGGATCAGAGGCATTATCGGACGGTTATGAGAAGTTCTATGTAGGATTTATTAGTTTCTTGGTAACCAATCATAACTTGTGGATAAAACTAATGAAAATTTGGCAAGAATATGGTGGATACGCCGCTGGTACTTCCTATATATAAGTATTCTTGCCAAAGGATCAGAGGCATTATCAGGCGGTTATGAGAAGTTCCATGTAGGATTTAGTATTGCCTTGGTTGGAATTTGTGTTACATTTATATCATCATGTTATTTAAAGAGATTGGATTGTGATCCATTTCTACATAAACTAACCTCTCCATCATAACAAACGAGAGAGGAACTTCCACCATTCAAACATATATGCTATCAGAATGTGGATTCAAATATTTGCTGATGTGTTTATTCATGTTCGAATATTAGCTGTTGTGTTTACTTATGTTCAAATGTCAGCTGATGTGTTTTGTTTATGTCCCATATAGGTTGTAGTGTTAGAAGTTTTGCCTTAGGATATAACCATACTTTCCCAAACGTATCTAAACTCTCATGATATCATTTTTAGCGAATCATTCCTGTTTATCAATACTTATACAGTAGGCAACAAAAAGCGATTCCTGAATAGGTACTTAACCCTTACAAGGAACGTTACCGCCTCGAACAAAAACTTAAACCCTCATTTTTCTGAACATACAACTGTCAAACAAAACATCACCATCCTTTTAGTCAAAATATGTCATTATTTAAATTTCGGGATGAAATTTCTAAAAAGCAGGGGATACTGTAACATCCGTCAAAAACGGATTTACCAAACCCGCTCCGTTTATCAACCGAACAATCAGTCAAAAATTTCGTTGCGAATTAAATGCCCAAAATATTTTTAAACGATACGTAATCAATTATTATACGGGAATATATATTTAGTTTTTGAAAAACTGTTGAAAATCGCAAAATAAAAACAAAATGATCCAGCCGGGTTTCGAACCCGGGTCACTCGCCGAGTCACTCAGCGCCTTATCTCACACACACAAACCACTGCGCCACTTGTTCTGTTTGGTAAATATTGAAATCATTTAATTGATAAAGTGACGTTACGAATTCAAAATCGGCGCCCATTAGTTCAGTCGTCGGAATCCCGAAAATCTCGCGAGTTTTTAACACCATTTTCAGTTATAACGTAAACCATTAACAAGACATCGGTTATAACCGATGTTTGAAGTCCGCGACCAAACCATAACCGCCGGAGTTTTATGATTTACGAATCCAGTCGGAAATCAGACCAAATACATCTCGATTTTCCCCTATAAATTCACCCTCAACCCATTGAAAACCTTTTCGCTCAAAACCACACTCTTTCTCGGCGAAAACTCCCTCGCCGGAACTTTTCTGTTCGTCGCCGGAAAACCGATTTCCTTATTTCTGAACCTCACTGAGCCCCTGAAGCTTATACCGGAGATACCCATACTTTTTCCAAGCTTTCCGAAGACTCGCTGCTACAAGGAACTCGTCGCCGGAAGGAATTGCTGTCGTCGGAGTTCTGCCGGAAAACAGAGGGTCCAGTCGGTATACCTCTCCGCCCAATTTCTTTTTCTTTTCACATTTATCTCACCGTAATGATCTGAAACACACTAATAAACCGATAAAAACCTTGAACCAGTCAGTCGTCTTTCTCTGGTTAAACCTTGATGAAGAAGACGATGTATTCGTTATATTATAAGTATAATTAAAATCAACTTATTAATCGGGTTAGACACACAGTCCAGCGGTGGACTGTGTGCACATATAACGCAAAGGTCACGAGTTCGAATCCCGTTTCACACACGCCGCCTTAATAAAAATCTTTTTTTTTTGTTAAACCGAACCGGGTCGCCACAGTTATATGTTAAGTATATTAATAATCGGAATAATAACCAAGTTAGACACACAGTCCAGCGGTGGACTGTGTGTTTGTTTATATCACAGGTCACGAGTTCGAGCCCGGTCTACTGCACCGACTCGAACAATTATCTATACTTTTTAATAAGGCAGAAAAGGAAATAACTAAATTGTATTTAAGTATAATAAAAATCAAATTATATAACATGTTAAACACACAGTCCAGCGGTGGACTGTGTGTTAGATTAAACCACAGGTCCCGGGTTCGAGACCTGTGGAGTGTATGTCCGATTCGCTTAAAACTGTTTTTAAAATAAAATGATTTTTGGTTTAAACTAATTAATATATATATAATTAAAATCAGATATAAAACGGGTTAGACACGTAGCTCAGTTGGTAGAGCTGCGTGCACGCGTACGGGAGGTCTCCGGTTCGAGCCTCACTCAGCGCACTTGTGTTCCGCATTCGAACCGATCAACGGTCAGGTCAACGGTCAACGGGCTGGTCAACGGTCAGAAAAAAATCAATTTTTTTTATTATTTTTATTTAATTATTTTAATTAAAAATCAATTAAAAATACTTAAAAATAACATTTTTAAGGTTAGAAAATAGCCTCAAACTCACAAAAATACACCCAACAATCCTACTAAAATAGATTAATAAAATCCGTTTACTTACCAAACCATAATGCGATTATTCTAGGTTAAACTCACTCGTGGTTAAAACCACTTCGCGTGCATTCAACATCATCAACCGAACGCACCCACTGTGAGTGAATCTTACAACTCCCCCTTTTAAATTACACGTTTTGGGGTGTGTCATGTGTTATGAAAATAATTTATTTATTTATTTAAACTTGTGCCATACCACATCATGACCTAAACTTAGATTGTTTTTATTGTTGTGATTTACTTATTTCCTTTTGTCAAACTATATGAAACTCCTACATTAAGCCCATCAGTTCCTCGTGGGAGACGAGTAGAACATCGCGTGCTTCAAATCAAATTCATTATTGTTCATGTGTGTATCATTGAGTTTATATTGTTTGTAGTTGTGTCATTCATATTATCATGTTTATGCAATTTATTCATCAGGCCCCTCAGTTTCCTCGTGAGAGACGAGTTGAGCATCGCGTGCCTCTATTTGTTCCATTATTGTTCATGAGTGTTTCATTTAATATCTTATGATTGTTGTTTAAGTTACATCTAACTTTACTCATGTTTGGTTGTGCACCTATTTCATAATCAATTTAAATAAATTTGTTCAAATGTTTTCCATAGGATTCACTCGCCAACGTTATGTTGATCAAAAAACCCTTTTACACATGATACAGGTGAACAGGTTGAAGCAAGGAAAACATAGAATATGCCTTAGAAGAGAACAAAGAAGTTTAGATTGTTAGTTAGATCATGTTGTAACATTTATTGTAAATTTCCATTTAATTTGTATTAATGAATATGAAACGCTTAATAAATGTCATGAGCTTTGATGATAACCCAATCATGCCCCGATCACCTTTTCCGCTGCGGGTCGGGGTGTGACAAAGGTAGCGTCGGTGATGTCCGCAGCAGTCAAAACATCGTTCAGGTTCATCATTTTTAAGTTTACCAAATAAAAATTAAGTAATTAAACTTTTAATAAAAGTGAATAGTCCAAAATAGTCCAATCCGAAATGATTCGAAGTGCACTCAGTTAGTTCGAAATAGTAGCTTATCTGAGATGTAGGAGAGATCAATTCGGAACAGTAGATTTATCCGAAATGATCCGAAACCACTAATGTTATCTTAAATGCTTTGAAGTTGATCTGAAATGCAGGAAAACTTCAACAAGGATTATCAGAAATGAATCAGATGATCCAAAATGAGTTCGAAACTTCAACCTTATGATCCGAGATGAATTCGAAATGCAAGCTTGTGATCCGAATTCGAAATGCAAGCTTGTGATCCGAAATCAATTCCAAATGCAAGCTTATGATCTCAAAATTCAAACTAATGATTCGAAATGATGAGCAGATGATTCGAAATGCGAGCAGAACCTTCAAACAGCACCGAAACAACAGCAGACCAGCAACAGTAACAATCTGAATCAGTGTGATATCAGATCTGAGCCTGGAGATAGGTTCGACAGGCTCTGATACCAATTGTAAGTCCCGAAAAACCGGATCTCATACTATCACATGTAGCTTGATCGGTGGCAGAATCACACAAGCAAGCTAGATTCGAATAAAAGAAATAATATGAAGATAGAAATGATTCAATGATTTACTTGCATATACAAGGTTTTGTCTAATACAAGCTAATGAGAGCCACCCAAGAACCAATATCCCTAATACATAATTTACTATTTATAGTAAGGGTTTAGTGCACCATTTTCCCAAACCCTAGGCTCATAGGCCTTTCCAAGCCCAAAACTATTATAAGCTAGCCCAAACCTAACTAGTGACTAATGCATAAACTTTAAGGGTCTAACACTAGCTAACAACTTTTTCAATTATATATATAACTAGTGAGTTGCACCCGCGCTCTACGCCGGGGCGAGCAAATTTTTAATGGAAATGTAAACGTAATAGTAAAATAACGTTAATGGTAGAAACTCGTTTGATATTGGTTTGGTTCATTAAAATACGGACACTTACCGAAAGGGAAACAAAAAAGTCAAGATACGACCAGATAAATACCGAGATGTGTTTAAATCGGTCGAAACGATAAAAATATATATCAGTTTCGATACTGACGTTATTCGGTCAATATTAGACCGTCTTCCCAAGCCCAAAACTATTATAAGCTAGCCCAAACCTAATTAGTGACTAATGCATAAACCTTAAGGGTCTAACAGTAGCTAACAACTTTTTCAATTATATATATAACTAGTGAGTTGCACCCGCGCTCTACGTCAGGCGGGCCAAATTTTTAATGGAAATGTAGACTGAATAGTAAAATAACGTTAATGGCAGGAATTCGTTTGATATTGGTTCGGTTCAGTAAAGTACGGACACTTACCGAAAGAGAAACAGAAAAAAAGTCATGATACGACCAGAAAAATACCAAGATGTGTTTAAATCGGTCGAAACAATAAAAATAAATATTAGTTTCGATACTGACGTTATTCGGTCAATATTAGACCGTTCGTTTTGTTACTCGCAAAAAGTCAAAAATCACAAAGCACAAAAAATAATATAGTTAAAAAACATTTTGAAATATATATATATATGGTGAGGTTATTGTAAGAAAATTTAAAAGTAGGATAAGAAAAAATCTAAACCATTAGATATTTAATCTAATGGTTGAGATTATAGTGGCAATTCTGTAAATAATGTTGACTATTAAACTAACTAATTTTTTAGATTAAGGGCATAAAGGTAAATTTAATATTTTTAAATTAAGAAACTAACATTAATACATATGCAAAGTTCCTCCCTTATTTTTTAAACATCAATAACCTTTTATACGTAACTCTTTTTTTAAAAAAAATTACACCATAATAACGAGTGTTTTTTATCTTTAATATGAGTAACATATTGATATACTTATGTAGAGTTATTTCTGTTTTTATATATTTAGGGTGTTATTTCTGTTTTGATTCTGATTAAAGTGTTGACTTATGTTATATTAGGGTGTTATTTCTGTTATATTCAATGTTAGGGTGTTCTTTATAAGATGTGTGCCTTCAATATAACTGATGTGGTGTTTTTATGAGTTATGGTCTTATTTTTATTGTATTTCTATTCTTTATAAGATGTATGCCTTCAATTTACATGTTGTGGTGCTTTTATGAGTTAGAGTGTTTTTATTAGTTAGTATGTTTTTATGAGTTACATTTCTGTTCTTTATAAGATGTATGCCTTCAATATACATGTTGTGGTTTTTTATGAGTTAGGGTGTTATTTAAAATTCGAAAATCCCTACAATAACTACCAAAAATCGGTTGCATCTATTCATTCCATAATTAGATTTTATTAGTTAAATTACACTTATACCATTAAACTATCAAAATAAAAAGAGACACATGTCACCTCCATAATATATCTTATCATTCTCACACTTTTAAATTTTCTCACATTAACCTCTACCTATATATATATAATAATTTTCCGTTAAAATGTAAAAATAGTTTAAAAACCAAGAGAAACAATTAGAACTTAAAATGGGATGAATGTTTACTATCTCTTATTTATATAACAAGAAATGAAATGGTAATAGTAGTAATTTATTGGATATTCGGTTCTTTAAAAGCAAGTTAAAATAATTGAATGATAAAGTGATAAACACAATTGTAGGTTTTATTTCGTCCAATTTAACCATTTAATTTAAACTCATTTAACATGCTATATATTATAAGGTAAAGATCCTCCACAAACAGTGTAATTATACAAAACGTACGAAAGACATGATAAGGTAAAAAAATAATGTGACATTTTAGTAATTATTTTACTCGTAATTACCTTACAGGATCAAAATTAACTTAAAAGATAAAAATTACATTACAAGATCATTTGCAGACTAATTATAATCCTCTACAAAATTACCATACAATATCAAAATAACCCTACAAGATAAAATTACTCTACAAGATCATTTATAGAGTAATTATGATACTTTACAAAATTACTATACGATATCAAAATTACTTTAAAAAATCATTTATAGAGTAATTTTGATAATTACAATACGAGTATATAATTACGAAAATACCACCACGTTTTTTATCTTTTCATACCTTTCGTATGTTTTGTGTAATAATTAAAGACTTTGTATTTGATCTTTTACCATATAATATATAATATGTTATTATTCCTAGCCATTAGAGTTTTGTATGTTTGTTTTCCTTATCATGAATTATAAATCCTAACCATTTGAGTTGTTATTTTAATCTCCTTAAGAATTTAGAGGGGGGAATAGATTATTTTTAGTTTCATATTACCACATAGTTTAAAGCAAGAGAGATATCATCACATGAATGCAAGAATTATACTGGTGTAACAAACTTACTTTACATCCATTCATTGGCCTCATGTTAGGAGTTTATTATATCATCAATATTCTCTTTAAATAGGTAGAGATTACCGTGTATAATCCGTCTCTCCAATATGGTAGAGATCACCATAAGTGTTTTCTAATGTGGTAGAGATCATCTATGTTCACCCCTTGTTACAAATTGGAACGGATTATTCTTTATCGTCTCGCCAGTATATGTTGTGATGCTTTTCATTAAAACCATGATGCCGATCACCACTTACAAATGCATTCGAATGTTCGTGAAAATACATTTCACAATTCCTGCTTCTCTCTCTCCAACCACCACCTTAATCATCATCATCTGCCACCACCACCACTCTCGAGTTGAACATAGGCTCTTTCGCTTCAGCAATCACTTATCTAGTTACCTTAATCCGCTCCTTGACCTTCTCTGAAGCAACCTAAACGTCCGTTCGTAAATTAAACTAGCATCAGACTCAGATAACACTTTATAAGCAGGTTTAAACAACGTATCTGTGTAATTGCATAACAAATCAACATGTTTTAGTTCTTGATTTCTGGTTGTCTTGTTGATTGCATGAAATTTTAGGATTTGTTTATGTTATCAAAAAACTTCGTGTTGATTGTGTAAGTAAATAGTTTCTTGACCGAATCATCGATCATAGAAACCCTTGTGATAGAATCTCGTGAGGATTGTGTTGTGGAATTGGGTAAAAAGGGGTTGTAATGGGGTATGATGAGAGAGTTGGAGTTGATAATTGGGGATGTGATATGAGATTGAATTGTGAAGTTAGGATCAGGGCGGTTTGTAGATGATAGGGAAATTTAATAGAAATCTGGAATAGAATGAAATGTTTTTGAAGTAGGTAATGGTGGTGGTGGTGGTGGTTTTTTAGAGAGAGAAAAGAAGATAGAAGAAAGAGAGAGAGAGAGACAGGGGGGGATTTGTAATTTAATATACGACCTGCGGTAAATATATAATTTTACAAGATAAGTTAACAGCTAGATGACGAAGGGACACATAATGTTGGCTTTTTAAACCACAAGGACTCAAGCAGTGAAAAATAAGTATTGTAACATCCGTCAAAAACCGGATTTACCAAATCCGCTCCGTTTATTAACCGAACAATCAGTTAAAAATTTCGTGGCGTATTTAATGCCCAAATTATTTTTAAACGATACATAATTAATAAGTATATTGGAATATATAATTTATATTTGAAAAAGTATTTAAAATAAGGAAATAAAAATAAAAGGCTTCTGCCGGGTTTCGAACCCGGGTCAGCCAGGGATTTCAGCAGAGTCTTATCACACACGCGCTTAACCACTGCGCCACTTGTGTTTCTTGTTCATTAATGGAAACAATTAATACATATCATAAGTCTCGAATTCAAAAACCGACGCGCCTAATCGCAGTCGTCGGAAATCCCGACGATCTCGCCAAGATTGGACGGTTTCTTCAGTTTTAACCGAAGCCTTAACTACTACATCGGTTATAACCGACGTCTGAACCCGCGACGCAAGTTATAACCGCCGGAAAATCATTAACCGACGAATCAAGACGGAAATCGGACTAAATTCGTCAATGTTCTGCCCTATAAATACCCCCTCTAACCTCTGTTAGCTTTTTCGCTCACAATCACACTCTTTCCCGACATAATTTCACTCGCCGGAGAACTTCTGCAACTCGCCGGAAAACCGAACCTTTCACCTCTGTGCCTTACTGAACCCCCAGAGCTCATACCGAAGCCACCCACATTTATCTCAAGCTCGTTGAAGACCCTCTGCCGCAAGACACACGTCGCCGGAATCATCTGCTGTCATCGGAGTTCCGCCGGAGAAACAGAGGAGTCCAGTTCGGTATACCATACACTTAATCTCTTATTCTTTTTACTAATCTTACATGTAATTAATCAAAACACCCTAAAGAAACTTGATTAAATCGCCGAACCAGCCGGACTCCGATTCTGGTTAAGTCTAACGAAGAAGACGAAGTTTCAGTATTGTATATGTTTAATTAAAATCAAGATATATCTCGGGTTAGACACACAGTCCAGCGGTGGACTGTGTGCAAATAAAACACTTACGTCCCGAGTTCGATTCTTGTCCCACGCACACTCGCCTTAATAAAAATATTCCTTTTTTTTTAAATTGAACCGGATTCATTTCATATAGATGTTAAGTTTATTAAAAACCGGAATAATAACCAAGATAGACACACAGTCCAGTGGTGGACTGTGTGAACGTTTAAAGCACACGTCACGAGTTCGAGTCCAGACTACCGCACCGGTCCGGACAATTATCAAACTTTTTATATAAGACATAAATGAAATAATGTAGTTTGTATATAAGTATAATAAAAATCAGATTATATAACAAGTTAGACACACAGTCCAGCGGTGGACTGTGTGTTAACCCAAACCACAGGTCCCGGGTTCGAGACCTGTGGAGAACACCGAGCGAGTCATTTAAGTCGTTTTTGAAATAAATGATTTTCGGTTTAAATCAATTAGTATATAAATATAATTAAAAACAGAAATATTTCAGGTTAGACACGTAGCTCAGTTGGTAGAGCTGCGTGCACGCGAACGGGAGGTCTCGGGTTCGAGCCTCACCCGGCGCACACAAATACACAGTCTGACCGGTCAACGGTCAACGGTCGCAAAAAGTCAACATTTTTTATTATTTTTATTTATTTATTTTATTTAAAAATCAATTAAAAATACTTAAAAATAACATTTTTAAGGTTAGAAAATAGCCTTAAACTCACAAAAATATATCCAATCATCCTACTAAAATTGATTAATAAAATCCGCTTATTTACCAAACCATTATGTTATTATCTAGGTTAGTTTCACTCGTGGTTAAAACCAACTTCGTGCGCATTCAACATCATTAACCGAACGCACCCAATGTGAGTGAATCTCTACAAATTCCCCGTTTAAATCATGTTTTTGGGGTGTATCATGTGTCTTACTATTTATTATATTTAAATCATTGTGCATACATCATATCATGAATAAATGTGTATCCTGCCTGTGTAAACTGTTTGTGTGATTATTGTGTAGATTAAATTTATTATTTTCAGTACATGCAATACGATCGGCTCCGTTTGATTGAGCCTTGATCGCACAGACATTTTTCATTTTCAGTACAAGCAATACGATCGGCTCCGTTTGATTGAGCCTTGATCGCACAGTTTCATTTATGTTATTGTTTGTTGTTGTTTGTTATTGCATGCTAATTGTTGTTATTGTATGTTTATTTACGTTTGTTCATATATGAATATTGCACAATTTTTCCATATTAAATACAACCAGAAATAAATAATAAATGTTTTCTAACAAGGTTCACTCGCCAACTTTTTGTTGATCCAAAAACCATTTTTACATATGATACAGGTGAACAGGATGAAGCAAGGAAAACATAGGAAATTGCCTTAGAAGAAAAATAATGAAGTATAGAATGATGTTTAGGACATGATGTAATTATGATTGTATATTTCCCATTAAATTGTATTAATGAATATGAAACGTCATAATAAATGTCATGAGCTTTGATGATAACCCAATTATGCCCCGATCACCTTTTCCGCTGCGGGTCGGGGTGTGACAGATTGGTATCAGAGCCATGACTATAGGGATATATGATAGGTTATTAGACCCTTAGAGCCTATACTATAGTTGACTAGATTTTAAATTATTCATGTGGTTACATGCAAACTTATGATATTTATTTGTTTCATATTTGTTTATACTTACAGTCAAACATACATATTTACATACACATTCATCATACATATTTCAATGTTCCTATATTCAAAACATCTTCATACTTTTGTTATTCAAAGATTTTGTCGCAATTTTCAAATCTCATCAAAGTAAGTTCTGCGATGGGCATATAGTAACTGGAAGGGTACAAGTACCGGTAGTCGGAACGTCCTGTCTAGGTTGGCATTCGTATAAATCCAATATAACGGACCAGTTTGCCTACCTGGGGACTAACGATGAGAGTACGAAGGACCTATTAGGCCAAAGCATGCCACACCAAACGTCGTTCGAACTAACCCCACTTTGAGGTGTCACCGTGTCTATACCTGGACACATTCCGAATATCATACGTTATATACATATTTCTCGATTTTCTCCGGGTTTTAGTGTACGTAACCAGGCTAACACATGCGAACCATATGAAAAACCCGGTATTCATGGGGGCCCACATGATTACGAAGGTGAAGTATGGCGGCATGCAAGGCCCAATGACGAGCAAAGCCCAAGACATCCTATGGATGTAGTAGATTTATTTTTCTATATTTATTTTATGAATGTTCATTCCTAGTGCGACCCATGATCCCAAAAACATCCAACTCATACTCTTGATATGTATTCCTTGTAGATGTCTTCTAGCCTCGCCCGTAGGAAGATGAGAGCCGGAAAAGCTCGCGAGCGCATGGCTGCCCTAATCGCTCAACAAATGGCTGCCGTAATACCCGACATTGTAATCCAAGTCCAACAAGCACTTACCACTAATCCTGTCAACCAAGAAGATCAAAATGTTATCAACCCTCACCCAAATACCACTAAATGCACCTACAAGCATTTCAAATCATGCGACCCTCCGAAATACGAAGGGACTGAAGGTGTCACCGCTCTCCTCCATTGGTTTGAAGAAATGGAGAACACTTTTCTAAATTGCGATTGCCCCGGTGATCGCAAGGTGCGATATGCTACTGGTCGTTTATATGGAATAGCCCTTACTTGGTGGAATACAGAGAAGGCCAAACGAGGCGTTGAAGATGCTAGGACTTTGACTTGGGAAGAGTTGAAGGAAATCATGACAAGACGGTTTTGCCCAAGGAGCGAAATCAAGAAACTAGAAGATGAGTTCTATTCGTTGAAGCAAAAGGAACGCGACCACACCACATAAAACTTAAGATTCCTCAAGTTAAATCAAATGGTTCCCAACTTGTTCACTCCTCTTTACCGTTTGATCGAGCACTACATTCGAGGTCTTCTGTCAAAAATCCAAGGCTCTGTAATAAGTACCACACCTGTAACCTTGGAAGCAGCAATGGAGTTAGCTACAAAGCTCACCGAAAACCGAATCCGGAACAAAGACTTCAAGGAGGGGAAGAAGAAGGATAAGGCATCGACTGAAACTTCAAACTCCACCCGAACCGAATCCCCTTCTCAACCCACTTTTAAGAGAAAACGAGATGGGCAACTTTTCGCTGTCACACAACGTAATCAACCAATTTCACAAGCCATACCCATCCAAGCTATCCCAATCACTAGGCCGCCAGCAAGAGGAAGAGTTTTCAACATCAACGCCAATCCTGTCGAAGATAATGACGGCCCAAACGAAACCACCCAACTAGTCCCCTTCACCGAAAATCAAGATTCAACTCCAGCCGCTTAGTTTTTATGTTTTTCTTTATGTTATCTCAATTTTCCCGTATCCCAGTTATAAATGGGAATCTTATCCAAGGATATTAATGCGAATTACTATTTCAGTTTGTTTATGTTTTAAAGTCACATAGAACTAATCATAACTTGCAGATAAAGTCAATGAAAATTTGACAAGAATATGGTGGATACGCCGCTGGTACTTCCTATATATAAGTATTCTTGCCAAAGGATTAGAGGCATTATCTGGCGGTTATGAGAAGTTCCATGTGGAATTTAGTATTGTCTTGATTGAAGTTTGTTTTGTACTTACTGATTTTGGCATTTATAGCATCTTATCATTTAAAGAAATTGGATTTTATTCCATTTCTACAATGACTAACCTCTCCATCACAACAAACGAGAGAGGTATTGTCATCATTCAAACATGGATACTATCAGAATTAAGACGCAAGTTTTGGTTGTTGTGTTTGTTGTAGAGTCACATAGAACTAATCATAACTTGCGGATAAAGTCAATGAAAATTTGACAAGAATATGATGGATACGCCGCTGGTACTTCCTATATATAAGTATTCTTGTCAAAGGATCAGAGGCATTATCAGGCGGTTATGAGAGGTTCCATGTAGGATTTAGTAAGTTTTGGTTGTTGTGTTTGTTGTAGAGTCACTTAGAACTAATCATAACTTGCGGATAAAGTCAATGAAAATTTGACAAGAATATGGTGGATACGCCGCTGGTACTTCCTATATATAAGTATTCTTGCCAAAGTATCAGAGGCATTAGCAGGCGGTTATGAGAAGTTCCATGTAGGATTTAGTATGTTTTGGTCAAGGTTTGTTCATCATACATTTCAGCGTATTTCAATTTCATCATTTAAATAAGTTGAGCTATGTCTCACTTCCACAATGACTAACCTCTCCATCACAACAAACGAGAGAGATATTGTCATCATTCAAACATGGATACTATCAGAATTAAGACTCAAGTGTTGGTTGTTGTGTTTGTTTTAGAGTCACATAGAACTAATCATTACTTGCGGATAAAGTTAATGAAAATTTGACAAGAATATGGTGGATATGCCGCTGGTACTTCCTATATATAAGTATTCTTGTCAAAAGATCAGAGGCATTATCAGGCGGTTATGAGAGGTTCCATGTAGGATTTAGTATTGTTTTGGTTGAAGTTTGTGTTATACTCCCTGATTTAGCATTCATATCATCTCATTATTTAAAGAAATTGGATTATGTTTCATTTTCTACATAGACTAACCTCTCCATCATAACAAACGAGAGAGGTACTGTCACCATTCAAACATGTATACTATCAGAATTTAGACTCAAGCTGTGGTTGTTGTGTTGTTTATGTTTTAGAGTCACATAGGACTAATCATAACTTACTAATAAAACCAATGAAAATTTGACGAGAATATGGTGGATACGCCGCTGGTACTTCCTATATATAAAGTATTCTTGCCAAAGGATCAGAGGCATTATCAGGCGGTTATGAGAAGTTCCATGTAAGATTTAGTATTGTCTTGGTTGAAATTTGTGTTACATTCATATCATCTCGCCATTTAAAGAAATTGAATTGTGTTCTATTTCTACATAAACTAACCTCTCCATCATAACAAACGAGAGAGGGACGGTCACCATTCAAACATGTATGCTATCAGAATTTGGACTCAGATATTGGTTGTTGTGTTTATTTATGTTCTAGAGTTACATCATAGAACCAATCATAACTTACTGATAAAACCAATGAAAATTTGACAAGAATATGGTGGATACGCCGCTGGTACTTCCTATATATAAGTATTCTTGTCAAAGGATCAGAGGCATTGTCAGGCGGTTATGAGAAGTTCTATGTAGGATTTAGTAATTTCTTGGTACATTGATTGTGGCGTTTATTTATGTTCTAGAGTCACATCATCGAACCACTCATAACTTACTGATAAAACCAATGAAAATTTGACAAGAATATGGTGGATACGCCGCTGGTACTTCCTATATATAAGTATTCTTGTCAAAGGATCAGAGGCATTGTTAGACGGTTATGAAAAGTTCCATGTAGGTTGTAGTATTAGAAGTTTTGCTTTAGGATATAACCATATCTTCCCAAACATATCAAAACTCTTACGCATGATATCATATTTAGCGAATCAACTCTGCTTATCAATATTTTTACCGTAGGCAACAAAAAGCGATTCCTATGACAGGGTACTTAACCCTTACAAGGGACGTTACCGCCTCAAACAAAAAAACTTAAACTCTTATTTTTTTCTAAGTATGTAACTGTAAAACTAAACACCATCATTTTTTAGACAAATATATCACTACTTAAATTTCGGGACGAAATTTCTAAAAAGCAGGGGATACTGTAACATCCGTCAAAAACCGGATTTACCAAACCCGCTCCGTTTATTAACCGAACAATCAGTTAAAAATTTCGTGGCGTATTTAATGCCCAAATTATTTTTAAACGATACATAATTAATAAGTATATTGGAATATATAATTTATATTTGAAAAAGTATTTAAAATAAGGAAATAAAAATAAAAGGCTTCTGCCGGGTTTCGAACCCGGGTCAGCCAGGGATTTCAGCAGAGTCTTATCACACACGCGCTTAACCACTGCACCACTTGTGTTTCTTGTTCATTAATGGAAACAATTAATACATATCATAAGTCTCGAATTCAAAAACCGACGCGCCTAATCGCAGTCGTCGGAAATCCTGACGATCTCACCAAGATTGGACGGTTTCTTCAGTTTAACCGAAGCCTTAACTACTACATCGGTTATAACCGACGTCTGAACCCGCGACGCAAGTTATAACCGCCGGAAAATCATTAACCGACGAATCAAGACGGAAATCGGACTAAATTCGTCAATGTTCTGCCCTATAAATGCCCCCTCTAACCTCTGTTAGCTTTTTCGCTCACAATCACACTCTTTCCCGACATAATTTCACTCGCCGGAGAACTTCTGCAACTCGCAGGAAAACCGAACCTTTCACCTCTGTGCCTTACTGAACCCCCAGAGCTCATACCGAAGCCACCCACATTTATCTCAAGCTCGTTGAAGACCCTCTGCCGCAAGACACACGTCGCCGGAATCATCTGCTGTCATCGGAGTTCCGCCGGAGAAACAGAGGAGTCCAGTTCGGTATACCATACACTTAATCTCTTATTCTTTTTACTAATCTTACATGTAATTAATCACAACACCCTAAGGAAACTTGATTAAATCGCCGAACCAGCCGGACTCCGATTCTGGTTAAGTCTAACGAAGAAGACGAAGTTTCAGTATTGTATATGTTTAATTAAAATCAAGATATATCTCGGTTTAGACACACAGTCCAGCGGTGGACTGTGTGCAAATAAAACACTTACGTCCCGAGTTCGATTCTTGTCCCACGTACACTCGCCTTAATAAAAATGTTCCTTTTTTTTAAACTGAACCGGATTCATTTCATATAGATGTTAAGTTTATTAAAAACCGGAATAATAACCAAGATAGACACACAGTCCAGTGGTGGACTGTGTGAACGTTTAAAGCACACGTCACGAGTTCGAGTCCAGACTACCGCACCGGTCCGGACAATTATCAAACTTTTTATATAAGATAGAAATGAAATAATGTAGTTTGTATATAAGTATAATAAAAATCAGATTATATAACAAGTTAGACACACAGTCCAGCGGTGGACTGTGTGTTAACCCAAACCACAGGTCCCAGGTTCGAGACCTGTGGAGAACACCGAGCGAGTCATTTAAATCGTTTTTGAAATAAATGATTTTCGGTTTAAATTAATTAGTATATAAATATAATTAAAAACAGAAATATTTCAGGTTAGACACGTAGCTCAGTTGGTAGAGCTGCGTGCACGCGAACGGGAGGTCTCGGGTTCGAGCCTCACCCGGCGCACAAAATACACAGTCTGACCGGTCAACAAGTCAACGGTCAACGGTCGCAAAAAGTCAACATTTTTTATTATTTTTATTTATTTATTTTATTTAAAAATCAATTAAAAATACTTAAAAATAACATTTTTAAGGTTAGAAAATAGCCTTAAACTCACAAAAATATATCCAATCATCCTACTAAAATTGATTAATAAAATCCGCTTATTTACCAAACCATTATGTTATTATCTAGGTTAGTTTCACTCGTGGTTAAAACCAACTTCGTGCGCATTCAACATCATTAACCGAACGCACCCAATGTGAGTGAATCTCTACAAATTCCCCGTTTAAATCATGTTTTTGGGGTGTATCATGTGTCTTACTATTTATTATATTTAAATCATTGTGCATACATCATATCATGAATAAATGTGTATCCTGCCTGTGTAAACTGTTTGTGTGATTATTGTGTAGATTAAATTTATTATTTTCAGTACATGCAATACGATCGGCTCCGTTTGATTGAGCCTTGATCGCACAGACATTTTTCATTTTCAGTACAAGCAATACGATCGGCTCCGTTTGATTGAGCCTTGATCGCACAGTTTCATTTATGTTATTGTTTGTTGTTGTTTGTTATTGCATGCTAATTGTTGTTATTGTATGTTTATTTACGTTTGTTCATATATGAATATTGCACAATTTTTCCATATTAAATACAACCAGAAATAAATAATAAATGTTTTCTAACAAGGTTCACTCGCCAACTTTTTGTTGATCCAAAAACCATTTTTACATATGATACAGGTGAACAGGATGAAGCAAGGAAAACATAGGAAATTGCCTTAGAAGAAAAATAATGAAGTATAGAATGATGTTTAGGACATGATGTAATTATGATTGTATATTTCCCATTAAATTGTATTAATGAATATGAAACGTCATAATAAATGTCATGAGCTTTGATGATAACCCAATTATGCCCCGATCACCTTTTCCGCTGCGGGTCGGGGTGTGACAGATTGGTATCAGAGCCATGACTATAGGGATATATGATAGGTTATTAGACCCTTAGAGCCTATACTATAGTTGACTAGATTTTAAATTATTCATGTGGTTACATGCAAACTTATGATATTTATTTGTTTCATATTTGTTTATACTTACAGTCAAACATACATATTTACATACACATTCATCATACATATTTCAATGTTCCTATATTCAAAACATCTTCATACTTTTGTTATTCAAAGATTTTGTCGCAATTTTCAAATCTCATCAAAGTAAGTTCTGCGATGGGCATATAGTAACTGGAAGGGTACAAGTACCGGTAGTCGGAACGTCCTGTCTAGGTTGGCATTCGTATAAATCCAATATAACGGACCAGTTTGCCTACCTGGGGACTAACGATGAGAGTACGAAGGACCTATTAGGCCAAAGCATGCCACACCAAACGTCGTTCGAACTAACCCCACTTTGAGGTGTCACCGTGTCTATACCTGGACACATTCCGAATATCATACGTTATATACATATTTCTCGATTTTCTCCGGGTTTTAGTGTACGTAACCAGGCTAACACATGCGAACCATATGAAAAACCCGGTATTCATGGGGGCCCACATGATTACGAAGGTGAAGTATGGCGGCATGCAAGGCCCAATGACGAGCAAAGCCCAAGACATCCTATGGATGTAGTAGATTTATTTTTCTATATTTATTTTATGAATGTTCATTCCTAGTGCGACCCATGATCCCAAAAACATCCAACTCATACTCTTGATATGTATTCCTTGTAGATGTCTTCTAGCCTCGCCCGTAGGAAGATGAGAGCCGGAAAAGCTCGCGAGCGCATGGCTGCCCTAATCGCTCAACAAATGGCTGCCGTAATACCCGACATTGTAATCCAAGTCCAACAAGCACTTACCACTAATCCTGTCAACCAAGAAGATCAAAATGTTATCAACCCTCACCCAAATACCACTAAATGCACCTACAAGCATTTCAAATCATGCGACCCTCCGAAATACGAAGGGACTGAAGGTGTCACCGCTCTCCTCCATTGGTTTGAAGAAATGGAGAACACTTTTCTAAATTGCGATTGCCCCGGTGATCGCAAGGTGCGATATGCTACTGGTCGTTTATATGGAATAGCCCTTACTTGGTGGAATACAGAGAAGGCCAAACGAGGCGTTGAAGATGCTACGACTTTGACTTGGGAAGAGTTGAAGGAAATCATGACAAGACGGTTTTGCCCAAGGAGCGAAATCAAGAAACTAGAAGATGAGTTCTATTCGTTGAAGCAAAAGGAACGCGACCACACCACATAAAACTTAAGATTCCTCAAGTTAAATCAAATGGTTCCCAACTTGTTCACTCCTCTTTACCGTTTGATCGAGCACTACATTCGAGGTCTTCTGTCAAAAATCCAAGGCTCTGTAATAAGTACCACACCTGTAACCTTGGAAGCAGCAATGGAGTTAGCTACAAAGCTCACCGAAAACCGAATCCGGAACAAAGACTTCAAGGAGGGGAAGAAGAAGGATAAGGCATCGACTGAAACTTCAAACTCCACCCGAACCGAATCCCCTTCTCAACCCACTTTTAAGAGAAAACGAGATGGGCAACTTTTCGCTGTCACACAACGTAATCAACCAATTTCACAAGCCATACCCATCCAAGCTATCCCAATCACTAGGCCGCCAGCAAGAGGAAGAGTTTTCAACATCAACGCCAATCCTGTCGAAGATAATGACGGCCCAAACGAAACCACCCAACTAGTCCCCTTCACCGAAAATCAAGATTCAACTCCAGCCGCTTAGTTTTTATGTTTTTCTTTATGTTATCTCAATTTTCCCGTATCCCAGTTATAAATGGGAATCTTATCCAAGGATATTAATGCGAATTACTATTTCAGTTTGTTTATGTTTTAAAGTCACATAGAACTAATCATAACTTGCAGATAAAGTCAATGAAAATTTGACAAGAATATGGTGGATACGCCGCTGGTACTTCCTATATATAAGTATTCTTGCCAAAGGATTAGAGGCATTATCTGGCGGTTATGAGAAGTTCCATGTGGAATTTAGTATTGTCTTGATTGAAGTTTGTTTTGTACTTACTGATTTTGGCATTTATAGCATCTTATCATTTAAAGAAATTGGATTTTATTCCATTTCTACAATGACTAACCTCTCCATCACAACAAACGAGAGAGGTATTGTCATCATTCAAACATGGATACTATCAGAATTAAGACGCAAGTTTTGGTTGTTGTGTTTGTTGTAGAGTCACATAGAACTAATCATAACTTGCGGATAAAGTCAATGAAAATTTGACAAGAATATGATGGATACGCCGCTGGTACTTCCTATATATAAGTATTCTTGTCAAAGGATCAGAGGCATTATCAGGCGGTTATGAGAGGTTCCATGTAGGATTTAGTAAGTTTTGGTTGTTGTGTTTGTTGTAGAGTCACTTAGAACTAATCATAACTTGCGGATAAAGTCAATGAAAATTTGACAAGAATATGGTGGATACGCCGCTGGTACTTCCTATATATAAGTATTCTTGCCAAAGTATCAGAGGCATTAGCAGGCGGTTATGAGAAGTTCCATGTAGGATTTAGTATGTTTTGGTCAAGGTTTGTTCATCATACATTTCAGCGTATTTCAATTTCATCATTTAAATAAGTTGAGCTATGTCTCACTTCCACAATGACTAACCTCTCCATCACAACAAACGAGAGAGATATTGTCATCATTCAAACATGGATACTATCAGAATTAAGACTCAAGTGTTGGTTGTTGTGTTTGTTTTAGAGTCACATAGAACTAATCATTACTTGCGGATAAAGTTAATGAAAATTTGACAAGAATATGGTGGATATGCCGCTGGTACTTCCTATATATAAGTATTCTTGTCAAAAGATCAGAGGCATTATCAGGCGGTTATGAGAGGTTCCATGTAGGATTTAGTATTGTTTTGGTTGAAGTTTGTGTTATACTCCCTGATTTAGCATTCATATCATCTCATTATTTAAAGAAATTGGATTATGTTTCATTTTCTACATAGACTAACCTCTCCATCATAACAAACGAGAGAGGTACTGTCACCATTCAAACATGTATACTATCAGAATTTAGACTCAAGCTGTGGTTGTTGTGTTGTTTATGTTTTAGAGTCACATAGGACTAATCATAACTTACTAATAAAACCAATGAAAATTTGACGAGAATATGGTGGATACGCCGCTGGTACTTCCTATATAAAAGTATTCTTGCCAAAGGATCAGAGGCATTATCAGGCGGTTATGAGAAGTTCCATGTAAGATTTAGTATTGTCTTGGTTGAAATTTGTGTTACATTCATATCATCTCGCCATTTAAAGAAATTGAATTGTGTTCTATTTCTACATAAACTAACCTCTCCATCATAACAAACGAGAGAGGGACGGTCACCATTCAAACATGTATGCTATCAGAATTTGGACTCAGATATTGGTTGTTGTGTTTATTTATGTTCTAGAGTTACATCATAGAACCAATCATAACTTACTGATAAAACCAATGAAAATTTGACAAGAATATGGTGGATACGCCGCTGGTACTTCCTATATATAAGTATTCTTGTCAAAGGATCAGAGGCATTGTCAGGCGGTTATGAGAAGTTCTATGTAGGATTTAGTAATTTCTTGGTACATTGATTGTGGCGTTTATTTATGTTCTAGAGTCACATCATCGAACCACTCATAACTTACTGATAAAACCAATGAAAATTTGACAAGAATATGGTGGATACGCCGCTGGTACTTCCTATATATAAGTATTCTTGTCAAAGGATCAGAGGCATTGTTAGACGGTTATGAAAAGTTCCATGTAGGTTGTAGTATTAGAAGTTTTGCTTTAGGATATAACCATATCTTCCCAAACATATCAAAACTCTTACGCATGATATCATATTTAGCGAATCAACTCTGCTTATCAATATTTTTACCGTAGGCAACAAAAAGCGATTCCTATGACAGGGTACTTAACCCTTACAAGGGACGTTACCGCCTCAAACAAAAAAACTTAAACTCTTATTTTTTTCTAAGTATGTAACTGTAAAACTAAACACCATCATTTTTTAGACAAATATATCACTACTTAAATTTCGGGACGAAATTTCTAAAAAGCAGGGGATACTGTAACATCCGTCAAAAACCGGATTTACCAAACCCGCTCCGTTTATTAACCGAACAATCAGTTAAAAATTTCGTGGCGTATTTAATGCCCAAATTATTTTTAAACGATACATAATTAATAAGTATATTGGAATATATAATTTATATTTGAAAAAGTATTTAAAATAAGGAAATAAAAATAAAAGGCTTCTGCCGGGTTTCGAACCCGGGTCAGCCAGGGATTTCAGCAGAGTCTTATCACACACGCGCTTAACCACTGCACCACTTGTGTTTCTTGTTCATTAATGGAAACAATTAATACATATCATAAGTCTCGAATTCAAAAACCGACGCGCCTAATCGCAGTCGTCGGAAATCCTGACGATCTCACCAAGATTGGACGGTTTCTTCAGTTTAACCGAAGCCTTAACTACTACATCGGTTATAACCGACGTCTGAACCCGCGACGCAAGTTATAACCGCCGGAAAATCATTAACCGACGAATCAAGACGGAAATCGGACTAAATTCGTCAATGTTCTGCCCTATAAATGCCCCCTCTAACCTCTGTTAGCTTTTTCGCTCACAATCACACTCTTTCCCGACATAATTTCACTCGCCGGAGAACTTCTGCAACTCGCAGGAAAACCGAACCTTTCACCTCTGTGCCTTACTGAACCCCCAGAGCTCATACCGAAGCCACCCACATTTATCTCAAGCTCGTTGAAGACCCTCTGCCGCAAGACACACGTCGCCGGAATCATCTGCTGTCATCGGAGTTCCGCCGGAGAAACAGAGGAGTCCAGTTCGGTATACCATACACTTAATCTCTTATTCTTTTTACTAATCTTACATGTAATTAATCACAACACCCTAAGGAAACTTGATTAAATCGCCGAACCAGCCGGACTCCGATTCTGGTTAAGTCTAACGAAGAAGACGAAGTTTCAGTATTGTATATGTTTAATTAAAATCAAGATATATCTCGGTTTAGACACACAGTCCAGCGGTGGACTGTGTGCAAATAAAACACTTACGTCCCGAGTTCGATTCTTGTCCCACGTACACTCGCCTTAATAAAAATGTTCCTTTTTTTTAAACTGAACCGGATTCATTTCATATAGATGTTAAGTTTATTAAAAACCGGAATAATAACCAAGATAGACACACAGTCCAGTGGTGGACTGTGTGAACGTTTAAAGCACACGTCACGAGTTCGAGTCCAGACTACCGCACCGGTCCGGACAATTATCAAACTTTTTATATAAGATAGAAATGAAATAATGTAGTTTGTATATAAGTATAATAAAAATCAGATTATATAACAAGTTAGACACACAGTCCAGCGGTGGACTGTGTGTTAACCCAAACCACAGGTCCCAGGTTCGAGACCTGTGGAGAACACCGAGCGAGTCATTTAAATCGTTTTTGAAATAAATGATTTTCGGTTTAAATTAATTAGTATATAAATATAATTAAAAACAGAAATATTTCAGGTTAGACACGTAGCTCAGTTGGTAGAGCTGCGTGCACGCGAACGGGAGGTCTCGGGTTCGAGCCTCACCCGGCGCACAAAATACACAGTCTGACCGGTCAACAAGTCAACGGTCAACGGTCGCAAAAAGTCAACATTTTTTATTATTTTTATTTATTTATTTTATTTAAAAATCAATTAAAAATACTTAAAAATAACATTTTTAAGGTTAGAAAATAGCCTTAAACTCACAAAAATATATCCAATCATCCTACTAAAATTGATTAATAAAATCCGCTTATTTACCAAACCATTATGTTATTATCTAGGTTAGTTTCACTCGTGGTTAAAACCAACTTCGTGCGCATTCAACATCATCAACCGAACGCACCCAAGTGAATCTCTACAAATTCCCCGTTTAAATCACGTTTTTGGGGTGTATCATGTGTCTTACTATTTATTATATTTAAATCATTGTGCATACATCATATCATGAATAAATGTGTATCCTGCCTGTGTAAACTGTTTGTGTGATTATTGTGTAGATTAAATTTATTATTTTCAGTACATGCAATACGATCGGCTCCGTTTGATTGAGCCTTGATCGCACAGACATTTTTCATTTTCAGTACATGGAATACGATCGGCTTCGTTTGATTGAGCCTTGATCGCATAGTTTCATTTATGTTATTGTTTGTTGTTGTTTGTTATTGTATGCTAATTGTTGTTATTGTATGTTTATTTACGTTTGTTCATATATGAATATTGCACAATTTTTCCATATTAAATACAACCAGAAATAAATAATAAATGTTTTCTAACAAGGTTCACTCGCCAACTTTTTGTTGATCCAAAAACCATTTTTACATATGATACAGGTGAACAGGATGAAGCAAGGAAAACATAGGAAATTGCCTTAGAAGAAAAATAATAAAGTCTAGAATGATGTTTAGGACATGATGTAATTATGATTGTATATTTCCTATTAAATTGTATTAATGAATATGAAACGTCATAATAAATGTCATGAGCTTTGATGATAACCCAATTATGCCCCGATCACCTTTTCCGCTGCGGGTCGGGGTGTGACAAGTATGGGGGTTCATGTTGAGACCGCCATCAAACTACAAGGACGCAGATTGCACTATACTCAAGGGTTGAGTCATAATACAAAGTGACTTATACATAAGAAAGGTAAGAAGCCATTAGAGAGTTATAAGTGTCCAATGAAAAATTAAGTGGGAGGGTAATTTCATACAAGAGAAAAAAAAACACAATACACATACTTATCACATGCTAGGAGCACATGCAAGTCACATGTTATTTCCCATAATTTTTTAAACATCCGTAACTTTTTTATATGTCATTTGTTTTTAAAAAAATATACCATAAAATCGAGCGTATTTTTATCTTTAATATGAGCGTCTAATAAAAACACAATGGACAGAACCCAAATTAACATTGTGTTATAAGTTTTAATAATTACACATTGTGTAGAAACCCTAGTAAAAACAAAAACAAAACCCAGGTTAAAGACACAATTTCTAGAACCTTAAACAAAATGTAAAGAAAATCTAATAAAAATGAAATGTTTTATTTTATTTTTACATAGCAATATTATACTCATATTAAAGATAAAAAAACGCTCTTTATTATTGGTAAAAACAAATTTTAAAAATAATGCCGTATGAAAAAGGTATGGACGTTTTAAATTGATAGGGGAAATTGACATATACCTTGCATGTGTAGAGAGCAAGTCAATAGATGTAAGATTCCCTTTATGGCCCTACATTATTTTCTTTTTACTAAAACTAATTTCAATCCTTCAAATTTAAGTTCAAATTTAAGATCAATGACCTTTAATCCTTCTTACCCTTATTATTTAATTACCTGTGTATTTGATCCTAATCCCTTTACTCAAATATCAAAGACCCATTTTTTCGAAAACAACGACGTATATTCAGATTCAGTGGGACGCCTCTTCATGGCACAAACATATATCCATACCTCAGAAGGAATTACAAACATTCATTGTTAGTTTGACGCTCGAGGATGGTGCCAAACCATTCCAAGTGCCGACTTGCTCGTAAAATCCCCTGAGTTGCTTTCTAGGAGAAATACAAGTTTGTGTTGCTAATTCGTGTATATTTGTATTCATACTAATTTTTGCCCCGCCCGCGTTGCGGGGCATTATGCTGAATAATTATCTTTCGTAACAATAACATGTACGTCTGTGTTTTGGTTACTTGTACGTACTACTCATAATGCGATCTCAAAAAAATAACGCCGAGTCAACCAATTAAAACAAAACACTGCCATACTTTTGTTAAGAAAACTAAAATGATGGAAATACTATAATTTTTAACTAGTGGCAAAATTGTAATTTTCTAGGACAAATGAACGCATGCTAGGCAGTCGTCTGGCACAAATAAAAATTAAATCAACTCAACAAATTAAAAAAAACCCCTACAATAATTTTGTAAAAAGATAAAATAAAACAAAATAAAAAACTACTATAGTTTTGTAAATAAAAAAGAAACAAAAATATGACATGGCTATATTACACTGAAAGCAAAATTGTAATTTAACAGAAATAAAAAAGACAAAAACAATGACAAAACTGTAAATTTAAACTGAGTATAAAATTATAATTTGATTAGGAAAGAAAAATAAAATTAATAGCAAAAGGTATATATTTAGGCGAATCAAAACCATAATTTAAAAAAAGTTGTTGTGGCACGCAGCCGTAACACTTAACAAATCCTATAAAGGTACTATTCCTGGCCACAACTTTTTTGGTGTACATAACATAATACATAATTGTGTATTTTTTTTCTTCATATATATATATAAATATGTTTTTTAATAAGTAAACCAATCCTATAAAACTACTATTCCCGGCCACCTTTTTTGGTGGTTTAGATAATACATAATTATGTATTTTTGTCATCATATACATAAATACTTTTTTTAATAAATAAGGAATAAGGAATTTTAACTTATAAAATATAGATAAATACAAGTTTGTGTGGTCCTGAATGGTTACTCAATGAAAGAACGTAATTTTACTTATGTTTCGTATTTTTTATTAAGCTTGTGTTTTAACTAGTACGTTCAACTAATTAAAATACAGACGTACATGTTATCAAACTAACAAATATTCTATTTACTGCCTGACAATCATGACATAAAATTAGCTTTACTATAAAATAAAAATGACGTTAAAGTTGATACCATCACGAAAAGATAAGGTTAGCAACATTACACATTCATAACCGAAATGAACATTCCCGAACACGTTATGAAACCAAGTAATATGATCTAAACATCAGAGTTAATGTTAACATAAACAATTATAACAATAACAATAATTAAAATTACCAAAATAAAGTAAAATGATTACACTTGTAACCACCATTTATTTTATTACTTCATAAAGCACGGGTTAGTTCCCACTTTCTGCCTTAATCTATCACCTTATCAGTTATTATTAACTTACTAATCTCGTAAAATGATGTCGTTTGCTATATCCATCAACTTACTCACCGTATCCGACCCGGGTCCCCCGGTTTCCTCACAGACACATCTGAACCGTTGATCTCCTCATCACCATACCTTGGCCTCAGTCCACGAATGGTCTGGATCAACTCCGGGCCCACTTCCGACCCGTGAAACGTATGCGGGTGACCGTCATGTCGCCCCTTCCAGTCAACAAAAGTCAACGTAGCCGGCACGCATCCTACCCTATCTACCATGGACAAGAGCGTAGGGAAATAATTCTCCACAGGGTAACACCTGTACACATTCTCCTGTAGACACGGTAGTTTAAACTTAGACCATATACGCGTGTCGTTAACTGCCACCGTGGCATGCTGACGCGTCAAAACCGAAAACTGAGACCCAATTCTAAATTTTGTCAAACTCCACTTCCGGAAGCATCGCTGTGTCTCCACGCGCCGCATATCTCCCCCACGCGCCACCCTCATTTTCGAGGATTTCTATGAAGCTTTTTGAGGATTCTATTAATGTTTTATAAGTGAAATCGAAAGAGTGAAGAGGAATGCATGTAGGTGAGACAAGGGCAAACATGTAATTTAACGGGTCGTGGAGTAGAGCGTGTGCAAGCAGCCGTTTATGAGCGGCGGCGAGTGAGGGTGTGTGGCGGCGAGTGAGGTGTGTGTGGCGGCGCGTGGGTTTGGATGGGATGGTGCGGTTGGTGAACACGCCTTGATAAAGGTCGTGTTGTTTAAGGTTGGGGTCGGCGTGTATGTATATGTTGTATAGATTGTGTCGTTTGGTACGGTTGAAGTAGAGCATCCAAAGTGGGGCCAAGGGTAGAGGTCCGGTTGTGAGGAACATGAATGCGAGCTTTTTCGGGGCTCCGGTTGGTGATGGGTTCGGGTTGACCCGCGATGCCAGCTGGAAAAGTGAGGTATCATCATCAATATCATTATCAACAAATGGCGGTGGAGGTGGCGGGAAAATCGGTTTTGTTATGGGTTTTTGTGAATGGGTTGTGGTTTTCCTGGTGGTTTGATGGGGTGTTGGTGGCGGACGGTGGGGAGAGGGGGGATGTTGGTGGTGGTGGTGATGATGTCGGTGGTGATGGTGAAGACGATAGCAAGGGGAAGAGTAAGAAGAAGAGCGCAAAGGAGAGAGAGAGGGGTGGGAGACATGCGTGTGTTTTATTATTGTTATTATAAGTTAATATGGGAGGAAATGGAAGCATAGTACGTTTGGTTTTGATGGAAGCTCTCATACAATGGAAGTTCGAATTCCTATGATTTGCTCTCTTCTCAATGTTTATGTTATTTACTTTTTCAAGGGTGGTCGTTAATGCGTGTCGAGATGGTTTGAGCTCAAAGTTTGAACTTAAATAGAATTGATTGTTTTTTAACGACAAAACTTTTATATTAAACATAAAAATCAATTAAAACTCGACAATTACAAAATTACATTACGGATGTTAAAATTGCACAACTCTTCTCAATAGACTCAGTATATATTTGGTTTGGCTCATTTATAAAATATCATATTTTTATATACTTCTTTGAAACAATAACTTTTTCTTACGATAAATAAATAGACTAAATTAATAAGAGTATAGCAATTAAGTGAAAGATTTACGTATTAAATAAACAATATGGTAAAATAACTAGTATAGCACCTACATGAAGACATAGAAAAACTCGTTAACCCTTTCATTATAAAACTGTTAGTTCTCCATTTCGAATCAATTGCAACATATTTCTCCACAAGAGTCATAACACTTTAAGATCACAACATATTTCACCACGAGAGTTATAACACTTTAAGGTAAGTCACTCATCTAACTACAGGATTCAAATCGAATATTCTAAATGGAAACCCCGAATGGGAAAACCTCCTGCCTCACCTCAACCATTTGGGAAATCAAATTTTATATAACAATGGGTATTTTAGAACAATAAATAATGTTATACTATATTCATTTGTATACGAATGAACAAATTAGTGTTTATTTAATATTTGCTTTTTTTTTTACTTTGTTGTAATATTTTGTTTGTATGATCAATGCTTCTACATTTATAGTTTTCTTTGATAAACAATCGATCAAATTCGGTTCATGTGGAGTGGAACAAGTGGAGAGTCTTTATAAAATGATTAACAAAAATCATATATATAAATACCGATATTTATATTGATATCAGTTGCTATCAGTTTGGTACTATTACTTGGTAAAAAAAATGTCGAGTCCTAGTTAGCGATACCGACCAAATACTTTATTTTAGATATAACTCCGGTTTCAATAAAATTTATATTGGAATATTAAAAAAAATTGAAAGATAAGTGTATTTAGATCTTTTTTTTACGTTAATAAATGAAGTTATTAAAAAATATATTAAGTGATCATAAATGAAATGCTAAAACTCAAGAAAAACAACACGTTAACTCAAATGGCTTTATCATTTGGACCCGACCCCAAAAAAACACGCTTGCTGGTCTTGTTAATTGTTGGCAATAGGATTTGAAAGTCATATATGAAAATAATTAAATTCCATTTAAGGTTGCAATTATATAAAAACAGTATGACTATAAATATAAAAAGTGACAAAATACAAAATTATACAAATAGCATTTAAGTTCACATGTGTGTCATCATACTATTCACATCCATAATGTGATACGTAAACAACGTATGCAAACAGTGTTCAGGATCATGTAAGCTTACGAAACTCGGCTTTATTTTCAAGTCGATATCAAAACTAATGGAAAGTAATGTCGCAAGTTTAAAGCCAGTTTATGTGGTTTACAAAGCCATAATAAATACTACTTAGTTGAGGACAGTGAAAGCCATGTGATTATCTTTAGAAAAAAAAAGTTATCTATGTAATCATTTGTGGTAAATGATTAAATGATTAAATGAAAGAAGCATGTCAAGGAGAATAACGACCTAATGCAATCACCCAAAAGAACATGTAAAGTGGGCTTGAAAATCAAGTCCATCTTTTGGGTGTTACACGATACGTAACGTCCCACTCAGTAAGGGACGTTATAGGATTTGAAGTTAAAAAATTGTGTAATAATATAATGTCCTATAATCCTCCATTCAATCCTCACCCAATTATAAATTTAAATTCTTATTTTTTAAATTAAAACAAATAATATTTCATTAAATAAGAAAATTACATTAACATTAATTTAAGAAATAAAGACAAAACGTGCAAAAGTACTAAAAATAATGAACATACGAATGTTTAGAAAAATAAAGCTTTAAAGTTTGTATTTGTCATGGATTTATCGTCTACGCATTTGTGCTAGGAGCAAGGCTTCTCTTTGGAGGTGCTCGATCGATTTAGACATATACTCGATGTCTCTCTCCATTTGCCTCGCTTCTTGGATCGTGACGAACTTTTTATTTTTGGTGTTTCTTTGTTACAATGTTTCCAAACGGCTATGGCTAAGGTGTCGTGTATCTTGGACTCGTCGGTTCATCTTCTCGAAATCTTCTTTCATTTCGCCACCTGCCGAAGCCCTTCCCCCCTTTTACCACTTCTTATATCGGGAGGTCGGGGCAGAGCCATTTCCTCCTCGTCGTCATCCACATTAATAGGATTGTTTAAATCGACTTTTCAAGCATCGGAAGTGGGCATTTCTAGATCAACCGAAGAGGAGGTTTTGGACCGTTTTGCCTTGTGTCTACTACTAGACGTCATGGTTGGTACGTTAGCCCATTTAGGGCTTCCACCCTCGCGTTCAGTTGTACTCTTCCAACGCTTTTGTTAATATGTCTGCATCGCTTTGACCGCTACCCCAATTGTCCTTGATACATTGGAAGACCTCGTGAAACCCATGGCATTTGCCATTTATATTGGTTCACTTGCTTGATACCGAAGCCTTGTCCTGATATTCCCTTTTACCTATAAGAGTAAAAAAGTTTACCTGAATTTTTTCCCAAAAAATGGGTAGTCTTTGATAGTTGGCTACAAAAATTACTAAATATATTATTATACTTTATTTTTTAGAATAAGTACAATTTAAAACAAAAAATAACACTTGTCAACTTCAGAATCCTCCAAGATGTTGAGCCAAGCCTGTGCAAGCTTATACTCCTCGTCTTTTGTCTAAGGTTAGTAGGTCTTTTTTCGCACGGAGAACGGTAGCCTTATTTTTTATGTGATCGACTTCCACGTTGAAAGGCCTCGGGTTCATGCTCATGCTCGGCTTATGTCTCCGACATCGTATCAATCTCGGGCACTGCTTCGTCTTGGGAACCATATGCACCTCCCATGTTGATGTTCATTATTTGATGCAAAACAGAATGGCCCTTGAAAGTATTGTTGGGACATATTTAATAGTTGCGTGTACCCCATCGTATTAAGATCACATTCTTTGTAATTGAAGGTTGGTAGTGGTTGGGTGTTGTTCGGGCGATACGAATTTGGGTTGGTTGGTGAGACGAACACCAAAAGGGAGGCGGAATGGATGCATAGTATGTTCTAAAACAATTAGAGTGGGAGGTTGTAGATATATGTATAAAAATGGGTTGAATATGATTTCAATAGATGGTGAAGGTAAATAATAAAATGAAAAATACTATTTTTATTACTATTACCCAACAATCATTTTTGAAATCCCGAAATCACCTGGCATTTTCACAATCACACCATGACCAAAAACTCAAAGAAAACGCCCAAGGAGGCGATGTGCTCAGAGTTATTGGGCGTGAAGTGGCAAAATCACGCCACTTCACCTTTCCACTACGAGTGGTCTAAAAGAGATTAAAAGGTACCAAATTGCACTTAACTTTTTAAAAGTAAAAACGAAATAGCATGACTATCAAATAGTTATGATGGGATCTTAATTTTGAGATGTAGATGAATTAGAAGTTACCATCGGGGTTGGTCCAATGGCATAGACAAAACCCTAGAAGTAGTAATTATTTATAGAGATGTCTTGGGTTCTTTAATGACAAATTTAGATATTGATGGACCACTGCAGTATCATTGTTTCATGAGCGGAACAACCCGATCGTATCCATCTCCACTATACAATAATGCCTATACACCAATTCTGGAGGATGCCCAATAAATATGGGAAAAGCCCCTTGTAAGAATCGAACTCAGGACCTAATGATATCTAAGCCTTATCATACCCTAAGATGTCACTAGGCTATAATGCAATGAGAGAAGCCTAGGGTTTTATTAAACCTATACAAATCTAATATTTGTGGTGTAGTTTAGGTACTTAGATAGAATTTTTGTTAAAAAAATCAATCAACAGTGATACAATTCTAAGCATACTTATCATAAAATAACAAATCTAGCAACTGTTTATATATATATGAAGTATCTTGTGACTTGATTTATTTTAGTTTGTTGATGAAAAGAGAATAAGTGTATCATCAAACCATAAATTTATCATGAATTGATTTAGAGGTCTTGGGTTGGGTTGAAGTCCCGTAAACAACATGATTAAAGAACTTGATACGTATCAAAAGGATCAAATGGCCAGAAAGGTTGAAGAAATTGAGAATCAAAACTGAATTTAATTCATCTGCATAAAAACAAACTGAAAGGGACGAGCTCCTTAAAAAGTTAAGATATGCATAAAAATTAAAAACAACCTAAAGGGGATGAGCTCCATAAAAAAGTTAAGATATGCATAAAAATTAAAAACAACCTAAAGGGGATGAGCTCCATAAAAGGAGAAGATACAAGCCACTAACCTAGAACATGTGACAACTGTCACTTCCGGGTAAATTCCGTAAATTTAAACAGTGAATTATATTATACAAATATGTGTTTTGAACGTCTAAACTGCATGAATTACATGGCATACACCTAAGAAACTCACTGAATACATTACATGATGCATATTAATTGTTTTAGTGGTTACAATTCAAAAACAGTTTAGAACAATGCATCGGAACAACTAGTAGACTAGCTGTGACAGCACAACCTCAGTACGCAGCTAAACAACAGATTTAGGACTTAGATGGGAGTCCAATATATACTGTATATTAAATCCCATGTGGGAAAGCAAGGATTCATGATAACACTTTCCGAAAACAATAAATACAGTGAAAACTGCCCGAAACACACACTAAACGACAATTCAGCATAATTCAGCAAAAATACAGCATTCACTAGCTTGGGTATTATTCAGAAAGGGTGTTAAGCATCATACACTTCTTAAAAGATATTGAAAGTATCAATTTGGCACAAAAACATATCATATCATACAAGTCTTGAAAGTTAACGTTTTAACGAACCGACAACGAAAGGAACACCCAGACACAATTAGACACGTCCTGTGAACTAGTTAAAAGTATTTTAACATCATACAACTAGTTTAAATCATTTAAACACATTGGTTGTGTGAAAGTCCCTAAAATCCCTACGATTACTTAAATCTCCGTTTATGGATCCGATAACGAATCTAGCACCCGTTAAGCAACCGAACACAAACTAGACATAAAGTATAAACTAGTTAACATTGTTTAACAATATTAAGTTAGTGTATGGCTCCATACATCTTGAATTACATCAAAAACCCCTAAACATCCTAAACACCCTAACTTAACGTAACCTAAACTTAACTAATTAGTTAACTAAGAAACTTAACCAAGTTAATCCCCAAACAAACACCCCATGGATGGCCAAAATGGGGGCCCACTAGCCACCCACAATCTTGTCCCCCTTGTCCCATAATGTTGGAAGTAAGTTTCCATTGTATGGTCTTGTGTTCCTTGGCCAACATAAGTAACCCACTAAACTAAACCTTATCTTATCACTTTCACCAAGATTAAACTTCATCATCTTCTTCTCCCTTCATCCTCATGGCCACAATAATCTCAACTTCACCTCCATTTTCAAGCCACTTTCAAGCTAATCCAAGTATACTCAAAGGTGTTTCAAGCCTAACTAAGGAAGGATCAAGTCTTGGAAGTTGAAGGACCACTCTAGGGAGCTATTATCCACCATCTTTGCTTCATCTTCATCATCTTGTTCATCTTGCCACTTCCCTAGCCACAAGAGCTAGTAGTGAGCCTCCAATCTTTCATTTGATATCTTGTTACTAGTATATTGTTAATGTACAAGTTAAACCATCTAAATACATCACCTTTAAAAGATGAACACACGAACTAGTAACCTAATCTAAAGAAAATAACATATATCTTGAAGTTGTAACAAAGATGTAGTTATTTATTTTGTGCTATGGATGATATCCATCATTTGTATACTTGCTAGAAGTATAAAACTAACAAGTATACAGATGGATTTTACAAGATCCATGATCAAAGTGTTGATGAACTTGTTAAATATGATGAATGAACTTATTAAAGTGGTTAAAATGATTTATGATGTTCTTAAGATAACATGTGAACAAGTTGTTAAAAATGATTTTTAACAAAGTTAGTAAATATTAGAAACTAAACCTATTTTTAAAGATGGATGAACATGTTAAACACAAGGTTAAAATACTATGATTCAGTAAACTTTCAAGTTCATCATAACATGAAAAATGCATCTAAATGCATATATTATACTTGTGGAAGTTGTTGTGATTAAATTGATGAGTTTTGAAAGCTTAAACATATGTTTTTAAACATGGGAAACCTCCTAAATCTGAGGAAATTATGGAAAAATTTTTATAAAATTTAAATACTTAGAAAAATATATGTTTACAAAGTTCTTACAAGTAAACTTGTTTAAAAGCCATAAACATAAAAATCCCCATATTTTTGTATAAAATGTAAATCAAAGAAGTTATGATTTTTCTAAAAATAAAGATGGATATAAATATATATTTAGTGATCATAAAAATCATGTGCTATGTGTATATTATTTGTATTAGTTATATATATAAGTAGGGACTTGAAAGTATGCACACAAACAAACACAATAAAAATTGGCAAACAAAGAATTACAAAAATATATATATCTATATCCATACCTTGGAGACCAAAATTTGGACGTATCGGACAATTGGACTATATAACGATTTTGGACTAAAAATATATAATATATCGAAGCTTGGTAAATATTACTTTTAAGACCGAACAAGTGACAAAATATATATTTTTACAACTTCATGAAATATATCGTATTTTGTCGACGCTACAAACATATTATTCTTGTCGTGTCTAAAGCTATATATATTTCATAAACATCTTGAGAATATATTATTTTGATGGAAACTAAATATATATATATATATATATATATATATATATTTCTATAACTAATCTTAAAAAATATATATATTTTGGGATACATACATTTACCAAGCATAATATACATATATTGATTTGGACATATTTTAAAATTATATATTTTAAGAATACAAAAATTGTGAGTATGGAATACAAGAATATACGTATTCATATACGTACAAATAAATGCCAACATATACCACTAAGACTTGGTGAAAATACCATTATACAAATATTATACATAACCATGAGAATACGACTTTAAATACAAAAATACTCGCAATACAAGTATACCTATACTAGGGAAGATGCACATGTATAATACTTAACAATTATAACACTTGGTCATGTATACCATAAACACTTGCACACGAATAATTATATATCAACACATATTAAAAATAAATATTATTTTGACAAACCCATCGCAATCATAAATGACATATAAAGTAGTGCATACGAATCATACAAGTTAAATTATGATATCTTAACTAAGGCATCAAACTTGGAATTGTATATAATTAAATGAATTATATATGGAACATATCCGACGAGTCGAGGCAAACGGGTGGAACCCGACTATGAGAAGTCATGAGACACATACATCTTACTCGTGCGAGGCACGGAGACTAGCGGGCTAGGCCCGTACATGCAACGCATGAGTTACAAGGATACATATATATTTGATAAAATATATCTATTGACATCATACATCGAATATACATCACAACGGAACATAACTCTGAACAAGTCTTAATAAATACTTAAGATATGAAACATGAACATAAGTCGTTACAAAGACCGAAGTGTCTAACAAAACCTAATACGATTGTAGGTTGTGATACAAACCAAGGGAAAGTACGTGAGATAAATAGAGTTCACAGAAAGCAATCTAGTGAGTTCATGTCCCCCTTTTCATCTTAAATGTTTTACAGTTTTACAACTATCGGGGGAAATACATGTCTATGGTATGATAAGCTAGGGAATGAAATAACTAGATCATGTGCGAATAGGGTGGACGTAATACCGTTAATCTTGTTTAAGACCACAGTAGAAAGGTTAGATCTAGTGGGTCTTGGCGAGCCCCGCTCTTGGTCATAGACCCACACGGAAGAGTGCATTTGTTGTCCCAGTTGAGGTTAATCGACGAAAATCGTCTAGGTTTGGATGCTTCCTATGTCGTCACACATATTAATGTTCTTGCAAAACATTAATGATCACGATTTCATTGACGTTTCACATACCGGGTTTTGATACAAATACTTCATATATTTTATGGATCCATCTCATACAGTTAAAACACATGAACTCGTCAACTTTTGTTGATTTCAACTTAACATGTATTTCAGGAAATTAGTAGACCAAGCAGGGAATTTCAGTAAAGTAAAGCAAGTATCAAGTCTCCATTCCAACTTTTGAAGGGTTTTCCCATTATATACAGCCTCCTTGTGGTGATATAAGGGTCAAAGCCTTATATTTTAAAACTTTCATTTTGGATATGTAACACTTTAACAACTAAATTCCCATTTCATGGATTGTAAACAATCTACTCAACACGTGTTGCATTTTGAATCAATATCGGTAATGGCATTTGGAGCTTGTTTTTATTCATTTAGTATGTTCACTTATGTTGTATGCAATGAGAATCAATCAGATCACACCGCGTGCTTCTGCCTATGAACGGGTGTGACAGATTGGTACCAGAGCTTCGATTGTAGTGAAACAGGATTTTTTCTCGAGTCTAGTCTACAATCACTAGGATCCTCTCATGAAAACAATTTACAAAAAAAAGATTTTTATTGCATAACTATTTCACAAGGTCCACTACATAAACTCTTTTTTTACAAAACAACGCAAGGACATTATGAGACTTAGTCTACAAAGGATAGACACAAAACATTAAGTTGATCTACCCAAACAAATAGGATAACTTAAAATGGGCATTATGTGATGCCTACATTTCGTGTATATATATATATATATATATACTAAATAACAATTAATTATTAATATACATGTTGAACAAACCCTTTTACCAGGTCAGCATGTCATCGGATGAGAGCGGTATCTACGATGACCATGATCCGATGGAGATCGTTTCTGACGATGAGATTGGGCCTATTGTGCACTACATATCCTCCGACAACAAGTCTGAGTCGGAGGAGGATCCAGACTTCATAGCTGACGACGACGTCCCTCTAGTGGACGATGTTCTAGCCTTAACCCCACAACACCACGACCAGATCATTATCGGCCACCCTGAGGGTGAGCACCTAATGGAGATTATACCCATTAACACCATTCCACTTGCCATGTGGCCCCCTGTCATCGACCTGTTCGATGACGAGGACGAGGTCCCTGTCTTTTACGTCGACCACCTGGATGAGGACCTTGGCGATGGAAAGGTGATCGAAATAGCTATCTTAGAGGTATCCTCACCCGTGGTTTCAGTGGCAGCTATTTCGTCATCTAACGAGAGCGACCGTGCTTCTTTCTCTGCTATTCGCCGAGGCGGGCTTGGAACGGATGCTACTGACAGTAACTTTGACACTGTACCCATTGCTACCCTGACCCCCACTCCTATCCCCACTCACACGTCTGTTCACATCTCTACCTCATCTGCTGAGGACACCCCTCACTTTCCAAGACCCGTAGGCGATTCAGCCTGGATCCGACGAATTACCCATGAGACACTTCGTTTTCACCTCACCCACCCTACTGGACCATCACAACTACCATCATCACCACCTCATGAGGCAGGCCCTTCTCATGAGCCGTCTCTCCCTACTCAGTACTCTACACCACATATGATGCCTATGTCTGATCCTTACCATCCCTGTCACTTCACACCGTACTCTACAGAGGACTGGGTTTGCATGTTAGAGCAGCAGATGCAGATCTTCCGTAATAGGGTCTATGATATGGAGAGGCAGGCGAATACCATGCCTCCACCACCACCCCTCATGCCACCAGTTGACCATGATGCTCGCATTCTGGCACTCGAGTAGCAGATAGGTGTTCTACTCTGTCGAGTCTACGAGCTCGAGGAGGAGGTCACCCATCTTTGTAGCCTAATTACCCATACCCACCACCATCCCCTTCCGCACCTTAGACTTTTTACTTGCAGGTACCTTTAAGACATTGGAGCTAGATACCCTTTTTGTGAAGACTATGCATTAAGTTTTGAAGACAGCTAGAAGATCGAAGATCACTGATATGAAGGAAGAGTTTGTCTTTAATATGTATTAAACTTGTATGACTGAGTGATGTAGCCCGAATACATTGTTGTTTCCTTTCCAAACGATTATGTAACAAGTTGTCTTATTATATATAAAAACTTGATGTCTGCGTTATGATGCATTTTGTTTGATTACTATGCATGGTGTATTGCGCGGAGCTGACTTATTTATACGATGGATCATTTATATAAATTTAAATTGCTATGTGTTTATTTACTTGTTTGCTTACTTGATTACTTGTATATGTATATATATATGTATGAATATTTATAAATTATAATTAACTGAAAGAATATATATTAATAAATATCTAATCTTTACTATCGTATTAGCTTGAAAGATCATGCCACCAAGAAGGAGAGCTCCTCGCACCCACAACGTGAACCAAACCCAACCGATGCCTAGGAACAAGGCTGAACTAAACGCCTTGTTGGCGCAAAGGATATCCCAGGCGCTGGCACAACACGAGGCGACCTGCAACAAAAGTAATAACGGCGGGACTGGCGGAACGGGCGGATCCGAAAGTCAAGGACAAGGCGGTTCCTCTGGTGGGAACAATGCCAATGGTAATATTTAGTAGTTAATACAACTCAAACAATTCTCTTTCTATCTATTCGTGCGTTTCATTATTTGCTCATTCATAACCTGTTTATAAACATTTCAGGATGCACCTACAAGCAGTTCTTAGACTGCATGCCATTGAACTATGATAGCACTGGCGGGGCCGTGGCATTTGTGCGTTGGACTGAGAAAACAGACTCCACAATCTGAATGAGTAGAAGTTCCACTGACCAGCAAGTTACTTTTATTATTGGTCTGTTTATTGATGAGGCACTTACATGGTGGAACTTACAAGTGCAAACTCTGGGTGATGATGTTGCATATGGGATGTCTTGGGAAAGTTTGAAAGAAAGGACGAGGGAAAAAAACAGTTCGAGAAATGAACTTCAGAGGTTGGAGACTGAATTCTGGAACCTATCCATGATAGGAGCTGACATTGTGGGTTATACCCAAAGGTTTCACGATCTTTCGCGTGTGATACCTTATCTTGTAACACCTGAGTTCAAGCGCATTGAATGCTACATCTACGGATTAGTACCTGAAATTCGTAATATGGTTATCGCATCAAGCCCTGCTACCATTACTCAAGCCGTGACATTAGCTGTTAGTCTCACTGAAGATGCATTGAGGATGAAGAAATTGGTTGTAAAGGGACAAAGAAGAAAGAATCTCACGTCAAGTCATCAAATGATGGGAAGAGGAAGTACACAAACTTCAAGAAGGGCACGCAAGTGAGCAACTACAACAGCAACAACAATCACGCCAACCATTTCAACAACAACAGTGGCAACAATTGGAGAGTGGCTAATCAGCCTAGGGAAACAAGAGCTTTTGTAGCTACGACTAACACTGGTCCCAAGAAGTATGAAGGTCCCTATCCAAGTGCGCAAAATGTACGTATCACCATACGGGTGCTTGCCGGACTCCCAAGTGTAATAAGTGTGGCAAGGTTGGCCATCGTACTAAGGCATGTTAGAAACGGCAGGAAGAGGAGGAAATGGAAATGGTGTTGGTAATGGAAACGGAAATGGAAACGGGAATGGAGTTGGGCGTGAAACTGGATGTTATGGTTGCAGAAATAAGGATCATTGGAAGAAAGATTGTCCCAGGGAAATCAAGCTCGCGGGAGAGCTTTTGTGATTGGAGCAAAGGATGCGCGCTGAGACCCTGATGTGGTTACTGGTACGTTTCCTATCAATAATCATTTCGCATACATATTATTTGATACCGATGCCGATTTTAGCTTTATTTCCATGGTATTAAAAAATGTACTTAGTGTAGAATCAAGTAAGCTAGATGTTCCCTATTCTATAAAGTTGGCAAACGGTAAATTAGTTGAATCGAAGGAAATCAATAAAGGATGCTCGTTGGAACTGGGTCAGCAAAAGTTCAACATCGATCTCTTACCTGTACAGTTGGGTAGTTTTGACATTGTAGTTGGAATGGATTGGCTATCCGATAATCAAGCCAAAGTCGCGTGTCATGAGAAGATTATTCGCATATCGCTACCGAATGAGGAGACCATTGTTATCCATGGAGAGAAGCACGACACACCCTTGCGGATTATTAATTGTATAAAAGCTAGAGCGTACTTATGGAAGGGTTGCATAGCCTTCCTAGCAAACGTGGTTGACAAGAAGGCCAAGGAGCCTAAACTTGAAGATATTCCTGTGGTGAAGGAATTCCCTGAAGTCTTCCCCGAGGACTTGCCGGGATTACCACCACAACGACAAGTCGAGTTTCACATCGACTTAGTGCCGGGAGCTGCACCCATAGCCAAGTCTCCATATCGTTTAGCACCTTCAGAGATGCAGGAGTTATCCACACAACTTTAAGAGTTGTTGGATAAGGGATTCATTCGACCAAGCTTTTCGCCTTGGGGAGCTCCAATTTTATTTGTGAAGAAAAAGGACAGAACATTCAAAATGTTATAGATCACCGAGAGTTGAATAAGCTCACTATCAAGAATCGGTACCCACTACCGAGAATTGATGACTTGTTCGACCAACTGCAAGGATCGAGTTTAAGATAGACTTAAGGTCTGGATATCACCAGTTGCAGATAGAAGAAGAAAGCATACCAAAGACGGCATTTAGAACTCGTTATGGTCATTACGAGTTTCTTGTTATGCCTTTTGGCTTAACAAACGCACCAGCAGTTTTTATGGACTTAATGAATCGCGTGTGCAAGCCGTATCTCGACAAATTCATGATAGTATTTATTGACGATATATTAAAATATTCACAATCAAAGGATGAGCACGAGCAACATTTGAGAACCATTTTGGAGATGCTAAAGAAGGAGAAACTTTACGCAAAGTTTTCTAAATGTGAGTTTTGGATTCGTGAAGTGCAATTTCTCGGGCATGTAGTAAACGAGAAAGGTATTCATGTAGACCCATCGAAGATGGAAGCAATTAAGAATTGGGAAGCGCCCAAGACACCAACCGAGGTCCGACAATTTTTGGGTTTAATGGACTATTATCAGAGATTTATTGAGAACTTTTCCAAAGTTGCTCAACCGCTAACCTCACTTACACAAAAAGACAAGAAGTTTGATTGGGGAGAAAAATAAGAAGAAGCGTTTCAACTTCTAAAGGATAAGTTATGTGCTGCACCGATTCTTTCACTCCCTGATGGTACCGATGACTTCGTGGTATACTGTGATGCTTTGCATCAAGGATTAGGTTGTGTGCTTATGCAACGAGAAAAAGTCATCGCATATGCATCATGCTAACTAAAGGTGCATGAGAAGAACTACACCACGCACGACTTGAGTTAGGCACAATGGTATTCGCTTTGAAGATATGGCGACATTACTTATATGGTACTCAATGTACTATATTCACGGATCACAAAAGTCTTCAACATTTATTTAACTAGAAAGAATTAAATATGCGTCAACGACGTTGGGTTGAATTGTTGAATGACTATGATTGTGAGATCAAATACCATCCAAGCAAGGCAAATGTTGTAGCAGATGCCATGAGCCGCAAGGAGCGAGTTAAAACTTTAAGGGTTCGAGCGCTAGAGATGGAACGAACCTTACTACACAGATTCATTACCCACAACTAGAAGCACTCAAGGAAGAACATATTCAAGCGGAATTTCTCTAAGGTATGGAGAAACAATTAGTGCCAAAGGAAGATGGAACTTTATACCTTATGGGTCGAATTTGGGTTCCACTTTTGGCGGCCTTCGGGAAGTAGTGTTGGACGAAACACACAAGTCTAAGTACTCAATCCATCCGGGATCGGATAAAATGTACTAAGACTTGAAGGAATATTACTGGTGGCCTAACCTCAAGAGCGACATCGCGACTTATGTCGGAAAGTGTTTAACTTGCACAAAAGTTAATGCCAAGTATCAGAAACCTTCGGGATTATTACAACAACACGAGATCCCCGTGTGGAAATGGAAGCAAATATCCATGGACTTTATTACAAATTTTACCCACCCCTCGAGAGGTCATGACATGATTGGGGTAATAGTGGATAGATTGACAAAGTCCGCACATTTTCTTTCAATTCGTGAAAAAGACAGTACAGAGAAGTTAGCCAAACTTTATCTTAGAGAAATAGTGGCTCGTCATGGAGTGCCTATTTCTATCATCTCGGACCGAGACGGTCGTTTTGTGTCAAGAATTTGGAAATCTTTTCAAAAGGCCTTTGGATCTCGACTAGATCTAAGCATGGCCTTCCATCCACAAACCGACGATCAGAGTGAACGAACCATCCAAACACTTGAAGACATGCTTCGTGCATGTGTGATGGATCTAGGCGGAAATTGGGATACTCACCTACCCTTGGTGGAGTTCTCCTATAACAATAGTTATCACACAAGCATACAAGTCGCATCGTTCGAAGCTCTTTATGGTCAAAAGTGTCGTTCTCTGCTATGCTGGGCGGAAGTTGGCGACAAACGATTAATTGGTCCTGAATTAGTCCAAGAGACTACCGACAAGATTTTTCAAATCTGAGACCATATCAAGGCAGCTCGTGATCGACAAAAGAGCTACGCGGACAAGAGAAGAAAACCATTATCCTTCTAGGTTGGAGACAAGGTTTTGTTGAAAGTCTCGCCTTGGAAGGGCGTAGCCAGATTTGGTAAGCGGGGAAGCTTAACCTGTGGTACATCAGACCATTTTAAATCTTGGCAAAGGTTGGTACCGTTGCCTACAAATTGAAACTACCAGACGAACTTAGTTGCGTACATGACACATTCCATGTGTCAAATCTCAAGAAGAGTCCAACATAAGAAACGGTTATCATCCCTCCGGATGAAATTTATATAGACGACAAGCTCCAATTTACTGAAGAACCCATCAAGGTTATGGACTGGAAAGTCCAGAAAACTAAGAGGAGTCGTATCAAGTTAGTCAAAGTCCGTTAGAACTCAAGACATGGACCCGAGTATACTGGTGAGGATTAAATCAAAGCCAAATACCCTCACCTGTTTGAGAAGACTCCTGCAACGGATGACTCAGCTTGAATTTTGGGATGAAATTCTTTTTAACGTGGGAGTATGTGACAACTGTCACTTCCAAGTAAATTCCATACATTTAAACAGTGAATTATATTATACAAATACGTGTTTTGAACGTCTAAACTGCATGAATTGCATGGCATACACCTAGAAAACTCAATGAATACATTACATGATGCATACTATTTGTTTTAGTGGTTACAATTCAAAAAAAATTTAGAACAATGCATCAGAACAACTAGTAGACTAGCTGTGACAGCACAACTTCAGTACCCAACTAAACAGCAGATTTAGGACTTAGATGGGAGTCCAACATAAACTGTATATTAAATCCCATGTGGGAAAGCAAGGATTCATGATAACACTTTCCGGAAACAATACATGCACTGAAACTTCCGGAAATACACACTAAACGACAATTCAGCATAATTCAGAAAAAATACAGCATTCGCTACCTTAGGTATTATTCAGAAAGGGTGTTAAACATCATACACTTCTTAAAAGATATTGAAAGTATAAATTTGGCACAAAAACATATCATATCATACAAGTCTTGAAAGTTAACGTTTTAGCGAACCGACAACGAAAGGAACACCCAGACACAATTAGACACGTCCTGTGAACTAGTTAAAAGTATTTTAACATCATACAACTAGTTTAAATCATTTAAACACAATGGTTGCCTGAAAGTCTCTAAAATCCCTACAATTACTTAAATCTCCGTTTAGGATCCGATAACGAATCTAGCACCCATTAAGCAACCGAACACAAACTAGACATAAAGTTTAAACTAGCTAACATTATTTAACAATATTAAGTTAGTGTATGGCTCCATACATCTTGAATTACATCAAAAACCCCTAAACATCCTAAACACCCTAACTTAACGTAACCTAAACTTAACTAATTACTTAACTAAGAAACTTAACCAAGTTAATCCCCAAACAAACACCCCATGGATGGCCAAACTGGGGGCCCACTAGCCACCCACAATCTTGTCCCCCTTGTCCCCTAATGTTGGACGTAAATTTCCATTGTATGGTTTTGTGTTCCTTGGCCAACATAAGTAACCCACTAAACTAAACCTTATCTTATCACTTTCACCAAGATTAAACTTCATCATCTTCTTCTCCCTTCATCCTCACAGCCACAATAACCTCAACTTCACCTCTATTTTCAAGCCACTTTCAAGCTAATCCAAGTATACTCAAAGGTGTTTCAAGCCTAACTAAGGAAGGATCAAGTCTTGGAAGTTGAAGGACCACTCTAGGGAGCTATTATCCACCATCTTTGCTTCATCTTCATCATCTTGTTCATCTTGCCACTTCCCTAGCCACAAGAGCTAGTAGTGAGCCTCCTAATCTTTCATTTGATATCTTGTTACTAGTATATTGTTAATGTACAAGTTAAACCATCTAAAAACATCACCTTTAAAAGATGAACACACGAACTAGTAACCTAATCTAAATAAAATAACATATATCTTGAAGTTGTAACAAAGATGTAGTTGTTTATTTTGTGCTATGGATGATATCCATCATATGTATACTTGCTATAAGTATAAAACTAACAAGTATCCACATGGATCTTACAAGATCCAAGATCAAAGTGTTGATGAACTTGTTAAACATGATGAATGAACTTATTAAAGTGGTTAAAATGATTTGTGATGTTCTTAAGATAACATGTGAACAAGTTGTTAAAAATGATTTTAAACAAAGTTAGTAAATTTTAGAAACTAAACCTATTTTTAAAGATGGACGAACATGTTAAACACAAGATTAAAATACAACATGATTCAGTAAACTTTCAAGTTCATCATAACATGAAAAATGCATCTAAATGCATATATTATACTTGTGGAAGTTGTTGTGATTAAATTGATGAGTTTTGAAAGCTTAAACACATGTTTTTAACATGGGAAACCTCCTAAATATAGGGGAAACTATGGCAAAATTTTTATAAAATTTAAACACTTAGAAAAATATATGTTTACAAAGTTCTTACAAGTAAACTTGTTTAAAAGCCATAAACATAAAAATCCCCATATTTTTGTATAAAATGTAAATCAAAGTAGTTATGACTTTTCTAAAAATAAAGATGGATATAAATATATATTTTGAAAAATATATATTTAGTGATCATAAAAATCATGTGATATGTGTATATTATTTGTATTAGTTATATATAAGTAGCGACTTGAAAGTATGCACACAAACAAACACAATAAAAATTGGCAAACAAAGAATTACAAAAATATAAATATCTATATCCATACCTTGGAGACCAAAATTTGGACATATCGGACAATTGGACTATATAAGGATTTTGGCCTAAAAATATATAATATATCGAAGCTTGGTAAATCTTACTTTTAAAACTGAACCAGTGACAAAATATATATTTTTACAACTACATAAAATATATCGTATTTTGTTGACACTAAAAACATATTATTCTTGAAGTGTCTAAAAATATATATTTCATAAACATCACGATTTCATTGACGCTTTACATACCGGGTTTTGATACAAATACTTCATATATTTTATGGATCCATCTCATACAGTTAAAACACATGAACTCGCCAACTTTTGTTGATTTTCAACTTAACATGTATTTAAGAAATTAGTGGACCAAGTAGGGAATTTCAGTGAAGGAAAGAAAGTGTCAAGTCTCCATGCCAACTTTTGAAGGGTTTGCCTATTATATACAGCGTCCTTGCGGTGATATAAGGGTCAAAGCCTTATATTTTAAAACTTGCATTTTGGATATGTAACACTTTGACAACCAAAAATTTCATTTCATGGATTGTAAACAATATACTCAACGGGTGTTGCGTTTTGATACAATATGAGCAATGGCATTTGGAGCTTGTTTTTATTCATTTAGTATGTTCACTTATGTTCTATGCAATGAGAATCAATCAGATCACACCGCGCACTTCCGCCTATGAACGGGTGTGACAGAACATGGGAAAATACGTGTAGTATGGGGCATCCCCCTCTACTCCTTTATTTAACAAATGAATATGACAAACCAAATTAGTCCTTATACGTGACATGCCTTATATGAGTGACATGGTGCAGAGAACATCATTCCACCTCGCTTAATCCACCTTCTCCTCAAGGTGAAGATTAGGGTTGTCTGAAGAGTCGATGATCATCATTAGCTACGGTTTAAAAAATTTGTGGGCGTCATAGTAGTAACATAATCCTTTAGCATGACAATCAAGGAGTTCGGCACTTGTGAGGTGTCGGATCAGATTAGGAGCAAGCAGGGCTAGCTGGTTGGTAGGATTTGGATCCATAATTCCTGCATCTGTAGCTTGAGGCGTAGTCTCTTTGGCATATATTCTCCCCTATCTCCGACAAGAAACAATTTCTCTTCCACCAATCTCAATATAGCAGTTCTTTCAGCCAACTTTCGAGGGTTTTGCAAGTTGATTACTAGCCGGATGTCATCCTTAAGGCCGCCAATGAAGCACCCTACCGAGAATGAATCCGCTAGTTCACCAACATATTGAGATATCCTTTTGAGATAGGCTTGGTAGACAATGCTTGTAGTGAGTTGTTTGAGGCGGGGAAAGGCCTCCGAGGCATCTTCAAATTTTGTCAGACCAAAACGGCTTAACACTGCTTGAGAGAACTCCATCCAGGTTAGTGGGCCTAAAATAATTGTCAACCACCTTTGCCATTGTAACGCGACTCTATCGAGATGAAAAGATGCCAAGTAAACCCGATCTTCGGATGCTACCTTCTAAAATTCAAAATACTGTTCGGCTTGATAAAGCCACCCAATCACTCCTACAAAACCATATAACTTCAAGTAGGGTTTGTGGTTAGCTTTAGCAGATGGGTGGCTACTGTCGGATGACGATTCACGCCTAACTAGGAAGGCCGTATTCAGACTTTGAAGCTCGGTCATGATGCGTTCGAAAAGGGCGTCGTGTGCTGCTATCCTCTATTTGGTCTCAGCTTGGAAGTTGGCATTACTACATGTGCGGGTTTTTATAGGATTGATGCTCTAATACCAATTGATATCTATCAAGATGATCAAATGTCCAGAAAGGAGATTGAGAGCTTAAAGAAATTGAGAATGAAAACTAAATTTAATTCATTTGCATAAAAACAAATTGAAGTAGGCAAGCACCTCAAAAGGAGAAGATACAAGCCACTGACTTAGAACATGGGAATAAACTATAACATATGGAATATACATGGAGTATGAGGCATCCTCATTTACTCCTTTATTTAACACATGCATAAAACAAACTAAATTAATTGAATACGAGGCTTGACATGCATGAATGACATGATTCACATATCAGAAATTTGTCTTTTAGAAAAAGATTATTATCTATCTCCTATACTAAAATAAAACCACTTAGTCACACGTCTTTTAAGGAATTTTATTAATGATATGGCATTGGTCTAAAGCCTGAGAATTACTTTTTGCGGCATTTGGTTTTCTCCTCTTTCTTTCATGCGGTCGTCCTCTCTGTTCATTTAAAACCCTCTTTCTCTCCCACCACTTCAGAAACCTAAATACATATCTGCGGCTTATGTGATGATCCCATACCAACTTAAGAAATCCCTAGATCTCAAGCATAAGAAGTCCTCCATGTTTTGAACAATGATTCACAATTAAAACAACTTTCCATAAATTGTAGTATAAGTCTCTTGATGTTTATTCCAAATTCCCAGTTCTCCCGTTCTTCATTCGCTTAAGCTAATTTTAAATTCTTTTTTGCACCGGGACCTAAGGCTATAAATGAACCGAACGAATACTAACGAACATGAACAGGCCTTGTTCGTGTTCATTCGTTAAGGATATAATGTGTTCACGAACGTTTCATAAACACTTATCGAACGAGATTTTTTGTTCGTGTTCATGCATTAAGGAAAAAACGTGTTCACGAACGGTTCCCGAACACAAATGAACACAAATAAAATTAGCACAAATGGCGATAGCTAGAGGGGGATGGTGAGAGTGAGCGGCGCTAGAACCTTGAAGTTCGAATCATTTAAAGAATCTTGACAGTGTTTTTCAATGTGAATAATGAAAAGGAAAATGGAACAGTCCATAAATAAAGTGGAGACATAGTTTCCTTTTTAATTTGTTTGGATAATGAGATAAATAAGAATAAAAGAATATAAAAAGTTTGGATAAAACAAATAGATGTTAAAAAAACTTTAATGAACAACATAAATAAAAGAACATGAACAAATGTTCACGAACACATTACTGAACCTTAACGAACGCAATTAGACGAACGGGACATCTGTTCGTGTTCGTTCATTTACCTAACCAAACATAATTTCTTTTTCATGTTCGTTCATTAATTAAACGAATAAACGTAAATGAACTTCCCGTCAAATGGTTCAAGAATTATTCGTTGAACGTTCGTTTATTTACAACCCTATTGGGACCTATAAATACACCAAGTAATCAAATAATTGCTAAAATCTAATAAAAACAACTCGAAAATTATTTAAAAATTTTATAAATTACATAGAGTAAACTTCCGTTTTGCTCCATGTGGTTTGGTTGTTTTAACGGTTTAGTCCAAATCATTTGAAAACGTACATTTTCCTCCCTGATGTATGAAGCTTGTCTCTATTTCACTCCACGCCTAAACGACATCCATTTGCATCGTTAAAATCAGTCAAGTTCCCCTAACATGAGGGGCATTTTAGTCTTTTCCAATCCAACCTAAAAAGATATTTTATTATTTTATATAATAATATATCTTCTTTATTTTCTCTCTTTACATGCTCCCTCTCTCTCCTCCATAACCGAACATCACCAACACCAGCCTCACCATCAACAACCTCACCACCAACAACCACCATCCCACACGACCACCACCATTTCCTACCGACCACCCTAACCACCACATGCCCACCAACCGACTATCCACCACCTTCCGACACCACCACCACCACCACATTTTTGGTAATCAATCTTCATACCAACCCCCAAATAAACATCCAAATAAACAACCTGCTTATCACTAAACTTCATACTTGCTTATCCCTAAACTTCTCAAACTTGTTAAAAATCTTAGATTATCACACACCCAATTTTCATACCATAACCCCCAAATAAACAACCTACTAATCCCTAAACTTCTACATGCATAAGAGTTCAATCGCAAACCCAAACCATCGCTAATTTAAGCCCTAATCTTAGACCATCGCAAACACAAATGTTGTGGAACGACGACGACGTTAAACTTAAGCTTTCCATCAAAGCGCTAAAGCATGGTATGGAAGTGAAGGTCAGACTTCCGGGTGGAGCAGGTTAGTAGTGGTGAGTGGTGATATCGTCATATTTGGTTTGAGATGAGTTTAAACCCTAATCACTTGCTAGATCTGGTTGAGATGGTTGTGCTCTTCTCCGTGTGTGTATGAGTGATATATGTCAAATGCAACATATAAATTATATCAAATACGATATGCAATTAACCCTTTTTAGTTCTAATGTTGGAAAACGTGCGTTTCTTTGTATACTTTTGATTTTCAGGATAAGAAGAGCTTAAATGTACAAAAGGAACAAATTAACAACAAAAATCAAGCATAAGTGTAGAAAACGGGAAGACAACATACTATACTAGCCCTCCGAGCTTCACCCTAAGACTAAAAACAACAAATCAGAAGTTTAGCACGGTGTCATGCCTTGTCGGCATGGGGTCGTGTCTCTTCAAGATTCCAGATTAGAAGAAGACAAACAGAAGCAGACAATAGACACGGGGCCGTGTCCTCTTGGACACGGGCCATGGTCAACTTCCAGATTTGCATATCTAGGATAGTAAAGAAAGTACAATGGCCACGGGGCCGTGCTGTTGACACAAAGGGCCATGTAGCAGATTGATCTAACATACGAATTGAATGAAGACAGAGAAGAAGGAAGACACAGGGTCGTGCCATGCGGGCACGGGGCCGTGTAAAGGTCTGTTCCTAGCTATAAATAGGGGTGCTTGGTTTCATTTCAACTCATCCCTTGGCAAACCACTTCTCTCACACCTGCCACCACTCCACCACCACAATACCACCATCCTCCACCATATTCATCCATCATCCACCTTAGAGTGTGTGTAGTAGTCTTGGGATACAAGATTGATCGTAAGAGTTTTTTGTCAAACAAATGTCATTCTTGGCTAATCTCTTACATCATGTGGTGAAGACAAGTTATTTATGTATTACTTTTGATTTCCTAGCTTTGGTTAACTTTTTAATTGGGTATGTATCAATGACTTTAATAACTAGTTTTTTATATTGAAAGTGAATTTTATTTTATCATCCTTCATGTTTGGTTGATTCACTCATTCGTGTCTTTATGGTCTATATAAAGCACGTTAACTGCCTGAAGGGGGTTAGAAGGGTGATATGGGTAAAGTTCTTGACTCGCTCAGTGTATAGATCATTCGAGGACTTGGTTCAAGCTATTAAGACTTCTCTTGAGGTAGATAGCATCAAATCGGAGAAGTAAGAACGACTTAAGCCCCTTATAAATAAACTACTATTAAAACTTTAATCCAGCCTTGCGGGACTGTATCCCTACTGACTGAGACCAATATGGCCGAGGGTAGCATTGGGCCTCCAAAAAAGGGACATGTCACATTTTGCATTAATAGCTTATTTAATTATCTTTCAATATTCTGGCCTTGCGGGACTGTATCCATGCTGACTCATAGCAATATGGTTGAGGGTAACGTTGTCTTTAAAAGAGGGACATGCCACTTTAACTAAGATAATCTTTTAAAAATCCCAAAGCATGAAAATCATTGAAGGATACGTAAATAGTAAGTCGTAACCAAGTGATTCTATATTGTCTATTTGTTTCTTTTAGTATTTTCACTTCTTTATTTTTTACTTATAAAAAACCTTTTTCTGAAATTTTTTTGATTAGATTAGACGTCGATTATGTTCCGGTATTAAAAGCTCTTGTGTCCTTGGACGATCTCGGTATCTTACCATCACTATACTACGCCAACAATGTGTGTACTTGCCCTAGCGTGTTGTAGAGAGTGATAGTTGTATATCGTGTTTTATAAATATAAAGCTTGAATTAACAAGTGAAAAGTATCTAAAATATATTTAAAACTTATATACAACCTCGCTCACGTCAATGAGAGATAGAGAGAGAGAGAAAAAAGAGAAAGAAAGAACAATGGTAGGTGGTGACAGTGGCGGTAATGGCAGGTGGTGAGGATGTGGTAGGTGGTTGCTGATAGAACATCTTGGCGGTGGTGTTGCTGATGATAGCGATAGCGGTGGTAGTTGTTGATGGGTGATGGTACGGTGGTTGCTGATCCCTGATGGTGATGGCCAGAGAATTGTTGTTAGAGGGAGAAAGGGATGAGAGAGAGAGTATATACATAGAAATGGATTTTTGGAGGTAATAATAAATAAAAATTAAATACTCATATGTAAAATTAACAAAATACCCTCACCTCTAACTAAAATTATTAACTGACATAGAGTTGTGGAGCAAATTGGCGACAAAACTAAAACATCAGGGAGGAAAATGTCAGCTTTTAAATGATTGGAGTAAAACCGTTAAAATAATCAAATCATATGGAACAAAATGAAAGTTTACTCGATTAAATAAGACAAATACGTGAGTTTTGCAACACTTCACGCATTCACTTAAACCGCTGAGGAAACCAAAGATGTCAAAACAAAAGATGAAATCTCATAAAGAAAATACTTGAATAAATGACTTTCTAAGTTCCCATTGGGTATGTACTCATAAATGATTCCCTTGTGGCTTTTATCATTGTAGCATCCAACAGAGAAGTTGAGTTTTATGATGAATACCTAAGAAAAAACAGGTCTGCACATGAGACACATCTTTTAGTTTGTTGTGGCTCACATTTTCTTGTTTCTGATTCTCATCTTCCTTGAACTGCTAAAATTTGCCTCAACCTAAAATTCCTTGTCCTTTTGGAGGGATGATATTGATAGCAACGTATACATCACTTATAAATTATAATGGTGGTGGTGTTGCATCTCTATCTGCATTGTTGTAACCGGTGGCTCATGAAATATATGGCAAATTATGGCATACGTACGAAACAAACACGCCAACCTTCGCTCAAGGATGTAATCGGGCTTAGCCAGGTTGAGTTCGAACTTAAATGAGCCAGCTTGGCTGGACTCGTCTATTTAATCGAGCAGAAAATTCTAGCTCGAGATCGGCTCGTAAAATGTTCGAGCCAAATCGAGTCGTCTCATTAATTTTTTATTTTTTTTACAATCATTAATAACATAAATAACAATATATATATATATATATATATATATATATATATAATATATATATATCTTTATGTATTATTTTTATTTTTCTAACATTTTAAAGACCGAAATACATATTAAAAGTATTATATGTATAATTTTTATGCATCTTCTCATATTTTATATGATACTAATTAATTAAACTTAAAATGTTAGCATTTCAACTCCTCCTACATAGATCGAGCCGGCTCACGAGCTCACGAGCCGAGCCAAGCCTAGCTCTAGCTCGGCTCGTTTACAAATCGAGCCGAGCTAGCCTCTTTATAATTGAGCTGAGCTAACCTTTTCACAATCGAGCTTTATTCAAGCATATTACCGAACAAGTTCCAAGCGAGCCACGAGCTGCAAGCTTTTTGAACACCCTTAGCTGACGTCCTTGTTATTTAGTACTGATGTATTGCAAAATACATCCAGTTTCCGTATATAGTTTGTATATTACTGATTCGTTTACAATTTCAAGGAAGTGATAAAAGTAGCTGAAAAAGGCAAAAAAGGAGCCAAGTATTGAGAAAACCGAGCCTCGGAGCGCGTCTGGGAGATCTAGAAGTGAAATGGCACAAAATTCGACGAATTACACCCTGTCGCATCACGCGACAAGGGAGAGGAAGCCTCTTCACGTGACAGGAGGAAGGAATTTGACCGGTGTTGACTTGTTGAGGCTCACGTCACACGACCCCTTGAGCTTATACCCCTCGCGTGACGTGAGGGGCTGAAAATTACAGAATATTTCGAGATTTGTTAAGATCTGCATGTTATAAAAAGAAATCTAATCTCAAAACAAATCATTATCATTCTTGGACGAATTTGACACAACCCTAGGGCGATTTTGAGAGAGAAAGATCAAGAATTTGCAGAAAACATGTCCCAAATTCATCAAGGTTGGAGATTCAAGGCACGAGATCGAAGAAAATCGGGTTCGTACTTCCGGTTTTCATTAGTTTCTTGTTTTATATCGTTGAAACCATGTTTCTCCATCTAAACTTTGGTTTGTGCTTAATCATACAATGATACTTGGCTAATTTCTTATATGCTACCTAGGTTAAGATGAATATTCATTAAAGTTTTGATTTTTATCGGATATATATTGAACTTGTTTCTGGATTTTCTAAGAAAGTAACGAACTTGGTTTCATTGATTCGATGTATATGTATATTGTTACTTGTTTGATTTCATGTTTATTGCTTCACTTACTACCTTGTTGAATGTTGTTCATATGATAGGTTCATGTTAGATCATTAACTATGTGTGTCTCGACTAATTTGTAGTTAATCGGCCAAAATATCATAGAAGTAATATTCGTGAATCAAGTAGGTTTAGGTGTTCTAATAATCTTAATATCTGTGAGGTGCGAGATTATCGGTATGTCTAGGTTGGTAGATTGCTAAGTTTAGGTGCTTTGTGAGAAGATCGCTTTAGTTTCCCTTCCAATTCTTGCTTATCGAGTTGAATCAGGTTTCCAAGTTACTCTTGGCTTTCGCGCTGTGAGGTAGATTGTCGTTTAGGGTACTTTATTGGTATTGTTAGAGAACCCATGAGGGAGTCTACTAAAATCGGTAATTTAACAGCTTATTAGGTTTCCACAAGTATCTTCTCGAGAAGGGTCGAGGGGCCTCTTCGGTTACCCGGTAGGTTTAGTATTTAAGATCCCGGTTCCACAACAGTTAGAAAGATAGACTATAATGTGTAGGATTCTAGCCTAGGTAGTATCTTCATCATCTTTTGAGTAAATCCAAAATCATAGTTTGTGTCTTAGTCTGGATAATTAGTTAGTCTTTAATTAATTGCAATTTAGGTCGTTAGAAACCCCCCCCCCCTCAAAATAAAAAAACAATTCAGTTGTGTCAGTATATAAGTCTGGTTAACGTAATTAATAGATTCTCGTGGGTCCGATATCCGGACTTATTTAGCTATTTTAAAGTCGATCTATTCACTTGTTGGTTAGTAGTTTAGTCTAGTTTTAGAGAGTCTAAAGTTTAACTAAATGTCTAGATTAGGGGTAATTTAGTTAATATTTATTAAACTACTTTTAGCACATCAACTATTATTGGTTACTTCGTTAGTGGAGCGTCCATTAACACAATTTATTTAGTCATTAGTGGAAAAGTAAAGACCTTAGACGCAAGGTTAACTGCAATTACTTTCGCATAACTATTATAAATCCCCTCATTCAAAGAATTAGAAATCACAAGCATTAACAAATGATTAGAAGTTGACACAATAAGAAATCACAATTCAGACATTGTTCTCACCACCCTCAATGCCACCGCTGTCTGCACCACCCGTGGAGCTCAGGCAGGAAGATAAGATCTAGTCATTTCTAAAATCCATCGCCATTGAGTTTATAGCAACTTTGCTATGCTTCTATGTTACCGTTTCCACCATCACATGCTTCTACGAGTCTGATAACGCGGAACCATTCAGGCTTCTTAGCTTGCTAGGTATCGTTTGGGCGTAAGGCGCATCGATTTTCACCGTTATCTTCTACACAACCACCATATCAGGTAAAGCTACCAAAAAATCTAATGCTGTGCAACAAATTTTGAGTCTGAAAACGAACCTAAATTTTCCGAATTTCTGAAATTCGCGTATCTGAAATTTTTGGATTCGGATAATATTTAAATTTTTTTGAGTATTTGGAATATCCGAATTATTTTTAAAAATCCAATAAATAGTAAATTATAATTAGAATTTTTGAATATTTCATATATTGCAGATAAACGTTTTTTAAAAAAGTTCAAATATTTCGAATAGTTTGGGTATCGGGAATAATTTTGTTTTAAGATTATTAATTATTATTTTAAGTTTTAAAATAATCAAGACTTTTTGGATATTCGTTTCAGTGGCCGAACCCGTATCCAAAATTTCGGTTACGAATCAGATAGTGAAATGAATGATTCAAAATTTTGGTTGCTAACTCATCACTTGCCGGTTGAAATTATGTTGGATTTTGTAACATTCCGTTTTTAAGATATAAATAGAATATCTGATATTTCATTTCAATTGTATTCCTAGTAGGATTACTAAACGAGCATTTAACATGTGAAAGGGCCATTTGAAGGGTAAAGCGTTAGATGACCGAAGTATTGCTTACACTATTGGCCGCCATTGGTCCAAAAGTCGCCGTTAATAGTTAACGTATCTGCGCTATTGCTTCAAATAAACGCTAGCCGTTGGATTAAGATAAGAAATGAATGGATGGGTTTAATGTGGGACATCGCGTTCAGAATCGGACAAATAGCGGCGACAAATGGGTTGTCGCTGCTATTGGTGTCACCACTAAAGGTATATGCAATTAATCTTGTAGTGTTAAAGGATTTTAGACGAGTAAACTAATGCTAAAATCTAAGATTTAGTAACCATTTAAGCCACATTATTATTAGCTAGCTCATCGCCTCATCGTATTTAACATTTGATTTAATTAGTTGACTTTTACATTATTTGTATATATAGATATAGGGTAGGGTTCTAGAGTGAACACTACGTTGATAGTGAACTGTGTGAACTAATCTAAGTCATTGGATTATATCATATAGAGATTTTTAAACAATAACAAGATTGTAATTATAATGTTGTAACTTCCCTTTAAATTAATTGATATAAGGGTATTTGCGTCTTTTGTAAATTGCATTTATTAAACAATATAATCAAAATTTCTAAAATCTTGTTAGTTTTCGTATATACAAGACACACAGTTGTTAGTGTATACACATGTGTACAGTCTCGATAGTATCAGTTTATACAATATACACAGATGTTAGTTTATACACATGTGTACAGTCTCGCTAACTATCAGTTTATACAAGATACACTGTTGTTAGTTTATACACATGTGTATAGTCTCGCTAACTATCAGTTTATACAAGATACATAGTTGTTTGTTTATACATATGTGTACAGACTTTTGATACATCTGTGTATTTTGTAGTCCACGACATAGTTCCGTTAGGAGTTTCATATACGGTTTGAATTCGGGAGGGACAGTTAGTGTCCAGTACCTAGTTCCGTTAGGAGTTTCATATACGTTATTAGCAATTGATTCTACACGAGTTTAAAATAATGGAGAAGTAATTAAAAATGTATGAGAGAGAGAGAGAATTAATAGATGAGAAAATTAAGTGATTTTAATTAAGAGAAAGAGAGAAAGAGAGAGCTAATGTCAATATTACCTTTTAAGCTAAAAAATAATCAACGGTCAAGATTAGTTCACTTAGTTCATTTTCGAGAAGTTGTTCACAACTGATCCTAATCCTATACAGATATACCCAACTCTTTTTTATATAGGAAACTGAGTAATCAAGACCATGATAATTCATGGTTCCACATTGTAAGTTTATTGTTGCCACCTTTTAGTGAAACATAGCGCCTGTCAAATTCCTTAAACCATAACCTATTGAAGCCGACCCTCATTTATACACATCCTAATTTTCTTAAACAAAAATCTTGGTATACATATGCGCAGTAACTCTAATCGATTATTTTGTGGTGTTTTCGGTGGTAATATACTGTTTTACTTTAGACGATTGTGGCACGAACCTGCGATGGCGAGGGTCGAAGAGATGCAAAGATGCGATGCACTGCTATTGTTTTTTTAATTGCCGCTGGCTCTGTTGTTGTTTTTTTAATTTTAATAAAGTTTATGCTATAAACCTTATTGGGCTAAAATTTGGGTTGGTTAGTCCCTCCATAGATTTCGTTGAGTTATTCTAAATTCGTATTTAAAGGTTTAAAGTTTGTTTTTATAATTTATCTGTGTTTATATTAAATTCATCTTTACACATTTAAAAATTTATAGTTTGTTTTTCCCAGGGGATCGGTTTCTAAGTTTCATGGGGTTGGTATGAAAAGTTACAGGGGGCGATTGCAAAATTTTATGAAGGGCTCTCGAGATTTAACATACTGATAATATTAGTTATTTTAAAGGGGTGGCTACCCCTCATATGTAACAGTGGGTACACCCCTTATTTTGGATAAGTTAATAAAATTATACCTCAAGGTTTTCATAATTATATCTTACTATTGCGACGGACCATTCTTGTGCGTTACCTAGGTAACAACCGTGTCAAGATGACGGGTTAGTGGGCTGATGTTTGGGTATGTGGGTCAGTATGTTTAATTGATGAACTTGACTAATGTATTATATGTGTCAAATACATGAACCGTAACATGGATTATTTTTAAATAGTGTAACCTAAAGGCAACTTGTGTAGCCCATTTATTTAATGAATCGAACGGATTAACAATTTGTAATGAGTTGACGTGGATGTAAATGGGCCGCGGGTTGTGATCATTATGGAAAACGGTTAATTGGGTTGGCGAGTTGTGAAAATGTCATAAACTTATTGAAAAGTTATTGAAGTACTGGAAAGTATTAGAAGGAAACTTATTTAGGGAGGGAATAATGCAAATTCAAAAATTTGTTGGGTGGCTTGGATAAAGTTGTGCCTCCAATAGGCCGTAGTGGGCTTGGTGTTGGGAACCTTAGATCAACCAACATTATATTCTTAACTAAATGTTGGTAGAGATACAAACTTGTTAAGTTGTTGTTGAGTTTCGTGCATCCGTTTTAAAATATTTTTGCAGCGGGAAGTGCTACATGAACCATTCCTTGTTTGTATCAAGAACACCCACTAGGAATCTAATAGCAATATACTTGAGAAAATTAAGACGGACTCGTTTTATAGATACAAAGTAGAGCAAGATTTTCATACTTTTTGTTGAACGGCTGTAATCACATCAAATTCGTCTATAGCGGGTCTGGAACCCTTCACTTCAAGGGGCGCAACACTTTAATTTCAATAGCTTTGCCAATTGGAATCAACCCCTATGATTTCCATACATAGATTGTTCGGTATTATCAGCTTCCAATTTTTTGTTAGAAGCTCTTTTTAATAAAAGTTATTATTCGAGATAAGAAAAATAATATGGAATTTCTTTACTAACTCAAGATGGCTCAACTACTCACAAAAATATACACATTATTTCAAGACTGCATTAGAACAAGAATATATGTTATTAATACAAACTTCTTTACATTAAATACAAATCAAAATAACGCAAACACACTGATCTGTTCATAATAACATAAAATAATATCACTTAGTTATTTATAAACCATTCATAGATTATTTGCTACTATTATTTAGAAATCCGCTAGAGATACTAGAAATTGTCCTTCTGTCAATTAAACGTGTTACACACACGTCTAATTTCTCCTCTTTTTGGACCGGTCTTAATTCCAATGCGACCCATTTTCACCATGGACTTTACAAAATCCGCCTCAAATGATGGTTTGATTGATTGGTTGGTAACCTAAGATACGAGTCCAAAATTCTTTTGGTCACTGGATCATCCATGAGCTTTGCATCAGATTGTAGCACTGCAAAGCCATTCCTAATGTTTTCTAGGATCTGAATGTCGAAAGTGTCACCACTATTATGATCAATCGGCAACCTGAAGTTTATATCTCCGTTTGGAGGGCAAGCGTCCATCAGTTCTGGAAGGAGATCCTGATCTATACTTGGGTCCGGACCCCCACGAGGCGAGAAATTGTAGAGTCGATCCATAAGGAAGAAACACGCTGTTGTACCGATAGTATGTGCACCTAAAAATTTGTCATCATGAAGTAAATAAATAAAACTAAATGTCACTATTAGAGATGTGTAAGTATTTGTAACCACATATCTCTCACCCTAAAATAACTTTAAATCTTTTTATTCTTATGTAGTGAAATATAATAGTGAAATAATATGTTCATATTAAAATATATCTCTAATAGTCATCATAACAAAGTAATGAATTACTTCTCTAATTGTTCATATTAAAATATATCTCTAAATAGTCATCATAGAAAGTAATGAATTACTTCCCTTATTGTGTTTGACATTTTGTATCAAAACAAATATTTTAGCTGAAAATGTTTTACAAAACCCTTGCACGTACAAGCAAAAGATGAACATTGTTTACCTTAAAAAATGTTAGAAACAGCATGTTATGAAATAATCTATTGCCCATAACGCATGTTGATCTTTGGCAGTTTTACCTTCATGAATCTCGAGTAGGACCTTAGCCTTAGGTTTTCAGTCATGGGACCATTTTGGGCAATGTACAATAGATTATTTTCAACCATTTTTTAAAACATGTAATTTAAAACAAAAGAAAATTTTTATTAAGATAATGCTTCAAATGTCATAAAATAATTATTATAATTCTACTATGAGTTGGTTGATGGAAAATGTTAGGAAACTTCTCCATGTTCATACCTCTCTAAATGTCTACCAACTATACATGATCACTAAATCTGCATGGGATTTAGAAATATACATACATATTCAATATATATATAGAGAGAGAATTGCTATACTTTGTATATTCAAAAAATGAAATTTTCGAGGTGGTGATCTCAACCGGAGCGGTCTCTATATTTCGAGAGATAGAGGAAATATTTGGTCCCATCCCACCCAAATCGTAACAATAATTTTGTTACAAGCAAGATAGAAAAAAAAAGAAGGGAAGAGTACCACTGAGAACCACAAGGTCTTTGTCATTAAGCCCTTTCTCAAAGAACTTGCGTTTTAGAAGCTGAATTGTGTCTCTAAAATCAGGCATCTTGTCAGCCAATGTTTTATTTGAAACAAATCCATCTCTTCTACCAGTTTCAACTTTATAAATTGGCCCAAAACTCTATCAACCAAACACAAACATCACATCATCCACACAAACACACAAAAAACTGTAATTGCATGACATTCAGAAACCCCCCCCCCCCCCCCCTTCCCAAAAAAAAGGAGAAAGCAAATAACATACAAAAGCAACAGCATCCCTAGCAGCAATGGCAACAATATCAGCACAAGAAACCACACCAGGGCACACAAACTCCAACTGAGCTTTTGCATCCTCTATCACATCAAAACCTTGCAATCCTTGATGCGCAGGTGCTAGTTTCTCCGAGATCGGGCCATTATCTATCAGAATTGATCCATCACAACCCTGAAATTCAACTCAATCGTCGTAAAAATCCATACAAAACCCGTAAATTCATGTGCTTTCAGAGTAGGGAAACTAAAGAACCTGAACAAAGCAGTCATGAAAGTGAAGCCTGAGCAAGAAAGCAGGAACTTGTGGGTTAAACTCAGTTGCATCCCTAACAAAGCCACCAACAATGGACTCTGCATCCGGGCATGTTTTGTTGTAAAACCCTATTTTCAGACGAGCTTCTGAAACAACAATTAATATATAACATGATATGAGCATGCCTAACATTACTATTAGCATGTTATTCATTCTTTCTGTAGTGTGTACGTGTGGTTTTTCACCTTGGTGTGTGTGTGTGACTTCTGATGATGAATGTGCATATAAGAACTCAAACAAAATGATTTCTCTTAAGTAATTTAATTAACATATGCCAACATTGTTTAAGCAATACTATAAGTGTAACAAATATTTTTATATAAGTTTTCAGTGAATAAAGTTTCCATATATTGTAGATACTTGCAAAGGTGATACATGCCTAATTTAAGAGCTTTTGTGTACAGTTGATGAAACTTATTGCGTAGCAACCATTTATGTAAACTTTCTTACATGAAAGTTCAATTACATGTTTTTGGGTAAATACAATAATTTCATATTTGCATCCCGAAAAACTAATGATCATTTTGTTCTCACATTACTTATTTAGTTTCTATTAATTATCTATCTACTTAAACGCATACGTAAAGAAGACACAATGACTTTTTAAGTAAACGGGTGGTTTAATAAGTCATAATGAATTCATGAAAATAGGCAAATAACCTAGTCGCAGCTATGATAGATCAGTAATTTTCCAATGACGTAATTGAACAACATATACGTATTTGTTTGTGTATTACGTTTATTTTCTTATTATTGAGGGATATATTGGAAAAAATTAAACTGATAAATTAACTAGGATGCGCAAAACTCCGGAAGGAACCATGATAGAAGAACATTCTAATCATACCATCTAACACCGACACTAAAAAAGTGAGGAATCAGAGAACACTTTTAAAAATTCACCTGAACATGTTAAAAATCATTTTTTTTAAAATTTCGGCGTTTTTCCTTAGAAATACATGTAGAATCATTTTTTTATAAAAAAACTAAAAAATAGTAAAATGTTTAAAAACAATTAAAATAAATATATCTTATAAAACTAATTTAAAATTTAAAAGCCAATTTAAAAAAAATTCAACGCATTTCCTTATAAAAATGAGTAGAAACTATTCCATTAAAAAAATATTTTTATAATAAAATTTTAGCCCTTTTTACTGTTTTTAAACATTTTGTATATTTTTAGTTTTTGATTTTTTTATTTAAAATGTTTCTACATGTATTTATAAGGCAAAGCGTCGATTTTTTTTTTAAAAAAATTGATCTTTAACATGTTAAGTTGAATTTTAAGAGTGTTTCTCGGTTCCCCACTTTTTTAGTGTTTCCCAATAAACTTTCCGTTATATATCTATACTATATTATAATGCATGAGCGATTAAGATTTTAGGATACCCAAAAAATAAGAATTTTTTTCCTCTTAATTTATAAATACACCCCTAAAATGAGGGTAAATTGTTCTTTTAAACACCAATTATATTTTAGTCCCCATGTTATTACACTTAAATCCCAAATATCAACATAATTATAGGTAATTAGTTACATTTTTCTCCATTCACGATAAAACTATAACTTTTTTACGTATTTTTGTCATATCTTATAAACTATAATATTTAAAAAAATTTCCAAAAGTACCGTGACAGCCTACTAAGTTTTGTCGACTTTTCGATAGTTGTCTTGGTCAGTATTGATGTGTGTATTAAAAGGTACAAGTAGATGACGCCTTAGTGTACACGTGATTAAAACCCAAAGTACTTAGTCACTATCTTATAATATTTAATAGCTACAGAATGTAAAGTAATTAAATACCAGCAATTTAATCATCTCATCTAGATTACACTTTAATCTCTCATCTTTAACAAAAATATAAATAATTGGTTATTAGTTACACTCTATCCCCTTATAAAAAACTAACTCTCCTTTACGATTTTTAAACGGTCATAACTATTTGGTCCGTTAATATATATATATATATATATATATATATATATATATATATATATATATATATATATATATATATATATATATATATTTAAGTTACACCATATAAACAAGTATTTTTTCCTTTTTCATTTAAGTATAGTATTACTATATTTTTTCCGTTAACTGAAATCAACCAAAAATTATTTACCGAAACCCAAATTAATCAAAAATGGTTATCGTTCTTTTTGTACCATCATTTGACCAAAGTTAACTAAATGGAGCCATTCATATTTTCATATCTTCTAGATTTTATACCTTCAGTTCATGTATTTCATATTTATACATCCATTTTATGTATTTATACCTCCATTTCATGTACCTATACATCTATTTTATGTATTTTTAATCAAAAGTGTTAGCCTAAGTTTGGTTTTGGCTATTAACTGGAATTAAATTAATCAAACCAAAAACCGCCAATCTAACTAAATAAAACAAACCAATTAACTGAAAACGGTTTGGTTAATAAAATAGACTAATCCATGAGCTCGATTTAAATTGAGGATAATTATCTAACCAACCAAACAATGCACACCGTGGCAATGTCTGTGTTTTCCACCGCATCATGCATTATTCTTGGTTATTAACCAAAACCGGTTATTAGTGAGAAATAACTAAATCATGAACCTAAACCAAACCAAAAACATACGAAACCGAACAAAAATCAACCAAAACGTGAGAACTGAATTAACCAAAAACGGGTTATCAATTTTTTTTGTACTCTCGTATAACCAAAATTAGCTTAATGGAACCGAATAGTTCATATTTTCGTATATTTATAGCTTTTATACATCCGATTCATATATTTCATATTTTATATCTTCATTTCATATATTTACACTTTCGTTTCATATATTTATACCACAATTTTATATATTTCTAAGCAAAAGTTTTAGCTCAAGTATGGTTTTTGCTATTAACTGAAATTAAATGTACCAAACAAAAAATCGTCAATCTAACTGAATACACCAAAGTGACTAAACGACAACCAATTGATTAAAAAGATAGACTAACTGATGACTTTGTTTCGGCTTTGGTCGAAACTAGTAACCAAACTGACCGAACCATGCACAACATAATGAAAGGGATTACCTGATTACTTCACTTTTGATGTGTATCTATTACAATTATGCTAAGATAAATATTATATGAATAAGAAAATTTCAAAAAACGAGTATCGAAATGCGATGTGTCGCTCCCCCCGCATTGCGTGGGCATCTTGCTAGTGTGTGTATATATATATATATATATATATATATATATATATATATATATATATACAGTGTTGGGATTAGGAGAAAACGGTTTAAAGTGTGATAATACGTGTGAACGATTTTCAGCCACAAGATTTGTGTGATTTGTGGCTGAGATGATTCAGTGACATTTTTGTAAATAATGTGAACCTTAGAACTACCTGGAGAGATAAAATAGAAAGATCCAAATCAGGGTACACATGCTAATCACATGTCATTTTCTCCCATCATATTTAAACGCCAATAACTTTTTTCTACGTTTTATTTTTCTAAAAAAATACACAGCGTTTTTTAATTTTTTCAACAGGTATACTATTGATATATTTTTCTAAAAAAATGAACTTGGTTTTTTATGGCGTTTTGAACTTCCTTTTTTACGGTGTTTTCAACTAATTTTTTATGTCGTTTTTCTAAAGTTGGTATTTTTATGGCGTTTTCAATTAGTTTTTTATAAAGTTTTCTAAACTGAGTGTTTTTATTGCGTTTTCAACTAAGTTTTCATGGGTTATTTTTTTCTGAACTATGTGATTTATGGCGTTTTCAACTGGGTATTTTAATAACGTTTTCTAAATTGGGTGTTTTATGGTGTTTTTTATTTGAACACCCAGTTCATGTCATTTTTTTCAAAAGTATAGCAATAGTATGATCAATAGAAATATAATAATACACTCGACTTTTTGGTGTATCTTTTTTCATAATCACGTATTAAAAAGTTACAAGAGTTTAAAAAGTATGGTGAAATATGCATGTGACTTGTATTTGAATGGTTTTTGCCATGTGAGTGGTATGTGCATGTACTTTTTGACAATATTATCATTAGTGTAAGTTAGCACCAACGCCACATATCAACACTAAAATCGTTCTCACCGTTTTCACACTTTTAGACGTTTTATATATATATATATATATATATATATATATATATATATATATATATATATATATATATATATATATATATAGAAAAGTGTAACGAACAAGAGGCCTTATCGTACGACCGTATGCGGTGGCAAAATCGCAGGTTATGTTTTTAAAAAAATAAAATCGCATGTACACTTAACATAGAGAAATCGCATGTACAAAAAGAAAGTGAAATCGCATCTTGTATTTATATTTGCAAATTGCATATTGTAGAATTAAATCACACGTTGAAAAAACATCACGTACGATCATACATTAACCCCTATTGTACAATAGCTGGGAATATATATATATATATATATATATATATCACACACAACAAGACTGGTCCATACAACAGGCTCCCTAGTCAGCCTGTCACATGATTCCAAATCACCATCACTTCAAACCCTCACATTTACCTCCAACAAAAAAATTATTCCAAACCTTCATATTAAACCCCACTTTTTATACTAAAAAGACTATTGTGAGTGGGTGTCCCCACTCAACCCACTCCCATCCGCTTGAGTGGACCAGCTCCTCTAAACCGGTCTTAGTCACACGCCTCCAACAAGCCTCGTCCAGTGGCTGCCTCGTCTAATGAGTGGACCACACAAGCGGGCATCCCGTTGTACATGCTCTCAGAGCTAATAGGCGACAATCGTGTCGGGTTAACAGATTTCAGGTTGATAAACTGTTAGTTTGACTTTTTCAACCCTAGTTAATCTTACCCATATACTTATTTGTGTTATGCTGTGTTGGACCCAGTTAAAATCGTATCGTGTCGTGTCTTGGGTCGACCCTTTTTATATTATCTATGAATTTAAGTAATATGTAGTGAATCAGTAACAAAAGCAATCAATTATTCTCCATTTGAAACTCTTTTAATAAATTGTTTCTTAATTTTTAAATGTTTTTGCTTCTTTATCTCTAATTCTCAATTAACAAAGTTTGATGTATATATTTAGCTCAAAATAGAAGAAACAGATAGAGATGATTGAAGATTGAAGATTGAGTCATTATAACTAAGACCATCAGCGATAGGAGATCTCTAAATGTGTTGTGGCTGGTGCCATCTCAGCTTTGTGCAAGATTTTTCTGTATTCTCTCTTCTCATACCTATTCCTTTTTCATCTTTCTCTCATTCTCGCAATACACCACATGTTACGCATATTCTAGAAACATCGCCCAAAAATGCCCTCGTCTCCGACGCATAAGCTGCAAATGTATTTTCTACATTAGCAAATGCCTCTCAAACACCACATTGGCCATGGTTAATAAAATAAAATTGCTGGAAGGGAAAAGATGGTGAAATATTCAAACGTAAAAATTGCTTTTAGAAATTAAAAGTTAGAAGAAAAATTAAAATATTTATCAGTAAGTTTTAACATTTTTTGTTTCTAAAATCAAAATATAACTTCTATTTTTATTTTTACATACCCTTAAACATATTAACAATCATTGGAATATGGTGTTTGGGTTAACCAGTTTATAACTAACTTGTGTACTTCTTGACTTGTTTAATAATTAAACTGTGCCTGTTAAATAGGGCTTCAAACGAACAGAGTGAACAGTTCGTAAACCGTTGGCGGAAAGTTTGTTTATATTCGTTCGATTAGCTTAACGAATGAGCACGAACAAAAAATTTTGTTCGGTTAGCTTAGCGAACGAAACTAACAAACGTCTCGTTCGTTCGACTGTGTTCTTGAATGTTGGTTAATATGTGCGATTGTGTTCGTTCCTTTGTATTCGTTTGATTATATTTAATAAATCATAAACCTTTTATCTAAACATATTGAAAATTTGAAACCCTGTTTTTCTAAGGTAGCTAAAAATTGGACATTCAAGACAAATTTTTGGGATAATTATGTCTAAGTTAGTTAAACTTTGAATAATTATGTCTAAGTTAGTTAAACTTGATTCATCTTTCAATCAAATAGCTCTGCATTTTCCTACCCACATTTAGTACTTCTTAACCTTATCTCTCTCTCTCTCTCTCTATACTATACAAATAACAATGGCAACTTTTAATCTTTCTTTATATTCTAAATTCTCAAATCAACCTTTTGCGTTAAAGTTTTCATGCTACTGGGATCAAATAATCTTATTGTGAAATTGCCATTAGCTTTTGTGATTGCGAACAATATATTATTAATATTAGTATGTATATTTTTCCGGCAACCATGAATAGCAGTGACAGCGGTGGTAGGCGACGGTTCCTTCCGCCCTCTACATCAATACCATTTTTTTTCTCTTGAAACCCTAGATCAAAACCTCATACCACCAACACTTAAATCGTCATCTTCAGCCGCCCCTTCGTCACATTCACATCACCGCAATGAAAAGTAATAACTAAACTCGTCACCATGTTTCTGCCCATCTTCACTGGCCAAAACAATTCCGTTTGCCCCCATAGTCGGACAAACGATGAGGTGCTCATGGAAAGGGAAAACACGACGATTTGGTGAGAAATCAAAGAGGTTTTGACCCAGAGCAGATGGGATGGTGAAATGCTGTCAGAGGCAGTAACAGTAAACAATGGGAGTCAAGAGGAAAACGAGTGAGAGAAATAGTCAAGAGTGTGTGAAGAGAGAGGAATCTGAATAGGCCAATAGGAACATAGTAAATTGAATAGTGTACATGTAAGGAAAAGAGTAAAATAATGTAGGGTAAATGTATTTATTTACATATAAATTATATAAAAATAAGTTTACTTATCCTATTAATTTTTATTATTTAACTTAAATTTAAATACATAATTTTATATGGTTACTTTTGGTCAAGCCTTAGGGTTTTCTAAATTTGATTACCACAGGGAGTGCGGCTAATATAAAGAATCAAAACGATACTAACTAAATTTCTGCCACGAAGCACGGAAGGTATTTACTAGTTAAAACTATTTCCTTTTTATTAATTAATGTTTTATGGTAAATGATTTCCTTTTTATTAATTACCAACATTTTGATGTATTATGGTATTTTACCTCATGCATCATGGGGTTTTTATAAAAACATGTTTTTTGTTCACTTCTAATCAGAAAAGGTTTCACTTTTTACATTTTAATCACTTTGATTTTTTTACTCTATACCGAAAATTTTTATCTTTTCCAATTTAACCCAATACTTTTTTATTTTCAACGTAAGTCCCTCATATTTTTCATCTATCGCAAGTTTTTCATATTACGTTTTGTTCTAAGTTTCAAAAGTTAACACGTCGCAATATGCTTATGGAGTTCAACGTTTTTTCGTTTATTTTCTTGTTTGACAGGCCTGGGCAATCACATATGCCCACACCTTAAGCCATCATGAAGCTAGAAAATTCATGAAATCTGCGAACCTCCCCGAATAGAACATGAAACATTGACAAAGTGTCATATGAAGAGCAATTGGTTTTTCCTACACATTGACGGAACCCTTCAAATAAGGGTTCTTTAATTGAAATGATACCTTGTCTGTTATCGCAGAAGTCCATCCAACAGTTAACCAGAGTCATGTCTTTCTCTTCATTCCAAGGGTTTCTTGCCATTTTTTTATGAATCTTTGTAGTGAATAATCAGTTGAGAAGTGCAAATCTTGCTTCAAAATATGTTGGGCTTGGATTATTTAAAGGTTTATTCATTAGGGATGTATTTGGGTTTTTGGGGTTTATGTGGGCTTCCTAGTGCCTAATGGACCTAGGGTTGTAATTATGGGCTTAATGATGCTTATAAATAAAGGGGCTAGGTTATTGAGAAAGGGTTAAATAGTTGAAAGCAAAAACTTGTATCATACATCTTTGGTGTATGCAAGTTAGAATTATTCAAAGTTATTCAATTTGTTCTTCTTCCTAATCATAATTTCCGCTACTGATTAGGTTAGTGATACCTGTTTGATCCTTTAATAGGACTTATAATTATTATCAGAGCCTGCTGTTCTAATACAGGCTCCGGGTATTGCTGATTGAAGAAGTTTTTTAAGTGCGTTGCTGCTGTTTGGATCGTTTTTCTGTTCCGGATCACTATTCATTGTCGGAAGGCTCTGTTCCGAAGAACTCGAAGAATCTTTGAAGAATTTGGATCTGGTACTGTTCCAGATTCCGAAGAACACGAAGAAGGTTCTCACAATTCGGATCGACCATTGTTCCGGATTTCGAAGAACACGAAGGTGATCATCCATCTCGGATTGATCCCGGACTGTTGCTCAATCCGGATTGCAATCCAAGTTACTGTTGCGGTTTTTTAATTCCTTGGATCTCGGAATTCAGTTGCAGGAAAAGCGGGTTCATTGTTACGGATAAGGATTATTGTTCCGGATTCATCGGATAAGTCAAGCATTCCGGATCTTGATTCCTGATTCATATTCAAGAGTTGGCTATTGCGGATCATACATCTCGGACTCTCCATTTCGGATTTGTACTTCGGTCTTCTCAGTTCGGGTTTTTCAAGTCGGATTCATCAATCCGGATTCATCAATATGTATTCATCAATCCGGATCATCATCAATTCAGATAATTTTTCGGGTTGACCATCATTGACTTCCGGATTGCCATTTCGGATTAGATTCGGGTTCCGAGTTTGACCATCATTGACTACAGGATTGACCATTTCGGACTCAGTACTATTCATCAGAGACATTTAAAATTAATTAATCTTTAAATCGATTTGGTAAATTTTTAATTAATTTAATTATGATGGCTGGATTCATGGCCGCACAAGATCTGACAAATGCCACTCTAGCTGCCCTGCAATCGCAAACACTGGCTCTCCATCAAGAGCTGGATCAAGTAATTGGCACTTCCACCAAAGTGCCACGTCTATTGTATGGGGATTAATATTACGAGTGGAAGTTCCGTTTTGAACAATACTGCAAGGCTAAAGAGCCCGGGGTGTGGAGATGTATCATGAATGGTCCAAGAACCATAGTTTACAGCACTGAGCAAGATCCAGAAATGAAAATTCCTAAGCTCATGCACCTATGGACTCTAGAGGACATCAAGATCATATAGGAAGATGAGAAGGCTTCGGCAACTCTGACCATGGCCCTAGGACCTAATATCTCTATCGCGTTAGAATCTGTAAGACCACAAAGGAGGTTTGGAGTGAGTTACAAAATCTCTACGAGGGAAATGCCGACATGAAAGCAAGCAAGGTGAACCAGCTGAATCAGCAATTCAGCTCGTTCAATCACATCTATGGGGAAACTATTGAAAACCAGATACGGCGTTATGTCAAGCTGGTTTCCCAGATGATTTCAGCTGAGATCACCCTCACCAATAGTGCCATGAACAGACAGTTACTAAATTCACTGCCCAAGAGTTGGGATGCAGATGTGGGCATGATCAAGAAGACCAAGAACTTGAATGATGTCACTCTCACTGAGATGATAGCTACTATAAAATCATGTGAGATTGACAACAAGCAGAGGGAAAGTTTGATGGCCGCAGGGATGACAGGGCAGAATGCGGCTTTAATGTCACAGAATCTCATTTATTGTCCTATGCAAGGAAATGCACAAGCACCGGGTGGATCAAACGTGGTTTATAGTCCTATAGCCACGCCTCAGAACACTCAGTATGTGTATGGTCTTCAATCTCAGAATCCTACAATGGTTTCAGCTGCACAAGTTCACACATAGTACCATGCTCAGTATCCCAACATGGTATTCAGTCATGCAATTCCTCAAACCGTGCAACAAGGCAACACTCCTCAAGCTGCTACACCAGCGCCTGCACCTACTCAACCGACGTCCAACTCTGCGTTTCTCACTAAAGAAAACGAATAGAAACTATTGTGGCATCAATGATCAAAATTTTAAACGCCTTCCTGGCAGGTGATCTGACCCCTCCATCTATTCTTCCAACCGAATTTGATCAATCATGGAGGAGGACTTGGACGAGATCGATGTCTCTTGGAATTTAGCAATGGCTGCTTTTCGGGTCAACAAGTTTCAGAAGAAATATGGAAGGCAACCCTTGTCAAATTTGAAGACTGGTCTCACCAAGGACACACTTAGATGTTACCGATGTCACGAACCAGGACACTTCGCCAGGGAATGCAAGAAGCCACCGTTAGGGTATGTATCATCCAGGGTCGCTGATATACAGAGCAGTGACAGACAGCTGGTTCCCGTCTCTCCTTCCAAGTCAACTACGAGTCCATCAAGTGTAACATCCGTCAAAAACGGATGTACCAAACCCGCTCCGTTTATCAACCGAACAGTCAGTCAAAAATTTTCGTTGCGAATTAAATGCCCAAAATAATTTTAAACGATACATAATCGATTATTATACGGGAATATATATTTAGTTTTTGAAAAACTGTTGAAATTCGCAAAATAAAAATAAAAGGTCTCTGCCGGGTTTCGAACCCGGGTCAGTACCGGTTCAACCAACGTCTTAGCACACAACACACAAACCACTGCGCCACTGATGTCTTATGTTAACCATTAAGAACATTTAATTGATATCATGACTTTCTGAATTCAAAAACCGGCGCCCAATAGTTCAGTCGTCGGAAATCCCGGTAATCTCGCGAGTTTTTAACAACATTTTCCGTTATAACGTAAACCATTACAAAGACATCGGTTATAACCGACGTCTGAGTCCGCGACCAAACCATAACCGTCGGAGTTTTTATAACCGATGAATACAGTCGGAAATCAGACCAAGTTCTTCGACGATTTGCCCTATAAATTCACCCACAACCCACTGCAAACCTTTTCGCTCAAAACCACACCTTTTCTCGGCGTAATTCCACTCGCCGGAATTAATCTGTTCGTCGCCGGAAAACCGTTTTCCTCATTTCCGAGCCTTATTGAACCTCCTAAGCTTATACCGAAGTCACCCATACCTTTTCCAAGCTTCCTGGAGACTCGCTGCTGCAAGACACTCGTCGCCGGAAGGGATTGCAGTCGCCGGAGTTCTGCCGGAAAACAGAGGGTCCAGTCGGTATACCTCTTCGCCTAATTTTTTTTTCTTTTCACCTTTATCTCACCGTAATGAACTAAAACACACTAATAAACCGATTAAAACTTCGAACCAGTCTGTTATCGATTCTGGTTATAACAACGAAGAAGATGAAGTCGGTAAACACATAAGTATAATTTAAATCAACTTATTAATCGGGTTAGACACACAGTCCAGCGGTGGACTGTGTGCACAATAAACACAAAGGTCTCGAGTTCGAATCTTGTTCCACACACGCCGCCTTAATAAAACGTTTTTGTTTGTTAACCGAACCGGAAGTCTCACTGGTATATGTTAAGTATATTAATAACCGGAATAATAACCAAGTTAGACACACAGTCCAGCGGTGGACTGTGTGTATGTTTATATCGCAGGTCACGAGTTCGAGTCCGGGCTGCTGCACCGACTCGGACAATTATCTATTTTTTTTAATTAAGACAGAAAAGGAAATAACTAATTTGTGTTTAAGTATAATAAAAATCAGTAAAGTTAACATGTTAAACACACAGTCCAGCGGTAGACTGTGTGTTAGTTTAAGCCACAGGTCCCGGGTTCGAGACCTGTGGAGCGCACCGTCCGAATTGATTTAAATCGTTTTTAAAAATAAAAGGATTTTCGGTTTAATATAATTAATATATATATATAATTAAAATCAGATATAAACGGGTTAAACACGTAGCTCAGTTGGTTGAGCTGCGTTCACGCGTACGGGAGGTCTCGGGTTCGAGCCTCACTCAGCGCACCTATATTCCGACTCGAACCGGTCAACGGTCAGTCAACGGTCAACGGTCAGAGAAAAAATCAAATTTTTTTATTATTTTATTTAATTATTTTAATTAAAAATCATAAAAATACTAAAAAATAACATTTTTAAGGTTAGAAAATAGCCTTAAACTCACAAAAATACACCCAACAATCCTACTAAAATAGATTAATAAAATCCGTTTACTTACCAAACCATAATGCGATTTATCTAGGTTAAACTCACTCGTGGTTAAAACCACTTCGCGTGCATTCAACGTCATCAACCGAACGCACCCACTGTGAGTGAATCTTACAACTCCCCCTTTTAAATTACACGTTTTGGGGTGTGTCATGTGTTATGAAAATAATTAACTCATTTATTTAAACTTGTGCCATACCACATCATGGCCTAAACTTAGATTGTTTATATTGTTGTGATTACTTATTTCCTTTTGTCAAATTATATGAAACTCAATCATTAATCCCATCAGTTCCTCGTGGGAGACGAGTTGAACAACGCGTGCCTCAAATCAAATTCATTATTGTTCAGGTGTGTATCATTGAGTTTATATTGTTTGTAGTTGTGTCATTCATATTATCATGTTTGTGCAATTCATTCATTAGGCCCCTCAGTTCCTCGTGAGAGACGAGTTGAGCATCGCGTGCCTCTAAATGTTCCATTATTGTTCATGTGTGTTTCATTTAATATCTTATGATTGATGATTAAGTTTACATCTATTTTTACTCATGTTTGGTTGTGCACATATTTCATAATCAATTTAAATAAATTTGTTCAAATGTTTTCCATAGGATTCACTCGCCAACATTATGTTGATCCAAAAACCCTTTTACACATGATACAGGTGAACAGGTTGAAGCAAGGAAAACATAGGATATGCCTTAGAAGAGAACAAAGAAGCTTAGACTGATAGTTAGAACATGATGTAACATTTATTGTAAATTTCCATTTAATTTGTATTAAAGAATATGAAACGCATAATAAATGTCATGAGCTTTGATGATAACCCAATCATGCCCCGATCACCTTTTCCGCTGCGGGTCGGGGTGTGACAGATTGGTATCAGAGCCATGACTATAGGGATATAGGATAGGTTATTAGACCCTTAGAGCCTATACTATAGTCTGCCTAAATTTTAATTGATTAGGTGGTTACATACAAACTTGTGATATTTAATTGTTTCATATTTGTTTACATTTACAGTCAAACATACATACTTATATACATATTCATTATACATATATACATATTCATTATATAAATATCGATGTTCATGTATTCAATTTATTTTCATACTCTCATTATCCAAAGATTGTTGCAATTTTCAAATCTCATCAAAGTAAGTTTTGCGACGGGCATGTAGTAACTGGAAGGGTACAAGTACCGGTAGTCGGAACGTCCTGTCTAGGTTGGCATTCGTATAAATCCAATATAACGGACCAGTTTGCCTACCTGGGGACCAACGATGAGAGTACGAAGGACCTATTAGGCCAAAGCATGCCACACCAAACGTCGTTCGAACTAACCTACTTTGAGGTGTCACCGTGTCTACACCTGGACACATTCCGAATATCACACGTTACATATTTCTCGATTTTCTCCGGGTTTTTGTGTACGCAACCTGGCAAACCCGTGCGAACCATATGAAAAAACGGTATTCATGGGGGCCCACATGATTACACAGGTAAAGTATGGCGGCATGTAGGGCCTAACAGCGAGCAAAGCCCAAGACATCCTATGGATGTAGTATTTTTCTATAATTATTTTATGAATGTTCATTCCTAATGCGACCCATGATCCCAAATCGTTCAACATATGGCTGCCGTAATACCCAACATAGTAATCCAAGTTCAACAAGCACTCACCGATAATCCTGTCAATCAAGCAAACCAAAACATTGTCAACTCTTCCTCAAATATCACTAAATGCACCTACAAGCATTTCAAATCATGCGATCCTCCGAAATACAAAGGGACTGAAGGTGTCACCGCTCTCCTCCATTGGTTTGAAGAAATGGAGAACACTTTCCTAAATTGCGATTGCCCTGACGATCGCAAAGTGCGATATGCTACCGGTCGATTATATGGGATAGCACTTACTTGGTGGAATACAGAGAAGGCCAAACGAGGGGTCGACGATGCTATGTCCTTAACTTGGAACGAATTGAAGGAAATCATGACCAGACGATTTTGCCCAAGGAGCGAAATCAAGAAATTAGAAGATGAATTTTACTCATTGAAGCAAAAGGAAGGAGACCACACCACATACAACAAAAGATTCCTCCAGTTATATCAAATGGTTCCCAACATGTTCACTCCCCTCTATCGTTTGATCGAGCACTACATTCGTGGTCTTCCGTCAAAGATTCAAGACCCTGTAATAAGTACCAAGCCTGCAACTTTGGAAGCAGCAATGGAGCTAGCAACAGAGCTCACCGAGAATCGAATCCGAAACAAAGACTTCAAGGAGGAGAAGAAGAAGGATAAAGAATCGACTGAAACCTCCGACTCCACCCAAACCGAATCCCCTTCTCAACCCAATCCTAAGAGAAGAGAGACGGGCAACTTTTCGCTGCTACCCAACGAAATCAACCAGTTTTACACGCCATACCCATCCAAGCTATCCCAATCACCCAAGTGACACCCAACTCAACTTACCCAAATAAGAAACCATATCTTGGACCTCACCCTCGATGCAACAACTGTTTTTATCACCATCCCCTTACCTTACCTTGTCGGCTATGTACAACTTGTGGCCGCTATGGTCATTTGAGCAATGTTTGTCGCACCTTTCAAAACCAAACCTCTTCCCCTACTCAAAACATGACCCAAACTTATCATCAACCCCAATACCCCGTGTTCCCATATGCTCGAGCTTGTTTCAATTGTGGCGACCCTACCCACTTTAGAAACACATGCCCTCAATTGGTTAACGTTACCAACACTCAAGCCCAATCAAACCCAGTTAATCAAGTAAACCAAGAAAACCCAACCACTATGCCACCAGCAAGAGGAAGAGTCTTCAATATCAACGCCAATCCTGTCGAAGATAATGACGGCCCAAACGAAGATACCCAACTAGTCCTCTTCGCCGAAGATCCAGATTCAACTCCTATCGTTTAGTTTTATGTTTTTCTTTATCACATAGAACCAAACATAACTTAAGGATAAAGCCAATGAAACTTTGACGAGAATACGGTGGATACGCCGCTGGTACTTCCTATATATAAGTATTCTTGTCAAAGGATCAGAAGCATTATCTGGCGGTTATGAGAGGTTCCATGTGTAGACTGTTAGGATAATTATTGTATATTATTTTCAGTATATGCATTTGCCGAGGCCGCAGCTCCCCATCCATGAGGTTGAGTTTGTTCCCCATTTTATTATGCGGTTGATCTTGGCGTGCCCACACGATCGGCTCCGTTTGATTGAGCCTTGATCGGTTATTTCATTTTACAGTTCAATACATGCAATACGCTCGGCTCCGTTTGATTGAGCCTTGAGCGCACAGTTCAATTTACATTTCCAGTTCATGCAATACGTTCGGCTCCGTTTGATTGAGCCTTGAGCGCACATACATTTTCATTATCAGTATCTTGTGGTTGTGGTGTTTGTAGTAGAGTCGCATAGAACTAATCATAACTTGCGGATAAAGTCAATGAAAATTTGACAAGAATATGGTGGATACGCCGCTGGTACTTCCTATATATAAGTATTCTTGTCAAATGATCGGAGGCATTATCAGGCGGTTATGAAAGGTTCCATGCATAGGCTGTTTGTGTGATTAAGTTGTTCATTTTCAGTACATGCAATACGCTCGGCTCCGTTTGATTGAGCCTTGAGCACACAGACAATTTCAATTTCAGTACATTCAATACGTTCGGCTCCGTTTGATTGAGCCTTGAGCGCACATACATTTTCATTATCAGTATCTTGTGGTTGTGGTGTTTGTAGTAGAGTCGCATAGAACTAATCATAACTTGCGGATAAAGTCAATGAAAATTTGACAAGAATATGGTGGATACGCCGCTGGTACTTCCTATATATAAGTATTCTTGTCAAATGATCGGAGGCATTATCAGGCGGTTATGAGAGGTTCCATGCATAGGCTGATTGTGTGATTAAGTTGTTCATTTTCAGTACATGCAGTACGCTCGGCTCCGTTTGATTGAGCCTTGAGCACACAGACAATTTCAATTTCAGTACATTCAATACGTTCGGCTCCGTTTGATTGAGCCTTGAGCGCAGAGACATTTCATTTTCAGTACATGCAATACGATCGGCTCCGTTTGATTGAGCCTTGATCGCATAGATATATTTCATTTCAGTAATTTATGTTTGTTGTATTGGTTGTAGAGTTATAGGACTAATCATAATTCACTGATAAAACCAATGAAAATTTGACAAGAATATGGTGGATACGCCGCTGGTACTTCCTATATATAAGTATTCTTGTCAAAGGATCAGAGGCATTATCGGACGGTTATGAGAAGTTCTATGTAGGATTTATTAGTTTCTTGGTAACCAATCATAACTTGTGGATAAAACTAATGAAAATTTGGCAAGAATATGGTGGATACGCCGCTGGTACTTCCTATATATAAGTATTCTTGCCAAAGGATCAGAGGCATTATCAGGTGGTTATGAGAAGTTCCATGTAGGATTTAGTATTGCCTTGGTTGGAATTTGTGTTACATTTATATCATCTTGCTATGTAAAGAGATTGGATTGTGTTCCATTTCTACATAAACTAATCTCTCCATCATAACAAACTAGAGAGGAACTTCCACCATTCAAACATATATGCTATCAGAATGTGGATTCAAATATTTGCTGTTGTGTTTATTCATGTTCGAATATTAGCTGTTGTGTTTATTTATGTTCAAATATCAGCTGTTGTGTTTTTTTTTTATTTATGTTCCATGTAGGTTGTAGTGTTAGAAGTTTTGCCTTAGGATATAACCATACTTTCCCAAACGTATCTAAACTCTTATGCATGATATCATTTTTAGCGAATCATTCCTGCTTATCAATACTTATACAGTAGGCAACAAAAAGCGATTCCTGTAATAGGGTACTTAACCCTTACAAGGAACGTTACCGCCTCGAACAAAAACTTAAACCCGTATTTTTCTAAGCATATAACTGACAAACTAAACACCATCATTCTTTTAGTCAAATATATCGCTATTTAAATTTTGGGACGAAATTTCTAAAAAGCAGGGGATACTGTAACATCCGTAAAAAACGGATGTACCAAACCCGCTCCGTTTATCAACTGAACAGTCAGTCAAAAATTTTCGTTGCGAATTAAATGCCCAAAATAATTTTAAACGATACATAATCGATTATTATACGGGAATATATATTTAGTTTTTGAAAAACTGTTGAAATTCGCAAAATAAAAATAAAAGGTCTCTGCCGGGTTTCGAACCCGGGTCAGTACCGGTTCAACAAACGTCTTAGCACACAACACACAAACCACTGCGCCACTGATGTCTTATGTTAACCATTAAGAACATTTAATTGATATCATGACTTTCTGAATTCAAAAACCGGCGCCCAATAGTTCAGTCGTCGGAAATCCCGGTAATCTCGCGAGTTTTTAACAACATCTTCCGTTATAACGTAAACCATTACAAAGACATCGGATATAACCGACGTCTGAGTCCGCGACCAAACCATAACCGCCGGAGTTTTTATAACCGATGAATACAGTCGGAAATCAGACCAAGTTCTTCGACGTTTTGCCCTATAAATTCACCCACAACCCACTGCAAACCTTTTCGCTCAAAACCACACCTTTTCTCGGCGTAATTCCACTCGCCGGAATTAATCTGTTCGTCGCCGGAAAACCGTTTTCCTCATTTCCGAGCCTTATTGAACCTCCTAAGCTTATACCGAAGTCACCCATACCTTTTCCAAGCTTCCTGGAGACTCGCTGCTGCAAGACACTCGTCGCCGGAAGGGATTGCTGTCGCCGAAGTTCTGCCGAAAAACAGAGGGTCCAGTCGGTATACCTCTTCGCCTAATTTTTTTTTTCTTTTCACCTTTATCTCACCGTAATGAACTAAAACACACTAATAAACCGATTAAAACTCTGAACCAGTCTGTTATCGATTCTGGTTATAACAACGAAGAAGATGAAGTCGGTAAACACATAAGTATAATTTAAATCAACTTATTAATCGGGTTAGACACACAGTCCAGCGGTGGACTGTGTGCACAATAAACACAAAGGTCTCGAGTTCGAATCTTGTTCCACACACGCCGCCTTAATAAAACGTTTTTGTTTGTTAACCGAACCGGAAGTCTCACTGGTATATGTTAAGTATATTAATAACCGGAATAATAACCAAGTTAGACACACAGTCCAGCGGTGGACTGTGTGTATGTTTATATCGCAGGTCACGAGTTCGAGTCCGGGCTGCTGCACCGACTCGGACAATTATCTATTTTTTTTAATTAAGACAGAAAAGGAAATAACTAATTTGTGTTTAAGTATAATAAAAATCAGTAAAGTTAACATGTTAAACACACAGTCCAGCGGTAGACTGTGTGTTAGTTTAAGCCACAGGTCCCGGGTTCGAGACCTGTGGAGCGCACCGTCCGAATTGATTTAAATCGTTTTTAAAAATAAAAGGATTTTCGGTTTAATATAATTAATATATATATATAATTAAAATCAGATATATAACGGGTTAAACACGTAGCTCAGTTGGTAGAGCTGCGTGCACGAGTACGGGAGGTCTCGGGTTCGAGCCTCACTCAGCGCACCTATATTCCGACTCGAACCGGTCAGTCAACGGTCAACGGTCAGAGAAAAAAATCAAATTTTTTTTATTATTTTATTTAATTATTTTAATTAAAAATCAATTAAAAATACTAAAAAATAACATTTTTAAGGTTAGAAAATAGCCTTAAACTCACAAAAATACACCCAACAATCCTACTTAAATAGATTAATAAAATCCGTTTACTTACAAAACCATAATGCGGTTTATCTAGGTTAAACTCACTCGTGGTTAAAACCACTTCGCGTGCATTCAACGTCATCAACCGAACGCACCCACTGTGAGTGAATCTTACAACTCCCCCTTTTAAATTACACGTTTTGGGGTGTGTCATGTGTTATGAAAATAATTAACTCATTTATTTAAACTTGTGCCATACCACATCATGACCTAAACTTAGATTGTTTATATTGTTGTGATTACTTATTTCCTTTTGTCAAATTATATGAAACTCAATCATTAAGCCCATCAGTTCCTCGTGGGAGACGAGTTGAACAACGCGTGCCTCAAATCAAATTCATTATTGTTCAGGTGTGTATCATTGAGTTTATATTGTTTGTAGTTGTGTCATTCATATTATCATGTTTGTGCAATTCATTCATTAGGCCCCTCAGTTCCTCGTGAGAGACGAGTTGAGCATCGCGTGCCTCTAAATGTTCCATTATTGTTCATGTGTGTTTCATTTAATATCTTATGATTGATGATTAAGTTTACATCTATTTTTACTCATGTTTGATTGTGCACATACTTCATAATCAATTTAAATAAATTTGTTCAAATGTTTTCCATAGGATTCACTCGCCAACATTATGTTGATCCAAAAACCCTTTTACACATGATACAGGTGAACAGGTTGAAGCAAGGAAAACATAGGATATGCCTTAGAAGAGAACAAAGAAGCTTAGACTGATAGTTAGAACATGTTGTAACATTTATTGTAAATTTCCATTTAATTTGTATTAAAGAATATGAAACGCATAATAAATGTCATGAGCTTTGATGATAACCCAATCATGCCCCGATCACCTTTTCCGCTGCGGGTCGGGGTGTGACATCAAGCAGCTCAGGCGGGAAGTCAACAGCATTAGTGGCCCAACAGCATGAAGGTTTCAACTGGGCAGATGCTGCAGCTCAAATGTAAACATTGAATCTATCCAAGAACAGCAACCACTGCATGATGGCGCATACAACTGAGACGCCCGATCTTTCAGAAACGGTAAATCGAATTCTCTGTTCTGATAGTTGTCGTTTTAAATTATCACAGATGAGCGCCCACAATTCAACTCTAGTGGCTGAATCAACAAGCTGCGTCATAGAACATCGTGCTTAAACATAAGAACAAGCTTCTTATGGAGAAGGTCGAAGCACAGAAACAAGATGTGGCTCAGCTAAAGCAAGACTTGAACCAACAACAAAGTTGGGTCTACGACTACAAGCTAAAACTAGCTGAAAAAGACGTACAACTTCAAGCAGCCTTAGCCAAGCTGAATTCCTTGACAAGGAAGCTTCACGAAAATGAAATAAACATTAAAAAATTTGAAACTTCCAGTAAATTTGTCAAGGACTTATGTGACCTCCAGCTTAACTATCAAAAGAATTTTACCAAAGGCCTTCGGTACAATAGGGCGCCTCCACCATATAATCATAACTATACTAGAATGCCTGAATCTGAGGAAGAGGTAGAAAATGCAGAAAAAATGATGTATGGTAAACCTTCAGATTATTTATCTAAACCATGGATGCCCTATTACCTGAAGTTCTCCAAACCCACTGAACTCAGAGGGATGATGTCTTTGTGGCTTTTACACCACTCTCTCGTGAAACTAGTACTCATCCCTCTGGAAGTACAGATGGATTGGAGAAAGAAGTGCCTAAGGCAGAAACATCCACATCCTCCACAGAATCTAACGGAAAAGCATCTTCTGATACTCAAACTGAATTTGTGAATTATACTAATGTGTCTAACTCATGTGTAGAAGAAATTTTAGTTGAGGATATCACAGAGGGTGATCAAGAGGATTGTCTGAATACAAATTCAGACAATTCAGCTGCTGATTATGCATTTTATAAGCCTGCTTTTGACATTTTAAATCAATTTCTTGCTGAACAATTTACATGCTCAAACAGTGTTGGTTGTGTTGAGAATTTAGACAGTTTTAATTCTGGTTTTTCATCAAATTCTGATGGTTTGAATGATGCTAATAACTGTGATAACTTGTGTGATGAGAAAATGAATTTAGCTGCAGGTTCTGCATCAATAGATGATTCGGTTTCATTAGTTTTAGCTGAGGACACCGAAAGTTCGTCTCCAGAGGCTGCGTCTGTTGATGCATCTCCTAGGGTTGAAAGTGTTAAAGTAGACCAACCAACCAATTCTGTAAATGTTGATAGTGACATAATTCTGGAAGACTTGGGCGACTCAACACAAGGGACTGATTCTGAAATGACAAAAGATGAACACATTTTTTCTCATGATTCAAATGAAAATCTTCAAACCGATTTTGAATCGGAATCTCAAACTTTTTGAAATTTCGAGATTCCACAGTCATCTTCTGAAATTTCAGAACAGGAGGTCCCTGTAGAGCCACTCGTGTCCTCTACAGAATCTATCACGAAGTGTGATTTGAAGAGTAAGACTAAGAAGCGGAGAACACGCCGATCTAAAAAGAAGAAAACAAAACAGGCGTCTACAAAAACTGAAACGACAATTGCTGGGTCTTTTCATCAAACTGAGGAATTAACTCAGTAGTTGCAAACTGAATCTATTAAGCAACCAGCTGAACAGATATCAGTTAAAATTTTGCCAAAATCTCCATGTTCAAAAACCTTAAACTCAAATCACAAAACTAACAAGTGTGCTGATGGTTGTGTGCAGGACACCGTCAAGACCAAGACCGTGCATCAGCCGTCAGTACACGCCAGCAAGAAACTGACAGACAAATTGCCCAGAATTTCCCAAGCTGAACGGACTGTTTTCTTCCAGAAGAGGCAGACCTGTTTCAATTGTGGATCTCCCGGGCACATTGCTCGAAATTGTCAAAAGACCTTTACCTCTTTCAAAACTTTGTATTCCTGACATCAGAAGACTATGCCTAATCGCCCACCTGAGGCTCGATTTGTGGCTAAGTCTTCCGATCAAGACTGGAACTTGGCCAAGAAACAATCTTTCAAACCCTTGAGACCTTCAGTCTCCAGCACTCCAAGAAATGTGCAGAGGTTTGATTCGGTAACCTGGAGGCCTAAGTCAGTGGCCAAGACTCAGTCTTCTACCCCCATGTCCAATAAATCAAAAGCATCATCAACCTCATCCTCAACTAATTTGATCTTTCGTGAGGTTACTTACGTTGATGCTAATGGCAAACCCAGATCTTCAATGGCCTGGGTTCCCGTTTCTAAATAAAACCTGTTGAAATGTGCAGGAACAGCTCTGGCGCGCTCTTGTTAGACTATGGTACATTGATAGCGGTTGTTCCAGGTACATGACCGGAGACATCTCGCAGTTGAATGACATTAAGTTTTTTGATGGCGGGTTTGTTTCCTTCGCAGGTGGAGAAACAGGGAAAATTACCATGAGAGGAACTATTTGCAACGGAGCCCTTATCTTTAAGAATGTCAATTACGTACCAGAATTGAAGCACAGTCTGTTGAGTGTGTCTTAACTCTGCGACAATCATCTGGATGTTCTCTTCACCAAGAAAGGATGTTATGTGCTTAAACCGGTTTAATTATTCTAGATGATTGGATTCTTCTTAAAGCTGCATGTAAAGGCAATGCGTATGTTATTGATATGAACCAGGCTCCTTCTGACAAGCTCACTTGCCTCTTCTCATCGACATCCGAACATGACGCCATGCTATGGCATTGCAGACTGGGTCACATCAACATGAAGAATTTAAATCGTCTTGCAAAAGGTGGTTTAGTCAGAGATCTACCAGTTCGGGACTTCATGCAGATCGAAAAGTGTGAATCATGCGAGCGTGGGAAACAACATCGACAGCCGCACAAAACTAAAGCCGTTCCCTCCACTTCTCAGGTATTTGAACTGCTACATATGGATCTCTTCGGTCCAACAGACATACGCAACATTGGCGGGAAGGCTTACTATCTGGTTATTATTGATGACTACTCTCGATTCACCAGGGTTTTCTTTCTCACAAATAAAAGTGAAACCGCTGAGCTAGTCAAACAATTTGTCACGCTTATGGAAAACCAAACAGATTCTACGGTGAAGGTTATTTGTTGTGATAGTGGGACAGAGTTTAAGAATATTACCTTAAACTCCTTCTGCTCCTCCAAGGGACTTGACCGACAGTTTAGTGCAGCCAGAACCCCACAACAAAATGGGGTTGCCGAACGCAGAAATCGCACACTCATTGAAGTTGCACGCACTATGCTGGTCGAATCTGAGCTACCTCTTATCTTCTGGGCAGAAGCAATCAATACTACATGCTATATCCAGAATCATGCCCTGATCAACAAACGCCACATGAAGACTCCATACGAAGTGGTTGAAGGTCACAAACCTTCGGTCAAGCATTTCCGCAAATTCGGATACCCTTGTGTTCTCCTGCTCATGGACGCTAAAGGAAAGTTTGAAGCACGCGGGGATCCTTGCATTTTCGTTGGCTATTCTAAAAATACGTTATATCGTGTTTATAACAAGATCAAGAAGATGGTAGTTGAAACCTACAAGTGGGTTGGCTGGAGGAAAATCCCAAGGACACACGCATTGGTCCTGACTGGTTGTATGACTACTCCACTTTATTTAATCATTTTGATGTGTCTTCTAATGTGCCTGCAGGTCACTGTTCGAATTCTGCCCTTCCAACAGAGCCCATTTCTTTTAAAGACGATGCTGACGTTGCCGCGCTACATGAGACTTTAAAACAGCTAAGTGTGGATCCTCCTTGATTTAATGACACTGTCTCGCCATCCTCCACTGTTTCGCATTCTTAAGAGCTAACTATCCCTTCGCCTGCTCAGATCGATCCTGTAACATTTGTCAAAAACGGGTTTCCAAAACCCGCTCCATTTTGTAATCGAATATCAAGTTATAAATGTCACGTTGTGTATTTATGGTTATTTTGATTTTTAATGATACATAATTAATAAACAAACTAAGCTATAAAAATTATATTTGATAAAAAGTGAAAACAAAATAAATAAAAAAGAAATGTTGCTGCCGGGACTCGAACCCGGGTCAGCCAGAACTGATATCCAAAGACTTAACACACACACACATCACCACTCCGCCACTTGTTGTTTTCTGTCATCCCTTGGAAACAAATAACTCTTATATACAAATATAGTTAAACCGGTTGCGCCAACTGCAAAACTGAAATCGGCAATTCAATCGACTAATCGTTTGGTTAATCGCACATTCAGGTTTATAACCGATGCACCGACGATTTTAATCAATTCGGAATTGATTGAACATCAATTTTCATCATCATCGGTTTTTATAACCGAAAATAATCAAAGTTCAGATTACTTCAATCAAAACCCTTCTCGCGACTCAGAGACATCAAGCAAACATTCCATTTCACTTTCGTCACACTTTCAGTCCATCAGAACGCTTAAATCAACTCGCCAGAAATTTCTGTAAGGTTCGCCGGAAAACCGTATTTGTCCTCAAATCGGTAAGTTCTTCAATACCATCGTAGTCTAACAGTTGTTAAGATGTTTCTAACTCAAACCATCCACTTGAGATCGAATTCAGGCACCGTTATCAGATAATTCCAGTTCGCCGGAGAGTTTCTGGAAATCGTTATCTTCTTCTGTGAAACGGTAAGGACCTTCAATCACACTGTTAACGCTTGTTTATCACTTCAATTCCACGATTGGCTAATCAAAATGGTTAATTGTTTGGATTATTTGGAATGTAACTTTGACTTTAATAAATATGAAACATATTAGTAAATGTCATGAGCTTTGGTGATAACCCAATTATGCCCCGACTCTTATTCCGCTGCGGGTCGGGGGTGTGACAGATTGGTATCAGAGCCATGACTATAGGGATATATGATAGGTTATTAGACCTTTAGAGCCTATACTATAGTTGATTAGAAATTTTAAGATTTTTGTGTGTTACATGCCAAACTTCACGATGTTTATATGTTTTATGTTTAATGATACATTCAATATTATGCATGCATGTTCATAAGTATATATTATCATATAATGCCTATCATGAATCATATTCTCATAACATATCACATCCATGAAAGCACACACCACATCATGATTGCTTTTACAATGATTTTTGTGTTTTCAAATCTCATCAAAGTGAGTTCTCATGACGGGCATGTAGTAACTGGAAGGGTACCAGTACCGGTAGTCGGGACGTCCTGTCTAGGCTGGCATTCGTATAAATCCAAATAAAGGACCAAGTTGCCTACTTGGGGACTAACGATGAGAGTACGGAGTACCTATTAGGCCAAAGCATGCTATACCAAACGTCGTGTGAACTAACCCCACTTTGAGTTGTCATTGTGTCTACACCTGGACACATTCCGACCATACATCTCGTAAACATATTTTGTGGTTTGCATTCGGGTGATGCAAGTGTTAAATCGCCAATACTAATGTGAATCCTACCAAGCCAATAGCCATGGGGGCCCACATAACTATATAGGTGAAGGTATGGGGGACATTTGAGGCCCAACATGAGCAAACCCAAGACATCCTATGGATGTAGTTGCATTATTGATATTTATGTTATTTTCATTTTCTTAAAGACACATGACACCTAAAAAGACACCATAAACTCACAATCTTCTTATGTATGTTCCTGTAGATGTCGTCCAGACAACAACGAAAGGGTAAAAGATCAGGAAGGTCTCAGGAACGCTTGGCCACACAAATCGCGAAACAAATGGCCACGATACTGCCTGACATTTGTGGTCCAAGTACAACAAGCCCTCGCTACAAATCCTACTAACCCTCCCCAACCACATGACCAGAACATCGACAACCCTCCAACCAGCAAGTGCTCATACAAACATTTCAAGTCTTGTGATCCTCCTAAATTTGAAGGGACCGAGGGTGTCACTGCTCTCCTACATTGGTTCGAGGAGATGGAAAACACTTTCCTCAACTGCGATTGTCCTGAGGATCGCAAGGTTCGATACGCCACCGGGAGACTATTTGGGGTAGCTCTCACTTGGTGGAATACTGAAAAAGGGAAGAGGGGAACTGATGATGCAATGGCTTTAACTTGGGAGGAGTTAAGGGAAATCATGACTAGGCGTTTCTGTCCTAGGAGTGAAATTAAAAAGTTGGAGGACGAATTTCATTCTTTAAAGCAAAAGGAGGGTGATCATACCAACTATAACAAGAGGTTCTTAGAGTTGAATCAAATGGTTCCAAATTTGTTCACCCCAACTTATCGTCTGATCGAGCATTATATTCGAGGACTTCCCTCGAAAATTCAAGATTCAGTTCAGCATCTCACCATTAACACTTGAAGCTGCTATGGAGTTAGCAACTGAACTGACCGAGAACCGAATTCGCAACGGGAAGTTTAAAGAAGAGAAAAAGAAAGCCCCTGTTGAGGGTCAAACTTCAAACCATCCCATCTCTTCCTCTAAGTTTGCTAACAAGAGGAAGCGCAACACCAGAAACTTCGCTGTTACTCAAACCAACTCCCCTATCCCTGCTGCACCCATTACCCAGGTTGCCCCTTCACCCGCACCATACAGAAGACCTTACACTGGCCCGTTACCAAAATGCAACCGTTGCCAATATCACCATTCTCCTGATCATCCTTGCCAATATTGCACCGGCTGTGGTCGCGCAGGTCATACTGTTCAAACCTGCCACATGCCTCAACGAACGAACCGCCACCAGCCTTCAACCCAAACCCACCAACAATTAATGGGTCAAGCCCAACAACCCCTACAATATCCACCCGTCCAACATTTAGCCCAAACATATTACCAACCCAATTATCCTATGGGTCAACCAATGCGGGCTTGCTACAATTACGGAGACCCAAGCCATTTCAGAAACACTTGTCCAAGGTTGGTAAACATTATTCATGCTCAGGCCCAAGCCAACCCGGTAATCAAGCGAACCAAGCTCCTCCACCTGCAAGAGGAAGAGCTTTCAATATCAACGCTAACCAGGCCAGAGCTGACGGCAATGTGGTTAACGGTACGTTCCTTATAAATGGTAGATATGCATCCATATTATTTGATACTGGTGCGGATAGAAGTTTTGTGTCCTTAGAATTTGAACCTATCCTAAACCAAAATCGTGATAAGCTCATGGAATCCATAACGGTAGAAGTTGCTGACGGGAAACCAGTTTCATTAAACTCTATTATTCGCAACTGTACACTCACATTAAACGACCACGACTTCTCAGTCGACCTTATTCCTATGAAGCTGGGAAGTTTTGATATCATAATTGGTATGGACTAGCTCAGTCAATATCAGGCAGAAGTTGTATGTCGCGAAAAATTTATACGTATTCCTCTTTCAAACGGTCAGACTCTTCGAATCTTTGGAGAAACCTCGTCGAAAGGACTCAGCTTAATGTCTTGTCTTCAAGCTCAAAAATATCTTCGCAAGAATTATGTCGCGTTTTTAGCTCATATCATCAAAAAGGGAACCATGGAGAAGAAACTTGAAGACATTCCAGTAGTAAAAGATTTCCCGCAAGTTTTTCCTGACGACATTTCAGGACTTCCTCCAGTTAGAGAAGTCGAATTTCGTATTGATCTTATACCTGGTGCTACACCAGTAGCAAAGTCTCCTTATAGGTTAGCCCCCTCTGAAATGCAAGAGCTAGCCAGTCAATTACAAGAGTTGACTGACAAGGGATTCATACGTCCTAGCTCATCGCCTTGGGGTGCACCTGTCCTTTTAAAAGATGGATCGTTTCGTATGTGCATCGACTACAGAGAGCTCAACAAGTTAACAATCAAGAATCGCTATCCTTTACCTCGCATTGATGATCTTCTTGACCAACTTCAAGGTGCCAACTGCTTTTCAAAAATCGACCTTCGATCTGGCTATCATCAACTTAGAGTACATGAAGAAGACGTCCCAAAGACTGCTTTCCGAACTCGTTATGGCCATTATGAATTCATGGTCATGCCATTTGGTTTAACCAACGCTCTAGCTGTTTTCATGGACCTAATGAACAGAGTCTGCAAACCTTATCTTGATCGATTTGTTATAGTCTTCATCGACGACATTCTTATTTATTCAAAGTCTAAGTCTGATCATGAGCGTCATCTTCAACTCATCCTTACACTTCTAGATAATGAAAAGCTTTACGCCAAATTCTCTAAATGCGAATTCTGGTTAAAAGAGGTATAATTCCTCGGGCATGTAGTCAATGACAAGGGAATACATGTCGACCCTTCAAAGATCAAAGCGGTACAAGAATGGCAAGCTCCACGCACACCAACTGAAGTAAGATCTTTTCTTGGTCTAGCTGGCTATTATCATCGTTTCATTTCAAACTTCTCTCTCATTGCTGTACCACTCACAGCTTTAACTCATAAGGGAAAACCTTTCATATGGGGACCCAAGCAAGAAGAAGCCTTCCAAACCCTTAAACAAAAACTTTGTGATGCACCAATCCTCACTCTTCCTGAAGGTTGTGATGATTTTGTGGTCTATTGCGACGCGTCAGGGCAAGGATTGGGCTGCGTTCTAATGCAAAGAGGGAAAGTTATAGCTTATGCTTCGAGACAACTCAAGACGCATGAAAAGAACTACACGACCCATGACCTAGAACTTGGAGCCGTTGTGTTCGCTTTTAAGATATGGAGACATTATCTCTATGGTACTAAGTGTGAAATATACACTGACCACAAGAGTCTTCAACATATCTGCAATCAAAAAGAGTTAAACATGAGGCAACGAAGATGAGTCAAACTTCTAAATGACTACGACTTTGAAATTCGGTACCACCCTGGCAAAGCAAATGTGGTGGCCGATGCACTCAGTCGAAAGGGTTATGCGAACTCCATTCGTCTTCTATGTTCGCAAATCATATCTGACATTAAAGATCAAATTCGAGAAGCCCAACATGTTTCAGTAACGGAAGATGATGTACGAAAGGAGATGTCCTGTGGAGCTGAACTTAAAATTGAAACTAAATCTGACGGTATTCTGTACTACCTAGATCGTATCTGGATTCCTAACCACAACAATCTTCGTGAAACTCTTATGAATGAAGCTCACAAAACGCGATACTCTATACACCCAGGAGCCGATAAGATGTATCAAGACCTACGATATACCTACTGGTGGCCTGGAATGAAAAAGGATATTGCTGTTTTTGTTTCTAAGTGCCTTACATGTTCCAAGGTGAAAGCTGAACACCAAAGACCCTCAGGACTTCTGATTCAACCTGAAATACCTGTATGGAAGTGGGAAAATATAACCCTGGACTTCATTACCGGGTTACCTCGCACTTCTGGTGGGTATGACACTATATGGGTAATAATTGACCGACTTACAAAATCAGCTCACTTTATTCCTATCCGCGAAGATTTCAAGAACGAAAAGCTAGCTCGTATTTATATCAGCGAAATCGTAAGCCGACATGGAGTACCGTTAAACATTATTTCTGATCGTGATGGTCGTTTCACTTCACAAACATGGCAAGCAGTATAATCCGCTATGGGTACGCGATTAGATCTCAGTACCGCCTATCATCCTCAAACTGATGGACAATCTGAGCGCACCATTCAAACTCTTGAAGATATGCTTCGAGCATGTGTCATAGACTTCAAGGGAAATTGGGACGCCCACCTACCATTAGTTGAATTTTCGTACAACAACAGCTATCATTCAAGCATCGGCATGGCACCTTCTGAAGCCTTATATGGTCGTAAGTGCCGATCTCCAGTATGTTGGCACGAAATTGGGGAAGCTCAAATCACTAGTCCAGAATTGATCCAAGAAACCACAGACAAGATCCATCAAATCCGAAACAATCTTCTAGCGGCCCAAAGTCGTCAAAAGAGTTATGCAGATAAACGACGGAAGCCTTTAGAGTTTAACATTGGTGATCATGTACTTCTAAAAGTATCACCGTGGAAGGGAGTAGTTCGTTTTGGTCAAAAGGGCAAGCTAGCACCACGCTACGTAGGACCTTTCAAGATACTCGAAAGAGTAGGACCTGTAGCATACAAGCTTTATCTACCAGAAGAACTCAACAGGATTCATCCCACATTCCACGTATCAAACTTGAAGAAGTGCCTCGCTGATGAAAACCTCCACATTCCTCTGGAAGATATTCAGATTGATGAATCTATGCATTTTATTGAAAGACCAGTAGAGATCATGGACTTCGGAGAGAAACGTCTACGACGAAGTCGCATTCCAATTGTTAGGGTACGCTGGGAGTCGAAACGGGGACCTGAGTTTACTTGGGAACGTGAAGACTCAATGCGCGAAAAATACCCGCATCTTTTTCCTACTACTTCTACTACTTAAATTTCGGGACGAAATTCCTAAAAGTAGGGGATACTGTAACATTTGTCAAAAACGGGTTTCCAAAACCCGCTCCGTTTTGTAATCGAATATCAAGTTATAAATGTCACGTTGTGTATTTATGGTAATTTTATTATTAATGATACATAATTAATAAACAAACTAAGCTATAAAAATTATATTTGATAAAAAGTGAAAACAAAATAAATAAAAAAGAAATGTTGCTGCTGGGACTCGAACCCGGGTCAGCCAGAACTGAAATCCAAAGACTTAACACACACACACATCACCACTCCGCCACTTGTTGTTTTCTGTCATCCCTTGGAACAAATAACTCTTATATACAAATATAGTTAAACCAGTTGCGCCAACTGAGTAACTGAAATCGGCAATTCAATCGACTAATCGTTTGGTTAATCGCACATTCAGGTTTATAACCGATGCACCGACGATTTTAATCAAGTCGGAATTGATTGAACATCAATTTTCATCATCATCGGTTTTTATAACCGAAAATAATCAAAGTTCAGATTACTTCAATCAAAACCCTTTTCGCGACTCAGAGACATCAAGCAAACATTCCATTTCACTTTCGTCACACTTTCAGTCCATCAGAATGCTTAAATCAACTCGCCAGAAATTTCTGTAAGGTTCGCCGGAAAACCGTATTTGTCCTCAAATCGGTAAGTTCTTCAATACCATCGTAGTCTAACAATTGTTAAGCTGTTTCTAACTCAAACCATCCACTTGAGATCGAATTCAGGAACCGTTATCAGATAATTCCAGTTCGCCGGAGAGTTTCTGGAAATCGTTATCTTCGTCTGTGAAACGGTAAGGACCTTCAATCACACTGTTAACGCTTGTTTATCACTTCAATTCCACGATTGGCTAATCAAAATGGTTAATTGTTTGGTTCAGTTGAGGTGCACAAAAACAGAGCCGACGCATTGCCGGAAATTCTGTGATATATCATTCCTACGGTATGTTACTTCCAACACCGTCTCTGCCATTTCATTTTAGCCTTAAGAATGTTTGTTAATCGTAAAAACAAGAAACGGATTAGTGATTCAGTCGACTGTAATTTGAATGAAGAAGACGAAGTTAGTTAAGTGATAAGTTTATTTAAAATCAGTAATATGAACGGGTTAGACACACTGTCCAGCGGTGGACTGTGTGCAAAATATACACGCATGTCACGAGTTCGATCCCTGATACACGCACTCCTTATGTAATAAAATGATTTTTTGTTTAAAACTAAACCGGGTTAACTCCGTTAGTTGTTAAGTATAATAAAAACCGAGATATTAACCAGGTTAGACAAACAATCCAGCGGTGGACTGTGTGCAACACTAAGTCGCACGTCACGCGTTCGAAACCTGTTACTGGCACCGGTTTGTTGAATTAAAATGTTTATGAAATTAAAAGAATTTTGGTTAAACCGAATTAGTATATAAATATAATTAAAAACAAGATTATTTCGGGTTAGACACGTAGCTCAGTTGGTAGAGCTGCGTGCACGCGTACGGGAGGTCTCGGGTTCGAGTCTCACCCAGCGCATCCTTGCACCCTGACCGAACCGGTCAACAGGTCAACAAGTCAACGGTCAACGGTCAACGCAAAATAAACAATTTTTTTTTATATTTTTATTTATTTAATTTAATTTAAAAATCAATTAAAAATACTTAAAAATAACATTTTTAAAGATAGAAAATAGCCTTAAACTCACAAAAATATATCTAAAAATTTCATTAAAATCCACTCATTTACTATATTTTTCCGCCATTATTTAGGTTAGTAATTCTCGTTGTTCATTTCTCCCGACTCGTGCGCATCTCATCATCTCCATTCAAACGCACCCAATATGAGTGAATCTTTACAAATTCCCCGTTTTAATCACGTTTTGGGGTGTATCATGTGTCTTGTTATATATATTATATTTAAACCATTGTGCATACATCATATCATGAACATGTGTATTCAGCTTGTTTCAACTGTTGAGTAGTTATTGTTAGATGCAATTTATTATTTTCAGAACATGCAATTTCATAGGCCGCCGCTCCCCATTACATTATGAGCGTTGAGCATGTTCTCCATTTCATTATGAGCGTGAACCTGGCGTGCCCACATACGATCGGCTCCGTTTGATTGAGCCTTGATCGCACAGACATTTTTCATTTTCAGTACATGCAATACGATCGGCTCCGTTTGATTGAGCCTTGATCGCACAGTTTCATTTATGTTATTTATCGTATGATGTTGGTATGTTTATGTATGCTATCATATGTTATTGTATGTTATAGTTGTGATTGCTATTGCCACTGCCTGATTATTTACATTTGCTCATTTATGATTATGCACAATTTTTCATTGATAAACTAACAAGTAAATCAATAATAAATGTTTATCTAATAAGGTTCACTCGCCAAATTATGTTGACCCAAACCCCCATTTTTACACATGATACAGGTGAACCAGCTGCAGCCAGAAACACTTAGGATTGGACTAGAAGAATAAAATGATTTAGAGTTTGGAACTATTTTGTTTGGTTATTTCTTTGTATTGTATGGACATGTTTGGATTATTTGGAATGTAACTTTGACTTTAATAAATATGAAACATATTAGTAAATGTCATGAGCTTTGGTGATAACCCAATTATGCCCCGACTCTTATTCCGCTGCGGCTCGGGGTGTGACAGATCCTCCTGAAGTTGTGGTTTTTGATCTAGAGTCTTCTACAACACATGAAGGCCTTACTCCCGAGTTTTGGGTTCCTCTCTGTTTCCTGAGCCTACTCCACTCGATTGTTCGGTGGATTCGTCAATCACTGTTGGTCTCTCTGCTGTACGGAAGTACTGACCTGTTCACCAATAGCGTGATGTTGTAAAATATAAAGGATGACCACAGTATACTCACCTGCTACGATGAATTGTTGTGCTTTCCTTGATCGCGGGGGTATGTCATGGTATGGGACACTCGAGTATCATAGTATAATATTACCTTAAGTGTATCATAATGCCTAAGCTACAAGGGTTGAGTTTTGGATTTAAATGGACAAGTATATTGACAATCGCTTAGACCAATTGAACCTGCTCATACTGAAAAATGTTCCTTGGTTAGCTTTTGAAATGATTTGATCCCTTAGCAAGGCTATGTTAAATATTTATGTCTGTCTTAAATTGTTCCTATTTGTGAGATGTTAAAAGGTGGTTGGATGCTTGGTTAGTCTACTTGATGAATTTTGGTGAGATGGATTCTGTCAAGAGATATTGGACTGGCCCAGTGTGCTTTGGGAAATGGGCCAGCCTAATAAAATTAGTTAAAAGTCTGAAATATTGGAAACTCAAGTTACTATTCCGGATTGGGCTTCTTTGGGCCCAAAGGGTTTTGAATCCGGATTGGGCTTTTCCGGAAAGGCCCATTTGGACTTTTCCGGACAGGCCCACTGTGTTACTGTTCCAGATTGGGCCTGTCACAAGCCTAATCCGGATTCAAAATCCCAGGCCCAAGCCCATTTCATAAATATATAGGCATCTCTGATTTCTCATTTCGGATTATCCAAATTCCGAAATAGTGTATTCTTCTCTAATTCTCTCTCTTTTTCGAATTGTGCATCTCGGATAATTCATTTCGGATTAGGTATAACTGCATTAAACACATGTATTCCGGATGAAAATTATGAATATTTAATGCATTTAGGATTGTATCCCGGATTGATCTTCAAGTTCTTAGGCATTTCAGATTTCATTCCGGATTGGTATCCATCCGAAATGATGAACTCGGATTTCATCTCGGATTGGATCTTCATCCGGATTGACAATCCATCCGAGATACGATGAGTAATCCAGATTGCATTTTTATCTGTACTGTTTAACCTCCTTCAATCCGGATTGATGAAAGGGTTCATCCGGATTAACACTGAACTGTTAGTAATCCGGATTTGAGTTTTTGAACCTTTCATCCGGTTTGAACCTTTTCAACTGTTGAACCCTATAATTAACTTGAACTCTTGTTAATTTGAACCTTGACATCTTATTGACCTATCCAGTTAGTTTTAACTGCCATACTGGTAAACTCCGTTAACTTCTGTTAGTTGGATTTAACTTGGTTGATATTTTGATAGATACGGTTGAAGAAGCATTTGATGCGGTGATGTTGGTTGAGGAACAATTCCACAACCAGGCGGGGTATCTTTCAAACCCAGCACCAGAGTTCTTCCATGAATTTCAGGCTATGATTGTGGGGCTCAACGCATGCAAGATCGCATATGCCCTCCGTGCTAACCCAGTTATTTATAGAGATCTAGTACATTAGTTCTGGAAAAGAGTACGTATTCAGCCAAGAGGTGAGGATGGTAGACCGTTTATCCATTCCCAGATACATGGCAAAGAGATAGTGGTGAACGAAGCATGTGTGAGAAAGGTATTGCAGCTTACCGATAGTTTTAATGATCCAACCATCTAGCCAAAGAGAAGGTGCTTCCTGTGCTTATGGAGATGGGATATGAGGGTTCGTATCCACCACTCTTGAAGAAAATGTTTCCGGCTTATTGGCGGTTGCTCGTTCATATGTTCATGCAGTGTGTGTTGGAGAACAAGGGCGGTCTGGATCAGCCAAATCAAGCCCAGACATCTGCTATAGTTTCGTTAGTTATGGACTGGAGTATAACTATTATGGTTATATCTTCGACAACATGAAGAAAATTTTAGAGCAGTCCAAGAAGCGGATGTTTCTTTTGTACCTGCGCTTTGTCCAGCTCATACTAGATGCCCGTTATCCTGATTTGGTGAAGGATGCTACAGATGCCAACATGCTTAATATGAAGCTGATGGGGCTGACTATTTTTAGCACAATGAAGAAGAACCGCTCTACGTCCAAGACAGTGTTTGTGGGTCGTTTTGCTTTAAAGAAGTTCGAGAAGTTTTCTGAAGTGGTTGGTTTGGATATTCCACCACCTCCTCCGCCTCCAGTTAACGCTATAGTGGCCGAAGAACACGACATACCTGCCAAAGAAAAGGAGATAGAGATCGAGGACTTAGTTACTGATGATGAAGATGATGTTGGGCAAGCTTTTCTTGACGATCTCTGTCACACCCCGACCCGCAGCGGAATAAGAGTCGGGGCATAATTGGGTTATCACCAAAGCTCATGATGTTTACTAATATGTTTCATATTTATTAAATTCAAATTACATCTCAAATGTTAAAGTCAAATTCATACAATACAAGGAAAGGAAAAATTAACTAAAACAATCCAAAATCTAAACTGGTTTATTCTTCTAGGCCGCCCTATATGTTTCTTGCTTCAACTAGATCACCTGTATCATGTGTAAAAATGGGGGATTTTGGGTCAACAAAAGTTGGCGAGTGAACCTTGTTAAAAACATTTGTTATAGATTCCTTGTTGTATTTATTATAGAAAAATTGTGCAATAATCATATATGAACAAGCGTATGTAAACAAACAATCACAAACCACCTTGCATGAGTATATGATATGAATGACAATGTATATGTTGGCAACGTCTCGTTCACGCTCATAGGTAATGGGGAACGGACGGCCTATGATGATGTATGTGCGATCAAGGCTCAATCAAACGGAGCCGATCGTATGTTGGCAACGCCTCGTTCACGCTCATAGGTAATGGGGAACAACTCATGCTCATAGGTAATGGGGAGCGGCGGAATATGATAATGTATGTACTGAAAATGATAAATTTAAACTAAACATTAACCACACAAACAATTGATATATATTGGCAACACATTTGATCATGAATATGATGGATGCACAAGTGTTTAATTGAAATAAATAAATAGCGACACATGATACACCCCAAAAAGTGATTAAAACATGGAATTTGTAGAGATTCACTCACATTGGGTGCGTTCGTTTGAAGATGTTGAATGCGCACAAGTTTAGAGGATTGATCGACAAGGAATAACTAACCTAATTAATAACGAAAAGGTACGGTAAATAAGTGGATTTTATTAACAATTTTAATAGGATTTTTGTATATATTTTTGCGAGTTTAAGGCTATTTTCTAACTTTAAAAACATTATTTTTAAGTACTTTTAATTGATTTTAAATTAAACAAATAAATAAAAATATAAAAAAAATGTTGACTTTTTGACTTTAACTTTGACCGTTGACCATGACTGTTGACCGTTGACCGGTTCGGTCGTGTATATATTTGCACTGAGTGAGACTCGAACCCGTGACCTCCCGTACGCGTGCACGCAGCTCTACCAACTGAGCTACGTGTCTAACCCGAAATATTTCTGTTTTTAATTATATTTATACACTATTTAAGTTAATCAGAATTCATTTATTTTAAAAAGATTTTAATTGTATCGAACCGGTGCCGTCAACAGGTCTCGAACCCGGGACCTGTGATTCAACGTTGCACACAGTCCACCGCTGGACTGTGTGTCTAACCTGGTTAATATTCTGGTTTTTATTATACTTAACATCATTCAGTGAGTTTTCCCGGTTTGGTTTTAAAAAGAGCATTTTTATTTAAGAGAGTGAGGTTGGGTCAGGGATCGAACTCGAGATGTGTGTACATTGTTTGCACACAGTCCACCGCTGGACTGTGTGTCTAACCCGTTTATTATACTGATTTTAATTAATCTTATAAACATAGTCGACTTCGTCTTCTTCACTCAAAGACTCAGTCGACGATTATTCAACTGTTCTTGATTGAGTCGTTCATCGAACATATTACTGGTTGAAATGTGATGAATAAAATGAGTTCAGGAATCGAATGTACCGATCAGACTGTATTTTCTCAGAATTCCGGCAATGGACGTCGGCTCTGATTTGTGTATTCCTTCTGATTGAATCAATTAACAATTTTGTTCGATTAGTATGCAATTGGGGTACTAAACAAGGATTAACAGAAGGTTTGAATGATTATACCGATTCACAGCGTGAGTTTGGAAATTTCAGAGGTTTTCCGGCGATGGCTGAATATTCCGGCTACGTCGACTGAGATTGATTCTGATTGATGGATTGAAGTTAGTAATAGTCTAATAACGGATTGAAACAAAAAGAGTCGAGGTATTTACCGTTTTGAGGTGAGTCTCGGTTTTCCGGCGAAAGTCCGGTGATGGCAGAATATTTCCAGCGAGTGAAATTGCTTTGAGAAATGGTGCGATTTTGAGCAAAAAGACTACCAGAGGCTTGGGTGTGTATTTATAGGAAAGAATATCGATGAATTGGGTCCGATTTCTGTCTTGATTCGTTGGTCAGATTTCCTCCGGCGGTTATGACTGATGTCGCGGGATTAGACATCGGTTATAACCGACGTTGAGATTAATACTTCCGTTAAGTCAATAGAAACCGACAATAATTGGCGAAGTCGTCGGGATTTCCGGCGACTGCGAAATGGGCGCGTTGTTGACTGAATTTGATTTCGAGTTTTGTTATATGAATTAATTGTTTCGATATATCATCAAATAACACAAGTGGCGGAGTGGTTGGATGTGTGTGAGTTAAGTTACTAGCCTTCATCCGGCTGACCCGGGTTCGAATCCCGGCAGCCTGTTTTTCTTTTTAATTATTTTATTTTTACTTTTTAACAATTATAGTTTATAAATTCTAAATTGTTTATTAATTATGTATCGTTTAAAATTAAAATAAGTCATAAATAAGCAACGATAATTTAAAACTGACTATTCGATTAATAAACGAAGCGGGTTTTGAAAACCCGTTTTTCGACGGATGTTACAGTATCCCCTACTTTTAGAAATTTCGTCCCGAAATTTAAGTAGTAGTGGTAACAGGAAAAAGATGTGGGTATTTCTCGCGCATTGAGTCTTCACGTTCCCAAGTAAACTCAGGTCCTCGTTTCGACTCCCAGCCTACCCTGACGATTGGAATACGGCTTCGTCTTAAACGTTTCTCTCCGAAGTCCATAATTTCTACTGGTCTTTCAATGAAATGCATAGATTCACCGACTTGAATGTCTTCTAGAGGAATATGGAGATTTTCATCGGCGAGGCACTTCTTCAAGTTCGATACGTGGAAGGTGGGATGAATTATGTTGAGCTCTTCTGGTAGGTCAAGCTTGTATGCTACAGGTCCTACTCTTTCGAGTATCTTGAAAGGTCCTACGTAGCGTGGTGCTAGCTTGCCTTTTTGGCCAAAACGAACCACACCCTTCCACGGTGATACTTTTAAAAGTACTTGATCACCAACATTAAACTCCAAGGGCTTTCGTCGTTTGTCTGCATAACTCTTTTGACGACTTTGTGCTGCTAGAAGATTGTTTCAAATTTGATGGATCTTGTCTGTCGTTTCTTGGATTAATTCTGGACCGGTGATTTAAGCTTCTCCAATTTCGTGCCAACATACTGGAGATCGGCACTTACGACCATAAAGCTTTGAAAGGTGCCATGCCGATACTTGAATGATAGCTGTTGTTGTACGAAAATTCAACTAATGGTAGATGAGCGTCCCAATTCCCTTTGAAGTCTATGACACATGCTTGAAGCATGTCTTCAAGAGTTTGAATGGTGCGTTCAGATTGTCCATCAGTTTGAGGATGATAAGCGGTACTGAGGTCTAATCGTGTACCCAAAGCGGCTTGTACGGCTTGCCATGTTCTTGAAGTGAAACGACCATCACGATCTGAAATAATGCTTAACGGTACACCATGACGGCTTACGATTTCGCTGATGTAGATACGAGCTAACTTCTCGTTCTTGAAGTCCTCGCGAATCGGAATGAAGTGAGCTGATTTTGTAAGACGATCAATGATTACCCATATAGTGTCACACCCACCGGAGGTGCGAGGTAACCCGGTAATGAAGTCCATGGTTATGTTTTCCCACTTCCATACAGGTATTTCAGGTTGGACTAGAAGTCCTGAGGGTCTTTGATGTTCAGCTTTTACTTTAGAACAGGTAAGGCACTTGGAAACAGAAACAGCAATATCCTTTTTCATGCCAGGCCACTAGTAGGTGTATTGAAGGTCTTGATACATCTTGTCGGCTCCTGGGTGTATAGAGTATCGTGTTTTGTGCGCCTCCTTCATAAGGAAATCGCAAAGGTTATTGTGATCGGGAATCCATATGCGATCTAGATAATACAGAATACCGTCGGATTTTGTTTCGAGTTTAAGTTCTGCTCCACAAGATAGCTCATTGCGTATGTCGTTTTCTGTTATAGAAACATGTTGAGCTTCTCGGATTTGATCTTTGATGTCGGTTATGATTTGCGAACATAGAAGACGAATGGAGTTCGCATAACCCTTTCGACTGAGTGCATCGGCCACCACATTTGCCTTGCCAGGATGATACCGAATTTCACAGCCGTAGTCATTAAGAAGTTCGACCCATCTTCGTTGCCTCATATTCAACTCCTTTTGGTTAAAGATATGTTGGAGGCTCTTGTGGTCAGTGTATATTTCACACTTGGTACCGTAGAGGTAATGTCTCCATATCTTAAGAGCGAACACAACGGCTCCAAGTTCCAGGTCGTGGGTAGTATAGTTCTTCTCATGCACTTTGAGTTGCCTAGAAGCATAGTCTATCACTTTTCCCCTTTGCATTAATGCACAGCCTAGTCCTTGCCCTGATGCGTCGCAATATACTACAAAGTCATCGCAACCTTCGGGGAGTGTGAGGATAGGTGCGTCACAAAGCTTTTGCTTAAGGGTTTGGAAGGCTTCTTCTTGTTTAGGTCCCCATATGAAGGGTTTTCCTTTATGTGTCAAAGCCGTGAGTGGTACGGCAATACGAGAGAAATTTGCAATAAAACGTCGATAGTAACCAGCCAAACCAAGAAATGATCTTACTTCGGTAGGAGTATGTGGCGCTTGCCATTCTTGTACTGCTTTGATCTTTGAGGGGTCGACATGTATTCCCTTGTCATTGACGACATGTCCAAGGAATTGTACCTCTTTTAACCAGAATTCGCATTTGGAGAATTTAGCGTAGAGCTTTTCATTCCCTAAAAGTGTGAGGATGAGTCGAAGGTGTCATTCATGATCAGACTTAGACTTTGAGTAAATGAGAATGTCGTCGATGAAGACTATAACAAAGCGATCGAGATAGGGTTTACAGACTCTATTCATTAGATCCATGAAGACAGCTGGAGCGTTGGTTAGACCAAATGGCATGACCATGAATTCATAATGACTATAACGAGTTCGAAAGGCGGTCTTTGGGACGTCTTCTTCATGTACTCTGAGTTGATGATAGCAAGAACGAAGGTCGATCTTTGAAAAACAGGTGGCACCCTGGAGTTGGTCTAGTAGATCATCGATGCGAGGTAATGGATAGCGGTTCTTGACCGTTAATTTGTTGAGTTCTCTGTAATCGATACACATGCGAAACGTTCCATCTTTCTTCTTTACAAATAGAACAGGTGCACCCCAAGGCGATGAGCTATGACGTATGAATCCTTTGTCAGTCAGTTCTTTCAGTTGACTAGCCAGCTCTTGCATTTCGGATGGGGCTAACCTATAAGGAGATTTTGTGACGGGTGTAGCGCCAGGTACAAGATCAATGCAGAATTCGACTTCTCTCATGGGAGGAAGTCCTGAGATGTCGTCGGGAAAGACTTGTGGGAATTCTTTCACTACAGGTATATCTTCTAGCTTCTTCTCCTTGTTTCCCTTCTTGATGACGTGAGTTAAAAATGCGACATAGTTCTTGCGGAGATACTTCCGGGCTTGAAGGCAGGACATCAATTTGAGTCCTTTCGAAGGGGTTTCTCCAAAGATTCGTAGGGTTTGACCGTCTGCGAGTGGAATGCGAATGAACTTTTCGCGGCATACCACTTCAGCCTGATGTTGGCTGAGCCAGTCCATACCGATTATAATGTCAAAACTTCCCAACTTCATAGGAATGAGGTCAACTGGAAAGTCGTGATCGTTTAGAGTGAGGGTACAATTTCGTATAATGGAGTTTAATGAGACCGGTTTTCCGTCAGCAACTTCCACCGTTATGGATTCCATGAGTTTATCACGGGTTTGGTTGAGGATGGGTTCAAATTCTAAGGACACAAAACTGTTATCCGCGCCAGTATCAAATAACATGGATGCATAACTACCATTGATGAGAAACGTACCGTTAACCACGTTGTTGTCGGCCTTAGCTTGGTTGGCGTTGATGTTAAAAGCTCTTCCTCTAGCAGGTGGAGGAGCTTGGTTAGCTTGATTCACCGGATTTGCTTTAGCTTGAGCATGTATGATATTCACCAAGCGTGGACAAGTGTTTCTAAAGTGGTTTGGGTCTCCACAGTTGTAACAAGCCCGCATGGGTTGCATCATGGGGTAGTTGGGTTGGTAGTAGGTTTGGGCCGTATGTTGTGTAGGTGGTAGTAGTAAGGGTTGTTGGGCTTGACCCATTATCTGATGGTGGGTTTGGGTTGTGGGTTGGTTGCGGTTCATTCGCTGAAGTGTGCGGCAGGTTTGGATGGTGTGACCTGCACGGCCACAGCTGGCGCAATATTGACAGGGGTGTTCGGGAGAGTGATGATATTGGCAACGGGTGCATTTCGGGTAAGAGCCGGAGTATGCCCTTTTGTATGGTGCAGATGAGGGGGCAACTTGGGTGATTGGCGCGGCAGTGATAGGAGCGTTTGTTTGAGTGACCGCAAAGTTTCTGGTGTTTTGCTTCCTTTTACCAGTAAACTTCGAAGAGGAGCCAGAATGGGTTGAAGTTTGAGTCTCAATGGGGGCTTTCTTTTTCTCCTCCTTGAATTTACCGTTTCGGATGCGGTTCTCGGTAAGTTTGGTAGCTAGTTCCATTGCAGCTTCCAGTGTTGCAGGTGAAGTGCTTAGAACCGAGTCTTGAATTTTCGAGGGGAGGCCTCGAATGTAGTGTTCAACCAAGCGGTATACTGGGGTGAACAAGTTAGGAACCATCTGATTCAGCTCAAGAAATCTTTTATTGTAGGAAGTATGATCTCCTTCCTTTTGCTTTAGCGAGTGGAATTCGTCTTCCAACTTTTTGAGTTCGCTTCTTGGGCAGAAGCGTCTTGTCATTATTTCCCTTAACTCTTCCCACGTTAAGGCCATAGCATCTTCAACTCCTCTTTTTCCCTTCTCGGTGTTCCACCAGGTCAGGGCTACCCCAAATAGTCTCCCGGTTGCGTAACGTACCTTGCGATCCTCGGGACAATCGCAGTTGAGGAAGGTGTTCTCCATTTCCTCAAACCAGTGGAGGAGAGCAGTGACACCTTCGGTCCCTTCATACTTTGGGGGATCGCAAGACTTGAAGTGTTTGTAGGAGCACTTCTTGGAGGAAGGGTTGTCGACGTTCTGGTCTTCTTGGTTGGGAGGGTTTATGGGATTCGCAGAGAGAGCTTGTTGTACTTGAATAACGATGTCAGGAAGTACCGCGGCCATTTGTTTTGCAATTTGGGTGGCCAAGCGTTCGTTTGACCTTCCTGACTTTCGACCTCCTCGTAGCTGCCTAGCCGACATCTACAGGAACATACATAGGAAGACTGTGAGTTTAAGAAGTGTTTAGGTGTCATGTGTCGTTAAAAGTAATAACATAATCATCAATAATGCAACTACATCCATAGGATGTCTTGGGTTTGCTCATGTTTGGGCCTCATGTCCACCATACCATCACCTGTATAGTCATGTGGGCCCCCATGACTATTGGCTTGGTAGGATTCACATTGGTGTTGGCGGTTTAACACTTGCATCACCCGAATGAAAACCACGAAATATGTTTGCGAAATGTATGGTCGGAGGGTGTCCAGGTGTAGACACAATGACAACTCAAAGTGGGGTTAGCTCACACGACGTTTGGTATAGCATGCTTTGGCCTAATAGGTCCTTCGTACTCTCATCGTTAGTCCCCAGGTAGGCAAACTGGTCCTTTATTTTGGATTTATACGAATGCCAAGCCTAGACAGGACGTTCCGACTACCGATACTTGTACCCTTCCAGTTACTACATGCCCGTCATGAGAACTCACTTTGATGTGATTTGAAAATACAAAAATCGTTGTAAAAATCATATGAATTGTGAGGTGTGTGTTCTCATGGATATGGTATGTTATGAGGATATGATTCATGGTGAGCATTGTATAATAATATGTACTTATGAACATGCTTGCATAACATTGAATGTAACAATAAACATAAAGCATATAAACATCATGAATTTCGCATGTAACACACAAATAATTCAAAAATTTTAATCAACTATAATATAGGCTCTAAGGGTCTAATAACCTATCCTATATTCCCTATAGTCATGGCTCTGATACCAATCTGTCACACCCCGACCCGCAGCGGAATAAGAGTCGGGGCATAATTGGGTTATCACCAAAGCTCATGATGTTTACTAATATGTTTCATATTTATTAAATTCAAATTACATCTCAAATGTTCAAGTCAAATTCATACAATACAAGGAAAGGAAAAATTAACTAAAACAATCCAAAATCTAAACTGGTTTATTCTTCTAGGCCGCCCTATATGTTTCTTGCTTCAATTGATCACCTGTATCATGTGTAAAAATGGGGGATTTTGGGTCAACAAAAGTTGGCGAGTGAACCTTGTTAAAAACATTTGTTATAGATTCCTTGTTGTATTTCTTATAGAAAAATTGTGCAATAATCATATATGAACAAGCGTATGTAAACAAACAATCACAAACCACCTTGCATGAGTATATGATATGAATGACAATGTATATATTGGTAACGTCTCGTTCACGCTCATAGGTAATGGGGAACGGAGGGCCTATGATGATGTATGTGCGATCAAGGCTCAATCAAACGAAGCCGATCGTATGTTGGAAACGCCTCGTTCACGCTCATAGGTAATGGGGAACAACTCACGCTCATAGGTAATGGGGAGCGGCGGCCTATGATAATGTATGTACTGAAAATGATAAATTTAAACTAAACATTAACCACACAAACAATTGATATATATTGGCAACACATTTGATCATGAATATGATGGATGCACAAGTGTTTAATTGAAATAAATAAATAGCGACACATGATACACCCCAAAAAGTGATTAAAACAGGGAATTTGTAGAGATTCACTCACATTGGGTGCGTTCGTTTGAAGATGTTGAATGCGCACGAGTTTAGAGGATTGATCGACAAGGAATAACTAACCTAATTAATAACGAAAAGGTACGGTAAATAAGTGGATTTTATTAACAATTTTAATAGGATTTTTGGATATATTTTGCGAGTTTAAGGCTATTTTCTAACTTTAAAAACATTATTTTTAAGTACTTTTAATTGATTTTTAAATTAAACAAACAAATAAAAATATAAAAAAAATGTTGACTTTTTGACTTTGACTTTGACCGTTGACCATGACTGTTGACCGTTGACCGGTTCGGTCGTGTATATATTTGCACTGAGTGAGACTCGAACCCGTGACCTCCCGTACGCGTGCACGCAGCTCTACCAACTGAGCTACGTGTCTAACCCGAAATATTTCTGTTTTTAATTATATTTATACACTATTTAAGTTAATCAGAATTCATTTATTTTAAAAAGATTTTAATTGTATCGAACCGGTGCCGTCAACAGGTCTCGAACCCGGGACCTGTGATTCAACGTTGCACACAGTCCACCGCTGGACTGTGTGTCTAACCTGGTTAATATTCTGGTTTTTATTATACTTAACATCATTCAGTGAGTTTTCCCGGTTTGGTTTTAAAAAGAGCATTTTTATTTAAGAGAGTGAGGTTGGGTCAGGGATCGAACTCGAGACGTGTGTACATTGTTTGCACACAGTCCACCACTGGACTGTGTGTCTAACCCGTTTATTATACTGATTTTAATTAATCTTATAAACATAGTCGACTTCGTCTTCTTCACTCAAAGACTCAGTCGACGATTATTCAACTGTTCTTGATTGAGTCGTTCATCGAACATATTACTGGTTGAAATGTGATGAATAAAATGAGTTCAGGAATCGAATGTACCGATCAGACTGTATTTTCTCAGAATTCCGGCAATGGACGTCGGCTCTGATTTGTGTATTCCTTCTGATTGAATCAATTAACAATTTTGTTCGATTAGTTATGCAATTGGGGTACTAAACAAGGATTAACAGAAGGTTTGAATGATTATACCGATTCACAGCGTGAGTTTGGAAATTTCAGAGGTTTTCCGGCGAGGGCTGAATATTCCGGCTACGTCGTCTGAGATTGATTCTGATTGATGGATTGAAGTTAGTAATAGTCTAACAACGGATTGAAACAAAAAGAGTCGAGGTATTTACCGTTTTGAGGTGAGTCTCGGTTTTCCAGCGAAAGTCCGGTGATGGCAGAATATTTCCAGCGAGTGAAATTGCTTTTAGAAATGGTGCGATTTTGAGCGAAAAGACTACCAGAGGCTTGGGTGTGTATTTATAGGAAAGAATATCGATGAATTGGGTCCGATTTCTGTTTTGATTCGTTAGTCAGATTTCCTCCGGCGGTTATGACTGATGTCGCGGGATTAGACATCGGTTATATCCGACGTTGAGATTAATACTTCCATTAAGTCAATAGAAACCGACAATAATTGGCGAAGTCGTCGGGATTTCCGGCGACTGCGAAATGGGCGCGTTGTTGACTGAATTTGATTTCGAGTTTTGTTATATGAATTAATTGTTTCGATATATCATCAAATAACACAAGTGGTGGAGTGGTTGGATGTGTGTGAGTTAAGTTACTAGGCTTCATCCGGTTGACCCGGGTTCGAATCCCGGCAGCCTGTTTTTCTTTTTAATTATTTTATTTTTACTTTTTAACAATTATAGTTTATAAATTCTAAATTGTTTATTAATTATGTATCGTTTAAAATTAAAATAAGTCATAAATAAGCAACGAAAATTTAAAACTGACTATTCGATTAATAAACGAAGCGGGTTTTGAAAACCCGTTTTTCGACGGATGTTACAATCTCGCTGAATTCAATGCCACTTTAACTCCCGCTTGACCAGAGTTATCATCCGAGAACTTAGAAGCCTTGATTGCTCACTTGAAAGATATCCAGGAGAAACAGGGTGATCCTCCACTCGACATTCCATCTATTGCTGCACCAACTGCTCAGATTGAAGAAGATGACGGAGATGAAGAAGATGAGGTGCCATTGATCAAAAGGCGAAGAACTGAGCCGAGCATTCCATCCAGTGCACCTGAAGCTACCGTTGTTTTCACTATTGCTGAATCTGAATTGATCACGTCTACTGTTGCTGAGTCTACAGTTGCTGAATCTATTGCTCATAGTTCTATGGTTGATACACCTGTTTCATCTGCACAGCAAACCCCTCCTATTCTTATACAGTCTACTGTTGTGTCGATTCCTGCTGACATGGTTCTACAAATAATGGAGACTGGAGGCAGTTAATTAGGTGCTGGTGGTTCGGAACAAGAGGTTGATGTAGTAGTGGAGTTGGTTATATTGATGATGTTGCTGAAGATTATGTGCGAAGATCATAGAAAATGGAATCGAATTCGGAGGATTGGATAGTGACGATGATGATGCAGAGGTTGATGTAGTGGATTTGAAGAAACGGGTGGTTGTTTTGTAACAAGAGGTCATTCTGAAGGATGCTCAAATTGCCTCTCTACAGAATCATTTAGACGTCAGAGATTAGACTATTGATCAGCTGCAGGGAGATGTCACAATGCTTATGACTATGGTTTTTTATTTGAGGGGCAAGCTGGAAAACAAGTTTGGAAGGGAGTTTAGTGATCCTACTGATGACCCGATGAACATTGAGACTAGACATCGTGCGACACAACAACGAATGGCTGAGGAAACAGAAAAACAAAGATTGGCAGCTGCGCAGTTGGCAGCTGATCGCCAAGCGGGTCTAGATGATTATATGAGCGATCCATGCAGGAAATTTACAGCTAGTCAGAAACGTGCCGTCGAACAAAAGAAGAAGAAGCAAATGGTCTTAATGAAGAATGTTAATGTGAATCCACTTGATGAAAATTTTCAGCTTAAGGATCCAACAAATCAGTCGGAGATGTATGTTATGGAGTTGGGGTCAAGTTACTACAATAAAGTGGGAAACAAGTCCAAGGTGCTGAGTTGGATGTACGATCACGTCAAAAATATGTGGATTATCGTGCGCAAGGATGGAACCCATGAATATTATTCTAAAGAGTCGCAATTCGAGACGTGGACTAAAGTTGCTTTGACTGATCTTTTGAGAGCTCCATACACTGATGATGACACTACAGAGCGTGGACCCGGGTGGAGATTCTTTAAAAAGCTTGAACGTGAGGTTAGGAGTGGCCTCAAGACTATGAAGACTGCTGAACCATATTTGAGAGCAGCTAAAGGAGGTTCAAATCGGTGATGTGGCCGCCAACCGACAAAGAATTGGTTATCCCAGTTGCTCCTACCTTTCCCCGGGGGATTCTGAAGAATGTCAACTTACGATCCTAAAGTCGGAAGTGTTGCAATTATGACTAAAGAGAAGGTGTTCAGAGTCAACGACGTGGTGGATTTAGTGAGCTTTCATGATGAGGACCTGCAGGTTCTTGCATCACATCAAATTCGAACTGCTGAGATGTATGAGGTTTGTGCGAAGGATTGGACAGCTGCGTTTGCTGGTATCATCGCTGGAAGACTCGGTGTGGATGCTCAACCAAAGGACCAATGAAGTAAACCTAGGGGAGAATGTTGGGCTTGGATTATTTAAAGGTTTATTTATTAGGGATGCATTTGGGCTTTTGGGGTTTATGTGGGCTTCCTAGTGCCTAATGGGCCTAGGGTTGTAATTATGGGCTTAATGATGCTTATAAATAGAGGGGCTAGGTTATTGAGAAGAGGTTAGAGAGTTGAAAGCAAAAACTTGTATCAGACATCTTTGGTGTATGAAAGTTAGAATTATTCAAAGTTATTCAAGTTGTTCTTCTTCATAATCATAATTTATGCTACTGATTAGGTTAGTGATACTTGTTTGATCCGTTAACGGGACTTACAAAATACAAATTCAATTTTATAACCAATAACAACTAGAAGTTGTAAAAGTAGCCGTTTAAAAACAAGTTGTTGTAAAAGCAGTTGTTTGAAAAGAAGCAGTTGTAAGAATTAAATATTCCTTTTTACTATTTTATTTTAATTTATTATTAAATAAATATATATAACAAAATAAGAAAATAATATAAAATAAAAGATAAATAAATTATCTTGTTATGAATTTTTCCATATTTTTTAAACTTAAAATAGATAAATTCGTTAAATACATAAACCAAAAATAGATTGTATAGATTATAAATAGTTTAAATAAATGAAAAGTAAGTGATGGGGTGGATAATGAGATGGATATTAGGAATGGTTTAATATTATGAGAAAAAAATGAGATTTAGAACGATGATGATTTGAAAAGATGTGACATGTTAACTAGGATAGTATAATCTAAATTTGGATGTCTAGCATTGTGAATGCTCTAAAAATCAACTTATCCCCCCTTACCATCAAGGCATTGGGTTACTTAACAACAAATCTTATTATTAAATGTTCAATCAATTGCTTTAGAATATTACTTTTTTTTTAACGTCAAAGAATCTTATATGTAAATCCATCATGCTTGGGGGTATATTTAAGGTATCCTTGACCGCCATGAGACAATGCTCGTTATGCGTGGGAACCGAATAGAATCTGTAAACCCTCGCCCTCCGTCAGGTTTGAACCCGTAATTAAAACCCTGCTTCGTCGCTTCACCCAGTTTCTCAAAATTCCATATTGAAGTTGTTCTTGGCCCATTTCATCGAGTTTCAACTAAATGCATATAATAATGTTGTTAGATATCGAAATCAAACACTTCTACCAAGTACTAAACATCGCCTATAGCATTTCTAAGGTTTTACAAGTGTACGGTCTTACCATTAATTTACTATAGTTGGGTCAAAAGGCTATTTTTACTCAAATGGTGATGAAGATTACTTACGAAATGGTGTTTGATAACTCTTAAAACCTTAGATATTCCTTGTGTTGTTTTATTCAACTCCTCTTAGCTTCATTTTGGTCACAATTTTGAGTCCTTGATGCCTTCTTGTGGTGACTATATGCAACCTCAAGACAAGTCTCTCGAGCAACTTAAATCTCTTTTCTTTGTATTTTCCATCATCCATTTTATTTTCCAACAATTCAAGTTTTGCATGTATAACACACTTGGTGTTCAACATGATTTCTTTTCTTTTTGACACTAAATTTCAAAATATATCTCCTCTTTTTGTTTTTTCATGAAAGACGACATTTATGCAATTACTCTTCGAGTAATTAAATTGAATACACATATGTAGCATGAATGATCCATGTCATTTTCTTTGTTTTATTTCTAGTTCAATATAAAAATAGTACATCGAAATTCCATGACATTACATGTCTTGAAATTTATTCGCTAATAAAGAAAAGAGAAAAATGATTTTTGTCACAAACAAAGAAGATGACAGAAAAACAAAAATCACAAGTAAAGTTACAGTCCGTTAGAGCCGATCAACTTAGTCAGCCCGAACGTAATGGCCATAGCCATCCACCCTCCAACCAAAACTCTAAAACAAGACTTCACCGCAGGAGTCCTTCCTAGAAAAGCTCCAAACCACCCGAAAAATACTAGTGCAAATGTGACTGCGGCCACCACCACAGTCAGCCTCACCTTGTGGTTCACAATGAAAGAAGCAGCCAACAATGGCACCATGGCACCAAATGCAAATGCAATCGCAGATGCTGCAGCTGCCTGTATTGGGTTTGGAAGCTTTTCATTCTCACTTTCTTCATTACTTGCTCCATTTCGTTTCATGTGAGATACCTCTATGTCATGCTGAGATGATACAGACACAAATTCTCCAATTGCCATACTACATGCACCTGCAACTAAACCAGCAAAACCTGTGAGTATCATGGCTTTCGCATCATGTTTAACGGCCCCAATACCCATCATCAGAGATGCAACTGAAACTAAACCATCGCTGGCACCTAGGACGGCTGCACGAAGCCACTGTCCCCTTTGTGAGTAGTCATAACCTTCTTCTACAGATTTGTTTTCAGGGATTGGAATATTAATGTTATTTTGTGCAGCCATGAAGGTGAAATAACAAAATAGAATGTTATATTAGAAGATTTATAGAGGAAGGTTGTTAGTGAAAGACATAAGGTATATATAGAGGTACTTTAATGGTCTAAACGAGTCACACCAAATGTGCAAGAATGACTCATTACTTTGACTCAAGCACAATGCATTTTCCTTCTTCCCTTTGTAGTATTGTTCATGTGAGGGGTTGGCTTAAAAGTTAAAACACCTATTATTTTTCTCACTCCATAAATTACTAAAAGCATACGGCCAAATCTAAATGTACTTATCATGTCAAATCAAGTTTTTGAAATGTCAAATCCAAAGAACAAACCTAAAAGCTATAACTATTCATGATTATGATCTTATTAGAATGTTCATGGAGAACATGGTGCTTCTTACACAACTAATATGTTGCCCAATTTCATAGCATAGTATAGATAAGGACACACAGCAAATCACTAGGAAGGTGGAGGACTGCGTAGGATGGCATTTGCACAAAGATTGAGCTGATGGATTTGGGGAATCTAGAGCCAAGTTTTAATTACTTTGGAGGGAATATGCTTCCACACTAAAGGTTTAAACTTCCAAAATAAATAAATAAATATATAAATGATAAACGAATAAGGAGTTATTTAACCCCAGTTAAAGTTTAGAGTGTACTTCCCACCGGAGGACAGTGAAGTTTTTGAATCAGTCTGTTCATTTTACCGTGGATGAAAATCACGAATTATGCGAAAACCACGCAGAATAACCTGAGGCTTTCATTGGTTTGTTTAAGCTTTACTTATTATTAGTTTGTTTCATCAGTAGCAACATGTTGGTACTATACATTAAATATAATCATCTTCGTTACATTAGCATATGGAAAGATTTAATGGAAATCCATAAGCTGTGTTGCTTTGGCCCTACCTTTGCATTATGCCACATATATTCTCTTTTAAATACACTTACCTATTTACCATCTAGCTGAATAACTTTGTGGATATGAAGGATTTTATTTAAGCCAGATGGAGAGGAACTTTCTTTTGATGGATATGACATGCCAGTTAAAATGTCAAAGCTGCTGTAAAAGAACTAGCTAGTTCTGGTGGGCATCTGAATCTGTCTGCAAATAAATCAAGATTGAAATATAAAACAGCGTTCCTCAACTGATGAACGAAGGGTACAACATGGCACATTCTAATCGAAGATCTAATCAACATCATGCTCCCTGTGTGGCTGTCTGTTGAGATTAAAAGAAGGACATGATGGTGGAAGGCTGATACAGATAAACACGTCCTTATGCTTGTAATAATGTAAAGGAGAGTATGTAGTCCATAACTAAAGTTGTATTGATGAATGTCTCAAAAATTAAAGATGATGGAATCCACACGACTGCCACAATCAATTGAATATAAAAATAAAGCTATAATTATAAATAATTCGGGTGTAAACCGTGTCCCCTATATCCGTAAAATAAAGATCTCAATCCTAACATATAAGCTTGGTAAGCTACCTTATTGATAATTGATTTTAGAATGAAAAGGATTTGGGTGTATGTGGTCAGGATGATGAGGCGTGGGACACAGAAGTAATTCAGATACATAAATGGGATGTGGCATAAAGATGAATTGGAAAGGGTCCAAACAGTTACTTTCAGGAAATATTAAGCAGTGGTATTTACATAAAAGAGTATACTATATGAAAAGGAAACGGCAACACCTGTAAGTTGCATATTCACACAAAAAAAAGACTAAAAAAAAAATCAAAGTTAAAACACAATCAGAATAGAGAAATTCAAAATTTAGTATGGGTCTGCGCTGTGTTTCATCTCAAGGGGTGGTAGGAAGAGATCATCTGAAGTCTAGGGACTAATAGTAAAATTTGTTTTATTTATGGATTTTTTATTTAAATTATAATTTGTGTAGGATTATAATTTCCAAGACACGAAGATCACACACACAATCGTCGCAAGAACCCATGGCTGACTTATCGTTTGTTGCCAGAATCAAACATCTGAATCGGACCAATTAGCAGGTTTAGTCGACGTGTGTTATGTCTTACCTTCAGGGTCAAGAATTGTAGGAAGTAACCAATTTTAGAGATTCGGGTGCCAAGGAATCAAACAGTGGGATCGACTTGGAAAGTGCCATGTAAAAGTCAAGCATCCTAGGTTTTCATTATAGAGGCGAAGTTGGATCACTTTCAAGATGCTCGAAAGATTGTTCTCCAAGAAAAATGATACTCAACTACAGCTTCTTGAAAATGAGATGTAGTCGTTCACACGTAAAGACATTCGAATCCCCTAGTACTTTCATAAGGTGAAGATAGTTTGTAGAGAGATCCTAGACCTAGACCAATAGTCTGGGATTGGGGATGTGAGAATGAAGCAGATAATCATACAAAGATCAAGGCCAGAATCTCGGACATTCATCGTTTCTATTTAGGGTTGGCCAACCCAACCTATATATGTTATCAAATTCGAGAATCCATTATTCAGGAAAGATGGGCTTACCAAACAGAAGGCTGATATGTCAACCTCCATTTTAATAAGAGAAAACCCCACGTGAAGAAGGTGATGATCGAAAAAAGCTCGAACTTTAATAAGCATGGAAAACATCAATTGTTTATGTCACAATTGTGGTAGATAAGGCCACAATGCAAAGTATTATCGATCCAATGCAACAAAAGAAGGTAATGCTACAACTACTCAGAATGAAAGAGACTTCAGACGTCGAAGTGTTCTTTACCAAACCATGAGATGGTACATACTCTAAGAGCTACGACGGAGCCCTCGGATAATTCACTTAATTATTGGATATTGAATTCAAGTTATGGTTATTTCTAACATTTCACGACACACCATGGCTCATGTTGGAGATTTTAATTTTGTATTGAATCAGAATGCTGAGGTGTTGGTTCTAAAGTGTGTGTTTCATGTTCTATGTATGAAGAAGAATGTATTATATGTTCCCCATATCACAAGTATCTGCCGATACGTCTTGTTTAGTTCGGATGAAGTAAGTCTTTACGATAAGTTCAAAACCAAATCAAAATCCATTAATTTGAGGAAAGAAGCATGATTCAGTTTATGTGTTGTCAGCAGGTACCTCTTATGTGGATAAGGTAAAGAAAAATCTGAGTGTAGACCTATGGTATTAAAGACTAACTCACATGGGGTACAATAATTTGCAACTACTCGTTAAGAAGAAATTGTTAGCGGGAATACTTGAACCAAAGGTGAAAACGGATATGGTTTGTAGCGGATATAAGCATGGGAAGGCTCACAAACTACCTTTCTCAAAATCAAACCATTGTGCTTCATTCCCTCTCAAGGTTGTTCATACCGATGTGTTTGGCTCGATGAAGCAACCAATGATGAAAGATATGTGTTACATGATAACCTTCACAGTTTATTATTCAAAATATTCTTAGGTGTATTTTATGAAGGAGAAAGCCAAAGCCTTTAACCATTTCAAAATTTTCAAGTTAGAGGCAGAACGCCAATTAAAAAGGTACATTGAATACCTTCGCTCCGATAATGGAGACGAGCACACATCCAAAGAATTTTTGCTAAAACTTCCGAATTAAATGAAGTCTTAGAAAGAAAGAACCGGAACTTAACCGATATGTGTGAAAGCTAGCATGAGGCACAATATGAATGTCATAAGGAGATTTTCGGCCAAGTCAATGAGAACAATTGTGTTTGTAAGTAACTGGTTGCCACAACAAGCAATGTTTATGAATCACCGTATGAGAAGTTGCTCAGAATCAAATTGAACAACAGTTGTTTTCGGATGTTTGGTTATGTTTGCTATGTGTTCATCCGAGACATCTCAGATACAACTTAGAGAATAAGGCATAAAATATTTTTTGTTGGCTACAATACTGATACTAAGGGCTGGTACTGTTGTGAAACAACTTCTGGGAAAGTTTATGTTACTAGAGATGTAAGATTCGATAATAATATTCGTGGTGGTCTTTGAATCAAGAAGTTTTACCTAACACACAAGAGCTAAAGGATGGTTATGATGATCATGTGATGTTGCACTTTACTGATTGTGACCAAGAAATAATGAATGAAGCACCAGCTAAAGATAGTTGTGAAATAACACCCAGGCAGCAATCAGTTTGTAAGTCCGAAAGGGCACGTAAACCAAACCCTAAATATGCTAATGTGGCATTACTCGCTTATTAGAAAGTCAAGCCAAAAACTATTGAACAAGCCTTGTCTAGTCCTCAGTGGAAAGATGCTATGGAACAAGAGCTGAAAGCATTGGTAACATGTGGAACTTTGAGCTTAGTTCCAAAGACGATTGATGCTAAATCTATTTTATTTAAGTGCGTTTTTATTTAAGGGGTTTTTCTCAATGGCACAAGATTGACTATGATGAAACATTTAACCCTGTAGCTAAGCATGTTTCTATTCATATGATTTTAGCTATTGTTGTAAGTAAAGGTTGGCATTTGTGGTAGATGGACGTCAGCAATGCGTTTTGTATGATGATTTGGATTGGGTAATCTACATGGATCATCCGGGAGGTTTTGTAAGTCAAAACTTTACTAATCATGTTTATCATTTAAAGAAGTGGATCTATTGGTTGATACAGTCACCTAGTGCTTGGTTTGGCAAGATTAGTGAACTCTAGAGCCGTTTTACTCTTTTTCGCCCGAGCCAAGGGAGATAGAACACTTCCTATGTTTGGAACTTGATTATGAGACAAATGAGTTCATACTTCATTAAAATCACTACGTCGTTGATTTATTGGTGATGTTTGGAATAGAAAGTTGTAAGTCGGTGAATATACCTATATAGCACCAAACCTACCAATTAAAGCCAAAAAAGGGGAGGAGTTAGTGGTTGTTACTATGTATTGATGGATTGTGGGCAACCTCATTTATTTAAACTTAACTCGACTAGACATTGCAAGTTTGTTCAAGCTCCTAGGAAGCCACACCTTAAGGTCGCTCGGTTATTATTACGGTGCTTGAAAACTACTCCTTCTAGAGTTAAGTTTAAGAGGGAGTCTAAAGTGGAGTTAATCATAGATGCTGCAATACTTGGCACGTATTCTTGAATTTTTAAGTGCCTTTACTTAGTGTAGCAAATGATAGCCTATAATGTCACCCACCAAGGTTGAGTTTGATGCAGTGATTATGGTTAGACAGGAATATTTGTGGCTTGTTTGATTATCGAATTTTGTGGATTGCGGTTTTGTACAGTGGGAGTGTAAAGTGGAGTTAATCGAATTTTGTGGTTATAATTATGTATAGTGACAGTTTTCTTCCATTTTACTGGCCGAGAATCCAACGTTTGATGCTAGAATGAAGTATGTAAATGCTCACTATCACTTTATATGTGAGAAGTTATTTAATGGTGAAACTACTTTCAAATATGCTAATACTTTGGATCAAGGATATGTTCACGAAGAGTTTTCCTAAAGAAGAAGCTAATGAAGTTTTGTTCATTTTGTGAATGAAGAAAACAAATACCAAAAGGGAGTGAAAAATGTGATGTTATTAGTTTGGTAATGTCACAGCCCGACTCACAATGGACTAGCTGACCGGGGCATGATGATTGTTCGCAGCTCATAACAACTAATTTAAAAGTTAAATATTATTTATAACCGAATCAAGCAAAGTCACACAATCAAGTAACAATTTGGATAATCCAACAAATCAAAACATGACATAAAATAAATCCAGTTTATTCTCTAAGGCATCACCTTTTATATGTCATCATCAACTTTTCAAACATGATCACTTGTATCATGTGTAAAAATATTTTTTTGTAAAAATAAGTTGGTAAGTAAATCTAATGTTCAAATAAAACGATTTTGTTTTTTTATTTAGAAATGTTAACACGCAATTTAAAAATGGGTGTTAAAAATAAAACCAACAAATAAATAATCCACAACTAACCCTAACCAACCAATATGATGATGAAATAATATGAAACTGTGATAATTTTGATAAAAGCGGTAAATGTGAGACTTAAGCTCACCGAAAAGTGAATCTAAATGCTGTGGCGATACTAGGCTACAACCCATGGTCATGGGGAACCTAGTAAGCCGATAAATCCATGTGTATGATGATTAGCGATATTGATTAGTGATAATGATTTACGAAACAAACAAATTACAACTACCACATAACTACTCATTGAACTTTCCATGTATTTGGTAAATGAAATACTTGGAAATAACAAAATAACGTGATAATGAGACATGATACACCCTATAAACATTTAAGCTGTAAAAAGGGGAATTAGGAAAATCTACTCACGGGTTGCGTTTTGTGATTCTTTGAAACAAAGCACAATGAAAGTGAAAACTCCAAATGACGAAATTACCCTAAAATATAAAATACAAAGTACTAATCAACAAATAAAATATAGACACAACTAAAATCTATAATTTGGGGATTTTTGTATAAACTTATTATATGTAATAATTTATTAATTTAACCGATTCATTTTATTCGCAAAGTACGTGTCTTGTGTCACTGTGGTTTCCTAGATATTGGATGATATCAATGATCAACATCACTTGGAAAGTTAGGAGCTTTCCCGACGATATACTTTTACAAATAATTAAATATTTACTTTTATTGCAAAAATAATTATAAAATATATACGAAATTTTAACATAAAAATAAAATTCTTAACTTATATTTTCTGGAAAAATCCAATTAATATTTACAATGTTTTAGGTTGATAATTTTTTATTCTTATAATTATTTAAAGATATATTATAATTTAACTATGAAATAAATCCAAATGATGTCCGAAAATTATCAAAATTTGCACAAATTGTTTAACATGGTTATGGGCAAGTATCCATCATCAATTTCAACAACACAATCAATAAAAAACACCATTAAACTAAAAACACTAAAATTAAAAAGGGATCCTGGATGAAATTGATAGAAGGTTTTGTAGATCTCGAAAAGTTATGTGAATTAGGCTCAAGAATTACCTGGATTGACTTAGAATTGAGAGAGACATGAAAACTTGAAGTTACAAGCCCTAGAAATGTTCTTGCTTAAATTTGTGAGTTGTAGAGGTTGTTTGCACGAATTAGAGGTGGGGTATTGCTTGTATGTTGTAGATGGAGAAATCGTTTGGTGTTGATTATAGATGTTAATACAAATGAATGTGTCAACATAAGTTTTAATATCTTTTTAAGTTTAATAGATTAAAATATTTTAAATTCGGTAGTTTAAAAAACGTATCAAGACATTTTATCATCAAGTATTAGTGTTAGGGCTTTTTAGAATAATTTAGGATAATAATTAGATGCTAAAATTGCAAAGATTATGGCTTGGAAAAGAGGCTACCTCAGCTGTAAATTGGTTCTGCGAAGAAGACGCTACCTAGGTCGCCTTCAAGAAGTGGATTTAAGGTTACTAACTTGGATAAATAACACTAAATAGCCTGTGGTCCAGTGGGGGTGTGAGGCGCACTAATTATCAGGCCGGGCATAGATCTGGGTTTGAATCCTGTCTCCTTCCCAACGCTCCATTTTAAATCCCTTTCTTTTATAATGTTTTTTTCTTTACACATTGGCCCGTGAACTTTATAGTTTAAATTAACTAACTAAAATAAGCTAGTTAGCGATTTACTTTGAAATATTTAACCAAACTAACTAAGTTTCATTATATAATCAATACTTTTATCCTTTTATATAATTATATTAATACATTTAATATCAACACAATATTAGATAGAAAGAAATAAAAATCCCATTTCTATGTAAAATCCGGTTTACAAACGGTTTGAGTTTTTGGACCCCATTTTGACGGATGTTACAGTCTCCCCTACGTTTGGGAATTTCGTCCCGAAATTTGCGTAGGGGCATTCTCTCGAAAAAGATGAGGGTAGTTAGCTCGCATTTGATCTTCATGTTCCCATGTAGATTCTGGTCCACACTTTGACTCCCAACGGGCTTTGACTATTGGAATTTGACTGCGCTTCAATCGTTTCTCGTTGTGGTCCATGATTTCGACGGGTCGTTCAAGGAAATGCATTGAGTCGTGAATTTGTATGTCTTCAAGTGGGACATGGAGATTTTCGTCGGCAAGGCACTTTGTCAAGTTAGAAACGTGAAAGGTCGGATGAATCATACTATGCTCTTCAGGTAACTTAAGCTTGTAAGCCACCATTTCAATTCTCTAGAGGATCTTGAAAGAACCAACACAGTGAGGTGCTAGTTTGCCTTTCTGTCTGAATTTGATAACTCCCTTCCATGGTGATCTCTTCAAAAGTACATGATCACCAACACTGAATCCGAGCGACTTTTGTCATTAATCAACATAGCTCTTCTGTCAGCTTCAAGCTGCTAAGAGATTATTCTAGGTTTGAAGTATTTTGTCATTTATTTCTTGAAGGAATTCAGGCCCTGTAATATGAGCTTCACCGACCTCGTTCCAACAAACTAGAGATCGGCACTTTCGATCGTACAACGCTTCAAATGGAGCCATATTGATACTTGAGTGGTAATTGTCATTGTATGAGAACTCAATCAGCGATAGATGAGCATCCCAATTTCCTTCGAAATCAATGACGCATGAACGACACATATCTTCAAGCTTCTGTATAGTAAGCTCAGACTGCCCATTAGTCTATAAATGAAATGTAGTACTTAGATCAAGTCAAGTACCCAATGCTGACTGAACGGCTTGTCATGTGCGTGAAGTGAAACGACCATCATGATCATAAATAATGCTTAAAGGAACACCGTAATGAGTTACAATTTCTTCGATGTAAATCCGAGCTAACTTCTCGTTCTTGTAGTCTTTGCGGATTGGAATGAAGTGAGCATATTTGATAAGGGGATCGATTATATCCCAAATCATGTATGTCCATTAGAAGTGCGAGGTAACTCGGTTATGAATCCATGGTTATGTTTTCCCACTTCCATACGGGAATTTTGGGTTGAATAAATAAGCTTCAGGGTTTTTGACCCCGAAAGACTTTGTTGAAGCTTAGGTCTTGTTGCTAGAAAAACATAACTTCTCCAACAATCTTTTGAATGTACAAGAAGTTTTAACGAAAAAAAAAGATTGAATCCATTTTTTGGCTTATGATAGCATATATTAGTACTATAATATCATAGCCAATCCAGGGATTTTGAAATAACACCATAATTTAAAATAAAGCAGCAAATAAAACAAAGATCACAAAGAAGAATATTAAGAACCCATGCTTGAAACTTAAGATAACCTAGAGTTTTGTTGAAGATCTTTGTAACACCCGCATCCCAGGATAAGCTCTAGGAAGTGTTACACATCATATATACAGAACACATAGTAACTAGAGAATTCACACCGGAAGTTTCAAACTTTTATTAAAGAGTATTATGCATCTATCATATTACACAATATTATTACATCAGTTTTATTATACTAGAGATCTAAATCTTCAGCAGCTCTTTAGGATGTGTGCCCGAAAATATTTGAGACTCAACATAAACTGGTGGGTTCATGAACATAATTGATCTTATTCAAAAACATATTTTTATCGATTATAACATCAATCAGATATAATCATGGCAACAGATAAGAACAGAGTAAGCACAATATGTTCATATAACCAGTCTATGTATACAAACTCTACTAGCTAATTAGATACATACAATCAACCCTTAATCATCTTATCAATCATTGCCAAATATCACAGATGTTATAAATAGTCGATCCCATAATTATTACCGATCAGATATAACAACACATCCCATTTTACAAACGGTTAAGAGGAACCACCTTGCTAGCTTGTAGTTCTTGAGCTTTCATATAGTTAAGCTTCTATAGTCCTGGTTCTAAGCCTTCTAACAACTAAGCATCTAATTTAACAGAGTACAATACGCATAAGTGATAAAACCGAATCAAACTTTAAAGACCATCACGAGATCAAAACCACAACGTAGATAACAAAGTATGGCCTTATTCAGGCAGCATTTAAACATCAGTTGATTTAGTTTCAGATCAATCAGACAGGGTATCGTTTCAGTGATCAGGGTTTAGTACACTTTCTACGGAGCAGAGTTTCGAGGTTTAGGAGTTCTTGCATTAGAATGACAGAATGAGAGAAAAAAAGAAGTGATTTCTGATAGAAAAGGTGCAATTAAACAAGTCCCAGAGCAGGCCTTTATATAGGCCAGCTGGCCCTCTCCCATGCGTCACGGGAGGAGATGGGGCATCTCTCGCATGGCCAGGGATGTCAGTCTGGCTTAGGCTGCCACATGTCCACCTTGGTCTGCCACGTGTCACCACCTCCTGACACGCGTCCTCCGCCGTCTTTTTGTCCATTCACACATTTTTCTCGATTTCCGTGCCGATGCTTATCGCGTATGCTTGGGTCTTGATCCCAATTGGTTCGGTTTTTAATTGTGAGTTTGGTAAGGGTATCTTTGTGAGGTTTGGTTCATCGATTGCAAGTTTTCTTAACCGCTAAGTTTTCTGCGCACTTGGGGTTTTGATTACGGGTTTACTCGGGATATTTGGATTTTATTGACCAGAAGACTCGGGATGTTACATTCTTCCTCCACAAAATGAATTTCCTCCTCGAAATTCGAAGGTTATTCAAACAGTTGAGGGTACTTAACTTTCATTTCTTCTTCTAACTCCCAAGTTTTCTCGTGTCCTTTCTGACCTTCCCACTTGAACAACACTAGGGGAATTAGCTTCTTCCTTAGTTTTCTTTCTTGAAAGCCAAAATCTTTATTGGTCTTTTCGTGAAATTTAGTTGGTTATCTACTCGTACGTCTTCTGATGGCATTGATTGGGTTGGATATACCAAAAACTTCCTTATGTTGTATACATGACATACATCATGTAAACCAACCATTTCTTCTGGCAACTTTAGTGATAAGCTACTGGTCCAATTTATTTAATGCTTTCAATTATTCTACAAACCTTATATTTGATTTTCCTTTCTTGTCGAATCAGACTATTCCTTTCTACGAAGAGGCTTTTAATAGTATTCTTTCTCCGATTTGAAATTCTAACGGTTTGCCGGTCTTATAGCTTGATAGTTGATTTTACCCTATTTTTGCCCAACATACTGGATGGCACTTTTATCCATGAAGTGTTTTAAATTGGGCAACATAATACTGGTATGATAACTATTTGTTTATTGGAGAATTCTTATGAGTGATAAATGATTGTCTTACTTTTACCAATATCTATCATACATGCTCTCAACATATCTTCCTATGTTTGTATTGTTTATTTACCCTGCTCATAAGTTGTAGTTAGATTCAGTCGAGTTTCCGTGGCATTTTGAAAACTTTCCTAGAGATGAGAAGTGAAATGACTATCTCGATCAGATACAATAGATAACGATATTCTATGTAACGAGACTATTTCGTCCATATACATCTTAACTAAATGTTTTATACTAAAGGTTTCCTTCATTGGTAGGAATTGAGCTGACTCGGTTAGTCGATCCACAATCACCCAAATTATGTCGTTACGATTTATTGTTTTAGGAAATTTGATAACAACATCCATTTGTTATTAATCCCATTTCCATACTGGCCTTTCTAATCGTTGAAGTAAACCTAAAGGTTTCTAATGTTCAGTTTTAACTTGTTAACATATTAAATACTTAGAGATATAACTTGCTACATCCTTTTATCATTCCTATCTATTAGTAATTCTTATTCAAACCTTGATACCTCTTATCACTTCCACTATGCATCATATACTTAGTTTTACGAGCTTCTTCGAGAATCCTTTCTCGCATGTTCTCTTGAATAAGTACTCAAATTCTCCTTGGATTGTGATCACTTCTCCCGTTGGCTTACGAATCTCAACAGAATTCTGATTACTTAAGATTTGAGCATGATTGGATGCTAGTTATTCCATTTCTAAAACTACATCGAATTCACGAGGTTCACATGAAGTAAAGTAGCACTAAATTTATATCCTAGCAATTTTATCTTTTCAACTCAAAGTACTCCATGAGTATTGGTGGTGTTCCAGACTTGCCTACGTTTGATTAAACATAGATTGATTGCTTGACAGAGCTTAATATTTATAAAACTTTGGTTCGCACAAGAGGGGTAAATAATAGTTTTGCGTCAACATCGTGTACTAGAAATGTACCATCAATCACCTCGGGAATCATGGTTGCCTCTTATGCTGTGGGAACAATGCCCTCGCGTTCCTCTTGGAATCTTCGGTTGCTTTCGTTCTGTATTCAGGTGTCTGTGTCTATTTTGGAAAATCTTGATGAATATAATTTGCTTCCCTAATGGAAACATATACGACTCTTCTTTTTCCACATTGTTCTTCCTTGTGTCCAGCTATCAATGAAGTATTCAAAGTATTTGCTAACTTAGCTATATTGCTGATGGTTTGTGGTTCGACAGTCGTTATCAGATCACGGAACTCACTGACTAGTTCCAAATAAAATGAGAAATTATATTTTCGCGAAGGCAAAATGAGTACCATTTCCGCATATCCGAAGAATTTTGTCGTATACTCATGACAAGTTTACCAATCATTTAGTGATTTTGTTGTCATTTGTTCCTTTCATAAAGCAGACAGAATTTTGTTTCTGTTAGATCTTTTCATTCTCTCCATTCCATGGTATATGTCATGATCTTGTGCTTGGAAGATCAGGTCTCGCCATCTTAATGTCTTATTTTTTGTAGCATACATTACTTCACTATTCTCAACGTATATACTAATCGTTAGGACAGCTCTAGTCCTTTGCAGCCTATGTATTGTCGTAACAGCTTCTTTATTATAGGTTCTTAGTAGGATTACAGGTAAAGAGAGTCTTTGTAAGTGTATCTAGTCGTAGGTTACTCTCATCTTCTCAAGAGTTCTTAATGAAAGTAAAATTACTCTCGTTTGCGTAAGTTTTAGTTATACGTTTTGTGCCTAGCACAACTTTTAGTTACAGGTTTCCTGTTAGCATTGAAAATCTAAGGTAACGCATTGGAAATTCTTATACTTTCGATGGCGTCCCAACTTAAATGATTCCTATCTTTGTCTTGTCGCACGAGTTACGAGATGGATGATCAAATGGAATATACGAAAGGTTCATGATAATGAAATCTAAAATTATCATCGACACACATGCTCGTGATTCATCCTAAGTTTTCAATCATTATGGTCTTTGGACTTTCTTATACACATAACTATACAATCATATGTTTCATATACTATAATCAACGTACCATTTATAAGGTCAATGTATTTAACATGTTCATATTTTCAAAAACAGGTCAGACATCAGGTCATGGTACTATTTAGGGAATTCTGTAACTTTTTAGCATAACATATACCTCATCTTACCCGGTCTCGCCAGAGAGGCTACCCCAACTTACCAGACAAGCTAGAGAGTCTACCACACCATACCTAGTCTTCACGGAGAGGTAATTATCATTGTATTTCCCATAAATATAATTTTCTCAAATCATGATTTTAAAGGTGCATCTTTAATTAAAGCTTTCATGAGGGAACAAGGAAATTAGTATTCACATGACGTATCATATTCTAGAACCAAGTAGTACCAATAAACAAGAAACAATAGTGGCCAAGTGTTACTTCTTATTTACCGTACTTACGATGTTCTAATCATCATCCTCACGGCATATTAAAACCCATCACACTATATCTATAAATTGGCTTATCTCAAAATATATATATATATTAAGGCATCTTTCTTAAGTTCAAGTCTATATACTATCATGGGTGCTATTAATTTTCTAACTCTTTCGTTTAAGCTTAGGTATTATCAGGAAGCCTCTTACCCTAAACCTACGCGGGCATATCACTTATCTCAAATCCTATCTTAAACCGCTTTTCCTAGTTTAGGTCTAAATACTATCCTTGTACCTAGTTTACTTAAACTACGGCTCTAATACCAACTTGTAACACCCGCATCCTAGGATAAGCTCTGTGGAATGTTATGCATCGGATATACAGAACACATAGTAACCAGATAATTCACAACAGAAGTTTCAAACTTTTATTAAAAAGTATTATGCATCTATCATATTACACAATAATATTACATCTGTTTTATTATACTAGAGATCTAAATCGTCAGCAACTCACTAGACTTCTATCTTCTCATATCTCATCATACTCGATTTCTACAATCACATGGCACTTATGATGTGTGCCCGAAAATATTGGGACTCAGCATAAACTCGTGGGTTCATGAATATAATTGAGTTTCTATAGTCCTCATTGTAATCCTTCTAACAACTAAGCATCTAATTTAATAGAGTACAATACGCATAAGTGTAAAACTGAATCACACTTTAACGACCATCACGAGATCAAAACTGCAACGTAGATCACAAAGTATAGCCTTATTCAGGCATCACTTAAACATCCGTTGATTTGGGTTTTAGATCAATTAGATAGGGGATCATTACAGTGATCAGGGTTTAGTACACTTTCTATGGAGCAGAGTTTCGAGGTTTAGGAGTTCTTGCAATAGAACGACAGAACGATAGAAAAGAAGTAGCAATTTCTGATAGAAAATGTGCAATTGAACAAGCCCCAGAGCCGGCCTTTATATAGGCCAGCTGGACCTCTCCCGCACGTTGCGGGATGAGACAGGGTATCTCCCACGTGGCGCCAGGGAGGTCAGTCCGGCCTAGGCTGCCACGTGTCCACCTAGGTCTGCCACGTGTCACCACCTCATGACACGCGTCCTCCGCCGCCTTTCTCGTCCAATCACGCATTTTTTTCGATTTTCGTGCTGATACTTCTCATGTATGCTCGGGTCTTGATCCCAATTGGTTCGGTTTTTAATTGTGAGTTTGGTAAGGGTATCTTTGTGAGGTTTGGTTCATTGATCTCAAGTTTTATTAACAATTAAGTTTCCTGCGCACTTGGGGTTTTGATTACGAGTTTACTCGGAATATTTGGATTTTATTGACTAGAAGACTCGGGATGTTACAATCTTCTTAGATTTCTTGGCCACGAATTTAAAGGGGTTTGGAGATGATTTTGTCTTGCAATTTGGTGTGAAAAATATTAAGGATGGAGACCCATATTTATAGTTGACGTCTAGGACGTTTAACTCTAAAATAAAGTTGAGAAAATCATAAAAAAATTAAGAGATGAGATAAGTCTTAAAAATAAAATTAAATAAATGTAATACATAAGTATCCAAGATTAAATGGCGTTATCCCTTTTAGAGAGAATTGATATATATATATATATATATATTATTTTTCAAAATTTAGAATAATAAATTTCGTGCTTTTTATTTTATCAAATTCCAAAAATACATGATAATATATATGCTTCTTTTGATTAAAATGTTAAAACCTTTAAATTGACACTATGTTATAAGGTTTTAAATGACAAAAATTTTAAAAAAAACTATGGATTTATTATAAGAACTTGATTTAATTTAATTAATTAAGTAATTACATTGTTAAATCCGATTTTGAACTTTTTTAGAGCATCTCCGTTCGTGATCATGAGATTTAAAAAGTTTTAAGTATCACATTATCAACTTCGTATGGAAATAACTAACACATTGAAAAATAAACATGCATGTAATGATAAATCGAATCGAACACACAAAAATAATTATTGATTCAAAACCCGAAATTGGATGTTAGAGTGCAATACTTGTACTCGTACCCGTACTGGTATCAAATTTGAACAAAAATGACAAATACCGTACCAAATATTTTGGTACAATAAAAGTACGGGTACTTGTATCAGTATGCAACGGTACCCGCTTTGGTACCACTTTTTATTTTTATTTTTAGTACTCTTATGATACTAAATAAGTAAAATCAGTACAAGTACCAATACAAAACTAATATTAAATAAGTAAAATCTGTATGAGTACTAATATAATATGGGGTATATATATGAAAAAATGATTCACGTACCATAACATTTATTAAACCTCTTGAAATTCCATATATTCTTTATATATATATATATATATATATTCCAAAAATAACCTCTTGAAATTCTATACATCGTATGGATAAGAATATTCCTGACATATTTCATCCCTATATATGCAGGATGGCTTACGCCTCGCCAAACACCTAGGTATGCAAACTCAAAAAAAGGTACAAGCCCTAATCCCTATGTGATGCTTAACAAAGGTCTTTTCTAAATAATTCTAGCTAAAATCACACATTAGTCAACTCAATTGACCAATTTAAAACTCTAACATGCAACTTGAATCGTTTTGCTTGGTTAAATAAGCAGTGGTGGATTCAGGATCCTTTTTTTCTTATGGGCTCTCTTTTTTGGGTGATTAAATTTTCATAACCATACGTCATAATTTTTGGGTCAAATCAGGTCGCAACTTGCGAAACATAATAAAGACCTAAATTTCATATCAAATTTCCATTAGTATTAGCCCTATAATTAAAGTTCGAAAAACAAAAAAACAAAAAAAAAACAAAAAAAAGAAAAAAAAAACTAGCTAAAATGCCTAAGACCAAAAGTTAATATCAAATAACTATCCTATAAAAACCACAAATCACAACAAACAAGTTCATATCAAATTTCATCATATAGTAAGTATTTGAGTTACAGACTTATGCAAAACATTCTGAATGAATCAAAGTACACACATGCCAAACAAACTCAATGAATCAGATTACACACTTATGCCGACATTGACTTAAAACCTAATCGTTTAAACCGTTAAGAGAAAACGCAACATGTGTAATCGAAGCCATTAGTATACTGAAAGTACTATAATATAAGTTTGACAACCAAATGGTTTTATGATATTACCATCTCCAAACAACACATACATCACAACATCAAACAATATTAGGCAAAATGGTGTGATGATTTTGGCTTGGCTTCAAGAGATCCAGTGTCTAATGTTTGGGTGGGGTTTAAATGGAATCATAATTTGGGCTTTAGATAAAATGGTGACTTAAGTTTGGCTTAAGACATTCAGTTGGGTTTAAGTGGTATCATAATTTGGGCTTTTATATATATATATATGGAATTAAAAGAAAAAAGCAATTGACAAAAAGTGATAGACACAAAAATCAAACCCAGAAGCCTTTGTCTAAAAACACATTCCTTACCCGTTGGACTACTCTTCAGTTTTGTTTATGGGTTCACCTCACATTATATTTTGGGTTCACTTCGTATTTGTTATGTATATTCTTACTAAAATTTCGAAACGCAATGGGTTCCCGGGAACCCATTCTAGTGTATGCAGATCCGCCCTTGCAAATAAGTGATATTTTGTATCCGTACCAAAACAAATGTTGGTGGTCAGGTCACACATAATAGTGTTATGTGTGAGAGGAGCTTCTTATAATGAGTTGAAGCCTAACTTTTATAGATTGTTGGATGGGGTGTTACATATGGAATTTTATGGTGGTCGTCGTTAGTGGTGGAGTCAAGATTTTTTTTATGGTGTCGAATTTTTTTGGTAATTAGATTTATAACAACCCATTGTCAATATTTCGGGTCGGCTCGAGTCGGGTCTTTTTCATTCACGGCTTTACTCAATGGGCTCACGAGACACAACAAAACTGATTCTTGGCTGGACTTTGTCTCTTTAGTTTTCAATTTCAAAGCGCTCTTTAAAAAAACGTTATTTAGTTTAGGTTAAATAATTGGGTAATTTGGTTATTGCCTTATTGGGTTATGGATAAATAAAACATAGGCCTTTGGTTGGTTAATTAGTAAAAGGTAGGCCTTTAGTTGGTTAATTAATAAACAACGGGCTTAGTTACTACTATAAAAAATTTATTAGGTAAAGCATTTAAATTTTTTTTGTATATAGTAATATATATGTATGTATGTATAGTTTTTTCATGTCAGTCTGGTAAATTTTTTTTATAATCAATGGTGTAAATCACAAAAAAACATTGGTGGCGCCTATAATTTTCTTATCACAAGTTCTATATGTTACGCAAACTACATTGGTGTCGGTGACACCATTTATCTCAATGTAGCTCCGCCAGTTGACGTTGTCCTCTTAAAAAGTACATGGTTTGCAAGTATCCAAGAGTTAGTATCAAGCCCAAAACATGGTTTGGTCAACATCATCAGGGGCTAAAAATTATCGACCTATATGTTCTAGTATAACAAGCAAACATGTGTATCATACATTGCAGCATTTGATGACAAATGATTTGAAACATTGGCGGGATATTGTCAAGATGAAGCCAAGGGGATAATTTAAAATCGATGATGATAATTTAGATGAAGAACAATTATTTTAAATCAGCAAAAGAGTAAACCATTTATAATCTACAAGAGTGAATGAATATATCAAACATGTATGTCTTGTCGTAGGCGATGTCATCAAAATTTGTACTGATGATGGTGAGGATGCTAGTAACAAATAAGAAGTGCACCACGTCTAAAGAGTCGATTCATACTAGTGATAACATCTAGTAGCCACCAGCTAACAAACAATATATACACAACTGAGATTACTTAACCAACAACCCGAAATAATGTATCCTAAGTACAAACACAACGGAAATAATGCTACCACTACTGGGTTACCCGAAAGACATATAATCATTCCATTATATATTCCACATATAGAAAGACTGCTCTATGTATATTTATAGATATGTTTTCATGGACACGAAAAGTGAATGTTTAGAGAATGGATAAAATGAGTAGCTACTAGAACATAAGCTGCTTAAAAGGACCTCTTAATTAAATGTAAATATAGAAGTATTTCAATTGGAAAATGTTTGGAAAATTAGTGAATGGAAATTTAGTTAATTAACAATTGAGTGAAATTATTATTATTAATTAAACTCTTCATATGGTGAAACTCTTCAGTAGAGTTTTATTTATAACATTTGATTGTGTTTATTAGAGTTTAAGTATATAATTATGAAATTCTTAACTCTTCATATGGTGAAACTCTTGAGTAGAGTTTTATTGATGGCAATTGATGAATTTTTATTAGAGTTTAAGTATATAATTATTGAGACTTAAAAAAAAACTTTTGGATACTTAGAAGACTATGTGTCTTTTATGCAAATGACACTAGAGAAATACATGAGATATGATACAAGAAAATACATGTATACATGAAGAGTTCTTGGAAAAGTAAAAAATATTTGAAGATCCATGAGTTGGGTATTTAGAGAGATAAATTTTCTCTACTCGATTTCATCACCTTCTTTTTCATATTTCTACAACTTTTAACACTATAATTTTATCTGATGTAACCTCGGGCGCGTGGCCATCTCCGGCAGTACAGACTGCTTCGGCTGTTGTACCCTGGGAGACAGACGCGTTGTCTTTGGTAGAGGCGCGAAATCTGTTTTAAGGGAAACGTGTTGAACACGTGCCTCAGCCACAACCGTCAACACTTATTTGTTCATTTTATAGGAAATTATTGTATAAGAAGACGTGGTTCAAGACCTCGTTGAAGCCCACATAAAGGATCATACAAGGAGCCGCGATTCAAGAGTTCGTTGAAGACTACACAACGGACCATACAAGAAGACGCGGTTAAGGCTCTTGTAGAAGACTTTGGCTTGAATAAATTTAGTTACATATGTTGTATCATATATATTATTTCGTTTAGATTTGTTCATGGTATTGTACTATAATTTCCTAAATATGTAAAGAGAGTATCTTTACTATTTTTATTTATACAATTTTTTAATTAAATTGATGACCCATATCCTACAAGAAAATGGTGACTCATACCCTACAAGCTTAAAACAGATTTCGTGAGATTGTTGCTACAATTTTAAAACCTTATTTATAAGGATTTTTGGTTCACGAAAGGATTTATAAAAAGAATTAGAGATTATGATCTTATAAATATTGTTTTGGGAAATATGTATGTAGTACAACTTGTTGTGTTTGGATTTACTGAGATTGAGATACAATCTTAAATCCTATACCGTGGTACAAAACGAATAATTTTGGTTCAACTGTTTGGTTTTTGAAACGATTTTGTAATTGTTAATTTTTCTAACCTTTGTGTTAGATCAGGGTTTTTGGGTTTTTAGTGTAAACCATACGTTTTTTTGTAAACGTTAAAATTCTCTAACGTGCGCGTGGACCGACTTAGTGTTAGAAAAGTTTATTTTGTATAAACTAATAAGCCTTATAATGATTTTTGTAATCATATAGTTCTAACGAGCTTGTTAGATCCTATTGGTATGATAATGGTTAATATAATTATTTATTTCTAACAAGTATGTTAAAACATATTTATTGATATGATTTATAACAATTTTTGTAATTGTTTATTTCTAATAAAATTGTTAGAAACAATTTATAAAAAATGCAAATGATTTTTGTAATCATTTGTCGTCTAACATGCGTGTTAGAAACGGTTCATGAAAAGTGTTAGAAACAGTTTATATAAAAAATGCAAATGATTTTTGTAATCATTTGTCTTCTAACATCCGTCTTAGAAACGGTTCATTAAAAAGCGTTTGATTGGAAGCAATTTTTAATTGTTTAATTTCTAAGGTGTGTATTAGAAATGACTTATTTATTTGAACCATATATGTGTTTATAACAAGTCGAATTAACATTTTGTGGAAATGTTAATATTTTTTAACGTGCGCGTTAAAATTTCTTTCATTTTAACACGATTGTTAAATACAAATTCTTTGAAATGTTTTATGTAAATATTTTATATAAGTAATTTGTTGTAGAATTGATTTTAGTGAATGAAAACACATTAATGCTTTATATGGTTTATAAATAAAAAGTCATACATTGAAGTTGATGTTTGATTGTGTAACACCCTGTAAAATCGTGTCCAATAGTATAGTGACACATATTGTATTTTAAATATAGTTTGTTAAAGACCAATAAGGACTAAAGGCGTCAACATGCTCAGACTAAACATCTGAGTGAGGTCCGATGTCAACATGCATAAATAACAGTCTCTGAGTGACTGATATGTCAACATGCTTAAATCATTATCCTTTGAGTGACTGATATGTCAACATGCTTGAAATTTGGCCTCTGAGTGACTTATATGTCAACATGTCAAGTCTCTGAGTGACATCGGAATCAACATGCTTATAATAAGCCTCTGAGTGATCCTTTGTGTAATCCTAACTCTCATGCGTACCATTTATTGGACGAGAGGGTTCAATTTTGTAAATATGTGAAAGTTGGATAATCGATGGATTAAAAGTTTCAACATGTTAATTTATACCTCTGAGTGACCTTTTAACGAACCGAGAGCTCGACAATGTTCGAGCATAATCTCGGGTATGCCAAATACTGGCTACGGAGGGCTAAAAGTGCCAAAAAGGTGTTTAAATAGGTTTTTATAAGCTTTTATAAGTTAAGGGGTTAAAAGTGTCAAACTTTGAAAGTGTTCATGGGGCGGTTGCGGGGCGCGAGAGACATGCCTTATGTCTCTCACGGGGCGCGAGAATATGTCTGCTGTAGAAAGTTTGTTTGGCAGCCAAGCAAAACTCCACAAAACCATTAATTCGAAACCATGGACTTGTAATCAGCTATGTCATGTTTTGGGACACTTGTAAGCTCCTTCTTACACCCCTAAACACCTGGCTTCACCTCCTTTGAGCTCTCCAACTATAAATAGGTGATTAAGTTCACCATTCCAACTTGCACCTTTCTAAATCATAACTCTTCTCCCTCCTCTGGAAGTTCCTAGCTGAAAGGAGCATCCAACTTAGTTCTCTTGCATTCTAGGAACCTCTTGTAAGTGTTCCTTGCTCTTGGATTTTCGTTTATAGTCTTTTATAGCCAAAAGTCAAGCGTTTTACGGAAAACGCTTTGACTTTCGGTTAAGACCATTATGGTCCAGCCATTGTTCAAAATGAACATGGCTAAGTGATCGTAATAAGGTAGGTGTTAATCCCTATAAAGGGCACCTCCTGAAGATCACGTTTGCTAGACCAATTGCCGGGTCAAAGTTATGATATTAAAAAGTCAAACATGCCATTTTTTAGAAAAATCATAAATTGATCCTATATATGTTATGAAACCTAGTTTGACACTTAAAAAAGTTGGTAATAATTATTAGAACATGTGAGAACATGTTCGGCTCGTCAATTTCAGTTCTAGGGTCGGTTCGCAACCGAAAGTTGCGAAGTTTGACTTCTGCTTTGACTTTCGATTCTGAACCGATTTAGATTATTTACCTACTGATCTAAGGTTGCATTATGATCATAATATAACGTAGCATAACCCTCTGAGGTTGTATTACATGAACATAAACAGAATCCAAGTTTATGTGCAAGTTCCATAATTATGCCATTTTTGACCAAAATGTCCTTTTTGCATAAAACAAGGTTTTAAATGGTAATTAACTTGAAAATGAGTTTCCTACTGATGTAATATTATAAGTAGGATATATTTGGGATGTTAAATCAAGTTAAAGCTTTCAAACAGGTCCTTAAACTATGTCGATAAATGACGGTTTTAGCCCTTGAGGCTTATAAAATGGTTTTAATCAAATCTTTTCAAGGTAAATCATTACCCACTGATATGTTATATTAAATAACATATTTAAAACATTTTAATCTGATCTTAACATCAGTTTTCGTAAACATCGTTTAAAGACGTCATTTTACGACATAAGCGTCATTTCGGCGAATTGTATGGTTTTAAACCATATTATTGACCAAGACTTGATACCTACTGATTTTAAAACTTATTTTAAACATATTTACATTAGGTACATGTTATGAACTCAGAATCCCAGATAATTTATAAACTATGTGTAAAATGACCAAAATGCCCATTCGGTGCATAGTTTGGTCATAAAAGGTAAAATACACATATAATTGATATCCTACTGATATTATATCATAAATAAAGTATTTTTCCAGAATACTTATAATCATAACATTAAACTATATTCAAATTCCTTTTATATGGTATGAAATTACCAAAACGCCTTGATGAGGCATAATTTCGTTCTAAAACCTTAACGGGCATACACGTTGATATCCTACTGATATCTTAACTTATGTAATGTATAATGGCATATAGAACTTGTCCATGACTTATCCGGCTACCCATTATCGCTTATAAGCGTACGGTTGATTATACGTAACTAGTTTACGGAATTTAACCGAAACGGGTTTAACCTTGTCATTTAAACTTCAAAATCCAGAATGTTAATTGTTTACCCATATTATGCTAGTCAAAGTACTTTTCGGGTTTAAACTACATTCTATCCGATCATCGTTTAATCAAGCGTTATACGTAATGATCATGTACACTAGTCGGTTTATAAGACCGTTAGTATTTAATTGGCTGGCTTATGTTCGTAAAGATTGTGTTTGTTCATTTATGTTCGTAACGTTTGTTTATACTCGTTCACTTATGTTAGTTTATTTACGTTCGCTTATGTTTGTTCATCTAAATTTTAGCAAATATATAAGTAGTTATTTTCATATAAATATAAACATAAAAGAGACTTCCTAACTACTAATTTTAATACATCTTATTAGTAGGTTTCCAGTAATAAAAAAGGGTCCGCAATTGAAATCGTAATTGATCACTTATTTGTTAACTATATAAAAAAATATTTATTATTAGTATGTATGAACACAAATTTAGATGTGTTTAGTGTAACAATTGGCAAAATTACGGTAATTTTGTACAACTTGAACAACTATTACATTGTCTATTTACCGCACGACTTGACTTAAAAGTTTTGGAATTCAACAAAATCATAGTTTGGTATGGTAATGGATACGTCACAATCACGAATACATAAAACCATATCCTAGATGGATGACAAAGACGCGAACACGTAATAAATATCAGTACTGGTTACGGTAGAGTCTGATATTTCAGAATTAAGACATCAGATATGTCTGCACTGTTATACCATAAAACTTTATTTAAAACCCCAAATTGTCTAAGTCTGCAGCAAAATACAACATTTCACAAAACAAAACAAAAAATGTCTGAAAACCCAAAAATAAATTTTTTTAGCTAAAGAATAATAATAGGTGTTAGAAATTGTATAAAACCCATATATAAATCCTATTATTTAAAGCTATACAGCTTGTTCAGTAAAAAACCTGACAACAAAGTCGGTACCGGAACTGAACTCAAAATAACAAATTTATTAGTCGGAAGAGCTAGATTAATTAACGGGACAATGAGAATTGTACTAGAACTATTGTGTAAATAAAATGTATAAGTAACACGATATGTTAGTATTTTACCCGGTACAAGACCCGAATCAACTTTACCAACTGAACAACGAAACAATAAGACTAGTGAGTTATTTTCACATATTATAACACCAATTTAAAGTGTTGGGACATTAGTTTATATAACAACTTATATATAAAATTCTTAAAGTTTATAAAAGTTTATAAAACCATATTATTTATTTATTTATATATATATATATATATATATATATATATATAAACCCCCCCCCCTTAACCTCACGGCTACATGGGGCTTTCCCCATGCCACTAATCTTTTGTTTGTGTGTTGGAAAATTGTGGATTACTTTAGTGGCTCATGAAGTGTAAGAACTTAACACAAAACCAAATCAAAACCACTTCATTCATTCATTCATTCATTTTCTCACAACACCAAAAAGCTCAAGAACACTCTCATTTTTGCTCCTAAAAATCAGCCAAAGTACTACCATCTTCACTTCAATTTTTAAAATCCAAACACAAGAATTTCAAGCTTGCATGAAGACCTAAAGATGATCTAAGGAGTTTACAAAGATTAGGAGGCTCACTTTAAAGATTGAAACTCTTGATCAACACTTTTTCTTCATCTTTTAAATCATCCTTGGCCTTGTGCTAGTAGTAAGATCCTTAACCTCATCTTATACTTTATATTTCATAAGAATACACAAGATCATCATACAGGATATTTAAAAACCCACTTGAAAAACACTAATAAAACTATAATCACTAACATAATTATGTGGTTTTTTGATGATTATGGATGATCTTGAATTTATCATAAACTGGTAAACTTGAATCTTGCATTTATATGTATAAAAAGATGATCTAAACATATGCATGTTTAGATTAGCAAGATTCATTAACAAAAATAGTCATGAACATGATTTTATATTTTAAAGATAATCATACAAGTAATGGATTACTAAATAAAAGTTATCATTTAGAAATTTTGTAAAAAAGTGAAAATAAAGTTTCCATTTTAAGAAAGTTTAAAACTATAACAAGTTTATGACATTTTTATTAATACTTTGGTATAATATATGTGATTTGATGATAATTTGAGTTAGAAAAATGATTTAAAACATGTTTATATAAACATGGGAAGCTTATATTTTAAAGGAAACTATTGCAAATTTTTTATAAAAATTTATCTTGATTAAAATATGGTTAAACTAAAGATTTTGTGATTAAAAGTTATTAGGGACTTTAATCTTGTTTAAACAAAGTTTGGGTGAAAAAGTTAAAGATATGATTACTTATGTTTTATTAAACTAAAAAGGAGATGAATATGTATATTTTGATAAAAATATATTTTGAAATCACCTAATATGTGTACATATATTTTTGTATATACTTGGTACTTTTGTATACGGCTGAGTTATTTAAAAATAAAAGAAGAAAACTAGCTCAGTAAATACTCTCGACTTATTTTCCCTATACGGGCTTGGGATACGGTAAATTATTACCGCTTGGTCCAAAATGGGGTCAATCGAATGCCCGCTTGTGGCTAGTAAACCTCATATTTCGTTTTAATCAGTTTTGTTTAATATAACTTAAACATCTCGGGTTAAATTACCGTGTCCTGGATATCCTCGGCTCAATACATTAGTTATTGGCCATGACCTTAGCGCGGGGTGTAGGCATACACCTGACAGACGCTCATATGCAATGTTCCCAAGACATTGGGGATGACTCCTTCGTGAGCCTGAGTGGTGTATTTAATCATGTCTCGGTTTCTGTATTGGGCCCTATATGTATTGACAAACATGTGAATCTGATACAAGGTTGCAAGGTCAACTTTCCCAAGTTAATAAAAGATTTTGTGCCGTTTTGCACTTAAAAACCATTTTAAAGTTTTCAAAATGAGTCAGTTTGGTGTATTTACCAGCGTAAGCTGACGTATCGTCTAAAGGCTAAACTACAGGTACAATACAAAATAGGCCAGAAGCTGCTCGGTAGTGAATAAGAGGATCTTGCAAATCCTTAGATCCGCCCTAAAGTCTGTTTTAGATTTTTTCTTGTACATTTTAATGATCCGCCTGTGGATCTTCTATTACGAGCCTGTATATTATTTTATTTCGAACATTTGGTTTGTAAAGTAATTTTACTCCAAGACTTCCGCTTGCCGTGTTTAATTGACTATGATAATTATCAACTGACGTCACGATACTCCCCACCCGGGCCCACTGGTGTAGGATTTCGGGTTGGAAATCCGGGGTGTGACAGATTGGCTTCAAGAATTAAATCACCATAAGTGATGGTGTTGTTGTATGAGATTTATCACTAACTTTAATTTATGATTTCTAAATCAAAATGGTCATGTTATATATATATACACATATATATACATAATTTAAGTCATTTTATATATATATATATGTATATATATATATGTATATATACATATATATATATATAATGACTTAAATTTTCTAACATGTGTGTTAGAAATATGTATCACAAATATAAGGTTAGAGATTGTTCATTATATAAGCCATAATGAATGGAAATGTTTTATGTAAACATTTAATTGCCTATTTGTGCATTAAAAATGATGAGAAATGGTTTATTTTATAAAATTTATCATCTGAAAACGTTTTATGTTAACGTTCTATTCTATATGTGTCGTTATAACAATTTTTTTCTAACATACATGTTAGAAAACGTTTAGTACATACGTAGTAAGACTAAATAATATAAAACCATTTTATATTTTGGGTTTTGATTTATTTTTTCATAAACTCTAACTGATATTATTAATATAGTATAACACAAAACTAAGGAAATATTTTAGAGTGATTTTTAAAACAAAGTTTTGCATAATATTGATAATTCAAATGGTTCGCTACCCTTGCTGGAAGTAGCATATGGTGAACAAAGTAACAATCTCATGGATATTATTTGGTGGAAAACAACTTGGTGTTGTTGTGAACAAATTTAACTGTTCAAGTTCACTACTTAAATGTAGTCTTTGTAACAACTTGGTGTTGTTTTATGTAGAATTGTCCAAGTTTAAAGTTTCAAGATGAAATGAGAAATTTGTACTTACAAGTGCATGGAGTCTTATTGAGGTAGTATCTCAAGACATGCCATGGGACGATATCGTTGAGAAGATTTTGGTCAGATTATAAAGTGTTGAAGATAAAAGCACTTTGATATTTGATGTCTACATATCGTCTATGCTTCCGTTTAAATTTCAAAAGTGTTTGACACTTATGATTTAGTTTCCAATGTATTTTATTGTTTTGTGTTCAATATCTTCGGATAACACATGCAATTTTTTACAAAGAAATAAATCACTAATGTTTGTGACGTATAAATTATTTTTTGTGAAAAGTAATTATAACGTCAACTATGCATTGTTTAAAAGAATATGACTTAAAACGGATATTACATGAATATATTTGGACATAAACAACTTGAGAGTTGTTGCATTGACTAAAAGTCAAAGATGAAACATCAAATGTATAACTAGATCATGAGAGATTAATGAAAGAACATACTGAGTGTATTGAGATGAAATACACAAACGAGATTCATGTCGAAATACTTCGTTAGAAGTCATTGGAAAAATCACAAGTTTGAATTCTAACATATGGAAGTAAAAGTACTATATGTTATTGTATACCTTTAATAAATTTTGCGAGATTTATATGTAGACGCGTCTACCACTTGAATATGGAACTTTTACCTTCGTTTGGGAGAGCATCCTAAATATACATATCTCCTAATGAATAATAATAGATGTGTGCAAATCACTTATGGCAAAAATAGGAATGCCATGTTGTTGAGTGTGGATCTAGTTGACTCTATCTTCCACATAATAGTGATTGTAAACGAGAAACATTCATCTTGTTGGCGACGAGTGTGTTCACCAAGTGACTTGGATTAAGACTTATGTTTAAGTACTTATGAGTTAATGGTAAGGCATTGGAGATCAAAGGTAAACAAGTTATGTTCCTTAATTGAATGATAAAATTTAGCTATGTGCTATATACAATAATTTGTGAGACCTTCCTAAATATTGATGTTTTAGGATTATGAATAACTCTCATTATTTTGTCTTAACAAGGGATGAATGTTGCAACGTGATATTATGATATCCTTGGGGCTGTGAAGAATCAGAATGGTGCATCTTCTGTTCACATGCTAAAGTATTGTAGTCTAAAGCATGCTAGACTAGTACTTGGTTAATTATGGGTTTTGACGGAGACTAATTAACTCAAAACATTCAAATGTGTATGAACACAAAAAGAATTTGTATATAGACAAAGTTGAGGGAGAATTTTCATTCATTATAAGGAAAAGACATGTAACTTTTGAAGAGTTTGCTCGAAAAGATAATGAGGAGAACTCATTGTCTAGGCTTACTCTTAATGTTAAATTAGAATTATTCTAAGTTGGTGAAAAACTTATAAAAATAGAATGTGTTGCTTTGGTCAGCTCGGAAGCTTATGTAAGCTAATACAATATGAGTTGAATCATTGATATAGTAAGGTTGATCTTGTTCAATCATATGTGTATAAATACGTCATAAGTGAAGTTACGGAAATGGTTTTCATTACCCTATCTGGATGTTATCCAATAACACTTAAATGTGGGCGTGTCTTGCATTTGTACCATAAAATTTTGGCAATAAGGATTTTGTAATCAAATCTAATATTGCAAACAAACGACAAAGTGGAAGACACAAAAGTCGTAGTCCATAATGGAGATGTGTTTGCCTTAAATGATACGCGTATCTTACAAAGACATATATTATAACTAGATTCAGATGGCCACTGAGGTTATAGTCTTAGACATTGACTATAGGCAAAATTAACTTACAAGTTAAAAACACATCATGACAACTGATCTCAAATACGCAAAGTTATTTGTAATGACTAGACAAAGTCAAAGATAATGTTATGGATCCAACCTGAGGGTTTATTAGAGATCAAGTTGTAGAATGAGACTAAAGCCCATGAAAAAGGGTGTGTGAAGGAAACCTAACTTAGTTAACTGGAGATCCCAAGATCTAAGTTCAATATGACAACTAATTCATATGCCTAAGGGTGGTCACTATGGGGGCATAACTGATATGCATAAGCTAGTATATATGGTTATATATACCCCCTAAATGATAAAAGGGTGTTTAAATACGTCCTAGTTCATCCTATGAAATTCAGTGACAAATTGTGAGGCTAAGCATATTATGTGGTAAATGATTTTGCGTAATCATGGTAACCATGATACTTTTAATGATTTAAGGAGAATCACCTATGTTAGAGAGAAGTGGGGTCGCTTCGAATGGAATTGGGGGCACAATTCCTAGAGCTCTCGCAGAACCAGGAAAGTGTTCCACGACCATTATTGGACACAACTATGAGGAGATGACCCGGCTAAGGAGAGTATTGTGTGAAGTGTATTGTCGTCTACACAAATGGGGGGTTGTTCAAGGACATTGCGTCTACAAACTGCTAGGAGACTAAGTATGCTTCACAACAGAAAGTTCAAATGGAACACCTACTTATCCGGCAATACTCAACTATGGACGTTCCATTGGAAATTTGATGTGTTTTAAACGATCTCCATTCATGTGGGGGATTGTCGGAAAATTAGTGAATGGATATTTAGTTAATTAATAATTGAGTGAAATTATTATTACTAATTAAACTCTTCACATGGTGAAACTCTTGAGTAGAGTTTTATTTATGACATTTGATTGTGTTTATTAGAGTTTAAGTATATAATTATGAAACTCTTAACTCTTCATATGGTGAAACTCTTGAATAGAGTTTTATTGATGGCAATTGATGAGTTTTATTAGAGTTTAAGTACATAATTATTGAGACTCTTTTAAAAAAACTTTTGGATACTTAGAAGACTATGTGTCTTTTATGCAAAGGACACTAGAGAAATACATGAGATATGATACAAGAAAATACATGTATACATGAAGAGTTCTTGGAAAAGTAAAAAATATTTGAAGATCCATGTGTTGGGTATTTAGAGAGATAAGTTTTCTCTACTCGACACCTTCTTTTTCATATTTCCACAACTTTTAACACTATAATTTTATCTGATGTAACCTCGGGCGCGTGGCCATCTCCGGCAGTACAGACTGCTTCGGCTGTTGTACCCTGGGAGACAGACGCGTTGTCTTTGGTAGAGGCGCGAAATCAGTTTTAAGGGAAGCGTGTTGAACACGTGCCTCAGCCACAACCGTTAACACTTATTTGTTCATTTTGTAGGAAATTATTGTATAAGAAGACGTGGTTCAAGACCTCGTTGAAGCCCACATAAAGGATCATACAAGGAGACGCGATTCAAGAGTTCGTTGAAGACTACACAACGGACCATACAAGAAGACGCAGTTAAGGCTCTTGTAGAAGACTTTGGCTTGAATCAATTTAGTTACATATTTTGTATCATATATATTATTTCGTTTAGATTTGTTTATGGTATTATACTATAATTTCCTAAATATGTAAAGAGAGTATCTTTACTATTTTTATTTATACAACTTTTTTTATTAAAATGATGACCAATATCCTATAAGAAAATGGTGACTCATATCCTACAGAAAAAAAAGCTACATATGCTTTTTTTTTCATTTACTATCAACATTTCAGTAAAACGATATTGGAAAAACTATCTATGGATTACTAGAAAAGAGTTAAGGATGATGGATATTTGTTGTCAAACCTAAAAAGTTAAGGATGATCAATATTTGTTGTCAAACCTAGATATTTTTTTAGAAGACATTATGATGATTTTTTAGAAGACATTATGATGATGGTAGTAAGTAGATAAAATAATCACAAATTATAGTTCTTTTTCATTAGAAGGAATATACACGTAACTTTCAAGTGTAGTGAACTGTGGAAGTCTTCTTTATCGTTAGGCAAAATCAGAAAATGAAAGCCAACACTATTCAAGATTATAAGCATAATAGAATCTATATTGGAGAAAATGGTGCTTTTTGGACAATTAATTCACCATGTTCCAAAATTAAAGAGCATACTAGATAAGGATACAACGAATCACTTGGAAGGTGGAGGCCTGTGTAGGATGGCACTTGCATAAAGAAATGATGGGACGAATTTGGGGAATCTAATGCCATGTTAATTAGTTAATAGGAGTGTGACTCCACACTAAAGTTGTAAAGTTAAACAATCAAAATATAATAAGAGGATCGTTGAATTATATAACCCCGCTTTACATACAATGTACACATCCCAACAAAGGGTAGGGGTATTCTAACGGTTCTGCTATTGGTCAATTCAGTTCAGTTAATTCAATTTTTAATATTTTGTTATTGTAAATAAAAATAGAACTGAATTGGAGTATTGTCTAACCAAACCGAATAACTGGATATTAATTCGGTTTTGTTTTTTGTTAAGCCTGAATTAACCAGATTAAACCGAATTCAGCCAAATCAGCTTTATTCCTTGTTTTAGAACATGTTTATGACTCAACACAGCTGCAAACACTTTAGGAATATATTATTTAACACAAAACTAAAACCAAAAGTTTTAAACCACACTAAACATACTAAAAAAAGTACAAACTTGAAACGAGTCGAAAACAAAAATAGTCATAACATAACATATTTTCCAAGTTCAAACTTCAAAAGATCTTGGACATTTAGGAAAAATTGCATAATGAAACATGGATTTGGGATCGGCCGCGGGCGAGCTACTAAATGGACATTGGCTGAAGACCTAGACAACGAGGCGAAGAACATAAATACCATTATATAAAATCCAAATATTAAAATGGGTAAATCAGTTAATTCGGTTAAACTGAATTGCCTGAATTAAATAATTTGTTAAATCGAACCAAATAATCGAATATGAATTCGGTTATGGTTATAAACCAAACCAAAAAACAGAACTTTTATTCTGTTTATATTTTCAATCTCAAATTCAGTTTGGTTTTCAGTTAGTTCGATTATAACCAAATACTGAACACCCTAGAAAGGGGGACTATTCTTGATCAATTTATATTTGCTACACACTAGGAAAGCTTTAATGCCAAACTGGCAGGCATATAAGTTTATATTTTGCTATATTCTAGAATTTATGTTTGAAATTAGAAAACTTTGTGGCAATTCTATAACAATAATAAATAATTAAATGTTATACATACAAGGGGATTAATGTTAAAAAAACTAGCTTGATGTAATCAAATGTTAAATTGTTAAAAAGAAGAATAAAAAGAAAACTAGCTTGACTTGGTTGATTAAATAAAATAAATTATATATATAAAATAAAAATAAAACTAGCTTGATATAATTAGAATGTCTTGAAGAGAAGAGAAATTAAATAATTAATCAGTTAATAGAAAAATTAAAAATTTATAACTTTATACAAATGTTAAAAAGAGAAGGAGACGAGAATGTAAATAATTAATCAGTTTTATAGTAAAATAAAAACTTTATACAAACTAGGATTTTTTTACGTCGCGTGTTGTGGCGAAACCGAGCAAATAATAATGTAAAACAAACACGATTTGGAAATAAAACATGTAGTTTAGAAAGCCAAACAATTAGAACGATTTAGTTTATCATTATATCATTTTATGATACCAAATAAATATTTTTTAGTATAATTTCGTTTTTAACAAAATTTATAATGAAATATCGAGGGAAATAATAATCACAACTACGTACTTAAGTTTTTAAAAAGAAATAATATACGTATAAAAAAAGAAAAAGGTCTTATTAAAAAATGGTAAAGAAAACATATGGTTTTAAAAAAACAAAAAATAATAAAAATATGTTATTAAAAGTAAAAAATTAAAAAAATAGAGAACCATATATTATTTTAAAATAAAGTTACTGTTTATTGTTTTCATATAATATATATATATATGTGTGTGTGTGTGTGTGTGAGGGTTTAAATGAGAACGCTAAATATCGCAAAAACCATGAGAACAAATGAAAAAACCACTGGAACTTGGTAAAAAAACAAGTGAAATTCAATTTTTTTACACTTGTGAATACAATTCTAGAAATTTAATTTACACATTTAAATTTACTTGAATTCGGAAATAAAGAAAATTTACACATCTATAAGTTTGCCATTTACACATGTGTAAATTTGTTATATTTACACATGGGTAAAAAATCTAATAAGAGTGATTTTCAGAGAAGAAATGAATTATTTGATGTTGTAATTTCTTTTTTTGATGTTGTATTTTAATTAAAAAAATGATTGTATTAAAAAAAAATGGTTTTGATTGGTTTTCTTATTCCTTCACACGGTTCTCGCAATATTTAACGTTCTCAAGATAACCCTCCCCTATATATATAGTGGAGAGTTCAAATAAGAAGAAAAATTTTGTAAGAATAAAAAGAATAACTTTTAAACCAATAGAAATTCTCTATTTACTTTTTCAAGATAAAATAATTTATTGTGAAGGAAAATTTTTGACATTTATAGAATAAATTTTAGTATGTGTATGATAAATTTTGAAATGTGTAGGGTAAATTTACACGTGTGTAGGGTAAATTCCGATAACTATAAGATATATATAGGATAAATATTGAAATGTGTATGATATAATGTTTTTGTTTTATTAACGAGAGATAACATAATTAATGAAAGAAATTATAAACTATTTAATGTTTTACTATTATGTTCTTTTTTCTTTTTCTTCTCACATAAAATTTCTTTTTAAATCAACCTTACCATATATATATATATATAATGAAAGTAAATGTAATTATAAATTATTATATTATAATATATTAAAAATTAACAAAAAGCTATATGTTATTTTATTTTAAAAATAAAACTACTATCGTTTTCTGTAATATATATATATATATATTTTATATATATATATATATATATATATAATAGAATAAAAAGAAAAGTGAAAAGAATAAGCATAAAATAATATGAAGAAAAGAACGAGCTGGAACAGACATAATCCTGATTACTGAATTGTTCTGTGAATGGATTCTAAATAACAAAGTTGATTATTTTATAAAAGAACAAGACCAATGGCAGTGACTCACGTCGCCGCCGCTAATGCCCGGCCGAAGACTTTGCCGGAGACGAATTTCTAGATTTAAAACTAACAAAACATGATTATTTTGCAGGAGACTTTGTTTAAACTCGAAAATGAAACAAACACCATTAATTTCTCATTAAATTCGGCATTGCATTACATGATTTCTACAAATAAACACTACATAATTTCTACCTAAAATTACAAGAGATAGAAACTAGTGGAAAGCACGGTGATGATGGAGCTTGACGGTGGTGGCGGAGTTGACGGTGGGGGACCAACTGGATGCCCCTTTCCACTGATTCATTTTTTTTCTTCAACCTATTGACTACATTTTGTGGTTTAGGTGTCAACTAACCTTCAAATAACTTAATTATATTATATGCTTACCATAAATATACGTATTCATAGCAAAAAAAACTTAAACATAAAGAAACTTTCCGGCCACTAATTAAAGCTCTATGGAAAGATGAATCACATACGATACTTCATACCAACATGATATTTGGGAATGTGTCTAAAGTGAAGATCATACTTCAAAATTTAATTAGTCTTACATTTGAGAATGTGTCTAAAGTAAAGGTTTATTTAAGTAGATATTTAATGTGAGAAGAAAAAGAAGAAAGGTATAATGGTAAAATGTTAAATAGTTTATTATTTATCTCATTAATTACGTTATTTTGTCACTAATAAAGCAAAAACATTTTATCCTACACATTTCAAAATTTATCCTACATATGTCTTACATTTACCGGAATTTACCCTACACACATGTAAATTTACTCTACACATTTCAAAATTTATCCTAAACATACTAAGATTTATCCTATACATGTCGAAAATTGTCCTACACCGTGAATTATTTTATCTTGAAAGAGTATATGAAAAAAAATGAGTTACAAGTTTAATTAATTATCTAATTAATGACAATTATAGATTTACCTATATGCCTTTTTCATAACATTATATACACAAATTAAATGAAGCAAATGAAGAATTTCTATTGGTTTAAAAGTTATTCTTTTTATTTTTACAAAAATTTTCTTCTCATTTGAACTCTCCAATATATATATATATATATATATATATATATATATATATATATGTGTGTGTGTGTGTGTGTGTGTGTGAAGATTTAAACGAGAACGCTAAATATTTTGAGAATTATGATAAAGAATGAAAAAAACCGCGGGAACTTGATCAAAAACAATTCAAACTCAAGTTTCTAAAATAGTGTGCACTTAACTTAGGATCCTATATATATGTGTGTGTATGTATATGTATATATATATATATATATATATATATATATATATATATATATATATATGAGAAGATTTAAACGAGAACGCTAAATATTTTGAGAATTATGATAAAGAATGAAAAAAACCGCGGGAACTTGGTCAAAAAAAATTCAAACTCAATACATACATACATATATATATATATATATATATATATATATATGAGAAGATTTAAACGAGAACGCTAAATATTCTGAGAATTATGATAAAGAATGAAAAAAACCACGGGAACTTGGTCAAAAACAATTCAAACTCAAGTTTCTAAAATAGTGTGCACTTAACTTAGGATCCTATATATATATATATATAAACATATTTGTTAAGCTAAAGTTTAACCTAATAAAATTTAAATAAACAAAAAGTGATAAATTAGGTAAAAGAACAAATTATTTTATAATTATTAAATATCTCACATTAGTTAGATCACAAACATCTAGATAGAAAGGTTTCTGTTTTAAAATCTTTCTAACTTAGATAAATAAAATATAATAACAATAATAAAGAACTCAGTGAATAATTATCTTTCAATGTTTCAAAGACAGAAAGGGTTTTATGTTATAGGCAATAAATAAATTATGGTATACAAAGTTTAAAAGCGATTGTTAAAAAAGAATGGGAAAAAATAACAATATTAAACAAAGGAACGGTTTTTTTAATAAATAATAAACAACATTTATAAAAGAAAATAAATGGTAGTAAAAAATTATGTTAAATATATAAGGTTTAAAAAGCAAATGATTTTGATAAACAAAAGGTTTGAAAAATGAATGAATTTCGAACAAACAAACAGTCCAAAAAAATCAGGATTTTAAAAAAGGATAAACTGTTCAAATAATGCTTTAGAAATAAAAGTAACGCTTTGCAAAATGATTCTAAAAGGAACGCTTTAGAGATGATCCGGTAAACTTGAATCTTGCATTTATATGTATAAAAAGATGATCTAAACATATGCATGTTTAGATTAGCAAGATTCATTAACAAAAATAGTCATGAACATGATTTTATATTTTAAAGATGATCATACAAGTAATAGATTACTAAATAAAAGTTATCATTTAAAAATTTTGTAAAAAAGTGATAATAAAGTTTCCATTGTAAGAAAGTTTAAAACTATAACAAGTTCATGACATTTTTATTAATACTTTGGTATAATATAAGTGATTGGATGATAATTTGGTTAGAAAAATGATTTAAAACATGTTTATATAAACATGGGAAGCTTATATTTTAAAGGAAACTATTGCAAATTTTTTATAAAAATTTATCTTGATTAAAATATGGTTAAACTAAAGATTTTGTGATTAAAAGTGATTAGGGACTTTAATCTTGTTTAAACAAAGTTTGGGTGAAAAAGTTAAAGATATGATTACTTATGTTTTCTTAAACTAAAAAGGAGATGAATATGTATATTTTAATAAAAATATATTTTGAAATCACCTAATATGTGTACATATATTTTTATATAAAAACTATATATTTTGATCATGTTGAATCAAATACAAAAATATATAAATGTTCAACTTTTAAAAAAATAATATATATAGAACAATTCGGGCAACTTGGACAATTAGGACAAAATAAAATATATGGTATAAACGAAACAAATGAAAAAGACGAAACGAATAAAATAGTTGGCGCGAACATAACGGTCAAAACGAACAAATCAACCGTTACACTTTATATTTACTAGGATTTATAAAAATTTAACTTATAAGAAATAGTTTTACAAATAAATTTTTATAAGTTATAACAATTACTAGTAAATATTTTAAAAACTTGGATAAAGTCCAACTAAACTAATTATTTGGACTAAGCCTATTTTTATAAAATTATATTGGGCTAAAACATATTTTCATAAAATATATGGACTAGCCTATTTATATAAATTAATTTGGGCTAGGCCCACTTGTATAAAAATCAAACTTTGGGCTAAGCCCACTTTTTATAAAATTTACATGAGCTAAGCCCACTTATATAAAAATTAACTTTGGGCCAAGCCCACTTTTATAAAGAAATAAATTGGGTTAATCCATTTCTATAAAAACTAACTTTGGGCTAAGCCCATTTTATAAAAACTAAAATTAGGCTAATCCATTACTACAATCTATTTTGAGCTAGGCCCAATCTTTTATTTTTAACTTGAGCTAGACCCACTTTTACAAACCAATTAGGCTTGACCCACTCTAAATAAAATTAGGTTGGGCTAGGCCCACATACATGACATAAATTGGGTTAGGCCCACTCATATGAAACGAATTAGGCTAGGCCCACACATAGTAAGCAAATTGGGCTAAGCCCATATGTAATAAACTTTTAGATTGAATTTTAACAATTAAAATATGGGCTAGGCCCATTCACATATAATCAATCTAGAATACATATAAGAAATATATATATACCAACAAAGAAAAACCAACGAATACAAGTATGAAATTCAAGATAAAATACTTGTACGAAAAACGAACGAAAGCCTAAGTGTCTAATAGATTAGAACACTTGTAGGTCGAGAAACGAACGGAGTATCGGAAATCGAATAGAGATTTGCACGTAACGCAAATCAGTGAGTTCATGTTTCCCCTTTCATTTTAACGTTTTATGGTTTTTAAACATGCGGGGATGTATACATGTTACATATAGTATAGTTGGGAAACGAAAATATTTAGATCACATGTGAATAAGGCTCAATCATTAGGACCATTAATGAATAGCACCAAGGAACAAGGGGATAGGTCTATTGGGTTTGGGCGAGCCCCACTCTATTACGACAATAATAACAGATCGTATTAGAGTGCTTTTGTGTCTAAAACAAGTGTCTTAGACACAATAAATCGTCAAGGGTTGATTGCCACCTTATTCGGTATACAGATTAGTATCCTTGCAACACACTAATGATCTTACAAGTTTCATTAAGCTATATTAAAAGAATTTATTATTTCAAATGTTTTTGAAAATTCATTTGATACAAAAATTTATGACATGAATTCACCAGCGTTTGTTGACGTTTTTTTTTCAAAATTAACATGTATTACAGGAAACAAGTGGATGGCTTTCGGGGAAAAACTTGTTCGTATGTTGTGAAGGCAAGAATGTTACATTTCATCCAGACTTTTGTTGTGTTTTATAAACTTGTGTTGAATTTTAAGTAATGTGTTAAACTTGTGGTATGTTTTAAAGACAAAAGTTATTATGTAAATTTTGTGTTAAATAAAAAGTATGGATGAACGTTTTATAATGTAATACAATTGTTGTTTACTTGGTTGAATGCACGATTACCGCTCTAGCCACACCTCGCGCACGCTTCCGCTACATCGAAAATCGGGGTGTGACAGACCTGGTATCAGAGCTTCAATTGTAGTGAACTAAGATTCTTTCGAGTCTAGTCTACAATTTCAAAATAATTTTTTTATAAAAGTCATAAATTGTTTATGAAATTGTAACAAGAGTTTTTCCCCACGACATGTATACGAATGTCCACTAGTACTAAAAGATAAATCAAAACAATAATGCAAGGACATTATAGGAGATAGTCTATGAGGATTAGACATGATAACAGTAAGATGAATCAGAATGATATATGACATAACTTCTAATGAAACTGAAATATAATTGCCCAAAATTTTATTATAAGTTGTTCACATATATGAGTTGTATGAATTATTTTGCCAGGACCATGTCTTCTGACTCCGACACCGGTTCTACGTGATATGCCTCGAACACTGATTACATACCAGTAGATGATCCTGCCCCACTTGTTATCATCATCATCTCCGATGACGAGCTTTTGGACGATGAGTGGATGAACATCGACTTCCAGCCTTTTGTCTTACCTGAGCCTGATCCTGCTGATATTCCTTTAGAGGATGATGTACTGGTTGTACCTCATTTTCATGAGATGGTCATATTCGGTCACCCTGAGGGTGAACATGTTGTTGCCTACATCACCATACCACTTAATATGGTAAATCTGTTTGATGATATTGTTGATGAGGAGGGACACCCATACCTCCTATTGTTGATGTTGAGGATGATGTCATTCTAGTCATACATGTTGAGCATGTTGACGATAACCTTGGCATTGGTGAGGATTTTGACATTGCCATGTTAGAGGTAGCCCAACTAGAGGCCACAGTTATTGACATTACATCATCTGCACCTTCCACACCTCTGACCTTATCACCTATGCCTACACCTGCTATCGTTATCCCACCATCTTCAGATATCTTACCTACACATGTTGATACCATTTTACTAGACACATTCTACACCGATCATTTATCTGAGTCTGCACCACCACTGCATCCTTTGGAAGATATCACACATCACACCGATCACCCGATACATCACCCTTTTGTCGGACCGTCTCATTATACTCTTGGTAGTACTTCTCAGCTTGTTGATCATGTACCTCCTTATCATTTTGCTGGATCTGTTTCTACTACTGTTACCTCGACTTTCAGTTCTTACCAGGACCCGTTGACTGCAGGGTCGTCACATGTTCCATACAGTCGTTCTATGACTGAGTATCCTCCTTTTATCCCGATCCACACTCCTGGAGATCTGTCTCATCCCCCACCACATGTGCATAGTACTGTTACATAACCCTCACCTTACTTTACTGTAACATTCGTAAAAAAAATGAATCCTAAAACCCGACCCATTTTTCTAACTCGATCTGTTTCATATTCCACGTAATTTTGTTTAATGTTTAAACAATAAAATGTATTGGATTCTATGTTTTGATCATACATGTTATCATATCTAGTGATTTATAGTCTTATACATGTTCTAGACAACCTTGTAAATTCATTTCCATGTATTTTGAAGCAACCCTCCATATCTCAAGGTCTAAAACTAAGGATTTCATTAAGTTAATCAAAAACTTTGGAGACCTCGTGAACATACCTAACACATCACATCCTAACCTTCTTATCATTCAAACTTCATTATATACGTGTCATAAGATAGGACATTGTGTTTTGGAGGGTTTAGATGTAAACGATAGCAAGTAAGAAGCTCTACATGTCGTATTCTTAGTTTTGTCATAAGATGACTTTCGGGTGACTTTCTTGCTAACATTTCTCAATCCTTGAGCTATCATTCTGGTCCACTCAAAGCTCCAAGATATACTTGGTATACTAAGGATCAAGTAGGTTCAAATGATGCATAAAACTGAGCACAAACGTAACGGGAATCACAAACACAAGTTTTAGAACATAACCCTCGGTCCGTATCAAGATCCAAGGTTCAACCCCAATTCTCGACACCATGGATGTTGGATTACTCTCTTCCATATGATAGTACTCTGAAAATAATGAACGTAGGCGAAAACCGTGCGCGAAACGGAGTTATAACGAAGCGGGAATCGTGAAAACGAGTTTGGTGTTTGTTGCTGATTTGAAAGACGCGAATATCTTATTTTAAAGTCATCCCACATCGCCCCAATCACCATTTTGTGCTCCATTTCACACCTATAAATACCCTTGCTTGGTTCTTTATATCTTGCAACTCCTAGTTTGAGTATAAACAAGTGGAATGACCAAATTTGGTAGCTCCACAAGCACAATACCCCTTTGGGTGTGGTGCGTAGTAGTTTTTATTTCCGCTTTCAATGAGCAGGTGTTGCCCTTCAAGCTCTTCTCATTCTGTAAAGTTTTTTCTTCGAGGTAATCTTCCTTTCTTTGTTCTTTTATTTATTTTTTTATTTATTTTTAATATTCATTTATTTATTGCTATCTTAGTTTAATTAGTTTAGTTTAGGTTCTTAGTTAAGGAGCATTAGGCTCGTTAACGTAGCCTAGTTTAGGCTCGCCTTTAGGCTTGTCGTAGCCTTGTAGAGGCTCGTTAGGTTCAACGAGTTTAACATATCATGTTCGTTCATTTAGCTATGCCTAGCATAATGTTTACTTTTTTTTGTTGCATTCGTTTGTCTAGCTTAAATCACGCTTATCAATTGGATTTTCTCCTTATTCTCGTGCGGTTTTTCACTAAGTATTAAAAACGCAAACACTGTGAGTGAATCCTTACAAATTCACCTTTTTATTCATGTTTTAGGGTGTATCATGTGTCGTTTCATATATTTCATTTATTCAAACACTTGTGCTATTACCATTATATGATTTACCGTATGATGTAAATGTTATTTGTTGTATTGTGTGTTTACCTTTTTGTCAGTTGCGTGCAATCATTCACATTAGGCCCATCAGTTCCTCATGGGATACGAGTTGAGCATCAGGTGCCTCATTAGATCGGCTTCGTTTGATTGAGCCTTGATCTCATTGTTCGTCATTTGTCATGCTTGTGTGTGGATTGTTTGATATTATGTGGTTTGTGGTTAGATTTACATATGCGTATACTCATATTTGGTTTATGCACATTTTATTTGAATTAATAAACATATTATTTCATTCAAATGTTTAAACGGGATTCACTCGCCAACCTTTGTTGATCCAAAAAAGGTACAAAGAGAAGATTGGACATATGATGGGCCTTAGTTAACAAGAAACAGATTAGTGCAATATATTTGTTATAAACATCATCTTGTGTTTGTAATTGTTTATATGAATTTTGTATTGTGAGGCACTTGATATGAATTAATGATTATTTAAAACAAGTAATAGCAACTCATAAGCTCTTGAGTTAACCCAATCATGCCCCGATCACCTATTCCGCTGCGGGTCAGGGTGTGACAGATTGGTATCAGAGCTATTGACTTTAGGGATATAGGATATGTTATTAGACCCTTAGAACCTATACTTTAGTCAACTAGGACCTATGTGCTTATGTGATTTCATGTTTTGTTTGACTTATGAATTGCTATTGCTCACACATTTAAATTACTTTCATTTCACACACAAACGCATGCAAACACTCTATTTGTTACTTGATTATGTGATGCTTGCAATGTGTTATAATTATGTCATGAAGTCTACATATATGTTACATATATACATATCACTCCACCTAAAATGTACCATACGAAACTTATAAAACCCTTATTTATAAGTTCTCGATTTCCTTTAAATTTTCGAAAATATTTCCTCCATTTTCCAAATACTTATTTTTATGTTATTCAAACTTTTGTGATGTTTTTTGTTTTCAAATCTCATCAAGGTGAGTTCATGTGACGGGCATGTAGTAACTGGAAGGGTTCGAGTATGGTAGTCGGGATGTCCTGTCTAGGATTGGCATTCGTATAAATCCAAATTAACGGACCAGTTTTCCTACATGGGACATCTATGAGAGTACGAATGACCTATTAGGCCAAAACATGCCACATCAAACGTCGTGTGAATTAACCCCACTTTAAGTTGTCATCGTGTCCACACCTGGATGCACTCCGACTTTTATACGTTACATTCATATTTCTCGATTTTCTCTGGGTTTTAGTGTACGTTACCATGCTACCACATGCGAACCATACGAAAGCCCGGTAATCATGGGGGCCCACATGATTACGAAGGTGAAGTATGGCGGCATGCAAGGCCCAATTACGAGCAAAGCCCACGAACACTTTAAAAGTGTTGTATTATCATAAGTTATTGTTTTCAGTTACACCCCAAAAGTTTTCATTTTATCATATGTTTATAATTTTTCGCATTTTCGTAGTAAATCCATCAAAAATCTCACAATCTTGTTTGCGCAAATTCATGTAGATGTCCTCTAGGCACCTTCGCGGAGGAAAATGAATCGGAAACTTTGGTAAACGCATGGTTTCCCAATTGGCCAAGAAAATGGTTGCCGTGAGTCCTAACATTGTGATCCAAGTCCAATAAGCACTCGCTAACAACCAAGTCAATCAAGTCGAACCAAACGTTGTAAATTCTCCCGCAACTACATCCAAGTGCTCCTATAAGCACTTCAAGTCTTGTGACCTCCCAAAATATGAGGGAACAGAAGGGGTCACTGCACTTCTTCAATGGTTCGAGGAAATGTAAAGCACCTTCCTAAATTGTGATTGCCCTAATGATCATAAGGTTCGTTATGCTATCGGCCGCCTCGTTGGAACAGCTTTAACCTGGTGGAACGCTGAAAAGGATCGAAGAGGGGCTGAGGCTGCTGTGGCCCTAACTTGGGAACAACTGAAGGAACTAATGACTAAACGGTTCTGTCCTAGGAGTGAGATCAAGAAGTTGGAGGACCCGAATTCTACCGCTTAAAGCAAAATGATGGAGACCATATGTCCTATAACAAGCGTTTCCTCGAGCTGAACCAGATGGTCCCAAATATGTTCACTCCTCCTTACCATCTCATTGAACATTACATTAGGGGTCTTCCTTCTGGTATCCAGGATTCCGTGATGAGCACTGTACCTGCAACATTGGAAGCTGCAATAGAATTAGCCACCGAACTCACCGAAAACCATATCTGAAATGGAGACTTTAAAAAGAAGGGCACAACTGAGAAGGTTTCAGTGGAAGAGCCAAAGACAACCAAGAACAAAACATTCTCCCGTTCGATACCAAACGAAAGCATGACGGTAAAAAAATACGCTATTGCCTCGACTAACCTAACTTCACAAGCCGTACCACTCCAAGCCATCCCAATCACGCAAGTGGCACCGAATCCAGCTTACCCAAACAAGAAACCCTACACTGATCCCCACCCTCAATGCAACACCTACCATTATCACCACCAACCCACCGTACCTTGCTGACTGTGTGCCAATTATGGGCGTTATGGTCATTTGAGTAACACATGTCGTACTCCTCAAAACCAAGCTCCACTTTCTGCCCAAAACATGATTCAACCCTATCAACAACCTCATTATCCCATGGTTCCATATGTTCGAGCTTGTTTTAATTGTGGTGATCCTACTCATTTCAGAAACACGTGACCTAGGCTGGTTAACATCATCATTGCTCAAGCCCAAGCAAATCCAGTTAACCAAGCGAACCAGGCAAACCCAGCACCCCCACCAGCAAGAGGGAGAGCCTACAACATCAACGCAAACCTAGTTGAGGTCAACGACGGTGCGAACGAACAACCTAACTAGCCTTTCTCCTGTCATGAAGACTTAAGACTCTGATCCAGTTGTTTATTTTATTTTTATTCCCAATCCAAGCTTTAATAAATTCCATTTCTTGTCCTGACTATCAAGTTACCATTGTCTTCAATTTGGGTAATAATTTTTCAAGATTTCATTATTTCAACTTAATGCCATTAATGTAAATTATATCACACTATGCCAATTTGTTCCATTACATGTCTCTATACATCGATTAAACTTCATGTCATTCATGTCATCATATATCACTACGAACCCCGTCTCATCGTTTAGGGAAGTTGGGTCGTGTCTCACTTTTTCATAGACTGACCACTTCCTCATAACACATGGGAGAGGTACCACCGTCATTTAGTCTTGCTTTCTTCGGATTCGAGACTCAAGCATGGGTTGTTGTGTTTGTTTATGTTTGGTAGATTTTAGGACGAGTCACATAGAACTAATCGTGACTTAATAACAAAGCCCATGAAAATTTGACAAGGACATGGTCGATACACCGCAGGTACTTCGTATATATAGGTGTTCTTGTCAGGTGATCAAAAGCATTGTTAGACGGTTATGGGAAGTTCTGTGTAAGTAGTGTCAATCTCAATTTGGATAGCGATGTGGTTGATGATTTCGTTTTGTGAGGTAACTTTATCATTATGACGCTCTGATTTTCTCAAAACCCCTTATCATGAGACAATATCCGGTTAGCCATCTCTGTGTTACAATGCTTTTCACTTTTACACCTCAGGCATCAAAAAGCGATTCATGTAGCAGTGTATTCAACCCTTACTAGGAACGTTACCGCCTCAATCAAAATCCAAACTTCACACTCATTTGGTTATGTATATCCTTAGCATCATCGAGATTTTTATTACCAAGCATACTCGAGATCCAATCTATAAGAAACCCTATTAACTAACCCTCAAGAACGGTTCTATCCTAATTTTGGAACGAAATTCCTAAAAGTAGGGGAGACTATAACATCCGCCAAAATGGGTATCCAGAAGTCCGACCCACTTTGAAATCCGGATCCTAACCTTTAAACCTCGGAAATTTTAGCGAAATAAATAACCGCTGAAAGAGTTTACTCTTAAATTAAAATTCATTTATCGATTTATTTATTTATTAATTTAATTTAATTAATATCACAATTAAAATTATTAATAAAATCCAGTTAGTCTTGTTAGGTTTTAAAGTGAGTTTTAAGGTAATATGAGTTGGTAACCAAGTTAGTTCGGATAGTAGAGTTAAGGGGTCTGATTTGTAACATTTCAAAACTTTGAATTTAAAAAAAATATAAAATAGTGGTCAAGAGATTCGAACCCGGGTCTCGCTAACAAACGAAACACTTGAGCCAATCTACCACATCAAACCTTTGTTAAAAATTTCCATTTCCAAAATCCTTAACACTGCAATCCCTTTTGAATTACCTTTACCACCCAAATGTTAAATAGCTAAACGGTTACCTCCTAATTTCGGGACGAAATTTCCAAAAGTAGGGGAGACTATAACATTCGTAAAAAAAAATGAATCGTAAAACCCGACCCATTTTTGTAACTTGATCCGTTTCATATTCCACGTAATTTTGTTTAATGTTTAAGCAATAAATGTCTTTGAATCTATGTTTTAATCATACATGTTATCATATCTGGTGATTTATAGTTTTATACATGTTCTAGACAACCTTATAAATTCATTTCCATGTATTTTGAAGCAAGTTCCCTTTTTTTCATGTTTTGAGGTGTATCATGTGTCGTTTCATATATTTCATTTATTCAAACACTTGTGCTATTACCATTATATGATTTAACGTATGATGTAAATGTTATTTGTTGTATTGTGTGTTTACATTTTTGTCAGTTGCGTGCAATCATTCACATTAGGCCCATCAGTTCCTCATGGGATACGAGTTGAGCATCAGGTGCCTCATTAGATCGGCTTCGTTTGATTAAACCTTGATCTCATTGTTCATCATTTGTCATGCTTGTGTGTGGATTGTTTGATATTATGTGGTTTGTGGTTAAATTTACATATGCGTATACTCATATTTGGTTTATGCACATTTTATTTGAATTAATAAACATATTATTTCATTCAAATGTTTAAACGAGATTCACTCGCCAACTTTTGTTGACAAAAAAAACCATTTTTACACATGATACAGGTGAACAGGTACGAAGAGAAGATTGGACATAGGATGGGCCCTAGTTAACAAGAAACGGATTAGTTGAATATATTTTTTATAAACATCATCTTGTGTTTTTAATTGTTTATATGAATTTTGTATTATGAGACACTTGATATGAATTAATGATTATTTAAAACAAGTAATAGCAAGTCATAAGCTCTCGAGTTAACCAAATCATGCCCCGATCACCCATTCCGCTGCGGTGTGTGACATTTACTGCTTCACATGACCAACCATCTCTGGGCATCAGATCCGTACCACCTGAACCATTTGCCACTCACCACCATCGATTACAGACTCACATCCACCGAGATACAGCTCGGTATCTTGTTTCGACGATTTCATAAGCTTAATGCTTAACGTTCTGCTATTCGAGCATCTAAGAGTGCTCCATCATCATCATCCCAGCCACCACTATCCACATCATCACCTCCACCACCACCATCCCCATTAGTACCATCACATACATCATCCCATGCCACCTCTTCATCACTCAAGAGGCACATTAGTGCCATCGAGGAGGAGATGGCGTACTTCCACGGTGTAATCTGCGAATTGATGGAGAGGGTAAAACCCGAGCGTTAATGATTATATTTTAGGTGTTTTTAGTTATTTTCGAGTGGTTATGTATTGAATGGGATAACTACGAGATCTGCTTGTTTTGCAGGTTAATTGATTAATTCGGGAACTTTAAGAAGGTTAGAGATGACATGGAATACCCGTGATGCAGTTGCAAAGTAAAAAATATAACCGGGACTTGTTTGGATCAAGAACTAACTTGAAAACACGAGAAAATGGGGGAGATTAGAAGTCGAGGGGTTTATTGGTGATTATTGAAAGTTGTGGAAGATAAGTTAAAGGAAGAGAACACCTGCCATAGCTTACGGTTATTGGTGATTATTGAAAGTTGTGGAAGATAAGTGAAAGGAAGTAAACAACTGCCGTAGCTTACGGTCGGAGAACCGTAGGCTATGGTTTGCTTGTTCAGAGAAGAAAATAACAAGAGTATGTGGACCGTAGGTTACGGTTTGTGACCGTAGCTTACGGTCACTTATATCGTTTTCCAGAACCCCCTGACCGTAAGCTACAGTTGTTGACCGCAGCTTACAGTTGAGTTATATGGATTCCAGAATTACATGACCGTAGCTTACAGTTGTGGACCGTAGCTTACGGTCCAGCTATGAAAAAACTCGCATGAGCAGTTGTGCATATATATTAGGGTTTCACAAAGGGTTTTCTCAACTCATCACTAGTCATGGACGAACACAAGACTTCTAGGGCTTCAAAGTTTGCAGCTTCTCATCCTTAAACATCATTGTTCCACTCCAAATCAACATCACGATCATGGATTCAACAATCTCTCAAGTGTTTGATGATTGTATGCGTACAATGAGCGGCTAGTCTTTTTATGGTTTCCTCCAAATGGAGGATTGATGTAAGTTAGGTACTTTTATATGTTTTTGATAACTATTTGGATTTGGTGATCTAAGAATTCGATGCTTTTCACTTTGGATTTGATTAATTAGTTGTAATTGATTGCATTTTATTGAATCTTGATCTTTAACCATTCAACTCCCGAGAGTTCTAGAAATTGAAATATATTTGGCAAGGGATTAGGGTTGGTAATTGTTATTGATGCTTGTGTGATAACCTTCTATTATGTATTAATCGGAGTGCTTAGTCAATGAGCATCACAATTGGTTAATTGGATTAACAATCATTTCTACAAGTGTTTAATGAACATATAATTGTAATCTACTTCTCAATCTGAATTTTGGGGGACCGTTGTTTTTCTTATTGATAACAACTTCAATTTATTGTGTTAATTTAATTAATCAACAACTTCAATTTAAAGTTCATTTCTTTTAGTGTTAATTAATCAATATTTACTAGTACTACACTTTCCACAATACTCCTTTGGTTCGATACCCGACTTATCCAATCTACATAGTTTAGTTGGTTTTTGCATGTTCTTCACGACAGACATCAAAATGGCGCCGTTGCCGGGGAGGCGTGCGCATAGTGTTTAGTTAGTCTATATAATTTTAGGGTGTTCCGTTTAGAATTACACGAGATTTCTTTTGTTTGTGTTGTGCAGGTGATTTATTCTTTGTATGCATCATACTCGGAAGTCCGGGCAGTCTTCACCGTTAGTGTTTGATCCAGAGATAGAAAGGACGATTCGGCACACCTGAGTATTGCACCGCGAAAATCGAATTCTGCAATCACCAACACCAACAACAAAACCAATGGAAAGTTCAAGTAATTTTGAGAATCAACCAGTCACTCTATCTCCACAGAATCAGTTCTCTCCGACACCTACTCAACCTGCACCAAATACGACCGTAGCACCTCCACCATCATCACAATCTACCCAACCTGCTAATACACATGTACCACCGAACCACCACCGCCATTCCCTAATCTCAGCAATCTTTCACCTTTTCACAATCAAAACTATCCCCAAACTTGTCATATTCAGCAATCCTCACCATATGTGAGAATTGTGACCGATGACACTATTATTCCACCTAATCAGATAGGACCATCGAGCCCAGTCACTGATCTTCCTCCATTAACCCAACCAACATACTACCCATCTTCACAGCAACCACAACAAAATTATGTTAGAAATTCAGCATTTGAACAATGGGATGGTGCAATGGATTCGGGGAGTTGATTTGATGCATATGAGGAATATGGGGGAAATCAGTGTTAGGTTTGGGAATCCATGGAGGCTATAATACAGGATTTAGGCCGGGTGATGGGTGAGTTATGAAACGTCAGGGTATCACAACCAGTCAAGGCTCTTGCACCAGTCAATCAACAACTAGTTAATACAAGACCGATTAATGTGCCAATTTCACCGGCAGCACAACAAAGGCCGATTCCTCCTATGCCACAACAAATTCCGATACCACAGGTTCAAGTTCCACAGAGACTACCTCCCAGAAATATGCCTCCTCCGATCGGGAACCAGTAAGGGGCTTTGAGAGCCACTTTAAACCGGCTATCGCCAACTACCCCTCACTGGTAGTTATCCCTCAGTTATGAGGTCGTTTGTTCGAGGTAAGGGCACAATCAATTCAAAGCCTTCCTAAGTATCATGGGCTGGCCACCGAAGAGCCATATCTACATATTGCAACATATGATGCCCGATGCAATACCATTGGTGGTCAAGGGTTCACAACGGACGATGTGAAGTTGGTACTTTTCTAGTTCACACTCGAAGACAAGGTGCAGCAATGGTTTCATTCGTTGCCATCCGCTTCAATATTTACATGGCACAACATGCAATAATTATTTCTGGATGAGTTTTATACACCGCTACGGACAAATAACACTTGAAAAGATATTCGGAAATTCTGACAGCAACCTGGTGAGCTCTTTCATGAGGCATTTAACCGATTCAAGTTGATTCTAAAGAATTGCCCGCATCATGGGATTCAATTATGGGAGTTGCTGAATGCATTTCATGAAGGTTTATCAGATGAAGATGCCATAGATCTAAGCTCAACATCGAATGGGACGTTCGGTATAAACTATGAGCAGGTCGGTTGGGAGTATTTAGAAAGGAATTTGAGAACATCAAAGCGAAAAGCTCAGTGTTCAAGAAGTACTAGGCATTCGGTTGTGAGGCCGGTGGATAATGCACCGGAAGCTAGTGGACAAATGCCATTCTGTGGGCATTGTAGGGATTTAGGGCACATTGCAGAACAATGCCCTAGTGTTGTTTCTGGAGCTACAGATGTAAATTATGTGCAAGGTAGTGGAGGACTGTCACACCCCGGATTTCCAACCCAAATCCATACATCGGTGGGCCTGGGTGGGGAGTATTGTGATGTTAGTTGATAACATCGTTGTCAATTAAACACGGCACAATGGAAGTCTTGGAGTAAAATTACTATTACAAACCGAATGTTCAAAAATATAAAATAATATACAGGCTCGTAATAGAAGATCCACAGGCGGATCATAAATTGTACATGGAAAGAATATAAAACAGACTTTGGGCAGATTTATGATTTGCAAGATCCTCTATCACTACCGAGCACTTCCAGCCTATTTTCGTATAGTACCTGTAATTTAGTCTTTTAAAAATACGACAGCTTTCGCTGGTAAATACGCCCAACTAACTCATTTTGAAAATATTTCAAAAATGTTTTAAGTGCGTATCAGCACAAAATCTTTTTATAACTTGGGTTAATTGACCGTCCAACCTTGTTAACAGATTTACATGTTTGTCCATACATACAGGGCCCAGTACGGAGACCGAGACATGATTAACGTACACACCAGTTTGGACTCACGAAGGAGTCAATTCCTCCAAACATTGTGGGAATGCATAATTGAGCGTCTATCAGGTGTATGCCTACACCCGCGCTTAGGTTGTGGCCATTTCTATTGTAATGAGCCGAGGATATCCAGGACACGGTAGTTAACCCCTGATGTTTAAGTTATCAAACAAAACTAACTAAAACAGAATATGCTGATTTACTAGCCACAATCCAGCATTCGATTGATCCCATTTCCAACCAAGGGGTAATAGTTTACCGTAACCCAAGCCCGTATAGGGGAAATAAGTCGAGAGTATTTACCTGCGCTAGTCTTCTTTTAATTTTTAATAACTCAGCCGTACACAAAAGGACTTAGTGCAGATAGCATTTACCGGCAAGTCTCTAGTCTGGATGATGACATAACCAATTAAATACCTAACGGTCTTATTTAAGTCATTGACTTAGACCGACTAGCGTACTTAATCAAAACGTATGACGCTAGATTAAACGATGATTGGATAGAATATAGTTTAATCCCAACAAGTACCTTGACTTGTATAATATGGGTAAACTATAAACATTCTGGATTTTGAGACTTAAATGACAAGGTTAAACCTGTTTCGGTTAATTTTCGTAAACTTGTTACATATACTTAACCGTACGCATATCAACGATACCGGTAACTGGATAAGTCGTGGACAAGTTCTATATGACATTATGCTTTAAATAAGTTGTAATACTAGCAGGATATCAACTTTTATGCTCGTTATGATTTTAAAATGAAACTATGTCTCATAAGAGCATTTGGGTAATTTCACACCATATAAAAGGAACTTGAATATTTTAAGTTTATAATTATGAGTATTCTAGAAAAATAGTTTATTCATGATATAATATCAGTAGGATACCAATTATATGTGTAATTTATCTTTTTTGACCAAACTATGCATCGAAGGGGGCATTTTGGTCATTTTACACATAGTTTATAAATTATTTGGGATTTTGAGTTTATAACATGTACCTACTGTAAATATGCTTAAAACAAGTTTTAAAATCAGTAGGTATCAAGTTTTGGTCAATAATATGGTTTAAGACCACACTATGCGCCAAGACGGCGCGCTTATATCGTAAAATGACGTCTTTATACGATGTTTACGAAAACTGATGTTGAGGTCAGATTAAAATGTTTTAAATATGTTATTTAACATAACATATCAGTAGATAAATTATTTACCTTGAAAGGATTTGATTAAAACTATTTTATAAGCCACAAGGGCTAAAACCATTATTTATCGACATAGTTTAAGGACCTGTTTGAAAACTCAGTTTATAACTTAGTTTAACATCCCAAATAATCCTACTTATAATATTACATCAATAGGAAACTCATTTTCAAGTTCATTACTATTTAAAACCTTGTTTTTTGCAAAAAGGGCATTTTGGTCAAATATGCATAATTATGGAACTTGTGCATAAACTTAGATTCTGATTATGATCATGTAATATAACCTCAGAGGGTTATGCTACAATATATTATGATCATAATGCAACTTTAGATCAGTAAGTAACTAATCTAAATCAGGTCAGAATCGAAAGTCAAAGCAGAAGTCAAACTTCGCGCCTTTCGGTTGCGAGCCGACCCTAGAACTGAAATTGACGAGCCGAACATGTTCTCACATGTTTTAATAATTATTACCAACTTGTTTAAGTGTCAAAATAGGTTTCATAACATATATAAGATCAATTTATGATTTTTCCTAAAAATTGCCTGTTTGATTTTTAATATCATAACTTTGACCTGTCAATTGGTCTAGCAAACCTGATCTTCAGGAGGTGCCCTTTATAAGGATTAACACCTACCTTATTATGATCACTTAGCCATGTTTATTTCGAACAATGGCTGGACCATAATGGTCTTAGCCGAAAGTCAAAGCGTTTTCCGTAAACGCTTGACTTTTGGCTATAAAAGCCTATAAACGAAAATGCAAGCGCAAGGAACACTTACAAGAGGTTCCTAGAATACAAGAGAACTAAGTTGGATGCTCCTTTCAGCTAGGAACTTCCAGAGGAGGGAGAAGACTGAATAAATGAGAAAGGTGCAAGTTGGAATGGTGAACTTAAGCACCTGTTTATAGTTGGAGAACTCAAAGGAGGTGATGCCAGATGTTTAGGGGTGTAAGAGGGAGCTTACAAGTGTCTCAATACGTGGTGTAGCAGTTTGGGAAGCCATGGTTTCGATTTAATGGTTTTTGGAGTTTTGTTTGTAGGCCAAACATAACATTCTGCAGCAAAGGTCCTCTGGCGGGCCGCGAGAGGCATAGGCCTTGCCTCTCGCGCCCCGCGAGCGCCCCCGGCCAATTTCAAAACTTGACACATTTAGCACCTTAACTTATTAAACCCCTTTTTAACCTTCTAAAACACCCTTTTAGCATATTTAGCCCTCCGTAGCCAATTTTTGGCATACCCAGGATTATGCCCGGACATTGTCGAGCTCTCGGTTCCTTAAAAGGTCACTCAGAGGTATAAATTAACATGTTGACACTTTTAATTCCTCCATCATCCAACTTTCACATATTTACAAAATTGAACCCTCTCGTCCAATAAATGGCACGTATGAGAGTTAGGACTTCGTAAAGGATCACTCGTAGGCTTATTATAAGCATGTTGATTACGATGTCACTCAGAGGCTGGGCATGTTGACATATTAGTCACTCAGAGGACAAGTTTCAAGCATGTTGACATATCAGTCATTCAAAGGCTATTATTTATGCATGTTAACATCGGATCGTCACTCAGCGGCTCAATTTGAGCATGTTGACGCCCTTAGTCCTTATTGGTCTTTAATAGACTATATTTAAAAATACAACACGTGTCACTATACTATTGGACACGATTTTACAGGGTGTTACAACCTCACCCCCTTAAAAGAAATCTCGACCTCGAGATTTTATTAAAAAAGATGGGGGTACTTTTGTCGCATAGTGGACTCAACCTCCCATGTATACTCGGGACCTCTAAATGTGTCCCACTTAACCTTTACTATAGGTATCAGTTTTCTTCGGAGCTTCTTGACCTGTCGATCCTCGTTCGAAATTGGTTTCTCAACAAACCTCAGGTTTTCATCTATTTGCACATCTTTGTGCGACATTGCTAGCGACTCATCGGCTAGACATTTCTTAAGGTTAGATAGGTGGAGTACATCATGGATTCCCCTAAGCTCCTTTGGCAATCTGAGCTTTTTTGCTACTGTGCCGACACATTCGATTATCTCGAATGGTCCTATATATCTTGGGCTCAACTTGCCCTTCTTTCTAAAGTGCATCACACCCTTCCAAGGTGATACCTTCAGCATGACTTTGTCCCCTACTTGGAACTTAAGAGGTTTCAAAGAAATACCTACCATCCGGGCCTTAGGAATCATCTGAATTTTAGCTATGGGAATGCAAACAATCAAAGCAATCCGGGGTTTCAAGGTAATAATCATTCCGGGGGACAACGGAACTTTAATCAGCCTCACTTCCAACAGAATTTTCAAGGAGGATATCATCCGAATCAGGGCGGGTCAGTTGGATCTTCTAATGCTTCTGGGGGCAATGATATGATGAAAATGTTGAAGTCAATTAAGCAAGATATGCAGAAGCGCAACCAGCTGGATGAGGTTCGGGCACAGAAGGATGAAGTGCGTGACAAGGCCATTCAATCATTGACGACGCAGATGGGTCAACTTGCCAATGAGCTGAAGGAGTTGAAGCAGAGCAACAGACGGTTGCCAAGTGACAAAACAACAAACCCTGCTCATCAAAAAAAAGGCAACCAGGTCAGCGAGGTAAGTACCCTTCGTACTGGTAAGGTTTATAACAAAGTCCATGCTCCACCACAATTTATTGAAGGCATGGTGGAGGACTTAGGTGTGGATGGTGTGAGTGATGATGAGTCGGAACCTGTGGCTAGTAAAATGAATGTTGAACCTAATTCTCATACCCTTGTTACAACTATTGAACCGACTAAGGCTAAGGAAGGGGAATAAACTCCACCTCCTTTTCCCGAAGCCTTGAAGAATCCGGGTAATAAAAGCATCATTAATAAAAGGGGACTTCAACCAGAGGAAATTCGGGAAGTTTTTAAACAGGTTAAAATCAACTTACCCTTAATTGATGCTATCAAACAGGTTCCGACATACGCTAAATATTTAAAAGATATGTGCACCCAAAAACGACAACACAAAGTCCCAAAACAGATTGACTTAACAGAAAGGGTTAGTGCCATTTTGAATGGTGTGCTTCCACCTAAGCTGCAAGATCCTGGAACACCTTAATTCCTATTTAAGTGGGAGATTTTAAAATGAACTGGGCGTTGATGGATCTGGGAGCTAGTGTGAGCATTCTCCCGGGAAGTTTGTATGACCAATATGATTTTGGTCCACCGCGTCGAGCCGATACAACTGTTGTGTTGGCAGATTTGACCCCTAAGCTTCCCCGGGGGATTGTTCGCGATGTCATTGTTAAGGTGGAAGAATTTTATATCCCAGTAGACTTTTTGGTGCTTGATTATGTTCATCAGACAAAATCAATTAGCCAAATGTTATTCTAGGCCGACCTTTCCTAGCCACTACACATGCATTAATCGACTGTCGCACTGGCACTATCGATATGACGTTTGGCAATAGAAAGGTCAGATTAAATGTGTTTTCTAATGTTTCTGACATGTTTCCTAGTGATGAATGTTTCATGGCAGATATTATCGATGGATGCTACCCTCATTTAGAGGAGGAAGCATTCGAGGTATGTTTGTTTTGTACAGGGTGGAGCAGAATCGTATGTACGATTTCGCGGAGGAGGTGCAGAGGAGGTGCTGGCAATACAAGAAAGAAGGCCTCCGTGGACTCATCAAGTGGAGAGCCTCCCAGCTGAGATCTCATCGAGATTGATGCCATCATTGATCAGTCCACGAAGGTCGAACTAAAAGAGTTGCCGTATCATTTAAAGTATGCATTCTTGGGGGAGGATCAAACTCATTTCGATCATTATTGCTGCTAATCAAGAACAAGAACAAGAGGAAGCACTACTGAAGGTGCTTAAGACCCATAAAGCAGTGATCGGATGGACTCTCGCAGATCTTAAAGGTATAAGTCCCTCTATTGTTATGCATAAGATTATAAATGATGCAGATGCGAAGCCTACACGGGATACACAGAGGCGTTTGAATCCCAACATGCGGGAAGTGGTGAAGAAGGAGGCTATTAAGTGGTTGGATGCCGGGATCATCTATCCCATTTCTGATAGCGCATGGGTAAGTCCAACTCAGACGGTGCCAAAGAAAGCAAGTATTCAAATTGTTAAAGGCGACAATGGTGAGCAAATAGCCACTTGGCCGGTAACCGGGTGGCGGGTATGCATTGATTACAGGAAACTTAATACCGCCACGTCAAAGGATCACTTCCCTTTGCCGTTCATTGATCAGATAGTCGAAAATTATCAGGTCAGAAATTTTACTGCTTTCTAGATGGCTACTCGGGGTATAATCAGATTGCCAAACACCCCGATCACCAAGAACAAACTACATTCACATGCCCGTACGGTACATTCGCATTCAGGCGAATGCCGTTTGGGCTGTGTAATGCCCCGGCCACTTTCCAAAGGTGCATGATAAGTATATTCTCAGATATGGTCGGGGATGCCTTAGAAATTTTTATGGATGACTTTTCAGTGTTTGGTTCGTCATTTGATACATGTCTAAAAGAATTATCTAAGGTTTTGGAACGGTGTGTCCAAATGAACTTGGTGCTTAGTTGGGAGAAGAGCCATAAAAATGGTTCAAAAAGGCATTATTCTAGGACACGTAGTGTCTATCAAAGGGATTGAAGTTGATAGGGCTAAAATCAAAGTGATTTCTACACTACCACCCCCTACAAATGTCAACGGCGTTCCTTCCTTTTTAGGACACGCTGGGTTTTACCATAGGTTCATAAAAGGTTTTAGTGTCATCACCAAACCATTGTGTAACCTACTTTTAAAAGATGTTCCTTTTGACTTTAACGATAACTGTGTTCAAGCTTTTAATGTGTTAAAGGAACAATTGGTACAAGCCCCGATCTTGCAATCCCTAGATTGGACAAAACCTTTTGAAATAATGTGTGATGCGAGCGATTTTGCAATCGGGGATGTATTAGGGCAATGGGTAGATAAGAAACCGGTTGTTATTTACTATGCAAGCAAAACTCTCTCCGATTCTCAACTTAATTATACTACAACGGAGAAAGAGTTGCTTGCCGTTGTCTATGCATTGGACAAATTCCGGTCATATATCTGGGGCAGTAAAGAAATCATTTACTCTGATCATAGTGCAGTTAAATATCTGAAGGAAAAGAAGGATGCTAAACCAAGGTTGATTCGGTGGATCCTTTTACTGCGAATTTGATCTTGAGATTCGAGAAAAAAAGGGCGTGAGAATGTGGTTGCTGACCATCTGTCACGACTACCTCCTGGGGTTGAGGATGTCACACCTGAGATTAACGAGCAGTTCCCAGATGAGTTCATTATGTCTGTTAATTCTGAACCATGGTACGGTAATTTTGCTAATTATCTTGTTTCAGGTACAGTGCCGGAAGCATGGAATAAACGTAGGAAGCAACAATTTTTGGCACAGGTGAAGAATTACATTTGGGATGAACCGGATTTGTTCTAGATAGGTGTCGATCAGATCATTCGAAGATGTATTCCAGAGACAGAATTTTTGGAAGTGTTACAACACGCCCATTCATCGGCATGTGGTGGCCATTTTAGCAGTCAAAAGACGGGTCATAAAGTCCTTGAATGTGGCCTTTACTGGACAACGTTATTTAAAGACATGTTTGCTTTCGCTAAACAATGCACCAATTGTCAAAAGATGGGTGGGATTTCGAAACAGGATAAAATGCCAATGCAGCCAATTTTGGTTGTAGACATTTTTTGACGTGTGGGGAATTGATTTCATAGGACCTTCCCCAATTCGAATGGCCACTTATATATCTTGGTAGCGGTTGATTATGTTTCAAAATGGGTTGAAGCAATCGCCACCAAGACCAATGATCATATCGTGGTTTGTAAGTTTGTTCAGGCACACATTTTTTCACGTTTTGGGATCCCTCGTGTGATCATCAATGATGGGGGATCTCATTTTGAAAACTTCAATGTGGGCAAACTTCTTAAGCGGTATGGAGTTGACCATCGCATTGCTACACGATATCATCCACAGACAAGTGGATAGGTGGAAGTGTCAAACAGGCAAATCAAGGAAATTTTGCCAAAGACGGTGCAAATTGACTGTAAGGATTGGTCATCTAAACCAGATGACGCCTTATGGGCTTACCGCACCGCCTATAAAACTCCTATTGGCACTACACCTTATCGATTGGTGTATGGGAAAGGTTGTCATTTACCCATGGAAATCGCTCATCGTGCATTATGGGCTGTTAAACAGGTCAACACTGACTATTCTGATACAGGTGCCCACAGGTTGTTGAAGTTGAATGAGCTTGCAGAGTCGCGCATTGAGGCGTATGACACAGCAGCTGCCTATAAGGATAAGATGAAGGCAGTGCATGACGCGAAGTTGTGGCGTCAGGTTTTGCCGTAGGTCAAAATGTATGGTTATTTAACTCACGTCTAAAATTATTTCCAGGTAAATTGAAGAGCAAATGGACCGTTCCATTTGTGATTGTACGCGTGGGAGAGTTTGGAGATGTGGAAATCGAATACCCAAAGGACCAACGAAGGCAAGTTGTGAATGGGCACCGCTTGGAACCGTATTTGGATGCTGATGATCTGAATGTGAAATCTATGGATGCGGTGAACTTTCTTGCAAGTTCACTAGAATATACAACCTCTTAGGGGTTGTGCGATGTCCGGCTGAAGACGTAAACTTAGCGCTACCGGAAGGCAGCCCGGAATGTAGTACATATTTCCTTTGCTGTTCATGTGTGTTTTCATGTCCTAGTGTCTTTTGTCGTAACAGGTTGAATAGGTTGTTTGTCAACACCCCAGTGCATTCTGCAAGTGTGGGAATATGTCTACGGCACAAGTATGCATTTGACTTAATTGGGTGTCGTGGTCGACGCGAATTCTCAAAGGGGGGAGAAGCGGGTGAGTACATGAACAAAACTGATAACAATATTACAGAATGTTTGTTTAAAACCTAGCTTAGTAGTACAAATAAGTATTCAGTTTTCATTCATTCATTCAAAAAACAAATCATAAAGCAGACAGTAACCTACGATTCAGACTGTAGGCTACGGTCTGGAGGACCAAGATGTGCCAGAACTCCCCAACTGTAACCTACGGTTAAGACCGTAGGCTACGGTCTACATACATTTCAACAGATTTAATGGACCGTAAGCTATGGTCCTCACCGTAGCTTACGGTCAGGTCCATTCATGCCTTCTTAGATCGTATTTGGTAATGGGTCAACCGGATAATTCATTTAATCAGACACGTAAACGAATTAGATCCATGATCCATCACCCTATATCATATTACATCACCTCTCTACACCATAAAATCCTTATCATCATCATCATCTTCTTCTTCTCTAATACACCCAAAACCTCCATAGCTTCTTCCATCAACCATTTTCCTGTTACGCAAATAAATCAGTTGATTCAAGAGCCCATCTGGCTTAGAATTTCAAGAGGAACATAATCCCCATCTCAGTCTCTTCCGAAAATCACCAAATTGTTGTGAATCAGCCCGTCAACAAAGAACCCTAAAATTCAATTTTGGGGTTTTTCACTCAAACTTTAATTCAAGTAAATTGAGCCTTGTTTAAGCATCCTAAGCGATAAAGGTATGATTTTTATCTCCAATTTTGCTCTTAGTGGTCAGAGTTAAGGTATGGTTACTTAATAATGTTTGATACTTACTCAATTAGTTTGTTGATAACTGAATAGGTAGGTATTGAGTTATGAACTGGTAATGTTACCTTGATTGTCAAATTACAAGAGGGTTGGGGAATGCATGAAAGCTTAGATGAGAGTTATGGCTAATGGGTGCGGTAGGGAGTTTGTTTACAGAGTATTGAATGTGAAGAAATCCTAAGTGTGTTAGAAATTTTTGCGAGTACAGTTATCAGTAAATAAACGCCCACAGTACCAAATTAGTCATAATAGAGAACAAGTGTGGGGAGGTCAACGGGATTACACACTTGTGCTTGGTTATTTGTACGAATTGAAGTAAACTAATTGATCTTTGTTGTTTGTTATTTGGTATGTGTGTGTAGATGGTGCGGGAGAGAATGGCGGGGAAGGAAAAGGTTGTCAAGCCATCTGCAGCTGCCCTACGAGGTCGAAAAGAAGACGGGGGACATGTATAGAAATTAGAGAGGAGGAAATGAAAGAAGAGGAAGAACTCCAGTACAGTCATGGTGATGTGCCATATTGACCAACCTGGACAAAAGGGCCCCTCAATAAGCAACGAAAGGAGTACCAAGCAGAGCTATTCTATGCCAAAATGGGGGATGATCATTCTATTAAAGACAACACTTGTTTTGAGAAGATGGTCTACAAACCGGATCTTAGGGCATTGGGGCTCTATGAAAATTGGTATCGCTTGGGTGGGAGGCGGTTGCAGATTTCAAGGGTAACGAGAAAGGAGATGTGTACATCAAGAGTGTTATGGCCTAGTTGAGGACATTAGAGAAAGATGACGGAAATAATCCATCAAGGACCGTCACGCTTACCGGAATAGTTAACGGGAAGCGGGCCACCATGTCTTTAGCTACACTGAGGCAAGTGGCCAGGTTTGATTCTAAAGCGAATGATTTCTACCATCTAGTTGACGAGAATGACTATTTCAATGAGCAGAAAAACTTGGTCAGAGAGAGTGTGATGTATACAGAGTTATTCCTGTTGAACAAGGGCGTTGAGATGAAGAAGGACAATTTGAAACCGCTTGTAAGGCTGCTATTGAGTTTTGACATGTCAAATGTGGCTCCTAGACTAGGGGATAGAATGGCGATAAGGAAATGGGAGCTGCCGTCCTTTATGCCATCATGACCGGTAGCCTCACCTCTCATTCCGGCAGTTGGTAATGTTTCACTCTGATGACGGGTGGTCCATTGGACAACCCTCAAGTGCTTTAAAACTATCAATATTCCGCACTTAATTGGGTTAATTATTAGGATTTGATATCTATGGTGTATATGGCTTTCCAGGTACCAAAGTGCACAAAGAAGCGATTTTAACGTGCTTTGATGGGAGCTTGCACTTGGCTAAGAGAAGATGAAGACTTGGAGAGTTGAAAAAAGAACAAAAATGGAAAAACTGCTGACCATCGTAAGCTACGATGGGCACCGTAGCTTACGGTGATGTCTGAACTTTCTTGTGCACCGTAAATCAAAAGCTTGACGCCATAAGGAAATGTTGACCACCATAAGCTACGATGGGCACCGTAGCTTACGATGGTGACCTGTGAGAAAAGTGTAACTGCCATTTTTAAGTTGGTTTTGAAGGGTCTTTTGGCATATCAATCATTGGGAACGTTTTGGCAGAGCTAGGAGGCGAATTTTGGTGTTCTTGTGGATTCAAAACAATTTCTAAACATTTACTTTTGTGTTTATGATTCATATGAACATAACAATTGAAGGTGTGATGATTTGCAAGACCATGAGCGGCTAAACTAGAGATGGGCATAATCGGGTTTTATTATTACCCGGAACCGGTTCCAACCCGGACCCGGTTCTGCTTGGATGTCATTGGAACCGGGTATGGTGTGGAACCGGGTCCAGTTCCTACTCGGGTTCACACCCAAGAATATGGAACCGTGTAGAACCAGGTACGGGTATTATGGAACCGGGTATGGTGTGGAACCAGGTATGGTGCGGAACCGGTTCCTGACAGTAAAACCTGACTTTTTACTATTTAGAACCGGTTCCTGACAGTAAACCCTGACTTTTTTACTGTTCAGAACCGGTTCCTGACAGTCGAAAACCTGACTTTTTACTGTTCAGAACCGGTTCCTGACAGTAAAACCTGACTTTTTTACTGTTCAGAACCGGTTCCTGACAGTAAAACCTGACTTTTTTACTGTTCAGAACTGGTTCCTGATAAATGTTACCGTTGGGAACCGGTTCCTGATAGTCAAAATCGGTTTTTTTTTATATAAACCCATCCCTACTTACCATTTCTAAACTTAACACTCACCATCATCTACTTACAAAATCAATCATCTTCTAAATTCTTGCAAAATACCTATGAGATGCAACGACGAAGTTGTTACGGTCTTAGAGACGAAAAGAAACCCAGCTATATGGAAGAATTTTGATCTCTGTTTAATGTCCGACAGCCACGAGATGGCTAGATGCAAAGCTTGCGGAAAATTTATGAAGGCCGCAGCCAACTCAACCCTTAAGAAACACACTGAGCGGCATTGCCCAGTGACGAAGGCAAAGAAAAATGAGACGGGAGAAGGTTCCGGCACCGGTTCTTCAAATGTTTGATGTAAACCGTTTGGTTTGGTGTTTTAATAAAGTTTGTGTAATGTTTCTTTCTATTGTGTTTGTTATTTTTTATTTTTATTATTAGTTACATTGATAAATAAAAATAGTAAAAATAATCGGTTAAAATTAAAAAACAAAAAATTAACCGGTTACAAAAAAAATAAAAAATTACTCAGAACCGGTTCCAGTAAGATTTTATTTCTTTAATCGTTTACTAGTGGCAGGTGCAACACTTTCCGATGAGTTTCTCTTAGGTGCGGGTACCTCGGTACAATCGTCGTCCGAATCGTTAGTCTCCACTTCTTCGGCTATAACCGGTTCCAATGGTAACATTTTAACGGGTATAACCGGTTCCTTCTAGAACTGTATTTCCGGGTACTGGTGGAACCGGGTACTAGTGAAACCGGGTACGGGTAGGAACCGGGTACGACCCGATTCAAATGGTAAAATTGTGGAACCGGGTTGGAACCAACGGGTATTTTGAACCCGGAACCGGTTCTACTTAATGTCGGGTAGGAACTGAAACCGGTTCCAATTCGGTTCTACCGGTTCGGGTTCAGAACCGGTTTTTATGCCCATCTCTAGGCTAAACTCATTGTGATCATCCTAGGTTGAAGGTTTGCTTGAAACAATTGTGTTTTGATTCTTAATTTCTAGAATAATAGACTTGCAATGTTTATAGTTTGTTATGGTGTTTGAATATTTGTTAGTAATTTGTTGATTGATGTTTTGATCTTAGTCTTAACCGTACGTTCTTGGTGTCGTTGACAATCGAGATATCATGGGAGGGTTTAGTGTTGGATATTGATTAATTGGTCATCGGGTAACAACCTTGCATCGTAGTAATTCGAGTACTTAGTTCCCTTTTATCACGAACAAATAGTCACACATGAGTCATGTCTATATGACTCTTTCTAGTTGGATTTGAAACCCAAGTGTTAATTGAAACCGGAAACTTAGGATGGTTACTTGTTTCTAATCTGTTAAACACCCCATATTTGAATTGCATCTAGTTTAATTTTAAAACCAAAACACAAAAAATCCTGAATTCAATTTCCTGCATTTTAGATCAATTAGTCAACTTAGTATACTTTAGATAGCACCTATTCCACAAACTCCATGTGTTCGATACCCACTTACCGCTAACTATTAGCAGTATTTGGATTAAATTTACATGAGACTACGATAATCACCTCATTCCGGCAGCTGGTAATGTTGCACGTCTAGCAAAGCAGGAATGCGAAAGTGAAAAAGTTAATACCTCATGCCAGACTTATCAGTACGCTGCTGGCAAGACAAGGGGCATTGTTGCCGTCAGAATATGCATTTTCCAAACCGCATGCCATTTTCTCCATTGCGGATATGTGTAAAAGTGACCGCATCTCGTATAAGAAAATGAAGTTGTGGCACAAAATTCAATATGGGGATGGGGCGAAACTTAAGGTGCTACAGTGGGAAAAAACAACCCTAAGCAAGGGGAGATGGATGATCTTGATTCTAGTGATGAGGAATTAATACGGCGGAAGCGCGAGGTTGGTTTAGACATAGGTGAGGGGTCGAGCAGGCAACCAGAAGAAAAGAGGCAGTCGACTTATTAGTGGGGGGTCTTTGATGATGAAACACAAGTATTTGTTAATAGTCGGCGACCATCAGATTATGGGCAATGCAAAGCGTCGCAGCAGGCTATTTATGATCAAGGATCTAGACAGGATGTTGAGAGGGAACGTGAGCATAGAGAATTGATGGAGTATATGGAGAAGAGGAAACAGTAGAAAAAACCATAAATTTCCCTACATTTAGCCTAAAGCCTAAACCCAAAAGTCCTTTTGATATGTGTCGTGTTATATGTACAGTGGAAGTGTGATTGTTATACAAGTTTATAATTGCAGGAGTCATATTGGTTTATGAGTGTATACACTAGCACATCACGTATTCAAGCCGAGAGGAGAGTATAATGTGAGGGGCATGTAGCACGTGTTTTGAATTATAAGCATGTTAGTTTTATATAGATAAGTCTTGAGTCTTGAAGTGTATTAACTGTTGTCAGGCTGTCAATCTTGATTGTTAGAGTCTATGGGATGGGTATGACTTGAGAACTTAGTTTGATGAATCGGTTAAGGGATTTGTTGTATCGTTATTATGGTGAGTAATTTCGAGTTGGTTTGCTTGAGGACAATCAAATATAAGTGTGGGAATGTGATGGAGAGGGTAAAACCTGAGCGGTAATGATTATATTTTAGGTGTTTTAGTTAGTTTTGAGTGGTTATATGTATTGATTGGGATAACTACAAGATCTGGTTGTTTTACAGGTTAACTGATTAATTCGGGAACTTTAAGAAGGTTAGAGATGACGTGGAATACCCGTGGTGCAGTTGCAAAGTAAAAAATACAATCGGGACTTGTTCGGATCAAGAACTAACTTGAAAACACGGGAAAATGGGGGAGATTAGATATCGAGGGGTTTATTGGTGATTATTGAAAGTTGTGGAAGATAAGTGAAAGGAAGAGAACACCCGCCGTAGCTTACGGTCGGAGAACCATAGGCTACGGTTAACTTGTTCAGAGAAGAAAATAACCAGAGTATGTGGACCGTAGGTTACGATTTGTGACTGTAGCTTACGGTCACTTATATCATTTTCCAGAACCCCCTGACTATAAGCTACGGTTGTTGACCGTAGCTTATGGTTGAGCTATATCGATTCTAGAATTACATGACCGTAGCTTACGGTTGTGGACCGTAGCTTACAGTTAGGCTATGAAAAAACTCGCATGAGCAGTTGTGCATATATATTAGGGTTTCAAAAAGGGCTTTCTCCACTCGTCACTAGTCACGGACGAACACAAGATCGCGATCATGGATTCAGCAATCTCAAGTGTTTTATGATTGTATGTGTACAATGAGCGGCTAGTCTTTTTATGGTTTCCTCCGAATGGAGGATTGATGTAAGTTAGGTACTTTTATATGTTTTTGACAACTATTTGGTTTTGGTGATCTAAGTATTCAATGCTTTTCGCTTTGGATTTGAGTAACTAGTTGTAATTGATTGCATTTTATTGAATCTTGATCTTTAACCAATCAATTCCTAAGAGTTCTAGAAATTGAGATATATTTGGCAAGGGATTAGGGTTGGTAATTGTGATTGATGCTTGTGTGATAACCTTCCATTATGTATTAATCGGAGTGCTTAGTCAATGAGCATCACAATTGGTTAATTGGATTAACAATCATTTCTACAAGTGTTGGATGAACATATAATTGTAATCTACTTCTCAATCTGAATTTCGGGGGAACCATTGTTTTCCTATTGATAACAACTTCAATTTAGTGTGTTAATTTAATTAATCAACAACTTCAATTTAAAGTTCATTTCTTTTAGTATTAATTAATCAATATTTACTAGTACAACACTTTCCATAATACTCCCTTGGTTTGATACCCGACTTATCATATCTACATAGTTTAGTTGGTTTTTGCATGTTCTTCACGACAGACATCACGAATCTGCACCCCCAACCCCCACCGTCAGTCTAGTTTGGTATGTAATTAGGTTTTGGAGATAGAACCTGTATCAGGTTGGATGAAGATTGAAGGATTTTGAAGATATATATAAGTCAACTTGAAGACTCTTAAGAAACGATGCGAAGAAAAGATCTACTTTTGTTTATATATTGTATATAACTTGTATGTCGGAGCGATGAAACTCCGAATTATATTTTTGTACTTTGCAAAAATAATGTAACAAGTTGATAGTATATATATTTGAAAGTTGATTATCCTTCTTTTATCATGCATTGTTGATTATCCATTATGTTTGTGTCATGACGATATTTGTATGGATATCTCACATGAGAAATGATTCGATTTATTTGACTATATATATATTATGTTACGATACATTTTATTCTATTTGATCCATGAATGACAATATCTGAAATATTTGACTAATTTCTTCTATTTGATTTTACATATGAATATCATGCCACCAAGAAGAAGAAGCATCCATCAACTCCAAACTCCCCTACCCACTTCTCAAGCTAAACTTGATGCTTTGATAAATCAACGCATTGCGAATGCGTTGCTCAACATAAAGCAAATCGCACAAATTTGAGAAATGAAGATAAGGCTCAAGCCCGACCAATAATAACAAATCCTACGAATGGTTGGTTACTCATAACCTTACAAGAAATTTTCATTAATATTTTATTTGCAAAATAAATATTTCTGACAATTTCGAGAACCAACATTTCAGGATGCGCATATAAGCAATTTTTAGATTGCAAACCATTGAACTTTGACGGCACAGGCGGAGCGGTAGCATTTGTTTGATGGACCGAAAAGACGAATTCTGTAATCCACATGACTAACTGTTCCCCTAACCAGACTGTATTATATGTTTCGGGATTGTTCATTGACGAAGCTTTATCATGGTGGAATATGCAAGTACAAACGTTAGGAGATGCAGCAGCATACACTATCACTTGGGAAAGATTGAAGGAAATGATGTGTCAGAAATATTGTTCAAGGGCCGAACTAAGTTGGAAACAGAGTTTTGGAATATAGCGTTGGTTGGATCCGACATCTATGGCTATACTCAGCGATTTCACGATCTCTCACGAGCCGTTTCATATATGGTAACCAGCGAATTTAAACGTATCGAACGATACATTTGGGGACTAGCTCCGGAAATCTAAAGTATGGTTACTTCGTCACATCCAGCAACCATCACAAAGGCAATCACGATTGCAGTAAGCCTTACCGAAGAAGCGGTAAGAATGAATAAGTTTTCAAGAAAGAGTGCGGAGATGCCCAAGGAGACACATTTAGAATCAACCTCACACGGGAATAAGAGAAAGTTTACACACTTCAAGAAAGGTTCCCGACCGAGTAATAAGAAGAAGGAAACCCCCACAGCAAAAAGGAACAAAACATTCGTGGCGACAGAAGAGACTGAACCTAGAGGTTATACAGGAAATGCACCTAAGTGCAACAAGTGCTATTATCATCATTATGGTGGATGCCGAACCACCAAATGTGATAAATGCAGGAAGTTAGGACACCGCACCGAAGATTGCTGGAGTAATAACAAAAGAAATAGGAATGAAGGCAAGACAGAAGGAGGTTATGGAAATGGAAATGACCGAGGAAGAAATCAAAGTTGCTATGGTTGCGGTGAATTAGGCCACTTTAGAAAGAATTGCCCAAAGGAGAACAAAGGCCACGGGCGAGCCTTTGTAATAGGAGCTCTGAGGCACGTCAGGATCCAAATGTGATCACTGGTACGTTCCCTGTCGATAATCATTTCTCATCTATTTTCTTTGATACTGGCGCAGATTTTAGTTTCACATCTTTAGAGTTTAAAGATATACTTGAACTAAATTCAAATAAATTAGATATTCCATTCACTATCGAACTAGCGAATGGAAAGATAATTGAATCCGATGAAATTATTAAAGGATGTTCTTTAGAGTTAGGTGGACAAAAATTCAACATCGATTTATTACCCATCCAGTTAGGTAGTTTTGATGTTGTAATTGGTATGGATTGGTTATCCAATAACCAAGCCGAAATCGCGTGTTGCGACAAAATAATTCGTATTTCTCTTCATAATAATGTAACACTTCTTATACATGGCGAGAAGAGCGAAACGCCATTACGAATTATTTCTTGTATGAAAGCCCAAAAGTGCTTACGAAAAGGATGTATATCATTCTTAGCACACGTTGTTGACAAGAAATCCAAGGAGCCAAAACTTGAAGAGATCCCTATTGTTAAGGAATTCCCTAAAGTCTTCCCAGAGGACTTGCCAGGAATACCACAACGACAAGTTGAATTCCGCATAGCCTTGATCCCAGGAGCTACACCTGTAGCGAAATCCCCTTACCGATTAGCTTTCGGAAATGCAAGAGTTGTCCCCTTACTTCAAGAGTTGTTGGACAAAGGTTTTATTAGACCAAGCTTCTCATCTTGGGGAGCTCCAGTTCTATTCGTAAAGAAGAAAGATGGAAGCTTTAAAATGTGATAGATTATCAAGAATTGAACAAACTCACGATCAAGAATCGGTATCCGTTACCGAGGATCGATGATCTGTTCGATCAACTTCAAGGATCATGTTTTTACTCGAAGATTGACTTAAGCTTAGGATACCATCATCTTAGAGTGAAGGAAGAAAGTATTCCAAAGACAGCATTTCGAACCCGTTACGGTCACTACGAGTTCCTTGTTATACCTTTTGGTCTAAAAAATGCACCGGTGGTGTTCATGGATTTAATGAACCATGTGTGCAAACCTTACCTTGATATATTTGTGAGAGTATTTATTGATGACATATTGATATATTCAAGAAATAAGAAGAATCACGAACATCATCTTAGGACCATTCTTGAGTTATTAAAGAAGGAGAAATTGTATGCAAAATTCTCTAAGTGCGAATTTTGGCTTCGTGAAGTCCAATTTCTCGGACATGTAGTCAACAAGAAAGGCATACATGTCGATCCATCAAAAATAGAAGCCATTAAGAATTGGAACGCACCTAAGACACCCACCGAAGTACGCCAATTTTTAGGATTGGCCGGTTATTATCTGAAATTCATTGAGAACTTATAAAAGATCGCTCAACCACTAACCTCCCTAACTCAGAAAGATAAAAAGTTTGATTGGGGAGAGAAACAAGAAGCAGTTTTCCAACTCTTAAGGATAAACTTTGTAATACGCCAATTTTATCACTTCCAGACGGCATAGATGACTTTGTAGTTTATTGTGACGCTTCATATTAAGGTTTATGATGCGTATTAATGCAACAAGAGAAAGTTATTGCATACGCATCACGCCAATTAAAAGTTCACAAAAAGAACTATATCACACATGACCTAGAGCTAGGTGCCGTGGTATTTGCGTTAAAAATTTGGCGTCATTATCTTTATGGCACCAAGTGCACAATCTTTACCGATCACAAAAGTCTTCAACGTATATTTAACCAGAAAGAGTTAAATATACGCCAAAGACGTTGGCTTGAATTGTTGAATGACTATGATTGTGAAATTAAATACCATTCGGGCAAGGCGAACGTTGTCGCGGACGCCCTAAGTCGAATGGAACAAGTGAAGCCCCTTGGTGTGCGATCATTAAGACTCACCATTCACAATACCTTACCTCTCGAATTCACAATGCTCAACAGGAAGCTCTGAAGAGGCGGAAATTTTAAAACAGAGATGCTTAGAGGTATGGAAAAACATTTGGAACCAAATGGGAACGGAACTTTGTACTTTGCAAACCGAATTTAGGTTCCTCTTTTTGGTAATCTGCAAAATTTAATTCTAGATGAAGCCCATAAGTCCCAATATTCGATACATCTTGGGGCGGATAAAATGTATCGCGATCTTATAGAATTCTATTGGTGGCCTAATCTCAAAAGAGATATTGCAACTTATGTTGGAAAATGTCTAACATGTACAAAAAATATGGCCGGATACCAAAAACCTTCAGGATTGTTACAACAACCTGAAATTCCCACTTGGAAATAGGAACAAATTTCTATGGATTTCATAACAAAATTACCTAGGACCTCTCGCGGTCACGACATGATTTGGGTAATTGTCAACCGACTAACCAAATCAGCTAACTTCTTGCCGGTACGTGAGAAAGATAAAACCGAGAAGTTAGCCGAACTTTATCTCCAAGAGATTGTGGCAAGACATGGAGTGCCTGTTTCCATAATCTCTGATCGAGATGGTCGTGTCATATCAAGAATTTGGCAATCATTTCAAAAGGCTTTTAGATCTCGCTTAGATCTAAGTACGACCTTTCATCCCCAAACAGATGGCCAAAGTGAACGCACTTTTCAAACCTTAGAAGATATGCTTCATGCTTGTGTGATTGACTTAGGCGGAAATTGGGATACTCACTTGCCTTTAGTGGAGTTCTCATATAACAACAGTTATCATACGAGTATTCAAGCCGCTCCATTTGAAGTATTATACGGAAGTAAGTGTCGATCTCCGTTATGCTGGGCGGAAATAGGCGACAAACAAATGATAGGTCCAGAATTAATTCAAGAAACTACGGATAAAATATTTAAAATCGAGACCGTATTAAAGCAGCTCGGGATAGACAGAAAAGTTATTTAGATAAACGTCGCAAACCATTATCCTGAGAATGGAGACAAAGTGCTATTAAAAGTTTCGCCTTTGTAAGTCCTGATAAACCGGATCTAACACTGATATCACACAATCACCAAGGATGGGCGGAATCCAAACTTGGTGATCTTTAAAAAATAACTGAAATGATGAAGAACAACACGAATTCACTTTAACACCTTGCACACGATTCTATTACTTGAACAAGCAAAACCGTCTGGTACAAGATGGAGGTTCTCTAGAGAAAACCTGAAAGTCTCCAAAAGTCTGACCTAGGAAATCACATAAGCTTAGCTTATATACCTAGGGTAAGGCATAACCCTAACGGGCTTGCCTATGGGCTTGCCTGGCCCACATGGCCTATGACATGCCCAAATCACCTATAAAGGTCCAAAATTAATACAACCTAACCTAGTTAAACCCAATTAACTACCATAAATCATTACATATATTTGATGCTTCAGTCTCACAGTTCTATGACCTAACAATCTCCCCCTAGACTGATGCATCAAATTGTCTTCATAATGCAAATTCAGCAACGTCTTCAACGGAGACTATGGTTGTCGATATGCTGTAAGTGTTGTGGAAGTCAGTCTCATACCTTTAGGACCTCACTCTTTAACGAACTCTCAGCACTGGGTATTTTTCTTCAGCTGTTGTGGTTAGCTTCATATCAGGATCTTGATCAGCTTTGCTTGAAACATCTTTGTCAAGAAGAATGCGAGAGGAGGAATCTCAGCAGCTCTTTTCTTCTTCAATTCTTCTCTTTCAAGCAAGCAGGTTCACAGGTACTTCTTCAAATGTACTATCACAGTCAAACGATGACTGGAATCTGGTTCTTCTTACTCTGGTACACTTTGCTGTTGTGATGCTCCATGTTTTGTCGGCAACTAACAGCATCTCAATTTCAACAATCCCTGTTTCTTGATCTAAATCAAGATCTGCACAATTCTCAGAAATTTAGAAGCAAACATTCTTATGCAACAGGGAGAGTGCCGCATAAACACTTGGTACCGCATAAACACTTGGTACAACCAAGTACTTGTACTTGGATCAAAATTCAAATTTCTTTCACCTTTGATGATTAGTTAAATCCTCAAGAACAGTTAATAATTTTTAATAAAATAAAGAAAGCACTCTATTTTTTGTTTTTTTTAATTTCTATTTTTAAATTTTTAAATATAAGAATATAAACAGAAACGCAAATACACGAAGAAACTAACTCAGTAGTTACAACTATACAATTACAATGGGATCAAAATTGTTTTCAGACGGACCAAGGAACACTTTTCAGTGCGAACTTATTCAGACTGGTCTAAGTGATTGCCAATATGTTTGTCCACTTAAACTTTAACGCTTAATTTTCATTTTTCAACTTCATGATATGCTTAAGGTAGTATTATACTATAATACCCATGTGTCACATACCATGACATACCCCCGTGATCAAGGTAAGCACAACGATTCATCGTAGCAGGTGAGTATACTGAGATCATCCTTTATCTTTTACAACGTCAGACTATTGGTCAACAGGTCAGTTCTTCCGTACAGTAGAGTGACCAATAGTATCTGGCGAGGGTTAGACAAATACCTTATTTGGTATGTTTGAATTTATGGAATTTTCTCATAATGAGATTTCCTTTCTTTTAAGGTTTTGGCCCTTTTGATTTGGCTCTTTTAAAAATATCCTGACCGTGCCTAGGTCTGCATATAATCTGGATGCAACAGAAAGGCAGCCAAGATATCCCTGGATGACTCAACAGCATAAAGACCCGAAACCTCAGATGTTGGCTATCTATCAACGCAAGAGTTAAGACCATGAAATCATACGCCGATGGTATGTAACCCACAAGATACATAGTTCGTTATATTTATATCACTTAGTATCTTTTAATCACTTTGAGCGTAAGCCTACCGACATATCACATTAGATCTTAGTCTTTTCAGCTACGACACCTTACATGTGTCAGTCACGCCCTATATCACGAATATTCATTTCATTTCCCATGACTTTTTATTTTTGTATTTTTCTGGTTTTCAAATAATGTTTTTGTATTTTTCTAATTTTCTCCCCCTCAAACAATACATATATCGCCCTCTTCCCCCCTAAATTTGTGCATCATACTTTATGCACAAATTTACCTAATAAATAAAACATATGCATAAAGTTTTAAATAAAAGGAAAAGGAAAATATTTTTGTTGTTTTTGCTTAACCGTTCCGTCATTAGATTAAAAACTATTCAATTTCAAAATTAAAGCACGAAATTCAAATTTGTACCTTTTCGCTGATCTTTTCTTACCTCATCTCCTCCAAAGGAAACACCAATCACAAAAATTTGAACCTTTCTGCAACAGTGAGGTGTTATCCTTCATGCCCCTAGAACAACCGCTACCAACATTCCAGAGATTGTCAATAGCTCCTCCTTGGTTGTTCCTGAGAAACTAAAGAGATTAGTAAGACAGTGGGACCCAGGCCATCGTGGTCCTGGGTTTCCCTGAAGCATCAAAATAAGACACTTCTTTAAGACACAAGTCCCCTTTTGTTTCAAGGATTGGTGATGTTGCTGCTGATCTCGATTTGGGTTTCCAAATCTGTTTCATTTTAACAAACGCGGTTGCTGCCTTTGATTGAGCAACTTTGGCTATTTCAGGTTTAGTCATTTTAGAAAAAGATTTTTGTTTCTGAACAGCCTTGCGTTTGTTTTTGGCAACATTCCAATCCCCATCAGATAGTTTAACCTTGGAATTCACATTCTTCATTGCCTTAGGTGATGATGCCTTCATCGACTTGGAATGATTGTTATTCTTTGGTGTAACCTTCTGATTTTTTGCATTACACGGAACATGGGAACCACGTGTACAGTTTCGAGCAATGTGACCAGGAATGCCGCAATTGAAGCACGTTTGTCTCTTCACATGTAAAGCATTCTGATCAGCTTGATTTGCTCATGCAGTCCTTGATGGATGAGCTGATCCCTTCTGTGCTTGATTTATTTGCACGTTTGTTGCATACGGAGAAGAATTTGGAGGTTTGTACTTGTTGTCTGCAAGGGCCTTCTTCTGTTGTGGAGATTTCTTTTGATTTTTCTTATTTTGTTTAGACTGCAAATCCTTTTCTGAAATCTCCCCAACCTTTCCAAAAGCTTTGCTAGCACGGTCAAAAGCATATTTTTCACATTTTCCATTAAAGACCGGCTTAACAAAGGCATTTTTCATAATACTAGCCTTTTGAGGGCTATTGTTGCCCACTAATGATTTTGGAGAGCTTGATTGTCCCTGACGCTTGGACTTCTGCTTTCTTCGTCTCCGATTTGCTCGTCTCTGCTCTTTTAGCTTGCTCTGAACCTTTTCATCGAAAGCATAAGGTTGAGATTGTTCAGTTTGCGCACTCGGAGCCTTGTTCATGTCAGCTCTCTCTTCATCAGCTGAATCATTTGACGAGTCAACAGCATAAAATGGTTCCCGTGTGTCTGGCGTATAATCACTGGGTTTGCCATACACCATATGTTGTGCTTTCTCCATATCTTCATCGGTTTCAGGCATTGTTGTATAGTTGTGATTATACGGTGGGGCAACCTGATTGAATCCCAAACCCTTCCCTTTGTTCCCCTTATATGCCAGCTGCACATTGCACACGTCTTGAACAAGCTTGCTGGATGTATCAAACTTCTTTATATTAACCTTGTTTTGTTTATATTTTCCAGTAAGAAGTCCCAGCTCAACTCTTACCAAATCGCATTCCATGGTTTTTTTTCTAATCTGGTTTTGTAATCATGGACCCAACATTTCTGTTGATTTACGTCCAGGTGGAGCTGAGCTATATCTTTCTTTTGTGCTTCAACCTTTTCTTTGAGTAACTTGTTGCTTTCTCGAAGGCTGATGCACTGAGCCATTGCATTATTGTATTCATCGGTCATTTTGGAATTAAGAGCCCTGAGTTGAGCAACCCTATTCCTGCAAGGTTCAGTGCGCAAAAGATAGTTGACTGTGTCAATGGACGAGCTAGATTTGTCAGCGTTAGTTTGGGCTTGAGGTCGAGTTTGGGTGCTGGACTGCTGAATGCTGCTTGCTGTGGTTGAGGTTTTTGCTCAGACACTTCTTCAGGATTAGACTCAGTTGATTTTGCATATCGATCTTGGAGATCTAGGTTTGATTGTAAATGATCCCATAACTAAGATACAAAAAGAGTCTTTGCCATCACCCAAAAAGCTATTCAAATCATTCCTTACATCCTCTTGTTGCCTTCCACGGTCAAGCAAACGCATCACATAGTCAGCAACCGGATCAACATTGTAGTCTCCGATAAACTCATCCAGCTTTTCCTTCACTTCATCCCGCAAGCTCGGGTTTTGAGTTTGGGCTGCAAACATCTTCGGATAATCGAAACCGGACCGGTAAACACGATAAAAAATATCCGAAAACTGTTTTTACCAAAATTTACAGTTAGACTCGTCTCGACGATACGATTCCAACGATATATACTGTCCGATGGTGATTTTAGGAATTTTCGTGCCTTTTTTTTACCCTAAAAATCACATGAGTCTAGCCGTGCAACCGGTTTGTTAAAATTGTCTAAGGATCAAATTCTGTGTATGAAACGTTTAGCTCCGGTTACGTCAGCTGGTTAACTTTCCACCTTTTTGGGTACAACTCGGAACAGTGCCAAATTCGGAACAGTAACTCGGATTAACAATCCGAGATGGTAATTCGGACAGTGATCCGAGATGCAATCCGAGATGAGAGAATCCGAAATAGTGAATCTAGTCCGGAATGAAACCCTGATCCGGAATGAAGACCAAATCCGAAATGAAGACCAAATCCGGAATAGTAATCCGGAATGCTATCAGATACACAGCAACAGTCAGAATCCGGAACAGTAATCCGGAATGAAAGTCTATCCAAATTCGGAACAGTTACGAATCCGGAATCTTTGAAGATTATCCAAAAACCTTGAAGATTTATCCGAAATCCTTAAAGAAAATCCGAAATGCTTGAAGATTTATCCGAAATCTAACAGAAATTCAAGATTTTTATCCGAAATGCAGCAGATTAATCCGAAATCAATCCGAAATGCACCCATAAAATCCGAAATCCTTGAATGTTGATCCGAAATGCTTGAATCTTCTTCATGTTCTTCGTGTTCTTCAGCAGAAAACCGAACAGAATCTTGTAACATCATATCTGAGCCTGGAAAACAGATTCAACAGGCTCTCATACCACTTGTAAGTCCCGATAAACCGGATCTAACACTGATATCACACAATCACCAAGGATGGGCGGAATCCAAACTTGGTGATCTTTAAGAAATAAATGAAATGATGAAGAACAACACGAATTCACTTTAACACAATGCACACGATTCTATTACTTGAACAAGCAAAACCGTCTTGTACAAGATGGAGGTTCTCTAGAGAAAACCTGAAAGTCTCCAAAAGTCTGACCCTAGGAAATGACATAAGCTTAGCTTATATACCTAGGGTAAGGCATAACCCTAATGGGCTTGCCTGGCCCACATGGCCTATGACATGCCCAAATGACCTATAAAGGTCCAAAACTAATACAACTAACCTAGTTAAACCCAATTAACTACCATAGATCGTTACATATATTTGATGCTTCAGTCTCACAGTTCTAGGACCTAACAGCCTTGTAGAGGCGTAGTTAGATTCGGGAAGCAAGGAAAACTTAACCCAAGATACATAGAACCATATGAAATCTTGGAGAAAATTGGAGCAGTCGCATATAAGTTGAAATTGCCTGAAACACTTAGTAATAACGTTCACGACACTTTTCGTGTGTCATATCTTAAAAAGTGTCTTTCAGACGAGTCACTTATTATTCCCACGGACGAAATTCATATAGACGACAAACTCCATTTCATCGAAGAACCTGTCGAAGTTTTAGATTCAAAAGTTGAAAAAACAAGGAGGAGTCGTATCAAACTAGTCAAAATCCATTGGAACTCAAAGCGTGGTTGGGAACGGGAAGACGAAACCCCCACCTGTTCGAGAAATCCTACGCAAAGGATGACACGACTTAAATTTCGGGACAAAATTTTCTTGGACAAGGGGAGAATGTGACAATTGACAAAATTCCGGTAATTATGTACAACTGGAACAACTGTTACATTGTCTAATTTGGTTTAGTTTGGTTTTTGGTTTGGGGTACAAAATTTTGAAAACCGAATCGAATAACCAAATAAACCATAAACAGAACCGATGAACACCTCCCTCATTCATTCACCTCTAGCCTCCATCACTTTCGCCAATTTTATTTGTGTTCGTTTTTGTTCATAAAACCGTTCGTGAACATATTCATTTCCTTAATGAACGAACACACACTTAAAATCCCGTTCGGTAAGTGTTTATGAACTGTTCCTAAACACATTTATTTCTTTAACGAACGAACACAAAAAAGACATTTTCATGTTCATTTGATTCGTTTACAGATGTTTGTTAACTTCATACATGCTCCTTGTGTATAAAGCTAGTGGGGCATGGGGACATGATTGTGGAGAGCTGATATGAAGAACACTTGAAGAAAAAGAAAAACATTTTATAGCAGAAAAAGGAAAGAGTGTGCAGTACGTACACGGTACACATCTAAATCTCAATTAACAAGTCAGAAAATATCACAGATTATGGAATGCGCACTACAATCCGTTCAATATACAAATGCAACTAACAGTATAAAATTAAAATGGAGTGTGCATATATATTTAAAAGAATTGGGAGAAGTCAAGATGAAGATGAATTTTAAAAGGTTGGGTAATATATTTAACTACATTCCAAAAAAATATTCTGTCAATACAATACAAAAATCAAAAGAAAAAATAAGTAGATTGAGAAATTGAACCTTGAATTAAAAAACTTTAGTGTGGATACCAATTCATTGTATTGATCAGCTCAACATGATGATTCATATATTTAGCTTTAGATTATTAACAAATAAATATGAATTACTAATCACTGTCCGTATTATGGAGAGAAAACGAGTGATATTATACATCTTTATCATTCATAATACGTCAAAGTCAATAGAGATAAAATGTAATAAATGCTTTGTGAAGTGAGATTTTGATTAATTGTAGGAGTTTAAAATCGTAGAAAGTTAGAACTTCAATTCCTATAATGTGTAAGTTTAACTGTAAATAAAAAATATATTGTAACTATTTGTAAAATTAAGGAGATATTGTGAGTGAGCTTCCGTTTTATCAAGGTCCAAAAGGGCCATGCTTGAAATTATGTATGAGCCTTTAATAAAATTAGAGGTTTTTACTACACATGAGTTGACACAACATTCAATAAAACACGAATATTTATGGGTTAACACAATTATAACATATTTGATCCGAGTTTTATTTTCTTTTATTCTCCGCATATTAGTCCCTTAATTTTACTTTTTGTTAACACAAACATATATGAAACAATTATATTTTAATTGTAAAATTGTATCTTAGTTTCTCTTTTAAGTCTTAAATTTTGTCATAAGATATCGAAAGATTTTAATGTATGACATTAAACACAACTTAAAATAACTAAGTAAAAATAAATGGTATAAATAAGTCAACCGATGAACCTGACGGGTTGACATGAAGACAATTTGTTTAGTTAAACGGGTTCACAAGTTTGACTGACAATGACCTACACTCACTTATATACAATACCCAAAAGTGTTAATATCATGTAGTTCATGTCGTGTTATAAATTCTCACCCATAGCTACAATTGCGTGAGGGCCTTTTCACCACTAACTATAACATAGATCCACCCAAGATGAACAAATAAACAATTGGACAAAAGTAGAACTAGGGGGATAATTCCTTACACGACCGGAAAAATAATTAAGGTTTGGGTTGGCTTTGTATAACCCATTTAGAAACTTATGTTAATAAATCATGTTTGAGTTGACGATCAGGGTGACCAGTTGACGGGACCCTTTTAGGATTACAAAAATGTTAATTTTTTCAAATGTTTGTTTTAATTACTTATCTCTTTACCATAAAATAATTGATGAGTTCAGTTTAAGTTGGAAACCTTTAAAGATAATGCTGTAATCCTTAAAGATGATTTTTGGGTCATGAGTTCAATTTATGGCTCCTGTAGACAATTATTTTGATAATTTTGCTAACCACTTTATAGATAATTTTCAGTATATATTATTGGGTTAAATCATTCATGTATCTTCAAAAGTAATATAGCTCTATATATCATACTCCTACCCGCCCATTAAATTACAACCCAACACTTTGCTTATAAATCAGTCGATTTGACCCGTTTTGATTGATGGGTAAAGCATGTCGTATTTGGGTTAATTTGTAGTTATGTGTGTTCAATTTGGGTTGGAATTTTTGACACAAATGAAAATATAGGTCACATTCGGGTTCTACAATTCAAACCACCAACTCAACACAATTGACTACCTCTAAGAAAAACTCTATTATTTCAAACTTGTTAGGAAGATGATAAACTTTGTTATGTTTTATATTTCTTAGATTGTTATTATTAAAACTTATGTTATGTAATTATCATTAATACTATTGGATTAAGGTTGTGGGTTGGTGGTTAAGGCCGACAAGTTTCCCACCGTTTTGAACTGTTATATTTGGCACCATAACTAACCACCATTAACTACCTTTAACCGTTTTATCTTCATGTACATATGCAACATTATGTGTCCGAGATCATCACCAAGATTACTCGATCCCCTTTATATCTGTAACATTAATCTTCTCACTGTTTCTTCGATTATCTATTGCTTATATAATCAATCCGATTGTATCCTTGTTTCATACACTCACACCCACAATATTATAGATATAAAGTAACAGATATGGATGCCTTTAGGATAACTATGTGAACAAACCTAGTTATAATCTAATGTGTTAGGTTAGCTATATATATCATGTATTGGGTACAGATTTGTAATAAAGTTTTTCAGTAGTTTCCTTGATCTAATTATATTTGTGAGTTAGCCAACTAGTACTCCACTACAGATATAACAAAACCATATAGCAAGTTCATAGAGGAGCAATAACCAAACGATATATGCCATAATGCAGTTGAAATAAAAGACCTATGTATCGAAATCTAGTCTACTGTGTAAGGTAAGTTTGATTTGAATTACTAGTAAGCTAAGTTCTTCTACCAAATCTAAACATGTAAACACCTCCTATAGCAATTTTGAGGGTCTATAGCATCTACATATAGATATAAGGATACGCTAACATAAGTAAATTGATATATATATATGTTTCAAGGAGAATACATAAGATCACTAAAACGAGATACGTTTAAAGTTTGAATATCAACAACCATGTTATATTAAACAGCACAAACACATACATAGAAAAAAATTGCAATCCAGTAGAACCTATCCACTTGGTTAACCCGAAAGTAATGGCCATGGCCATCCACCCTCCGACCAGAAGTCTCAAACAAGACTGTAGCAATTTTGAGGATCTGTATAATCTACATATAGATATGAGGATACACTGACAGAAGTAAACTTATATATGGGATTAATGGAGAATAATTAAGATCACTAAAACAAGATACGTGTAAAGTTTTGATATCAACAAGCATGTTGTATTAAACATTGAAAATACAATATAGGAAAACACTACAATCCAGTAGAGCCTATCCACTTGGTTAATGCGAAAGTAACGCCCATAGCCATCCTCCCCCCGACCAGAAGTCTCAAACAAGACTTCAGTACAGGAGTCTTGCCCAAAACAGCTCCAATCCACCCAAAAGTCACAAGCGCCAAGCTCACTGTGGCTACAACGACAACTCGCCGAACCTTATGGTCGACTATAAAGGCAGCCGCGAGTAAGGGCATGATGGCTCCTAACATAAATGCAAAGGCTGATGCTGCAGCAGCCTGAATGGGATTTGGCGGTGCTTCCATCTCACTTTCCTGATCATTGTTTCCAGCATTTTTTCTATCTCGCTTCATCTGAGCCACTTCAGCATCTCGTTGGGAGTATACAGAAACAAACTCACCAATTGCCATGCTGCATGCACCAGCAACTAAACCAGCAAAGCCTGTAAGAATCATGGCTCTCACATCATGTTTGACAGCTCCAACACCCATCATCAGAGATGCTACAGAAACCAAACCATCTGTTGCTCCAAGAACAGCGGCACGCAGCCACTGTCCCCTTTGCGAGTAGTCAAAGTCATAGTCTTCCTTCATAGACACATGGCGATTTTCATGTTCGGACTTATTATCAGAAACCATTATGCATAGATCGTTTTTTGCCGACATAATGGTGAAAACAGAAAAGAAAATATTATATTATAAAGAATGATGTGGTTACTAACTTGTGGAAGTTAGTCCCTCACAGAGGATATATATATAGTAAGTATATAGTTGTGGGTCTACATATAGTATATTGTGTATATTGGTCTATAATGATCAATCTTTCGATCGTGCAAAAAGCTAAAGATAGTGTGCAATCCACAAGCCCGTGAAAATCTTATTTGAATAAAGCATCTAAAGAAAGAGATTTTTGGAGGCTTGTTATATAAAATGAAGAAGAGCCAACACTGCATACAAAAAGCTGGAAAGATCAATCACTAAATAATTCAAGGCTTGTGGAATCCACACGACTGCCACCATTCACTAGACTTTTAAATTTAAAAAAACACTAAAAGCTATTCATAAAGAAACAGAGAGGAGATGTGACTTCAGGTCCTCAAGTAGTAGAAAGATAACTAATATAGATAAAAGGAAATGGAACCCACATAAAAGAAAACCAAATTAATAATCATGAAGATAAATAAATGAAAAATAAGTTGGTTCCTTGTTACTTATGTAGACCCCTTGGCATATTTAAGTAATAGTAGTGATATATATACTATAGCGAAATATCCAATATGAAGGCATTATAACTCTTTAATATACTGAAATGCAACACTTGGGGGAGTGCAGCACATGAAGAAACTGTGATTACTCTAATTGTGCTAAATGTGATCCAAGTAAATCAATTAGACATGAATTTAGCTTATCCGGATCACCACTAACTTGTATAAATAGCAACTTTGATTATTTGTTTCAACACATACACAAATACAATTCAATCTTCATTCAATCTTATGTTTGCTTTAAAAATTCAGGACCTAACAGTCCATAGAAATACCAACATTAGCTTGAGTGACAACATGTTTTTATTGACTGCTTGTGAAAGACACAATACACTATTAGTAAACAGACTTTTACTGACGTATCACCCCCCAACAAAATCCCAGAAAAACAAGTTTTTAAACATGACGGATGACTATACATATATTTTTTTATTATCTCTAATCAAATAACACTTCAAAAAATAAAAGAAAATTTGAATTTTGGAGCTTGCTAATAGAAGGATTTTTGACGGAAGAATTCTCATAAGATTTTATTAAGTTTTAGTATTTGTCAGATAAGATCAAATTTTGGATAAAATTTTCTTATCTTTTTTCAAGATATGATGTTCTGGATATCGTCTCCAGAAGTTGTCGGAAACTAGATATTGGTTTTGGATGGATAATCTGACGGAAATCTTTATAATATTTGTCAAGACTTCTCTAATTTTCACATTCTTCTTCGTGATGTCTTAGCTATCTATCTATGTTTAAATCAGTGGCCTTGAAACTAAAATCTACCACATGTAGTCTTGCGTCCTTCCATATGTGTGCTCGCAAGGTGTGAAATAAGAATGTTGTATGCCTGTTGTTAGAATTGATGGTGTCGGAATATTTGGCTCTCTGAGTTCCCCAAAATGATTTCTATTTACATGCTTACAATGTGTATATTTGGAAACCATATTTAGAACTTGATTTAAGAAACGTGCCAATTGGTTTAAAATTTGAATGGCGATTTCTTTGGAGAATTAAACTAAACTTAGGATGGTAATTGAACATAATAACCATTTCCTACATTAAACATAAGTTAACTGTTATGCATGGCTTTAATTAGTACCAAATGTAGATTAGTAAGTTGTTCATATATTCCGACAGAATACTTGGTAAACTCCTTGCAACAAAATGAAGTATAAATACATATGGGATTCAGAGGGAAGTGATATAAACGTTTTTATTTTGCTCAAAAACAATCCCTTAGATCAGTAAGGATCACTCAAAAGGGATCTGGAATCCACAAAATGCTTATTTTCAAATAGAAAAAAATAGCGTTCGTCCTATGATTATATGTAACCATTGCAACTTGCATATATGCTTCATTTGCCTCTATAATGATCATATTCTAAACATACATATCAGTTCAAAAAAATACGTGCTTGGTAACAACTGAGGGTTAGTGGTGCCTTGCAAAATAATACATGCCCTTCTATTTATGTTCATGATTATAAATATGGTTTTCACTTGTCACTCTTTATCTATAAAAATTACTTATATTTTCACTTGGGAATGGCATAATAGCATATACCTCACTGTTTCTTTTTGTACTGTTAATGTTTTTCTAATTTAAACGTCAAGTGAATGGTGGCAGTCGTGTGGATTCCACAAGCTATGAATTTTCTAATGATTAATCAGCATATATCTCCTTCTTTCTATAGTTGTATAGTAAGCATTCCAATATATAATATGCTCTATTTTAATATCAATATCAGGGGCTTGTGGGTAGCAAACTATCTTTAAATTATTGCACCATGTACACATTAATCATCATACATAGAAATATACATACTGACATACATACTATATATATCCTCTATGAGGGACTTGATCTTCCACAACTCAGTTCATCTAACATTCTCTTTGATATAGTATTCTCTTTCCCACTTTCATCATCATGGCTTCAAAAAACGATGTACGCATTCCTGTTTCGGAGGACAAAACCGAACAACATGCCCAAGTGTGTATAGAGGAAGACTATGACTACTCACAAAGGGGACAGTGGCTGCGTGCTGCTGTCCTCGGAGCCACTGATGGTCTGGTCTCAGTAGCGTCTTTGATGATGGGTGTCGGAGCTGTTAAACATGATGTTAGAGCCATGATTCTTACCGGCTTTGCTGGTTTAGTTGCTGGTGCATGCAGCATGGCAATTGGTGAGTTTGTTTCAGTCTACTCTCAAAGAGATGTCAAGGCGGCACAGTTGAAGAGAGAGAGGATAACTGCTGGTAACAACGACGAGGAAAATGGCGAGAAGGAAGCACTGCCGAATCCCGTTCAGGCGGCTGCAGCATCTGCACTTGCATTTATGTTGGGGGCCATCATGCCCTTACTTGCTGCTGCTTTTATTGCGGATCATAAGGTTAGGCTAGGTGTGGTGGTAGCCACAGTGAGCCATGGTCTAGTGATTTTCGGGTGGATTGGAGCTGTTTTAGGAAGGACTCCCGTGTTGAAGTCTTGTTTAAGGATTCTGGTTGGGGGGTGGATGGCTATGGCCATTACTTTTGGACTGACCAAGTGGATACGCTCTACTGGTCTGTAATTTTATTTTACTGTTGGAACCTGTTACCGCAAGACTCACAGGATCCTGCCAATATGTCTGCTGTTCAGATTTGCATTTTTTTGTGTGATCCATATCCACCTAGATGTCTTCACTGATCTGAGAGTTAATATGTAAATAGGTTGATTTGCTCGTCTAGTTTCCCTCAGCATAACAGTAATGTGCTATGTTATGTGTAATACGTTTCTCCAGTTCAAAGAATCTGATCACTTTTTTTAGTTCTATTTTGCGGTAAAAGAGTTTTCTCTCTGCATCTTTTGATCTCAAGTTTTGACACAATGAGTTCTGCCTCTCCAGATATAGGTTTTCCTGCAAAGGTGTTGCCAATCCATTAATTTCAAGGTTCAATTTCTTTTGTGAATATAAAAGAAAAGGGATATTTTTCATGGGAAGTGTAATGGTTAAGGTTGTGACAAGATCTTAAATAATAGAAAAGAAACAAAATGTTCCTTGCCTTTTTTTTAGATAAAATTTAGGTTTACAAATTCTTTAGAGTCCATATTATAGCTTTTACATACTTCACAAGTTTTTCTAAGAAAATTACGATAAAATTCAATAAATTTTTTAATTACTTTGAGTATAATTTTATAGAAAAATAACATATGAATGCCCTGCAGTGTGTCTAAATCCATACGCAATTTGTCTAAGTAGTCCAGGCGTGACACATACTAGGGTGATTATGAGATGTGTCTAAACTATTACAATAGTGCGTTTAAAGCTGTTTGTAATTTAAAGAATACTTATATACCTGCATCATAATATAGTGTTGATGATTGTCGCGAGTCTCATGCAAAAACCAGAGGAGTCTGCTGAAAGTGTTATGAATTAAGTACTAAGAACTAATTGCAAAAATGTAAAAACAGTTGTTTGTTTGTTTGATTAAACTACGAATTACTAAAACAAAGCTGTAAACAATGAGAGAAACAATAGTTCCTCCGGATTTTAGATTCAGAGCAAATGTTAATTATGTATTTAATTGTGACAATCACATAGACATGATTGTTTAATTCAATTAACAAGTTGTGATTATTCAAAGACTACTTATTTCGGTTATAAACAACGGAAGGTGATCATATGAACAACCAATCAATATTATCAACCCTAACCCTTATCAAATATATTCTAATTACTAGTACTCTCGGGAATTGAATGAATAAGAACCAAAGTTTAAGTAAAATCAATCCGTTACAACTAATCAATCAAATCCAAATGTAACAAGCACTGAATGCTTAGACTACTGTGTTCATGAATAAGTTTAAACACATAAAATCGTTCACTTACAAGAGTCCTCCACCCGGAGGAAACCATAAAAAGATTAGCCGCTCATGTCGATCACGTGATCTTCAAACGCTTGAGAAACAATTGAAATCATCTTCAATATGGTTGAATCGATGGAAAATAAGCATTTTGTGGATTCCAGATCCCTTTTGAGTGATCCTTACTGATCTAAGGGATTGTTTTGAGCAAAATAAAAACATTTATATCACTTCCCTCTGAATCCCATATGTATTTATACTTCATTTTGTTGCAAGGAGTTTACCAAGTATTCTGTCGGAATATATGAACAACTTACTAATCTACATTTGGTACTAATTAAAGCCATGCATAACAGTTAACTTATGTTTAATGTAGGAAATGGTTATTATGTTCAATTACCATCCTAAGTTTAGTTTAATTCTCCAAAGAAATCGCCATTCAAATTTTAAACCAATTGGCACGTTTCTTAAATCAAGTTCTAAATATGGTTTCCAAATATACACATTGTAAGCATGTAAATAGAAATCATTTTGGGGAACTCAGAGAGCCAAATATTCCGACACCATCAATTCTAACAACAGGCATACAACATTCTTATTTCACACCTTGCGAGCACACATATGGAAGGACGCAAGACTACATGTGGTAGATTTTAGTTTCATGGCCACTGATTTAAACATAGATAGATAGCTAAGACATCATGAAGAAGAATGTGAAAATTAGAGAAGTCTTGACAAATATTATAAAGATTTCCGTCAGATTATCCATCCAAAACCAATATCTAGTTTCCGACAACTTCTGGAGACGATATCCAGAACATCATATCTTGAAAAAAGATAAGAAAATTTTATCCAAAATTTGATCTTATCTGACAAATACTAAAACTTAATGAAATCTTATGAGAATTCTTCCGTCAAAAATCCTTCTATTAGCAAGCTCCAAAATTCAATTTTTCTTTTATTTTTTGAAGTGTTATTTGATTAGAGATAATAAAAAAATATATGTATAGTCATCCGTCATGTTTAAAAACTTGTTTTTCTGGGATTTTGTTGGGGGGTGATACGTCAGTAAAAGTCTGTTTACTAATAGTGTATTGTGTCTTTCACAAGCAGCCAATAAAAACATGTTGTCACTCAAGCTAATGTTGGTATTTCTATGGACGGACTGTTAGGTCCTGAATTTTTAAAGTAAACATAAGATTGAATGAAGATTGAATTGTATTTGTGTATGTGTTGAAACAAATAATCAAAGTTGCTATTTATACAAGTTAGTGGTGATCCGGATAAGCTAAATTCATGTCTAATTGATTTACTTGGATCACATTTAGCACAATCAAGAAGGTGTCAAGCATTGAAAGTTCAAGGACCACTCTAGGGAGCTATTATCCACCATCTTTGCTACATCTTCATCACCTTGTTCATCTTGCCACTTCCCTAGCCACTATAGCCATAAGAGCTAGTAGTGAGCCTCCTAATCTTCCATTTTGAATCTTGTTACTAATATATTGTTAATGTATAAGTTATACCATCTAAAAGCATCACCTTTTAAAAGATGAACACATAAACTAGTAACTTAATCTAAAGAAAATAACACATATCTTGAAATTGTAATGAAGATGTAGTTGTTTATTTTGTGCTATGGATGATATCCATCATGTGTATACTTGCTAGAAGTATATATCTAACAAGTATACACATGGATCTTACAAGATCCATGATCAAAGTGTTGATGAACTTGTTATACATGATAAATGAACTATTTAAAGTGGTTAAAATGATTGTAATGTTCTTAAGATGTTGTATGAACAAGTTGTTAAAAATGATTTTTAACAAAGTTAGTAAATGTTCGAAACAAAACCTATTTTTAAAGATGGATGAACATGTTAAACACAAGGTTAAAATACTACATGACTTGGTTAACTTTCAAGTTCATCATAACATGAAAAATGCATCTAAATGCATATATTATACTTGTGGAAATTGTTGTGGTTAAATTGATGAGTTTTGAAAGCCAAAACACATGTTTTAAAACGTAGGAAACCTCCTAAATCTAGGGGAAACTACGATATATTTTAACAAGTTCTTAAAAGTAAACTTGTCTAAAAGTAATACATACAAAAATCCCCATATTTTTGTATACAATGTAAAACAAAGAAGACATGGTTTTCTAAAAATAAAAATGGATATAAATATATATTTTGAAAAAAATATATATTTAAGGATCAAAAAAATCATGTGCTATGTGTATATTATATGTATTAGTTATATATAAAGTTAGGAACTTGAAAGTATACACACAAACAAATACAATAAAAATTGGCAAACAAAGAATTACAAATATATATATATATATATATATATATATATATATATATATATATATATATATATATAACCTTGGAGACAAATATGGACTTATCGGACAATTGGACTATATAAGGATTTCGGACTAAAAGTATATAATATATCAAAGCTAGGTAAGTATTACTTTCAGAATCAAACAAGTGACAAAATATATATTTTTACAACTATATAAAACATATCGTATTTTGTTGATACTAAAAAGTATTACTCTTGAAGTATATAAAAATATATATTTCGTAAACATCTTAAAAATATATTGTTTTGGTGGAAACTAAAAATATATATTTTTCTAGAACTAATCTTAAAAATATATTATTTTTAAGATACAAACACTTTCCAAGCATACTATACATATATTGATTTGGACACATCTTAAAATTATATATTTTAAGAATACACAAAATTATGGGTAATAAATACAAGAATATATGTATTCCTATACGTAAAAATACATGCCAACATATACCACTAACACTTGGTGAAAATACCATTATACAAGTATTATAAATAACCATGAGAATATAAATTGAAAAACACTAACACTCATAATACAAGTATACCCACACTTAGGAATATATACATGTATAATACTTAACAAGTAATACACTTGATCATGTATACCCTAAACACATGCACACGGATAATTATATATCAAGACATGTTAAAATTAGATTATTTTAACAAACCCATCGCAATCATAAATGATATATAGCGCATACAAATCATACAAGTTAAAATATGATATTTTAACTAATACATCGAACTTGGGATTATATATAATTAAATGGAATTATATATGAAACATATCCGACAATGGCATCGTCGAGGCAAACGGGTGGAACCCGACTATGAGAAGTCATAAGACACATAAATCTTACTCGTGCGAGGCACGGAGACTTGAGAGCTAGGCCCGTACATGCAACACATGAGATGCAACGATACATGTATATTTGATGAAATATATCTATTGACATCGAAAATACATCACAATGGGACATAACTCTGAACAAGTCTTAATAAATACTTAAAACAAGAAACATGAACATGAATCGTTACAAAGAACGAAGCGTCTAACAAAACCTAAAACATTTGTAGGTTGTGATACAAACCAAGAGAAAGTACGCAGGTCAAACAGAGAACACAGAAAGCAATTCAGTGAGTTCATGTCCCCCTTTTCATCTTAAATGTTTTACAGTTTTACAACTATCGGGGGAAATACATGTTCTATGGTATGATAAGCTAGGAAATGAAATAACTAGATCATGTGCGAATAGGGTAGATGTAAGAACCATTAATTTTGTTTAAGACCACGGTACAAAGGTTAGATCTGGGGGTATTGACGAGCCCTACTCTTGGTCATGGATCCACACGGAATAGTGCATTTGTTATCCCAGTCGAGGTTAATCGACAAAAATCGTCTAGGTTTGGATGCTTCCTATGTCGTTACACATATTAATGTCCGTGCAAAACATTAATGATCACGATTTCATTGACGCTTTACATATCGGGTTTTGATACAAATACTTCATATATTTTATGGATCCATCTCATACCGTTAAAACACATGAACTCGCCAACTTTTGTTGTTTTTCAACTTAACATGTATTTCAGGTAATTAGTGGACCAATTTAGAGAATTTCAGTCAAGGAAAACAAGTATCAAGTCTCCATGCCAACTTTTGAAGGGTTTGCCCATTATATACCGCTACCTTGTGGTGATATAAGGGTCAAAGCCTTATCATTTTAAAACTTGCATTTTGGATATGTAACATTTTGACAACTTAATTTCATTTCATGGTTTGTAAACAATATACTCAACTTATGTTGCGTTTTGAAACAATATCGGTAATGGAATTTGGAGCTTGTTTTTATTCACTTAGTATGTTCACTTATGTTGTATGCAATGAGAATTAATCAGATCACACCGTGCGCTTCTGCCTATGAACAGGTGTAACACTTAGCCTTCAAACTTCAAACAAATGTGTGGATAAGTGACGATCAACACCCTCTCTTTAAGTTTGGCCCAGATATTCCTAGGGTCGATGATCCCGATGTTGAAGGTTTGTCCAAACAACTCACCCTCCTCGGTCATTACTAAGATATTTCCTTTCAAATAGAAACACATGATCCAGCCTTTGTTTTCTTTAGATGAAACCTCATTATTGTCTCAGCTTCCGGATGGTCTAAGAGGACTTGCATCATTTGCAACAGAGGCAAAGTCCTCCTAACATTCTTATAACCTCTAAGCAATCCTTGGTCTTGGAAACTTTGTTTAACAAGGCCACTGATTTTCTTTGTAAGAGGACACTGAAGTGGGCAAAATACTTCTACGGCATTTTCCATTACGAAGAACATTTTAACGACCGAAAAATAAAACATGATTGTAAAGAGAGAAAGTTAGGGTAATTTTGAAAAATAACATGCACGGAATTTCATCTATATAAGTGCAACAAATTTAGGATTTGGTGTTGAGAGAGAAAATGATTAAAAATTTGTAATCATAAAAACTAAAAAATTAATTGGTTCAAAAAACTTTAGGGTTTTGTAATAACAAACTGCGAAATCAACTAGCTCAAAAAAACTTTAGGGTTTTGTAATGACATAAACTACAAAATCTACTGATTTTGGTTTAAAGGAAAAACTAAAAGAAAACAAAATCTACTGATTTTGGTTCCAAGAATACCAAAAAAATAGAATTTATTAATGTAGAGAGAGAGATCATGAGTATGTGTGTGAGAGAGTTAGTGTAGTTCAAAACAAAAACAAACATAAATTTGGAAATTCTGAAATTCGTTTGATAGATGGAGATACAACTAACCTTAGTAACAACATCCTTGAACTTTTATATATCACTCATAAATTTGGAGATTTCGATTGAGTTGATTTTTTTTTAAAAGAAGCCGTGAGTGTATGTGATAGTTAGGGTTCCGTGTGTCTTATGTGTAGTTTATTCGTTTAGAATATAAAAGGTGAAAGTAACCCACTAGGACAAAGTGATTTTGTGTGGTCTAGAGTATAATAGGTGAAAGGTTCTATAAGTTCATTAAGACAAAATGAGATTTGACCGGTGAAAGGCCCCATAAGCCCATTAAGACAAAGGCAATAGCTTCAGAAATACAAATGCAATACTGGATAGTGCATGAGATATGACATTTGTTAATTCTTTCTTTCCTTGTTACTTGCCCATTTTATTTTCGTCCTTTCGATCTGAGATAGCTCTATTGAACCGGTTTAACCGGGATTTGCTTAGGTGGGCGATATGGTTCTCTATTAAACGAGATGTAACCTCTTTATCTATTATGCTTTATAGACTTTAAAGAGTATTGTAGTGAACTGTCCGACCAGGATTTGCTGAAGTGGATGATTTGGTTCTCTATGACTTATTTTTTATTCCAAAAATCGGTCGACGATCTAGCCTTGATGATGCACATTTTGTATCAAGAGATCTCTTATTAACTTTTTGAAGTCGGATTCTATTGGGAATACACGGTATATGTCCTCAAAAAACATACTCTATAAGTATATAAATCAAATCTCGAATATTAGTATTTAAACACAATAAAAGATTTAAAAGATAACTTGCACAATTAACAACACCCTCATATCTCTCTAGTTTCGGCTTGATAAAACTCTTCACACTTTCAGTGTAGCGCAAACTTGCATATTTAGAAAAAAAAACGCCATACTTAAAGGCTTGAATGCAAGACATGGATGGAGATCCAACCGAAGATGAAATTAGGATCTTATTTTGGAAGATGGTGATTATAAGGGAGAGGGAGAGATTTTGTGTTTGTGTTTGAGAACGAGAGTGTGGATTAAAAAAAACTATACCATTACTAATACCCCCATACTCCCTTGGTTTAAAAACTTGCGCCTAGGCGCAAGACAACCTCAGGTGCACAACCCTTCGCTTCAGACGACTTAAGGTGAGTGTTGAACAGAAAGCACAGAAAGCGAGCACCTAGGGCGTTTTTCGGGTGGGGTGAGAGGCTAATGCTTACGTGCTTCTTATACAGAGAGGTCTCCAAGGTTTGAGTTGTCCAATTTCCGGTGTAGAGAGATGACCGGAGCTCCATGAAGAAGACAGTGTGGAGAAGGAGGTGTTCATACTTTAGTCTTCTTCTAATACTAAATACAATGAAAATTATTTTATTACCCCTTGGAATGTGACTAGATAAGAGACTTGTTATCCTCGTAATTGATTTGCTTTTGTCCTTCTTGTATGATAATTTTTATGGTGGTCTTTGTTTTTGTCCTTGTATTTGATTTGCTTTTGTCATTTCTTTTGTTTTTGTCTAGTAATCCAACTTTTCTTTTGTTTTTTGTCTTGTGATCCAGCGGGTAGTTTTTCTCCTCCTATTTCTATCTTCTTTTTGCTGTTAAGACAAAGTTAATCAAGTATTTTAAGTCTTTTTGTAACTTACATGGCTGCACAAAATCATTGTTCCTTTTCGCGGTAAATCAAGCCTTTTTTCTACATACACTTGATCTTGTTTGCTGGCAATTTGTTTCAGAAATTGGAAGCATAATGAAGCCACGAAGGTCAAGGAAGTTAGGCAGCTAACAATATAAAATAAAGAGCGACAAGGAAGTTCAATAGGCAGCTGGAACATAAAGAGCCACAAGAAAACTTAGGCAACTGCAATTTATGTTTGTCATACAAAAATCATAAGTGTGCACGGTCCATAGTAAAAATACGTTAATTACACATAAAATTTCATAGAATAATTATAAATATTGAAATAAGAATGAAAATCTCTGGGTTAAAAACTGAAAGTATGCATTATCCAGAAGTGGTGGAAATATAACAGAGTAGAATTCATGTCTGATAAAAAGTATATTTACCAATATTCTTGTAAAAATTAGTACTAAATCTAATAATAAGTTGATAAAGCTATCACATTTTATTAAGTTAAACCATATAATAAGTTGATAAAGCTATCACATTTCATAAGTTAAACCATATAATGTTGATGCTCATTTTAGAAAGAAAAAAAACAAACTTAGTATATTACAATATCTAACTAGAAAAGGTCAAAACAAAACCAACAGGAAGGTGGAGTTTTGTAGGATAAGCACATGCATCAAGGTAATCATGAATTTATAGAATCTAATGCCAAGATTAATACACTGAAAGATTAAAAATTAAAGAAGTGTGCACTCCACATTAAAGTTGGGCCTCAGTCTTTGTTTTTTGAGTGGTTGTGTAATCCACACCACACTATGTAGTGGCGGATTTAGAAAATTTTCGTAGGGGTAACGTTCTATAAAAAAGGGGTAACGAAATCGAAAAAACGTCAGATTTTTCCAAATTTACACTACCGCCAGAGTGCCAAACCCCTTCTATTAAGGTAGGTCCGCCCCTGACACTATGATTATACTTTACAAGGAAAACCTTTATTTGTATTCCTGCCATGTGGCATGAAGGTCACGGGTTTGAGTTATGGAAACAGCCTCTTGTACATCATGCCCAAATTAGCCCGACACCCCCTAGCCAACGCATGCGAGAGCCTCTTGCACCGGGTTTGCCCATTTTTGCTCACAAAGCTACTGTGTCGGATAGCATGTACCAGACATGAGATATAGTAAGTTGATGTAAACAAATATGCCCAGTTATAAAATTAGGTTTTCAGTAAAACCAAACAATTATAAAAAGGTCAAACTGCAAATGGAGTTCTAGAAGAAAGCCCTGGAGCAATTACAGTTGCAGTGCAATAAAGCAGATTTCAGTGGTGTGCTTCAACTGCCATATCTAACCTAACCACCCCGTGAAGCAAAACTTCATATTCATTAGCTGATATCTACCCCTAGGAAACCCATTGTTGTTTACTTGTTATTTATTGTTAATTAAACAAAAAATATGTAACTAAAGAGCAAGTAACATAAGAATACATTTCCAAAAAACTAGAGACTAGAACCAACAATGGTTATCTCATTGCAAATCACAAGTATGCGCTGCCCTTCTCGCTTTCTGCCGTTACTCCAACTTTAGCCCAGGTAAGTTCTCTCATTCTGTTCTTTTCTCATTTTTTTGAGTATGACAGATGTGTGTGTAAGGAACACTTAAAACAGATATGTGTTTACAGAAAACTTGTTGTACCTGCTTTGGTATGCTTAAGTTTTAATTATTAACTGTAATAATAATGTGTTTTTTGTATAAGAGATATATGGTTATAAACAACTTATAAAAGTTTTTGTAAACCAAGCGTGCCTCGCGTTATCAACACGAATCTGAGGACCCTATGGCCTCTGAGCGCCTCATGCTTCTTACAACACAGGCTAAAATAGTCACAAGGCAGGAACCTTATATCTACTTGAGTTAAGTGCAATTTTAGTACTTGTGGTTCGGACAATTTTGTCAGTTAGTCCAAAGATTTCATTTTTCGCATGTGTGTCCAAAATGGTTTCAGCGTTGCCATTTTAGTCCACTGGGTTAACTTCATCCATTTTTTCTATTAACGAGAAGGGCAATTCGATCCTTTTATATGTATTTCTGTTAACTAGAAGGACAGTTCGGCCATACAAAATGAAGCCGAAATTAAAACCAACGGGCTAGCATACAAAACATCGAAAAACAAGTAAGGCAACTTGCCCAAAATTTATCTGAGAGACCAAAAGGAGTCTTGCCTAGTAACACCGAAACAAACCCAAAAGCCCAAGTAAACGTAATCAACTTGAGAAGCCGGAAGGTAGGACCCGAAAATGAACCAACACCACAACAACCCGATTTACCCCTTACAAAAACACCTATTGCCAATAACCAAAAAAGTACTCAACCCCAAAATACCGAAACAACCAAACCACCCCCGATTCCTTACCCCGATCGTTTACTACGGCAAAAGACCGATGAGCAATTTACTAATTTTGTAAGTTTACTTAAACAACTTCACAACAATCTCTCTTTTGTGGAAGTCCTCAAATGCCAAAACACTCCAAGTTTATGAGAGACTTCCTCAATCATAAAAGGAAGATTGAATTCATTCAACAAGTTAACTTTAGTGAGGAATGCTCGGCGGCACTTCTCAACAAGCCCCCTCAGAAGAAGATTGATGTCGGAAGCTTCACCATTCCTTGCTTCATTGGATGATCACCAATAAGCAATGTACTAGTCGACTTAGGGGCTAACATTAATCTAATGCCCACTCTATGTTCAATCGACTTGGGCTAGGTAAACCACACCCTACAAGGATGAGCATACAATTTGCGGATATATCGGTAAAATAGCCTCAAGGTGTCGTAGAGAACCTGTTGGTAAAAGTCGGGGAATTTGTCTTTCCGGTCGACTTTGTAATCCTAGATATGGAGTAAGACACCGAAATCCCACTCATTTAAGGAAAACCTTTCCTTGCCACCGCACGAGCCAATAGTGGACATGAGTGATGGGAGATTAACATTAAGGGTTGGTGACAAGGAAATCAAGTTTGAAGTGGGAAAACGAGCGGATAATGATCCCGTCAACTACATCAAGGAAATAAACTCGAGCTTAGTTTACACCCTTTAACGATGCAACTCGGGATGCGAGTCATCCCGCTCGGGTAACATTTGACCAAGTCATTCGTTATTTCACTTTGATTTTGTGGAAAAATAATTTACAACAACAACAATCCTAACTCACTTTCATAGGAATCACGGTTGCATTATTATATGCAACAAGCCCTTTTAAACCTCCTGATAGCTCGGGAGGACGAGTAGGTCTTGTGAGGGTTATATAGGGAACACACCCACAAAGTTCATTTACTACTAAGCAAAAGAAATACAAAGATTACAAGATACAAGAAAACTAAAAATAAACAAAACAAAATAACTAAAAATAATATACAATAACAGATAACATACCACCTCATGGTGGTCGAACGAGTGCTTGTCGCCCACCAAATCTTCCACATCAGCGACCGGTGACTCATACTATTTATTTCCAAATAGGCCATACCTCCTTAATTATTCCTCTGCCTTCTTCTCTTGAGGTGAGTTCTTCATCTTCTTCTTCTTGACCGGTTTCCTCTTCAATTCTCCAAACCTACCAACCATAGCATATATCTTTTTGTTCGGATTCATGTCCACTTTAGGACACTTATCCTCACTGAGCAGGTTAATAAATTTAGGAGAACATTCAAGTTTAGTTCCCGGTCCCCAAATTTCATGCTTACCGTTCCCGTTGCACAATTTATTATGACATTAGTGGTTGCCAGGAACGGTCTACCTAGTATGACTATCGGTTATGTGTCCTCAACACACCCAACATAGTCAACTACTAAAAAGTCAACTGGGCAATAGTTATCTTCAACCTTCACTATCACATCTTCCACCATCCCCCTTGGATGCGTGGGAGTCTGATCAGCCAACACCATGGGGGTGTCAAATTTTTTCAAAGGACCAAAATCATATTGGTCGTATAGACTCCCAGGCAAGATACTCACACAAGCTCCAAGATCTAGGAGCGCCCTCTTAATTTTAAATTTACCAATTTGGATTGGAATCAAAGGGTCTCCCAGATCTTGAACTTTTTGGGGAGGGCACTCGATAAAACGGCACTAACATGAGATATTAAATCAAATTGTTTTGGTAGTTTGTTGTGCCGTTTCTCGATGCTCAACTCTTTCGAACACTCTACATGAGCTGGGACCTTTTTAATGTCATCAAGTAATGGCAAATTAAATTTTGCTTTTTAAAATTTTCCAACCTCTCGTCCTTTGGTGGGCATCGTTTTTCAAACCTTGATGCATTAATTGGCCTTAATAGAGCCAACGGGTATGGGATGGTATTAAACTTGTAAGTCCCAGAAACCAGATCTAATCGATATCACACTTAGCTTGAAAGGTGGGGGAATCACACTAACAAGCTTTAGAAATAAGATGAAGATAGAAAGATTCAACTTGCATATAAATAGGAATTTGTCTAATACAAGTGAAGAACAATCAAAGAGACACCAAATCCTAATACATCATCAACTATATATACTAGATGGTTAGTGCTCCAAAACCCTAAACTCATAGGCCCAAGGCCTTTCCCCAAGTCCATTACAATTATAATAACCCAATACCTAATTAATACTAATGCATAAACCTATTAATGCCTCTACAATCTCCCCCTAGGTTTACTACATTAGAAATAGCCTTACGCTTCAGAATTTCAATCATGTGCAAATAATTTGTTTTGAATCACTGTGGCCACTACACTCGTCCAAGATTTCGCACATTCTTCATATTTATCACTTGCTTGAATTTGATGTGCACCCAGCATCAGAATGTCCTCCTCGTGAAAGCTAATTAAATCCAAAGTATCAGCCAACCTGAATGCCTTTTCTTTTGTAACAATAATAGTTTCAGCCATCCTCGGGTCATAAGCCCAATAGCAGAGATTCTTTATCACGCCTTTTGGAAACTTTGGAGCAGCTGGAATGACCTTGTCTTTGTCAGTCGGTGGCCATATAACATTTTGAAGCCGTTTGTGAGTATGAGGATCTCGAATGCCTGGGCTTTTCTTCAGATATGATTCAGCCATTTTCAACATTGGGAAGTTATGAGATACTTCATGTTCAAGCTTTGAATGAAATGCCCATCCAGGATCTCGTTGATTTGGATCTGAGTCAGAGTAGTGAGCTCTCAACAGACTTTTCAGATCAATCTTCGTCCAGGTTCAAATTGTGTCTGCTTCGATTAGTATTCTCAATGGCCGCTCTCCCTCGTGACTATCCATAAGTTCCTATCATGATCATATCTCCAACATTTCACCTCTGACTTGTTTTCAACTCTATCGTAGTGGCTTGAACCTATCTCCATGACAAATTGGTCTAACACTTTGGATGGATCCTTTGGTTGAAAGTTTTCGTCGAGGAGATTCACATCTTGGTTCTTCATTACAAGCATTTTCTTGCTGCTGGTATTCCTTTTCTGTGGCTGCTTTCTTTTCTTTGATTTTTCAGCTGAAAGATATGCATTCAAACCTACTTCATGCTCTGCATCAGCTGTAGCCTTTTCCGCTTCTGTGCGTTCATGATGTGCAACATTAAGAGGATCATCATCCTTATCTGCAAATTCACTAGCAAACTTCTTCTACAACTTAGCTTTCATCTCGTAGATCTCTATCATAAGCAAGCTCACATCACCCTGAAGTTGCTCAATAGCATGATCTCTGATAGATATCTGATTTTGTAAGGATGCTATCTGAGTGTTTTTCAATTCATTTTCTTGTTCCAGTAGCACTTCGCTGTAGCTTGCCAACATGCACAGTTTCATCCTCATCGCTATTAGACTGCTCGATAAATTTCATCTTTTCAGATGCCATTCTCATTGCGGCCTCTTCACACTCAGATAAACCACCGCCAGAACTGCCTGCCTCACCACGAACTCAACTACAACTTTCTGGCTATGATATTGGATCAGGAATAGTGCTTGAGCTTGAGGGCTTGGGGAGATCAGGGGCATCAGATGCAAAGACGTTCTCTGTTTCATCATCTTCAAATTGTGTTTCATCGGAAGGAATGATACCAGGAGAAGGGATCCCAGAATCACCCTTAAGAGATGCAACTAAAGCTTCAAGGTTCTCAACAGAAATCAAATTCATTTCTCTAACAGTCTCCTCAGCTGTCTCTGTTTCAGCCTGTGCCGTTGCTTCTTCTTTTTCTTCTTTTGAAACAAGATTTTCAACGACTGGTTCTGGTTGTCTTGGTCCGCTGACATTCTGAATATCATGCTCTTCAGCTACGAATGTTGTCACTGGTTTAGGAGCAGATGCAATTTCCTTGAACTTCCCATGTTTAATCAGCTCATATCGACCAACAAACTTAACCTTAGTAGAATCCCGTTGTTTGCATGCTGCTTCGAAACAACTTGTTCCTAGCAGCTTTAGGTTCAGGTGGTTTGTGCCTTTTATCAGCTCAGGATACGTCTTGTCAATTATCATTTGCACCAATCTCGGATATAATAGGAACACCTTCTTCTTTCCAGCATACTCTTCATGTTGTCGAAAATGAAAACCGAAAATTTGTAATCCCAATCATTCACTAATGCAACAAGTGTCGCAGTCTGTGTCTGATTTAGTTGGTCTTGGCCGCCTTTATTCTCTGAAATACACTATAAGAAGATGTGAGCAAGGCACCTCTAGTATGGTGGGAATAGTTTCTTCAACACGGTTGGATACGCTCCTTCATAACTCATGCGATGTAGAGCTTTTACCACGCTATCTCTGTCGAATGCGGTAGGATGACGTTCGATGTCTCCAAACTGTAGTGCATCTAATACGTCTGCCTCTGAAACCTTTATTTCTCTTTCTCCAATCTTTGTTTCAATGTAAGCACCTCCACCCTTGACTTTAGCGTTGGTCCAAAAGTCCTGGATCATGTCTTCATCAATTACAGGGTTTGTCTTTAGAGCATGAGTAAGTCGGCAGTCGCTCAGTCCACTAATCAGAGAATCAAATCTTTCCCGATATTCCGGCGGAGGATCAGACAAATAGAAGGCCTGATTGTGAAAGGCCTCAACTTCCAGCTTGCGTTTATCCATCATTTTCAGCGCCATTTTCTGCACTTGCAACAGAGATGTCAACATTTATCGCAAGGTTAACTATTATTGACCCTCTTCACTGTATGACAGATTAACTTATTTGAAAAGTTAACAGTTCAGATAAGAAGGTCAAAAGGTCAAAGGAGAACTGAAATTCAAGGGTTCACACCGATTTGAACAGGTCAAATGAACTCGGATGGCAAAGGTTCAATTCAATGACCCCTTGTCATTCGAGAAGGTTCATATAAGAGCATTCGGTTGAGATGCATCCGAGATGAAGAAGAACTACCTCTGAGTCTGAGATGAGAGAGATTCGGATAAACAAGTGTTCGAAATGACTCAAAATGACTCGAAATGACTCGAGATGGGCTTTATAAAGACTCGAAACAGAGCCAGGCCCATCTCTGAACAGTTAGTTCGAACCTGGTCCATCTCGAAACAGTGATCAGAAATAGGTGGGTGTATTCGAGATGAGTAGGCCCACTCTAAACAGAAATATTTTAAGCTTTTCGGGCCCCCTCCAGTTTTTAACCAGTCATGAACAGTAACACCTTTTGTCAAAATCTGCGATCCAACCGACCAAGCAACCAGTTTTTTTAAAAGAAGGGAAATGATAAAAAAAAAAATAATAATCATCAAGGGATAAGAGGAGAGTTGCCATGAGATCAAACCAATTCAGAACTGATTAAGGAACACTTTTCGGCATGTGCTTTGTCCAGTTCCTGATGCAATGCCAGAGCCGACTGAACGGCCGTTAAGGCAACGTTGGTGAGATTTGCAGCTATCAGAATGCTGTTTGGATTCATCATCAAAAGAGTGGAAAGAGATCAACAAAGAAGCAAAAAGTAATTCGAAACAGTGACTCGGAGCAGTGACTCGAAACAGTGGATCCGAGATGGTAACAGTAGGTTCGAGATGGTAATAATTGATCCGAGATGCTACAATAGATCTGAGATGTCAATAGTATCCCGGAACAGTAACTTTTCTGAGAGAATGATGATCCGAGATGATTCAGAGTTTTGAAGATGCAGACAACTAATGATCTAAGATGAATTTGAGATGCATGTTCATCACTCCGAGATGCAGATTGAGATGATTCGAGATGCAAGCTGTTGATTCGAAATGATCCAAGATGTGATTCTTGGATCCGAGATGTTCAAGAAGATAATCTGAGATGGTCCGAGTTGGTTTGAGATCTTCAAGCAGACTGTCCGATATGGTCCAAGATGGTTCGAGATCTTCAAACAGACTCTCCGAGATGGTCCAAGATCTTCAACCGAAAACAGAAGAGACGCGATCAGAAATCCGTGTGATATCAGATCTGAGCCTGGATAGGTTCAAACAGGCTCTGATACCAATTGTATGGGATGGTGTTAAACTCCACACTCATATCATTGGCCCTAGCATGCAATTCATTTAAACAACTTTCACAAAAATAATTTTTAGTTACTTTTTCAATTTTCGTTTGTGAAATCGTTTCTTGCTCATTTTCACTTCCCAACTCATCACCTACATTTTCCACTACACCATCAACGAATTGTGGTGGTGGAATGATTTCGACGCTATAAACCTCATTATTTGAAAGAAGACTTACCGTGCTGATGTGCGCGTTCCTCACATTGCTCGTGCTTGAATTTTGATGCTTCGGATTCACCGTAGTGTGCTCAAGAGTCGTCCTCCACTTCCTCGCATGTGGGCCATTTCCTCTGCAAGTTGACCCACTTGCTTTTTCAATGCCTTGTGCGACTTGTCTCGCACCTCAAACTCCTTCTTCATCTCCATCTTGATCTCTTGATTTGAATCTCTAATAGCATTCATGATCGCTTCAAGCTTGGAGTTTAACAGGTCATTACTACCCAATTGAGAATTTGAATTGGCACCCCCATTACCGCCTTGATTGTAGTTCCTTTGGTAACCCCCTTGGTTACCGCCTTGGCGATTTTGGTACGAAGAACCACCTTGATTACTCACTTGAAAGTTTAGGTTCACTTGGTTTGAGGTGTACTATACCTAAAATTAGGATGATTCCTCAAACCCGGGTGGTAAGTGTTGGAGTTCATATCAACTTGCTTTCCGTCTCCATACACTTGATTCACCTCGTTGGTGGTTTGAGCCATGTTCACTTGACAATTCTCGGCCCGGTGACCGAGGTCACCACAATCTTCACAAACAGCGAATTTCATTGCCCCTACTTCTTTCTTCTTCATTTGTGCCAACTCCCATTCTAATGTTTCAATCCGATCCTTGGAACTAGCATCGTAGTCGGGCCAAGACCTTGAGATCGGATGTTTTTTGGCTCGGTCCGCCATATTAACCGCCTTGGAGTTTTTGCTCATTCTTTCCAAAAACTCCCAATCGTCTTCCTCGTGGTTATTCAATAACGTACCGTTACTTGCCGATTACAAGTACTTGTGATCTTAGGCATCTAATCCCTGTACGAAACATTTCAACAACTCCCATCGGGGAGTCTAATGGTGAGGGCATTTTCGAACCAACTCTTTGAATCAAGCAAGTGCCTCATGTAACAACTCACCCGACAATTGTTGAAACAAGCGAATCTCATCTCGTGCGTCGTCGCTTTTTGCTATCGAATAGTATTCGTCAAGGAATACTTATTGCATTTCAGCCCAAGTGCGAATACTATTGGCCGGCAGAGTAAGGAACCACTGTTTCGCTTTGTCCTTCAACGAGAACTGAAAAAGTCTTAACTTTACTTCTTCGATCTCAAAGTTGTGGCCCCCAATAGTGCTACAAATTGAAGAAAACTCTGCCAAATGAGTGTACGGCTCGTCATGTGTCCTTCCATTGAAGTGGGGTAGCATGTTGATGTAGTTTGGCTTACACTCAAACGACCTTATCCCTCTAGGTGTAGGGATAATAGGTGAGTAGTTCTCGGTGACCACCAGTCGAAACCAACCATTCACTCCTCGGGGTTCTTGTTGTTGTGATTGACGGGATGGACCGTTAACCTCTAGATTCCCTAGTCTTAGATTACCTTTTCGATCACCACCTCTATCACCCCTTTGGTTACCGCCTCCCATGAATTGCGGAATCCGGTTACGGTTGACATTATTATTGTTATAATTACCATCATCCTGGTTCCGTTGATTGTGGTTTCGTGGTTGACAGTTGTTTCAGTAGCCGTCATTTCGGCCATAACAATTCTCGTATCCTTCATCGTTCCCCACAAAATTGGCATTTTGATAGCCATTATCTTCATACTCAAACCCCCGAGCATTGTAGAAATTCCCCACATTGTTATCTCCCCATTCAACATCTTCAACCCGCTAGTTGTAATTCCCAACGTCATCTGAGTATTCCGAATAAACACTCACATGTTCTGGTGATTGATAACCGGGAATGTTATTCGGTGCATCGTCGGGAATGTTGTTTCTCAACTCATCGAGATCAAAAAATGAGCTTAATTCGTGGGAATGGCACGATTTTGGTTAACTCCACAGTTGGCATTAACATTTTGGTTGTTGAGGTTGGGTGGTAATGGGTTTTGTCGGTTTTGGTTTTGAGGTGGAGGTGTGGGTGTACGTTGTTTGTTGTTTAGATTTTGATCATGAGTTTGGAAAGGTGGTGTTGGTGGTCCCGATCTATTACCACTCCCCCCCCCCCCAGTTGGTTATTTTGGACGTTTTGGTTTTGGGGAGGGTAATTTGGGTATTGGTATTGGTGTTGGTTTTGGTTAATGGGTTGGTTGGAGTTTTGGTTATCCATTGGAATGGGTCCAAAGGATGGTGTAGATGGTGAGTTGGTTTCGGGTGCATTAGAGACAAGAGTTGCCTCTAATCGGTTGGCCAGGTTTCTTCTAATGACCCACTCGATCTTCGGTTCGAACACTAATGGTGAGGTCCTCCTGAAGTTCCGTGTATGCATGCACTACCTGTAACCTACACAAGTAACACACTCGCGTAACACAAAAGCAGAAACGATAATAAGAAAACAAGCACTTAAACAGATTACCACAAAATCAACTAATATCCAAACGCAAAGCACACAAACTCCCCGGCAACGACGCCAAAACTTAATCAGAGTGTCGCGCCCCGGTCAAAGATAATATTTATATACCCGATTTACCCTTAACTATGAGCTAGTGGTAGTACGGGGTCGAACCACGAAGAGTTTGTGGTTTGCAATGGACATGATTGATTTTAACAGTTTGTCACTTTTATGAAGCTTGCTAAATTGATTCAATTATTTGTTTGTTGGAAACGAGTGTCAGAATTTACTGATGATTTTTAATATTAAAAGTTATTAACTACTAAACTAGAATGTTTGTGATTACACGAAAACTTTCTTAAAAGGTTTTAAACAATACTGGAGAACAAGGTTCACACCCGCTTTGGTAGTTGAAGTCCTAGGGTTTCTACAAGTTTTAGATTCAATTCACTTGAAAATATGACTAACGAAATTAGTGTTGCGTTTAGGTGCCAAGAGTTATCAACGTCATAAACGATGGATGACAATGCACTTCGTTACCAAGAACATGTAAATTCTGACCTAGACAAGGCATAAGTGCACATAAACATTTCACAAAGTCAAATTTCATAACCCATTCGATAATTCACGAATATAATACAATACAATTGCTGTAACATCCGTCAAAAACGGATTTACCAAACCCGCTCCGTTTATTAACCGAACAATCAGTTAAAAATTTCGTTGCGAATTAAATGCCCAAAATAATTTTAAACGATACATAATTAATTATTATATGGGAATATATAATTAGTTTTTGAAAATCTGTCAAAAATAAGAAAATAAAAATAGTTTGGTTCTGCCGGGTTTCGAACCCGGGTCAGTAACCGGTTCATCAAACAACTTAACACACAACACTTGAACCACTGCGCCACTGATGCTACTTGTTAAATGTTGGAATCATTTAATTCATAACGCGTCTTTCCGAATTCAAAACCGGCGCCCAAAGTTGCAGTCGTCGGAAATCCCGGCAATCTCGCGAAACTTAACGATTCTTTCCGTTATAACGTAAACTTTAACTACACATCGGTTATAACCGACGTCTGAGTCCGCGACACAAATTATAACCGCCGGAGTTTTTCTAACCGACGAATCAAGTCGAAAATCGGACCAAATTCATCGACGATTTGCCTTATAAATACCCCCTCGAACCTCTGCAAACATTTTCGCTCAAAACCGCACCCTTTCTCGGCGAAAACTCACTCGCCGGAATTCTTCTGCTCATCGCCGGAAAACCGAGTCCTTAACTTCTAAGCCTTACTAAACCCTCTGAACTTATACCGAAGTCACCCACATACTTTGTAAGTTTTCTGAAGACTCTCTGCTGCAAGACACTCGTCGCCGGAAGTGATTGCTGTCGCCAGAGATACGCCGGAGAAACAGAGGAATCCAGTCGGTATACCTCACACCTAATTTCTTCATTCTTTTTAATTAATATCACTTGTATTTAATCATCAGACACTAAAGAAACCGATTAAAACTTTGAACCAGTCGGATTTCCGATGCTGGTTAAAACTGACGAAGAAGATGAAGTTCGGTAAACATATAAGTATAATTAAAATCAAGTTATTACTCGGGTTAGACACACAGTCCAGCGGTGGACTGTGTGCGCATTAAACACACAAAGGTCTCGAGTTCGAATCTTGTTCCACACACGCTGCCTAATAAAAATGCCTTTTTTTTTTTTGTTAACCGAACCGGAAGCACCACTGTTATATGTTAAGTATATTAATAATCGGAATAATAACCAAGTTAGACACACAGTCCAGTGGTGGACTGTGTGTATGTTTAATCAAAGCGCACGAGTTCGAGTCCGGTCTACCACATCGACCCGGACAATTATTCAAACTTTTTAATATGGCATAAATGAAAATGATTAGTTTGTATTTAAGAATAATAAAAATAAGTTTAGTTAACAAGTTGGACACACAGTCCAGCGGTGGACTGTGTGTTTGCATAAGCCAAAGGTCCCGGGTTCGAGACCTGTGGAGCGCACCGATTCTTTGATTTAAAATCGTTTTTAAAAATAAAGGATTTTCTGTTTAACCTAATTAATATATAAATGTAATTAAAAACAGAAATATTTCGGGTTAGACACGTAGCTCAGTTGGTAGAGCTGCGTGCACGCGTACGGAAGGTCTCGGGTTCGAGCCTCACTCAGCGCACATGTACTCGCATTCGAACCGGTTAAAGTCAACGGTCAATGGTCAATGGTCAACGGTCAAAAAAAAGTCAAATTTTTTTTATTATTTTATTTATTTATTTTAATTAAAAATCAATTAAAAATACTTAAAAATAACATTTTTAAGGTTAGAAAATAGCCTTAAACTCACAAAAATACACCCAACAATCCTACTAAAATGGATTAATAAAACCCGTTTACTTACCGAAACATAATGCTATTTATCTAGGTTAATTTCACCCGTGGTTAAAACCACTTCGCGTGCATTCAACATCATCAACCGAACGCACCCACTGTGAGTGAATCTTACAACTCCCCTTTTTAATTACACGTTTTGGGGTGTGTCATGTGTCTCAAATAATTAACTCATTTATTTAAATTTGTGCCATACCATATCGTGACCTAAACTTAGATTGTTTATATTGTTGTGATTACTTATTTCATTTTGTCAAATTATATGAAATTCATTCATTAAGCCCATCAGTTCCTCGTGGGAGACGAGTTGAACAACGCGTGCCTCAAAACCAATCCATTATTGTTCATGTGTGTATCATTGAGTTTATATTGTTTATAGTTATGTCTTTCATATTATCATGTTTATGCAATTCATTCATTAGGCCCATCAGTTCCTCGTGAGAGACGAGTAGAGCAACGCGTGCCTCTAAACGTTCCATTATTGTTCATATGTGCATTATTTAATATCTAATGATTGTTGAATAAGTTTATATCTATTTTTACTCATGTGTGGTTCTGCACTCATTTCATAATCAATTAAATAAACTTGTTCAAATGTTTTCCATAGGATTCACTTGCCAACTTTATGTTGATCCAAAAACCCTTTTACACATAATACAGGTGAACAGGTTGAAGCAAGGAAAACATAGGAAATGCCTTAGAAGAAAACAAAGAAGCTTAGATTGATGTTAGGTCATGATGTAATTATAGTTGTAAATTTCCTATTAAATTGTATTTAATGAATATGAAACGTATAATAAATGTCATGAGCTTTGATGATAACCCAATCATGCCCCGATCACCTTTTCCACTGCGGGTCGGGGTGTGACAATTGCAAATTAATTATCATTGGTGTCAAAATCAAATCACAAGTTGTCACAAATCAAAACTCAAAAAATGTTTAACCCTAAAAACTTACAACAACCTACATCGGGGTGAAACCCGAAGAGACTAGCCGCTCATGGTGAACGGAACACGGTCGTCAGATGATGGAGACTCAAACATGAACATCTTGAAGCTTGATGATAATGATGGATGATGGTTAGGGTTTAGGTTTGATGGTTTGTGTGGATGAATGATGGAGGTGATGATGGTAGGCTAGGGTTAGGATCGAATGGACTGATGATTTGGATGGTTGAGGATGATTGGGAATGATTGTGGATGATTATGGAAGTGTTCTTGGGTCCAAGATGAAGTTCAAAACTCAAAAAAAATGCGTAACTCCCCGAAAATGGTCAAAAAAACATGATATAACTCGTCCCCAAACATCAAACAACAACAATTCGCTATTGGTATCAGGGGAGGGCATCGCCGACGACCCTTGGTTAGTCAGTTTACTCCCGACGGCTTAATCCACTGCCTACGGGAGTTTCTGGGTGACAGGATCATTAGAGGGTCGTCGCCAACGGCCCAGGAGGGCGTCGCCGACGGCCCAGGAGGGAGTCGCTGACGGCACCTGCATTTCTTATTTTCTGTTTTTCCTATTTCTCGCTCCCGGATGACCCGTTTTCTATCCCGGTGCTCTGTAAAGCTCCCGAATAGCTCCTTAAATTCCATTAGACCTGCAAAACAATTCCAATTAAAATTAGGCTATTCGAAACTAAAAGTTATGTAAAAACATAAACTTAAACATAAACGAACACCGGTTTTCGACCACGCATCAACCATTTTTACCCAAAAATACCTACCCCTTAGCCAAAACCTACCCTTTTAAAGCCCTCTTGATATTTACAAAGCTTAAACGTCACAAGGATGAGGTTTGATTGTTTGTCAAGCCTATGGTAGGCGTAAGCACCACATCGTGTCAAAGCGATTTCGCTTAAACACCTTCGGCCGAGTGTTGAGTGACCACTTGTGAGGTATGTAAATTTGTATACAACTAAATAAAATTTTATAAAGGCATGTTATGCCTAAAACAAATAATTTTTCTTAAAATATGTTCTAAATAAATCATGACGAATAATATTGTAAATAAAATAAAAAAAAATAAATTTAGAACTTGGATTACCTACACTCTAAAGATAAGCCCAAAAACTTCTTTTCTACAAATTTCGTTTGGGTATGTAAGCCACATTATAGAGTTTTGCTTGAGGACAAGCAAAGATTCAAGTGTGGGGGTATTTGATGTGCGAAATATGCAACATATAAATTACATCAAACAAGGCATAAAATCAACCATTTTTTCGGTACTAATGTTGGAAAAAGCATGTTTCTTTGCTTACTTTTAAACTACAGGATCAAAAGAGCTTAAACGAACAAAAGCAGCAAATTAACAGCCAAAACCAACACAAATACAAAGAAAAGGATTGACACGACTTTCCAAACCCCCATTCACATCAAAAAGCAACAAAAATAACGAACACAGAAGCTTAGGCACAGGGTCGTGCCCACCAGGCATGGGGTCGTGCCTAGTCAAAGATTCTTTGCATAAAAAGATAACAGCAACAGACAACCAACACAGGGCCGTGCCAAGTCAACATTGGTCTGGTCAACTTTAAGATTCGCATAATCTGAGATAGTATAGCACGTACACTAACCATGGGGCCGTGCTCTGCCACCACGAGGCATGTTGGTACAATGACCTTACATCTGCAATTAATGAAAGGAGAGAAAAAGTCCACCACTGGGTCGTGCCAGGCGGGCACCGGGCCGTGGTCGCTTTCGGTTTCCAACTATAAATAGATGTGCTTGGTTCATGAGAAATGCATCCCTTGGCAAACTACTTCTCTCACACTTGCCATCAATCCACCACCACTACAACACCAACACCCACTACTACCATCCATCTTTTATCTTTTAGAGTGTGTAGTAGTCTCGGGATCCAAGATTTATGGTAAGAGTTCTTGTCAAACAAAGGTCATGCTTGGCTAAATCTCTTACATCACTTGGTGAAGACAAATCTTTTATGTATTACTTTTGATTTCCAATCTTTGGCAATTTTTTTGGTATGTATTAACGACTTTAATAACTAGTTTTTTATATAGAAAGTGAACATTATTTAAACATTTCTTCATGTTTCATTGATTCACTCATTCGTGTCTTTACGGTCTATATAAATCACGTTAACTACCTGGAAGGGGGTTAGAAGGGTGTTTGGGTAAAGTTCTTGTCTCATTCAGTGTATAGATCCTGCAAGTACTTGGTTCGAGCTTATTAGGACTTCCCTTGAGGCAGATAGCATCAAATCGGCGGAAGTAAGAACGGCTTGAACCCCTTATAATTAACTACTATTAAAACTTTACCCGGCCTAACGGGACTGTATCCCTGCTGACTCAGACCAATATGGTCGAGGGTAACGTCGCCTTCACAAGAGGGGCCTACCACTTTTCGCATTAATAACTTACTTAATTATCTTTCAATATTCCGACCTTGCGGTACTGTATCCCTACTGACTCAGACAAATAGGTTGAGGGTAATGTCGCCTTCACAAGAGGGGCCTACTACTATAACTAAGATAATCTCTCAAAATGCCCAAGGTGTGGAAATCATCAAATGATATGTAAAAGAGGAGTCGGAATCAAGTGATTCTTTCTTGTCTATTTGTTTTCCTTTTTATTTACATTATTTTACTTTTATATCTGTTAAACTTTCAAAACTTTTACCAAAAATTTGGTTAGATTAAACGTTAACAATAAGCCAGTATTAAAAGCTCTTGTGTCCTTGGACGACTTCGGTATCTTACCATCACTATTCTACATCCACGATGTAACGTGTGTAGAGTGATAGTATTGTATCATGTTTTATAAATTTAAAGCTTGATCTACGATAAAAAGTACCTAAAATATAATAAAATTTATAACCCGCTCGTATCACGTCAGTCGATGATCCCAATGTTGAAGGGTTGTATAAACAACTCGCCCTCCTCAATCATCACTAAGATATTTCCTTGCAAATAGAAACTCTTGATCCGACCCGTGTTTTCTTTGAGACTAAACCTAATCAAAGTCCTCCTAGCATTCTCAGAACCTCTTAGCAATCCTTGGTCTTGAATACTTTGTTGATATGTGTGTGTGAGAAAGAGTGTAATTTCGGATAAAAAGCTAAAATGTTTGATGATTAAAGACAAAAAGTATAGTTTAGTAACAAAAAACACAAAAAATAACTCTCCAAATTCATTAAATTTCTGCTTAAGAACCTTAAGTTTAGGGTTTCATAAACGTAGACAAAGGGGGTGTGTGTGTGTATTAGAGAGTGATTTTAATTAAAACTAGATTCAAACACCAAAATCATAAATTAAGATAAAAAAAACAACAAATTTTAGGTTTGATCATGAAGCAGAAACACTAGCCTTTAGTAAGACCATCCTTCATATCACCCATAAATTTTCAAATTTGCTTGAGTTGAATTTTCTTGAAAGAAGCCATGAGTGTGTGTGTGTTTAGTTAGGGTTTTGTGGTATTATGTGTAGTTTATTAGGACAAATATTCAGATCTTATAAGCCCACACTCAATCTTATGAGCCCATTAGGACAAACTGATAACTTTGTCAAACGAAATAGAGAACCTTTTCAAATGAATTAGGAGCAAAAGGGTCAAGTCAAATTAGAAATGGGTCAAATTGTTTAGTTGCATATATTGAGTGAATAAAGAGTGTTAAAGTTGACCGAGTAGTGTACATTGAGTTGGATACGTGTTACACATTGTGTAGGATAGGAAATCAAGTATTGATCCGGCCCTTGTTTTCTTTGCGACGAAACCTCATCATTGTCTCAGCTAAGAGGACTTGCATCATTTGCAACAGAGGCAAAGCCTAGTTATTTGCTTCTTTCCATGTTATTTGCCCATTTTATTTTCTTCCTTTCAATTTGAGATAGCTCTAGTGAACCGGTCTAACCGGGATGTATGGTCGGAATGTGTCCAGGTGTAGACACAATGACAACTCAAAGTGGGGTTAGCTCACACGACGTTTGGTATAGCATGCTTTGGCCTAATAGGTACTTCGTACTCTCATCGTTAGTCCCCAGGTAGGCAAACTGGTCCTTTATTTTGGATTTATACGAATGCCAGCCTAGACAGGACGTTCCGACTACCGGTACTTGTACCCTTCCAGTTACTACATGCCCGTCATGAGAACTCACTTTGATGTGATTTGAAAATACAAAAAAATCATTGTAAAAACAATCATGAAAATGATGTGATGTGTGCTTTCATGGATATGATATGTTATGAGAATATGATTCATGATAGGCATTATATACTAATATGTACTTATGAACATGCTTGCATAACATTGAATGTAACATTAAACATATAAACATCATGAATTTTGCATGTAACACACAAAAATCTTAAAAATTTCTAATCAACTGTAGTATAGGCTCTAAGGGTCTAATAACCTATCCTATATCCCTATAGTCATGGCTCTGATACGAATCTGTCACACCCCGACCCGCAGCGGAATAAGAGTCGGGGCATAATTGGGTTATCACCAAAGCTCATGATATTTACTAATATGTTTCATATTTATTAAAGTCAAAATTACATTCTCAATAATCCAAACATGTCCATACAAATACAAAGAAAATAACCAACTAAACAATCCAAGCTTTAAACCAGTTTATTCTTCTAAGCCAATCCTATGTGTTTCTTGCTGCAGCTGGTTCACCTGTATCATGTGTAAAAATGGGGGTTTTTTGGTCAACATATGTTGGCGAGTGAACCTTGTTAGATAAACATTTATTATTGATTTCTTGTTATTTTTATCAAGGAAAATTGTGCAATAGTCATATGTGAGCAAATGTAAATAATCAAACAATAGCAATAACAATCACAAACAATAACATACAATAACATACAATAACATATGAACTTGCATGAATATATAACATGAATGAAACTGTATATGTTGGCAACGTCACGTTCACACGCTCATAATATAATGGGGAACTGACGGCCTATGATGAATGTCTGTGCGATCAAGGCTCAATCAAAAGGAGCCGATCGTATGTTGGCAACGCCAGGTTCACGCTCATAATGTAATGGGGAACTGCTCAACGCACATAATGTAATGGGGAGCGGCGGCCTATGAAATTGCATGTACTGAAAATAATAAATTAAATCTAAACAATAACCACACAACAGTTGATACAAGCTGAATACACATTTGTTCATGACATGATGTATGCACAATGATTTAAATATAATAAATGGTAAGACACATGATACACCCCAAAAACGTGATTAAAACGGGGAATTTGTAGAGATTCACTCACATTGGGTGCGTTCGGTTGGAGATGATGAGATGCGCACGAGTTTGAAGGATTGAACAACGAGGATTAACTAACCTAAATAATAACGGAAGATATAGTAAATGAGTGGATTTTATTAATAATTTTAATAGGATTTTTAGATATATTTTTGTGAGTTTAAGGCTATTTCCTATCTTTAAAAACATTATTTTTAAGTATTTTTAATTGATTTTTGAATTAAATTAAATAAATAAAAATATAAGAAAAAAATGTTGACTTTTGCGTTGACCATTGACTGTTTGACTGTTTGACCGGTTCTATTGTGTACATGTATGCGCCGGGCAGGACTCGAACCCGAGACCTCCCGTACGCGTGCACGCAGCTCTACCAACTGAGCTACGTGTCTAACCCGAAATATTTCTGTTTTTAATTATATTTATATGTTGTTTTAATTTATTCAAAATTCATTTATTTTTAAAAGGAATTTTAATTATCAAACCGGTACCGTCAACAGGTCTCGAACCCGGGACCTGTGATTTAATGTTACACACAGTCCACACAGTCCACCGCTGGACTGTGTGTATAACTTGGTAAATATACAGATTTTTATTATGCTTAACATCTAATTACGAAAAGGATCCGGTTCGGTTAGAAAAATAACATTTTAATTACAGAGAGTGTGTGTATCAAGGATCGAACTCGCGGCGTGTGATATATGTGTGCACACAGTCCACCGCTGGACTGTGTGTCTAACCCGAGATAATATCCAAATTATAATAAACTTATAATCAACCTAACTTCGTCTTCTTCGTTACCGGATTACAGCCTACGATTACTCTATTGTTTCTTGTTTAATTTGATTGACAAACATTCAAAAGACTAAAATGAAATGGCAGAGACGATTTTGGAAGTAGACATACCGGAGGAATGATTTATCTCAGAATTCCGGCAAGGCGTCGGCTCTGTTTTTTGTGAACTTCGACTGAGCGAACAAATTAACAGTTTTGATTAGCTAATTGTGGAATTGAAGTACTAAACAAGAGTTATCAGAAGATTTGAATGACTATACCGTTTTACAGCGGAAGATAAGAATTTTCAGAAGTTTTCCGGCGAGAGTGAATTATCCGATATCGACGTCTGAAATTGATTCCGATTGAAGGGTTTGAGTTAGTAACAGCTTAACAACTGATAGACAACGAAAGAATTTAGAGACTCACTGATTTGATGGAACACACGGTTTTCCGGCGAAAGTTCGGCGAGTTCAAATAGCTTCTCCGACGAACTGAAAATATTGCGGAAGTGAAATTTGAAGGTTTGCAGATGTGTTTGAGTCGCGAGAGGGGTCTATGATTGAAGTAATTCAGAAAATGAAAGTTTTCAGTTATTAAAACCGATCCACTCTTGAATTCAAGTCCATTCAAAGCTAAATTGATTGGAGGTGTTGGTGTAGCGGTTATAATCGGTAAACCGCGAACAATCAAACGTTTTTGGACGTTTGGTGACCGATTTCGGTTACAGTTGGCATAACAGATTGATTTATGATTGACCATAAAATTTAATTGTTTCCTAGAATTTACAGAAAACATCAAGTGGCGGAGTGGTTATATGTGTGTGTGATAAGTCTTTGAGCTTAAACCCGGCTGACCCGGGTTCGAGTCCCGGCAGCCTATTTTTCTTTTTATTTATTTTATTTTTACTTTTTATCAATTATAACTTTTATATTCTAATTTGTTTATTAATTATGCATCACTAAAAATTAAAATTGACATAAATACGCAACGAAAAATTTATAACTTGATATTCGATTACAAACGGAACGGGTTTGGAAAACCCGTTTTTTGACAAATGTTACAGTATCCCCTACTTTTAGGAATTTCGTCCCGAAATTTAAGTAGTAGTAGTAGGAAAAAGATGCGGGTATTTTTCGCGCATTGAGTCTTCTCGTTCCCAAGTAAACTCAGGTCCCCGTTTCGACTCCCAGCGTACCCTAACAATTGGAATGCGACTTCGTCGTAGACGTTTTTCTCCGAAGTCCATGATCTCTACTGGTCTTTCAACAAAATGCATAGATTCATCAATCTGAATATCTTCCAGAGGAATATGGAGGTTTTCATCAGCGAGGCACTTCTTCAAGTTTGATACGTGGAATGTGGGATGAATCCTGTTGAGTTCTTCTGGTAGATCAAGCTTGTATGCTACAGGTCCTACTCTTTCGAGTATCTTGAAAGGTCCTACGTAGCGTGGTGCTAGCTTGCCTTTTTGACCAAAACGAACTACTCCCTTCCACGGTGATACTTTTAAAAGTACATGTTCACCAATGTTAAACTCCAAAGGCTTCCGTCGTTTATCTGCATAACTCTTTTGACGACTTTGAGCCGCTAGAAGATTGCTTCGAATTTGATGGATCTTGTCTGTGGTTTCTTGAATCAATTCTGGACCGGTGATTTGAGCTTCCCCAATTTCGTGCCAACATACTGGAGATCGGCACTTACGACCATATAAAGCTTCAAAAGGTGCCATGCCGATACTTGAATGATAGCTGTTGTTGTACGAAAATTCAACTAATGGTAGATGAGCGTCCCAATTTCCCTTGAAGTCTATGACACATGCTCGAAGCATATCTTCAAGAGTTTGAATGGTGCGTTCAGATTGTCCATCAGTTTGAGGATGATAAGCGGTACTGAGATCTAATCGTGTACCCAAAGCGGTTTGTACAGCTTGCCATGTTTGTGAAGTGAAACGACCATCACGATCTGAAATAATGCTTAACGGTACACCATGTCGACTTACGATTTCGCTGATGTAAATACGGGCTAGCTTTTCGTTCTTGAAATCTTTGCGGATAGCAATAAAGTGAGCTGATTTTGTAAGACGATCAATGATTACCCATATAGTGTCATACCCACCAGAAGTGCGAGGTAACCCGGTAATGAAGTCCATGGTTATGTTTTCCCACTTCCATACAGGTATTTCAGGTTGGACCAGAAGTCCTGAGGTCTTTGGTGTTCAGCTTTCACCTTGGAACATGTAAGGCACTTGGAAACAAAAACAGCAATATCCTTTTTCATTCCAGGCCACCAATAGGTGTATCGAAGGTCTTGATACATCTTATCGGCTCCTGGGTGTATAGAGTATCGTGTTTTGTGAGCCTCATTCATAAGAAATTCACGAAGGTTGTTGTGGTCAGGAATCCATATGCGATCTAGATAGTACAGAATACCGTCAGATTTAGTTTCAATTTTAAGTTCAGCTCCACAGGACAGCTCCTTTCGTACGTCGTCTTCCGTTACTGAAACATGTTAGGCTTCTCGAATTTGATCTTTAATGTCAGTTATGATTTGCGAACATAGAAGACGAATGGAGTTCGCATAACCCTTTCGACTGAGTGCATCTGCCACCACATTTGCCTTGCCAGGGTGGTACCGAATTTCACAATCGTAGTCATTTAGAAGTTCGACCCATCTTCGTTGCCTCATGTTTAACTCCTTTTGATTGAAGATATGTTGAAGACTCTTGTGGTCAGTGTATATTTCACACTTAGTACCGTAGAGATAATGTCTCCATATCTTAAGAGCGAACACAACGGCTCCAAGTTCTAGGTCATGGGTGGTGTAGTTCTTCTCATGAGTCTTGAGTTGTCTCGAAGCATAAGCTATAACCTTTCCTCTTTGCGTTAGAACACAGCCTAGTCCTTGCCCTGACGCGTCGCAATAAACCACGAAGTCATCACAACCTTCAGGTAGAGTGAGGATTGGTGCATCACAGAGTTTTTGTTTAAGGGTTTGGAAGGCTTCTTCTTGTTTGGGTCCCCATATGAAAGGTTTTCCCTTATGAGTTAAAGCCGTGAGTGGTACAGCAATGCGAGAGAAGTTTGAAATTAAACGGCGATAATAACCCGCCAAACCAAGGTTTTCCCTTATGGAATGAACGAAGTATGTATATATCCAAACAAGATAACGTTTAGTGTTTTTAAATCGATGCATCGTCTAAATGGTCATCAAATTTACAACTTGAAGTTGTGTGTAGCTTAGCTAATGAGATAGCAAGCATATTATTCCATATTATCATATTTATTGTGGTTATAACATTGAATTTAATTTCCTTGTTACTAATGATTATTGGAATAAGTATTGAACTTTCTAAATACTTAAGACACAAATTGCTTTTGTTGAAGACGATGACCAAACGTCTACAAATTGATTGCAAAGCCAATAATCAAGAAAGCTAAAGTTCATATTTGAGCACATGTGATTTTACATGCCGTAACATTATTTCACATCAAGCCAATATGTTGTAATAGTTTCTCCCCATTATAGTTGGTTTTGGTCAGGAACCAAATATTTCCCATCAAACTTTCTATCGTGCGGTATACATTGGAATTGATCCACCACAACGTATGAAGATTGAAACTCAAATAATGTTGGGAATATATGTTGGGTGAAATACTATTTATGATTACATACTTAGAGCAATTAATGAGAGATTTATTTATGGCTCGTTAGATCCTACTTTAAGTAAATTAACATTCCCAACATTAGGGGGAGATTAATGGCAGTTGAAAAAGGAATGAGTGTGCATGAATTATCATTGATCCTCAAACTAAATTAGGTGAACAAGAAGTTCAAAAGATAATTCATTTAACTAGATTAAAAAATTAATTACCAGACATGTTCAATGAACTAAAAACAGTGACTAAGTAAGTCACATAGTCAACTGCTAATACTCCAATTAAGATATGTGTCCTAGAATGACAAACCATATATTAATGAGTCTATTGCACGCCTGAAGCGTGGTAGACTAGTCGATTCCAAGAAAATAAAAATTTCTCAAAAATTGGAGCAAGTAATGAAGAAGATGGTCAAGTCGAGGTTATAGTAAAAAAAGTCTCTTGAAGAGACATTAGACATGATGGTTCTGGAAGAACCTCAGGTACCTGAAAATAAAGAGCTCTTACTAAATTATATCATGTCTATAAGTGTATGGAATCGAAACAAAATCGACGTCGTTATACTTTTGTATATATAGCACTTGAAATGATGAAATGACGAGGATCATGATTTAAGATCTACCTACGAATGAAAACATATAAATGATTAGAAAATGGAAAGATGCAAATAAGGCAAAAGTGAATTCTTTAATGAAATGGAAAGTTTCTGAACCAACAGTCCATATAACTAAGGTTGTAAAATATGTTGAATACAAATGGTTCTTCTATGCGATTCATGTGAAATCAAATTAAGTGAAATAAGGCAAAACTTGTGGCACAAAGATTTTCGCAAAGACCCGTGATTGATTATAAAGATGCACACTTTCTAGTGGTAGAGGCAATGACTTTCCAATATTGTATTCGTCTGGTAATATAAAAAAAGAATTGATATGCGTCTTATGAATTTTACGTATCACGTGATATTGAAAGTTTACATAAAAGTACCTGAAGGATTTAAATTATCAAACTCATGTAAAGTAAGTTCTCAGGAAGACTATGATTTAGATCTGCATACATTATGGGTATTATATATAGGCTAAATATAATTACAACTCTTGATGAGTTTACTAAAACAGTCGAGTACTTAAAAGGTAATATTAAAACATCTTAAGGATGTAATTCTTGTGCAACAATAAACATACATAGAAAACTTGTACCCGGTGATTATAATATCTCAATGTACAACGTATAAGCATGGTGTAATATGGATTTTATCAATAAGCAAGTGTTCAAGACATCTTTGCATATGATATAAAATCAATAAGAAAGTTTACGTGATGGAACTCTTAAAGAGTATATGCACATACATAATTATTCAAAGTAGAAAGAAGTATGTGAATGATTATAAATGCCTAAAGCTAAAAACGTTAGCAATGTATCTTTATAAAGTGAAGAAAAGATTTATATGGACTAATATAACAGAGTCGAATGTGGTATAATCGACTTGCTACTAAGCTTAAAAAAGGAGAAATACATATGGTGTAGTTGGTCCATTTATTCTCGTTAAAAGAACAATATGATGTTTACAAGTATTATTGTATATGTTGATAATGTCATTAAAGATGGCATATCAAAATGGGCTCAAATAGTTAAACTAAGAATTTACAAATTAAAGATGGTGACAAATTTATGGCTCAATATGTAGAATATGCATTTGCATTATTATCCATCAATCATAATACATCTAGAAGATGGTGGACATTTTCATACACAAAGCTTATGGTATAAGTATATTTAATGATGTCCAAATAGTTGATATAGAAAATGACTCTTATCATCTCTAATCAAAGAAGCATATATCCTTGGTCTAGAAGTATCATAGTTAAATTCGAATTGTATTAATATATCTTGATAGTATATATACACGGGCATATGTCAGGAAATTCATTAACAAGATATAACTCGTGTATAGTAAGGAGATAATGTAATGTAATGGGTAAAACATTTATTTTTATACCCTTAAGGTACAAAAGATATGGATTCATATTTTCCTAACCTATCAACAAGTTTTGTAAATATAGAGAATGTAGCAAAACACATTCATGGATCTTATGCTATCTACTTACAAGAGGAAGTAATTAAAGTTTCACATGAAGATCATACATCAATGTTCATTGAAGGATTTCCCATTAATGGATCAAGCGACATATCAAGCTGCACATCAATGGATTGCAAAGTTTTGAGCAACTTTCAAAGAAGCCCGACACGAGCCACTTATAGGATACATGTAAAAATGAGGGGGAGCATTATACAAGTTGCACTCTTTTTCCCTTAACCAAGTTTTATCCCAATGGGTTTAGTAAGGTTTTTAATGAGACAACATACCTAAACCAAAATTATCAGTGTGGGAAAATACGCGCTGCACTCTTTTTCCCTTAGCTTAGGTTTTGTCCTACTGGGTTTTCCTAGCAAGGTTTTTAACGAGGCAGCACCACCAAGCATATAATATATTATTTTCTTTTATCACGTGGATAGTCAATGGGGGGTATTATAAATAAACTATATTATGGTGACTATTTATATTCTAACTCCCATCTCTTCGTATCTTTTGTATTAATGTAACGTTCTAACCCCCGTCTCTTCATGTCCTTTGTATTAATGTAAGAACACTATATATAGAGGTTTTTTGTATTGCATCATTACATCTCAACGAATTATAATTATCTATTCTATCTTTCTCTATGTGTTCCTTTGATACTTGTTCTTATGTTCATATACTAGTCGCTAGTAGGCCGTTGTTCACAACAGATTACACATATAATTTCGTGACCCTAGGAATTCTGAATATTGAAAAGAGAATGATAATCCCAGGGTAAAAAGCTGAAAGTGCGTACAATCCAGAAGGATTCATGAATGTCTGATAAAAAGTATAATCTTATAAAATGAGTACTAAATCTATTTATAAGTTGATAAAACTATTACATTTTATAAGTCAAAAACCATATAATCTTGATAAAGCAATGATAAACATGATGTTTCCTTTAAAGAAAACAAACTTGTAATATTACAAAATATCTAACTAAAGGTTATAACAAAACCAACAGGAAGGTGGCGTTGTGTAGGATAAGCACTTGCATCAAGGTAATCATGAATTTAGAGAACCTAATGCCAAGATTATTAATAAATTAAAAGAAGTGTGCACTCCACACTAAAGTTGGACCTCAGTATATGTTTTTTGAATGGCTGTGGAATCCACACCAAACTATGATTGATGATATTATTATACTTTATAAAGCAAACCTTATTTTTTGTTTGTATTCCTGCCATGTGACATGGAGGTTCGAGTCATGGAACAGCCTCTTGTAGAAATGCAGGGTAAGGATGTATAAATCATGCCCAGGTTGGCCAGACACCCCCTAGCAAGCTTGCGGGAGCCTCGTGTTTTGCTCATAAAGCTACTGTGTAGGATTGCATTTACGAGGCAGCAAAACTTCTGATTCATTAGCTGATATCGATCCCTAGGAAACTCATTGTTGTTTACGTGTTATTTATTGTTAGTTAAAAAAAGATGCAAGTAACATAACATTATATAACTAACACATTCATATAAATGAATAATTTATAAAAAAGATTAAAAGACCAGAGCACAGGAGCCATAAGCAGATGAAAAGAGTAGTTATTTTTTTTCTATCTACATAAATCATGGCATAGTTTTTAATTTCACATGAAAACACCCCTAGAATACTTTGTTGCATAAGGGTGTAAACACTCAGCAATACAGATTCAAGGGGATTCAGAGTATAATATGCAATACATGTAACATTATATCTGACAAAAATTTGTGTTGGAAAAAGCTCACATGAGGCACGACTCGCAAGGCACAACAAAGCGACAAGCAGGTCGCATCAAGTGAGGACACACAATGGTTTTCGGGCATCGACGCTCTTTTGTGGTTCACAATTAGGTGTGCCTTTGCGCTTCTCTGTGCATCATGTTTGGTTCTCTAGTGGGCTGTGTTCTTTGTACATCTAGTGAGGACACACAATCACAATTATCCACGGCCCTTCTCTCTCTGTCGCTACTCCAACAATAACCCAGGTAAGTTTTCTCATTCAACATTTCCTGTTCTTTTCTCAATTTTTATGCGACTATGACATATCTGAGTGTAAAGTAGCACCACAGATGTGTTTACAGAAAACTTACTGTCCCTGTTGATGGTATTCTTATGTTTTAGTTGTAACATGTAATAATAATGTGTTTTTTATAATATGTTGATATACAACTTAAAAGTATTTTCGCAAAACAAGTATGCCTCGATTTCTGGATTTGGATCTGAGGGCCCTATGGCCTCGGAGTGCCTCGCGCTTCTTAGAACACAGGCTAAAATAGATACAACGCAGGAACCTATAATCCAGTTCTTCCTTGTGTTAAAACTATTGGAGAGCATAGTAAATGGAAGAAATCATATTTGAACACCAACTCCAGTAACTCAAGCACCTCAGATCCAGCACAAGTAAAATTCGCGCATCAAAAGCGCATAACGCTTGATGCGCACATGCACTGATGAGATCACATCAGGTGCAGCGATGTGTTGCGATTCCATGATGCAAGGATGATGCGCTCTAAATCGTATAATGCGCTCGCATGATGTGCTTTGATGCGCGCGTTTTTGTAAATCAGAAACCCTAAAATACCACCTATTTACCATGTTTAGAATGTGCTTTATAAGCTGGTACAGTGAGGTGATAATGTTGTTAAGTGAGTTCATGCCTAGATTACTTGTACCTTTTGCATAAACTACTTGTACACATAAGACTTAAAAGACTTATTTTGGCTATAGATGAAAATTCTTTGGTGGTACGAGAGCCTTTTTTCTGTATTTATTTATTTTAGTCACTAAATTTTTAGTATTTAAAGGTTAATAAGTTAAAATAGTGTCTATAAATAAGTTTTCGTATTTTTTAATAACAAACACCTCGCATATATGATGTGTGCACATTACGGTATCACGCATTACGCATTGCGCATCATCTTTTGGGATCAAAACGCGTCAGAGTGAATTACGCGTTTTAAAACAAAGAGCACAACATGACAAAGATCAAGAGCATATATAACTTCAACCATAAAAGAACTACGATTATAGAGGAGCTTGATATCATGTACATAGAGAACGAAAATTCATAGATACATAGTACAAGACTTCATTAACAACCGTCAGCAACTAACTACAGTAAGAGTACCTGAAATTCACAGTTCTGCTTGTGAAGAAGAGCAGACACTGGCATTAGATAAAGTTGTGGGTTCCATGAGATGATTTGAAGGTAACATTGAAGAAAACTCATTAATTTTACTACTAGACTCTGGCTTAGATCTTATATTTCTCCGGTACTTCAACAAAAAAACGGTTAGCATTATCATCAAACTTTTCACAAATTTCATCGCATTCATAGCCGTTTCCAAAATTCCTAGTACCAGTCATGCCTTCAGTACACAAATCAGCCGAATTAAACAAAGGCCTTGAGGTGCCTTTTCCGATTCTATAGTATTTTAAAAGAGATCTATGGGGCTTCATATCGATCCTTCTCACATCATTTCCTTGGCTATTGTTTCCATTATAACGGTTCTGTAAATCCAAACCACGATTACAAGCCTTCAAGTAAGCAAACGGTATAGAAACATGTTCATCAGTTCTTTCACTTGTCTTACAGCTAAAACATTCACACTCTCTATCATAAGAACATGCTTTACTGCACCAACGCCCTTTAGAATAGCACAATAATAGTACATTCAAAGATACTGAATTCCCGAAGCAACTCTTTCCACGTCTAGAATAGCAGAGTAACTGACCATCCAAAGTACTAGAGTCCATCACCACAATCTTCTTACCCGCACGCCTTCTTGAATAGCAAGCTATTGCCGCATCATCCCGTCTAAACGAACTCCCCATACAACCAAGCTATTCTCCGTAGCTTTTGCTGCAAGGGCAACCTTTCTTTCCACTTCTTTTTCAACCAAACCACACTCGTAAAATTCTCCGTGCAAATTATCCGCCTGTTCACAACACTCGTTGTTCCTTTTCCTAACCTTCCGCTTCCTAGCCCTAACCGAACTAACAAAAGCATCAGGAATCCAACAATCAACACAAACCGAAAGCCCTAACACCGAACCGCACTGCGTAACACACTCCTTATGAATACTACGCTCACAATCACTACACTTAAAACACTCTTCCTCGTCATTCACAGAATTAAAACAATACGAACAAAGTTCCGATGAGTTAACTAGTTTATAACATTTCTTACACAACAAAACTATACGCCACATACTGTCCATTGGTTGAAGTCTCTCCCTAGGGTTTATACAGTTAATCCAGAAACTGCAGCAATGGCAATTGGATAAGTTCGGCAACTCTATAGGTGATTCTGGCATGAACTGACGAAGGTTTTGTTAGGGTTTGTGGTTTTCAGCAGTCGCTTCCGGTGAGGTGCTTCGGTTCACTTATCTATCAAAATATCTTCCATTGCTGATGATTTTGTATGGTTTTTGTGTGAAATTGAAGCTGAATTTTAAGGGGATTGGTGATCGAAATGGTGTGAAAAAGGGATTTGATATTGTTTTGAATTTTAGGGTGGGTTGCGAAACCGTTGGAATTAGGATATTTAGCTTGCATTGATGTTGGAATCTTTCTTTCACTTATTTTGCACATCTAGTCTCTTGAATTTGTAAGTTTGCTTTTATTTGAAAATTTTTTTACCGTTACAAACTCGTGTATTACGGCATAAGATTATTGGTTAGAAACTCATATAATACACATGTTAAAAAATTCTAATATTTTGTAGTAGCATGACTGGAATACCAATCCATGCAGTTGACTCCCTCCACACTCTAAACTCCTTATAACATATATTCATGTACTTACAGATGGTTCATTTGCTTGCATATACTCTTATGTTGGATTCAATAATATTCAGCGCCGGATGATGGTCCAATGGCCTTCGTATATGACCCATTCTAACGAGTTCTTTCATGTTGCATCTCAAACCTAAGCTCGGGACTAGCTTTAATGCTCATGGAAACTCCGTTCGACGTACGTACTTAAGCTACGTTCTCATTGAAGCAACAAGTTGGCATCCTCTATGGGAATGAAGCAAAACGAACTTTTGGTTCTCTACCACTCTTAGGTCTTATGTTTTTTACGAATTAGCCAAATTTATAACACCCAAAATTGGATAGTGTTGTTGTGTCACATAATACGGGTAATCATAGACATCATTAATGGTAGAACTACAATGCCTGACCAAATTTCAAATCCATACAACAGTGTAATGCATACCATAAGAAACATAACCAACACATTAAATCGAATAAAATGTAATATATTTATACAAATATGGAAACAAATGATAGTACCAGCAGGAAGTACTCAAAGTTGAATTGTCACACCCTGAATTTCCAACCATATCCCGGTGGGGAGTATCGTGACGTAAGATTAGTATCGTCATAGTCAAACAATTGCATATAGCACAGTGGAAGTCTTGGATTTAAATTATTACAATATAAATGTCCGAATATTTAAAATATTATACAAACGGATAATATATGAAAAGATCCATAGGCGGATCGAAAAGTTACAAAATGAAATAACAGACTATAGACTTCTATGCAATGGAGTTGCACATTCCACTTAAGCATTTACTGGGCAGCTTCCAGCCTATTTACGTACTTTACAACATGCGCTTAGTCTTTTGAAGATATGTCAGTTTTCAGTGGTAAATACAAATAACCGACACATTTTGAAAATATTTCAAAATCATTTTATGTACACAATGGTAAATATATTTTCATAAATAAATTGGGATAAACTATCTCTCATGTTATCAGTTTTACATGCTTGTCAATACATTTAGGGTCCGGAAACTATGCCAAGATCATGATTAACTGACATACCACTTTAATACCCTTATTGGGTAACCCGTATTGGGTTATAAAAATATTAGCATCTGTCAGGTGTATGCCTACACCTCGTGCTTAGGTCGTGGCCATTTGTGATTACATGATCCGGGGATATCCAGGACACGGTCGTATTAACCCCCAATGTTTAAGTTATCAAGCAATACGAATTAAAACGGATTCCTTGAATTCTCGACACATATGTCATCAATCCCATATCCGACCATGCGGTAATGATATACCATATCCAAGCCCATATAGGAAAAATAGGTTAAGAGTATTTACCTGGCTTAAATCTTTACTATCCAAAGATAAAATAAGCACAGCCGTTCAAACCAAACAACTAACAAACTTGCAATTTACCGGAAGGCCCTAGTCTAGAATGAATGGTTTAAATAACCAATTAGAATGTTAACGGGTCTTATTCAAGTCATATGACTTGGATCGGTTAACTATAATATAAAGAAACGGTACGGTACGCTAGATTAAGCGATGATGGGATAAAATGTAGTTTTAAACCCAACAAGTACTAAGACTTGTATAATATTGGTAAGCAATCTAAAGTAAAAATGATAAATTTTGACCCGTTTCGGTAAACTTACGTAAATTAGTTATATAAGCTTAACAGTACGCATATAAACGATACCGGGTAGTTGGAGGAGTTATAAACAAGTTCTATTTGCCAATATACTTCATATAAGTTGTAACATCAGTAGGTTATCAACTTATATGACCATTAAGGTTTTAAAATCAAAATATGCGCCAAAAGAGCGTTTTGGTCACTAAATAACACAATTTACGATTTTATATGAAAACTCGGTTTATGATCAGATTAATAACATCAAAATACGTTAATTACATAAACATATCAGTTCATAAGTTATTTGTAAGTTCGTTATTGATTAAAACCTTATTTCTTGCAAAAGGGGCATTTCGGTCAAAGTACGGCATAATATCAAAACGTGTACAAAAACTCATAATATGATTATGATCACGTATTATAACCTCATAGGGTTATGATACATTAAATTACGATCATAACGCAACCTTAAATCAGTAGTAAACTAATCTCAGTCGGGTCTAAACCGAAAGTCAAAGCAATTATCGAAATTGTTTGACTTTTAGCTTTAAAAGCCTAATAAACGAAATGTAGCTGAAAGGAGCATTTACAAGTGATCCTTAGATGAAAATAATCTTGAATGGAAACTCTTTAAAGACTAGGAACCTCCAGAAGTGATGAGAGAAGTATAAGGTGCAAGTTTAAAGTGTTGCAAACACTTCTATATATAGTGTTGGAGCTTGAAGGAGGTGGCTCCAGGTGTTAGCAGGAGTTAGACAGTGAGGACAAGTGTCCTAGAACGTGGCATAGCAGTCTTGAATCCCCTGGTTTTGAGTTAATGGTTTCTGACAGCTTTGTGTAGGCAACAAGCCAAAATATACCACAACCTTTGATCCAAATGAAAATGTAAAATTTGCTATAGCTAAGCTCTGCTGAAGTCTAAGCTCTGCTGAAGACAAAGCTCTGCTGAAGTTCAACAGAGTGGTTATCATCAGTGTTTTCCATCAGCAGTGGTTAGCTTAGAGTGATTATCATCAATGTTTTCTATCAGTAGTGGTTAGCTTAGCAGTGGTTATCATCAGTGTTTCAGCAGAGTTTAAATGTCCAATGTCTGCAATAGCTAAGCTCTGCTGAAGTCTAAGTTCTATTGAAGATAAATAGAGGATGTATCATCAGACCTTGTAACATTTAGCAGTGGTTATTATCAATGTTCCAGCAGAGTCTAAATGTCCAAGGTTTGCTAAGCTCTTTTGAATACAAAGCTCTGCTGAAGTCTAACAGTGGATGTATCATTAGACCTTGTAATGTTTAATTTATATATAAATTCACAAATGGTCCCTCTCGTCCACCAAGTGGCTCATTTGAGAGTACGCACACTGTAAAGGGTCACTCAGAGGCATAGTTTCAGCATGTTGACACCTTTAGTCCCTTCACATTCATGTTTTCATTTATTGACAAAAAAATAGTCTCACTTGACCTATATTAGGCCTAATTTAGATTATGGATACGTGTAATTATATTACTGGACACAAATTTACGAGGTGTTACATCCTCACCCCTTTAAAAGAAATCTCGACCTCGAGATTTTATTCAAAAAGATAGGGGTACTTTTATCGCATAGTGGACTCGGTCTCTCATGTAAATTCGGGGCCTCAACGGGCATCCCGTTTAACCTTTACAATTGGGATCCTTTTCTTTCGGAGCTTCCTAACTTGTCGATCCTCGCTCAAGATTGGTTTTTCAACAAAGCTCAGGTTTTCGTTAATTTGCACATCATGATGTGACATTGCTAGCGACTCATCAGTTAGACATTTCTTCAAACTACAAATGTGGAACACATCATAAATTCCACTGAGCTCCTCAGGTAGTTTAAGCTTATATGCCACAAATCCAACACATTCAGTTATCTCGAATGGTCCGATATATCTTGGGCTCAACTTGCCCCTTTTTCCAAAGCTTATCACACCTTTCCAGGGTGATACTTTTAGCATGACCTTTTCCCCTACTTAGAACTTAAGAGGTTTACGCCTCTTGTCAGCATAACTCTTCTACCTATCTCTGGCAGCTTTGAGACGATCATGGATTTATACAATCTTTCCGTGGTTTCTAGGACAACCTCAGGTCCTGATAGTATAATTTCCCCAACTTCGGCCCAACAAACGGGCGTTCGACATTTTCTCCCATACAAGGCCTCAAAAGGAGCAGCCTTGATGCTTGTATGATAACTATTATTGTAGAGAATTCTATTAGGGGTAGATGGTCATCCCAGTTACCACCTAATCAATTACACATGCTCTAAGCATGTCTTCTAGAGTCTGGATGGTACGCTCACTCTGTCCGTCAGTCTAAGGGTGGTAAGCCTACTGAAATTCAATCTCGTGCCTAATGGTTGTTGAAAACTTTTCCAAAAGTGTGATGTATATCTAGTGTCTCTATTAGACACAACAGATATTGGCACGCCATGCAGAGACACAATTTCGTCCACATATAACTTAGCCAACTTGTCGGAGTTATACGTTTCCTTTATGGGCAAGAAATGTGCTGACTTTGTCAACCTATCAACGATGACCCAAATTGTGTCATTACCACGTTTGGTCTTAGGTAACTTGGTAATTAGATCCATTGTTACGATTTCCCACTTCCATGTGGGAATTTCGAGTTGTTGTAGAAGACTTGACGGTTTCTGATGTTCAGCTTTAACTTGTGAACACGTCAAACACTTAGATACGTAGGTGGCTATTGATTTCTTCATACCCATCCAGCAATAATTCTTCTTCAAATCTTCGTACATTTTGTCACCACCAGGGTGAACTGAATATCTAAAATTATGAGCTTCCTAGAGAATCAGATCTTTGAGTCCTCCATAAATAGGAACCCACATACGATTATTTAATCTCAAGATTCCATCATTTCTAGGTGTCAACTGATCAACAGTTCCACCCAATCCTTCCTTAGGAATATTAGCCTCTAATAAGGTTTTGCGCATTCAACAGCTTCTCATTCAAACTATACTTGAGTTTGATATTTTTAGCATTAATCCTTATCGGTTTAATCCTTTCCTTGCGACTTAATGTGTCAACAACGACATGCACTTTACCGGGATGGTAATGAATCTCACATTCATAATCCTTCAAGGTCTCCATCCAACGGCGTTGTCGTATGTTCAAATCCTTCTGATTAAATAGATGTTGGAGACTTTTGTGGTCAGTGTATATAATACACTTTGTGCCATATATATAGTGTCTCCACAACTTTAGTACAAATACAACAGCACCCAACTCCAAGTCGTGGGTGGTGTAATTTCTTTTGTGCACATTTAATTGTCGTAATGCATAAGCAATCACTTTGCCTCTCTGCATTAGCACACAGCCCAAGACGGTGTGCGAGGCATCACAATAAACAACAAAATCTCAATACCCTCAGGTAAAGTTAGCACTGGAGCATTGCTCAATTTATGCTTTAGAGTCTCAAAGGATTCTTTTTGTTTGGGACCCCAGACAAACTTGACATTTTTGCGAGTCAGGGTAGTCAGAGGAGTGGCTATACGAGAATATTTTTCAATAAACATTCTATAATAACCGGTCATCCTAAGATGCTACGAATCTCAAACGGAGTCTTTGGTGCATCCCAGTTTATAATGGCTTCGATCTTGGTGGGATGCACTTGGATACCACGCTCACTTATGACATGTCCAAGAAACTGGACCTCTCTAAGCCAAAACTCGCATTTAGAGAACTTTGCATAAAGCTTCTCTTGCTTTAGCAATTTAAGGATGCATCAAAGATGTTTCTCGTGATCATTCTGATTACAAGAATAGATAAGTACGTCATCTATAAAGACAATGACAAACTTATCTGGATACGGTTTGCAGACTCTATTCATGAGATCCATGAATGTTGTAGGTGCATTAGTGAGTCCAAAAGGCATCACTAGAAAATCTAATGACCATATCTGGTCCTGAAGGCAGTCTTTGGAACATCTTCACTCCTAACCTTCAGTTGATGATATCCTGATCTCAAATCAATCTTGGAGAAATAATTATCTCCTTGCAACTGATCGAACAAGTCGTCGATCCTCGGCAATGGATAATGACTCTTGATCATTATTTTGTTGAGTTCACGGTAATCAATGTACATCCGCATTGAACCATTTTTCTTCTTGACGAACAGAATAGGAGCTCCCCAAGGCGAGTAACTTGGTTGAATAAAGCCTTTCTCCAAAAGCTCATCTAATTATGCCCTTAGTTCTTTCATCTCAGTTGGTGCTAATCGGTATAGAGCTCTAGCTACAAGACCAACTCCAGGTAAAATGTCGATCCTAAACTCGACTTGTCTCTCCGGGGGTAGACCGGGTAATTCTTCAAGGAACACATCTAGGTACTCAAAAATGACTGGAAGGTCTTCAATCTTTGGCTTTGGTTCATCAATCATTACTTGTGCCATGTAGATGATACAACATTTCTTCAAACACTTGGATGCCTTAAGCGAAGATAATTTTTCAGGCAATCCATAAAGTTGGTCTCCAAGAATGGTGAGTACTTCACCGGATGAGGATTTAATCTCGATAAGTTACTTATCACAAGCAATACGGGCTTGGTTATGAGCTAACCAATCCATGCCTAAAGCCATATCGAATCCCACCAAATTCATTGGCAAAAGAGATATAGGAATAGAATGATTCTTAATGGATATATCGCATCCATCAAGAATAGTAGAAGCGGTTTCTAAGGTACCGTCTGCCAATTCTACTTCATATGCTATATCTAGAGTTTTTATGGGTAGGTTTAGTAGTTTACTAAACTTATGATCAATAAAGGATTTATCAGCTTCGGAATCAAATAGAATTCTAGCAAATACATCATTTACGAGAAACATACCTGTAATGGCATTTGTATCCTTAACTGCTTCCTTGCAGTTAGTTGAAAAGCTCTAGCGTTGGTCCTATTTGCCTCCCAGGCTTAGCAGTACCCTCAGCATTGCATTTAGGGCAGTTGGTCTTTATGTGGTCCTTTTCACCACATGCATAGCACACAACATTCTTTATGTTTTTACATTCGTGAGACTAATGACTGGTCTTCTTGCAGATACCACACTGCTTGTTTTTCTGATCTGTCCAAAATTGTCCCCAGTGTCGTCTTCCAGAAGTTTGCATGCTGGTCTTTCATCAGACCTGTGCTGGTTCTTATGAAACCCAAACTTGCCTTTCTTAGAACTATGAGAGTGGTCATCCTCTCTCTTTCTCTTCTCGTCAGTCTCAAATCGGACAGACTTCAATCTCACCTCATCCTGAGTGAGAGAAAGTGATAGGTCCACAGCGCACCTAAAATTAAAGGGCTTTGATGCCTTCACCATGCCTTTAATCTCAGGTGCTAGCCCATTAATGAAACGCGCAATGCATTTTGGTTCGGGGGAAATCAAGTATGGAACCAGTCTTGACAGTGAATTAAAGTCAGAAACATACTTTTGACAATCTAAATTTTTCATGGTTAGAGTTAAGAAGTCTGACTCTACCTTCTCCATTTCATGCAGAGTGTAATACGTTTCTTTAATTAGATCCACAAATTTGGGCCATTTCATGTTATACAGGGACACCTTTCCTGTAGACTGTATCATAGTTTTCCACCAAATTAGGGCATCGCCCTTGAAAGATTGAGATACAAATTTAACAATGTCTCTATCAGCACAACCACTAATGTCTACAAACAGTTTCTATCTCATCAAGCCACTTCATGGCATCAATGGCTCCCTTCTCCCTTGTGAAATCTCGGGGTTTGCAAGATACAAAGTATTTATATGTGCATCCGTTTTTAATAGACTGGGTCTTCTCCTTGGCAACATGCTTAGACCCACTCCCCTCATTTGAGGAGTAAGGTGAGCTCTCAGGTTTATTTTTGGAAGAATGTGGAATAGAGTGGGACTTTGGATGAGTAGAACTTGATCCTTTATAATTTGCTATGAAATTTTCCATAGCTTTGCCGACCTCTGCGGCTATCATGGCCTGAAGGTTATTTCCTTCGCCTTCATGATTACTTATATTTTTATTCAGTCCATCATCGGCATTGTCCGAATTTGGATTTGCCATTTCTAGGGACTTTGGGCTATAATTCAAAACAATGATTGAGTAGTGCAATATAATATACGGTCATCGAATTTGATGACTTGACAATAATATTAGCCGTGATCTCAATGGATTATGTGGCTATAGGGTTTGGACATATATCCTCCACCTTAATTGGGCAGTGTGTCATATGATCACAACTGTCATTGTCTCAATGGACAATAAACTATAGCTCATAGGCAATTTATTTTAACATCACATTGAATGCTAATGTAGAGTGAATGTCTTAATGATTTGACAATAAATATATTTGTAGCCATGGTCACATTTGATCATAAGGCTTATGAGACTTGAACATAGTTCACCATCTTCAGACAGAAGGGCTAGTAATCCTTAACTGTCATTTATAGTTGCCAGATAATATGGACTTTGCCAATTGGCTGGTCAAAAACCATTAAGATGATCTTTTTGAAATATCCAGCGAATTGATAAAATTTTGAATAAAATCGAGACGATTGCTTGAAGAGGATGTAATGAATACATATATATATATATATATATATAAAATTCTAAAATTTTCATTAGATGATAGAAAATTACAATAATTGTCCTAAACAAGACTTTGAGATAACTTAGAGTAATTGTCCACGCAGGGACTAAAAAGAAATACTTGTCCACGCAGGGACTTTTGAAAATTAAGTAGATTATAATAAAAGATAAAGAAGGTCTTCATTCATCTTTCTTTTCCTTCCATATTTTGGTCAACTTCTTAAAGATTTTGTTTGTTCTCTTCTCGTTTCTTTCAGCCTGACGCTGAATTTGCTTTGCTCGCTCCAAGACCTGATTAATGGCCTCAAGTTGGGGCGGTGGCTGAGATTGTGGTTGAGGCATAACAGGATACTAGTACCCATAACTGGGATATCCAGTAGTTGGATAGTTGGGAGGGAAAGGAGATGGGTAAAGTGCATTATGTACGACTGCCTGTACGTAAAGGTCGTACGATGGCGTCTGGTAGTTATAATCCATCGGTGTAGATGGGTTCAAAGGATTGTACCCAGACGTATCTGGATACGTAGGGATTGGGTTATCAAACCTGATGGCGGTGGTAGTTGAACAAAAGTTTGTGGTGTTGGGTCAACTACCGGTATGGTATTCGAGGTTCCACCCATTTGTGGGTCCTCGGGAATAGTGCGGTATGTTTGGGGCAATGGTGGTAGCGAGCTCGACCGTTGTCCCGCACGCACAGACATGCATGCTTTACGTTTCCTCCTTGGTGGTTCTGGAGGCGGCTGTGGTTGCTCCACCGGTTCCATTTGCACATCTTCTTGTGGAAGCGGCGGAGGCGGTGTCGGAGAACGATAGGGAGGTGTGTTTACAAAGGTGAAATGGTTAAAATATTGGTCCTATTCATCGGGACCTTGATAAGGCGATCCTGCATAAGATGCACTCCCGCTTGGTATCTCAATCGGATACATGTTGGATCCTAATGGTGGCATTTCCGGATCAGAATCATCATCCTGCTGATTTTGACCAACGGGTGGTGTGTTTATGTATTGGTTAGGGTTAAAAGAGTCGTGATATTAATGTGAATGATGATGATGTGAATGGTGTGAATGATATGAGTAGGAAGAATGGTGCGAATGATGAGAAGAATGATGCGAAATCGAATGTCTCGCAGGTTGTGACAATGAGACTCGTTTGAATATTGCGGGTGATCCGAGCTATGGGATGGAGAGGGTATCTGTCTGGATGGTCCTCTCCTCATAGGGCCTTTTCCTTTTCCTCTAAATCTTGGCAGCATAATATCTGTTAAATATCAAAAGCAAAAACAATAATGATAATTTAATAAGGATATGAGTGATCCTAGGTCAATGCCTAGACTTGAAAAGTCTAAGGAATGTGCTATTGTGCTGTCTGAGATTAAACACAAAAGGCTAGTGTTTAATTCTACAAATGTTGGCTCTGATACCAACCTCTCACACCCTGAATTTCCAACCATATCCCGGTGGGCCCGGTGGGGAGTATCATGACGTAATATTGGTATCGTCATAGTCAAACAATTGCATATAACACAGCGGAAGTCTTGATTTTAAATTATTACAATATAAATGTCCAAATGTTTAATATATATACAAACGGATAGTATATGAAAAGATTCACAGGCGGATCAAAAAATTACAAAATGAAACAACATACTATAGGCTTCTATGCAATGGAGTTGCACATTCCACTTAAGCATTTACCAGGCAGCTTCCAGCCTATTTACTTACTTTGCAACATGCGCTTAGTCTTTGAAGATACGACAATTTTCAGTGGTAAATACAAATAACCGACACATTTTGAAAATATTTCAAAATCATTTTATGTACACAATGGTACATATATTTTCATAAATAATTTGGGATACACTATATCTCATGTTATCAGTTTTACATGCTTGTCAATACATTTAGGGTCCGGAAACTATGCCGAGATCATGATTAACCGACACACCACTTTAATACCCTTATTGGGTAACCCGTATTGGGTTATAAAAATATTAGCATCTGTCAGGTGTATGCCTACACCTCGTGCTTAGGTCGTGGCCATTTGTGATTACATGAGCCGAGGATATCCAGGACATGGTCGTATTAACCCCCAATGTTTAAGTTATCAAGCAATATGAATTAAAACGGATTCTTTGAATTCCCGACACATAGGTCATCGATCCCATATTCGACCATGCGGTAATGATATACCATATCCCAAGCCCGTATAGGGAAAATAGGTTAAGAGTATTTACCTGGCTTAAATCTTTACAATCCAATGATAAAATAAGCACAGCCGTTCAAACCAAACAACTAACAAACTTGCAATTTACCGGAAGGCCCTAGTCTAGAATAAATGGTTTAAATAACCAATTAGAATGTTAACGGGTCTTATTCAAGTCATATGACTTGGATCGGTTAACTATAATATAAAGAAACAGTACGGTACGCTAGATTAAGCGGTGACCGGATAGAATATAGTTTTAAACCCAACAAGTACTAAGACTTGTATAATATTGGTAAGCAATATACATTCTGGAATTTAAAGTAAACATGATAAATTTTGACCCGTTTCGGTAAACTTACGTAAATTAGTTACATAAGCTTAACAGTACGCATATTACCGTAAATTAGTTACATAAGCTTAACAGTACGCATATAAGCGATACCGGGTAGTTGGATGAGTTATAAACAAGTTCTATATGCCAATATACTTCATATAAGTTGTAACATCAGTAGGTTATCAACTTATATGACCATTAAGGTTTTAAAATCAAAATGTGCGCCAAAAGGGCGTTTTGGTCATTAAATAACACAATTTACGATTTTATATGAAAACTCGGTTTATGATCAGATTAGTAACATCAAAATACATTAATTACATAAACATATCAGTTCATAAGTTATTTGTAAGTTCGTTATTGATTAAAACCTTATTTCTTGCAAAATGGGCATTTCGGTCAAAGTACGGCATAATATCAAAACGTGTACAAAAACTCATAATATGATTATGATCACGTATTATAACCTCATACGGTTATGATACATTAAATTACGATCATAATGCAACCTTAAATCAATAGTAAACTAATCTCAGTCGGGTCTAAATCTAAAGTCAAAGCAATTATCAAAATTGTTTGACTTTTAGCTTTAAAAGCCTAATAAACGAAGATGTAGCTGAAAGGAGCATTTACAAGTGATCCTCAGATGAAAATAATCTTGAATGGAAACTCCATAAAGACTAGGAAGCTCCAGAAGTGATGAGAGAAGTATAAGATGCAAGTTTAAAGTGTTGCAAACACTTCTATTTATAGTGTTGGAGTTTGAAGGAGGTGGTTCCAGGTGTTAGCAGGAGTTAGAGAGTGAGGACAAGTGTCCTAGAACATGGCATAGGCAGTCTTGAAGGCCCTAGTTTTGAGTTGATGGTTTCTGACAGCTTTGTGTGGGTAACAAGCCAAAATATACCACAACCTCTGATCCAAATGAAAATGTAAAATCTGCTATAGCAAAGCTCTGCTGAAGACAAAGCTCTACTGAAGTGTAAGCTCTGCGATAGCAAGCTCTTTTGAAAACAAAGCTCTGCTAAAGACAAAGCTCTGCGGAAGTTCAACAGAGTGGTTATCATCAGTGTTTTCCATCAACAGTGGTTAGCTTAGCAGTGATTATCATCAATGTTTTCTATCAGTAGTGGTTAGCTTAGCGGTGGTTAGCTTAGCAGTGGTTATCATTAATGTTTCAGCAGAGTCTAAATGTCCAAGGTCTGCTATAGCTAAGCTCTTCTAAAGACAAAGCTCTGCTAAAGTCTAAGTTCTGTTGTAGATAAATAGAGGATGTATCATCAGACCTTGTAACGTTTAGCAGAGGTTATTATCAATGTTCCAGCAGAGTCTAAATGTCCAAGGTCTGCTAAACTCTATTGAATACAAAGCTCTGCTGAAGTCTGACAGATGATGTATCATTAGACCTTGTAATGTTTAACTTATATATAAATTCACAAATGGTCCCTCTCGTCCAACAAGTGGCTCATTTGAGAGTACGGACACTGTAAAGGATCACTCAGAGGCATAGTTTCGGCATGTTGACACCTTTAGTCCCTTCACGTTCATGTTTTCATTTATTAACAAAAAAAATAGTCCCTCTTGACCAATATTAGGCATAATTGAGAGTATGGACACGTGTAAGTATATTACTGGACACAAATTTACAATGTGTTACATGAATCAAAATCAATACCATCATGGAAGTACATAGCTTGAAAGTCTATGTGCCTTTATGAGATGGTATTGTCTACATAGGATTGGCCTATACGCATCTCATATATACATATAATAATTGTAAATGTGGCATACAATTATACCCTTAGGAACAAACAATGGAGATCCAGTGAAGTGAACTTGGCTCACAATCATGGATAGTCACACGACCTTGTTGCCTCAATGTCGTGCCAAGGTCGCCGCACATGGTAGGGGTATGCTTGGGTAATAGTATACGAAAACATCACATGGATACAAATTTAATTATAAGGAACATTTAATAATGAGTATTAAGATGATAAGGCCTATTGCATGTTAAGGTATCAAAATCTAATTTCGAATAAACAAAATGGTGATAAGGTAAAATGCAACATCAAAATATAATGAAAATAAATCTAATTTCAAATAAACAGAATGGTGATAACGTATAATGCAATATCAGAATGTAATGGAAATGTTTAGAAACATTTAAAGCTCGAAAGCCAAATGGTAAGTATCAACGATAATAAAGACGTTGATACTCAAAGTGAAATGTATCATAATTTGCACCTTAGTGACAAGTAATAAATCCAACGGTAAGTTGTCTATATTTGAATGTCATGAAAACCTACTATTTATCCTACTTTAAACTATATTAATCTTTAGATTCTATCGTTTAGTTATTCCATCTATTAGTATATGTGATCTTGTTGGTGTATTTTAACATCCCAAATTATGGAATATTATTTATAAAAGTTATGTGAAATCTTATTGAAGGGTAGTAACTTTATTTTTTTTATTTGTATAGCTTAAATATTGTAGTATTATGAAATACATATATGTGTGTGTGTGTTGTAATTAGTATGTACAGAGTCCTAAAATGACAAGTCTTGTAAGCATTTGTCTATTTTTGAAGCCTAGAAATCTATGAGTAGAAATGGGTAATCGATGCAATGGTAATATGACCTGGAAATGTATGATGACATTATGCTTTGAACACATAAATCATCATTTGTTGATGATTGTGTATGAATGAATGTTAGGGTTTTCTATGCTACGAACAAATAATGAATACAATATGAGTTTTCATAACTTTTGTCAGGAAAAAAATTTTCAATCTTGATGTATGACCGTGTTCTTCATTAGGTCAAAAGTAATAAATGTTAGTTAAATTGGGGCTTTTGATCAACATTCTTACGAAACATCTTTGATATGTATCATAAAGAGTTAAAATAAAAAATTGACATAAAAAAGGAAAATAATTAATTTCTTTTTTGAATCGATACATGGGTTGTGTGAATCAAAAGTTTTTGATTTATGATTTATTTAGGTTAGTACTGAAACTTAATATAGTTAAAATCATGTATTTAAACTTGCTGGTTGTCATTATGAAGATTAACAAGAGGCTTGAGATCGAAACGGAACGTTAAAACAAAAGGTTAGATTTTGAGTTGAAGGCAAAGTAGCTTAATCTTACTTGAGCATAAGCTACGCCAGATTGATTGCCTATGATGGTCAATTGCTGCCTTACGCTAATTACCAAGGGGCTTACGCTGAGAAAACATAGACTTCCCTAAGGTTGGCGTAGCCTATGCTAAGCTTGGGTTGTTTTCAAGATTTTGATACTTTTAAGTTAGGTTTAGTATGCCTAATATGCTATTGGTACTAATTAATTGTTGGTGTTGTACCGCCTTAGGTAAAGTTTATGTGTTAGCTAGGGGATGGATTTTAAGTTGAGAATGAAGTCTTAGAGATTTAGCATAGACATCACATTATAATAGAGTATAAGTGTTCTTATGTTTGATTAACCATCATCGCTATCATGATTGGTTTAAACTATGAATATTTTACATCAAACCTTGTAACCCTTGATAATAAGATTACGATGGCTTTTTGGGTTTTTAATTAGCATAATGATATGCTGTCACGTATTATAATATGGTTGGGTAGAAAAAACAAAAGGAAAAGCATAGGATGTAAATTATAATTAATCAAATCATAAATGCATATGTTATAAATGCTAACTTAGTGTTTAGTTTTTTACGTCAATTTCCTTTCTTTAATTTAATAATATAATATAATGTTTTATAAAACTTAGCATAGACTAGGAATGAGTTGGGTACCGATACCGAACTGGGTATATTCGATACCGGTACCTATTTTCTCCGTTTTTCGGTACCGGTATCGGTATTTATGGGTAAAACACCAGTAAGCACCGGTGCCCACTTTTCCCGTTACCGGTTCGGTACCGAACGGATACCGTGCTCATCCTAGTATAGACTGTCGCAACTTGCTTATTTTTATCTAAGTATCGATACAAGTTTATTCAAAATGAATGGGTCATTTAAATTGATTTTCTTGTTCTTTAATTTTCAATATGAATTTGTTTTTTTCTTTGTGATGTTTCATATATAATGTTTTATAGAGTATCGAATAGAGTATCCGGTTCAAAATTCATACATTAATTTGCATTTGATTCAAAAACGTTAATTTGCTCCGTTAATAATCATTTTTAAATATTCAAAACACAAATCCAAATATGTTATTCAAGTTTCGCTTTGTTCGACTTTTTAGGTGTTCGAGTTATAATTTGTTACCTCTATATATTACCTTTTGCTATTATTATTTTTATTTTAAATTTGCATAGTTGTAGTGGCAAAAACAAGACAAAATCTAAACTAATATTCAATTCGCCGCGTTCTTTTGGTGAGTACATACACATTTTTTCGCCGCATCACTGCAACGCTTTGGGGAATATGTACAAAAAACATTTTTGCATGACCTATCTAATTGTTTTGTCCCCTCTCATACACAAGCCAAGCCATGTGCGTACATGTTTGCGACAATTTTAAACAACTTCAACATCTATAACCTCAAAATAACTTTAATAACGAAGCTATTGTATCGTGGCTTTGAGTAGATATACCGAATATTCATAAATGGTTTATACACGTTTCACAATCGCCATTCAATGAGCCATTGTTAAGACATGGATACAATTTTTCTCCATAATATGTAAATCTCACCTTTTAAACCCCATTGTTCATCTTCATAAGATCTTATATTCTTACCAACACTAATCGCTTGTTTCGTTAATCAAAGATTTTTTAGGGCTTAAGCTAAGTTTGTGATCTTGAAAGGAAGATTTGATCTTGTTTTGGGTTTAGCAAAACCGTTACAATGAGCATCATCCACCTTCCATTGATGTTGGGATCTTTCTCTCACTCATTTTACAAATCTAACACCTTAAATTTGTAAGTTTGCTTTCATTAACTTTCTTTGATTTCTATCTAGTCTTACTTTAATAAATAGGATATGTGCTTATACGTTACCACGTAAGTTTTGAATGCATAATATTACAACGGTCATAAAAACATAAGTTGGATATGTTATAATTTGTAAGTTTGAAAAGATATATATGAAACGTTAACGTAAAATAAACCTTTTTTGTTTTGGTGTTATATATTTTATCTTTAAAAATGGTGATAATACTTTGTTCCAATTAACTAGATAAGTGTTTTCGAGTGGTTAACAGTCAACATCATATCTATACTTTTTTATTTATTAGAACAATTATTTGGGCTTCATTTGTCATGTGCGTGTGTCGTGATTTTGTTTTGGGCCACAAATTGGTCATCAGTTTATCATGTTTGTGTGATTGTATATACGTATTCCAATTGGTTTGGATTTGTGGGCTTCACTGTATGAACATTGGATTGTATGTTAGATATAGTTTAAGATTGAATGGAAGAATGAAATGAGATCATAGAAGACGTAAGTTCGGTTTTTGCCTTTATGGTTTGACAAATTTAGTAAGGGGCTGTTTGTTTATTTTTTAATGAAGCTCTTAATAGTTCAGACCTCTTAATGGTTCAGCATTTAATGATTCAGACTGTTTGTTTCGCAAGCATATGTTTGAATGGTTCAGACATTTGCCTCTAAATGGTTAAGATTTATACCGAGTATAAATGGTTAAGACCTTTAATCTAAATTGGTCAAACATTTGCCTCTGGGTTAAGCATCATACTAGCTCTTAATGGTTCAGACCTTTTACTGGTTCAACACTTAATGGTTCAGACCTCTTACTGATTCAGCACTTAACCATTCAGAAGTTGCCAAACAGTCCCTAAGTTCAGTTTAAAATTGAAACCTAAAACCCTTTGAGGCACGTTATTTGGCACCTTCTAAACCTTTAAGTGTTAAATCAGTAAAAGGTCAAAACCATTATGAGCTAGTATAATGTTTTTTCATTCTAATGCAAATGTCTAACCAGTTCAAACAAGAGTTCTTAACCATTCAGACTTAGTATAATACTTAATCATTCAGAGACAAATATCTAAACCATTCAGACATCTGATCGTGAAACAAACACTTTGAACCATTAAATGTAGAACCAATAGATCTAATTCATTAAGAGCTGAAACAAACAAGCCAACTATTTATATTTTTCTGTTAGTTTTCATTAAATAAGCAAAAATGCACTTGTTTATTAAAAAAACATTTTCCCGGTTAAAAAACAGCACAATCGAAAATCTCCTGCTTCTAATCAATTTCACAGAGAATATGTTTGTCGAGTTCGTTCATCAATGGAGAATTTGACGATTTTGTTGTTCATCTATTCATTTTTTTATTCAATAAGCTATTATGTTTTTTCAATTAACGCATTATAGTTTTTTTCCCCTTTTTAACTAACTTATTATTATAATTATTTTCTTTTTGTTTTTCTACAAGACCATGTTAATCAATTTTGGAGATATACTCCTTTTTAACTAACTTATTATAATTATTTTATGTAGAATATCGATCATAACTTTAATTAAAAATATATATATAAATAAAAATAGTAAACATACTTTTTTTTACATATTTGGGAAATTATAAATGGAGTGTGGGTGCTCTACTTTCCGTCACTCACCACACTCAATCATGTTCCGTCACGTCATCGAATTTGGTTCTATCACTAGTGATAGATTTTAGTGGGGGTGTCCATCACTCACCACACCAATCATGCTCCATTCTCAACGGTAACATTTCACGCGTGTTCACCAGGGTGGCGGTGGTGTTCCACGCGTGGTCACCCAACCACCACAGACCATCACGTAGCACCCCCACCCCCTAATGCATGTACCGTTTACAAATCCTAACAAAAATAACTTATAATATAACATATGTAATTAAATTGATTCAAGCTATAGTCTTCAACAAGAGCTTTAACCGTGTCTTCTTGTATGGTCCGCTGTGTAGTCTTCAACAAATTCTTCAATCGCGTCTTCTTGTATGATCCGTTGTGTAGGCTTCAACAGGTTCTTGAATTGCGTCTTCTTGCACAATAATTTGCTACAAAAAGAGCAAAAAAGTGTTAACGATTGTGGCTGAGACACGTGTTCGATACGTTTCCCTTAAAACAGATTTCGCGTCTCTACTAAGATGAAGTGTTTGTCTCCCATTGTACAACAACTGAAGCAGTCTGTACTACCGGAAATGATCACACGTCTGAGGTTACACTAGATAAAATTATAGTGTTAGAACTTGTAGAAAATAAGGATACGAATGTGATGGAATCGAGTAGAGAAAACTTATCTCTCTAATTACCCAACACATGGGCCTTCAAGTATCTCTAAGAACTCTTCTAATTTTCTTCTAAAATTCCACTTGCAATTCTCTACTTGTAATTAGCTTCATCAAGTTAGGCACATAACCTACTTTGCATACGGGGTGTCAGCCCAATGGCCAGCCTCACCCATTCCAAACGGGAGGACGCGGGTTCGAGTCCAGCTCGGCCCGAATAATCCTGCTGGATAGTAACCGCCAGGCAGCTATGGGGCTAAGCAAGCTTGGGGAGGGAGAACCCTCTCGCGGTCAGGGGTACCGTGCATTTACCTTTTTTTTTACAATAGTATGAGGTGGAGAAAAGTCTCACTTTTTTAGAGGCATAAACTCTAATAAAAACTAATAAATTGACATGAAAACTCTAGTTAAAAGTTTATCACCCATATACAAAGTCTAATAAATAATTATAATTTACTAAACTATAATTTCACTAAATTAATATCCATTCACAAATTCTAAATTTCCATTTTTTTCTTTTTGTTTTTTTAAACCATGTTAATCAATTTTGGAAATACAGTCCTTTAATTTGGCTCCATGAGCTCCATGTTAATCAATTCCGCTTTAAGCAATTCTAAAATCTTCTTGAAACTAATAGATTGATCTGACATTTTGTTAGGAAATTTGGTGAATGGATATTTAATATATTTATAATTTAATGAAATTATAAATATTAGTTAGAATCTTCATGTGGTGAATAAAAGAGAAACTCTTGAATAGAGTTTCTTATGACATTTAATTAGTTTTATTAGAGTTTTTAAGTCTCTAATTAAGTGACTAACTGAGTGAAACATTTCACTAATCCTTAACTTATGTACAATTAATAGGCTATGTGCTTCTTTTTGTGTATATAAAAATATGGTATTGCTTGATACAAGAAGAATACTATAAAGAGAATGAACACTTGAAGACCAACTAGAGAGAAAAGTACTCTCTACTTGTTTTCCACCACCATCACATCCTTATTTGTTCCATAAGTTCAAACACTACAATTACCCGGTGTAACCTCGGGCACGTGAGCCATTTTCGGCAGCACATATTGCTTTGGCTGTTGTACCCTGGGAAATAGTCGCGTCGTCTTTAGTAGAGGCGCGAAATCTGTTTTAAGGGAAGCGTGTTGAACACGTGCCTCAACCAAAATCGTCAACGTCTTAGTGTGCTCTTTGTTGTAGTCTAGGATGCTATAAAGTGCAGGTGAAGGACCCACCAAAGATGCGGCTTGAATCAAGATTGGTATATATCATTATATTTTATATTCTTTTTATTTAGTTATCGCAACCGATATTGTACTATGATATTTCCTATGAATAACGAGAGTCTCGTTATTATATATTTTTGTAATTATATTTTATAAAAAGTGAACCTAGTTCTTACAAACTTAAAACAGATTTCGAGAGATTGTTGCTACAATCTTAAAACCTTATTTATAAGGATTTTGGGTACATGAAAAGATTTATAATAAAAAATAAATAAATAAATAAAATATTTTTAGATATCATGATCTTATAAATATTTTTTAGGGAAATATGTATGTAGTACAACTTGTTGTGTTTGGATTTCTTGAGATTGAGATACAATCTTAAATCATATACCGTGGTACAAAACGAATAGTTTTTGTTCAACCGTTTGGTTTTTTTAAACGATTTTAGAATCGTTAATCTTTTCTAACTTTTGTGTTAGATCGAGTTTATTAGTGTAAACCATGCGTTTTTGTAAACGTTAAATTTTCTAACATGTGCGTTAGACTGGCTTTATTTTTATAAACAATATGTTTTTTGTAAACGTTTCATGTTCTAACATGCTTGTTAGAAATGATCATATTATTTATATAATATGGTTAAAAAATGAGTGTTAATTAATAAGTCTATTTTATATAAACTAATAAGCCTTATAATGATTTTTGTAATCATTTATTTCTAACATGTGTGCTAGAAACGTTTATGAATAGCGTTATTTTGAAAGCAATTTTTTTAATTGTTCATTTCTAACGTGTGTATTGGAAATGACTTATTTATTTGAACCATATATGTGTTTATAGCAAGTGAATTAACATTTTATGGAAATGTTAATATTTCTAACGTGCGCGTTAGTATTTTTTTTTTTCATTTTAACATGATTGTTAAAAATGGTTAAAATACAAATGCTTTGAAATGTTTTATGTAAACATTTTATATAAGTAGTTTGTTATAACATTGATTTTAATGAATATAAACATTTATATTATGCTTTGTATGGTTTAGAAATAAAAGTTCATGCATTGAAGTTGATTTTTGATTTACTTCAAGAATTAAATAACCATATAGTGATGGTTTTGTTATTTATATAAATTTAATGAGATTATAATTATTTTCTAGACTCTTCATATGGAAGACAAACTCTTAAGTAGAGTTTTATGTCAATTTATCAGTTTTTATTAGAGTTTATGTCTCTAATAAAATCTCTAATTAAGTGAGACTCTTTTCACCCCATGTCTCTTGTATTAAAGTATGTTATGTGCCTAATTTGATGAGATTGGAAAACTAAAAGAGTAAAAATACAAGAATTAAATCACCATAAATTGATGGTGTAGTTGTGTGAGATTTATCACCAACTTTAAATTGTGATTTCTAAATCCAAATGGTCATGTTTTATGTATATAAAAATGACTTAAATGTTCTAACACGTGTGTTAGAAAATGTGTATCATAAATACAATGGTAGAGATTGTACATTGTATAGCAATGAATGAAAATGTTTTATGTAAACATTTAATTGCCTATGTGTGATTTAAAAATGATGAGAAATGGTTTATTTTATAAACTTTATCATTGGAAAACATTTTATATAAATGTTTGTTTCAGTAATGTGCTCGTTATAACATTTTTTAACATACGTGTTAGAAAACGTTTAGTACATGCGTAGTAAAACTAAACAATATAAAAATGTTTGATATTTTGGGTTTTGATTTATGTTATCATAAACTCTAATTGATATTATGAATATTGTACATTGCAAAAAATAATGAAATACTTTAAAATGATTTTTAAAACAAAGTTTGGCATAGTTTTGAGCATTCAAATGGTTTGCTACTCTTGCTAGAAGTAGCATATGTTGAACAAAGTAACAATCTCATGAATATTATTTATTGGAAAACAACTTGGTGTTGTTGTGAACAAATTTAATTGTTCAAGTTTACTACTTAAATGTAGCCTTTGTAACAACTTGGTGTTGTTTGAGCAAAATTGTCCAAGTTTAAAGTTTCATGATGAAATGGGAAACTTGTACTTACAAGTGCATGGAGTCTTATTGAGGGAGTACCTCAAGACATGCCATGGGACGATATCTTTGAGAAGATTTGGGTCAGATTATAAAGTGTTGAAGATATAAGCACTTTGATATTTGATGTCTACATATCGTCTATGCTTTCATTTAAATTTCAAAAGTGTTTGGCACTTATGATTTAGTTTCCAATGTATTTTATTGTTTTGTGTTCAATATCTTCGGATAACACATGCAATTTTTTACAAAGAAATAAATCACTAATGTTTGTGAGGTATAAATTATTTTTGTGGAAAGTAATTATAACGTCAGCTATACATTGTTTAAAAGAATATGGTTTTAAACGGATAGTACATGAATGTATTTGGACATAAACAACTTGAGGGTTGTTGCATTGACCGAAAGTCAAAGACGAAACATCAAATGTATAACCATATCATGAGAGAATAATGAAAGAACGTACTCAATGTATTAAGATAAAATACACAAACGAGATCCATGCCGACATACTTCGTTAGAAGTGACTGGAAAATTCACAAGTGTAAATTCTAACATATGAAAGAAAAAGTACTATATGTTATTGTATACCTTTGATAAATCTTGTGAGATTTGTTTCGAGTTATCTATACGTAGATACGTCTACCACTTGATTATTGTTAGAACTATATAGAGATTTTATATTCATTTGGGAGAGCATCCTAAATATATATATCTCCTAATGAATAACAATAGATGTGTACAAATCGCTTATGGCAAATTATGAATGCCATGTTGAGTGTCGATCTAGTTGACTCTATCTCACACATAATAGTGATTGTAGACGAGGAACATTCATCTTGTCGGTGATGAATGTGCTCGCCAAGTGACTTGGATTAAGACTTATGTTTAAGTCCTTATGAGTCAATGGTAAAGCGTTGGAGATCAAGTTAAACAAATTTTGTTCCTTAATTGAATTATAAAAATTAGCTATGTGCTATATACATTAATTTGTGAGACCTTCCTAAATATTGATGTTTTAGGATTATGAATAAGTCTCATTATTTTCTCTTAACAAGGGATGAATGTTACAAAGTGATATTATGATATCCTTAGGGATGTGAAGAATCAGAATGATGCATCTTCTGTTCACATGCTAAAGTATTGTAGTCTAAAGCATACTAGACTAGTACTTGGTTAATTATGGGTCTTGACGGAGAATAATTAACTCTAAACATTCAAATGTTTATGACAGACAAAGTTGAGGGAGAATTTTCATTCATTATAAGGAAAAGACATGAAACCTTTGAAGAGTTTGTTCGAAAAGCTAATGACGAGAACTCATTGTCTAGGCTTATTCTAGATGTTAAATTAGAATTATTCTAAGTTGGTGACAAACTTATGACAATGGCATGTGTTGCTTTGGTCAGCTCGGAAGCTTATGTAAGCTAATGCAATATGAGTTGAATTCACTGATACAATGAGGTTGATCTTGTTTAATCATTGTGTATAAATGTCGTCATAAGTGAAGTTACAGAAATGTTGATCAAATGGCAAGAAATGTGGGGGATGATCCATTTAGGAACAACCCTATAAGGGTATGTAGAAATGGTTTTCATTACCCCCATCTGGATGATATCATATAACACTTAAATGTGGGGGTGTCTTGCATTTGTATCATAAAAGTTTGGCAATAAGGATTTTGTAATCCAATCTTACATTGCAAACAAACGACTAAGTGGAGGACACAAAAGTCGTAGTGCATAATGGAGATGTGTTTGCCTTAAATGATATATTTATCTTAGAAAGACATATATTATAACCAGATTCAGATGGCCACTGAGGTTATAGTATTAGAAGTTGACGATAGGCAAATTAACTTGCGAGATAAGAACAAATCATGACAACTGATCTCAAAGTTATTTGTAGTGACTAGACAAAGTCAAAGATAATATTATGGATCCAATAACCTGAGGGTTTATTAGAGATCAAATTGTGGAATAACACTAAAGCCCATGAAAAAGGGTATGTGAAACTTAGTTGACTGGAGATCTCAAGATCTAAGTTCAATAGGATAACTAACTCATATGCCAAATGATGGTCACTGTGGGGGCATAAATGATATGCATAAGCTAGTATATATGGTTATACATACCCCCAAAGTATAAAAGGGTGTTTAAATACGTTCTAGTCTATTCCTATGATATTCAGTGACAAAGAGTGAGGCTAAGCATAATATGTGGTAAATGATTTGGTTACATCACGATAACCATAATGCTTTTAACGATCTAAGGAGAATCACCTATGTTAGAGAGAAGTGGGGTCGCTTCGCATGGAATTGAGGGCACAATTCCTAGAGCTCTCGCAGAACCAGGAAAGTGTTCCACGACCATATTGGACACGACTATGAGGAGATGTCCCGGCTAAGTAGAGTATTGTGTGAAGTGTATTGTCGTCTACACAAACGACAGACGAGTTCAAAGACATAGATGTCTAGTCAGAGCTAGTGGGCTAAGTGCATTTCATGAGCGAAGGTTCAAATGGTAACACCTACCTATCGTATGCAAAACTCAACTGTCGAGGTTCCATTGGAAATTTTATGTGTTTTGAATAATCTCCATTCATGTGGGGGATTGTTGGAAATTTGGTGAATGGATATTTAATATATTTATAATTTAATGAAATTATAAATATTAGTTAGAATCTTCATGTGGTGAATAAAAGAGAAACTCTTGAATAGAGCTTCTTATGACATTTAATTAGTTTTATTAGAGTTTTTAAGTCTCTAATTAAGTGACTAATAAGTGAAATCTTTCACTAATCCTTAACTTATGTACAATTAGTAGGCTATGTGCTTCTTTTTGTGTATATAAGAATATGGTATTGCTTAATACAAGAAGAATACTAGAAAGAGGATGAACACTTGAAGACCAACTAGAGAGAGAAGTACTCTTTACTTGTTTTCCACCACCATCACATCCTTATTTGTTCCATAAGTTCAAACACTACAATTACCCGGTGTAAACTCGGGCGCGTGAGCCATTTTTCGGCAGTACATACTGCTTCGGCTGTTGTACCCTGAGAAACAGTCGCGTCGTCTTTAGTAGAGGCGCGAAATCTGTTTTAAGGGAAGTGTGTTGAATACGTGCCTCAACCAAAATCGTCAACGTTTTAGTTTGCTCTTTGTTATAGTCTAGGATGCTATAAAGTGCAGGTGAAGGACCCACCAGAGATGCGGCTTGAATCAAGATTGGTATATATAATTATATTTTATATTCTTTTTATTTAGTTATCGCAACCGATATTGTACTATGATATTTCCTATGAATAACAAAAGTCTCGTTATTATATATTTTTGTAATTATATTTTATAAGAAGTGAACCTAGTTCTTACACATTTTATCTTACAGTGAACTAGACCTTAAAATCTATTCATAAAAAAACTTTAAAAATTGTGGCATTGATCAAAAGACAGTAACAAATGATTTGTCTGTGAGCTATAACACCTTAACGGATTCAAAATCTTTAAAATAATACATATTTACAAAAAAACCAAGAAATCCGACCAAATCAAAACCAACAAATTCAACCAAATAGCCAATTGGGTTAATCATCGAACCACTTTTACTTGACTTGACCGACCCAACCTGAAAGTCTGACATCTGGTTTATTAGAATTTGACCATCGATAAAAGGTAAATCTATAGAAATAAATCTTGCGTCCACCACTGTAACTAAGACCATGCAGCTCACGCCCAAAAGAAGCCTCTACATAGTCTGATGTGGCTCCCACGTGAGGGTTTTGTGTGGAGCTGGTCATGAACCTAGGGATTTTTTTATCATATTTTACTAATATATCATTAATCATTTAATTTTCTTTCCTAAAAGTTTATGTTTGTTATTTTTAAAAAAAATAATTTAACTACACGGTGTTGGTTATTTTTTATAAACATCTCGAATATCATTGAAAACATAGTTGGTTTCAAATAAAGGATTTTTTTATTGTTAAGCAGCATTGGTGAATGTTAATTTGGAACGATAACTTTTGTGGAACATATATATGCAATGTGAGCACCCGATAGGAGTAGATATTTAACTTTATTGGTATTATTATGTTTGTGTATTTTCAATTTGAAATTGTGTATCTTTTCATTAGTATTATCTTTCTAAATAAAATTAACTAGAATTATAAGTCGATTTAGGACTTGGACGTTATGTTAAACTTGTCAAACAGGAAAAAAAATAGACGATGTAAAAACGTTCACCCATACACACACGTGGCATCGTGTTAACTCGCAAAATTTAAAACAAAACATAAAAACGTTAAACCAAAGACGCACGTTGCGATGTGTTAACTTACAAAATTTAGAACGAAGCATAAGCGAAAAATTTGCGGAAAATAAAAACTATGAAGGACCAAAGTTGAAAGTAAAAAAAGTTTTGAGGATAGAGTGCAAAAGATAAAAGTTTTGGGTTAAAAGTAAAAAAAAACAAATAGTTTTGGGTTAAAAAGTAATTTATGAAATACTTTTTGATAAAAATAAAAAATCAAAAATGTTTTTTAAAAACCACCAAAGTCAATGTTACAACAATCATATGTATAACCATTTTTTCTTTAAAAAATCTCCGAAACCAAGATTAGAGCACATATATACATAAACATGTTGCTTTTTATAGTGTTTTAATTTTAATTAATACTTAGGGTAAATTATACTTTTGGTCATCTATATCAAATTTTAGTATATGTCCTTTATCTTTAAAATGTCAAAATCATCCTTTACGTTTCAAAAACTTTGCCCGATCTATTCTTTGACACTAACCCAGTTAAAATCTCCTGTCAAATTTGGTCAATTTAGTCATTTTAACCATTTATTAAAAACACTGTGTTAAAAATAAAACAAAAATAAAAAAAAGAGACATAAACATCCTCTCTCTCTTTAAACACAATAAACTCTCTAAACACAAAATTTCTCTGTTCCTATCTCCCCCTCTAAATACTGCTATCCGTAGACCATCATTGTCCAATTGTAACCCTCCGAACAATGTAAGCGATAGGAACCGGTTATCATTGGATCTATTTGGTTGTCAACGTAATGTGTAAATATTATTTACATATGTGTTAAATGGCAAACTTACACATATGTAAAGTCTCTTTATATATTTAATGCATGCAATTTTAAACGTATAAATTTAATTTCTAATATTGTATTCAAACGACAAGTGTAAAAAAAATAAATTTAAATTGTTTTTGACCAAGTTCTCGTAGTTTTTTCATTCGTTCACATGGTTCTCGCAATATTTAGCGTTCTCAAGATAACTCTCCCCTAATATATATATGGGTGGAATTCCTCTACAAAGTGTGTTTTTCCTACAAGTAAAAAGTGTTTTTGACCATTAGATGAGTGTTTTTAATGGTTGAAATCATCTTGGTGGTATTTTGGTAATATTTGTCTTTTAAAATAGGGTTGAATTTATTGATATATGCAAAAAGGTCATTTAGCATGCTTTAAAAAAGAAAATAAACAACATTCATCAAACCCCTCCTTTAATCTTGCGAATTTCTCTCATTCTTTCATCACCTCCTAAACTCAAAAACCTATCAAAATCTCTGAAAATCAAGGATATAGATTGGTTGTGTTTTTTTGTAAGTAAAAATGTTATGTGTTTTTATATAGTGTTTTCAGGTACTGGTGTGTTTTTATGTCTGAAATATGCTATTGTGAAAACAGATATAACACAATGTGAAAAAACTAGAAACTGAAAGAACACAACGTCAAGAAATAAATAGTGTTTGTGTTTTGAAATTAGGATGAATGCGACATTAAGGATGTTATATTTTATTGTGAAACTAATATAATATAATGTGAAGAAACCACAAACCGATAAAACACAATGTGAAGAAACTAGAAACTGATAAAACACAGCGTAAAGAAATAATTAATATTTTTTTGTTTCGAATTTCGGATGAAGGATGAGATGAATATGACATGAAGAACGTTATGTTTTATTGTGAAACAGATATAACACAATGTGAAGAACCCAATAAACTAATAAAACACAACGTCAAGAACTAATTATAATGTCAAGAACTAGTTAATTTTTTTACGCTTGCGGACTTTAGATGAATGTGAGAATAAATATGCTATTATGTGGTGTATATAACTGAATCAATCACTGGTTTAGAATAAATAGTTTTCATAAATATCTCAATTAGTTATTTATAATTATATCTACCATAAATAATTTATTTAATTAATTACAAGTATACCCTTTTATTAAAATACTAGAAATGACACATGTCGTCACCAAAACACTTCCTACACTTTATAGAAAAAATCCACTTTGTAGCCAACTCTCAGCCATATATATATACATACATATATATACACACACAGGGGAAAATTATCTTGAGAAGGCTAAATATTGCGAGAACCGTGAGAACGAATAAGAAAACCAATCAAAATCAATTTCTTTAATTCAAACTTCATTATAGTTAATATACAACATTAAAAAAAGAATTTCATCTTTAAATAATTCATATTTCCTCTCAAAATCACTCTTAATAAAAATTTTACACATGTGTAAATTTTCATTATGTTCGAAGTCATGTAAATTTAAATGTGTAAATTTAATTTCTAATATTGTATTCGAATAATAATGATTAGTGTAAAAAGAAATTTTGAATTTGAAGTGTTTTTTACCAAGTTTCTGCGGGAGGGTTTAAATGAGAACGCTAAATATCGCGAGAACCATGAGAACAAATGAAAAAACCGCAAAAACTTGGTCAAAAACACTTCAAATTCAAAATTTCTTTTTACACTTGTCATTCGAATACACTTCTAGAAATTTAATTTACACATTTAAATTTACGTGAATTCGGAAATAAAGAAAATTTACACATGTGTAAGTTTGCCATTTACACATGTGTAAGTTTGTTATATTTACGCATTTATAAAAATCTAATAAGAGTAATTTTGAGAGGAGAAATGAATTATTTGATGTTGTAAATTCTTTTTTTTATGTTGTATCTTAATTACAATGAGGTTTGTCTTAAAAAAATTGGTTTTGATTGGTTTCTCATTCGTTCTCACAATTCTTGCAATATTTAGCGTTCTCAAGATAACCTATGTGTGTGTGTGTGTGTGAATATATATATATATGGTAGGGTTCTAGAGTGAACAATAGGTTGAGAATGAACTATGTAAACTAATTTGGGACATTGGATTACATCATCTAGAGATTTTTAAACAATTGCAAGATTGTAATTATAATGTTATAACTTTCCTTTAAAATAATTAATATAAGGGTATTTTCATCTATTGTAAATTGCATTTATTAAACAATATAATCTAACTCCCTAAAATCTCGCTCGTTTTCGTTTATGCAAGATACACAGTTGTTAATATATACACATGTGTACAGTCTCGCTAATTATCAATTTATACAAGATACACAACTGTTAGTTTATACACATGTGTACAAACTTTTATACATCTGTGTATTATATTCAGAAATGGTTACATATGTGTATATTAACAACATATAGTATATTATGCATGCACACGAGTAGATTCATATAAAAATTATGAAATTAATGAAAACGAAACAAGTCACATGTGTATTATGATATATATATATATATATATATATATATATATATATATAGAGGAAGGTTTAAATGAGAACACTAAATATAGCGAGAACCGTTAGAACGAATGAAAAAACCACAAGAACTTAGTCAAAAACAAATGAAATTCAAAATTTCTTTTTACACTTATCATTATTATTCGAATACAATTCTAATAATTTAACTTACACATTTAAATTTACGTGAATTCGGAAATAAAGAAAATTTACACATGTGTAAGTTTGCCATTTACACATGTGTAAATTTGTTATATTTACACATGTGTAAAAAATCTAATAAGAGTGATTTTGAGAGGAGAAATGAATTATTTGATGTTGTAGTTTCTTTTTTTGATGTTTTATTTTAATTAAAATGATGATTGTATTAAAAATGGTTTTGATTGGTTTTCTCATTCGTTCTCATGGTTCTCGCAATATTTAGCGTTCTCAAGATAACCAATATATATATATATATATATATATATACGGATAACAAAAGAAAAACAATATTCAAGTTAAAATTAAAACAAAATCTATGGATAAAGAAATGAGTGTTACAAATATTTGGAAATTAAATAATTTCTAAACAAAATATTTCCAAAACAACATTTGAAAAAAATAATAGTTTTGTCTTTATCATCTTTTTGAGTGATAAGAATACCTGCAACATTTATTAATCAACTTCAACATATGAGCTAAAAATGTATAATCATAATGTCGTAATCCATGATGGTCTATCAAAATTTAAAGCCCTTCAATATTTTAAAATTAAAATAATGAAGAAATAATTAAAATGTGAGAGGGAGAGAGACTAAGAGATGAGAAAATTAAGTGATTTTAATTAAAAATATTTGGCTAATGCCAATTTTACCCTTTTAATCTAAAAAATATCAAGGGCCAATATTAGTTCACTCTTAAGAAGTTGTTCACAAATGAACCTAACTCTCTCTCTCTCTTTCTCTCTCTCTCTCTCTCTCTCTCTATATATATATATATATATATAATATATATATATATTATAGTGTTAGATTCATTTGTGAACAACCCCTTATAGTGAATTTTGTGAACTAATCCTAGCATTTGATTATCAATACACAAGTGTAAATCAATGGTCAAGATAATGCACTAGTGTATTTTACGATTTGATGGGTAAATCAATGGCCGTGATTTGTTCACTCAATTCATAAATACACTAGTGCTCACTCCAGAACCCCACCCTATATACATATATATATATTACAAATTTTAAAATTATTTACTAAACTGTTTTAAACAGTTTGGTAAAAAAGACTAAACTACCCTTATGACCAAACTTAACTGAATATTTTAACTAGATTAGTGTCAAAGGATAGACCGTGTAAGGTTTTGAAACGTAAAGGATGATTGTTGACATTTTTAAAGTTAAAAAACATCCACTGAATTTGGTATAAGTATAAAGGAAGAAAAGTACAATGTTACTTTTATTAGAAAAAAATGGTTGAGCGAAGAATGGTGGAGAGTGAAGAATGATGTTGCAGCGAGGGGAGAGTGGAAAGTGAAAAAAATGCACAAATTACTTTTATTTAAAAAACAGTTGAGTGAAAAGTGCTCAGGAATGAAGAATGATCTTGCAGAGTGTGGAGAGTGAAAAGTGAAAAGTGTCTTCCATGGTCTAAAATCTAAATGACATAAAATGCCAACTCTTTACATAACTTGTTTAACCAATACACACACATATTAAATTTCTAACTTACATACCCACTAATTCTAGTACTAAATCTACATATTTGTTCAGTATAAGACTTGACTCTCAATTTCATAAGGAGAGACACATTTTCTTCACGTTTTGATACCGTTAAGCTACAAGCACTATAGTAATAAAAAAACCCTTTAATTATATTAATAATATTTTAAACTAAAAGATGTGTGTAATATGTTTAGATTCATATCTCTTAAATGAAAAATGATGTTGAAGCAGAGCTAGACTGTTTAATTGAAAAGAATTTTTTTCCTTATAAATCACTCAAAAACAAAAGTTTGAGGACTATAATTAGTAATTTTACAGCAAAAAGACTATTATAAACTAACTCAAATATTCCATAATCAATATGTTCTATCAATTTTGTAACACCCTAAACACATTTTGACCCAAAACGACGCAGCGGAAATACTGACTCAAAAAATCTTTCTATATTGACTATACGATATACCTAAAGGTTCTTGAAAAGATTTACTACATTCATTTTTTATTAACTTGCTAAATGTAATACATAATACAAGCTATGAGACCACTCTTTCCGTACAATCCTTGCTCTGACTCGATCTTCGTCAACATATCTCCCATGATGATAATGATGATCTGACTAATCTGCGGTCACCATATACATAACCAACACATTAGTAAAGGGTGACATCTTACATAATTAAATGAATATATAATTAATCAATAACTACATAGTGTTCTAACTATGTTTACTACTCCATAATTATATCCTTCTAAATTTGTTCTTTACACCGGACCTCCCATCTTCGAAAGCCAAACACTTACATACCTGCATTCATGTTTCATTCTCAACAGCAAAACGGTTAGCAAGATATAATTTTAACGTATTGAAAACCTAATCTTCGTAGAGGCACATACCTTTAATCTACATTCAATAAGTTACAACCAGTGTTATCATTTGTATATATCTAAATACATACATACCCATCGCATACAAACGTCTCATATACAAATATGCATGACATGTACCCACTACGACTCTATACTTAAATACATGCATGCAAGTCACGTTCACTTGTTCACATTCAATTACAGAACTTAAATTGTACACTCACTATTCATCAATAATCACACATGCAAATAAGTTAATCCTTTCATGTCTATAACACATTTGCTCAATCCGAGTTTTGATCATTCAATTACATAATTGGGTATATGGCATACACATACGAAACCACGATCATTATGCATATTTCAAGACTGATACTTTGACATGTACTTAAGTTTTACAAGTCTAACATCACATAAGAACTTTAAAAAAAAACATCTTACGGAATACCAGGACGAAAACATGATTAGTCGGATGCAAGAAACAACAATAATCAGGAAATTGGCAAAACCCGCCATAAGCTACGGCCTGCCTGCCGTAGCTTACGGTAGCCACATTCTGCCAAAACTTTAATCATCTACCGTAAGCTACGGCCAGCTGCCGTAGCTTATGGTCAGCTGCTGATGATTTTGGCCTTGCAGCTTATTTGACCCGTTTCGAGTCTCGATCGTTCATGCCTATTCCGAACCACTTCAAATTAAACATGTAACATCTAAACGAGGTCCCGTTTCTCTTTATACTACCATAGTATCACTTTAACAATGAATTCTACATTTACATAAGCCCATATGTGCTTTAGTTATGTCATTTAAGCGATAAATCTTACTACTTAGATTTGCCCCGTTCGGTTTTTATCATACAACTTCCAATTTAGTTGACCATTATCAACCAAATTCCATCAAACTCATCTTAGTACTTCCATTGATCTTACGTTCCTACAAGCCTCCCAACAATTAAAATATAACATTTCCCTTTAAGTACTAAAGAGTGATTCTGAAAATCACTTACCTTGAGTGTGTGTAATAGAGCTTACTTCCTTGCCTCATCTCGACCCGTTAGCCCTCCAAGCTTGAGTCAATTGATATGATTCCCATCCTTACATGTCATCACGTTCGTATTAAGGTTAGCATATATCAAGGTTAGCATATATGATCATACCTATAAACCTTCATTGCTTTTCATTTACACATTATTTGACTTTCATTAGTCAAGTTTTGCATACATAAGACATATACCAATAGCTACCTCATTCAAGTCTCACACAACTCAATTGTTATCTCACATAGCACATAAATCATCTATTACATAACACACTAATTCTCTACTCTTACAATTGTGTCCAAAAGCCTATCCATGACGTTCATACGCTGTTGACTTTCAAAAGTCAACGGTCCAACTTTCATGATCTTACAATTTGACAGCCACATTCAAAGTTAGCCCATTTACATAACTCTACCATCTTTACTTGCTAATAAGTTCAAACGCTTCATATCTAGGACATGATCATTTACTAATCATGATCAAACACTTAATCCCACATATGGTGTGCATCACACCTTCAAAGCTTGTAGTACTACCTTCTAATGCATGTTTCTTACTAAATCATTTTATCAAACTAATTTCCACTTGTATCCATGTAAAACACATTCTTTATGCTAATCTATTATCAATTACATCATTATCACATTCTACATTTATTATCCATTATATGATACAATTCCTCCTATTTTTGTCACTTAGACATTTCATCAAACACTTGGTGTACGTACTACTTTGTAAGCATAATGTATAAGTATTTTAAACATATTCTTTCCGATTCATCTCATGAACCATCACATTCAAGCAAAGTCACATAATCATCAATTCTACATCAAGTTTATCTATCACAATCTATCATATAACACCTTATGCATCACAAAATCACAATATTACATCTACATGTTCATCATTTTCACACTCATGCAATTGGGTTTCAATCTAAATCATCCAATAACTAAATTTTAACCATGATTCAACTTCCACATGATAGCATTAACAAGTATTCATTCTAATTTCAACCAAATTCACGAATTCATCCTAACCCACTTCATGGGTAGTCATCAAATCAGAATTTCAACTCATCTTGTGTTAAGAACACTTAAATGATGGATAATTTGCGTTCATGCATGAAATCCTCCATCCAGTTGCTTGTCAATTTGTAGAATTGTGAAGTGTGTGTGTGTGTTTCCCCTGCCTCTCTCTCAATCTCGATACATACACCACATACACACACACCTGCATATTTTATTCTTAATATTTACTTTTTAAATATTCACTTTTGGTCCCTCTTGATTAAGTTATGTGACCTTTTTAGGGTTTCAACTTATTCCCAACCTTTTACTCCCATTAAACTAACCAAATTTATTAACTTTGTTAGTTATTTCATACAATTGTACTAGCAAAGACCATATTTCATAAATATTACATTTTGGGGTGTTACAAATTTGTCTTCATACTAATCATACTAACGAGGCATGTAGCAAGTTATGTCTTCAAAGTAATGGAATGCCATGGCGCAAAAGTTGTTTATCCAAATAATTATAACAATCATAAGACTACACACCGGTCATGATAGATGAATGTGGTGGAACAAGGATGCCTCAAACAAATAATAATAGTCTAAAACCTCCCGCTTTGCGGCAAGGCAGTGTAAAGCCCCCCACGTTGTGGTGAGGCAGTGTAAAATTGTGCTACCATAGTTGCAGAAGAGGGGGGTGGAGGGGCTAAAACCATGCTAAGTAGGAATCGAACGACGATCAAAACCGAGAATAAATGTAAAATGAAAATACGAATTTCTAAGACCAAGTGACTCACGTGATGTGAAACGTAGACGAAGTAGATATAATAGCGATACATATTAGAAAGTTGAAGGGGTCAAAAACTGAAGGATCAAATGTATCAACAAACGACAACCAAATTCGGAACAAAACGGAAAACAAAAACGTAAAACAAAAACTAATAAATATACTAAACTCATTTAACTTTTATGGTAAAACTATAAAAACCGAAAGTTTTCTAATAAAAATGAAAAAGCTTAAAATAAAAAAAAACTCACAAAAGACAAAAGGAACACTATTCCTCCTAATGATATCAATATATATATATATATATATATATATATATATATATATATATATATATATATATATATATATATAATACCGGTAATAATGTTTTTCAACCTGATATGGGCTCTCATCTTGAATGAGTGTATGATTAAACTCTCATCTCAAATGAGTATATCATAAGGCTTCCAACCTGAATTTGCTTGTTATGATGCTCCAAACTTGAATGGGTGCACTCTGAGTCTCCTTGGATGGATGGTTGCACTAAATGAATGTATTATGAGGCTCCCAACCGAAAAATGAGTATGACAGGTTGGATTTCAAGGAGCGGACTAGAGGGGTGTGCTCAACCGAAACATGAGTAGGAAAAGATTAGATCTCAGTCTCGAATAAAAAAATATAGGGGTAACTAAACCAAATCATGAGTATGACAAGACAAAATGTTTGTTGCAGGGTGAATTAGAAATGTAGCTCGATCGAAGCATTTTACGACAAGACCAGATCTTATAGAGCGAACTAAGGTGATAGCCTAACCAATCATAACTAGAACAAGGTTGAATCTTATGGAGCGAATTGATTTTAATTGATTTTAAAATAATTCTTTTCACATACGACTTTTAAGATGCGATCAGATATCCGTTATTAAACAAAAAACCATAAAAATGAATGCATGCCTGTATTAACGTTGTTCGATTCAACTCGATACGGTATGATAGCTCAACCAAATCATAAAGAAGAACAAGAGGAAATATGAAAAATCAAAAGTAAAAGATGTGTGTTGACCATAAAAATATTGGTTTCAATGTAAAATGACCTTAGTTATGGAGTGAGGTTTTTTTTTTCAAAAGGTATTTAAATATTTACCAAAATGAATGATTTTTTATTTCTTTATTTCTATTAATCTATTATATTCTTTAACTAGTTCACCATATTATTTTGTTTTAAAAAAGCCAAACGAATCAACAAAGCCAACTCAAGTCGATCTTGCTGTTCCCTATTGATTCAAGTTTGGTTTTGATATTCCACTATTCCAGAACCAAATTCTCTAATACTATTCTCCAAGCATTTCCCAGCCTCATCTAGTAGCCCACCAAAACAAGATCCAACCTTTTTCAACATATTCCACACCTGAAACCGATTCTCATCCGTCGTGTTTTAACAAATTCCACACCATAAACCAAACCGATAAGGAGATTTTAATACTAATTTAGTGATACTAATATACTTACTACTAACTCGGTTAGCGACATCCTAATTGTACACCGTTTAAAAAAAACCGAGAAAATAAACATATAAGAAAAACATGCATTTGATATATTTATTAATCATTCATTATTATAATAATAATAATAATAATAATAATAATAATAATAATAATAATAAAGAAATTCACCAACACCCTTTAGTGCTATTATGCAATCAAAATCTTAATTTTTTTATGTAAAGCCTGGGTTGTGTAATGTCGTTAACTGAGGATTCTATTAATCAAAAAGTATTAACTGTAACCATAACTGATAGTCAGTTAACCGTGGTTATTTTGATTGGCAATTATGGTTATTTCAGTTATTAACTAATATATAGGGTAGGGTTCATGCGAGAATCATCATTATTGTGAGAACCAATGTGAATACAACAAAATAAACACACTACACCACAACTCAAAACCTAAAAAAACCTAAAAAGAAAAATGCTAACATCCCCACCTCCCAAAAACCTAAAAAACCTAATCCCCAGCTAATGCTAAAAAACTAAACCATAAAGCTACCCCCCAAACCTAAAAATCTAAAAAACATACAATTTTTTAAATATTTTTTTATAAAAAATCGCTGGTTTTCGTCATCTTTGAATTTTTAGGTATTTTTGGTTGTGTTTATATTGGTTCTCGAGGTTATCGCAATAAAGGATGGTTCCTAACGGATCCGTCTCCTATATATATATATATATATATATATATATATATATATATATATATTATGGTTTGGTTCATTAGTGAACAACCCCATTGATTGTGAGCACTAGTCAACTAATCGTGGCCCTTGATTATCAATACACAAGTGTAAATCAATAGCCCTGATTTGATGATGAATATACACTAGTGTATTTCAGGATTTGATAATGTACATCAATGGTCAGGATTTATTCACTCAGTTCACAAATACACTAGTGTTCACTCTATAACCCCAATCTATATATATATATATATATATATATATATATATTGATAAGTATATGGCCGTATTCTTGTATAATTTATTGATATTTCAAACAATAAACTTGATTATGTTCTTATATGAGCCATTTTAGCTTTTAGAGCATATAACATTTACCAAAAATAAACTAGTTAGTTCAGATGTAATTAAAAACCAATATAACTATCTTTTGATTATAGGTAATTAGCTGCTAGTACAATAAATAAATAAATAAGGGACACAGGTAAATAGAGAAGAAAATAAGCAAGAGATGATAAAAAAATAACTCTAGTGCTTTATAAACAATTAACTTCAACCACATGTATGATCATGATGAAAAAAAAAATTCACAAATAAATATATAAAAAAAAGGTTTGGTTTAGTTAAATTCGGTTAATGAAAATAACTTAACCTTAACCGTAACTGAATGATCGGTTAATCATATTCACTTAACTATAACCGAACGGATCGATTTTCGATTAGGGTGGTATTTACTTACACCTAATGTAAACCACACAAAATAAAAAGTGTAGGGACTGTAACCAATAACCTGAATACCAAAAGGACCATTACAAACCCATTCTTGATACTTAAGAATCAACATGTTCAATCTTTTTTTGTCTACAAATACCAGAAAAATCACAGATCTAATTACTCCTCTTCCTCCTTTCCAAGAACCACACTCACCAAGCACCAACCCACTTCACCCAAACGCCGCCTCCACAAAAAGGTACAATCTTTATTCATAATAATCTCCAAGATCCCATCTTTATCAATTTTCTCGATGTTTCTGTAATGGGTATTGTTTAGTTATTTGTTTTGGGTTAGATAATGGCTGGAAGTATTGATGTGATGTTGCGTGAGCTGAATTTGGAATCTGTTGAATCTTTGCCGGAAGATTTTGATCCAACGGCTGTGATTAAGGATCATGTGCCACCTGTGATTAATGGTGAGAAGTTGGGTAATGGGAAGGAGCAGGTGAGGGAGATTGTGTTGGGTAGGAATGTTCATACAAGTTGTCTTGAGGTGACTGAGCCTGATGATGATGATGAGATCACTGGTGAAAGAGAGGCTCAAATGGCTAGTGTGTTGGCTAGATATAGGAAGTCTTTGCTTGAGAGGACCAAACATCATTTGGGTAATCAAAATTTGTCCCCTTTTTTGGTTTATGGTTGATAGTTTCTTTTTTTTTTTTATGTTTAGGGCTCGGCTAAACAAACACCACTCACATACTATTCAGCCACTATTGATGTGCCATGGGACATGAAAAAAATGATTGATGAAAAATGGTCATATGTGTCGTAACTCGTAGGAGGGTCTTATAAGGTGGAGTTTGCCAAATCATTTGGCCTGTATAACATGTTTGACTGATATAGAAATGACTGACCCATAATGACCATTTGTCACTCTATAATATGGCCAAGATGACTATAATGTCGCCAATATGAAATGTATGGACCATATGATGTGACAATGGGCCTGGTGTAACCTTTTGGGGTTGGTGTTTGTATAGCATCACCCTATGCTCATATGGGTCATACGAGGGCTCGTATGAGGTGGTGTTTACCAATCATACGGGCCCATATAACATGTTTGACCGACACAGACATGACTGTTGACAAGGTCATATGACCCGTATGACTGTTTTTCGCTCTAGAATATGGCCATTATGACATTATATGGCTCATATGATGTACACTTTTGTGGGTGGTGTTTGTAATGATCTTGTTCTTTATTCAAGTGTTTGGTTGTGTGTTTAGAAAGTGATTTCTAAAGCTGAAATAATCAGTTTCTAGTGTTTGGATACAAAGATTATGCCCATAATTAACCGTTAAAAGTGATTAATCCTATGCACCTTCAAGCGATCAGGTTATGCATTAAATTATGTCACTTTCGAAACGCATATCCAAACATCCCCTTTGATTCTAAACTACAAAGTTAACGTGTTACAATGTTTGATCTTTAACTATCTAAAACGACAGGTTACCCTTATAATCTGGACTTCGACTATGGTGCGTTATCTCAGTTGCAACATTTCTCCATTAACAATCTCGGAGACCCGTTCATCGAAAGCAATTACGGGGTCCACTCCCGGCAGTTTGAGGTTGGTGTTTTGGATTGGTTTGCTCGTTTATGGGAGTTGGAAAAGAATGAGTATTGGGGTTACATTACAAACTGTGGAACAGAAGGCAATCTCCACGGCATTTTAGTCGGGTTTGTAGCAAGCTACGCATGTTCTTTTAACTCATCTATCGGGTTTTTAACGTTCATGTTATCCTAATAAACTTACGTAAATCTGCAGGAGAGAAGTTTTTCCTGAAGGGATTTTATACGCTTCATGTGAATCACATTATTCTGTTTTCAAAGCCGCAAGAATGTACCGAATGGACTGTGAAAAAGTCAACACGCTTATATCCGGGGAGATCGATTGTGAAGATTTTCGAGCTAAACTGTCTCTCCACAAGGATAAACCGTCAATTATTAACGTTAACATAGGTACGTTTTAATGTTTTTATATATATTTTTGGCGCTATATATTTATATGTACATGCAGTTGTATTTATCGCTACAAATACGCATGCAGGGACAACTGTGAAAGGAGCTGTTGATGATCTTGATCTGGTCGTAAAGACTCTTGAAGAATCAGGTTTCACAGGTCGATTCTATATTCATTGTGACGGTGCGTTGTTTGGTCTGATGATGCCTTTTGTTAAACTTGTAAGTTGTTCGTGCCATTATTACACAATTAAAGTTGGCAATTTCGGCATTTGTGTTGTTGTATAGGTTTATTTGGGTTATGTTTTATCTCTAACGGGTCAAATAGGCCAAATCGTAGAAACTTGTTGAAGTAACGGATCAAATGAGCCCAAAGTGGTCCGTTTGACCTTTTGACCCGTTTCCATTTTAGGCCAAACAGTTTAAGCATTATAAAACACTCTGGGTGATGTTCCGCCCTTTTGACCCGTTTCCATTTTAGAACATTTTTTAAGTTGACCCGTTTGACATGTTGGAGATATGATATGACCCAAAATCGACCCACTTTTAAATGGGTCAAAATTGCTACCTATGTTATTCTTGGTTCAAAACAAGAAACTTTCAATTAGACTAACACAAGTTATGCTTTAACAATATCATCAGGCACCAAAAGTTTCTTTCAAGAAACCAATCGGAAGTGTGAGTGTTTCGGGTCATAAATTTGTCGGGTGTCCAATGCCATGTGGCGTTCAAATAACACGATTAGAACACATCAACGCGCTTTCAAGAAACGTCGAGTATCTTGCTTCTCGAGATGCAACAATCATGGGAAGCCGTAACGGTCACGCCCCATTATTCCTATGGTACACCTTAAACCGTAAAGGGTACCGCGGTTTCCAAAAAGAAGTCCAAAAATGCCTGCGAAACGCACACTATCTGAGGGGTCGTTTAATGAGCGCTGGGATCGGTGCAATGCTGAACGAGCTTAGTAGTACCGTCGTTTTCGAACGCCCACAAGATGAAGAATTCACAAGAAAATGGCAACTTGCTTGTCAAGGCAACATTGCACATGTTGTAGTGATGCCAAATATTACAATAGACAAGTTGGATGATTTTGTGAATGAACTTATCGAGAAACGTGCGATTTGGTACAAGGACGGGAAGTGTAAACCGCCTTGTGTTGCATCGGATATCGGCCAAGCTAGTTGTCTATGCGAGTTGCACAAGTGATCGCTATTAGCGTCTCGGTAAACAACGATTAGCACGATGTTATTTGTTATGTTGTGTTGAAGTCGTGTTGGTGGTTGTAACGTAGTGTTATGATGATTATTATTATTATTATTATTATTATTATTATTATTATTATTATTATTATTATTATTATTATTATTATTATTATTATTATGTTGACGATGTAGTCCAATATGAGGCTTGTATGTGTCGTTGTGTTGGTATTATTATATAATATTGTTGTTGAAATTTGTCAACGGTGTTAAGTACAGATACGTGTAAACTTATTTGAATCTTAGACCCACGAGTGATGGTATTTCTAATATGAAGTTTTTATTTATACTTAACTTCCGACACGTGAGTGATGATTTTTAATACAAAGTTTTTAATTTTTAGTTATGCTTAAAAGTTAATTTTAAAGTGTGGTATAACATTAGTTTATGTGATAGTTGTAACGGTAAAGTAACTTTTCATCAAAACTTGAAATCTATGCATACACACCTACACATAAGGCTAAACAGAGTGGAGGGGCCCTGTGGGGCCCTCATCTTTGCTTTATGTCACTCTTAGTGGTTCAACTTACACATATCAAAACATGTTATCGCTTGTTATTGCACTCATGGAGACGCTCTAATGCTCCCGGGACAGTGTTTAGAGCGTTAAAGGTTGATGTAGCCGAAGGCGCCAGACCACAAATATGTGAGTCTATGATCTTTTTTCTCATATATCTTATTTTACCCCTTCATTTTCAAGGTTATTACTTTATTACTTAATATTCTTACTTATATATAATTCCAATTATATCTTAAATCCAAATATAATTTTATAATTTATAAATCTTAACGGTATTGTAAGCAAGTATGTTATATAGCTGAATTGCCCTTTTAGTTAACAGAATTATATATAAAATGACAGAATTACTATTCTCCTTCACATAAAAAATGGATGAAGTAAATTAGTGGATTAAAATGAAAACGGTGAAATATTTTTGGACCCACAGAAGAAAAATGAAACTTTTGGACTAAATTGTCAAAATGACTCAACTACGTATACTAAAATGGGATTTAACTCTATTAGTTGGCATAGATTTTCCTAATAAATTAGTTATCTGCCCCTATCTATAACAATACAAATTCCCCTAACTTAACTTCAAACTCTAGTGCATCTTTTGAATTTTTAAAAACAATACAGATTCCCCTAACCTAACTTAACATTTAAAGGATAAGCACAACGAGTCAAGGAGATCAAACACATGCTAATAAAAATAATAATAAGAAATAAATAAATCATTTTCCAAATCCAAAACAGAGTAGGACCATATTATCTAATTGTGATATATGTGTTGTGTTTAACCAACACGTATTGTACAAATATTAAATGATTTGATTGATATTACAACATGTGAAATTACAAGATGTGAAACTTTATGCAACTTCTTGTTCACGATTTATATTAAATGGACACGTATAATTATTAAAGTAGATGTAGACTCTTCCGGCTTGTAGTGCGTTTTTCCTTTTTGCATACTTTTTATATATCATATTTTTAAGGGCACAAAATTCTTTAAATTCATATTGACATATGTACTATAATTAGCAAAACCAACAAGCATAAGCTAACTTTTTTTTAATAAAAGATTTATTTAATCCCATTTGTTCGTGGGACTTAAACTCAATATTTTCCTCTTTCAAACTCAAGTGTTAACACTTAGCATTTACTAATAGACCGTCATCCCATTTCTAACATATGTTAACTAACTAATCACATGTCCCTGTCATTTGCAAAAAAGAAAGCTGGCTCAAACGGTACGGTTTTGGTATCTTTTCATAAATCATAATATATCAATATTTATTATTATTATTATTATTAGTATTATTATAATAATTATTAGTAGTAGTAGCAGTAGTTCATGTTCATCAATACATATTTACACATAATATTTAATACTCTAATTCTATTTCCTCTCGAGATTTTTGAAAACTTTTATTTTCGATTATCACCTAAACGGAAAAAAATTGCCTTCAATTGGTACTTCCAACAGCAATTGTTGAGTGTTCCTTTAATAATTGATACCCACTCCAGCAATAGGAAATGAATATTAAATAAATTATTATAATTATAACAAAATATTTAATTTTAAAGTGTTTTTTTAATTTAGTATTGTTACTTACTAAATTTTATTATATTGTTTTCTATAAATTTATTATTATCATTACATATACTAATTTTCCCCTCAATTCAACCCCCTCCTGTAGTTGATCACAATCATTGGATTAATATGTGACTATTTGGTATGGGTGATGGCCCTTCTTGAAGGATGACCCTTTACGTCAGCGTCACGTCATAGATGTACCTTCAAGGATGGAACCAAAAAATGGGTGATGGTTTAACCCCATCTAGTTAATTAATTTATTTTTTCAATTCAACTAGTTTTTAAACATTTACTAATATAAAATAAAATCATTAATATTAAAAACCACATATTACATAACCTAAAAGATAAAGTAAAAAAAACAAAACCTAAAAAATAAAAAAACAAAACCTAAAAATTAAAAAAAAAACATAACATAAAAAATAAAAATTCTAAGAACTCCACTTTTTCACGATCTTTTCTTTCATTTTCTAAAATCGCTCGATCTTCTTCCGGATACAGGTTTATGTCGGTCGTCATTATCTCTCACTTTTTATATTCATTCTTTTCACTCTTCAACTGGACCATTTCTTCCACCTCACGTTCCTTTGCGTGTGCCTTTTTGGCCGTGACCTCGGTGTACACTTTGAACTGGCCATAAACTCGTCCATTTTGGAACCGCCCCCGTTGCGGCTTGTTTTTTGCAGTCGTCGCCTTTTTGGATTTGTGCCTGCCCAGGGGACGTTCCTCCTCTCGAACACCATACTCTTCTTCGTCAAATTCGGGCTCGTCGTTTATATTTATTTGGCATCGTGCGTCCGAGCCTCCCGCAATATAACTACAGGTCTCTGAGGTTTTTGTTCGTTTAGCCATTGTAACCTCATTTGGAACCAACACCCACTTGTTACCGGTTCGCAAAACTTCCCAAGCCCGTACGTGTGGGAAAACGACCTGATGCAAATCTTCGTATTTACGCATCGCCTCTTTAAAAACATCTTCGTCACTCATCCCACTACGATGATTAACACTAGTATATAACTTATTATATATCACCAAAAATCGGTTCTCGGCCGGTTGCATCTTTCGCCACTTTGAAGAGATGGAATCGATATCGCGATAATGACCTTGTTCGCCGGTTTGATTGTTATCTATATTTTTAGAATGTTACAAAAGTATATATTAAAAAATGTAAAATTCATATATTTTTACATACCGACAATGGGGCTTTTTGATGTGCTAATCCACGTCTTCGTTAACGCCTCCTCCTCGATCTTTGTCCAAGGTTTTGCCTTAGCTTTCGAAGGTTGATCTTTGTCACCCGTCACATGCTTCCTTTTTTTCCGTTTCGAGGATTGTGGTTGTGGCTGGGGAGACTCCGGAACACATTCTTCAAAGTCACACCCCGACCCGCAGCGGAATAAAAGTCGGGGCATGATTGGGTTATCACCAAAGCTCATGATATTTACTATTAAGTTTCATATTTATTAAATTCAAATTAAAGTCAAATATCCAACAAAATGTCATACAAACACAAATAATAATCTAAATGCTTGTTCCAACGAAATAACTTGATTATTCTTCTAGGCCATCCTAGGTGTTTCTTTCTTCAACTTGATCACCTGTATCATGCGTAAAACAGAGGAAATTTTGGGTCAAATAAAGTTGGCGAGTGAACCTTGATAAAACATTTAACTAATTGACTTTTATGTTTATTTAAATAAAATTGTGCATGAATCATATGTGAGTAAATGTATATATGTAACCAATCACAAACCACATTGAATGAATATATGACATGAATGATGATGAATCTGAGATCAAGGCTCAATCAAACGGAGCCGATCTAATGAGGCACCTGATGCTCAACCCGTATCCCACGAGGAACTGATGGGCCTAATGAAATGAGTGCACTGAAATGATAAAATGTATCCACATATAAACCACACTACAAGCAATACACATTTGATCACGAAATGATGTAAGCACAGGTGTTAAATAAAATAAAGAGATGATACGACACATGATACACTCCAAAACGTGATTAAAACGGGGAATTTGTAGAGATTCACTCACCTTGGGTGCGTATTCTTGAGTGGTAAAGAGAGCGCACGAGTTGGGAGTTTAATCGACGAGAAAGTACTAACCTAGGAATAATAACGCGATAGTTCGAAAATAAGTTAATATTTTGGTTAACATCCTTGCCCTAGATTTTTAAGTTAATGTTATGATTTTTATTGATATTTAACACTTGAAATTCAAGTATTTTTAAGCATCTTTAATACAATTTTCCTTTAATATAAACCTTAGAATGTATATATTAAAAATAAACAATAAAATAATGATTTAAAAAAAATATGTCAGTCCAACAAGATACATGTCAGACCGGTTTGATCGAGTTGTGGCATGCGTGTGGTGAGACTCGAACCGGTGACTTTTGCGATGTTATGCACCCAGCCCAACCAACTGGGCTGGGTGTCTAACCCGGCAATACCGGTAATTTAATTATACTTATATGCTGAATAAATGTATACATAAATGGTAATTTAAAAAGGGTTTAAAATGGTCGGGCTGGTGTGGATACCCTGTTTCGAAACAGAGACCTTGTGTTTAGCTTGCACCCGGCCCAACCAGTTGGGCTGGGTGCTTACCCGGTTGGTAAAACAAGTTTTAATATATTAGAACGCACGTTCGACTTCATCTTCTCATTCAAAATTTTTAACCCCAATCGGTACCCGCCTGATTTTTTTAAATCTCAATACTCATCAAGTTTTCTATCTACTACACAACTGGTAATTCAATTAAAGCTTAAACAGAAAAGAAACGAGGGTGCTACTGTAAAACAGCGGTGGTGGGTTTGATTCCGGCGAGTAGGTTCCGACGATTCTGGTGGTCTTCCGGCGAACAGAACTTTCCGACAACCAAGAACTTAGAGATGGAACAAAGGTATTGAGCGAGTTTAGATAGAGGAATACGACATGTATTTATAGGGTTGATTGGGTTCGATTTTTAGGTAAGTGGTTCGGATTGATTGCCAGCATAATTACCGTTAAGCAATTTACCAAGAATAGGTTGGGCAGTTGTCCGCTCTTGGGAAAAAATGCGTGAAATTTCTAGGGTTCCAGCGAGTGAAACCTGCGGTTGCTGCAGGTTTTCCCGCCCGAGTTTATATACACATATATTGTTAACAAAATCATTAAGTGCGGGTAGTCCAATGGTGTTTGTAGTGTGTGTGTGTCCGGGGAACCCGGGTTCGATTCCCGGTTCACCCTGTTTTTATTTATTTTAATTTTTTTAAAATAAATCATTTACTAATTATATATATTTAATATTTAGTTGCTTATTTATTTTATTAAATTTACTCTAAACCTTTGTTACTATTATTTTTATATACATATATAATTTCTAATGTTTAAAACAATAAACAAAAATGTAAAATCAAAAGATTATCTGACATAAATAAATACACTGATCGGTAATTTGGGGCGGGTTTTCGAAACCCGATTTACATAAATGTTACAGTATCCCCTACTTTTAGAAATTTCGTCCGAAATTTATGTAGTAGTGGTAACCGGAAAGAGATGCGGGTACTTTTCGCGCATTGAGTCTTCACGTTCCCAAGTAAACTCGGGTCCTCGTTTTGAATCCCAACGCACCTTGACGATTGGAATACGACTTCGCCTTAAACGCTTCTCACCGAAATCCATGATTTCCACTAGTCTTTCAACGAAGTGCATTGATTCATCGACTTGAATGTCTTCTAGAGGGATATGGAGATTTTCGTCAGCGAGGCACTTTTTCAAGTTTGATACGTGGAACGTGGGATATATTCTGTTGAGTTCTTCTGGTAGGTCAAGCTTGCAGGCTACAGGTCCTACTCTTTCGAGTATCTTGAAAGGTCCTACGTAGCGTGGTGCTAGCTTGCCCTTTTGGCCAAAACGAACCACTCCCTTCTACGGTGATACTTTCAAAAGTACTTGATCACCAACACAAAACTCCAAGGGCTTTCGTCGTTTGTCAGCATAACTCTTTTGACGACTTTGAGCCGCTAGAAGATTGTTTCGAATTTGAAGGATTTTGCCGCTTGTTTTTTGAATCAATTCAGGTCCGGTGATTTGCGTTTTGCCAATTTGGTGCCAACATACTGGAGATCGGCATTTACGACCATATAAAGCTTCGAAAGGAGCCATGCCGATACTTGAATGATAGCTATTGTTGTAAGAGAACTCGACTAACGGTAGATGAGCGTCCCAGTTCCCTTTGAAGTCTATGACACATGCTCGAAGCATGTCTTCAAGGGTTTGGATGGTGCGTTCAGATTGACCATCAGTTTGAGGGTGAAAGGCGGTGCTAAGGTCTAACCGTGTACCCAAAGCGGTTTGTACGGCTTGCCATGTTCGTGAAGTGAAACGACCATCACGGTCTGAAATGATGCTTAACGGTACACCATGACGGCTTACGATCTCGCTGATTTAGATACGAGCTAACTTCTCGTTCTTGAAGTCCTTGTGAATCGGAATGAAGTGAGCTGATTTCGTGAGACGATCAATGATTACCCATATGGTGTCATACCCACTGGAGGTGCGAGGTAACCCGGTAATGAAGTCCATGGTTATGTTTTCCCACTTCCATACAAGTATTTCGGATTGGACTAGAAGTCCTGAAGGTCTTTGATGTTCAGCTTTCAGTTTGGAACATGCAAGGCACTTGGAAACAAAAATGGCGATATCCTTTTTCATGCCAGGCCACCAATAGGTGTATCGTAGGTCTTGATACATCTTATCCGCTCCTGGGTGTACAGAGTATCGTGTTTTGTGTGTCTCATTCATGAGGAACTCACGAAGGTTGTCGCGATCGGGAATCCATATGCGGTTTAAATAATATAGAATACCATCGGATTTGGTTTCGATTTTTAGTTCAGCTCCACATGACAGCTCATCGCGTACGTCATTTTCCGTTACAGAGATATGTTGAGCTGCCCGTATTCGATCTTTGATATCGGTTACAATTTGCGAACATAGAAGATGAATAGAGTTCGCATAACCCTTACGACTGAGCGCATCAGCCACCACGTTTGCCTTGCCAGGATGATAGCGAATCTCACAGTCGTAATCGTTGAGAAGTTCGACCCATCTTCGTTGCCTCATATTCAACTCTTTTTGATTGAGGATATGTTGGAGACTCTTGTGGTCAGTGTATATTTCACACTTGGTACCGTAAAGATAATGTCTCCATATCTTGAGAGCGAACACAACGGCTCTAAGTTCCAGGTCGTGGGTGGTGTAATTTTTCTCATGAACTTTGAGTTGCCTAGAGGCATAGGCTATCACCTTTCCTCTTTGCATCAATACACAGCCTAGACCTTGCCCTGATGCGTCGCAATAAACCACAAAGTCATCGCAACCCTCAGGGAGTGTAATGATAGGTGTGTCACAAAGCTTTTGCTTTAAAGTTTGGAAGGCCTCCTCTTGCTTAGGTCCCCAAATGAAGGGTTTTCCCTTGTGAGTAAAGGCCGTGAGCGGAACGGTGATACGGGAAATTGGCAATGAAGCGTCGGTAATAACCAGCCAAGCCAAGAAATGACCTAACTTTGGTAGGGGTGCGTGGCGCTTGCCATTCTTGTATTGCCTTGATTTTTGAAGGATCGACATGAATCCCTTTGTCATTGATGACATGACCAAGGAATTGTACCTCTCTTAACCAGAATTCGCATTTTGAGAACTTAGCGTAAAGCTTTTCAGTCCTTAAGAGTGTAAGAATGAGTCGAAGATGTCTCTCATGATCGGATTTTTACTTTGAGTAGATAAGGATATCATCGATGAAGACTATGAGGAAACGGTCGAGATAGGGTTTGCATACCCTATTCATTAAATCCATGAAGAAAGTGGGGGCGTTGGTTAAACCGAAGGGCATAACCATGAACTCGTAATGACCATAACGAGTTCGGAAGGTAGTTTTTGCAATATCTTCTTCGCGCACTCTAAGCTGATGATAACCAGAACGAAGGTCGATTTTGGAAAAACAGGTGGCGCCTTGAAGTTGGTCTAGAAGGTCATCAATACGAGGCAGTGGATAGCGATTCTTAACCGTCAACTTGTTGAGTTCTCTATAATCAATGCACATGCGAAACGTTCCATCTTTCTTCCTCACAAAAAGAACGGGCGCACCCCAAGGCGATGAGCTAGGACGTATGAATCCTTTTTCAGTCAGCTCTTGCAGTTGACTGGCCAACTCTTGCATCTCGGGTGGGGCTAACCTATAGGGAGATTTTGCGACCGGTGTAGCGCCAGGCACAAGATCGATTCGAAATTCGACTTCTCGCACAGGAGGAAGTCCTGAAACGTTGTCGGGAAAAACTTGCGGGAATTCTTTCACAATTGGAATATCTTCGAGCTTCCTCTCCTTGCCTTCCTTCTTGACGACGTGAGCTAGAAATGCGACGTAATTCTTGCGAAGATAACAGCGGGTTTGAAGGCAGGACATCAATTTCAGCCCTTTCAAAGGAGTTTCCCCAAAGATACGTAGTGTCTGACCGTCGGCGAGAGGAATACGAATGAACTTTTCATGGCACACCACATCAGCGTGATGCTGGCTGAGCCAGTCCATACCGATGATAACATCGAAATTTCCCAATTTCATAGGAATGAGATCAACTGAAAAATCGTGATCATTTAGGGTGAGAGTACAATCGCGTATAATAGAATTTAATGAAGTGGGTTTTCCGTCAGCAACTTCCATCGTTAGAGATTCAACGAGATTATCACGAGGTTGGTCGAGAATAGATTCGAATTCTAAAGACACAAAGCTCTTATCCGCACCAGTATCGAATAATATGGATGCATAACTACCATTTACGAGAAACGTACCGTTGACCACATTGTTGTCAGCCCTGGCTTGGTTGGCGTTGATATTGAAAGCTCTTCCTCTAGGAGGTGGAGGAGCTTGGTTAGCTTGGTTTACCGGGTTTGCTTGAGCTTGGGCATGGATGATGTTCACCAAGCGTGGGCAAGTATTCCTGAAGTGGTTTGGGTCCCCACAATTAAAACAGGCTCGTATGGATTGCATCATAAGGTAGTTAGGTTGGTAGTAAGGTTGGGCTGTGAGTTGTGCAGGTGGTAGAAGTAAGGGTTGTTGGGCTTGGCCCACCATTTGATTTTGGGTTTGGGTTGGAGGTTGACTACGGTTTGATCGCTGAAGGGTATGGCAGGTTTGGATAGTGTGACCCGCACGGCCACAACTTGTGCAATGTTGGCAAGGGTGTTCAGGAGGGTGATGGTATTGGCAACGGTTGCACTTTGGGTGTGGGCCAGTGTATGGCCTTTTGAACGGTGCGGCTGGAGGGGCAACTTGGGTGATTGGAGCAGCAGTTATGGGAGGGTTGGTTTGGGTGACAGCAAAGTTCTTGCCATTTCGTTTCCTCTTACCAGCAAACTTCGAGGATGAACCTGAGTGGTTTGGAATTGGGGTCTCAATGGGTGTTTTCTTCTTCTCATCTTTAAAATTGTCATTTCGAATGCGATTTTCAGTGAGTTCCGTAGCTAACTCCATTGCGGCTTCGAGTGTTGCAGGCGAAGTGCTGAAAACCGAATCTTGGATTTTCGAGGGGAGACCTCGAATGTAGTGTTCAATTAAGCGGTATAATGGGGTGAATTGATTGGGAACCATTTGGTTCAACTCAAGAAACCTCTTGTTGTAGGAGGTGTGATCCCCTTCTTTTTGCTTTAGAGCATAGAATTCATCTTCAAGCTTCTTGATCTCGCTCCTAGGGCAAAAACGTCTTGTCATGACCTCTCTTAATTCTTCCCATGATAAGGCCATGGCATCATCTACACCTCGCTTACCTTTTTCCGTGTTCCACCAGGTAAGGGCTACCCCAAACAATCTTCCAGTCGCGTAACGTACCTTACGGTCCTCGGGACAATCGCAATTGAGAAAGGTATTTTCTATCTCCTCAAACCAGTGGAGGAGAGCGGTGACACCTTCAGTCCCTTCATATTTTGGGGATCGTAAGACTTGAAGTGTTTGTAGGTGCATTTAGGGTTTTGGGAGGAGGGTTGGCGACGCTTTGGTCTTCTTGGTTGGGAGGGTTAATGGGATTAGCGGTGAGAGCTTGCTGAACTTGTAGCACGATGTCAGGAAGCACTGCGGCCATTTGTTTAGCAATTTGCATGGCCAAGCGTTCGCTTGACTTTCCTGACCTTCTACCTCCACGTAATTGCCTAGCAGACATCTACAGGAATATATGTAGGGAGATTGTGAGTTCAAGAATTTTCTAGGTGTCATGTGTCGTAAAAAGAATGAAAACAACATAACTGAAAATAATTTAACTACATCTATAGGATGTCTTGGGTTTGCTCATGTTTGGTCCTCCAAATGTCCCCCATACCATTGCCTGTATAGTCATGTGGGCCCCCATGACTATTGGGCTTGGTAGGATTCACATTGGTGTCCAGGTGTGGACACAATGACAACTCAAAGTGGGGTTAGTTCACACGACGTTTGGTATAACATGCTTTGGCCTAATAGGTCCTTTGTACTCTCATCGTTAGTCCCCAGGTAGGCAAACTGGTCCTTTATTTTGGATTTATACGAATGCCAAGCCTAGACAGGACGTTCCGACTACCGGTACTCGTACCCTTCCAGTTACTACATGCCCGTCATGAAAACTCACTTTGATGTGATTTGAAAAATATGAAAACATTGCAAAAATCTTTGAAAATAAATAACGGAAGTTGTGAAATTGTGAGGTGTGTGCTTTCATAGATATGATATGATATGAGGGTATGATCTATGATGAGCATTGCATATTAACATGTACTTGTGAGAATGTTTGCATAATGTTGTGTTTGAATATAAACATGAAACATATAAACATCATGAATTTTGCATGTAACACATAAACAATTTAAATCTAGTCAACTATAGTATAGGCTCTAAAGGTCTAATAACCTATCATATATCCCTATAGTCACAAGCTCTGATACCACTCTGTCACACCCCGACCCGCAGTGGAATAAAAAGTCGGGGCATGATTGGGTTATCACCAAATCTCATGATATTTACTATTAAGTTTCATATTTATTAAATTCAAATTAAAGTTCAAATATCCAACAAAATGTTATACAAACACAAATAATAATCTAAATGCGTGTTCCAACTAAATAACTTAATTATTCTTCTAGGCCATCCTAGGTGTTTCTTTCCTCAACTTGATCACCTGTATCATGCATAAAACAGAGAAAATTTTGGGTCAACAAAAGTTGGCGAGTGAACCTTGATAAAACATTTAAATAATTGACTTTTATGTTTATTTAAATAAAATTGTGCATGAATCACATGTGAGCAAATGTATACATGTAACCAATCACAAACCACATTGAATGAATATATGATATGAATGATGATGTATCTGAGATCAAGGCTCAATCAAACGGAGCCGATCTAATGAGGCACCTGATGCTCAACCCGTATCCCACGAGGAACTGATGGGCCTAATGAAATGAGTGCACTGAAATGATAAAATGTATCCACATATAAACCACACTACAAGCAATACACATTTGATCACGAAATGATATAAGCACAAGTGTTAAATAAAATAAAGAGATGATACGACACATGATACACTCCAAAACGTGATTAAAACGGGTAATTTGTAGAGATTCACTCAACATGGATGCGTATTCTTGAGTGGTAAAGAGAGCGCACGAGTTGGGAGTTTAATCGACGAGAAAGTACTAACTTAGGAATAATAACGCGATAGTTCGAAAATAAGTTAATATTTTGGTTAAAATCCTTGGCCTAGATTTTAAGTTAATATTATGATTTCTATTGATATTTAACCCTTGAAATTTAGGTATTTTTAAGCATCTTTAATACAATTTTCCTTTAATATAAACCTTAGAATTTATACATTAAAAATAAACAATAAAAAAATGATTTAAAAAAATATGTCAGTCTGACAAGATACATGTCAGACAGGTTTGATCGAGTTGTGGCATGCGTGTGGTGAGACTCGAACCGGTGACTTTTGCGATGTTATGCACCCAGCCCAACCAACTGGGCTGGGTGTCTAACCTGACAATACCTGTAATTTAATTATACTTATATGCTGAATAAATGTATACAGAATTGGTAATTTAAAAAGGGTTTAAAATGGCCGGGCCGGTGTGGATACCATGTTTCGAAACAGAGACCTTGTGTTTAGCTTGCACCTGACCCAACCAGTTGGGCTGGGTGCTTACCCAGTTGGTAAAGTAAGTTTTAATATATTAGAACACACGTTGCACTTCATCTTCCTTATTCAAAATTTTTAACCCCAACCGGTACCCGCCTGTTTTTTTTTAAATCTCAATACTCATCAAGTTTTCTATCTACTACACAACTGGTAATTCAATTAAAGCTTAAACAGAAAAGAAACGAGGGTGCTACCGTAAAACAGCGGTGGTGGGTTTGATTCCAGCGAGTAGGTTCCGACGATTCTGGTGGTCTTCCAGCGAACAGAACCTTTCGACAACCAAGAACTTAGAGAGGGAATAGAGGTATTGAGCGAGTTTAGATAGAGGAATACGACGGGTATTTATAGGGTTGATTGGGTTCGATTTTTAGGTAAGTGGTTCGGATTGATTGCCAGCATAATTACCGTTAAGCAATTTACCAAGAATAGGTTGGGCAGTTGTCCGCTCTTGGGGAAAAACGCGTGAAATTTCGAGGGTTCCGGCGAGTGAAACCTGCGGTTGCTGCTGGTTTTCCCGCCCGAGTTTATATATACATATATTGTTATGCGGAAACAAAATCAATAAGTGCGTGTAGTACAGTGGTGTTTGTAGTGTGTGTGTGTCCGGAGGAACCCGGGTTCGATTCCCGGTTCACCCTCTTTTTATTTATTTTAATTTTTTTAAAATAAATCATTTACTAATTATATATATTTAATATTTAGTTGCTTATTTATTTTATTAAATTTACTCTAAACCTTTGTTACTATTATTATTATATACATATATAATTTCTAAGGTTCAAAACAATAAACAAAAATGTAAAATCAAAAGATTATTTGACATAAATAAATACACTGATCGGTAATTTGGGGCGGGTTTTCGAAACCCGATTTACATAAATGTTACATTCAACGCCATCTTCTACGGATTGTGGTTGGAGAGACTTCGGTGTTGGCGAAGGTTGTGGTTGAGATTGAAATTGCTAGTTGAACGGGTTTCGCATCATCATTTGTTGTAACAATTGTATTTGTTACATTGATTGGAGTTGGATCATTTGAGAGAAAGCGTTGAGGGTTTGTTGAAAATCCGAGAAAGTGTTGTAAGAAAAATGTGAGGATGACCATCTCGGTTCCATCGTAGGATAGTAGTTGGGTACCGAGAAAATGTTTTGGTTTGGGTTCAGGTTCAGGTTGTATAGATCCATGGGAAAAGTAGAAGAATTTTATAAAAGGTAGAAGAATTGTATAAAGCTGAGAGAGAGAATTGGTTGAAGTGTGTAAAAAATAGGGTGATTTTGGTATACTTGTAGGTAAATTATTGTTTTTAAGAAAAATTGAATTTTTTTTAAATTATAGCCGTTGTCAACGGCTCAATCTTGTCTCCATCTGCTCCGTCTTCAACGTCTCCATCTCAACGTTCAGGACGCCGCCGCCCCTATAGAAATAGTGTTAGGGGCGTCGTCGGGCCAGGCTGAACCCACGCCGAGTAGCCTGATATGAAATCTAAGCCGTTTAAATTATAAGATTCCTTGTAGAAGCAAAGGTTACATGCGGTTGAAGCTCTCTCATGTTGTCCAGTAGTTGGACAGTGCGTTCCTTCTTTTTTCCTGCACCTATAACCTATGATATCCTTTCACTTTCAGATGCATTCGCTACTTATGTAACCTACGATATGGTATGAGTTATTATCCCAACACCCCACCAGATATGTCGAGGTGATGATGCCGGTCACATTCGTATCTGAAAACACCGTAAGAATCCTAGAGGTCGCGGTCACCGCTATTACTAAGTTTTTCAACTAGTCTTTACATCGGACAACTAGGGTTTTCGTTAATTTCCATTTCAATATGTTATTATTCATCATTTGGTTCAAATTTCCACTACTTATGATAGGGAACCTACTGTGTTTTTATTATGCTTACCGGTTAAGTATTATGATCAACAGAATCAGTTTTATCCTTGTATATCGGAATATGTAGCCTTTTTTTCTTTAATTATTCTTTTTGATGTTTTTTTTATAATTGCTGTTTTAGTTTAACTCTTTTTAATTTTAAGGTTTTCTTTATTATTCTATTATTTAACTAATCTTATTGTATTATTTTACTAAATAATATTTTAAAATGCTAAATTTAATATTCTACTTAGTGATTAAACGTAATATTTTAACTCTTTTTTTAACATATAATAATAATTTATATTTAAAGATAAAGAGTTAAATGCCAAAATGGTCCCTGATGTTTGCTCACTTTTGACACTTTAGTTCAAAATCCAAAATTTTTAAATCTGGGTCCCTGTAGTTTGCATTTTGTTGCCATTTTAGTCCAAATTTCAAATTTGGTTAGATTCTCAACTTAAATCCTGATATTTTGTCTTTATCCTCAGGGGTATTTTAGTCATTTTAGCATCAATATTAGAGTTAAATGCTAAACACCCTATTCAGATCTGCACACACTCTCTCTCTCCGAACACTCCCTTCCTCTCTCTTCTCTCTCTCTTCCCCCTTCTCACCACCACCGCCACCTCCTCCCCCTCCATTTAACGCCACCACTGCACCACCACCATCCCTACCATCACCACAAGCACCACCACCTCTCTCTCCCTCTCTCCTCTTTGCCGCCACACCACCACCGCCACCGCCACCTTCTCCTTCTCACGCCAGCGATAACCACTGCCACCTCCTCCCCCTTCTCTACATAAGCACACCATCTCGCCTTCCACTGCTATCACTCTCCGCTAGCGTCTGCAATAAAGCTTCGTATCCAACATCCGATTCCGACGGCTCGCGGCTGGGCTTGATATGAACATAATCGTTGTCACCGGAGGACGATCGGAAAGAGACGGAGGAGGAGGAGGCGACGGTTCGTCATCTTCACGCGCCGCCATAGAGATTAACCTGAGAATATGAAGAAGTTCGTTACCAAAAGCCGGAGTTTCAGTATCAGTTTCAGTTTCTTCATCGTTAAGAGAGAGAACAGAGGTGATGATGATGTTTTATTAGGGTTTCGGTTTTGGGGAAGATGAATATGGGTGTTTGTAGAGAGATGAGAGAGAGAGAACAGAGAGAGAGAACAACGATCGATTCAGTTGCAAGGAAAATTAGGGTTTCGGTTTTGGGTTTTGGGGAAGATGAATATGGGTGTTTGTAGAGAGAGGAGAGAGAGAACAGAGATGATGATGATGTGTTATTTTATATATTTTTTTAATTTTATTATATATATACACATATATATTAAGGCTTAAAAAGACTAAAATACCTTTGAGGAAAGGACAAAACAGGGGGGTTTAAGTTGGAGAATCTGACCAAATTTGAAATTTGGACCAAAATGGCAACGAAACGAAACCACGGACCAAAATGGCAAAAAGTTTGAAATTTGGACTAAAGTGGCAAAACTGGCCAAACCTCAGGGACCAAAATCGTAGTTTACTCAAAGATAAAAGATAAGAATTAGAGATATCCATATACTATTAGTGTATTAATTTTTAAAATTAAAATAAAAATATTTTTTTTAAGTTGAAGGATTGAATGTCACGTGAAATTAAATAAAATTCTTTATTAGGATTTAGATTTTACTTTTTAGATATCGTTTTTAACTGTCTAAAAAGTTATAAAAAATAGATAAACACTCATGTCATGTATTTAACATCCTTTCCTTCAAATGGTGTGTATTATTATTTTCACACAAATATTAGAAACTTTATTATTCGTTCAAGAAGATATAGACCAACGGATCATAAGCCCCGTTCAGTTAGTCAAGTGACCATGTGAATGACTGTCATTCGGCCATTCCCACTTCGAGCTCTGAATGCAATAAACCATTTCTGGCCGCACTAGAATACAAAGCTACGAAGCTTTACCTGTTTACAGGTCCGCATCGCTGCGATAAAGGGCCAGGGGAATTTCCTGAGCCCAAACTGACAGAAGTGAATTTTTAGCCCAATGCTTTACATTACCAAAAATCAAACTTATAACTCATAACACGACTCTGTCTTCTCACGATGTGGGAGAAGTATACAAACAACCAAATTTTTTAACACAATTTTTAAGCAGTTAGATCTCATCAATAACGGCTTCCCTCAAGTTTCTGTCATCAAACGACAATAGACTGCCGCCATGGACCCGGTCCTCTCGAGTCATAAGCTCCAAGCTCTTCCGACCACCATCGGTTACCGAGCTTGATTTTCGAGAGAATGGCAGAAATGATGCTTTCATTGATGAAGGGACAAGTACTTGAGGTGGAATCATTTGCCGTCTTTTGGCCGGCTTTCCTAGCAAACAGGTGGAGTTTGAGACCACACGGGAACCCGACAACGAGTGATTGTCGGGTGAGCCAGGACCAGGGCCCAGAACGAGTCTGTGAAAGAGTCGTGGAGGGACACCAAGAAAACCTTTGTTTTCGTCCACGTCTTTAACCACGCTACAAGACTTATTTTTCCTCCTTGATACAACTCGGCTATTTCCATCATCGTGCACCTCACATATATCGGTTCCATCGTGTGCACTTTTAGTGCAAAACCCGCTTTTGTCATAAAGAAACCGCTTTCCACCACCCGGGCTTTACAAAGTAAGGTACTAGTACCACCTTCTACACCTTTGGTGCCACCGGTAAACACACGACGCATACCGCCACCATGAAAGTTACAAAACATAGTGCTTTCCTGAGCTCCCTTTATACAACCACGATAGCAGCACCGCCTGTCTCCGCCCTGTTCTTCAGCACTTTCCACCACAAAGCTCTTTCCTCCACCATGATCAACACAAAGCCCGGATTTCCCTCTAGCCGCTTTCCTGCAGCCCGTCGGGTGGCTGCACCATGAAAACTCATAGTTTTTGCCCCTTGTTTGGTGATCTGAAGCTGTTTCTGTTGAGAAATCCAAACCAATCGATAGTTCAGGCTCCGAAATTGTAAGCTTCTGAAGGGGAACACTTATTCTGGGAGCCAAAATAAGGGATGGCATATAGCCACCAGAACTTTTTGATGAACTAGACCCCTCATCAGCAACATGATCAAATCCAAATTCATTACCAACTTCAACAGATGAAGAACTCTGATGATTAGAACTTGAATTCTGATCACTTTGACAACTTGTAGAACAATGAGAAAGCCCAAGTTTCAGAGCCAAATCCCTTTCATTCACCCTCGAAGCGGGCCCAAGCCCGAGTACTAACCCCCAACCATCTTTAGGTGCACTCTTAACATCTTCTTGTCTTACATGACCATGACCAAAGCATTCCAACCGCAGTGCGGTATCATCAAAACAACGATCCTTATTAGCTTCGTCGTCATAAGAAAGAGCCACGGGGTGTTTGTTGAGATCGAATTTCTGCTTCTCATACACCATATTTTGAAAGTATAGCAAAATGAACCAATGATTATTATCTCTATAATTTACAAGCATCTAAAGATCAAAAAGTGGGGATAATTATGTAAAACAAAGGAAGATGGAGGACCATTAGTGACATGTGAAGAAGATGAATGATAGATGTAGAAACCTAATAGAAATGGGTTTCAGGAATGAGAAAGTGGGAAGATGAAGGTTGAACGAGGAGTTATAAATAGGTATCGAAGGGCGAAACAAATAAGAATATTCCGAGTACAAGTTGGTTTTGATCCCTATACTTTTAAAAGGTGTTGGTTTGGTCCGTTTACAGATATTTGATGAAGCAATCATATATTGAATATGAATCGTTGTTGTGTTTAAAATTTTTTTTCATTAAAACATACTAATTTAGCTTTTGGGAAATTTAAAACATTTGACTTTGTATCTAGTTTAATAAATCTTTTGATGTTTTTAAGTATTATGATATCATGGTTTGATTTGGGGTCGATTCAGTTTTGGGTCAAAACCAGCTGATTGTTTGGAAATTGATATGAATTTCTATGACAATGTCTTTTGAACAACTTGTAGACTTAGATCTATATTATCTTTCGATGATGTTCTACAAAACAGCCACCGCGAGCCTCACTACACGATGAAGGGTCTCCATGTGACTACCCTTTGGTGTAACAATAAGTATATGTACTTTCAAAGAAAATCGTAGCAAGTAAAAAGTGCATGTGAGAGTACTTTTGAATGAATGAACAAACGTATTACCTTATCATGGAGTATGTATATTGACGAAATTATGGTTTGTGTTACTAGCGATAGAGATGAGAGAGAATGGGGTAGCGATGGAGATGAGAGAGATGGTATGGATTTTGGCCAGCCATAATAGCTAGAGGACTGACGTGGAGCGCCGCCCTGCCATTGGAGATGATTTTAATAAAAGTGAAAATTGTAAAGATGGGTTTTAACATTGCTTCGTTTTGTCATATATATATATATATATATATATATTAATAATCATGACTAAACCATAAAAGTTGATTATAAAAAAAGTCATAATCAAACCATTAGCGTCTCCATTTGTTTGGTCTAGTTTTCATGATTATTTTGTTTTTTTATTAACAAATAGTACATTCTACAGAAAAATAAAGAAAAAATATATAAAATCAATTAGCTTGTACCAACTGAAATAGGGGAGTACATAACTACAACTAAGATATCGAAAAGTCGTAATTCAACTTAGAGATGAATAAATTTCTTTTAGTACGGAATTAATATTTTGATGAACAAAACAATAAGTCAAATGAGGGGCAAAAATGTAAACACCAAAAATGAATGGTAAAACTTGTCATTCCCATATTCTACAAGGACCAAATAAATAATTCAACAGGACATTGTCGGGACCGCATGGCCTGTAACGGTCTGACCAATAAAAGTTTATTAGAATTATTTAAAACTTAAACCACGATTGGTTACATTCAATTTGGCTCATCATATTAAATTACATCTAACTTTAGCAAAAAGTTAATAAATACCACATTTATAAATAGGTTATTAGTTTAGTTTGGAATTAAAATTGAACCACTTGTTTGTTTACATGAATTATAAAACCCATAATCTTGTAATTTGATCTACAACTTGGATTGATGAAATGTTTATTAGCGTTAATTTACGTTTTCTGTTTCTCGTTTACTCTAAAACAGGCTATTTATCTTGTCGACTGTATACATGAACATATATCTTATAATGGGGTGACTTCAAATTAACACTAGATAATTACCTTTTAGTTTTGATCATAAGGTGGCGAAAAGAAGGTGATGATCGCGACTAATGGCCTGGAAGAGACATAATAGACAAATATCATAATCATCCATTTAAATATGATTCAACTGCTAAGGAGTTGTGCTTCATCTATACTTACTAAATAGGTCTTATTTGAACCTCACTTTATACAAAACAAACACACTTTTGGTATATTAAAATCGCTAAACTTCTCTAATATATATTTACTAGTGATAAAAATTTAGAATAACAACTTGTAACCCATTAAACACATCAAAGCTTTATAAACTGACATTCCAAAACTTCAAAAAAACTTGCATGTCCAAGCTTTTTTTGTAAAGATATAAATGTACATATAAAATAATTGGATATGATAAGAAAATGGTCAGTCCACAAAAGAGTGTACATGACATTCAACTCACTAGAAAAATCGAATGCATAGCCTTCACTTGAGTAAAATTTTTATCTTAAACATGTTTGGAAAGTTTAATAAAAAGAAATTGAGTTGTGAGCTTTTTTCACGCAAGATTACGTTAGTTTTTTTATGGTATTAACCTGTATATATGGTAAATGATAAGACGATTGTTTGCTTTTCAACGATAATGACTTTGCTTCTTATTTTTTGACAGTTTTAGGGCGAATAGCGTATTCGGGTATGGTTGGGTTAAGTTAAGTTGCCGACGGTGACTTGGTGGGGTGACAAGAGGAAATAAGTGGAGTTGATAAATGGGTGACGTGGATATGCTTTGACATGTATATAAAAGTATTATTGTCTTAGCTGGATACTATCTATTTGGGCTCAAAGCCACCCGTTCGGGTGGTCCTTTAGGATATGCGGCTACTTGGCTACGTTGCACAAAGCTCTTGCCTCCTCCTATGGGCCTTTCACAATTAAATAATAGGTGTAGTGAGTTTAGTCCAAAGTAGCAAATATTAATAATCATGCTTCATATTTAATGTTTTGTATCAAACAATGATGATGGTTTTCATTTTATATTTGTAAAGAATCTAAAGGTGGAGAGTGGGACAAGTTAATTGAACATACATTTAAGGTTTTAATCGTTAGATCCGTTCTATCTTCTTTTGTAACACCAGTTTTAAATTGGGTAAAGTGAAAAAGAGGCTGTTGCACACCTTAGCTTACATGCGAAACTTCTTAAAACTATATTATTTTGGTTCATTTACGTCAAAACTACGTAGTTTTGATTAATTGGCTACAAACCACATCTTCTTTTGACTCCTATAATTGTAAATGAAGATTATTGAACCTTTGTCCGTTCAGTAATTTTGTGAACCCATATATTTTCTTAATTGAGGAGGTTTCTTCACAAAAGTCGTAGATTTTGAGGTATAATAAACATTATTTTGTTGTTAACATGAAATTCATATTTTTGTTTTGTTTATATAGAGAAAATAAACTGTTGATTTTGTTCAAATAGTTTTGGAAACTGTGCTGTGTATACAAATGACGATGAGAAAACTCATTTCACATAATTAAAATAGAGGTGCAAATCCAGATGTACTAACTGTTTGAACAAAAGGGATAGAAATCATCTTTTAACTGTAGCACATCATCTACATAAATATTTATGAAATTTATACGGATCTTGAATTCTTTAGTATTCAGCTTGTCGATGCAAACATTATACAGTAGAACATCGTCTTATTTTGACTTCTTTTTCCTTTCTTTTTCTATGGATGGAGAGGAAGTGGAGGGAAATTAGGAGACGTGGTTTGAAGCCAATTAATCAAAACTACGTAGTTTTGATGTAAATAAATTTAAAAGGACGTAGTTTTGAGAAGTTTCGCATGTAAACTTAGGTGTGTAACAGCCTCATATTCACTTTCCGTTTTTAATTTTATATTATTATCTCTTAAAGTTAATTACTCGGATGAGTTGTGTGTTTTACCGATATTACATGTTTGGTCCATAAGTATTGAAATTACACATATTGTCCTCAATGTTCATTCCTGCATAACATGGATGAGGGTTGAAGTGGATGAGGGTTGAATTTTTTGCTAAAATTTTATGAATTGATTGAAATATCCTTATGCAAAAAGAAAAAAAGTAAATATGATAGATAGGACCTACTAAATAGTGCAATTATATATATATATATATATATATATATATATATATATATATATATATATATATATATTACCTATAATAATGTGTAGTTGTAGGAGTCGTTGTTGCTGCCTTCGAGTTGTATGTATGATGTATGTATAGAGAGGGAGGGGGAAACGAAACGGTAAGGCTATTGTGTGGTGGACTTTTTTTTGCATTAGGGAGGCCTATAAGGTTGTAATACATTTTTTTCTTCTGAAATCAGGGTATAATAGTAGATTACATCCAATTAACAATAAAACTTAGCGTCGATACCTAGTCTAGGTACCATTTGTGTGAGTGGGGACCATGTGATTTTTGACGCTTTAGAACGAAATATGCAATATGGATAAACGACAAGAATTATATTATATGATTTAATATTAGTGAAGGTAGATATAATATTAAAATGAGTAAATTGCACAAAACATTCTTTATGTTTCCTTAAACTTGTAGGTTTCAGCCTTAATGTTTAAAAGTTGCTAAAAACAACCTTTAAGTTTATTTATGTTGCGGATTCAATCCTTTACAGCTAACCATGTTATTTTCTTCAGTTAAGTTCCTTCACATGCATAACATGTGAGGGTATATTCGTCATTTTGGTTGATCTTCCACCCACGTCAATTATAAGAAAAAAGAATATTTAAGGTTTAACCTATTTATATAAAACAATTAACTCTCTCACTCAAGACCCATCTCTCCATCTCTCTCAAGACTCAATCTCAATCCTTCAATTTTCTGTCTCTCTACAATCAGGAACAACCACCGCCGCCATAGCACCACTACCGTCACATAACCACTCACCTGCCACCACCACCACCTCCTCCCTCCCGAAATATCTCCCAAAATTTTCACACCCAAATCCAACACCAAATTCCTTTAATAAATCCACAAAATACGAAACCAAATTCATTGCATCTCATTTCAACTGATTGTGAATCTGTAATCAAAATATTGATCTGCAATCGATGGGTGAAGAAGTGAGCAACGACGATGATGACGATCGAGTTTCAGTGTGGGAACAAGGGTTACCTACCGTCGATGATCTGATGCCATTGCACCATGCAACTGCCGTCTTCGAAACCCTAAATCAGATCTGCCTCTGCCGTTCCACAAATCCAGATCCAGATACCGTCATGCTTGGTACGGTGGTGGTGACAGATTTAGGTGGTTGGTTTGATTGGAGGTGACAGTTGGTGTGTGGAGTGTAGAGGTGGTGGCTTGGGATTATTAGTCGTCGGAGGTTGGTGGTAGTGGTGACCGGAGATCTGTGGCCAGGAAGAGGATAGAGAGAGTGTAAGTGTATTTATGGAAGATGCGGTTTTGGGTAGGTTGGTGGTGGTGACAGATTTAGGTGGTTAGTTTGCTTGGTGGTGACAGGTGATGTGTGGAGTGTGGAGGTGGTGGCAGGTGGGTGCTGGCTTGGGATTCTTTGTCGTCGGAGCTTGGTGATAGTGGTGGTGATCGGAGATCTGTGGCCGGAGAGAGAATAGATAGAGTGTAAGTGTATCTGTGTTTGTGTTTAGAGAGAGAGAGAGAGATGAAATGAGAGAGAGTTAAGAAAGAAAGGTTCATTTTTATTGACGTGGGTGGAAGATCAACCAAAATGACGAATATACCCTCACATGTTATGCATGTGACGAAACTTAACTGAAGAAAATAACGTGGTTAGCTGTAAAGGATTGAACCCGCAACAAAAATAAACTTAAAGGCTGTTTTTAGCAACTTTTAAACATTAAAGCTGGAACCTGCAAGTTTGAGGAAACATAAATGATGTTTTGTGCAATTTACTCTATTAAAATTTCAAGTCTCATAAAATTATAATATTATGAATAAAGTGTTTAAAAGTTAATTAAAGTAAGGGGTTATAGGTGTAAGGTCAAATTTTGCCAAAACTTGATGTCCATATCTAGTTCATGGACGATCTTTGCTACCGTGTAAACAATGTAGACGATCTGTGTAATTTTCGATACTTAGCTCCAAACATGCAATATGAGTAAACCACAAAACTACATGTGTAATTAACTATATTATTTGTTGTTAGTGAGGTGGATGCATTATTAAAACTGAGTCTCATAAAATTATAATATTGTAAATGAAGTATTTAAAAGTTAAACAAAGTCAGAATAAGTCGTTAAATATATAAGGTCAAGTTTTGTCCAAACTTAACGTCGATACCTAATTTAGGGACCATCTTTGCTACCAATAAGTACATAGTGAGGGCCATTTGTGTAACTTCTAATGTTTTATAGCAAAACGTGCAATATGGGTAAATAATAATAACCATATGTGTAATTAACTATATTATTTATTGTTAGTGAAGTGGATGCATTGTTACACTTTTGAGTCTCATAAATTTATAATTTTGTGTATGAAATATTAAAATGTTAAATAAAGTCGGAATAAGTGGTTAAATGTGTAACGTTAAGTTTTGCCAACACTTAACGTCCATGCCTGGTTTAGAGATCATCTTTATTATCAACGAGTAAACAATAGGGACTATTTGTGTAATTTTTTATGCTTAAGCCCAAATACAATATGGTAAACCGAAAAATCAACATATGTAATTAACTATATTATGTATTGCTAGTGAAGTGGATACATTATTGAAGTTTGAGTCTTCACAAAATTTATAATATTGTGAATGAGTATTTAACCGTTGAATTAAGTTGACTAAGTGGTTTGATGTTTAAAGTCAAGTTTTGCCATGAGTGAAAATAAAAATAGCTAAGTGGCTTGATGTTTAAGGTCAAGTTTTGCCTGAGTGAAAAATAAAAATAGTAGGAGTTAAAGTTTTCATGGTAATGTGGTGGTGGTGGAATGGTAAGGAATAGATTTGGTGTTTTAAGACCCATGTTCAAATTTTGTCCTCCTCATTATTTTCGCCGGCACCTGGTGATGATAGAAAACTAGGCGAATAGGTGGAGATCGTTAGTTTGATCCTTGAACTGAGCGAGTTTTATCTCACCACACTGTCATGTCTTCGGGCGAGTGTCACGGGTTTCGGCCCTAGGTGAGGGTTTTCCCCAGTTCAGAGGCAAGTGTATCCCGATGTGATGAATTTCGCCAGTAGCCTATTTGAAGGATTCGTTGGCCGTTTAAAAAAAAGTAGGAGTTAAGTTTTCACGTTGCCAAATAAAGAAGTTGTAGGAATCGTTCACTTATAAAAAATAAACCAATTTTATTAAGTGATTGCAATGCAGAAAATCAAAGAAAGAAGGAAATTACAATACAGTTATAACTTATAAATAAGAGAAATACAATAACTGGAAGAAGAAAAATGTTTTTAGCTAAGAGTTGTGTTTAACACAGGGCCCTTAAAACAAATTCTAGGTCTCCCAAGAGAACTCGTTTTGTTTCCCAGGGTACGACAGTCGAAGCAATGTATATGAAAGACCCAACATAGTTTTAAGACTAAAAAGCTATAAAATTTCGAACTTTTTAAAACATAATAAAAAATTACCATTATACCCTTAAGATTAATACGACAAACGCAGCTATCAAATGTTTCGACTACATAAAATCAAACTACTAACTACTAATGTTAATACACCTTCTTACAAAAGTAATTTGAAGTAAATTTATCATTTACAAACCCAAAAGTAGTTTGACCCGTTTGTCGTTATCATATCCGGAAGCGTAAAGAAGGCAAGAAGTGTGTTCGTTCCGATCAAGCGTCACCACTATGAAGGGCCTTTACCTATACATCAAAACCATCATATTAGCAAAGCATATAATATCAAGATTTCTAATTACTAACAATTATTAAAGTTATTATTTCATTTCTTAAATCACCATTATTCTTACTAGTGCTTAACAACATAATTCATTAACTCATTCATATCGTTTTCACATAACCATTCTTTTTACTATCTTATCCATACCCCGGTTAACCCATTCTCAACGAGTCAACACGAAACCATTCTTTTTACTTCCTAGTTCTTACTCGGTTGACCCGTTCTCACCGAGTCAACACGAAAACATTCTTTTTACTTCCTCGTTCTTACTCGGTTGACCTATTTTCAATGAGTCAACACGAAACCATTCTTTTTACTTCCTTGTTCTTACTCGGTTGACCTGTTCTCAACGAGTCAACATGATAACGTTCTTTTTTACTTCCTCGTTTTTACTCGGTTGACCCGTTCTCAACGAGTCAACACGAAACCATTCTTTTTTACTTCCTCGTTCTTACTCGGTTGACCCGGTCTCAACGAGTCAACACGAAAACATTCTTTTTTTTACCTTCATTATAATTATTAGACTCAATTATAACTAACCAACAACATAATCTTTGTCACACCCGACCCGCAGCGGAATAAGAGTCGGGGCATAATTGGGTTATCACCAAAGCCATGATGTTTACTAATATGTTTCATATTTATTAAACTCAAATTACATCTCAAAGTTTCAAGTCAAATTCATACAATACAAGGAAAGGAAAAATTAACTAAAACAATCCAAAATCTAAACTGGTTTATTCTTCTAGGCCGCCCTATATGTTTCTTGCTTCAACTTGATCACCTGTATCATGTGTAAAAATGGGAAATTTTGGGTCAACAAAAGTTGGCGAGTGAACCTTGTTAAAAACATTTGTTATTGATTCATTATTGTAATTAATATAGAAAAATTATGCAATAATCATATATGAACAAATGTATGTAAACATAACGATCACAAACCACCTTGCTTAAGTATATAATAAGAATGACAATGTATATGTTGGCAACGTCCCGTTCACGCTCATAGGTAATGGGGAACGGACGGCCTATGCTAATGTATGTGAGATCAAGGCTCAATCAAACGGAGCCGATCTTATGTTGGCAACGCCTGGTTCACGCTCATAGGTAATGGGGAACAGCTCACGCTCATAGGTAATGGGGAGCGGCGGCCTATGAAATGTATGTACTGAAAATGATAAATTAAATCTAAACATCAACCACACAAACAAACTGATACATATTGAATACACATTTGATCATGAACATGATGGATGCACAAGTGTTTAATTATAATATGTAAATAGCGACACATGATACACCCCAAAATGTGATTAAAACTGGGAATTGGTAGAGATTCACTCACATTGGGTGCGTTTGCTTGAAGATGCTGAATGCGCACGAGTTTAGAGGATTGATCGACGAGGAATAACTAACCTAATTAATAACGAAAAGGTACGGTAAGTATGTGGATTTTATTAACTATTTTAATAGGATTTTTGGATATATTTTTGTGAGTTTAAGGCTATTTTCTAACTTTAAAAACGTTATTTTTAAGTATTTTTAATTGCTTTTCAAATTACATAAATAAATAAAAATAATAAAAAAATGTTGACTTTTGACCGTTGACCGTTGACCGGTCTGGTCGCTTATATATGTGCGCTGGGTGAGACTCGAACCTGTGACCTCCCGTACGCGTGCACGCAGCTCTACCAACTGAGCTACGTGTCTAACCCGAATAATTCTGTTTTTAATTATACTTATATACTATTTAGATTTATCCAGAAATTATTTATTTTTAAAAAGGATTTTAAATGTATCGAACCGGTGCTGTCAACAGGTCTCGAACCCGGGACCTGTGGGTTATTGTGCACACAGTCCACCGCTAGACTGTGTCTAACCCATTCAATATACTAATTTTAATTAATCTTATAATAAAACTGAACTTCGTCTTCTTCGCTCAAGATTACAGATAATGATAATTCAACTGATTCATGTCTAATTCGATTAACAAGCATTATAAGTAATTGAAAGGTAATGAACGGAGAGAGTTTGGGGAAAGGATGTACCGATCAGTGCCTTTCACAGAACTCCGGCAAAGATTCGTCGGCTCTGTTTGTGAACTTCGGCTGTTAGAATCAATTAACAGTTCTGTTCGATTAGTTATGAAATTGAGGTACTTAAACAAGGATTAACAGAAGTTTGAATGATTATACCGATTCACAGATTGAGATCAGAAATTTCGGAGGTTTCCCGGCGAGAGCTGAATATTCCGGCTACGTCGTCTGGGATTTGATTCTGATGGTTGGATTGAAGTTAGTAACATTCTAACAACGGATTGAAACAGAAAGAGTCGAGGTATTTACCGTTTTGAGGTGAGTCTCGGTTTTCCGGCGAAAGTCCGATGATGGCAGGATATTTCCGGCGAGTGAAATTGCTTCGAGAAAAGTTGCGATTTAGAGCGAAAAGGCTACCAGAGACTTGTGGGTGTATTTATAGGGAAGAATCGAGACGAATTGGGTCTGATTTCAGTCTCGATTCATGGTCAGCTGATTTCCGGCGGTTACGACTGATGTCGCGGGTTTAGACATCGGTTATAACCGACGTTGAGGTTAATTCTTCGGTTAAATCAAATAGAAACCGTCAATTATCGGCGAAGTCGTCGGGATTTCCGACGACTGCGAAATGAGCGCGACTTTGACTGGATTTGATTTCTGTGTTTCATTATTTGAATTAATTGTTTCGATATGTTATCAAATAACAAAAGTGGCGGAGTGGTTGGATGTGTGTGTGTTAAGATTTGGCTGACCGGCTGACCCGGGTTCGAATCCCGGCAGCCTTGTTTTATTTTTAATTTCCTTATTTTCACTTTTTAATAATTTTTGTTTTTAAATCCTAATTGGTTTATTAATTATGTATCGTTTAAAATTAAAACAAGTCATAATTAACAACAAAAATTTAAAACTGATTGTTCGATTAAATAAACGAAGCGGGTTTTGAAAACCCGTTTTTCGACGGATGTTACAGTATCCCCTACTTTTAGAAATTTCGTCCCGAAATTTAAGTAGTAGCGGTAACAGGAAAAAGATGTGGGTATTTCTCGCGCATTGAGTCTTCACGTTCCCAAGTAAACTCAGGTCCTCGTTTCGACTCCCAGCGTACCCTGACAATTGGGATGCGGCTTCGTCTTAAACGTTTCTCTCCGAAGTCCATAATTTCTACTGGTCTTTCAATGAAATGCATAGATTCATCGACTTGAATGTCTTCTAGAGGAATATGGAGATTTTCATCGGCGAGGCATTTCTTCAAGTTCGATATGTGGAAAGTGGGATGAATTCTGTTGAGTTCCTCTGGTAGGTCAAGCTTGTATGCTACAGGTCCTACTCTTTCGAGTATCTTGAAAGGTCCTACGTAGCGTGGTGCTAGCTTGGCTTTTTGGCCAAAACGAACTACTCCCTTCCACGGCGATACTTTTAAAAGTACTTGGTCACCAATGTTAAATTCCAAGGGCTTTCGTCGCTTGTCTGCATAGCTCTTTTGACGACTTTGTGCCGCTAGAAGGTTGTTTCGGATTTGATGAATCTTGTCTGTTGTTTCTTGTATTAATTCTGGACCGGTGATTTGAGCTTCTCCAATTTCGTGCCAACATATTGGTGATCGGCACTTACGACCATATAACGCTTCGAAAGGTGCCATGCCGATACTTGAATGATAGCTGTTGTTGTACGAAAATTCAACTAATGGTAGGTGAGCGTCTCAATTCCCTTTGAAGTCTATGACACATGCTCGAAGCATGTCTTCAAGAGTTTGGATGGTGCGTTCAGATTGTCCATCAGTTTGAGGATGATAAGCGGTACTGAGGTCTAATCGGGTACCCAAAGCGGCTTGTACGGCTTTCCATGTTCGTGAAGTGAAACGACCATCACGATCTGAAATAATGCTTAACGGTACACCATGACGGCTTACGATTTCGCTGATGTAGATACGAGCTAACTTCTCATTTTTGAAGTCCTCGCGAATCGGAATGAAGTGAGCTGATTTTGTAAGACGATCAATGATTACCCATATAGTGTCATACCCACCAGAAGTGCGAGGTAACCCGGTAATGAAGTCCATGGTTATGTTTTCCCACTTCCATACAGGTATTTCAGGTTGGACTAGAAGTCCTGAGGGTCTTTGATGTTCAGCTTTCACTTTAGAACAGGTAAGGCACATGGAAACAAAAATAGCAATATCCTTTTTCATGCCAGGCCACCAGTAGGTGTATCGAAGGTCTTGATACATCTTGTCGGCTCCTGGGTGTACAGAGTATCGTGTTTTGTGCGCCTCTTTCATAAGGGTATCGCGAAGGTTATTGTGATCGGGAATCCATATGCGATCTAGATAATACAGAATGCCGTCAGATTTTGTTTCGAATTTAAGTTCTGCTCCACAAGATAACTCATTTCGTATGTCCTATTATGGAAACATGTTGAGCTTCTCGGATTTGATCTTTAATGTTGGTTATGATTTGTGAACATAGAAGACGAATGGAGTTCGTATAACCCTTTCGACTGGGTGCATCGGCCACCACATTTGCTTTGCCAGGATGATACCGAATTTCACAGTCGTAGTCATTAAGAAGTTCGACCCATCTTCGTTGCCTCATATTCAACTCTTTTTGGTTAAAGATATGTTGGAGGCTCTTGTGGTCAGTGTAAATTTCACACTTGGTACCATAGAGGTAATGTCTCCATATCTTAAGAGCGAACACAACGGCTCCAAGTTCTAGGTCGTGGGTAGTGTAGTTCTTCTCATGAGTTTTGAGTTGCCTAGAAGCATAGGCTATCACTTTTCCCCTTTGCATTAATACACAGCCTAGTCCTTGCCCTGATGCGTCGCAATATACTACAAAGTCATCGCAACCTTCGGGGAGTGTGAGGATAGGTGCATCACAAAGCTTTTTCTTAAGGGTTTGGAAGGCTTCTTCTTGTTTAGGTCCCCATATGAAGGGTTTTCCTTTATGTGTCAAAGCCGTGAGTGGTACAGCGATACGAGAGAAATTTGATAAGAAACGAAGATAGTAACCAGCCAAACCAAGGAAAGATCTTACTTCGGTTGGTGTACGTGGCGCTTGCCATTCTTGCACTGCTTTGATCTTTGATGGATCGACATGTATTCCCTTGTCATTGACGACATGTCCAAGGAATTGTACTTCTTTTAACCAGAATTCGCATTTGGAGAACTTAGCGTAGAGCTTTTCGGTTCTTAAGAGCGTGAGGATGAGTCGAAGGTATCGTTCATGATCAGTCTTAGACTTTGAGTAAATGAGAATATCGTCGATGAAGACTATAACAAAGCGATCGAGATAGGGTTTGCAAACTCTGTTCATTAGATCCATGAAGACGGCTGGAGCGTTGGTTAGACCAAAGGGCATGACCATGAATTCATAGTGACCATAACGAGTTCGGAAGGCGGTCTTTGGGACGTCTTCTTCATGTACTCTGAGTAGATGATAGCCGGAACGAAGGTCAATCTTTGAAAAACAAGTGGCACCCTGGAGTTGGTCTAGAAGATCATCGATACGAGGTAATGGATAGCGATTCTTGACCGTTAATTTGTTGAGTTCTCTGTAATCGATACACATGCGAAACGTTCCATCTTTCTTCTTCACAAACAGAACAGGTGCACCCCAAGGCGATGAGCTAGGACGTATGAATCCTTTGTCGATCAATTCTTGTAATTGACTGGCTAGCTCTTGCATTTCGGATGGGGCTAACCTATAAGGAGATTTCACGACGGGTGTAGCGCCCGGTATAAGATCAATGCGGAATTCGACTTCTCTCTTGGGAGGAAGTCCTGAGATGTCGTCGGGGAAGACTTGCGGAAATTCTTTCACTACAGGTATGTCTTCGAGTTTCTTCTCCTTATTTCCCTTCTTGACAACGTGGGTTAGAAATGCTACATAATTCTTGCGGAGATATTTTCGGGCTTGAAGACAGGACATCAGTTTTGAGTCCTTTCGAAGGGGTTTCTCCAAAGATTCGTAGGGTTTGACCATCTGCAAGAGGAATGCGAATGAACTTTTCGCGGCATACCACTTCAGCATGATGTTAGCTGAGCCAGTCCATGCCGATTATAATGTCAAAACTTCCCAACTTCATAGGAATGAGGTCAACAGGAAAATCATGATCGTTTAGAGTAAGAGTACAATTTTGGATAATGGAGCTTAATGAGACCGGTTTCCCGTCAGCAACTTCTACCGTTATGGATTCCATAAGTTTATCACGAGTTTGGTTGAGGATGGGTTCGAATTCTAAGGACACAAAACTCTTATCCGCACCAGTATCAAATAACACGGATGCATAACTACCATTGATGAGAAACGTACCGTTAACCACGTTGTTGTCGGCCCTAGCTTTGTTGGCGTTGATGTTAAATGCTCTTCCTCTAGCAGGTGGAGGAGCTTGGTTAGCTTGGTTCACCGGATTTGCTTGAGCTTGAGCATGTATAATGTTCACCAAACGTGGGCAAGTGTTTCTATAGTGGTTTGGATCTCCACAATTGTAGCAAGCCCGCATGGGTTGCATCATGGGGTAGTTGGGTTGGTAGTAGGTTTGGGCCGTATGTTGTGTAGGTGGTAGTAGTAGGGATTGTTGGGCTTGACCCATTATTTGATGGTGGGTTTGGATTGTGGGTTGGTTGCGGTTCATTCGATGTAGTGAGCGGCAGGTTTGGATGGTCTGACCTGCACGGCCACAGCCGGTGCAATATTGACATGGGTGTTCGGGGGAGTGATGGTATTGGCAACGGGTGCATTTTGGTTAGGGGCCGGAGTATGGCCTTTTGTATGGTGCGGGTGAAGGGGCAACTTGAGTGATGGGTGCAGCAGGGATAGTGAAATTGGTTTGGGTAACAGCAAAATTTCTAGTACTTCGTTTCCTCTTGTTTGAAAACTTTGAGGAGGAGGTGGAATGGTTTGAAGTTTAGCCCTCAACGGGGGCTTTCTTTTTCTCCTCCTTAAATTTACCGTTTCTGATGAGGTTCTCGGTAAGTTCGGTGGCTAATTCCATAGCAGCTTCGAGAGTTGCAGGCGAAGTGCTGAGGACTGAGTCTTGAATCTTCGAGGGGAGGCCTCGAATATAGTGTTCAACCAAGCGGTATACTGGGGTGAACAAGTTAGGAACCATCTGGTTCAGCTCAAGAAATCTTTTGTTGTAGGAAGTATGGTCCCCTTCCTTTTGCTTCAGCGAGTGGAATTCGTCTTCCAACTTCTTGAGTTCGCTTCTTTGGCAGAAGCGTTTTGTCATCATTTCCCTTAACTCTTCCCAGGTTAAGGCCATCGCGTCTTCAACCCCTCTCTTACCCTTCTCGGTGTTCCACCAGGTCAGGGCTACCCCAAATAATCTCCCGGTTGCGTAACGTACCTTGCGATCCTCGGGACAATCGCAATTTAGGAAGGTGTTTTCCATTTCCTCAAACCAGTGGAGGAGAGCGGTGACACCTTCGGTCCCTTCATACTTTGGGGGATCGCAAGACTTGAAGTGTTTGTAGGAGCACTTCTTGGAGGGAGGGTTGTCGATGTTTTGATCCTCTTGATTGGGTGGGTTGACAGGATTCGCGGTGAGAGCTTGCTGGACTTGAATTACAATATCAGGAAGCACCGCGGCCATTTGTTTTGCAATTTGAGTGGCCAAGCGTTCGTTTGACCTTCAAGACTTTCGTCCTCCACGTAGCTGCCTAGCCGACATCTACAGGAACATACATAGGAAGATTGTGAGTTTAAGAAGTGTTTAGATGTCATGTGTCGTTAAAAGTAATAAAATAACATAATCATCAATAATGCAACTACATCCATAGGATGTCTTGGGTTTGCTCATGTTTGGGCCTCCAATGTCCCCTATACCATCACCGGTATAGTCATGTGGGCCCCCATGACTATTGGCTTAGTAGGTTTCACATTGGTATTGGCGGTTTAACACTCGCATCACCCGAATGAAAACCACGAAATATGTTTGCGAGATGTATGGTCGGAGGGTGTCCAGGTATAGACACAATGACAACTCAAAGTGGGTTTAGTTCACACGACGTTTGGTATAGCATGCTTTGGCCTAATAGGTCCTTCGTACTCTCATCGTTAGTCCCCAGGTAGGCAAACTGGTCCTTTATTTTGGATTTATACGAATGCCAAGCCTAGACAGGACGTTCCGATTACTGGTACTCGTACCCTTCCAGTTACTACATGCCCGTCATGAGAACTCACTTTGAAGTGATTTGAAAGCACAAAAATCGTTGTAAAAATCGTATAAATTGTGAGGTGTGTGCTCCCATGGATATGATATGTTATGAGAATATGATTCATGATAGGCATTGTATAATAATATGTACTTATGAACATGCTTGCATAACACTGAATGTAACAATAAACATAAAGCATATAAACATCATGAATTTTGCATGTAACACACAAACAATTTAAAAATTCTAATCAACTATAGTATAGGGCTCTAAGGGTCTAATAACCTATCCTATATCCCTATAGTCATGGCTCTGATACCAATCTGTCACACCCCGACCCGCAGCGGAATAAGAGTCGGGGCATAATTGGGTTATCACCAAAGCTCATGATGTTTACTAATATGTTTCATATTTATTAAACTCAAATTACATCTCAAAGTTCCAAGTCAAATTCATACAATACAACGAAAGGAAAAATTAACTAAAACAATCCAAAATCTAATCTGGTTTATTCTTCTAGGTCGCCCTATATGTTTCTTGCTTCAACTTGATCACCTGTATCATGTGTAAAAATGGGAAATTTTGGGTCAACAAAAGTTGGCGAGTGAACCTTGTTAAAAACATTTGTTATTGTTCATTATTGTAATTAATATAGAAAAATTATGCAATAATCATATATGAACAAATGTATGTAAACATAACGATCACAAACCACCTTGCTTAAGTATATAATAAGAATGACAATGTATATGTTGGCAACGTCCCGTTCACGCTCATAGGTAATGGGGAACGGACGGCCTATGCTAATGTATGTGAGATCAAGGCTCAATCAAACGGAGCCGATCTTATGTTGGCAACGCCTGGTTCACGCTCATAGGTAATGGGGAACAGCTCACGCTCATAGGTAATGGGGAGCGGCGGCCTATGAAATGTATGTACTGAAAATGATAAATTAAATCTAAACATCAACCACACAAACAAACTGATACATATTGAATACACATTTGATCATGAACATGATGGATGCACAAGTGTTTAATTATAATAAGTAAATAGCGACACATGATACACCCCAAAATGTGATTAAAACGGGGAATTGGTAGAGATTCACTCACATTGGGTGCGTTTGCTTGAAGATGTTGAATGCGCACGAGTTTAGAGGATTGATCGACGAGGAATAACTAACCTAATTAATAACGAAAAGGTACGGTAAGTATGTGGATTTTTTTAACTATTTTAATAGGATCTTTGGATATATTTTTGTGAGTTTAAGGCTATTTCTAACTTTAAAAACGTTATTTTTAAGTATTTTTAATTGATTTTTAAATTAAATAAATAAATAAAAAAATAAAAAAAATGTTGACTTTTGACCGTTGACCGTTGACCGGTCCGGTCGCTTATATATGTGCGCTGGGTGAGACTCGAACCCGTGACCTCCCGTACGCGTGCACGCAGCTCTACCAACTGAGCTACGTGACTAACCCGAAATAATTCTGTTTTTAATTATACTTATATACTATTTAGATTTATCTAGAAATTATTTATTTTTAAAAAGGATTTTAAATGTATCGAACCGGTGCTGTCAACAGGTCTCGAACCCGGGACCTGTGGGTTATTGTGCACACAGTCCACCGCTGGACTGTGTGTCTAACCTGGTTAATAATCCGGTTTTTATTATACTTAACATGATTCTGTGAGTTATCCCGGTTCGGTTAAAAAGGGCATTTTTATTTCAAGAGAGTGAGGTTGGGACAGGGACCGAACTCGAGACGTGCGTGTATTGTTTGCACACAGTCCACCGCTGGACTGTGTGTCTAACCCGTTCAATATACTAATTTTAATTAATCTTATAATATAACTGAACTTCGTCTTCTTCGCTCAAGATTACAGATAATGATAATTCAACTGATTCATGTCTTATTCGATTAACAAGCATTATAAGTAATTGAAAGGTAACGAACGAAGAGGGTTTGGGGAAAGGATGTACCGATCAGTGTCTTTCACAGAACTCCGGCAAAGATTCGTCGGCTCTGTTTGTGAACTTCGGCTGTTAGAATCAATTAACAGTTCTGTTCGATTAGTTATGAAATTGAGGTACTTAAACAAGGATTAACAGAAGTTTGAATGATTATACCGATTCATAGCGTGAGATCAGAAATTTTGGAGGTTTCCCGGCGAGAGCTGAATATTCCGGCTACGTCGTCTGGGATTTGATTCTGATGGTTGGATTGAAGTTAGTAACAGTCTAACAACGGATTGAAACAGAAAGAGTCGAGGTATTTACCGTTTTGAGGTGAGTCTCGGTTTTCCGGCGAAAGTCCGGTGATGGCAGGATATTTCCGGCGAGTGAAATTGCTTCGAGAAAAGGTGCGATTTAGAGCGAAAAGGCTACCAGAGACTTGTGGGTGTATTTATAGGGAAGAATCGAGACGAATTGGGTCTGATTTCAGTCTCGATTCATGGTCAGCTGATTTCCGACGGTTACGACTGATGTCGCGGGTTTAGACATCGGTTTATAACCGACGTTGAGGTTAATTCTTCGGTTAAATCAAATAGAAACCGTCAATTATCGGCGAAGTCGTCGGGATTTCCGGCGACTGCGAAATGAGCGCGACCTTGACTGGATTTGATTTCTGTGTTTCATTATTTGAATTAATTGTTTCGATATGTTATCAAATAACAAAAGTGGCGGAGTGGTTGGATGTGTGTGTGTTAAGATTTGGCTGACCGGCTGACCCGGGTTCGAATCCCGGCAGCCTTGTTTTATTTTTAATTTCCTTATTTTCACTTTTTAATAATTTTTGTTTTTAAATCCTAATTGGTTTATTAATTATGTATCGTTTAACATTAAAATATGTCATAATTAACAACAAAAATTTAAAACTGATTGTTCGATTAAATAAACGAAGCGGGTTTTGAAAACCCGTTTTTCGACGGATGTTACAATCTTCTCTCTAGTTTGACATTCTAATCGATAGGCTTAATTGCATAGAATCAATAACGTAATTATTTCTTCATCTTAGAATAAAAGTAGTTCTACTATCAATGTTTAGTTTAGATGAGTAACATACCTCGGTCTTGGTTTCCTTGTTGTTTCGAGTGACTTGAACCTTCTTCCTTTATACCTATACACAACCCGTTCATACTTTAAGTTCATGTTTCATACTTATTTCACATATATTCTTGGGTAAAACATCATAAAAACTTAACATATTACTCATTTACGTATTCACTTTATGATCATCATGTAAGGTTCAAGTTCAATTACAGAATTCTCAATTAAGACATTTCAATAAGCACTTGGTGTGCACACCACTAACAAAGCATGATGTACAATTATTCTAAGTGTAACTTTACTACTTCACATCATGGATCGTCAAATCAACTAAATTCACATGATCCTCATTCAATATCAATTTCATTTAGCATTTACTCTACTACACGAAATTCATACATCAAATTTTCTCCTTCAAGATCATCATGTTTCATCATAGTTCTACATCAAGTGAGTATACTTCAAGTCATTCAAATCACCTAAATTAAACATAATTCATCTTCTATACGATGATTCTAACTAATATTCATGCCTGATTTTTTTATAATTTCACGGATTAATGATAATCTACTACACTAAAGATCATCAAATCAAACAATTTGACTTACCTTTTGTTTAAAATGCTTGGATGACTAAAGAACTAAACACATGCATCTAGATTTTGTTCAAAATTAATTCCAATTTGCTGAATTTGTAAGGAGAAGGGTTTCCCTTCTTCTTTTTCTCAATCCAGGAGACACACACACTTCCAATGTGTGTGTGTGTGTGTGTTTTAAGATTTCTTTTATATTTTCATCTTTCACTTTATTCCAAGATTGACCCCTCTGGTTTAATGATTATATTCTTATAGCCAAACATACCCCTTTAAGTTAAAACTTTACTTATACCTTAACTAGGGTTATAATTCTTGTCACCAATTAATCAACATTTATATTTACATATATATATATATTATGGTGTTACAAATCTACCCCCTTAGAGGAGGTTTCGTCCCCGAAACCTAATTACGTACCAAATAATTCTGGATAGTGCTCACGCATTTCATCTTCCGTTTCCTAGGTGAGATCCGAACCCTTTCGATGTTGCCATTGGACCAAAACTTGTCTAATGGCTTTGTTGCGTATGTGCTTTACTTTAAAATCCTTTCCAGCTACCGGTCTTTCTATATATGTCACACCCCGGATTTCCAATCCAAATCCATACACCGGTGTACCCGGGTAGGGAGTATCATGACGTTAGTTGATAATCATCGTAGTCAATTAAACATGGCACGGCGGAAGTCTTGGAGTAAAATTACTATTACAAACTGAATGTTCGAACATACAAAATAATATAAAGGCTCGTAATAGAAGATCCACAGGCGGATCATAAATTGTAAATGGAAAATATATAAAACATACTTTGGTCAGATTTAGGATTTGCAAGATCCTCTATCACTACCGAGCACTTCCAACCTATTTTCGTATTGTACCTGCAGTTTAGCCCTTTGAAAATACGTCAGCTTACGCTGGTAAATACACCCAACTGACTCATTTTGAAAACATTTCAAAAATGTTTTAATTGCATATCAGCACAAATCTTTTTATCACTTAGGTTAATTGACCGTCCAACCTTGTTAACAGATTTACATGTTTGTCCATATTTTCGGGGCGCGGTACGGAGACCGAGACACAATTAACGTACACACCACTTTGGACTCACGAAGGAGTCAATTCCTCCCAACCTTGTGGGAATACATAATTGAGCGTCTATCGGGTGTATGCCTACACCCGCGCTAAGGTCGTAGCCATTTCTATTGTAATGAGCCGAGGATATCCAGGACACGGTAGTTAACACCTGATGTTTAAGTTATCAAACAAAACTGATTAAAACAGAATATGCGAATTTACTAGCCGCACCCGGAATTTGATTGATCCCATTTCCGACCAAGCGGTAATAATTTACCGTAACCCAAGCCCGTATAGGGGAAATAAGTCGAGAGTATTTATCTGAGCTAGTCTTCTTTAATTTTAATAACTCAGCCATACACAAAAGTACTAAGTGCAGATAGCATTTACCGGCAAGTCTCTAGTCTGGATTATGGCATAAACTAACCAATTAAATACTAACGGTCTTATTTAAGTCATAGACTTAGACCGACTAGCGTGCTTGATCAAAACGTATGACGCATTAAACGATGATTGGATAGAGTGTAGTTTAACCCCAACAAGTACCTTGACTTGTATAATATGGGTAAACTATTAACATTCTGGATTTTGAGATTTAAAATGATAAGGTTATACCCGTTTTGTTAAATTCCGTGACTAGTTACGTATAATCAACCGTATGCTTATAAGCGATAATGGGTAACCGGATAAGTCATGGAAAATTTCTACATGCCGTTGTATTTTAAATAAGTTAAAATATCAGAAGGATATCAACTTATATGCCCGTTAAGGTTTTAAAACGAAACTATGCCTCATAAGGGCATTTCGGTAATTTTATACCGTATAAAAGGAACTTGAATAAAATTTAATGTTATAATTATAAGTATTCTGGAAAAATACTTTGTTTATGATCTAATATCAGTAGGTTGCCAATTACATGTGTATTTTACCTTTTATGACCAAACTATGCAATTAAGAGGCATTTTGGTCATTTTACACAATGTTTATAAATTATTTGGGATTATAAGTTTATAACATGTACCGACTGTAAATATGTTTTACATAAGTTTTAAAATCAGTAGGTATCAAGTCTTGGTCAATAATATGGTTTTAAAACCATACTATGCGCCGAAACGGCGTTTAAGTCGTAAAATGACGTCTTTATGCGATGTTTTATGAAAACCGACATTAAGGTCAGATTAAAATGTTTTAAATAAGTTATTTAATATAACATATCAGTAGGTAAGTGATTTACCTTGAAAAGATTTGATTAAAACTAGTTTATAAGCCATAAGGGCTAAAATTGTCATTTATCGGCAGAGTTTAAGGACCTATTTGAAAACTCAGTTTATAACTTGGTTTATCATTCCAAATAATCCTATTTATAATACTATATCAGTAGAAAACTCATTTTCAAGTTTATTACCATTTAAAACCTTGTTTTATACAAAAAGGACATTTTGGTCAAAGATGGCATAATTATGGAACTTGCGCATAAACTTAGATTCTGATTATGATTATGTAATATGACAACAGAGGGTTATGCTACATTATATTACAATCTTAATGCAACTTTAGATCAGTAGGTAACTAATCTAAATCGGGTCAGAATAAAAAGTCAAGCAGAAGTCAAACTTCGCGACTTTCGGTTGCGAACCGACCCTAGAACTGAAATTGACGAGCCGAACATGTTCTCACATGTTCTAATAATTGTTACCAACTTGTTTAAGTGTCAAAACAGGTTTCATAATATGTATAAGATCAATTTATGATTTTCCAAAAAATGGCCTGATTGACTTTTTAATATCATAACTTTGACCCGTCAATTGGTCTAGCAAACGTGATCTTCAGGAGGTGCCCTTTATAGGGATTAACACCTACCTTATTACGATCGCTTAGCCATGTTTATTTCGAACAATGGCTGGACCATAATGGTCTTAACCGAAAGTCAAAGCGTTTTCCAAAAAACGTTTGACTTTTGGCTATAAAAGCCTATAAACGAAATGCACAAAGAAGGAACACTTACCAGTGATTCCTAAGGTGCAAAATAACTATGTTGGATGCTCCTTTTAGCTAGGAATTTCCAGAGGAGGGAGAAGAGTGAATAAATGAGAAAGGTGCAAGTTGGAATGGTGAACTTGATCACCTATTTATAGTTGGAGAACTCAAAGGAGGTGAAGCCAGGTGTTTAGGGGTGTAAGAGGGAGCTTACAAGTGTCCCAAAACGTGGGATAGCAGTTTGGGAAGCCATGGTTTCGATTTAATGGTTTTGGAGTTTTGTTTGGGAGCCAAGCAAAATTTTATGCTGCAGATGTTCTCTGGCGGGCCGCGAGAGGCATAGGCCCTGCCTCTCGCGCCCCGCGAGCGCCCCAAAGGCAGATTCCAAGTTTGACACTTTTAGCCCTTTTACTGTTAAAATCCACTAAACCTTTCTAAAACACCTTTTTGGCATTTTTAGCTCTCCTATGCTAATACTTGGCATACCCGGGATTATGCCGGACATTGTCGAGCTCTCGGTTCGTTAAAAGGTCACTCAGAGATATAGGTTAACATGTTGACACTTTTAATCCCTCCATCATCTAACTTTCTCATTTTTACAAAATTGAACCCTCTCGTCCAACAAATGGCACGTATGAGAGTTAGGGCTTCGTAAAGGATCACTCAGAGGCTTTATTATAAGCATGTTGACTCCGATGTCACTCAGAGGCTGGGCATGTTGACATATCAGTCATTCAGAGGCCAAATTTCAAGCATGTTGACATATCAGTCACTCAGAGGCTAATGATTTAAGCATGTTGACATACTAGTCACTCAGAGGCTCGTTATTTATGCATGTTGACATCAGACCGTCACTCAGAGGCTCAAATTGAGCATGTTGACGCCTTTAGTCCTTATTGGTCTTTAACAGACTATATTTAAAATACAACACGTGTCACTATACTATTGGACACGATTTTACAGGTTGTTACAATATAGTTCAATTTCTTATCCAATTCAATATCTTCGAGAGGCACATAGGCAGTTTCATCCACGAGACATTTTCTCAATTGTGACACATGAAATGTGTTATGTATTTCGTCTAACGCTTGCGGTAATTCTAACTGGTACGCCACTTTCCCAATTCGAGCTATGATTTTAAAAGGTCTAATGTAACGAGGACCCAGTTTTCCTCGTTTACAAAACCGAATTATTCCCTTCCATGGTGAAACTTTTAGTAGCACGTGGTCTCCTACTTGAAACTCGATGGGTCGTCTTCTTCGATCCGCATAGGCTTTCTATCAGTCTTGTGCTGCCTTCAATCGTGCCCGTATGATATCTATTTTCTCATTAGTTTTGGCCACAACGTCTTTGGGCGCAATATCTCTTTGTCCTACTTCCCCAACATACAGGGGTTCTACATTTTCTCCCTTACAACATTTCGTGTGGTGCCATTTGAATGCTATTATGATAACTATTATTGTAGGCGAAATTCACCCTTAGAGAATTTAGCATAAAGCTTCTCTTACCTTAGTAGTTCTAAGATGCATCAAAGATGTTTCTCATGATCAGCTTGATTACGAGAGTAGATAAGTATGTCGTCTATAAAGACAATGACAAACTTATCCAAATATGGCTTGCAGACTCTATTCATGAGATCCATGAATGCTGCAGGTGCATTTGTGAGTCCATAAGGCATCACTAAGAATTCAAAGTGACCATATCGGGTCCTGAAGGCAGTTTTAGGAACATCTTCACTTATAACCTTCAACTGGTGATATCCAGATCTCAGATCAATCTTAGAGAAGTAACTAGCCCCTTGAAGTTGGTCGAATAAATCATCGATCCTGGGCAGAGGATATCTATTCTTGATTGTTAACTTGTTTAGCTCTCGGTAGTCAATGCACATCCGCATTAAACCGTCTTTCTTTTTAACGAAAAGGATAGAGCTCCCCAAGGTGAGAAACTGGGTTGTATAAAGCTTTTCTCCAAGAGTTCATCTAGCTGCGTCCTCAATTCCTTCATCTCCGTTGGTGCTAGCCTATATGGAGCTCTAGCTACGAGTGTTGACCCTGGCAGGATATCAATCTTGAACTCCACTTGTCTGTCTGGAGGTAGGCCTGGTAATTCTTTTGGTAATACATCGAGATATTCTGAGATGACTAGTAGGTCCTCCATGTTTGGCTTAGGCTCATTTATGGTAACTTGTGCCATGTAAATGACACATCCTCTTCTCAAACACTTGGATGCCTTAAATAACGACACCTTGTCTAGCAATCCATAATATGAGTCTCCGGGGATGGTGATTATTTCACCAGATGGGGTCTTAATCTCGATGAGCTTCTTATCGCAGGCAATTCGGGTTTGGTTATGAGGTAACCAATCCATGCCTAAGACAACATCGAACCCCGCCAATTTCATTGGCAGCAAAGAGATAGGGATAGAGTGATTCTTAATGGACATAAAACATCCATCAAGAATGGAAGATGCTATCTCTAATGTTTCGTTAGCGAGTTCTATGTCATAATTTTTATCTAGAGTTCTTATGGGCAGGTTTAATAGTTTACTAAACTTATGGTCAACAAATGATTTATCTGCACCCGAATCAAAGAGAACTCTAGCGTAAGTATTGTTAATGAGGAATGTACCTGTTATGACATTGTTGTCATTAATGGCCTCCATGGCATTCATTTGAAAGGCAAGGGCATTCCCCTTCTTGGCCTCTCCAGGCTTTGCATCATTACTTTTGTGTTTCTTGGGGGAATTGTATGTTATATGCCCCTTTTCATTGCAGTTATAGCAAACTGCGTCCTTAAGATCCTTGCAATCTAAGGTCTTATGCCCTCTTCTTTTGCAGATACCGCAGGGTTTGGTTTGTGGATTTATGCTACACTGTCCCCAATGCCTATATTCACTGTTCTTGCACAGAGGTTTGTCATTAGATGCGTGATGGTTCTTCTTGAACCCGAAATTTCCTTTCTTTTAAATCTTTGGGAGTTATTATCCTCTCGTTTCCTCTTTCCATCAGTTTCAGTCCTAACTGACCTTTGTCTTACTAAATCAAGGGTGAGGGAAAGAGATAGGTCTACAGCAGACCTATAGGTATTAGGCTGTGCAGCCTTTACCATGCCCTTTATCTCGGGCGCCAACCCATTTATAAAATGCGCAATGCATTTGGATTCGGGGGTGATCAAATAGGAAACTAACATAGATAGGGAGTTAAAGTCAGAACCGTACTTCCAACAATCTAAGTTTTTCATTGAAAGAGACAAAAAGTCTGTCTCTAACTTCTCCACCTCATGAGGTGGGCAATAAGTTTCCTTTACCAAATCAACAAACTTGGACCATCCCAAGTTGTACAGGTGTATCTTACCTGTTGATTAATTCATGGCTTTCCACCATATTAGGGCATCGCCCTTGAAGGATTGTGATACGTACTTGACCACATCCTTATCAGCAAATTGTTGATATCTACAATCGTTTCCATCTCGTCTAGCCACTTTAGGGCTTCTACAGCTCCTTTCTCCCCGTTAAAGTCTCGGGCTTACAGGAGACAAAGTACTTATAGGTACATCCGTCTTTAACAGAACAGGACTTTTCAGCAAAATCTATTTTATTTGGTTCACTCTTTGCATTTGAAGAGTGAACGGAGCTCTCCTTATGAGCTGAAGATGGTGGAATAGATAAGGGTCTAGAGCGAGTGACACTCGACTCTCTTAGCCTTTCTATGGCCTTTCCCATGGCCTTTTCAACAGCCGCATCAATGCGAGCTTGAAAATTATCATTATCGATATCTTTGTTTTCAGCTTTGTTAGATTCTACATTCCTGTGGCTACTTTGTGCTTCATTTGAGTTAGCCATCTTTAAGTTTTGGGTTCTATATACCAGTAAAACTTCATTTAGCCATGGTATATCAACCATATTGGCTTTCCATATTGGATATAACAATCCATTGCCTATACTAGCGTGAATAACATCACAACTCTTAGGCTCACATATATTAGGCCTAGGTCTTAATAGGACCATCATAGGCAAATTACAATTTGGACGTAGTCCATATATTATTGGTCAGTGGATCGTAATGTCACAACTGTCATTGTCATCATTGACAATTATATAGCTCATAGGCTTGTCCCTAATGGACATAATAATTGGGCACATTGGCCTACATCATATCAGATGTATTTGGCATATCAGCCTGTCCCATTGGACAATAATTGAGCACATTGGCCTACATCATATCAGACTGTCCCATTGGACAATAATTGGGCACATTGGCCTACATCATATCAGATGTATTTGGCATATCAGTCTGTCCTGTTGGACAATAATTGGGCACATTGGCCTACATCATATCAGATGTATTTGGCATATCAGGATGTCCTATTGGACAATAATTGGGCACATTGGCCTACATCATATCAGATGTATTTGGCATATCAGCCTGTCCTATTGGACAATAACTGGGCACATTGGCCTACATCATATCAGATGTATTTCGCATATCAGCCTGTCCCATTGGACGGTTAGTGTGGTTCCTCAAGCCACACTACCAAGAGTATGAACATTTCTTAATGTTACATAAGAGTACCTTAATGATTGATTAATGTTCCCGGTCACCTTCGACCTTAACGACCTTGGAGGTTTGGACCTAGTCCCTTACCTCTGGATAGAAGGATAACTTCTCTTAAATATCCTGATAGAAGACCCCTTCGTACTTAGCTATCATTTCTTGGACAATATGTGGTCTACGCCACTTGACATAATCAAATCTATTAAGGTCTTTTGGAATTATATGGCAGAGCATAAATTTTGAGTAAAATCGAGACGCTCGCTTTCAAGAGGATGAATACATACATACATACATACATACATACATACATACATACATACATACATACATATATATATATATATATATATATATATATATATATATATATATATAATTCCAAAAGTACTTCTTTAAATTCCAAATTAGAAATTGCAATACAAGAAAATGAAATAAATTGTCCATGCAAGAACTTTAAAGAAATAAAAATGTCCACGCAGGACTAAAGAAACAACAATGTCCTCGTAGGGACTACATATAATTAGAAGAGACTTCACTCGTCCTTCTTTCCCTTGACCAATTTGGAGAGTTTCTTGAAGAATTTGTTCGTTTTCTTTTCCGTTTTATCCGCTTGCTGCTGCATTTCTTTCATTCTTTCTAAGGCCTCAATAATGGCTTCGAGTGGTGGTGGAGGTTGTGGTTGAGGCTGTGGCATAACCAGGTACTGGTACCCATAAGTTGGATATCCAGTCGGTGGATAAGTAGGTGGGAAAGGAGACGGGTAAAGTTCATTGTGCATAACCGCCTGCATATAGGGGTCTTGCGACCATTCTTGATAGTCTACCGGTGTAGACGGGTTAAAAGGATCATATCCAGACGTATCTGGATATGTGGGAATTGGGTTAGTATAACCCGATGGTGGTGGTTGAACAGCAGGTGTTGGTGTTGGTTCCACTATAGGTGAAACATTAGAGGGTCCACCCATTTGTGGGTCCTCTTGAATTGTGGGGTAAGAGTTGGGCAAAGGTGGCAGTGATCCCGACCTTTGTCCGGCACGTACCGACATACGTGCTCCACGCTTTCTCCTTGGTGGTTTAGGTGGTGGTTGAGGTTGGTCCACGGGTTCCATGTGGACATCTTCTTCAATAGGGGGGTGGTTGAGAGTGATGAGAAGGAGTGTCGGCGAAGGTGAATTGGTTCCAATATTGGTCCCACTCATTAGGACCTTGGTAGGGCGATCCGGTATATGAGTTTGAATCGCTTGAAATTTCAATGGGATGCATATGTAATCCCGACGGCGGCATATCCGGGTCGGAGTCCTCGTCCATGGGGTTTGGCTGGTCCAACTGATTTTGATCGGCTGGAGGCGTGTTAAAGTAATAGTTAGGGTTAATTCTTCATGGTAAGAATGTGAATGGGAATGATAGGTATGGTGTGAATGATAGGAGTGGTGAGAGTGGTAAGAATTTTGGAAATGTGAGGGCGAGTGTCTATTAGTGACAGAGCGTCTCGCTGGTTGCCAAGGAGATGAATCTCCTGATTCTTGGTAAGCATCTGACTTGTGAGGTTGAGGAGGAATGCGCCCGGATGGTCCTCCCCTCATTGGACCTTTTCTTCTCCCACTTTGTCCTCGTACACGTGGCGGCATTTTCCTGTAATAAATCAATTTAAAAAAACAATACTAATAACTAAATAATGAAATGAGTAATCCTAGGTCAATGCCTAGACTCGGAAGTCTAAGGCATGTGCTCGTGTAAGTTTAAGATTAAACACAAAAGGCTAGTGTTTAATTCTCTCAAACATTGGCTTTGATACCAACCTGTCACACCCCGGATTTCCAATCCAAATCCATACACTGGTGGACCCGGGTGGGGAGTATCGTGACGTCAGTTGATAATCATCATAGTCAATTAATCACGGCACAACGGAAGTCTTGGAGTAAAATTACTATTACAAACCGAATGTTCGAAAATACAAAATAATATACAGGCTCGTAATAGAAGATCCACAGGCGGATCATAAATTGTACATGGAAAGAATATAAAACAGACTTTGGGCAGATTTAGGATTTGCAAGATCCTCTATCACTACCGAGCACTTCCAGCCTATTTTCGTATTGTACCTGCAGTTTAGTCTTTTGAACTTACGCTGGTAAATACACCCAACTGACTCATTTTGAAAACATTTCAAAAATGTTTTAATTGCGTATCAGCACAAATCTTTTTATAACTTGGGTTAATGGACCGTCCAACCTTGTTAACAGATTTACATGTTTGTCCATACATTCGGGGCCCGGTATGGATACAATTAAAATACACACCACTTTGAACTCACGAAGGAGTCAATTCCTCCCAACCTTATGGGAATGCATAATTGAGCGTCTATCGGGTGTATGCCTACACCCGCGCTAAGGTCGTGGCCATTTCTATTGTAATGAGCCGAGGATATCCAGGACATGGTAGTTAATCCCCGATGTTTAATTTATCAAACAAAACTGATTAAAACAGAATATGCGGATTTACTAACCACAACCGACATTTGATTGATCCCATTTCCGACCAAGCGGTAATAATTTACCATAACCCAAGCCCGTATAGGGGAAATAAGTTGAGAGTATTTACCTGAGCTAGTCTTCTTTAATTTTAGTAACTCAGCCGTACACAAAAATATCAAGTGCAGATAGTATTTACCGGCAAGTCTCTAGTCTGGATTATGGCATAAACTAACCAATTAAATACTAACGGTCTTATTTAAGTCATAGACTTAGACCGACTAGCGTGCTTGATCAAAATGTATGACGCTAGATTAAACGATGATTGGATAGAATGTAGTTTAACCCCAATAAGTACCTTGACTTGTATAATATGGGTAAACTATTAACATTCTGGATTTTGAGATTTAAAATGATAAGGTTTAACCCGTTTTGGTTAAATTCCGTAACTAGTTACGTATAATCAACCGTATGCTTATAAGCGATAATGGGTAACCGGATAAGTCATGGACAAGTTCTATATGCCCTTGTATTTTGAATAAGTTAAAATATCAGAAGGATATCAACTTATATGCCCGTTAATGTTTTAAAACGAAACTATGCCTCATAAGGGCATTTCGGTAATTTTATACCGTATAAAAGGAACTTGAATAAAATTTAATGTTATAATTATAAGTATTCTGGAAAAATACTTTGTTTATGATCTAATATCAGTAAGAAACCAATTACATGTGTATTTTACATTTTATGACCAAACTATGCATCGAAGGGGCATTTTGGTCATTTTACACAAAGTTATAAATTATTTGGGATTCTTAGTTTATAACATGTACCAACTGTAAATATGTTTTAAATAAGTTTTAAAAGCAGTATGTATCAAGTCTTCGTCAATAATATGGTTTTAAAACCATACTATGCGCCGAAACGGCGTTTATATCGTAAAATGACGTCTTTATGCGATGTTTATGAAAATTACATTAAGGTCAGATTAAAATGTTTTAAATATGTTATTTAATATAACATATCAGTAGGTAAGTTATTTATCCTTAAAGGATTTGATTAAAACTATTTCATAAGCCATAAGGGCTAAAATTGTCATTTATCGGCATAGTTTAAGGACCTATTTGAAAACTCAGTTTATAACATGGTTTATCATCCCAAATAATTCTACATATAATATTATATCAGTAGAAAACTCATTTTCAAGTTCATTACTATTTAAAGCCTTGTTTTACAAAAAGGCCATTTTGGTCAAAGATGGCATAATTATGGAACTTGCGCATAAACTTAGATTCTGCTTATGATCATGTGATATAACTCTAGAGGGTTATGCTACATTATATTACGATCATAATGCAACTTTAGATCAGTAGGTAACTAATCTAAATTGGGTCAGAATCGAAAGTCAAAGCAGATGTCAAACTTCGCGACTTTCGGTTGCGAACCGACCCTAGAACTGAAATTGACGAGCCGAACATGTTCTCACATGTTCTAATAATTATTACCAACTTGTTTAAGTGTCAAAACAGGTTTCATAACATATATAAGATCAATTTATGATTTTTCCGAAAAATGGCTTGTTTGACATTTTAATATCATAACTTTGACCCGTTAATTGGTCTAGCAAATGTGATCTTCAGTAAGTGCCCTTTATAGGTATTAACACCTACCTTATTACGATCGCTTAGCCATGTTCATTTCGAACAATGGCTGGACCATAATGGTCTTAACCGAAAGTCAAATCGTTTTCCAAAAAACGTTTGACTTTTGGCTATAAAAGCCTATAAACGAAAATGCACAAAGAAGGAACACTTACCAGTGATTCCTAAGGTGCAAAAGAACTATGTTGGATACTCCTTTTAGCTAGGAAGTTCTAGAGGAGGGAGAAGAGTGAATAAATGAGAATGGTGCAAGTTGGAATGGTGAACTTGATCACCTATTTATAGTTGGAGAACTCAAAGGAGGTGAAGCCAGGTGTTTAGGGGTGTTAGAGGGAGCTTACAAGTGTCCTAAAACGTGGCATAGCAGTTTGGGAAGCCATGGTTTCGATAATGGTTTTGGAGTTTTGTTTGGGAGCCAGGCAAAATTTTCTACTGAAGATGTTCTCTGGCGGGCTGCGAGAGGCACAGGCCCTGCCTCTCGCGCCCCACGAGCGCCCCAAAGGCAGATTCCAAGTTTGACACTTTTAGCCCTTTTACTGTTAAAACCCACTAAACCTTTCTAAAACACCTTTTTGGCATTTTTAGCCCTCCGTAGCCAATACTTGGCATGCCTGGGATTATGCGGACATTGTCGAGTTCTCAGTTCGTTAAAAGGTCACCCAGAGGTATAAATTAACATGTTGACACTTTTAATCCCTCCATTATCTAACTTTCTCATTTTTACAAAATTGAACCCTCTCGTCCAACAAATGGCACGTATGAGAGTTAGGACTTCGTAAAGGATCACTTAGAGGCTTTATTATAAGCATGTTGACTCCGATATCACTCAGAGGCTGGGCATGTTGACATATCAGTCTCTCAGAGGCTAATGATATAAGCATGTTGACATACCAGTCACTCAGAGGCTCGTTATTTATGCATGTTAACATCGGGCCATCACTCAGAGGCTCAGATTGAGCATGTTGACGCCTTTAATCCTTATTGGTCTTTAACAGACTATATTTAAAATACAACATGTGTCACTATACTATTGGACATGATTTTACAGGGTGTTACAATATAGTTCAATTTCTTATACAATTTAATATCATCGAGAGGAACATAGGCAGTTTCATCCAGAAGACATTTTCTCAATTGTGATACATCAAATGTGTTATGTATTATGTCTTATGCTTGCGGTAATTCTAACTGATATGCCACTTTCCCAATACAAGCTATGATTTTAAAAGGTCTAATGTAACGAGGACCCAGTTTTCCTCGTTTACGAAACCGAATTATTCCCTTCCATGGTGAAACTTTTAGTAGCACGTGGTCTCCTACTTGAAACTCGATGGGTCGTCTTCTTCGATCCGCATAGGCTTTCTATCGGGCTTGTGCTGCCTTCAATCGTGCCCGTATGATATCGATTTTCTCATTATTTTTGGCCACAACTTCTTTGGTCGCAATATCTCTTTGTCCTACTTCCCCCCAACATACAGGGGTTCTACATTTTCTCCCATACAACATTTCGTATGGTGCCATTTGAATGCTATTATGATAACTATTATTGTAGGAGAATTCAACCAATGGCAAGTGGTCATCCCAGTTTCCCCCAAAGTCTAAGACACATGCTCTCAACACATCCACAAGTGTTTGAATTGTCCTTTCAGATTGTCCATCCGTTTGTGGATGGTAAGCGGTACTAAAATGGAGTTTCGTTCCCATTTGTTTATGGAATTTTTTCCAGAAATGATGTGAATCTAGTGTCTCGACCTGACACAATGGAGACGGGTACTCCATGACGAGCTACAATTTCATTCATAAAAATCTCTGCCATCCTTGCTGACGAATAGCCCTCTCTAATGGGTAGGAAGTGGGCACTCTTGGTGAGTCGATCCACAATTACCCATATGGCATCGTGCCATTTTCGTGTTTTGGGAAGCTTTGTCACCAAATTCTTTGTCATGTTTTCCCATTTTCACATCGAAATATTTAAGGGTTGTAATTCACCGCACGGCTTCTGATGTTCTGCTTTCACTTATGAACATGTTAAACATTTAGCAACATATTTAACGATGTCTCGTTTCATTCCCTGCCACCAGTAATTCTTCTTTAAATCTTGATACATTTTCGTTGCTCCCGGATGTATCGAGTATCGTGATTTATGAGCTTCTTCGAGTAATATCGTCTTTACTTCACATAACCAAGGAATCCAGATCCGCCTAAACCAAGTTTTGATTCCACTTGCACTTTCCTCTAATTTATCTACAATCACTTTTGTCCTTTCCTTCTTAGGTTCTTCTGCGTTTAATGACTTGGTTTGCGCTTCACGTATCATCCCAAGGAGATGAGGTGTAACGATCATTCTCATAGACTTTACCCAAATCGGGGGTGGATGTTCCTTTCGGCTATGGGCATCCGCCACTACATTTGCTTTGCCAGGATGGTAAAGGATTTCACCATCGTAATCCTTAATCAGTTCTAACCACCTTCGTTGTCTCATGTTGAGATCTTTTTGTTCGAAGAAGTATTTGAGACTTTTATGATCCGAGAATATGGTGCACTTTGTTCCATATAAATAATGCCGCCATAGTTTTAAGGTGAACACCACAGTGGTCAATTCTAGATCATGCGTTGGGTAATTTTCTTCATGTGGTTTGAGCTGTCTTGAGGCGTATGCTATAACTTTACCTCGTTTCATTAAAACACCTCTTAACCCCTGACACGAGGCGTCCGTGTACACAACTAAATCTTCTGCTCCATCTGGTAGAGTTAACACAGGTGAATTAGCCAGTCTCTCCTTCAGAACTTGAAATGTTGTTTCTTGTTCAGGTCCCCATACAAACTTCTCACTTTTCTTTGTTAACTTAGTCATGTGTAGGCCTAATTTGGAGAAATATTGAATAAATCTTTGATAGTAACCCGCTAATCCCAGATAACTTCTGACTTCATTTGGATTCTTTGGAGGAATCCATTTCAAAACTGCTTCTACCTTAGACGGATCCACTAAAACATCATCTTTGTTAATCACGTGGCCGGGAAATTGCACCTCTCTGAGCCAAAAGGCACACTTGGAGAACTTCGCATATAAATTTTCCTTACGAAGAATTTCTGATACTTCATGCAAATGGTTTGCATGATCGGCCTTGCTCTGGGAATACACTAAAATGTCATCTATAAACACTATTACAAATTTATCTAGCATGGGTCGGCATACTCGATTCAAAGGTCTATAAACGCAGCCGACACATTAGTTAGCCCAAAAGACATTACTAGGAACTCATAATGTCCGTACGAGTTCTGAACGCAGTTTTTGCCACATCTTCTTCTCGTTCACGTAATTGATGATATCCTGAGCGCAAGTCGATTTTTGAGAACCAACTTGCCCATTGCAGTTGGTTAAATAGGTCATCAATTCGAGGTAAGGGATACCGATTCTTAACCATTAATTTGTTTAATTCTCGATAGTCGATGCACATGCGCATCGAACCATCCTTCTTTTTGACAAATAATACGGGGCTCCCCAAGGTGACATGCTCGGGCGTATGAAACCCTTATCGAGCAATTCTTGTATCTAGGTCATTAACTCCTGCATTTCTGTAGGAGCCAATCTATAGGGAGCCTTAGCCATCGGTTTAGCACCTGGGTTTAATTCGATGCAAAACTCCACTTCTCGTTCAAGTGGAAGTCCCGGTAATTCATCCGGATACTCATTTACAATTTCAACATCATCAAATTTTAGCACGTCTTTAGAGGTATCTATTATGTAAGCTAGGAACATCTTGCCTTTTTTTGTACATACTTGACTGCCTCTACAATGGTACATAGCTTCATTTCGCCTTTTCTTTCTCCATATATGCTTACCCATTTCCCACTCGGTGATAGCACTCATATGATCTTAGTTTCGCATTGAATTTCGGCATGGTATCGGGATAGCCAATCCATACCCACTACTACCTTGAACTCTCCCAATACCATGGGCAAAACTACTTCGAATTCCTCGTCTTCTACAATAATTTTACATCCCTTACAAATTTCATTCAATAAGTAGTTCTTGCTATCAACTAATTTTACTTCTAAAGGTATAAGCATTCGTTTAGTTTTAAAGGAAGGATGACTTATCAGTTCGTGTGATACAAATGACCTACTTACCCCAGAATCAAACAATACATTTGTAGGTATTAAATTGATTAGAAAAATACCTTACACAACATTCGGAAGTGCCTTAGCTTCTTCGCTGGTGATTTGGAACATTCTTCCCTTAGCTCTCGGGGCATTATCCTTCTTCCCATCCTTACTCCCTTTTTCTTTCAACTTTGGGCAATCTGCCTTGACATGCCTCGGTGAGAAACAATAGTAACAAGTTTTAGCAGCGTTTGGGCATTTGCAATAGAGGTATCCTTCTTACCCGCAGTTGTAGCATCCTTTCTTACCCAATAGACATTCTCTCGTGTGCAGCTTTCCACACATTTTGCATCGGGGAATCCTACCCTTCACGCTATCCTTCTTGTTGTAATCTTGGACTTTCAGTTTCTTGGCCGGACTCGGGTTAACACTCCTTTCTATTGTTCTCTTTTCTCCTCGCTCTACTTGACGCTTGAGCTCTATCTCTCGATCCCTTGCCCAATTGATCAGTTCATTTAGAATTTCACACTTCGAGAGAGTGATGAACTCCCTAATTTCCGCCTTTAACATGTCATGATATCGGTTAATCTTCATTCTTTCTGTCTTCATAAGAGTCTTGACAAAATTTTAACTTGTCAAGAAACACATTAGTAATTTCATCGATAGACTCCTTGCCTTGCCGAAGGCGTAAAAACTCCTCCTGAATTCGATAAACTGCGGATTGCGGGCAATGAAACTTTAAGAAAGGTTCCTTAAACTCTTGCCATGTTAGCTCTTGAAGCTTCTCTTCTCCCCGTTCCTTGCAATGGGTGTCCCACCAATCCTTTGCTTGGAGTTGGAGTTGGCCCGTTGCAAACATTACTTGGTCCTCTTTCTCGCACCTACGTCTTATAAACACGGCCTCCATGTTGGAAATCCATCTTTGGCATATGATAGGATCGATTTTTCCATCATATGTTGCAGGGTTACAAGCCATGAAGTCCCTATATGTGCATCTACGAGTCCCCTTTTTCTTTTCTACCCCGCTCATCCATTCTTTTTACTCTTCTATTTTGCTAGTCATGATTGCTTCTACTGTTTCTAAGACACGACTTTCTACCTCTTGCGCTAATTGAGGAAGATTGGCTTGCATAGCTTTAGCAACCTCCTCTGAGATCTTCTCAATCATAGCTTCTTGACGTGCCAAATCGTTATCGTTCAAATCTCTATCATCTTCCATCTACGTAGGTATTATTTTACTTTCGTTAGGATATTCATTCATTAACCTTGTTATGATTATTCGTAGCAATTGTTATTATCATTCATACTTGAAGTGTTAATTTCATAAAATGATCAAAAATGGTCTAGAATCATCTACGTGCTTTCAATAATTCAGAAGACTTATTCTTTCATACATTCTTCTTCTTCTTTTCGGAACGTTACGTTATCAACATGCCTTATCATGGATCAATTGATATTTACACAAGTTCTTATAGTTAAATTTCACTCTTTGGGTTCCTTATGGGTTACGAGTCGTGTTTTAGGAGATTCAGAACTTGTGATGTGAAAAGAAAACATGTTCAGTTTATGAGGGGCGTCGGCGATGCCCATACACAGCGTCGGCGACGCATCTCTGATTGTTGCGTCGGGGCTTAGATATGTAGACAATGGATTAACCCGTCGAGGGTTAGAGGTAGCATCGGCGACGTCCAATGTGGCCTTTGGCGACGGCACATCTGTTCTGCAGACGCTGTTTTCTCTTATTTCAGCTCACGCAACCCGTTTACAAGCCCCGTGCCAACCCAAACTGACCCATAATGTCCGTAACATTCCATAACAATCCGTAGTTATCCCCTACATTAATCCGTCACATAATTATGACTAATAAGTCAAGACACTTACTTGAATGACGCCTCGGAGCGAACACACTTATACACGAGCCTTCAGTTTGAGTTCAAGCACTTCAACTCACGCTTGAATCCCTCAAACCTGGGCTCTGATAGCAACTTGAAACACCCAACATAGTTTTATGACTAAAAAGCTATAAAATTTCAAACTTTTTAAAACAAAGTTAAAAATTACCATTATACCCTTAAGATTAATACGACAAACACAGCTATCAAATGTTTCGACTACATGAAATCAAACTACTAATGTTAAATACACCTTCTTACAAAAGTAATTTGAAGTAAATTTATCATGTACAAACCCAAAAGTAGTTTGACTCGTTTGTCGTTATCATATCCGGAAGCGTAAAGAGGGCAAGAAGTGTGTTCGTTCCGATCAAGCGTCACCACTATGAAGGGCCTTTACCTATACATCAAAACCATCACATTAGCAATGCATATAATATCAAGATTTCTAATTACTAGCAATTAGTAAAGTTATTATTTCATTTCTTAGTTCAACCATTATTCTTACTAGTGCTTAACAACATAATTCATTAACTCATTCATATCGTTTTCACATAACCATTCTTTTTACTATCTCATCCTTACCCGGTTGACCTATTCTCAATAAGTCAACACGAAACCATTCTTTTTTACTTCCTCGTTCTTACTCGGTTGACCCGTTCTCAACGAGTCAACACGAAACCATTCTTTTTACTTCCTTGTTCTTACTCGGTTGACCCGTTCTCAACGAGTCAACACGATAACGTTCTTTTTTACTTCCTCGTTCTTACTCGGTTGACCCGTTCTCAACGAGTCAACACAAAACCATTCTTTTTACTTCCTCGTTCTTACTCGATTGACCCGTTCTCAATGAGTCAACACGAAACCATTCTTTTTACTTCCTTGTTCTTCCTTGGTTGACCCGTTCTCAACGATTCAACACGAAAACATTCTTTTTACTTCCTCATTCTTACTCGGTTGACCCGTTCTCAACGAGTCAACACAAAAACATTCTTTTTTATACTTTCATTCTAATTATAGACTCAATTATAACTAACCAACAACATAATCTTCTCTCTAGTTTGACATTCTAATCGATAGGCTTAATTGCATAGAATTAATAACGTAATTATTTCTTCATCTTAGAATAAAAGTAGTTCTACTATCAATGTTTAGTTTAGATAAGTAACATACCTCGGTATTGGTTTCCTTGTTGTTTCGAGTGACTTGAACCTTCTTCCTTTATACCTATACACAACCCGTTTATACTTTAGTTCATGTTTCATACTTATTTCACATATATTCTTGGGTAAAACATCATAAAAACTTAACACATTACTCATTTACATATTCACTTTATGATCATCATGCAAGGTTCAAGTTCAATTACAGATTCTCAATTAAGACATTTCATCAAGCACTTAGTGTGCGCACCACAAACAAAGCATGATGTACAATTATTCTAAGCATAACGTTACTACTTCACATCATGGATCATCAAATCAACTAAATTCACATGATCCTCATTCAATATCAATTTCATCTAGCCTTTACTCTACTACACGAAATTCATACATCAATATTACATCAAATTTTCACCTTTAAGATCATCATGTTTCATCATAGTTCTACATCAAGTGGGTATACTTCAAGTCATTCAAATGACCTAAATTAAACATAATTCATGTTCTATACGATGATTCTAACTTATATTCATGCCTGATTTGTTATGATTTCAAGGATTAATGATAATCTACTACACCAAAGATCATCAAATCACACAATTTGACTTACCTTTTGTTTAAAAAGATTGGATGACTAAAGAACTAAACACATGCATCCAAATTTTGTTCAAAATCAATTCCAATTTGCTAAATTTATAGCGAGAAGGGTTTCCCTTCTTCTTTCTTCAATCCAGGCGACACACACACTTCCAATGTGTGTGTGTGTTTTAAGTTTTCTTTTATATTTTCATCTTTCACTTTATTCCAAGATTGACTCCTCTAGTTTGATGATTATATTATTATAGCCAAACATACCCCTTTAAGTTAAAAGTTTACTTATACCTTAACTAGGGTTATAATTCTTGTCACCAATTAATCAACATTTATATTTACACACAACACACACACATACACACACACACAAATATATATATATATATATATATATATATATATATATATATATTGAGGTGTTACAGTATGCTGCCGGAGCTGGCTCAAGGACCCGAAGAATACCTTGAAACAAGTATGAACAAGATCAGAAATCTGTAGAGAAAATTTTCATGTAGTGTTGGTGTTACTAGTGTACTTCTGAAGTGGTGATGATGTTGTATATATACAACATCTGAGATGAAACATCAAAAACGAATTAAATTGCATTAATCGTCTTTAATGCACTTTAATTCATCATTTAATTTTCAGTCAAACCGTTGACTTGTATTTTCAAATGCTGAAGTGAAACTGCTCTCTCATTAAAGTTCGAAAGCTTTTGTTTGCGCACCCGCAGGACAAACAAGCTGATCGCGTGAGCCATTTTGGCTCACTTTTGTGCACGAGCCTGCAGGTGCGCCACATGTTCGCGCACACGCCACGTCCCCAGAGAACCTGTACGGTCACGCCACACAGTCGCGCCATACTTGCTCACTTTGGAGAGCCACGTGCGCTGACCTGGACACTGGTCATGCGCCACTATCATGTACCCTTGCGCTACATGGTCCTTGCAGCCCCTGTGCTAAGCCACGCGGACGCGGTCAAAAATACAAAGGCGCCAGATTGCGCCCATAGGACAAACAAGCTGATCGCGTGCGCCATTTTGGCTCACTTTTGTGCACGAGCCTGCAGGTGCGCCACATGTTCGCGCACACGCCACATCCCCAGCGAACCTGTACGATCACGCCACACAGTCGCGCCGCACTTGCTCACTTTGATGCGCCACGTGCGCTGACCTGGACACTGGTCATGCGCCACTATCATGTACCCGTGCGCCACCTGGTCCTTGCAGCCTCTGTGCTAAGCCACGCGGACGCGGTCAAAAATACAAAGGCGCCAGATTACGCCCATATCCTACACGGGTGTGCGAGTCAAAGTGCTCTTCCCTTCGCGAGTACACTTTTGTGCACGAGCCTGCAGGTGCGCCACACGTTCGCGCACACGCCACGTCCCCATCGAACCTGTACGGTCAGGCCACACAGTCGCGCCGTACATGTTCACTTTGGTAAGCCACGTACGCTGACCTGGACACTGGTCATGCGCCACTATCATGTACCCTTGCGCTACCTAGTCCTTGCAGCTCATGTGCTAAGCCACGCGAATGCGGTCAAAAATACAAAGGCGCCAGATTGCGCCCATAGGACAAACAAGCTGATCGCGTGCGCCATTTTGGCTCACTTTTGTGCACGAGCCTGCAGGTGCGCCACATGTTCGCGCACACGCCAAGTCCCCAGCGAACCTGTATGGTCACGCCACACAGTCGCGTCGTACTTGCTCACTTTGGTGCGCCACGTGCTCTGACCTGGACACTGGTCATGCACCACTATCATGTACCCTTGCGCTACCTGGTCCTTGCAGCCTATGTGCTAAGCCACGCGGACACGGTCAAAAGTACAAAGGCGCCAGATTGCGCCCATATCCTACACGCGTGTGCGAGTTAGGGTGCTCTTCCCTTCGTCGTACTTGCTCACTTTGGTGCACCATGTGCGCTGACCTGGACACTGGTCATGCGCCACTATCATGTACTCGTGCGCCACCTGGTCCTTGCAGCCTCTGTGCTAAGCCACGCGGACACGGTAAAAAATACAAAGGCGCTAGATGGCGACCATATCCTACACGCATGTGCGAGTTAGGGTGCTCTTCCCTTTGCGAGTACACTAGTGTGTGCTTCCATGAAACATTAAATAAGCAGTGTCTCTACTTAAATACCACTTTAAATTTCATCTCTCCTCCTATGTGAGACAAGGTGACACTCTTCCTTCTATTTTAGCATTCAACGTTTCAAACACCAATCTTTGAGCATCAATCTCTCATTCATCGTAGCTTTGTTTTGAAGGTGGTTTAGTTAGTAACGAAGCTCTTCCAACATACAACATATACCCATAAGAAATATTTAAACTCTCCTCAGTTTCTTATATCTATTTCTAGTCCAAATTTAGAAAAAATATATTTTTTATATTTATGAAAATTGCTATTTTCACAAAATTTTCAAACGGAAGGATCATTGGATTATTGGAATGTGAAGAAGAGGGACCAAAATTCGTTGGAGAAACTGTTATTATCACTATTTTTTTAATGGCAAATTTGGTCGTTGGAGAAATTGTAATCCAAGATAAAGAATCAATTTTACTTTGGTGAAGTTGTCAGAATCCTTCATCCTTTATTTCTTATATAAATCAAAAGCAGCACAGCGGTGTAAATCTTAGATATTGTCTTTCAAAATCCCATTTTATATAAAATAAAGGCACCACTATCTAATAATACTTACCAAGGTCGGTCCTGGTGAGGACGAAGTGGGTGACTGCTGAGAACTAGAAAATTTTAAATTATTGAAGACTTGATGTTTTAATTTTGATTTTAAGTTTTGGCTTCATAGAATGACAAATCATCCAATCAGATATGTGATTCTTTTATTAAACTTGAAGGCTCTATGTTTTTTATTTTCATTTTCAGGTCTGTAAAATATCTGATTTTGTAGCCTAACTGACTTATAGACAATTGTTCAAAAAATCATAGCCCTTAGAGAGTATGAATTATAAGGAGTTAATTAAGAGTTTTGTTTCAAAAAGAAAAAGCTAGGAGAGCCTCATTCATTCGTTTAATTATTTAAATTAGAACATTTTGCTACAATACCTTTTTTTATTGTTATAACAATTATCGTAGTACCATTGACTTTTATATACGAGTTACTGAGTTTATATTCTAGAGCCCATTTTGTATACTTGCTCCGCTCCCCCGAATTTTCATTATGAGGAACGACACGGAAACTTACATAGCCATGTCCTTGAGTTCAATTCATTTACACTTGATCATCCAAAGTCTTATATTTTATATTTCATTATTATAACTCTTAATACAACCCTTTTTGAGAGAAAAAGTATGTGTGAGAGAGAACTTTTTTCTGGCTACTTCAAGTTATATGAGAGAGAGAACTTTTTTCCGGCTACTTGAAGTTACATGAGAGAGAAATTTTTTTCTTCAACATTACCGACTACTTAAAGTTATATTGAGAAAGAAAATCACCAAATAATAAATAAGATTCTTATATGTTTCATTTAAGTCGCTTAGTTCATTTTAAAAGATCTAGACATTTATATAAAACAAGTTTCAGAATTAGTAAAAGTTAAGTAACTATATAGGAGGAAAATAAAGTTTAAAACAATTTTATTAGATAATTAAAAAACTTAGTTATGAAACTCTAAAAAAATTACCGTATACCCTTTGTTGCAATAATCACCAGGCTCTTGCTAGTCAGAGTTGAGAGTACTCAGAAAGTACTCGGCCTAGGCGAAGAGTACTCAGGTCTCGTCAGCTTACCTTGTAGCGATTACTCAGGTAATATTTTGTTATAAAAGATAAAAATCATTTGTATTTCATCAAGGCATTAAGCGTTGTCTTCTACTACGTCCTAAGGACCTAATTTGGACCATACATACCCACAACATAGGCCCAAGAGTGTAGATTGATAACTTATCATATCAACTTACATGCTTTATCGAGATAAGAGTATTCAGTCTCAAACAACATGTTTATTTTATATAGACTAGAAATAAGCACGTCATTGATATACGTGACTCATAATATCTTATTCAAACTAAAATTTGTGTATTAAACATATTATCTTTTCATCTATCATGCTTATGTATGGAGATCTCACGTTAGATTTTTGTTAGCTTTAGATGATCTTAATATGTATTTGACCATTTTCCCATTTAAACTATCAATATCTTATGCTTCTTAGCATAATAAATAATATGACAATGAAAATGACCTATTTTATGACATGGTGTCTTCTCAAATTGCTAAACTAAAGAATCATGAAGTTATTGACAATTGACTTTTAATATTATAAAGATTAAGATTAAAATAAAATACTTTATATTAAAAAAAAAGAAATATAGATTCAAGAGATGTTGAAAATATAGAGGAATAACTGAATAAGTCATGATTTAGTAGTGAAGTATTATTTTGAGATATGAAACAACATTGGACACAAGTTAACGTCATCAAAAAATTATAATAGTAGTCATGTATATATTAAACTTGCATATTCCCTAAAAATATTTTATCCTCTAATCTTATTACACACCCTTGAAACTTCTATTTTCATCCTTTAATTGTTTCCAACTAACTAGCATCTATTCCTTCATACATTTTGTTTTTTTTTAATTATTTCCTTAAATTTTCTACTAAATAAGCAGGGCCGTTTTAGAAAATCATAAAAGAAAAAATTTGCTTCTGTGCGAAATAAAAAATTTGGGCCCTATTCGTAAATTACCATACATTCAAATCCAAGAAAATTGGCAAATTGGGCCACGAAATCAAAAATCCAAAATTCTGAAAAGGCTCGAAAACATTTTTGGTTCATATATCCAGTCCATTTGAGATTTCTTTTTAAAAAAAAATTCAAGCCCTATTTCGATTTGGGCCCAAAGTGATCGCCCACTGGCCCCACCTGACACTTGCTCTGGCCCGGCCTTGTAAATAAGCCTAGTCATATGGGCATATCTAGTCATATAACATGTCAAAAGTGGTTTTGGTTAAAACGGGTTATGATCGAGATTGGTATTGGTTCGGGTTAAAACGTGAAAATTTAATACATATATATATATATATATATATATATATATATATATATATATATATATATATATATGATGAGAATCATTCTAGAACACCAATTATTGCGAGAATAAAAAGAACAATTCTAAATCACTACATTTTGAGATTTAAGGTTCATATTTTTTACATTTGATGTTTCTTACATTCATATATGTATTATATATACGTAAAAAACCATATATTTTTATCTATGCATAACCTACATATATGTAGGTAATTTTTAACTTGCACATAACCTACTTATGTGTAGGTTATATAAAAACAGAAAAATTTCTGTATTTTGTTTTGAATTCTAGTGTAAGAAACAATAAATCTTACATTTATAACAATTTCATTTACTTTTTAGTTTTTTAGGATTGAAAAAATGAGTGATTTATTTTTTCTGTATGTTCTCGCAATATTTAATGTTTTGCATAGAACCTTCCCATATATATATATTTATATCAATTTGACAAAAATGTTCTCACAATACTAGAATTTATGTGGAAATTAATCATTTAGGAAGTTGGATTATAGAGTGTAGCTTGGAAGTAGTTGTGTTCAAAATTTTAAAATATATTCAAATCTTAGAGTCTATTCGTTTGAAAATTTTGAAATCGCAAACCAAACTATTGTAAACTATTTAATATCTTAAAACCAAATCCCAACTGTTATTATGATTTGACTTACTGTTTCAATTAAAAACCGTCAAAATCAGACTGCATACACTCCTACTTCTAAGTGGTGGATGACGGTCATGATTTGTGTCTCCACTACCACGTTTTGGTGCAACCCAACTAAATGGAGAGGCAGAAGATGAGAAAATTAAGAAGAGGTTGCAAGATGAGATGATCGTGGCAAAGCTGGAGTCAAAGGCTTCTCTAAGAATTCATGTAGCCTGTTTAAGCTCAAAAAATGTGTCATTACGTAATGTTTTATTATTAATATTTTTTAAAATCAAATAGATATTAGATTCACTAAATCTAATGCCAATGAACTAACTTCTAAACCTTAAAAAAATGTTTTGTAAATGGGCTTATCTTGAAGTTGGTATGAGTATACTATTTAAAAAAACCTAACATATATATATATATTGAATTTTTTTTAAAACACGTGCCCCTATAAATCACGGGTTCTGTGCAATGGTCCTCCCCGCACACACTTATCACCGCCCTTGGCGCGAGTAACCATCTACATAACACTATAACAATTTTCTTCTTTTACATTAGAGATCTAATATATAGGGACTAGGGTGAGAGTGTGTACAATTATATTAAATAAGGCTTTGGGTGTGGGGCTCGTCCCCGGGCGTTCAGCCACGTCGGGGGATGGCGACACCGCCTCCTTGCCTCGTCCTTGTCGCCATAGTCAAGCCTAAGCCGCTCTCGCTGGGCCTCTTTTCAAAAAATCTAGCCGTTGAACGGCTCTTTCAATTATTATTTTTTTTACTTTTTTCCTTTATAAATATTACCATTTATCCCATTTTTCAAACAAAATCAACCCAATCTTTTTCACTTTTTATACATCTTTTCAAATTATATAAATATTAGCCATGGATCCCTACAATCAAAACAACCCAAACCCAAACCCAAACCCAAACTCAAACCCGAACCCAAACATTCTTTTTAAGCTATGTAGTGTTTTTTATGTTATGGATGTTTTATTTTATAAAAACTAAAACAATAAAAAAATAAGGGAGGGGGACGGAGACCATCCTCCACACCCTTAGTTCATCCTCCACATTCTTAGTTCATACTTAGAGGGCCATCCCCCTTGCTTGGTGACGTGGCGGGTGACGTGGAGACTCATCCCTCGAGGATGGAGCTCCTTCACACTCACTAGCCTAAATAAATGGGCGGTTTAAAGATGAGTGAGCGAGTGGCTTAATTAAATGTCTCTTTCTTTCCTAACTTATTTAAATCAAAGGTAAATTGATTTATCCGAATCTTGCGGTACTCTACAATCTACGTATTAGGCTGAAGGGTGTGGGGCATGGATTGGATCATCAATTGCCACCTAGGACCATTAATCAAATGTTATAAAATCCCCCTCAAGCATCCATTATGGTTCGCAGATTCTCACGGGCCTCCTTTTTATATTTCCAGTATTTTAAGCATGCACACTAATTTTGTCAAACTCGCTCATAGGCGAAAGCACACGGTGTGATCTGATTGATTCTCATTGCATACAACATAAGTGAATATACTATATGAATAAAACATTCTCCACATGCCATTACTGAAATTGTTTCAAAACGCAACATAGGTTAAGTATATTGTTACAAACCATTAAATTGTCAAATTGTTAAATAATCAAAATGCAAGATTTTAAATACTAAGGTTTTGACCCTTATATCACCGCAAGTAGGCGGGATATACTGGACAAATCCTTCAAAAGGTGGCATTGGAGACTTGGTACTTGTTTCTTGATTTGCAACCTTCTGCATAGATCCACTAATTACCTGAAATACATGTTAAGTTGAAAATCAACAAAAGTTGACGAGTTCATGAGTTTTAACTGTATGAGTTGAATCCATAAAACGTAAGTAGTATTTTTGTATCACAAAAACCCGGTATGTAAAGCGTCAATGATCTAGTTATTTCATTCCCTGGCTTATAATACAATGGACATGTATCTCACCCCCGATACTTGTAAAACTGTAAAACATTTAAGATGAAAAGGGGGACATAAACTCACTGTTTTGCTTTCCGCTTTCGCTGTTTAACTCAAATACCTTTCTTTGAATTCGTACCACAACCTACAAACGCGTTAGGTTTTGTTAGACACTTCGGTCTTTGAATGATTCATGTTCTTGTTTCTTGTCTTAATTATTTGTTAAGACTTGTTCAGTGTTTGGTTTCGTTTAGATATACATCTCGATGTATGACGCCAAAAGATATACTTCATTAAGTATATGTGTATCCTTGCAACGCATGTGTTGCTAGCACGGGCCCAGCCCGCTAGACTCCATGCCTTGCACGAGTAAGACGTATGTATTTCCATGACACCTCATAGACGGGTCCCACCCGTTTGTCTCGATGAACCCTTCGTCGGATATACTCCATATATAATTCTTTTGAATTATATATTTCCAAGTTCGATGCGTTAGTTAAAATATTATATTTTAACTTGTATTATTTGTATGCACCTCTTTATATATATCATTTTGTTTACGATGGGTTGGTTAAAAATAATCTATTTTTAACATATATTGATATATAATTATTTCATGTGCATGTTCCATAGTATACATGACCAACTGTTGAAATTGTTAAGTATTAAACTTATGTATTTCCCCCAAGTATAGGTATACTTGTATTGTGTATATTTGTGTATTTACATTCGTACTCTTATGGTTAAGTATAATACTTGTATAATGGTATTTTTACCAATATTATATTTATTACCCCTCACTTTTGTGTATTCTTAAATTATATATTTTTAAGATATATTTAAATTAGTATATGTATTATAATGCTTGGTAAGTGTATACATCCAAACAATATATATTTTGCGATTAGTTCTAGAAGAATATATATTTTAGTTTCCACCAAAAATAATATATTTTTAGGAGGTTTATGGAATATATATTTTTATACACTTTGAAAATAATATGTTTTTAGTATCGACGAAATACGATATAGTTTATACACTTGTAACGATATATATTTTGTCACTTGTTCGGTTTTGAAAATGTTACTTACCAAGCTTCGATATATTATATATTTTTAGTCCATAATTCATATATAGTCCAATCGTCCGAATAGTCCATGTTTGCTTTCCATGTATGGTTATAGATAGGTATATATATATATTTGTAAATCTTTGTTTGCCAATTATTGTGTATTTATTTGTATGATTTATTCTTCAAGTTCCTAACTATATGTAACGCCCCAAAACTTGAATTGTTTAATTCACTAGTATGAGTTCATATTTTTAAGTATGAAATAAGATAACTAGACAATCTAACCTAGTTATGTATGGTAAAAACCATTAAAGGAGGAAATTTGGGTCAATTATGTTTTAGTAACAAATATGAGGGGCTAAAGGTGATGATTTTGGGTGGAGTTTAATTAAAAAGAGAATGCAGGGAATTTAGTGTGTGTTGGTGTGTGTATATGTGTGTGTCGACACACACAAGGAGAAGAACAAGGGGAGTTCTCCCAATCACCCAAAATCCAGAAATTGAGGATGGAGTTGAGCCAAAAACACTTGCATGGTTGAAGATTTATGATCATCTAAGTCTACTAAACACTTGGTAAGTTGTAGATTGTCATTTGATGATCTTTTTAGAAATGGGTTATAATCAAATCCGTAAATTGGTATGAAATTAAGCATGCTTGTGTGTTAAAATTGTCATATAGAACATATGTTATGCATGTTTTTTATGAATTTGATGTTTGGAAGTAAAACCCATTTGGGATGATGAAGATGCTTGTCATCCATATCTAATCTTGTTGCAAATTTGATGAGTTTATGCAGTGTGTGATCTTATGTGTTAGTTAGTTTAAAGATTAGTATGAAAATTGTTTGATTTCAGTTGTGTTGATAAGATGAATGCAAGAAGTGGGAATCAAAGCATGAATGGGTTGTACATTATGCTTAGATAGTGGTATGCACACCAAGTGTATGATGAAATGTCTAAACGAAGTTAGGATGTGAAATCGTATAGAATGGCTTGACATATATGAATGAGATACGTTAATGATGTGATTAGAAGTAAACTAACTTGTAGAATGTGATAACTCCATATTTGAAGATCATTAGAAAGGTTGAAGTTGAAATGGTGTTGGGTTAGCTTAGTATGGGTTAAGATGTTAGTTGTGAAGATATATAAAAATGCTAGTGTGGATGGAATGGAGTATACATGTATGTGTATGTGTACATAATTAAGAGATCATGTAGTTGTATATGTCATATAATACGAGTGTAGTGAATGATGATAAGTGAGTTGCGTGAATGCGGAATAAGGTGACTTTTAGTCTATGTCTTATATATGTGTTATTTGGTTAATAAAAGGTCAAGTAATGTATGAATGGAAAGATATAAATATTAATACGAAAGAACATGTGCGCTAACAAGAATGTGATTGCGTTGACATGAAAGTATAGGGATCATGTCAAGATGGATGGAAGCATGGAAGGCTAACGGGTCAAAAGGGAGGCAAGGTAACGGATGCGAATTTGGACGCTAAGGTTAGTGATTTCCGGAATCACTTTTTAAATACTTTAAGGGAAATGTTTTATTTTAATTGTTGAACAAGCTTGTGGGAACGTAAGAACCATGGAGGTAGTAAGATGAATTTGATGATATTGGGTTGATAATGGTCAACTAAATTGAATGGTGACTGATATAAACCGAATGGAGCAAATCCAAGTAGTAAGCTATCGCTTAAACGACATAATTAAAGTACAATTGAACTTGTGCACATGTAGAATTTATGAAATATATATTTTTATACACTTTGAAAATAACATGTTTTTAGTATCGACGAAATACGATATAGTTTATACACTTGTAACGATATGTTGTCACTTGTTCGGTTTTGAAAATTTTACTTACCAAGCTTCGATGGATTATATATTTTTAGTCCATAATTCATATATAGTCTAATCGTCCGAATACTCCATGTTTGGTTTCCATGTATGGTTATGGATATGTATATATATTGTAACATCCGTCAAAAACCGGGTTAACCAAACCCGCTTCGTTTATTAACCGAACGTCCAGCTAAAATTTTCGTTGCGTATTTAATACTCAAATTAATTTTATGCGATACATAATTAATAATTATATTAGAATTTAAAATTTATAATTGAAAATTTATTAAAAATAATGAAATAAAAATAAAATGCTGATGCCGGGTTTCGAACCCGAGTCAGCCGGGAACCTCAAAGCTTTAACTCTCACACATATAACCACTCCGCCACTTGATGTTTTTTGTGAGTTCTAGGAAGCAATTAAATCATATCTACAACCGTGAATCAACCTGTTGCGCTAACTGAAACCGATATCGGCTTCCAACCGTCCAAGACGTTTGAGTGCTCGCGGAATCTTGATCATAACCGATAAACCGACATTTTAAATCAATTCAGTCGTTAATGAACTTGAATTCATGTGATGTTTGGTTTTTATAACCGAAAACAGTCATTTCTGGAATTACTTCAACAAAATCCTCATCTCGCGACTCAATTACATTCCCAGAACTTCAAATTTCACGTTTACTCTATTTTCTGGTCGTCGGAATTACTTTTTGAACATCGCCGGAATTCTCTGCAAGTCGCCGGAAAACCGAGACTCACCTCAAAACGGTAAATACCTCGACTCTTTCTGTTTCAATCCGTTGTTAGACTATTACTAACTTCAATCCATCACCCAGAATCAATCCCAGATGACGTTGCCGAATATTCAGCTTTCGCCGGAAAACTTCTGGAATTTCCAGAATCACGCTGTTAATCGGTATGATCAACTAAACCTCCTGTTAATCATTGTTTAGTAACTCAATTTCACATCTAATCAATCAAAACTGTTAATTGATCCTAACAGCCGAAGTTCACAAAACAGAGCCGACGAATCCTTGCCGGAGTTCTGTGAAAGACACCTGTTCGGTACATCATTTCCCCAAACCCTCTCCGTTCATTAGCTTTCAATTTCTTATAATGTTCGTTAATCGAGTTAAACAAGAAACAGTTTGGTTAACCGTTGTCTGTGTTTTGAGCGAAGAAGACGAAGTGGTTTATGTTTATAAGATTAATTAAAATCAAAATTATGAACGGGTTAGACACACAGTCCAGCGGTGGACTGTGTGCAAATAATACACACACGTCGCGAGTTCGATTCCTATCACAAGCCTAACCTCAGAAATAAAAATGTTTTTTTTAAACCGAACCGGGTTAACTCACAGTAAGATGTTAAGTATAATAAAAACCGGAATATTTACCAGGTTAGACACACAGTCCAGCGGTGGACGGTGTGCCAAACTAAACCACAGGTCCCGGGTTCGAGACCTGTGGAGATCACCGGGTTGATACAATTAAATCCTTTTTAAATAAATGATTTTCGGATTAAGTTAAATAGTATATAAATATAATTAAAAACAGAAATATTTCGGGTTAGACACGTAGCTCAGTTGGTAGAGCTGTGTGCACGCGTACGAGAGATCACCGGTTCGAATCTCACTCAGTGCAACAATATAACCGGCCGAACCGGTCAACGGTCAACAGTCATGGTCAACGGTCAACGGTCAAAATCAACATTTTTTTATATTTTTTATTTATTTATTTAATTTAAAAATCAATTAAAAATACTTAAAAATAAACGTTTTAAAAGTTAGAAAATAGCCTTAAACTCACAAAAATATATCCAAAAATCCTATTAAAATTGTTAATAAAATCCACTTACTTACCGTACCTTTTCATTATTAACTAGGTTAGTTATTTCTCGTCGATCAACTCTCTAAACTCGTGCGCATCCAACATCATCAACCGAACGCACCCAATGTGAGTGAATCTCTACAAATTCCCCGTTTTAATCACGTTTTTGGGGTGTATCATGTGTCATATTATTTATCACATTTAAACTATTGTGCATCCATCATATCCATGAACAAATGCGTATTCAACATGTATCAACTGTTTGTGTGGTTATTGTTTAGATTAAATTTATCATTTTCAGTACATACATTATCATAGGCCGCCGCTCCCCATTACATTATGAGCGTTGAGCTGTTCCCCATTACATTATGAGCGTGAACTAGACGTTGCCAACATACGATCGGCTCCGTTTGATTGAGCCTTGATCGCACAGACATTTATCATAGGCCGTCCGTTCCCCATTACATTATGAGCGTGAACGTGACGTTACCAACATATACAGTTTCATTCATGTTATATATTCGTGCAAGTTGGTTTGTTATTGTATGTTATTGTTTGTTGTTGTTATTGTTATTGTATGATTATTTACGTTTGCTCACATATGATTATTGCACAATTTTTTTCCATATTAAATACAACAAGAAAGAAATAATAAATGTTTTCTAATAAGGTTCACTCGCCAACTTTTGTTGATCCAAAAACCATTTTTACACATGATACAGGTGGACAGGATGAAGCAAGGAACACACAGGAAAGTGCCTTAGAAGAAAAATAATGAAGTTTAGAAAGATGTATAGAACATGTTGTATTTGAATGATTTGATTGTATGATCTCCTTTAAATTGTAATAATAAATATGAAACATTATAATAAATGTCATGAGCTTTGATGAAAACCCAATCATGCCCCGATCACCTTTCCCGCTACGGGTCAGGGTGTGACATATATTTTGTAAATCTTTTTTTGCTAATTATTGTGTATTTATTTGTATAATTTATTCTTCAAGTTCCTATATGTGATACAAACAATAAACACATAAATTGTGATTCTTATGGTCAGTAAATATATATTTTCCCAAAAATATATATTTATACCCATTTTTATCTTTATACAAAAACATGAGGATTTTTATTTTTAAACAAGTTTACTTGTAAGAACTTTATAACCATATATTTTTCTAAGTGTTTAATTTTTATAAAAATTTTGCCATAGTCTCCCCTAGATTTAGGAGGTTTCCCTTGTTTTTAAAACATGTGTTAAACTTCAAAACGCATCAATTTACCCACCACAACTTCAACAATTATTCCTTCTACATTTTTATGCATCTTTTTGATCATGATGAACTTGAAACTCCTCCAAAAAATGTAATCTTTTAACTTTATGATTAAGATGTCCATACATCTTCAAAAATAGATTTAGCTACTATTATTCACTAACTTTGTTAAAAATCATTTTTAACATCATGTTTATATATATTTTTAGGAAATACCATAAGTTACTTTAAACACATTTTTAAGTTCATCCATTTTGTTAAACATGTTTGTTAAGACTTTTTAGGAAATAATTTATGAACTTGTGTCCATCCATCTTTCAAGAAGTCTAAAATTTGTATGTAACAACTTATACACTTTAACAACTTCAACTTTTATGTTCATCCATTTTTATTAACATGTTCATCATGAATCTTTCAAGATCCTTGTGTTCACTTGTTAGATCATGTTTTTAATCATCATATAGATATCCACATATAATGTTTATCACCACTAGCTCAAACTACCAACTAACAATTTCCATAACACAACATAAACAACTTGTTTCTTATAATTTTTAGCTTAGTTGGAAGTGATCTTCATCTTTGTTTTGTATGAACCTTTAGATGTTAACTTGTACATAAGTTATATATACTTTAACTAGATGAAAATTAAGGTTCAAGGGGACTTACTACTAGCACAAGGCTAGGGAAGCAAGACACAAGAACAAGAAGATGAAGATGAAGAAAGTAGGTGGTTAAAAGCTCCTTGAAGAGGTCCTTCCACTTCCAAGACTTGACACATTCCTAGTTATGCTTGAGACACCCTTGGATAACCTTAGATTGCCTTGAATTGGACTTGAAAATGGACGTGGTATGTAGAAGGAAGTGGCCGTTGGTAATGGAGGTTATGGAGGCGTTTGTGTAGTTTGAAAGTGATGCAAGGATAAGTCTAGGTTACTAGTTTATTTATGTTAATCAAGGAACACATTACCTTCTAGTCCATGACTAAATCTTTCCAACAAGGAGACAAGGGAAACAAGTTTGTTGGTGGCTAGTGGGTCCCCTTAAGTGACCGCCCATATGTTAGTTAATATGTAGTTAACTTGGTTAAAATTCTAGGTTAAGTCTTTAGTTAAGTTTAGGGGTTTAGTTAGGGAGTTTTTATTATTAGGGGTTTTTGATGTATTTTAGAGTATAAATTGCCATACACTAGTTTAATATTGCAAAATAATATTAACTAGTTTATATTTTTATGTCTAGTTCGGTTGCTTAACGGGTGCTCGGTTCGTTAAAGAGTCCTTAAACGAAGGTTTAAGTAACTAGTAGGGATTTTAGGGATTTTACATCAAAACAATGTGTTCAGTGCTTTTAACTAGTTGTATGATGTAAAAATATTGTTAACTAGTTCATATGATGTTTCAGATTGTGTCCAGGTGTTCGTTTCGTTGCCGGTTTGTTAAAACGATAACTTTCAAGACTTATGTGATACGATATGTTTTTGTGCCAACATGATACTTTCAGTATCTTTTAAGCAGTGCATGATGTTTAACAGTATTTCTGCATATTACACAAGTTTGTATTTGCTGAATTTTGCTGAATTGCTGTTTAGTGTATATTTCAGACAGTTTTCAGTGCTTATAGTTTCCGGAAAGTGTTAGCGTAAATCCTTGCTTTCCCACATAGGGTTTAATATAAAGTTTGCATTTTACTCTCATCTAAGTCCTAAATCTGCAGTTTAACTGCGCACTGACACTGTGCTACCATAGCTAGTCTAATAGTTGTTTCCGACGCACTGTTTCAAGCAGTTTTTAAATGGTAACCACTAAACAAATAATATGTATCATGTAATATATTCAGTGCACTTTCTAGATTGATGCCATGCAATTCACACAGTTTAATTGTTCAAAACACATAATTATATCATATGATTCACTTGTTTAATGTACATAATTATCCAAAAAGTGACAGTTGTCACAAATTTAGGGTGTGGCTTGAGTGGGTCATGACCATAATCTTACGGTAGTGGTTTTTGATAGTAGATTAAAGGTGGGTGACATGTCGATGACATGACGTGTCATGGTGATCATGAGGATCATGACCATACCCAATAGCTTTAATAAAGGAATGTCCTCTACTACAAGACTAATGTAAATTAAGGAAAACATAAATTTAGATTTTATTGTATAATTTTTTAAACAAAAGTTCGTGTAAATTATCTGAGTGTAAAGATCAAATACAAATGAGTCTTAACATGTCAAATACTCTTAACATGAGAAGTGAAAGAGTTATTTTTTCTTTTTGAAAATTTTTCCCGTACTACTTAAGAATGATGTTTGATTGCAAAATGTAAAAAAATCATGATTTTACAGTTATTATTGTAGGGTAATTATAATTACCCTACAAAATTACATAATTACTATACTAGCGTAAAATCACGATTTTTTTTGAATTCTAGGACTAAAATATATGATTAATAAGATGGAAACAGAAAATTAAAAGAAAATTATCTCATTCACTTCTCACATTAAGAGTTTTATATTTTAATGCTATTTATACAATAACCTTACTCTATAATAAAAATCAACATTCATTTGCTCTTTTATCCTTTCAAACATATTTAACTATCAAATTGAACAATGAACAAAAACTGTATCCAAGGTGTTTATTTTGTGTAAAATAATCCATCATTCACATGTATAACTTTTCATTTATCATTCACAGGTGTGGACCCAAGTTATGGCTTGTATTTAACTAGATTTTTGTGTACAAAGCAATGGTAGCAATCGTTCATAAGATCATACCAATTCAATATCGTAACTCCAATTTCCCAAACTCTTAGTAAAGTTTAGTCCACATTTTAAGGCCATTGATTTTTTTTTTAATAACGAAGACACCCCTTTAAATCTACTCCTAAAATTCATTTATTGCTCACTCTGAAAGATTTAAACTGTACTACTTTAGTGAAGATAACTATATGATACCACTAGAACACCCACAATGTGGCCATTTTACTTGTCTGATTCCCACGTGTACTAATTCGCGGGCCTTAAGTAGAATTACACACACACGTTAGAACGAAACCTAACACCAAAATATGCGAAAAATGAAAAGTAAAGGGACCAAAGTTGAAAGTAAAAAAGGTTGTGATATTAAATAGCAAATAATGAAAAGTTTTGAATTAAAATTAAAAAAATTGTGGGGTTAAAATTGAAAAAGATGAAAAACTTTTAAGTTAGAACAAAAATCATTTTTTTAAAAGCCCCTAAAGAATAAGGTATAACACCCTCATGCATAAATAATAAACTAATTAATAGTATGTAAATATCTTTTACTGTACCAAAACATATTGAAATTACCACCATGCGCCTTTTCTATATATCAAACTTCCAAACCTAAAGAATAATGTATCTGGCTACATTAACTCCCTAGCATAACAACACCACCCAGATGTGACTAGGGTGGAAGTATATCATGTTCAATACCGGACCGAAAGAACACCGGTTTAAAGTTTCTACAATCAACGTTATCCTACGACAGGACAATCAGAATACTACAATGTACATCAATCATGATTAGCTATAAACTTACAATAATTAACTGATCAAGACCAAGAAAACCAGCTCTTCGGCCTGGGATTAGTGTCTTTCTTGGGAAGTAACGCGAGTCTATCAGCATTAGCAACGGCCCACCTGTTGAAATCAGGTGACCACACAAGACTTTCCAGTGCTTTCTTTGTTGAGTCTTGTGTAAACTTGTCCCATTCATCTTTGGAGTATTGTTTTCTTGCAGGCGTGTTGTGGAAGGTAGAGTAGAAGGTGTCCGAGTCTGATAGCTTTGACTCATGCTTGTTTTCATAAGACGAAGAATCTTCAACGGGTTTGCAGGATCTTATATGCTTGACCCGCAATGTTCTGCATTTTTTTGGAAGCGATGCTAATAAGTTCATTAAATAATGGTATAGGTGATGTTGTGTCCCTTACGGGCCGGTTATAAATATGTAAAGCAGACGTACTTGGGTGCGTAATACCTAAGAAGCCCCTTCACACCCGATGGTACGAGTACACCACAGACCAATGCTGCAACTGCCAACAAAGGATCCACTGAACACTGGAACAGAAAGAAATTTATTAGTGATGGAAATTTCAACCCATTTACTTAGGAATTGGCCGTTTTGGGTTTAAGTTTTATAGCAAACGAGTCTTAACACGTAAAACATAGCTTAAAGAAAACAGGCCAAATGGGCCATATGGGATGAAAGTTACCCATAGCCCCATATTACATTTTTAATGCATAAACCTCCTAAATCATGCTTATTGAATTGATTACATCAATACTAAGATAATATAAATTTTGGAATTATATTTTAGTAGGGTGTGAATTTATGACATGAACCTAACACAAAATTTGCGGGTTTCGGTTTAGTCAATATGGGTTTGGGTCAGTTTCAGGTTGGACCCGCGAACCCGTTTAGCTAAATAGGACGGGTTCATGTCGAACCCGACGGGTTGGCAGGTTGACCCGTTTAACCCATTTATATTATATATTTTTTTTCAAATGTGGTGTTATGTCATAAGTTAAATTGGTTGGGTAGTTTGTGCAATAATTATATTAAAAGAGACATTGGCATAAGATTTTATAATTATAATGTAATTGTTTTATATACATTTGTATTTCTTGTTGTAGATTTTTACTTTTAAAAATATTAATATGCGAAAAAAATTCGGGTTAAACCGATCGTGTTCGGGTCAAATGGCGAACATTCGTGTTGTATTTGGGACAACTGGAACATAAGAAGAACATGAAAGAGAATCTAACATTATAATCCCCTACCGTATTGATCCTTTTATGATAAAAATTTTTATAAAACAATTTTTTATAAAAATTTGTTTAAAATTAGATAAAAATGATGTAATCAATATGAGTGTTATAGCCAAGAATATGATTAAAAAAATTATGTAACGAAAATTAAAAGCGTACCTGGAGACTCATACTAGAAGCCACAACTCGAATAGACCAAGCAACAAACTGAGCCACGCCAGTATCCGTCTTCTGTCAGGACCAGTTTACGAACAGCCCAGAACCCTAACCATGCCCCACACAGAACAACAAAGGCCAGTAGGAATGCTGCTACCTGGCAATAGATCAGCAAAAGTTTAAATTCCTCATATAAGAAAACACAACACAAAAAGAAATAATGTACAGAAAGCTATATAAAACTTAGATACAGGACTGTAAAGATCTTCACTTATTCCCATCTCCACAAGTAGGGAGCGCAATAGTGTTGGTACATAACTAAACAGAAAGGATGCAACTCCTACCTGCACAAGTAAGATGTTCACACGTATACATGAAGTCAGACTGCAATAAATAATGATAAACGAGTACTTTGACCCGCCGCACGTTGCGGGGGCGTCAAAACTTAAGGTAACTCGAACTTATACCGACAAATATTTGACCCGACTCGTTTTCGAACAAAATTTACGTCAAAACGTAGATCAACTGAAAACGCACATGAAAATAAGCACGGAAAGTATTATACTTGACCTGACTCATTACCGAGAAAATTTAAGTCAAAACGTAAACCAACTTGGATTGATAAGAAACGTACTTAAAAATATGCACATAAGAAAATTGTGTTTTTTACGTTAAAGAATGGCACCACGCGTTGTGACGGAGTCGAAATGTAAAGTAACTCGAATTTATATCGCCTAGTTAAAATGTATTATATTTGACCCCACTCGTTTCCGAACAAAATGTAGACCGACAAAAGACGTACACAAAAATACGCACGAAAACATTTTATATTTGACCCACGTACATAATAAGCATGTAAAACTCGAGGGAGGGTCAAAATGACATTATACAAAGTTTTTAGAGAGCTAACGGGTTTAAGTGGCAATGCTAAAAGTTGAAGGTTTAAATACACAAAAAAAAAACCCATGGATTGCATTGTTGTAAATATGGAAAAATAGTACAACAACAACAACAACAACAACAATAATAATAAGAATTGTATCTAATATATGACGTGAACAAATATAAACAGGACGCTCACAATGGATCCATATAGAACTAATGCCAGTGAACTGTTTCTACCACTTGGGAGGATCCTCATTCCCTGTATTATATGTAACAAAACAATAATGGTGAACATAAGTTTTCGTGTATGGCAATAAGCATATCAAGCAGATTTAATTCATGACTACCTGAAAGAGGATCACCAAAACAACAAGCAAAACCCCTAATGTCATAGCACCACCGCAGTAGGTTGCTAACGAGTTGCTTAACGATGATGCAAATGTCATCACTGTTATTCCCAGTATAAAAAATACAACACGATACAGATAAAATTCTGCAACAGTTGAGATCAATGTTGGTATAGTAACAATGTAACATGAAGAAAACTTACTTTATTTTAATGAATTATAACTGACCTTCATTCAGTACAACCTCAACGGTTCCCACAGAGGGCCCACCGAACGATATCCAAGAGCTTGTGGTCAAATGGGGACATGGATCTAACCCACGACCCGTTAGTAAGTTTCTCCCACAGACCTTCAGGGCACATACCGACCCCAAGAGATGCATTCCTGAAAATCAAACAAACATACAATTATTAATATGTTTTAAGGGTCATAAGGGTCAAAGAGGGTTAAAACTTAGAAGTCACCTATGGAAACAAACGGTGATACTTGGATGACGGCCTGTTGAATATACGTTTGTAAGTTTAACTTTTACGGAAGAGAAGAAGCTTGTGAGATTTGTAAGCCTTGGCAAGCCGATAATTTCGACTCTTTCACAAACGACGTGAGATCTAGGTCTTCAACCTGGAGAATTCTCCACAACCAGGCTTGGGGATAGCTGCAATGAAGCAAACTTTGCAACGCCTGCAAATGCAAGAAACGAAAGGAGTAATTGTTGGAAGGGTTCCTTAGAGCTTTAGACATAACTTCCTTTTACCAACAGAATGTATCTATATTTAAACCTAACATTCTATAAACAGGGATTTCCTATACTACAAACGGTTATCACTTATCACATTCACCTATCAAGAAGTCAACTGCACTTCATACCATACTACAGCTTTCTCTCTGTTCACTAACTATATTATCAATAAGCAACACAACACTATAGTACTATGCTAAATCAAACACATTAAAAACCCTTAATTCAACTGTAACACCTAACATCACAAAATAAATAGAAACACACAAAATCAAACAGTATTTAGTCACTAATCTGCACCAAGACTTAACCTTTCTAGTGTTTCAATCTCATTCATAACTATCTAGAACGAAATAGAATACCTAATTAGTCAAATAAGTAGAGAAAAGTTGAAATTGAAAGTATCGCAAGTTGAGAGATGAGAAGAGAGAAGTTTACTCAGAGAAGGCAACTCGCCGGAAACACCAACACCAGCGGAATTAGCGATGGTTAAGAGGAGGAGGATCGCCTGAAGTCTGACGTAAGTCTGCGTGTCACCACCCATCGTACTTTTCCGATTCAGAGCGCAAAATTGAAAAAGGGTACACACGCGGGCTGTTTTTTGATTTTAAGCCCCTCAATTTTCCGTAAACTAATGGTTTCGGTTTTTATGCAGGAAAAAGTGACTCGGTGACTGATCCGGAATTGGGTTTTTCGGGTAATACTAAATTCGAGTTAGGTTTCGGATAAAAACTGATAATGATTTTGCAAACACATGTTTAATCTTTGATACCAGAGTTTGCGTCAATGACTTAAAAAGTATAATGTGCAAATGGGCTTCATTGACCTAATGGCATCACATGGTTATCTTCAGTTAAGTAGTCTGAGTTTAAATCTTGAAAAGTTAGCAATAGATGAAATTTAGTAGTAGATAAAAGAAGGATGTATTCGTTATTATAGAAAACAAAAATGAATGACCTTAATGTGAACTAAACTTTACTAAGAGTTTGGGAAGTTGGATTTACGTTATTGAATTGGTATGATCTTATGAACAATTGTTGCTATTGCTTTGTAGACAAAGATTTAATTAAGTACATCTCAAATGAAGATATAATAAGTCGTTTCCAAAGGTAAAATCTTACAAATAATGATTATAGAAATGTTTTTTTTTTTCGTGCTTCTTTTAGTTATATATTTTTATCAACTTAACTCTGGTGATCTGACCCAACTTGACCCTTGAGTGATTTGTAAATCGTGTTAGATAGATAATTATACTAGGAAGCCAAAGGTGCAAAGGGATCAATTGCCTAGTTACAAGACACAAACAAAGGGGTTTGGTAGTTATATAGATTCTCCTGGCAAGTCTAATCGCATAGGTAATCGGGTCGAGGTTAATCCGTTTAATTTTATCCATGTATTTACTTTTGAAAATATTTGAAATTTCACAACTGTTATCCATTTAGGGGCAATTGTTTGAGGTAGAATTTCAATAGTCAAGATCCTATTGTTTATTAGTGACGATAGAATCCTGATATATTTAATGTATAGTAGGATCCGGATATTGAAGAAAGACTGGTCTGAACTGAGAGGTATCCGGAGATATCTTAGTTACAGCCTAGTTTTTTTGCATAAATGGTTGTCTCTCGTTCGCTCTTCTGGGTGATCTCACTTCAAGCTAATCTGCAAAACTAGCAATGTCGTTAGCCTCGTCACGGGAAAAGGGGAGGGTTTTCTCCGTGACCACAATCCGGTGTGGGAATAAGTATTTGATGATTGCAAGGTAATAGCAAGTAGTAATTAGTGAGTAAGCTGGAAAGCATGGGTTTTACCTTGTGGTTCGATACTCATTTTATAGCCGAAGATAAGTGGGTTTAGGAGCGGGCTGATGGGCCTTGGGCCCGGCCTAGACGACTAGGGATATCCGTTCTGTCCCTATGCATCGATCATTAAATGATCTCTGGCAGGAGGTGTGCTTTGTCGGATGATGAATGGTGCCACGTGTTATGGCAGTTGTCCCTGGTGTCAGATCTGTCATCAGCCGAAAGTGGAGAATATGTGACAGTCACTGGCGTGAGTATGGTTGGTGCACAGTCTGGCCTCTGCATTACTGTTCATGCGACGCAGTCTGACACAACCTGCCGAGCAACCATTAGGTCATAGCTCTGCCACTATATACCTTGTATTGGTCAACGCCTCCTTGCGCTTTTCCCTTCCGCGCGGCTTTCAGTGCATTCTGGCCAGCGCAGAGTTGTAGGGGTCAAGTCTTTTTGTTCTCAAGACTATGAGTTGCTCTCATGTTTGTCTTGACCTTGTGCAAGGTTTTAGGACTTTGCGGCTAGAGGGTTTGTTTGATCTGCGCAGGGTCAAGGAACCTGCGCGTCTAAGTCTAACTTGCCGTTGCGCCAAGTACGCAAGGTTCGTTGTGTGACTTCTATTAATTGATCTAACTTGTCGTTGTGTGACTTGCATGTGTTGGTCTAACTTGTCGTTGCGCTGAGTGCGCAAGGTTCGTTGTGTGACCTGCATGTGTTGGTCTAACTTGCCGTTGCGCTGAGTGCGCAAGGTTCGTTGTGTGACCTGCATGGTTTGGTCTAACTTGCCGTTGAGTGCGCAAGGTTCGTTATGTGATCTATTAGTTTCAAGGTTGCAATTCCGTTGCGCATTGCGCACAAGGTTTGTTAGGCAACCTGTTGGTTCCAAGAATGGCGCACCGTTGCACATTTCGCGTAAGGTTATTCTTGGGACCATACCCCTCCAAGTCCCCCAGTCCAGTGCTGCTCCTATGCGCATGATGGCAAGTAGATGGAGTTCCGGACTATAAAAATTCTTGTATGCGCGCTTATTTCAATGGCAAAAATCAAGAAGGGTTGAAGAAAACCTTTGTGTGAGGGAAACCCTTACTCATGATGAGTTCTTCGAAATTTAAATCTTCGTCATGCTGATGTTGCAGGCGATTTGGTGAGAAAAAGGGTGCTCTGGAGGTGACATTTGACAGCTGTGTCATGCTGTCAACAGTGTAGCCTCACATTCATTAATGAATTGGCAGAGAAAGTGGCGGCCACGAGCGCGTGACAACTGTCAGTTGCCACGCGTCCTACGCCGATTGGTTGTTAATTATCCGCGTGCTTCACAGTTCCCCATCGCATTAAATGCGATGAGTATAAATAGGAGTGAACCGTCTAGGGTTTCATTCACGCCTTCAAACTTTTTCTTCAAATTCTCTGATTTCTTCTTGAGTTCTTCTGTGTTCTTGAGTCTTCTTTGTTTTCAAAACTTCTCTTCTTCTTTGATTTCCATGGCGACTAGGGGTCCTGAGACCGCGTCCACCACCGAGGCTTCGACCTCATTTTCGGCGATCAAGTGGAGCCACGCCAGTTTCCAACTCCTGGTTTCCGGCTACCAGTTCTCTAAGGACTGGGATGCCCGGTTTCCGGTGGAGGGTGATACTGCTGCCGATGCTCCGGCCGGTTACATCACACTATTTTTTTGATTTTTTTTGCAGATGGTAACTTCCGGTTTCGAGTTACCAAATTTTTTCTTGAAATTTTGAGTTTTACCAATTCCACATCTCACAGTTGAATCCGATGGGGATGTTGAGGATCAAACACTTTGAGTTTTTGTGCCGGTCAGGTGTTATCCCAACCGTTGATCGGTTTAGGATTTTTATCAACTCCATTGTTCTATGGGGTTCTATTCTTTTCAACACCACATTCAAGCGAAGAAAATTTTGCTCTCTCCTCACAAGTCTTTCGATGATTGGAAGACTAAATTTTTTTACATCAAGGCCGGTGTTATTCCCCTCCGGATGCACTTCCGGGAGAAGGAGGATATTGTTGTTGAGACGGTTCCTGTACCAGTGGTTGAGTCCTTGTACAATGACTTGAAGGAGATCACCGCGGTCCAACTACCAGAGAGGGCGTTGGTGGCGGCGGGTAGAGCTTAGTGTGGAAACCCAACCGCCGGGAGAGGCCCGTGTACATGGAGGGTGAGAAAAGTAAGTACCTTCGTCTTTGTCTTGTATTGTTTCTTGATTTTGCCTTGTGCATAGACTAATTGTATGTACTTTTCTTTGTAGGGGTGCTGCTGTATGCTGTGGTGTTCCAAAGGGAGCAGGGGCACATCGAAAACATTGCCCTTGGCCCGGAGGAGCCCACCTTGTATGCACAGATCTTGGGGAATTTTGAACTCCCCAATAATGAAGATATGTTGGCCCCTGCGCCTGAGACTGGTAAGCCTTTATATTTTTAAGTGTTAACACCTTTGCAGATCATTTATTATGTTGCGCCATTCTGCAGGTGCTTTAAAGGACTTGGGCACTGGCCCAGACCCAAAAAAGAAAGGCGCGCGGGGCCCAACGCGGCGGCTGAGAAGAGAGTGACTCAACCCAGGGCAGACCCGCCCAAAGGTAAGTGTACCGTGTCTGATCATTAGAAAGACTATGTAGTAGTCTCTGACTCTATGGAGGGTCTTGCGCTGTAGGTGTGGGGAAATTCAAGCTGGAGCCGGTGGTGATTCCAGCTGCCAACCCGGATGTCCCAGTAAAGGTCGTGTCCAGCCCGGAGCCCCTCAAGCGGAAGAGGGCTCCAAAGAGCGATATCTCCATGAAGCCCTCCAAAAAGGCTGCGCGGAGGGTGATAGGAAAACGCGGGAGCTTGGATGCGCTCGCCGCCAAAATCTCCTTAGGTAAACACCTTCTAACTTGTGTTTCACCACTTCTTTCTTTTGTATTTATCTAACTGTTTGTCATCTTGTAGGGCGAGGTGAAGCAGCCGCGCCCAAGGATACTCCGATGCCCCCAGCTGTGGGTGAAAACGCGCAACCGTCAAGAGCACAGGGTGAGGAATCAACTACAGGGGCAGCGGAGGTGCAGGTGGAGATTGAGGCTGTAGATCCTGAGGTGGTGGAAGAATTTGTGGTTGTTTTTAGGAGGCGGAACCTTCGGTTGTGGTTGCCGAAGAGGAGGTGATTGAAGATGCTCCACAGGGGGCTCATGCAGCCGAGCCAGCACCCGGGGGTGAGGTCGGGGGATCTGGTAGAATCCCTTCCGCAGAAGGACCTCCAATCCGCCGGACGAGACCCCGGGTGATTTCTACTACCTACATATCATGACGTGCTGAAGAGCTCCACACCCCTGTGTGGAAGCTAAAGAAGGGATATGACTTTTCTCACTGGTCGGCGTGCCGTGAGTGGTTTAAGGGGGCTTTTCCCCCAGCAGAGGTGCGGGCGGGCGCTGAACAAAATCATCAACAAACATACCGCACGTACCTCTAGGCAGCAGCTAGCTCCGCCTCGATCACACACAAGATCATAAGGGAATGGCGGAGCATGCAGAAAGAGCAAGACAAATTTGAAGCTGCCCAAGCGGAACTGGTCCAAGAGCGAGCCTATGTGGCTACACAAAAATCTGAGTTGGAGGCAGACAAGGCTAAATTGCCGAAACTCAACGGACTGAATAATGGTCCACGCTGGGGTGGAAGAAGAGGGCCGAACGCTCCGTTGCCACGCTTGCTGAGGAGCGCAAGTTGTGGAGGGAGGCTTGTGACAGAGATAACAACGAGAAAAAATCCTTAAGGGATGAGGTGGCCCGAATGCGCGGAGAAGTAGAGCGCATGAAGAAGGAGAGGGAGGCAGCTTCTGCTGCGCCGCTGAGGCCAGGGCGCACCGCGAGCGCAGTGAGCAGAAGGAGGTAAAATTTTCCCCTTTTATTATATTTTGTATGATTCAAAAGTTATCAAACTAACCTTGTTGTAAATAACCAGGTTGAAGCTTGCGCCTCTTTAGAGGGCGCAAAGAAGGATCTCCAGGTGGCCTTGGTGGAAAAGGCTGAATTGCAACGTAGGCATCTGGAGGATAAGGAGCGGCTGCGACTGGCGGATGCCAAGGTGGACGCGGGAGAGAAAAAGCTTGAGAATTCTGAAGTCGCCCGCGCCATCTCTGAGTCGCTGGCCAACAACATGCTGTGGATGCAACAACATGGAGTTGTCAATGTAAGTACTCCATTTGTATTTTGATCACTTTGTGTTGATTTTAATCTCGTTCTTGTATTGCAGATCGCAAACTCCATCCTGAATTTCGCGGAGCTGGACGGCGCAATGGCTAAGCTGATGGTCACTGCGCGCCATGACGGGTATGCGCAGGGCTATGTTGACTGTGCGCATCATGTCACTCATGCACTGAACTACAATGGGACAACAGCCGCACTGCCACTCATGGAGTTGATACCGACGCTGCCTTCTCTCAGGCCAAGCGGGAGTATGACCGTCTTCAACTCCCGATTATGGAGTTGGTGAGCGAAGCGCTCCAAGACGATGACTTCGTTGATCGCCTTAAAGACATATTTCCGGATGAAACCGAGGCCGTAGGGAGCGAAGAGTAGTGTAGGATCCTTATTGTAATATCTTTGATGTAGGATCTTGAATGTAACTGCCCTTTGCGCACACTTGTATATATTTTTCCTTTATTGAAATAGATGTTTTTCTTTCTTTCCAAGTTACAATATTTGCGTGAAAAGGACCGACTTTGTTTAGGTGTAGCGAATGAAACTAGTAATGAACTCGTGTATGAAAATCCCCTCCCATGCGCATGCAATAGGTAGTGAATTTTTGTTCATGAGTCATTGTGTACCATGGTGTTTCCGCGTAGACCCAAAGTGGTTTCGCGCATTTCTAACAAAACATCTAGAAAAATATGCATCCATTGTCTTTATTAATCAATAAGGCGTAAGAGCCATGTACAGAGTAGACAATAAGATAATAAATTTGCTAATTTACATGTAGCACCGACTTAGCTATTGCGCATTCCAGGTCCTAGGAATGTTTGTACCGTCCAAACGTTTAAGGGTGTATGCGCCATTTCCTAGGACTTCATGGATAATGTAGGGACCTTCCCACTTAGGTGCGAGTTTTCCAGGACTTTCAGCGTTAGACTCCTCATTGTCGCATAGAACAAAATCGCCAGGTAGGAAGGTACATATGCGGACTCGCGCGTTGTAGTATTTCTCGAGCTTGGATTTGTACTTTTCTTCGTTGATAGCGGCGTTTTCACGCCTTTCTTCTAGGAGATCCAAGTCGAGTATGCGCTCGTCTTCATTGTTTTGGTTTTGCGTAGCCAACATGCGTGGTGATGGGAGGCCTATCTCTGCGGGAATCATTGCCTCCGTCCCATACACTAGGCTGAAAGGAGTTTCGCCTGTGTTGTTTTTTGGCATGGTTCGATGAGCCCAAAGGATGCTTGACAACTCATCTACCCAGCCTCTCCATGTCGTTCCAAATCTCGTCTTGATCCCTTCGACGATACTCTTGTTTATACTCTCCACTTGGTCGTTCCCTTGGGGATGCGCGATCGAAGTGAATACATGTTCGATATGCACTTCCTTCATCCATTTCTGTAGTTCTTCAGCTGCAATGTTGGGCCGTTATCTCTGACTATGCGCAGGGGTACCCTAAAACAGCATATGATGTGCTCCTAAATGAATTTCCGAACTACAGTTGCTGTGGTGGATGCAAGGGGTTTTGCTTCTACCCACTTGGTGAAGTAATCGACTGCGACGATTATGAACTTCACCACGCCTGGGGCATCTGGGAAGGGTCCCACCATATCGATTGCCCATTGCTGGAAGGGTCATGCTGTTGTCACTGGGATCAAGGATTCTTGGGGCACAATGTCTTTGGCGCATGGCGCTGGCATGATGCGCACTTCCGAAGTGTTTCGATTGCATCTAGGTGCATGCCAGGCCAGTAGTAACCGACGTTCATGATCTTTGCTACGACCATACGCGGACTGGCGTGAATCCACATAACCCTTCATGTATTTCGCGGATCAAGTACTGCGCGTCTTGCGGGTCAACACAACAGGGTAGCGGTCCAAGGTATGACTTCCGGTATAGGATGCCGTCCGCCACTTCGTATTTGAAAGCCTTGTTCTGGACCTTCCTTGCTTCCGCTTTGTTTTCGGGGAGGGTCCCGTATTGCAAGAACATAATTATAGGAGACATCCAGGAAGGATTCCCCACTTCGATGATGTTTGCTTGACGCAAAGGAACAGAAGGGTTTTTGAGTACCTCAATGCGCACTTCACGCACAAGGTGCTTGAAGCTTGTAGCGCCTAATTTGCTGACCGCGTCGGCATGTTTATTCTCGCTTCGGTTGACATGGGTTATTTTGAAGTGTTGGAATTTGGTTATTAAGGCTTGCGCCTGTTCAAGATACACGCCTTTTGCGTCGTATAAGCCGTTGACCTGTCCTGCGACTAAAAGGTAATCAACATGTGCTTCCAAATTCTGTGCGCCCATTTTGATGGCTAACCGAAGGCCTGCAAGAAACGCTTCGTACTCAGCTTCATTATTGGTGCTCTTGAATTCCAACCTGATGACGTAGGTGAACTTTTGGTTGTTGGGGCTTATTAGGCGGAGACCTGCCCCTACGCCATCATCGTTGGATGCGCCGTCAATGTGAAGTATCCATGCACGGTCGTCTGTAACCAGCGCTGGGTTCTGTACAGCTTCACACTCTTGCGCTTTATTGCTTGGTACTTCTGTAACAAAATCTGCTAATATCTGGCCTTTTATTGATGGACGTGGTTTGTACACGATGTTGTGTCCACCAAGCTCAATCGCCCATTGTGCTAGACTACCAGATATGTCTGGTTTGGACAAAATTTGGCCTAAGTGATAGTTCGTGAGAACTGTTATCACATGGCCGGAAAAATACCGACGCAACCTGCAGGATGCATGGACCAAAGCTAGAGCAATCTTTTCCATCATAGGATATCTTGTCTCTGGGTTAGTTAGCATTTTGCTGACGTAGCAGATTAGAGTCTGGACTCCTGCGCGTTCTACTAGTAGGACTTCGCCCAGAGCGATATCTGATGCAGAAAGGTAAAGTATCAGTGGCTCGTTCTTTTGCGGAACCGTGAGCGTAGGCAGCTGAATCAAGCACTCCTTCATTTGTGTGAAGGCTTTCTCCGTATCCGGAGTCCACTGAAACTTATTCTGCTTTACACAATTCCGCAAAGTGCTGATGAATGGGAAGGACTTCATCGCGTGGTTGGCCAAGAACCTGTTCAGCGCAACCAATCGCCCCGTCAACCGTTGCATTTCTTTGATGGTCGAGGGGGAAGGCATACGTTGAATCGCTTCCACTTTCTCGGGATTGACTTTGAAACCGTCGCGCGTGACGATGAATCCCAAGAATTTGCCTTCTTCCATTCCAAACGAGCACTTGCTGGGGTTTAGCTTCAGATTTGCCTTGCGTAAGGATGCAAACGTCTTCTGAACGTTTATCAGCATCTTCTCCTCATCTGAGCTCATGATGACTAGGTCATCAATGCACACTTCTACGGTTTCGCCAATGTCGTCCCCGAAGACTTGGTCCATTAAACGCTGATAGGTGGCTCCTTCATTGCGCAATCCGAAGGGCATCTTTGTGTAACAAAAAAAATCCCCTTGTCAGTGCGGAATGCGATCTTGTCTTCGTCCTCTTTCTTCATTTGTATCTGGTGGTAGCCTTTGTAGCAATCAAGGAAGCATTTCCACCTAAATGAAGCGAGGGAGTCCACCTTTTTGTCGATTTCTGGTAAGGAGTAGCAGTCCTTGGGACATGCCTTGTTTAGATCTTTGAAATCGACGCACATGCGCCAACAGCCGTTGTGCTTTCGGACCATGACTGGGTTGGCTACCCATGTCTGATAGCGTACTTCTCGAATGATTCCGGCTTGGAGAAGCTCTGAAACTTGCTCGTTCAGTGCGCGAGTCTTTTCAGGACCAAAGAAACGCTTTTTCTGAACGATAGGCTGAACTGAAGGGAATGTGTGTAGCGCGTGCTCAGTGATTTCCGTCGGTACCCCTGTCATATCCGCCCGCAACCAAGCGAAAATATACACATTGCGGAACAAAAGTTGTTTTAACCGCACCTTGACTGCGGGGGTCATGGCGGGTCTTAGCAGCACTGTTTGTTCCGGATACTTGTTGTTTAATACCCACTTTTCTGGCTCACCGTTGGATGATGACTTCGGTAGCTTCGTCAGCGGTTCCTCTTCGACGGACATGATCACCTTCCTAGCGTACATGATGGCCACCCCGGTTTCTGTGGGAAAACCGCAGGCAGCATAAGGAGTGGAAGTGATCATGCTGAACTCTCTTTGGGCGCGCCAGCCCAGCAACACGTCACGGCGCGAAGTCGCAGGCATGACCAAGAAATTGACCGAGACCGTGCGCGAGTGTCGCCTGTCGGTCACCGGAAAAAGTGATTTGGCCTAGCGGGAAGACGGAGGATCCTCAATGTTGTTGTTACTAATCAGTTGTGGATAACCATTGTGAAATTTCAAGGATATTCTTATTTAACGGCTAGTGGATGACTTACACCTGAATTATCGCGAAGGTAGCTCAAGAAAACATGTGGATATAGAGCTGGGAGCTGCCAACGGTCACTGACTTGTTCTCTTTAGGATCTCGAATTTCTCAGAGTTTTAGTTATAGTTCATTTTCTGCATTACAATATAAAAAGGCTTGATCGGATCATTTTAGGGACACAATTTACTCACCGAAAACACTCTACACTCACTCGCAATCACTGTTATCGCAATTGTAGTACTTGGTTCGATCGATCAAGCTTCACCTTTGTAATTTTTTACGACATTAATACTAGTGGGGCTGTGTAGTTTCCAGCTCCCGGGGTTTTTTGTTTCGGAGATTATCTTCAAGAAGAAGATCAAGGGTTTTTCCCCGTAATAAATTCTTTGTGTTCATCACATTCGATATGATTTACTTCGCAAACCATTTTCTTAAACCAGGATCCTAACTGTTTATTCAGGATCTTGAGCGTAATACTTGTTATTTCCACAAGCACCTCACCTCACTTATTAACTTGTCCGCCATATTGTTTAAAGGGATGAGCAAATGGTACTGGGTACCGGTACCGAATTTCTTGAACCGATTTGATTTTCAGTACCGACATTTTGTGTTTTTTGTATCGGTACGATACCGGTTTTTACCTTCAAATACAGATCCATACTGCTGCGGAGCTCATCCCCTACTTGTTAGCCAAGTTGTCATATGTTATCTTTAGTCGATCTTTTCAAACATCGCCTAAAAACAAAACTCAAAGAGTAGGCTCCCGATACGGAAAAGAAACACAATAATAATGAAATAAATATGTTTATATTAAACATAAGAGATTAATAATTTAATAATATTCTACAAATTAAAAAAACCATAATATAGTTTACAAAAAAGATTCAAGGTTCATCTCACACGTCAATCAAAGCAACCATAAGTCTGTTTCATGCCAGCTTTGGCTGGTTCAGGTGTTTTTAATTTGTGCCTTGGTAGTTACACTAGTACAATTGTATAAATACTATTATTGTTACTATAATTTATCTATTATTGTAATCATGAATTGTTAATGATAGTTATATTACATTGTATAAACCATCATGTTTGGCCATTAAACATGGTTCAACCAATTTATATAAATTCTAGTGAATATTTCAACCACTAACCTAAATTATTAGCCTTTCTTAACCATGCGGGTGTTTGTTAAAATGCCTCAAAAAAATGAACGGATCAGTTTTATAATTTGATCACAAACTGATTAAATTGCATCTTACGATGACTTCCATTATCTTTCATGAATCTGAACAACTTACAACCCACTAAAAGAATAAAAACACCCAAATCATATCCTCACATTTAGCGAGTGTTTCAAGTCTCCCACATGAAGAACATGTTGCCCCAATGCAACCTTTTTGTTGCCAACTTCATCAACCAAACTTAAGTCTTTGCACACATCCACACCGAACCGGACCACACTTTGCTCTCTCGGTGCCAAATGCACCTTTTGGAACCCCAGCAAATGCTTCTGGGGTGCACCATGGACCGCTGGAGGCGACGAAAACAAAAACACAGTGTGGCTTCCACCCATTGTCCCATTGTTTGTCACCTGTAAATGGATGTTAAATGCTAGGTTCTTGCACGTTTGCTCGACTGTGTCGATCGACTTGCATTTAGATGATCGGCATTCGTGTCCTTCCTCTAATGGGACGGACACGAGCTTAGGCGCTTCAACGAGGTGGTGATTGAATTTGGAATAGCTTAGACCGTCACCGAATGTATAAACCGTGTCTCCTGTGTAAAACCGGTAGGTTCGGCCCGGGTAGCCGGTAGACGGGTCGGGCCGCATGTTCATATTGGTCATGTTCACCTTTTCTGTGTATGATTGGGGGTACCATGACATGGGTAGTCTTCCACTCGGGTTATACTCCCCGAATACGATATCGGCTAGTGCCGCGCCACCAGCTTCGCCAGGGAACCCGACCCATAAAATGCTGGTGATTTTCGGGTTCTCTTTGGCAAACTGGACGTCCATTCCCCCTCCTGACATTATGACAAGAATGACCGGGCCTTTAGATACACTTGCAACCTTGGTAATCAAGAGGTTTTGTTGGCCCGGAAGGGTAATGTAGATACGGTCTCGACTCTCGGCCTCTATAGATAGATCACTAGCCATTACTAAAACCACAGCATCTGCTGCAGCCGCTACTTTCTTCGCTTCGTCTACTTGTGCTGTACCGCACGCGACATTTGCACACCCGGCCTGGTATACTGTTGCCACTGAGGCTGTTAGTCCTTGAAGGGGTGTTGTATATTTGCAAGGGGTACCTGCATTTACATTAGAAAAATGTTAAAACAAAAAGGACCCGTTTTAACCTGAACCTGATTTGACCTTTGACCCCCTAACCATCCTGCCACATTACCTTCATAGTTGCCGATCATGGTCTTTGTGACATTGGCGTTAGGCCCAATCACAGCTAGTGACTTGATGGCTGTTGGAGAAAGAGGGAAGGATCCAACACTGTTCTTAAGCAACACAATTCCTTGTCGAGCTGCCTCACGGGCTAGCTCCTGGTTAGCCGGTGTGCACACATCTTTCGGGCCAAGTTTCCCATAGATTTGCTTGCTTGGGTTACCATCAAAGAACCCAAGTCTCATAAGTGTTGCAAAATTGTTAGAAACCGCCCTGTCCACCTCAGACTCTTTCACTAATCCCGCTTTAATGGTGGCTTCCGTGTGTTGGCCCAAGAAGTTCCCACAGTTGAGATCCAACCCTGCTATTAACGCATCGGCTGCAATTTTCTCCGGTGTATTCTCCCAATGCTGATTCTTGAACATCACATCTAGCGAATCGCAGTCTGAACTTATGTATCTGTGTGGATAAAAGAATTACAGTTTTAGTAGTTATAAAACAATCTTAGGTGCATGGTCTTTAGGACCTTCCTAATGGACTGGGCTTTTTTTGAGCCAGGCCCAAGACTGAATGTGCATCTCTAGAGTCCAGACTCAACTTTGTATGGTAAAATGAATGCATGTAAGAGTGTTTTGTATTTTACCCGTTTAACTTCCACTCGCCCCGAATAACACCCGTTAGAAGATCCGGGTCACCACAAGTTGGCTTGCCATTGACTTGATTGTAAGAACACATAACACTTGCAACATTACCATCCAAAACACAGCTCTTGAATGGTGGTTGATATGTATCATCCATGTCTTGTTTTGTAACCTATGAAAAAAATTAAAATAAAAACTTGTACATAGCTCTCTCAGTTGTTTGTACTTGGGTGTCACGTCATTTCGGGCCTAAACAGATCAGGTTGTGTCGGCCCACAAAACCTTTAACATTCCACCTTTAAATTTTTTTAAAGTTAAATGTGATTATATTAAATACACTTTAGGCTACTATCAACCTGTTGAACCCGTAAGATATTTTAATCTAGAAGTTATATAAATGTACATACCACAGCATCAAAATTGTATCGTTCAATGCCTTTCCAGTTATCAACATCATAAGCCGTGTAATGCTACAACAAGCCCCGACTTTGAGGCGATCTTTATCACCATCGTCTCGTTCTTGTAAACCTTGAACATAAGCCGCTCCATATTTACTTGTTAGGGTCGGGTCTTCACCCGGGGTTTCTTGGCCCCTACCCCACCTCGGGTCACGAAAAATATTAATATTAGGTGACCAAAACGTTAGTCCTGCCAAACCAACATTGTACATTGCTCTAGCTTCAGTTGAAACCACCTATAGTCATAAATAAGAACCACATTTAGATCAAAGTTAATGTTATTGTTGTTGTTGGTCCTTATATGTCTTAATGATGTAATAATAGTTAATAAATACATAAATGAACTAGTGGTAGGTTAGCCTCTTTCAAATTCTTGTATGGATGTTTAAACTTAAGAAACTTCTAATGTTAGGTTTCTTGTATATTTTTTCCTACACATCTAGAATCATATTATAAATTATATTTATTGAATACACAGGAAAATAAAGAAGAAAAAAAGTGAAGTATATCATTATATGAACAAAGTTAAACCAATAATTATAGATATTTTTTGGTACATTTTGTATGATATACATTTACAAGGTGAAGCAGGCTGAAGAATCTTATCCTCTTGTTATTTTACTTTTCGAAAAAGATACCCAACACACTTAACAAAGGAAATTTCCCTTTTGAAACTGAAGTTAAACAAAAATAAAATAAAATATTCTCATAAAGCACTAAATCCTAAAAATAAAAACAAAAAGGAAATTATTTTCAATGGCAAAAAATGCCTGGCTGGCTCCACCAGCTAAAGTAGAGCTACAAGACACTGGCCTCGCTATCAAACAATAATATTATTAGTTTATTGGTAATTTGCATGTTATTTGACAAAACCATACATCAAAAGCATTTTAATTAACCTTGATAATTACAAAGAACCAGATCTTTATTATATATTTCAAATAACATTATCGGTATACCCACCTTAAATCTTTAAATCCAATAACACTGAATCATTAGGCTAAATAAAGTGATAAATAATTGATTTTATATCATCCGAACTTTAAAATTATATATATCCTGAAAAACTTGCACAATATGGTATTTATCAAAAACTAATATCTGAAAAACTTGAATAATATGGTATTTATTCAAAAACTAATATCAGATAATACTCGATACTTAAACTTATAATTAAACAAAGATTAAACGTAACAAATTAAAAAGTTATTACTATAACTTTTTTATGAACGGCAAACAATAGAAGATTAATGTGACATACCTGTCCAATGGTCTTGAACAGTGTCTCGTTAAACGATGCCGCGGTTAGGATGACTTGAGGGAAGCTAGTGGCTCCGGGTACCACACTCGAGAAGTGGGTCCCCGGACCCACGTAAGAAACACCATGCAACGCCTCGGACCACTACTCGTACTTGGGTATCCCGAGCCGATCAATGCTGCCGGCATTGTCAACCAAATTCACAATCTATGTAAATGAGGTTACAAGAGTGGTCCTTGGGGTATGTACAAATAATATAAAGAGTGGGGGCTACTATGTAAATGAGATCCGTGAGTGAAAGTTGGTGGGCGGCTGTTTTTATCGGCTTCGTTGCGCCAGTGATGAATAATTGATCAAACACGGGAATGTGACACAGTAAAAAAAAAAAAAAAACTTTTTTCATCCACTCACAGCAATTTTCAGATTCTTATTTTAAATTGTTATGAAAAATAATAATACTTTTAGTAATATTTAATTAGACTAAAATAAAAGTTACGTCTCAACATTGAGTAGTTTCATTTAATTTAGATTATGGTTTGGCTTTAGTTTCTTCATTAATAAAATACGTATTTAGTAAATTTAGTTAATTAATTTATTTCAAAGATGGTGTTTCAGTTATTAATAACGTGTTAAAACGAGTAGGATAAACAGAATCGAATTATTATACGTTTTAGATGCGTCAAAAATCAAAATAAATTAGATCGGATATACTGTCACCAACAACAACATGGTTTTTTAAAATAATAAAATTGTATAAATAAAAAAAAAAAAATTATGCGAAGTGTACGAAATTAGATGAGTTGTTGGTCTCAGTTATATGATGATGGACAAATTGAAAATAACATAAAGTCAAAAGTGGTTAAAGGTTAAAAAATGGACAATGTGCAAATGTTGAGTTTATTATTATCATAAGTTTTTTAAGTAAATCTAGTTTCATCACTATTTTTAAAGCTCCAATACTTTTTATGTGTAAGTTTTTATTTAAAAAACTTATATATATCACATTAAATCAAGTTACTATAATCATTTTCATGACGTTTTAAATGTAGGACATTGTTGATGATGTTTAATTACAACGATTCATCTAAACTAATTACAATAATATATTTTTCTGATTCATTTTCTTAACAATTTAATTTAAGTTGTTCAATTACAAAGGCTCATCAAACTTGTTACAATAGTTTGTTTTCTTAATCATTTTCTCACTATGTTGATTTAATTTGTTCATTTAAAACGGTTCATCTAAACTAGTTATAACAATAGGTTTAAACTATTACAATGGTTCGTCTAACTCACATGTAACTTACTAGACATCATGGGCGGAGGTCGATGATGGCCTGAGGTGCCCAGCCTCCATCCATTTTTCACTCGGGGAGTGTTAATTTTACTAACAAATTTGTTTTCATGTAAAATATTATATTTTTAATAGTTCAGTCTTCATCGATTTGAATTTTGAGAGTTCGGCTCCAATCGAGTTTTCGTTCAAACTTTGCCACTGGTAGTTAGTTACCTACACCCTCACCCGGTAGCCTCCCAGGTCCTTCAGCTTCTCACATAAGAATGAATTTATAATGAATAGTTATATAAAATCAAAAAAATTATTATTAACGCAACTAGTCGGTTTCTTAAATATAGTAATTTATAACTGTTTTTTAAATATTACTTTAGGTTTTTATAGTTCCATGTCTCTTCAGCTATTGTTGGCCACAAATCGTACTTCTAGGGTTCCTACATATATGTGACCTTAGCTTAGACCACCCTCATTACGTATAACAATGTACAAGTATTACCTCATGCAAGGTACAAGCCATCAATGCATATTTGACCCACACATGAATAGTTTTTGTAAGTTTCCTGTCATAATTTATACAATTATTAGTTATTTTACATAGTGTATCTAAAGATAATTTTCTTAAATGTCTTGGATCGATTCGGTAGTTTTATCAAATGCTAAGAAGATTCTTGAGGCGATTATTATGACGACTTGGTGGGTACTTTGGCGATTCCTTGTACAATATCCGAAAATAGTAACAAGAAAATGGAAATCATATTTGTTTTCAATGTTAACTATTATTTTCCGTGGTTTGTCAATAGGAATATATAGCAAAGTCAATATGATTTGGTTGCAAAACCCATTCATAATACTATAATTTCCTTTCTCTCGTGTCTAGTTTCTTACTAGTCCGTGTTTAATAAAATGTTTGTTAAAAACAAGTGCATGAAACTAAAATCCAGGTTAAGATCCAAAAGATTGTAAGCCATGCTAATTTTTGGTCGGTGAATTTTTGATATATGAATTAGTCATTTGGTTGTCTATGGGTTTTGTTTGGTTTGTAGTTAGGAAATGCTTTGATATGGTTTTGATAACATTAAAAACAAATGACTTTCATCAATGGACAAATTCTTGAAAATTTACTGTTAAAGGTGGGTATTGATAATAATCCGTTGATGATGTATTTGTGTAGTAGTGTAATATGTTGTATTCCGTGTTGATTAGTGACGAATATCGTTCGTTGATTACTTGCCATTAGTGATACTTATTTGTGTAGTAGTATAATTAGGATTTTTCTTTTAGAAAAATGGTGTAGTTGGTACGATTGATTTGGTTTGCGGGTAATTTTTGTAAGATCACCCGTAGTGGGAGGTTTTTTGGCGTTTTTTCCTTAAAAAATCCTAAATACGCCTCTAACCTGCCCTCTTGGGCGTTTTTTTCCAAATTTTTGGTCCGGCGTTCTTAAATCCACGTCTTCCTTCAATTTTTTTAGCCAATAACCACACACCTTCCCAATCTTTGGTCAATAGCCTTTTTTGTATGGTTTTTATTTTTATTTTTATTTAATTCTATTAGAATATAATGTTCACAAGATTTCAAGGCCCACTACACCCCTTTTAACCCCACAATATCACATTGTTGACTGAACTGCCACATGGAGCAAAACGCTCAAGGGTGGGGGCATTATTTGTGTCTTCCACTACGCATAGTCTAACTATTTCGTTTATTCCTCGTCCCACAAGTAGACTTTGTCTTTTCAAGCTTGAGTATGCTTCTCCCACAAGCGAACTTGAGGAGAGCTCCACCATTTCTTTAATCTACGATTGTTACATAGTTCATTTCCTTATGTCCACTTGTGGAGGGAGCGGACTCCCTATATCAAATAAATTTCAAAAATCACCCTCAAACCAAATCATTCATGCTAACTCCATCATGTTTTAAAATTTAATGAAATGAGAAGATGTTAGTTATAAATTATACATATTTGGTTATAATAAAAATTGTATTTTTTTGCTATGATGGAAGGATTTGGTTATAATAAAAATTGTATCTTTGGTATGATTGAAGGATTAGGGCTTCAGGAATAAATTATTTGCACTATAAAAGTATGTAGGGACGGAAACAAAATATCATACTGATATTTGAACGTAATACACTTCATTGTTAGATTGTCTCGGGGTTTGTGGTTAGAGTTTCGGGTGGCATTTATGTATTGGTAAAGGATCATGTATAAGACAACATATTGGTACAAAGTATGTGTGACCAAGAGACAGGTAGCATTGGCTTGAAGGGTAATTTAGTCGTTTCTTACTTGAACAACTTTCCTCATTAATTTTCAAACGGCTATAACTTTTTCATACGTTAATCTTTTAAAAAAACACCATATAACAAGCATTTCATACTCTTTAATTCGAGCAGTGTATTGCTATAGTTTGCTTAAAATTCTTTTACATGATTTTGAATACTCATTACTCCATTACATGATTATGTGATTTTGAATACTCAGCACATAACAACGTGATTTTAAATACCCATTACGTGATTACAAATTCAACATAAACCATTACATGATTACACATTCAATATAAATCCATTACTTGATTACACATTCAATAATAAGAACTTGATTGTTTATGCTTATTACGTGATTAAATCTCTAATATACGACATTATGTGGTTATTATAGATTGATTTGGCTAATTTTTGTATATAATTTATCTTTAACACATGATTAGACCTGAAATATTAGGTATTCCATAATGTATTACATGTTTTTGTTTTTACATAATCATGAAATGATTGTTTATGCTTATTACGTGATTAAATCTCTAATATACGACATTATGTGGTTATTATAGATTGATTTGGCTAATTTTTGTATATAATTTATCTTTAACACATGATTAGACCTGAAATATTAGGTATTCCATATGAAATATTATGTATTACATGTTTTTGTTTTTACATAATCATGAAATGAGTATCTAAAATCACGTAGTCACGTAATAATATACAGTCAGCTATTTTTGCGTAACTACGTAATCACTTAGTGGGGTTTCACATACTATAATGAAATCACGTAATCACATAATGGTATTAAAAAATACGTAGTCATGCTGGGTTTTTAAAATCACGTAATCACGTAATGAGTATTTAAAATCATGTAAATATTTTCAAAAAAAAATTATAGCAACAGACTGCTCGTTAATAATGAAACGCCCAACCTATTTTTACGACTAGAAAGCTATAAAATTTTGAACTTTTAAAAACATAGCATAAAATTCCCATTATACCCTTTAGTTTTAATACGACAAATGCGACCACAAAATATTTCGACAACATGAATTCAAACCACTAAGTAGTAAAGTTATTTCATCATCTTACAAAAGTAAATTTGGAAGCAAAATTCATCATTTACAAAACCAAAGGTAATTTGATCCGTTTGCCATTATCTTATCCGGAAGTGTAAGGAGAGCAAAAGGTGTGTTCGTTCCAAGCGAGGCGCAGCGTCAAATGGAAGTTTTACCTAAACATCACAAGAGTTCGGTTAACGTTTCATGTAATAATTTATAACAATTTCAATAGCTAACCTATTATCACATTCTTTGACTTTTATAAAAGTCTTTCCTTAACATGAACAACATGAACATATAGACTCATTCATATTAGCTCTACACCGTAATCGTCATTAAATTTCACATACTTACTTAGTTGATCGCTTGATACAATGCAACACAAATTCATACCTTTATATTCATGTTCTTACTCGGTCGACAAGTTCAACACGCATCGACGCAAAACCATACTTTCACTTTCTTATTTCTTGTCCGATTGACCCTTTCGACATAGGTCAACACGAACCATTCTTTTACTTTCTTATTTCTTGTCCGGTTGACCCATTCAAGATGAGTCAACGCGAACCATTCTTTTGGCAATTCTCTAGTCGAAACAAATGATTATATCCCTCCACAATGATGCTAACTAATTTGTTACAACTAACATAATATACAAATAACGTATCTCGATCTTGCGAGCTTTGGGGATTCCGGTTGCTTGAACCTTCTTATTTCACGCCTACATTTATCACATTCATTCTTTAGTTCTATTGTCTCCATATCATCTCGTTGAATGTTCTCACATTCAAATCTAAAACATAATCAATATTTATCATAATTCACACTTTTACCAACTAATGCATTTCATCAAGCACTTGGTGTGCATCGATCTTTGAATGTTTAAAATCTACGTTTCCTTATGTTATTATGTACCGTTTTCTTCCTATACAACATCTTACTTATATTTACTATCATAAGAACCTTCAACAATAATCATCAAATCAAAACTATGATGGTTTGTTAACATAAATCTTATCTATTTCTTCATAATCTATGATCATAACCCAAAAGCCACTTCATGTATCATGGTGATTTTCTATAAGTTACTTAAACCCATCAATTGCATACGAATTAGCATTCACAATAGATTCTAATCATGTATTCTTTGTTGTCTACGCTATAATACTAACATACTTAAACAATTTATCAATTTCATCCATACTCTTCATATCAAAATCACCCAAATCGAAAATTACAACTTATCACTTGTTAAGCGAGCTTAGGTAATCATGTATTAAGGCTCATGCAAGAGATTAACTATTAATTTCCTTCCTAATTTGCTGAATTTTGAGTTTTATTCTTGAAGGTGTTCTTCCCCTTCTCTCTAGAGCACGCCCAGAACACACACACACACACACTAAATTCTGCATTTATTCTTTCTTAACCTCAACTTTCCATTTTGTCACAATTGGCCCTTCGTGTTTGACCCATATTTAAGTTTTCATTAAATATCTTTATTTTTTATAAAGCTACATGTAATCAATTAGTTATGTTATTTTCTTACTAGGATATACTACCAAAATTGAAATAATTACGTATGCACATTTTGGGGTGCTACAAATCTAGCCCCCTTAAAGGAGGTTCGTCCTCGAAACCTAATTACATACCAAATAAGTATGGGTAGTGTTCACGCATTTCATCTTCTGTCTCCCAAGTAAGATCTGATTCTCTTCGATGTTGCCATTGGACCAAGATTTGTCTAATGGCCTTGTTGCGAAGGTGCTTAACTTAAAAATCTTTTATAGCCACCGGTTTTTCAATATAACTCATTTTTTATCCAATTCGATATCATCAAGGGGCACATAGGCGGTTTCATCCATGAGACATTTCTTAGTTGTGACACATGAAATGTGTCATGTATTCCATCTAACACCGGTGGTAAATCCAGTTGGTATGCCACCTTCCCAATCCGAGCTATAATTTTAAAAGGTCCAATGTAATGGGGACCGGGCTTTCCTCGCTTACGGAACCGAATCACTCCCTTCCATGGTGAAACCTTTAGTAGCACGTGGTCCCCTATTTGAAACTCAATAGGTCGTCTTCTTCGATCTGCATAGGCTTTTTGTCGATCTTGTGCCGCTTTCAATCGAGCCCGAACGATTTCGATCTTTTCATTAGTTTTAGCCACTACGTCTTTGGGCGCGATATCTCTTTGACCTACCTCCCCCAACATATGGGGGTTCCACATTTTCTCCCGTACAACATCTCGTATGGTGCCATTTGAATGCTACTACGGTAGCTGTTAATATATGCGAATTCAACTAATGGTAGATGGTCATCTCAGTTTCCTCCAAAATCCAAGACACATGCTCTCAACATATCCACAAGTGTTTGAATGGTCCTCTTAGATTGTCCATCCATTTGTGGGTGGTAGGCGATACTAAAATAGAGTTTTGTTCCCATTTGTTCATGAAACTTTTGCCAAAATCGCGATGTAAATCTAGTGTCTCTATCCGAGACAATGGAGACGGGTACTCCCTGACGAGCTACAATTTCATTTATAAAAATCTCTACCATCCTGGCTGACGAATAGACCTCTCGAATAGGTAGGAAGTGGGCACTCTTGGTAAGTCGATCCACAACCACCCATATGGCATCGTGCCCTTTTCGAGTTTTGGGAAGTTTAGTCATCAAATCCATTGTCACGTCCTCCCATTTCCATATTGGAATTTCTAAGGGTTGTAGTTTACCATATGGCTTTTGATGTTCCGCCTTCACTTGTGAACATGTTAAACACTTAGCAACATATTTAACAATATCTCGTTTCATAACCAAGGAATCCAGATTCGCCTAAACTGAGTTTTGATTCCCATTGAATTTTCCTACAACTTATCCACAATTCCTTTCGTTCTTTCCTTTTTAGGATCATCTGTGTTTAATGACTTGATTTGTGCTTCCCGTATCATTCTAAGGAGATGGGGCGTAACAATCATTTTCATAGACTTCACTCGGATTGGAGGTGGATGCTCTTTCGGATAAGTGCATCCGCCACTATATTTGCTTTCCCTGGATGATAAAGGATTTCACAATCGTAAGCCTTAATTAGTTCTAACCACATTCGTCGTCTCATGTTGAGATCTTTTTGTTCGAAGAAGTATTTGAGACTTTTATGATCCGAATATATAGTGCACTTTGTTCCATATAGATAATGTCACCATAGTTTTAAGGCGAACACCACCGCGGCCAATTCTAGATCATGTGTTGGGTAATTTACTTCATGTGGTTTGAGTTGTCTTGAGGCGTACACTATAACTTTACCTCGTTGCCTTAAAACACCTCCTAACCCCTGACACGAAGCGTCCGTGTACACAACTAAATCCTCTATTCCATCTGGTAGAGTTAACACCGGTGAATTAGATAGTATTTCCTTCAGAACTTGAAATGCTTTTTCTTGTTCGGGTCCCCATACAAACTTCTCACTTTTCTTTGTTAACTTAGTCATGGTTAGGGCTAATTTGGAGAAATCTTGAATAAATCTTCATTATAACCTGCTAATCCCAGGAAACTTCTTGCTTCATTTGGATTCTTTGGAGAAATCCATTTTATAACATCTTCTACCTTTGACGGATCTACTAGAACACCATCTTTGTTAATCACGTGGCCGAGAAATTGCACCTCTATGAGCCAACAGGCACACTTGGAGAACTTTGCATATAACTTTTCTTTACGAAGAATTTCTAATACTTCACGCAAATGGTTTGCATGATCGGCCTTGCTCCGGGAATACACTAAGATGTCATTTACAAACACTATCACAGATTTATCTAGCATGGGTCGGCATACTCGACTCATAAGGTCCATAAACACAGCCAGCACATTAGTTAACCCAAAAGACATTACTAAGAACTCGTAATGTCCATATCGAGTTCTAAACGCCGTTTTGCCACATCTTCTTCGCGTATTCTCAATTGGTGATATCCCGCGCACAAGTCAATTTTTGAAAACCAACTTGCCCCTTGCAGTTGGTCAAAAAGGTCATCAATTCGGGGTAAAGGATATCGATTTTTAACCGTTAATTGTTTAATTCCCAATAGTCGATGCACATGCGCATCAATCCATCCTTCTTCTTTACGAATAACACGGGAGCTCCCCAGGGTGACATACTCGGGCGTATGAAGCCCTTATCGAGTAGTTCTTGTATCTGGGTCATTAACTCCCGCATTTCTTTAGGGGCTAATCTATAGGGAGCCTTAGCCACCAGTTTCGCTCCTGGGTTTAATTCAATGCAAAACTCCACGCCTCGCTCGGGAGGGAGTCCCGGTAGTTCATCCGGAAACACATCCGGATATTTGTTTACAAGTTCTACATCATCAAGTTTTGGCGTGTCCTTAGAGGTATCTATTATGTAAGCTAGGAACGCCTTACCTTCATTTTGTGCGTATTTGACTGCCTCCACAAGGGTGCATAGCTTCATCTCAACTTTTCTTTCTCCGTAGATGCTTACCCATTTCCCACTCGGAGATAGCACTCGTATGATCTTAGTCTCACATTGAATTTCTGCATGGTATCGGGATAGCCAATCCATGCCTACTATTACTTTGAACTCTCCCAGTACCATGGGCATAAGATCTATTTCGAATTCCTCGTCTTCTATAACAATTTTACACCCTTTACATACTTTGTTCAATAAGTAGTTCTTGCTATCTGCTATTTCTACCTCTAAGGGTATTGGCATTCGTTCAGTTTTAAATGAGGGATGAGTTATAAGCACCTACTTGCCCCAGAATCAAACAACACATTTGTAGGTATTAAATTGATTAAGAAAATACCGGACACAACATTCTGAAGTGCCTTTGCTTCTTCGGTGGTAATTAGGAACATTTTTCCTTTAGCTTTTGGGGTATTATCTTTCTTTCCATCCTTACTCCCTCCTTCCTTCAGCTTTGGGCAATCTGCCTTGACATGTCTCGGTGAGAAACAATTGAAACAAGTTCTGGCTGTACTTGGGCATTTATAGTAAGGGTGCCCTTCTTGTCCGCAATTGTAGCATCCTTTCTTACCCAACAAACATTCTCCTGAGTGAAGCTTCCCACAAGTTTTACATAGGGGAATACCACCCTTCGCATTATTCTTTTTATTGTAATCACAGACTTTTTGTTTCTTGGCCGGAGTCGGGTTAATACTCTTTTCCATCATCCTCTTTTCCCCCCGTTCTATTTGACGCTTGTGTTCTATCTCTCGATCCCTTGCCAAGTTGATCAGTTCGTTTAAAGTCTCACACTTCGGGGGAGTGATGAACTCCCTAAATTCCGCCTTGAACATGTCATGATAACGGTTAATCTTCATTCTTTCTGTCTTCATAAGGTCTTGGCAAAACTTTAATTTGTCAAGAAACACATTTGTGATCTCATCAATAGATTCCGTGCCTTGCCGAAGGCGTAAAAACTCTTCTTGAATTCGATCAACTGTAGACTGGGGGCAGTGGGACTTTAGAAAAGGCTCCTTAAACTCTTGCTATGTAAGTTCCTGAAGTTTCTCTTCTCCCAATTCCTTGCAATGGGCGTCCCACCAATCCTTTGCTTGGAGTTGGAGTTGGCCTGTTGCAAATATCACCTGATCCTTTTTTTCACACCTGCTTCGAATAAAAACAGCCTCCATGTGGGAAATCCATCTTTGATATATGATAGGATCTATTTTACCATCGTACGTTGTAGGGTTACAAGCCATGAAGTCCCTATATGTGCACCTACGGGTCCCCTTTTTGTTTTGAACCCCTCCCATCCATTCTTTCAGCTCTTCAATCTTTTTAGTCATAATAGCCTCTACTGTTTCTAAAACACGACTTTCTACTTCTTGCGCTAGTTGAGGCAGACTGGCTTGCATAGCTTTTGCCACTTCCTCTGAGATCTTTTCATTCATTGCTTCTTGACGGGCCAAATCGTTATCATTCAAGTCTCTTTCTTCTTCCATCTACATAAGAATATGTTACTTTCATTATAACATTCATTCATTAACTTGTCATGATCATTCAAACTATTTTTACGACTAGAAAGCTATAAAATTTTGAACTTTTAAAAACATAGCATAAAATTCCCATTATTCCCTTTAGTTTTAATACGACAAACGCGGCCACAAAATATTTCGACAACATGAGTTCAAACCACTAAGTACTAAAGTTATTTCATCATCTTACAAAAGTAAATTTGGAAGCAAAAGTCAACATTTACAAAAACAAAGGTAATTTGGCCCGTTTGCCATTATCTTATCCGGAAGCGTAAGGAGAGCAAAAGGTGTGTTCATTCCAAGCGAGGCGCACCGTCAAATGAAAGTTTTACCTAAACATCACAAGAGTTCGGTTAACGTTTCATGTAATAATTTATAACAATTTCAATAGCTAATCTATTATCACATTCTTTGACTTTTATAGAAGTCTTTCCTTGACATGAACAACATGAACATATAGACTCATTCATATTAGCTCTACACCGTAATCGTCATTTAAATTTCACATACTTATTTAGTTGATCGCTTGATACGATGCAACACAAATTCATACCTTTGTATTCATGTTCTTACTCGGTCGACCAGTTCAACACGCATCGACTCAAAACCATAATTCACTTTCTTATTTTTTGTCTGGTTGACCCTTTCGACATCGGTCAACGCGAACCATTTTTTTACTTTCTTATTTCTTGTCCGGTTGACCCATTCAACATGAGTCAACGCGAACCATTCTTTTACTTTCTTATTTCTTGTCCGGTTGACCCATTCAACTGAGTCAAAGTGAACCATTCTTTTACTTTCTTATTTCTTTGTCCGGTTGACCCACTCAACACGAGTCAACGCGAACCATTCTTTTACTTTCTTATTTCTTGTCCGGTTGACACATTCAACATGAGTCAATGCGAACCATTCTTTTGGTAATTCTCTAGTTGAAACAAACGATTATATTCCTCCAAAATGATACTAAGTAATTTGTTACAACTAACATAATATACAAATAACGTACCTCGATCTTGTGAGCTTTAGGGATTCCGGTTGCTTGAACCTTCTTCTTTCACGCCTACGTTTATCACATTCATTCTTTAGTTCTATTGTCTCCATATCATCTCGTTGAATGTTCTCACATTCAAATCTAAAACATAATCAATATTATTATAATTCACACTTTTACCAACTAATGCATTTTATCGAGCACTTGGTGTGCATCGATCTTAGAATGTTTAAAATCTACGTTTCCTTATGTTATATGTACCGTTTTCTTCCTATACAACATCTTACTTATATTCACTATTATAAGATTTCTAAGTCCTCCAAAGATTCGAACCCAGATTCTTCCATTAAATTTAAGGATTCCATCTTTTGCAGGTGTTAACTGATCAAAAGTTCCGCCTAATCCTTCATTAGAAATATTAGCCTCTAATAGGGCTTGCTTTTGCGAATCTAATAGCTTCTCATTCAAGCTATTTCTGAGCTCAATGCTCTTGGCGTTAATCCGGATAGGCTTACCCTTTGCTTATGAATTAAGGCGTCAGCAACTACATTTGCCTTGCCGGGATGATAGTGAATTTCGCAATCATAATCGTTAAGTGTCTCCATCCAACGGCGTTGTCGCATGTTCAAATCCTTTTGATTGAACAAATGTTGGAGATTCTTATGATCAGTGTATATAATACACTTCGTGCCATATAAGTAATGTCTCCACAACTTAAGTGCAAATACAACGGCACACAATTCCAAATCATGGGTGGTGTAATTCCTTTCGTGTGTCGTGATACATAAGCAATTACCTTGCCTTTTTGCATTAGCACACAACCCATGCCAGTGTGCGAGGCATCACAGTAAACAACAAAGTCCTCAATACCAAGTAGAGATAACACATGAGCATTGCTCAACTTGTGTTTTAGAATCTCAGAAGATTCTTGTTGCTTTGGACCCCAGTTAAACCTGGCATTCTTACGGGTCAAGGTAGTTAAAGGAGTGGCTATCCTCGAAAAGTTCTTGATGAACCTTCTATAATAACCAGCTAATCCTAAGAAGTTACAAATCTCTGATGGAGGTTTGGGTACTTCTCAATTCATTATGGCTTCTATTTTGGAGGGATCCACTTGGATACCACGCTCACTTACAACATGTCCAAGGAATTGAACTTTTCTAAGCCAAAATTCTCACTTAGAGAACTTAGCATAAAGCTTCTCTTCTCTTAGTAGTTCTAGGATGCACCGAAGATGTTTCTCGTGATCAACTTGATTACGAGAGTAGATAAGTATGTCGTCTATGAAGACAATGACAAACTTATCCAAATACGTCTTGTAGACTCTATTCATGAGATCCATGAATGCTGCAGGTGCATTTATGAATCCAAAAGGCATCACCAAGAATTCATAATGACCATAACGGGTCCTAAAGGCAGTCTTAGGAACATCCTTGTTCCTAACCTTCAGCTGATGATATCCTGATCTCAAATCAATCTTATAGAATTAGCTAGCACCTTGTAGTTGATCTAATAAGTCGTCGATCCTGGGCAAAGGATAACGATTCTTGATCGCTATATTATTTAGCTCATGGTAATCAATGTACATCCGCATTGAACCGTCCTTTTTCTTAACAAAAAGTATAGGAGCTCCCTAAGGTGAGGAACTAGGTTGTATGAAACCTTTCTCTAAAAGTTCATCTAATTGAATTCTCAATTCCTTCATCTCCGTCGGTGCTAACCGATACGGATCCCTAGCTACAAGTGCAGATCCAGGTAATATATCAATCCTAACTCCACTTGCCTATCTGGAGGTAGACCTGGTAATTTTTCGGGGAAAACATCGGAATACTCCAAGATAACTGGAAGGTCTTCAATATTTGGTTTAGGCTCATTGATAGTTACTTGTGCCAGGTAAATGACATAACCTCTTTTTAGACACCTGGATGCCTTGATTAATGACACCTTGTCTGGTAATCCATAGTGTGAATCTCCTAGAATGATGATCATTTCATAAGATGGGGTTTTAATCACGATGAGTTTCTTATCACAGGCAATGCGGGCTTGCTTATGGGATAACCAATCCATGCCTAAGACTACATCGAACCCCGCCAATTTCATTGACAAAAGAGAGATAGGGATAGAATGATTCTTAATAGATATAAAACATCCATAAAGAATGGAAGATGTTGTTTCTAAGGTTCCATCAGCAAGTTCTACTTCATAGGTTATGTATAGAGTTCTTATGGGCAAGTTCAATAGTTTACTAACCATATGGTCTACAAAAGATTTATCTGCACCCGAATAAAAAAGAACTCTAGCATATACATCATTGATGAGGAATGTACCTGTTATGACGTTATTGTCATTAACAGCCTCCCTGGCATTTATCTGGAAGGCACGAGCATTTCCTTTCTTAGCCTCTCCAGGCTTTGTATCATTATTTCTGGGTTCTTAGGGCACTTAAACTTAATATGCCCCTTTTCATTACAGCCATAGCAGACGAATTCTTAAGATCCTTGCACTTTAGGCTCTTATGCCCCTTTTTCTTACATATACCAATGCCTACGATTGCAATTTTTACATGTTGGTGTTACACCTTCTGAACCCAAATCTCCCTTTATTCATTTTATTGAATATTTGGGAGTTACCATCCTCTTTCTTCCTTTTCTCGTCAGTCTCAGCTTTAACCGACTTTTGCCTCACCAAGTCTAAGGTGAGGGAGAGAGATAGGTCAACAGCAGATCTGTAGGTATTAGGCTGAGCAGCCTTTACCATGCCCTTGATCTCGGGCGCTAACCCATTAATAAAACACGCAATGCATTTGGGTTCAGGGGTGATTAAGTAGGAAACTAATCTAGACAGGGAATTGAAGTCAGATACATACTTTCTACAGTCTAGATTCTTCATGGTGAGAGTCAGAAAATCTGATTCTATCTTCTCCACCTCATGTGGAGGGCAGTAAGTTTCCTTTACGAGGTCAACAAACTTAGACCATCCTAAGTTGTATAGGTGTACCTTACCTGTTGATTGGACCATTGCCTTCCACCAATCAGGGCATCGCCCTTGAAGGACTGTGATACATACTTTACCACATCCTTATCAACACAACCGCTGATATTCACTATTGTCTACATCTTATCAAGCCATTTCAAGGCTTCTACTGATCCCTTCTCTCCATTGAAATCTCGGGGTTTACAGGAGACAAAGTATTTATAGGTACATCCGTCTTAAGAAGAACAGGACCTATCAGTAAATTCTAGTTTCTTTGGTTCACTCTTCGCATTCGAAGAGTGAACTGAGCTCTCCCTATGAGTTGCGGATGATGGAATTGATAAAGGTCTGGAGCGAGTAGCGCTCGACTCCTTAAGTTTTTCTATGGCCTTTTCCATGGCCTTTCCAACAGTTGCATCTATGCGAGCTTGGAAATTATCATCATTAATGGCTATATTTTTAGCTTTGTTAGAGTTAATCTCTCGGTGGCAACTTTGCGCCTCGTCCGAGTTTGCCATTCTTGAAGCTTTGGTTCTAATCACCAAATAAAACTTCTCTTACCATGGTATTAATAACCATATTGGCTTTAAAATTTAGATGTATAAATCCATCACCTATTCAAACTAGTGTGAATATAATCACAACTCTTAGGCTTAACATTTCTATAAATGTTATCTATATTTGGCCTAGGTCTCAAAAGGACCATCAAAGGCAAATTACAATCTAGACGTAGTCCATATATTATTAGACAGTGGATCGTAATGTCACAACTGACATTCTCATTAGATAGTTATATGTAGCTCATAGGCTTATCACGAAGGACGTTAAAACATGGCTCATAGGCCTGTAACTAATGGACATATAGGTATGGCACGCTGGCCTGTACATAAAATATGGGACGTTGGCCTGTGACTAATGGACATAATAATATGGCACGTTGGCCTGTCACTAATGGACATATAATCTGGCACGTTGGTCTGTCACTAATGGACATATAATCTGGCACGTTGGCCTGTCACTAATGGACATAAAATATGGCACGTTGGCCTGTCACTAATGGACATATAATCTGGCATGTTGGCCTGTCACTAATGGACAAATAATCTGGCACGTTGGTCTGTCACTAATGGACATATAATCTGGCACGTTGGCCTGTCACTAATGGACATATAATCTGGCACGTTGGCCTGTCAATAATGGACATATAATATGGTACGTTGGCCGGTCACTAATGGACATATAATATGGCACTTTGGACTACATCACTAATGGATATCAATATTATCATCACATTGATGATATTAGCCGGGATCATACTGATCACATAGGCTATATAATAGGTTTTAGGACATAGTCAATCACCTAGACTGTTAGTGTGGTTCCTCAAGTCACACAACCAGGAGTATGAACATTCTTGAATATTAACATAAGAGTACCTTAATGGTTGATTAATAGTCCCGGTCTAATTCACCTTAACGACTTGGAGGCTTGAATCTAGTCCACCACCTCTAGATAGAAGGATAACTCCCCTTAACTATCATGATAGAAGGCCCTATTATCCTTAACTATCATTGATAAGCTGGCCAAATATGTGGTCTGTGCCCCTTGGCTAATCAAAACCATTAAGATCTTTTTGGAATTATATAGCAGAGCATAAATTTCGAGTAAAATCGAGACGTTCGCTTGAAGAGGATAGGGTTGTGATAACCCGATGGTGGTGGTTGAACCATTGGTGATGGTGTTAGTTCTACCACAGGTGAAGCATTGGAGGGTCCACCCATTTGTGGGTCCTCTTGAATGGTAGGGTAAGGTTTGGGTAAAGGTGGTAGTGAACCTGACCGTTGACCTGCACGTACCGACATACGCGCTCCTCGTTTCCTCCTTGGTGGCTCAGGTGGCGGCTGATGTTGTTCCACCGGTTCCATGTGAACATCTTCTTGTACAGGAGGTGTTGGAGAGTGATGGGAAGGAGTGTTAGCAAAGGTAAATTGGTTCTAATATTGGTCCCATTCGTTAGGACCATGATGTGGCGATCTGGCGTAAGAGTTTGAATCGTTTGAGATTTCGATGGGATGTGTGTGCGATCCTGACGGCGGCATTTCTGGATCAGAGTCCTCATCCATGGGATTGGGTTGATCCATCTGATTCTGATCAGCTGGGGGTGTGTTGAAGTAATGATTAGGGTTAAACTCATCATGATATAAATGATGAGGGTGGTGTGATTGGTGCGAATGATATGAGTGGTACGAGTCTTGGATATGAGTAGGTGAATGTCGTAATAGGGGCTAGGAATCCCCCGAATCCTCATAGGGATTTGAGTGATGGGGTTGTGAAGGGATGTGTCCAGATGGTCCTCCCCTCATTGGTCCTTTACCTCTTCCTCGTACTCTTGGCAGCATTTGCTGTTAAAATCAAATTAAAAACAATACATATAACTTAATAATGAGATGAGTAATCCTAGGTCAAATCCTAGACTCGGAAGTCTAAGGAATGTGCTTTTGTGTAAGTTTGAGATTAAACACAAGAAGGCTAGTGTTTAATTCTCTCAAACCTTGGCTCTAATACCAACCTGTCATGCCCCGGATTTCCAACCAATCCAAACACCAGTGGGCCCGGGTGGGGAGTATCATGACGTAAGTTGATATCATCGTAGTCAATTAAACACAACACAGCGGAAGTCTTGGAGTATAATTTACTATTACAAACCAAATGTTCAAAGTACGAAAATTATATACAGGCGGCTTGTACTAGAAGATCCACAGGCGGATCGTAAATTGTACAAAAATGTATAACAGACTTTAGAGCAGATCTAAGGATTTGCAAGATCCTCTTATATCACTACAGAGCAGCTTCCAGCCTATTTCATATTGTACCTACAAGCTTAGTCTTTTGAAAATACTTCAGCTTTCGCTGGTAAATACACCCAACTGACTCATTTTAAAAACATTTGAAAATGATTTTAAGTACACATGGCACAAAATCTTTTATAACTTGAGAAAGTTACTTTGTAACATTGTTAATAGATTCACATGTTTGTCTATACATACAGGGCCCAGTACGGAGACCGAGACATGAGCGTCTTTCAGGTGTATGCCTACACACCGCGTTTTGGTCGTGGCATTATCTAATGTAATGAGGTGAGGATATCTAGGAAACGGTCGTTAACCCCCGATGTTTACGTTATGAAACAAAACTAATTAAAACAAAATATGCGGATTTACTAGCCACAATCCGGCATTTGATTGATCCCATTTCCGAACATGCAGTAATAGTTTACCGTAACCCAAGTCCATATAGGGGAAATAAGTCGAGAGTATTTACCTGAGCTAGTCTTGGCTTAAATGCAAGATTTAATATCTCCGCCTTACACTAAATGAACTAAGTGCAGATGGCATTTACCGGAAGGCTCTAGTCTGGATTATGGCATAAGCTAACCAATTAAAATGCTAACGGTATTAATTAAGTCATAGACTTAGACCAGCTAGCGTTTAGGAACAAAACTGTATAAAACGCTAGATTAAGCGATGACTAGATAGAAAGTAGTTTCAACCCAACAAGTACTTTGACTTTCATAATATGGGTAAACCATAAACATTCTGGATTTTGAGACTTAAATGACAAGGTTAAACCCGTGTCAGTTAATTTCCGTAAACTAGTTATATATACTTAACCGTACGCATATCAGTGACATCGAGTAACCGGACAAGTCATGGACAAATTCTATATGCCACTATACTTTAAATCAGTTGTAATATTAGTAGGATATCAACTTATATGCACGTTAAGGTTTTAAAACAAAACTATGCCTCGTAAGGGCGTTTCTGTAATTTTACACATAGTTTTATAAATTGTTTGGGATTCAGAGTTTATATCATGTACATACTGTAAAATATTTAAAATAAGTTTTAAAATCAGTAGGTAACTAGTCTTGGTTGATAAATATGGTTTAATATCATACTATGCGCCGAAACGGTGCTTATGTCGTCAAACGATTTGTGCGATGTTTAATGAAAACTGATGCTGAGATCAGGTTTATATGTTTTAGATGTTATTTAATATAACATATCAGTAAGTAAAAGATTTGATATGAAAAGATATGGTTAAAACCAATTTATGTGCCACAAGGGCGTTATCGTAGTTTATCGACATAATACGAGAACTTGTATGTAAACTCAGTACATAATCTGTTTTGACATCCCAAATAGTTCTAATTACGATATTACATCAGTAGGTAGTTTATTTTCATGTTCGTTCTTGATTAAACCTCACTTTACGCAAAACGGGCATTTTAGTCAAAATGGCATAATTACGAAACTTGTGCATAAACTCAAATTCTGATTATGATCATGTAATATAACCTCAGAGGGTTATGCTACATTATAGTATGATCATAATGCAACCTTAGATCAGTAGCTAACTAATCTAAATCGGGTCAGAATCGAAAGTCAAAGCAGAAGTCAAACTTTACGACTTTCGGTTGCGAACCGACCCTAGAACTGAAATTGACGAGACGAACATGTTCTTACATGTTCTAGTAATTATTACCAACTTGTTTAAGTGTTAAAACATGTTTCATAACATATATAAGCTGAGATTATAATATCTCCAAAAATGGCATATTTGACTTTTTAATATTAAAACTTTGACCCGTCAATTGGTCTAGCAAACGTGATCTTTAGGAGGTGCCCTTTATAGGGATTAACACCTACCTTATTACGATCACTTAGCCATGTTCATTATGAGCAATGGCTGGACCATAATGGTCTTAACCGAAAGTCAAGGCGTTTTCTGTAAAACGCTTGACTTTTGGCGACAAAAGCCTATAAATGAAAATGAAAGAGGAAGGAACACTTACAAGTGATTCCTAGGATGAAATAGAACTAAGTTGGATGCTCCTTTCAGTTAGTAACTTCCAGAGGAGGGAGATAGAATGAAAATGAGAAAGGTGCAAGTTCAAATGGTGAACTTTGGCACCTATTTATAGTTGGAGAGCTTGAAGGAGGTGATGCCAGGTGTTAAGGGGTGTTAGAGGGAGCTTACAAGTGTCCTAAAATATGGCATAGCAGTTTGGAAGTCCCTAGTTTCGAATCAAATGGTTTTTGGTCTTATGAGGCCAAGGAAATTTTCTGCAGACACAGGCCTCCCGCGCCCCGCGAGGGACCAGGCCAATGTCTCTTGTCACACGCCGACCCGCAGCGGAATAAGAGTCGGGGCATAATTGGGTTATCACCAAAGCTCATGATATTTACTAATATGTTTCATATTTATTAAAGTCAAAGTTACATTTCCAAATATCCAAACATGTCCATACAATACAAAGAAAATAAACCAAACAAAACAATCCCAAACTCTAAATCATTTTATTCTTCTAGTCCAATCCTAAGTGTTTCTTGCTGCAGCTGGTTCACCTGCATCATGTGTAAAAAAATGGGGGTTTTTGGGTCAACATAAGTTGGCGAGTGAACCTTGTTAGATAAACATTTGTTATTGATTTTCTTGTTAGTTTATCAATGAAAAATTGTGCATAATCATAAATGAGAAAATGTAAATGACCAAGCAGTAGCAATAGCAATCACAACTATAACATACAATAACACATGATAGCATACATTAACATAACAACATCATACGATAAATAACATGAATGAAACTGTGCGATCAAGGCTCAATCAAACGGAGCCGATCGTATTGCATGTACTGAAAATGATAAATGTCTGTGCAATCAAGGCTCAATCAAACGGAGCCGATCGTATGTGGGCACGCCAGGTTCACGCTCATAATGTAATGGGGAACATGCTCAACGCTCATAATGTAATGGGGAGCGGCGGCCTATGAAATTGCATGTACTGAAATAATAAATTGAATCTAACAATAACCACACAAACAGTTGTAACAAGTTGAATACACAAGTTCATGATATGATGTATGCACAATGGTTTAAATATAATATATAGCAAGACACATGATACACCCCAAAACGTGATTAAAACGGGGAATTTGTAAAGATTCGCTCACATTGGGTGCGTTTGAATGGAGATGATGAGATGCGCACGAGTCGGGAGAGTTGAACAACGAGAATTACTAACCTAAATAATGACGGAAAAATATAGCAAATAAGTGGATTTTATTAAGGATTTTAATGAAATTTTTAGATATATTTTTGTGAGTTTAAGGCTATTTTCTATCTTTAAAAATATTATTTTAAAGTATTTTTAATTGATTTTTAAATTAAATTAAATAAATAAAAATAAAAAAAAAATTGTTTATTTTTGCGTTGACTGTTGACCGTTGACCGTTGACTTGTTGACCTGTTGACCGGTTCGGTCAGTGTGCATGTATGCGCTGGGTGAGACTCGAACCCGAGACCTCCCGTACGCGTGCACGCAGCTCTACCAACTGAGCTACGTGTCTAACCCGAAATAATTTTGTTTTTAATTATATTTATATACTAATTCGATTTATTCAAAATTCATTTGTTTTTTTTTTTAAAAAGATTTTAAATCATCGAACCGGTGCCGTTAACCAGACTCGAACGCGTGACGTGCGACTTAGTGTTGCACACAGTCCACGCTGGACTGTGTGTCTAACCTGGTTAATATCTCGGTTTTTATTATACTTAACAACTAACGGGGTTAACCCGGTTCAGCTTTAATCAAAAAGGCATTTTATTACATAGAGGGTGCGTGTATCAGGGATCGAACTCGTGACGTGTGCGTATTATTTGCACACAGTCCACCGCTGGACTGTGTGTCTAACCCGTTTAAAATACCAATTTTAATTATACTTATAGTGTTATCACAGTTCATCTTCTTCGTTGGATTTTACCGACAGCAGATTACACCATTAAATCTTGTTAATCCGATTGTTAAGCATTACACAGACTGATAAGAGATAGCAGGGATGATAATTAGAAGAAAACATACCGGTGAACGATTGATTACAGAGTTCCGGCAAGGCGTCGGTCTCTGTTTTTAAGAACTTCAACTGAGCAAATCAATTAATCGTTTTGATTAGCTAATCATGGAATTGAAGTGTTAAACAAACGTTATCAGTGTGTTTGAAGGTCCTTACCGTTTCACAGACGAAGATAAAGATTTCCAGAAATTTTCCGGCGAACTGGAATTATCTGATAACAGTGCCTGAATTCGATCTCAAGTGGAAGGTTTGAGTTAGAAATAGCTTAACAACTGTTAGACTACGATGGTATTGAAGAACTTACCGATTTGAGGAAGAATACGGTTTTCCGGCGAACTTGCAGAATTTTCCGGCGAGTTGATTTAAGCTTTCTGATGGACCGAATGTGTGACGAAAGTGAAATGGAATGTTTATATGATGTTTCTGAGTCGCGAGAGGGGTCTTGATTGAAGTAATTCAGACATTGATTATTTTCGGTTATAAAAACCGATTATGATCAAAACTGAAGTTCATTCAAATCCGAATTGATTAAGATCGTCGGTGCATCGGTTATAAACCTGAAATCGCGATTATTCAAACGTTTAGACGGTTGAATAGCCAATTTCAGTTTTTCAGTTGGCGTAACCGGTTTATCTAGGTTTGTATATAAGAATCATTTGTTTCCTAGAGTTGACAGAAAACAAACAAGTGGCAGAGTGGTGATGTGTGTGTGTGTTAAGTCTTTGGATTTCACTTCCGGCTGACCCGGGTTCGAGCCCCGGCAGCAACATTTTATTTTTATTTATTTTGTTTTCACTTTTTATCAAATATAATTTTTATAGTTTAGTTTGTTTATTAATTATGTATCATTAAAAATCAAAATAACCATAAATATACAACGTGACATTTATAACTTGATATTCGATTACAAAACGGAGCGGGTTTTGGAAACCTGTTTTTGACAAATGTTACAGTATCCCCTACTTTTAGGAATTTCGTCCCGAAATTTAAGTAGTAGTAGGAAAAAGATGTGTGTATTTTTCGCGCATTGAGTCTTCACGTTCCCAAGTAAACTCAGGTCCCCGTTTCGACTCCCAGCGTACCCTAACAATTGGAATGCGACTTCGTCGTAAACGTTTTTTCTCCGAAATCCCTGATCTCTACAGGTCTTTCAATAAAATGCATAGATTCGTCAATCTAAATATCTTCCAGAGGAATGTGGAGGTTTTCATCAGCGAGGCACTTCTTCAAGTTCGACACGTGGAATGTGGGATGAATCCTGTTGAGTTCTTCTGGTAGATCAAGCTTGTATGCTACAGGTCCTACTCTTTCGAGTATCTTGAAAGGTCCTACGTAGCGTGGTGCTAGCTTGCCTTTTTGACCAAAACGAACTACTCCCTTCCACGGTGATACTTTTAGAAGTACATGATCACCAATGTTAAACTCTAAAGGCTTCCGTCGTTTATCTGCATAACTCTTTTGACGACTTTGAGCCGCTAGAAGATTGTTCGGATTTGATGGATCTTGTCTGTGGTTTCTTGGATCAATTCTGGACCAGTGATTTGAGCTTCCCCAATTTCGTGCCAACATACTGGAGATCGGCACTTACGACCATATAAGGCTTCAAAAGGTGCCATGCCGATACTTGAATGATAGCTGTTGTTGTACGAAAATTCTACTAATGGTAGATGAGCGTCCCAATTACCCTTGAAGTCTATAACACATGCTCGAAGCATATCTTCAAGAGTTTGAATGGTGCGTTCAGATTGACCATCAGTTCGAGGATGATAGGCGGTACTGAGATCTAATCGCGTACCCATAGCGGCTTGTACTGCTTGCCATGTTCGTGAAGTGAAACGACCATCACGATCAGAAATAATGCTTAACGGTATCCCATGTCGGCTTACGATTTTGCTGATATAAATACGAGCAAGCTTTTCGTTCTTGAAATCTTCGCGGATAGGAATAAAGTGAGCTGATTTTGTAAGTCGGTCAATTATTACCCATATAGTGTCATACCCACCAGAAGTGCGAGCTAACCCGGTAATGAAATCCATGGTTATATTTTCCCACTTCCATACAGTCATTTCAGGTTGGACCAGAAGTCCTGAGGGTCTTTGGTGTTCAGCTTTCACCTTGGAATATGTAAGGCACTTAGAAACAAAAACAACAATATCCTTTTTCATTCCAGGCCACCAATAGGTATATCGTAGGTCTTGATACATCTTATCGGCTCCTGGGTGTATAGAGTATCGCGTTTTGTGAGCTTCCTTCATAAGAATTTCACGAAGATTGTTGTGGTTAGGAATCCAGATACGATCTAGGTAGTACAGAATACCGTCAGATTTAGTTTCAATTTTAAGTTCAGCTCCACAGGACATCTCCTTTCGTACATCATCTTCCGTAACTGAAACATGTTGGGCTTCTCGAATTTGATCTTTAATGTCAGTTATGATTTGCGAACATAGAAGACGGATGGAGTTCGCATAACCCTTTCGATAAGTGCATCGGCCACCACATTTGCTTTGCCAGGGTGGTACCGAATTTCATAGTCGTAGTCATTTAGAAGTTCGACCCATCTTCGTTGCCTCATGTTTAACTCCTTTTGATTGAAGATATGTTGAAGACTCTTGTGGTCAGTGTATATTTCACACTTAGTACCATAGAGATAATGTCTCCATATCTTAAGAGCGAACACAACGGCTCCAAGTTCTAGGTCATGGGTGGTGTAGTTCTTCTCATGCGTTTTGAGTTGTCTCGAAGCATAAGCTATAACTTTTCCTCTTTGCATTAGAACGCAGCGTAATCCTTGCCCTGACACGTCACAATAGACCACAAAATCATCATAACCTTCAGGAAGAGTGAGGATTGGTGCATCACAAAGTTTTTGTTTAAGAGTTTGGAAGGCTTCTTCTTGCTTGGGTCCCCATATGAAAGGTTTTCCCTTATGAGTTAAAGCCGTGAGTGGTACAGCAATGCGTGAGAAGTTTGAGATGATTCGATGATAATAACCAGCCAGACCAAGAAAAGATCTTACTTCAGTTGGTGTACGTGGCGCTTGCCATTCTTGTACCGCTTTGATCTTTGAGGGGTCGACATGTATTCCCTTGTCATTGACTACATGTCCGAGGAATTGCACCTCTTTTAACCAGAATTCGCATTTGGAGAATTTGGCGTAAAGCTTTTCCTTCTCTAGAAGTGTAAGGATGAGTCGAAGATGACGCTCATGATCAGACTTAGACTTTGAATAAATAAGAATGTCGTCGATGAAAACTATAACAAATCGATCAAGATAAGGTTTGCAGACTCTGTTCATTAGGTCCATGAAGACTGCTGGAGCGTTGGTTAAACCAAATGGCATGACCATGAATTCATAATGACCATAACGAGTTCGGAATGCGGTCTTTGGGACGTCTTCTTCATGTACTCTAAGTTGATGATAACCAGATCGAAGGTCGATTTTGGAAAAGTAGCTGGCACCTTGGAGTTGGTCAAGAAGATCATCAATGCGAGGTAAAGGATAGCGATTCTTGATTGTTAATTTTTTGAGCTCTCTATAGTCGATGCACATACGAAACGATCCATCTTTCTTCTTTACAAAAAGGACAGGTGCACCCCAAGGCGATGAACTAGGACGTATGAATCCCTTGGTAGTCAACTCTTGTAATTGACTGGCTAGCTCTTGCATTTCAGAAGGGGCTAACCTATAAGGAGACTTTGCAACTGGTGTAGCACCAGGTATAAGATCAATACGGAATTCGACTTCTCTAACTGGAGGAAGTCCTGAAATATCATCAGGAAAAACTTGCGGGAAATCTTTTACTACTGGGATGTCTTCAAGTTTCTTCTCCATGGTTCCCTTGTTGATGATATGAGCTAAAAACGCGACATAATTTTTGCGAAGATATTTTTGGGCTTGAAGACAAGACATTAAGCTAAGCCCCTTCGACGAGGTTTCTCCAAGGATTCGAAGAGTCTAACCGTTTGAAAGAGGAATACGTATAAATTTTTCGCGACATACAACTTCTGCCTGATGTTGAATGAGCCAGTCCATACCAATTATGATATCAAAACTTCCCAGCTTCATAAGAATAAGGTCGACTGAGAAATCGTGGTCGTTTAAGGTGAGTGTACGTTGCGTATAATAGAGTTTAATGAAACTGGCTTCCCGCCAGCAACTTCTACTGTTATGGATTCCATGAGCTTATCCCGATTTTGGTTTAAGATAGGTTCAAATTCTAAGGACACAAAACTTCTATCCGCACCAGTATCAAATAACATAGACTCATATCTACCATTTATAAGGAACGTACCGTTAACCACATTGCCGTCAGCTCTAGCCTGATTAGCGTTGATATTGAAAGCTCTTCCTCTTGCAGGTGGAGGAGCTTGGTTCGCTTGATTCACCGGGTTGGCTGGGCCTGAGCATGAATAATGTTTACCAACCTTGGACAAGTGTTTCTGAAATGGCTTGGGTCTCCGCAATTGTAGCAAGCCCGCATAGGTTGACCCATAGGATAATTGGGTTGGTAATATGTTTGGGCTAAATGTTGGGCGGGTGGATATAGTAGGGGTTGTTGGGATTGACCCATTAATTGTTGGTGGGTTTGGGTTGAAGGTTGGTGGCAGTTCGTTCGCTGAGGCATGCGGCAAGTTTGAACAGTATGACCTGCGCGACCACAGCCGGTGCAATGTTGGCAAGGGTAATCAGGAGAATGGTGATATTGGCAACGGTTGCATTTTGGTAACGGGCCAGAGTATGGTCTTTTGTATGGTGCAGGTGAAGGAGCGACCTGGGTAATGGGTGCAGCAAGAATTAAGAGGTTGGTTTGTGTAACGGCGAAGTTTCTGGTGTTGCGCTTCCTCTTGTTAACAAACTTAGAGGAGGAGACGGAATGGTTTGAAGTTTGACCCTCAACAGGGGCTTCCTTTTTCTCTTCTTTAAACTTCCCATTGCCAATTCGATTCTCGGTCAGTTCAGTTGCTAGCTCCATAGCAGCTTCAAATGTTACCGGTGAAATGCTGAGAACTGAATCTTGAATTTTCGAGGGAAGTCCTCGAATATAATGCTCGATCAAACAATAAGTTGGGGTAAACAAATTTGGAACCATTTGGTTCAACTCTAAGAACCTCTTGTTATAGGTGGTGTGATCCTCCTCCTTCTGTTTTAAAGAATGAAATTCGTCCTCCAACTTTTTAATCTCACTCCTAGGACAGAAACGCCTAGTCATGATTTCCCTTAAAATCCTCCCAAGTTAAGGCCATTGCATCATCAATTCCCCTCTTCCCTTTTTCAGTATTCCACCAAGTGAGAGCTACCCCAAATAGTCTCCCGGTGGCGTATCGAACCTTGCGATCCTCAGGACAATCGCAGTTGAGGAAGGTGTTTTCCATTTCCTCGAACCAATGGAGGAGAGCAGTGACACCTTCGATCCCTTCAAATTTAGGAGGATCACAAGATTTGAAATGTTTGTATGAGCACTTGCTGGTAGGAGGGTTGTCGATGTTCTGGTCATTCTGTTGGGGAGGATTAGTGGGATTTGTGGCGAGGGCTTGTTGTACTTGGACCACAATGTCAGGCAGTATCGTGGCCATTTGTTTCGCGATGTGTGTGGCCAAGCGTTCCTGAGACCTTCCTGATCTTTTACCCCGTCGTTGTTGTCTGGACGACATCTACAGGAACATACATAAGAAGATTGTGAGTTTATGGAGTCTTTTTAGGTGTCATGTGTCTTTAAGAAAAATGAAAATAACATAAATATCAATAATGCAACTACATCCATAGGATGTCTTGGGTTTGCTCATGTTGGGCCTCAAATGTCCCCCATACCTTCACCTGTATAGTCATGTGGGCCCCCATGACTATTGGCTTGGTAGGATTCACATTAGTATTGGCGATTTAACACTCGCATCACCCGAATGCAAACCACAAAATATGTTTACGAGATGTATGGTCGGAATGTGTCCAGGTGTAGACACAATGACAACTCAAAGTGGGGTTAGCTCACACGACGTTTGGTATAGCATGCTTTGGCCTAATAGGTACTTCGTACTCTCATCGTTAGTCCCCAGTAGGCAAACTGGTCCTTTATTTTGGATTTATACGAATGCCAGCCTAGACAGGACGTTCCGACTACCGGTACTGATACCCTTCCAGTTACTACATGCCCGTCATGAGAACTCACTTTGATGAGATTTGAAAACACAAAAATCATTGTAAAAGCAATCATGATGTGGTGTGTGCTTTCATGGATGTGATATGTTATGAGAATATGATTCATGATAGGCATTATATGATGATACATACTTATGAACATGCTTGCATAATATTGAATGTAATATTTAACATAAAACATGTAAACATCATGAAATTTGGCATGTAACACACAAAAATCTTATAAGTTTCTAATCAACTATAGTATAGGCTCTAAGGGTCTAATAACCTATCCTATATCCCTATAGTCATGGCTCTGATACCAATCTGTCACACCCCGACCCGCAGCGGAATAAGAGTCGGGGCATAATTGGGTTATCACCAAAGCTTATGATATTTACTAATATGTTTCATATTTATTAAAGTCAAATTTACATTTCCAAATATCCAAACATGTCCATACAATACAAAGAAAATAAACCAAACAAAACAATCCCAAACTCTAAATCATTTTATTCTTCTAGTCCAATCCTAAGTGTTTCTTGCTGCAGCTGGTTCACCTGTATCATGTGTAAAAAAATGGGGGTTTTTGGGTCAACAAAAGTTGGCGAGTGAACCTTGTTAGATAAACATTTGTTATTGATTTTCTTGTTAGTTTATCAATGAAAAATTGTGCATAATCATAAATGAGCAAATGTAAATGACCAAGCAGTAGCAATAGCAATCACAACTATAACATACAATAACACATGATAGCATACATTAACATAACAACATCATACGATAAATAACATGAATGGAACTATGCGATCAAGGCTCAATCAAACGGAGCCGATCGTATTGCATGTACTGAAAATGATAAATGTCTGTGCGATCAAGGCTCAATCAAACAGAGCCGATCTGTATGTGGGCACGCCAGGTTCACGCTCATAATGTAATGGGGAACATGCTCAACGCTCATAATGTAATGGGGAGCGGCGGCCTATGAAATTGCATGTACTGAAATAATAAATTGAATCTAAAAATAACCACACAAACAGTTGTAAAAGCTGAATACACAAGTTCATGATATGATGTATGCACAATGGTTTAAATATAATATATAGCAAGACACATGATACACCCCAAAACGTGATTAAAACGGGGAATTTGTAAAGATTCACTCACATTGGGTGCGTTTGAATGGAGATGATGAGATGCGCACGAGTCGGGAGAGTTGAACAACGAGAATTACTAACCTAAATATGACGGAAAAATATAGCAAATAAGTGGATTTTATTAAGGATTTTAAGGAAATTTTTAGATATATTTTTGTGAGTTTAAGGCTATTTTCTATCTTTAAAAATATTATTTTTAAGTATTTTTAATTGATTTTTAAATTAAATTAAAAAAATAAAAATATAAAAAAATTGTTTATTTTTGCGTTGACTGTTGACCGTTGACCGTTGACTTGTTGACCTGTTGACCTGTTGACCTGTTGACCGGTTCGGTCAGTGTGCATGTATGCGCTGGGTGAGACTCGAACCCGAGACCTCCCGTACGCGTGCACGCAGCTCTACCAACTGAGCTACGTGTCTAACTGAAATAATCTTGTTTTTAATTATATTTATATACTAATTCGATTTATTCAAAATTCATTTGTTTTTTTTAAAAGATTTTAAATCATCGAACCGGTGCCGTTAACCAGACTCGAACGCGTGACGTGCGACTTAGTGTTGCACACAGTCCACCGCTGGACTGTGTGTCTAACCTGGTTAATATCTCGGTTTTTATTATACTTAACAACTAACGGGGTTAACCCGGTTCAGCTTTAATCAAAAAGGCATTTTATTACATAGAGGGTGCGTGTATCAGGGATCAAACTCGTGACGTGTGCGTATTATTTGCACACAGTCCACCGCTGGACTGTGTGTCTAACCCGTTTAAAATACCAATTTTAATTATACTTATAGTGTTATCACATTTCATCTTCTTCGTTGGATTTTACCGACAGCAGATTACACCATTAAATCTTGTTAATCCGATTGTTAAGCATTACACAGACTGATAAGAGATAGCAGGGATGATAATTAGAAGAAAACATACCGGTGAACGATTGATTACAGAGTTCCGGCAAGGCGTCGGTCTCTGTTTTTAAGAACTTCAACTGAGCAAATCAATTAATCGTTTTGATTAGCTAATCATGGAATTGAAGTGTTAAACAAACGTTATCAGTGTGTTTGAAGGTCCTTACCGTTTCACAGATGAAGAAAAAGATTTCCAGAAATTTTCCGGGGAACTGGAATTATCTGATAACAGTGCCTGAATTCGATCTCAAGTGGAAGGTTTGAGTTAGAAATAGCTTAACAACTGTTAGACTACGATGGTATTGAAGAACTTACCGATTTGAGGAAGAATACGGTTTTCCGGCGAACTTGCAGAATTTTCCGCGAGTTGATTTAAGCTTTCTGATGGACCGAATGTGTGACGAAAGTGAAATGGAATGTTTGTATGATGTTTCTGAGTCGCGAGAGGGGTCTTGATTGAAGTAATTCAGACATTGATTATTTTCGGTTATAAAAACCGATTATGATCAAATTGAAGTTCATTCAAATCCGAATTGATTAAGATCGTCGGTGCATCGGTTATAAACCTGAAATCGTGATTATTCAAACGTTTAGACGGTTGAATAGCCGATTTCAGTTTTTCAGTTGGCGTAACCGGTTTATCTAGGTTTGTATATAAGAATCATTTGTTTCCTAGAGTTGACAAACAAACAAGTGGCGGAGTGGTGATGTGTGTGTGTGTTAAGTCTTTGGATTTCACTTCCGGCTGACCCGGGTTCGAGCCCCGGCAGCAACATTTTATTTTAATTTATTTTGTTTTCACTTTTTATCAAATATAATTTTTTATAGTTTTGTTTGTTTATTAATTATGTATCATTAAAAATCAAAATAACCATAAATATACAACGTGACATTTATAACTTGATATTCGATTACAAAACGGAGCGGGTTTTGGAAACCCGTTTTTGACAAATGTTACATCTCTCGCGGCCCGAGAGCGCCTCATGGCCACTTTCAAAGTGTAACGCCTCGCTTTTCATACCTTCCTTAATTAGAAGGGATTGTTGTATTTCTATTTTTGGAAACTTGTATTCCTATTTCTTTTTCCAATCTTGTAATCCGAGACTTGAATTGTAATAAAATTTATAATTGATACATGCTTGTCTGACATATATTCAATCATTAAATTCATGCTAACTGCTTGTTATACGTGCAAAGATTCCTGCATTCGACACTTATACACGTTATATGCTTAAAACATGCAAAAATAGCAACTCCACTAAGTTCAAGGACTAAAGGCGATAAAAACTAAAGAATCTTCTGGAATAAACAACTTCACGGCCCGCGACTGAACTCTTTAAAGCCTCTCGCGGCCCGCCAGACCTCTAGCGGCCCGCGACTGAGCCCTCTTCACCCTCTCGCGAGAGGGGCATAATCCGGAAATGTTGGTTTCAAGCTCATGGATTGGCCAATTTTGTGTTTCTTGCATTTATTACCCCCCAACTAACACCCTCCCAATTTTACCTATAAATACCCACTCCATCTCCTCTCATTTCACACCTCAATCTTCTCTTCTCTTCTCTCTAAAAAGCTCTAAGAGCTCTTCTTCACTAAAAGATCAAGGTTTCAAAAAGTGAGTTCTAACTCACCTCTCTCCTTTTGATCTTCCTTCCTTCTTACTACTTGAAATACCTTTTGGAATGTCTCCATAAGTCTTCCATGGAAGACCAACTTGGAACATTACCATGTCTAAAGGTCCCAAGTGTAAGAGCTTTGTTTGGTTTTAATAGGGTTTTACCCACAAGTGTTGTATCCTTCCAAGCTTGTTCACGAAACAAGACTTGAGTTGGTAGAGTGTGATCACTTGGAGGCCTTAGCTATCCTACCTTCGATCCACCACCTCACTTGATGATTCCGTTTACTTTTGTCTTTTACTTTTTAAACGTGTTCATGACCATCCTTGTCGTCCTTGTGACGACTTGTTCATTGGTAAACTATACAAGAGAGGTTTTAAAAGGAAGGTTATCCTCCTACCTCCATGCATGACTTCCATGAACTTCCATGATGTTTTTACTTATACGTATCCTATATCATATATATATATATATATATACTAACCGAACTCTTAATGATAATCAAATGATTATCCGTCATGATATTAGGTTACATCACCTAAGTACTTAATCTCTCGTTACGATTCTAATGGGTATCATAACCCATGAAAACACATCAACCCAAATGGGTCTTATAGTGTCAAAAACGAGTATTAAGTCTAGATGATTACTTTTCCATATAAACTACTTTATTGTATTTTATTCCTAATCATCCGTTATCATTCGAATACTTACCAACCCATTTTTCCTCTTGTAGGATAACTCGGTGCCTCTTCCATCCTCTAAACTCTTCACGGGACTAACAAGTGGAAGCTTGCAAAACCGTGAGTACACTTGACCCATTTACCTTTTACATAATTTGGGTTGTAACATGTTAACATACAAAAACACACAAATACTCACACTACATGCTTTATACACCCAATCTTTCATACATGCTTATTGTTATGCTTTGGTACATGCTAAATTCATACATGCTTCTTGTCATTAACTTAGCTAGCCCCAACTTAACATATATAGCGTTATAGGAGTAGCACACCACCTGTCGGGGTATTGTTAAGTCTCAAAGCTGATACATTCTTGTTACATTCATACTTTAGTCTAGTTACTTCGTGTGACGAGGGACAAATTCATTCTTGTGGATACTTGGGTTTGACAATTAGTATTGCATGCTAGCTTACCTTGTATACAATTGTCATGTGGATTGGTACATTCTTTTGTACTTATATTTCAAACATGTGTACTCGCCAATACTTTTTGTATTGAACTATACTTTAACATGTTGCAGGTTAGAGATGTTGATCATGATGGAACTTAGTAGGGATGGCTTAGAAACACATCTAGAATACTAAGAATTTTGTTGTTGTATTTGATTTCCTGTTGTACTTGACAATTTATTGTGAAATGAAATTTGGTTTATCTAATTAATGTCGCAAATAGTGTTATGTGTGATGAGTAATCTATTTCGTCTCACTCCGATGTTTCCGCCATCGGTTGGGGTGTGACACAAAGTTTGTCACATTTAGCCCCTCAACTTATAAAACCTCCTAAAACACCTTTATAGCATATTTAGCCCTCCGTAACCAATATTTGGCGCACCCGGGAGTATGCCCGAACATTGTCGAGCTCTCGGTTCGTTAAAAGATCACTCAGAGGTATAAATTAACATGTTGACACTTTTAACCCTCCATTATCCAACTTTCACATATTTAAAGAATTAATCCCTCTCGTCCAACAAATGGCACGTATGAGAGTTAGGACATCGTAAAGGATCACTCAGAGGCTCATTATAAGCATGTTGACCCTGATGTCACTCAGAGGTTGGGCATGTTGACACAAATGGTCACTAAGAGGCCAAGTTTTAGCATGTTGACACTAATGGTCACTCAAAGGCTAATATTCCAGCATGTTGACACTAACGGTCACTCAGAGGCTAAGTTTTATGCATGGTTACATCAGAAGGTCACTCAGAGACTTAGTTTGAGCATGTTGACACCTTTAGTCCCTAGTAGTCTTTAATAGACTTATTATAAAAGTAATGACACGTGTCACTATACTATTGGACACGATTTTACGAGGTGTTACACTAAGACTTTTCCAAAGTGGTCAAAAGTTCTTTTGAGTTAGGGAAGCATGCTTTGGCCTAATAGGAAGATTACTCTCACCAAGGAGGGGTTAACGGTATTTACCCTTCCGGTTACTACATGTCCCTAGTCAATCGAAAATTCGAGACTTTAGCGAGATAAAAAATCGAGGAATGGAATTAGTTATCAAGATGTGGATATCACTCCTAATTTGATAATTTTGTTCCCTAAACGTGGTTGGTACTTACCAAACCAGGAGCAAATTCCAACTCGTTGGTAAGGGTCCACTAGAGTATGAAATGGAAATTCCCATCAAGATAGGGATGTCACTCCTAACTTGATGGTGAAATTTCATGAAAAATCGATAAACGCGGACTGAGGGATTTCAAAAAATTATGGGTTTTAACCCCTATTTTTGGTGAGATCTGTAACATTCGTCGAAAAACGGGTTTTCAAAACCCGCTTCGTTTATCAATCAAATATTCGGTTATAATTTTTCGTTGCGTATTTATTGCTCAAATAAATTTTAAACAATACATAATTAATAAATATATTAGAATTTAAAAACCATAATTTATAATTAATAATAAATAATGAATAAAAAAAATAAATGGGGACGCCGGGTTTCGAACCCGGGTCACCCGAATGAACAAACACACAACACACCACTCCGCCACACGTTGTTTTTGTAATAAACACGGAAACAAATATAATATATAATAAAACTGAAAGTCAAATCTGGTAATCAACGCGCCAGAACTCGCAATCACCGGAAAATCCGGCAATCCGCGATTTTGGCCAAATTCCTTTTGACTAAACCGCACAAATTGATGTCAACATCGGTTATAACCGTTGCCGGCAGTCAATTTCCGTCATAACCGACGGAAATCTCCAATCGCGAACCTTGACCCAATTCAAACCCAATTCAGCCTGTTTCCACTATAAATACCCACTTGAACACTCTGGAAATCCTTTCGCTCAGAACCACGGTCGTTTCCGAAGCTTTATTCATCCCAAAACACGTCACCGGAGATATTCTGCATTCGCCGAACTTTCACCGGAAAACCGAGACTTACTTCAAATCGGTAAAATTCTCGACTCTTTTGTTTGTAATCCATTATTCGGCATGTATTAACCTAAATCGTTCAATCAGAATCTGTCTCAGACAACGTTGCCGGAAATTCCCGCACTCACCGGAAAATCATGAAAAACCGGAGTCTCACTGTCGATCGGTATAATCATCTAAACCCTCTTGATATGTCTTGTTTAGTAACTTAATTGCACAACACATTGATCAAAACTGTTAATCAAATCACTCAGCCGGAAGTCACCAATCAGAGCCGACGACTCTTGCCGGAAATCTGAGAAAACATTCTGTTTTGGTACATTTTATTCCGTAATCTTCTTTATCTATTTCATTCCAACCAATTATAAGTCTTGATGATCGATTTAAACAGAACAGTCGGACTTCACTGTTCTGTGTTTTTGTAAACGAAGAAGATGAAGTCGAGTATAGGTTTAAATATAATTAAAACTGGATATTCGAACGGGTTAGACACACAGTCCAGCGGTGGACTGTGTGCACAAACAATACACACGTCCCGGGTTCGAATCGCACACGTTACCGACTTTCAGAAATAAAACCAACATTTTTAAAACTTAATCAGATCAAGTCACAGAATGTTTATAAGAATAATATAATCCATAAGTTAAACAGATTTGACACACAGCCCAACTGGTTGGGCTGTGCGCACTCGAACCGAAGGACCCGAGTTCGACTCCGGGTCCCTGCAACCGGTTCGGCCATATAAATCATTTTTAATAAAAAATCAAATAAGTTTAAAATTAATTAGTATATAAATATAATTAAAACAGAGAATATTTCGGGTTAGACACGTAGCTCAGTTGGTAGAGCTGCGTGCACGTATACGAGAGGTCCCGAGTTCGAACCTCACTCAGCGCATATAAAAACACAGTCCGACCGGTCAACGGTCAACTTTTTTTTATTTTCTTTTTTTATTTATTTAATTGGAAAATTATTTAAAAATACTTAAAAATAAGATTATTAAAGTTAGAAAATTTCCTTAAACTCACAAAAATAAATCTAACAATCCCATTAAGAGCACTAATTAAAAATATTAATTATTTATTTACCGAATCATTTCGTTATTATTTAGGTTAGTTTTTCCCTCGTCGGTTGAATCATAATATTCGTGCGCATTCATCGTCATCAAGGAACGCACCCACTGTGAGTGAATCCTTACAAATTCCCCTTTTTATTCATGTTTTGGGGTGTATCATGTGTCGCTTTAATTATTTCGTTTATTCGAACTTGTGCTATTACCATTATATGACCTAAACTTGTGTTGTAAATATTGTTTGTTGTGATGCGTGTTTACATTCTTGTCAAGTTGCGTGCAAATCATTCATTAGGCCCATCAATTCCTCGTGGGAGACGAGTTGAGCATCAGGTGCCTCATTAGATCGGCTCCGTTTGATTGAGCCTTGATCTCATTGTTCATCATTTGGTGTGTGCGTGTGCATTATTTGATATTATGTGTTTTGTGATTAAATTTACATTTACGTTTACTTATATGTGGTTATGCACCTTTTTATAACCAATATAATAAATGCATTCAAATGTTTTCATAAGATTCACTCGCCAACTTTTGTTGACCCCTAAAACCTATTTTACACATGATACAGGTGATCCGGTTGAGAAAAGAAACACATAGGATGGCCTAGAAGAATAAACAAGTTAATGCCTTGGGATGAACGTTTAGTTTTGTTTTCCTTTGTAATTGTACTTTAGTTTGTAATTTGAATGAAAATGTATTTGAACATGTTGTGTTTGTACGTTTATTGTAACTTCTTCTTTAAAGAGAAATAATAAATATGAAACTTTATAGTAAATGTCATGAGCTTTGATGAAAGCCCAATCATGCCCCGACTACCATTTCCGTTGCGGGTCAGGGTGTGATAGATTGGTATCAGAGCTTTTGACTATAGGGATATAGGATAGGTTATTAGACCCTTAGAGCCTATACTATAGTTGATTAGATTTTAATGTGGTTACATGCAAACTCATGATGTTTATTTGTTTCGTATTTATTACACACACAAATGCATGCAAACACTTTCACTATCATTTTGTGTGATACTTAGTGAGTTATACTTATTGTCAAACATAACAAGCTTACATATATATTCATCACGCATATTTCAATGTTCACATATTCAAATCATCCTCATATTTCCTTTATTCAAGATTTTGTCGCATTTTTTCGTTTTTCAATCTCATCAAAGTGAGTTCTACGACGGGCATGTAGTAACTGTAAGGGTACAAGTACCGGTAGTCGGAACGTCCTGTCTAGGTTGGCATTCGTATAAATCCAATATAACGGACCAGTTTGCCTACCTGGGGACTAACGATGAGAGTACGAAGGACCTATTAGGCCAAAGCATGCCACACCAAACGTCGTTCGAACTAACCCTACTTTGAGTTGTCATTATGTCCATACCAGGACACCCTCCGACCGTATACTTTACTGTCATGTTTTACGATTTTCATTCGGTTGGCGCAAGTGTTAACAGGCCAACACCAATATGAACCCTACCAAAGCCCAGTAGTCATGGGGGCCCACATGACTACCAAGGCCAAGTAAGGGGACATATGGGAGCCCAAACATGAGCAAAGCCCAAGACATCCTATGGATGTAGTAGGTTTATTTTATTCATTTGTTTTTGTGAATGTTCATTTCTAAATACGACACATGACACCTAAAACGTCAAACTCATACTCTCGATACGTATTCCTTGTAGATGTCTTCTAGTCTCTCTCGTAGAAGTATGAGATCAGGAAAATCCCGCGAGCGCATGGCTGCCCAAATCGCTCAACAAATGGCTGCCGTAATACCCAACATCGTAGTTCAAGTTCAACAAGCCCTTACCGCTAATCCCGTCAACCCAATCAATCAAGAAGATCAAATGTTGTCAACCCTCCCCCAAATACCACTAAATGCACCTTCAAACATTTCAAATCCTGCGACCCTCCAAAATACGAAGGGACTGAAGGTGTCACCGCTCTCCTCCATTGGTTTGAAGATATGGAAAACACTTTTCACAATTGCGACTGCCCCGATGATCGCAAGGTGCGATATGCTACCGGTCGTTTGTTCGGAGTAGCTCTTACATGGTGGAATACAGAGAAGGCCAAGCGAGGTGCTGAAGATGCTATGACTTTGACTTGGGAAGAGTTGAAGGAAATCATGACAAGACGTTTCTGTCCAAGAAGCGAAATCAAGAAATTGGAAGATGAGTTCTATTCTTTGAAACAAAAAGAGGGCGACCACACCACATACAACAAGAGATTCCTTGAGTTGAATCAGATGGTCCCCAACTTGTTCACTCCCCTCTACCGTTTAATCGAGCACTACATTCGAGGTCTTCCTTCAAAAATTCAAGACCCTATAATAAGTACCACACCTGCAACTTTGGAAGCAACAATGGAGTTAGCTACAGAGCTCACCGAAAACCGCATACGGAATAAAGATTTCGCGGAGGAGAAGAAGAAGGATAAAGCATCAACCGAAACCTCAAACCCAACCCAGACCAAATCCTCTTCTCAAACCACTCCTAAGAGAAAACGAGATGCGCAAAATTTCGCTATCACCCAAGGCAATCAACCAGCTTCACAAGCCGTACCCCTCCAAGCCATCCCAATCACTCAAGTAGCACCCAACTCTACTTACCCAAATAAGAAACCTTACATTGGACCTCACCCTCAATGCAACACCTGTTTTTATCACCATCCATCTACCGTACCTTGTCGACTGTGTGCAAATTGTGGGCGTTATGGTCATTGGAGCAAAACTTGTCATGCCCCTCAAAACCAAGCCTCACCCCCTACTCAAAACATGATCCAAACATATCAACAACCCCAATACCTCATGTTTCCATGTGTTCGAGCTTGTTTTAATTGTGGCGACCCTACCCACTTTAGAAACACGTTGCCTCGATTGGTTAACATCATAAACGCCCAAGCTCAAGCAAACCCAGTTAACCAAGCAAATCAAGCAAACCCAGCTCCACCACCAGCAAGAGGAAGAGCTTACAACATCAACGCCAATCCTGTTGAAGATAATAACGGCCCAAACGAATCACTCAACTAGCTTTCCCTCACCAAGAATCAAGACTCAACTCCAATCGTCTAGTTTTTAATGTTTTCTCTATGTTATCTCCCTTCCGTATCCCAGTTATAAATTGGGAATTTATGTATCCAAGAATTTTAATGCAAATTGATATTACGGTTTTGTTTTATACCTTTACTCACTGATTTTTCATATCATCATACATGTTGACGTATCTCGATCTCATCATTTAAAGAAGTTGGGTTGTGTCTCACTTTTACATAGACTAACCCCTTCATCATAACAAACGAGAGAGGTATTATCATCATTCAGTCATGTATCCTTTCAGATTTGAGACTCAAGCTTTGGCTGTTGTGTTTGTTTTGTAGATTTTAGAGTCACATAGAACTAATCATAACTTACTGACAAAGCCAATGAAAATTTGACAAGAATATGGTGGATACCCCGCTGGTACTTCCTATATATAAGTATTCTTGTCAAAGGGTCAAAAGCGTTGTCAGGCGGTTATGAGAAGTTTCGTGTAGGTTTTAATATTGTCATGGATGAAGTTTTGTTTTATGATATAACCTTATCTTTCCAAACGTATCAATTCTCTCAAAACTCGTATGCGGGAGATCATATCTAGTCAATCAACTCTGTTCATCCATGTTCCGCATTTTCATACTTTAGGCATCAAAAAGTGATTCCTGTAGCAGGGTATTCAACCCTAACTAGGAACGTTACCGCCTCAAATAAAATTTAAACTCTCACCCTCTTCTAGTTATGTAATTGTCAAATTAAAACACCCACCCTTCAAGTCAAATATACCACTACTACTTAAATTTCGGGACGAAATTTCTAAAAGTAGGGGATACTGTAACATTTGTCGAAAACGGGTTTTCAAAACCCGCTTCGTTTATCAATCAAATATTCGGTTATAATTTTTCATTGCGTATTTATTGCTCAAATAATTTTAAACAATACATAATTAATAAATATATTAGAATTTAAAAACCATAATTTATAATTAATAATAAATAATGAATAAAAAAATAAATGGGGACGCCGGGTTTCGAACCCGGGTCACCCGCATGTACAAACACACAACACACCACTCCGCCACACATTGTTTTTGTAATAAACACGGAAACAAATAGAATATATAATAAAATGAAAGTCAAATCCGGTAATCAACGCGCCAGAACTCGCAATCACCGGAAAATCCGGCAATCCGCGATTTTGGCCAAATTCCTTTTGACTAAACCGCACAAATTGATGTCGACGTCGGTTATAACCGTTGCCGGCAGTCAATTTCCGTCATAACCGACGGAAATCTCCAATCGCGAACCTTGACCCAATTCAAACCTAATTCAGCCTGTTTCCACTATAAATACCCACTTGAACACTCTGGAAATCCTTTCGCTCAGAACCACGGTCGTTTCCGAAGCTTTATTCATCCCAAAACACGTCACCGGAGATATTCTGCATTCGCCGGACTTTCACCGGAAAACCGAGACTTACTTCAAATCGGTAAAATTCTCGACTCTTTTGTTTGTAATCCATTATTCGGCATGTATTAACCTAAATCGTTCAATCAGAATCTGTCTCAGACAACGTTGCCGGAAATTCCCGCACTCACCGGAAAATCACTGAAAAACCGGAGTCTCACTGTCGATCGGTATAATCATCTAAACCCTCTTGATATCTCTTGTTTAGTAACTTAATAACACAACACATTGATCAAAACTGTTAATCAATTCACTCAGCCGGAAGTCACCAATCAGAGCCGACGACTCTTGCCGGAAATCTGAGAAAACATTCTGTTTTGGTACATTTTATTCCGTAATCTTCTTTATCTATTTCATTCCAACCAATTATAAGTCTTGATGATCGATTTAAACAGAACAGTCGGACTTCACTGTTCTGTGTTTTTGTAAAGGAAGAAGATGAAGTCGAGTATAGGTTTAAATATAATTAAAACTGGATATTCGAACGGGTTAGACACACAGTCCAGCGGGGGACTGTGTGCACAAACAATACACACGTCCCGGGTTCGAATCGCACACGTTACCGACTTTCAGAAATAAAACCAACATTTTTAAAACTTAATCAGATCAAGTCACAGAATGTTTATAAGAATAATATAATCCATAAGTTAAACAGATTTGACACACAGCCCAACTGGTTGGGCTGTGCGCACTCGAACCGAAGGACCCGAGTTCGACTCCGGGTCCCTGCAACCGGTTCGGCCATATAAATCATTTTTAATAAAAAATCAAATAAGTTTAAAATTAATTAGTATATAAATATAATTAAAACAGAGAATATTTCGGGTTAGACACGTAGCTCAGTTGGTAGAGCTGCGTGCACGTATACGAGAGGTCCCGAGTTCGAACCTCACTCAGCGCATATAAAAACACAGTCCGACCGGTCAACGGTCAACTTTTATTTATTTTCTTTTTTTATTTATTTAATTGGAAAATTATTTAAAAATACTTAAAAATAAGATTATTAAAGTTAGAAAATTTCCTTAAACTCACAAAAATAAATCTAACAATCCCATTAAGAGCACTAATTAAAAATATTAATTATTTATTTACCGAATCATTTCGTTATTATTTAGGTTAGTTTTTCCCTCGTCGGTTTGCGCATTCATCGTCATCAAAGAACGCACCCACTGTGAGTGAATCCTTACAAATTCCTCTTTTTATTCATGTTTTGGGGTGTATCATGTGTCGCTTTAATTATTTCGTTTATTCGAACTTGTGCTATTACCATTATATGACCTAAACTTGTGATGTAAATATTGTTTGTTGTGATGCGTGTTTACATTCTTGTCAAGTTGCGTGCAAATCATTCATTAGGCCCATCAGTTCCTCGTGGGAGACGAGTTGAGCATCAGGTGCCTCATTAGATCGGCTCCGTTTGATTGAGCCTTGATATCATTGTTCATCATTTGGTGTGTGCGTGTGCATTATTTGATATTATGTGTTTTGTGATTAAATTTACATTTACGTTTACTCATATGTGGTTATGCACCTTTTTATAACTAATATAATAAATGCATTCAAATGTTTTCATAAGATTCACTCGCCAACTTTTGTTGACCCCAAAACCCTATTTTTACACATGATACAGGTGATCCGGTTGAGAAAAGAAACACATAGGATGGCCTAGAAGAATAAACAAGTTAATGCCTCGGGATGAACGTTTAGTTTTGTTTTCCTTTGTAATTGTACTTTAGTTTGTAATTTGAATGAAAATGTATTTGAACATGTTATGTTTGTACGTTTATTGTAACTTCTTCTTTAAAGAGAAATAATAAATATGAAACTTTATAGTAAATGTCATGAGCTTTGATGAAAACCCAATCATGCCCCGACTACAATTTCCGCTGCGGGTCAGGGTGTGACAAGATCGTCTCGTTTGTGAAATAAGAGTGTCTTCAAGTCTTCACATGTGTATTGTGGTTGCCTTAAGAAAGGCATGTATATTTGAGATCAAAGAAAATAGATAAGATACAAGTAGGGAGAATTCAAGTAGTTTTAAGAATGAATAAGAATAGTCAATATGGTTCCTAAACTATAGACTAGGTCAAAAGCATGGCAATTTCCTAATTTCCTATAGTTATGGCTCTGATATCAATCTGTCACACCCAAACCGATAGCGGAAACATCAGGGCGGGACGAAAACAAGATTACAAGAGACTTCATAACACTATTTGTGACAATATTTAATAATTCAAAATTTCATTGATACTAAATGGTAATACATTGTTTCGGGAATAGAAGTATAACAAGTTTCAAATAACATAACGACATTCAAAATTTCATTGATACTAAATGGTAATACATTGTTTCGGGAATAGAAGTATAACAAGTTTCAAATAACATAACGACATGAAACAAAATACATAAGTTTAAATTTAGGTTTGTATCTAAATCCACCCTAAGTAACATTCTTCATCGCTATTTACTAGCTTCCTGCAACATGTATTAAAATAATGATAAAAAAAAGTTGGCGAGTATACAAGTGTTATTACATAGCATAATACTGAAAAAAGTTGTCTGATATCCAACATGGTAATTTGCATATTATGTTACTATCATACTAACATGTGCTAACTATATATCAAACCAAAGTCTAACGCAATCATGCATACCATTGACACCGAAATGACAAGATTGTAAAATAGTTTACTTAACAATACCACAAGAATACGGGTGGTGTGTTAAACCTATAGTGCTATAATCGTTAACGGAGGCTAGCAAAGTTAATGAGCATATAGACACAAGTATACATAGCATGCGTTAACAAGAATATGGCAAGTATCATGTTTTAAATAGATTGAGTGTGATTATAACAAGTTTAACGTGATTCATGATTTTTGTATAAGTGTACATGTTGCAACCAATGTGAATCAAACGGAAAATGGGATCAAGTATACTCACAATTTTGCAAAGCATTCCAACCAATGCGCGAGTCGTTAAGTTTGGAGGATGGAACACCAAACTTACCCTACATGGGGAAATGAAGGTGTGTGAGTATTTGGATCCAACAGAGAGTTCGGATTCAAAATTTTAAAGTATGTAAAAGTAAGTATATGAAAAATAATTATCTAATCTTAAAAACTCATTTTTTTCACTATTAAGTTTTCATGTGATTTAATGGGTCAAACTTGCCCATTAGAGTCGTAGTGAGAAGTTTAAAACTTAGATAATATAACTTATTTTCATGACATGTAACCATGATTTGGTTAACAACATGAGTTCGGTTATGTACATATAATATATATATATATATATATATATATATATATATATAGGATATTTTATACCTGTCCATCATAGATTATCATATAACTCATGGAGGTCAAGCTTGGAAGTACGAATACCTCTTCATATGATTCACCAAAGCACAAAGTTTACCAACTTAGTTGGTAAACTTGGTTGATCATGATTAACAAGAATGAAAAACTAAGCTAATCATAAAAACATCAAGTGAGGTAGTGTATATATGTTAGGATAGCCAAGGCTTCCAAGATTCACACTTTTACCAAAACACAAGTCTTGCCATAAATACTATGATGAATTTGGATGCTTTCATCACTTGTGGGTTGTCTAAACCCTATCAAAACAGAAAGTTTAAAGGTGTTTGCACTTCCTTAACTCATAAGAATCAACTCCTAACAAGTCTCATAACCTTAGGTAGGTTCAAGAACAAGTAGGTACCAGACTCAAACAAGAAAAGTAAATAAAAACAAGTTTAAAAGTTTTTTTCAATGCATAATTTTATCAAACTTTGGACCTCAAATATGGTGATGTTCCACCTTTTTTTTACCTTGGTAAACATGGAGTAACAATCCTAGAGGTTATCCAGTGAAAGAGAAACAAGAAAACACGAAGAAAAGATGAAGAAGTGAGTTGAAAACTCACTTTTCTGCCCAAAAGTTGCAAAGATTAAGGCCTTGAGAGAGTTTGAGAGTGAATTGAGAGTGTAGAAAGTGTTTAGGAGGGGTGGTGGAGGCTTGTATTTATAAGTGGTATTAGGGTTTGGTCATAAATGAAGTGGTTGGGAGATGGGAGGGGGGAAATTTCAAATTTAAATTAAAATCCCGTTTTTATAAAATAATAATAAAAAATATTTTTTTAAGAATTTAAAGGTATGCAAGTATGCATATTGAGTAAACATGTATGAATAACATTCCAAAGAAGTTTAAAGTCTCGATTTATTGCATATAACATAAGTATAAATGGAAATACGTATTTGATGATTGATTTCATATAACGCAAGCATAAATTAAGATACGATTGATATAAATATGGTTTTCCATTATGATTGATGTCTCGGATTTAAAAGATTGGAATGAAGTACGATTACAAAGTTACTAAAGATAGAAATTGAATACAAGCTTTCTAAAAATGGAAAGTACAACCATGCAAAGCGTTACAAAAGTATGGCACGTTAAATTTTTTTTTTATGTCGAAAATTATGTTTGAATATACTTGAACGAAAGATAAGGAAATTTGTGATCTTATGATGCAAAGAAGATATTAATGTTTGTAAAATTATATATGTTTTTTCCAATTTTGTCCTTCTTCATTAAAAGTCCCATCCCCTTTATTGATAAGGAGTTTTCGAGTTCTTACTTTAATTATGGGTTTTTAGTTGAACCCTCCTATATATATATATACATACACAGAGATACAGGTCAAGAAAAATAGTTTAATGGAAAGTAAAAAACATACATATAGTTATGTCGGTCAATGTTAGTCGTTGCCTTGTTGGCGCCGCCATCACCTTTCCCATCTTTCCCATCCACAATCATTGACGGCACCACCACTATCCCTCCTGACGTTACCACCTAAGGGTCGCCGTCACCCCATTAGTCGGCCTCACGACCATGGGCCAAGATGGTAAAAACAAAAACTTCAGGTGAACCTGCCATGACCCAACATGTATTTATCTGCAGCCATTGACCTTGTTGAAAGGTATATGTCTTGACCTAAACCCAACTTATCATACCTATTACACAACCACACATCCGCTCGCCACTAATAGATATTAATAACTTTGTAAACTTGTTGTAATGTATCACAACTTGGAGTAATAAGAAATTAATATTGCTTAGTCTAGAAAATTAGACATAAATTAAAGTAGATTTAATTTTTTTATATGAAAAAGTCATATTATCTAAAAAAAATCTATAGGAGTTAAGGCCTTTCAATTGAAGACAACCTTGTACAAAATCTTCTTGATTATCTTTCGGTAATAACGTAACACACTAGCATCATATAAACATTTATATATTATGTTTATTAAGCGGTATTACATTAGACTCTACAATCCCCCCTCCCTCTCTCTCTTTAGGTCAAAACAACATTTTATAAAAATATATTATATATGTCTATCTGAAATTAGTTCTATAACAAACATGTCTTTGTAATAACTAGTGGGACTCCTCCTACGCTACGCGGCAGAAGTTTAAACGTTTTTTCGCGTAGTACGTCGCGTAACTTTGGTTGTTATCAGCTCAACGAATCGAAAACCATAAAAGTAAATATCGATAAAAGCGAATATCGATACCGGTTATGATAATACCAATTAAAAAAAGGGGGAAACAAGATTTAACCCCACGCCACGCGACGGGATTGATTGTTTTACCCCATGTTACGCGGCGTGACTTTGGTCATTATTGACTCAACTCATCAGAAACCATAAAAGCAAATATCGTTACCGGGTTTTTCCCTTGCGCTACACGGCGGGAGTATGATCAGTTTTCCCTGTGGTGTACGCGACGTGACTTTGGTTGTTATCGGATTGACTCATCTAAAAATCATAAAAGCGAACATTGATAAAAACGAATATTGACTTTGGTTCCGATAATACAAATTAAAAAAATAAAAATAGGATTTCCTCACCTTGCTACGCGGCTGGAGTTTAATCATTTCCCCCGTGCTACGTAGCGTGACTTTGGCCGTTATAGGCTTACTCATTGAAAACCATAGAAGTGAAGATGACAACATGTACATAAAAATAAACACGTAACACTCGATTACAAAGTCTTTAAAAAGTCAAAGGATTTTAAGTGTCAATGCTGAAAGTAAAGGGTAGAAATATAAAAACACAAAAAGACAACCAAAAAAAAAAAAGACAAATGCTGAAAGTTGAGGTAAAAGTATAAAAACACAAAAAAGGCAACAAGAAAAAGCAAAAAGACAAAAAAAATGTCAAAATGCTAATGATACTAAGATAAGATATCAGATACATGAGAGTAATTTTGTACGAAGTGTAGGAGAGAATCATGACACACATTTGTTTTTCTCAATTTCAGGAGGAAGGGTATGATGGTCTTTTCCCCCTTTAACTAGTTTCCTTCTAGATTTTCAAATGGCTATAACTTTTTTCATACGTTAATTTTTTTAAATTACACCATTTTAACGAGCATTTCATTCTCTTTAATTCGAGCAGCCTATTGCTATAGTGTTCTTAAAATAATTTACAAAACTTTGAATACCCATTACGTGATTTTGAATGCCCGGTACCCATTATGTGATTTTGAATGCCCGGTACTAGGGCTGTAAACGAATCAAACGTTAGCGAACAATTTGTGAACTGTTCAGCGGGGAGTTCGTTTATGTTCGTTCAATTATCTTAATGAATGAACACAAGCAAAAAATTTCGTTCGGTTAGCTTAGATAACGAACACGAACAAAGGTCTCGTTTGTTTCATTGCGTTCGTGAACATTAGATAATATTTTCAATTACGTTCGTTCATGTTCATTTGATTGTATTAAAAATTATTAATAATAAAACTTTTATCTAAACATATTAAAAACTTGAACCCCTATTTTTTAAGTTAGCTGAAATTTGGACATTCAAGACAGTTTTTGGGATAATCTATCCTACCTAATAAAGTTCATAACTAGGGGACACATGGCATCCATCTAGGGCCTCTATTCTCTATTTTCCCACCAAAAACCACTAGAAATTCCTTTGGTGTATCCTATTTGGACTATTCACTTGACTAAAACGGGTCAAAATTGCTATCATGTATAAACTTATAACCTGACTTTTTCACACTTTACCTCACAATCTCACCACGCTGATTAGGGTTCTTTCTCTTCCAATCAAACAATCTGAAGGTATATGTTACTCAAATAACGTTTCGATTTCCGGTTAACTCCTTCAATTTTTTTTTGTATTAAACCTCTTGATTTCATCATTTTGTTCGTCGATCTGTGTTTATATTTCAACTGATATGCTATTTTGATTTAATCTGTGGTTTTAGCTTTTGTATATGTAATCAGTTCTATCAAGGTATGCAATCTGTATCATCTTTCCGATTTTTTTTTTTGTTCCATAGATTTCGTCTTTGTATAGTAAAAATTTTGTATTGATTGATTCTTTTTTAGGGTTTGTAAGTTTGTATACATTGATTCTTTTTTATGGTCTAAAAATCTTTGTTCTTTCAACAAATGTTAATATGTTGTATATTGTTTTTTTCGATTGAATCTTACTTTTGATCTTTATTCTTCCTTTATGTTTTTTATTCATTAAGTTTATCTTGATATGTTATATATTAATGATCTATCGTAATAGATATGATTCGTGATAATTGATTTTTCATGTTAATGTTGTTTTTGAGCTTAAAGATTTGATATTGTGATTGATCATCGGATTATGATTGTTGTGTTTGTAATTTGTTGTTAGTCTAGATAACTTTGTGAAATTTAGAAGTGTTTGGTTATTTTTTATTTTGTTATGTTGTCAAATATTTACTCCACCTTTCTATTGTTTTGTTTGAAGATTGATTGAATATCATATGTGTTCTTGGAGTTTAATGGTTTGATCAGTAATGTTTGACAATTGAATTTCAGATCATGATAATGGTTTAGTACTATCCATCTGTTTGTTACAAAATTATTATTGTTAATTATTATTTCCTTAGTTAGAGGATAACTTGATTTTAAATTCAAAATTTGATTTGGAGGATAATATGGAAGCAAACGATTTGAATTAATAACATTAATTGGATTGCTTTGTTTGTGGGTTCAATGTACCTAGACATGTTAGCGGTTTAAAATTTAAAATTTTAAATATAATTTTGATTAAATTATTCCAGAATGTTATAGTAATTTTAAATTAAATTCTATTTGTCTTTTTTTAAAATAAAGTTACCTGAAATAGAATTTGACTACATTCATGTTTATTATAATTGGTAATTATCCTAATTTTTAATAACCTCTAATCAACAATTTTTTGTTTCTATATAGCTAATTATAGTCATATTATTCAACAATAATTTTAAAACATTTATTGGTTGTTACCATATATGATTTAAATCATTAAAATAATTATTATTGTTAATTATTATTTCCTTATTTAGAGGATGACTTGATTTTAAATTCAAAATTTGATTTGGAGGATAATATGGAAGCAAACGATTTGAATTAATAACATTAATTGGATTGCTTTTTTGGGGGGTTCAATGTACCTAGACATGTTAGCGGTTAAAAATTTAAATTTTAAATATAATTTTGATTAAATTCTTCCAGAATGTTATAGTAATTTTAAATTAAATTCTATTTGACTTTTTTTTAAAATAAAGTTACATGAAATAGAATTTGACTACATTCATTTTTATTATAATTAGTAATTATCCTATTTTTTAATAACCTCTAATCAACAATTTTTTGTTTCTATATAACTAATTAGATTCAAATTATTCAACAATAATTTTAAAACATTTATTGGTTGTTACCATATATGATTTAAATCATTAAAATAATTAATTGTTAATTATTATTTCCTTATTTAGAGGATGACTTGATTTTAAATTCAAAATTTGATTTGGAGGATAATATGGAAGTAAACGATTTGAATTAATAAAATTTAATTGGATTGCTTTTTTTAGAGGTTCAATGTACCTAGACATGTTAGTGGTTTAAAATTTAAAATTTTAAATATAATTTTGATTAAATTCTTCCAGAATTTTATAGCAATTTAAAATTAAATTCTATTTGACTTTTTTTTTTAAATAAAGTTACCTGAAATAGAATTTGACTACATTCATTTTTATTATAATTAGTAATTATCCTAATTTTTAATAATCTCTAATCAACATTTTTTTGTTTCTATATAACTAATTAGATTCAAATTATTCAACAATAATTTTAAAATATTTATTGGTTGTTACCATATATGATTTAAATCATTAAAATAATAGATACGGTTGACTTTTAAACTTTTAGTATATTTTAGATGATTTCGTGTCTCATGATGCTACTATTGGTATGTTTTCTAATATCATTTTTAATTTTAAATCCATGTTTTAAGAATATATTAATATTCTTAAAAAACATCATAAAATGTGTTTTTAACATTTTTGGCTAATAATAATAACTAAATTTGAAGTATATTAAGACCTTTGACTGAGATGAACGTAACTTATAATATTAACTATGATTTGGAAAATATAAATCATTTAGTGTATGCTTTTGTTTGCCTTACATTGTTTTGACTTAGTTGCATCTATATTGGATTGTTTAATAGTGAAATAGAACTGCAACACAAATTTTCTATCCGGCCTCTTATCATTTTCAAACTTAAATAGATCATTTAACATGAGTTAATAATGTGAATTACACTTTAGGATGCTTGCATCAAGTTAATTGTCTCTTAGGCAACACTTATGATGATACGAGAACAAGGATAATTAGAAATTACACCTTTAATCATTTTACATACTTGAGCTCGATTATCGGCTTAAACCATATTTATTGTACCATTTCAGGTTGAGCACTGCACACATATGACACGGGGAACTCAGACGGCTCAGGGCACCCTCTCAACCTTAGCGGTGTTGTGGCTTCCGGTTTATATCCTGTTGACGAGGTAACTTTAACAATTTTTTTGTATTATTTTGTATTCATGAATGTATATTGGTCTATTAACTACAAAACATGTATATTAATACTTGCCATAATTAGGGGACAAAAATAGAAAAGAGTATGAGATTTACTCCATAGTTGGCATGTCAGGTTTTTAGTCCACATGCAACTTCTAACTTCTCTGCTACTGCAGAGGCATCAGTATTAGTGAAACTCACCTATTAGTTAAAAATATTAGTTTGAGATTTACTCCAAATAGATACACACAACTTGAAGTATTTAAATTAAATATGATCCTTTATACTTTATTTCTTTTCTAAATATTTACTGCTTGAGCAGGCCATGAAAGTAGTAAATATTGTAAAAAATGAAAGAAGTACTTCATTACAATTTTGGATACTTTTTATATATAAAAAATGTAGAATTATCTCTAGCTACAAATTTATACTTTTCTAATTCGGTTTGTTTGAAATTAATTTGGTTTGTTCATTGTAAAATGCTTTATAGTGGCAAAAGTGTAACGAACAAAGGCAATGATATGGAGCTGTGCATGTCACAACTGAGCTTCAAGTCAACTTACCTAATATATAATTGGTGATTAGAAGTAATGTAAGGATTGATTAGCAGGGAATAATGCAAGAATTGTTTAGCAACCTCATTATACTTTCAAAAACGGTAATTTATAATTGTTTTATGTTTCATAACTTCTCCCAATTTGAAATTCAAGCTTATTATCTAGGTATCTATGTGTGGTTTAAGGTGTTTTAACTTAGTGTTAGTTTTGAGAAAGATGTGGACAAGGCATACTCAATGTGGGAGATACAACATCGATAAGTTGCTGATAATAATTAAGCCATCTACGATGACATGGGTAGATTATTTTTTAACGTTAGCACTACAAATTTTTAATTGCACGTATACATCATCACAAGCACTTTTGCTTGCTTAGAGCAAATATTACCATGGATTTTTTTATCATAGAATCTGTAGATGCATCAATTTTTTTTTTGTTTGTAGAAGGAAAAGCAACATCCCAGGTGTATAAAAGTCTCTTATTCTATCCATGTGAGTTCACGTTACATATTGTCTATTTTGCATCTTCAAGACATGTGGATTATTGTTCCATTTAATGATTTTAATTAAAAAATCTGCAGTAATTTGTTTGTAGGAGATAAAGTTGATATACAAAACAAGAGAACTTGAATAGCAATAAACCAAAAGGTTAGTTGTGTTTGTATGTGTGAGTTTATATAATAAAGAAGAGAACAAATGAATGGTTCCATCAGGTTTGATACTTAATATTGTAATGATAAGTTGTTTGAACTAAAAACATATTCATGATTGTTAATGTTTTATGATAACTTATGTTAATATATTTATGTTTGTTTATTTTGTTAAGATCGAACAACATCTTCCAAGTAATTATGGTTATTTTTAAGCAATAAAATTTGAGATATAAGTTGGTGTTAGAAATGTTAACATAATGTGAAGTGTCATTATATTCTTTTCCATACTTGGTTTACTAGGATGAAGCTTTCAGCGATAATGTCATATTTAGCATTACATATTACAAATAAAAATTGAAAACTAAAAGTTATTAATATTATACTTTATATATTTCTTATAACATATCAATCAACATTTCTACTTATCGAAGCAATGCAAATAAAAAAAACCTGTCATTCTCATTTGGCCCATATACATGGATTGTTTTATTTATTTTGTGAACTTTTGCATTCCATAAGAATTACTTTTAAAGAATTTATATATGTTCATTATAAACACATAGTGTCCATCTTCAATACCTCGGAAACATATTATTTTGTTAAATCCGCAAAGTTTGTAGGAATTAGCACTATTATGTATAAGTTAGTTAAATTTTGAATAATTTTGTCTAAGTAATTCTGAATAATTATGTCTAAATTAGTTAAACTTGATTCATCTTTGGTGGTTGTAGAAGACTTCTTCTGTTTTGATAAATACTTATGTCCAATGTTTTAGGTTAAGAATGTATTTATTTTTTATTTTCAAGTTAAATCTTTGTTTGTGTACGTTCGTTTTAATTCGTTTGTGTTCGAGACGAATGTTCACGAACTGTTCGCGAACAATTGAATTTCCTTAATGAACGAACACGAACATAAACTTATGTTTGGTAAGCGTTCATGAACAGTTTGCGAACACGTTAATTTCCTTAATGAACGAACACAAACATAGTCATGTTCATGTTCGTTTGGTTCGATTACAACTCTACCCGGTACATAACTACGTGATTTTTGAATACCCATTACGTGATTACGCATTCAACATAAATAATTACGCATTCAATGTAAATTCATTACGTGACAACACATTCAATATGATTTGTTATAACTAATGTTAATACAATTATGCTTAATTACGTGATTACACATTTAACAATAAGAACTTGATTGTTTATACTTTATTGTTATAACTAATGTTAATACAATTATGCTTAATTACGTGATTACACATTTAACAATAAGAACTTGATTGTTTATACTTTATTACGTGGTTATATCTCTAATATACGATATTATGTTGTTATTATAGGTTGGTTTGGCTAATATTTTGTATATAATTTATCATTAATACGCGATTATACTTGAAATATTTGGCACTCCGTATGAAATATTATATATTACATGTTTTGTTTTTACGTAATTGCCTAATCACTCAACAGGGTTTCACATAAATACTATAATGAAATCACGTAATCATGAAATGAGTATTCAAAATCATGTAGTAACGTAATAATATATAGTCAACTATTGTTACGTAATTACGTAACCACTTAGTGGAGTTTCACATAAAATTCTACAATGAAATCAAGTAATCACGTAATGGGTATTCAAAATCACGTAGTAACTTACTGGTATTCAAAGTCAGTAATGGGTATTCAAAATCCTCCAATTTTTTAAGAAAAATATAGCAATAGTCTACTAGAATTAAAGAGATGAAATGCTCGTTAATACGGTGTAATTTTTATAAAAAAATATTAACGTATGAAAGTTATAGTCATTTGAAAATCAAGGGGGAAGTGAGTTTATGAGTCAACAATATTGGATATTCCTATTTACCATTTTTTTCTCACTTATTTTGTTGTTTTTAGTTATGTGAATTCTATATTTGGGGACCACTTAACCTCAACCAGTGGCAGACATATGATTTTTTTGCTGGGGTGCGAAATATTTTCTAAAGATATTAGGCCCCTAGCTATATAAAAATCGGTTCATCGCAGGTCGAATCGGATTGGGTCGGGTCATGCAAGACAAAAGACCATCAAATTAAAATTTATATAATCATCAAAAACACGTCAAACGTCATTACAAACGTATTTAAGATTGTGCCCTACTAGTTTTCTTTTTTTGAAATCTATCCAAAACATCGTCTAGAGATACTAAACACTCCATAAGTTCATTACATTCTTACTTATGGTTCCTATCACATATAAATAGCTTAGAAGTTCATAAAACAACACTAAACACTTAAACAAAATAAATAATCATCTTTAACCATAGTCCATTATTTTTAAACATTTAAGCCCTATTATTAAATGTTGTTTACTTGTAACTAATAATAATTTTCAAACACTATAAAAACAACAAATACAATAAAAAACATAAAAAAGATCAAACTCTTATACGTCTATATTTTCTTCTAATCATCACATAAAAACAATAAAGAAACCATACTAGTTCTATATCGGAATTCTGCCCGTAATATGAGTCAGTCTTGCCGAAATTTTGGTTTTTCCGGCAAAAGTAGCCGTCCGGTCGTGAGCAGTGGCGTCACGTTGCTGGTAGTTTTTTCGGTGTGGGATTTGGAATTGGAATGGGTGGATGTGTTTGGGTTATTTTATTTAATTCATATTTCTTTGGGTTGGGTTGGGTTGGGTTGGGTTAAGTAATTAAGTGAATAAGTGGTTAAAGAATATTATATAAATTGTATTATATACTTTTATAATAAATAATAGTTTTTTAATAAATATATAATATATTTTTTCTAAGTGGGGCGGTTGAAAATTTGCAACGGCTGCGAGTGATAATTTCCAAGGGGTGCGGTCGAAATTTCGGCGAAAAATAACACTAAAAAATATTTTTTCAAGAGGTGCGCCTGTCCCACGGCTTAGAGTGGGTACGCCCTTGATTTCAACCATTGATTTTGCAAATCAAATGCCAAACTTCTCTACTACACTTCGTACACTTTTTTTCCTCTTGTACAACAACCTTTCTTATAATAATGATGATAATAATTATAATAGAAATTAGCTCAGTAATAAACATGTGACAAACTATAAAATAATTGTATTCCAGTTCTTTTTTGTTTATTTCTTTCCTCGAAACCTGGATACTTTCTTAACTGTTAAAAAAAGGTAAACTTAAGCTGAGTTTTATGATTACATCTGCATCAACAACTATGCTGTTCTAAAAAATGTGCATCAACAAGATATAGAAACAATTTTTTAGACTTGTGACACCTAGTTAAAAATCTCTTAAAGATTGGCCACACTACTAGTTGTTGGGACTAAAGGCACTTGCTTTGAGTGCTAAGGGTGTTTAGCATGTTTGTGTATCGGGACTAACTGGGATAATGAGGGTTGGTTAGAACCGACAATCTAACTTCTTTCATAGCTTTTGACCCATGCATGGTTAGTTAAAGTTTAAGACTGATTATACATAACATGTTACTAAGATTGGTTATGATGATTATTAGGGGCGGATCTATGTTCAGAGGGACGGGTTCAGACGAACCCACTCGGTTTCAAATTTTTAGTAGAAATGTTAATACAAAATTTGGTATGAACCCATAAAAAACATCTGGGATGAACCCAATAACTAAATTTATAGATGGTGGAGTGGTTAAGTCATGTAGTTCCATGCTTGAGGTCACGGGTTCGACTCCTACTGGGGTTAAAACAGTTTTAATTTTTTTTCAGTGAACCCACTGAAAAAAATTCCTGGATCCGTCACATTGATTAATATAATGTACATTGTTTTAATAAAGTTACGTGTCTTCAAACATTTCTAAACTTAAAACTGAAACTAAAAAAATGAACCAACTATGACCACGATCGGTATTGGTAAGTCTACATTTTTTTTAGTTTTTTATACATATATACACACACGTAATAAAGAAAAGATAAATTGGATTTTAGTAGTTCTAACTTTAACCCATCGGCCAGCATTAATCCAACTTAAGAAATTCTTGAGGACAATCCCAATTTTTTAACTATTTTCTTCCACCGAGTTTTCTAATTCCTAAAGTCTAACCTAGTTAATTTGTAAAATTAAGTCCGGCCTCAACTGTATGGCCTATCTTTCTCATACCTAAATGAGGCAACAATTAGGGAACAAGGGCCCCTTTTTATGTCACTTTTTATCTTTCAAAAGTATGTAACAACAAAACATCAATTGGACTCTCAAAACTGGAAATATAAAAACATAAAAGAATATGAATAAAATAGAAAATAAAGTTTAAATAGTCAAGATCATGGAAACAAACAACACCTATGAGAAATAGGTGGGGGATAAGGAATTGATTAATGATGAAGATACCATGTATGATTGGAAATTGATTAAATAGGTCCATCTTTGTCATCTTATCTTTGCTCAATATTCTAATCCTTTATTAAAGTTCCTTTATTGGTTGGTAAAACTTAATTATATATTTAGTTACTTCAACCCATATATATATATATATATATATATATATATATATATATATATATATATATATATATATATATATATTTGGTGGATTACTCTTGTTACTATAATTAACCTTAGAATAAAACGCTTATTAAACATATGTGATCGACTAGAAAGGCGTTTGCTAGAAGAACAAAGTTATCATACACATACGGATACAAATATAGATATAGATATAACGAAATAGATATAAATATAATGAAAGAGATTAAATTATGAGATTACTTTTAAAATACATGCAATAACTAAACTTTTTGTCCGTTGAACAAATTAAGTTTGGTTTAGTTTGCAGTTAAAAAAGTTAGTTTAGTTTTGGGGCAAATTTCAATCATACTCTTTTTGTCACTTGTATGTTTTTATTGGATTTTTAATATATAAAATATTATGATAAAAGAACCTTATCCTAAAAAAAATAAGGAGAGATTTTGATATAATCACCTACGTCATGAAAAAGATTATGCATCATGAAAGAGAAAAATATATATCTCTACGCATGTCATGAGTGATTTTTTATTAACTTTTTGATAATGCACTCACAACACCACTTTATCGGAACCCCGTATACACCACATCGCACTACCTCCTTGTCCACATGAATCCGGCAACAACGCAAATCTTTAGTCTAGGACGGTTTTATGAAAATTTTGGATCGAATTGCCACTTGCACATAACTTTGTATTTTTAAAATGAAAAAGATAATAATGCATGTTAAACAGTCAATTCAAACTACAACCATAAACCTTTAAAACCAAATCATAAACCAGACCGTATATATTTCAAATTGGTCAACTTTCATCAATTTCGACAGATGGTTTCCACGGTTCGTGTAATTTTTTTTTATTTTTTTGGTAATAGTTCATTTCATTAAAGTAAATTTACTAAACCTTTAGTGTTAATACGTTTAATTATTAATCTGGTTTTCACTAATTACTACGCAACGTTAAATCCTGCAATCTTTGATATTTGAATATGTTGCTTTTTTTTTGAACGGCTTGAATCTATTCTTTCTAAATACATACACTACATATTATACAACTACAAGTTATACAAATCCCATAAAATGTACTCTTATAAAATCCACATGTTACCTACTTTATAAGACTTGAACTCGCATCACTTTGGTTGAGATTAACACCTGGTGCGACTAACCAAAAAAAACACAATGAAAAAGTACTCAACAACCATACAACATCGAAATCTAAGGTTTTGAAAAGGATGTAGACCAATACGTTATTATAGATAAAGAATATGACGAAATTAAATCCGTTAGAATGATTATTATGGTGTGTAATTTTAATTTAGAAAACTTTCCCATGTAAGTATAGTTGTTAAAAAAACAATAAGATTATTTCACTGGTTTGCCCTGTCATTAATCCATCACCAACAATCTCTAAATTATAGATTTATCTTTTTCTTTCTGTGATTTTGTTTTAAGCGTCAACAATCTGTCGGTAACACGTTACTGACGGATACAAACGATTATCAAAGGTTTAGACCTTTTTAAGGATTTTTTTATGTGTAGCCGTTCGTCGGAAAACAGTCGGCAAGTTCAGAAGACCAGTAACAAAAATCGTTTTCTTTTTAGGTTTCTCTTTGATTCTTTGGCGACAAAATACTCAACCGGTGAATTTTCGTTGAAAAAGTTTGTTTTTAGTATTGATAATTACAAGGGTGTCAAATTTTATTTTATTATATTATTTCAGTTGTTTTTTTCTTTCTAAAGGTTATGAATGGATAATAGCTTATTTTCATATTATTTCAATTGTTTTTTTTTTAAAGGTTATGAATGGATAATAGCTTGTTTTCAGAAACATGGAACTTGGTCCACTGTTAATTGAGAATAATGGGATTTTGCTGTAGAAGTAATCATGCTTGGGGTCCGTACGTATAATTGAATCTATATTATCCATTTATATTTGGATTTTTGACAAGGACAAACTCTGTAACATGCTAAGCAATTTCTTATTGTGTGTAACTAATTTGTATATCGTTAATATTTGTGGACTGGGGTAACTATTAGTTATATAATATGTACCTACATAAATCTTTACCATTGAATTATTTTACTTTCATAATTGTCATGTCATACATTTAAATCGCATGTTGTAATAAAAAACATGTTGTTAAAAAGAATCCGCATGTTGTAACCGCATCTTGTATGCATCATACTTTAAGAGAAATTGTATGTTAACTAACCCCTGTATTTATATATACCATCAAACAACAACATGTAAATATAAACACAGTAAGACAATCACATATAAATCCACCTGTCGTATAGGTGTACCTAAAATTAAGACATATAGTCATGCTACTAATCCATCTACTAACCGATTTTCTATTTTGCTTTTATTCTTATCTCAATTTCAGAATTAAACGTTTTTAACCCAATTTAACACAATTCCATTAAATCTACCCAAAAGGTATTTTAACGCATTAAATTCCAACTTTTCAGAATCCAAAACACTTTTAGATGAACGTTCTATGAATAAGAACTCATATTTAGTACATTATTGACCACTTTCTTATTATGATTTTATTATGAATCAGTTTACACTTAAATCAGAAACTTTTTTAGTTTTCCAATCTTAATGTGATGTTTAAATTGAAATCATATAACACTTTTAATAGTGTCATAAATCAACTTCAATTCGTAATTTGGTGCCATTAAACGACATTGTCTTAAAACCTCACTTTAGATCATTCTTGACTAACTTAGCATGTTTCACTAACATGCACTTCCTAATCAATTGATAGATTATCATGTTAAACATCTTTATCAACTTTTAAGCATCATTTTCAATCTATTAGAAGTGCTAATCTCGGTCTAGCATAGAAAACAATTGCTTGTTGATGTTTAAACACCACTTTAGAACCCTTCCACTTGATGATTCAAGTATCTCTATCTTGTCTTCTTTTTTTTTTTCTTTTTTTTATGATCGACACACGCACTTTACTCCTAAAATCACCACACTTGCACAACATATGCTTTGAACTCACAATTACTTGATTGGAGATCACACTACTTTACCAATTGAATGTTTTATTGGGGACATCTTGTCTCTTCTTGATAGTAGCTTGGAAGCGCACACTCAAAACACTTTGCACTCTCTTTCTTCTATACATTGACAAACACCTGAACACTACTCATGTGAAGAAAAGATGTTTTACAATTGAGACTGGTTGCTTTATTTTTGCATACGCAATATTTTCAAGTATTCTTTTATCTTAATTTTCTTTAATAGTTTATTTTTTAGAAAATTTTCACCAACCCAAAAATACTTTAACAAATTTAGAAATCTGAATTTTGAATTTCGTTTCCTTCAATTAGGTATTGTTACTTGGATCCAATTGTGACACATTTTTATTTTAGTTGGTGCTTGTGATTGAATCTATTGGTTCACAAGAGGAAAAGGTGAGGGGTGTGCACGAATGGCACGTTTTTGTTTGAAAGTTTAGATTAAATTATTTTTTGTCTTGATCTTATTTTGTTACTATAATAATAATAATAATAATAATAATAATAATAATAATAATAATAATTTAAACTATGACTTAGTGTCTGATAATACTTCATTCTTGTAATGTGATCAGTCACACTTTTTTACTTTTGTTTTTGTTGTCAATGACAATCCCGCTCTAATAGAAATGTAACCTTGCTTGCCTCTAATGAGCAACGAACTGATATTAATCCCAATCAGAATGTTGTAAATTGTTTTGAAACAACTTAAATGAAAGTTAGAGACAAACATAGCTAGTTATCCATTAGAGTGTAATTGCTCCTGATAATGAAAGTGAAACTTAGAAGTATCATTGATTACATTGCAAACATGGGTTATTATCACTTAATTAGTCATCCTTCGTAGAGAGAAAAAGTTAATACTTTGGAGCAAAATTTGTACATCATAAATCATAAACAATCATTAACATTGACATAAAAGAATGAAATTGAAGGTAAGAGAACATCAATCAATATATATATGCATAAATCGCGTTAAACTCTCATCTAATCTGCAATGTGTTGAACGCCTATCCCCTTACAATTTTCACCACGTAAAAAATTTGTTTCAATCCAATCACCATGTCACTTATGTAGTTATGTCAATAAAATATATATTAAGAAGATAGTGATTGGGTGGTTCTTCCAATCATTCATGTTTTGTCTCTCTCTCTCTCTCTCTCACTCACTAACACATATATCATATAAGTGTGTATATATTGATTTGATGCATCATCAACTAATTAATTAAGATAATGATATCAAAACAAACATCATATTCATTAACTTTGTTAGGTTGTCGATATCATGTCGTTATACTATTTGGATTAATTTGTTTATACTTACCTCAAATCATAGAAAACGTGAAGATTCATCAACAAGAGTATCCAAACAAAAAGGTTGAATTATAATGTTATACTTGACTTCAACTATGCAAAATTCTCTACACACACCACTTAAAAGCATGCTCTATGACACAGCAAGTATTTGCTTCCATTCTGTGACTCAAGTTTTACGATGACACAAGTGTTTCTTTGTCTACTTACAAAATGTCGATCAAACCCATATGAGGCCTTCGTATAAAAGTTTTATGCTCACACAAGTGTTTTCTACACGAGACTGCTTATTTTTTCAATAAGTATTATTATAATCAATAAAAAACCACCGCACAACTTATAGGTTGTAGGCTAGCGATACTAATGTGTGATAGAAAGTTTTACTCTCTATGAGGTCAAGGGTTCTATCTCTTGGTCATCAATATGTGTAGATATAGGGATACGATGTAACACCCAATTTATGTTTTAACCCAAAACGACGCAGCGGGAGTACCGACATAAAAATTCTTTCTTTATTGACTATATAACATACTTAAGAGTTCATTTATAAATATTTGGACGCTTTCTTAAATATATTTACTACGTTCATTTTGCTTGACTTGCCAAATGTAATACATAATGTAAGCTATGAACCCGCTCTTCCCGTACAACCCTTGCTCTTTGACTCAATCTTCGTCCACACATCTCCCTTGATGATAGTGGTAATCTGACTAATCTGCGGTCACCACATACACAACCAACACATTAGTAGAGGGTGACATCTTACATAATTAAATGGATATATAATAAATCAATAATCACATAGTATTCTTTCTATGTATACTTCTCCATAATTATATCCTTCTAAATTTTCTGTATACCGGACTCGCACTTTCGGAAGCCCAACACTTACATACCTGCATTCATGTTTCATTCTCATTAGCAGTACAGTTAGTAAGACATAATATCAACGTATTACAAACCTCCAAATTCGCGTAAGCACATACCACTGATCTACATTCAATAAGTTACACTTCTTGTTTACACTCGCACGCATCAATATACATACATACATACATGCAAGTTACGTTTGCTTGTTTACATGCAATCACCGTACTTAAATCGTATACTCTCTATTCATCACTGTTCATACATGTAAATAACTTGATTCTTCCATGCCTATAACACTTCTACTCAATCCGAGTTTTAATCATACAACTACATAACTTGGTGTTGGCACCCACACATGAAACCACATTCACTATACACATATCAAGACACGTACTTTCACTCTTACTTTATTTTACAAACCTAGCATCACTTAATCGCCTTAAAAACATCTTATGAGATACCGAGTTGGAGCCGGAATTAGTTGATACAAGAACACAAAAATAATTAGAAAGTTGACTAATCCCACCGTAAGCTATGGCCTGCCTACCGTAGCTTATGGTAGGCATGTTCTGCCAACAATTAAATCTTCTATCGTAAGCTACGGCTAGCTACCGTAGCTTACGGTAACCACATTCTGCCAAAAATAAATTCCTCTATCGTAAGTTACGGTTAGCTACCGTAGCTTACGGTCAGCTGCTGCAGATTTGGGGTTGTAGCTTATTTGACCTGTTTCGAGTCCCGTTCGTTCATGCATGTTCCGATTCGTTTCAAATTAAACATATAACATCTAACAAGGTCCTATTCCTCTTAATACTATCGTAGTTTCACTTTAACGACAAATTCTACATGTGCACAAGCCCATTTGTACTTTAATTATGTCGTTTAACCATAGCTTACCACTTGGATCTAATCCATTCGGTTTATATCATACAACTTCCAATTTAGTTGACTATTATCAACTCAATAACATCAAACTCATCTTAGTACCTCCATTGTTCTTACATTCCCACAAGCTTCTTCAACAATTAAAATAAAACATTTTCATTAAAGTATCTAAAAAGTGATTCCGGAAATCACTTACCTTAGCATCCGTTTTAGCATTTGTTACCTTGCCTCCTTTTGACACGTTAGCCTTCCATGCTTCCATCCATCTTGACATGATCCCTATACTTTCATGTCATAGCAACCACATTCTTGTTAGCATACACGATTGCACATATCAACGATCGTATCAAATGTATAACTCACATTTGACTTTCATAAGTCAATCCTAACAAGCATAAGGCATGTACACAAAATCACATCTTTTTAAACTCGCATTATTCATTATGTCATCACATATAACATATATTGATATATCACATACCGTATGACTTTCTATAATCTTACAATTGTGACAACAAGTCTAACCATGCTTCTTATGCATAGTTGACTTTCAGAAGTCAACATTTATCATATGAACCTTCAACTTAATCTCATATATCCGTGTCATCTTATTCGGCTATATGAAAGACACTATGTACATTTCATACTCATTAAGTAATACGTATTCAACTATGATATCACCTAATTATATGCATCTACCATCATTATCAACTTCCTCCATACTAGTGATTCTTTTATAATTCTACAACTAATACCTTTTTATGAAATCTTTCTACGTTGTATTTTTCATGTTTACTTAACATTAATCATGTCATTATCACATCCTACTAATATTCATTCATTGAATAGCATATAACTTCATATTCTAATCTATACTAGGCATTTCATCAAGCACTTGGTGTGCGTACACCATTTAATGCACAACGTACAACTAATTATTGCATAATCTTCCAAGTTCAACCTAACTTGCATGAGTTCATAATATTCTAACATAATACATCAAGAATTAAACAAAGATTGGACCTAGGTGACATATCCATGTCGCCATTTTCATCATCAATGGTGGGTTTCACCTCCAAACATCAAATTACTCAAAATCATTCATTATCCAAGCTTTATTTGTTGATTCTAACACACCCTCATGGTAATTACATACAAATTAAAAGATTAACCACACACCCATTTCTTGTAAAATCATCAAATCATAATATACAACTTACCACATGTTTTACATCCTTAGATGATTAGAAATCTTCAACCATGCAAGTGTTTTTGGCTTAACTCCACCATAAATTTCTGGATTTTGTGAAGTCTTGGGGAAGAACCCCTTTTCTTCTATGTGTGTCGACACACACAAACACACACATAAAACACATACTAATCTCCTGAACATTCCATTTAACTTAAACTTTAATCAAATCTCCCATTTCAGCCCTTCAAGTTTGGTTTCTTGTCAACAATTGTCACAAGTTTTGTTTTTCATTTGTTTGCCCAACTATTTAACTAGGTTAAATAGCTTGGTTATTTTATTTCATGCCATCATACAAGAAACATACTAGGCAATTAGAATTGTGATTTTTTTGGGGCGTTACAAATCTACCCCCTTAAAGAAGGTTTCGTCCCTGAAACCTTTCTCATTCCTGCTAGACCAATTCTATTTTTACATTTTCATTCTATTTACTCAAGATGCTCAGTTCAACACAAAACATGCGTGATCAATTAAGAAGTAGCCTATACGTACATCTATAAAATGTGTCTTGTACTTGACTTCTTTATTAAATTAAGACCTTCATACATTTATCAAACATATTTCCATTTCACCAGTGTGTCACACATGATATTCCATTCTAGCTTAGTCGCATGAGTACCCATTATGAGTTTATTTCGGTGTTCTATTATTAGCATTCTTTCTGGGTACTTTCGTTGGCACATAATGATTTGAGCCATCCACATACGCATTTTACCAATATTTATTTAAGTTGAGCATTATCACTAGGTAACTAGCATTTCATTCTTGTTTATCTAGAGCAAACCATTACATCCCATTACTAACGTTGTTCCAAAATTCTCTCATGTCCACATGGGAGGTAAATGTATGATGATACGCATTACCATAAACACTCAGTTATTTATTAATACCACAACATAACTACCATTTTCATACTTATTTATCTGTACTCAATACGAGGATTTAGCATCATTCTACATTTTCTATTATTACTTGTATTATGCATGTCCTTAGGTTTAACATCGAATCATTTCGTTAGTGTCACTTTGTTTTCTACTCTCTTCACACACCAAGTATTCTACATAGGTAATTACGTTATGCGAATTCATCGTACAAGTGTTTATTCAATACCCGAAATTTCACTCAGGGCATTTTGATATTTCCTTAATATGACGTGAATTTCTTCTTATGTTGACTGTTAAAAGTCAAACATTCCATTCTATACCATATTTATCATATCATTCATTTCCTTAATTCATATATCGTATTCGATCTACCAATTTATAACATTCATGAGTTAAACATTTTACTAACCTTGATTTTGTTGCAGTAATCATCGATCCGCCATCCGGATTGGCCCATTTCTTTACGAGTCCAAGCTAGAACTGAATTGACTTCGTCCATCCATATGATGAGTTTCCACTCATGCACATCCTTTTCCAACTCTACCAGCTTTACTCACCAAGAGTTCTACAATTTTTATCTATAAAATGAAGGATTAGCACCCTTCATTGATATTCTTTCAGGTATGGCGTTTATCAATTCATCTTATTTGCATACTAGTCATTTTCTAGTTTTCCTTTAAATCTTTAGTTAGTTTGACCCATTCTTAACGAGTCATTACATGACCCTTCTTTAACATACCAATTCCACTTGGTTCTTCATTGTATTCGGTGTTAATTCACCTATGTTCCTTCGTAAATCCCTTACTAATGGGTATCTATATTACGCATTGCATTCCTTACATAATACCTTCAAATTTTGTAAATAATTATTTACCGACTTCTACAGTTTGAACTTTCTAGGTCAAACTGCCATTTATTATTTATTGTTTGCATACTTTGGGGTATGTGTGATGTACTTACCTCCAAACCAAACATGCTTACAAAAACATCATCTCATTGTTTTAACATTTCTTGCATAACCTTACTTTCCCATCCATACTTAAACCATACATCTGGGTCGTAGCTTGTTGTTTGCCCCAACTCTCATGATTTATTTGTTAACATGCGCAACATGTAGTTTATCCAATATTTCTTTCCTTTAACTAAACTTCTCTCAATACTACAATAACTTTCAAAAGGGGTTATACTTACTTCATGCATCAAACCCTTCAAGCTATTTTACAATTACTTGCCTTATAATTAATCATCCTAACTTCATTAATCTTTCAGGAAGTTAAACTATAAATTCGTTCTTATTTATGTTTTATTAATCACTCATAATCTATCCAACACATGTTTTGTTCTTACTTACTTACTTAAGAATTCTAGTCTTCTCATTCTTACATATTACTCTTGTGTGTTAGATCTGTATTTGCCCATGGATATTAATCTTTCACTCATGCTTTGCTTTCTTTTACGTTTGAATCCTTATATGGATTCAAACCTTCCATTCATACCTTTAGTTCTTTTATGTTTGAATTCCGTCAGCGGATTCAAATATTTCATTCTTACTTTTCGTTAAAACTTATATTACATCTTTCAACACATCTTCCCTTATAGTAGTTTATGCTAGAAAACTTTTATATTTCAATTTACCCTCCAATATGACATTAGACCAAAATGACTGTCAATCCAAGTTTCTAGATGTATTCCTCTTGGGTTAATCTATTGCCCAATTTGTCACATCCTTCTCTAGTCTATCCATGAGCTCCTACCGGAAGCATAATCTTTTATACATACCTGACGCAAGTCCAAAACCATTGATTCGTTATCCACACCTTGCATGGTTATTTCTTTCCAATTTGTGGCAAGCCATTCCTATTCATTATGCTTACCTATAAGCATAAAACTTGATGGCCAAAACATTTAATACCGGGTTCAAATGGCGAGCACCATTTGACCCGCATGACTTGTTTGTCCTTTTTAAACCATTCTTTCATACAAACATACTTGCATATATACATATGTAAATTTAAAACATAACTTGAATATTATTTGCTTTAAGAAACGTTTACTTGTTTGTTCGAGCTTACAGTTCCAAACTTTTCCATTCTTATCCTGCGTTCTTACCTGTTTGATCCGAACTTACGAATTCGAACATTTTCATTCTCATTACACATTCTTACTTGTTTGATCCGTACTTACTTACGGATTCAAACATTTTCATTCTCATTATTCATTCTTACTTATTTGATCCGTACTTACTTACGGATTAGAACATTTTCATTCTCATTATTCATTCTTACTTGTTTGATCTGTACTTACTTATGGATTTGAACATTTTCATTCTTATACATTGCCCTCCTCTCCTTGAGAGTCTAATAACTCTTTTCACCCACACGCCAAACTTATTCCCAACTTTATCGGACATACATGATTTGATTATCATGCCTTAACGAATGTCATATGCTTCTTACATACTGGCCAGGTGCGCAATCCACATACTAGTTTCGTGCCTTCATGATAGTCATCACCTTATGTCCAAAGAAATGGGTTTCAGTTCGTGCAACATCCTTAAAACCTTACCAAGACAATATCAATGTCTTTTGTTTAATATTTACCCTCCCCAAGGAGATTCTTCCTTTTTCCCTCAAAACCGGTATCCATATATACATTAATATTGTGTACCTGGGTCCATCTGTCTAATTGCATGCTTTGGTATTCATCCTAGACCGCATCCTCGGATCATTCTCCTTAACCCTTTAAGCTTACCTTGCATATACAATTCAGTTAGTTTCTTTATAGGAATACATATAAGCATACTTACATCCACTTACACATTTGGATCTTGATCGAGTCTTGGATTGTACGGGTCCTTTATCACAAGAGCACACGGTTTGAGTTCAAGTACTTACTTTCTTGTACTTGATTTCGCTCAAACCATGGCTCTCATACCAACTTGTAACACCCAATTTACGTTTTGACCCAAAACGACGCAGCGAAAGTACCGGCATAAAAATTCTTTCTTTATTGACTATATAACATACTTAAGGGTTCATTTATAAATATTTGGACGCTTTCTTAAATAGATTTCTACGTTCACTTTGCTTGACTTGCCAAATGTAATACATAATGTAAGCTATGAACCCACTCTTCCCGTACAACCCTTGCTCTTTGACTCAATCTTCGTCCACACATCTCCCTTGATGATAGTGGTAATCTGACTAATCTGCGGTCACCACATACACAACCAAAACATTAGTAGAGGGTGACATCTTACATAATTATATGGATATATAATAAATCAATAACCACATAGTATTCTTTCTATGTATACTTCTCCATAATTATATCCTCTAAATTTGTTCTGTATACCGGACTTCGCACTTTCGGAAACCCAACACTTACATACCTGCATTCCTGTTTCATTCTCATTAGCAGTACCGTTAGTAAGACATAATATCAACGTATTACAAACCTCCAAATTCGCGTAAGCACATACCACTGATCTACATTCAATAAGTTACACTTCCTGTTTACACTCGCACGCATCAATATACATACATACATGCAAGTTACGTTTGCTTGTTTACATGCAATCACCGTACTAAAATCGTATACTCTCTATTAATCACTTTCATACATGTAAATGAGTTGATTCTTTCATGCCTATAACACTTCTACTCAATCCGAGTTTTAATCATACAACTACATAACTTGGTTTTGGCACCCACACATGAAACCACATTCACTATACGTATATCAAGACTCGTACTTTCACTCTTACTTTATTTTACAAGCCTAGCACCACTTAATCGCCTTAAAAACATCTTATGAGATACCGAGTTGGAGCCGGAATTAGTCGATACAAGAACACAAAAATAATTAGAAAGTTGACTAATCCCACCATAAGCTACGGCCTGCCTACTCTAGCTTACGGTAGGCATGTTCTGACAACAATTAAATCTTCTATCGTAAGCTATGACTAGCTACCATAGCTTACGGTAACCACATTCTGCCAAAAATAAATTCCTCTATCGTAAGTTACGGTTAGCTACCGTAGCTTATGGTCAGCTGCTGCAGATTTGGGGTTGTAGCTTATTTGACCTGTTTCGAGTCCCGTTCGTTCATGCATGTTCCGATTCGTTTCAAATTAAACATATAACATCTAACAAGGTCCCGTTCCTCTTAATACTATCGTAGTCTCACTTTAACGACAAATTCTACATGTGCACAAGCCCATTTGTACTTTAATTATGTCGTTTTACCATAGCTTACCACTTGGATCTACTCCATTCGGCTTATATCATACAACTTCTAATTTAGTTGACTATTATCAACTCAATAACATCAAACTCATCTTAGTACCTCCATTGTTCTTACATTCCCACAAGCTTCTTCAACAATTAAAATAAAACATTTCCATTAAAGTATCTAAAGAGTGATTCCGGAAATCACTTACCTTAGCGTCCGTTTTAGCATTTGTTACCTTGCCTCCTTTTGACCCGTTAGCCTTCCATGCTTCCATCCATCTTGACATGATCCCTATACTTTCATGTCATCGCAACCACATTCTTGTTAGCATACACGATTGCACATATCAATGATCGTATCAAATGTATAACTCACATTTGACTTTCATAAGTCCATCCTAACAAGCTTAAGGCATATACACAAAATCACATCTTTTAAACTCGCATTATTCATTATGTCATCACATATAACATATATTGATATATCACATACCGTATGACTTTCTATAATCTTACAATTGTGACAACAAGTCTAACCATGCTTCTTATGCGTAGTTGACTTTCAGAAGTCAACGTTTATCATATGAACCTTCAACTTAATCTCATATATTCATGTCATCATATTCGGCTATACAAAAGACACTATGTACATTTCATACTCATTAAGTAATAAGTATTCAACTATGATATCACCTAATTATATGCATCTACCATCATTATCAATTTCCTCCATACTAGTGATTCTTTTATAATTCTACAACTAATACCTTTTTATGAAATCTTTCTACGTTGTATTTTTCATGTTTACTTAACATTAATCATGTCATTATCACATCCTACTAATATTCATTCATTGTTTAGCATATAACTTCATATTCTAATCTATACTAGGCATTTCATCAAACACTTGGTGTGCGTACACCATTTAATGCACAACGTACAACTAATTAATGCATAATCTTCCAAGTTCTTACCTTCAATCATCAACACAACAAAACATCAACTAAGTTCATACCATGTTCAACCTAACTTGCATGAGTTCATCATATTCTAACATAATACATCAAGAATTAAACAAAGATTGGACATAGGTCACATATCCATGTCGCCATTTTCATCATCGATGGTGGGTTTCACCTCCAAACATGAAATTACTCAAAATCATTCATTATCCAAGCTTTATTTGTTGATTCTAACACACCGTCATGTGTAATTACATACAAGTTATAAGATTAACCACATACCCATTTCTTGTAAAATCATCAAATCATAATCTACAACTTACCACATGTTTTATATTCTTAGATGATTAGAAATCTTCAACCATGCAAGTGTTTTTGGCTTAACTCCACCATAAATTTCTGGATTTTGTGAAGTCTTGGGGAAGAACCCCTTTTTCTTCTATGTGTGTCGACACACACCAAAACACACACTAATCTCATGAACATTCCATTTAACTTAAACTTTAATCAAATCTCCCATTTCAGCCCTTCTAGTTTGGTTTCTTGTCAATAATTGTCACAACTTTTGTTTTTCATTTGTTTGCCCAACTAGTTAACTAGGTTAAATAGCTTGGTTATTTTATTTCATGCAATCATAAAAGAAACATACTAGGCAATTAGAATTGTGATTTTTTGGGGCGTTACATACGATTAGTGGGTGTGTGAGTTTCGTGTTCTAAAAAGATCAAGATGATACGATTCCAGCTGCACCATATACAACTGTCACTGTCGACTCATACCATTCTTCGCCACCACCTCACTACCAACATCAACCACCTCATCATGGGCCGCTACCAAACTTTTAACTAGCACCTCATCATTGATTGTCACTAAATCAAATCCAAAACGTTGCACATTTAACCCTATCCGGGAAGTGTTTAAACAGTGTTTAACAATGATGAAAGAAAAAACAAAAACCCTACCATTTTAGCCTTAACCATTGGCACCCAAGTAACCATCAATGGGAAAACCCAAACACCACAATTACAAAATCATTAAATCTAAGCACACATAAAACACACAATCCCTAAAGAAACACCAAATATTCCGGATGTGGTCGCCTTGATCTTGGTTGAATCAGTAGTGTGCCCTCTTTAGGTATTTATTTGATGCACATGTAAAGTTGTCAAGCATTCTTGCTTGTCTCTTGCCAAATTAAAACAATGGATTTGACTCTCAGTATTATGATGTGGTAGCTAAAGTGACACCTTAAATAACCACAGTCTTCTTGCACAGGTTTAAATGAACTTCATTTGTTTTAAGCTTTTATGACAAGCAAATTCTATCAATTCACTTTATTATGTAACGCGTGATCTTCCTATAATAAAATTTTAAAGTCTTGGATCTCATATTTGAAGTAATTTCTATGAGGTCACTCTTAAAGTTCCTTAGCTCCAGATAATTTGATCTCACCACATCATGTTGTTGGTGTGAATTTCTAGGTTGTTTGATCATCTATAACAGCTACGTAGCTATGTCAACAACCCTATTGTCTAAGCTTTTTTCCATTTTGTTGTACGTGCCTCAAATATTTTTAGCTCATTGGCAAGACTCTTCTAAACCTTGGTTCTCATCACTACCCATAATAATCATTATTGCGATGATCTTGATGGTCTCAGTCACCATTCCCTTTAATCAACTTCACACTGATGCCATTAATCACTGACTTAAGTTTATAAGCTCATCGCGTTGTACTTAGTCTCTACTAAAGCAACTTTATTTTGATATATACAATGATTTAAATAAATAATGATTAACCCAAGATTATATGATAAATGGGCATCTTGTATTGCTTGGGGGAATATTTACAATAGAAGTTTTCAACCTGTATATGTGGTGGGGGTGTCTAGTGTCGCACCCCATTAATACTACTTTCTTACCAAAGAATTATATGCTAGAGCCCTTCTTCTCTAGATAATTCACAACGTTTTAGGGGCTTTGAATAAAGTCTCCATACCTTTAAAGGGTGTCTCTACATTTTCCTTGTTTTTTTTCTGTACCTTTCCTCGAAGATTTCTAATCTTTCTCTTTGTTTTTTTATCTTCAAAATTTTATGGAATGTTTCCGCATTCTTGAGCACCTTTGTCACACCTCGGCTTTTCCACAGCCAATCTAAATACCGGTGGGCCCGGGTGGGGAATATCGTGACATAAGTTGATAACATCATAGACAATTAAACATAGCACAACGGAACTCTTGGATTTAAATTACTATTACAAACCAAATGTTCAAAATATCAAAATAATATACAGGCTCGTAATAGAAGATCCACATGCGGATAATAAATTGTACAAAAGAAAAAATGTAAAACAGACTTTAGGCAGATCTAGGATTTGCAAGATCCTCTTATCACTACCGAGCACTTCCACCCTATTTTAGTGTTGTACCTGCAAGCTTAGTCTTTTGAAAATACGTCAGCTTTCGCTGGTAAATACACCCAACTAACTCATTTTGAAAACATTTGAAAATATGTTTTTAGTGCATATCAGCACAAAATCTTTAATAACTTGGGAAAGTTGACGTTGTAACCTTGTTAACAGATTCACATGTTTGTCCATACATATAGGGCCCAGTGCGAAAACCGAGACGTGATTAACTGCACACCACTTACGAACTCACGAAGGAGTTATCCCCAATGACCTGGGTAGTTGCATTTTAGCGTCTGTTGGGTGTATGCCTACACCCCGCGCTAAGGTCGTGGCCATTATCTAATGTAATGAGCCGAGGATATCTAGGACACGGTTGTTATCCCTCGATGTTTAAGTTATCAAATAAAACTGATTAAAACAGAATATGAGCATTTACTAGCCACAATTCAGCATTCGATTGATCCCATTCCGACCTAGCGGTAATAGTTTACTGTAACCCAAGCCCGTATAGGGGAAATAAGTCGAGAGTATTTACCTGAGCTAGTATTCTTTTAAACGCAAGATCTATTAACCCAGCCGTACACAAAAGCATTAAGTGCAGATAGCATTTACCGGAATGTCTCTAGTCTGGATTATGGCATAAGCTAACCAATTAAATACTAACGGTCTTTCTTAAGTCATAGACTTAGACCGACTAGCGTACATGATCAATACGTATAACGCTAGATTAAACGATGATTTGATAGAATGTAATTTAATCCCAATAAGTACTTTGACTTGTGATATGGATAACCTATAAACATTCTGGATTTTGAGACTTAAATGACAAGGTTAGACCCGTTTTGGTTAATTTTTGTAAACTAGTTACATATGCTTAACGGTACGCATATCAGCGATATCGGGTAACCGGATAAGTCATGGACAAGTTCTATATGCCATTATATTTTAAACGAGTTGTAACATCAGTAGGATATCAACTTATATGCCCGTTAAGATTTTAAAATGAAACTATGCCTCATAAGGGCATTTTGGTAATTTCACACTTTATAAAAGGAACTTGAATATAATTTAATGTTATAACCATAAGTATTCTGGAAAAATAACTTACTTCTGATATAATATCAGTAGGATAGTAATTATATGTGTAAGTTATCTTTTATGACCAAACTATGCACCGAAGGGGCATTTTGGTCATTTTACACATAATTTATAAATTATTTGGGATTCTGAGTTTGTATTATGTACCTAATGTAAAAATATTTAAAATAAGTTTTAAAATCAGTAGGTAACAAGTCTTAGTTAATAAATATGGTTTAAAACCATACTATGCGCCGAAACGGCGCTTATGTCGTAAAATGACGATTTGTGTGATGTTTAATGAAAAACTAATGTTAAGGCCAGGTTGACATGTCTTAGATATGTTATTTAATGTAACATATCCGTAGGTAAAAGATTTACTTTTAAAAAGATGTGATTAAAACTATTTTATAAGCCATAAGGGCCTTATCGTCATTTATCGACATAATACAAGGACTTGTTCATAAACTCAGTTTATAATTTGTTTTGACATCCCAAATAATCCTGCTTATAATATTACAACAGTAGGAAACTCATTTTCAAGTTCGTTATCATTTAAACCTCTTTTTATGCAAAAAGGACATTTTAGTTAAAATGACATAATTACGGAACTTGTGCATAAACTCTGATTTTGATTATGATCATGTAATATAACCTCAGAGGTTATGCTACATTATATTACGATCATAATGCAACTTTAGATCAGTAGTTAACTAATCTAAATCGGGTCAGAATCGAAAGTCAAAGTAGAAGTCAAACTTCGCGACTTTCGGTTGCGAACCGACCCTAGAATTGAAATTGACGAGCCGAACATGTTCTTACATGTTCTAATAATTATTACCAACTTGTTTAAGTGTCAAAACAGGTTTTATAACATATATAAGATCAAATTATAATATTTCCGAAAAATAGCCTGTTTGACTTTTTAATATAATAATTTTGACCCGTCAATTGGTCTAGCAAACGTAATCTTCAGGAGGTGCCCTTTATAGGGACTAAAACCTACCTTATTACGATCACTTAGCCCTGTTCGTTACTAACAATGGTTGGACCATAATGGTCTTAACCGAAAGTCAAGGCGTTTTCCGTAAAACGCTTGACTTTTGGCTATAGAAGCCTATAAACGAAAATGCAAGAGGAAGGAACACTTACAAGTGTTTCCTATGATGCAATAGAACTAAGTTGGATGCTCCTTTAAGTTAGGAACTTCCAAAGGAGGGAGATAGAGTTGTGAATGAGAAAGGTGCAAGCTCAAATGGTGAACCTTGGCACCTATTTATAGTTGGAGAGCTTGAAGGAGGTGATGACAGGTGTTAAGGGGTGTAAGAGGAAGCTTACAAGTGTCCTAAAATGTGTCATAGCAGTTTGGAAAGCCATGGTTTCGAATCAAATGGTTTTTGGCAACTTGTGTGGAGGCCAAGGCAATTTTCTGCAGACACAGGCCTTTCGCGCCCCGCGAGAGGCACAGGCCTTGCCTATCGCGCCCCGCGAGCGCGTTGTGACCAGTTTCAAAGTTTGACACTTTTAGCCCCGTGACTTATAAAAACTTCTAAAACATCTTTTTAGCATATTTAGCCATCCGTAACCAATATTTGGCGTACCTGGGAGTATGCCCGGACATTGTCGAGCTCTCGGTTCGTTAAAAGGTCACTGAGAGGTATAAATTAACATGTTGACACTTTCAACCCCTCCATCATCCAACTTTCACATATTTACGGATTTAATCCCTCTCGTCCAACAAATGGAACATATGAGAGTTAGGACTTCGTAAAGGATCACTCAGAGGCCCACTATAAGCATGTTGACTCCGATGTCACTCAGAGGCTAGGCATGTTGACATATCAGTCACTCAAAGGTCAAGTTTAAGCATGTTGACATATCAGTCACTCAGAGGCTTACATTTATGCATGTTGACATCAGACAGTCACTCAGAGGCTTAGTTTGAGCATGTTGACACCTTAGTCCCTATTAGTCTTTAATAGACTTAAATACGTATCACTATACTATTGGACACGATTTTACGAGGTGTTACATCCTCACCCCCTTAAAAGAAATCTCGTCATTGAGATTTTATTAAAAAAGATGGGGGTACTTTTGTCGCATAGTGGACTCAACCTCCCATGTATATTCGGGACCACTAAAGGCGTCCCACTTGACCTTTACTATAGGTATTAATTTACTTCGGAGCTTCTTAACCTGTCGATCCTCTATCGAAATTGGTTTCTCAACGAACCTCAGGTTTTCATCTATTTGCACATCTTTGTGCGACATTGCTAGCGACTCATCGGCTAGACATTTTTAAGGTTAGATATGTGGAATACATCTTGAATTCCACTAAGCTCTTCTGGTAGCTTAAGCTTATAAGCTACAGTGCCGACACATTCGACTATCTCGAATGGTCCTATATATCTTGGGCTTAGCTTGCCCTTCTTTCCAAACCTCATTACACCTTTCCAAGGTGATACTTTCAGCATGACTTTGTCCCCTACTTGGAACTTGAGAGGTTTACGCCTCTTATCAGCATAGCTCTTCTGCCTATCACGGGTAGCTTTGAGACGATCACGGATTTTCACAATCTTATCCGTGGTCTCCAGGAACATCTCAGGTCCTGATCGTTGTGCTTCACCAACTTCTGCCCAACACACGGGCGTTCGACACTTTCTCCCATACAAGGCCTCATAAGGAGCAGCCTTGATGCTCGTATGATAACTATTATTGTTGGAGAATTCTATTAGGGGTAAGTGGTCATCCCAACTTCCTCCTAAATCAATCACACATGCTCTAAGCATGTCTTCCAAAGTTTGAATAGTACGCTCACTCTGTCCATCCGTCTACGGGTGGTAAGCCGTACTAAAGTTTAATTTTGTGCCTAAAGATTGTGGGAAACTTTTCCAAAAATGAGAGGTATATCTAGTATCTCTATCAGATACAATAGATACCATGTAGGAACACAATCTTGTCCACATACAACTTAGCCAATTTATGTGAATTATACGTTTCCTTAATTGGCAAGAAATGCATTGACTTAGTCAGCCTATCTACAATGACCCAAATCATGTCATTTCCACATTTGGTCTTAGGTAACTTGGTAATCAAGTCCATAGTTACCATTTCCGATTTCCATGTGGGAATTTCCAATTGTTGTAGAAATCCTGACGACTTCTGATGTTCGACCTTAACTTGCGAACATGTCAGACACTTAGCTACATAAGTGGCTATGGATTTCTTCAAACCCATACACCAATAATTCTTTTCAGATCCTGATACATCTTGTCACCTCCAGGGTGAACTGAGTATCTCGTATTATGTGCTTCTTGGAGAATTAGCTCTCTAAGTCCTCCAAAGATTGGAACCCAAATTTCTCCATTAAATCTAAGGATTCCATCCTTTCCAGGCGTTAATTGATCAACATTTCCGCCTAACCCTTCATTAGGAATATTAGTCTCTAATAGGGCTTGCTTTTGTGCATCTAATAGCTTTTCGCTCAAGCTATTTCTGAGCTCAATGCTCTTTGTGTTAATCCTAATGGTCTTAACTCATTCTTTGCGACTTAAGGCATTAGCAACGACATTTGCCATGCTGGGATGATAGTGAATTTCGCAATCATAATCGTTAAGTGTTTCCATCCAATGGCGTTGTCGCATGTTCAATTCCTTCTGACTGAACAGATGCTGGAGACTTTTAAGGTCAGTGTATATAATACACTTTGTGCCATATAAGTAATGTCTCCACAGCTTTAGTGCAAATGCAACGACACCCAATTCCAAATCAAGGGTGGTGTAATTTCTTTCGTACACCTTTAACTGTCGTGATGCATAAGCAATCACCTTGCCATTTTTGCATTAGCACACAACCAATGCAAGTGTGTGAAGCATCAGAATAAACTACAAAATACTCAGTACCCTCAGGTAGAGATTACACAGGAGCATTGCTCAACTTGTGTTTTAGAATCTCAAAGGATTCTTGTTGTTTCGGACCCCAAACAAACTTGACATTCTTACGGGTTAAGGTAGTCAAAGGAGTGGCTATCCTTCAAAAGTTATCAATGAACCTCCTATAGTAACCAGCCAATCCTAGAAAACTACGAATCTCTGATGGGGTCTTGGATACTTCCTAATTCATTATGGCTTCTATTTTGGCGGGATCCACTTGGATACCAGGCTCAGTTACAACATGTCCAAGAAATTGGACTTCTCTAAGCCAAAATTCACACTTAGAAAATTTAGCATAAAGCTTTTCCTGCCTTAGTAGTTCTAGGATGCACCGAAGGTGTTTCTCGTGATTAACTTAATTACGAGAATAGATAAGTATGTCGTCTATGAAGACAATGGCAAACTTATCTAAATACGGTTTGCAGACTCTATTCATGAGATCCGTGAATGCTGCAGGTGCATTTGTGAGCCTAAAAGGCATTAGTAGAAATTCAAAATGACCATATCGGGTCCTGAAGACAGTCTTAGGAACATCCTCATTCTTATCCTTCAACTGATGATATCCCGATCTCAAATCGATCTTAGAGAAATAGCTAGCACCTTGAAGTTGGTCAAATAAGTCATCGATCCTGGGCAAAGGATATCGGTTCTTAATCGTTATCTTGTTCAGCTCTTGATAATCAATGCACATTCGCATTGAACCGTCTTTCTTTTTAACAAAAAGAATAGGAGCTCCCCATGGTGATGAACTAGGCTGGATAAAGCATTTCTCTAAAAGTTCATCTAATTGAACTCTTAGTTCTTTCATTTCGTCGGTGCTAACCGATATGGAGCTCTGGCTACAGGTGCTGATCCAGGTAGAATATCAATTCTAAACTCCACTTGTCTATTTGGAGGTAGGTAAGGTAATTCTTCGGGGAAAACATCCAAATACTTCGAGATAACCGGAAGGTCTTCTATATTTGGTTTAGGCTCATTGATGGTTACTTGTGCCATATAAATGACACAACCTCTACCTAAACACTTGGATGCCTTAAATAACGACACCTTGTCCGGTAATCCGTAGTGTAAATCTCCAGGGATGGTGATCTTTTCACCAAATGGGGTTTTAATCTCGATGAGTTTCTTATCGCAGGCAATGCGGGCTTGGTTATGGGATAGCCAATCCATGCCTAAAACTACATCGAACCCTGCCAATATCATTGGCAAAAGAGAGATGGGGATAGAATGATTCTTAATGGATATAGAACATCCATCAAGAATGGAAGATGCTGTTTCTAACGTGCCGTTAGCGAGTTCTACCTCATAAGTTATATCTAGAGTTATTATGGGCAAGTTGAATAGTAGTTTACTAAACTTATGATCAACAAAAGATTTATCTACACCTGAATCGAAAAGAACTCTAGCATATACATCATTGATGAGGAATGTACCTGTTATGACATTATTGTCATTGACGGCCTCCCTAGCATTCATCTGGAAGGCACGAGCATTCCCTTTCTTAGCCTCTCCAGGCTTTGCATCATTACTTTTGGGGTTCTTCAGGCAATTAAACTTAAGATGCCCCTTTTCATTACAGTTGTAGCAGACGACATTCTTAAGATCCTTGCACTCTAAGGTTTTATGCCCCCTTTTCTTACGGATACCACAGGGTCTAGTTTGTGGATCAATACTACACTGTCCCCAATGCTTACGTTGCAATTTTTACATGTCGGCATTACACCCGACTTATCTTGGTTCCTCCTAAACCTAAATTTCCCTTTATTTTTCTTATTAAATCTCTGGGAGTTATCATCATCCCTCTTTCTTTTCCCGTCAGTCTCTGATTTGACTGACTTCTGCCTCACCAAATCTAAGGTGAGGGAGAGAGATAGGTCTACAGCGGACCTATAGGTACTAGGCTGAGCAGACTTTACCATGCCTTTTATCTCAGGCGCTAACCCATTTATAAAATGCGCAATGCGTTTGGTTTCAGGGGTGATTAAATATGAAACTAACCTAGACAGGGAATTGAAGTCAGAAACATACTTCCGACAGTCTAGGTTCTTCATTGAAAGAGTCTGAAAGTCTGTCTCTAATTTCTCCACTTCATGAGGAGTGCAGTATGTTTCCTTGACTAAATCGACAAACTTAGGCCATCCTAAGTTGTACAGGTGTACTTTTCCTATAGATTGGATCATGGCCTTCCACCAAATCAGGGCATCGCCCTTAAAGGACTGTGATACATACTTGACCCATCCTTATCAGCACAACCGTTGATATCTACAATCGTTTCCATCTCATCAAGCCATTTTAAGGCTTCTACTGCTCCTTTTCCCCATTAAAATCTCGGGGCTTGCAGGAGACGAAATATTTGTAGGTACATCCGTCTTTAGAAGAGCGGGACCTATCAGCAAATTCTATTTTCTTTTATTCACTCTTTACGTTCGAAGAGTGAACTGAGCTCTCCTTTATGAGCTGAAGATGGCGGGATTGATAATGGTCTGGAGCGAGTAGCACTCGACTCCCTAAGTTTTTCTATAGACTTTTCCATGGCTTTTCCCACAGCTGCATCTATGCGAGCATGGAAGTCATCATTATTAACGGCTATATTCTCAGGCTTGTTAGAGTAAATCTCTTAGTGGCTACTTTGTGCCTCGTCCGAGTTTACCATTTTGAAGCTTTGGTTCTAAACATCAAATAAAACTTCTCTTAGCCATGGTATAACAACCATATTGGCCTTAAACATTGGATATAACAATCCATCGCCTATTTAAGCTAGTGTGAATATCATCACAACTCTTAGGCTTGCCATGGTATAACAACTATATTGGCTTTAAACATTGGATATAACAATCCATTGCCTATTTAAGCTAGTGTGAATAACATCACAAATCTTAGGCTTATCATATCTTTATTTGGCCTAGGTCTTTAACAGGACCATCAAGGCAAATTACAATCTGGACATAGTCCATATATTATTAGATTGTGGATCGTAATGTCACAACTGTCATTGTCATTTAGACAATTATTTATAGCTGATATGCTTGTCACTAACGGACATAATAATATGGCACATTGGCCTGTCACGTTGGACATATCATATGGCATGTTGGCCTACATCACTAACAGATGTAATTTATGGAATGTTGGCCTACATCATAACAAATGTAATTTATGGCTCATTGGCCTACATCATAACAAATGTAATTGATGGCACGTTGGCCTACATCATAACAGATGTAATTTATGGCACGTTGGCCTGTCACTTGTCATCACATTGATGACTTTAGCTGGGATCACATTGATCATAAAAGCTATATAATAGGTCTTAGGACATAGTCCTTTTACGTAGACGGCTAGTGTGGTTCCTCAAGTCACACTACCAGGAGTATGAACATTCCTTAATGTTAACATAAGAGTACCGTAATGATTGATTAATGGTCCCAGTCACGTTGGACCTTAACGACCTTGGAGGCTTGAACCTAGTCCACCACCTCTGGATAGAAGGATAACTTCCCTTAACTATCCTGATAGAAGACCTTTTATTCTTAACTATCAATTCTTGGCCAATGTGTGGTCTATGCCACTTGGCATAATCAATCCATTAAGGTCTTTTGGAATTATATAGCAGAGCATAAATTTTGAGTAAAATCGAGACGCTCGCTTGAAGAGGTTGAATACATATATATATAATTCTAAAAATTACTTCATTAAATTCCAATAGAAATTACAATACTAGAAACAAATGAAATAAACTGTCCATGCAAGGACTACAGAAATAAAAATGTCCATGCAGGGACTAAAGAAATAACATTGCCCTCACAGGGACTAACATACATTAGAAGAGACTTCACTCATCCTTCTTTCCCTTAATCAGCTTGGAGAGTTTCTTGAAGAATTTGTTTATCTTCTTCTCCGTTTTCTCCACTTGTTGTTGCATTTCTTTCATTCGTTCTAAGGCCTCATTGATGGCCTCAAGTGGCGGCGGAGGTTGTGGTTATGGCATAATAGGATACTGGTATCCATAACTTGGATATCCAGTAGGTGGATAAGCAGGTGGGAAAGGAGACGGGTAAAGTGTGTTATGCATGACCGCTTGCATGTAAGGGTCAGGCGATAATGCTTGGTAATCAACCGGTGTAGATGGGTTAAAAGGTCATATCCAGATGTATCTGGATATGTCGGGATAGGGTTATCATAACCCGATAGTGGTGGTTGAACCACTGGTGGTGGTGTTGGTTCCACCACAAGTGAAACATTGGAGGGTCCACCTATTTGTGGGTCCTCGTGAATAGTAGGGAAGGGTTTGGGCAAAGGTGGTAGTGATCCTGACCGTTGGCCCGCACGTACTGACATACGTACTCCTCTTTTCCTCCTTGGCGGTTCAGGTGGTGATTGGGGTTATTCCACCAGTTCCATGTGCACATCTTCTTGCATGGGAGATGGTTGGGAATGATGAGAATGAGTGTTAGCGAAAGTAAATTGGTTCCAATATTGGTCCCACTAATTAGGACTTTGGTATGGCGATCCGGCATAAGAGTTCGAATCGCTTGAGATTTCAATGGGATGCGTGTGTGATCCCGACGGCGACATTTCTGGATCAGAGTCCTCGTCCATGGGATTGGGTTGGTCTACTTGGTTTTGGTCGGCTGAGGGTGTATTAAAGTATTGGTTGGGGTTAAATTCATCGTGATAAGAATGATGGGAATGGTGGGAGTGGTGTGAATGATGCGAATGATAGGAATGGTACGAGTTTTGAGTATGAGAAGGTGAATGTTGTGATAATGGCCATGAGTCCCCCGAATCTTCATAAGGGTTCGAGTGATGGGGATGTGAAGGGATATGTCCTGAAGGTCCTCCCCTCATTGGTCCTTCTCCTCTTCCTCTTACTCTTGGCGGCATTTTCCTGTTAATAATCAATTCAAAAACAATACTCATAGCTTAATAATGAAATGAGTAATCCTAGGTCAATGCCTAGTCTCGAAAGTCTAAGGAATGTGCTTGGGTAAGTTTGAGATTAAACGCAAAAGGCTAGTGTTTAATTCTCTCAAACGTTGGCTCTGATACCAACCTGTCACACCCTGGCTTTTCCACAGCCAATCCAAATACCGGTGGGCCCGGGTGGGGAATATCGTGACATAAGTTGATAACATCATAGATAATTAAAACAGCACAGCGGAAGTCTTGGATTTAAATTATTATTACAAACCAAATGTTCAAAATATCAAAATAGTATACAGACTCGTAATAGAAGATCCACAGGCGGATCATAGATCGTACAAAAAAATGTAAAACACACTTTAGGCAGATCTAGGATTTGCAAGATCCTCTTATAACTACCGAGCACTTCCAGCCTATTTTCGTATTGTACCTGCAAGCTTAGTCTTTTGAAAATACGTCAGCTTTCGCTAGTAAATACACCCAACTGACTCATCTTGAAAACATTTGAAAATATGTTTCTAGTGCATATCAGCACAAAATCTTTTATAACTTGGGAAAGTTGACGTTACAACCTTGTTAACAAATTCACATGTTTGTCCATACATACAGGGCCCGGTGCGAAAACCGAGACATGATTAACTACACACCAGTTACGAACTCACGAAGGAGTTATCTCCAATGACATGGGTAGTTGCATTTGAGCGTCTATCGGGTGTATGCCTACACCCCGCGCCAATGACATGGGTAGTTACTCCAATGACATGGGTAGTTGCATCCAGGACACGGTAGTTAACCCCCGATGTTTAAATTATCAAACAAAACTAACTAAAACAGAATATGCGGATTTACTAGCCACAATCCAGCATTCGATTGATCCCATTTCCAACCAAGCGGTAATAGTTTACCGTAACCCAAGCCCGTATAGGGGAAATAAGTCGAGAGTATTTACCTGAGCTAGTCTTCGTTTAAACGCAAGACTTATTAACTCAGCCATACATAAAAGCACTAAGTGCAGATAACATTTACCAAAATGTCTCTAGTCTGGATTAACATAAGCTAACCAATTAAATACTAACGGTCTTTCTTAAGTCATAGACTTAGACCGACTAGCGTACATGATCAATACGTATAACGCGAGAATAAACGATGATTGGATAGAATGTAGTTTAATCCCAACAAGTACTTTGACTTGTGATATGGATAAACTATAAACATTCTGTATTTTGAGACTTAAATGACAAGGTCAGACCCGTTTTGGTTAATTTTCGTAAACTAGTTACATATGCTTAACCGTACGCATATCAGCGATATCGGGTAACCGGATAAGTCATGGACAAGTTCTATATGCCATTATATTTTAAACAAGTTGTAACATCAGTAAGATATCAACTTATATGCCCGTTAAGGTTTTAAAATGAAACTATGCCTCATAAGGGCATTTTGGTAATTTCACACTTTATAAAAGGAACTTGAATATAATTTAATGTTATAACCATAAGTATTCTGAAAAAATAACTTACTTCTGAGTTTGTATTATGTACCTACTGTAAAATATTTAAAATAAGTTTTAAAATCAGTAGGTAACAAGTCTTGGTTAATAAATATGGTTTAAAACCATACTATGCGCCGGAACTGCGCTTATGTCGTAAAATGACGATTTGGGTGACGTTTATTGAAAACTGATGTTAAAGCCAGGTTCACATGTCTTAAATATGTTATTTAATATAACATATTCATAGGTAAAAGATTTACTTTTAAAAAGATGTGATTAAAACCATTTTATAAGCCACAAGGGCCTTATCGTCATTTATCGACATAATACAAGGACTTGTTCATAAACTCAGTTTATATTTTGTTTTGAAATCCCAAATAATCCTGATTATAATATTACAACAGTAGAAAACTCATTTTCAAGTTCATTATCATTTAAACCTCTTTTTATGCAAAAAGGACATTTTAGTTAAATGACATAATTACGGAGCTTGTTCATAAACTCAGATTCTGATTATGATCATGTAATATAACCTCAGAGGGTTATGCTATATTATATTACGATCATAATGCAACTTTAGATCAGTAGTTAACTAATCTAAATCGGGTCAGAATTGAAAGTCAAAGCAGAAGTCAAACTTCACGACTTTCGGTTGCGAACCGACCCTAGAACTGAAATTGACGAGCCGAACATGTTCTTACATGTTCTAATAATTATTACCAACTTGTTTAAGTGTCAAAACAGGTTTCATAACATATATAAGATCAAATTATAACATTTCTGAAAAATAGCCTGTTTGACTTTTTAATATAATAACTTTGACCCGTCAATTGGTCTAGCAAACGTAATCTTCAGGAGGTGCCCTTTATAGGGACTAACACCTACCTTATTATGACCACTTAGCCATGTTCGTTACGAACAATGGCTGGACCATAATGGTCTTTACCGAAAGTCAAGGCGTTTTCCATAAAACGCTTGACTTTTGGCTATAAAAGCCTATAAACGAAAATGCAAGAGGAAGGAACACTTACAAGTGGTTCCTAGGATGCAATAGAAAGTTGGATGCTCCTTTCAGTTATGAACTTCCAGAGGAGGAGATAGAGTTGTGAATGAGAAAGGTGCAAGTTCAAATGGTGAACCTTAGCACCTATTTATAGTTGGAGAGCTTGAAGTAGGTGATGCCAGGTGTTAAGGGGTGTGAGAGGAAGCTTACAAGTGTCCTAAAACATGTCATAGCAGTTTGGAAAGCCATGGTTTTGAATCAAATGATTTTTGGCAATTTGTGTGGAGGGCAAGGCAATTTTCTACAGACACAGGCCTCTCGCGCCCCGCGAGAGGCACAGGCCTTGCCTCTCGCGCCCTGCGAGCGCCTCATGGCCAGTTTCAAAGTTTGACACTTTTATCCCCTTGACTTATAAAACCTTCTAAAACACCTCTTTGGCATATTTAGCCCTCCGTAACCAATATTTGGCGTACCCGGGAGTATGCCCGGACATTGTCGAGCTCTTGGTTCGTTGAAAGGTCATTCAGAGGTATAAAATAACATGTTGACATTTTAACCCCTCCATCATCCAACTTTCACATATTTACGGATTTAATCCCCCTCGTCCAACAAATGGAACATATGAGAGTTAGGACTTCGTAAAGGATCACTCAGAGGCCCACTATAAGCATGTTGACTCCGATGGCACTCAGAGGTTGGGCATGTTGACATATCAGTCACTCAGAGGCCAAGTTTAAGCATGTTGACATATCAGTCACTCAGAGGCTAATGATTAAGCATGTTGACATATCAGTCACTTAGAGGCTTACGTTTATGCATGTTAACATCAGACAGTCACTCAGAGGCTTAGTTTGAGCATGTTGACACCTTTAGTCCCTATTAGTCTTTAATTGACTTAAATAAAAATACATCACGTGTCACTATACTATTGGACACGATTTTACGAGGTGTTATAACCTTGACAAGTGTTTTTAAGTGGGTCGTCATAAGCTAATACTTATTTTCGTAAACTCAATATTTATTTTCACAAACTGAACACATTCACTAATTCGCTTTTACATTGCCTATGAAGCTCATCTTGTAGATTATGATTTCATACACACATCATATTTTCATTAACTACTTAGGATTCAACTGGTTACTTCGTTGTAGTTGCATATCTTAGATACACACACGTTCCATGTTTCCCCAACGAAGCAACAACTGGATACTTACTTTACTTGTGTATAATAGTTCTCCACATTTGAAGGGGTATGGTCCCAAAAACCTTGCGCCAACCAAGAAAACCATACCCATTAATAACTTCTAAAGAAACTGTGCGCAGACTTCTTTGCCAAAATAAGATTTATTAGAACTTTACGCCAAATATCCAAGAGAGGAAAACTTCATTTAACTACCTTGCGCGGGCTCGCGCAAGGTTCAAAGTTAACCTTGAACACACTCTTTGGATAAATGCTTCATTTAACTACCTTGCGCGGGCTCGCGCAAGGATCAAAGTTAAGCTTGAACATTCTTGTTTGATAATGCTTCATTTAACTACCTTGCCCGGGCTCGCGCAAGGTTCAAAGATGATCTTGAACATGCTTGTCCGATAAATACTTCATTTAACTACCTTGCGCGGGCTTGCGCAAGGTTCAAAGTTAATCTTGAACATTCTTATCTAATAATGCTTCATTTAACTACCTTGCGCGGGCTCACGCAAGGTTCAAAGTTAATCTTGAACATTCTTGTCCGATAAATACTTCATTTAACTACCTTGCGCGGGCTCGCGCAAGGTTCAAAGTTAATCTTGAAGATTCTTGTCTAACAATGCTTCATTTAACTACCTTGCGCGGGCTCGCGCAAGGTTCAAAGTTAATCTTGAACATTCTTGTCCGATAAATGCTTCATTTAATTACCTTGCGCAGGCTCGTGCAAGGTTTAAAGTTAACCTTGAACATTCTTGCTTGATAATGCTCCATGCGCAAACCTTACACAGATATTTATATCAAAGCAAGCATCCACCAAACGTTGCGCCAAGCTGCAAGGAAAAGAAGGAAGATCAGTTAACTAACTTGCGCTTCTTACGCAAGGAAACAGTAAATCCTAAAACTTTCCCTTAGCAAAATCCTTAACTTGGTGCATAAGCAAGGGGATTCTTTTCTGTTGTAACAGAATGTACACGTGGCGAATGATAGATGGATAACAGCTGTGAAACCTTCTAGAAGCCATTAACACCTAATCGTGCAAGTATCTTTTCACTTATAACCAATTGCCACATGGCAGCATCTGGACGGCTGAGAAAGATCACGGTGATGGCATGCTCACATTTATAAGATGTAGTGATCTCATGTTGACACGTGGCGCCTCCCTAACCGCTGATGAGCTCACGATCTGTGTGCACTAACAGATTGCCAACAAACGCTAATGGAATAACAAAAGATTCCGTTAACATTAACAATCTCTCTTTTGGCACCAAACACCGGCTATAAATAAGTAACTTGGAGTTCAAGGAAAGGTATTCACACTCAACTACTCTCTCACTTACCATACTTACTTCCAACTACCTGTAGTTATTCTCACGCCGAAGGGTGGTCACGGAGAGAACCCCCCTTCTCCCTGTGGCGAGCTAACGGTGTTCTGTTTTGCAGGATCAGCCAGAGTATTGTTCTATTCAGCATCCATCGTGAAACCAAACGTAGGGTTAACCCTTTTATGAAGAGCCCATTCCATAGATCTACTTTGATTCCGGTCTAGTTGATGCCCACCAATTTCGATTCTCTCACCTTTTGTTTCGTTTTCTGCAGCGTCATGGCTGACGGATCATCTTTTCAAGGTCCTCGATCAGGGATTCGACACGTTATTGTCGGACCTCAGGTCGACGGACAAATAGTTGAGGATTCGTCCGGCGAAGCTAATGCTCGGTATGATCCTAATCATGCGAGTATTCCTGTAACGCCAACGGCTCCTCAGGTTGATGTTACGTCGATTTTACCACCTGGAGAGACTCCATTATCGTGGTTAATCAAATCTCATGCGACTCTAAACGCTATGTATGCTCAGTTATGTGCCCAAACCGGATCTCCAGCTTTTCAAGCTCCGGTTAGCGCTCCTCTGGTCCGTGCTTCGCCGGCACCTCGAGTTTTTAGTTATAATACTCAAGGTCATGCTCGTTCCCCTTCGCGCATGCCTGAAGATGGAACAGAAATGCATTCTAAAACCAGGAATGATCCTGTTCATTCTGATAATAGAAGGCAAGAAGACAATGTTCATCGTCGCGCATCTGTCCACTCTCGTTTGGGCCCGCGATCTTCACAGAAACGGGACAGCCAACACGACGAGCTTGATAGAACCTATGAGGAGGGGGATAGTGCAAGTATTTTTAATCGAATATCTGTAGATCATGCTAGTTACAGGCCAAAAGTACGCACAATATACAATCCAGAAGCTGAGCATAATTACAATTTTGTGTATCGCCCAACCGAAGCAGCTGAACAATAAAAGTTTACCAGAGAGATAGCACTAGCTCCGTTGGAGTGAGCAAAATTACCATCCAACGTCGGACAGTTTAACGGCTGATCCCGATGATCACATGCGCCTCTTTACCGGCGCAGGGTTACTCGGGTGCTGGACATTGCCTATGTGGTGTCACTTATTTGTGCAAACCCTTACTGGCGATGCGCGCCTTTGGTTTGATAATTTGCTGACAGGTAAACTTTCCTCTTGGAATGACTTGAAAGAAAAATTTCTTACACACTTTAGTCAGCAATGGCGATACATGCGCGACTCCTCAGATGTAATGAACATCTGGCAGAGAGACGATGAAAGCCTCGAAGATTTTATAACACGTTATAATATAGAGGTGTTGGAAATTGGAGATGTCCATGAAGACCTTATACGCGCGCAGTTCAAGTATGCTGTAAGGTGCGGCGAAATGATTAATGTGCTGTTCAGGAAAACTGGCCTTCCAAAAAACTGGGATAAACTCATGGCGGCAGCCAAGGTTTACGCCCAGACTGAGCGCAACTTAAGTTCTAACCGGCGACCTCTACCTCAGAACCGTCCGCAAGACCTGAGTAGAGGTAGTCGCAAGTATAAGAGAAACTGGAAAGAGTCAAGTCAGAATTCGTTTTCTCCGTATTCACCAATTGATGCGCGAGCAACAATCAACAAGATAACAACTCAAAAAGCGATTAAACAGGAGAATAGGGAACGTCAGTGGACTCCCCTAAAGAAATCTCCGGCTGAGGTTCTCAGCACTGAGAATTATCAATTTAAGCAGCCGCAACCAATGAAAAACAAAAAAGGGCAAGACCCAAATTTGTTCTGTGACTATCATAGAGACACCGGCCACACAACAGAAAATTGCATTAGTATGTGCATGGAGATTGAGAAAGCGTTAAAGAGTGGGAAGCTTACACATCTAGTCCAAAACGTGCGCAAAGAGATTAAGCAGATTACTCGCGAGAACGAAGGGCCTAGTAACAAGAAAATGAAACAGCACATTTCCATGATTCAAGGTGGATCATCGCGCAAGCATAGCCATCAACATTTTCAAAACAAAACTTAGCGCGAACAACAAGTCATTTTTCCGATCGTTCCAGGTGGTCCTCAAGAAGACCGGCCAGTAGTCATCACTGGTATCTTTGGGCACTACCAAACAGACTATATGCTTATAGATCCGGGTAGTTCCATGGAGAAGGGCATTTTTTGTTATACCAAGACGCCTTTTGGTCTCCGCAATGCGGGAGCTACTTATCATAGAGTGATGGATCGGAGATGACATTGGGAAAACTATGGAAGTCTAGATGGATGATTTGGTCATTATGAGTAATTCAGAAGACACTATGCTAGATAACATCCAAAGAACTTTTGATTCTCTGCGCGAGGTAAACCTAAAGTTAAATCCCAGCAAATGCTCCTTCGGCATGGAGGAGGGCAAATTTTTGGGTTTCATCGTCACCAAAGATGGTTTCAAAGTTAATCCCGAAAAGGTCGATGCAATACAAAAAATGTCTTCTCCGACTACCGTCAAAGAGATGCAACGTTTGGCTGGAAGGTTAGCTGCGCTAAACCGCTTCCTCGCCAATCATGCTGCAAAATCTTATCCATTCATTCGAACCTTGCGCAATTGTGCAAAGAGCAAAGAGTTCGCATGGACTCCTGAAGCTGATCAAGCTTTCCAGCAGATGAAAGATTGTTTAGTTCAACTTTCCACACTTACTGCTCCTCGAGAAAAAGAACCCATGGTCTTATATCTTGCTGCATCTGAGGTAGCAGTAGGTGCTGTCTTGCTGGTAGAACGCGAAGGGGTCCAGTCTCCAATTTATTATATCAGCAAGATGTTGAACGATCCAGAGACAAGGTATTCAATCATGGAAAAATTAGTTTTAGCATTGGTCCATGCTTCGCGCAGGCTGCGAAGATACTTTTCTGGACATGTTATTACTGTTTTAACACACTTTCACATAGGCCAAGTCCTGGCCAAACCAGACGTTTCTAGACGACTTGCGAAATGGGCAATAGAATTGGGAGGTTATAACATCTGTTATAAACCTAGACCAGCTATCAAAGGCTAAGTTTTGGAAGATTTCATCGCTGAAATTCCTGCTGATATGCTTGAAGAATGCCAAGCAATCCAAAACCCAGTCCCAGTCATCGACAACAGAGCCTGGACATTGTTTACAGATGGCGCATCAAACAGTGATGGGGCTTGAGCAGGTCTTCGATTAATGAGTCCGGAAGGAGCAGAATTCACATATGCAATTCGGTTGAATTTTAAAAGCACCAACAACGAGGACGAATATGAAGCTTTGCTAGCAGGCTTACGCCTCGCTATCAAAATGGGCGCAACAAATTTAGAAGCCCATGTTGATTCATTATTAGTGGCTGAGCAAGTAGTTGGAACATACGATGCAAAGGGAGATATCATGGCTCTATACTTGGCACAAGCGAAGGCTCTTATAGCACAGTTCCAACAATTTAAAATCACACACGTCAAGCGAAGCGAAAACAAACAAGCTGACGCTCTAAGTAAACTTGCTGCAACTAGCTTCAAGCATTTAGCAAAAGAGGTTCGCATCGAGGTTTTAAGTAATCCATCCGTCCCTCTCAAGCAAGTGACAATGATCGAAGTAGGAGATCCATCATGGATGTCTCCAATAATGATGTATCTGTTGCATGATTCTTTACCAGAAGATAGAGCGCAAGCACGAAAGTTACAATGCAAAGCCCTCAATTATGAAATGATTGACGGTATCATATACTGACGCTCTTATATGGGCCCTTCGCTCCGCTGTGTTGACAAACATGACGCGCAATATCTGATCAGGGACATTCATGAGGGAGTATGTGGCATACATTCTTGGCCGCGCATGGTTGTAGCCAAAGTAAAAAAGCGCAGGGTATTATTGGCCAGGAATGTACGTTGACGCGGTAGAGATCTTGCGTAAGTGCATGTCCTGCCAAAGGCATGCCCCTAAAACATTGCGCCCAAAGAATCCTTTGGTCCCCGTCACAACAGCTTGGCAATTTCAACAATGGGCCATTGATTTAGTGGGACCATTTCCAGATGCGCCCGATGCAGTAAAGTTTATCATCATTGCGGTCGATTACTTCACTAAATGGGCTGAAGCCAAACCTTTAGCTTCTACTACAGCGATGGTAATTCGCAAATTCATCTGGGAGTATATTATTTGCCGTTTTGGTCTGCCCATGCGCATTATTACAGACAACGGTCCAAATTTAACGGCTAAAGAGTTACAAACATTGATGATCAAAATGGGAATCCAGCATGTTTTCGCTTCTGTTGCGCACTTGCAAGCAAATGGTCAAGTTGAAAGCATAAACAAACAGTTGGTCGACGGTATCAAAGCCCGCCTTGGCACGGCACGGCGGGGATGGGTTGACGAATTGCCTAGCATCTTGTGGGCACACCGAACTATGCCCAAGACTAGCACTGGAGAAACTCCTTTTAGCCTTGTATACGGCACGGAAGCTATGATTCATGCTGAAATTGGGTTACCATCTCCAAGAATGCTAGCCTTGGAAAAACAAGAAAACGAAGAACAACGGCGCATCGACCTAGACTTATTGGAAGAGCGTCGAGAAAACGCAGCGATTCGCGAAGCTAAATACAAGTCCCAGCTTGAATAGTATTACAACAAAGGGTGCGCATCTGTTCCTTTTTGGCTGGTGACTTTGTTCTTCGCGATAATGAAGCGTTGAATGCCGAAAAACCGGGGAAGTTAGCCCCGCGATGGGAAGGCCCATACGTAATAAATGAAGTAATGGGAAAAGGCGCGTACACTCTAAAGCGTATAGACGGATCCAGCGTTCCCCGAACCTGGAACGCCCAGCAACTGCGCCGATGTTATATGTAATCTCAGTCCTCTAAGCAACTTCCGAGCATTGCGTAACGAGACTGCTTACTTTATTTTGTTATGTAATCTTAGTGGCAACCATAGCCTTGCGCTTTGTCAGTATGAATAAAATACTCTGCCACTACTTACAGTCTTACATATGTTCATTTACAAAATGCATGCAATTCCTTTGGATTAACAAAAACAAAAACTCATGAGCCACAAGCTAATTTAGTACTTATGCTCACACATGAGAAAAGAAATTGTTCATTTGTCTATCCTAAACAAGTAATTGGTTCCATGCAAACATTGTAAAACTGAATATATTATATTCACGATACTTGTGCAAAAGCGCAATGTTACAAGTTATCATACAGTAAAAATTACAAATTTCCTATTCTATGGACTTGATTCCCGCCTGCTTCTCTGCTGAAGAAAAAATCTCCTTTAGCTTATCAACAAAGTCATCTTGCTGCAGCGCGGCGTCTACAAGATCCATAATCGGAATTTGCAATTGATCATATTTTTCCTTGGCAGCAGATAAATGGCGGCAGTATTTAGCCCATGCGTGGCAGCACGGCTGGTATCCCATTCAATCTTCAGCGCATGGGCCACGTGCAAAGTACATTCTCTATAGCCCTCGGCGTGCTCATCATTGCGCGCCGCCACCATTAATTCTGCCACTCTCTCATCCAACTCCGTAGAGTTAAGGATGACATTTGCGAACTGTACATACATACAATCAGTATATGTTGCGACAATCAAACCAGACGAATAAAGAAAATTGAATATTACTTCCACAATCCCATACTCCCGCAACCAGGTAAGCTGGTTCATGAGGGATTCGATCAAGCTTTCTGCAGTAGCGCGAGCGACCTCCGTGTCGTTAAGTTTTTGATCGCCTTCAGTCAAACAGCGGATCAACTCGGCTTTCTTTGTTCGGTGCAGGTTGACATCTTTTTTCAAACTGCCAACCTCAGCTTGCAACCGCTCCTGGTCAAAAAGCATAGCAGTTAGATCGTCAATTTCTTTATTCTTAAGAAGGAGATTCATTTTGGTTGATACCTCATTTTGCTCACTTCTTTCTCCGTGTGAACGCGCTTCTTCTGCTGCCGCAATTGCATCAGCTTTCTCTTTTTTGAGTTTCTCAAACTCGTTGCACAGAGAAATTTTTTCTTTATTATCACGCTCGCAAGCCTCCATAAAACGCTTGCGCTCATTCGCATATTGCGCAGCAGACGCCTCACACTTGCGCTTCCAAGACAGCGCAACCCATTCTTCAGTCTTCTTCTCCTTCTCAAATTGGGCCTTTTCCGCCTCAAAATCAACAAGCATCTTCAATGTCTTCTCCTTCTTAAGCTTAGTCCTCGCTTTCTCAAGCTTAACCTCGTCCCACTCCTTGTTCATACTGCTCCATTCTCGCACAATTCTCTTTATGGTGGACGAGGCAATGACAGACTCTTGCAGATATGACTCGTAAGTGGCTTCATGGTCTTTTTCCTCCTGGCGCTTCACCTCCGCCGGCGGGAAGACGCCCTTATACCACTCCCTACAGGAGTGCCAATCAGTAAAAACATCGCCCTGCTTAACCTTCCACATAGGCTGATGAATCGCAGAGGCCCGCCTCTTAGAATAAGAGCGATAATAATAATCCCCAGGCGTCTCCTCTGGGCGAATGGGCGATTCCCCCTCCGAATCCTCAACAAACACAAAGCCTTCGCCTTGTGTTGAAGGTCCAGCTTCCTTAGAAATCAACTTGACGGTTCCCCAGCATCTGTAGCCGTATCTTTAACCTGCTCGCCAGCAGGATTCTCAGTATCAAAATTTTTGGGCTCTTCTTCTGGAGCCACCTTCTCAATGTGTTCCGGGACGATGGGGTCAGCTTCAGGAACAGGAGTTTCTTGCCCTGCATCTCCCTCAACATTCTCAGGCCTGCGCGGCGATGATATAACAGATGAGGTGGCCGACGCAGCCTTCACCATTTTCTCTGCAAAGCATATCAACAAATAACAAGTATCAGATTCTGCGCAACTTTTATGACAGAAACGCGCAACAAACTAGACATACCAGGTGAGAACTTCTTTGCAAAGACATCCAGATTGCCCTTCTTACCAATGCGCGGACGCACAACCTTGGTTGGCGCAGGAATTTTAGTCTCCACCTCCTTCCTCTTCCTAGTACGCTTCAACGCCTCTTCCGGGCTTGAAGGTATTTCCAAAGGATCATCTGGGTTCGCAGCAGGAAGAGATGAGGAGTCAACGGGTTCTGGCTTCGGTTTCTTCAAACCTACAGGTGCAAGACCCTCCAGTGAGTCCGACACCACCACATAATTGCACCAAGAGTCAGATACGAGAAATATACCTTTCTTGCCCTCAGCTTTTGCACCAGCTGGTGGCTTGGTTTTTTCTCTGGGTTGGAAGGGGGAGGCCCAGCAGCTGCAGCAGCAGACGGTTTCTTCTTCTTCTTCGAATCAGAGCCTACGCCCAAGTTCAGCAAATCACCTGCATAATCAATCATATTGAGTAAAGGTTGCGCCATTAAGTTATATTGCAATATCAACTTAAGCTTTGTATAGACTTATTTACCAGTCTCCGAACATGGTTGTGCCTCAAGATCCTCCTGCTTGGGCAACTCAAAGTTCCCCAGGATTTGCGAGAACCAAGTGTCCTCAGCGTCAGCAATAGGCACGACGGCCATTTTTCCCTTCTCTCTCTTGAAAGAGACCAAGTAGAGAGGCGCAGCTACATAGCAAACATTTTTGCATCAGTACACACCTATTGAAAGATATTGCTAAGAAGTTAAAGGGTTATATACCAGTCCCATCTTCTGTATACACCGGTTTTTCACGGCGTTCCTTCTTCCAAAAAATACTCATCCCGGCAGCGATGAGGGTCCTCTCCGGTAAAACAATATTGGGCACATCCTTAATATCTTGATACCATACCTCGTCGGCAGGTATGGGAAGGGTCTCCAGCTCAATCTCATCACTGACCCGGAATGTCTTTTTCATCGGGATCACCGCCGCCTTGATAAAGAAAAATTTCTGCTTCCAGTCATGGTTGGACTTTGGCGGCACCAGCAACAAACGTTTGTCTTGCACACGCTGTAGGAACGAATAAAAACCCAACAAGCAGTGTAGCTGGTAGAAAACTCTAAACTTCTCGACCGACAACATGATCTGCATCGATCGGCAGACGAACTCGAAATGCCGGATCCTCACCATTCCCATCGGGCTCAACTGAGAAATATGAATCTTGTAAAATTAAGAATTTCCAGCAAGAAATGGGTCACCGGCAGCCGGAAGTTCCCTTCGGCAAAAATAATCATAGAATAATGTAATGAATCCGGCCGGCGCATCAGCCGTCGTGGCATTCGCCTCCGGAAGAAACGCTTTCCAGGACGGAGCGAAAAGGAAGTTGGTGGCAAGATTATCAAAATCTTTCTTCGACCACTTTAGCGGTGGCAAACTTGACGACGACATCTCAGCAGAGCTTGCATTGGTAGCCATAACTTGAACTTTAAGAAAAACTTAGAAAGCTTTGAGGGTCGCCGGAACTTGGAACGCAAATTTCTCTCAAAATTGGGTAAGGAAGCAAATGGATTGTTGATCCCTTTATATACTAACCGCAATTAATGCACAATTTGACTGCAGTGACTTTTACGGCCGTCATGTTTCCCCAAGTAACCGCAAGGGCGAGTGGGGAACAGTAACCGCTCCACGCGCGCGAGTGCTGCTAAAAAGCATTAAATACGGTAAGACAAGTACTATTGATAGCCTGTCAACAGTACCACCACGTCTCAAGAACGTGCGTCGCCACCAACTACACCACCCAGATAAGTGACACGTGTCTAAGCATACTTGAAATTCAAATACTTTTTCAAAATTTACTTACGACATAAGATGCATAAAGCAACAAAAAGCTAGTCCTTACCTAGCGCAACACATTTATCTTAAGTCCAGTGCTCCACCTACTTTTTATTCTTACATAGGAGCAACACTGGATTGGGGGGGACTTGAAGGGGTATGGTCCCAAAAACCTTGTGCCAATCAAGGAAACCATACCCATTAATAACTTCTAAAGAAACTGTGCGCAGACTTCTTTGGCAAAATAAGATTTATTAGAACTTTACGCCAAATACCCAAGAGAGGAAAGCTTCATTTAACTACATTACGCGGGCTCACGCAAGGTTCAAAGTTAACCTTGAACACACTCTTTGGATAAATGCTTCATTAACTACCTTGCGCGTGCTCGCGCAAGGATCAAAGTTAAGCTTGAACATTCTTGTTTGATAATGCTTCATTTAACTACCTTCCGCGGGCTCGCGTAATGTTCATAGTTAATCTTGAACATTCTTGTCCGATAAATACTTCATTTAACTACCTTGTGTGGGCTCGCGCAAGGTTCAAAATTAATCTTGAACATTTTTGTCTGATAAATACTTCATTTCACTACCTTGCGCGGGCTCGCGCAAGGTTCAAAGTTAATCTTGAACATTCTTGTCTAATAATGCTTCATTTAACTACCTTGCGCGGGCTCGCGCAAGGTTCAAAGTTAATCTTGAACATTCTTGTCCGATAAATGCTTCATTTAACTACCTTGCGCGGGCTCGCGCAAGGTTCAAAGTTAACCTTGAACATTCTTGCTTGATAATGCTCCATGCGCAAACCTTGCGCAGATATTTATATCAAAGCAAGCATCCACCAAACTTTGCGCCAAGCAGCAAGGAAAAGAAGGAAGATCAATTAACTAACTTGCGCTTCTTGCGCAAGGAAACAGTAAATCCTGAAACTTTCCCCTAGCAAAATCCTTAACTTGGTGCAGAAGTAAGGGGAATCTTTTCTGTTGTAACAGAATGTACACGTGGCGCATGATAAATGGATAACAGTTGTGAAACCTTCTAGAAGCCATTAACACCCAATCGTGCAAGCATCTTTTCGGTTATAACCAATTGCCACATGGCAGCATCTGGACGGCTGAGGAAGATCACGGTGATGGCATGCTCACATTCATAAGATGTAGTGATCTCATGTTGACACGTGGCGCCTCCCTAACCGCTGATGAGCTCACGATCCGTGTGCACTAACAGATTGCCAACAAACGCTAACAGAATAACAAAAGATTCCGTTAACATTAACAATCTCTCTTTTTGGCACCAAACACCGGCTATAAATAAGTAACTTGGAGTTCAAGGAAAGGTATTCACACTCAACTACTCTCTCACTTACAATACTTACTTCCGACTACATTTACTTATTCTCACGCCGGAGGGTGGTCACGGAGAGAACCCCCTACTCCCCGTGGGGAGCTAACGGTGTTCTGTTTTGCAGGATCAGCCAAAGTATTGTTCTATTCAGCATCCATCGTGAAACCAAACGGAGGGTTAACCCTTTTATGCAGAGCCCATTCCATAGATCTACTTTGATTCCGGTCTAGTTGATCTAGGGTTTCTTCAACATTTAACATACGTTTCACCAAGTAGTATCCCAAACATTTAATACTTATTTCATTCCATAATCACTTATCATAAGAAAAGGTTTCCACCAAATTATGTAACCTAACTATTCAATTTATCTTTCTAAATTCAACATATTAGAAATAGTCTTATTGAAAATCTTAGTGTACCCACCTTTGTATGCCAATTAAGCCTTTTATACATGTATGTTTTGTCACAATCGCTTATAATTCAACAAACTCACAATTCTTGATCGCTCTCGATGCTAAAATTACCAACAATAACAACCACCATCGTACACAATAAATCCTACAAATAGCAAAGTTATTAGTAGGGTATAGGAAGGGTGCAATGTAGACAAACCTTATCTCTGTATCTCGGGATAGAGTGACCGCTTCCTAAGAAATCTATAGGCGCAAATAAACAAAACAAAAAATGTAGAAGTAGAATGCTACTAAATAACAAAAGCGGTGAAATAGTAACATAGTGAAATAGAAATATATATATATATATATATATATATATATATATATATATATATATATATAGGTTCAGGATCCTTTAAAAAGGACATTTTTTGTGAGAAGTGTGAGAAGGCAGAGAAATTGACATGTAAACATCATGTTTTGGACTTATGTATGATGTTTTAGGTTGTTTTGGCAAGAAAAACATCAACGATAACAATTTAAAAAACAATGCAATGAATTCTAGCCTTAAAACTTAAAACACCATGCTAAGAACATTATATAGTGTGTTTTATGTGTTAATTAGTGTGTTTTAGTTATGTCTTAAATTGCATGCCTAGAATTCATTGCATTGTGTTTTAAATTGTTATGTTTGGTGTTTTTCTTACCAAAACAACCCAAAACATCATGCCTAAGACCAAAATATGATGCCTACATGTCAATTTCTATGCCTTCTCATACTTCTCACAAAAAAGGTCGTTTTTACAGGAACCTGTAACAACCCAAAAATCTATAGGCATGATAATATGTTAAGATAAGTTATATGCAAACATAAGTGTTTCCTAATGTGACTAAGATTAAGATTTTAGTAGAATGTAAATAGAGTTTTAAATTAAAGAATAGTTTTGACCAAAATAATATAACCCTCAAACTAAAGGGGCCAAAATTGAATACATTAGAAAGATATTAAATAAAATTAAAAAACACACACACACACACACACAACTTCTGGTGTGTGTTTGTAAATCGACTGAGAAGAGGAAGAAGCAAGGGGAAACCCTTGTTCAACAAAATCCATTGATTAGAAGGAGAATTGAGCCCCAAGCTTATGCTTGAACCATAATTGGTGATCATCTAGGTGTTCTAATCATCAAGTAAGTTGTATTTTTTCGTTTTAGTGAATTGATAAAGTGGGTTATGTGTACACCATGAGTGTTTGATGAAATTGACCATGAATACTAGTTAGTAACAACATGTAGAAGATGAACTATGTCTAAATTTTGATTGTTTTGATGATTTGAATGTAACCCATTTGAAGAAGAATGTTGATGAAACATAATGATTCACTAAGATGTTATAGATTGATGTTTGATGTATGATATATATAATCGTTGAATAGGATTAGTATTGAATGAGGAAATTGTATGAAACTAGTTGATTTGTTGAATCTTGATATGATCGGGTAGGTTATGCATAAGAACACTAGTACATGATGCTTAAACAATTCTACGCATACCAAATGTTTGACAAAATGCCTAAGAAGAGATTATTGTAACTTTATGTGAATTGAGAGTTGCTAGTTTATATTTATTACGAAAATTGAACTAGATAAGTGTTTAATTGTAAAAATGAGCTATGAGTGGAATGAATTGTGTAAAAGTGGACAAGTAATCTAAATGTGAATGGATTATGTGTAGGAGTGAAAGAAGAAGGAACGAGTTCGGAGAAATGACTAAAAGCACAGGACCAAGGTACGTTACTAGTATGTTATACTTTCATTTGTAAACTACATCTAGCTGTAACGAATTATTTAGTATCATTGCGAATGATTATAGTTATTATGTTGGACAAAGAATAAGTAAAAGTATGGTTCCGCGTTGACTTGCGATGAAAAGGTCAACCGGACAAAGAATGAGAAAGTCAAAGTTTGGTTACGCGTTGACTTGTGTTGAATGGGTCAACCGAACAAAGAATTGGAAAGTAAAGGTATGGTTCCGCGTTGACTCATGTTGAATGGGTCAACCGGATAATGAAAGAGAAAGTAAAAGCACGGTTCGCATTGACTTGTGTTGAGCGGGTCATGCGGACAAAGTATGAGGAAGTAAAAGTATGTTTATGCGTTGACTCATGTTGAATGGGTTAATCGGATAATAACAAGAATGTAAAGATGTGAATTTGGGTCGCAACATATTGAGCGATCAATCGATTCAGAATGTGAAATGCGATTAACTATAGAAATCGTTATAAATTACTACAAGAAATGTTAACCGATTTCTTCTGTTGTTTTGGTAAAACTTCCATTTGACGTTGCGCCTTGCTTGGAACGAACACACTTTGTACCCTCCTTATGCTTCCGGACAAGACAATGTCAAACGGGTCAAAACTCTTTTAGTTATAAATTGATGAATTTTGGCTTTCAAATTACTTTTGTTAGAATATGAATTAATCTTAGTAGTTGTTGTTAAAACTTTATGTCATCGAAACATTTTTGTGGCTGTGTTTGTCGTATTATACATAAGGGAAAAATGGGAAATTTTCAGTTATGTTGTAAAGATCGAAATTTTATAGCTTTTTGGTTGTAAGGAACGGATGGGCGTTTCAAGTTGGTATCAGAGCCGAGGTTTGAAAGATTCAAGCATGAGTCGAAGTGCTTGAACTCAAACCGAAAGCTCGTGCATATGTGTGTTCGTTCGTGGCGTCAATCAAGTGAGTGTACTTTATATGAGTCGTAAACATGTAATGAATTAATGTATAGATAGTAATGGGGTTATGGGACGTTGCGGACAATATGGTACAACTCGGATCGAATCAGGGCCCGTAAAAAGGTTCCATGAGCTGGAAACGGAAAAACTACGTCTGCTGTACAGATGAGGCGTCGTCGACGACCATATATGGCGTCGCCGACGCTACCCCTATTCTCTGATGGCCTAACCTACTATTTACGCAACTAAGCTCTGACGCAACTATCTGAGACACGTCGCCGACGCCATGAATGGGTGTCACCGACGGCCCTCTTGAACCCAACATGCTTTCGTTTCATATTTTTGAACCAAGTTTCTTAAAATACAATCGGCAACTCATATGGAACCTGAAAAGCGAAATTTAAATGTAAGAAGTTGTGTAAAATTATTTTTGAAACCACGATAAGGTATGTTTGGGAATGTGGCATGTCAAAACCAAGAGTAATAATGTATAAAGGAATAAGTCTTACGAATTATTGAAAACGAGTGGATGATTCTTGATCATTTATGATCATTATACAGAATGAACATATCAAGTATGAAATATAATAATAATTGTTATGAATGATCATGACAAGCTGAAGAATGAATATTATAATGAAAGTAACATATGTTTATGTAGATGGAAGAAGAAAGAGATTTGAATGATAACGATTTGGCCCGTCAAGAAGCTATGACTGAAAAGATTTGAGAGGAAGTGGCAAAAGCTATGTAAGCCAGTCCGCCTCAACGTAAGAAGTAGAAAGTCGTGTTTTAGAAACAGTGGAGGCTATTATGACTAGCAAGATTGAAGAACTGAAAGAATGGATGGGCGGGGTTCAAAATAAAAAGGGGACCCATAGGTGCACATATAGTGATTTCATGGCTTGTAACCCTACAACGTACGATGGTAAAATAGATCCTATCGTATGTCAAAGATGGATTTCCCACATGGAGGTTGTCTTTATTCAAAGCAAGTGTGTAAAAGAGGATCAGTTGATGTTTGCAACGGGACAACTCCAACTCCAAGCAAAGGATTGGTGGGACGCCCATTGCAAGGAATTGGGAGAAGAGAAGATTCGGGAACTCACATGGCAAGAGTTTAAGGAGCCTTTCTTGAAGTTCCACTGCCCACAGTCTGCAGTTGATCGAATTCAAGAAGAGTTTTTACGTCTTCGACAAGGTACAAAATCTATTGATGAGATCACATATGTGTTTCTTGACAAATTAAAGTTTTGCCAAGACCTTATAAAGACAGAAAGAATGAAGATTAACCATTATCATGACATGTTAAAGGCGGAAATTAGGGAGTTTATCACTCCCTCGAAGTGTGAGACTTTAAACGAACTGATCAACTGGGCAAGGGATCGAGAGATAGAGCTCAAGCGTCAAATAGAATGAGGGGAAAAGAGGGTGATGGAAAAGAGTATTAACCCGACTCCGGCCAAGAAAAAAAAGTCTATGATTACAACAAGAAGAATAATGCGAAGGGTGGCATTCCTCGATGCAAAACTAGTGGAAAGCTTCACTCAGGAGAATGTTTGTTGGGTAAGAAAGGATGCTACAATTGCGGACAAGAAAGGCACCCTTACTATAAATGCCCAAGTACGGCCAGAACATGTTTCAATTGTTTCTCACCGGGACATGTCAAGGCAGATTGCCCGAAGTTGAAAGAGAAAAGGGGTAATGATGGGAAGAAAGATAATACCCCAAAAGCTAAAGGAAGAATGTTCCAAATCACCACCGAAGAAGCTAAGGCACTTTCGAATTTTGTGTCAGGTATTTTCTTAATCAATTTAATACCTACAAATGTGTTGTTTGATTCTGGAGCAAGTAGGTCATTTGTATCATGCGAACTTATAACCCATCCCTCTTTTAAAATTGAACGAATGCGAATACCTTTAGAGGTAGAAATAGCCGATTGCAAGAACTACTTATTGAACGAAGTATGTAAAGGATGTAAAATTATATAAGACGAGGAATTTTATAGACCCTGTGCCCATGATTCTGGGAGAGTTCAAAGTAATAGTAGGCATGGATCGGCTATCTCGATACCATGCATAGATTCAATGTGAGACTAAGATTATACGAGTGTTATCCCCAAGTGAGAAATGGGTAAGCATCTACAGAGAAAGAAAAGTTGAGATGAAGCTATGCACCCTTGTAGAGGCAGTCAAATACGCACAAAATAAAGGTAAGGTGTTCCTAGCTTACATATTAGATGCCTCTAAGAACGCGCCAAAATTTGATAAGGTAGAAATTGTAAACGAATATCCGAATGTGTTTACGAATGAACTACCGGGACTCCCTCCCGAGCGAGATGTGGAGTTTTGCATTGAACTAAACCCAGGTGCTACCCCGGTGGCTAAGGCACCCTATAGATTAGCTCCTACTGAAATGTGGGAGTTAATGATCCAGATACAAGAGTTGCTTGATAAGGGCTTCATACGCCCTAGCTGTCACCTTGGGGAACCCCCGTATTATTCGTAAAGAAGAAGAATGGATCGATGCACATGTGCATCGACTATCGAGAATTAAACAAATTAACGGTTAAAATCGATATCCTTTACCCCAGATTGAATACCTTTTCGACCGATTGCAAGGGGCAAGTTGGTTCTCAAAGATTGACTTGCGCTCAGGATATCACCAACTGAGAGTACGTGAAGAAGATGTGGCGAAAACCACGTTTAGAACCCGATATGGACATTACGAGTTCTTAGTAATGTCTTTTGGGTTGACCAACGCACTGGCTGCGTTTATGGACCTTATGAATCGAGTATGCGGACCCATGCTAGATAAATCTGTAATAGTGTTTATATATGACATCTTAGTATATTCCCGGAGCAAGGCCGATCATGCAAACCATTTGCGTGAAGTGTTAGAAATTCTTCATAAGGAAAAGTTATATGCGAAGTTTTCCAAGTGTGCTTTTTGGCTTAGAGAAGTGCAATTTCTCGGCCACGTGATTAACAAAGATGGTGTTTTAGTGGATCCGTCAAAGATAGAAGCAGTTGTGAAATGGATTCCTCTGAAGAATCCAAAAAAAGTAAGAAGTTTTCTGGGAGTAGCGGGCTATTACCGAAGATTTATTCAAGACTTCTCCAAATTAGCCCTACCCATGACCAAGTTAACAAAGAAAAGTGAGAAGTTCGTATGGGGTCCCGAATAAGAAAAAGCATTTCAAGTTCTGAAAGAGAAACTATCTAATTCACCGGTATTAACCCTGCCAGATGGAACGGAAGATTTAGTAGTGTACATGGATGCCTCACGTCAGGGGTTAGGAGGTGTATTAATGCAACGAGGTAAAGTTATAGCATACGCCTCAAGACAGCTCAAACCACATGAAGAAAATTACCCAATGCATGATCTAGAATTGGCCACTGTGGTGTTCGCCTTAAAATTATGGCGACAATATTAATATACAAAGTGCATCATATACTCACATCATAAAAGTCTCAAATACTTCTTTGAGCCAAAAGACTTCAACATGAGACAACGAAGGTGGTTAGAACTGATTAAGGATTATGATTGTGAAATCCTTTATCATCCGGGCAAAGCAAATGTAGTGGTGGATGCTCTTAGCCGAAAGGAACATCCACCCCCGATTCGGGTGAAGTCTATGAGGATGATTGTTACGCCTCATCTCCTTGAGATGATACGGGAAGCACAAATCAGGTCACTAAATGCAGATGATCCTAAGAAAGAAAGAACAAAAGGGATCGTGGATAAGTTAGAGGAAAATACAAACGGAATCAAAACTCGGTATGTGCGAATCTGGACTCCTTGGTTATGTGAAGTGAAGGCGGTATTACTTGAAGAAGCTCATAAATCACGATACTCAGTACATCCGGAGCAACAAAAATGTGTCGAGATTTAAAGAAGAACTACTGGTGACCGGGAATGAAACAAGATATTGTTAAATATGTTGCTAAATGTTTAACATGTTCACAAGTGAAAGCAGAACATCAGAAGCCATACGGTGAATTACAACCCTTAGAAATTCCGAGGTGGAGATGGGAAGACGTGACAATGGATTTGGTGACTAAGCTTCCCAAAACACAAAAAGGGCATGATGTTATATGGGTAATTGTGGATCGACTCACTAAGAGTGCCCATTTCCTACCTATCAGAGAAGGTTATTCATCAGCAAGGATGGCAGAGATTTTTACAAATGAAATTGTGGCTCGTCATGGAGTACCCGTCTCCATTGTGTCGGATCAAGACACTAGATTCACATCACGTTTTTGGCAAAATTTTCATGAACAAATGGGGACGAAACTCCACTTTAGTATCGCTTACCATCCACAAACAGATGGACAAACAGAAAGGACAATCCAAACACTTGATATGTTGAGAGCTTGTGTCTTAGATTTTGGGGGAAGCTAGGGCGATCATTTGCCATTAGTTGAGTTCGCGTACAATAACAGCTACCATAGTGGTATTCAAATGGCACCATACGAGATGTTGTACTGAAGAAAGTGTAGAACCCCCATATGTTGGGGGGAAGTAGGTCAAAGAGAAATCATGCCTAAAGATGTAGTAGCTGAAACTAATGAGAAGATCGATATCATAAGGACTCGACTGAAGGCGGCACAAGACCGCAGAAAGCCTATGAGATCGGAGAAGACGACCCATTGAGTTTCAAGTAGGGGATCATGTGTTGTTAAAGGTTTCACCATGGAAGGGAGTAATTCGATTCAGTAAACGGGGAAAGCTTGGTTCCCGTTACATCGGGCCTTTTAAAATTAAGGCTCGGGTTGGAAAGGTAGCGTACCAGCTGGAATTACCGCCGGTGTTAGATGGAATACATGACACTTTTCATGTGTCACAGCTAAGAAAATGTCTCGTGGATGAGACCGCTTATGTACCACTCAATGATATTGAATTGGATAAGAAAATGAATTATACAGAAAGGCCGGTAGCTGTAAAGGATTTTAAAGTGAAGCATCTACGCACTAAAGTCATTAGACAAGTTTTGGTCCAATGGCAGCATCGAAGAGTATCAGATCTTACTTGGGTACCTAGAATTATTTGGTACGTGATCAGATTTCGAGGATGAAACCTCATCTAAGGGGGGTAGATTTGTAATAACCCAAAAATCTATAGGCATGATAATATGTTAACATAAGTTATATGCAAACATAAGTGTTGCCTAATGTGACTAAGATTAAGATTTTAGTAGAGTGTAAATAGAGTTTTAAATTAAAGAATAGTTTTGACCAAAATAATATAAACATCAAACTATAGGGGCTAAAATTGAATACATTAGAAAGATATTAAATAAAACTAAAAATACACACACACACACTTCTGGTGTGTGTGAATCGACTGAGAAGAGGAAGACGTAAGGGGAAACCCTTGTTCAACAAAATCCATTGATTAGATGGAGAATTGAGCCCCAAGCTTATGCATGAACCAAAATTGGTGATCATATAGGTGTTCTAATCATCAAGTAAGTTGTATTTTTCGTTTTAGTGAATTGATAAAGTGGGTTATGTGTACACCATGAGTGTTTGATGAAATTGACCATGAATACTAGTTAGTAACAACATGTAGAAGATGAACTATGTCTAAATTTTGATTGTTTTGATGATTTGAATGAAAGCCAATTGAAGAAGAATATTGATGAAACATAGTGATTCACTAAGATGTTATAGATTGATGTTTGATGTATGATATATATAATCTTTGAATAGGATTAGTATTGAATGAGGAAATTGTATGAAACTAGTTGATTTGTTGAATCTTGATATGATCAGGTAGGTTATGCATGAGAACACTAGTACATGATGCTTAAACAATTCTACGTATACCAAGTGTTTGACAAAATGCCTAAGAAGAGTTTATTGTTACTTTATGTGAATTGAGAGTTGCTAGTTTATATTTGTTACAAAAATTGAACTAGATAAGTGTTTAATTGTAAAAATGAGCTATGAGTGGAATGAATTGTGTAAAAGTGGACAAGTAATCTAAATGTGAATGGATTATGTGTAGGAGTGAAAGAAGAAGGAACGAGTTCGGAGAAATGACTAAAAGCACAGAACCAAGGTACGTTACTAGTATGTTATACTTTCATTTGTAAATTACATCAAGTAGTAACGAATTATTTAGTATCATTGCGAATGATTATAGTTATTATGTTGGACAAAGAATAAGTAAAAGTATGGTTCCGCGTTGACTTGCGATGAACGGGTCAACCGGACAAAGAATGAGAAAGTAAAAGTATGGTTCCGTGTTGACTTGTGTTGAATGGGTCAACCGAACAAAGAATGGGAAAGTAAAGGTATGGTTCCGCATTGACTCATGTTGAACGGGTCAACCGAATAATGAAAGAGAAAGTAAAAGCACGGTTCGCGTTGACTTGTGTTGAGCGGGTCATGCGGACAAAGTATGAGGAAGTAAAAGTATGTTTCTGCGTTGACTCATGTTGAATGGGTTAATCGGATAATAACAAGAATGTAAAGATGTGAATTTGGGTGTCGCAACATATTGAGCGATCAATCGATTAAGAATGTGAAACGCGATTAACTATAGAAATCGTTATAAATTACTACAAGAAATGTTAACCGATTTCTTCTGATGTTTAGGTAAAACTTCCCCTTGATGTTGTGCCTTGCTTGGAACGAACACACTTTGTACCCTCCTTATGCTTCCGGACAAGACAATGTCAAACGGGTCAAAACTCTTTTGGTTATAAATTGATGAATTTTGGCTTTCAAATTACTTTTGTTAGAATATGAATTAATCTTAGTAGTTTGTAGTTAAAACTTTATGTCAACGAAACATCTTTGTGGTTGCGTTTGTCGTATTATACATAAGGGCAAAATGGGAAATTTTCAGTTATGTTGTAAAGATCGAAATTTTATAGCTTTTTGGTTGTAAGGAACGAATGGGCGTTTCAAAACCTCACCCTATATATATATATATATATATAGTGACAGTGTATTGTACAATTTTGCTTAACATACGTTGTGAAAATATAACAGGCATGATTTCTGATTTTGTACATGCGTGATTATGTTCATACGTGATTATGGTTTTTAACATGCGTGATTAGGTTTTTGAGTTTTATAACATGCATAATTTCATCTTTTACACATCGTACTTTAAGGAATTTTGTATGTTAACCGAACCCTATATATATAGTGAATGTGCAATGTACAATGTGCCTTATCATACGAGCATACGCGATGTGAATTCTGCACGTTATAACCCCCACATTGAAACCCCGCATGTTGTAATATACCAAAGTCCGCATGTTGAAAAAAAAAAGAATTGCGTGTTGAAAACAAAAATCGCATGTTGTAATAAAAAACATGTTGTTAAAAAGAATCCTCATGTTGTAACTGTATCTTGTATGCATCATACTTTCAGAGATATTGTACGTTAACCAACCCCTGTATTTACATATACCATCAAACTACAACATGTAAATATAAACACAGTAAGACAATCACATATAAATCCACCTATCGTATAGGTGTACCTAAAATTAAGACATACAGTCATGCTACTAATCCATCTACTAACCGATTTTCTACCAATTGCTTATATTCTTATCTCAATTTCAGAATTAAACGTTTTTAACCCAATTTGACACAATTCCATTAAATCCACCCAAAAGGTATTTTAACGCATTAAATTCCAACTTACTGAATACAAAACGCTTTTAGATGAACTTTCTATGAATAAGAACTCATATTTAATATATTATTGACCACTTTCTTATTATGATTTTATTATGAATCAGTTTACACTTAAATCACAAACTTTTTTAGTTTTCCAATTTCAATGCGATGTTTAAATTGAAATCATATAACACTTTTAATAGTGTCATAAATCAATTTCAATTTGTAATTTGATGTCATTAAACGACATTGTCTTAAAACCTCACTTTTAGATCATTCTTGACTAACTTAGCATGTTTCACTAACATGCACTTCCTAATCAATTGATAGATTATCATGTTAAACATCTTTATCAACTTTTAAGCATCATTTTCAATCTATTAGAAGTGCTAATCTCGGTCTAGAATAGAAAACAATTGCTTGTTGATGTTTAAACACCACTTTAGAACCCTTCCACTTGATGATTCCAGTATCTCTATCTTGTCTTCTTTTTTTTTTTTCTTTTTTTATGATCGACACACGCACTTTACTCCTAAAATCACCACACTTGCACAACACATGCTTTGAACTCACAATTACTTGATTGGAGATCATACTACTTTACCATTTGAATGTTTTATTGGGGAGATCTTGTCTCTTCTTGATCGTAGCTTGGAAGAGCACACTGAAAACACTTTGCACTATTTTTCTTCTATACATTGATCAACACCCGAACACTGCTCATGTGAAGAAAAGATGTTTTACAATTGAAATTGGTTGCTTCATTTTACATACGCAATAATTTCAAGTATTCTTTTATCTTAATTTTCTTTAATAGCATATTTTTTTAGAAAATTTTTCACCAACCAAAAAAATACTTTTATCAAATTTAGAAATCTGAATTTTGAATTTCGTTTCCTTCAATTAGGGATTGTTACTTGGATCCAATTATGACACATTTTTATTTAGTTGGTGTTTGTGATTGAAACTATGGGTACACAAGAGGAAAAGATGAGGGGTGTGCACTGAGGGCACGGTTTTTTTGAAAGTTTAGATTATATAATAATAATAATAATAATAATAATAATAATAATAATAATAATAATAATAATAATAATTCAAACTATGACTTAGTGCCTGATAATACTTCATTCTTGTAATGTGATCAGTTACACTTCTTACTTTTACTTTTGTTGTCAATGACAATCCCGCTCTAATAGAAAGATAACCTTGCTTGCCTCTAATGAGCAACTAACTGATATTAATCCTAATCAGAATGTATTGTTTTGAAACAACTTAAATGAAAGTCAGAGACAAACATAGTTCCTTATTCATTAGAGTGTAATTGCTTCTGACAACGAAATTGAAACTTAGAAGTATCGTTGATTACACTGCCAACATGGGTTATTATCACTTAATTAGTCATCCTTCATAGAGAGAAAAAGTTAATACTCAAAGCAAAAATTTACTCGACCTTTTGTACATCATAAACAATCATTAACATTGACATAAAAGAATGAAATTGATAATTGATGTAGTGTAAGAGAACATTGTATATATATATATATATATATATATATATGTATATGTATATGTATATGTATGTATGTATAAATCGCGTTAAACTCTCATCTAATCTGCAATGTGTTGAACGCCTATCCTCTTACAATTTTCACCACGTAAAAAATATTGTTTCAATCCAATCACCATGTCACTTATGTAGTTATGTCAACAAAATATATATTAAGAATATAGTGGTTCGTTGGTTCTTCCAATCATTCATGTTTTGTCTCTCTCTCACACTCACTAACACATATATCATATATGTGTGTATATATTGATTTGATGCATCATCAACTAATTAATTAAGATAATGATACCAAAACAAACATTATATTTATTAACTTTGGTTGTCAATATCATGTCGTTATACTATTTGGATTAATTTGTTTATTCTTACTTCAAATCATAGAAAACGTGAAGATTCATCAATAAGAGTACTCAAACAAAAAGGTCGAATTATAATGTTATATTTGGCTTTAACGATGCAATATTCTCTACACACACCACTTAACGCATGCTCTATGACATAGCAAGTATTTGTTTCCATTGTGTGACACAATTTTTACAACGACAGAAGTGTTTCTTTGTCTACTTACAAAATGTCATATGAGGTCTGCGTATAAAAGTTTTACGATCACACAAGTGTTTTCTACATGAGACTGCTTATTTTTTTCAATAAGGTGTTTCAATTAAACATATACTAAGACTTTATTGATTTTTTTCTTTTTCTTTTGTTCTATAATAAACAAATTGTATCAACCGAATAATTCAAATTACAAATATATATATATATATATATATATATATATTTAATTTACCGTTATTTTTAAACTTTCAGAATAATTTCATATACATCTTTCTTAAATGTTGCATAATATCTTATTGAATTACCTAATAGCAATTCATAACTTTTAAATTATTCATTTTCATATTTATGACATTTATAGCATATCCATAAGCATGCATAGTAGCACATTCTAAGAAAATAATAATTATACTATTTCTAAATAACTTATGGCATTTATCTTTTTTATTTGGATCACCCCAAAATAAACGTCCTTGGATCAGTAGACCATCATCAACGCCAGAGGCATGGTTGGTCATGCTCGCATGCTACCTCCTTGCCCGAGGCCTGAGGGTAAACTCTCAAAATTCAATATTTTACACTAAATAAGAAAAATTTTGAAAATTTTCAGTAAATTTACACTACAAAGCGAAAGGGGGACGGGACCTGTCTAGTCTGCGAAAAGCTCCGCCCCGACCAACTCCGCATAGGCCAAGGATTTATGAGACCACCAAGGTTGGAGATGGTCTTTATCTTCTTTAAATTCTGATAGATTATGGGTCGCAAGTTAAAGTAAATGATAAGCATAATCCTTGTAATTTTAGTTGTTTATATGTAATTTTAGTGTTGTACATTTTTTAAGAAAGATGGGTTATCTATTATGCATTAAAATTCGTAGGTTTAAAAAAGGTTTTAACTAATGAAATTTATTTTCAATTAGTTTTGGGTGGTTGTAATTGAGTTTGTCTGTTTGCCCATATGTGAAGTAAAAGCTTCCATTATTATTATTAGGTGTTGAAATTGAAATCGGCTAACTTGGCATGAAAGCAACCTTTTTCCCTAAAACTTTGCATGGTGCAAGTGGCCCACAACGGCCATAGGTGTCTTCACCATTTGCAACTATAATGATATCACCCCATTAAAAGATTTACATTTTTTGGCCCTATCAATTCATTTCACTAAATTGCAATTACGTACATAGTTATTTCGTTTTTCAAATATCATAAATTAGTTATGAAGTATTTGTATTCTACAAGTAAAAAAAAACTTTAACTTTAAATGTTAAGTTTCATTTGGTTATTAAATTATTAAAATAACACGTAATGTAGTAGTTGATTTAGGGGTTTGTTTGTGCGGTTCAAACAAGTATAATTATAACCCATGAACAAAATAACTAAAAGTTTCAGTGAGTTTTTTCCTAGAATAGCGTTGGTGGAAAAAATATTTATCATAATGATGTTAACTCAAAAGAAAATAACTGAAAGTTTCAGTGAGTTTTTTCTAGAGTAGTGTTAGTGGAAAAAATATTTATCAAACTGGTATTTGATTATAAAATCCAACAAAAATATCACTTGTTAATTTATCACTTCATTGGATAGCTTCAATTTAATAAATAATTATTACTTTAATCATTTTCTTAATATACGAAAATTATTGATGTACAAGAATGTTAATTCTTTTTTTCTTTTCATCACTTTCTCATACATTTGGCCTCAAATATTGTTTCAATCATTGTGACCTTAAGACTGTACTATACTGAGGAACACTAAACAGAAAAAGAAGAAATAATAAGTTTGAAATTTCATATAAAATGATACAGGTATTCTTAAAGCACCCAATTTCGAGTCGATGTGGTTATTTTCATTCTTTTCCCTGTACTACTTAATTTGATTTCAACATACAATTAATATGTTACTACGATGCTAACATTTAGTGGCATCATATTATCTTTTATGACGAACATGAAATACGTAATAATATAAAGATTATTTTTCAGACTGTATGTCAGCCTTAGTAAGGTTCGGTTCTTTCGGTATGTAAAGATATATAAAATGAACTTTATACAATTTCTTAAGAGAATATGCAAATAAATATGTGATTTCATAACATTATTTTTATATGATTTGTTTTAGATGGGTTAATTAAAACCTGAATTCATTTTTTGCTTGAATTCGGTTAGGATATGATAAGGATTGATAATCCAAACTGAATTTTGAGTTCTGAACTCATTTTTTTAGTCGATTTCTAGCCTTATCATTTTTTTACTATACTACAATAATCAAAACAATATCTGAGATAAATCTGACAGTGAGATAACAATATATTGCTTTTGAAGAAGATAATCTTAAATTAAAGGATAAAGATAAAAAAAGTTATAAATAATTTTTGTTGAATTATTTTATGGATAAATGTTAACATTTTATTAGATAGGTTTATCTAGTTGGTTAGTTTATTTAATTAAATAGAGTTGAATTGGGTTAGGACTAGAGCAAGTTTAGTATAAATAGATGGTTAAGGTTATTGTAATTAGTGTGCTTTCATCGTTTAATAATAAAAGAGTTGAAGTTCGTTCCATCTCGTGTTTGTGTGTTCGTTCAAGAGCCTGATTTCCAACAATTGGTATCAGAGCTTGACGGTTTTAAGAGTCGTTTTTCAAAAAGGGGGAGCAACCCCTCAGGGGTTGCAATGGTGGTGAAACCAACATGGTGGTAGTCGTTAAAGATAGTCACGGCTGAAGATCTTTGGAGTGTGAGGCTGCAAGCACGTAAGAGGCAAAGATTCAGTTTGAAAAGAGTCCTTAAAAATAGGAAGTGGATTTAGTCATAAGGTCATGTTTTATTGGTTGTTGATGGTGACCAAATTGTCATGGTCAAGAATGGCGGATGTGATATTTTGTAATCAAAGTATTACATGCTTTGATGTCATGCACATGGGCTAGAGACATAATGTTAATTTAAGTCGAGTTAATGAACAAGATTATGTTTACTTCTTTGCAAAGTCCAATACAGATTTTGAGCGAAACTGGTGGCGACCAACTAGAAGGCAACTGTTGGAACTTTTGAGATCGTTGGTATTTGGTTTTAGTTGGTTTTAGATAGTTTTGAAATAGTTTATTGTATTCTAGAAAGTTTAAGGGTTGAAAGTGTAACTACAGGGAAACTTCTCTGTAGCGGCGTATTTAAGTGTCCAACGTATTTAATAAATACGCTAGGTAGTCAGTGTGTATATATATGTGATCAATGAAAACTCTAGTCCAATGTTCTTGGACAAGTTTTGGTGATTTATCTTGTGTTGTGATTATTGTTCTTGTGCTAAATCCGAACATCCGGGTGCTTTTAGTGATTATATCTTTTGGGATTCCATATACAACACTTGTTGTTTGATCCATACAAGAATCTTCATCTTCATCTTTTGGTTTTTTTTATCTTCTACACATTCAAGCAACTAATCTATAGTTGTTTGGGTGATAACAATCAAACCAATGTGTTCCGAATCTGTTTGGGACTCACAATTTGGTATCAGAGCCTTTGTGCTCTTGATTGTTTGAGTTTTTGTTAAGATTCTTCAAGTTTTGAAGGTTTTTCAAAAGTTTTTAAAATTTCAAGGTTTTCCAAATTTTTGGACTTAAAATGGCTTGATCTGGTGTGTTTAATCATTGGGTTGTTATTAATCAGTGTTTTGGTAAACGGTCATTTTGATACAAAGAAACATGGATTTTGAGTCTTTTTTGGGTGATTAGAGGGTTTTTGTTCATAACTAAACCTTGCTGGGCATATTTAAATTTGAAGACAGTGTAGATAAATTTGAATATAGCGTATTTAGTTTGAAGATCGCGTAATTAACAAATATGCCGACAATATACCAGCGTATTTGTTGATTCTCAGTGAAATAGTGTCAGCGTGTTTAATCGAAGGAGACTTCGAAGTCAGTGATAAAGATCCTCAGCGATTTTATCACGGTGATCGGCGAATTTAGCCAAACTCACATTTGTTTTGTCTGTTCCAGCGGATTTAGCTGTTTTCGTCGGTCCAAGAAGCCAAGAATCATCAGCGTAGTTACTATATTCAGCATATTTGCTCATTAATCTCACAAATAACGTAATTGATCTTCACCAGCGATTTTAAGCACAGTAACTTAAAAACCAGCGTAATTAATCCCTGATCAAAACTTTGAACTTGAAATCAAACGAAAATGTCACTTAATCAACTGAATCCAATCGCTCATGCCGAACTTGAAACTGGAACCGCAACTCGACCTCCTAAGTTGAAAGGATCTGAAGATTTTAGCAGCTGGAAGAATCGAATCAAAGCATTCTTTGAGCATACGGACTATACTCAATAGATGTTTGTCACTGTAGGAGCCCAAGTTCCTATGGTAATTCGTGACAATGTTCGTACAATCAATGAAGATCCCTCAACCTTCACTGATGAAGATAGGACACTCATCCAACGCGACCGTAGGGCTCACGCTGCTCTAACAATGGCTCTATCAAAGGATGACAATAACTTGTTTGAGGAATACACCTCGACTCATGAACTATGGTTGACTCTTATCGATCACTATGAAGGCAACGAAGAACTGATGGACAACAAGAGAGATATGGTTCAGAAAGAGTACGACATGTTTGGAAGTGTTCGAGGTGAAAGTTTGTCAGATCACATTAGCCGCTTTTTGAATGTGTTAACAAAAATGAAGAAAGTTGGTAATCCCGTTGCCAACTATGTTTCAATCAAAAAGCTTTTGGACTCTCTTCCAAAAGAATGGAGCCTATAGTGCATGATGATCAAAAGAACATTCCTAACCAGTACGACTCCGGTTACCCTTTCGGAATTGATTAACACTCTAAAGGCTTTCGAAATGGACGTGCTCAAAAGAGAGATGAACCAAACAGGATACTCACAATAAAAGTTTGGTCAATCCGCTGCTGCTATTATGCCCAAGAACATGGCATTCGTTGCCTCCACAGTCTTTGGGAGTTCAAGCTCTCAAAGTGCCGGTGCATCTTACTTAAATGCTTTCGCAAACTCTTCTAAGGCTCCACAATCCAACGAGAAAGCTACTTTGGTTGGTGACTGATGTATAAGAATTTATAGATCTTTTAAACGTCAAATATTCCCCATTAGTGCGGAAATTCGTTGTGTTTTCATTGATCTAGATACTCATTTGAGTTATTTGTGAAAATGCAGGTCTGGGCTTCGGCCCGGGAAAGAAACAAAGGCTTTTGGAGCAAATTGGAGCAAAAATGGAACATTTCTGCCAAACTGCCAGATATGGCACGACCATGCCTAGCATCCAGAAGTCAGCACTATCATCAGACTGCACAATCTGAGTCAAATTAAAACTTGGCACGATCGTACCAACCCCAAGCACGACCGTGCACGTGCAATCACAGGCCCTGATCATAGTTTCCGAATTCAACTTGGTCATTTCTGAGTACGATATCAATAAGCACGACCGTGCCAAAAGGTGTCACGGTCGTGCCACCTCGGGGAAATTTTAGCGGGATCTTTCCGGATTTGGCATCAAACTTGGTCAACAACTCAGAAAGGCACCTGACACTTACCAAGCACGACCGTGCCAAAAGGTGGCACGGTCGTGCCAAATGCCCAGTAGCTTAAATACGTGAATTCAGCTCATTTGAAGGGGAGTTGGAGCATTTGGGTGGATTTCTCTCTCAAGAAGCTGATCTTGGAAGCTTGGAGATTGAAGAAAGGAGCCTTTAGGAGGTTGTATCACTTGATAATCCAACTTATTTAGCTAATTACCTTGTCTTAAACACTAGTATTTCACTTGTTATTCATGCACAATCCATATTAATTTTTGTTTGTCTTAGTTGTCATGAGCCTTCTAGGCTAAACAATTGTGTTCTTTGAATTTTGTTGAAGCTAATGAACACTTGACAATATGGAAATAGATGTGGTGATTATTGTATGTTAATCTCCATGATGGTATTTATTCAAGTTTCTTGGAATGCATGTTCATGTTTAAAATTATTATTCTTGAATGTTTGATCATAAAAATTTACATGTAGTGTTGGAAAGCCCATGTAGAGATTATGATTATTGAATCTTGTTAGTTGTTGATTTGATTCATAGCATGAAACTAGGAATGGTAATTGCTAACATGATTAGGATGATGATTTGAATATGAGTATGAATTCTTGCATTTGGATTTGTAAGATCTTATGAATGTTTATATGAATTCTATGGTTTGTGTTCATGTTGGATTGATGATTTAGGCCAAAGTTGTTGTTTAGCATGACCATGCTTGTGATTCATGTCAAGAGCTTGTTGAAGATATCATTTACTTGAAACCAAGTTAGGGTGATTAATGTGTTGTTCATGTTAGTTTTCCTTAATTTGTAGAGTTAGGAGTTTTGATTAACAATTAAATCATTATTAAAGATTAACATCAATTTAGCAAGAGAACTTAAAGAATGAATCTTAGGTGATTAAAATGTTGTTCATTATAATTTTCCCAAGATTTATAAAACTAGGGGACCTTGATTGGAAACTTAGTTGATTCTAAGACTTGCATCACCAGTTTTCCTTAAAAGTTATCATATGTTTATTAGTGGATACTCAATTCAAGTAACCTTTCTTAAATATTGTTCTTGTTAATTCATTTAGTTAATTTTTATCCTTACATGATAGTTTAAAAACAATCAAGAAATCTACTCATTGATCGAAACAGGTTTAAAAGTAACAAAAATTTAGTACTGAGACACCGAGTCCACGGATTGATATCTGGTTCTTACCAGCGAACTATACTACCGCCTGAGGGGTACACTTGCCCTATGTGTGTGTAGTTGGTTTTAAGTAAAAACTATTTTAAAACCTAATCTGTGTGAACGAAAATTATAATAATAAAAATATATTTAATTCACGCACATCAGTGACACTCAAGCACTAAAGATCTTGACTAAATGTTGCATTGTTTAACACCTTCCTCAGCAGCTATGAGGCTCTTATCTGGAGTGAACTGAAACGAGATTTTCTTTCAGCTAAAGACATGTACCAAGTTGATCTAGATGATATGGAAGAAATGGATCTCAAATGGTAGATGGCTATGATCACCTTAAGGCTGAAAAAGTTTCAAGACAAGACAAGAAAGAGATTGTCTCTCGGAAAAGCCGGTTTCGATAAGTCAAAATTACGATGCTACAACTGCAAGAATCTTGGTCACTTCAAGAGAGATTGCCCGCTGTTAAAGAACAAAAATGCTGAGATTGTCCTAGCAAGAAGGGCAATTGCTATTGAGGGAAGTGAAAATGTTACTGATAGCACCCTAAAGGCACTGGTGGTAGAAGATTATGACTGGGCTGAAGAAATTGCTAAGGCAAAGGAAGAAGTCAACAAGGCTCTTATGGCTAAAATCTCTACTGCATCAGCTTCATCTTCATCAAACTCTGTTGAGAAACAAGATGCAACAATTCCTAAGGGCGACAAAGTTATAGATAAAGGCTTGAAGAGCATAATCGCTCCTACTGAACCATCAACAGATAAGGGAAAGAAAGAAGCTGGGAAGCTTGAACCGAAGAAGAAAGCCTAAGAAGCAACTAGCGGTATCAAGAATGAGAAAGCTGAAACTTCTGCAGCCACCATGAAAGCTGAATCTGCAAAAGAAAAGGAGGATAAGGATTTGGTAAACAACCTACCATATGAATTAAAGCAAAACTATGCTCCCAACCATGTTTGAACGTCGTGGCACATTACAAATCACTCAACCGTGACCTAATTATAGAAAAAGAAAAGGTTTTGCAATTTAACAAAAAAACTGAAAGAAAACGAAGCTGCATATCAAAGAAAGTTAAACTCAACTTTGGCTGAAATTGCAGACATTAAAAGAATTTGTTTTTAGAAAAGACTTTATCTTAAATGATTTAACTGAAAGATTAGAAAAATCTCAAAATGAAAACAATAAATTGCAAATCACGATCGTTAAGTGGAAAATTAGCCAAAAGGCACGGGTTGATATTGAAAAATGCCAACGACCGACATTCGTGAAGGATGGGAATGGATACAAGGATAACCTCGGAAACTCTTTCCTCCTCCGCACAGTATAAAAATATGTACCTATGCCATCTCCTCATCCTAATAATGATTTAATTGATAAAAATGACCTTCTTGCTCAAAATGTCTCTTACAAAAATGACAAAAATACTAGCATTTCTAAAAGTAATGCAGATGTGTTTGAACGTAAAGAAGATGTGGGCGATGAGGATGATGACTGTGGAGGATTGAAAATAGGGATAGGATATTCGAGCGACAGTTATTCCACCATTAACTGGTTCGCCTGGAATTGTAACAAGAAAAACAGTATTTCTATTTGGGATGACTATAATAGTTTGACTAGGATGGATGATTGTAATGGTCGTGTGCTTAAATTTAATATTCAGGATGACTGTAATGGCCATGTGCCTAGATTTAAGACCCACAACCACGAGAATGTAGTAGTTGAACGTCATGACTTAAATACTGCTTTTAGTGATGAAAATATTGTGCTTGAATCCCATGTGTTTGTTCCAGAATTAAAGAAAATAGGTTCGGAAAGTTCCTTACAAAGGAAATTCTCGAGTTTGTTCCATCATGTACAGGTATATCAGAGTCTGATAAAGAATCAACGCAAGTCAGCAGCAGTGAAGACTCGAGCACAACAACTTCGGAAAGTGGTGAAGAAAGCTCAAGCGAAGATCAGGAATCAAATGATTCAAGTGAAAATCAAGAATCAACTTCTTCATCAGATAGCAAGAACGATGAAGATTGTAGTAAGGATGAAAGTCGTCTTGACAAGAAAGTGAAAAAAGTCGAAACTTCAAGCTACACTGCATCGTCAGACAACGCTTCAAGCAGCTCTAGACTCTCATCACATACATCATCGTCACACGCGACGTCCACCAAAAGGAAAAGGGCAAATTGCAAGCAATGTTTTCGCTGTGGTTATTTAGGACATACTGCGAAACATTGCAAGAGCAAGAAATTTTCTAAACCTAAACAAGATTTTGTCAAAAGCTTCACTGAGCAATTTGATAATTTTAGGAAATCAATCAAATACATAGTTAATTCAACATGTTTTTAAAAAAGAAAAGAAGATATTCTTGTTCAAAATCATGATAGATTAAACTTGAAAACAAGTCTGGGTTCCGAAAACTAACTGACTTGTATACATTTTTGTTTGTTGTTGTATAACAAAATAAATTGCAAAAATGGCTTCGAATGCTCATGGAATACATTTGGCACGTGGATAGTGGATGCTCAAGGCATATGACTGGATTAAAGGAACTCCTATGAACTTTTGAATCATCGACGGCCACTTCGTATCTTTTGCCGGAGATGAAAAGGGAGGGAAAATAGTTGGCATGGAGACGTCATATCTGAAGCACTTACATTGGAGAACGTCAATTATGTACAAGAATTGTGTTATAATCTCATGAGCGTATCACAAGTCTGCGACAAAGGAATATCGGTGCTGTTCAACGATGTGGAATGCCTATTTCTCAAGCCCGAATACTCCGTTCCTGCCGAAATGATTATGCTCACAACTCCTCGTTAAAACAACACTTACATTCTCAATATGAAAAACGTTAAAATCCAATGAGCATATGACTTGTCTAATCTCAAAAGCGTCAGAATCGAAATCACTGCTTTGGCACAGGCGGTTGGGGCATATGAACTTCAAAAAAATAAATAAACTCGCCAAGCTAAATTTAGTGAGAGGTTTACCTATAAAAGAATTTCCATTTTCAGAAAAATGCATCGCATGCGCTCAAGGCAAGCAACACAAAAAACCGCACAAATCCAAAGCAGTGAATACGATATTCGCTCCATTGCAATTGCAGCATTTGGATCTTTTCGTATCGCCTCCACTGTCAAGAACTTCATTTCCATGATTGAAAATGTAATCAAGCTGAAGGTTAAATCTGTCAGAAGTGACAATGGATATGAATTCAAAAATCAAACGTTTATCTCCTTCTGCGATGAAAAGGGAATACGCCTTCAGTACAGTGCAGCCAGAACTCCTCAGCAAAACGGCGTAGCAGAACGGAAGAATAGAACTCTCATTGAAGCTGCTCGAACTATGCTCGTAGACTCCAAGCTTCCTATCATCTTCTGGGCAGAAGCAGTCAACACAGCATACTATGTTCTGAATCGAGTTCTCATCGTTAAACCTCATGGAAAAACCGCCTACAAACTTCTTTTCAATAGGAAGCCTCTGATAGATTTCTTTAGACCGTTTGGATGTTCTTGTACACTCCTCAACACTGGAGACAATCTTATCAAGTTTGAAGCAGTCGGTGATGTGTGCTATTTCATGGGATAATCATCTACTCAGAAGGCGTATCGTATCTACAACAAACGAACCAAGATGGTGCTTGAATCATATTATGTTGACTTTCAAGAAGGAAATTCCACCAACACTGAAAATTCTCCAAACTGATTTTACGATGTAGATGTTGTTTTCAACCCTTTTGATATTGCTGAACCACTCACTAAAACCGAACCTGCAGAAACGACCCCAATAGAACCATTATTTGATCCTTCAGACATTGGCTTTACCCCTTTCACAACTCGCTTCACCCCAGTTTCAGCTGATCCAATCCTTCCTGTTGAAGAAGTAAATGGTGACACTTCGGCTCAGAATGCATCTGCAAATGATACTTCTTCTTCATAGACGAATGTGGATGAACCAACTAAAGAAGACGGGCCTCCAATTATCTATGTCGACGAACAATTCACCAATCTACCTCAATAAACTGAGACCCACACCAACGCAGGTTACAAGACAAATTGAAATCATCCCATTGAAAATGCCATTGGTCCTGTGGAAGATGGAGTACGAACTCGTGGACAAACATATACCATCAACAAAGGTTTGTTACACTTCGTTTCTTTCGCAATCCGTGCCAAGTGACATCGAAGAAACAATTCAGGATTCTAGTTGGGTGTAGGCAATGCAGGAAGAATTATCTCAGTTTCATAAGCTCAAAGTTTGGGAACTCGTTGCTCTACCAGATGGAAAGTATCCCATTGGCACTAAGTGGGTAGTCTGTAACAAAATGGATGATCGTGGTGTAGTCATCAAGAACAAGGTAAGATTGGTAGTTCAAGGTTTTCGATAGGAGGAAGGGATTGATATGAGGAAGTTCTTGCACCTGTAGCACATTTGGAGGCTATTAAAATTTTCTTGGCATATGCTTCGTACAAAAACTTCAAGGTGTTTCAGATGGATGTGAAGAGTGTTTTTCTATATGGGAAGGTGAAAGAGGAAGTCTATGTTTGTCAGCCTCCAGGCTTTGAAGATCCACATTTCTCTAAACGATACTATAAGCTTGACAAAGCTCTCTATGGTCTTCATCAAGCTCCTCGAGCCTGGTATGAGACTTTGTCAACATACCTTTTGGAATGTGGATACACAAGAGGTAAAATCGACATGACTCTCTTCATGAAAGGATCGGAGATAATGTGATGCTGGTTCAGATTTATGTAGACGATATTATTTTTGGGTCAACCGATGAGGCTCTATGCAAGGAGTTCGAGAAGGTTATGAAGGCAAAGTTCAAAATGAGTATGATGGGAGAGCTCACATTTTTCTTGGGATTGGAGGTGAAGCAACGAGATGATGGTATCCTCATTCATCAAGCAAAGTACATCAGGGATATTCTCGTAAAATACAGCATGAACGACTTCAAACCCGCCAGCACACCATTTGCAGCTCAAACGGAACTCACTCCTGATCTTTAAGGAAAACCGGTAAACAAGTCCTTTTATCGTTTGATGATAGGTTCGTTGATGTATCTAACTGCAAGTAGGCCTGACATGATGTGAGCTGTCTACATCTGTGCATGATTTTAGACGAATCTAAAAGAATCTCATGAAACTACAGTCAAACGAACTTTCGCTATCTGAAAGGAACACCCAAGCTCGGACTGTGGTTTCCTAAAGATAGTAATTTTGATTTAATTGCTTATTCTGATAGTGATCATGCAGGTTGCAAGGTTGATAGAAAGTCAGTTTCAGGAGGTTGCCAATTCTTAGGAAATCGTCTCATTTCGTGGCAAAGCAAGAAGCAGACGACAGTCTCCACGTCTACTGCTCAAGCCGAATATACGGCGGCTTACAGTTGCTGCTCACAAATCCTTTGGATACAAAATCAGTTGCTGGATTACGAGATCAACATCATGAAGACTCCGATATTCATTAACAACGAGGCGTGTCTAGGAATTGTGGAGAATCAATCCACCACTCCAGAACAAAGCACATCGAAATTTGCATTCATGCGATCCGAGATGCGTACGAGAAAGAGTACATTCAAGTGGTGCCGGTGGATACTATGCAACAGAAAGCCGATATTTTCACAAAAGTCTGACAAAATCCGTTTCAACCAGTTGGTAACCTGGTTGGAAATAATCAATTTCCTTGAGTGGAAATAAATTGTGTCTTTATAACTGACTGTACATATTAAAAAAACAAACCCGCTTTCCCAAATAAATGAGTATCTTAAAACCGTGCCCACCAAAAAGATTTTATGCAAAATTCAAATTTCATTTTCAAGCAATGGACATTCGAAAATAAAATTTTAGGGGGGGAGATATCCAGAAAATACGTTGATATCCTATTTGACACCTGCTGTTAAAGAAATGATAGATAACTGCTAACAACTTGTCTTTTTGTTTGAAACAGAAAAGAAAATCAAGGAAAATTGAGGTACCAAGCAACGACGTGTCATTAGATTCAACAATACCATCAAGTAAACTGCGATTAGGCAACAAAAGTAAATGCTTAATAAGAATTCTAGATACCCATAATGTTGTGTAACTTGCGAGTAACATGTTGCGGCATATGGCTTAATGGTCTTAAATCTTGCGTTGATAGATTGCCAAAATCTGACATTTCGGGTCTTTATATTGACTAATCATTCGGGGATATCGTAATTGCTCTTCTACTACATCCAGATATATGCTGACCTAGACACGATTACGATATCTTTTCAAAAGAGCCAATGTGGCCAAATCCTTACACTAAAGAAACTCTCTTAGAGAGTCATACAAGTGCATAAATCGTACCGTCTGTGGTATTTGTCTTAGCCCTCATTAGACATTGGTCTCTCAGCTGTACGAAAGTACTGACCTAATGATCAATTGTCCATCATTGAAATTCGAAACGTATGAAGTCAATATACTCACCCGCTATGAGGAACCTTTGTGCATACCTTGATCGCGAGGGTATATCCTAACGTGGGACTCACGAGCACAACATCTAACAGTCTAGCTTGAGTGGGGGCCATTGCAATTTTGGTTAATATTACTAAACATGATAAAAAGCTCACCGAAAGCATGTTGAAAGAAGGATGCAAGGATTTAAGAGGACATACATACTGACAGTTTTTCTTGTGTCTCAATTATTCAAAATTTTCTTATATATAACAAACTGACAAGTGTTGCCAGTATGGTCTTTTGTAGGAAAGTCACAGAGTTTCAATTAAAAGAAAATTGTGAAAAAGGAAGCTTCGCGGTTCTAATAATGAATTTTGGTGTCCAAATTGCAAAACTTTGATTGCTTAAACTTATTTTCGGTTTTTGCACTATTCTTAGCTAAAAGGGCATGTTTTTTGAGAAAGTTTAAGATTTTCGACCGTATTTGGTTTAGACTTCTTAACAGTGAAGAAACCTTCCAAAACAACTATAGCGACGTGATTATCTAGTGTGTGTGCATATGTATATATATATTCAAATTTCTTTTCATCTTTAACTGTTTCATACGCTTTATCTCTTTCACTCTATAAACACCAAACAAGAAACTCAATCACAATCTCAGATTTGGTTAGCTCATTGTTCGAAATCGAACACGTATGTTTATCATGTTTAAGTGTTGATTGTTAAATGATTGAACCTCAGAAACCATGTATAAAACAAAGACATTGAGGGATCGGGTTTTTGAGTTTTGAAAGGGTTTATGAAGAAATCTTTGAATCCAGCACATTTAACTTGAATTTGGCGTATTTATGTTGAAGGCATCGTACTACTCACTGATCAACGGGTAGCGGATTTAAGTCTTGAATGCGAGTTCGAGCAGCCGGCGTAGTTGACTAATACGCCGGTCATTCAGGGCTGATGAACATCTACGCTGACTGTTGTCTCGAAACAAAACTTAAATACGCGAACTGTTATCAGCGTAAATAATATATAACCAGCGTAAATATTACTTTGTTCAGCGTATATGTGTCTAATGACCGTTATATAATCCACGCTACCAGTGGAAATAACATTTATGTTAAATACTTTTTACTTTTCATTTTTCTCTTATTTTTTATTATTATATATATTTATGAAAACGTTTTTGTAAATACTTTTATATAGCTTTGCTAATTTATATAAGTACCCTATGTTTATCCTAACCAACTAACAGTTATGTTTCGAAACTTGGATCTCACTTGACTTATTTTCGTGGCTCAGAATGGCTCCGCAATTAATATGGGATGGTATGAAAAAACATAATCAGCCCATTACACTAGTTCCACCAGAGCCTGAGTTTGAAGATGTAATGGACTGGCTGTCCAGAAGCAAAGTTAATTATGCAGTTCAAGAAAACCCGAATATTTACAGCATTCATATAGAAGATTTCTGGAGAACTGCCAGGGTGAGGACTATTGAGAAAGTCAAGACGGTCACAGCTATAGTTTGAAACAAAGAAATAAAGGTGACTGAAGCAAAGATACGAAAAGTACTAAGTCTCGGAGATAGTTCAACATAACCGATGAAGCTAAGCAAAGAGGAAGTACTTGAAGGATTCCGAGGAATGAATTATGTTGGTGATTTTTGAGGAAAGAACGAGATTAAAAGGAATGGTCTGACGAAAGATTGGAGATTTATTTTGCACACATTTTGCATGAGCCTAACTCACAGAAAAGGAGGGTACGATGGTCTTGAAAAGGGATGGTCTGCCGCAATGCTTAACTTGTGTACAAACCAGTCGTTCAATATTTCTGGTTTGATTTTCTATTGCATGGTGGACAATGTAAACAAAGGTGCATGGGCTATGTCCGCAAGATTCGTCCAACTATTCATCGAACGATCAACACAAGAACTTGCCACATGACGGAAATTTATACCAATTTCAGCTTCCAAAAGGAAGACAAATCACGGAACTGAAAACAAAAGAATGGGTAATGCTACACAACTGGATGTATAGAGAAGAAAGACTTTCAATCGTTCTTGCTGCTTACAACAAATATCGAGAAGGTGTAAGGATAGCCCAAGAAAGACAAGAAAAACAAGCGGCTGAAGAACAGGAAGTAGAAGTTGAAGAAGAAACATCACTAGTATGCAAACGAAAAGACAAAGGAAAGAAAGTGGTTCAAGGAGAACCCCCAAAGAAGAAAAGCAAGAAAGACTCCTCAAACCCGGAACAGATTATGGGTGACAGCATTCATGTTGGGTCAATAAGGGAGGAGATAGAAAGAATGCAAGCAATTCATGTTGTTGAAGAGGCGGAAAAACGGGAACGAATGATGAAAAGAAGAGAAATGACTGAGTCAGAGACACCCGTTGTGGTGACATCAGAGCATGAACAATTAGATCAGTTTGTTGAACGGTTGCGAACTGATCCATCAGAGCCCATTCCAAGCAAGTCCCCTGCACACAAGAAACGAAAAACAGGGGAGGGATCGTCCAAGGATGTTCCACCTACGCCAACCTCAACTGTTCAAGCTCCTCCTCAACGAGTACCTGCAAGACCTCGACCGTTTCAAGATCTATATGATCGCTTAGAAATTGGGTTGTTTCCTGCAAAGGAATTTTGCTTGTTAAAGAATCAGATCAACAATACCAACATGCTCAAAGAGAAGCTGAAATAACAGATAAAGAAGAACAAAGAATTGCATTCCTACGTGTCCAAGCAATCCGAATATATAAAGTTTCAACAAGACGGATTGGAGAAATTGCACGAGATGGTGCAGGATCTGTACACTTCAGCCAATCGAAAACCAAAATACATCAGTGCAGATATCTTCAACTTCGATAGATTTAGAGTAAAGGAGGAAAAACGGAAAGCTGAGATTGCTAAAAAAACGAAAGAAAAACTAGCTTCTGCAGTTGATGTGAACATTGACGGAGAGAGTGATGAGGAGGAAGTTGATAGGATTGAAATGCCTCCCAGATTCATCTAATGGGGTCTAGAAGATGAAGTGGTCTATGAAACTGACGGTGGAGAAGAGTTCACTCTACAGCACCCTGAATGGTTAAAGAAGGAGAGAGCAAAACGATTTATAAAACAGACACCACAGATCGAATCATCAGCTGGAAGTACTGCAATCTAACTGGGTGTTTTGTTTTGAAGCAAAGAGGAGGTGTAATTTAGTACTTTTGAAATGGAAATGATATGCAAAGTACCCACATGGGACATACGAGAATTGAGCAAGCACGATATGATAAATCCTACCAACAGTAGGATTGGTGGCGACCTTAAAAGATTAATTTTTAGAGAATGCGTGCGTGGATTCACGGTCTTCAAACCTCAATGCCCAAGAAGACGTGTATCAAAAACAACCAAAGACCCAATAACAGGAAAAGGAATAGTGACGTGGGTAATCAATTCAGCTAAAGTGGTGATAAGGGTAAAACTTCCTCCAGAACAACCTGTGACTCCCAACAATTTTAAGAAATGGTTCTATGATGGTAAAACAGGTGAAGCAGTCATCAGATCCAACTCCCATGAAGATATACGCATTCTGGATCCAATGGACGTATTCATGTTCTGCCTCTCTAATCTGAATATTCTTTATGGGAACAAGATACATGTCGACGCAGGAACGAATACCTGGAGGAAGGCAAGCTTTTTCAACAAGCTGTCGAGCGAGCAAGAACACGGAAGAAAGAAATGATGGAGATTATGCTCAGAATCGACACACAAAAAGAAAAGGTTGAATCTAGAAAGAAGAAAGCAGCTGAGAAGTCTGTTGAGCCACAATCCGTGTCTCCTCAACCCAAAGATCCATCCTCTGATTCAAATGTTCAAGTTATTCCACCACCTCCGACTTCATCCATATATAGAGTCACGATGGAGGACCCAAAATCAAGTGAAGCTTTTATTCATCAAACTGAAGCACCACCTGAACCGACTGCAGATCAAGCTGCATCAGATCTAGAAACCGAAGCTCAAGAATGAAGATCAAACAAGTACACAACGATCTAGGGGGGGTATTGTTGGAACTTTTGAGATCGTTGGTATTTGGTTTTAGTAGCTTTTGGATAGTTTTGAAATAGTTTATCATATTCTATAAAGTTTAAGGTTTGAAAGGGTAACTACAGGGAAACTTCCCTGTAGCGGCGTATTTAAGTGCCTAACATATTTAATAAATACGCTGGGTAGTTAGTGTGTGTGTATATATATGTGATCAATGAAAATCCTAGTCCAAGGTTCTTGGACAAGTTTTGGTGATTTCTCTTGTGTTGTGATTATTGTTCTTGTGCTAAATCCGAACATCCAGGTACTTTTAGTGATTATATCTTTTGGGATTCCATATACATCACTTGTCGTTTAATCCATACAAGAATCTGCATCTTCATCTTCTGGTTTTTCTTAACTTTTACACATTCAAGCAACTAATCTATAATTTTTTGGGTGATAACAATCAAACCACGGTGATCCGAATCTGTTTTGGGACGCACACCAACAATGGTTTAGTGGCAAACCAACGATAGTCAGAAGCTTCAACTTAGGTTTAACTGTGTTTTATTTATCGGAGACTCTTTCTCACCAAGGGAAAAATCACAACGAGAAGTTCGATTTTTGTGGCGGAAAAACTAACGCGCGTGTCACGGATAAAACGAAGGAGCGAGGAGGCTAAGAGATTCGTTTGATGACCGGGGGGATGGAACAACAGGTGGGTTGATATTTACGGGGAGACATATCAAGGAGGAGTCTGACATGGTGGAAAAACTACGATTAAAGAAGGGTTTAATCTATTTTACATTACGGCGAACAGTGGCTCGGGTCAACGGGTGTCACGATGAGTACCTTTGGAAGACGGCGTTGACATGTGATCAACTCAGTTCGTTTCTGTGGTGGTAAACCTCATAGCATTAGCAATTTTCAATCCAGGTGTGATCAAGACCCTGTCCTTCCTGCCAAGGATAAGAACGAAAAACCAATGTAGGTTGTTCTTTTTGGCTGAACTCTCTAATTGGAATTTGCGGATAGACGAACGGAAGAAGATTCGTCAAAGCGGGGAGGCTTTGAATCTTCTCGTGTTTAGCAAGGAAAGAAGAAACGGAAGAAGCGAGGAGCTTGTTTTTTTCTTTTATCGGTGGTCAAGAACAGGGAAGTTCTGGTGACCCGGGAAGAGAGATATCAAACTTGTTTAACGGATTGAAGATGTCGATAATGGTGCGGATATGAAGTGGGTCCAAGTCAAGATTAAGGGGGAGAATGAAGAAGTTAATCTTATTTAAGAGATAAAGATAAAAGCCGTTATAGATATTTTTTCGTGAATTATTTTAGGGATAAATGTTAACATTTTATTAGATAGGTTTATCTAGTTGGTTAGTTTATTTAATTAAATAGAGTTCGAGTCAGGCTAGGACTAGAACAAGTTTAGTATAAATAGAAGGTTAGGGTTATTGTAATTAGTGTGCTTTCATCGTTTAATAATAAAAGAGTTGAAGTTTGTTCCATCTCGTGTTTGTGTGTTCGTTCAAGAGCCTGATTTCCAACAATTGGTATTAGAGCTTAATGGTTTTGAGAGTCGTTTTCCTAGAAGGGGGAGCAACCCCTCAGGGGGTTGCAATGGTGGTGAAACCGACGTGGTGATAGTCGTTGAAGATAGTCACGTCTGAAGATGCTTTAGAGTGCGAGGCTGCAAGCACGCAAGAGGCAAAGATTCAGTTTGAAAAGGTCCTTGAAAATAGGAAGTCGATGTCATGAGGTTATGTTTTATTGGTTGTTGATGGTGACCAAATTGTCATGATCAAGAATGGCGGATGTGATATTTTGTAATCAAAGTATTACATGAAGATTGCATGGATAAATAACATGCTTTGGTGTCATGCACATGGACTAGAGACAATTTAAGTCGGTGACTTAATGAACAAGATTATGTTTACTGCTTTGCAAAGTCCAATACAGATTTTGAGCAAAACCGGTGGCGACCAACTAGAAGCCAACAACGGTTTTGTGGCAAACCAAAGATGCTCAGAAGGTTCAACTTAGGTTTGATTGTGTTTTATTTGTCAGAGACTCTTTCTCGCCAAGGGAAAATTCACAACGAAAAGTTTGATTTTGTGTGGCGGAAAAACTAACGGGCATGTCACCTTGAAACGAAGGAGCGAGGAGGCTAAGAGATTCGTTTGACGACCGGGGGACGGAATAATATGTGGGTTGATATTTTCGGGGAGGCATATCAAGGAGGAGTCTGACATGGTGGAAAAGCTACGGTTAAAGAAGGGTTTAATTTGTTTTACATTAACGGCGAACGGTGGCTCGGGTCAACGGATGTCACGGGGAGTACCGTTAGGAAGACGATGGTGACAGGTAATCAATTCAGTTCGTTTCGGTGGTTGTAAACTACATAGCATTAGCAAATTTCAATCCAGGTGTGATCAAGACCTTGTCCTTCATGCCAAGGATAAGAATGAAAAACCGGTGTATGTTGTTCTTTTAGGCTGAAGTATCTGATCGGATTTTGCGGATAAACGAACGGAAGAAGATTCGTCAAAGCCGGGAGGCTTTGAATCTTGTCACGTCTAGCAAGGAAAGAAGAAACCGAAAGAAGCGAGGAGCTTGTTTTTTCTTTGATCGGTGGTCAAGAACAGGAGGTTCTGGTGACCCAGGAAGAGGGATGTCAAACTTGTTTAAGGGATTGAAGTCGATTTGGTGCGGATATGAAGTGGGTCCAAGTCAAAATTAAGGGGGAGAATGAAGAAGTTAATCTTGAACTATGAGATAAAAAAGAAAATGGTTATAGATAATTTTTGGTGAATTACTTTAGGGATAAATGTTAACATTTTATAGATAGGTTTATCTAGCTGGTTAGTTTATTTGATTAAATAGAGTTCGAGTCGGGTTAGGACTAGAGAAAGTTTAGTATAAATAGATGGTTAGGTTTATTGTAATTAGTGTGCTTCCATCGTTTAATAATAAAAGAGTTAAAGTTCGTTCCATATCGTGTTTGTGTGTTCGTTCAAGAGCCTGATTTCCAGCAATTTTAAATTTGATGTATAACTCAGCATAAGATGGTCTTTAATCATGATCACATTCTCTTCTTTTACTATATATGTTTTTATACGGTGTATTACGTATAACTGTTTGTTCGATTTTTATGATTCTTTATTTAAAATTGATTGTGTAGAACGCACTCTATGTATTGAAATCACGTATCAAAATGTTGTTTTAGCAGATTATGGAACCAAAATGTTCGGTAACAAATTCCAAGTATTTATACATACTAGTAGGATATTGAGTGATGCTTCCGAGAGACAATTTGCAGCACGATACTTGTTTATGTTAGTTAATCAACCATCTCGAAATATATTATATAGTACTTCTGTTACTTTCCTTATGCGTATAATATTTTACAAAAGTTTATTATGTTAAGTGTTTTTTTATCCTTATTAAAGTTTTCGAGTTAGTGACATAAGTATAGTCTATCTATGTCATAAGTCTTGCACATGTCAAACAAGTGATAATTTAACTTTAAAATTATCATAAACTTCATTTGGTTTGAGGTGTTACCATACCTAAAATTAGGATGGTTACTCAAACTTGGTGTAGATTTTTGTAAGAATTCTAGGGTTTCAACAGTTTGTATTTAATTTGATTTTTTACAATTTGTGTTTGAATATTTGAAGTTTATAATAATTGTCTTACGTTTGTATTGAATTTACGAATTGTCTATTGAGTTATGAAAATTGGCATCGCGAAATGAATATGCATAATTATGCCTTATCATAGATTATGATTTACATGTTCTTGGTAAAGAAGTGCACTGTGATCCGTTCTTACAACGTTAATAGCTTTCGACACATAAGCCACGTCACACTATATGCGTTAATAAACGAATTCAATTAAATTAAGTTAAAACGTGTAGGAACCCTAGGTCGTAACTATTGAACCAAGTGTGATCCTTGTTCTAATTATCATTTACAACCAATTTGTGTTTTGAGAAAGCTTAAGTAATCAAGTTAGTGTTAATAGAAATTGTCATAGTTAAGTAATTATATTATTCAAAGTGTCGTTTCAATCCGACATCCCTTTTCCAAACAACCAATTAAAAGAATCCACATAGCAAGCGTCATAATTGTAACAAAACCTTCATAATCAATCACGTCCATACACAATCCACAAACTCTTCATGGATTGACCTCGTATCACTAACTCATAGTTAAGGGTAAATCATGTATTTAAATATTATCTTTGACCGGGACACGACATCTCGATCAAATTTTTGAGCCGTTGTCGGGAAGTTTTCGCTTTATGTTAGAACATTGTTGATTTTGTGATTATCTGTTTAAGTGCTTTGGTCTTTTTATCATATTTGCTTTTGTGTTACGCGGGTGTGTTAGTTGTGCAGGATACAGGTTGTGCATGCATACAAGGAATTCTGGAAGAATGTCACCATTGGTGTTTGAACCGGAAATCGAGTGGGTAGTACGACGGAACTTGGCCAATCGGTTAGAGGCGACACTTGCCCCTAATCCACCCAACCTAAACTCACCACATACCCCATCCTTTGGACCCGTCCAATGGATCACCAAAACTCCAACCAACCCTGTAACCGAAATCAACACCAACACCAATACCAAGACTACCCTCCCCAAAATAAAAACAACCAAAACAATCGACCGGGGAGTGGTAATAATTCAAGACCACCGACACCACCACACCTAAACTGTACCCAAAAACAAAATCAAATCAATATGCACCTACGCAACCACCTCAAAACCGTCCTCGCCAAAACCCACTACCTCCAAACCTTAACAGCCGCAATCTTAACCCCAACTGTGGGGCTAACCAAAATCACGGAAATCCAGCGAATGAAGCCCAATTTCTCAACATTAACGAGTTGAGAAATAATATCCCCGATGATGAGCCGTGTAGCGTTGCAGGTTATCAATCACCAAAACATGTGAGTATTCATTCGGAGTACTTAGGAGAAGGGGAAATTATGATTATGTGTTTGAAGATGATGGGTGGAACGTGTTCGGCCATAACGGGAACTTCTATAACGGTAAGGGTTATGAAGATGAGGGGTCTATCAACATGCAAATTATGTGGATGACGTTGATGATTACGGGCACGGTTATACCCGAAATGACGGTTATGGCAATAATCGTCAACCCCAATACAACAACCAAAGGAACCGGGTTGATAACAACAACAACAACAACGCCAACCGGAACCGGATTCCTCAGTTTGTAGGCAGGGGAAATCAATAGGTTAATCAAAGATCGGTCAACCAAGAGGTTAGTGGTCCTCAAAGACGCCAACCTCCACCTCAACAACAAGTTCCCGAGGAGTTAATTTCCAGTTTAGACCTGTAATCACTGAAAACGACTCACCTATTCGTCCTCCACCTCGAGGAATACGATCCTTCGATTGTAAACCCAACAACATCAACATCTTACCCAATTTCAACGGTAGGACCAACGATGAGCCTTACACACACTTGGCTAAATTTCCACCTTGTGTAGCACCATCGGGGGTCATTATTTCACCCAAGACGAGGTGAGGTTAAGGTTGTTCCAATTTTCGTTGGAAGACAAGGCGAAGTAGTGGTTTCATACACTTCCGGCGGGTAGTATTCACAATTGGTCATAAATGCAACAAGTGTTCCTTGATGAGTACTACTCTATAGCAAATACGACGATACTAGAGATGAGATGTGGTCATTTCGGCAACTAGCGTGTGAGGCAATGCATGAGGCCTTCACCCGTTTTAAAAGAGCTAGTCCGGAATTGTCCCCATCATCAAATTGAAAGATGGGAATTTCTTAACTGCTTCGTGAAAGGTCTAGAGGCCGAATAGTAAAAGTACTTGCAATCGTCGAGTAATGGAACGTTGTTGAGCAATCATGACGAGGATGATTGGGCGCTTTTGGAAAGAATGAGTAAAAACTCCAAGGTCGTGACTACGGTGGACCGGGCCAAAAAGCATCCAATTTCTCGGTATCTTCCCGATCTTGATTCAAGTTCTAAAGATTGAATTGCTACTTTGGAGTAGGAGTTAGCTCGGATGATGAGAAAGGATGTTGGGGGCAGTGCAATTCACTGTTTTTGAGGATCGTAGTGATATTGGTAATCGAACCGATGAGTTCCAAGTGAATGGCCCAAACCACTGAAGAGGTGAATCAAGTGTATGGAGACCGGAAACAATTTGACATGAACTCTAACACTTATCACCTGGGTTTGAGTAACCATCCTAATTTTAGGTATGGTAATGCCTCAAACCAAATGAACCCAAACTTTCAATTGGGTAACCAAGGTGGTTCATCTTATCAAAATCATCAAGGTGGTAACCAAGGGGGGTACCAACGGAATTACAACCAAGGGGGTAGCCATGGATATCAAGGCCGTGACAACAACAATTACCAAAGAGGCTATAACCAAGGTGGTAACAGTAACGGTAACGGGCCATCGAATAATCAAGGTGGCGGTGATGATCTAAGCGTGAAGATGGAGAACATGATGAAAAAGTTGAAGAAGGACAATGAGGTGCGAGACAAGTCACATGAGGCCTTGGCGAGACAAGTGGGCCATTTAGCGGAAGATGTGGCCCAACTCAAAGGAAGTGGAAGACGACTCCTAAGTGACACCACGGTAAACCCGAAGCATCAAGGATCGATTGGGAAGAACACTCGTGAGGTACCTATGAATAAAATTTCTTTACGTAGTGGTCGAGTTGTAGATATCGGTGTCAAGTCGCCATCATCCCAGTTTGTTGAAGGGATGGTTTAAGATGTGAGTGAGGATAGTGAGAGTGATGTCGAGAAGGACTAAAGTGGTTTGAGTGGTCAAACAGGTCAAATAAAAAAATTTCCTGAAAAGGTAAAAAATAAACCTGTTGTGACTATTCCCGTTCCAAAAGTTAAGGATAACGGGTCGGAGGGTAATATCACCCCATATCCCGAAGCTTTGTTGGAACCAACCAAGAAGGTTGTAAAAAACGTGGCCCACAACAAGAGGAAATGTGGGAGATTTATAAACAAGTCAAAATTAATATACCTCTCTTGGACGCGATAAAACAAGTCCCATCATATTCTAAATACTTGAAGGACTTGTGTACCCAAAAACGAACTCACAAGTTTCCTAAGAAACTTGATTTAACCGAAAATGTGAGTTCGATACTGTAAGTGCAGTTCCTGTCGGGTAACTATGCTTTATTAATTCTAGTAAAGCAAGTCAAAGATCCAAGTTGGCATTCTGAATTTGTATGCTAAGTGTCCGAATTTATCAATTAAATTCGGATAGGGATGATGCCCGAGTTTGTTTCATTGGGATATATGTTGTCCGAGTTTGTAAGGGAGTCCAAATATGTGTATAAATTCGGATTAGGTTTTGTTCAGGACTTGTTGTCTGAGTTTATGCATCTCGGACATATCTTTGTGATCTAAACCATCTTGTAGAAGATGATGTATACTTGTTTGGTATGTAATCTGTGTTGATTGTTATGAATGAATGAGTTTCTCCTACGTCTTCTTCTCCATATATCTTGTTTATATTGTTTCACGTCATGAATCAAGTGCAACATTGATGTTCGTAATCAATCAAGTGCTTTAATAGGAGGATTAAAATGACTCAGGCGCTTCTAGATCTTAGTGCTAGCGTGAGTATTCTGCCAGGTAGTTTGTATGACCAATATGAATTTGGTCCACTTCGGGAAGGAAATATCACTGTGGTGTTAGCCAACTTGACTCCCAAACTACCTCGCGGAATATTCACGGATGTAATAGTGAAAGTCGATGACTTCTATTATATGATGGACTTTTTAGTGTTGGACTATGTTTACTTGGACCTGACCAAGCAACCCACGGTTATTCTAGGTCGACCATTTTTGGCAACATCAAATGCCCAAATTAATTGCAAAACGGGCACGGTCGACATGACTTTTGGTAACTTTCGGTTGAGGTTAAACGTTTTTTTCGGGATTAACGAATCCTCTAGTCAACAATGAATGCTATATGGCGGACATTATTGACGTGTGTGTACAGCTATGCGACATAGTTGTCGATGAGGAAAACCCAATAGAGGAATATTTTATGTTTGATAGGTTATAGGTGGAGACATGTCGGAGCATAGGTGAAAAAGAAAAGAAGTTGGAGGCCTTAGTGGTGAGAGAAGGAAGGCCTCCGTGGACTCATCAAGTGGAGAATCTAAGGGACAAAATTGATACCAAGCTGAAGCCGCCCTTGGGGTCTTCAATTATAATCGGATAACATAATCATATTGAAGTAAATATAACCAAACGACCCCTTAGAATTATTAATCCTTAGGCCCTTGTCTTTTAAAACTGATCGCCACTTCTCTACACTCTCATTCAGACACGTTTTAGTCTATGTAATTAACACAACATCGTCTACGAACAGCATGCACCACGGAACTGTCTCCTGAATCGACTTGGACAACTCATCCAAGACAACCGCAAAAAGAAATGGACTCAAAATAGACCCTTGGTAGGGTCCTACATCCACACGAAAGGAGTTTGTATCCCCCACTGGTGCATGCATACTAGTTTCTGTTCTATCACACATATCCCTATTTATTTCTATATACATCAGATGGAATCGTCGACTCCTCCAAACTATCCCAAATCAGTCGACGTGGTACATTGTTGTATGCCTTTTGAAGGTCGATGAACACCATATGTAGATCCTACTTCTTCACCCTATGTTTTTCAATCAATCTCCATAGAATATGTATCGCTTCTGTAGTTGACCTCCCTAGCATGAAACCAAATTAGTTAACAGAAACTTAAGTTTCTCTTCGAATTCTAGTTTCAATTACCCTCTCCCAAAGTTTCATAGTGTGAATTAGTAGTTTAATTTCTCTATAATTCCCACAACATTAAGGGTTTCCTTTATTTTTTGTATAAAGGTAGCATTACACCACTCCTGCACTAGTTTGGCATTTTCCCAGTCTTGAAAATAAGACTGAACAAAAAAGTTAACCATTGCCTTACTTCTTCCCCATTTCCTAAGTGTTGTCCTCACCTCTTCCTGTGTGATCCTCCTACAATAGCAATTATTTTGTTGTCACCTTTGAATTGTGGGGTTGTCGCTATCTTGTTGGTATGTCCTTTCGTCATTGAAAAGATCATGGAAGTAGGTTTACCATCTCAACTTAATGTCATGTGCCTTGACCAAAACACATCCATCCTTTCCTTTGATAAATTTTACAACTCCTAGATCATGTGTTTTTTGTTCCCTAGCTTTGGCAATCTTGAACATATCATACTCCCCTTTTTAGTTTTCGGACGTTCATACATTGCTTTTATAGGTCGTGTTCTTTGCCTTTGTCACTATCTTTTTCGCTTCCCTATTTATGTTCTTGTATATCTCCCTCACCCTCAATCGCTCCTCCTTGTTTGTGCACCTCAAAAGATCTCTAAAGCTCTGTTGTTTATCCTTTATTATGGTATGCACATCTTCATTCCACCACCAGGACTCATTATGCCCACTAGTCTTTCCTATTGTGAACCCTAGAGTCTTATTTTCCATTGTAGTGATTGTAATTACCATAGCCTCCCACATCCGGTTTGCGTCATAACCTAGTTGAGTCATTGTCATCGTGGTAACTATATCTCTAACCATTGTAATCTTGTCTCCCTTCAAGTTTCCCCAACGGATCCTAGGTCGGGTTTTCCTCCCCCCCCCCCCCCCAGTTAGCCTTACTTTGAGGGTTGTATCTGCCACCAGCAGATGTTGATGAGCCGTTGTTGTCTCCCTTGGTATAACCTTGAAATCCTCCATTCACTGATTTCCACGCCTCATTAAGAGATAATCGATTTGCATGTTACATTCCCCACTGCTAAAAGTTATCAAATGAGATTCCCTATTCCTAAAAAATGAGTTTATAAAACCCAAGTCACGAGTCACCGTAAAGTCTAGAAGATCCTGCTAGGCTCATTCCTATCGACAAAGCTTAAACCCCCGTGTACCGACTGAAAGCCGTCACTATCTATACCAATGCGACCATTAAAATATCCTCCTACAAAAACTTTTCCTCCTTAGGTATGGACCTCATTGCTACATGTAGGCAATCCCAAAACTCTCTCTTCTCTTGATGTCCTAGTCCCGCTTATGGAGCATAAGCACTAACCACTGTCATTACTTGCTCACCTAATACTAACCTCAACACCATAACTCTGTCGCATTGTCGTATCACCTCAATCACATTCCTGTGCAATTATAAGGCCACTAAAAATACTACTACATTATTGGCTCCATCAGATCTTGAATACAACAACTTATACCCATTACGCTCTTCTTCTCTATGTCATTTCCACCTAGTCTCCAAAAGGCATGCTATCTGTATCCTACATCTTTTAAATGTGTATATCTATTTTAACCATTTACTATTTAGGTTACCTACATTCCAAGATGCCACACATAAAATATACCCTATAATCACACCCTTTCATGCACCTCTCGTCCAACACAATCTCAAGGAAAAGTCATGACTTCTAACTTCTATGCTTGCAACTAACCATAAGATAACAAAGAAAGTGCAACACAAAGCAAAGAATGGATAAATCTACACCATAAAAAAAGGAGTATACAATGGCAATAACAAAGTGTAACACACAAGATCAATAAGCAACATTTAGCACACAATAGTACTAAGCAACACATATCACACAAAAAAATACTTGGAAGCTCTCTACAATAAGCCACAAGGAAACCACAAACTATATATTAAAATGTGTGTTGTTGTTGTTGTTACATTAAATTAAGGGAAGAGGTCAACGCAGTAGTGGCTATTCCGAACACTCGGCTTGTATGAATAGGTTGTCGGATCCATCAGAAAGTCTCCAAGTTGCCGGAAGATGGCGACTGCCCAAAATTTTGAGTCTTCTCCAACTTGTTACATGCATTTGAAAACAAACAACCCAAACTAGAGATGTATTGACCCGAATGGACCATGCCTCTCTGGCAATCAACTTCGGACGTTGGGGGTTGTTCCAAAAAGGTGGATTGGGTTTAATCAATAATGAATCTAATGTCCGTTTTTAATCTATTATCAAGAACTTCGGAAATAACATTTGATATTACACCAATCAAAGCAATGAGGTGACATTCAGAAAGAGATAACCAAAGTTAATAGCACATACCTCATAAAAATGGTCCAAGATGTCTTTAAAATCTTCATTGAGTAAACCTAATTAGATTTGATGAATGTAAAACATATCCATAGGGACCCGATGCTTTATCACAACCGCAATCCCGCACGACGAATTTAGTTTCGTTCTAGAAAAAAGAGGATACCAAGTCGTTTGCATCTTGTAAGGACTTCTTAAAACCATCACCTTTAAGTCCTGGCCGAGAGAAGTGGTGGATTTATTAAACATGGAGTGTGGGCATATGCCCACCCTAGAAGCCCAACATATAATGTTAAATTGTTATTCTTTTTTCTTGTATAAGCTCAATTAGGGGCACAAAATAAGTTAAGTTAGTGGCCTAAGTTTTCTTCTTTTAAAGTTTGAACAACCCAAAGTTTTCTTCTTTGAATAGCCCCAACCTCGTTAGTTTTTTCCCTACTTCCCTTTGTGTGTAGGGTTCTAAAAAGCACAGAAGATTCGAAGCCCCAATCAAACATCGAAGTTTTAATATACCATTTACAAATTGTGATTGCCACTCCATGTGAGTAAGTTCTAATCTATGATTTCTTTGTGTTTTGAAGTTTAGTAGTTCTATAGGGTTTTTTAAAGCTACCTTTGTGTTTTTCGGTTTTCAAAAAGTTTATTTGAATACTTACTTCAATATGATTATATTATCCGATCATGAACTGTTTTATATTATAACTTGATTTAAACTAGTTATCACCTATTTATAATATAACTTGACTTGTTTTGTGGTTAACACTAGTTTATATTACTAGACTTGATTTGTTATCCAATTATTAGTTAAATGGATAAGTATGAGCTGGTTTTACCCGACCCATTGTAATCTGACTTGTTTTGACCCGCCTTCTTTTAACCCAGGCAATTTGTGCCACACGTAAAAAATATTTCTCGATTCACCACTGGCCGAGAGGATGGAGGAGAGTTATACATCTTTTTAAAACTCTGAAATACCTCCAATTTGTTGTCATATGGATTGAATTTCCATTCACCATTAACTGACAATCCATGATTTATCCTTATCGGAGATCTTATGCCGATGACCAGTTGAATCAATGTATATATGCGACCCCTTACTTATTTTGGCGAAAGTCAAAATCATACATGGGTTTGACCACCCAAAGCGAATTTTCCAGAAGGCGGTTTTATTGTACAATCATTGTGCTGATCAACTACACATATTTTTCTGTAGAACGTCTCCCTCGTATCCCATATGTTCATCATAGCAATGTGCCTCCACGATAACTTCGGCTCCCCAAAGAGAAATGAGTGAAGAACACGAAGATCCCAAGTACAGACCTTCCCCTATATCACCTACCAACCGCCACATGCTGGGGTGATCATCTCGGTTCTCTAAAAGTAACTAAGCTAACCACTCCATTACAACCTTAAAAAATACATTGTTGTCTTGCATTAGCGCACTAATCCAATGCTCGCTCCCAACCCAATTTTTTGAATTTCTGAGTAATTCCGATTTCACGGAACTCTTCCACATTCACCAACCGTTCGTACACACACACTTTCGCCACCCCGTTCTACCTCTCTTGGACTCGATGAAACAAGTCCCAGCATATGCTAAATACTTAAAGGGCTTACGTACCCAAAAACAAACTCACAAGTTTCCTAAGAAACTTGATTTAACCGAAAATGTGAGTTCGGTATTTTCGGGTGCACTTGCACCCAAGCTACAAGATCTGGGGAAGCCCATTCTTTCAATTCAAGTGGGCAAGTTTAAAATGACTCATGCGCTTCTAGATATTGGTGCTAGAGTGAGAATTTCTCAGGTAGACTTATTGACCAATATGAATTTGGTCAACTTTAGGAAGCGAACACCACTGTGGTGTTAGCCGACTTGACTCCCAAACTACCTTGTAGAATATTCATGGATGTAATAGTGAAAGTCGATGACTTCTATTACCTGATGGACTTTTTAGTGTTGAACTATGTTTCCTTGGACCGGACCAAGCAACCCACAATTATTCTGGGTCGACCATTTTTGGCAACATCAAATGCCCAAATTAATTGCAAAACGGGCACGGTCGACATGACTTTTGGTAACTTTCGGTTGCGGTTAAACATTTTTTTCGGGATTAACGAATCCTCTAGTCAACAATGAATGCTATATGGCGGACATTATTGACACGTGTGTACCTCTATGCGACATAGTTGTCGATGAGGAAAACCCAATAGAGGAATATTTTATGTTTGACAGGTTATAGGTGGAGACATGTCGGAGCATAGGTGAAAAAGAAAAGAAGTTGGAGGCCTTAGTGGTGAGAGAAGGAAGGCCTCCGTGGACTCATCAAGTGGAGAATCTAAGGGACAAATTGAAACCAAGTTGAAGCCTCCATGGACTCATAAAGGGGTCGTTTAGTAATTCTAAAGGACAAAATTGAAGAAAAAAAGAAGTTAGAGGTCTTAGTTCTACAGGGTTTTTCTAAGCTATCTTTGTATCTTTCGGTGTTCAAAAAGTTTATTTGAATATTTACTTCAATATGATTATATTATCCGATTATGACCGGTTATATTATAACTTGATTTAAACTAGTTATCACCTGTTTACAATATGACTTGACTTGTGTTGTGGTTAACACTAATTTATATTACTAGACTTGATTTATTATCCAATTATTAGTTAAATGGATGTTTATTTGAATATTTACTTCAATATGATTATATTATCCGATTATGACCGGTTATATTATAACTTGATTTAAACTAGTTATCACCTGTTTACAATATGACTTGACTTGTTTTGTGGTTAACACTAATTTATATTACTAGACTTGATTTATTATCCAATTATTAGTTAAATGGATAAGTATGAGTTGGTTTTACCTGACCCATTTTAATCTGACTTGTTTTGACCCGCCTTCTTCTAACCCGACCAATTTGTGCCACACGTCAAAAGTATTTCTCGATCCACCACTGGCCAAGTGGATCGATGAGAGTCATATATTTTTAGAACTTTGAAATACCTCAATTTGTTGTCATATGGATTGATTTTCCATTCACCATTAACTGATAATCCATGAATTTTCCCTTTTCGTAATATTTTTTAAAGGAATTAGAATTTGAATGAAATCCTTTGAAATTTTATAGTACGTTTGGTTTGCAAATTTATTAAACAATCTGGAATGTTTATATTTAAAAGTTACACAATTACCCTTCCTAACCACCTTCATCCATCCTCCGGATTTCAATTGACGCTAACCAATCTTCATCCTTAATTTCTACTCGGCTTTTGGTATTTTCAATAGACTTTAATTTATGCTATGTGTTCCAGTCGACTTTTCTTTCTACTTTTCATTTTGTTTGATTTCATCCATAGACTTCCATTTATGTCTTTACAATAGATTTATTTAATTTTGATCAAGACCTATGATTTGTTCTTACTCCTTTTTGTCAATATTCAAGACGACTGGTTTGCTTTTGATTAGGGCCCCTCGATCTGTTCATCTTTGTCCATTTTGTTTTCCGTCTATATATATGTCAAATTGATTCGTTCAGTTTTAACAGGTTAATGTTCTTAGCCTACTTGAACCACTGTTCCTCGCCTTCATCACTTAATTGCAGGTGGCAAATCGAAGATGGAAATGAATAAATGAATTATGGGGGCAATAAACATATCTTGTTTTTGAATCTGTAATGAAGCAGAAATCGATGAATCAATTAATATTGTTGGTCACCATCGTCTCTCAAAGTTAATTGCAGATCTTTAATTTTTTGAATTTGTACTTGAGTGAAAGCAAATTAATTATGGGACAAAAAGTAGATCCATTATTTCGTTCTGATGCATACGTTGTTTGAACTTGTGTTGATTAAACAAGAAGATGAAGTGGAAACTTTGTTTGAGGATTATGGGTATTTAGGTAATCTTTTAACATTCAATGGAATGTTTAGATATCCTTCACACAAGGGAATGAATGTAAATTCCATTAAATGATGGAAAATTTTTCAAATTCCAATTCAAACACAAATTTGGAAGGAAAATTTTCCAAATCCAATTCCATTTCCCATTAAATCGGGGAACCAAACGACCCATGAGACTGGGTATTTTCTTATGATATTAGTGGGGAACCGACGATGATGACACTCAAATCACTATTGAAGATAAAGCGGTTTCGTTGGTCAACAAGTTCACACATTTGGGATCATTTGTACCAAAGGATGATCAGATAGATAGTGATGTAGCACATAGCATCCAGACTTGGTGGTGTAGATGGAGGGCGGCTAGTGGGGTAGATAGAAGGTTCCTAGCTAAATTAATGGGGAAAGTTTACACGGTAGCAGTTAGGCCCGGTATACTTTATGGAACACAGTGTTGGGCCATCAAGAAGACATAAGCGCGCAAGATGGAGGTAGCAGAGATAAGGATGTTGAGGTGGATGTGTGGAAACACGAGGTTAGATTAGATAAGAAATGTGTCACACCCTCAACCTCCACATGCCGGGGTTTTACCGCAAGGCACGTGACAGATAAGGATCATTGCCATTAGTTACATAGAACGACCTCTAAATGATATTTTAGAAAAACATCGTTCCTCAATTAAATGAAAACACTTGTTTTGAATGTTCAAGTAAAATGTGGAAGCATAAACTAAATGTAAAGTTTAACTAAATGCGCAAAACAAGGCGCCTAAGTAATCATGCAGTTATATAAGAAAATAAGTTCAAATGATTTAATGATGTGTCTCCATGAATTGCCTTAATCGTGTGCATTGCGTAGCGACCTGTGAAAGTATGCTAACAAGTGTCAGCACGGGGTTGATGAGTTCACAAAATATATTGAAATACATAGAGTTGTAAAATAAAGTAAATTCCAATCATATCTTAGGTAGCTAGTCTGTTACATGTTACTTAACATTTTGAACCAAAGTTGACTCAAAGAGTTTGTCCCTTCCACCATGTTTATCATAAACGATGGTGCAATGTTAGTTCAATGTTACACTCGTTTGACTCCCAGTCATGCTGGGGAGACCAGCCCGGGTGGGGTTTGTCAAACCCAGTAGTACTACTCAATATTACCTCGCTAACTGCCTATATTAACGGTTCAGGTTTGTAAGGACTTTCATGATATGTGTAGCGTTTAGTAAGCATGTGATATAAATGAATTACAATAATCTAAGAAGTCGCTCAAGTGTTTCGTCCCAGGAAAGCGTTGCGTTTTTGTTTATCTAAAAAGTTGCTCATGTGTTTCCTCCCAGGAAAGCGTAGACTTGTAGTTTCCTACCAGGAAAGCTTATGTAAAGTAAGTAGTGAACTCACCTTAGGGTGCGTATGATAACCCAACTAAGAAAACATAATAGAAAACCCGCTAACCCACTAACGGTAACCTATTGCATTATGATATTCCATTAGTGTGCTTTTCATGTGTTTGGACATAAGACCCTTGTATTCAACAATAACATTGTTCAATTTTTTCAAATAAGACTCACGCGTTAATCACGTTGACCCGACGACCCCTTGGTGACTAATTAAGTGATTTTGTGTTAACTCATGTTCATACAAATCAAATAAAGTTATAGTACACATCACATAACACGTATAATGACATTATTTCATTTTCACATCCTAGAAACACCTTCCATAGCCAAGTAGATCTAAATTCTAATGTGAACAAAAAGTTCCCACAATCACAGTTCAAGTTTAGTTTTTTAGTTAGTTTGTGTATTTTATTTAAAATACTAAAAGATGTAGAATAATTATGAATATTTTATGAGATGAAAAAAATAGGCCATTTAAGTTTGTATAGTTTTATTAAGGCCTAAATGTTTATCGAAAATTCCTGAAAAATCCTACAACACAAAAAAGGTCAAAAATGTCATTTTCTAGTGATAGTTAACTATTAAATTTATAAAAAAAATTTATGTTCCTCCAATTGATGCAAAGCTAATTGTAGTGTCTCAAGAACTCTTAAGAGTACCAGTTGTAAAAAATTCATATCTTTTGTCTTAAAATTGACCAAGTTATAGCCCTCGTAATGGACCTTATTTTTAGATCAGAAAACTTAGCTTTACTCACCATCTTTAAAAATTAAAAAAAACATAGTTAGGGGTCATGAAAAATTATGAAATATTTTGTTGATCATCTACACGTCTAGTAGATGATCCTAGACTCAAGAATGGCTCTATTTGGCAGCAATATATTCAAATTACGATTAAAACAATCTCGGGAAATTATGCAGTAACACGCCTACGAGTTCATGCAATGTCTGACATTCAAATTTTATCATGCGGTGTCATTTAAAGTTTCCCTTTGGGAAACCCTAGAAGATCTAACATAAATCATATAGTTGGATCGTGACAAATTGTTCTATGTATCCTAACTAACTCACAAGGACCAAGTTTGATCATCAAACAAAACTAACATGCATTCTTACACAATCTTGTTTACCACAGTTTCCATTCTAGGCAGGGTATGAACAATGGATCAAATCAAGTTTCCTATCATCATGATTACTTCTAATCATCATATTAACATAATACAAAACCCTAGACACTAGTTTTGAATCTTAAGAACATGTTAACTCAACTAGGGTTTTAATCAAAATCAACAAGAACACATAAAAATTTGAAATCGATGGACAATACTTACTAGATTGCGTTTAGATCGCTTAGGATTGATCAAGATTCCAACAAACTTCAAGATCCAAGCTTCAAATTTCGTGGATTAGGTTTTCGTTTTGGTTATGCTGTGTGTGACTGTTGAAGTCGTAATAGGGAGGGAGAGAAGTGGGGAGGGTGTTATGGGTTGGGTTTTTTTTATATAACTAAGGGGTTTCATGAACTTCATATTTGGGCTTTTTACTAAAACAAAGCCCTTTTTTCTAATAAAATACTATCAGTACAAGAATTCCACATAATTAATTTTTTCTAAAAAATGTAGTAAAACACGCAACCGAACAACTTACAAGTAAAAGCACGTCATTTACACACAATACACATAATTACCGCAAAACATATAATTTCCCATAATTTGTCCGAACTTATTATTTCACTTATTAATCAACATTCGGGGACATATGTGTGTGCGGTTTGGTTATTTGGTTAATTCACTGAATTTTTATTATCCCCTTATTGAAGGAAATCTCGCCCCGAAATTTAACTAGTAGGTTCAGTGTTTGGCGTAGAATTCTTGAACAACTGAGGATATTTGCACATCATTTGGTCCTCGAGTTCCCATGGGAACTTTGATCTACTTTTCAAGTTCCAACGAACTAGTACAATAGGGATTTTGTTGTGCTTACGGGTTTTGACTTCCTTATCCATAATTTCGACCTGTTCCTCGATAAAGCGCAGTTGGTCATCAATTTTAGCTCTTTGAATGGAACCACGAGTGTCTCATCCGATAAACACTTCTTTAGATTTGAGATATGGAAAACGTTTTGTATTACACTTAGTTCTTCCGGATGATCCAACTTGTAGGCCACGGTACCAAAAATTTTCCACAATTCTGAACGGTCCAACGAAGCGTGGATTGAACTTGCCCTGTGATTCACTTTGTAAACATTTGCGCGCCGCAACGTATCATGCTGAAACAAGCCTTGTGGATTGCGTTAACGGGTGTCATGAATTCATTCGAAGGTAGGCAGAGGTAGGTAGTGATGGGCGATTTAATGTCGTTTGAATATCGGAGGAAAGGCTAAACACAAAGTTCATTCCGGGTTTTGTAGAGGCTTTTAACACCTTCATTGATGATAACGAGTTGTTCGAGTATCCTATAGGGGTAGAAAGTTCACTAGAGTGTCAGATAACGAGCAAAAGTTCATGTGTCAACATTTTTTGGAGCAAATGGACGGACACTACGGTCATGACTCTATCGATGGGTGAATCAGATCACAATCCCATCCTCCTCACCAACTCGGTAATTATTTTCGAATCCACTCCATTTCCTATCTTTAATTCATGGATTGGGCGGGCAGGTTTTGAGGATTTAGTGCATAATTAGGTCGAGTTACGACGAGTCCTCCGGATGTATTTTTGGTTGCTAAACTGAAGTCTATCAAGCAAGCTATAAAGCTATGGTTACATTCTAAAAAAGAAAGGGTGAATGAGGTACACAAATATTTGGAAGCTAAACTTGAAATAGTAGTGCGGGAAAGTGGTGACGATCAAGCACCGGGCCCAGATGGTTTTGACTTTGGTTTCGTAAAGCACTTTTGGGATTTATTAAAAGACGATCTATACAATATCATGGGAAAGTTGTACGTGGATAGAGAAATTAGTAAGGGATGCGGTTCCTCATTTTTTGCTTTAATCCCGAAAGGTATGGACCCTATCTCTTTTAATGATTACCGTCCGATTAGTCTTATCTGGTGTGTTTCAAAGGTGATCTCAAAGATTCTTGCAAATATAGTTAAAAAGGTTATACATTCAGTCGTTTTCAAGAATCAATATGGTTTTTTTGGCCAACAGAAACATTCTTGATGGGCCTTTAATAATTAATGAAATGTTGTCGTGGGTGAAACTGGTGAAAAGGTGAAAAAACAAGCTTTTATTTTCAAAATTGATATTAAAAAGTCATATGACAAAATTAATTGGAATTTTATTGATTCCATTCTAAACCAATTGGGCTTTTTGGAGTTATGGAGAAAACGGGTGGGGTATTTCGATATCGTCTCGTACGTCGGTATTAATTAACGAGTCTTCCACTCTCGAATTCCAATGTTATCGAGGGGTTTGTCAAGGCGACCCGTTATCCCCTTTCCTTTTCATCATTGCAATGGAGGCTTTGACCAGGTTCATGGCTAAGGCTTCATCGATGGGTAGTGTAAAGGGGATTAAACTACCAAATAATGGACCGGTATTAACACATCCAATGTATGCGGACGATGTATGTTTATGAGGGAATGAGGCGAGGACAACATACGGAATATAGTGCGGCTCATGAGGTGTTTTTACCTCACTTATGGATTGAATATAAATAAAAAAATCAAGTCTATTTGGGATAGGTGTAGGAGAATTAATGGTGACTAGTGTTGCAAATGTGATAAATTGCAAGGTAGGAACTTTTCCTTCCAAATATATAGGGTTATTGGTTGGGGCAAATATGAATCAAACACGGCATTGGAAAGGGGTGACCGATTGTTTTAAGGCAAGATTATCAAAGTGGAAATCAAAAACATTATCCGTTGGGGGTCGAACAATACTTTTGAAATCCGTTTTAGATAGCTTGCCTTTGCATTTTCTTTCTCCCTCTGCAAGGCGCTAAAAAGTGTTTGGACATTTTAAAGGCTCTTAGAAGGCTTTTCTTTTGGGGCAGTGATGAAGACAACTCTAAAATGGTGTGGGTATGTTGGGATCGGGTTATAAGGCCGGTAGAGAAAGGTGGGATTTGGTTGGGTTCATTAAAACATATGAACATAAGCCTACTCCTAAATGGGTGGTGGCAACACAAACGGGAAGAAGGTAGTTTATGGCAACAAACGGTGTTCGCAATACACTTTAATTCCAGCTCATGGTCTTATCTTCCGATTAAAGGGGGTATTGTTGGGACTTGGAATGGAATTATCAAGGCGGAAAAAGAATTTTTGGAGTCAAACATACAGGTAAGTCTTTTTATTAAAGCAGTGGCAATGGAAGGAATACCCGGTTCTGGTTAGACAACTGGTTGGGTTAGGCTTGCTTAAAGATGCACTACCGAACCTGTTTGCTAGAAAAACGTAAGGACGCAACAATAGCAGAGATGGTCAGAGGCTGGGAATGGAAACGAGCACCGGTCTCGGCTTCGGAATGTGACCAAGTGTAAAGGGGGGGGGGGGGGGGTGACGGGGGTGTCCAAAACCGTCTACCTACACTAACCATCCTCCATAGAAGAAATGTTTCTATATGGCTCTAAAACATGCAGGTTATGTGGGGATCGAGATGAAGACGAAGATCATCTTTTTGTGTCTTGTTTAGTGGTAAATGTTATTTGGAACAAAGTAAGTGTTTGGTGTAATATACCTTCTGTAGCGGCTAATAAAATGAAGGAGCTTCTTGAGGTGCATAAGGGATTGATGGTGACAAAGTTCAAGCGAAAATTTATCCAGATGATCATATTAACAGCATGTTTGGGAGATATGGAAAGCAAGGAATGAGTTAACTTTTTCGGCAAACAGTTCTTTATTGAAAAAGTCTTTGGCGTAACGCAAGCTACGACATTTCTTTGGGCGAAGTTAAATAATTTAGAGTGGCAAAATTAGGTGTAATTTAGTTGAATTGTAGAATGTGTCGGTCTAGTGTCTTGCTCGTCCAAACATTATTTAAATATTGGTGATGAATAAAATGTCTTTTACCGTTAAAAAAGAAGTAAAAAAGATATCATGCAATAAAAGTAATGTTAACGTAAGATATTAAACATTAAAGTGAGACGGCGTATAAAAATAACTTTCTAAACCATAATGTACAATCGCCAATGCATATAGTAAACACATGACGTTTTGATTGTAGGATATGTTTGATAAATACTTTTTAATGGATACAGCTTTTTTATAACATGAAATTTCTAGTATTTATCAGTGAATACATTACATGTAAAAATTTGAAGTGATTACATGCATGTAAGCATATAGTGTAATTCACCGATAAATTTATGCATTAACGCGTGAATGCATGTATTCATCAGCAAATAGACTATATAAATGCAGAGACATTTTTGTAGTTAACGTAAAAGCACACTACGTCATCGAATATAGTATCTTCATTATAAATACAAGTGAACTAAGATAAATATTTCACTAAAGTCACTTAAAAATCTTGATCAAGCATAAATGATGGTCAAAAAGTGATTCTTAATGTTCAGTTGATCCAACTTATAGCATTCATAATGGATCTATTAAATTATCTGAGTGTGACCTCTAAATTTTTTAAAATGATTGTAAATGTTTATGAGTGGAGTAGAGAGAAAAAGTTAATGTTCACAGTAAATTTAGAGAAGAAACTATTCACCTCTATAATTTTTTAAAATTTTTTAAAAGTGGATGAGAGAAAAAGTAAAGATAAAAGTATAAAAAAGTATTATTTAATTGAAAATAATAGAGAAAAAATAATGTTTTTAGTGCAATTATAGAGATGGAGTTAAAGATTTGATATGAATGCTCTTAAACCCATATAATAAATATAAAGGTTGGTTTTTTTTTCAGTTCAGTTCACCAAAGTACGTTACGTATATCATATAACTATAATCAAACCATAAAAATCAGTTATCAAAAAATCACAGTTTAATTATTTTAGTCATGATTCGATTATTCGATGGGAGGAAATGTAAACTACATTACCAATGTTCATTAACCCATCACGATCTCGTTTCCATGTCTCTCAAACTCAAATATGTGACATGGCCCAACCCAAAACCATTGCAAGCAAAGCAAGGATTCAAAATTCAAAATACATTAACAATTACCCTAGTAAAGCTTATAAGGGTGTGATATTTATAGTGTGAAGCATAGAAATTCGTTTCTCTAATAAAAAGGATTATAAGTTAAAATCTTAAATCACAGAAATAAAAGTTTATTTTTATAAAAAAGAAACTAATATAAAGAACTTAAACCTGTTGTTGACTTTATACAATACTTTTGTGTGTGTATGTGAGGTTCACGTTATCATTGATGTCATCATTTTTGTCTACATTTCAGCATATTTCCATAATGGTTATGTGTTTTGGCTAAAATTGATGTTTTTCCTTGAACAACTGAAATGGTTACAGAGTATATATAGATTCCGTCTAAAATTGATGTTAACTTACAGTTTTAGGGTTTTTGCATGTAACATCAACTTTTGTATATGTTTTCATGGGGTTTTTACATTCCGGTGGTGGCCTTCGATTATATAGAGGTTAGCTGGGCTACCCTTCATCTTTATCTAAATAGTGTAAAATTAGTGCAAAAACAGGAGAAAAAAATTCTTGTCCGCTTATCTGTGAGCAAATATTATGATCTCTCTAGCACAAAAAAAAATTAGCTAGCTCAACTTTTCTTATAGATCCGCCAAGTAGGTACAATAGTTTTAGTTCTATAGGTGTCTTGGTGATGGTATTGATGGTGGTGGTGGTAGTGGTTTTAGTTTTAATTGTGTCTCGGTGATTGGTAATTAAGTGCATTCAATGTTCTTGGTAATCACTTTTATATTCATTCAACAAATTGTTTTAACAAATTTTTTGAAGCACATAGAAGGTTGGTGACTTTATTCTAATCATTTACTTATCAACGCAGCGAGGTAACTTGAATAAATCCATGAATAAGAACCTTCAATTACATAAACCCTTTTTGCAATATTTTTTAATAACAAAATATAATAGAAGACGTAATTACATAGATTAATAATGTAACAGTAGCATGTACATTTCATTAATTAACCATTTCTAAGTTTGAAAAGATCCTACCCTGGATGGACATAAAGGCCTATGATATGATATTATGTCACATGCGTCTCCCTTTCACCATAATGAACTTCCCTTGGTTGTGGTATTAACCTCCATATTCATCATGTTATTTAGACTATGCAAACACACAAACCCAGAAAAATAAAGAAGTAAATTAGACCCCAAGGGAAAGTGTCATCCATATCTCATGTTATTTATTTATAGGAATGTTTGTTCTTTAACTTTTACATTAATATATGATTCATTGTAAATGATACATTACACAATTTTGTTAGTATTTTGCCTATTTTTAACGACGTCCATGTTACATAGAAGTAGAGGGTAAACGGGCTGAACAACTGGTTTGCTAAAAACTTGAATGAAGATGATTTTAAATAAGCTCGAATTCGAGACTCTATTAAAGCTCGTTTAATAAGTGAGCTTGAGCCCAACCTTTGCTCATCCAACACAGATGGGCTCACGGTCCTAGACGAGCCTATAATTTTTTATAATTTTTATTATAATATATATATATATATATATATATATATATACATTATTATTATTATTATTATTGTTATTATTATTATTATTATCAAAATACCTAAAAATATATATATTATGTTGATATACAAATTATAATTATAAACATATACAAATATGATAGTTAAGTTATATCTTTTCTAACATGAATATGAAGCAATATGATAAATATGCAAAATCTATTCAAACACTCAAATCTCCTAAACTAAAAGTACATATGCCCATATGGGTAGGTATGTGAAAGTTTAAGGCAATAAAGTGATGTTAATTTAAATTGATACAAACATCATTAGCATCTAATTTTGGGTTCACTAAGAAAGTATAGAGTAAATCTTTTCAATTATATATTATAATTATTTTTAGCCTTCTAATATTATAATACGATAGCATATAGGAAATGATTACTTTCTAAAATGAAACTTAAAGATACATACAGGTGTGACTAATAGATTTTTGTGTTAGCTACTTTTAACAAGAGCTGGACAAAAGTGTTTTAGGTTAACCCGTCAACTTGACCTGTACCAAAAAACCCATTTTGGCCCGTACCAAAACTGCATCATATTATTGACTAAAAAAGTGTCATTTTTAGAAGGAATAAATTGGTAGAAGAGACCAAAGGATGTACCTTAACTGTATTTCTAAAGTAGAAATCATCAGAGAATCCGATGCAAGAAAGCAGTTGATATTACACTGCAAGAAGGTTGGATCCTTTTTCCACCAAAGACACAATCACCGCCACATTATCTGGCTTGCCGCCAGCATATCCAGTGTATCCAGCAGCCTGTGCAGCGTCTGAGAATGGACTTCTTACAAATGAAGACTTACCTACCTCTTGTGCTCTTGTTGCCAATATGTTAGCAATTTCCTAACAATAAAAGGAACAAAAATCACTATTTAAGCTTAATTTCACTTATTAACGCCCTAACCAAATATTAGTTCCTCGTCGCATACATGATACTGTTTCTTAATGAATCAGGTTAGATGAAACGGAACACTTGTATTTTAGCAAACTATATATCTACCCAGCAAGATCATATCTTGCCTAAGATGGGACAGCCAACTATGAACAAACCAACCAACTTCGGGTCTTTATTAAGAAAAAAAACTTTTTTCCACGTAACTAATGATGTTTTAAATAATGATCATAACATGCTAATGATTATATACATGTACCTAATTTGTGATTACTTTAAGAAAGGACATAAGTGTTTACCTTCGGTTTCATCCCAGCTTGCAATGACTTGGAGACAATCATGCTTATCTCTCTCTCATAAAGATTGTCAAAAAGTCCATCTGTAGCAGATATAACTATGTCACCCACCTCTAGTTCAATTAAGGATTCCTGAGATCAATTGTTAAAAAGTTCGAAATGTTGTCAGAACATAAAGAATCTTTGTGTATATAAGCGATATTTATAGTTACCATACCTCCACAAGTTGCAAGGGGTCGTCAGAGTCTTCAACTTGCAATGCAAAATGGAACTCGTGAAGCAATGGAGAAGACTTCTTATAAACAGCACCATGTCTTATTACCAAAAATCCCGTGTCTCCAATATTAGCTACCTGAAGAACCTGTTGTAGTTTAAAGAATTTAGTGGATATCAGGTACATGTTAATTAGATTCCATTTGAATAAACATTCTAGAAGCAAATAAACCACAACTTGGCAAATATTTGTATATTTGACCAAAGAAGTATACCAAGGATTAAAAGCGAGAAGTGGAAAACACGCCAAAACACGAATATTTGTAGAGTCGAAGTATGAATATTTTAGGTTCTTTTTTCGAAAGGCGATGTTTCTCCCTAGGCTTGAACCCTTGAACATCAAGGGGACCTCCACTTTATCTCCAAAGGCTTTTCCATTGGACCCAAGCCCCAACATAATATTATATGTTCTAACACTACACATTAATATCCACGAGGATAGAAGTTCGTGGAGCATAGGATTAAGGTTAAGGCCTTTTAGAAGGATGATATGGTTTGGTATTAGATTCTTATCTTAGGAGCTTTCTTTTCAGTTTATTTTGGTGGCCTCTGCATGTTAAGGCTTGCTTGTGTGTCTATATGATGTGTTATCTGTCCCTTCTATGGAATTTCAACTGTTGATTTTACGGAAAATGTTCAAGTCAAATTTGTATGTATCCTCGTAGCATTATCACAAAAATAGTTATTATGCATATTGGTGTGCAGTGCACTATCCTTAATTTAAACGTATAACTAATTGCAAGGGTTTTGCTGGATGTGTGGCTATTGGCTAATAGTCAGCCACTTCTACTATTTTGCATCTAGAGTCAAACATGTCAATCTTAGTCAACTTATCTACTCTATGGTACAGGATTGAAAGAAATAGTCTCGAAGTTTTAAACAAATGCGGGTGCCCGGGTCCATGTAACAGCCCTTACAAGAGAGTCTGATTTCATGTCATAGCACCAACTTCTATAAGCAAATAGCCAAATACAGAAGAAAAAAAACAATGATGCAGGGAATTACTATAAACACAAACCTGACCATTGAAGTTGGCAAGTAAAACATTGGAGGAACCTGACATACTTGTTCCTTTGACACCTCTACAAAGAAGTTCAACAGGGTTAGTCACTGGAATGCTGCAGGTATCCAACACAATCTTTTCACATGTCTTCATGAGCTCTTGGGCGTAAACTCCTGGACCAATGCCTGTACCGAGTTTGGTTTTCATATTAAACTAATACTTAATTTTCATATCAGCGTTATCCTTTTCACGTGGTGGTGAATCAATCACTCGATTAAAAAAATGTAACCCAACATTTACCTTCAAATGACCACTGGCTAACTCCACTAGCCACCCCTAGCCATTTGCTGCCAGCCACAAAATAGGCATCATCTCCACCTGTCAATGCCTGGAATTATTATTTCTATTACTAATCCACACGATTAACACTTGTATCGATAGCCCAAAAGTAACAAATGTATCTAGCATTTCAGTTAAATAGAATATTAATATAAAGTAAAGAGAAATAATATTTGGACAAAAGTCAATATCGAGATAATATACCTTACAATAGACATAATTAATTGATCAAAGACAGATAAAATCAATCACCATTAAAATAACAATATAGTGGAATTTGTTAACGTAACTTCATTTCCTTTTAGGGAAAATGATAAACAAACTATTTAAACAAGCAGACTTATCAGTGCACTGATTGTCGGGAACAAGGTAATGAAAATATGCAACTGAAAATACTACCTTAGATGGATGTTCCAACAAAGCTGCACCAGATAACAGGAAATCGTCTGTGAGATAAATCTCCTCCCTGCAAACTAAAAAGAATTAGTTGAGCCCAAAATTCCATCCAGTAGAATTATGAAGTTGGTGCTGCACAGTAAACAACATTAAATTGAAGCATAGTCATTTTAAGGTTCAACGGGACATTTGCAATGTTCAGAAATCGGCTTCATGTTCTTCTATTATACTGTTTATTACTGATTAGCAAAATCTCCTTGGCTCATAGAAAAAACCCAGAAACATATATAAACTACAAACACAAATCTACACAACGAGTGATCTGACATCAACTTTGCCTATCAAAAAAACAATCTGCCATTAATTTCAAATGAGCTTGTAGGAATATGTTCCCCTGTATGTTCTGTAACTTCCACCAAACAAGTATATAGATGTGAATTGATGTGATTGGTACCTTTCAACTTCAGCTTCAGCTGCTAACAGTAATGCAGTAACTTCTGATGCTTCAGCAAGTTCACTGCTATCTACCACGTCCTCGGTTCTTTCTGCTACCTGTAGTAGGTCATGGGCATCTTTTATCAGCTAAAAATCATAATCAAATAAAAAACCAGTTAGTTCCAAAAATTACAAGCAAATAATTCCGGTTCATAGAGGTCTTTAGAGGCATAGCATAAAACTTTTAATGAAGATAAACACCAAAAATATATTACAGCCAACAGAAAGTAAAACAGAACTAAACATTTATTTTTACTACAGATGAAATGGATTGTATTAGATAATAGAAATCGTGTGGCCTGAATTTGTCACTGCTATAATGAATTAGTAATGATCCAAAATTCAAGCTGAAATCAATCTTCTGCTTTGATTTAAAAATAAAATCAATATTGTCCTTCAATTTTAAACAATTAATCAGGACCTTAAGATATCTAAATGAATGTGATTTCTTTAAGTACATTTTTCTTTTCATTGTATAAATATATGTTAGATATAATATATGTGTATTTAGAGCTAACATATTTCGGTAAAACAAGTATATTTAGAATAATACTGAAATATCAATGCTACTTTACTTGGAACAAATATATTTAAAGCGGACCCAGGAATTTTAGTCGGCCAGGTGCTTGGACACAATTTTATAAATTTAGTAGGCATTAATGATATATGAAAACGTACCCACGCAATAGATAAGAACACAGCTAGTTCGAATAAGTTGCTTATCTTATGTGTATTTCTTAGTATGATATGACACATAATTTCCAAACATCCAAATGAAAACATCAGGATATTTTTGTTAAAGAGAAAGGTAAAATCTAACCAAGGTTGAGCTTTCCACTGCATCCGATTCATCACGTTGTTCTAACATGTTGTCTTTTACTCCCTCGTCTTGAACAAGATGGGATTCTAATTGATGGGGTGATGGCTCTACATCCTCAATGTAACCGTCACCAGCATCCTCAATCATAACCTGTGAAATCTCATCATCAAGATTCTGACCTGTAGCATCCTGAACTTTGATATCTGAAACTAGCATAGTATCCTTGAGTTCAACAGGTGTTAATTGGGGCTGGCTTACCTCTTCTTCTAAAATTGGTTCTGCAAGCATCACATCTGCAATTTCATTCTCCTCCGTCTTATCATTGCTCACCAGTTGCAACTCATCTTCAACAGCCAGATCCTTAACATCTTTGCCTTCAGTAGTTGAGCCTTTTAACGTTGATTCAGCTCCTAATGGATCAGATGTTGGTATCTCATCTATGAACTTATCTTCACTGATCCTTTTTACTCCCTCATCTTGAACAGGTTCGGATTCTAATTGATGGGACAGTTGCTCTGCATCCTCATTGATGACCTGTAAAATCTCATCATCTAGATTCTGACCTGTAGCATCCTGAACTTCGATATCTGAAAATGGCATGGCAGCCTCGAGTTCAGTAGGTGTTAAATGGGGATGGAATACCTCTTCTTCTAGAATTGGTTCTGCAGGCAGCACATCTGCAATTTCATTCTCACCCATGTTATCATTGCTCACTAGTTGCACCTTATCTTCAACAGCCAGATCCTTAATATCCATGCCTTCATTAGATGAAATTTCTAAAGTTGGTTCAGCTTGTAATGGATCAGATGCTGGGATCTCATCTATGAAAGTACCCTCACTGATAATCATATCTTGCAACCTTTCATTCATATCAACGTCGTTGCTCACTAGTTGCAACTCATCTCCCACAGCCAGATCCTTAATATCCATGCCTTCATTAGATGAAACTTCTAAAGTTGGTTCAGCTCCTAATGGATCAGATACTGGGATCTCATGTATGAGAGGACCCTCACTGATGTTCATATCTTGCAACCTTTCATCCAAATCAATATTCATGTCTTTATTAGTTGAAACTTCTAAACTCGGTTCCGATTCTAGTGGATCAGGTGTTGGCATCTCATCTATGAAAGTACCTTCACTAATGTTCATATCTAGCAACTTTTCATCCATATCAACATCTGAAACATCCATGCCTTTAGTAGTTGAAACTGCTAAAGCTGGTTCAGAACCTAATGGATCAGATGTTGGCAACTCATCAATGAAAGTACCCTCACTAATGTTCATATCTTGCAACATTTCATCCGTATCAACATCATTAACATTCTTGTCTTTAGTAGTTGAAGCTTCTAAAGTTGGTTCAGCTCCTAATGGATCAAATGTTGGCATCTCATCTATGAGAGTATCCTCTCTAACGTTCGTATCTTGCAACCTTTCATCCGTATCAATATCCTTAAGATCCATGTCTTTAGTAGCTGCAATTTCTAGAGTTGGTTCGGCTCCTAATGGATCAGATGTTGGTATCTCATCTATGGAAGTACCCTCACTAATGGTCATATCTTGTAACCTTTCATCCATATCAATATTCATGCCTTTATTAGTTAAAACTTCTAAAGTTGGTTCAGATCCTAATGGGGCAGGTGTTGGCATCTCATATATGAAAGTACCTTCACTAATGTTCGTATCTTGAAACTTTTCATCAATATCAACATCTGAAACATGCATGGTTGCAGGACGCAGTAAGTCATTTGTATCATTGTCCGCCACTTGTAACTCATCCTCACTGTATGGTTGTGTAACATCCATCACTTCATTATCTGAAACTTGAGTAGCTTCAAGCTTGACAGAATCTGATGGTACCTTAATACCATTGTCATCTTGTAAAACTCCATTATCTAGATCCTGTCCCATAGTATCCTGAAGGTCAGGATCTAGAACTTGAATAGCAGGCTTGAGCTCAAGAGGGGTAGACTGGGGCTCGCTTACTTCCTCTTTTACAATTATTTCTGCCTCTTCTACAGCGGAAACAGGCAAGACATAAGCAACATCATTTTCCTCCCTGTTTTCGGTGCTCACTTCTTGCAACTCATCTTCCGTAGTCTGATCCTTGACAGATTGAATCTGGTTTACCTCATCTAAAGTTAGTTCAACTACTACTTGATCAGACGATGGTATCTCATCTATGATAGTAGCTTCATTTAAGTTCATATCTTGTAATTCTTCTTCCACATCGTCATTTACAGCACCCGTCAATTGAACATCTAATGACTTGGATGGGGGCACCTCATCTATAAGAGTGCCCTCATCAATGATTATATCTTTCAACTCTTCATCCGTACCCTCATTTGCAGAAGGTGTTATTTCTTCTGTATCACTTTTTCTAGAATCTTTAGTTTCCACCTTGTCCAAATCATCCATGAGTTCAGTTTGCAGAACTTGCGTACTTTCAAGCTCAACAGAAACATCTTCTGTAACACTTTTGCTAGTATCTTCAGCTTCCACCGTGTCCAAATCATCCATGAGTTCAGTTTGCAAAACTTGCGTACTTTCAAGCTCAACAGAAACATCTTCTGTGTCACTTTTGCTAGTATCTTCAGCTTCCACATTGTCCAAATCATCCATGACTTCAATTTCTGAAACGTACGTACTTTCAAGCTCAACAGAAACTGACGGATCCACAGTGTTATCATCACTACCATTTAAAAATGTTCCTTCGGGATCTGCACGCTTTTCTATGTCTGGAGTGTCATCAAGAAGGTCCATAATTGTGTCTGAAAACTCTTCCTCATCGAGCTGAACACTTAATCTGGCTTCATCAAGTGTGCTCTCTACAACTTTAATAGAATCATCCAAATTAGCATCAGATTGAGATACAAGAACTTCTTTTTCAGATATTTCTGACAATCTCTCACTTGATTCTGCATTATTATTATCTTTCAAATCCGTGATGTCATTAGTCACACTTTCGTCAATGTCACTTTCTATATCTGCATTCCTTATTTCATCAGCTACCTCAACAAGTCTCCCCTCCACACTATCATATCCACTATCACCTGTCGCTATGATAACTTGTCTATCCTGATCTCCATCTAATACCTGTTAGATATATAATCAAGATTATCTACAACAGCGTCAATATTATCATTATTATGTTTCCTAAGAAAAGAAACTGTGTCTGGTAATTCATGTATTAAACGATGTCATTTAGGTGGTTATTGGCGCCAAATTTAAGGGATGTGTCAGTTGGTCTGTAACCGTCAATCCACACCTATTTATACCCATTATTTGTACCGACATTCATATAAGAATATAGTGTACGAAAACTATTCTTTTTTTCATTTGGTTCTTGGTTCTCTGCACAATCATGTGCGGAAACCAAAGTTTTGTTCCATCCAACTTTCATTTAGCATCATCATTGATCCTGGGAAACAATACCTTCACAACACTACTTTCTTGTTCAGTTTGGCTCTTTATCTCTTCCTCCACATCATCATTTTCCACTACCTCAGAAGCATCCCCAAACCGGAACACTAAACTACCATCACTGTGAACTGCCAAATGAAAAACAGTAAATCACAATTTAAAACAATTAATACACATCAAACATATTTACAGTGTAAACAACACCAGAAATCAGTTGTTATATCCATGTTAAGTATCCGAAAGGTAATTTCGAAATATCAGTTCTCAAATCAGCAAGTTCAGTGTATTAGACATTAATTAAACTTAACCTAAAATACATCATCCAAAACATACATTCTATATTAGAGCTACAAAAACTCATAATACTCCTAATCTACTATCGAATTATTGGAAACTAATCGCATATAAATTTCAAAATAAGTTGATAATGTACCGTTTGCTGCAATCAGAACTATATCCGATCTATTAGACAATGATTAAACTTAAACTTAAGTAAATCGTCCAAAATACATTGTATATCACGCCTACAAAATCTCGAAATACACCTAATATACTAACTAATTGTTGAAACTAAATGCAGTAAATTTCGAAAACAGCTAATAATACACCTTTGTTGCAATGAGAACTATATCCAATCTACTATACATTGATTAAACATAACATAAAGTACATCATCCAAACATACATACATTCTATACTAGAGCTAAACCACATAATACAGGCTTTCTACTACTTCATTATCAGAAACAAATCACATTAAATTTCAAAAACAGTTAATAATATACCTTTTGTTGCAACGAAAACTATATCCGATCTATTAGACATTGATTAAACTTATAATAAAGTACATCATCCAAAACATACATTCTATACTAGGGCTCCAAAACCTCATAATACTCCTAATCTACTACCAAATTATCAAAAAAATCACAGTAAATTTCAAAAACAGTTAATAATACACCTTTTGTCCGATCTATTAGATATCGATCAAACTTAACCTAAAGTACATCATCCAAAACACACATTCAACACTAGGGCTTCCAAACCTCATAAACTCCTAATCTACTACTTCATTATTGATAACTAACTGCATCAGAATTTCAAAAACAGTTAATAATGTATGCAGTATATACCTTTTGTTGCAATGAGAACAACATCCGATGACGATTGAGCAGCTACTTTCAGCCGAACAGACGATGATCCGCGTCTCCATCTTCTACCAATCAATATAAAACTGTGTGGAAACGGAAAAAATGGGCGGCGAGTGGTGGCGTAGGGTTTTAGAGGTGCGAGAAACGGCGTACAGAGAGAGAATGATCTGGAATTACATAGATTAGAGCATCGATTTGACATTGTTAACATTTAATTGAAGAATTTGGCTTCATCTGTTCATGTGAATTTAGGGTTTTGAAGGAAGAATTGGTGATTTGAAGTGGTTACAGGGGAGTGGGAGGATGAAGAAGTTTGTTTGGGTTTGTGGATATTTTCGCGGTTAGATTAAGTTGGGGCCCGCTTTAATAACAGCCAATCAAATGTATGTATGATCCACATTTATGTTTTATTTTCTGTTTGAAAAAAAGATTGGTCGATATTGTTTGTTGCATCTTTAGACAACTTTCTAATGTGAAAAGGCAATGAATTTAAGGGGCTGCATGATAGGGTGGCGGGGTGCAAACGATCCGACTGGCTCGCAAGCTACTCGATATTGGCTTAAAAAAAAAGCTCGAAATGAGTCGAGTCTTATCACGCTTGAGCCGAGCATGAGACTAGAATAAAAGCTCGTTTCTTTATCGAGCCCGAGCTCGAGCCTGACAATTGAAGCTCGTAAGGCTCGTCGAGCCTTATCGAGCCTTTGCGTAAACGAGCCGAGCCAAGCTGAGCTTATTTAAACTTGTTTACGAGCCGACCCCGAACCTAAAAATAAGCTTATTTAGTAAACGAGCCCGAGCTTTACTTATCGAGCTCGCGAACCTAAAAAGTCTATTATTTATATTTTTTTGTTTCATATATTAATTATAAGATAATAAACGAGCCGAGCTCGAGCTCGAGCCTGGTCAAGCTCGGGCTCGGCTCGACCCGTTTGCATGTGTTTAGAATTCATTTGGATTTGAAAATTTTGAAATTTAAATCGATTCGAATTTGATTAATAAGGTTCGAATTCGAGTTGATTCATATTCGAGTCCAGTAAACGAATACGAGTTTATGATTTGAAATTCGAATTCAATTTATATATATATATGTGTGTGTGTGTGTGTATACTCACACACAAACATATATACACACACGTATAACATCTAAATTTGGCCAAAGTATGAACTATATTCATAAGTGATAAATTTATAATTTATAGCATTACCAAACCTACTGGCAAATAGCACATACTACTTACTTCTAAATTTTTACCTAACCTATATCGCTATCAATAACCAAACCTATCTTCTAAATTTTTGTGTTTTGACATATTGATAGTTAATTAATTTTGCAGATTATTATATTTTATGTTGAATATAATTAGTTTCTAGTAGTTTTAAAAAATTGAAAGTAAAATAATTTATTGTTTAGAGTGAATATGAATTAATTCAAATTTATTGGAATTTGGTTCGAATTCGAGTTTCAAATACTAATTGAATCAAATCGAATACGAATTCAAGTAATTAAAAATAAAAATTCAAAAAACTGAATTCGAATAATTTGAAAATTCGTTATCCGATTCAATGAACACCCCTACTGCATGGTATGGTTGAGCTATAAAAGGGTAGTTATAGGATTTGGGGACTCTAAGTGAAGTATGAAGTGGAGATTCTTTTGCAAAATTATATTTTTCAACATATTTAGTAAGAAAACCTTCCTCATTTACCCGTGCTTGTGACCGGCAATTATAAACTAAAAAGTTTATAGTTGCTGAAGTTAAATTTCTGAATATCATATAAAATACATATAGATTAATGGAACAACTAGTCGTTAAAGTTAACCTATCTTGAGTAATTGCGCTAATTTCGCCCATAAATTCTCCTCTAATCTCAACGCCATGAATTATTATCAACAGAGCAAATTGTGATGGAAAGTGGGAACGATGATTGCGACTGTATTTTAGAAATTTTAAGCATTGATTAAGTGATTTGCTGAAATAGGATGGGGTCGAATGGTGCTGATGGTTGTTTGCGTTATAGGCTTGCAGTTATGTCTTTAGTTTAACTAGAAATGGGCCTTGAATGTGGGTCTTTTATCCTATACTATTTTTATATGGGTTCTTTGATAAAAGAAATGGTTTAGTTTTGCTTTTAGTAGGGCCTTTTACATATACAGCATATAAAACTTGATAAAGATTAGAGGCCCTTAATTTTGGTGGCCCTAGGCAAGCCTAGGGTGGAAAGGCCAATGGGCCGACCCTGGGTGGTCAAAACGTTACGTCATTGACATGTAGGTAGTTGGGTTTTAACTAGTTTATCTTTTAATAAATGCGGTGTGGGTTAATTGAAAAAAATGTTAAGATGACATCACGTGATTAGTTAAAAAATATACAAACTCCCACTCAGTCTCTTTCTCACCTTTATCTATCTCTATATCTCTGCCTATCACTCAAATATCAAGCTTTAGCAAAAATCGGAGGCGAAGAAAAAGGTGTGCCATTTGATCCTAATAGCAACCATTTGGAATTATGGCGGGTTAGAAATCAAAATATGTTTAAAGGCGGGATGACTCCATTCCAAATCTGCATGGAATAAATAAAGGATTTGGCATTCTTGTGGGTTACAGTTAGATCCAAATTCAAGAGCTTAACATGAATGGAATGGAACACTTTTGATATCAATAATGTGATCGTGTAAGGTTTTTCTTTTTTTCTTTCCAGCATTCTTGTACTGCTTTTGTTTCCCTCTTTAGCTTCTTGCTAGAGGTTTTTTGGTTTAACAAATTGCTTCATTTTGGCCGTTTGAAAAAATAGTGCCTATTAAGGGATGCTTGAAGTTATCTTTAGTGCCCCCTTTTGACATCTCTGGGGCGGTGTGTCAGACGTCAAAGCGCTGAGGTGTAGGAAGATGCTACTCCTCACCATGTAGCCTAAATATGTGCTACTAGATAACTAGAAGTGAAAATTGCTCAGCAATCATTCTTTCTTTGAAAAACATCATTAAAAATATTAAGTTTTGATGTCTACTTTGGATGACTGATACATGGCTCGATGATAGTGATTTTGTCCAATATTTGTTTATTGTTTTTCTTCAGTTTGTAACATATGAATAATTTTATGTAGCAATCATATCATGTAAGGCCCTAGACCTGGAAGACTTCAAGATTGATTTCAAGTATCAAACTACAGTTCTTAAATCGATAAAGGTCATAGATATGCAGTGGAAAACATCATATTATATGTAACATCAAGTCATCAAAATTTAAACTTAGCAGTCAAAGTCATAGTGAGTCAACTATGATTGATAGGGTGCCAGACTTTAGGGTATGGTAGCCTTCATTCCAAGCCAAATGACTACTTATCATGAATGAGTACATGTTTTGCCTGACATGGATGCTAAAAACAACCAATTACAATGAGTGAGTTCTAAAGGTTTAAAACATCAAGGTATCTTTTTTAGTAAAATCATTTGATAAGTAGTGTTAATCTATACTAAACATCAATCATGCACATTAGTGGAAAACATTAAATTATTCAGAACATCAAGTCATCAAAATTTAACCACAGTAGTCAAAGTCATAGTGAGTTAACTATGATTAACAAGATGCTAGACTTTAGGGTATGGTAGCCTTTGTTCCAAGCCAAGCGATTCCTTATCACGCATCAGTACATATTTAACTTGACATGGATGCTAAAAACAACCAATTACAATGAGTGAGTTCTAATTTAGGTTTAAAACATCGAGTTGTCATTTTAAGTAAAATCATTTGATAAGTAGTATTAAACTATACTAAACATCAATCATGCGCGTCAACATCAATAATCAATTTAGGCATCAAATTGTGAAGTGAACTTCGCCACCAACTGTTTGTCACGAAGCTAAGTAGGCTTATACCGGTATAAGACTGCATCAATCATCAATACAAGTCATGTCATCGTGCTCACATGATCTATCTTACATTTTCATTAACAAATGCTACACATCAATAATTCTAGCAACAAGTGCTAGCCATGAGTTGTTACCATCAATCATTTACATATAATGGCAAAGATATATCATCAAACATAAACATGTATCATCAAGAATAACTACGTAATAGCTAACAGTCACAGAAACGCTTACAATCATGAACATACAGTTAACATGCATATTATACCAAAATAGTAAAAAGGGGCCTTCATAACTCACCTAGGAGTTGGCTTCTATACTGAATACAACGTACAATCTGACCATTGAACTCTTATTCAACTGGTCAATGATAAATATAAAACATATCAAGATTTCATGTCATTATAATATAGCAACATGTGGGGCTTTTCGCAAGGAATGCTCTCACGTGAATTGTAGCTTTTCGCAAGGAATGCTCTCACATGAATCGTGGCTTTTCGTGCAGGCAACATTCCTTTCCACACATAATACACTTTGCTACATTAAAATTACGTCTATATCAACTTTTCACAAAGCATACATTTTGCTATAACATCTAGAAAAACGTATTAATTTTTGTGCTAAGCTATCCTCATGAAAGGTGGTGTGAAATGTACATGAAAACCCTAGTTAAGCAACAATGGCGGTTGTTATCGTATCTTATTTTCTTCAACGTCCAGATTTGAATTTTTATGTTAGAAAAACATAAGGATCAGCCCATGACATCATTTTATGCTTCAAACACAAAAAATATGTGAACTTTTATGTGATTCTTACCTCCTTTTTGCGAAAACCCTAACCTGAGCTTGAATGCTTTAACCAACGCGTTAGAAACAACCTCCAACACTCTCCTTGATGCTAGATAAGATGTGAAAATGTTGTCGTGATCATTTCCACGACCCCCCCCCCCCCCCCCACCTTCACGAGAAAATGGTGCAAACATAATTAATTCTCACTCTATCTCTCTCTAAGGTTGTTGGTGAAGGTAAGTAAATGAGGAGGTTGATTTAAGCCTCCTTTCAATAATAGAGTTTACCATAAAATTACCATTTCATCCTTTATAAGCCTTGCGATATTATTTCTCAAGTTGAGCTTTTAATCATAGTCTATTCATAAGTTCGTTCCATCTGCATAACATATTTTTATTGTAACCAAATGTTATTTTTAAATTTTGTCATTAGTTGTTAATTCTCAAGGCTCTAGAACACACCAGTGGTCTCTTTTGTTGTAGAGATTCTCCCCACAATTTTTTGTTGGAGTTACATGTTATGAAAAATATAATCTTTACATAATCCAACAAATTTTAAAAAAGAATCTCAGTGTATCTGATTTGTTTGTTTTATAAAAGTTCTAATTAACAAAACCCTATGAATTATATAAAACTTGTTATTATGATCATTCTTTTAACTTTGAAATTTTGTGTCATATCGTCGCTAATCTTTCCTTAACACCAAACAATATAAATAATATATATTTTTTTTGGAAATTTTACTAATACAACCCCGCTTATTTTTTAAATGAGCACTCTATATAATTATTTTTAAAATGTATTTTAAAACATATAATTATTTTTTAAATGTATTTAAAAACATGGCATTTACTCAAAAAATATTCTTTTTATTCCCTTTTTAATTTGCTAGTACCTGTGATGTATATCTCTAATAAAAACATAAAAAGTTTAAAATAGCATACTTTGTGTAAAATATAACAAATTAAGCATATACGATAACATGAATTGATTTTTTTAGTTTAAATGAAAAACTTGTTGGAAATTTGGTGAATGGATATTTAATATATATATAATTTAATGAAATTATAAATATTAATTAGAATCTTCATGTAGTGAATAAAAGAGAAACTCTTGAATAGAGCTTCGTATGACATTTAATTAGTTTTATTAGAGTTTTTAAGTCTCTAATTAAGTGAAACCTTTCACTAATCCTTAACTTATGTACAATTAGTAGGTTATGTGCTTCTTTTTGTGTATATAAGAATATGGTATTGCTTGATACAAAAAGAATACAAGAAGGAGGATGAACACTTGAAGACTAACTAGAGAGAGTGGTACTCTCTACTTGTTTTCCACCACCATTACATCCTTATTTGTTCCATAAGTTCAAACACTACAATTACCCGGTGTAACCTCGGGCGCGTGAGCCATCTTCGGCAGTAGATACTGCTTCGGCAGTTGTACCTTGGGAAACAGTCGCGTCGTCTTTAGTAGAGACGCGAAATATGTTTTAAGGGAAGCGTGTTGAACACGTGACTCAACCAAAATTATCAACGTTTCAGTGTGTTCTTTGTTGTAGTCTAGGATGCTATCAAGTGAGGGTGAAGGACCCACCAGAGATGCCGGCTTGAATCAAGATTGGTATATATAATTATATTTTATATTCTTTTATTTAGTTATCACAACCGATATTGTACTATGATATTTCCTATGAATAACGAGAGACTCGTTATTATATATTTCGTAATTATAATTTATAAAAAGTGAACCTAGTTCCTACAAACTTAAAACAGATTTCGAGAGATTGTTGTTACAATCTTAAAACCTTATTTATAAGGATTTTTGGTTCACGAAAAGATTTATAAATAAATAAATAAATAAATAAATAAAAAGAACATAATTCTTTTAGATTATGATCTTATAACTATTGTTTTTTTGGAAAGATGTACGTAGTACATCTTGTTGTGTTTGGATTTTTTAAGATTGAGATACAATCTTATATTCTATACCGTGGTACAAAACGAATAGTTTTGGTTCAACTGTTTGGTTTTTTGAAACGATTTTGGAATCGTTAATCTTTTCTAACTTTTGTGTTAGATCGAATTTAATAGTGTAAACCATACATTTTTGTACACGTTAAATTTTCTAACATGTGCGTTAGACCGGCTTTATTTTTATAAACGTTTAATGTTCTAACATGCTTATTAGAAATGATCATATTATTTATATAATATGGTTAAAAAAATGAGTGTTAAAATTAAGTCTATTTTATATAAACTAATAAGCCTTATAATGATTTTTGTAATCATTTATTTTTAACATGTGTGTTAGAAACATTTATGAAAAGTGTTAGTTTGGAAGCAATTTTTTCTTAATTGTTCATTTTCTAACGTGTGTATTGGATATGACTTATTTATTTGAACCATGTATGTGTTTATACCAAGTCGAATTAACATTTTGTGGAAATGTTAATATTTCTAACGTCCGCGTTAGAATTTTTTGTTTTCATTTTAACATGATTGTTAAAAATTGTTAAAATACAAATGCTTTGAAATGTTTTATGTAAACATTTTATATAAGTAATTTGTTATAACATTGGTTTTAATAAATATAAACACTTATATTATGCTTTGTATTGTTTATAAATAAAAGTTCATACATTGAAGTTGATTTTTGATTTACTTCAAGAATTAAATCACCATAAAGTGATGGTTTTGTTATTTATATAAATTTAATGAGATTATAATTTCCAGACTTTTCATATGGAAGACAAACTCTTAAGTAGAGTTTTATGTCAATTTATTAGTTTTTTTAGAGTTTATGTCTCTAATAAAATCTCTAATTAAGGGAGACTCTTTTCACCTCATGTCTCTTGTATTAAAGTAGGCTATGTGCCTAACTTGATGAGATTGGAAAACTAAAAGAGTAAAAATACAAGAATTAAATCACCATAATGTGATGGTGTAGTTGTGTGGGATTTATCACCAACTTTAAATTGTGGTTTCTAAATCCAAATGGTCATGTTTTATGTATATAAAAATGACTTAAATTTTCTAACACGTGTGTTAGAAAATATGTATCACAAATACAATGGTAGAAATTATACATTGTATATAGCAATGAATGAAAATGTTTTATGTAAACATTTAATTGTCTATGTGTGAATTAGAAATGGTTTATTTTATAAACTTTATCCTTGGAAAACATTTATGTAAAGTTTGTTTCAGTAATGTGCCCGTTATAACATTTCTTTAGCATGCGTGTTAGAAAACGTTTAGTACATGCGTAGTAAGACTAAACAATATAAAACTGTTTGATCTTTTGGGTTTTGATTTATGTTATCATAAACTCTAATTGATATTATGAATATTGTACATTGCAAAACTAATAAAATATTTTAAAATGATTTTTAAAACAAAGTTTGGCATAGTTTTAAGAATTCAAATGGTTTGCTACTCTTGCTAGAAGTAGCATATGTTGAACAAAGTACCAATCTCGTGAATATTATTTATTGGAAAAGAACTTGGTGTTGTTGTGAACAAATTTAATTGTTCAAGTTTACTACTTAAATGTAGCCTTTGTAACAACTTGGTGTTGTTTTGAGCAAAATTGTCCAAGTTTAAAGTTTCATGATGAAATGGGGAACTTGCACTTACAAGTGCATGGAGTATTATTGAGAGAGTACCTCAAGACATGCTATGGGACGATATCTTTGAGAAGATTTCGGTCAGATTATAAAGTGTTGAAGATATAAGCACTTTGATATTTGATGTCTACATATCGTCTATGCTTTCATTTAAATTTCAAAAGTGTTTGGCACTTATGATTTAGTTTCCAATGTATTTTATTGTTTTGTGTTCAATATCTTCGGATAACACATGCAAGTTTTTACAAAGAAATAAATCACTAATGTTTGTGACGTATAAATTATTTTTGTGGAAAGTAATTATAACGTCAACTATACATTGTTTAAAAGAATATGGTTTTAAACGGATAGTACATGAATGTATTTGGACATAAACAACTTGAGAGTTGTTGCATTGACTAAAAGTCAAAGACGAAACATCAAATGTATAACCATATCATGAGAGAATAATGAAAGAACGTACTCAATGTATTGAGATGAAATACACAAACGAGATCCATGCCGACATACTTCGTTAGAAGTGATTGAAAATTCACATGTTTGAATTCTAACATATAAAAGAAAAAGTACTATATGTTATTGTATACCTTTGATAAATCTTGTGAGATTTGTTTCGAGTGATCTATACGTAGATACGTCTACCACTTGATTATTATTAGAACTATATGGAGATTTTATATTCGTTTGGGAGAGCATCCTAAATATATATATCTCCTAATGAATAACAATAGATGTGTACAAATCACTTATGGCAAAATTATGAATGCCATGTTGTTGAGTGTCGATCTAGTTGACTCTATCTCACACATAATAGTGATTGTAGACGAGGAACATTCATCTTGTCGGTGATGAATGTGCTCGCCAAGTGACTTTGATTAAGACTTATGTTTAAGTCCTTATGAGTCAATGGTAATGCGTTGGAGATCAAGGTAAACAAATTATGTTCCTTAATTGAATGATAAAAATTAGCTATGCGCTACATACAATAATTTGTGAGACCTTCCTACATATTGATGTTTTAGGATTATGAATAAATCTCATCATTTTCTCTTAACAAGGGATGAATGTTACAAAGTGATATTATGATATCCTTAGGGCTGTGAAGAATCAGAATGATGCATCTTCTGATCACATGCTAAAGTATTGTAGTCTAAAGCATGCTAGACAAGTACTTGGTTAATTATGTGTCTTGACGGAGACTAATTAACTCTAAACATTCAAATGTTTATGAACACAAAAAGAATTTGTGTACAAACAAAGTTGAGGGAGAATTTTCATTCATTATAAGGAAAAGAAATGTAACTTTTGAAGAGTTTATTCGAAAAGCTAATGCCGAGAACTCATTGTCTAGGCTTATTCTAGATGTTAAATTAGAATTATTCTAAGTTGGTGACAAACTTATGACAATGGCATGTGTTGCTTTGGTCAGCTCAGAAGCTTATGTAAGCTAATGCAATATGAGTTGAATTCACTGATACAATGAGGTTGATCTTGTTCAATCATTGTGTATAAATGTCGTCATAAGTGAAGTTACGGAAATGTTGATCAAATGGCAAGAAATGTGGGGGAGGATCCATTTAGAAACAACCCTATAAGGGTATGTAGAAATGGTTTTCATTACCCCATCTAGATGATATCATATAACACTTAAATGTGGGGGTTGTCTTGCATTTGTATCATAAAAGTTTGGCAATAAGGATTTTGTAATCCAATCTAACATTGCAAACAGACGACTAAGTGGAGAACACAAAGGTCGCAGTGCATAATGGAGATGTGTTTGCCTTAAATGATATGTTTATCTTAGAAAGACATATATTATAACCAGATTCAGATGGCCACTGAGGTTATAGTATTAGAAGTTGACAATGGGCAAATTAACTTGCGAGTTAAGAACACATCATGACAACTGATCTCAAAGTTATTTGTAGTGACTAGATAAAGTCAAAGATAATGTTATGGATCCAACAACCTGAGAGTTTATTAGAGATCAAGTTGTGGAATGAGACTAAAGCCCATGAAAAAGGGTATGTGAAGGAAACCTAACTTAGTTGACTGGAGATCCCAAGATCTAAGTTCAATAGGACAACTAACTCATATACCTAAGGGTGGTCACTATGGGGGGCATAAATAATATGCATAAGCTAGTATATATGGTTATACATACCCCCAAAGTATAAAAGGGTGTTTAAATACGTCCTAGTCTATTCCTATGATATTCAGTGACAAAGAGTGAGGCTAAGCATAATATGTGGTAAATGATTTGGATAAATCACGATAACCATAATGCTTTTAATGATCTAAGGAGAATCACCTATGTTAGAGAGAAGTGGGCTCGCTTCGAATGGAATTGAGGGCACAATTCCTAGAGCTCGCAGAACCAGGAAAGTGTTCCACGACCATTATTGGACACGACTATGAGGGAGATGTCCCGGCTAAGGAGAGTCTTGTGTGAAGTGTATTTTCGTCTACACAAACGGCAGACGAGTTCAAAGACATCGATGTCTACTCAGAGCTAGTGGGCTAATTGCATTTCATGAGCGAAGGTTCAAAGGGTAACACCTACCTATCGTATGCAAAACTCAACTGTCGAGGTTCCATTGGAAATTTTATGTGTTTTGAATAATCTCCATTCTTGGGGGAGAATGTTGGAAATTTGGTGAATGGATATTTAATATATTTGTAATTTAATGAAATTATAAATATTAATTAGAATCTTCATGTGGTGAATAAAAGAGAAACTCTTGAATAGAGCTTCGTATGACATTTAATTAGTTTTATTAGAGTTTTTAAGTCTCTAGTTAAGTGACTAATTAAGTGAAACCTTTCACCAATCCTTAACTTATGTACAATTAGTAGGCTATGTGCTTCTTTTTGTGTATATAAGAATATGGTATTGCTTGATACAAAAAGAATACAAGAAGGATGATGAACACTTGAAGACTAACTAGATAGAGTGGTACTCTCTACTTGTTTTCCACCACCATCACATCCTTATTTGTTCCATAAGTTCAAACACTACAATTACCCGGTGTAACCTCGGGCGCGTTAGCCATCTTCGGGAGTACATACTGCTTCTGTTGTACCCTAGGAAATAGTCGCGTCGTCTTTAGTAGAGGCGCGAAATCTGTTTTAAAGGAAGCGTGTTGAACACGTGCCTCAACCAAACTCATCAACGTTTTAGTAGGCTCTTTGTTGCAGTCTAGGATGCTATCAAATGAGGGTGAAGGACCCACCAAAGATGCGGCTTGAATCAAGATTGGTATATATAATTATATTTTATATTCTTTTATTTATTTATCACAACCGATATTGTACTATGATATTTCCTATGAATAACGAGAGTCTCGTTATTAATATTTTGTAATTATAATTTATAAAAAGTGAACCTAGTTCCTACAAAACTTCCATTATTTTGGTAAATCAAAACAACAACATATCTCAATGCAAACTTGTTTTGTTTTTCAGCTACGTGTTAGTCTTAGTAGCTAGCTACAAGAAATCAAACAACTTCATATAAAACATAACCTTTATAGTTAAACATATAAACATGATCGAATACATCAATCCAACTTTATAAACATAAGCATTAGCTAAACTAACAAGATACAACATCATCCAACGTCTATTTGACACTTTCTAATAAGATTCAACATTATCTAAGACATCGATACAATATTATCAAACAATCATTATACAGTCTATCTCGATGTAAATTCATAACACGAAAAACTAATTATATGCTTATTTTGATACCAAAAAAATAGGAAAGGACTTTGCAATAGTCTATATTACATATAAATCATAATGTTCAAAGAAATAAGCACAACACTTATTCATATTATAACGTTATCGTGAGTAGTGGTTGACTCTTCAAGATCTTTTTCAAGAAAAAGTTCAAACTTCTGTTTCGTAACAATTATATTATTAAAAAAAGGTAAGAAAAACTATATTATCAACACAATAACTTATCTAAAATTAACTAGGAGATTGATAGTATTTGAAAAATAATTTAGGAGATTTACATCTCTATTAGCAGTCCTATAATCTTTTAAAGTGGAGGTTATGGTTCAAGTCTAAGTCTTGATTGCTCTAGTTTAAGCCATGAGTTTTACTACAGTGGACTTTTAGACGGAGGGTGTCCTTTTTGGAATGGTGATGGGCCGGGTCACCAGTGTCAAGTTTACGGGCAGAGGTGTCCCTTTTGTCATTGCCCATTGAGTTCACCCGAGTGATCAGACTTTTGTTAGTCGTTAAGAAAATTTAAGCTTTCAAATTCATTTACAACATATTTTCTTACATATCTTACCAATTATAAAAAAATCTACGACTTTCTTTTTCATAGAAAAAGAACCCAAAAAGAAAATTTTGTGCTGCAAACAATTCTAGACCACAAGGACTTAAAAGTGGGCACCACCCGAACCACAAGTGGTCCACACAGGACCCATGGATGGAACCATGATCATAGTTTCCACCATCTCATTGGCCAGAATCCTATCCAAGACTTCCTATGTAGATTTCACTTATCCTACATGGCTCCATCTACACACTTCTTTTGATTGCACCCCCCACCCATATAACAAACCCTCTACTACCATATTCAAGATCAACAACACCACCATCAAACACTTGATTATAGACCACAAATGGCAGCTGCTACTTCTACTGCTGTTCTAAACGGGCTCGGATCGCCCTTCTTGACCGGTGCCAAGAGGGCCCATACGTTGTCTGCACCCGTTAACCCCACCATTGGTGGTGGTGTTAGGCGGCTTGTTGTTGTTGTTGCCGCTGCTCCCAAGAAATCTTGGATCCCCGCGGTTAAAGGCGGTGGCAATTTGCTTGACCCCGAGTGGCTCGATGGCTCGTAAGTCCTTTTTTTACAATAACTAGTTTTTTTAACAATAAATATTTACACCTAAATACCACATAACTAGTTAAATGTTCTTTTGTCTAGTTAAGTTTTAACTTCCAACCGATTAAATGTTTTTTTTACGAACAATAGTTTTTTACACCTAAATACCACATCTCACTTTGTTGTCTGGTTGAGTTTTAACTTCTAACCAATTAAACGCAGGCTCCCAGGTGACTTTGGGTTCGACCCGTTGGGCCTAGGCAAGGACCCGGCTTTCCTGAAGTGGTACAGAGAAGCCGAGCTCATCCATGGACGGTGGGCCATGGCTGCAGTCCTTGGAATCTTCGTAGGCCAGGCATGGAGCGGAATCCCATGGTTTGAAGCCGGAGCCGACCCTGGTGCCGTTGCCCCGTTCTCTTTCGGGAGTTTGTTGGGTACGCAACTCCTGCTCATGGGTTGGGTCGAGAGTAAGAGATGGGTTGACTTCTTTAACCCTGAATCGCAATCGGTCGAATGGGCCACCCCATGGTCTAAAACGGCTGAGAACTTTGCTAACTACACCGGTGAACAAGGGTACCCAGGTGGCAAATTCTTTGACCCGTTGAGCTTCGCAGGTACGATCCAGAACGGAGTTTACATCCCGGATACCGAGAAGCTTGAGAGATTGAAGTTGGCTGAGATTAAGCATGCAAGACTTGCTATGGTTGCTATGCTAATTTTCTACTTTGAAGCAGGGCAAGGGAAAACACCACTAGGAGCTCTTGGTTTGTAAGGGGAAAAAAGGCTTGTGTTACTAAGCTTCCATGTAATCACCTTATGTAAATTTGCTTAGAATTATTATCCATTTAAGAGGTGGATTTGGGTTGTGTTTCAAAAACAGATTTAAATAGTTGTTTTAAGATATTTAGATGATTGTTGTTGTTATTATTATTATTATGGTTTCAATTTAGAATTAGCGCTTTCATTATTAACAAAGGGGCGATCTAAAAGAATCCCCTATTAACTTTATCGACTTTTAGGGCCATATGCCCATATACAAGAAATCACCGAGGCTATCCGCCCGTAAACAAGGAATCCCCCTAGAGGCTATAAGCCCATATACATGTGAGACGATTTATGTGACATGAGAAATTAAAAATGGCTTAGGCGCGCCTCGAGGAGAGGCACCCATAAAACGAGTATGAGGCGGTGCGGCGGTCCAGGGGGTTATTTTGTATTTGCGCCCCATGGGGTTTTAATGTTTGTTTTTTATATTTTAGACTTCTTTGTGTCAACATCAAACATTCAATGTTTTCTTAATGTGTTATTGATGAATCTGATGATAAAATTAGTTAGTATTTTTTTGGTTTTAATAAGATATATTATAATTCCTCCTCGGGCTTACACCTCGGTTTGCCTCGATGCACGATTCCGTACTTTTAAACCTTGGGTGTACATTCTGTAAAAATCACTTTTGGAGTGTTCCTTTAGCGGGACCGTTAACAAACCGTTAAAAGAAGCGTTAGTGGTCTAGTCAACCCAAGCCAGCCAATGTAGACTCGTATTAAAACATGATTTGTTTCAACACGAACATACTTACCAGACCCGCCCATCATTCCACAAGAAAACCAAAAGACTGAATCTGAAAACGAACGCACAAAAAGAAACAATCTCAATAAAGGAAGTCAAAATGGTACTGTTTGGAGGATTACAATTAATCTAAAACTCATAAAGCGAAAGAAACCGTAAAAAGATGCAAGATTTAAGCTAGCGAACCATGAATGCCGCCCACAAGATCACTCGCTAATACCCATAGCCATCAAGAATTCACCTTCACATACAACCTCACCTCCAACATATGCTTTTCCCTCCATTTTTGCAATTCCGAAGCGTTTTTGAAGTTTGAGTAATGTCATTCGCATCACCAAAGTGTCTCCGGCGATCACCGGCTTTCTAAACCTCACCTTGTCAATTCCGGCGAAGAAGAAATTGTCACGTGACCCGCCGACTTCCGGCTGCAGCATTACCAAACCACCAACTTGTGCCATCGCCTGAAGTATCAATCATATGAAAACAGAATCAAATTAAACTCTAAATATTTCTATCAAGCTTAACTACAGATGGTGTTTGGATGTGCTTTTGCTGTTTGAAGTTGTAATAATCAGAAATCACTCGTTTGGATAGAAGATTTGAAAAATAGTACTAGTTATGTAAGAAATTAATAAATAAAATAACCAAAAGAAACAATCTTGTAGAAAACGAAGCTACAATTTGTGATAAAGAATCCCGGAATAGGTAATTATACTTTATCTTTTGATAATAAGATTTATTGCAGGCTTTCAGTAGTATATAAATCCCTGATGAGAAGTAAAAAATAATTATCCAAACATTAAAAAGCTGTATATTGTATGTTGCAGGGAGAAATTACACATTTTGTTATTGCATTTTACAACACGCCTAAAGCAGAACCGTGCTATCTTCTTTCACAAATGTATATTATCGTCAACAAACGTAATCAGGGGAGATCAAAGACACGAACTTTAGGTTTCCATACGACTAGTAGCATAAATCAGTTTAACTAAAAACACCCGATTAAAAAATTAAACTTTCCAACTTTTGAACCAGTAGCCATTTAAATTAAACATTGCAATCCTTGTTCCTGTTTTTTTTTTGAGCTTGGTTGCGGTGCTTATTTCTTTATTTATAAAACTTTTCCGGGCTTTCCCCTTAGGAAACTATTTATCCATTATAATGGTAATACAGCACACCAATACACCAGTTAATATGTTTCAAAATAAGAGATATCAAACAGATGCTATAATTTGGACTCAAGAGGTTAGCTGCATATATATATATATATATATATATACACATATAATAATATGTATGGTAAGAATCTGGAGTGAACAATATTATCAGAGTGAACAGATCTAGACTATTGATTTCCATCATCTTAAGGTTTTGATTAGTGGCATGATTGTAATTATTGAGTTTTGTTTTTTCTTTTAAATTTAATTAAAAAGGGTAATTATGTAATTACCTAATGGGAAGATTTTTAAAATCTGGAAACATTAAAAGTTTCCATATCTATCGCCAGTTATTCGCGCATCCAAATTCGCTTATACACATGTGTACTATGTATTATAAACTCGAAGTCTACAGCAAAGCTGCATCGGCGATTTATAATAAATGCAGTATATTATACACATGTGTACTGTATGGTATTAACTGGAAGTTTGGATCAAAGATGAATACTCGCATGTAATAATGCAGTAACTTAACATTATACACATGTGTACTGTATGGTATCAACTGGAAGTTTACAGTAAAGCTGCATCCCCTTATATAATAATGCATCATCTTAACAGTAATACATGTGTATTAAATTGTATCAACTGTACGTTTACAACGAAACTACATCCTGATATATAATAATGCATATACTACATACTATACAGTACACATGTGTATAATGTACTGAATGGTAACAACTGGACGTTTACGACAAACTGTATAATCACAAATAAAAACCGCAACCTGCAAATATGTGTATAATGATCTTCGAAAATAGTTTATTAGCAAACGAATTTGATCTGATAAATTACAAATATGTATAATCATCAAGTGATCTACGAAAAAATTAGAAAGATTGTTAAATCCCTAAAATGTAGGGATTTTGTAACTGAATATATTATTAAAAAGAAAAGATTTACTGGTTCGTATTGTTTACTGGTTCGTCATGAGACAAGAAGATCGAAAACTACAAAAATTTTGGGAATTATATAACTGTTCGAATGATTTTGTATTGTTTTGTCTTTTGAACTAATCAACACGATGAATCAGATTTGAATAAATCCGAATTGAATTATATTGTATTTGAAATCAAGGTAAAAGATAAAAAGATATTTTGAATTGATAAACACTATTATTTAGGAAACCATGTAACTGCCAATCTAATTTTTAAAATATATCTTGAAACCTAAAAGAAGAACTTAAATTACAATCCTATCCTTGACAATTAAAAAAGAGATGAATGGTCCAGATTAGTTCACACAGTTCACTATCAAGATTCTGTTCACAAATGATCCTGATCATATATATATATATATATATATATATATATATAGGGTGAGGTTATTGTAAGAAAATATAAAAGTGTGAGAAGGATAAGAAGGAATCTAAACCATTAAATATTTAATCTAATGGTTGAGATATTGATGGCAATCTTGTAAATAGTGTTGACTATTAAACTAATTAATTTTCTAAATTAAAGGTATAAAGTTAAATTTAACATTTTTAAATTAAGAACTAACATTAATGCACATGCAAATTCCCCCTGTTCTTTTTTAAACTTCAACAACTTTTTATACGTAACTCTTTTTAAAAAAAAAATTACACCATAATAACGAGTGTTTTTTTATCTTTAATATGAGTATCATATTGATATACTTATGTAGAGAAAAAAATTACGTCTCGCTTGGATGTTTTAGTCCATGGTGTTTTTTCTATGTTCATACAATGGTGTTTTAATTGTAGGATGTTATTTATGTTATATTTCTGTTCTTCGTAATATGTATGTCTTCAATATACATGCTGTGGTGTTTTTATAAGTTAGGGTATTATTCCTGTTATATTTAATGTGAGGACAAAGGTCCTTGATTTATTAGGGTGTTATTTCTGTTATATTCAATGTTAGGGTGTTCTTTATAAGATGTGTGCCTTCAATATACATGTTGTGGTGTTTTTATGAGTTAGGGTGTTGTTTCTGTTATAATTCTGTTCTTTATAAGATGCATGCCTTCAATATACATACCGTGGTGTTTTTATGAGTTAGGGTGTTATTTCTTTATAACATGTATGCCTTCAAATTCGAAAATCCCTACAATAACCGCCCGAAATCGGTTGCATATATACATTCCATAATTAGATTTTATTAGTTAAATTACACTTATACCCTTAAACTACCAAAATAAAAAGGGACACATGTCACCTCCATAATCTTTCTTATCCTTCTCACACTTTTAAATTTTCTCACATGAATATATATATATATATATATATATATATATATATATATATAGGGTAGGGTTCTAGAGTGAACACTAGGTTGAGAGTGAACCGTGTGAACTAATCTGAGCCATTGGATTATATCATCTAGAGATTTTTAAATAATGGCAAGATTGTAATTATAATGTTGTAACTTCCCTTTAAATTAATTGACAGAAGGGCATTTGCGTCTTTTGTAAATTGCATTTATTAAACAATATAATCAAAATCCTAAAATCTTGTTAGTTTTCGTATATACAAGATACACAGTTGTTAGTGTATACACATGTGTACAGTCTCGATAGTATCAGTTTATACAAGATACACAGATGTTAGTTTATACACATGTGTACAATCTCCCTAACTATTAATTTATACAAGATACTCCGCTGTTAGTTTATACACATGTGTACAGTCTCACTAACTATGTGCTTATACAAGATACACAGTTGTTAGTTTATACATATGTGTACAGACTTTTGATACATCTGTGTATTTTGTAGTCCACGACCTAATTCCGTTAGGAGTTTCATATACGGTTTGAATTCGGGAGGGACAGTTGGTGTCCAGTACCTAGTTCCGTTAGGAGTTTCATATACGTTATTAGCAACTGATTCTACACGAGTTTAAAATAATGTAGAAGTAATTAAAAATGTGTGAGAGAGAATTAATAAATGAGAAAATTAAGGGATTTTAATTAAGAAAGAGAGCTAATGTCAATCTTACCCTTTTAATCTAAAATATAATCAATGGTCAAGATTAGTTCACTCAGTTCATTTTCAAGAAGCTGTTTACAAATGATCCTAATCCTATATATATATATATATATATATATATATATATGTATATATATATATATATATGTATATATATATATATATGTATATATATATATATATATGTATATATATATATATATGTATATATATATATATATATATATATATATACAAGTAGAAGCACACATAATACACCTTGGTTTAAAAAGTGCAGTGCGATCCGATGCTTTTTAATCCCAAAAGCCGACGCATAATGTGCATGTGCAAAGCACGTGCATCACGCATTCAAGGTGTCGTTAGTATACATATACTATAACATTAATCATAAATAATATTTTAAATATTTTAAATTGTTAACTTTTAAACACTAAAATATAAAATATTCTCATCCTCTCTAGTAAAATTTGTTCAATGGATGTTCTAATTTCTTCAAATACTTAAAGCAGATTTGAAAAACTCAGACCCATTACAATGACAGTCCAATTTGTTCAAATACCCGTCAACTACATAACGTGCCGAATCACAGAATCAGTGAATCACACAGCGCATCATGTGATGTGCGCGTTATGCACTCATAGTGCGCATTTAAAACCAAGGAATACACATTGGTAAAGAGCAGCAAATAACTTACACATAACTACACATATAAACATAATATCAAGAACAAACATGAACTAAGTTGTTACCTCAACCATGAGCACACCAGGCATAACTGGTCTCTCAGGAAAATGACCAGGAAAAAAATTATCATTAATAGTCACATTCTTGATCGCAACTGCTAAAACTCCTGGATTATATCAATCACCCTATCCATCAATAGAAACGGAAACCTGCAAACAAACATAATCCCACCAAAACCCTACTTAAATCTCAAATCTCCCACCCAAAAACCCCAAATCACAAACAATTAGAAACAATCACAAACCTATGTGGCAAAATCTCACGAATCTGATTAATGTCAATCACTGTTGGAAAAGCAGGAAACCCTGTAACAACCAACAGCAACATTACACAACAACGTTATCAAATAAAACGAACAAGATATAAAGTTCAAAACTTTCAATCAAGAAATACTGTTGGAAACCCTAGAACAACCAACATTATGCAACAAAGTTATCAAATCAAAAGAACAAGATGTAAAGTTCGAAACTTTAAATCAAGAAATCGAAAATAGCATACGGAGTTCAATTAGGGTTTCATCTTTTGAGCTATTATCACTTGCAGGTGAAGAACAGTTGGCGATGAGACTGGGGTTCAATTGGGTTGATAAAACAGGGGATCTGGAGATGGGTCGAAGTGGGTATGGGTTTAGTGAGTAGAGGGATGTGGGTTTGGGGCGATGGTTGGAGATTGGTGAAGTGATTTGGGAAAAAAGGGAGTGAGAAAGAGTGTTGGAAGACATGGTGAAAGATGGAGGACTATGTGGTGTGTGTGTGTGTGTGTGTGTGTGTGTGAAGATGGTGATGGTAGGGTGTTTGGTGTGTGCTAGTTTTGTACTTTTGCTGGCCGGTGAGATTGGGTTAGAACTGTAATGCTTTATTAATGTTTCATTTAGTTGTTATACAAGGACAAATTAGCAAACTTTGTTGTTCATTGAAGAAAAGAATTGTGTAGGTTTTGATTTAGTTATTTATAAAAAAGTACAAATTTACGTATTTTGGCTTACACCCAAAGATAGGTTTGGTCCTTATTACAAAAATTTCAATTCAGTTTTTGTGGTTATTAGTTGCTTGCAATCAAGTCGACGGTGTTAAATAGCCGATTGAATTTATGTGAAAAAACTAAAATACTCTACAACTTTACTTACCATTTCAGTCCATGCAGTTATATTCAATATGTTCCCTCCAATGTCAAAAGTAATTCCTAAATCTAGTAATTAAAAACAAATGGCAATTAATCTCCCTAATATAATTCCTAATGATGTTACAAATAACAACAACTGATTAACAACTGAATCTAAATTTGAATTTAGATTGGGTTTGACTTTTAGAAATTGAAATAGGTTTGACGTTTAGAAGTTGCATTGGGTTTGACTTATCGAACTTGAAGTAGACTAATCCTATGCTCCCTGCATCCTTATCAAACAAAAAATACTATCAACTTAAAGTATCCTATAAACCAGCAAAAGGCTTATGTGCACAAACATCTCATAGTGAAATCCATGTACAATGATGTCATTTGATCGTAAGCACATCAAACTAACATCTTAAACAAACAATACCATCAACTTAAATTATACTGAGTGTCTTATTTAACCCTAAGCACATCAAAGTCAAAGTCAAATGCTTCAATTGATCCTAATGTGCATACATCTCATGTTGAAATCCATGTACACCTCAAAGTCAAAGTTAAATGATCCTAAGCACATCAAAGTCAAAGTCAAATGCTTCAATTGATCCTAAGAAGTGAAAGTCATTTGATCCTAAGCACATCAAAGTCAAAGTCAAGTGCTTCAATTGATCCTAAGTAGTGAAAGTCATTTGATCCTAAGCACATCCAAGTTTTGAACCTAAGCACATCAAAGTTATTATCAAAGTCATTTGAACCTAAGCCAACTATTTAACATGATATTAACACCCAAACACAGTTGATCAAATGCTACAATTGATCCTTAACACATCAAAGTAATATTGATCCTAAACACAGTCAAGTAGCAGTCAAAGTCAAAGTAATATTGATCCTAAAATTAGTTTAATAACTTCAAATAAAACACAGTTTAATAAGGCTAGTTAACACTTTAATATCAACATTAAAGACCACCACTCATACACAATAGTTTAATATCATCCCAATGACCATACATACATAACACTTAGATAACAATACAAGGGTAATCCTGATCATTGTTTTCAATAACCCAAAAAAAGAAGATGAATGGCCAAAATAACCCTTTTTCACTGTTATAAATAAACTAATAGTTAGGCATCCTATGTACAACCATGCAAGCCCCCCGTCTTTATGCTCGACGGCTAAAACAGAGTTCAATCCTGAACCCCCTTCCCGTTCTCAGCAGGACCCGATATTGGATCCGGACAAGGCGTTGAGTGACGTGCACCCTAATTCCAACTACAATTCCATTAAACAAATACCAGATTTCAGATTATATACATGACACACATCACGAAAATAAACGATTTTGAGTAAAATTAACACAATGCCATACCAACAACGTGGAAAGTAAGAAAAAAGATAGTGTATTGGCACACTTTCAGTACGATCGCAACTGGATGGCCGGAGAAGGAAGATGACAAGAGTTGTTGTTGATGTCGGGGAGATAAAAGGATTAAAATGTAGCTTCTAAAGGAAGATGGGGGGGGGGATCAAAAAGGTGTGAAAGGTGACAACTTTGGGTGAAATGCCCATATTGCCCTTCACACCGTTAAATAATTAAACGGTCAACTGTTTGCACCAGGGACTTGATTACGAGCAATTAACAACCATAGGGACTGGACTGTTGAACTTTTGAAATTGGGGGACTAAATGTGTAAGCGAGTGTAAACCCCGGGGACGTAAATTATACTTTACTCTTTATAAAATTAGAAGGGTGAATTATATTTTTCATTTTTTATGTTTGTATCGGATTGCAATAGATGTCCTTTAAGTTCAACAATTAAACTCACAATCCTTTATTTGTAAAACCATTACACTTTCCGTCTTATAGTAGTAGCACTAACCTGGTTAAAATTTTCAATTAAGTCTATTCATATAAGGGCATTATGGTCATTTCACGCTTTTATTTAAAATGTTTATTAATATATAAATACAAAAAATTACATATATGCAACATTATCTTCCTCAATTCCCCAATGCTAGAACACTTTATCTTACTCTCAGTATCCACCTCTTTAGAAAGTATCCACTACAACACCGTACCCTTTCTCAACCACACATGGCTCCGACCACCCATCTTTCCAAATCCAATGCTTCGCACCAACCATTAACAAAAAACATAACTTACGTATAACTATGATGTCTTTAGCTACACTGGTGCTTTGTATGTTACTAATTATTTTATTTACATACATTTCAAGAACAAGGAAGCTCACACCACTAGAAGATCTTGCAGTTGTGTACCACCACCGTCACCGGTCTGCTAGACTGTTGCCACCAGTTTTCACCTTCAACGAGCTCCAACAAGCAACCTTCGACCTGGCTAACAGAATTGGTGACGATGGGTTTGGGTTGGTTTACAGGGTATTTGCCATCAAGTACCTACACAAACAAAACTCCACTTCAAATTCACGGTCAACAAAATCTTTCTGCAACGAAATCCTGATTTTATCGTCTTTAAACCACCCGGATTATAACGCCTCGTATCGTATTTTTGTATTTCTATTTTTAGAAGGTCTTGTATTCATATTCTATTTTTTGAAACTTGTAATTCGTATTTCTTTCAACCAATTGTAATTTGAGACTTCGATCATAATGGAAATGCATTTTTATACATATACATGTTACAATAATACTTGTTCTATACGCTATACACCACTGATCACATGCTTATCAATCATTAGATATTTAATTATACGCATCATACTCTATCACGGTACTTATACGCAAGCTCACTAATTACGTAATACATGCTCATTCACCAAATACACATTTTAGGCAAAACCAAACCATACTTTAAGTTTATATTTGCTTCGGAGTGTGATCACACGTGTTTTATACTTACATACACCTTAAATACCAAAACCATGCTTAACTATGAGTTGTAGCACAAAATAATAGAATAATCAAACTCTAGGGGTCAAACTGTAAATTTTGGAAAGTTCATTGAAATTCTACACATTCGCATGATCATGCACTTGACCTTGCATGACCATGCAAGTTGTGATCCGCATGACCATTTACCTGATCTGCATGACCATGCAGGTCTGTTACCCAGCTATGGGTTTGATGTTTTCACCCACTTTTTCAACCTCCAACCACCTTAAACATTTAATTTAACCTAACCCACTTCCCCCACTTATAAATAGGTCTCCTCCACACCTTCTAAACCCTTTATACTCTCTCAAACACACCTAAAATCATCGAGAACTTCTCCATTTTAGGCTGAAAGTTCAAGTGTTCTAAGTGAGTTTTCACTCACTTTCCTTCACCTTTCTTCTCCATTTCTTCTTTCCAACTACTTAGATAACCTCTAGGAAGGTTTTCACAAGTTTTTCATGGTAAACTAAGGTGGAACCTCACCACATTTGAGGTCTAAAGTAGCATAAAATTTCTGTTTTAACTTATCTTTTAGTTTCTTGTATATAATGCTTAGAACTTGATGGAATCTTACACCACCTTGCTCCCAACTAAGCTCAGTGGGTTCATGTTGTGGTTGATTTACACAAGAAATGAGGCTAAAAAACCATCATAAATTTCTGCCTTAAAGGTCCCAAGTGACCTACAAAGTGTTGGAACTATCCAAGCTTTCAACCTTCACTATTGAAATACTTGTGTTTTGGTGAATGTGTGCACCATGAAAGCTTTGGCTCTCCAACCTTGTTCCACTACCTCACTTGTTTAAACTTTAGTCTAACATCATACACTAAATCTCAAAACAATTTTCAAACAAAGGGACACGACGTCATCACGTCCCCAAACACTCTCCATGTTTTGGATGCACGCATCTAGTTTGCTCACTTGGTTGTTTTAAGATTTTGTAGTTTATATATTATTCATTTTAGTCTATATCCATGACCAACCGAAACCATCAACTAATTTGATGATTTTATGCTTTGGTGAATCATATAATGAGGTTAAATGGATGGAATTCATCCTACCTCCTTGCATGACCATTCTCATGGTACCTTACCAACATTCATATACATTAACTCTTAAAATTCGAATCCAATCCGTTAAACAAAAACCGCAACTAACACACCTTCGTTTCCTTTTTAAGGCAACTTTGATGTTCCAAAACTCAAGACTCGTCAAACTCACTAAGTGGAATTACTTCGCAAACCGTGAGTATACATGACTCTCTTTTTGTTTTTTACACTTTTGGGTGCAATATATATTACCATATTAATACTCACACAAAATTCATATGCAAATACTTAATTTATACAAACGAATCCATTATACATGTTTTATACGTTTATGCTTAAGGAATACATGCATGCTAGAAGCCATTCTTGCACTGTACTTTGTCATTAACTTCATATGAGCCTACCTTAACATGTATAGCGCTATATAAGTAGCACACCTCCCTTTGGGTTTATGTTAAGTAACCCTACAAACGCTCTTGTCATTGCGACAGCAAGATTACGCTTGTTATACCCTGAACCGCAGCGGATATGGTAGTCGGGGCATGATTGAGTTTTCATCAAAGCTCATGACATTTACTATTTTAAAAGTTTCATATTTATTATCTCAAAATTTAAAACATAACAATTCAATCAACACATAATTCATACAAACATAAAATGTTCCAAACAAAGTTTGCAAGTAACGTTTTTTTTTTTCTTCTAAGGCCCAAGTCCTACGTGATCCATGCTTCACATCTGTTCACCTGTATCATGTGTAAAAATAAAGGTTTGGGTCAACATAAGTTGGCGAGTGAATCCCGTTTAATCATTAGGTAAAATGGTATGTTTATTATTTTAATAAATGTGCATTATCCAAATATGAGCAACGCATATGTAATTTAAACGACAAACCGCACAATCATCTAGCAATGTACATGTGAGCACGATAAGCGATGTGCTGTGAGATCAAGGCTCAATCAAAGGGAGCCGATCTAATATATTAGGCAACGCGACGCTCTACCCGTAAGTAAAGGGGACCAAATGGGCCTAATGTGAGAGCTCGACTATAATGAGAAATATAAACACAAACAATAATAATCAACATTATCACATAGCACGTTAGATCACATAAAGATAATAGTACAAGAATTGAGATAGTGAATAAACAAAAGCGACACATGATACACCCCAAAAACTAGAATAAAAGGGGAGTTGTACGAAATTCACTTACAGTGGGTGTGTTTAAGATTTGAAGATGATTGCGCACGATCGAGATACCAAATGATGATAAGGCTAACCTAAATATTTATACAATATTTTAGATAAATATATATTCTTTTGGTTAAAATTAATATTTTTACTTAATTTATTATTTACACAATTTCATTAGACATTTAAGATAATTTTTATTGTATTTATTACTATTTTTATTTGCTTAGAAAGAGATTATTTATATTATTATAGTTTTTATGGAAAAATAATTAAAAGTTTAATTAAAAAAAATATGTTTTCCCCTTGGATTGAACCGGCCAGACATAGGCAGCGTGTGTGGATCGAACTCAAGACCTCTCGTTTATGTGCACGCAACTCGACCAACAGAGCTACGTGTCTAACCCGGAATATATAAGATTTTAATTAACTTTATACACTTATTGAACCAAACTATATTCTGATTTATTAAAAAGGTTTGGTAGGTTATGGAATCGTGTGATGGAACCGGCTCGACCCCGCGTCTGTTGTTTCATGTGCACATAGCCTGACCAATTGGGATGTGTGTCTAACCCGTTGGATATCAAGTTTTAATTAATTTTATATACTTACAGTCACGTTTTATGATTTAGCTTTTAAAAAGATTTGATTTATTTCAGCGTAGCAGAATATGAACATGATTCGAACCCAGACATGTGGTTTCATGCGCACACAGTCCTACCAACTGGACTGTGTGTCTAACCCGGTTTAAACATAATTTTAAATTCTTATAAACACAAGCTCACTTCGTCTTCTTTGTTTCAAAAAAACATAAACTGCTTAACCCAATGTGTTTGGATTTGTTTAGCAAATCCTTCGTTAATTTCTACTGACTACATATGCGATTGATAAGGATGAAAGAAAATAAACGAAGGGTATACCGAACACTGATGCGTTAGATCTCCGGCAGGAATCCGACGTTTTGAAAATTTATCCGGCGAGGTTATTATGATGTCAGGAGCTTTGTAGAGAACTTTGGGAGTGTGCGAGTGCATTCTAAAGAATTCCCTAAGTTCCTATTTATAGCCAAAGTTGATCACAAGAATTGAAATTCGGTTTCGGTCGTTACGATCAAAAGTAGTTATGGTAGCAATGATTGTAGCTCATAATTGGATGCATTTACTTGGTTTTGAGTCTAGATGCACAATTTAGAGACGTTTTCTTTAGTTAATTTGCAAAGAAACAATAATTCTTGATGATTGCCCGGATTTAAGCTTGGCTGTTACAGGTGGGATGATTCAAAAAGAAGATTTGATTAAGAAAGTTTAAAAGATTTATTCGTTGGATTTGTTCAGATGTTGTGCGTGTGATGCAGTGGTGTGTTGTGTGTGTGTGTAATCTATGCGACCCAGGTTCGAGTCCCGCGGTCAGCATATATTTTTTTTAATCTTTATTTACTACCTTTTAGAATTATTAAATATATATTACTTATATTTATTATTATTTATAATACACCAAAATCCATTAAACGATTAATATAAATTTTAAACAAAGGATCATATACTTGATTACAAAGTGGGACGGGTTTTAGGACCCGTTTTATGACAGATGTTACGATGCTAGTGGAATCTTTGGGTTACACGTATGTGATGCATGCTAGTTCATGATATGTTATGCCTTAGTATACATTTTTGCCATGTGAATCTCGTTAAAATTCTTTTATACATGTGCTAACACTAAACTTGTATGCTTACCAATGCTTTTGTGTTGACATGTTACTTTAATATATATTGCAGGAGCTTGATGTTGATGCGTCAAAAAGAAATCTAGTAGGAAGGACTAGAAACGCACTTAGCTTAAATTTATGTGTTGTTGTTTAATTTGTATGTTCTAATTGTCGTATTTCTCTTTTTGAATAGTGTATTCCCTTTAACATGAAATGAAAATTCGTTACTTTTAATACTTGTCACAATTAGTCGTTATGAAGTCTCTTGCAATCTCTTTTTCATCTCACTCCGATGTTTCCGTCATCGTTTAGGGTGTGACACGAATTTGGTTAAACTTCATGAGTTTAGTTGTCAATTGAGTCCATGGTGATAGGCGGTGGAGATGGTGGTGGAGGAGGATGAGGATTGATGATTTAGGGATTTTTTGACCTAATTTGATGGTGGTAGGATGATGGTGTTTTTGGGTTTGGGAATTGGGGAAGATGATGTTGTATATATGTGTTTTTTTGGTTTTGTTTATTAAGAAACATTTTAAATAAAAGCGTGAAATGACCAGATACCCTTAAGTGAATAAACTTAACTGAAAATTTTAACTAGGTTAGAGAGTGTAATGGTTTTTACAAATAAAGGATTGTAACTGTAACCATAGCCCTAACTTTGCTTTGCCTTGAATTTGTGAATTGGAAGGGGTGTTTGAACGATTTGATAGTGAGGAAATGCGTTTAGAGGGTGGAGATATCATTTGATAGTAGGGTAAAGGATGAAGGATATTGAATTTGGTTAATTCATTTTTGATATCTTTAAGACATAATGGCATTTGGATTAAAATTAGGAAATGTTAAAGTGTATTGGGATGTGTTTAGGGTGAGTGTTAGTGTTTAAACGTAAATGAGGTAAATTGGAATGCCGACCTTTGCGAAATACAAATAGATTATCAAAATAAGAAAGGGGTATCACAAAACTTAAGAATACACACAACGCCATGTCGTTTGCAAGGGAAAAAGAAGCATCGCTTGGCTTAGGTGCGGTGTCGTTTGGCTTTGATCCCAAACGACAAAGGGTATCGTTTGGAGTTAGCATTGTCACACCCCGACCCGCAGCGGAAAAGGTGATCGGGGCATAATTGGGTTATCATCAAAGCTCATGACATTTATTATATGTTTCATATTCATTAATACAATTTAATGGAAATTTACAATAAATGATACAACGTGTTCTAACTATCAATCTAAGCTTCTTGGTTCTCTTCTAAGGCATATCCTATGTTTTCCTTGCTTCAACCTGTTCACCTGTATCATGTGTAAAAATGTTTTTGGATCAACATAATGTTGGCGAGTGAATCTTATGGAAAACATTTGAACAAGTTTATCCAATTGATTATAAATAAGGTGCATACCATATATGAGTAAATGTAGATGTAAATTTATTCACGCAACACATAATATCGAATATTGAACACACAACACCAAATAATTGTTTTGAGGCACGCGTTGTTCGACTCGTCTCCCACGAGGAACTGATGGGCTTAATGAATGAGTTTTGAGGCACGCGTTGTTCTTACGAACTGATGGGCCTAATGTATGAGTTTTGAGGCACGCGTTGTTCTCGTCTCCCACGAGGAACTGATGGGCCTAATGAATGAGTGTTGAGGCACGCGTTGTTCTTACGAACTGATGGGCCTAATGTATGAGTTTTAAGGCACGCGTTGTTCTCGTCTCCCACGAGGAACTGATGGGCCTAAATAATTTGTATACAACATTGACAATATGAATACATCACAACCAATAATAGTTACATTCTAGTTTAGTTCATATAATGGTATAGCACAAATTTGCATAAGAGAATTAGTTTAAACGACACATGATACACCCCAAAACATGAATAAAAAAAAGGGGAGTTGGTTAGAATTCACTCACATTGGGTGCGTTCGGTTGATGAGGTTGAATGCACGCGAAATGGTTTTAACCACGAGTGAAATTAACCTAGATAAATCGCATTATGGTTTGGTAAGTAAACGGATTTTATTAATCTATTTAGTAGGATTGTTGGGTGTATTTTTGTGAGTTTGAGGCTATTTTCTAACCTTAAAAATGTTATTTTTAAGTATTTTTAATTGATTTTAAATAAAAATAATTAAATAAAAAATAATAAAAAAATATTTTATTTTTGCTACAGTAACTTTGACCGTTGACTTTGACTATCGTTGACCGGTTCGGAAGGCGTATTATTGTGCGCTGGGTGAGGCTCGAACCCGAGACCTCTCGTACGCGTGCACGCAGCTCTACCAACTGAGCTACGTGTCTAACCCGTCATATATCCGATTTTAATTATATATATATATTAATTAGAGTTAAACAGAAATCCTTTTATTTTAAAAATGAAATAAATCACAAGACCGGTGCGCTCCACAGGTCTCGAACCCGGGACCTGTGGGTTAGCGGACACACACTCCACCGCTGGACTGTGTGTCGCACTTGGTTATAAACTCGGTTATCAATATACTTAACATATACTCAAGGCGACTCCGGTTCAGTTTGCTAAAAAAAGAATTTTTATCAAGGCGGCGTGTGTGAAACCGGAATCGAACTCGTGACCTTAGCGTTAAATGTGCACACAGTCCACCGCTGGACTGTGTGTCTAACCCGGTAAATAACTTGATTTTAATTATACTTAACCATTACCGAAATGTCGTCTTCTTCACTGTTTTTAACCGGAAGTGACGACTGACTGGTTCGAAAGGTTGATTCATGCTCTTTTAGCGTTTAACGATCAATTACAGACGAGATAAAAGTAAAAAGGAAAGGAATTAGGCGTGAAAAGTACCGACTGGTTTTACTCTGTTTTCCGGCAGAACTCCGGCGGAAGAAATCTTTTTCCGGCGACAAGTATCTTGCAGCAGAGAGTCTTCCGAAGGCTTGCAAAGGTTGTGGGTGACTTCGGTGAAAGTTTAGGGGGTTCAGTAAGCTCGAAGGTTAATGATACGGTTTTCCGGCGATGTATCAAATATTTCCGGCGAGTGATTTTTCGCCGAGAAAGGGTGCGATTTGAGTGTGAAAGACTTCTGGCGAGTTGAGGTTGTATTTATAGGGTAGTATTGGGATGAATGGGGTCTGAATTCGGTCTTAATTCGAAGTCAACCGTACTCCGGCGGTTATGGCTGATGTCGCGGTTCAGACGTCGGTTATAACCGTCGTAATAGTTAAGTTATCGGTTACTTTGAGCGAAAACGTAAATAATCGGCGAAGTCGTCGGGATTTCCGACGACTGTTATTTTGGGCGCAATAACTGAATTTGATTTCCGAAACTTAATATTTGAATTAATTGATTCCTTTCTTTATCAGAAAATCAAAGTGGCGGAGTGGTTTGTCGGCTGAGAGATAAGTGTTGGTTTGAACCGGTAGGGACCCGAGTTCGAAACCCGGCATGAGTAAAACATTTTTATTTTGTTATTTTTGACAGATTTTCAAAAACTAAATACATATCCCCGCATAATAATCGATTACGGATCGTTTAAAATTATTTTGGGTATTTAATTCGCAACGAAAAATTTGACTGACTGCTCGGTTGATAAACGGAGCGGGTTTGGTAAATCCGTTTTTGACGGATGTTACAGTATCCCCTGCTTTTTAGAAATTTCGTCCCGAAATTTAAATAGGGATATAATTGCCTAAAAGAATGATGGTGTTTAGTTTTGACAGTTACATGCTTTAGAAGAAATAAGGGTTTAAGTTTTTGGTTTGAGGCGGTAACGTTCCTTGTAAAGATTAAGTATCCTAATACAGGAATCGCTTTTTGTTGCCTACTGTATAAGTATTGTTAAGCAGGAATGATTCGCTAAAATGATATCATGCATAAAAGTTTGAATATGCTTAGGGTTATATCCTAAGGCAGAAATTCTACAATCTACACAAATAAACATAACAACTAACAATTGTACCCATATTCTGATAGCATATATGTTTGAATGGTGATGGTTTCTCTCTCGTTTGTTATGATGGAGAGGTTAGTTTATGTAGAAATGGAACACAATCCAATTTCTTTAAATAGTGAGATGATGTAATTGTAACACAAATTTCAACCAAGGCAATACTAAATCCTACATGGAACTCCTCATAACCACCTGATAACGCCTCTGATCCTTTGGCAAGAATACTTATATATAGGAAGTACCAGCGGCGTATCCACCATATTCTTGTCAAATTTTCATTGGTTTTATCAGTGAATTATGATTAGTCCTATAACTCTACAACCAATACATCAAACATAAAAATATTGAGATGAAATATATCTGTGCGATCAAGGCTCAATCAAACGGAGCCGATCGTGTTGTATGTATTGAAAATGAAATTGTCGGTGTGCTCAAGGCTCAATCAAACGGAGCCGAGCTTATTGCATGTATTGAAAATGAATAACTTAATCACACAAACAACCTATGCATGGAACTTCTCATAACCGCCTGATAATGCTTCCGATCATTTGACAAGAATACTTATATATAGGAAGTACCAGCGGCGTATCCACCATATTCTTGTCAAATTCTCATTGACTTTATCCGCAAGTTATGATTAGTTCTATGCGACTCTACAACACAACAACCAGCGCTTGAGTCTTAATTCTGATAGTATCCGTGTTTGACAAAACCTCTCTCGTTTAATATGATGGAGAGGTTAGTCTATGTAGAAGTGAGACACAACTCAACTTCTTTAAATGATGAAACTGAGATATGTCATGAAGTATGATGATATGAATATTAAATCAATGAGTATAAAACAAACTGAACTAGTAACTTGCATTAAAATTTCTTGGATAAAATTCCAATTGAGATACGTGAAAATTGAGATAACATGGAGAAAAACATAAAAACTAAGTGGTTGGAGTTGAATCTTGATTCTTGGTGAGAGAAGACTAGTTAAGTGGTTGGTTTGGTCCGTTAACATCTTCAACAGGATTGGCGTTGATGTTATAAACTCTTCCTCTTGCTGGCGGTGGAGCTGGGTTTGCTTGGTTTGCTTGGTTAACTGGGTTTGCTTGAGCTTGGGCGTTTATGATGTTAACCAAACGAGGGCATGTGTTTCTAAAATGGGTAGGGTCACCACAATTGAAACAAGCTCGAACGTATGGGTACATGGGGTATTGAGGTTGTTGATATGTTTGGATCATGGGTTGAGTAGGGGTTGAGGTTTGGTTTTGAGGGGTGCGGCAAACTTTGCTCAAATGACCGTAGCGTCCACAATTCGCACATAGTCGACAGGGTAATGTAGATGGATGGTGATAGAAACAGGTGTTGCATTGAGGGTGAGGTCCAATGTAAGGCTTCTTATTTGGGTAAGTTGAGTTGGGTGCTATTTGGGCGTTTGGGATAGTTTGAGGAGGTACAACTTGTGAAGCTGGTTGGTTGCGTTGAGTGACGGCGAAGATTTGCCCATCACGTTTTCTCTTAGAAGTAGATGGTGTAAAGGATTCGGTTCGGGTGGGGTTTGAGTTTTTGGTTGATGCTTTATCCTTCTTCTTCTCTTCTCTTCTCTGAGATCTTTGTTTCTGATTCGGTTCTCAGTGAGCGCGGTTGCTAGCTCCATTGCTGCTTCCAAAGTTGCAGGCGAGGTACTTATTACAGAGTCTTGAATCTTTGATGGAAGACCACGAATGTAGTGCTCGATCAAACGGTAGAGGGGAGTAAACAAATTGGGAACCATTTGATTTAACTCAAGGAATCTCTTGTTATATGTGGTGTGGTCGCCTTCCTTTTGTTTTAAAGCGTGAAACTCATCCTCCAATTTCTTGATTTCACTTCTTGGGCAAAACCGCCTTGTCATGATTCCCTTCAACTCTTCCCAAGTCAAGGTCATAGTTTCTTCAATACCACGTTTGGTCTTCTCTGTATTCCACCATGTGAGTTCCGTTCCAAGCAAACGACCGGTAGCATAACGCACCTTGCGATCATCGGGGCAATCGCAATTTAGAAAAGTGTTCTCCATTTCTTCGAACCAATGGAGGAGAGCGGTGACACCTTCAGTACCTTCGTATTTTGGAGGATCGCAGGATTTGAAATGTTTGTAGGTGCATTTAGTGACTGAAGGATTGATAGTGTTTTGATCTTCTTGTTGGGTTAGGTTAACGGAATTAGCGGTAAGGGCTTGTTGAACTTGTACTACGATGTTTGGTATTACGATCGCCATTTGCTGAGCGATTTGGGTAGCCATGCGCTCACGGGCTTTTCCTGCTCTCATTTTCCTACGCGCGAGGCTAGAAGACATCTACAAGGAATACATGTCAAGAGTATGAGTTGGATGCCTTTGGGATCGTGGCTCGAGTCTGGGAATGAACGTTCATAAAATAAATATAGAAAAATAAATCTACTACATCCATAGGATGTCTTGGGTTTTGCTTGCTGTTAGGCCCTTCATGCCGCCATACTTTACCTGTATAATCATGTGGGCCCCCATGAATACCGGTTTTTCATATGGTTCGCATGGTTTCTGCCTGGTTGCGTACACAAAACCCGGAGAAAATCGAGAAATATGTATACAACGTGTGATGTTCGGAAGGTGTCCAGGCATGGACACGGTGACATCTCAAAGTGAGGTTAGTTCGAACGACGTTTGGTGTGGCATGCTTTGGCCTAATAGGTCCGTTGTACTCTCATCGTTAGTCCCCAGGTAGGCAAACTGGTCCGTTATTTTGGATTTATACGATTGCCAACCTAGACAGGACGTCCCGACTACCGGTACTTGTACCCTTCCGGTTACTACATGCCCGTCGCAGAACTTACTTTGATGGGATTTGAAAATAGCACAAAATCTTTGGATACTGAGAGTATGAAAATAAACTGAACACATGAACATCGATATATGTATAATGAATATGTATATATGTATAATGAATATGTATATAAGCATGTATGTTTGACTGAAATGTAAGCAAATATGAAACAAATAAATATCACAAGTTTGTATGTAACCACCTAATCAATTAAAATTTTGGCAGACTATAGTATAGGCTCTAAGGGTCTAATAACCTATCCTATATCCCTATAGTCATGGCTCTGATACCAATCTGTCACACCCCGACCCGCAGCGGAAAAGGTGATCGGGGCATAACTGGGTTATCATCAAAGCTCATGACATTTATTATATGTTTCATATTCATTAATACAATTTAATGGAAATTTACAATAAATGATACAACGTGTTCTAACTATCAATCTAAGCTTCTTGGTTCTCTTCTAAGGCATATCCTATGTTTTCCTTGCTTCAACCTGTTCACCTGTATCATGTGTAAAAAGGTTTTTGGATCAACATAATGTTGGCGAGTGAATCCTATGGAAAACATTTGAACAAGTTTATCCAATTGATTATAAATAAGGTGCATACCATATATGAGTAAATGTAGATGTAAATTTATTCACGCAACACATAATATCGAATATTGAACACACAACACCAAATAATTGTTTTGAGGCACGCGTTGTTCGACTCGTCTCCCACGAGGAACTGATGGGCTTAATGAATGAGTTTTGAGGCACGCGTTGTTCTTACGAACTGATGGGCCTAATGTATGAGTTTTGAGGCACGCGTTGTTCTCGTCTCCCACGAGGAACTGATGGGCCTAATGAATGAGTGTTGAGGCACGCGTTGTTCTTACGAACTGATGGGCCTAATGTATGAGTTTTAAGGCACGCGTTGTTCTCGTCTCCCACGAGGAACTGATGGGCCTAAATAATTTGTATACAACATTGACAATATGAATACATCACAACCAATAATAGTTACATTCTAGTTTAGTTCATATAATGGTATAGCACAAATTTGCATAAGAGAATTAGTTTAAACGACACATGATACACCCCAAAACATGAATAAAAAAAAGGGGAGTTGGTTAGAATTCACTCACATTGGGTGCGTTCGGTTGATGAGGTTGAATGCACGCGAAATGGTTTTAACCACGAGTGAAATTAACCTAGATAAATCGCATTATGGTTTGGTAAGTAAACGGATTTTATTAATCTATTTAGTAGGATTGTTGGGTGTATTTTTGTGAGTTTGAGGCTATTTTCTAACCTTAAAAATGTTATTTTTAAGTATTTTTAATTGATTTTAAATAAAAATAATTAAATAAAAAATAATAAAAAAATATTTTATTTTTGCTACAGTAACTTTGACCGTTGACTTTGACTATCGTTGACCGGTTCGGAAGGCGTATTATTGTGCGCTGGGTGAGGCTCGAACCCGAGACCTCTCGTACGCGTGCACGCAGCTCTACCAACTGAGCTACGTGTCTAACCCGTCATATATCCGATTTTAATTATATATATATATTAATTAGAGTTAAACAGAAATCCTTTTATTTTAAAAATGAAATAAATCACAAGACCGGTGCGCTCCACAGGTCTCGAACCCGGGACCTGTGGGTTAGCGGACACACACTCCACCGCTGGACTGTGTGTCGCACTTGGTTATAAACTCGGTTATCAATATACTTAACATATACTCAAGGCGACTCCGGTTCAGTTTGCTAAAAAAAGAATTTTTATCAAGGCGGCGTGTGTGAAACCGGAATCGAACTCGTGACCTTAGCGTTAAATGTGCACACAGTCCACCGCTGGACTGTGTGTCTAACCCGGTAAATAACTTGATTTTAATTATACTTAACCATTACCGAAATGTCGTCTTCTTCACTGTTTTTAACCGGAAGTGACGACTGACTGGTTCGAAAGGTTGATTCATGCTCTTTTAGCGTTTAACGATCAATTACAGACGAGATAAAAGTAAAAAGGAAAGGAATTAGGCGTGAAAAGTACCGACTGGTTTTACTCTGTTTTCCGGCAGAACTCCGGCGGAAGAAATCTTTTTCCGGCGACAAGTATCTTGCAGCAGAGAGTCTTCCGAAGGCTTGCAAAGGTTGTGGGTGACTTCGGTGAAAGTTTAGGGGGTTCAGTAAGCTCGAAGGTTAATGATACGGTTTTCCGGCGATGTATCAAATATTTCCGGCGAGTGATTTTTCGCCGAGAAAGGGTGCGATTTGAGTGTGAAAGACTTCTGGCGAGTTGAGGTTGTATTTATAGGGTAGTATTGGGATGAATGGGGTCTGAATTCGGTCTTAATTCGAAGTCAACCGTACTCCGGCGGTTATGGCTGATGTCGCGGTTCAGACGTCGGTTATAACCGTCGTAATAGTTAAGTTATCGGTTACTTTGAGCGAAAACGTAAATAATCGGCGAAGTCGTCGGGATTTCCGACGACTGTTATTTTGGGCGCAATAACTGAATTTGATTTCCGAAACTTAATATTTGAATTAATTGATTCCTTTCTTTATCAGAAAATCAAAGTGGCGGAGTGGTTTGTCGGCTGAGAGATAAGTGTTGGTTTGAACCGGTAGGGACCCGAGTTCGAAACCCGGCATGAGTAAAACATTTTTATTTTGTTATTTTTGACAGATTTTCAAAAACTAAATACATATCCCCGCATAATAATCGATTACGGATCGTTTAAAATTATTTTGGGTATTTAATTCGCAACGAAAAATTTGACTGACTGCTCGGTTGATAAACGAGCGGGTTTGGTAAATCCGTTTTTGACGGATGTTACAAGCATGGGGTATCATTTGGATTGTGAGTATCGCTTGGGGTGGTAAGGATATGCTTGGGATGTCGTCTGAAAATAGGATGTAGTTTAGAATGAAGTATATTGTTTGGGTTGAGGTGTTAGCAATACATGCTATGCTTTATTTGATTAATTTAATAACTAATAACATAAGATAATAAATAATAAGATAATAATAAACATTCACTTTTCACGTATTATGATGCATGTTGAGTTACAAATGGGTCGGGTTCTAAGACACAATTTTGACGGATGTTACAATGATGACACTCATATCACCCTTGAGGGTCAAGTGGTTCCACAAATAAATAAGTTCAAGTATTTGGGATCGTTTGTACAAAATAATGGAGAAATAGATAACGACATAGACCACAACATCCAGGTGGGCTGGTGTATGTGGAGATCAACCATTGGTATATTGTGCAACAGGAGGTTTCCAACTAAATTAAAGGGGGAGTTTTTTTAGGGTTATGGTTAGACCTGCTATGCTTTTATGAGACAAATTGTTGGGCCACCAAAAAGACACAAGGTGCAAAATGGAGATAGTAGAAATGAGGATGCTGAGGTGGATGTGTGGACACATCAGGTTAGAGTGGATAAGAAATGAGGTTTTTAGGGAAATGTTAGGAGTGACTAGTATAGCAGATAAGATGAAGGAAGGGAGATTGAAATGGTTCGGACATGTTAAGAAGAGACACATGATAACACTAGTTAGGGCAGTGGAAACATTCACTGTTGAGGGGAAGAGAGTTAGGGGCATACCCAAATTGACTTGGGATGAGCGGATTAAACATGATTTACTAGAGTTGCACCTTTTTAAGGACATGACTTAAGATAGGAGTTCGTGGAGGCATATGATTAAGGCTAGAGATTTCTAGGGGGTGTGTACAGTAGTACCTTAGTTGTGTCTTAGGGACTTTGATTTGTTTACACTTTTAGTGGGCTTTGCAAATGATTTCCTTGGTGTATTTATGCATATATGCTCTTGTACGATGTTATATATGTTTCTTGTTTACTATGCTACTCTCTCATCACTTCTATTGTACTGGTAGCTCTCTGTTTTTATAATTTTCGTTTTGTATGTCGCATGATGATTTTTTAAGTCAAGGGTCTCTTTGGAAGCCGACTCTCTATCCCTATGGTAAGGTTTGCCTACATCCCACCTTCCCCAGACCTTACAGATAGCTATGTTATTTATGAAATTTACTAGGTATGGTTGTTGTTTGTTATTGATGTTTATAGAGTATACTAGTTTAAGTCCCGTGTATTACACGGATGTTCTCATAATAAATTATATTATTTAATAGTGTTGAAAGAAATATTTACATAAAATTTTAAATGAAAGAAGTGTTACATTACTAATTTTGATTTTAATGTTAATGATGTGATTATGCTTGTTAAATCAAAATTGGTTTAAACTTATTTACTTAAATCAAATTTGGTTTAAACTTATTATTAGTTACTGAATTTAAATATAAATTAAACTCAATAATGTTTCTTTCTATATACAATTTGATAAAAAATATAATTATTTGATAAGTTAGAAAAGATATAAATTTCATATTTATTTTCAATCTTAGGTAGGAAAGATATACAAATTATATTTGTTTTTAATCTTAATCAAACACGTATTTTAAATCAAATTTTGTAATAAGAAAATGATTAATTATGGAATTTGATTTAGATTCGAAAGCATTTACTACTTCAAAAATTTTAAATTCAATCAAATTGATAATTAAGGAAAAAATTAGTTATTATATTTGCTTTTAATGTTAATGAGACTATTATGTTTAATATCTAAATTTAGTTCATAACTAAAAATTTAAATATATATATTTAGGATTTAATGAGCAATATTTAAACTGATTAAATCTTTGTGTTTTACTTCCTAAACATAATAACAATGCATTAAGAGGTTGTCATATCACACTTAATAATCTAAGTGATGTTAATTGGCTAACTTTTGTTTTTATTTATTAGAGTTAAATGTCATTTTAGTCCCTGTGATCTGGAACATTTTGCTAGTTTAGTCCAGAAGTTTTATTTTTCGCATGTGGGTCCAAAAAGGTTTCACTATTGCGATTTTAGTCCCTTGGGTTAATTTCATCCATTTTTTTCTATTAACGAGAAGGTCAATTCGTTCATTTTATATGTAATTCTGTTAACCAGAAGGGCAATTCGGCCATATTGCTAAACTGAAAAAACCAGTAGACTAAAATGGCAATGATGAAACCTTTTTGAACTCACAGACCAAAAATAAAACATTTGAACTAAACTGAAAAAATAACCCAAATCATAGGAACTAAAATGACATTTAACTCTATTTTTTATGATGTATGTATGGATATGAAATTGCGTCGTTACTATGTTCCAAAAAGAAGCAATTACCACAAAATCAAAAATAGTATAGTATGCTTTCAAGAATTGAAAAAGCTAAGGATAACTGAGATACGAGGAATTGAAAAGCCGGAAATGCCAACCCCTGCAAGGAAGGTAGAAAAGGCTGCAGTTGCTGCATAGGATGGAATTTATTATAGGTGATAGTCTCACTTATTTTATCTCTTGATGTTTTATAAGTTTGCATTATGAGACATTTTGGGACATGAGGTTAATTTTAGTGCTTCCTGTTCAAAAACTTGTATTTGCTGATTTTGAGACATGAGGTGGTCAATAAACCGTGTCTGCACTACGGGTACGTAGAAAACTTTATGACTGTTCTTAACTTGTAATAAATTCTTGGTCCCTACAAAAAACTTGTAACTAAATGTATCCTGAAACAATTATTTAACCAAATAACTGTTTTGCTAATTCGTGTATTATCATTTAACCAAACGCTTGTTTTGTTGGGGAATTTTTAGAGACCGGATGATCAGAGAGGCGTGTTTTCACTCTCAGATCAAATTATTTCGGTGGTTCTACCGAATAATCTAATCGGATACAACTCTGATTTTTGAGAAATTTGAACAAACGTATGCTTTTGTGTAGAACTCGTATGAACCAGTGTGACCAAAACCAGACTCACGAATTTTTGGAGAGCATTCCCCAATAACTGCCACTTGGCAATTATGGGCAGTTATAATTCAAATTTTGAATTTAATTAAATTGCCGTCTTAATTTTTATCTACAAAATTGTGATGAATTTTTATAAAAATTATTTTCTAAGGCATTTTCTGTAAAGCAATTTAATTAAAATAAAATTTTTCCAAGCTGACCTGGCAGCTAGACCCCAGCCAGGGCTGCTGCTCCCGGGGGCGTTGCCTCCTTAGAATTATAACAACTCGAGCAAGTGTGCACTCCTGCACCTCCTAACTTGTTCGATGTACATCATAATTCCCGTTGGTCACCAAGTTAATCCCGATTACACTAAAATATCTAACATGTTTTTGAGTTGTGATTGTGAATTTGTTGTTGCTCTGAACAGCTCTCGTACTGCCTGCATTCACTCGAACCCGTATTGGACAAGGGTAGTGCCAGGTGGCTCAACTACAGTGTCTAATTTATTACCCTCACAATGACTTGATCCTCAAGTTTCACTTAAAGGGAAGAACCATCTGCTTCTGTGGCGGATGATTCTTGAGTTTAACAGTGAGCTTTAATATTTAATGAAATGAAATGGCTGACTCATACTCATGAAGAAGTTGATCAATACTAGCAGTGGCTTCAAATTCCTTCAACATTTGTCTGTAACTGAGACTTTGCGGTAATTGCTTGTTTTGGATTTTTGAGCTTCTTTTGCGTTCCTCTGCCTGGCAAGATCACTTGCCTTGTTCTTAATCTTCACAACAGATAAACATATAACCGCAGATAGATATGATCAAGAGTCATGATTAAAAATATTATAGACGCGAATGGTGGTCCGGTAAACGGGGTCATGTGGTTAGCAAATAACTAGTATGTCTCGGTATATTCACATAAGATATATTTATGCACCAAATATTGAGGTCGCAATTCATGTAGGGTGGGTCAGTACCACCAAAAGCTCAAAACGGCCTGTTTAGTTAATCATGTTGGAAAACCTATCCTTAAACCAGACACAACATGTGTAACCCGTTTATCTAGACAAGCTGGTGGGTTACTAGGTTCTAAATGTATTGGTAGGTTAACTTGTAACTTTTTTTTTTAATTTTATATATTTGATTTTTTAATTACAACCTTAAACGAATTGGTGGATCTACCTATTTAGCCACAATCCAACCCGAACTCGACTAATTCATTGAACAGGCCCATTTGTGAACCAAATTGTTTGAACCCTACTCTTAAGTCTCTTACATGCTTATTCTTGTGTTGGGTTTTGACACTCCTACTAGAAAACAACTTTCGGAAACTTTTAACGCGTTTTCTTTTTATCTAACTTTTTTATTTTGACCCGTTTGACATTAAACTTAAGCAAATAGGTTAAATTTTCCACTTCTACGAAACATCAAACCAGGAAGTCAGACTTATAGATCCGTAACCTTTCAGTATACATGTGAGACTGTTTGCCTGAACTTGTAATATTTTCTTTCATTACATTAAAGGAAGCCTCTACGCTTCTTTGCCTATTTTTTCGTCCAAACCTCTACTTTTCAAATTTCAATACTTATTGAAAAACCACAATTTCTAAAACCACCTGAACTTATAACCGGACACTTTCCATTCGTCCACCGAGCATGAGCCAGATTTTGCAATGGCAAAATCTCCTTCTATAACTCTGTATTTGATTCTAAACCTGATTGTGCAAGTTCAGAAGCCCAAGATGGCCTGCTTTTCGACCCTTTCTGCATTTGACTTCCATGTTTAAGTCAATTGGTTCTATTTTTGCTTATGATTATATGGTTTCCATGTCTGGTCATTTCAGTCTTAGCTATTAGCTCCGTTACATTTTGCTGTTAACTGTATTGTGAATTTGTCACACCTCAAATTCCCACGGCGTGACGTAGGTTGGATTTACACAAAAACATATCCTATTGGAAGCTATAAACCTCTCTGAAAAAAGACGCTAGGCAACTTAGCTTACGTTACTGGGTTGGTATTACATTCGCAAATAACTTTCATCTGGAAATTACATTTCTTTGAAAACAATATTCATTCATAAACATGCCAATGCAAGTATACGTGTAAAGTATAATGAATTTCTTTCATTGGAACAGTTAACAACTATCTAAACAACTGGCACAAGCTGGCAATGCATGACCTTTTTGATGGAGTTTCGCTGAATAAAGAATGGACTTTTTCACCTGGTAAACCTCCGAAGAGGCGAAGACAACCATCACAATTATACAACATCAGATCTACGGTGGGAACGGAGAAGCATAATCGATGGAAGCAAGACTGTCTCTGAAAATATTGAAAAAAAGGGGCCATCGGCCATATAGAAAAACCAGGCCCTCCCTCCTTAAATGACGTTTTGTGTTTATTTTAATTGGGTTTAAATGTTTGAACATTTGAGCATGAGTAGGGGTGGCAAAAGGGGTGGGTTCGGTAGGTTTGGGTCATGGGTATGAGTTAGAATGAATATGGGTTACGATGAGTTTATTAGGAAAAAATTTAGAATTGGTTTGGATAAAAATAAAAAAAAATAAAAGAATTTAAAATAATAAAAAATGTGAAAAATATTTTTTGATTAATTTTCAAAAAATGTAAAAACATTTTAAATATAAAAAATAAAAATCATAACAGTTAAAAAAATCAGCAAAATTAAAAAATAAAAAAAATTTAAAAACTTCAAAAAATTAAAAATTAAAAAAATAAAAAAACACTTAAAAACTTTTTATAAATCTAAAATTTAAAAAAACTAGAAAACAAATCAACAAAAAAATTTAAAAAAAAAAGAAATAAAAAGCAGATGTTTGCTGACTTTGCAGACCAAGACATGGTAGGATGTCAAGAAGAAGAAGTGACCAATGATACTGGCGGTATTTGTTTTGATTTATGACGTATGTTGTTTTTTCTTGGTGCAAAGGTTTTTGTTTAAGAATTTTAAATTAAACGAACTAGGATTGTAGCTTTATGTTTGATGTTTTTGAGAGTTCTTTATGGCTTAATGTTGTGAACTGATCAATCTTCATGTGTTGTTAAATGTAATTAAAGCAAACGTAGTTTGAATTATATGTGAACACCAAAAGGTAAAGAAAAAAGAATGGAGGCATGTGAAACTAAAAACTGCAACTAAATTAGATAACAATGTAAAGCGTGAAGAATATAAACGATGTCATGACATGTCAGTCATTTTCATTTGCTTTTTAGTCTTGGCAGCCATGAAGCTATTTTTGTTGACTTTTGAAGTAAGATTTACTCATCATTCTTAGCTATAAACTAATTAAAGATTACCGGTGTAGTTGGTCTAAGCTATCAGTTTAAATGGAAATCTGGCCATGAAATTTTTGTTGTTACTTTTGATATAAGATTTAGTCAACTCTATGTTTATTTTATAATATAAACTTTTGGTTTTGAATCCATAAATAATATTCAATATCATCAAATAAATAATAAGTAATTAATCTTTTCCATTTCTAAATACCAAGTATAAATCATACAGCAAAGTAATCATCCTAAACATAGATTAAAGTACACTTGACGGATTTATATGTTATGTGATTACACAATTTATTTCACAGAGGAAAGAGAACATGTGTTCGAATGTATTTTTTTTAGTTTTTTTTAAATTTTTATATATTTTTTTTGATTTTGGAATTTTTTGATTTTTTTGTTTTTTAATTTTTAAAATTGTTTTGATTTTTAAAGTAACTTAAGACACAATGGCTTGAACCACAACCCTTTAAACTACTTTTAAACATATTCTACCATTTACCAAAAAAGTCACAACTTTTAAATTTATCATCATACTCTTTACAAAAAGTCACAACCCTTCAAACTAATTTAAATATATCACAACATTTACAAAAGTCACCGATCCATAAAATAACATAACAAACCATCATGATAGTTCATAAGATATATATGAAAGGATACATGGTTCACTACACTTATATAGTGCAGTTGTGACTATTCGAAAAAAGGTGCGTTACACTAATACATAAAGACACTAGCTATTTTTTACTATTCTAAATATTTTATATACATTTATTCTATCAATCAAATTACACCCTTACATACAACCATTGGTATACTTATGTCCTATTAATTAAATTACACACTTATCCTATTACCATTGGAAATTGAAATCCTTTTGTCATTGGAGAACCGCTTTAGAAAACTTGCACTACGATCTAAATCTCCGATCAAGAAGCACACAAAACAAGGGATCTCGAAATTCCTTTTCTCCTTCACACTCCCTTCACGAATAGAAATCAAAGCATAATTCACGTTCCACATCAAAGGTAACTTCCATAAAATCTTTTTTCTTTCGTGAACGAGTCATTCACCATTTATATTAGATCTATGACGAAACCGCTTAAATTGGGGATTTACGTTGTTGAATTTAGGCTTAATTTGACTTTAGCTTATGTTAGAAATATATGTAAAAGATGTAATTTGTACATCAAGAGAATCTTTTATTCATATATCCTATTCGAAGAAATTGTATTGTTCAATTTCAAATCCACCGGATTTGATCATTGACTAAGACTAGAAAAATCAGACTCAAAATCGTTCCGATGGGTTGTTGATTGCAATAATTGCTTATAACAAAGATGAGTGATCTAAAACAAAAGTCGAGAGTCAAATGGGCGGTGGAGGGCGACGAAAAAACAGTTTTTTTTTCATGGCCTGATCAACAAAAATAACATTGATAATCGAATAAACGGGGTTAATATTGATCGGGTATGGATGACGGATCCAGAAAAAGATAAAAATGGAAGCCCGAAAATTTTTTGCATGCAAATTTAGGGAACCATTACAACATAAACCTGATTTTATGGTTCCCAATTTAAAACAACTTTCAAATGACGAGTCCAATGGCCTTATCATCCCGTTTAGTTTCACTGAAATAAAAAAGACGGTTTGGGATTGTAATAGTGACAAAGCACCGGGTCCCGACGGATTCAATTTTGGGTATAAAACATTTTTGGGAAACGCGAAAAGTCGAATTCAAAAAATAATGGATGCTTTCTACAAGGATGGGGTAATTAATTAGGGTTGCGGTTCTTCTTTCTTGGCATTAGTTCCAAAAGGACCGGTTACTATTTCTTTTAACGATTATAGACCTGTAAGTCTTACTGGGTGTGTATCTAAGATAATATCAAAGGTACTGGCTAATAGACTTAAGGGGGTGATAGGGTCTGTGATATCGGAATGTCAAACAGGTTTTTTTATCTAACAGAAACATTTTAGGTGGACCTTTGATTTTAAATGAGGTGATTTCATGGGAAAAAAAAAACAAAAGAAAAGGAAAAGAAAACCTTCATCCTCAAAATTGACATTGTAAAAGCATATGATACAATAAACAAGGATTTCATTGATCGTGTTCTACAACAAATGGGTTTCCCGGTTATTTGGAGAAAATGGGTTAGGGGCATATTGGTGTTGTCGAGGGCATCAACTTTAATAAATGGGTCACCAACACGGGAATTCCAATGTTATAGGGGGTGCAACAAGATGACCCGTTATCACCGTTTATCTTCATAATAGCTATGGAAGCGTTATCCGGTTTTATGAATAAAGCGTCATCATTAGGGTATATAAAATGGATTAATTTACCAAATAATGGGCCGGTAATCACTCATATGATGTATGTGGATGACGTTGTTTTCATGGGAGATTGGGGGAAAATTCAATTTGTAATATTATTCGATTAATGAGGTGTTTCCATCTGATTTCGGGTTTAAAAATTAATCATAAAAAATCAAACTTATTTGGAGTCGGGGTGGGAGAAAACATGGTTAATCAGATGGCATCTTTTATAAATTGTAAAATCGGAAAATTTCCATGTAAATATCTTGGAATTCTTGTGGGAGCAAATATGAATCAAATCCGACACTAGAAGGGCGTGATAGATTATTTCAAAGCACGACTATCTTTGTGGATTCCAAAATGCTTTCGACAGGCAGAAGATTAACACTGTTGAAAGCAACATTGGATAGCCTTCCTCTATATTTCTTCTCTTTATTTAAAGCACCGCAAGGCATTTTGGATAAATTGGAGTCGCTTAGAAGAAGGGCTTTTTTTGGGGGGGGGGGTGATGATGAGAAGTAAAAAACAGCATGGGTATGTTGGCAGAAAGTTTTTGGTACAATTGAAAAAGGGGGCCTCGGGCTTGGATCGCTCAAGGATATGAATACAAGCCTGTTGTTAAAGTGGTGGTGGCGGTTTAAAATGGAAAAAAGACTCGCTTTGGGTAAGAACTATCAATGCAATACATTTACATATATACTCATCTTCTTTCATACCAGTGAAGGAGGGCATTTCGGGGACGTGGAACAATATAGTCAGAATGGGCAACGAACTAGATAATTATAATTTGAACATTGAAAAAATGATAAAAGTCGATGTGGGTAATGGGAGAGAGGTTCGGTTTTGGCTACATTGGTGGGTCAGTGATTGTCACACCCTGACCCGCAACGGAAATGGTAGTCGGGGCATGATTGAGTTTTCATCAAAGCTCATGACATTTACTATAAAGTTTCATATTTATTATTTCTCTTTAAAGAAGAAGTTACAATAAACATACAAATACAACATGTTCCAATACATTTTCATTCAAATTACAACTAGAGTACAATTACAAAGAAAAACAAAACTAAACGTTCATTCCAAGGCATTAACTTGTTTATTCTTCTAGGCCATCCTATGTGTTTCTTTTCTCAACCGGATCACCTGTATCATGTGTAAAATAGGTTTTGGGTCAACAAAAGTTGGCGAGTGAATCTTATATAAATATTTGAAAGGATTAGTTATATTGGTTATTTGAATAAAATTGTGCATAACCAAATATGAATAAACGTAAATGTAAATTTAATCACAAAACACATAATATCAATTAATGCACAAGCACACACACCAAATGATGAACAATGAGATCAAGGCTCAATCAAACAGAGCGATCAAATGAGGCACCTGATGCTCAACTCGTCTCCCACGAGGAACTGATGGGCCTAATGAATGATTTGCACTCAACTTGACAAAATGTAAACACGTATCACAACAAACAATATTTACATCATAAGTTTAGGTCATATAATGGTAATGGCACAAGTTTGAATAAACGAAATAATTAAAGCGACACATGATACACCCCAAAACATGAATAAAAAGGGGAATTTGTAAGGATTCACTCACAGTGGGTGCGTTCCTTGATGACGATGAATGCGCACGAAATTTATGATTCAACCGACGAGGGAAAAACTAACCTAAATAATAACGAAATGATTCGGTAAATGAATAAACTTTATTTGAGATTAATATTTTTAGTTAGTGCTCTTAATGGGTATTGTTAGATTTATTTTTGTGAGTTTAAGGAAATTTTCTAACTTTAATAATCTTATTTTAAGTATTTTTAGATAATTTTCCAATTAAATAAATGAATAAAAAAAAAAATAAAAAGGTTGACTTTTTGACCGTTGACCGGTCGGACGGTGTTTATTCTATGCGCTGAGTGAGGTTCAAACTCGTGACCGCTCGTATACGTGCACGCAGCTCTACCAACTGAGCTACGTGTCTAACCCGAAATATTTCTGATTTTAATTATATTTATATACTATTTAGATTATTCATAATTTTATTTAATTAAAAAGGTTTTTAAACCAATTGAACCGCATGCCTGTTAACACTCGAACCCGTGACCATTGCTTTGATTTGCACCCAGCCCGACCAACTGGGCTGGGTGTCTAACCCATCAATATCCGGGATTTTACTATATTTCTATACATGTTGAAGGATGATCTGAATAGGTTTTAAAAGATTGGTTTTATTTCAGAAAGTCGAAATAGGAGTGGCTCGAACCCGGGATGTACGCTTTTGAAATTGCACACAGTCCACTGCTGGACTGTGTGTCTAACCCAGTTAAAATACCAAGTTTTATTACACATATATATTTAGACTGGCTTCATCTTCTTCAATTGAATTAATACCCAGAAACATAACTCGACTGTTATCTATCATATCAATTCTGGTTACTGGTTTACGAACTAACGAAATTAAATATGAACATAAAAAGGTTTTAAAGGTTCATACCCACTGGAGAGCAGAACTTAGATGATTCCGGTGACCAACTCCGGCGAGTTCCAATTTTTCCGGCGAAGCTTAACTTGCGACAGATGCTCTACAGGGAGTTTGAGGTGAGTGTGGGTGACTTCTGTCGAAGCTCTAGAAGTCCTATTTATAGAGTAAGACAATAATTGGATAGATTCGGTTTTCCGGCGAGGTTCCGACGAGTTGCGAGTTTTTCTGGCGTAGCTTTTTGATGAATAAAAGTTGATATGATATTAGGGAGAGTGTTTGTGCAGTCGAATGGGTTCCCTAAGCCCTCTATTTATAGTTGAAAAGGGATCGCAGAGGTTGAATTTCAGTTTTTGAAACTTCGGTTTAAATCGGGTATGCGCAAGTTGTCTGCATGACGGATTGAACGCGGTTTGACTCGATTTGAGATGCATGATTGAGAGTCGGTTTCGTGATCAATTGAAGAGTAAACGGAAATCTTGGTGATTTCCGGTTGACTGGGTGCCGTCACTTTGGGCGGGTGTTCAGGAATTAAATTTCGAGACTTGTATTAATTTTGTTTAATATAGAGTCTTATCAGATAAATGCGTGTGGCGGAGTGGTGTGAAGTGTGTTTGGTTATAGGCGAGACCCGGGTTCGAAACCCGGCGTCCCCGGCGTCTACATTATTTTTTTTATTCATTATTTATTAGAAATTTTAAATTATGGTTTTTAGATTCTAGAATATTTATAAATTATGTATCGTTTAAAATCAATAACAACTATAAATACGCAACGAAAAATCATAACTGAATATTTGATCAATAAACGAAGCGGGTTTTGAAAACCCGTTTTTCGACGAATGTTACAGTGATGGGCCGCTGAAGATAATATTTCCAGATCTTTTTGCGTTAGAGAAACGAAAAAGAGTAACACTGGAAGAACGGCTAATTCAGTTTGAATGGAGAAATAATCCAAATACAAGTGGTTAACAAAGCTAGGTGCAACAACTTGTAAGTATTATATAGGTCTGCGGTTTAGAAAACAGGGCGGATAAGTGGGTTTGGATTGTGGACAGCGAGGGTGGTTTTCGATCAGTTCAGTTCGATCGATGCTGAATAGATTTGCAGTACCGTATTATTCGTATAAGTGGGCTAAGTGGGTGCCAACAAGGGTGAATATCTTTGGATGGAGAGGTGTACAGGATTGTTTACCAACGATGAAGGGTCTTAAAAAACAAGGTATGCTACCAGGTTCGCTGTACTGTAAATTGTGTGAAACCTATGAGGAAGATGCCGACCATCTATTCGCAGGTTGTTATTTTGCTTCGGTATTATGGCAGAAGGTTGTAACATGGTGTAAAATACAACCATTTAATGTAACGACCATGAAGGCACTGCTGGAAATACATAAAAGTGAGGTGATCGACAAGAATAAATGGAAATTGATACAAACGATTATAATGGCGACTTGCTGGGGCCTGTGGAAGGCACGAAACAAATATATCTTTGGGGGGGGGGGAAGGTAAATGTTGATGCAGTGTTTGGGGAAATGCAGGCGACTACATTCATGTGGATTAAAAGCCGGGGGGAAAAGGAGAATATGGAGTGGAGAGAATGAGTGCAGTTTGAAGTTGCAAGATAAAAAATAAGTTTTATTTTAATTATAATTGTTCATTATCAGTTGGTTATGTTTATTAGGTGATAATGTAAATGGGTGGTTGGCTTAGTTGCTTACTAACAATATCTTTGTATAAAATTTGGTGATGAATGAGAATTGTTGTTTGCTGTTAAAAAAATAAATAAATAAAAATAAAAAGCAAATATGAGAAAAACTTATAATTGGAAGATCAAATTAGAACGATTAATTGCAATTAATATTCTGTTTGTCCTTTGTTTTATGAAGTCATGAGAAAACAAAGAAAAGTATTAAGTCAAGTTGAAACAACTAATTACTAATGCAATTATTAGTATATTAATTGAGATGCTTAATGGGGTTGTTAACTGTTCGTCTTTTGTGTGATGGATTAATTCTATTGTAAACAAACTATTAATATTTGATTAGATGTGTATGAATGCTTAACTTTAATTCACATACAATCGTTTCTTTTGTGTCTTTATGAATGTTTTTCATATATAGATGCATGTTAGGTAACTTAACTTTGTGTTTATAGCTAGTTTATGGTTTACTACGTGCTTATCCCATAGAAACTTGGTTTGATAATTTAGATGAGTTTAGTATTTTACCTGTTCTTGAGACCGGAAGGAGATAGATAGTTGGGATTGTCTTTGTTTTCCTAAGTCTTGTCAAGTGTTTTTAGGCTACCCCGTACACTCTAGGGTGTATTGTAATTAGTGAGACCGGGAGGAGATCTAGTGTTTGGGTACTTTAGTATTGCTGGAGAGACGGGGAGGCGATCCAACCCATACTAGTGAGCTTTATTTGACCTTTAGGATCCTCAAGAGAATTTGATGAGTCCGGTAGGAGATTCAATTGTCTTTAGTCTTAGAGTGTCTTATCATAGAATTCTGGTGCCATCATAGTTACCATTGTCGAGAGAAAACCCAAAGTCACAAATAGAATTCCAAACGTGGGTAGTTCTTCCTCCTTATTAATTTCACCTTAGTGTTATGATTTGTGTCTTGGTAGTTTAAACTCTTAGTTAATTAGTTAAAACCTCAAAATCAATCAAATCAAATAAACAGTAAAGTATTAGTTGAGTCAGAGTGTAGTTAGTGTCACTAGTTTCTTGTAGGTTCGATATCCAGACTTCCATTAAGCTTTACTACATTCATGGGTACACTTGCCTGTCATTGTAGTCTAGCATTTAGGAGAGTCCATAGTATTCCAATAGAGTCTAGGTTATAGTTAAGTAATTTTAACAGACCATATTTTGTACATCATTCACCCACGAAAGTCGAACCGCTAACCCAAACCTTTTAAGCGACGTGTCTACGATTACGCCATGGTTGGTGCCAACATAGAGTTATAATTAGTTATAATATATATCTATATAGTTTAGAAAACTTAAAAAAAGTTATAACCTCTTTTACGTTTTTGGCCTCTAACCGACACCCATTCAACCCATCCTCAAGACGATCCTGGATCCAAGTTCAAAACAGGAGACAAAGATGCATAATCGACCACCATCACAATTTCACATCATTGAAACTATCAACATGGGGGCAAATGGCAATGTATCTCATAGTATATGAGTACCTAAGGAATTAATACATGATAAAATCCTAAATCATAATTTGAAAATAAATAAAAGTTAAAAGAATAGAAATGTTATGTTAAATAAAATAAACTAATAAATAGAAGGAAGAAACTTAAAAAAGACAACTTACTTCGTATCTTTTTTGTGTTTGATACTTCACACTTTAACCAGAAAACTCACTCTAGCCTTGTGTTTTATATATTGTTGATGTTAGCTATTTGTGAAGAGTTAAACTTAATCGGAGTTGAAGTGAGTTCATGATAATTAAAAAGGGTTAAAAGATAAAATTTGATTTATCTATTATTATTTAGTTATTGGGTCTATATAAGTATTAATATTTTATTTATTGGGATACACTCATCTGGTTTGGGTTTAATAACTATTTAATTGGTGTTTGAATCGTAGTAGTTTTGGATGTAGTTTATTACAAATAGATGATTAAGTTATTGTAATTAGTGTGCTTGTTAATAATAAAAAGAGTCTAACAAGTAATTTAATCTCGTGTTTTTTTTCTCGATCAAGGGTCTGATTTTCTAACAATTGTTATCAGAGCTTGGTACCAACGGTTTTAAGAGTCGTTTTCCAAGAAGGGGGAGTAGCCTCTCACGAGGCTGCAAGGCGGTGACAAAAAAAAAATAAGTACGACAATTGGATGTTAATAGACCCAGCTCTGCTCGGCTCGAGCTCGAATTTTAAATCGAGCTTAAATTTGAGGCTCGAGCTCGACTCGATTATAATTTGAGTTTTGCATAAGGTACATGTTGATAATGGGAAGTAAACTGTTTGAAGCTTTTGTGTTATTATAGGTAAGGGGATACCTACATGAAACAACCGAATAGGAAGTCAAGGAGAATGCTGTTATGGAGGTGTTTTTGATCTTAAAGGTTGGTTAGATACAATGAAGGGGGGGTTTTTGGAGACCCGAAGCTGCCCTATTTCTAAGCACTATCTGATCTCATTAGGTCCATGTGCTCTCTCTTGACTTGAATATTTGGTTTGTAATAGTTAAGGGCAATGGGTGGTGTGTTAAACTTTTTTATTTGTTATGTTTTGATGGTGTGACAATGTGTGATGAGAATGGTTTTGTTGGTTTAGTTGTGTTGGATGGATTGGTGGAAAAACAATCAACTGCTAATTAACTGCATTGTTGATAAAAGTCCACAATTTTGACCTAAAAACGCATACATTGGGGATAACGTATCTCAAGTATGGGGATGAAAGGCATTTGAAAAAAAAATAAAAAATTATAACTTTTTATTTTTTTGCCGTAAAGCAGTCTAATCGGACATGAAAGCGGCTTCTTCAGTACATACCTGATTCGTTGTCTGCTCGTGAGTAGGGGTTCTTAGTCTTGGTCTAATCTGTGGAAAAGTAATATGAACCATATTCAGCAGGTATTTTTAAGAAAATGTTTAGAATTGACTAACTAGGGTTAACAATTTATTGGTTATAACTGCATGCACACATCAGTAACCTTATTTCCCATGTTGGTGAGATCTTGAGCCTACTAGTTGTTAGATTGACTTACACAAATATATACATTTATATGTTGAGAGTGCGCCATATGTTTCTCAGTTTTAGTACTTAGGTGATTTGATACATGCTGAGATTGTGGACTTGATATATGCACATAGATGACAAAGGCAAAGTAGGATTCCCTTTTTGTTTGGTACCTTTTATTTTTTGTTTGCTTGACCCGCATACCCATAATATTTCACTTAAAAGCCAACTTTGAGCCTTATATCTTTGTATTTGTTTAAACCCATATTAGCACCCAAATTGACCTGTTAGCCCTTACCAACTATGATGATATCCAAATGAAGTGTTTGCGTTGGTGAATATTATGTATGTCCACCATTGTGCGAATAGGCTAGAAAGAGCGTGTGCTGAATATTGTATAGTTGAGATACGAACACATGACTTTGGAGAGGACAAGAGAGGTTCGAACGGTTGTAATCTCGTACGGATGTAATACGAAGGTAACACCTCCGTGCAGAGGTAACTACCTCCGGACGGACAAGCACATCCGCACGAAAGTGTTCATCCGTCCCAACCTCATGTATATATATAGTATCATGTGTTCGTTAGTTGATAAGTTTTGGAAATCTCAGAGGGGCAATGCTGGAGAAATTTTGTTTCTCTAGCTTATACACGATGTAAACTCTTTCAGTATGAATGAATCATTCGAGTTATGACTAAGATTTCTACCGAATTAGTTATATTCTACCCAAACTTCCATCTAAACCCGTCGGATCCTGGACTTTCAATTGGTATTAGAGCTACGGTACCAATTCAATCGATCTAACAGTTGATTGAATCACCTACGCTCATGAATCATGGATTTTTGAGGGTTTTAGACGTAATTTATCAAATAAACAGACAATCCATGGACAAAAATTAAAATTGAAACCATAGGATTTTTTAGAAATGAATTTCGACCTAGTCTGTGAAAGAATCATCATGAAATTCGTAGAAATAAAGATTTTGGATCGAAAAATGTGATCAGCAGTGTTCGAACGCATGAGACCACGTTCGCACGAAGGAACTACGTCCGCACGGAGGTACCTACGTTCCCACGAAGGAGCTTTCATCCACAGGAAGGCACTTCATTCGCACGGATGTCGTACATCCGCACGAACGTGCCTATTTCGTTCCAAAAATCATCTTATCCGCACGAATGAACCTTTCTCATCCGCACAAATGTACCCCAAATGCCTAAAAAAGGCATTTTTTTGATCGTGGCAACGAGACGAGTGTCCAGAAAAATTTAGTGATTGAATTTTTTTTCAAGATTTTAACGACACATACGAGCTATTCGGGGACACCGTCGGGGGCTTCAGAGAATAGATTTGATGATTCGATCACAAAGTAGTGAAGATAATGGGGTAGTCATTGATACCTATGTAGAATGCTTACCATTTGGTATAGTGACTTTTAATGGGCAAACAAGAAAAATCCGAATTGATTGAAAAAACACTTTTGTGGACCAAAATGACAAATTTTCCGCATAGTAGAGTTTTTCAGTGACAAGAATGAACTGAATTTGATTATCTTGAGGGGGAAATTCAGTGATAAGTTTTAAAGAGGTCAAAATTTGTAAAAATGAGGAAGAATAAAAAAAATCATAGAATATATTGAAATTCCGGCATTTTTGAAATTCGTGACATGCAACAGTATTTGGGTGGTTCCGACTTTAGATTATACGGGGATGCATACGATCTGGATTTGTTAGTTCGTGATCATAGGAAGTTCAAATCCTTTGGACCGTGACCAGATTGATGTCTTAGGGTTTGAGTCTCGAGTCTTAGACAAGCCGGATAGTAGGATTAGCGTCAGGGGATGCATCAGTATTGTTGATACTTAAAACATATCACAAGTTTGTTATAGTCTAAAGTGTCAGAATGTTTAATCTTCGAGCAAAGGAATTGTTTTTCGGACTAACCGCCGGGGAATATGATGTTTGTTGATTAAGTTGCTGCCGGGTCTAACAAAGAAGACTATAAATCTGTTATTGTGACTGAAGAGGAAGAATGCGATTCTAATCGAGGAAGAATGTTTCTAAGATCTGAATGTGTTACCAGATGTTTTTTTATCCGATGGAGATTTGTTGATTGAGAAAATTACCGTTTTCACTGATCAATCATTCGGGACTGTGCTTAAAGGTGATTACGGAAAACGGGATTTCAGATTTTCATGGGTATCCATTAAATTGAAGTTTACTAGTGTGTGATTCAAAGTTTCTATCAATTTCCGGTTGGGTTTTTGAAGATTAAGAGATTAAGCTAAAGTGTTAAATCAAAAACCAAATGCGGATGTGGTTATAGACAAAACTGAGAAGTTGCATTGATTAGTTTCGAGTTGGTGATTATTCGTGAAGATTGTGATGGGTTGGTAAAAATCCAAGTGTTAATCAATTTAGTATTATTGAATTGTGTGAAATACACTCTTGAATAGCACTACTTTGATATGGTTTGCATGTTGTAGGCTTTGAGAAGTTTAAAGTGCGTTTGGGAAGCTTTTTGGAGCATTAGGATCAAAGGCAGGACAAGCGGGGAAACCAAACGAGTCAAACAAAGAGATCAGAAAACTATTGTTTCTGGAGGGCGTCGTCCCTGACGCCCTTGGATTGTAAAACCACTAAAGTGGGGAGATTTTGGTAAATCAATGTCAAGTTTTGGGGAGTTACACCCTATTTTCAAAATTGGTGAAATAATACCTCATTGTCCATCATTCTTCATCATCTTGATCATTCTTTAATCATTTCCCATCACCTATTTCAAGAAACACAATGTAACATCCGTCGAAAAACGGGTTTCAAAACCCGCTTCGTTTATTAATCGAATAGTCAGTTACAATTTTCGTTGCTTATTTAATGCTCATTTTAATTTTAAACAATACATAATTAATAAATATATTAGAATTTATAAACTATAATTAATAAACAATAAAAACAGACGAAGAAAAAAATAAAGGAGGCTGCCGAGTTTCGAACCCGGGTCAGCCGGTTCAACAAACACCCAGCATACCACTCCGCCACTTGACTTCTTTGTTAGCATATCGAAACAAATAATACTTAAGATGAAATTTGAGTTCAAACCGGACTTCCAGCGCGGCAGAACTCGCAATCACCGGAAAATCCGGCAATCCGCGAGTTCAGCCATTATTCCTTTTGACTATAACGTTATAACCGACGTCGACATCGGTTATAACCAACGTCTAACAGTCAATTGTAGTCGTAACCGCCGGAGAAAACTTGACCACGAATCAAGACCAAATTCGGACCCAATTCATACCGATTCTTCCTTATAAATACCCACCCAAACCTCTGGTAATCCTTTCGCTCAAAATCGCACAAACTTTCGAAGCTTTAGCGCTCGCCGGAGATAATTTACAGTCGCCAGACTTTCACCGGAAAACCGAGACTTACACCAAATCGGTAAATTTCTTGATCTTTCGTTTTCAATCCATTGTTAGACATATACTAACTTCAATCCTTCAACCAGAATCGGTTCCAGACGACGTTGCCGGAAATTCTGCACTCGCCGGAAAACCTCTGGAAATTCTGAAATCATACTGTAAATCGGTACAATCATCTAAACCCTCTGTTATCTCTTGTTTAGTCACTTAATTTCATAACTCATTGATCAAAACTATTAATTGATCCGCTCAGACGGAATTCACAAATCAGAGCCGACGACCCTTGCCGGAGTTCTGAGAAAAACATCCTGTTCGGTACATTCGTTTCCGAAACTCTCTTTATCCATTACATTTCAATCATTTATATGTTAGACGAACGATTTAAGCAAGAATAGTCGGACATCTTTGTCTGTGTCGTTATAAATGAAGAAGACGAAGTCGAAATGAGTATAAGATTAATATAAATTGAATGTTTAACCGGGTTAGACACACAGTCCAGCGGTGGACTGTGTGCACACATACAATGCACGTCACGAGTTCGAATCTTACAACGTACCGACTTTCAGAATTAAAACCAACCTTTTTAAAACCGAATCAGAACGAGTCACAGCATGTGTATAAGAATAATATAAACCGTAATTTAAACAGATTAGACACACAGCCCAACTGGTTGGGCTGTGCGCATACGAACCGAAGGACCCGAGTTCGACTCCGGGTCCCTGCAAGCGGTTAGGCCATTTTAAATCATTTTAATATTAACTCAAATAAAATAACAATTAATTAGTATATATATATAATTAAAACAGAGAATATTTCGGGGTACACACGTAGCTCAGTTGGTAGAGCTGCGTGCACGCATACGAGAGGTCTCGGGTTCGAGCCTCACTCAGCGCACACATTACTCACTGTCCGACCGGTCAACGGCCCGGTCAACAGTCAACGGACCGGTCAACGGTCAAAAAGTCAAAAATTTTTATTTCTTTTTATTTATTTATTTAATTTAAAAATCAATTAAAAATACTTAAAAATAATATTTTTAAAGTTAGAAAATGTCCTTAAACTCACAAAAATAAATCTAAAAATCAATTTATTTACCGAACTATTTCGTTATTATATTTAGGTTAGTTTTCCTCGTCGATCCAATCCCAAAAACTCGTGCGCATCCAACATCATCAAAAGAACGCACCCAATGTGAGTGAATCTCTACCAATTCCCCGTTTTAATCACATTTTTGGGGTGTAGCATGTGTCGCTTAATTATTTATTATATTTAAACACTTGTGCATCCATCATATCCGTGACCAAATGTGTATTCAATATGTATCAATTGTTGTGTGGATTTTGTTTAGATTAAAGTTATCATTTTCAGTACATGCATTTCATTAGGCCCATCAGCTCCCCGTGGGAGACGGGTTGAGTACAGGTGCCTCATTCGATCGGCTCCGTTTGATTGAGCCTTGATCTCACATACATCATCATACATTTCATACGATCGGCTCCGTTTGATTGAGCCTTGATCTCACAATACATTATCATTCATGTCATATACTCATTCATGGTGGTTTGTGATTGTTTGTTTATATATGTTTGCTCGCATATGAATATTGCACAACTTTTCAATATTAAATACAACAAGAAATCAATAACAATGTTTTTAAACAAGGTTCACTCGCCAACTTTTGTTGACCCAAAATTTCTCCCATTTTACACATGATACAGGTGATCCAGTTGAGGCAAGAAACACATAAGAGGGCCTAGAAGAATAAATCAGTTTAAGCTTTGGATTGTTTTACTTAGTTTCATTTCCTTGTATTTGTATGAATTTGATTTGAACATTTAAGTTGTAATTTGAATTTAATAAATATGAAATATTTTAGTAAACATCATAAGCTTTGGTGATAACCCAATTATGCCCCGACTCTTATTCCGCTGCGGGTCGGGGTGTGACACACAACCAAAGATTGAAGATTCGAGCAAGATTATAACCGCGATGCAAAGCTAATTTCCCCAAACCGGGTGAAAAATTGTGAGCTTCTAGGTTTGTTTTTCACATTTGATTTGATACAACACTTGTTAATCTTTGGTTGAAATTGTATGAATCATTTGTTAGTATTGCTTTGATATCGAAATTGTTAAGTTTTTTTTGCAACATTGATATTGAGAGATGATTGCTACCATTAAGTTTTGATTTATGCTAGGGTTTGATTTTTGTTCTTGATTAATAAAACATACTATTGTCTCATATTGTGATGGTTATCTTGCACCGGTTGTGTATGATAGATGATTGTTGATGTCTAAGATTAAGATTTCAATTTAACAAACTCAAGAAATCATTGGTGTTCATAACATAATCAAACCATTCATGTTAAATAGCCCTAGATACTTGTTAGTTAGAAACCCAGGTGTGATTATTTTCGAAATATCATTTACAAATCCATTTCAATTATCTTTTTGATAATCATCATTCCAAATAACATCATTAAACAATTTTCTACAAATCAAATTGGAAGCACATTGTTGGTTCGCACTTTCAAACACAACTTTAAAGATAAAAAGCAAGCTTCATAATTAACCCGTTTAATCTATCTAAATCTAAACACTAACCACAAACTCTTCGTGGTTCGGAATCCCTTCTTACCACTAGCTATATGGTTAAAGGTACTATTTTTTGGGTAAAGGGTTACCCCGGTGATTTTATATATTAACAAACCAAAACAAGTAGCATGGAAACACCCACACTAGTTCAAACACAGTTAAAGGTACTAAGGAACACATTATAAATTTATCTTTGACCGGACACTCGAGATCTGATCAAATTTTGGGAGTGTGGGGATTATGGTTTGGGAATTAAATGAGGCTATGGAGTTGATGTGAGTGTTATCATTGTGATGTCTATAACCTTTATGCTAATTGTTGGTGTCATTGGCTTCGTAGGTGTCATGGGTTCTTCAAAGAAAAATACAAAGGCCAAGGAAATAGCTTGAAGTTCAAATTTATCAAAAAAAAAAAAAAAAAGCCAGGGTTGGCCTATCCACACTAAATGAAGACATATTGGTTGGTCATGAAATTCAAGATGAGTTGGATAATCAACTCGGGGCAAGGGATCAATCTAGGGCAGAGGCATTGCCCGATTGAGAAACAGACAAAAAGTTGTTATCATTTAAAAACAAGAAATTAGAGACATTATTATACAAGAGTAAGATGGTGGGCTTGACAAATGGGATTGAAGGAGTGATCCTTTGTGAAAGGTTAGTGAATCCAGAAGAGTTGAGGTTGTTGGGAATCACACAAAAGTTTATAAGATTGGCTAGGAAAGGGCACTCACCTTTTTTGAGGACAAATATGTAAAAGTGAATGTGAAAGCGGTTGAACAATAGATGTCAATGCTTTGTTGTGTTCCGGGGGATCACCCGCCTAGAACAATGCAGTTGATTGGAGATGTGGGGAGGAAGCAAATGGTGATGTCTATGGAGCTTATGAGGAAGATAGCTTATTTTGATTCGGGGCCACAAGATGAATATGTTTACTCAGACTCGACAGATTTGTTCTCCAATAAGAAGCTTGGAACTGATCATCCCAACATTAGAACAGATTTATTTGTGGAACCCACAAAGAATCGCACAACATTGAATTGTGAAGCACGGGTGCTACAAAATATTAATTTTGAAAATATTGTGGCGAGATTGGGTGACCGGGGGACAGTGAAGATGTATGATGTTTGGGTTGTTCACGCCATCATGACGGGGATGCCAAGGTTTTCGTTTATGCATTTGGCCATGATGAACGTGTGGGAAAGCAAGGAAAGTAAAGAAAGAAAGATGATACCCCATGTGAGGTTGTTGTATGCTATGATGGAGCAACATGGTGTTATTACAAAGACAACAACTTCTGTGAAGAAAGACATTGCACATATAGACTTTGCTCAAATGAACGGGCTTGACTTATGATTAAACAAGCCGATATCATGTATTGAAAGAAAAAGGGATCGGGACCGGGTCGGATTCTTAAAGTGCTAAAGGATGACTCTCCCCCAAGTGAAGATGAAGAAGAGGAAGAAGATGATGAGCCGGATGCTCCAGAGCCCATGACGTGACCGATAATACCGCCTGGGAGGCAAAGTAATGAATGGGAAGCATTGATTAGTCAAGGCGTTCAGGGGGCAAGGAGTAATGTGTACGACACTTGGTCCAATTTTCACAAAGAATAATATGATCGAATTACTGGAAGTGAAATTTTGGAAACTCTAAGGTATTAAGACATCTTAGCTTGTATGCAAGAGAGACAAAGAGTAGAGGATGAGAAATGGTGGTATTTGTTTATGGGTCTGGACATTGAGAAAAATAAATTACCACCACCGCGACCTTGTGGAAGGTCGACCTTATACGGAGTATGCATCTCACATGGATTACTCCACCATTCGTGACCAACAGCAAGCGGTCCGAGAAGCGTTAATGAACCCGCAATCATATGCTTCTAGTTTTGTTCCACTCCATCTATCCACACCACGAGCGGAAAGGTCATCTTCCTCGGCTCAAGACCCGTGTAGCAGCTATAATGAATTTGTGGGGTCTCTCTTGAACCTTCCCTACAGGCCATATCCACCAAGGGACTTGAATGACCCTTACTACCAGTGAGGGGGAGGTATGTTTGTTGTTGTTGTTGTATAATTTATTTATTTTCAATTTGTCATTGTTAAATGAACTTTGTGGGTGTGTTCCCTATATAACCCTCACGAGAGCTTCCTCGTCCTCCCGAGCTATCGTGGGTTTAAAGGGCTTGTTACATACGCTAAATGCAACCGTGATAACTACGAAAGTGAGTTAGAATGTTGTTGTTGTAAACTATCTTTTTCCACTAATCCAAGCAAATAATAGACAACTTGGTAAATGTTTTCATAAAATGGTAAAAAGAACAAACTTATGGTTTAATTGTTGTGAGAAGCTTACTTCTACACATATTTAAGTTTGTAGGTATTTTCATGCTTATTTGTGGCAATCATTTTTCTTGAAAACAAGCATATCATGGAATATGAAGAAAACCATGTGCATCTCTTTATATCTTCCTAAGCTTTGATTGTTATATTTTTATGTTCATAGTTGTTTGTAATTGTATTCAATCGGGGATAAGGTCTTTGTGGTTGCGGTTAAGTGTAACACCCCGACCGCGTAAAACAACAAACCGTGGCGGAAACGTCGGGGAGTCATATCACAGAACTATTGTTTCACAACACATGGTACATAAAGTTTTGTATTATTGAATTTAATTTTTTATATTTTCTTGGGAGAATGAAATCAAAGACATAAAAATTTTCTTGTAAATTAAAGTTACTAAGGCCCAAGTCAGCCCTATGTGAAGCATGTTCAAAGTCAAACATTAGCTCCTGAAATATATGTGAAAATAAAACGTCAACATAAAAATACCTGTGAGTAACATAGGTTTTGTGATGAAGATTCATGGCTTTGAAAGTTAAAAGAAATGTTCAACTATTACAAAAGTAGCCATGATCCTTTACAAAAATGTTTCTTTTATGAAATCATATGAAAATCAAATGGTTTAAAAGAAATGTTGCATGGTTAACTTAATAACCAAAATAACTCGTGCCTTGTATAAAATATGTCATGTCTTGTATTTTGTTTGAAGTGGTTTAGATAGCGCGACGTTATGTAATATAATGAAAGCACTTATATATAGGAAGTACCAGCGGCGTATCCACCATGCTTTTATCATATTACACACGTCTCGTCATTTAAATCACTTACCATGAGCCAACAATTAATATGTCTTGTTTAAACAATGTCATGTATAAATCAATGTCATGTATAAACCAAATGTCTTTTATAAACAAATGTCTATGTATAAACCAAGGTCTTATATGGCAAAAAAAAGTCTTGTTTAAACCATAAAATAAATGTCTTGTATAAAATAAGGAAAATGTCTTGTCTCGTAAAAATGTCCTGTATAAAACAGGTGTTTTGAATAAACAAAGGTCTTGTTTAAACAAAAACTCGTCTTATAAAATCAATTGCTTTTATTGTGTAGACACATATATATGGATTGTTGGCGAATACATTCAAGCCTTGTTGACTGTCAAATAAACCCTTATAAAGACAAAGGTTTATCAAATATTGATTGGATTCTGTCATTCCCTAAAGTCACTTCCAAACAAACATAGGAAACGGGAACAGGATTGTCAATCCTATGGTACCATTACATACTACCGGTCGGCTTGATCAATGTTAATGAATGTATCATTGTATACTCCACGCACTAATATGTCTTGTACATTGTAAGCATGTCATGAAAATGTTTGAAATCATACACTTGGCATACTAAGTCAATATACCAAGCAAAAATGTCTTTGAAATCATGTACTAGGTATGCTAAGTCAACATACGAAGTAAAAATGTCTTTCAAATCGCGTACTAGGTATGCTAAGTCAACATACAAAGAAAAATGCCTTTGAAATCATGTACTAGGTATGCTATGTCAACATACGAAGAAAAAATGTCTTTGAAATATGTGCTAGGTATGCTAAGTCAACATACGAAGCTAAAATGTCTTTGAAATCATGTATTATATGTACTAGATAAGCAAAACATGTATAATATCATGAAAACAAGAAAGTAGTGATAGGCACATATGAATCACCTCAAAACATTTAAAAACGTAAAAGAAGGGGGCTATGTACCCACTTGGGATTGCGTAAATGTCTTGTTCAAATGATCAAATAAAGCTCAAGGATTGAAGAGTTCATGTGTGTCCTAATGTATCAGAATACTATGTTAGTGTGTCGAGACTTTAATCGGAGGACTGGATAGAATGAGGTCTTATAAACCAAACGAGTGTTGGGACTCGCATGATATGGTTTATAATACCTTACATTCTGATTTGGAAGAGTTTCTAAATGCTTTGACCCGTTACGACTTGGTGAAATGGTTTACGCCAAAAGCGTAACTATGGGTTTGGATGGTTAAATAAGTCCTATGATGAGTCTTATATGTCAAAACAAGTTTGATTATGTTATAATATCAGTTTAGATGTCAAAACTATGGTCTTACATGTTTAAAACCATTTATGCGCCAAAAGAGAACTCATCATATAACTAAACAAACTATATGACTATAAGGTAACCTCAGAGGGTTATTCCCTAAATTACTATGGTCATAAAATGCGCTTGGTCGAATCCTAAGATTGACCAAATGGGTCAGATTCGAAAGTCAAAGCGGTAGTAAAACCGCTCGACTTACGACTAAGAAATAAGCACTAAACTAGAAATGACGAGTTAGACATGTTTGAACATGTCTAGTAATGTTATAAAACTTATTTGATGTCAAAACCTTAAGTTTTAATACCCAAAAATGTTTTCGTCATAAAATGCATTTTTATACATTTTTTTTACTTTTAACTCGTAAAACCTTGACTCGTCATCTCGCCTACTAAACGTGGTAATCAGAAGGTGCAATCGCAAGGGATTAATACCTTCGTGATTACGATCACGTTGCAAAGTTCAATTTGAACTTTAACTTGACCAAAATGGTCAGAACCGAAAGTTAAACTAGAAACCAAACTGTTTGACTTTTAGCTCAAAATAACTAAAATAATGAAAGAACTACGAAGAGTACTTAATTGTGTTGAAGAACACTTTCAGAAATCAAGATAGGAGGCTTCCAAAGGCTGGAAACAAGCTCAAAGAAGGATAGAAAGAAGAACTTCACACTTTGCTTTAAAGTGTTTTGAAGTGGTGTAAAAATGGATGAATCAAAGGGTATTTATAGTGTTTTAGGATAAAGGAGGTGATGACAAGTGTTATCAAGTGTGGATTAGTGTCCTAACATGTGTTCACACCAAATTAAGTGTGGTAAAATGAGTGCAACGTGTCAAAAGTTGGAGATAGGTGGCAAACTTGGTGATGAAGCAAACTTTTTTTTGACAATTTTGGGCCTTGGACTTGTATTGTCGCGTTTTGTCAATTTTAACTCCTCTTAACCTAATATTTAGGTTATATAAAGGCGTTAAGGATTACACATTCCAGAAATGTCGTGGATGTCGGTTCATTAGATTGTACGGTTACACGTTTCGTAAATAAAGTATAATACTTTATCGAACAGGAAAATGACCGAATTTGTGTAATAATTGAGATTTTTTGCATTCTTACCAATAAAATGCAAGATTTTATTTAACAAAAATGTCTGGGATTGTATAATGATAGATAAATGTACATTCTCGTAAATAAAACACAAGATTTTATTAAATACGAAAAATGTTTCAGAATTGTTCAATGACTAAAAATGTACAAATGTCACATTAAGTCTTTTGCAAATTCGAATAGTAAAAAAAAAAGTCAAATACTCCATTCAAGACACTACACATTAAGGACAGTGTCAATCTCAAGTGTGGCGATGGACAAAAATTGAATATTTTGAAAAATTTTCCCTTAAAGTAGACTTAATCGTGTTTGAAAACTGAATTTTTCGAAGTAAATCATCAACGGGTTCCGAACCAAACCACATGTATAGATCCTTAGTCATGGTCATGTTCCATGTGATTGTAGTAGTAAAGGTAATTCTAGCAAAAAAAAAAAAAAAAAAAAGAAAAAGGAAGTGGAATGCTATAGTAATTAACAAGCTTTTGTTAAAATAAATGTATGCTTCACATCGGTAACCCTTTTCCCCTACTTGGTGAGATTTTGAGCCTACTTTAAACCAAAATTCATTATCATGTTTCATTTGTTTGAGAGTAGGCCATATGCTAGCGCTATGTTAGAACTTGTATAATTTGATACACGCGGAGGCCATAGGCTAGACATTTATACATAGATGATAAAGGCAATTTAGGACCACCTTTTTGTTTTGACACTCTTATTTATTTTTACCAACTTACCCACAAACCATCCATTAGAAGCCAAACTTGAACCTTTTTCCATTCGTTTGTTAACCTACATCTTTACCCAAGTTAAACCTTAACCCTGTTGAAAACCGTTTAGAGAAGATCCATTTGTCTATTTTGTATATAGTTGTTGCAAAAAAAGCCAACAAACGGGTCAAACGACCACAATCAAGGCTGAAAAAAATGAATAAGTTAGATACAGGTCAAAATTACCCAATATCTTTTAGTTTATTTGTTTAGTAAAAATAATAAAGATTCTTTAACGGTTCGTTTTTACCATTTTTCATTTCTAGCCACTTTTTAGCCAACAATTCCTAACCTTCGCCTAATCCCAAAACCCGTAAGACCTTTTGATATGTACGGTGTCTATATGTTGTAGTGGAGGTGTGATTGTCATACAAGGTTATAATTATTGGTCTTTGAGTGTTTATTATTAGTGCATTACAAGCTAGTTCAGAAATGAAACCGAGAGGAGTGAAAAATTGTGAGGGGTGTGTTGCATGAACATAAAAGCCAAAGCACATTAAGTTTGGTTAGGCGTTTCCTTGTTTTAAAAAGAGTATCATTATAATTTGCTAGAGAACAACCAATAAACTATGATTAGCATTATGAATGGAGTATGACTTTGGACCTTAACTAAAGAATGGTAAGGAGTTTGTGAAGTGTTTTTGTTATATAATGGTTGGATAATTTCGAGAGTGTTTGCTTGAGGGCAAGCAAAGGATAAGCGTGACGATTGTGATGTGTTGGTAAAAATCCAAGTGTATCAATTAAATATTATTGAATCGTGTGAAATACTATCCTCTTGCTGTAATCCATTCATTGATGATTCTTTCTATCTTTTTCCTCAGCACCTTCTTGTCACATCCTTTTGCTTTGAGTTGTTCTTGTTTCTTGTTCATGCAATCTTTAATGTATTTAAGAGTCTGATTCGAGTATTTGCATATGTCAACGACTCTAAAGATAGCCTTCTTTTCATTAAGATCCCTAAAAACAATAGATAATTCTGGTTTTTCATAGATGGAACATGTTCTTGCTTCTTCTTCAAGTTAAGCTGTGATGGATGTATTTGGAGGATGTAGATGTACTTTGTTGTTGTGCACATGACCAAAATTAATACAAAGATCAAAGTATGATAATGTTGCCCTTTTGAACAGTTTTACTCCAGCTTTTGTCAAATTATTAAGGGCTCTTGTAATGAACCTTGTATTTCCTTTCTCTTGATCACAAACCTTTTTCAGCATGGCTATGTCCAAAGGATGAAGTTGGTCTGCTAAATCACCATCTGTGACTGTCTCTTCACTAGCATCTTTTTTGAGTAGAGTGTACTTATTTTGTTCATGAATTCCTACCACTTGATCAGGTGTGGTTATGGTATCCGTTTTGAGTACTCTTACTATTGGATTGGTCAGAAGTGTGTGAAGGCTGCCTTTTCCTTTTTCAAGTCTTTCCTAGCGCCAATCTTTGCTCATGGGGCTAAGTAGTTTGTCTAATATGTCTTCTTCAGTCCATAAAACTCTCTGATATGATATTCTAGGAACATCATGACTTCCTTTTCAATTTCTTTTCCTAGCGCCAATCTCTGCTCATGGGGCTAAGTAGTTTGTCTAATATATCTTCCTCAGTCCTGTAAAACTATCTGATATGATATTCTAGGAACATCATGACTTCCTTTTCAGTTTCTTGTACCAGAATAACCTTTCCCTCTGAGTCTGTTCTTTCTACGATCTTTGGCTTCTTTGAAGAAGTTACAGAGTCATACCACTTTCTTTTCTCTGACAGATTCAGGGATTCACTAAAAGCTGTTTCTCCTGATGAAGTTCTCTTGGTTGTGCCTGTTGCTTTTCTTTATCCTTTGGAGAAACACTACTTAAGTTAGAAATAACAAGAGGAGTGACTTCAAACCTTTTAAGCAGTTTAGATTTTGATATAGGTGGTGGTGGCCCCATTGGTGTAGGCCCTGATTGACTGACTAGTGTGACTGGTTTCGGCTTTACTGGTATGATAATCTTTGGTACCTCCAAATGTGAAGCTTCTTTGGGAATGGGGGTTTTTAGTTCATGGATGTCCACCTTTGCTAACCTGGCAACATTGTAATGCGTTCTTTTCATAAGTGATTGTACATCACTCACGAGTTGAGGATTTTTCTTTTCTTCTTCATGCACCTTTTTAAAATTTGTCTTGTTTTGGTCTTTATGTGCTGCCCATTCTTGTACCAGCTTTTCAAGAGCATCAGCTAGACTATTGTTGCTTGCTCTTAAACTGTTAATTTCTTCCAGAATTTTACCAGAATTTGTGGACTCTCTTGCTTCAATAGCTTCCTTCATTTGTGTCTTGATATTCTCCATTTCTTCAAACATCTTTTTGAAGTCTGCTATGAATTAGCTACTCTCTGATGAACTTTCTGGTGGCTACTGCATGTTTTTCAGAGTTTTAGTGTTCTTCTCTGTTTTGCTTTTGATTGCTTCCACCGATTCTGATATAACTTTCATATTTGATTTCTGACTTCTCAATTCTTCTAGCAGCATGTCCAGTTTTGCTTCTACTAGAGCCATGGTTTCCTTTGTTGAGGTGTCTGCACAAACTCTTATGACATTGTCAAGCTGTTCCTTTGAAATAAGTGGTGTTTCAGTGGGTGAGGGTGGAACTACAGATGTTCCTGCTGTCACACCCTGACCCGCAACGGAAATGGTAGTCGGGGCATGATTTGGTTTTCATCAAAGCTCATGACATTTACTATAAAGTTTCATATTTATTATTTCTCTTTAAAGAAGAAGTTACAATAAACATACAAACACAACATGTTCAAATACATTTTTCATTCAAATTACAAACTAAAATATCCAATAAACAAAATTCATACAATTACAAAGGAAAACAAAACTAAATGTTCATTCCAAAGCATTAACTTGTTTATTCTTCTAGGCCATCCTAAGTGTTTTCTTTCCTCAACTGGATCACCTGTATCATGTGTAAAAATAGGGTTTTTGGTCAACAAAAGTTGGCGAGTGAATCTTATGGAAACATTTGAACGAATTTATTTTATTGGTTATAAAAATGTGCATAACCACATATGAGTAAACGTAAATGTAAATTTAATCACAATACACATAATATCAATTATTGCACACGCACACACCAAATGATGAACAATGAGATCAAGGCTCAATCAAACGGAGCCGATCTAATGAGGCACGCGATGTTCAACTCGTCTCCCACGAGGAACTGATGGGCCTAATGAATGATTTGCACGCACGCAACTTGACAAAATGTAAATACATCACAACAAACAATATTTACATCACAAGTTTAGATCATATAATGGTAATAGCACAAGTTTGAATAAATGAAAATAAATAAAGCGACACATGATACACCCCAAAACATGAATAAAAAGGAGAATTTGTAAGAATTCACTCACAGTGGGTGCGTTCCTTGATAATGATGAATGCACACGAATTTTGATTCAACCGACGAGGGAAAACTAACCTAAATAATAACGTAATAATTCGATAAATAAATAAATTTTATTTGAGATTAATATTTTTAATTAATGCTCTTAATGAGACTTTTAGATTTATTTTTGTGAATTTAATGCAAATTTTTAGGCTTTAAAACCTTATTTTGAGGTATTTTTAACTAATTTTCGAAGAAAATAAAAAGGATTTTTAATTAAAAAAAATTACCCTTTTTCCTAGGGTTGACTGGTCAACGGCCGGTCTGACTCATTTATTATAGGCAGCGTGTGAGGTTCGAACTCGTGACCTCCCGTATACGTGCACGCATCTCTACCAACTGAGCTACGTGTCTAACCCGAAATATATCCAGATTTAATTACTTATATATACTAGTTAGATTAAACCTTATTTTATTTTTATCAAAAAGGTTTCATAAATTGCCAAAACCGGTTTAAGTATCCATAATCGAACTCGAGCCCTTCAGTTCACATGCACACAGCCCAACCAGTTGGGCTGTGTGTCTAACCCGTTTATACACTGAATTATACTATATTTATATACATGTTGAAGGATGATCTGAATAGGTTTTAAAAAAAGATTGGTTTTATTCCAGAAAGTCGAAACATGTATGGCTCGAACTCGGGATGTATGCTTTGTGATTGCACACAGTCCACCACTGGACTGTGTGTCTAATCTGATTAAAACACCAAGATTAATTATATTTATATTCTAAGTAAACTTCATCTTCTTCCTAGACAATACCCAGAATTTGGTATTATGATCTCACTTAAAAAGAAAACGACTATAATGCTATACGTTGAATCAAAGCAGAGTAAAACAATTTCCAATAACAGAATTAAAGATTTACCGGCGACTGAGGTGTTCCGACGGCAACTCCGATGAACAGAAAAATGAAAATCCGGCGACTGAACTAGTTTTCTCGATTGAGCAGTGTCTTTTCGAAATGCAATTGAAGGTATGTGAGAGCTTTGGAGTGGTTTGCATATGGTATTTATAGTTGGGTTTTCTAATCATGAGGTTTCGGTTACAACCCGAAATTATGGATTGATTGCCTCCAATCTTAACCGAATCTGGGTTGATTTGCTTATGATTGCGGAATTGTAACTGGGCATCAGTTACTTCCGTTTCCGAAATCAAAATTTAAACTTGATTGCATATGGGCGGTTACTAAAACTCTGATAAAGAAGTTGCAGGTTTCGGTTTCTATATAGATTATTTGATTCTGTTTTAACCACTAAAGTGCGTATAGAGCAGTTGGTGCTTGGTGTGTGTGTGATTGCGGTTGACCCGGGTTCGAAACCCGGCTTCCTATATTTTTTTTGTTTTAATTTTTTTTACATTGAATCTAAATTACTCTATTAATTATTATTATTATTATTATTATTATTATTATTATTATTATATTATTTTCGTCTTAAATAATACAACTAAATAAATATGCGACGAACTTCGAATAAATATTTGATTTTTAAACGGAGCGGGTTTTGAAACCCGTTTTTTGACGGATGTTACAGTATCCCCAACTTTTAGAAATTTCGTCCCGAAATTTAAGTAGTGTTATATTTGACTTGAAGGGGGGTGCTTTAATTTGACAATTACATAATTAGAAGAGGTTGAGAGTTTAAATTTTATTTGAGGCGGTAACGTTCCTAGTAAGGGTTGAATACCCTGCTACAGGAATCGCTTTTTGATGCCTAAAGTATAAGAATGCGGAACATGGATAAACAGAGTTGATTGACTAGGTATGATTTCATGCATAAGAGTTTTGAGGGAATTGATACGTTTGAAAAGATAAGGTTATATCATAAAACAAAACTTCAACTATGACGATATTAAAACCTACACGGAACTTCTCATAACCGCCTGATAATACCTCTGATCCTTTGACAAGAATACTTATATATAGGAAGTACCAGCGGCGTATCCACATATTCTTGTCAAATTTTCATTGGCTTTGTCAGTAAGTTATAATTAGTTCCATGTGACTCTAAAATCTACAAAACAACCACAACAACCAAAACTTGAGTCTCAAATCTGAAAGAATACATGACTGAATGATAACAGTACCTCTCTCGTTTGTTATGATGAAGGGGCCAGTCTATAAAAAGTGAGACATAACCCAACTTCTTTAAATGATGAGATCGAGATACGTCGTGATGTATGATGATATGAAAGTTAAATCAATGAGTAAAGCATAAAACAAAACTGTAATATCAATTCGCATTAAAATTCTTGGATACATAAATTCCCAATTTATAACTGGGATACGTAAAGATTGAGATAACATAAAGAAAACATTAAAACTAGACGGTTGAAGTTGAGTCTTGACTCTTGGTGAGGAAGGCTAGTTGGGTGGTTCGTCTGGGCCGTTATTATCTTCAACAGGATTGGCGTTGATGTTGTAAGCTCTCCCTCTTGCTGGTGGTGGAGCTGGGTTCGCTTGATTTGCTTGGTTAACTGGGTTTGCTTGAGCTTGGGCGTTTATGATGTTAACCAATCGAGGGCACGTGTTTCTAAAATGGGTAGGGTCGCCACAATTAAAACAAGCTCGAACATATGGAACTATGGGGTATTGAGGTTGTTGATATGATTGGATCATGTTTTGGATAGGGGGTGAAGCTTGGTTTTGAGGGGTACGACAAGTTCTGCTCAAATGACCATAACGCCCACAATTAGCACACAGTCGACAAGGTACAGTAGATGGATGGTGATAAAAATAGGTGTTGCATTGAGGTTGAGGTCCAATGTAAGGTTTCTTATTTGGGTAAGTAGAGTTGGGTGCTACTTGAGTGATTGGGATAGCTTGGAGGGGTACGGCTTGTGGAGCTGGTTGATTGCCTTGGGTGACAGCGAAATTTTACCCATCTCGTTTTCTCTTAGGAGTGGGTTGAGAAGAGGATTCGATCTGGGTTGAGTTTGGGGTTTCGGTTGATACTTTATCCTTCTTCTTCTCCTCCTTGAAGTCTTTATTCCGTATGCGGTTTTCGGTGAGCTCTGTAGCTAACTCCATTGCTGCTTCCAAAGTTGCAGGTGTGGTACTTATTACCGGGTCTTGAATTTTTGAAGGAAGACCTCGAATGTAGTGCTTGATCAAACGATAGAGGGGAGTGAACAAGTTGGGGACCATCTGATTCAACTCAAGGAATCTCTTGTTGTATGTGGTGTGGTCGCCCTCCTTTTGTTTCAAAGAGTAGAACTCATCTTCTAATTTCTTGATTTCGCTTCTTGGACAGAAACGTCTCGTCATGATCTCCCTCAACTCTTCCCAAGTCAAGGTCATAGCATCCTCAGCACCTCGCTTGGCCTTCTCTGTATTCCACCATGTAAGTGCTACTCCAAACAAACGACCGGTAGCATATCGCACCTTGCGATCATCGGGGCAGTCGCAATTGAGAAAAGTGTTCTCCATCTCCTCAAACCAATGGAGAAGAGCGGTGACACCTTCAGTCCCTTCGTATTTTGGAGGATCGCAGGATTTAAAATGCTTGAAGGTGCATTTAGTGGTATTTGGGGGAGGGTTGACAACGTTTTGATCTTCTTGGTTGATTGGGGTGACGGGATTAGCGGTAAGGGCTTGTTGAACTTGAACTACGATGTTAGGTATTACGGCGGCCATTTGTTGAGCGATTTTGGCAGCCATGCATTCGCGGGATTTTCCTGTTCTCCTACCTCTACGTGAGTGACTAGAAGACATCTACAAGGAATACGTATCGAGAGTATGAGTTCGACATTTTAGGTGTCATGTGTCGTATTTAGAATTGAACATTTACAAAACAAATGAAGAAAATAAATTTGCTACATCCATAGGATGTCTTGGGCTTTGCTCATGTTTGGGCTCCCATATGTCCCCTTACTTGGCCTTGGTAGTCATGTGGGCCCCCATGACTACTGGGCTCTGGTAGGGTTCATATTGGTGTTGGCCTGTTAACACTTGCGCCACCCGAATGAAAATCGTAAAACATGATAGCAAAGTATAAGGTCGGAGGGTGTCCTGGTATGGACACAATGACAACTCAAAGCAGGGTTAGTTCGAACGACATTTGGTGTGGCATGCTTTGGCCTAATAGGTCCTTCGTACTCTCATCGTTAGTCCCCAGGTAGGCAAACTGGTCCGTTATATTGGATTTATACGAATGCCAACCTAGACAGGATGTTTCGACTACCGGTACTTGTACCCTTCCGGTTACTACATGCCCGTCGTAGAACTCACTTTGATGAGATTGAAAAACGAAAAATGCCACAAAATCTTGAATAAAGGAAATATGAAGATGATTTGAATATGTGAACATTGAAATATGCGTGATGAATGTATATGTAAGCATGTTATGTTTGACAACAAGTATAACTCATTAAGTATCACACAAAATGATAGTGGAAGTGTTTGCATGCATTTGTGTGTGTAATAAATACGAAACAAATAAACATCATGAGTTTGCATGTAACCACATAAACAATTAAAATCTAATCAACTATAGAATAGGCTCTAAGGGTCTAATAACCTATCCTATATACCTATAGTCAAAAGCTCTGATACGAATCTGTCACACCCTGACCCGCAGCGGAAATGGTAGTCGGGGCATGATTGGATTTTCATCAAAGCTCATGACATTTACTATAAAGTTTCATATTTATTATTTCTCTTTAAAGAATAAGTTACAATAAACATACAAACACAACATGTTCAAATACATTTTTCATTCGAATTACAAACTAAAATATCCAATAAACAAAATTCATACAATTACAAAGGAAAACAAAACTAAACGTTCATTCCAAAGCATTAACTTGTTTATTCTTCTAGGCCATCCTAAGTGTTTTCTTTCCTCAACTGGATCACCTGTATCATGTGTAAAAATAGAGTTTTGGGTCAACAAAAGTTGGCGAGTGAATCTTATGAAAACATTTGAACGAATTTATTTTATTGGTTATAAAAAGGTGCATAACCACATATGAGTAAACGTATATGTAAATTTAATCACAATACACAAAATATCAATTAATGCACACGCACACACCAAATGATGAACAATGAGATCAAGGCTCAATCAAACGGAGCCGATCTAATGAGGCACGCGATGTTCAACTCGTCTCCAACGAGGAACTGATGGGCCTAATGAATGATTTGCACGCAACTTGACAAAATGTAAACACATCACAACAAACAATATTTACATCACAAGTTTAGATCATATAATGGTAATAGCACAAGTTTGAATAAATGAAAATAAATAAAGCGACATATGATACACCCCAAAACATTTATAAAAAAGGGGAATTTGTAAGAATTCACTCACAGTGGGTGCGTTCCTTGATAACGATGAATGCGCACGAATTTATGATTCAACCGACGAGGGAAAACTAACCTAAATAATAACGTAATAATTCGATAAATAAATAAATTTTATTTGAGATTAATATTTTTAATTAATGCTCTTAATGAGACTTAGATTTATTTTTGTGAATTTAATGCAAATTTTTAGGCTTTAAAACCTTATTTTGAGGTATTTTTAACTAATTTCGAAGAAAATAAAAAGAATTTTTATTTAAAAAATTACCCTTTTTCCTAGGGTTGACTGGTCAACGGCCGGTCTGACTCATTTATTATAGGCAGCGTGTGAGGTTCGAACTCGTGACCTCCCGTATACGTGCAAGCAGCTCTACCAACTGAGCTACGTGTCTAACCCGAAATATATCCAGATTTAATTACTTATATATACTAGTTAGATTAAACCTTATTTTATTTTTATTAAAAAGGTTTCATAAATTGCCAAAACCGGTTTAAGTATCCAGAATCGAACTCGAGCCCTTCAGTTCACGTGCACACAGCCCAACCAGTTGGGTTGTGTGTCTAACCCGTTTATACACTGAATTATACTATATTTATATACATGTTGAAGGATGATCTGAATAGGTTTTAAAAAAAAGATTGGTTTTATTTCAGAAAGTCGAAACATGTGTGGCTCGAACTCGGGATGTATGCTTTGTGATTGCACATAGTCCACCACTGGACTGTGTGTCTAATCTGATTAAAACACCAAGATTAATTATATTTATATTCTAAGTAAACTTCATCTTCTTCCTAGACAATACCCAGAATTTGGTTTTATGATCTCACTGAAAAAGAAAACGACTATAATGCTATACGTTGAATCAAAGCAGAGTAAAACAATTTCCAATAACAGAATTAAAGATTTACCGGCGACTGTGGTGTTCCAACGGCAATTCCGGTGAACAGAAAAATGAAAATCCGGCGACTGAACTAGTTTTCTCGATTGAGCAGTGTCTTTTCGAAATGAAATTGAAGGTATGTGAGAGCTTTGGAGTGGTTTGCATATGGTATTTATAGTTGGGTTTTCTAATCATGAGGTTTCGGTTACAACTCGAAATTATGGATTGATTGCTTCCAATCTTAACCGAATCTGGGTTGATTTGCTTATGATTGCGGAATTGTAACTGGGCATCAGTTACTTCCGTTTCAGAAATCAAAATTTAAACTTGATTGCATATGGGCGGTTACTAAAACTCTGATAAAGAAGTTGCAGGTTTCGGTTTCTATATAGATTATTTGATTCTGTTTTAACCACTAAAGTGCGTATAGAGCAGTTGGTGCTTGGTGTGTGTGTGATTGCGGTTGACCCGGGTTCGAAACCCGGCTTCCTATATTTTTTTTGTTTTAATTTTTTTTTACATTGAATCTAAATTACTCTATTAATTATTATTATTTTATTATTATTATTATTATTATTATTATTATTATTTTCATCTTAAATAATACAACTAAATAAATATGCGACGAACTTTGAATAAATATTCGATTTTTAAACGGAGCGGATTTTGAAACCCGTTTTTTGACGGATGTCACACCTGCTACCAAAACAGTAGAAGACACACTTGCTGCTGTTGTTAAAGGGTTGAACACCTTTACTAGACTTGTGAAACTCATTCACATATGGAATTTCCTCACTTCCTTGAATCATTCTGGTGAATGATCCTCCATGAGTTGTTGAGAAAAGCTCTGATACCAATTGTTGATCCAGATAACAATGCTCTTTTATCTTAATATGCAAGTGATTTCAACAACTATAAAAATAGTGTGCGGAAATAGAAATCGAACATTCAAGAAACACAACTTACATAATTTTCAAGCTTATATCACTTTGAAACAAAAAAGTTTACAAGGTGATTGTGAGGTTATTGACTATTACAAACGAATACTTTAATAATTTTGTAATGAATGGCAATGGAGTTTTGTTGTATGTATTGAATGCTTGGCTTAACTCATTATCCTTTGGTGTTGACCTCTCTATTTATAGAGGTCTTTTGTAATGAATAAACATTTGTTTATTCATACACTTGCTCTACATAAAGTAGTTTTTTAGCATATTCATTGAATCCATCTAATGTCAACTTGTTACTTTACAATTGTGGCAGAGCCTTATTTCTTAGACAAGTTGGCTCATCATAAATTCTGATAGCTAGTCCATCAGAAAATATGTTAACAGATTTTCTGATGATCAGAGTTTACCAGATTCTGATTATAATCACCAGAATTATCATCAGACTTATCAGATTGGTCAATTTCTGATGAATGTTGAAGATGTACTTTTTTTTCTTTTGTCCTGTTTATCTTGTGTCTTATTTCTTTTTGATCTTCTTAACCCTATCTTCACCACATGATTGGATTGATCATATTTTTCTTCAATACTTATAAAAGTTTCCTAATAGGTACCAACCTTGGCTTTGTTAGTTGCTTTACTAATTTCTCGTTATATTTGGGGATTAGTCAGTGAAATCCGTGATATGGTCAAGGCAGCTAGACCTCAAACTATTGAGGAAACAGTCAAGCTGGCCAACATCTTGACAGGCGGATTGATCCGCACGCGAGAAGAAAACCAGAAGAAGGAATTAGCACAAAGAATTACCCAAGACTTACGTTCTGGTAATAACTAGATGAGGAAAGGAATTGGACAGTCATCTGTGCAACCTTTCCATAGAAACTGTAGAAGGAAGCATTAAGGAAAATGCAATTATAGGAAAACACCATACTCTAACTTCTACAAGACAACCGGGGGCACGTAAAAGAAGAATGTAGGAGGAAAACTAGTATTTGTTTCAATTGTGGAGAAACAAGTCACATTAGGCCATATTTCCCAAAGTTAGCAATAGTACCAGACAACAACCAAAGCATCAAAGAAGAATGCACGAGCTTTTGTACTTACTGCTTAAGGAGTAGCAAAGATTCCCGATGTGATATCTGGTGCGTTCCTTGACTCTGATGCAAATCAAAGTTTTATAAATACTTCATTCTGTTAAGCACTTAATCAATCGTTAACTAGCTTAGTCAAGCTTGTACGGTAGAAACGATGGACGGAAATCGCACCGATATTCACGAAATACTTCAAGAAAGGAAAATAGGAATATTATGATATAAGTTCACGACAAACCTACTACCAATGAATCTAGCTGGAATTGACATATTATTAGGAATGGATTGGTTAATAGCCAATCATGCTTGAATCTTATGTGATCAGAATTCTGTTGAGATTCGTATGCCAACAGGAGAGATGATCATAATCCAAGGAGACAAGCCTACTAAGTCAACAAAATTCATCTCTGTGATGAAAGCTACAAGTTATAAGAGGAAGCAAGGCATAGTGTACATGATCTCACTGATCATTAACAGTAAAGAATAGGAACTAAAAGAAATTCCGGTAATATCTGAATATCCTGACATTTTCCTAGAAGATCTACCTGGAGTACCACCTGATCGTGAGGTGAAGTTTAGAATCCCCATGATACCTGGAACGACACCGATTGCTAAAGCACCTTATCATTTAGCACCGACGAAGATGATGGAATTGAAAAGCAATTTGATGAATTGCTAGAAAAAAGGTTTCATACAACTAAGCCCATCCCCTTGGGAAGCACCTTTGTTATTCGTTAAGAAGAAGGATGGATCAATGCGTATGTGTATCGATTATAGGGAATTGAATAAGGTCACTATAAAGAATCGGTACTTGTCCTTAGAAAGGTGCAAGTCTAGCAAATTTTGCCTAATCTGCTCATCCCAAGTCAATTTCATGCCTCTACTCCTCAACATTAAGAGCTTCTACTATTCTAGCTGTGGCCGTCACCTGCCTCCTCCTAACATGTCCAAACCATCTCAACCTTCCCTCCCCTCCTTTATCTTATCTGATATACCAGCCACCCATAATTTTTCTCATAAAACCTCATTTCTTGTCTTGTCCAGTCTAGTGTGCACACATATCCATCTCAACATCCTTATCTCAACTACCTCCAACTTACGCGAATGTGTCTTCTTTATGGCACAACAATTTGTTCCGTATAACATAGTAGATCTAATTGCCACCTTATAAGACTTCCCCTTCATTTAGTTGGCAACCTCTTGTCGCATAATAACCCCAAGACTGCTCTCCACCTAGTCAAACAGTATATCCTATTATTACCGAATATCTTAGATATTCGAACGATTTGGTCCCATATTTTTTTATATAAAACGAATAACTAACGGGCCTGGGTTAACTGATAACCTAGACGAACCAATGTTGGAACAAAAATAAATAGAGCTGCTTATCACATAATTTACAGTTTAGAGATTTTAAAGTTTTAAACTCAAAACCTTTGTCGTGGATGATCATGCTTCAACCTTCCTGTGAATGTCTCCAAAGAGATAGCAGTTTAATAGTGTTTGGTTCTTCCATGCTTGGACGTCCGTCCGGTTCCCACCTTTATAAAAGCCTAACATTAACTAAAAACAATTAGTGTTTGAGTTGAAAAGGTCAAACACGATGAAAACAACAAAGAAAAACAAAATTTATTCTTTAGAGGTTTATTCCTCTACACTTTTAAACTATAACCCACCACCCGGGTCCATATTCCTTGATTTTTTCACTCCTACTATTCGGTTTGTGTTTATTACTTGTTTGACCCATTAGGAGGCATTATGCACTTCGTTTATGCCTTTTACTTTCTGATTAATATTCTCATCGTTTCTACCAACCAGAACTCAAATTATGGTTGGTTACTTTAGACAAAACCTTAACTTTTTATTATAATCTTTTGGTATTGTGCTTTACCCAAATCGATACGTTATGAGACTTAAAGCCTTTTAGTTCAAGTCTCCCATTTTTAGTTACTAGAAGGATCAACTCGATCTAAGGATTTATTATAAAAATCTATCCTTGGAGGTAGTTTACCCAAAACCAATTATCTGAGGGCGTTTTAGTTAAATTTAAGCTCTTTTCCAAACTGAGAACTTTTAAAGGTTAGATAAAAATTAGCGGCACTTTAACCCTTTATCCCATCTAGATTTGTTATATCCCTAAGGACAAAAAGGTTTCCAATGGTTTAATAGTCTAAAACCCATTTAGCCGTAATTTCACATCATAGACATGTTAACGATTCTAAAGGTCGTTTTACCCAAATACTAGATATATCTCATTTGCGTTAATCTATTTCCCACATCTAGCCCAACCATCTTTCGTTGGGCTATAAGCCCTTACCGAAAGCATAATCCTTTACGCATACCTAGCGCGGGTCAAAGCGATGACTCGTTATCAATACCTTATGATTCTATTCACTAATTCATGGCAATGCATGCTTACACATTATGCTTACCTGTAAGCATGAGACGTAACACCAAAACACTAAATATGATATTCAGATGATTTGACCCGTTTGTCCATTTGACCCATTCATAGCTTACCATTTTAACAATTCAACTAACCATGTAATGTTTGTTGCCAAAAAGGTGCATACTTACCATCTTACTCATTTGACCCGTTATAGTTTACTCATTTGCCAAAAATTCATTGGTCTACGACTAAAAAATCATTTTTACTCGTTCGACTCATTTTGGTTCGTGCCATATTGTATTAAAAGTTCATTGGTTTATCACGAAAAAGAATCATTTTTACTTGTTCGACCCATTTTGGTTCGCGTTAGAATGTTTTATTTTGAAAGTTCAATGGTTTATCACCAAAAATTCATTTTTACTTGTTCGACCGACTTTGGTTCGCGCAAGAATGTCTTATTTTGAAAGTTTACTAGTTTATCACCAAAACATAGTTATTTACCATTTTACCCATTTGACTCGTTATAGTTTACACAATATGGTCCCATTTCCAAAAATTTTTAGGTTAATCACCTAGTGTGATTACTCATCATTTTGCTCGTTTGACCCGTTTGGTCTACACCATGGGTCTCGACTTTAACAAGTAATTGTTTATTTCAAATTACTTCACATTTCTTAAATATTGATTCTATTATACCATGTGTAAGTTTTACTTACCTTATGTCCAATCTTGCATCTTTGACTCACTTGACCAATTTCGTTCCTTGCTCCCACCTATCTTGTCAAAAGTCAAACTATCATATAACATCCACAAGATGGTTAGATTAGTCATCTTTCATCATGACCATCACACCTTATGGACTTTTATTCCATATTTCTTATTTGATTCTATTATAGGTCGGGTTGACTATTAAAAAGTCAAACTATCAATTGACATATATAAATGCACTAACAAGTTCATAAAACTCATTTAGGCATATTATCAACACTTAGTAGGCATCATTTTTAGGCAATCTTATTAGCTAACTTTGCCATATAAAATCACCATGTTTCTTTCAATTCTACAAGTTGATACATTTCTCAACATCAAGTTAATATAAACTTTCAATTGTCATAAGCTAACTCATCAAACTATCATATAAGAATTTGGGGTTTTTTTATCACTATGTAAAAACCCATTTCATCGTATATATATGAAATTCAACCAAACATCTAATTTAGTCAAGTACCTCACACATTCTTGTATACATGATGATTTTAAGCACATTTCAACATCAATATAATATCAATTTCATCATATCAAAACCTATTTCATGTCTCCCTCTCTCTCTCTCTATGCACGATGTGTGTGTATTATTTTCTCATCCTTTTATATTATCAACTTTCAAGAGTGTGCCCTTTAGCCCTTCATGTTTTATTATCTCTTTTCATATTACAACTCTTTATCTTTTAAATAAACAAGTATACTAACTAGGTTAAATATTCATAGTTGTATACCTCATGTCACTTATCAAATACACATATTAATTCACTTTACCAAGGTCGGAGCGTTACAACCCGACTTAGATTAAGTCCCGATAGCTCGGGCCCTTCGTAACTTTATCTTATAAAAACGTTTATTCATCTTTTATTTACTCATTAGGTTTATTTATTTAAATCCTAATGTTTATCGAGGTTAACTTTTACCATAACGGTATTTTACCCGCTTATCCTAGTTAATTTGGTTTATTTACCAAATACGTTTTTTATGCTACACCTACACCATTGGACCTGAACACGGTGGGCTACGCCACTATATATCTCCCCATCCCTTTGGACAAATGATCCTAAATACTTGAATTTAGTTGTCTAGGAATCACTTGGCTCTTATTGGTAATCTGAGTGTCCTCGTCTATCCCTGCGCAACTGAAATCACAGTAAAGATATTCTGTCTTAGAACGGCTAATTTTTAAGCCTTTGCCCTCTAAAGCTAACCGTCACTCATCTAATCTTGCATCAGACTTTGCTTACTCTCTGTAACACAATATCATCTGCAAAAAGCAAGCATCACGAACCGCCTCTTGAATTGACTTTCACAACTTATCTAGGACAACCACAAAAAGAAACGGGCTCAAAGTAAACCCTTAGTGGAGGCCTACCTCTACAGTGAAGAAATTTGTATCCCCTACCAGTGCAAGAACACTGGTTTAAGTCCTAAGATACACATAAGTTCATCTTTGTTTATGTTGGTAACTCTCAGTTTGGTTCTATTTCTGATTCATTTATCCTTAATTATGTCTATATGTTACTCAGAAACCCCTCTGTTGTCTAAACTATCCAAATCAATCTAGGTAGAACACCATCATATGTCTTTTCATGATTAATTAACAATAAACAAATTCTTAAAAAGAACAACTTCATATCTATTGTGTGTTTGATATACTTCACACTTTGACCAGAAAACTCACTATATAGCCTCTCGGGCTTTGATTTGATGTTTTGTGTGTATGGTTGATGTCGGCTGTTTGTCTGCTCATTTTTCTAATCCAGCAAGAAAACATATATCTAAATACTCAGTATCTTCTTAATTTTTTTCTTCTCCACGTACTTTTTTACAAAACATTTTGAACTAGTGAACTACAACAAAGGCACATCTATCATTGTCACGCACCTATCATATATCTAAATGATCAATGTCTTCTGAAATCTTATCGAGTAGTTGTTAAATTTGACTCATGACTATACTATATGACAGAACTTTATAACCTTGAATATGGTTTGTCTTATAATTTTCAACATTTTGGTTTATATTAGTAAGTCCGACAAAAATATAACTCATAATTAAGCCATGCAATACTAACGAACCGGTGGGTTATATGCAATACTTAGGAACAGAAGTTATATGGAGAACACCAAATATTACAAGACCACGTAAAAGAATATAAATAATTCATTTTTAATATTAAAATTGTTAAAATAAAATAAAGTTGTAAAAACACAATGTTTATATGTCTCACCAGAAATCTAAAATATAAAAATGAACAAATATCGCTCATCATATTACCAGCATGTGTAAGAAATTGTAGTTTATTTTACCTATATAACTCACATGTGTAGTGTAGATAAACAATTAAAAATTTGAAAATATATGAAGAAAATAGTTTGATGGTTCTTTATTTATAAACATACGCATTGTATAAGAAATACAAAATTTTAAAAATATGAAGCATTGATACAAAATTAAACGATTTAGATGTATTCTTTTGTTCTCACAAAAATCTAGTCTTTTGTAATAAACCTCACACTAACAAACCGTCACTTTAATTGCCCATATGCTCATTGGACAAAATGAGTACATCTCGAATTCATTCAGTCTTATTTATTCCCTCCTTTTGAGAAAAAAGATGATGATACAACAACTTAATTTTTCCTGTATGAAACACAACTATAAACATATTTCTTGTTCATTAAACAAGAAAAGATTAGGATACTTCATACTAGCAAACAACTTATTTATATGAAATGACAAATACAATTATTAGTTGGTTGCCCTACAAACCCTTCGGATTTCTCCTTGACTCCCAGTTTTCAACTCAATGTTACCCATCTTTACCATGGATCTTCCAAACTCAACATTAAATGTTAATCCAAGTAGTCCACTAAGTCCGAGGAACCGTTGTACGATTGGTCGTGTTGTCGGGTCACTCCATAGCTTTGCATCGGATTCAAGAACTCCCCTTCCATTCCTCAAGTTTGCATAAAAGGAGTTATCAAAGCGCGTAACGCTGCCTGTGTCTAAGGCCACGCGTGTCGACCCATCTCCGCCATTGGGACAAAGGGCTCGGAGCTGGGGAAGGAATGCTGGGTTGATATCCGGGTCGGGTTGGTTGGTGTTGTTGAAGTTGTATAGCCGGTAGCTAAATACTACACAAGCACCTGTGCCAATTGTATGTCCACCTATAAAACACAAAGTTACGTCAACTTAATTTTCTATTAAAAGAACATTATTTGTGTCATAAAAAGTTAATTAATAAAAACATTATTGATAAGATAAATACATTTAATATAAAAAGGTTACTTGTAACATAACTAGATTAATGTAATTTTTTTTGTAAAACTAAAATAATTCGTATAAAAACGTTATTTGTAAAATAAAAATAATTAATTTTAAAAACTAATCTGTAAAACGAAAACAATTAATCCAGATACATTTTTGTTAAAAGATAACTAACATTAAATATTATTTGTAAAAAAATAATATAATAAAGTTATTTGTAAGATTCAAATAATTAATATAAAATGTTTGGAGCAGCATATTTTAATGGCTATTTCTATAGTTTAGAAAGAAAAAGAATTGTATAGTTTCCTTTTATATTTTGTGTTCTAGCTAGCTACTTAGTACTCACCAACAAGAGTAACAAGATCTTGGATGTTAAGATTTTTATCAGCGAACTTTCTGATTTGGACACTAACAGGATCATTAAAGGCAGGTAAGTTTACAGTATCAGATGCTTGTGAAACCAATCCATCTCTACGTCCTAATGGCACTTGCCAACTAGTTCCACCAGCCTACACAGCATAGTTAAAGCAATTAGATAACTTCATAACACACAAACATCATGTTATCGTGTTACAAAAAGATATACTAACTAGGACCACGGCATCACGGGCAGCAAGGGCAGCAATATCAGCACAAGAGACCACTCCGGGGCAGGCGGTTTCGAGCTGAGATTTTGCAGCATCGATAACCTCGAATCCTCTCAAGGGGACGTTGGGTGGTGCGGTTTTTTCACTTGATGGGCCGTCAAGTAGTACGGACCCATCACAACCATTGACAAAGCAGTCATGGAAGAATATTCTTAGTACACCAGCTGCGAGTGTGGGATCGGCTCGGACAGCAGTCTGAACCGCGTTTCGGACTATGGTTTCAACCCTAGGACAGGTGGTGCTATAAAACCCAACCCGTGTCTGGCCTTGTGTCATGGTGGCCAGGGTGGCTAATAGGAGACACATCAAGGTAGAAACCTTCATTACTACCAGAAATAGAGGGTTTTATTTCTTTCTATTATGAAAGCAATGTGCATGAAATTAAGTATTTTGAAGTAGTAAATCGTAAACGAGATGATGGGTATTTATAGTAATATGTAAGGTGTAGAGGCAAGAAGGAGAAACATATATTTTAAAACTAATTGACAAGTGGGATCCAAGTCCGACTGATGACAATAATTACTAAATGTCCAAAATGAAATTATTATAGAGATGTTTATTATTTTGATGTTACGTGACGTTTTAACTTGATTATATTACTATTTGCATGTTTATAACATTAACGATTTCCAGCTGTAATCTTTTGTTTTCTTTTATATGTAATAACAAATATCCTTTTTTGAAAGATTCCACTTAGACCACCGACACTCGGAGATGAAAGAAGGGTGATGATATTGGAGATGATGATCATGTGAGCTATCTAAGAGCATCAACAACGCGCAGTCTGGAAGTCCAAAACTTTGACCACCCCATCCAGATCACCTCTGCTTTGTGAGTGTTTTACCATGGTGGTCCGGTTTGTTCCACCGGACTACCTTGGTTTGGAATTGTGGGGACATCTACTCACAAGCATTTTTTTGTTTTTGTTTTTAGTGTAAAAAGTGGGGTTTGATAAGGAGGTTTGGAATGATTTAGTGTAGGAGGAAAAAGTAAGGTTTGAAATGATGTGACGGATGATGTGGTAAGTCTGGATTTTGAACTTTGGCCATGGATGCCCTAATATTCAAGCCTATATAACATGATATTCTAAAAAGTGTAGCTGTTTATAGTTTCGAAAAGATGTATAACCCAAAAGTTTCATGATACCTTAAACACAACTGTATATGTTTATAAACGTGTATAGCCTAATAGCCTATACTAATGCACTTGTTTGCCCTTGACACCATTGGATCCTTTAGCACAACCTATATACATGAACAAATATGGTTGGTTTGCTCAAGAAGACAAATGTGTATATTATCATCATGCTTCCACGCTCTTATCCATGTATAATGTGTTAAACTATGAATAGTTTCATAAGTGAATCACGTATAACCAAATACACAAGAACTTGTTTTGCACAAACAATCACGCGACACTATATTTCAATTGGAAAAACAAAGAACGAGAGTACAAGAATTTGATAACCAACTATGGGTTTATATAAGCACCCTTACATTATGTAATCCCACTCGCCCTACCCAACCCCCACGTGCCCCTCACTTTCCCATCTCCCTCACCCCCGCGACACAACTCCGGCTCCAACCCGACCCGATCTCCGACACCATTTCACGCGACGACCCGACTCCTTGATGGTCTCAAATGAATCGGAATGTTGGAGAACCCATACGTGCACCATCTAATTATTCCATTAGACTCCCTTAATGATTAATCAATTTGAAATAAATCCACCATTGAAGCTTATTAGAACATGATCGGCTTTTTTTCTATTTCATTAACCTTAGCTTATATAATTGGTATCATTCTAACCCTCTCACCTTTTAACATAATTCCCCATCAGAAATTGCACTCCACAATCACTCAATCTCACGTAATTCAGGGAAAAAATGAATTTAGGGTGTACTTTATCCAACGATTTCTCCCTTAATTCTCAACAAAATTAGGTGATTCTTAAGCCTATTTCCTTTAGTTATTCATGCTCTACAAAACCTATCTATCTATTTCTATGATAGAGGGAGAATGAATTCGAATTTGAATTGTTATGATTCCAAGGTTCTTGAACTTTATAATTGGGACTTTTCAATCTATGTTTATATGAAATTGAACAAATCAAACTGATTTTATACATCTTAGATTAGGTTCTGGAATTTTGAAATTTTTTTGGTATGTTTGGATTTATTAAACAAATTATAAAACTATTTTTATTCTTTTTATAAGAATAACTAATTTTATTATTACAAAAATAACCCTTGTGAGATAAGATGTTAAGATTTTTCTAGTTGATGGAATTTATTAGATGGGATTAGTTATAATTATCTAAATTAATATTCAATCAAAAATTCATATTTATTTATGTATGGACTTATAGATTTGTTTAATTAATTGTTTAGGAATTCATATTATTTAGTTATTAGTTTTGATGGGAATTTAGTAACAAAATTCAAGATTTTTAAAAAATATATAATTTTTATGTTATTGTATCTTGAAATAATAATCCTAACCAAAATAATATTTATTTTATAATCATTTAATTCAACTCTGTGTGTGTATAGGGAAAGTTTCATTGGGGAACACTAAAAAAGTGGGAAACCGACTCCAACGAACTCTGACAGATTTATTCCAGCGGCGTTGGAATCGGCTCATCAAATCCTAACTAAGATCTAAAGCTATAAAATAAGGCTAAAACCTAAGCTAAATCGTAAAATCTAAACTATAAACCCTAAAAGCTAAACCCTAAAAGGTAAAGCATAAAGCTAAACCCTAAATACTAATGGTTAACCCTAAAGCAAAACCTTAATATAAGACCCTAAAAGTCAAACCCTAATATATTTAGAAGTTAGGATTTAGGGTTAAGAGATCCTAGTTAGGGTTCAACAAACCAGTTCCAACACCGCTGGAATGAGTCCAATCAGAGCTCGTTTGAGTCGGTTCCCCACTGTTTCCCATTTTTTAGTGTTCCCCAATGAACCTCACTATATATATATATATATATGTATATATATAGATATATATATATATGTATATATATATATATGGAAATGGTAAGATAAGAACCACCTTAAGTTGTGAAAACCATGAGAACTGTGCATTCCAAAAGGTTAAAAAAACATACTCAAAAATCATAAAAATAATCACTTGTTCCAACGAAAAATTATAAAATCAAAAAAATGTTACATGCAAAAACTTTACATCGGTTGTGAAAAAAATTACATCGTTGTAAACGAATTTTACATCAAGCATAACTATCGACTCGAAATTTTTTTTACAGATGTGTTTATAACATTTTCATCTACATTTGTGCAAAAAAGGTGGCCCAACTCGCACAGGAAATAGGAGTTCTCATGGTTCTCACAACATATGATGGTTCTTAATTGAAATGAATCATATATATATATATATATATATATATATATATATATATATATATGGTTATGTATATTTATATATCAAATTATATTATTGTACAAAAGTCGCCAAATAAAAGAACTCAATTTCCTAGTCTCATTTATGTTGTTCAGTTTGTTTAGAATTTTGTAATCGTATATTTTAAGGTAATCTGATTCGGATAATTCGTTTCCATGTGATATCAATTGTGGATCAACAAATAGTGAGTAGATCTTTTCCCCATTTTTACTTTAAAACATTTTGGGGTGTATTATCGTGCATAAACTCATATTCATGTTATACATTAAATCAATCATACAATATTCATTGTGTAGATTATGTGCTATGTGATTAGTTGTTTATTTAAAGTGTTGTGTTATTCAAGTCAAGCAAGCAGGCGTATAATGGATCCATTGGCGGACCATTTACCCATGGCTATAAGTGATTAGGTATCGCCTTCATTCAGTCTCACTCCTAGGGGTTAGAGACTCAAGCAAGCAAGCAAGCACTGGTTTATTTTATTTATTGTGTATGGTTTGTGATTATTCAATTAACACATGAATTGCGTGTTTGTTTTCAGTTTTTTATTGAAAGTTGGATTTACTCAACAGTTCTTTGTAGTTGACCCAAATATTTTGCAGGTGGCCTAGGAAATGAGAATTGAAGATGCTTGGAATGAAGTCATGTATAAATGGCCTTTTAATAAATTATTGGAAATTTCATTTGTATTTCCTTTTTGAATTATGCTGAATATTTGAACTTATATGTTTTGGTGTGAATTTTAATAAAGTTACATGATTAATGATAAAGCATTTAATAGTGCTACAAGTTTTGGATAGTCGTCACGCCCCGATCGATAATCTGCTGTGAGTTCGGGTGTAACATCAATTTCTAATCCATCCCGAGTACTCCCAAGTCTTTCATACATAATCGAACACACATATTTTGTTTCAATTCTTTAATTTCATCAAATAAATCACCTAAGTTATAAGATCATTAAATAGACCAATACAACTACCATCTTATCATCTCAAACCGAACAACCAGGCGTGTATACGATGTAGTTGATATGAATCCATTAAGTTCCAAACACTCAATAATTTTTCCAAAACCATGCTCAAGGCGATTGTTTCAAACTCTGTAGTGCCTTTTTTTTATCCTACATACATGATTAGGATATTCCTTGCTCTCAACACCTTGAGGTTGATCCATGTGTATTACATGATAAATATCACTATAGAAGAAAGCATTCTTTACATCTAGTTGGGATAGTTTCCGCCTTGTACTTGCAGCCAAATTAATCAAGATTCTTACTATAGTAAGTTTTGAAGCTAGACTAAAAGTTTCTTCGTGGTATAGACCAAATGGTTGTGAGAAACCACGAGTAACTAGCCTAGCTTTCCAACGTTCCACACTCCATAGGCTTTTCTTTATATATATATATATATATATATATCCATTAGATATTTAATCTAATGGTTGAGATCATAGTGGCAATTTTGTAAATAATATTGACTATTAAACTAACTAATTTTCTAGATTAAGGGTATAAAGGTAAATTTAATATTTTTAAATTAATAAACTAACATTAATACACATGCAAAGTTCACCCCCTTCATTTTTAAACATCACTAACTTTTTATACGTAACTATTTTTTTTTAAAAAGTTACACCATAATAACAAGTGTGTTTTATCTTTAATATGAGTACCATATTGATATACTTATGTAGAGAAAAAATTACGTCTCGCTTGGATGTTTTAGTCCATGGTGTTTTTCTATGTTCATACAATAGTGTTTTAATTGTAGGGTGTTATTTCTGTTATATTTCCGTTATTCGTAAAATGTATGCCTTCAATATACATGATGTGGTGTTTTATGAGTTATGGTGTTATTCCTGTTATATTTAATGTGAGGACAAAGGTCCTTGCATTGCTGTGGTTTCTGGTGTCTTCAGTAGGTTTCTGTTGCCTCCAAAGAGTTAGAGTGTTATTTCTGTTTTTATATATTTAGAGTGTTATTTCTGTTTTGATTCTGATTAAAGTGTTGATTGGTGTTATATTAGGGTGTTATTTATGTTATATTCAATGTTAGGGTGTTCTTTATAAGATGTGTGCCTTCAATATAACTGCTGTGGTGTTTTTATGAGTTATGGTGTTATTTTTGTTATGTTTTTGTTCTTTATAAGATGTATGCCTTCAATATACATGCTGTGGTGTTTTTATGAGTTAAGGTGTTTTTATGAGTTATATTTATGTTCTTTATAAGATGCATGCCTTCAATATACATGTTGTTGTGTTTTTATGAGTTAGGGTGTTATTTCAAATTCGAAAATCCCTACAATAACTGCCAAAAATCAGTTGCATATATACATTCCATAATTAGATTTTATTAGTTAAATTACACTTATACCCTTAAACTACCAAAATAAAAAGGGACACATGTCACCTCCATAATCTTTCTTATCCTTCTCACACTTTTAAATTTTCTCACATGAACCTCTACCTATATATATATATACACACACACACCCACTTGCATGATATTGCCTTCATGTTGTCAACCCTCGGAACTAACTCCCATGTTTGGTTTTGAACAAAAGCATCAATTTCTTCCTTTATGGCTTTCATCTAGTGCTTATAACTTTGAGCATCTGCAAACGTTTCTAGCTTTCTTTCACTTTCTTCAACTAATGCTACATCAGCATAATTGGCTGACTTGAACTTCTAACGTCTTGGTTCTTGGTAATATTTCGGGTAACATGCTGACCTGAATTTCCGGTGTTAACTCCCATTTGCCAAGAGTTGTGACGTGTACTTGAATCGTGTTCCTTGGCTTCATCTTCAATTCGGTTAATCATTAGTCTCATTTTAGTCATTTGGATTATAGCTTAGTGGCATCTTAGGGATATAATAAGGTTTAGTGACCATGAGGTTCTGGGTTTGATTCAACCAAGAGGGTTTTTCCTAAATTTATTGAGTTTCTTCCTGAATTGGTGTATAGACATTATAACTTAGTGGAGATGGTACGATCGGGTGGTTTCGCTGTACTCTGTCAGTGATCCAAATTTGTCATTAAAAAAAAGTTTAAGATTTTAGACCTTGTATCCTTATATGCGATTTTATTCATTTGGATGTAAAAACAAGTTTAAGATTTGAGAGCTTGTATCCTTATCTGCGATTTTATTCATTTGGATGTGTGACATCCGTCAAACTGCATGTTATACTTGTTTAACACATGTTGACTCACAACTTTATAACAAGGTTTAACTTTCGTTTTGCTCTCCGTGGTTCGGTTGATTTAACAGTTTTGCTCAAATCATTTTCCTCCTTGATCTATGTAACTTATCATCATCTCACTCTCCGCCTCAAACGACTTCTAACTCCACAATTAAATCCTGGTCACGTGCCCCTCCGATGAGGGGCATTTCAGATAGTTAGATACGATCTATGTTTTACATACTCACGTTGAATACTGTTACAATATTATGTTGATATATATACGAACAATAACTTATAATACAAATGCATAAGGAATCAAAATGTTTTTTCTATCTCTATACAAAAGGTTTTATTCAAACATGAGAACGCACACATACATTTATAATCTAACTCTTAATCTTTTATACTTGACCATTTAGTTTATATAAATAGGTTATCATGTTGAATCTAGATCTTTCATGGATTTAGTCTCTTTCCAGAATTTGATCTCTCATCAAATAATCTCTTGACTCTTATTAAGTGAGATCAACTTTCCATGTTTTTCTTGACTTGTATGTCAATCTTGCATCTTGTTAGGATGAAGAAATTTCATATCAGACTTATGTGAGCTATTTAGAGTATCTTAAAATACCTTAGACCTTTATAGGACCAAGTTATAATGTTGTCTTTGAGATGACGCAAAATCCCATTTCAAGGTGAATACATATCTATTGTTAGCCCTATTAGCCAAATGGGTGTGGCGGTATAAGTGTGAAGATATGGCATTGTGGAAAAGAATTATAGAAGCTTTTCATGGAAGACCTAGAGGTAAAGATTGTTTACCTTTAAGCAAACGTATATCTGGTACTTGGAGTAATACAATGAAAATGGAGGCGAGATGCATTGTAAACGAGATGAAAATTCATGAGTTGGTCAAATGTAAAGTCGGGAATGGAAAAGATATAAAATTTTGGTTAGAGCCATGGGTTGTTAATGAGCCGCTGAAGAAAAAATTCCCTCTTTTGTATGGTCTAGATCAAGATAAAGGTTGTTTGGTTAAAGAGTGGTTAGGAAACTTGGGGGCAGTGATGTAGGAATGAAGTCGAATACCCACTTCTAATGAAGAAAGGGATGAGTTGGCTCTTTGTTGTAATTTGCTATCTCAAATAAGTGTCTCGGCGTAGAAGGATAGGTGGTCCTGGCTTGGTGAGGAGTCGGGAGAATTTACAGTTAAGCCGGTGAAAGTTTTTATCAAGCGAACAAGATTTCGATAGGTTTTATGCAACGGAATGGTGTAGGTGGGTCCCTCTAAAGTGCAATGTTTTCTCCTGGCGTGGTGAAATGGACATGCTTCCTACACGAGAAGCTTTACTAAAAAGAAAAGTCTAGGTAGATGCCTTGAATTGTGTTTTTTGTGGCGTGGCAGATGAATTGGATTCTGATATATTCAAGGCTCGTGAGTTTGCTTCAAGAATCTGCTGCACCGCCTCCTGCTGCAATGTACCAGCTATGTATGCTTTTGCTTTTAGAGATCTCATGGAACTTCATAATCGTGTGGGTTTAGAGAAGGCTCAAAAGGATATTTTTTCATGGGATTGTTAACGTCATATGTTGGAGACTACGGAAGGCGCTGAACGAAACAATTTTCTCAAATATGGTGGCAAAGGTGGAAATTTTTGGGGATGTGAAACCTTTAGCGTTTTTTTAGTTTAAAAATAGATCAAAAAATAGGTCTATTTAGTTGGGATAATTGGTGTAAGTTCATTGTTATGTAAAAATAGATCGAAAAATAGGTCTATTAGTTGGGAACTGGTGTAAGTACGTTATTATGTAATATTTTGGATGGGCTCTTCTGCTATGTTTGGCAGTGTGTGCTTGTCTTAATGAAGTTTAATTTATAAAAAAAGAAAATAGAAATACTCTGTTGTGAAACAACGGCCTACTAGCGACTAGTATATGAACATAAGAACAAGTATCAAAGGAACACAGAGATAAAGATAGAATAGAGAATTATCATTCATTGAGATGTAAAGATCCAATACAAAGAACCTCTATATATAGTGTTCTTACATTAATACAAAGGACATGAAGAGACGGGAGTTAGAATGTGGATAGTCATCATAATATCGTTTATTTATAACACTCCCCCTTGACTTTCCACGTGATAAAAGAAAACGATGTATTATACGCTTGGTGGTGTTGGCTCGTTAAAAACTTTGCTAGGAAAACCCAGTGGGATAAAACCATAACTAAGGGAAAAAGAGTGCAGCGCGTATTTCTCCCCCTCATACTACAAGATTAGATTTGTTGTCTCATTTAAAACCTTACTAAGAAAACCCATTGGGATAAAACTTAGTTAAGGGAAAAAAAGTGCAGCATGTATAATGTTCCCCCTCATTTTTACACATGTCCTATAATTGACTCGTGTCTGGCTTCTTTGAAAGTTGCTCAAAACTTTGTAATCCATTGATGTGTAGCTTAATATGTTGCTTGATTGTGAAATCCTTCAATGAGCATTGATGTATAATCTTCATGTGAAGCTTTAATTACCTCCACTTGTAAGTAGATACCATAAGATTCATGAATGTGTTTTGTTACATTCCCTGCATTTACAAAACTAACTAAACTTGTTGATGGGTTAGTAAAATATGAATCCATATCTTTTGTACCTTAAGGGTATAAAAAATATATGTTTTACCCATTACATTATCTCCTCATTATACGTGAGTTATATCTTGTCAATGAATTTCATGACATATGTTCGTGTATACATACTAGCAAGATATATTAATACAAGTGGTATTTTACTGTGGTACTTATGGACTAAGAATCTTTACTTCTTTGATAGGAGATGATAAGAGTCATTTTCTATATCAACTATTTGGACATCATAAAATCCACTTATACCATAAGCTTTGTGCGTATGAAAATTTTCACCATCTTCTAGATGTATTATGATTGATGGATAATAATACAAATGCATATTCTACATATTGAGCCATAAATTTGCCATCATCTTTAATTTGCAAATTCTTAGTTTAAATATTTGAGCCCATTTTGATATGTCATCTTTAATGACATTATCAACATATATAATAATACTTGTAAACATCATATTGTTATTGTAATGAGAACAAATGGACCAACTACACCATATATATTTCTCGTTTTCAAGCTTAGCAGCAAGTCGATTATACCACATTCGACTCTACTATATTAGTCCATATAAATCTTTTCTTCACTTTATAAAGATACATTGCCAAGGTTTTGAGCTTTAGGCATTTATAATCATTCCATACTTCTTTCTACTTTACATAATTATGTATGTGCATACACTCTTTAGGAGTTCCATCACGTAAATTTCTCATTGATTTTATATCATATACAAAGATGTCTTGAACACTTGCTTATTGATAAAATCCATATTACACCATACTTATACGTTGTACATTGAGATATTATAACCACCGGGTACAAGTTTTCTATGTATGTTTATTGGTGCACAAGAATTACATCCTTAAGATGTTTTAATATTACATTTTAAGTACTCGGCTGCTTTAGTAAACTCATCAAGAATTGTAATTATATATAGCCTATACATAATACCCACAGTGTATGCAAATCTGAATCATGGTGTTCTCGAGAACTTACTTTACATGAGTTTGATAATTTAAATCCTTCATGGACTTTTATGTAAACTTTTAGTATCACGTGATACATAAAATTCATAAGACGCATATCAATTCTTTCTTTATATTACCAGACGAATAAAATATTGGAAAGTCATTGCCTCAACCACTAGATAGTGTGCATCTTTATAATCAATCATGGGTCTTTGCGAAAATCTTTGTACCACCAGTTTTTCTTTATTTCACTTAATTTGATTTCACATGAATTGCATAAAAGAACCATTTGTATCGAACATATCTTACAACTTTAGTTATATGGACTGTTGGTTCAGAAACTTTCCATTTCATTAGAGAATTCAATTCTACCTTATTTGCATCTTTCGATTTTCTTTTGGCCAATCATTTATATGTTTTCATTCGTAGGTAGATCTTAAATCCTGATCCTCGTCATTTCATCATTTCAAGCGCTATATATACAAAAGTATAACGACGTTGATTTTGTTTCGATTCCATACACTTTATAGACATAATATAATTTACTAAGAGCTCTTTATTTTCAGGTAACCTGAGGTTCTTCCAGAACCATCATGTCTAATGTCTCTTCAAGAGACATTTTTTTACTATAACCTTGACTTGACCATCTTCTTCATTAGTTGCTCCAATTTTTTTTCAGGAATGGTTTTTTTGGAATCAACTAGTCTACCACGTTTTAGGCGTGCAATTGACTCATTACTAATATATGGTTTGCCCTACTAGGACAATTAACTTAGTTGGAGCATTAGCAGTTGACTACGTGACTTACTTAGTCACTGTATTTAGGTCAGTGAACATGTCTGTTGATTAATTCTTTAATCTAGGTAACGAATTATCTTTTGAACTTCTTGTTCACACAATTTAGTTTGAGGATCAATGATAATTCATGTATACTCATTCCTTTCCAACTGCCATTAATGTCCCCTAATGTTGGGAATGTTAATTTACTTAAAGTAAGATCCAATGACCCGTAAATAAATCTCTTGTTAATTGCTCTAAGTATGTAATCATAAATAGTATTTTCACCCAACATATATTCCCAACATTATTTGAGTATCATTCTGTATGCATTGTGGTGGATTAATTCCAATGTGTATAGCACATCAAAAAGTTTGATGGGAAATATATGGTTCTTGACCAAAACCAACTATAATGGGGAGAAACTACTATAACATGTTGGCTTGATGTGAACTAATGTTACCGCATGTAAAATCACATGTGCTCAAATATGAACTTTTGATCTCTTGATTATTGGCTTTGCAATCAATTTGGCTCTCAAAAAGTTTGGTCATCGTCTTCAACAAAAGCAAACTTTGTCTTAAGCATTTAGAAAGTTCAATACTTATTCCAATAATCATTAGTAACAAGGAAATTAAATTCAATGTTATAACCACCATAAATATGATAATCTGGAATAATATGCTTGCTATCTCATTAGTGAAGCTACATACAACTTCAAGTTGTAAATTTGATGACCATTTAGACGATGCATCGATTTAAAACACTAAACGGTATCATGTTTGGATATATACATACTTCGTTCATTCCATAATATTTTAGGGATTCACACCCTACTTTGGTTGGTAAATAGTTAACTTTTGTTGAGAGCAACTATGAGATGTTTAATTATCATGAAGAATCTTCTGGTTACTCATTAAGTTTCACATCATTGGCTTAGTGTGGTCTAACCGGTCACGCCAACATATAATTATGATCTATAAACTTATGGTTTATGATATTGTATATCTATTACTTGCACGTATGTAATACAAAACATAAGATATGAAAGAATGTATTATAACTTCAAGGTTCAAACCATCGTGTTCTGTAATCACTAGTTTACTATTTTTGGTGGTCGATCTCATCATGACTATCATTATAATACTGATATTCGATCTCATTATTAGCTTGGCTATCTTATAATTTCTGATAGTTTGATCTCTTATTAACATGATGATTGTTGCACTTCTAATGGTCAATCTCATTATTAATATGATCATGATTACAATTTTCTCAATAAAGCCAATGATCAATATATATTCACTACATGAATCAGAGTAAAACCATACAATTTTTACGGTTTTCTATTATTTTCACGAACATATAGATATACAGTAGTTTCAAACCGTTCATACCCTTTAAATGATATTGCTACTTCAGGAGTATATTTGAGGTTTGACAAACAAAATTTATTTTATCTTATTTTCCCTTATAAATGAACTTCTCTTCGTATAACATCAATTGAGAAGTAACTATATGTCCGAGTTATATAATATATCTTTTTTACTTGATAATGAGATACAAGGAGTATTACACTTTAGGTGTCAAATCGAAGCATATTTCTACTCTTTCATGAGAATGACAATAAACCACAACTTTGGTTTAGTCGTTCTATTCGGTATTATCGTTGCAATAAAGTGATAGCATATAGAATACAATGTATAGATAGCAACAAATCATACAATACATGACCTTGTAGCATGTCATCATATAAAAACAACTTATAATAAGCATTTATGAAATAAGAAACCTTTTTATCGGCTAATAAGCAAATGAATATAATTTATGTAATAACTTATCATGGTATAATCAAACACAAAGATATCTTATATATTTTGGACACTTACTTTGAAACTTAAACATGTATCTCTTTCAAGTTCTCAACATTTAATAATTTATTTACAAATATTCATTTGTCACACAGCTAGTTTATAGGCAACTAAAATATGTTTAGGAAAACAGTAACTTATATAGTTGTATAGTAAATCATAAATCAAAACTACTCATTCAACTAAAGAAAAATTACATTGAAGCTCATTAGTGGCTAGACAGAAATAGTTAGGGATAATATTCAGGCCAACTAAAAACTCAACAAAATAACTAAACAACCCTTCCTTTTATCTTCTTCGACAACTTTTAATCCCTTTTTTCTTTACTTTTTTTCTTCTTACTCCATTAACACTGTTTCAAAATTTTAAAGTTCTCCTATTTTATTCGTATACAAATCTCAAAACTACTAACCATGTATCTTGATCATACTAACTTATTTCAATTAATTTCACCCAAACGAATACACATATATATGATCAAGACAATAATAGCAATAACAATAATTATATGGTTAGTATAAGTGTAATTAGAAAACGATGCCACAATTTAACACATTATCTTGCGAACAAATTTGTCTATAGGTAATAGTGCATCACGAATAAGTTATCTAATATTGTATGAATTCACCTATCACGGCACAAGTGTATACCTAGCCAAAAGTATATCTTGTATAATATTTTTACTTTAATTTGAAAAATAACCATAAATCTTCATCAAGTCCTCATGGTGTTTTAATAACATATGGTAGGAAAAACTTGTCAATTGAATTTCAATAAGCAATCAAAATAATCATATATATAGAAAAATACAGCAAAGACTGTGCATCTAGTGGACACCATCTTACAAATGCATACCATTATTGTATTGTGAAGATAAATATATTTTATTAACTCTAAAACATGTTGACAATAAACTTTTTAATCGTCAAACGTATTAGGTTTATTAGCATCACAAGATTCACAATACTTCTACTATATACCATATTTACTTTAGTAAAATACTACCGGTTAATCATCTATATACACGAAAATAAACATAAACTAAATCTAAATCTATCATACCTTCTATTATGAGCCATATAATACTACTGTAAACAGATGTAAAAAAAGACTAACACTAAAAGAATATGTTATTAACAAATAAACAAGTATATCCTAGCAATATTCTCAAATAATAAATAAACCTCCACTTTGACAAACTCTTAGGAATATCAACATCCTCCACATATGATAATATTCACAATATACATACCATAATACATATAATATCTACACAATATTACAAAAATTAATAATAATAAGCATACTTGTTGGATATCAATTAAATAATTGTAAATTTAATTATAATTACAAATCTATATCAACCCATGTTGTAGTATATACAATCGATAAGTTCATAACAATTTTCAACCAAAACCGTTTCATATACTTATTTTAAAACTCATGGATTTGTTCAAAAACATTAATTTTTAATAATAACCTTATTAATATATTTTAAAAAGTGGATCAATTAACTTTTGATTCTCTTACTACTACCGTCACCCAATAGAAAATAAAAGATATATAAATGATAGTTTAAAACTATTAGAAATAACTTAATATAAAATAAAGAATGTAACACTTTTATATAAAGGTTACATTTTGAATCAATGTTACCTTATGAATCTGGCGGAAAGCAAATCTGTAAGAGAGTTTGACATCCGAAGCAATTTAACTCGGAGATATAAGTTCTTTCATTGGTTGGTGGTTGTCGACCAAAGTAGAGCAATTGCGGTTTCAAAAAAATGGCCGACATTGGTTTCAGAAAAATAGGGTTTTGGAGAAAAACATTTTCGCGCTGATAACGTGTTGTGAAACAACGGCCTACTAGCGACTAGTATATGAACATAAGAACAAGTATTAAAGGAACACAAAGAGAAAGATAGAATAAAGAATTATCATTATTGAGATGTAAAGATGCAATACAAAGAACCTTTATATATAGTGTTTTTACATTAATACAAAGGACACGAAGAGACGAGAGTTAAAATATGGATAGTTATCATAATATAGTTTATTTATAACATACTCCTTGTTTTGAAACCGGTTGATATTTGGTTTCGCCAACAAAAAGTACCAAAATTAAATTTATTGAATAATTTTTCCTTCATATATATAAAGGTCCTATAACATATGATATCCGTAGCATACGCATAGTTTTCATTCATTAATATGTTTCGCCACTAGACCTTCAAATTTATAAATGTCTGCCATTTTCTTTAGTTAAACTTTTGGTTACATTGTAAATTAATCACTTTCGTATTGAAGCTTGAAATCTATAATCCCTTTTTTTGTATAAAAATATCATAAAATCTTATAGTTGAAAACATATGCCAGCAACATAATAACGGTATTTTTGTGTAGTTCTCATACAGAAAAACATTTTTACTAGTAAAAGGAAAGATCGTGAGTAACTAACACTGTATTATCATATTTTCTCATCCAACCATTCTTTATAAACCCGTATCCGCTCTAGTATACCAACCCTATGTACTTTATGTAAATTAGATTATCTTGTATTTTTATTTTTTATAATGAAACTTTATTGCCATGCAGAATAAATTATTATAAGAATTTGTAAATGTTAAAAACATTTGAAAGTCATTACATCATTGCAAATTTTTGTTGTTACATTAAAATTAAAACTGAAGTTGAGTTATACATTTAATGAAGCTGAGTTATTAGTTATGTTGGGATATTAATTTAATGAGAATATTATAAATTATTTTTTGATTAATAAATCATATGTATATCTTGATTTCTAAATTAAACAGAAAGTTTAAATGTTTACATGACAAATATTATAGGGACGAAAATGAAATTAGAAATCAAAACAACATTTTTTTTTCTTCTTCCTTGAAATGGTCGAGTATAACAAAACTGGCCAAGCATTTCAATTTGATAAAATACAAATGATACCATTTAAAGTCGTTTTCATTGCTTATCATGAGTTAACTTTAGTAACCTACAATAATACTTGCCAGATTTATTGCCATCATTAGACAAATAATTAACTCATTCAAATCACTAAATTCAAATTATAAATTCATTGAACTTCTCCCTCTGGTCATTTTTTGCTCTTCTCCGGTGAGTTCACCTGTATCACAAAACCCAACCACCACCGTCACTGGTAATTGAGCCGATGACCAAGCTGCTGTTGTCGCTGAGATTTTGGTTCCTGGTTGTTGGAATCACGTATCGCCACCGACATTTGTAACGGTCATCATTTTACTCGCCGATGTCCTCAACAATCACGGCTGCTGCCGCATTCTTTTCTCGTCTCTGTATAAATAGGTACGAAATCATCTTGTTTTTCTCTGATTTATACGTCTATGATGAATTGACTAAGTCTATTATTTCGTTCACCAACATACACAATTGTCGTCACTACACTAGCGTTCAAAACCCCTCGAATACAACAACTCTTTACACCATCTTTGATTTAGTTCCAACGACCCATTCTTGACACGTGTACCAATGCTCATCTACTCATTTATTGTCCTTTATGCTGATATTTCAAAAAAGTTGGGATATGAATATGCATAATCTTCTACAAATATAAAGAAGAAGATGAATGAAAATGGCTAAATATATTGTACATGATCTCATGCTAGATGGTTATTTTGATATTTGTCTGATACAACACTATGGCATACACGTTTTCTTAAAGCTACTATTATGAAACAATAATTTTTTCTCTATATTTCTTTGACTATAATCTAACTATCATTTTAGATTATCTTTTCATTATCAACCGAATACACTATAAAAATTATAATGACAATATATTAACTGTAATTTATAATATATCCTAAATTGTATGTTGATTTAGTAACTCATAGTTTGTATAAACTACTTCGATTCCTTATGGGAAACTTAAATGTAGTGTTTTAATTGAAAATTTACACAAACATCTCTATTTGTATCTATATCTATACTTATATTATTTTTATAACTTATAATTTAGTACTTATTTATTCCAAAAGCTCCAGTTTTTTATTCAAGTTCTTTCGATATACAGAAGATTGTTGAATCAAGTTTTGATTTTTATGGATCTTTGTTTGTTGAGGTTATTTTTTATTTGATAGGTTTGGTGTATTGAAGTCGTGATGGCAATCGAAAGTTGTATTTGAGCTTAGTATGCTAGGCTTGCTATTTGTGTTTGAAAGTGATTATATTGTATTTAAATATAGGTTGTACAATCAAATGTAATATAATGTGATTGAGGAGATGGTATTTGAATATGTCTTTGTTTTTTGAAGTTTTATTTACCGACGGCGCATACCCTTTATTAAATTTCCGACTCAATTGCAACGCGTGGATAACTTTTTGGTACTTAACAAAATACATTAAATCATATAAGTCTGTTGATATATAAAATCACGTTAAAACAACTTAAAACCCCAAAAAATTGTTGGTGTAAGCTTTATGTTGTTATTTATGTATAAATTTTTATTTTTCTATAATAATTATTGTCACAGAAAGAAAAAAAAATACATGAAAATCTACAGACATTTATTCAAATGGGATATTATACATAAAAACAAGCTTTCAAATTCACCGTTAAAAGATGAGATATTATTCTGAATTATGCTTGTCGAACAATAAAATAAGCCCTGTCCTTTTTCCTTGTATGATTCTGATCATAATTGGTTTTCTAGCAATCAAAATAAATGTGTACTTGCAAACTTAATTTCAATAAAAGACACTAGTCCAACGTTGTTAGAAAAAAAAGTAACTTATAATAGTGTTTAACAATATCTAGATGCAAATTATAATGTAAATAACAAAATTTTATTGGAACTAAAAGTCTAAACCTTTTAAGAGCTTAAATTATAATGACATAATATATTATATAATATGATCACTCTTATTTAAAAGAAAGCTGCCTCTTTAGGCAAATGAAAGAGACATAGAAATGCAAGTATATAAACTTAGGGGGTTAGGGGTTGTTTGAAAATTTTTAAATGTTAAATGTTTAACAAGTAAGAGGTCTAAATCATTAGGTGCTTTAGGTGCTGAACTAGTAAGAGGTCTAAATCATTAGGAGACAAGTGTCTGAACTATTTAGACATTTGCTCGCAAAACAAACACTCTGAACCATTAAGTGTTGAACCAGTAAGAGGTCTGAACCATTCAGAGGCAAGTGTTTGAACCATTTAGACATTTGCTTGCGAAACAAACACTCTGAACCATTAAGTGTTAAACCAGTAAAATGTCTGAATTATTAAGAGGCTCGTTAAGAGGTAAACAAACATTCCCTTACTTTCAACGATCATCCGTAAAACTTGGATATTTATCTAATAAAGATTAGATTGAAGTAATTTAACTTTTGGAGGGCCTAACTTTGTATTATTCATATAAGTATTTTGTTTGTACACATGAATAGCTCCAAATTTGTGCATGGTGGTCAATTTTTTTGGCGCCCGAGGACCCCTCCTTGGGCTTATATGTTGTATAATCTACGATTGCCAAAGATAATGCATGAATTCCGATGTAATAATATACCTACCCATAAACTGCCAACAGGTTACAGTCGTTTGTGGAATTTCAAACACGTCATAATGTGACGTTCATTAAAATGTAACGTGGGATGTCAAATATGCAGCCAAACTTGTATTATTTATTTTTGGCAACTATATTGGTTTAATTAAAGGACATCTATAACGTGTGGACGAAAATTTTATGCCAAACATTAGGGTTAAAAGGAATCCTTTTATAAAATTGCTAATACTAGCTAACATCTCACTCTAGAAATTAGTTAAATTGCACCCAACTTTCAATTCATAATAAGTGTTCTTTGAAAATTAGAAATTAGTTAAATTGCACCTGACTTTCATTTCATAACAAGTGTTCTTAGAAAATCAAATGACTTGGAATTAAAATCTCATTCCATTCCTGAACAGTTTGGGTGAAAAATAAGGAACCAAACCCTTGAATTTCTATGAAGTGTATGAACTTGAATTCCTTACAAAGCGTTTGAAGTTCCCAATTCCGTTGAAATTCAAAATCTTAAGAGAAATGTAGTTAGTTACTTATTATTCATGAATCTCTAAATATTTCTTGTAGTTACTTATTACATATAAGGCTAAGCGGTAGAGCGTTGGTAAGGGTTTTTATGTGGGTCATGATTACTAGCTGTTGTGAAACGGCCATAAAAAATAACTTATATATAAAAACACACAACTCTCTCAGACACATTCAAAACATCTTAAACCAATTTAAGAAAATGTCTACAAGTTCTGAGACGTCAAATGATTCTCCAACCTACTCGGGTACGCGTGACGTTTTGCTCATAACGTTGTCGCAAGAGGCGGTTGAAATCATTAAAAAGGAGGAAGCGGAATTGTTACAACCAATGCGTTCTAGACAACTACATCTTGAACAAGACAAGATTGGTGCTCACAACCGTTTGGTTAGTGATTATTATGCGAAAATTCCATTATACGATGAAATTGAATTTTGATTGTGTGAGCCACATTCTTTTTTTGCGTATTAGTGGCGATTTAGAGTGCGAATATGCTTTTTTCAAACAAAGAGCGGATGTACGGGGTAAAGTTGGATTATCTCTGTTGCAAAAATGTATGACCGCTACTCGACAACTAGCGTTCGGAATGACGAGCGAAGCTTGGGACGAGTATCTACGAATGTTGGTACAAACGTGTAGAGAAAGCCTTCACATTTCTTGATGATAAGTCTTTCTTGCCCTAATGATATAAAATGATTATAGTATAAGAAAAAACATGACTCGACGAGAAAGGATGTCTAACGTACCTTTCGGTTGTTAAAGAAGTGATGGATTATCATTGCCCAATCATCGTCCATCGCAGAAAAAAAAGAGTCCGAAATGTAACGTATGCTTACAGAGGCTCCAAACCATACCAGGGGCTTCAATCAGAAAATACAATGGAGGTTCTTATCCTACGTATCGCCTATATGGCAATTATGTGTCACAATAAAGCCCCTATGTCAATCATAGCTTGTAGCCTATAATGAAAATTATTAATTAAAGTTGATTCCAACACATACACATCCATGCTTACATACGGTTACACATTCTGCAAGCATAAAACATCTATGCTTACATACACACGCATATAACCCAAAAAACATAATAACTCTGATACTGAAGTTCTACAATAAACTCAAAGCAATGTAGTTGATTCCAACACTTACAAATGGATACCCAAACATAATTATATTCATTGTACTTTCAAGAGATTTTAAGGGCTAAACATTGACCCCTAACAACCTATATATGTATTTGTATCTGCATTGTAAATCTGATAAAAATGGTTGGGTTAAGTAAAAAAATGATATAACCTGGGTTATCAAAAGAGTGAAACTATTAATATAAAATGCAAAGGAAATGAATGCCATATATTTGATTCACGTTGCAGATATATAACGAAAAACCTATAGCAAGTGTTACGGATTAGTGAGTTACAACTATTCATGCAGAGATAATATTTAGACTTTGGTTGAGTTACAATTGATTTGACTCACTCCCTTTTTACTTTTAGCTATTTTTTATTTGAACCGTTTTAGATAAAAGAGTACATAAATTGGCCCATTCCCATGTAATTAACGGGGTTGAAATTGTCACATCTAGATAGAATTAAATGGATATTCAAAAGGGAACATATTTGTTGAACCTACAAAAGAACATATGATATTTAAAAGACAAAACATGATATATCTGATCAAGAAATAAAAAGTAGAAGTAGATGAAACATTCTTCTCCCAAAGATAATGAATCTTGAATGCTAATTAGAACATTTGTTGAAGACACGCTAATATCTGTCCAAGCCTTGTAACAACTGTTGAAGAAGAGCCAAACACTGATCAAGACCAAAGTGTCGTTGACCCAAATATCTGTTGAAGAAGACCAAACATCTGTTTAAGCCAAATGGATGATTGATATGAAGCAACAACCATTTGAAGATCAGCGATTTAAGCAAATAATAATATTTTGCTTTGTAACATATCCTTAGTATATTAGATCAGAGGTTAGATTCTCACATATGTTTGCAAACATCTGTGAAATATTTCTATTAGGAATGTTAGATGTCACTATTAGAGTGATGTCAGCCAATCACGAACAGACCTTACTAAGGGGAGATTGTAGAATCAGTATACTGTAATTTATAATCATTTAACTTAATAAAACACAGTTGTTGATAATATCTTCCTGCTTGTGAGTTTATTATTTGAATTGCAATGATAATTGCTTGTTTTAACTAGAATTAATGCAAAATTATCACATTCAGGTCCTAAGAATTGGTAAGAGCTTGGTTACATTAAACTTGATTTCATAATCAGTTTAAAATGCAAAGATCACCTCACAAAGATCCACTTTGTTTATAATTCAGAGTTGTAAAGTGTTGATTTCAAAAGTATTTCACACATACTTTGTTTTTCATCAAAAGAACAAAAAAGATTGTACATCATGATCTCCATAATTTAGGTTTCAGCAGCAAACCACTAATGCTTGTTAGCTTAACAGAACATATGATGTTGGAAGTCTGATATATATGGGCCTCACATTCCAATGGTACCTCGTATCACAAATCCAAATTTTAAGGAGCAAAAGAAACTAGAAAACTACTCTAAGCTAGATTATAAAAAATTTGAGATAGATGCCAAGGCACTTAACATTGTTGCAAAGGCTCTACCAAATGAGATCTATGCTTAGCTATTACATTGTAATAGTGCAAAAGAGCTATGGGATGAGCTAAAAGAAAAATTCAGTAAATCGAGGAAATGGTTAAAAACAACCAAAATACTCTCAACAAACAAGATGTTGAGAGTGTATCTAACTCGGTACAAAAAATAGTTTGTGAAAATGTGTAAACTCTATAATTCCATGGAAGATCAAAACGTCAAAGATTTAAAAATATTTCCTTCTACACATAATATTTGACCAAAATACCCTTATAACAAGATTAAGCAATCGTCATCGTTTAAAACTTTTTAATACCATTTAAACAAACTACCAAACCACAAGTATCAACTTAATTTACTTACAAAAGACACAAGCATAAAATTCATATTTTACAACCCAAAGAAGTTTTTGACCCGTTTGGCGTTCAAAACATAACCGGAAGCGCATAAGAGTAACAAGGTGTGTTCGATCCGAGCTTCGCTTGTCGATTAAACATCAACTTTACCTACACCACAATCATAAAAAGTCAGTATTAACTCACTTTTAACTTCATGATTCTAACTTACACAATCGTGTTATACATTCTTTATGAAATCTTCCATTCATTGACCCGTTTGGAACTAATCACATTCATAACCATACTTCTACATACGTGTCCGTTTATGACATTTAAATTTACAACTCTAACTTAGTTTAAACATAATAAAACCTTATGAATTGCCAATACTAGTAAGTATAAGAACTTACCTTTGTCCCGTTTTGATGGTGATCCGGTATTGCTCGCACCTTCTTCTTTCACTCCTAAAATATCAAATTTAATACGTTTAAATCTTATGTTTTCAACTCATTCTTTTCTTGACATAGCATATATATTAATTCCTCACATTCTTGACATGAGCCAATTAGTACCATAATTACATTTGATCATAGAAATCACACAAAAACCTCTATTCTAAGCATTTCATCAAACACTTGGTGTGCGCACAAAGATCAAAGCATAAAGTACAAGTATTCTATGCACATTCTTCCTTCTTCATTACATAAACTTTCATAATCGATCAAATTCACACAATGGTCATCATCTAGCACACAACCATCTACTAATGTTCTACTACACTCAATTTTTACATTAACACCATATGAATTACACTAACATGACCATCATTCATCACCCTAGTTCTATCACAAATGGGTTTTCATCATGAATCATCAATATAATAAAAAATACAAGCACATTTCATTTTCTATATAGTGATTATATCAATTATTCATACTAATTTTATTTAATTTCATAGATTGTTCATAACCCACTTATGAAACTTCATCAAATCAAAAAATTTAACTTATGAAACTTCATCAAATCACAAAATTTAACTTACCTCTTGTTAGACTAGTTAAGATGATTAAGATTAAGTGTTCATGCAGAGAGAGAGAGGCCTTGAATTCCTTTTTGATTCTCCTAATTTTTGTAAAGATGGGGGTTTTCTTCTTCCCCTTGTCTTGTTCTGGTCGCCACACACATTTGATGTGTATGTGGTGTGTGTAATTTTTATGTTTATAAAACTGAACTTTATTCTATTACCTCTTTTGGCCCTTCTAGTATGAACACTTATATTTAGCACATTTTAACTTATTCACTAACCATGGTCATGTTTCTAGTTACTACTTGTGGTATATATATATATAATACTAGACATAAATAAAATTTTGGGTGTTACAAGTCCACCCTCCTTATGGGAGGTTTCATCCCCGAAACCTGAATACATACCAAATAAGGTCGGGTAGAACTTTCGCATTTCATCCTCCGGTCCCCAAGTAAGATCCGACCCCTTCCTGTGTTTCCATTGAACTAATAATTGTTTAACTTCTTTATTGCGAAGGTTCTGTACCTTGAAATCTTTTATAGCCACCGGTCTTTCAACATAATTCATTCTTTCGTCCAGCTCAAGGTCATCAAAAGGTATGTGTGTCGATTCATCCCCAAGGCGTTTTCGTAATTGTGACACGTGAAAGGTATTGTGAATGCCATCCTACACTGGGAGTAGTTCTAATTGATACGCAACTTTTCCAATACGAGCTAGAATTTTAAACGGTCCAATGTATCGAGGACCTAACTTCCCTCGTTTACGGAATCGAATTACACCTTTCCATGGAGAGACTTTCAATAATACTCGGTCTCCTACTTGGAATTCAATTGGACGTCTCCTTTTGTCCACAAAGGACTTTTGCCGATCTTGCGCCGCTTTTAATCGAGCTCTACTAGATCAATCTTTTCATTAGTTCTTGCTACTACATCCTTGGGGGCTAGTTCTCTTTGTCCCACTTCCCCCCAACAAACAGGAGTTCTACATTTTCTTCCATATAACATCTCATATGGCGTCATTTGAATACTACTTTGATAACTATTGTTGTACGAGAACTCTGCTAGTGGTAAATGGTCATCCCAGTTTCCCCCAAAATCTAAGACACATGCTCTTAACATATCGCCCAAGGTTTGTATGGTTCTTTCTGATTGACCATCCGTTTGATGATGGTTGGTGGTACTTAAGTGCGGCTTGATGCCCATATCTTCATGAAATCTTCTCCAATAACCAGAAGTAAATCTGGCATCTCGATCCGAGATAATAGATACAAGTACCCCATGACGGGAGACTATTTCATCCACAAATATTTCCGCCATTCTTTTTTATGAGTAAGTCTCTCGTATCGGTAAGAAATGAGCACTCTTTGAAAGACGATCGACAATGACCCAAATAGCATCGTGACCCCTTTTTGTTTTGGGGAGCTTGGTTACCAAATCCATGGTCAAGTTTTCCCATTTCCATACCGGAATCTCCAACGGTTGGAGTTTCCCATATGGCTTTTGATGTTCCACTTTCACTTGTGAGCATGTTGGGCATTTAGATACATACTTAACAATATCGCGTTTCATTCTCGGCCACCAATAATTTTCTTTCAAATCTCGATACATTTTGGCTGCTCCCGGATGAACCGAGTAGCGGGACTTGTGCGCTTCTTCAAGTAATAGAGTCTTTATATCACAATAACGTGGTATCCAAGTCCGGCCATACCTTGTCTTAATCCCACTTGCATTCGTTTCAAGCTTATCAACAAACCCTTTCGTCCTTTCCCCTTTTGGATCACTCGCATTCAATAACTTAATTTGAGCTTCCCTTATTGCTTCGATAATGTTAGGTGTGACTATCATTCTCAATGACTTTACTCGAATAGGCGGCGGATATTCCTTCCGGCTTAAAGCGTCTGCTACGACATTGGCCTTACCTGGATGGTAAAGAATGTCACAATCATAGTCTTTAATCAATTCTAGCCACCTTCGTTGTCTCATATTAAGGTCTTTTTGTTCGAAGAAGTATTTGAGACTCTTATGATCTGAGTATATTGTGCATTTCATTTCGTACAAATAGTATCTCCAAATTTTTAACGCAAAAACCACAGCTGCCAACTCTAAATCATGAGTCGGATAATTGCTTTCGTGATGTTTAAGTTGCCTTGGTGCATAGGCAATGACTTTACCTCGTTGCATTAAGACACACCCTAACCCTTGGTGTGATGCATCTGTGAATACCACCAAATCTTCCATTCCTTCTGGTAAGGTTAACACCGGAGAACTTGACAATTTTTCTTTTAGCATTTAGAAAGCCTTCTCTTGTTTGAGACCCCATGAAAATTTTTCTTCTTTCTTCGTTAATTTAGCTATAGGAAAGGCTATTTTGGAGAAATCTTGAATAAATCTCCTATAATAGCCAGCTAAGCCTAGAAAACTTCGTACTTCATTAAAATTCTTTGGGGGTAACCATTTAATCACAGCCTCTACTTTAGACGGATCTACTGAAATTCCTTTCTCATTAATCACATGGCCTAAGAATTGCACCTTTCTGAGCCAGAATGCACATTTGGAAAACTTAGCGTATAGCCTTTCTTTACGAAGTGTCTCAAGTACTTCTCGTAGGTGATGAGCATGTTCGAACTCACTTCGAGAGTATACCAGAATATCGTCTATAAACACTATACCAAATTCTCTAACATGTTTCGACATACTCTGTTCATCAAATCCATAAATGCGGCCAGAGCGTTAGTTAATCCGAAAGACATTACTAAAATCTCGTAATGTCCGTAACGGGTTCTAAACGCAGTTTTAGCCACGTCTTCTTCCCTTACTCGTAATTGGTGATATCCGGAACGTAAATCAATTTTTGAAAACCAACTTGCCCTTGTAATTGATCGAAGAGGTCATCTATTCTTGGTAAGGGTATCGATTTTTCACTGTGAGTTAGTCAACGCACATGCGCATCGAACCATCCTTCTTCTTTACAAATAAATCAGGTGCTCCCCAAGGGGATACGCTAGGACATATGAAGCCCTTGTCAAGGGGTTCTTGCAACTGGACCATTAATTCTCGTACTTCAGTGGGAGCCAATCGGTATGGGGCTTTGGCTACCGGCTTGGCATTTGGTTCCAATTCAATCTGAAATTCTACTTCCCGTTCAGGTGGAAGTCCCGATAATTCATTCGGAAATACATCTGGGTATTCATTCACAACTCTTGTATCTCCAATTGTTACATTGTCTTGTTTAGTATCGATCACATAAGCTAGAAATGCTTTACTTCCATTTCTTACATACTTAACCGCTTCAACAAGGGTACATAATTTAGTCTCTACTCTTCTTTACCCATAAATGCATACTTGCTTCCCTTTAGGAGACATAATATGTATGATCTTGCTTTCACATAGAATTCCCGCATGGTGTTGGGATAGCCAATCCATACCTATCACCACCTTGAATTCTCCCAAAGCCATGGGAATAAGATCGATGTCAAATTCTTCATCCTCTATGGTGATCTTACACTTTCTACATATCTCATGTAACAAATAACTCTTACAATCAGCTATTTCTACTTCTAGAGGTATGGGCATTCCTTCTATCACAAATGAGGGGGAATGTATAATTTCACTTAACACAAATGACCTACTAGCTCCCGTATCAAATAATACATTTGTTGGTATAGAGTTTAGCATAAATATACCTGATACAACATTCGGGTGTGTCTTTGCCTCTCCCGAAGAAATCTAGAACATTCTTCCTTTGGCCTTGATGGGTTCCTCCTTCTTTCCTTCTTTTCTTGTTCCTTCTTTGAGCTTTGCGCACTCGGCTTTTACATGGCCCAACTCGTTACAGTTGTAACATACTCTCTTTGGATTAGGACAATTGTAGTATGGGTGCCGTTCTTGACCACAGTTATAGCATCCTCTTTTCCCATTAAGCATTCACCCGAATGGAGTTTCCCACATGTCTTACATCGTGGAAATCCTCCTTTTGAAGTTTCCTTCTTACTATGATCATGAATCTTGGGCCTTTTAGGAGTGCCTTGAATTGATCCCTTTTCAATTTATCTTTTCTTTCCTCGCTCTTCTTGTCTCTTCAATTCGATCTCCCTATCCCTTGCCCAACTAATGAGTTCATTCAATGTTTCAGATTTAGAAGGGGTGATAAACTCTCTATACTCGGCCTTTAGCATGTCATGATAACGGTTAATCTTCATCCTCTCCGTTCTTGTGAATTCCTTACAAAACTTCATTTTGTCAAGGAAAATGTTTGTAATTTCATCGATTGTTTCATTCTTTTGTCGAAGATGGAGAAAGCCTTATTGAATCCGATCTACAGCCGATTGTGGACAATGGTATTTCATGAAAGGTTCTTTGAATTCTTGCCATGTAATACTTTGTAGCTTATCCTCACCTATCTCCTTACTATACACATCCCACCAATCCTTCGCTTGTCGTTGAAGTTGCAGGTAGCGAACATCACTTGATCTTCGTTTTCATAATGGCTACGAATGAACACCCCTTCTATGTTTGAGATCCACCTTTGACATTCTATGGGATCTATTTCCCCATTATAAGATGCAGGTTTACATGCCATGAATTCCTTGTACGTGCACTGACGTGCTTCTTTCTTGCCTTGTATTCCACTTATCATTTCCTTCAGTTCGTCTATCTTGCTGGTCATCATAGTTTCTACTATGTTTAGCACATGACTTTCTACTTCTTGTGCTATACGAGGGATGTTTGCATCAAGTGTCTTTACTACTTCATCTGCAATCAGCTTATTTAATTCATCCTGACTTATTTGTTCCGTAGCGTTTGAACCTCCTTCATCCGTCATCTACAATCACATACTTATGTTAGATATTATACTATTCATTCATATGTTTGTATACATCTATATACATATATCATTATATACGTTGCATAATCTCAAAATCTCATTCTTGTAGGTTACGAGCTCAAATAGTTCTTATCACAACATTCTTGACGTACCAATTACAATATACTTCTGTTGGCGCATTCAACTTTCTTATTCATTCGTACATTCGTTATGTATATAGGTTAGCTAGCTTGTCATCATAGTTTCATTTACATTCTGATGCCCTACTAGAGTTTAACGAGGGTTTGGAACTTGTTTCAAAATTTTAATATAATAAAATAATGAATTAGTGACATGCTTCAGTGACTGGCGTCGGCGACGGCCCAACACCGCGTTGCCGACGCACTCCAGAAATTTGTGTCACTGTGATTCTTGCGTAGACAGTCCATTAGTGTGTCAGAACAAAGAAGGGCCGTCGGCGACGCATAAGGAGCCTGTCACCGACGCCTCGCCCAATCTTTTCGACGCTGCAGATTTTGTTTTAGCCATTTTGTCCGTTATCTAACATTTTTCCCAGCCGAAAACATTTCATAACATCTCGTGACTTCACTATTCGTAATATTATGTTAAATCTCTATAAACCCTTCCTGTTTTAAAAGTCTATAAACAAGAACATTAATTTTTTTTAAGAATACTTACTAATATCATGCCTCGGAACGAACACACTTTTGCATGAGCTCTCGGTTTGAGTTCAAGTACACTTGTTTTAGCACTTGAATCCCTCAAACCTTGCCTCTGATACCAACTTGTAAACTCCATAATTCCATGGAAGATCAAAACACCAAAGATTTAAAAACATTTCCTTCTACACATAAAATTTGACCAAAATACCCTTATAACAAGATTTAGCAATCGTCATCGTTTAAAACATTTTAATACCATTTAAACAAACTACCAAACCACAAGTATCAACTTAATTTACTTACAAAAGACACAAGCATAAAATTCATATTTTACAACCCAAATAAGTTTTTGACCCGTTCGGCGTTCAAAACATAACCGGAAGCTCATAAGAGTAACAAGGTCTGTTCGATACGAGCTTCGCTTGTCGATTAAACATCAACATTACCTACACCACAATCATAAAAGGTCAGTATTAACTCACCTTTAACTTCATGATTCTAACTTACACAATCGTGTTATACATTCTTTATGAAATCTTCCATTCATTGACCCGTTTGGAATGAATCACATTCATAACCATACTTCTACATACTTGTCCGTTTATGACATTTAAATTTACAACTCTAACTTAGTTTAAACATAATAAAACCTTATAAATTGCCAATACTAGTAAGTATAAGAACTTACCTTTGTCTCGTTTTAATGGTGATCCGGTATTGCTCGCACCTTCTTCTTTCATTCCTAAAATATCAAATTTAATACTTTTAAATCTTATGTTTTCAACTCATTCTTTTCTTGACATAGCATATATATTAATTCTTCACATTCTTGACATGAGCCAATTAGTACCATAATTACATTTGATCATAGAAATCACACAAAAATCTCTATTCTAAGCATTTCATCAAACACTTGGTGTGCCCACCAAGATCAAAGCATAAAGTACAAGTATTCTATGCACATTCTTCTTTCTTCATTACATAAACTTTCATAATCGATCAAATTCACACAATGGTCATCATCTAGCACACAACCATCTACTAATGTTCCATTACACTCAATTTTTACATCAACACCATATGAATTACAGTAACATGACTATCATTCATCACCCTAGTTCTATCACAAATGGGTTTTCATCATGAATAATCAATATAATAAAAAATTCAAGCACATTTCATTTTCTATATAGTGATTAAATCAATTATTCATACTAATTTTATTTAATTTCATAGATTGTTCATAACCCACTTATGAAACTTCATGAAATCACAAAATTTAACTTACCTCTTGTTAGACTAGTTGAGATGATTAAGATTAAGTGTTCATGCAGAGAGAGAGGGGCCTTGAATTCCTTCTTGATTCTCCTAATTTTTGTAAAGATGGGGGTTTTCTTCTTCGCCTGGTCTTGTTCTGGTCGCCACACACATTTGATGCGTGTGTGTAATTTTTATGTTTATGAAACTGAACTTTCTTCCATTACCTCTTTTGGCCCCTCTAGTATGAACACTTATATTTAGCACATTTTAACTTATTCCCTAACCATGGTCATGTTTCTAGTTACTACTTATGGCATCTTCTAATAACATATATATAATACTAGACATAAATAAAATTTGGGGTGTTACAAAATGTTGATGCAAAAGTTGTAAAAAACAATGATCCTTGGAACTCAACTCATAATGAGAGTGATTGCGATTGTGCATTAAGGGATACAAAAAACAGAGCCTCTACATGCCTAGATAGCATGTGGTATGTAGATTTTGGAAGATCCAGACACATGTCTAGATATAAAGATCTACTATAAAATTTCCATACATAGAGGAGGTTATACATCTTTTGGAAATAATTCAAAAGGTAAATTGTTGAGGTTAGGAACTGTCCAAGCTAGTACGCTAAATTTTGAAGATGTTAATCTTATTGATAATTTAAAGTTCAATGTACTCAATGTTTCACAACAAAGTGACAAAGGCTATGGCTCATTTTATACTAAGAAAACCTATAAAATTGTTGAACCTGATGTAGTTAAAAGATTGACAAAATCATTGCTAAAAACTATGCACAACTTGTTGCTCAAAGAAGTGACAATGTTTATGTAGTGGACATGTTAAAAGATAATCAAAAAATAGGCGTATGCCTATTTTATGTTGCCTGAACAAAAGAAACAAAATTATGGCATAGAAGGTTGGGACATGTTAATTTAAAAACTATTAACACTCTGACCAAACATGTCACACCATAACCGATGGTGGAAACATCGAAGTGAATTTTATGAATAATGTATTTGCATAAGTGTGTTCGTGTGTGTTTTAATACGATATATATATATATATATATATATATATATATATATATATATCATATATTGCACCCAAATGTGAAAATGGAAAGGGGATCATATATACTCACGGTTTGCGAAGTAATTCCACTTAATGAATTTGACAAGCCTTGAGTTAAGTGTAACATTTGTCAAAAACGGGTTTCCAAAACCCGCTCCGTTTTGTAATCGAATATCAAGTTATAAATGTCACGTTGTGTATTTATGGTTATTTTGATTTTTAATGATACATAATTAATAAACAAACTAAACTATAAAAATTATTTTTGATAAAAAGTGAAAACAAAATAAATAAAAATGAAATGTTGCTGCCGGGACTCGAACTCGGGTCAGCCGGTTTATAACTTCAAAGACTTAACACCCACCCACATCACCACTCCGCCACTTGTTGTTTTCAGTCATCTCTAGGAAACAAATAACTCTTATACACAAACCTAGTTAAACCGGTTGCGCCAACTGAGGAACCGAAATCGGCAATTCAACCGTCTAATCATTTGATTAATCGCACATTCAGGTTTATAACCGATGAACCGACAAATTCTAATCAATTCAGACTTGAATTGACTTGAATTCGGATGATGATGGGTTTTATAACCGAAACTATCCAACAATCTGAATTACTTCAATCAAGATCCCTCTCGCGACTCAGAAACATCATACAAACCTTCCATTTCATTTTCGTCATACATTCAGTCCATCAGAACACTTAAATCAACTCGCCGGAAATTTCTGCAAGATTCACCGGAAAACCGTATTCATCATCAAAACGGTAATTCTTTCAATACCGTTGTAGTCTAACAATTGTTAAGCTATTTCTAACTTAAACCTTTCAATTGAAATCGAATTCAGACACCGTTATCAGATAATTCTAGTTCGCCGGAAAATTTCTGGAAATCTTTATTTCCGTCTGTGAAACGGTAAGGACCTTCAATCACACTGTTAACATTTGTTTATCACTTCAATTCCACGATTGGCTAATCCAAAATGGTTAATTGTTTGGTTCAGTTGAGGTGCACAAAAACAGAGCCGACGCATTGCCGGAAACTCTGTGATAAATCATTCCTACGGTATGTTTACTTCCAACACCGTCTCTGCTATTTCATTTTTAGTCTTATGAATGTTTGATAATCGTAAACGCAAGAAACGGATTAGTAATTCAGTCGACTGTAATTTGAATAAAGAAGACGAAGTTAGTTAAGTTATAAGTTTATTTAAAATCAGTAATATGAACGGGTTAGACACACAGTCAAGCGGTGGACTGTGTGCAAAATATACGCGCATGTCACGAGTTCGATCCCTGATACACGCACTCCCTATGTAATAAAATGCCTTTTTATTTAAAACTGAACCGGGTTAACTCCGTTAGTTGTTAAGTATAATAAAAATTGATATATTAACCAAGTTAGACACACAGTCCAGCGGTGGACTGTGTGTGATGTTAAAGCACAAGTCCCGGGTTCGAAACCTGTTACTGGCACCGGGTTGTTGAATTAAAAGGTTTTTGAAATTAAAAGAATTTTGGTTAAATCGAATTAGTATATAAATATAATTAAAAACAAGATTATTTCGGGTTAGACACGTAGCTCAGTTGGTAGAGCTGCGTGCACGCGTACAGGAGGTCTCGGGTTCGAGTCTCGCCCAGCGCATTCATGCACTTTGACCGAACCGGTCAACAGGTCAACAAGTCAACGGTCAACGGTCAACGCAAAATAAACAATTTTTTTATATTTTTATTTATTTAATTTAATTTAAAAATCAATTAAAAATATTTAAAAATAACATTTTCAAAGATAGAAAATAGCCTTAAACTCACAAAAATATATCTAAAAATTCCATTAAAATCCTTAATAAAATCCACTCATTTACTATATTTTTCCGTTATTATTTAGGTTAGAAATTCTCGTTGTTCAATTCTCCCGACTCGTGCGCATCTCATCATCTCCAATTAAACGCACCCAATGTGAGTGAATCTTTACAAATTCCCCGTTTAATCACGTTTTGGGGTGTATCATGTGTCTTGTTATATATATTATATTTAAACCATTGTGCATACATCATATCATGAACATGTGTATTCAGTTTGTTTCAACGGTTTGTGTGGTTATTGTTAGATGCAATTTATTATTTTCAGTACATGCAATTTCATAGGCCGCCGTCCCCATTACATTATGAGCATTGAGCATGTTCCCCATTACATTATGAGCGTGAACCTGGCGTGCCAACATACGATCGGCTCCGTTTGATTGAGCCTTGATCGCACAGACATTTATCATTTTCAGTACATGCAATACGATCGGCTCCGTTTGATTGAGCCTTGATCGCACAGTTTCATTCATGTTATTTATCGTATGATGTTGGTATGTTAATGTATGCTATCAAATGTTATCGTATGTTATAGTTGTGATTGCTATTGCCACTGCCTGATTATTTACATTTGCTCATTTATGATTATGCACAATTTTACATTGATAAACTAACAAGTAAATCAATAATAAATGTTTATCTAACAAGGTTCACTCGCCAACTTATGTTGACCCCAAAACCCCCATTTTTACACATGATACAGGTGAACCAGCTGCAGCCAGAAACACTTAGGATTGGACTAGAAGAATAAAATGATTTAGAGTTTGGAATTGTTTTGTTTGGTTATTTTTCTTTGTAATGTATGGACATGTTTGGATATTTGGGAATGTAATTTTGACTTAAATAAATATGAAACATATTAGTAAATATCATGAGCTTTGGTGATAACCCAATTATGCCCCGACTCTTATTCCGCTGCGGGTCGGGGTATGACATTAAGGAACACCAAAGTTACTCTAAGAGGGAAACGAAGTTGTGTAAATTACGTTTTTTGTTTAATGGATTAGATTTTGAATTTAAAAGTTAGCATATTATAAATGTAATTCAAAGTACCATGAGAATGGTCATGTAAGGAGGTAGGATGAATTCCATCCATTTAACCTCATTATATGATTCACTAAAGCACAAAAGCATCAACTTTGTTGATGATTTAGGTTGGTCATGAATATGAAAATAATAGGACTTAAACCTACTAAATCTACTTACAACCGAGTGAGCTAGCTAGATGCGTGCATCCCAAACATCGAAAGTGTTTGGGGATGTGATGTAGCCTTGTCCCTTTGATGGAGATTGTTTGAGAATTAGTAGCATGTCGATAATAAAACAAGTGAGGTAGTGGAACAAAGTTGGAGAGCCAAAACTTCCATTGTTCACACATTCACCAAAACACAAGTGTCACCACGTTGAAGATGATGAGCTTGGATGGTCTCATCACTTGTAGGTTGCTTGGAACCATGTCAAAATAGAAAGTTTAGAAGGTGTTTGAACCTCTTAAGTTATGGTAATCAACCATACTCAAGCTTCATAACCATAGGTTTGGTTAGAAGCAAGGTTGGTGCAAGATTGTACAAGTTAAACATGTTTATAGAAAGTGTAAGTAAAAGTATTATCAAAAAAGAATTTTTATACCATTTTAGACCTCAAATGTGGTGAGGTTCCACTTTAGTTTGCATGGCAAACTTGTGGAAACATTCATACAGGTTGTCCAAGTAGTTTGGAAGAAGATTTGAAGAAGAAATGTGAAAAAAAAGTGAGTGAAAACTCACTTAGCACACTTGTATGTTTCTGCCCAAAATGTAGAATTTCTTGAGAGATTTAGAGAGTGGATTAGGTGTTTGGAAAGTGTTTACGAGTGTATGGAAGCTCCTATTTATAATGACGTTGATTAGGGGTTAGTGTTGAATGAGTTAGGAGGTGACTGGAGGTAAAGAAAAAGGTGAAAAAAATGGACCAACCCGTAGACTGGAAGCAGACTGCTCCAGATTAACCTCTCTCGCGCATCACGGGGGGTGTCTGGTTTTTCCCGAGTGGCGCGGGGGAGTGAGTTTAAAAAATGTTCATTTTTAGCCCCTGTACTGTGTAATTATGTTATTTTATGCCGTAAACTTGTATTTTAGCCCGTTTTATGTATTCAAACTGTATCAAGGTATGTTATGAATGTGATGCATGTATTATTAATATTTCCAAGTATTTCGAGTCTCGTTTTCGCATATAACATGTATTCGACGATTGATAGAGTATAACACAAGTATGTTACACGTACATGTATAAAAATGAATTTCCATTACGATTAAAGCCTCGGATTACAAGATTTGAAATGAACTCACGATTACAAGTTACTTAAAAATAGAACTTCAAATACAATTTTCTAAATAAAAAAAGTATAGAAATGCAAAGCGTTACAGTGTCCCCTACTTTTGAAAATTTCGTCCCAAAATTTATTCAAGAGGAAAACTCGGCGAAGTAAATTCATATCACTCTTGGGTTCCTAAGTAAATTTAACGCCACGTTTTCTTTTCCATCGGATCTTGACTATGGGAATTCAACTGCGCCTAAGTTGCTTGGTTACTTGGTCCATGATTTCAACTGGTTTTTTGACGAAGTTTAAGGACTCATTGATTTGTAAATCGTTGAGCGGAACTTAAGTTCTTTAGCTAAACATTTCTTAATATTAGACACATGCTATCAAGGAGAACACAAACCCATAGGTCTAGAATTAGTGAAAAATATATTTGAACTAAGGATGAATAAGAATATATAAAATACCAAATAAATGAGTAGGCTAACTTTAAAAAGGAGTACTTAAAATTTTATAATAATATAATTTAAAAAAACTAGTTCCTTTGACTTTTATGTTACTATAAATTAATTAGAATAAAAATGGCAAGTAATAAAAAAATGTAACTAACAGTTGGGGTGACAACTTGTGTTGAGTACGTGTTCACGGGTTCAAGTTAACTAGCATATCTAACAACTAGTTTAGTTAATTATTTTGGACAAAAAAACTCACCACTCATGTGAAGATAATCCAAGTATAATCCGGAAATAACCACGTAATCCATTTATCTTTTTTTACACGGCTAAATATTGTATTCGAGTTGAAGTCTTGATCTCCTCCTATCCAAACAGCTAGAGAGTCTTTCCTCTAATTAATATGTTTATTATCGTATCAGGTCCCATAGTGTTAGAGGTTTCCATCTTTAATTCAAAAGTTCAAAAGAAAAAAATCTTTAACTACCCTCAATCTAATTTAAATTGCCTCATACCAATCATATATCTGTATAATAATATTGTTTTATAGTTATTACCATTTTCTTGAAATATTTTGAAGAATTTATCCTATCTAATAAAAATCATAATTAGGGGACACGTGGCATCCATCTAGCGCCTCTATTTTGTGTTTTCCCGCAAAAAAAAAAAAAACACAACATAATTCCCTTTGGTGCAACCCGTTTTGCTAATATGGTCAAAAAGTCATCTCCGTATAAACAGAATATAACCCGACATATGCATCACTGACAAACTTCATTCGCGACTCTTAGATTTCTGCAACCTACCTCTCCTTATCATCCATCCCGCAAATTAGGGTTTTAATCTTCCTTTTAGTTGATGATTTAATTGATCTTTGTTCGTTCTAACCTACGGTTTGTTTATCTTGGATCGTTTTTTATAGTTAAATGTCGTCGACACCAAGGTATGAATCCGTTATTTATCTTATATTAAGATTTGATGTTGATATAATAGATTTTCTTATGTATTATGGGTAAATTCAAAAGATTGGAATATAACGTATTTAGGGTTTTATATCTTTCGGATCATATTAGGTGATGTTTATATTTTTCACCAGATCTAATTGTTCCCATTTGTTATTTTTTTACTAGATCTGCTTCTTCGATTATCTTCAAGGTATGTTTCTAGCATCATTAATCAAAATTGATTTCAATTGAACTTTCAGCATTTTGGTGTTCATATAGTCCCGTTAAGTGTGTAAGACTCTTAGTTGTTGTGGAGAATTCTGATTTTCTGTTTGGATTAGATCTGATTCATATACTAATATATTAGTTTGGTGAGTTATCAAAGCCTAATGTCATCAAATATTCCTTTTGATGTTCAGATGGCAGTTCGATTCATATTATTAGTGTTAATATGTAACATACCTATTTATTATACACAATTTAGCTAAACAGACAGGGTTTAGTTTAAATGGATGCAGGTAAGAAGTTGAACCCGCGAACATGTCAATCTCTGTTGGTATATTTTAGGTTTTCTTCTCTAAAATTAGTTTAATCTTTTTAATATTCAATAACCATGGTTTGTAATTTATCATTGACATCAATAGGTATGTTTTTGTAACACCCTGTAAAATCGTGTCCAATAATATAGTGACACGTGTTGTATTTTTAAATATAGTCTGTTAAAGACCAATAAGGACTAAAGGCGTCAACATGCTCAATCTGAGCCTCTGATTGACGATCCGATGTCAACATGCATAAATAACAGCCTCTGAGTGACTGATACGTCAACATGCTTGAAATTTGGCCTCTGAGTGACTGATATGTCAACATGCCTAGCCTCTGAGTGACATTGGAATCAACATGCTTATCATAAGCCTCTAAGTGATCCTTTGTGAAGTCCTAAATCCTCATACGTGCCATTTGTTGGACGAGAGGGTTCAATTTTGTAAATATGTGAAAGTTGGATAATGGAGGGATTAAAAGTGTCAACATGTTAATTTATACATCTGAGTGACCTTTTAACGAACCGAGAGCTCGGCAATGTCCGGGCATAATCCCGGGTATGCTAAGTATTGGCTACGGAGGGCTAAAAGTGCCAAAAAGGTGTTTAAAAAGGTTTTTAGAAGCTTTAATAAGTTAAGGGGTTAAAAGTGTCAAACTTTGAAACTGGCAAAAGGGCAGTCGCGGGCCGTGAGGTACCAGGCCTGGGTCTCTCGCGGGGCGCGAGAACAGGTCTGCTGCAGGAAGTTTTGTTTGGCAGCCAAGCAAATCTCCAAAACCATTTAATTCGAAACCATGGACTTGTAATCAGCTATGCCACATTTTGGGACAATTGTAAGCTTCCTCTTACACCCCTAAACACCTGGCTTCATCTCCTTTGAGCTCTACAACTATAAATAGGTGTTCAAGTGCTTCATTCCAACTTGCACCTTTCTAAATCATAACTCTTCTCCCTCCTCTGGAAGTTCCTAGCTAAAAGGAGCATCCAACTTAGTTTTCTTGCATTGTAGGAACCTCTTGTAAGTATTTTTTGATCTTGCATTTTCGTTTATAGGCCTTTATAGCCAAAAGTCAAGCGTTTTATGGAAAACGCTTTGACTTTCGGTTAAGACCATTATGGTCCAGCCATTGTTTGAAATGAACATGGCTAAGTGATCGTAATAAGGTAGGTGTTAGTCCCTATAAAGGGCACCTCCTGAAGATCACGTTCGCTAGACCAATTGACGGGTCAAAGTTATGAAAATAAAAAGTCAAACAGGCCATTTTTCGGAAAAATCATAAATTTATCTTATATATGTTATGAAACCTGTTTTGATACTTAAACAAGTTGGTAATAATTATTAGAACATGTAAGAACATGTTCGGCTCGTCAATTTTAGTTCTAGGGTCAGTTCGCAACCGAAAGTCGCGAAGTTTGACTTCTACTTCGACTTTCGATTCTGACCCGATTTAGATTAGTTACTTACTAATCTAAAGTTGCATTATGATCGTAATATAATGTAGCATAACCCTCTGAGGTTATGTTACATGATCATAATCAGAATCCAAGTTTATGCGCAAATTCCATAATTATGCCATTTTTGACCAAAATGCCCTTTTTGAACAAAACAAGGTTTTAAATGATAATGAAATTGAAAGTTTTTTTTTCTTTTTTTTTCTTTTCTAATAATACTGGTTATATGGCAGTTTTTTAATAAAAAATAATAATGTGTGTATTTATTTGTGATATACTGAATGTTACTTTAATTTGAGAAGTTTCCTACTGATGTAATATTATAAGTAACATTATTTGGGATGTTAAACCAAGTCATAAACTAAGTTTTCAAGCAGCTCCTTAAACTATATCGATAAATGACGGTTTTAGCCCTTGTGGGTCACAAAATGATTTCAATCAATATTTTCAAGATAAATCATTTACCTACTGATATGTTGTATTAAATAACATATTTTAAACATTTGAATCTGACCCTAATGTCAGTTTTCGTAAACATCGCTTAAAAATGTCATTTTACGACATAAGCGCCGTTTCGACGCATAGTATGGTTTTAAACCATATTATTGACCAAGACCTGATACCTACTGATTTTAAAAATTATTTTAAACATATTTACAGTAGGTACATATTATAAACTCAGAATCCCAAATAATTTATAAACTATGTGTAAAATGACCAAAATGCCCCTTCGGTGCATAGTTTGGTCATAAAAGGTAAAATACACATATAATTAGTATCCTACTGATATTATATCATAAATAAAGTATTTTCCAGCATACTTATAATTATAACATTAAATTATATCCAAGTTCCTTTTATATGGTATGAAATTACAAAAACGCCCTTATGAGGCATAGTTTCGTTTTAAGAACATTACGGGCATACAATTTGATATCTTACTGATATCTTAACTTATTTAAAATATAAGGCATATAGAACTTGTCAATGACTTATCCGGTTACCCGATATCGCTAATATGCGCACGGTTACGTATATGTAACTGGTTCACGGAAGTTAACCGAAGCGGGTTTAACCTAGTCATTTAAGCCTCAAAATTCAGAATGTTAATAGTTTACCCATGTTAAACAAGTCAAGGTACTTGTTGGGATTAAACTACATTCTATCCAATCATCGTTTAATCTAGCATCATACGTTTTGATCAAGTACGCTAGTCGGTCTAAGTCTATGACTTAAATAAAGACCGTTAGTATTTAATTGATTAGTTTATGCCAAACTCCAGACTAGAGACTTGCCGGTAAAAGCTATCTGCACTTAGTCCTTTTGTGTATGGCTGAGTTATTAAAAATTAAAAGAGGACTAGCTCAGGTAAATACTCTCGACTTATTTCCCCTATACGGGCTTGGGTTACGGTAGATTATTACCGCTTGGTCGGAAATGGGATTCAATCGAACGCCGGTTCGGAGATAATAAATCCGCATATTCTGTTTTAATCAGTTTTGTTTGATAATTTAAACATCGTGGGTTAACTACCGTGTCTTGGATATCCGCGGCTCATTACAATAGAAATGGCCACGACCTTAGCGCGGGTGTAGGCATACACCCGATAGACGCTCAATTATGCATTCCCACAAGGTTGGGAGGAATTGACTCCTTCGTGAGTCCAAAGTGGTGTGTACGTTAATTGTGTCTCGGTCTCCGTACCGAGCCCCGTATGTATGACAAACATGTAAATCTTTTAACAAGATTGGACGGTCAATTAACCCAAGTTATAAAAAGATTTTGTTCTGATACGCACTCAAAACATTTTTGAAATGTTTTCAAAATGAGTCAGTTGGGTGTATTTACCAACGAAAGATGACGTATTTTCAAAAGACTAATCTACAGGTACAATACGAAAATAGGCCGGAAGTGTTCGGTAGTGATAGAGGATCTTGCGAATCCTAAATCTGCGCAAAGTCTGTTTTATATTCTTTCCATGTACAATTTATGATCCGCCTGTGAATCTTCTATTACAAGCTTGTATATTATTTTGTATTTTCGAACATTCAGTTTGTAATAGTAATTTTACCCCAAGATTTCCAATGTGCCATGTTTAATTGACTATGATGATTATCAACTGACGTCACGCTACTCCCCACCCGGGCCCACCGGTGTATGGATTTCGGGGTTGGAAATCCGGGGTGTGATAGGGTTGGTATCAGAGCCAACATTTCAGAGAATTAAACACTAACCTTTTGTGTTTAGTCTCAAACTTACACGAGCACATTCCTTAGACTTCCGAGTCTAGGCATTGACCTAGGATTTACTCTTTTCATTATTAAGTTAATAGTATTGTTTTTGAATTGATATTAACAGGAAAACGCCGCCACGTGTGAGAGGACAAAGTGGACGAGGAAAAGGTCCAATGAGGGGAGGACCATCGGGACGCATTCCCCTCAACCTCATAACTCAGATGCCTACCAGGAATCAGGAGATTCGTCTCCTTGGCAACCAGCGAGACGTTCTGTCTCTAATAGACACTCGCCCTCACATTCCCAAAATTCTTACCACTCCTATCATTCACATCATTCTCACCATTCCCATTCTCATCACTCCTACCATAAGGAATTTAACCCCAACCGTTATCTCAACACGCCTCCAGCTGATCAAAATCAGTTGGACCAGCCACACACTATGGACGTGGACTCCGACCCGGAGATGCCACCGTTGGGATCAAATATGCATCCCATTGAAATATCAAGCGATTCAAACTCTTACGCTGGATCGCCCTACTAAGGTCCGAATGAGTGGGACCAATATTGGAACCAATTCACTTTCGCCCACACACCTTTTCACCACTCTCGACCACCCTCGGTTCAAGAAGATGTCCACATGAAACCCGTGGACCAACCTCAACCACCACCTGAACCACCAAGAAGAAAGCGTGGAGCACGTATGTTGGTACGTGCCAGACAAAGGTCAGGATCGCTCCCACCTTTGCCCAACTCCTACCCCACAATTCAAGAGGACCACAAATGGGTGGACCCTTTAATGTTTCACCTATAGTGGAACCAACACCAACACCTGCTGTTCAACCACCACCATCGGGTTATACTAACCCAACCCCCACATATCCAGACACATCTGGATATGATCCTTTTAACCCATCTATGCCGGTAGACTATCAAGCGTGGTCGCAAGACCCCTACATGCAGGCGGTTATGCACAATGCAGTTTACCCGTCTCCTTTCCCACCTACCTATCCACCGACTGGATATCCAACTTATGTGTACCTGTATCCGGTCGTGCCACCGCCACAACCACAACCTCCGCCGCCACTAGAGGCTATTAATGAGGCCTTGGAACGAATGAAAGAAATGCAACAACAGGCGGAGAAAACGAAGAAGAAGACGAATAAGTTCTTCAAGAAACTCTCCAAATTAGTCAAAGGAAATAAGGACGAGTGAAGTCTCTTCTAATTATATGTAGTCCCTACGAGGATATTTTTATTTCTTTTAGTCCCTGTGTGGACATGTTTATTTCCTTTAAGTCCTTGCATGGACAAGTTTATTTCATTTTTTCTAGTATTGTAATTTCTAGTTTGAAATTTAATGAAGTACTTTTGGAATTATATATATATGTAAATCATCCTCTTGAAAACGAGCGTCTCGATTTTACTCGAAATTTATGCTCTGCTATATAATTCCAAAAGACCTTAATAGATTGATTATGCCAAGTGGCGTAGACCACACATTGGCCAAGAAATGATAGTTAAGTACGAAGGGGTCTTCTATCAGGATAGTTAAGGGAAGTTATCCTTCTATCCAGGAGTAAGGGACTAGGTCCAAACCTCCAAGGTCGTTAAGATCGAAGGTGACCGAGACCATCAATCAATTATAAAGGTACTCTTATGTAACATTAAGAAATGTTCATACTCTTGGTAGTCTGGCTTAAGGAACCACACTAGCCGTCAGGCTGATATGCCATATACATCTGATATGATGTAGGCCAATGTGCCCAATTAATTGTCCAACGGGACAGGCTGATATGCCATATACATCTGATATGATGTAGGCCAATGTGCCTAATTAATTGTCCAACAGGACAGGCTGATATGCCATGTACATTTGATATGATGTAGGCTAATGTGCCCAATTAATTGTCCAACGGGGCAGGCTGATATGCCATGTCTATCTGATATGATGTAGACCAATGTGCCCAATTAATTGTTCAACGGGACAGACTAATATGCCATATACATCTGATATGATGTAGGCCAATGTGTCCAATTAATTGTCCAACGGGACAGGCTGATATGCCATATACATCTGATATGATGTAGGCCAATGTGCCCAATTAATTGTCCGACGGGACAGGCTGATATGCCATGTACATCTGATATGATGTAGGCCAATGTGCCGAATTAATTGTCCAACGGGATAGGGTGATATGCCATGTATATCTGATATGATGTAGGCCAATGTGCCCAATTAATTGTCCCAGGACAGGCTGATATGCCATGTACATCTGATATGATGTAGGCCAATGTGCCCAATTAATTGTCCAATGGGACAGGCTGACATGCCATATACATCTGATATGATATAGGCCAATGTGTCCAATTAATGGTCCAACGGGACAGGCTGATATGCCATATACATGTGATATGATGTAGGCCAATGTGCCCAATTAGCTGTCCAACGGGACAGGCTGATATGCCCTAAACATCTGATAAGATGTAGGCCAATGTGCCCAATTAATTTTCCAACGGGATAGACTGATATGCCATATACTTCTGATATGATGTAGGCCAAGGTGCCCAATTATTGTCCAATGTGATAGACTGATATGCCATATGTATTATGTCTTAAGTGACAGGCTGATATGCCATATATATATATAACTTATTAGCTACAGAATGTTTAAAGTTTATCCATATTATACAAGTCAAGTTACTTGTTGGGATTAAACTACATTTTATCCAATCATCATTTAATCTGGCGTTATACGTTATGATCAAGTACGCTAGTCGGTCTAAGTCTATGACTTAAATAAGACCGCTAGTATTTAATTGGTTAGCTTATGCCATAATCCAGACTAGAGACTTGCCGGTAAATGCTATCTGCACTTAGTACTTTTGTGTACGGCTGAGTAAATAAATCTTGCGTTAAACGAAGAATAGCTCAAGTAAATACTCTCGACTTATTTCCTCTATACGGGCTTGGGTCACGGTAAACTAATACCGCTTGGATGGAATTGGGATCAATCGAATGCCGGATTATGGCTAGTAAATCCGCATATTCCGTTTTAATTAGTTTTGTTTGATAACTTAAACATCGGGGTTAACTACCGTGTCCTGGATATCCTCGCCTCATTACAATAAGAAAATGGCCACGACCTTAGCGTGGGTGTAGGCATACACCCGATAGATGCTCAAAATGTATTACCCACAAGGTTGGGAAGAAATAACTCCTTCGTGAGTTCAAAGTGGTGTGTACGTTAATCATGTTTCGGTCTCCATACCGGGCCCTGTATGTATGGACAAACATGTGAATCTGTTAACAAGGTTGGATAGTCAACTTTCCTAAGTTATAAAAGATTTTGTGCTGATACGCACTTAAAACATTTTTTAAATGCTTTCAAAATGAGTCAGTTGGGTGTATTTACCAGCGAATGCTGACGTATTTTCAAAAGACTAAGCTTGTAGGTACAATACGAAAATAGGCAGGAAGTGCTCGGTAGTGATAAGCGGATCTTGCAAATCCTAGATCTGCCCAAAGTCTGTTTTACATTCTCTTTTTGTATAATTTATGATCCGCCTGTGGATCTTTTATTACGAGCCGTCTGTATATTATTTTGGTATTTTGAACATTTGGTTTGTAATAGTAATTTAAATCCAAGACTTCCGCTGTGTTGTGTTTAATTGTCCATGATGTTATCAACTTACTCACGATATTCCACACCCGGGCCCACCGGTGTCTGGATTGGCTGTGGAAAGCCGGGGTGTGACAAACAACTTCTGACATTATGGAAGAATGTATAAAAATGTCAGAACATACGGCGAGGAATAGCCTCCATTATTTTTGTGAGTATGTATTTAAACTACATGTAAAAAAGTTGAGAAAACCTACATTTTGTGACATACAATAGCTTTTGGAGGCTCATGAAAAGCGCATGGTTTTCCTGGGATGATTGATAGTTTAGATTGTATGAAATGGAATGGGAAAATTAATGGATATCATAAAAACCGGCTATGATGCTTGAAGCCGTTGCATCTCAAGATCTATGGATTTGGCATACATTCTTCGGTATGCCTGCTGCAAATAACGATTTGAATATTCTTAATTAATCGTCAATTTTCAATGACTATATAAACGCTGTTGGACTGAAGGGTTCTTTTTCGTAAACGGTGCGGAGTACAAATATAATTATTATTTGACAGATGGTATTTTCCTGGATTATGCCGTGTTTGTAAAATCATTTACACGGGAAACAACGTTAGAGGAAAGGAGAACTAAGTTTAATGATGCTTAGATGGCGATAAAAAAAACGTCGAATGAGCATTAGGTTAGTACTAAACCATTTAGAAGTTACAAAACAACGTCTAACATTGACCGAAGTTAATGACCAAATATCCTTGAATACCTATGGATTACTTTAATTTGAGTAAACCTCAATTTATAACTATGTGGTTAGATTTTATTATTACTATAGACGCCTCTAAGAATATTTTTTTTATCTATTTACATCCTCAATGTTTCAAACACACTACACTTAACAATCTTCTGTGAGTTGATCATTAGATTGACCGACACAAAGACTATTTTTATCATTTTTTTCATATGAATACACGTGTTATTTAAACTAATTATCGTATTATAACATTTCGTTTTACCAAAATATGTTTAACTACCACCAGTACCACCCTATCATTTATCCCCTGCTTTGACATTTCACTCCTATCCTTCATAACTAAACACCCAAATCCCATTCATTAATTTTCAATATCCCACCAAATTTCTTTTTCCATATCCAAATTAAACATCTTTATATCTAGAATTCCTTCAGATATGTTCTCTGTAATATTCAAGTAGATGTCAATGGTTAACACTTGCTCTTTTTGATAAGGTAAATCTTCCACATGTGCCTCAAATGATAATTTGAATATGAATATCATGTTGCGTAGTGTAGCTGAGCACATTAACTATATGAAGTATATGAATTTGAATATTAATTATATAAATGCATATCATGTTGTGTAGTGTAGCTGAGCACATGAACTATTAATTTGGCAACTATGATCTAGATTGCCTATAAATTAATGTATATCCGTATATCCATATGGTTTCTGAGCACGGATTGACGTTCAGAAACAATAAATATAACCTGCAAAAAAACTATAACCTACAAATCTTCGTTTCATAAAACATCTCCGCCTCAGCCGCTGCACTCCACCAAACGCCAGCCACCGTCACCACTTCGCCCTACCTCGTCCGAGTCAAACGGACTCGTGTCTCATATCTCAGTTCCGAATGAGGTGGAGATGGCGTTGAATGGCGGTAGTAGAAATGGTGGCCGATGGTGTGCTTTGGAATTTGGAAGGTGGAGATGTGGGTGTTGCAAATGTAAGATTAAATATAATTATTATGTATATTTAATTGTGTAGTCATTATAATCATTTATATTATATAAATCAAAATATATTATACCTATAATATAATTAGTTAGTAATTGTTGATGGACTCTATTAACCTTATTAACTAATTAGGTGTCTCCTTGCGTATATATAAGAAGATTACTAGAGAAGGAATAAGGTTAGACTCTCATAACATCAACACACAATCGTATCCCCTCTCTCTCAACATTCACAAAATCCTAACCCTAGATTTTGGTACTACCATCAAGAACATACATCTTAAACGGGAACTAGATTAAGATGACAACTATGTCGAACTCTATGGCTGCATCCCTGACTGGACTGTCTGTTGTGATAGGTATGATTTACATATTTTCCATTATGTTTAAACATAACTGATCAATATGTGGTATCAGAGCATATGTTGCTCAATCAGTTCTATATGTTTCCATTAATCTAGAATTAAAATATGGAAAAACAAACTTTTCTAAAAATCTAATAAATCTCAAGAACACGGTTTCGGCTAAAACTTAATATTAATGAAATTCATTTCTAAATAAGATGTTAATCACATCATTTATAATCACAATTTCGAAATCTGTATACGGATATTAAATTTTCAGATTTCGGATTCCAAAATTTTAATTTTATGTTATTAGGGTTCATCGTAATGTTCTTATGAAATTTAAAGAATATCCCTTATTTTGGACTGAATCAGGGATCGAAGGGTGTTATTCTATTTTGATTTAATTTTATCTATCAAATGTTTTCGAAATCAGTTATAATTTAATGGAATTTTCTTTTGAAATATTTAGATAAATATAAATCAGCATCAAAACCAGAAACATATCTCCCATGATCCCTTAAAATTCGAATTTTAACCTTATCACAATTAACATCTTTCATCAGCAGATTTCAGATCTTGGAGTTTCGAGATCCATAAAAGATTTCGAGAAAACATAAAACTCGAAATCTCATTAAAACTCAAAATCTTATTATTTTTCGTAATAACATAACCTTTTTTCGAAATCACTAGAGATCTTGAAAACCCACTTAGAACTCGAATCTTATTAGATCTCAAAATAATCAAGGGACTCGAAATCTCATTAAAAATTTCGAGATTAAAATGGCTACTCAAAATCATGAACTTTTCGAGATCATTAGAGATTTCGAGATTACACAGGATTCTCGAAAACTCACTTGTTTCTCACAAACTATCTTTTTTCTTGAAAACTCACTTGTTCCTTGAAAACTATCTTTTTTTGTCGAAAACTCAATGATTCTCGAAATCTCATTACCTTATTAGCTGGTATTGTGAACTAAATTTTAGCTCGGGGCTCAGCTGGGGGCACGTTGACCCCCTTTCACCCCCCCCCCCCCCAACGAACTCACCGCGGTAATAGGTGGTTTGCTATTAACTAATTGGTTTTGTAGACACTTAATTAGAATCAAATAATCTTATAAAACCTAAAATAGCTTAACTTGAATGAGCTTCTAATGTATCACTTATGCCCAAAGGTGATTTGATACATCTACTTATTGTTCAAGTATAATAACAAATTATGTTAATTATGCCCTACAAACATGAATATCTCACTTTTGGCCAAAGCTGATTTAATCCATCCATGTCCAACATACTTAACAAGTGCATAATTAAGGTAATTGTCTCATTTCTGGCCAAAGCTGATTTGTCACAATTACTTTGCACACATACTTAGATGATTAAACTTCTGCTCAAAGGTGATTTATCTTCATTTAAGTAGAACTTTCTAATAACTTAGTCTATTATTTTGATATTTGTAATAGACAATATCACAGCTTCATAACTAAAATGGTCATTACTTATGCCTGCCTTAGTGTAACATGCCCTTACATCACATTAAGACTTCTATCTTAGTATCATAATTCGCTCATTTTATTTCCATTAACTGCTGATAACTTTGCTCCATGGAAAGTCTCTCTCATGCTTACTCTTGCTTTGCTGGATTTTGACTACGCTTTTAGGGAGGATAAGTCTGCATACCTTACTCCTCAAAGGACCACTGCTCAGCAGATAACTTTCGAAAAGTGGACTAGGTGCAATCGCATGTCGAGCATGTTTATGAAGCAATTGTAACATCCGTCAAAAACCGGATTAACCAAACCCGCTTCGTTTATTAACCGAACAACCAGTTAAAAATTTCGTTGCGTATTTAATGCTCAAATTAATTTTAAACGATACATAATTAATAAGTATATTAGAATATAAAATTTATATTTGAAAATGTATTAAAAATGGTGAATTAAAAATAAAATGCTGAAGCCAGGTTTCGAACCCGGGTCAGCCGAGAATCATTCAAAGCCTTAACTCACATCCATCCAACCACTCCGCCACTTTTGTTGTTTGTTAACATATTGAAACAATTAATACATAAAATAAATCTGGAAAACAAACCCAGTTACACAGCGCGCCCAAATCCGCTGACGCCGGAAATCTCGACAAATTCGTCAAACATTGCCGTTTCTTTGGGTTATAACGTTTACATTTATAGCCATATCGGTTATAACCGAAAAACTTAATCAATTTCATTCATGACCAAAATTTCTATTCGAAACCGAAAATATAATTCAAATCCGGGTTATACCTTGTTCATTAGTTGAGCTCACGAATCTATCCAACCTACACTCTCCATTTTTGCCCAGAAAACTTCGCCGCAAGTCGCCAGATTTCTCTATAATTTAACCGGAAATTATCGCCGGAAAACCGAGTTCATTCCATTCCGTCTGTTTACCCAAACATAAGATCTTGGAGCTCATACTGACATCACCCCCACTCACCTTAAACCTCTGAAGAATCTCTGTCGCAAGAAATTTCACTCGCCGGAATTCTCTGCAAGTCGCCGGAAAACCGGGACTTTCATCTACACGGTAAATACCTTGACCTTTCTGTTTCATTCCATTATTGGACAAATTCTAATAGCAATCCCTCACTCAGAATCTATTCCAGACGACGTTGCCGGATTTTCTGTTTTCGCCGGAAAACTTCTGGAATTTTCGGAAAGTTGCTGATAACCGGTATGATCATTCAAACCTACTGATAATCGTTACTCAGTAGTTCAATTTCATATCTAATTCATCCAAACTGATTATTGAATCCGAACAGAAGGAGTTCCCAAAACAGAGACGACGATCTTTGCCGGACTTCTGAAGAAAGACGATTAGTTCGGTACAATCATTCCCCAAACCCTTTTATGTTCAATACATTGCAATTGTTTATAAGTTCGTTAAATTAATTTAACAAATAACAGTTAGTTAACCGTTGTCTGTGTTTTGAACGAAGAAGACGAAATCGTGTAAGATATAAGATTAATTAAAATCAATATTACGAACGGGTTAGACACACAGTCCAACGGTGGACTGTGTGCAAACAATATGCACACGTCCCGGGTTCGATCCTTGACACACACACATTCGCTGTATAAAAAGTCTTTTTTTTAAAAAAACTGAACCGGTTCCACAACCGTAAGATGTTAAGTATATTAAAAACCAGAATATTTACCAAGTTAGACACACAGTCCAGCGGTGGACTGTGTGCCAAACTAAACCACAGGTCCCGGGTTCGAGACCTGTGGCGAGCAACGAGGCGATACATTAAATCCTTTTTAAAATAAGTGATTTTCGGATTAACTTAATTAGTATATAAATATAATTAAAAACAGAAATATTTCGGGTTAGACACGTAGCTCAGTTGGTAGAGCTGCGTGCATGCGTACGGGAGGTCTCGGGTTCGAGTCCTGCCCGGCGCATACATACACACAAATAGAACCGGTCAAACAGTCAACAGTCACAGTCAAACAGTCAACGCTTATGGTCAACGGTCAAAAGTCAATATTTTTTTTATTATTTTTATTTATTTATTTAAATTAAAAATTAATTAAAAATACTTAAAAATAACATTTCTAAAGTTAGAAAATAGCCTAAAACTCACAAAAATATATCTAATAATCCTATTAAAATTGTTAATAAAATACATTTATTTAGCTTACTTTTTCGTTATTAATTTGGTTAGTTTTTCCTCGTCGATCAATCCTCTAAACTCGTGCGCATTCAACATCATCAACCGAACGCACCCAATGTGAGTGAATTCTTACAAACTCCCATTTTTATTCACGTTTTGGGGTGTAGCATGTGTCGCTTAAACTAATTCGTTAATTCAAACTCGTGCTATACCATATTATGATCTAAACTTAGAATGTAAATATTGTTTGTAGTTATGTATTACATATTGTCAAGTTGTATGCAAATTATTTGTTAGGCCCATCAGTATCTCGTGGGAGACGAGTTTAACAACGCGTGCCTTAAAACTCATTCATTAGGCCCATCAGTTCGTAGAACAACGCGTGCCTCAAAACTCATTCATTAGGCCCATCAGTTCCTCGTGGGAGACGAGTTGAGCAACGTGTGCCTCAAAACAAGCTATTATTGTATGTGTGTGCATTATTTAATATTAAGTGTTTTGTGAATAAGTTTACATCTATATTTACTCACTTTATTTTATAATCAATTCAATAAACTTGTTCAAATGTTTTTCATAGGATTCACTCGCCAACTTTTTGTTGATCCAAAAACCATTTTTACACATGATACATATGAACAGGATGAAGCAAGGAAAACATAGGAAATGCCTTAGAAGAAAATAATGAAGGCTAGAAAGATGTGTAGAACATGTTGTAATTATGATTGTATGATTTCCTTTAAATTGTAATAATAAATATGAAACATTATAATAAATGTCATGAGCTTTGATGAAAACCCAATCATGCCCCGATCACCTTTTCCGTTGTGGGTCGGGGTGTGACAGATTGGTATCAGAGCTTTTGACTATAGGGATATAGGATAGGTTATTAGACCCTTAGAGCCTATACTATAGTTGATTAGATTTTAATTGTTTATGTGGTTATATGCAAACTCATGATGTTTATTTCTTTCATATTTATTACATACGCAAATGCATGCAAACACTTCCGATACTACATTTTGTGATACATAGTGAATTATGCTTACAGCCAAACATATGTACTTACATACATATTCATCATACATATTTCAATGTTCACATATTCAATTCATCTTCATACTTCCGTTATTCAAGATTTTGTCGCATTTTCATTTTTCAAATCTCATCAAAGTGAGTTCTGCGACGGGCATGTAGTAACTGTAAGGGTACCAGTACCGGTAGTCGGAACGTCCTGTCTAGGTTGGCATTCGTATAAATCCAATATAACGGACCAGTTTGCCTTCCAGGAGACTAACGATGAGAGTACAAAGGACCTATTAGGCCAAAGCATGCCACACCAAACGTCGTTCGAACTAACCCCACTTTGAGGTGTCACCGTGTCCACACCTGGATACATTCCGAATACCATACATTACATACATATTTCTCGATTTTCTCCGGGTTTTAGTGTACGTAACCAGGCTAACACATGCGAACCATATGAAAAACCCGGTAGTCATGGGGGCCCACATGATTACAAAGGTGAAGTATGGCGGCATGCAAGGCTCAATTACGAGCAAAGCCCAAGACATCCTATGGATGTAGTAGATTTATTATTTTATGTTTATTTTATGAATGTTCATTCCTAAATACGACACATGATCCCAAAAACATCCAACTCATACTCTTGATTTGTATTCCTTGTAGATGTCTTCTAATTCCGCTCGTAGGAAGATGAGATCAGGAAAAGCCCGCGAGCGCATGGCTGCCCAAATCGCTCAACAAATGGCTGTCGTAATACCCAACATTGTAGTTCAAGTTCAACAAGCCCTTACCGCTAATCCCGTCAATCAAGAAGATCAAAATGTTGTCAACCCTCCCCCAATTACCACTAAATGCACCTTCAAGCATTTCAAATCCTGCGATCCTCCAAAATACGAAAGAACGGAAGGTGTCACTGCTCTCCTCCATTGGTTTGAAGAAATGGAAAACACATTTCTAAATTGCGATTGCCCCGATGATCGCAAAGTGCGATATGCAACTGGTCGTTTACTTGGAATAGCACTTACTTGGTGGAATACAGAGAAGGCCAAACGAGGTGTTGAAGATGCTATGACTTTGACTTGGGAAGAGTTGAAGGAAATCATGACAAGACGGTTTTGCCTAAGGAGCGAAATCAAGAAATTAGAGGATGAGTTCTATTCGTTGAAACAAAAGGAAGGCGACCACACCACATACAACAAGAGATTCCTCGAGTTAAATCAAATGGTTCCCAACTTGTTCACTCCCCTCTACCGTTTGATCGAGCACTACATTCGAGGTCTTCCTTAAAAAATTCAAGACTCTGTAATAAGTACCACACCTGCAACTTTGGAAGCAGCTATGGAGTTAGCTACAGAACTCACCGAGAACCGCATAAGAAATAAGGACTTCAAGGAGGAGGAGAAGAAGGATAAAGCATCAACTGAAACTTCGAACTCCACCCAAACCGAATCCCCTTCACGATCCATTTCTAAGAGAAAACGAGATGGGCAACTTTTCGCTGTCACCCAACGCAACCAACCAATTTCACAAGCCATACCCCTCCAAGCTATCCCAATCACTCAAGTAGCACCCAACTCAACTTACCCAAATAAGAAACCTTACCTTGGACCTCACCCTCGATGTAACGCCTGTTTTTATCACCATCCATCTACCTTACCTTGTCGACTATGTGCTAATTGTGGACGCTATGGTCATTTGAGCAAGGCTTGCCGCACCTCTCAAAACCAAATCTCTCCCGCTACTCCAAACATGGTCCAAACCTATCAACAACCCCAATACCCCATGTTCCCATATGTACGAGCTTGTTTTAATTGTGGCGACCCTACCCACTTTAGAAACACATGCCCTCGATTGGTTAACATCATAAACGCTCAAGCTCAATCAAACCCAGTTAACCAAGCAAATCAAGAAAACCCAACCACTAGGCCACCAGCAAGAGGAAGAGTTTTCAACATCAACTCCAATCTTATTGAAGATAATGACGGTCCAAACGAACCACTCAACTAGTCTCCTTCACCAAAAATCAAGATTCAACTCCAACTGCTTCGTTTTTATGTTTTTCTTTATGTTATCTCAACTTTCACATATCTCAATTATAAATTGGAAATTTATCCAAGAATCTTAATGCGAATTACTATTTCAGTTTTGTTTTATACTCATTGATTTAACATTCATATCATCATACATCTCAACGTATTTCAATCTCAACATTTAAAGAAGTTAGGTTATGTCTCACTTCTACTTAGACTAACATCTCCATCATAACAAACGAGAGATGTACTGTCATTATTCAAACATGTATACTATCAGAATTAAGACTCAAGCTTTGGTTGATGGTGTTTGTTTATGTTTTAGAGTCACATAGAACTAATCATAACTTATGGATAAAGCCAATGAAAATTTGATAAGAATATGGTGGATACGCCGCTGGTACTTCCTATATATAAGTATTCTTGCCAAAGGATCAGAGGCATTATCAGGCGGTTATGAGAAGTTCCATGTAGGATTTAGTATTGTCTTGGTTGAAGTTTGTTTTATACTCACAGATTTAGCATTCATATCATCTCATCATTTAAAGAAATTGGATTATGTTCTATTTCTACATAGACTAACCTCTCCATCATAACAAACGAGAGAGGTACTGTCATCATTCAAACATGTATACTATCAGAATTAAGACTCAAGCTTTGGTTGATTGTGTTTGTTTATGTTTTAGAGTCACATAGAACTAATCATAACTTATGGATAAAGCCAATGAAAATTTGACAAGAATATGGTGGATACGCCGCTGGTACTTCCTATATATAAGTATTTCTTGCCAAAGGATCAGAGGCATTATCAGGCGGTTATGAGAAGTTCCATGTAGGGTTTAGTAATGTCTTGGTTGAAGTTTGTTTTATACTCACTGATTTAGCATTCATATCATCTCATCATTTAAAGAAATTGGATTGTGTCACCATTCAAACATGTATACTATCAGAATTAGGACTCAGACTTTGTTTGTTGTGTTTATTTATGTTCTAGGATCACATCATAGAACCAATCATAACTTACTGATAAAACCAATGAAAATTTGACAAGAATATGGTGGATACGCCGCTGGTACTTCCTATATATAAGTATTCTTGCCAAAGGATCAGAGGCATTGTCAGGCGGTTATGAGAAGTTCCATGTAGGTTTTAGTATTAGAAGTTTTGTTTCTGGATATAACCTTATCTTTCCAAACATATCAAAATTCTTACGCATGAAATCATATTTAGTCAATCAACTCTGTTTATCAAAATTCATTAACTTAGGCATCAAAAAGCGATTCCTGTAGCAGGGTACTCAACCCTTATAAGGAACGTTACCGCCTCAAACAAAAATTTAAACTCTTACTCCTTTCTAAGTATGTAACTGTCAAATTAAACACCATCCTTTTTAGACAAACATGCCACTACTTAAATTTCGGGACGAAATTTCTAAAAGTAGGGGATACTGTAAAATCTGTCAAAAACCGGATTAACCAAAACCCGCTTCGTTTATTAACCGAACAACCAGTTAGAAATTTCGTTGCGTATTTAATGCTAAAATTAATTTTAAACGATACATAATTAATAAGTATATTAGAATATAAAATTTATATTTGAAAATGTATTAAAAATAGTAAATTAAAAATAAAATGCTGAAGCCGGGTTTCGAACCCGGGTCAGCCGAGAATCATTCAAAGCCTTAACTCACATCCATCCAACCACTCCGCCACTTGTGTTGTTTGTTAACATATTGAAACAATTAATACATAAAATAAATCTGGAAAACAAACCCAGTTACACAGCGCGCCCAAATCCGCTGACGCCGAAAATCCCGACAAATTCGTCAAACATTGCCGTTTCTTTTGGTTATAACGTTTACATTTATAGCCATATCGGTTATAACCGAAAAACTTAATCAATTTCATTCATGACCAAAAATTTCTATTCGAAACCGAAAATATAATTCAAATCTGGGTTATACCTTGTTCATTAGTTGAGCTCACGAATCTATCCAACCTACACTCTCCATTTTTGCTCAGAAAACTTCGCCGCAAGTCGCCGGATTTCTTTGTAATTTAACCGGAAATTATCGCCGGAAAACAGAGTTCATTCCATTCCGTCTGTTTACCCAAACATAAGATCTTGGAGCTCATACTGACATCACCCCCACTCACCTTAAACCTCTGAAGAATCTCTGTCGCAAGAAATTTCACTCGCCGGAATTCTCTGCAAGTCGCCGGAAAACCGGGACTTTCATCTACACGGTAAATACCTTGACCTTTCTGTTTCATTCCATTATTGGACAAATTCTAATAGCAATCCCTCACCCAGAATCTATTCCAGACGACGTTGCCGGATTTTCTGTTTTCGCCGAAAAACTTCTGGAATTTTCGGAAAGTTGCTGATAACCGGTATGATCATTCAAACCTACTGATAATCGTTACTCAGTAGTTCAATTTCATATCTAATTCATCCAAACTGATTATTGAATCCGAACAGAAGGAGTTCCCAAAACAGAGACGACGATCTTTGCCGGACTTCTGAAGAAAGACGATTAGTTCGGTACAATCATTCCCCAAACCCTTTTATGTTCAATACATTGCAATTGTTTATAAGTTCGTTAAATTAATTTAACAAATAACAGTTAGTTAACCGTTGTCTGTGTTTTGAACGAAGAAGACGAAATCGTGTAAGATATAAGATTAATTAAAATCAATATTACGAACGGGTTAGACACACAGTCCAACGGTGGACTGTGTGCAAACAATATGCACACGTCCCGGGTTCGATCCTTGACACACACACATTCGCTGTATAAAAAGTCTTTTTTTTAAAAAAACTGAACCGGTTCCACAACCGTAAGATGTTAAGTATATTAAAAACCAGAATATTTACCAAGTTAGACACACAGTCCAGCGGTGGACTGTGTGCCAAACTAAACCACAGGTCCCGGGTTCGAGACCTGTGGCGAGCAACGAGGCGATACATTAAATCCTTTTTAAAATAAGTGATTTTCGGATTAACTTAATTAGTATATAAATATAATTAAAAACAGAAATATTTCGGGTTAGACACGTAGCTCAGTTGGTAGAGCTGCGTGCACGCGTACGGGAGGTCTCGGGTTCGAGTCCTGCCCGGCGCATACATACACACAATAGAACCGGTCAAACAGTCAACAGTCACAGTCAAACAGTCAACGCTTATGGTCAACGGTCAAAAGTCAACATTTTTTTTATTATTTTTATTTATTTATTTAAATTAAAAAACAATTAAAAATACTTAAAAATAACATTTCTAAAGTTAGAAAATAGCCTAAAACTCACAAAAATATATCCAATAATCCTATTAGAATTGTTAATAAAATCCATTTATTTACCTTACTTTTTCGTTATTAATTAGGTTAGTTTTTCCTCGTCGATCAATCCTCTAAACTCGTGCGCATTCAACATTATCAACCGAACGCACCCAATGTGAGTGAATTCTTACAAACTCCCCTTCTTATTCATGTTTTGGGGTGTAGCATGTATCGCTTAAACTAATTCGTTAATTCAAACTCGTGCTATACCATATTATGATCTAAACTTAGAATGTAAATATTGTTTGTAGTTATGTATTACATATTGTCAAGTTGTATGCAAATTATTTGTTAGGCCCATCAGTTCCTCGTGGGAGACGAGTTGAACAACGCGTGCCTTAAAACTCATTCATTAGGCCCATCAGTTCGTAGAACAACGCGTGCCTCAAAACTCATTCATTAGGCCCATCAGTTCCTCGTGGGAGACGAGTTGAGCAACGCGTGCCTCAAAACAAGCTATTATTGTATGTGTGTGCATTATTTAATATTAAGTGTTTTATGAATAAGTTTACATCTATATTTACTCATATGTGGTATGCACTTTATTTTATAATCAATCCAATAAACTTGTTCAAATGTTTTTCATAGGATTCACTCGCCAACTTTTTGTTGATCCAAAAACCATTTTTACACATGATACAGGTGAACAGGATGAAGCAAGGAAAACATAGGAAATGCCTTAGAAGAAAATAATGAAGTCTAGAAAGATGTGTAGAACATGTTGTAATTATGATTGGATGATTTCCTTTAAATTGTAATAATAAATATGAAACGTTATAATAAATGTCATGAGCTTTGATGAAAACCCAATCATGCCCCGATCACCTTTTCCGCTGCGGGTCGGGGTGTGACAGCAATCCCATTAGCATCGCAATTTGAGGAGCCATTCCAGATTCTAATGATGCTAAAATCTACTTGGCTTCTGTGGAGGATGAATTCAAAGGGACCTCTAAGGCGCATGCTAGTACTTTAATCCTCAAGCTGGTGACTACTAAGTATGATGGGAGGAGTGGCATTCGTGAGCATATCATGATGATGAACGACATGCCCCATAAGCTGAAGGGATTAGACATGGAGATCAGTGATGGTTTTCTCATACACATTATCATAACTTCGCTTCCTTCATCCTATGAACCATTCAAAATCAATTACAACACTCAAAAGGACAAATGGACGATGAGTGAGCTGATCGCCATGTGCGTGCATGAGGAAGAGCGTATGAAGAGGGACAGAACCACTGATGTTGCTCACTTTACTACTTCCAACTCGAAGAAGAGGAAGAACAATTACCCAAGGAAGGATGCTTCTAAAGTCCAAAAGCCTAATCCTAATACAAGTGCACCTTCCAACTCTAAGAACTACTTAGGCAAACCTTATTGCAAGTTCTGTAAAAAGACAGGTCATAAGCAGAATGAATACCCTGACTTTAAAGAGTGGATGGCTAAGAAAGGTAATGATTTTTTGATGATACTGGAGTCCTATAATTTAAATGCTCCTGCTAATCCTTGGTGGTATGATTCTAGTTTTATGGTTCATGTGACCAATTCTACTCAGGGATTCATTTCAATCCGGAGGCTAGAAAGAAACCAAAGAACATTTAAGTGGGGAATGATAGAGAATTAGAAGTGAAGGCCATAGGAACCTTACAATTATTTATGAAAACTAGTTTATGCATTAAACTTTATGATACCTTATATGTTCCTAAGGTAACTCGAAACCTTGTATCAGGACCAAAGTTCGACATGGACGGTTTTGATGTTTCTCATGGTCATCACAAACTCTCTATGATTCTATTGTTTATGGTACTGGCACTCTGGATAGTAGTATCATTAGATTAGAACTAGATGATGATTTTTCCAAATCCTTGTTGTCATATAATATTAATGAATCACTCACAAAGATAAAACAGAAACGAGACTTATAGACTTCATCCAAGTTCTGGCATCAACGTTTAGGCCACATATCACGAGAATGATTAACTCGACTCGTAAAGGATGAAGTCTTACCACCTCTCTATTTTATGATTTTGGAAAATGTGTCAAATGCCTTAAAGGTAAGATGACATCAGCAAATAAGAAAGGTGCCACTAGGAGCTCTAATTTTGTTAGAACTCATTCATACTGACATTAGTGGTCCTTACCCAATCGCTAGCATAACTGGACATACTTCATTTATCACTTTTATTGATGATTATTCTCGTTACATGTACTTGTATCTCATTAAGGAAAAATCTGAATCTCTTATAATTTTTAAAGATTATAAAGCTGAAGTTGAAAAACAACTAAATCGTTAAATTAAAGTTGTAAGATCAGATAGAGGCGGTGAATATTATGGAAGACATACTGATATGGGTCAAGCTCCTGGTCCATTTTATGAGTTTTGTAAATGCCATGGGATTGTGAACGAATATACCATGCTAGGTAAACCTCAGCAGAATGGTTTCATTGAATGAAGAAACCGGAACCTAATGAACATGGTGCGCAGTATATTAGCCAGCACTAATCTACCATTATTTCTCTGGACTGAAGCATTAAAAGCAGTTGTTCATATACTCAATAGAGTTCCTTACAAGTTTGTCCCTAAAACTCCTTATGAACTTTAGACAGGAAGGAAACTGAGTCTTAAATATATGTAAGTATGGAGCTGCATTGCTGCAGCAAAACTTTACAATCCTTTCCTAAGGAAACTTGACCCTAAAACAGTTACATGCTTCTTTATTGGGTATCCTGATCATTCAAAGGGTTATCGTTTCTATTTCCTTCCCATGTCACCCGTATTGTTGAAACCAAGCGTGTCGCGTGTAACATCCGTAAAAACCGGATTTACGTAACCCGCTCCGTTTATTAACCGAACAATCAGTTAAAAATTTCGTTGCGTATTTAATGCCCAAATTAATTTTAAACGATACATAATTAATAAATATATTAGAATATAAAATTTAAATTTGAAAAAGTACTAAAATTAATGAAATAAAAATAAAACAATGCTGCCGGGTTTCGAACCCGGGTCAGCCAGGAATCCACAAGCTTTAACTCCCACACGCTCAACCACTCCGCCACTTGTGTTGTTTGTGTTCATATTGAAACAATTAAATACATAACATAAATCTTGAATTCAAACTGACGCGCCCAACCGCAGTCGTCGGAAATCCCAACGATTTCGCCGAGATTGGACGGTTTCTTCTGATTTAACAGAAGCATTAACCTTAACATCGGTTATAACCGATGTCCAGTCCGCGACTTTGGTCATAACCGCCGGAAAACTTATTGACCGACGAATCAAGACTGAAATCAGACCACATGCATCTCGATTCTTACCTATAAATGCACCCTCTAACCTCTGATAGCCTTTTCGCTCACAATCACACCCATTCTCGACGTAATTTCACTCGCCGGAAACTTTCTGCAACTTGCCGGAAAACCGAACCCCTTCACCTCTGTGCCTTACTCTAAAAACAGAACACCTAGAGCTCATACTGAAGCCACCCACACTCACCTCAAGCTTCCTGAAGACATTCTGCCGCAAGATACACGTCGCCGGAATAACCTGCTGTAATCGGAAACTCGCCGGCGAAACAGGGGATCTCTGTCGGTATATCTTATACCTAATCTCTCTCATTCTTTTTATAATCTCATATGTAATTAATCACAACACACTAAAGAACTTGATTAAATCATCGAACCAGTCGGACATTGGTTCTGGGTTAAGCTTAACGAAGAAGATGAAGTTTTCGGTGTTATATATGTTTAATTTAAATCAAGTTATATCTCGGGTTAGACACACAGTCCAGCGGTGGACTGTGTGCAAATAAACACGCATACGTCCCGAGTTCGATTCTTGTCACACGCACACTCGCCTTAACAAAAATGTTCCTTTTTAAAACTGAACTGGATTCACTCGCAAATAGATTTTAAGTTTAATGAAAACCGGAATAATAACCAAGATAGACACACAGTCCAGTGGTGGACTGTGTGCGCGTTTAAATCATACGTCGCGGGTTCGAGTCAAGACTACCGCACCGGTTCTGGCAATTATCAAACTTTTTATATATGGACAGAAATGAATTTATCCAGTTTGTATATAAGTATAATAAAAACCAGATTATTTACCAAGTTAGACACACAGTCCAGCGGTGGACTGTGTGTCAAACTAAACCACAGGTCCCGGGTTCGAGACCTGTGGCGAGCACCGAGTCATGCATTAAAATCGTTTTTAAAATAAATGATTTTCGGATTAATTCAATTAGTATATAAATATAATTAAAAACAGAAATATTTCGGGTAAGACACGTAGCTCAGTTGGTAGAGCTGCGTGCACGCGAACGGGAGGTATCGGGTTCGAATCCTGCCCGGCGCATACATATATACAATAAAACCGGTCAACAAGTCAAAGGTCAAAAAAAGTCAACATATTTTTATTATTTTTATTTATTTATTTTATTTAAAAATCAATTAAAAATACTTAAAAATAACATTTTTAAAGTTAGAAAATAGCTTTAAACTCACAAAAATATATCCAATCATCCTACTAAAATTGATTAATAAAATCCGCTTATTTACCGAACCATTATGTTATTATCTAGGTTAGTTTCACTCGTGGTTAAATCCAACTTCGTGCGCATTCAACATCATCAACCGAACGTACCCAATGTGAGTGAATCTTACAACTCCCCTTTTTAATTACACGTTTTAGGGTGTGTCATGTGTCACTAAAATTAACTCGTTTATTTAAACTTGTGCCATACCATATTGTGATCTAAACTTAGAATGTATATATTGTTTGTAGTTATGTATTTCATATTGTCAAGTTGTATGCAAATCATTCATTAGGCCCATCAGTTCGTAGAACAACGCGTGCCTCAAAACTCAATCATTAGGCCCATAAGTTCCTCGTGGGAGACGAGTTGAGCAACGCGTGCCTCAAAACAATCTATTATTGTATGTGTGTGCATTATTTAATATTAAGTGATTTGTGAATAAGTTTACATCTATATTTACTCATATGTGGTTTCAATAAACTTGTTCTAATGTTTTTCATAAGATTCACTCGGCAACTTTTTGTTGATCCAAAAACCATTTTTACACATGATACAGGTGAACAGGATGAAGCAAGGAAAACATAGGAAATGCCTTAAAAGAAAATAATGAAGTATAGAATGATGTGTAGGACATGATGTAATTATGATTGTATGTTTCCCTTTAAATTGTAATAATAAATATGAAACGTTATGTAACATCCGTCGAAAAACGGGTTTTCGAAACCCGCTTCGTTTAATAACCGATCAATCAGTTTTAAATTTTTGTTGTTTATTTATGACTTATTTTAATTTTAAACGATACATAATTAATAAACAAATTAGAAGATATAAATTATAATAGTAAAAAAATAAAAATAAATTAATTAAAAAGGAAAACCGGCTGCCGGGAGTCGAACCCGGGTCAGCCGGAAATCCCCAAAGACTTAACATTCACACAATCAACCACTCCGCCACTTTGATTTTTTGATATCATATCGAATCAATTAATTCAAATAATAAAACACGGAAGTCAAAATCAGTCAAAATCGCGCCCAATTAGCAGTCGTCGGAAATCCCGACGACTTCGCCGATAATTAACGTTTTCTTCCAATTTAACCGAAGAATTAACTTTAACAACGGTTATAACCGACGTCTGAACTCGCAACATCAGTCGTAACCGCCGGAGAACGGCTGACCTTGAATCGAGACTGAATTCAGACCCCATACATCTCGATTTCTCCCTATAAATTCACCCACAATCCACTGGTAGCCTTTTCGCTCAGAATCGCACCTTTTCTCGACGAAAATTCACTCGCCTAAAAATATCTGCAAGTTGCCGGAAAACCGAGACTCACATCCACACGGTAATTCCTTCGACTCTTTCTGTTTCAATCATTTGACTAATCTGTCTCTAACACAACCCCACCATCAGAATCAATCCCAGTCAACGTTTGTCGAAATTCCTACCTTCGCCGGAAAATTTCTGAAACTTCCGGAAACACACTGAGAGCTGGTATGATCTTTCAAACTTCTGTTAAACTTTGATTAAGTACCTCAACTTCATAAATAATCGAACAGAACTGTTAATTGATTTCAACAGCCGGAGTTCACTATCAGAGCCGACGGACCTCTACCGGAATTCTGTGAAAATCACTGATCGGTACATCCTATCCCCCAAACTCTCTCCATTCGTTATCTTTAAATTACTTATAAAGTTTGAAAACCAGATTAGGCATAAATCAGTCAAAACAGTCGGACTTCGTTTTCTGGGTAAAGTTAACGAAGAAGACGAAGACGCGGTATAATATAAGGCTAATTAAAATCGGTTTAATGAACAAGTTAGACACACAGTCCAGCGGTGGACTGTGTGCAAACATATACACATACGATGTGAGTTCGAATCCTGTCCTAGCTTTACTCACTTGTTATAAAAAAAAGTGCCTATTTAACTGAACCGGGTTAATTCCCAAAATCATGTTAAGTATAATAAAAACCGAGTTATTAACCAAGTTAGACACACAGTCCAGCGGTGGACTGTGTGCACGCTAACCCACAGGTCCCGGGATCGAGACCTGTGGTCAGCACCGGTTCGATACATTTAAAACCATTTTTAAAAATAATTAATTTCTGGATAAATCTAAATAGTATATAAGTATAATTAAAAACAGAATTATTCGGGTTAGACACGTAGCTCAGTTGGTAGAGCTGCGTGCACGCGTACGGGAGGTCACGGGTTCGAGTCTTACCCAGCGCGCATATATAATCGACCGGACCGGTTAACGGTCAACGGGCTTTGGTCAACGGTCAAAAGTCAATATTTTTTTATTATTTTTATTTATTTATTTAATTTAAAAATCAATTAAAAAATACTTAAAAATAACGTTTTTAAAGATAGAAAGTAGCCTTAAACTCACAAAAATATACCCAAAAATCCTATTAAAATAGTTAATAAAATCCACATACTTACCGTACCTTTTCGTTATTTATTTGGTTAGTTATCTCTCGTCGGTCAATCCTCTAACTCGTGCGCATTCAACACCTTCAAACAAACGCACCCAATGTGAGTGAACCTCTACCAATTCCCCGTTTTAATCACATTTTGGGGTGTATCATGTGTCGCTATTTATTTAATTTAATTAAACACTTGTGCATCCATAATATTCATGATCATGTGTATTCAATATGTATCCGTTGTTTGTGTGGTTGAAGTTTAGATTTAATTTATCATTTCAGTACATACATTTCATAGGCCGCCGCTCCCCATTACCTATGAGCGTGAGCTGTTCCCCATTACCTATGAGCGTGAACCAGGCGTTGCCAACATAAGATCGGCTCCGTTTGATTGAGCCTTGATCTCACATACATTAGCATAGGCCGTCCGTTCCCCATTACCTATGAGCGTGAACGGGACGTTGCCAACATATACATTGTCATTCTTATTTTATGCTTAAGCAAGGTGGTTTGTGATTGTTATGTTTACATACATTTGTTCATATATGATTATTGCACAATTTTCCCAAATTAAATTACAATAATAAATCAATAACAAATGTTTTAAACAAGGTTCACTCGCCAACTTTTGTTGACCCAAAATTTCCCATTTTTACACATGATACAGGTGATCAAGTTGAAGCAAGAAACATATAGGGCGGCTTAGAAGAATAAACCAGTTTAGATTATGGATTTGTTTAGTTAACTTTTCCTTTCCTTGTATTGTATGAATTTGACTTGGAACTTTGAAATGTAATTTGGATTTAATAAATATGAAACATATTAGTAAACATCATGAGCTTTGGTGATAACCCAATTATGCCCCGACTCTTATTCCGCTGCGGGTCAGGGTGTGACAGATTGGTATCAGAGCCAGGTTTATAGGGATATAAGATAGGTTATTAGACCCTTAGAGCCTATACTATAGTTGATTAGAAATTTTTAAGATTTTTGTGTGTTAAATACCAAATTTCATGATGTTTATATGTTTTATGTTAAATGTTACATTCAATGTTATGCAAGCATGTTCATAAGTATATATTATCATATAGTGCCTATCATGAATCATATTCTCATAACATATCATGTCCATGAAAGCACACATCACATCATTTTCATGATTGTTTTTACAATGATTTATGTATTTTCAAATCTCATCAAAGTGAGTTCCCATGACGGGCATGTAGTAACTGGAAGGGTACAAGTACCGGTAGTCGGAACGTCCTGTCTAGGCTTGGCATTCGTATAAATCCAAAATAAAGGACCAGTTTGCCTACCTGGGGACTAACGATGAGAGTACGAAGGACCTATTAGGCCAAAGCATGCCACACCAAACGTTGTGTGAACTAACCCCACTTTGAGTTGTCATTGTGTCTATACCTGGACACCCTCCGACCATACATCTCGCAAATATATTTTGTGGTTTTCATTCAGGTGATGCGAGTGTTAAACCGCCAATACCAATGTGAATCCTACTAAGCCAATAGTCATGGGGGCCCACATGACTATACCGGCGATAGTATGGGGGACATTTGAGGACCAACATGAGCAAACCCAAGACATCCTATGGATGTAGTTGCATTATTGATATTTATGTTATTTTCATTTTCTTTAAGACACATGACACCTAAAAAGACTCCATAAACTCACAATCTTTCCTATGTATGTTCCTGTAGATGTCGGCTAGGCAGTTACGTGGAGGACGAAAGACAGGAAGGTCAAACGAACGCTTGGCCACTCAGATTGCGAAACAAATGGCCGCGGTGCTTCCTGATATTGTAATTCAAGTCCAGCAAGCTCTCACCGCGAATCCTGTCAACCCACCCAATCAAGAGGATCGAAACATCGACAACCCTTCCTCCAAGAAGTGCTCCTACAAGCACTTCAAGTCTTGCGATCCCCCAAAGTTCGAAGGGACCGAAGGTGTCACCGCACTCCTCCACTGGTTTGAGGAAATGGAAAACACCTTCCTAAATTGCGATTGTCCCGAGGATCGCAAGGTACGTTACGCAACCGGGAGATTATTTGGGGTAGCCCTGACCTGGTGGAACACCGAGAAGGGTAAAAGAGGAGTTGAAGAAGCGATGGCCTTAACCTGGGAAGAGTTAAGGGAAATGATGACAAAACGCATCTGCCCAAGAAGCGAACTCAAGAAGTTGGAAGACGAATTCCATCTGCTGAAGCAAAAGGAAGGGGACCATACTTCCTACAACAAAAGATTTCTTGAGCTGAACCAGATGGTTCCTAACTTGTTCACCCCAGTATACCGTTTGGTTGAACACTATATTCGAGGCCTACCCTCGAAGATTCAAGACTCAGCCCTCAGCAATTCGCCTGCAACTCTGGAAGCTGTTATGGAATTCGCCACCGAACTTACCGAGAACCGCATCAGAAACGGTAAATTCAAAGAGGAGAAAAAGAAAGCCCCCGTTGAGGGCCAAACTTCAAACCATTCCACTTCCTCCTCAAAATTTTCAAACAAGAGGAAGCGAAATACCAGAAATTTTGCCGTCACCCAAACAAATTTCCCAATCTCTGCTGCACCCATCACACAAGTTGCTCCTTCACCCGCACCATACAAAAGGCAATACTCTGGCCCTTACCCAAAGTGTACCCGTTGTCAATACCATCACTCCCCCGAATACCCTTGTCAATATTGCACCGGCTGTGGCCGTGCAGGTCACACCATCCAAGCCTGCCGCTCACTACAACGAATGAACCGCAACCAACCCACAACTCAAACCCACCATTAAATAATGGGTCAAGCCCAACAACCCCTACTACCACCACCTACACAACATACAACCCAAACTTACTACCAACCCAACTACCCCATGATGCAACCCATGCGGGCTTGCTACAATTGGGGAGACCCAAACCACTTTAGAAACACGTGTCCACGCTTGGTGAACATCATACATGCTCAAGCTCAAGCAAATCCGGTGAATCAAGCTAACCAAGCTCCTCCACCTGCTAGAGGAAGAGCATTTAACATCAACGCCAACCAAGCTAGGGCCGACAACAACGTGGTTAACGGTACGTTTCTCGTCAATGGTAGTTATGGATCCGTGTTATTTGATACTGGCGCGGATAAGAGTTTTGTGTCCTTAGAATTTGAACCCATCCTCAACCAAACTCGTGATAAACTTATGGAATCCATAACGGTAGAAGTTGCTGACGGAAAACCAGTCTCACTAAACTCCATTATCCGAAACTGTACTCTTACTCTAAACGATCACGATTTTCCTGTTGACCTCATCCCTATGAGGTTGGGAAGTTTTGACATTATAATCGGCATGGACTGGCTCAGCCAACATCATGCTGAAGTAGTATGCCGTGAGAAGTTCATTCGAATTCCTCTTGCAGACGGTCAAACTCTACGAATCTTTGGAGAAACCCCTTCGAAAGGACTCAAGCTGATGTCCTGTCTTCAAGCCCGAAAATATCTCCGCAAGAACTATGTAGCATTTCTAACTCACGTTGTCAAGAAGGGAGACAAAGAGAAGAAACTCGAAGATATACCCGTAGTGAAAGAATTCCCGCAAGTTTTTCCCGACGACATCACAGGACTTCCTCCCAAGAGAGAAGTCGAATTCCGCATCGATCTTATACCTGGCGCTACACCCGTCGCGAAATCTCCTTATAGGTTAGCCCCATCCGAGATGCAAGAGCTGGCCAGTCAATTACAAGAACTGACCGACAAAGGTTTCATACGTCCTAGCTCATCGCCTTGGGGTGCACCTGTTCTGTTCGTGAAGAAGAAAGACGGAACGTTTCGCATGTGTATCGATTACAGAGAGCTCAACAAATTAACGGTCAAGAACCGCTATCCATTACCTCGCATCGACGATCTTCTAGACCAACTCCAGGGTGCCACTTGTTTTTCGAAGATCGACCTTCGTTCCGGCTATCACCAACTCAGGGTACATGAAGAAGACGTCCCAAAGACCGCCTTCCGAACTCGTTATGGTCACTATGAATTCATGGTTATGCCATTTGGTCTAACCAACGCTCCAGCCGTCTTCATGGATCTAATGAACAGAGTTTGCAAACCCTATCTCGATCGCTTTGTTATAGTGTTCATTGACGATATTCTCATTTACTCAAAGTCTAAGACTGATCATGAACGACACCTTCGACTCATCCTCACACTCTTGAGAACCGAAAAGCTTTACGCTAAATTTTCCAAATGCGAATTCTGGTTAAAAGAAGTACAGTTCCTTGGTCATGTCGTCAATGACAAGGGAATTCATGTCGACCCCGCAAAGATCAAAGCGGTGCAAGAATGGCAAGCGCCACGTACCCCAACCGAGGTAAGATCTTTCCTTGGTTTGGCTGGTTACTATCGTCGTTTCATATCAAATTTTTCTCGTATCGCTGTACCACTCACGGCTTTGACACACAAAGGAAAACCCTTCATATGGGGATCTAAACAGGAAGAAGCCTTCCAAACCCTTAAGCAAAAGCTTTGTGACGCACCTATTCTCACACTCCCCGAAGGTTGCGATGACTTTGTAGTTTATTGCGACGCATCAGGGCAGGGACTAGGCTGTGTTTTAATGCAAAGGGGAAAAGTGATACCCTATGCTTCTAGGCAGCTCGAAACTCATGAAAAGAACTACACTACTCACGACCTAGAACTTGGAGCCGTTGTGTTCGCTCTTAAGATATGGAGACATTACCTCTATGGTACCAAGTGTGAAATTTACACTGACCACAAGAGCCTCCAACATATCTTTAACCAAAAGGAGTTGAATATGAGGCAACGAAGATGGGTCGAACTTCTTAATGACTACGACTGCGAAATTCGGTATCATCCCGGCAAGGCAAATGTGGTGGCCGATGCACTCAGTCGAAAGGGATATGCGAACTCCATTCGTCTTCTATGTTCGCAAATCATAACCGATATCAAAGATCAAATCCGAGAAGCTCAACATGTCTCCATAACAGAATACGATATACGCAATGAGTTATCTTGTGGAGCAGAACTTAAACTCGAAACAAAATCTGACGGCATTCTGTATTACCTAGATCGCATATGGATTCCCGATCACAATAACCTTCGCGATACCCTTATGAAAGAGGCGCACAAAACACGATACTCTGTACACCCAGGAGCCGACAAGATGTATCAAGACCTTCGATACACCTACTGGTGGCCCGGCATGAAAAAGGATATTGCTGTTTTTGTTTCCAAGTGCCTCACCTGTTCTAAAGTGAAAGCTGAACATCAAAGACCCTCAGGACTTCTAGTCCAACTTGAAATACCTGTATGGAAGTGGGAAAACATAACCATGGACTTCATTACCGGGTTACCTCGCACTTCTGGTGGGTGTGACACTATATGGGTAATCATTGATCGTCTTACAAAATCAGCCCATTTCATTCCGATTCGCGAGGACTTCAAGAATGAGAAGCTAGCTCGTATCTACATCAGCGAAATCGTAAGCCGTCATGGTGTACCGTTAAGCATTATTTCAGATCGTGATGGTCGTTTCACTTCACGAACATGGCAAGCGGTGCAAGCCGCTTTGGGTACACGATTAGATCTCAGTACCGCTTATCATCCCCAAACTGATGGTCAATCTGAGCGCACCATTCAAACTCTTGAAGACATGCTTCGAGCATGTGTTATAGACTTCAAAGGGAATTGGGACGCTCATCTACCGTTAGTTGAATTTTCATACAACAACAGCGATCATTCAAGTATCGGCATGGCACCTTTCGAAGCGTTATATGGTCGTAAGTGCCGATCACTAATATGTTGGCACGAAATTGGAGAAGCTCAAATCACCGGTCCAGAATTAATACAAGAAACAACCGACAAGATTCATCAAATCCGAAACAACCTTTTAGCGGCACAAAGTCGTCAAAAGAGCTATGCTGACAAGCGACGAAAGCCCTTGGAATTTAACATTGGTGACCAAGTACTTTTAAAATTATCGCCGTGGAAGGGAGTAGTTCGTTTTGGCCAAAAAGGCAAGCTAGCACCACGCTACGTAGGTCCTTTCAAGATACTCGAAAGAGTAGGACCTGTAGCATACAAGCTTGACCTACCGGAGGAACTCAACAGAATTCATCTCACATTCCACGTATCGAACTTGAAGAAGTGCCTCGCCGATGAAAATCTCCATATTCCTCTAGAAGACATTCAAGTCGATGAATCTATGCATTTTATTGAAAGACCAGTAGAAATTATGGACTTCGGGGAAAAACGTTTAAGAAGAAGCCGCATCCCAATTGTTAGGGTACGCTGGGAGTCGAAACGAGGACCTGAGTTTACATGGGAACGTGAAGACTCAATGCGCGAGAAATACCCACACCTTTTTCCTGTAACTACCACTACTTAAATTTAGGGACGAAATTTCTAAAAGTAGGGATACTGTAACATCCGTCGAAAAACGGGTTTTCGAAACCCGCTTCGTTTAATAACCGATCAATCAGTTTTAAATTTTTGTTGTTTATTTATGACTTATTTTAATTTTAAACGATACATAACTAATAAACAAATTAGAAGATATAAATTATAATTGTAAAAAAATAAAAATAAATTAATTAAAAAGGAAAACCGGCTGCCGGGAGTCGAACCCGGGTCAGCCGGAAAATCCCCAAAGACTTAACATTCACACAATCAACCACTCCGCCACTTTGATTTTTTGATATCATATCGAATCAATTAATTCAAATAATAAACACGGAAGTCAAAATCAGTCAAAATCGCGCCCAATTAGCAGTCGTCGGAAATCCCGACGACTTCGCCGATAATTAACGTTTTCTTCCAATTTAACCGAAGAATTAACTTTAACAACGGTTATAAACGACGTCTGAACCCGCAACATCAGTCGTAACCGCCGGAGAACGGCTGACCTTGAATCGAGACTGAATTCAGACCCCATACATCTCGATTTCTCCCTATAAATTCACCCACAATCCACTGGTAGCCTTTTCGCTCAGAATCGCACCTTTTCTCGACGAAAATTCACTCGCCTGAAAATATCTGCAAGTTGCCGGAAAACCGAGACTCACATCCACACGGTAATTCCTTCGACTCTTTCTGTTTCAATCATTTGACTAATCTGTCTCTAACACAACCCCACCATCAGAATCAATCCCAGTCAACGTTTGTCGGGTTAGACACGTAGCTCAGTTGGTAGAGCTGCGGGCACGCGTACGGGAGGTCACGGGTTTGAGTCTCACCCAGCGCGCATATATAATCGACCGGACCGGTCAACGGTCAACGGTCAACGGGCTTTGGTCAACGGTCAAAAGTCAATATTTTTTTATTATTTTTATTTATTTATTTAATTTAAAAATCAATTAAAAAATACTTAAAAATAACGTTTTTAAAGATAGAAAGTAGCCTTAAACTCACAAAAATATACCCAAAAATCCTATTAAAATAGTTAATAAAATCCACATACTTACCGTACCTTTTCGTTATTTATTTGGTTAGTTATCTCTCGTCGATCAATCCTCTAACTCGTGCGCATTCAACACCTTCAAACAAACGCACCAAATGTGAGTGAACCTCTACCAATTCCCCGTTTTAATCACATTTTGGGGTGTATCATGTGTCGCTATTTATTTAATTTAATTAAACACTTGTGCATCCATAATATTCATGATCATGTGTATTCAATATGTATCCGTTGTTTGTGTGGTTGAAGTTTAGATTTAATTTATCATTTCAGTACATACATTTCATAGGCTGCCGCTCCCCATTACCTATGAGCGTGAGCTATTCCCCATTACCTATGAGCGTGAACCAGGCGTTGCCAACATAAGATCGGCTCCGTTTGATTGAGCCTTGATCTCACATACATTAGCATAGGCCGTCCGTTCCCCATTACCTATGAGCGTGAACGGGACGTTGTCAACATATACATTGTCATTCTTATTTTATGCTTAAGCAAGGTGGTTTGTGATTGTTATGTTTACATACATTTGTTCATATATGATTATTGCACAATTTTCCCAAATTAAATTACAATAATAAATCAATAACAAATGTTTTAAACAAGGTTCACTCGCCAACTTTTGTTGACCCAAAATTTCCCATTTTTACACATGATACAGGTGATCAAGTTGAAGCAAGAAACATATAGGGTGGCTTAGAAGAATAAACCAGTTTAGATTATGGATTTGTTTAGTTAATTTTTCCTTTCCTTGTATTGTATGAATTTGACTTGGAACTTTGAAATGTAATTTGGATTTAATAAATATGAAACATATTAGTAAACATCATGAGCTTTGGTGATATCCCAATTATGCCCCGACTCTTATTCCGCTGCGGGTCGGGTGTGTGACACGTTATAATAAATGTCGTGAGCTTTGATGATAACCCAATCATGCCCCGATCACCTTTTCCGCTGCGGGTCGGGTGTGTGACATCGCGTTCCTGGAGGATTTCAAGGCCAGTGGGAGCAGTACCAACCCTTACGAAGAATTGCAAGAAGTACAAGACGGCGGGGGAGAGACTCGTCGCTTACCATAACTTCATTTACTATACCCGATGCAACAACAGCATCTGAAGTTAATGCACCAACTCCAAATTCAACTCCACAATCAGAACCCATTATACCTCATAACGAAAGCACATCAAATGCTCAAAACCAAGAACATGTTGAACTCGATAATCAACGCAAAAGGTCATCCAGGCACAGAAGGCCTAGTAATTGGGATAATTATGTTATCTACCTGACTGAAGCTAAAATGGATGCCGGCAAGCTCAATGATTCTATCTCTTATAATGAAACCATTAACAATGATCAATGGAATAAAGCAATGAACGATGAGCTTCAATCCATGAAGAAAAATGACGTTTGGGATTTGGTAGAATTACCCATGGGTGTCAAACTCGTAGGATGTAAATGGGTATTCAAAACAAAACTATATCTGAATGGGAACGTTGAACACTAAAAAGCGAGATTGGTTGCAAAAGGCTACACTCAAAAAGAGGAAATTGATTATCAAGAGACATTTTCACATGTCTCCCATAAAGATTCATTAGGATCGTTATGGCCCTAGTAGCTCATTTTGATTTAAAGTTGCATCAGATGGCCGTTAAAACCGTTTTCCTTAATGGAGACTTAGACGAAGATGTGTACATGAAACAACCTATAGGCTTTAAACCTAAAGGTCAATAACATCTAGTCTGTAAGTTGAAGAAATCCCTATACGGGTTGAAACAAGCATCACGTCAATGGTACCTCAAGTTTGATGAAGTCATGAAAAAACAAGGTTTTGCAAAGAATCAAGTGGATCAATGCACCTACCTCAAGATAAGTGGGAGCAACATTACTATATTTGTCCTTTACATAGATGATATTCTGTTGGCAAGTAATAGTTTAGACATGTTGCATGAGTCGAAGCGGTTATTCTCGCATTACTTCAACATGAAGGATCTCGGAGATGCTTATTACGTCATTGGCATTGAAATTCACCAAGACAGACACAAAGAGATCTTATGATTATCTCAAAAGGCCTACATATATCGTGTTCTTACACGTCACAACATGCAACAGTGCAAACCCTCAGTCGCTCCAGTAGTTAAGGAAGATGTTTTCGGTTAATTTGAATGTCCGACAACAGAGGTTGAAAAGGAGCAAATGAGCTAGATACCTTATGCGTCAGTAGTCGGGAGCCTGATGTATGCTCAAGTCTGTACTCACCCAGATATCGCTTATATTGTTGGAATGCTAGGCCGTTATCAGACTAACCTTGACCTAAATCACTTGAAAGCAGCTAAGAAAGTACTTCGATATCTACAAGGGACAAAAGACTATAAATTGACTTATAGATGAAATGATCATTTAGAAGTGGTAGGCTATTCTGATTCTGACTTTGCCAAATGCAAAGATGACAAGAAATCCACTTCTGGCTATATCTTTATGTTAGCAGGCGAACCTATATCATGGAATAGTCATAAACAACAGTTAACCACAACTTCCACAATGATGTGAGAATACATTGTTGTTTATAACGCAACCTGTCATGGTATGTTGCTTAGGAATCTAATCACTAGACTGAAAATCGTTAATTCCATTTCTAGACCATTGAAGCTTTACTGTGATAACTCAGCTGCCGTTAGTTTCTTGAAGAGTAATAGTTCGACCGGAGCTGGTTTATATCTCGATACAAAGTATTTCTTCGTACGTGAACAAGTTGAGGAACATAATCTTTGTATTGGGTATATTAGTACTAAAAATATGCTTGCGATCCGATGACTAAAGGTCTCTCATCTAAAGTTTTCGAAGAACATGTTTCAAAATACGGGATTTATTAAAGAAATTATTTAATAGCATATTATATTTACTTATGTTTTTAATTAATGAAATTTCCTTAGTTCTGATTGTGTATGTCTCTAACATATGTTCTACCGGTATAATGATATATAGACAAATATAAATACAAATCAAACGTTAAAGGCTCTACTTGCGTATTTTGATCATAACTATTATGTTTTAAATTGAAGTTGTAGTATATCTAATGGGGGTCAAGGGTTGCATAAATGACTCAACGGTTGTATTTCTCAGCTATGGTTCTTGGTTTACAGCTAAAATGAATATTAACTCCGCTTATCTAATGCAATAATGCTCATGATAAATAATTACTCGGATAAGTGGGAGAATGCAAGATTAAATATAATTATTATGTTACATTTAATTATGTAGCCATTATAATCATATATATATATATATATATGTATATATATATATATATATATTATAGATCAAAATATATTATAGCTATAATATAATTATTTTGTAATTGTTAATGGGTTATATTACCCTTATTAACTAATTAGATTTCCCCTTAGGTGTATATACGGAGATTAATAGAGAGGGAATAAGGTTAGACTCTCATAACATCAACACAAAAAATGTCTCCCCTCTCTTCCACATTCATGAAATCCTAACCATAGATTTCAGTACTACCATCAAGAACATACATCCGACAGGAACCAGATCAAGCTGACAACTATGTCGAACTCTATGGTTGTGTCCTGGATTCTCTGCTGTCATGTCTGCTGTAACATGTATGATTTGTATTTTTTCCATTATGTTTAAACAGAAGTGATCAACAACAAAATGAAGTGGTTTGGAGAATTGATAGTTTTATTTGGGAGTTAGGGTTTCTTTTAGGGTGAAATGATATTGTTGCCTTTCGGGGTGTGAAGAAGATAACGGTCAACCAAATGGTCAACAAGAAAAGGGTTGTGAAGCGTAGCATGTTACGTTGAGGATGTAAATGGACAAAAGTTTCTTATGGGCGTCTATACTTATATTGGGGTCTAATCACAAGGTTATAAATTGAGGTTTACTGTTTTAGTTCTTTTTTAACGGCTAATTTCTTTTAATCATGTGTTGTCTGTGTGACTTGAACTAAGAACACCTCCCTTCCCAATTCAGGTGTTTTAAAGGCTTTGTATTTACCAATGGATCATCACTCTATTGATACTTTTTTAGTTATTTAAATTTTGGTTTCTTGCATCATTAGAAGCCACTTGCTTGTCACATTGACAAATTTTGAATCCGTGCCTAATAACGTTAACTAAGTCATCTTCATTGATTCGATATAGTCATAGTATAAATCAATTTCTCTTACTCTTATTAAAGTCAACTTAACATTTTTGGACATATATATCAAATTGTAAGTATTTAATTATTGAACCACTTTTAAAGACGAACGTTTTTTTTCTCGAGATTCAAAGAATTGAATTGTGTATGACTGAGTTATTCTCAGAACATGTATGCCTGCTAGCCCTACTATGATTTTTTTTATAGTAGGATTCAGCATTTAATCCCCCAACTTTAGCAACCTTTATCACTAAACGAACTAGAGTTATTATAGGAAAATAAGATAACTAAAAAACTAAATTGCTTAAATGCATATATTATATATCCTACAAAAGGTGAAATTAAAAATTAAAATTTAAAAAAAAAACCGAAATCATCATTCCTTGTACATGATTCATGATTGTTAGTGAGAATGAGTTTGCAAATTATAGTATATTAAATTAAATAAATAAAGAAATAAAAGTGTAAGCTTCGGTTTTAGTTCCTGAGGTTTGTTTCAAACATCAGGTTTCATCCATATTTAACACTTTTTTCCTTAACATTTTAAGTCTTAGCACGTTTCATCTTTGTTTCTAATGCCCGTTAATTTCTCCATTAATTACCCCCACATGACCCTCATGGGATGGGTATATAAGTCATTTCAGCTAGACAAGGGAGTAACCTGCAGTTCCGTCCCTGACGTTTCAAGTCTTAATACGTTTCATAACGCCCGTTAACTTCTTCGTTAATTAAATTGTTTAATTCTAAGTAACTAGTCACGTTCATCCCCACAAGAAACTTGGTTCACCATTGCTAAAACCGCCATTGCAAAACCCATCATCACCACTAAATCCGTCATAGCAAAAACACATCACCACTACTAACGACACCACTGCCAACACTAATATCACAATTCAAAATTCAATTAACCAGTATCCCTCCTTCAATTTCCATTATACGCACTGCAGTTTACTCTATATGAAACAGTAGTTTACTTTTATAAAATGATAATTAGTATAAAGCAAAAGGAAGTGCTGATGGTATCTACTATGTATACATTAAGTATACTAGTGCTAATACCCGCAAACATTGCGGTTTTAACAAAATTATATGTTTTTATTGTTTCAAAAAAATTATGTTTATAATGATCATAAAGATATTATACAAATGAAATTATTATGGAAATTTGAAGTTCACGATGAAAATACAATGAATCAACGTACTATAGATATAAGATAAGTAAACCAAGGAAATACGTTTTCCGGTTTGAAATATAAATTGAAACCCTATTACTCTAATACTTATGCTTGTTGGAGCTTCGTAACCAATAATCTCGAATTCGTTTTTGACTAATTGAAAAAACAATCATCACCTAACGAAATATATTCGACTTGAATCATTCCATGCCATCCAACAACACTATACCTATTGTAAACAAATTATATGCAGAATATTATATTAGTAATATATTGAAAAATGTTGTAAAAAATAAAATAAATGTAATCAATAATATGAGTAATCGTTTTACAAACCTTAACCCAAGTATCTCCGTCAACAACTTTGATCTCTATGTCAGAAAACTCATCTAAATCACTTATGTCAATAATTACTTTTGAAAAGATCTACATTTGATAACAACACAACAATTTTGTATCAACATTCATGAGTTAACTCGAGCACGACCCATTCAACCCTAATCTTTTATTCTAATTTTCATTTCCTCAAGCCAACATATATTAAAATTAAAATATAACTAAAAAACATAAATATATATATATATGTATATATATATATTATAAAATATATATTAATTTCTCTTTTTAAGCTATAATTACGACGTTAAACACATACTCAGTTTAATTATGACATAAAACGTATTTCAAAAAATATAACATAATATAAATAGGTTAAACAGGTTAGCCCACCAACCTGACCTAGTGTTCAACCCAGTTTGTTTAGCTAAACATGTTCGTAGATTCAACTTGAAACTTACCTGAACCCATTTAAACTAAACCAAAATATATTAAAAACTAATCATAAACACAACCAAGTTGTTTAAATCCAAATATTATCTAATTTCAGCTTATTTGATATGTTTGACCAATTTAAGCCATCCATAAATATTTATACTTTAAATTACCCCTTTCATTACACACAAAATTGTGATTATTAAATACTAAACATTACTAAATATAATTATACTTTAATTTATCTAATACTTTTAAACTAACAAATCCTAAACCAAAGAAATATGAAACTTCTTTTAATATGGCTTGTATATACAAATACATCGAAACAACTGGAACTCGGAAATTATACACAAAAAGTATCATGAAATTCAAAATTCAGCGATAAAAACATTCATTCAGTATATAAAGGATTTGGACCAATGAATTCCAAACATATAAAAACGAACAAAAGTGTGAAACCTTTAAACTCTTAACTCCTGAAGTTAGCAATACACACAAAAGAACCATATTAAAAAACAAATAACCTAAAACTTGCTTCCAATATACAATACAATACATAAAACATGTTTGAATAACAGTGGCTTTAAACATGATATTGAAAAGAAATCAACTTCTCTTATCAATAAAGAAAGAAGTGAAATAATAAGAATAATGTGATGTAAATTCTTTATATAACTTATGGAAAACCATATAAAAGATCAAAGGGCACAGAATCATAGACCCACACATACGTAGATACATACATATATTTGTTTTAACAAATGATCGCCCACATTTCTAGTATTACAGAACACAACAATTACCAAGTCTGAATAAAATACGAAAAAGCTTTACGGATATTTTAACATGAAAATATCGTGCATTGACAAAAAAAAGTCAAACTGATAATGAGCGCATTATAGTAAATTATAAGTAGAAAACTATTATTATAGTAAATTACAAATATTTGACACTGATTTAGAAGATACTTTGCTCACTAATAACAATTTTAAAACCTTAAACAGTTTGACCTGTTATCCCTATTTGAGATGCTCCTTTATTAACTAATATTTTTTTTACCCATTTTAAGACAAAACAAACCCAACCAAATTTGACCTGTTAACACGTAAATTTAAAACTGTTATCTTTAAGGATAAGTAACATTAGATCGCACAAAAAAACTAAAAAAATTACCAGATAAAAAAATGTGGTTGGCTTTTGCTTTGCTCATCATCAGTATAGGAATAAACTATTCAACATATATTGAAGCTCTTTCAATTAAATATTTATACAAATATAAAACCATGAGTCGAAAAACAATCATTGAGCACTTTCTAGCGTTTAAAGCATGGCTTTATCAGTTACTTTGTGTGACTTTCTACCAAATGCATTACTTACTCCACCTGATACAACAACTAAATGCATTAAGCATGGGCGAAGGTTAGAAGGGACCAGGGGGTGCGCCCGACCCCGAACTTTTCGCTCAGTACGTACATAAACTTTTAGGTATATACGTTTTCGACCCTCCGGTTCTATAGAAATTTTTGGGATATACGTTTTCGACCCCCGTATAATTTCTCAAGCTTCGCCACTGGCATTAAGAATATGATTCTGTGTATTGTCATGACTATTATGTGGGAGATATGGGCCTTTAAAAATGACAAAGCCTTTAAGGGAGTGCAAATATCAAACAACAGAATTATGAAAGAAATCAAGGAATGCACTCTTATATGGTTGAAGTACAGCGCGAAAATGGAGTACCTTACAATAGAACATTGGTCTTAGGATGGTGTACATGTTATAGTAAGGTATCCAGTCAATTTGTTTCTTGCCTACGGTGTTTGTATTGCTCCTGGCTAAAGTGTTTCCATAGTTTGAATAAAAGTGCTCCCCCTTATGTTAAAAAGTCATGTGTGTACTCAAAGGACTTTGCTATTTAATCTCATATCCATTCAAGAATATTATTGACACAATCAATTGTGCTTGATGAAATATATGTAAGGGAGAAGATGAGAAATGTCAAATGATGTTGTTCCCAATAATGCAACATTGAAAAATATTTATAAGTACATATATAAAAAAGTAAAAATGATTTTAGAGTTTCTAAGTACCCATAACTAAAATCTTGCAACAGCTATGCAGACTAACATGTTCGAGTATTAAAAGCAATTCCAATACTCATCTACTTGTATCCACATGTCACAATACATTCACGTGGCTCTTAGATTGTTTGATATAGCCTATAAATTTTAAAACACGTAACAAATCCATACAAAAATTTGATTGTTATAAAAATCAGTTTGCATATTCCAGTATAGTACTCGTATACCTAAACGAAACATGTGTTAATCAGATTGCATATTTCAGCTTGAAAAACCTACAAATTCTAGATCCTTTTGATGTCTAGAAGACTGATTACTCAAAGCATTATATGCATATGTTATAAGAAGAACGGCTGGACAAACAAAAGACTCTAAATTGTTCCATTTAAGTGCCTTAAATATAGTTAAGAGAGAAAGAACATTCCATAATGGAAAATAAATTGAAGTATGGATGCAATTGATATATGAAATGTTTCTCTTTGCAATGATTAAAGTCAACAACATAGATAACATCTTCTCCATCTTTAGTTATTTCCAAACAATACCTCCCAAGAAGAGATGACCGACATCATGAGATGCAATTACAATATCATCCACTTTTTCTGACAAATGCACATTGAAATGTAAGCACTTTTGTGACAAAGCAGTTCCAACACGTCATACGGATCAATACGGATCAAAACAGGTAGTTTATTTGTAGACTCAAACGGGTCATGATGGCTTGGCTTAAAACATATATAGATGTTTTACAGATGGTAAGTGTGTTAAATTTTATTACAGAAGTTGTATTATACCAAACTTCTTATATTTGATCAAACAAACTTTTAAAATTCGGTAGATCCACCTCTTAAAGTTTTATAAAAAGAAGCGCCATAGCACGTGAACCGGTCGTATTGATCAGAACCAACCCACTTAGTAAAAAATATTAAGGGATTTAATCTGAATGTAATCTAAAAACCCGCTTCACAAAAACCTATAAAATTCATGCTACATTCACGCCATCTAAAATAAAGTGGTATTCTAGTATACATGGACGGAACATGGGGATGGTCCAAACTTCGAGGGTCTAATGATTCCCATCGTAGAACTTGTTGGTTAAACATAAGTTGTACATCTTAATTGTAATCAGTAGAGAATAAAAACTTATGATACCCTTCCACAAGAAGTTCCGCCACTGCCCGTATAAATATATAGTAAATGCAATAGACTTTTTCTATATATAAATAAACACTATCAAAATCAATACACATCAGTATAGGCCAAATTCATACCAAAAATTCATCCATCCATCATTCAAACCAATAAAATAACACCCCATACCTACGAACTACCCCCATTCGGATTCATCACCTCCACATATATTATATACAAACATCCAAAAACAGATAAAACAGAAAACTCACTCAATCATTTCATCAAACACCTTACCTGCAACAATGGCGAGATGGTGGGAGGGTGCTTTGGAGCTCAAACCATTGGTGCTTATGTAGTTTCCACTCTGTATTCACTGGATTGCTAAAGAGATGATATATAAATAACAAAATTAAATTAAAATTTTGTATACATAAACAACAAATAAAAACAATATCTTAAGAACTACTACGCTACAACCCAGCACAACACCAGCAACAACGCTTAATATGGTAGTGGGTCGCCCACCACGCTTAAAGTGGTCCAGTTCAGCTAAAATTGTTAGCCGACCCTCCCAAACGTACCTATTGTGCTCTAGCAATTAGTACAGCTTTAGAACAGCATCATAACAGCATCATAACTTACACTCACAACATTAAAATGATGTACTTAGATGCACTGCATCAGTAACATATGATTGCAGATCAACTATTGTTACAGAAATAATAAAAGGAATAATCTTTTTTATGACTATGTGCTTCAGATATATAGAAGTTATGGTTTTAAGATAATCAAAAAGTAATCATCACCCTCTCAAATAATTTTTCTATCACCAAGTCACATTCATTAAACATATGTTCAAATAGATATAATTTAACTAGATATAATTTAAGGCAATGAAAAAATGTTTTGTTCATATTCAATCTAAACTAAATAATTAAATATCAATAACATACACAAAATTCAGCACACTTGATCCTCGAATACATTGAAATCTAGCAAAATTATTATTCGTACACAAATATTAACGAAAGGGTAATGAATATTTAACAAAACCAGAGAACTTAAAGTAAACAGTCACACCCCGGATTTCCAACCCCGAAATCCATACACCGGTGGGCCCGGATGGGGAGTAGCGTGACGTCAGTTGATAATCATCATAGTCAATTAAACACGGCACAACGGAAGTCTTGGAGTAAAATTACTATTACAAACTGAATGTTCGAAAATACAAAATAATATACAAGTTTGTAATAGAAGATCCACATGCGGATCATAAATTGTACATGGAAAGAATATAAAACAGACTTTAGGCAGATTTAGGATTTGCAAGATCCTCTATCACTACCGAGCACTTCCGTCCTATTTTCGTATTGTACCTGTAGATTAGTCTTTTGAAAATACGTCAGCTTTCGTTGGTAAATACACCCAACTGACTCATTTTGAAAACATTTCAAAAAGGTTTTAAGTGCGTATCAGCACAAAATATTTTTATAACTTGGGTTAATTGATCGTCCAACCTTATTAACAGATTTACATGTTTGTCATACATACGGGGCTCGGTACGAAGACCGAGACACAATTAACGTACACAACACTTTGGACTCACGAATGAGTCAATTCCTCCCAACCTTGTGGGAATGCATAATTGAGCGTCTATCGGGTGTATGCCTACACCCGCGCTAAGGTCGTGGCCATTTCTATTGTAATGAGCCGAGGATATCCAGGACACGGTAGTTAACCTCGATGTTTAAATTATCAAACAAAACTTATTAAAACAGAATATGCGGATTTATTACCTCTGAACCGACGTTCGATTGAATCCCATTTCCGACCAAGCGGTAATAATTTACCGTAACCCAAGCTCGTATAGGGGAAATAAGTCGAGTGTATTTACCTGAGCTAGTCCTCTTTTAATTTTTAATAACTCAGCCGTACACAAAAGGACTAAGTGCAGATAGCATTTACCGGCAAGTCTCTAGTCTGGATTATGGCATAAACTAACCAATTAAATACTAACGGTCTTTATTTAAGTCATAGACTTAGACGACTAGCGTACTTGATCAAAACGTATGACACTAGATTAAACGATAATTGGATAGAATGTAGTTTAATCCCAACAAGTACCTTGACTTGTTTAATATGGGTAAACTGTTAACATACTGGATTTTGGGGCTTAAATGACTAGGTTAAACCCGCTTCAGTTAACTTCCGTAAAATAGTTACATATACGTAACCGTGCGCATATTAGCGATATCGGGTAACCGGATAAGTCATGGAAAAATTTTATATGCCACTATATTTTAAATAAGTTAAGATATAGGCAAGATATCAAATTGTATGCCCATTATGATTTTAAAACGAAACTATTCCTCATAAGGACGTTTTGGTAATTTCATACCATATAAAAGGAACTTGGATATAATTTAATGTTATTATAAGTATTCTGGAAAAAATAATTTATTTATGATATAATATCAGTATGATACCAATTATATATGTATTTTACCTTTTATGACAAAACTATGCACCGAAGGGGCATTTTGATCATTTTACACATAGTTTATAAATTATTTGGGATTCTGAGTTTATAACATGTACCTATTTTAAAATAAATTTTAAAATCATTAGGTATCAGGTCTTGGTCAATAATATGGTTTAAAACCATACTATGCGCCGAAACGGCGCTTATGTCGTAAAATGACGTTTTAAGCGATTTTACGAAAACTGACATTAGGGTCGGATTCAAATCTTTAAAATATGTTATTTAATATAACATATCAGTAGGTAAATGATTTATCTTGAAAAGATTGATTAAAAATCATTTTGTGAGCCACAAAGGCTAAAACCGTCATTTATTGACATAGTTTAAGGACCTGCTTGAAAACTCAGTTTATAACTTGGTTTAACATCCCAAATTATTCTACTTATAATATTACATTCGTAGGAAACTCATTTCCAAGTTCATTATCATTTAAAACTTTGTTTTGTTCAAAAATGACATTTTGGTCAAAAATGGCATAATTATGGAATTTGCGCATAAACTTGGATTCTGATTATGATCATGTAACATAACGCCAGAAGGTTATGCTACATTATATTACGATCATAATGCAACTTTAGATCAGTAATTAACTAATCTAAATCGGGTTAGAATTGAAAGTTAAAGAAGAAGTCAAACTTCGCGACTTTTGGTTGCGAACCGACCCTAGAACTGAAATTGACAAGCCGAACATTTTCTTACATGTTTTAATAATTATTACCAACTTGTTTAAGTTCAAAACAAGTTTCATAACATATATAAGATTAATTTATGATTTTTCCGAAAAATGGCCTGTTTGACTTTTTATTTTCATAACTTTGACCCGTTAATTGGTCTAGCAAATGTGATCTTCAGGAGGTGCCCTTTATAGGGACTAAAACCTACCTTATTACGATCACTTAGCCATGTTCATTTCGAACAATGGCTGGACCATAATGGTCTTAACCGAAAGCCAAAGCGTTTTCCATAAAACGCTTGACTTTTGGCTATAAAAGCCTATAAACGAAAATGCAAGAGCAAGGAACACTTACAAAAGGTTCCTACAATGCAAGAGAACTAAGTTGGATGCTCCTTTCAGCTAGGAACTTCCAGAGGAGGGAGAAGAGTTAAGATTTAGAAAGGTGCAAGTTGGAATGAAGCACTTGAACATCTATTTATAGTTGGAGAGTTTAAAGGAGATGAAGCCAGGTGTTTAGGGGTGTAAGAGGAAGCTTACAAGTGTCCCAAAACGTGGAATAGCTGATTACAAGTCCATGGTTTCGAATTAAATGGTTTTGGAGCTTTGTTTGACTGCCAAACAAAACTTTCTGCAGCAGACCTGTTCTCGCGGCCCGCGACCGCCCTTTGGCCAGTTTCAAAGTTTGACACTTTTAACCCCTTAACTTATTAAAGCTTCTAAAAACCTTTTTAAACACCTTTTTGGCACTTTTAGCCCTTCGTAGCCAATACTTAGCATACCAGGGATTATGCCTGGACATTGCCAAGCTCTCGGTTCGTTAAAAGGTCACTCAGAGGTATAAATTAACATATTGACACTTTTAATCCCTCAATTATCCAACTTTCACATATTTAAAAATTGAACCATCTCGTCCAACAAATGGCAAGTATGAGAGTTTAGGACTTCACAAAGGATCACTCAAAGGCTTATGATAAGCATGTTGATTCTGATGTCACTCAGAGGCTGGGCATGTTGACATATCAGTCACTCAGAGGCTGGGCATGTTGACATATCAGTCACTCAGAGGCTGTTATTTATGCATGTTGACATCGGATCGTTACTCAGAGGCTCAGATTGAGCATGTTGACGGCTTTAGTCCTTATTGGTCTTTAACAGACTATATTTAAAAATACAACACGTGTCACTATATTATTGGACACGATTTTACAAGGTGTTACATCCTCACCCCCTTCAAAGAAATCTCAACCTCGAGATTTTATTCAAAAAGATGGGGGTACTTTTGTCGTATAGTGGACTCAACCTCCCATGTATACTCAGGACCTCTAAAAGCATCCCACTTAACCTTTACTATAGGTATCATTTTTCTTCGGAGCTTCTTAACCTGTCGAACCTCAGGTTTTCATCTATCTGCACATCTTTGTGCGACATTGCTAGCGACTCATTAGCTAGACATTTCTTAAGATTAGATATGTGGAATACATTATGGATTCCACTAAGCTCCTCTGGCAATCTGAGCTTATAAGCCACAGTGCCGACACATTCGACTATCTCGAAGGGTCTAATATATCTTGGGCTCAACTTGCCCTTCTTTCCAAAACGCATCACACCCTTCCAGGGTGATACCTTCAGCATGACCTTGTCCCCTATTTCGAACTTAAGAGGTTTACGCCTCTTGTCAGCATAGCTTTTCTGCCTGTCCCTGGCAGCTTTGAGACGATCACGGATTTGCATAATCTTTTCCGTGGTCTCCAGGACAATCTCAGGTCATGATAGTTGGGCTTCCCCAACTTCTGCCCAACATACAGGCGTTCTACATTTTCTCCCATACAAGGCCTCAAAAGGAGCAGCCTTGATACTAGTATGATAACTGTTATTGTAGGAGAATTCTATTAGGGGTAAGTGGTCATCCCAACTTCCACCTAAATCAGGCACACATGCCCTAAGCATGTCTTCCGGTGTCTAGATAGTACGCTCACTTTGACCATCAGTCTGTGGATGGTAAGCCGTACTAAATTTTAATCGTGTACCTAAAGATTGTTGGAAACTTTTCCAAAAGTGAGATGTGTATCTAGTAACTCTGTCAGATACAATAGATACCAGCACACCGGGTTGGGACACAATCTTGTCCACGTACAACTTAGCCAATTTGTCAGAACTATAAGTCTCTTTAATTGGCAAGAAATGTGCTGACTTAGTCAGCCTATCCACTATGACCCAAATAGTGTCATTACCACATTTGGTCTTAGGTAACGTGGTAATCAAATCCATAGTTACCATTTCCCATTTCCAAGTGGGAATCTCTAATTGTTTAGTAGTCCTGACGGTTTCTGATGTTCGGCCTTAACTTGCGAACACGTCAGACACTTAGCTACATAAGTGGCTATGGATTTCTTCAAACCCATCCACTAATTATTCTTCTTCAAATCTTGATACATCTTGTCACCACCCGGATGAACTGAGTATCTCGAACTATGCGCTTCTTAGAGGATCAGATCTCTAAGTCCTCCAAAGATCGGAACCCAAATTCTATCATTAAATCTTAGGATTCCATCCTTTCCAGGCGTTAACTGATCAACAGTTCCGCCAAATCCCTCATTAGGAATATTAGCCTCTAATAAGGCTTGTTTTTGCGCATCTAATAGCTTCTCACTTAAGCTATTTCTGAGTCCAATGCTCTTAGCGTTAATCCTATAGGTTTAACCCTTTCCTTGCGACTTAAGGCATCGGCAACTAAATTTTCCTTGCTTGCATGGTAGCAAATCTCGCAATCATAATCATTAAGTGTTTCCATCCATCAGCGTTGTCGCATGTTCAATTCTTTCTGATTGAACAGATGTTGGAGACTTTTATGGTCTGTGTATATAACACACTTTGTGCAATACAAGTAATGTCTCCACAGTTTTAGTGCAAATACAACGACACCCAATTCCAAATAGTGGATGGTGTAATTCTTTTCATGCACCTTTAATTGTCGTGATACATAGGCAATCACCTTGCCTTTTTGCATTAGCACACAGCCCATGCCAGTGTGCGATGCATCACAATAGACTACAAATTCCTCAATACCCTCAGGTAGAGATAACACGGGAGCGTTGCTCAACTTGTGTATAAGAACCTCAAAAGATTCTTGTTGCTTTGGACCCCAATTATACTTAATATTCTTATGGCTCAAGGAAGTTAAAGGAGTGGCTATTCTTGAAAAGTTCTCAATGAACCTTCTATAGTAACCAGCCAATCCTAAGAAACTACGAACCTCCGGTGGGGTCTTGGGCACTTCCCAATTTATGATGGCCTCAATCTTGGCGGGATCCACTTGGATACCACGCTCACTTACCACATGTCCAAGGAATTGGACTTCTCTAAGACAAAATTCACATTTAGAGAACTTTGCATAAAGTTTCTCCTGTCTTAATAATTCTAGGATGCACCGAAGATGTTTCTCGTGATCATCTTGATTACGAGAATAGATAAGTATGTCGTCTATGAAGACAATGACAAACTTATCTAAATATGGCTTGCAGACTCTATTCATGAGATCCATGAATGCTGCTTGTGCATTTGTGAGCCCAAAAGGCATCACTAAGAATTCAAAATCACCATGGCGGGTCCTGAAGGCTGTCTTAGGAACATCTTCACTTCTAACCTTCAGTTGATGATATCCTGATCTCAAATCTATCTTAGAAATGTAACTAGCCCCTTGAAGTTTGTCGAATAAATCGTCAATCCTGGGTAGAGGATATCTATTCTTAATTGTTAGCTTGTTCAGCTCCCGGTAGTCGATGCACATCCTCATTGATCCATCTTTCTTCTTAACGAAGAGGATTGGAGCTCCCCAAGGTGAGGAAGTTGGCTGAATAAAGCCTTTCTCCAAGAGTTTGTCTAATTAAACTCTTAACTCATTCATTTCGGTTGGCGCTAGTCTATATGGAGCTCTAGCTACATGTGCTAATCCTGGTATGATATCTATTCTGAACTCCACTTGCCTATTCGGAGGTAGGCCTGGTAATTCTTCAGAGAAAACATCGGGATACTCTGAGATAACTGGTTGATCTTCAAGGTTCGGCTTAGGCTCATTTATAGTGACTTGTTCCATGTAGATGACGACACAACCTTTTCTTAAACACTTGGATGTCTTAAAATAACGACACCTTGTCTAGCAGTCCATAGTCTGAGTCTCTAGGGATGGTGATCATTTCACCAGATGGGGTTTTGATTTCGATGAGCTTTTTATCGCAGGCAATGCAGGCTTGGTTATGAGATAACCAATCCATGCCTAAGACAACATCGAACCCCGCCAATTTCATTGGCAGAAGAGAGATAGGAATGGAGCGATTCTTAATGGATATAGAGCATCCATCAAGAATGGAAGATGCAGTTTCTAAGGTTCCATCGGCAAGTTCTATCTCATAAATTTTATCTAGAGTTCTTATGGGCAGGTTTAATAGTTTACTAAACTTATGATCAACAAATGATTTATCTGCACCCGAATAAAAAAGAACTCTAGCATAAGTATCATTAATGGGGAAAGTACCTGTTATGACATTGTTGTCATTAACGGCCTCCCTGGCATTCATTTGGAAGGCATGGACATTCCCCTTCATGGTCTCTCCAGGCTTTGCATTATTACTTTTGGGTTTCTTGGGGCAATTATATGTTATATGCCCTTTTTCATTGCAGTTATAGCAAACTGCATCCTTAAGATCCTTGCAATCTAAGGTCTTATGCCCTTTTTTGCAGATACCACAGGGTTTGGTTTGTGGATTTATACTACACTGTCCCCAGTGCCTATATTTACAGTTTTTGCACAGAGGTTTGTCATTAGACACATGCAGGTTCTTCATGAACCCGAAATTTCCTTTCTTCTTAAATCTTTGTGAGTTATTATCCTCTCGTTTCCTCTTCCCGTCAGTTTCAGTCCTAATTGACTTTTGTCTTACCAGATCTAGGGTGAGGGAAAGAGATAGGTCTACAGCGGACCTATAGGTATTAGGCTATGCAACCTTTACCATGCCCTTTATTTCGGGCGCCAACCCATTTATGAAACGCGCAATGCGTTTGGATTCGTGGGTGATTAAATAGGAAACTATCCTAGATAGGGAATTGAAATCGGAAACATACTTCCGGCAGTCTAGGTTTTTCATTGATAGAGACAAGAAGTCTGTCTCTAGCTTCTCCACCTCATGGGTTGGGCAGTAAGTTTCCTTTACCAAATCAACAAACTTGGACCATCCCAAGTTGTACAGGTGTACCTTACCTGTTGATTGAATCATGGCCTTCCACCATATTAGGGCATCACCCTTGAAGGATTGTGATACGTACTTGACCACATCCTTATCAGCACAGTTGCTGATATCTACAATTGTCTCCATCTCGTCTAGCCACTTTAGGGCTTCTACAGCTCCTTTCTCTCCGTTAAAGTCTCGGGGCTTACCAGAGATAAAATACTTATAGGTACATCCGTCCTTAACAGAACGGGACTTTTCAGTAAGATCTATTTTCTTTGGTTCACTCTTCGCGTTTGAGGAGTGAACGGAGCTCTCCCTATGAGCTAAAGATGGTAGAATAGATAAGGGTCTAGAGCGAGTGGCACTCAACTCTCTAAGCCTTTCTATGGCCTTTCCCATAGCCCTTTTGACAGCGACATCATTCATCATCTATATTTTTATTTTCAGCTTTGTTAGATTCAACATTCCTGTGGGTACTTTGTGCTTCGTTTGAGTTAGCCATTTTAAGTCTTGGTTTCTATATATCAATAAAACTTCATTTAGCCATGGCGCATCAACCATATCGGCTTTCAATATTGGATATAACAATCCATTGCCTATACTAGTGTGAATAACATCACAACTCTTAGGCTTAACATATCTATATTTGGCCTAGGTCTTAATAGGACCATTATATGCAAATTACAATTTGGAAATAGTCCATATATTATTGGACAGTGGATCGCAATGTCACAACTGTCATTGTCATCATTGACAATTATATAACTTATAGGCTTGTCCCTAATGGACATAATAATTGGGCACCTTGGCCAGTCATATTGGACATAATATATATATATATATATATATATATAATACAATTGTCAAGTCTTGTGAACAATTCTTTAATATTTTCTTTTTTTGGTCTTTTTTATGTTTTTGTATTTTTAGATACTTTTACCTCTTAATTTTTAGTGTTAACACTTATAACCCTCTAACTTTGTAACAACTTTGTGATCGAGTTTTATGTGTTTATTTTTATGTACGTGTCATATAAATTCAAGTTGATTTATGTATCGACATAATTTTTTCTCGGAAATGAGTTGAGTCAAATATTGTATGTTCTTATGTTTATTTTTATGTATGTTTTCAGTTTGTCTATGTTTTGACGTAAATTTCATTTTCTTTTTCTGGAATAAGTCAGGCCAAATCTAATACGTTTTCATGCTTATTTTATCTACATTTTCAATTGGTATTTGTTTTGACGTAAATTTTGTTCGGAAATGAGTTGGGTCAAATATTATTCATTTTCATTAGACTATATAAATTCGAGTCACTTTACGTTTCGATAGAGCCACAACGTGCAATATCATTCTTTAACTTATAAAAACACTTTTTCCTTACGTGTTATTTCTGTACACGTGTCGGTATAAATTCAAGTTAGTTTAGGTTTCCAAGTAAATTTTCTTTCGAAATATATATGTAGGGTCAAATATGATACGTTTCATGCTTATTTTTTTGTATGTTTTTTTTTGTTTATGTTTTGACGTAAATTTTGTTTGAAAATTAGTCTGGTCAAATATAATACGTTTTCATTAGACGGTATAAATTCAAACACTTTACGTTTCAACGTCATGATAACACGGAGGAGTTTTTCTATGGATTATACTATTATTATTATTATTATTTTACTTTTCTTTATGTTTAATGTTTAGTTTTAAGTTCTTTTTGATTGAAGCTATATTTAAGAAAGCGTTTACGTTTCCGTTTCCGTTTACAATTAATTTAAAATTTAAAATTAGTCTGGCCCTCTATACAATTTGAATTTAATTTTATGGTTTTCTTCAATATAAAACATGTAACAATATTCTTTTTAGCATATTTCTTTCAACAACCGAACCAAAATAGATACTCGCCGAAATCCCGATGCGTAGTGCGGATAATCTTACTAGTTTTATACATATATTATCAATACGCGACTTTCATCATAACAAATCTAACATGACATGAATCTAAATTAATGATGTCTATTGTTTTATTATTTAACAAAAAATATGATAAAAAATATAGGGAGGCTAATGTAAAAACTTACAGGTAAGAAACGCGTTATTTCATATTTTTTATATGGGACGGTATATACTTTTTTATGTGAAAAGGTATAAGGTTCACTCTTATAAACCATTTTTATGTGAAAAAAAGGTATACGTATCAATGAAGATAAATAAAAATTGATTTTGTCTAAGTAGGATAAAAATAAATCTTTACCTTTTATTTTTTAAATGAATGGTTAAAGATAAAAGTGTAAGAAAAAAGATGGGTGTAAGAGCATTTTTGTAATAATCTATCTATGGACTTTCTCTCACCACATGCAATCATATGTATATTCCCCTATTTTTTAAACGTTTAAAATATTTTCATACGAATTAGTTTTAAAATAATTGCACCATAAATTCGAGCATATATTTATCTTTAATTTGAGCACCATATTGCTAAATAAATTTATCTTTAATTTGAACACCATATTGCTATGTAAATTTATCTTTAATTTGAACACCATATTGCTATACAAAATTTATCTTCTACATCAGCATCAGCCGATGGATCTAATATGGCAATAGTTCTTTATAATCCAGCCACCACAACTGCGCCAACCGATGTACCTGAAAGGATTGGTGCACTGGACGGGATTGATGAAGAAAAGTTCAATTTTGACATTGACGAAGATGTTGTTGATAGTGTGGAAAGTATGTTTGTTGCTGAAACTGATGAGGTGGTTGTTGCTCTGACTATGAATGTTGAACTATGCATAAAGAATTGGAATGACAAGCTCGCAGAGTTCGACTCTTAGGGGGAGTCATTGAAGAACAATCAAGAAGATGTTGGTGACGTTTTGTTATAGTTGGAGGTTCAGGGAGAATCGTCAATGCCTTTGATGCATGAGATACACCCAGTTACGGGTGAACCCGTGGAGGAAGGTGAGTGTGTTCATGGCTTAACTGATGATCATTAAAAGAATTATACATGATTAGTCAAGTTACTGATGCCGAAGTCCAACCATTTCCAACCGATAGTGATGGTACAGATCTTGATAATGTAGAGGCGATTGTATTCAGGGTTGATGTTGATAAAGAAAAGTACAATCGTGACGATGGTACAGAGTCTGATGCATTTCATGAAAGCTTCTCGAACTCGACCGAAGATGATATCCAAGAAAAACCAAAATAGCGTGGTGCATCCGACATTCCAACTAACAGGGAGATGCCCATCAAAGAATGGAAAAAGGATTTCCTTAAACCTCATCAAAACATCCTTCACCTCCCAGTCAAGCGCAGTACATGAAGCTAGAGAAAGATCGCACATCGGGAAGGATTATGTGCTGGATCTTTGTTAAGGAATTACACTACATGGCTGTGAAATGAGAACATGGGATACAATACATCCGATCATTGTTGAGTCTTCTATCCATGCCCTACTATGATATTTCGACCTTGGCACGACTTGGAGTGATTAATCGGGCTCAAGATAAGGTGTTGACTTATTTAACAAGAAGCTAAGACTAGAGAAGCGTAGAGGATGGAAAGATGAACTCTACAAGCCGCAATTTCCCTGGTACATTCAAATCCCTAACACCTTGGATCCAGAAACCAACACATGTCGGTATAGATTAAAGTATGAGCCTCCCAAAATGATGAAGAATATCTCGTTGATGAAAATGTGGCAAGACTTCTTGGATAATATGAAGCTTTGGTGTTATAACTCTGATACTTGTGAAGTAGTGATTGTATTTAAAGATGGGTCACCAAACATCAGAATGTTGGATCCAATGTGGATTGTTAACATGTCGTAGGGAGATAGATATATTGAAGCTATTTAACAATGAGATCTTATCCGAAGACAAGGATACTTATCAAGGAATGAAGTACCAGAGAGTCGTCTGCATCTGTTTCTATCATGGGATTAACTCAAGAAGTAAATGGACTGAGGTTCATCAAGATGTTTTGCAAGAATGAAAAGATCGAAGACCAAGCTGCAGCCAAGGGGGAGTTTGTTAATACATTTTGTGTCTGCAGCCTATGTTTATGTTCATTTTGTTTTGTACTTCGATTTATAAACTCGTGTTTTGTTTATGTTTATCCCTATGTAAGCTGATCAGGTGATGGTGTCCTCCTATCGTTAGTTGACAACATTCTGTAAAGATTTTGTTGTCCATTGATAGTGTATATCGATGAGTAAAAGTTCGTCGACAATCATGTACATTGTATTGTGTATCGATAGTCTTCCTTAGCTTGTTATTATCGATATGATGGAAGGGTATCGATGCAAATGTTTTTATCGATACTCTCTCTATCTATAGACTTGAAGACTATCGATGGACTTTGGATTAGCAAATTGTCTGTCGATGTATGACACTACTGGTATGAAGTATAAATACTAGCAGTTGTCACCTTGTTTCAGTAAAGAGCACACTCAGAGAGTTGGAGAGCATATTGTGAACTTTTGTAATGTTATTATGCTGAAATCAATACATGGAAGTTTGAAGTGATATCTTTGTGTTATTGATTATGTTCTTGCTTGGTTTGTGTGTAAATGTGGATTCCGCACTTGTTTATATATCATACAAACATTGAATAGGTGTTTATATCGATAATATAAGGACCTATATAAATCAACAAAAGGATACATGGTACGTGTAATCATCTATGTTAAACAAGTCCAAAATAATCAATTTTATAACAAAACAAAATGTGTAATTGTTCAATTGTATAAAGACTATATGTATTTTGATTATATTAAATTGAATACAAAATGTGTAATTGTTCAAATTTTGATAAAATAATATATATCAGACAATTCGGACAACTTGGACAATTCAAACAAAATAAAATATATGGTATAAATGAAACAAAAGACAAAGACGAAACGAATAAAATAGTCGACACGAACCTAACGGTCAAAACGAACAAATAAACCGATAAACTTTATGTTTACTAGAATTTTTATATGTATAACTTATAACTAATAGTTTTCATAAATAAATTTTTATAAGTTATACTAGTAATTATTTTTGGATTAGCCCATCTAAACAATTATTAGACTAAGCCAATTTAAAAAAAATATATATTGGGCTAAAACAATTTTTATAAAAATCTATGGACTAGCCCAATTTTATAAAATTAACTTTGAGCTAAGGCCCACTTGAATAAAAATCAAACTTGGGCTAAGCCCACTTTTATAAAATCAAACTTTGAGCTAAGGTCCATTTTTATAAAAATTACATGGGCTCAGCCCACTTATATAAAATATAACTTTGGGCCAAGCCCACTTTTACAAAGAAATAAATTGGGCTAATCCATTTTATAAAAACTAACATTGAGCTAAAGCCCACTTTTATAAAACTAAACTTAGACTAATCCAATTTTTATAAGTTATTTTGGATAGGCCCAATATTTCATTTTAACTTGGGCTGAAACCATTTTTATAAACCAATTAGGCTTAACCTACTATTAAACATAATTAGGTTGGGCTAGGCCCACATACATGAAACAAATTGGGCTAGGCCCACACAAAGTAAGCAATTTGGGCTAGGCCCAAATGTAATAAACTATTAGATTGAGTTATTTACAATTAAATTATAGACCAGGTCCATTTACATATAATCAATCTAAAATATATATGTTACCAACAAAGAAAAACTAACAATTACAAGTATGAAATTTGAGATAAAATACTTGTATGAGAAACGAACGAAAGCCTAAGTGTCTAATAGATTAGAGCACTTGTAGGTCGAGAAACGAACGAAGTATCAGAAATAGAATAGAGATTTGCAAGGAACGCAAATCTGTGAGTTTATGTTTCCCCTTTTATTTTAACGTTTTTATGGTTTTAAACGTGCGAAGATGTATACATGTTACATTTAATATAGCTGGGAAATGAAAATATTTAGATCACATGTGAATAAGGCTGAAGCATTGGAGCCATTAATGAATAAAAAGTACCGATGAACAAGGGGATAGATCTCTTGGGTTAGAGCGAGCCCCACTCTATTAGGCAATAATAACAGATCGTATTAGAGTGCTTTTGTGTCTAAAACGAGTGTCTCAGACACATAATAAATCTTCAAGGTTTGGTTGCCACCTTATGCGGCATACAGATTAGTGTCCTTGCAAAACACTAATGATCTTACAAGTTTCATTAAGCTATATTAAACGAATTTATTATTTCAAATGTTTTTGAAGATTCATTTGATACGAAAATTTATAACATGAATTCATCAGCTTTTGTTGACGTTGTTTTCAAAACTAACATGTATTACAGAAAACTAGTAGATGGCCTTTGGGAAAAATCTTTTTCGTTTGTTGTGAAGTCAAGATGTTATGTTTCAACCAGTCTTTTGTTGTTGTGTTTTATAAACTTATGTTGAATTTTAAGTAAAGATGTTAAACTTGTGGTATGTTATAAAGACTAAAGTTAATATGTAATTTTTGTGTTAAATAAAAAGTATGGATCAACGTTTTGTAATATAATAAAATTGTTTTTTACTTGGTTGAATGCAACGATTGCCGCTCTGGCCACACTTCACGACACGCTTCCGCTATATCAAAAATCAGAGTGTGACACACTTTCCATCATAGCGTCACACTTCCTATCATACGGTGGTCTCGTGCATAGTAGATTGCCATCCTTGCACACCCTGAGTGTGGATTATTTTTCTACCAACTAGAGCAATGATATATCAGCACCCCATGCCCACCTTGGGCATTGAATGTTCTCCACCAACGAAAGCATAACTTGTGTCACTAAAACAATTAAAGTCGTGGGGACCATCTCTCCTCCTGAAGAAGACGTTTACCAAGTCTACTATAAAAAGGAAGAAACCTACACTCTCAACATACTCTCTCTCACTTTACCTCAAAACCATAATCTGATAATTTAATGAGTTTTTTTTCTCACGCCTGAATGTGGTCAGTATTAAGAATTATTTTTTCTGAGGAATCATGAGTACCAATCGTGAGTTTCTATCATCAGCAGCACAAGCACATTTAACATATTCAGATGATGACGACCTTGGCACCTATGAATATGGTGGGAGCGTTGCTACAGCGTAACCCATTTTCGGTTGCACCTTCTACTGTTTCATTTGCGGCAGTATGTCCATTGCCGATGCCCAATGCGCGTTTGTCTGTACAACAATTCCATCATACTAGCCCTTCTTTTGTCACTATACTCAGCGCACACTCGGTGGCACAAAGATTCATGCCTCCACCCAGTCCTCGTTTGGTTAACCCATTCGTATCAGTTTTTGCTACGACTGGACACGCTTACTTTGCAAACCTATGTCACGTCACTAGCAACATCTTTGCCATCAGGTTTTACTCAAGGAGAACCCATAGTTTCCGCACCCCCATTCATTCCATTTGTATTCGTAGGCCCTTCATTTTCAACCCCATACACACTGCTCAGTGGTCTAAACGGATATGTGTCTGCGCATTCCGATCCGTTTTCAGCTAGTTAAACAATAGGGCCCATGTCGTCACCTCGATGTACATGTAGGGTATGTCACATGATGAACAACAACGCATTTTTGTCAGATGTGCACATACAACTTAACCTTAACAAAATTTCCCTACCTACTAGGTACGCAACGCATAATTCGGTCCAGGGGGACGTGGTACACATAGAGTTGCATAACAGAAGCAAGGATATAAACGGTGATTGATGAGAAGATTTTTCCAAACCTTATAGGCCCGATATGTTCATCGAAAATCAAGTTCACACCCCAAGTTACGCAAGCTGTGTTTACAACAAAAACAAAGATGCGATCAACTATGAGACATATGATGACATTACTAATCTTGATCATCTTAATATATATATCTGATAGCCGGGAAGATAACGTGGTGGAATCCGCCTGAGTTGTGTCACATGCTTGTACAAACGTTGGTGGGTCCAACAACGCTCTGGTTTGATAGTTTACCAATAGGAGAAATTGATGATTAATAGAGTTGTTAGATAAATTCAAGCTTCATTTCAGTTAGCAGAGAAGGCACACCAAGATGTGGGCGACATCAGGCACATTCGTCGAAAAGATAATGAATCTATGGACAACCATATTACCCGTTACAATCAAGAGGCCATGTAAATAGCCGAAGTCAATGAGGACATAATGAAAGTAGGATTCAGGGGTCCAGGTTTGGTGATCTTTTAAGACGTTAAATGGGCGTGATGGTATGCTAGAAACATGGAGTGAAGTCATGGAAGCAGCCAAGGTGTACGCACACACAGAAAATATGATTTCAAACAACAAGATCTTAGAAAAGCCTGATCAACAACGAGATGCACCTAAAAAAATGATAATAAAAGAAACCGTGGGAGTTCTGCATGGTCTCGACCCAGTCCTCAGGAAAATTCGTTTTTTAAAAACAAAAAAACCCGCAAATGAATGATTTTCATTCGCGCAATGACCATCCTAAGGTTAGTTTCAACAACCGCCAAGGAATCATTTAGAAGCCATCTAGGATGTCTTCCTTTTTCATCTTCATAGGATCCTTTGGATTGTCTTCCAGCTTCAGAACGCTTCAAACTTTTCTTCAGCGACAAAAATGGGAGTTTACGAGTAGGTGTGGACTTTGAAGATGCTTCCACCCAGTTGCTCACTTAGAAATGATCAGACTTCTTCTAGCAACTGCAACAAAAGGAAATTGGCTTGTACATCATCTTGATGTCAAGTCTGTGTTTCTCAATGGAAACCTTAAGGAGGAGGTGTATGTGACACAACCGATTGGCTTCGAGTTATAGGAAAAGAGCAAATGGTGTACAGACAGCATAAGGACCTCTAAGGATTGAGGCAGGCTCTAAGGGCCTAGAATGCTCGAGTGGACAAATCACTTAAGGAGCTTGGATTTGGTAGATAGGTTGTCTATAAGGTTGACAATCCAAACTTTATCCTCGTTGTAGGAGTATACATAGATGATTTAATTGTAATAAGATCAAGTGAAGAATATATTCAAGAATTCAAGAAGAAAATGAAGTCGATTTTTAATTTGAGTGACATGAGTAAACTGTCATACTATGTTGGTATAAAAGTAGAGCAAATCGAGATGGGAATAACAATGAAATAAGAAGCATATGCAAGAAAGATCCTCAAAATGGCACGAATGTCTACATGTAATTGATGCTACAACTTTTCCCTTGACTCCTAAGTTAGAGCTAACAAAGGATGAAGACGTGGAAGATAGTGACCCAACCAAGTGTGGAATGATAATTGGTAGCCTTCGCTACCTGATTCATACTCGGCCATACCTCAGTTACTCAGATAGGGTTATGAGCAGGTTTATGCATACCTCGAAACATAGCCCCTATGGAACAATTAAGTAAAAACTGAGGTATGTTCGAGGTACAGCAGGGTATGGCCTGAAGTATCAAAGAGGTGGTGGTGGTAAATTGCTTGGGTGTAGTGATAGTAGTTATGGGACTAGTGATGTTGAAGAACGACAAGGGATGATTAGTGTGGCATTCTATTTCTCAAATAACTTAATCACACGGTCTTTAATAAAAACCAAACAACGATGGCACTTAATTCTTGTGTAGCCGAGTTCATAGCCGTAACTTCAGCAATTTGCCAAGGGTTGTGGTTAAAGAACTTGTTAATGATTTAATGGGAGAAGAGGCACAAAAGATAAAGCTCTTTGTTGATACTAAATTAGCTGTAGCGTTAATGGATGAATCCCGTTTTTTCATGGGAGAAGTAAACATATTGGTTTAAAGTACCACTTCATTCGGTAATGTGTGGAACTGGGACAAGTTTAGGTAGAACATGTAAGTGGTGATCGATCTGTAGAAAGCTGATATACTAACGACCGGATCAAATTTGTTTAAATGAGAATCTATGTTGGTATGGTAGAACTACATAAAGATGTCAACACTACGGGGAAGAGTGTTGGTCTAGTGTTGACCGAATCACCTGGAGGTAAACGTTGTGGAGTTGTTTGACCAATAAAAGTGGAAGACTTGTTAATAAGGAAATTAGTTAATTTCTATTTCAATTTAAGGCTTCAGATGTTGTTCGTTTTATCATTCCAATTAGTCAAAAATTTCAAGTAATCATTTGCATAAGCTTTGAAAGCATTCAATTAGTGAACAGAGATTACATTAGGCTATATTGTGTTCTTGTTCTCCTTGTTCCAATCATATTTTACACCTGATATATACCAACACAAGTTGGAACTAGATCAAGAATACAACTATATAATTAACTTTCATTATTAATAAATAAATTAGTATTATAGTAATTATCCGGAATTCCTTTTTCTAAAACTGCATGCATGGACCAATTATATCATCAAAAAGAATCAAATATGATGAACTGAGAAGTTGACTTTCATTATTTAAATTGAAACACGCCAACTCCAAAGCAACAAACCAAACCACCGAAGGGTTATTTAAATTTGGTTTATGAATCTGCAAACAGGTTTAGGTAATAGAGAAAGAATAATCGTATTCAAAGATGGCTCCCACATTCATGCTACCATGTTGCAGAAATGTATTTAATAAATTTATTTCACAGCCTAATATTTATTGCATGTATAATAATATATCAGCGAAGGTACAGTTGTAGACTTGCACCGTGAATCTCTAGAAACATATAGAAAAACTTAAAATACAATGATATATTTGAATGAATACGTCAAAACGTGTAAGCTAATATTAACTAAACTAGTGTGATGCCCGCGCTTTATGACGGAATAGCAGATCGACTTGGAACAGCATTGTTGTTGCCGAAAGATTAAAAACCAAAAAGTTGTGAAAAAGTAATAATTACAGAAAAGTAGTAAAACAATTATGATTTTATATAAATAAAAATTTATTTTTATGTTTGTTCCTTTTCTTTATATCATTCGTGTCCTATGATAAACTAATTAATTTTTACTATCCATTTTTATTTAGGAATGTACTTAATGATAATGTCACACACCAACGTTAATGTTCACACACCAACTGATGGTGGAAACATCGGAGTGATACGAAAACGATATTGCTCGAGATTTCATAACTTGCAAATTGTGACAATATTTAATGAATTCGAATTTCATTTCATGATAACGGAAATACATCGTTCAAAATGGGAAATACAACAACTTGCAATTTTGATCATAACAACATAAACGGAAATACATAAAATAAAAATAGTGCGTCCCAAAATCCATCGTAGTTGATTTCTTGAAACGTCTCATCCTCAAGTTCCTGCAACATATGTTAAAGTAACGGTCAACAAATAAAACATTGGCGAGCATACAAGTTTGGTACTAACATATATAATAAAAGATGGTTTCAATCCAAACATGGCATAAAGTATACTAAGGCATAAAATACAAAGCTAGCATGCAACAAGTACAAGTCAACCAAGAGTGTCCACTAGCGTAATTTTCCTATCACAACGAACAAGACCGTTATACGATTGATTACTTAACAATGACCCAACAAATGCTCGGTGTGCTACTCCTATAGCGTAATCTAGCATGTATGTATCCTAAGTATATCATCATAGCGTGTATAATTGGATTGGTTGATTGAATAGTGTTATTGCATGTAGAAGTGTGAATTTTGATAGTTTACATATGTTACACCCAAAGTGCGTTTAAAATAAAAGGTGTCATGTATACTCACGGTTTGCGTAGAATTCCACGTAAGTGAGTTTTGACAAGTCTTGAGTTTTGGAATTCTGAAGTCACCCTAAGATGGGGAAACGAAGGTGTGTGAGTTGTGGATTCAGTTGACGGATTAGGTTCGCAATTAAAAGATGGAAATTATATGTTTATAGTTATAAGGTACTAGGAAAATGGTCATGTAAGAAGGTATGATGAATTCATCCATTTAACTTCGTTATATGATTCACCAAAGCACAAAATCATCAACTAAGTTGATGATTTTGGTTGGTCATGAATATGAGAATACGAATGAAAGTGTATAATTTACTAAGTAGCCAAATGAGGACACCCCGATGTGTGCATACCCAACATGGAAAATGTTGGAGATAAGGTGGGGTTGACTCACTTTGTTTCTTGGAAGTTACTTAGAAAGCACATCATCTAAAGCCGAAGGACGTTGGTGTTCGGCTTTCACCTTGGAACATGTGATGCATTTCGATATGAATTGAGCAACATCTTTCTTCATTTTAGGCCACCAATAGGTTTGGTGGAGATCTTGGTACATTTTGCCGACACCGGGATGAATGAAATATTAGGATTTTTGTGCCTCATTCATCAAGAGATCACGAATGTTGTCGTGGTTCGGAACCCAAATGCAGTCGAGGTAATAGAGTATGCCATTAGGTTTGGTTGCGTGCTGACTTTTGGTACCACACTTCATCTCATCATACAAATTGTTTTTGTTGATGGATGAGTATTGTGACTCACGAATACGAGTTTGAATGTCGCCTTGTAGCTGGAAGCAACATAGAGTTGAATATGGTTTTTCGACTAAGAGCATTTGCCACGACATTTGCTTTACTTGGGTGGTAGCGAATCTCGCAATCGTAGTCGCTGAGCAGCTCCACCCATCGTCGTTGACGCATGTTGAGTTCCTTTTGGTTAAAGATATGTTGGAGGCTCTTATGATTGGTAAAGATCACACACTTAGCACCATAAAGGTAGTGTCGCTAAATCTTTAACGCAAAAACAACTGCACCAATTTCAACATCATGGGTGGTGTATATTTTCTTGTGTATGTTAAGTTGTCTCGATGCTTAGGCAATAATCTTGTCTCGTTTCATAAGAACGCAACTGAGACCTTGGTTAGAGGCATCACAATAGACAATGAAATCATCGTTTCCATCGGGAAGAGCTAGAATAGGAGCGTTGCAAAGCATATCCTTAAGGGTTTGGAAAAATTCCTTTTGTTCGGGACCCCAAATAAAAGGTTTATCTATTTTAATCAAAGAGGTGAGAGGTACGGCGATTTTGGAGAAGTTGGAGAATTTGGCATATAATTGAACTTCTTTTAGCCGAAATTTATATTTGGAGAATTTGGCATATAATTGTTTAGCACGGAGGAGTTCTAGGAGTAAACGTATGGGTCACTCATGTTCAGTTTTGGTATGGAATAGATGAGGGTATCGTCTATGAATATGATCACAAAACGGTCCAAGTAAGTTTACACACACGTTTCATCAAATCCATGAAGACTTCGGGTGGATTAGTCACACCGAAGGGCATGACCATGAACTCGTAGTGGCCATATCTGGTACGAAAAGCGGTTTTATGAATGTACTCTTCGAGGACCCGAAGTTGGTGATAACCAAAACCAAGATCAATCTTTGAAAATTATGTCCTTGAAGTTGTTCAAAGAGGTCGTTGATACGAGGAAGATGATAACGATTCTTGACAGTGAGTTTATTAAGCTCACGATAGTAGATGCACGTTTGAAAGGAGTCATCTTTCTTTTTGAAAAAAAGGACCAGAGCACCCCAAGGAGAAGTGCTAGGGTGTATGAAGCCTTTATGAAGTAATTCTTAAAGTTGGCTCGATAGCTCTTGCATCTTCGAAGGTGTGCGACGGTATGGAGATTTAGCAACGGGTGTAGCGCAAGGTGTGAGGTCATTACGAAAATCGATGGATCGAGGAGGAGGAGGACTGGGCAAATCCTCAGGAAAGACTTTGGGAAAATCACATACCACCGGAATGTCACTTACGCTTTTTCCCTTGCCTTTCTCTTCCAAAACGTGGACAAAAAAAGTACTCTTTAAGTAAGTACTTGTTCGCTTGGGTGTACGACATGAGTTTAAGACCTTTCGAAGGTCTCTCACCATAGATTTGTAAAACATCACCGGATGGAAGAGGAAGACGAATGAACTTTTCAAAGCAAACGACTTCGGCATGGAATTTGCGAAGCCAATCCACGCCTACTATGATATCAGAACTACCTAATTGCATGGGTATTAGATCGATCGGGAATTTATGCTCGTTGAGGTTAAGAACGCAATCATGAAGAATAGAATCAACAGTAATTGATTTCCGGTAGCGACTTCGACAGCGAATGATTTTGGTAATTAAGAAGGACTACACTTAGGCAATTTTTCCAGTTCTACGTATACAAAACTCTAATCCGCACCCGTATCAAATAACAAAGAAGCATATAAATTGTTTACGAGAACTTAGTGTTGACAACACCGTTGTTGTTTTGCTCTTGAGCGGCGGTGATGTCGAAAGCACGTCCATGAGGAGCTTGGTTGTTGCGTTGTGGACATTGGTTGCTAAGATGGTTTGGGTCGCCACACTTGTAGCACGTACATCCATTGTTAGTCGACTGCTGCTTTTGGTTTTGGTTTGAGCTTGGGTTTGGGCTTGGTTGCCTTGTGGTTTTGGGTGTTTTTGGCATTGGGTATTGAAATGCCCAAACCTATTGCACATAGTGCAAAGGCGGCATGGCACGTTGGTTAGGTGGTGGTAGCTACAAGGGTTACATTTGGGAAAAGTCCCAATGTAGGCTTGCTTGACCGATTTGGGGTTTTGGGTAATGGGAATTGTCATTGTTGACGAGGAGGGTTTTGTGGAGTTACCATGGCAAATTTATGGTACGAAGACTTATGCTTCTTACCGCTCGAGTTGGTTTTAAGTGGTGGTTTGGATTGAGAGGGTTCGGTGGTAGGTTCGATGGTGGCTTGCCTGGCGGTTTTGACGGAGTTTGTAGGTTTGAAATCTCCATCTTGCACGTGATCGTGGTTAAATTTAGGCTGAACGATAAGTCTTTTCGAGAGTCTCAGGCTCGATGGCGCCAACGACATCGCGAACGGCCGGGGGGAGACCACGAATGTACTTCTCGATGGCCTTTTTGGTGGTGGGAACTTGATTAGGGCATAACACACTAAGTTGTTTGAACCTAGTGGTGTAGGCTGCGTTGTTGCCCTCGATTTGTTTGAGGTGCCAAAACTCTTGCTCGAGTTGTGGAGATCTCGAGGGGACAAAATTCATTTATCATGAGTTGCTTCAACTCACCCAAGGTAAGGCGTAGGCGGCATCATCTCCGTCGGTGTTACGTTCGACATTCCACCAATCAAGTGCCCTTGATTGGAAAACACCGGTGGCGTTGGTGGTACTAAGATGCTCAGGGCGCCCACTTTGATGGGAGGTGACCAAAATGGAGTCAAACCATTGGATCGTCTTATTAGCCCCATCGTTACCCATGAATTGCGTAGGAATGCAAGGGTTAAACTGTTTGAAGTTGAAGGTGGATTTGGGAGGGTCAAGCTTGGAGTCAACCGAGGTGTTTGGGCTAGACGTGTCTTGGATTTGATTTATGATCTTGGGTGTGACCTTGGCCATATACGCCATTATTTTCTTGTTTGAGTCTTGCTAGCTCTTCCTAGAGTAGGGGAACCGAGTAGAAGACATCTACAAGATGGAGTAAGGATAGAGGATGAGACTTGATCATAAAGTGTGAGAAAAATAAAATACTCTTTGCATGAATTAGCATGGTAGTATGTCACGTAGCATATAAGTTTCACATAGTTCACATAAGCAGAACACGTATTATCATGTGCATAATCAAACAACAATGAAAGAGTTATAAATTACATTTGTGCTCAAATATTATTATTGTATTAGATTGCGAGTATAGCGTGATTCCGAATTTTGACTTTGAAATGAACAAGGTATCAAGTATAAAACACATTAAAATGGATATGACATAAAAGAGATGCGATGTAAAATCTTGGAATGTCTCGGAACGAAACTAAGACAATTCCAAAGTGGTCGAAAATTCTTTTGAGTTTGGGTAGCATGCTTTGGCCTAATAGGTAGAATACTCTCGCCGAATATTCGGTTAACATAACTGATATTCACCCTTTCGGTTACTGCATGTCTCTAGTCAATCGAAAGTTCGAGACTTTGGCGGGTATCAAGATGCGGGAATTACCCTTAAGTTGATAATGTCGTTCCCTTAGTGTGGTTGGTACTTACCAAACAAGATGAGGAACCAAATCCAACTTGTTGGTTAGAGTCTGCTAGAATGAATATGGTGAAATTTCCATCAAGGTGAGGATATCACTCCTATCTTGACGACATAATTTCGCAAAATCAATAAACGCGGATTCAGACATATCACCAAAGTAAGGGTTTTCACTCCTATTTTGGTGAGATCATCTCGCTTGTGGAATAAGAGTGTCTTAAGGTCATCATTTTGTATTGTAAACTTTGCCTTAGGGAAGGGATGTATATTTGAGACAAAAGATAAGGTGATAAAGCAAAACAGGAGAATTCAAGTATTTTTAAGCATGAACACAAGAACTGTTATTTATGGGACTTATTAACTATAGACTAGGTCGAAAGCATGTTAAAGTAACGGTCAAGTATGGGACTTAGTAACTATACACAAGAACGTCTCCTCATTAATTTCCTGCAACATTTGTTAAGGTAAAGGTCAAGACATAAAGCGTTGGTGAGCATACAAGTTTGGTACTAGCATATGTAATAAAAGATGGTTCCAATCCAAACATGGCATCAAATATACTAAGGCATAAAATACAAAGCTAGCATGCAACAAATACAAATCAACCCATAGTGTCGACTAGCATAATCTTGCCATCGCAATGAACAAGACCCTTATATGATTGATTACTTAACAATGACCCAAAAAATGGGTGTTGTGCTACCCCTATAGCGCTCTACATGTTAAGGTACGCTCGCGAAGTTAATGACAAGTATGGTGCAAGAATGTCTTCTAGCATGTAGGTATCCTAAGCATATCATCATAGCGTGTATAATTGGATTAGTTGTTTGAATAATGTGATTGCATGTATAAGTGTGAATTTTGATAGTTTACATATGTTACACCCAAAGTGTGTTTAAAATAAAAGGTGTTCTGCATACTCACGGTTTACATAGAATTCCACGTAAATGAGTTTTGACGAGTCTTGAGTTTTGAACTCCAAAGTCACCCTAAGTTGAGGAAATGAAGGTGTGTGAGTTGTGGATTCGTGTAGGTCCCCTAGTCCTTATGGATCTTGACAGAATCGTCTATCTAATCTAGAGTGCGGAATCCCCTGGATCAGATTTCACAGAAATAACAAGAACACGAACACAAACACAAAGAATTCCTTCAAACTGTCTTCTATTGATTATCGAACACAAAGTGTTTACAACCAATTCAAGACTCTATCTAAAACTCTCTGAAGCAATTCTCTCTGCAACTGAACAACTAACTGAGCAACCTTAACCCTAATCACAACCTCCCTATATATAGAGATAGGTTATGCTCATGGGCTAGGGTTTCCTACATGGACTGCTAATGTGTTTAAGGCCCAATTCGCCTACCATGCACTACGTTGTGTGTAGTTCAGCTGAATTACTTCTAATCAACTCTTACAAAACTAAACCCGCTAACCATTTATCATTTTACTAATTACAAGATATCCAAAGACCAAATCTAAGCTGTTGTCACAAATATGCACCAACAAACTCCCCCTTGACAATAGCTTCATAAAGTAACTTAGTCTTCAGTCTTCTTGCAATCTTCAACATCTTTGAAAACGTTGGTCTTTGGATAGCTTCAGCTTTAATAGCTTCTGTCAGCAACAGACTCCCCCTAAGCTAATGTATCCAATCACCAAATCTTCTAAATCGTTAGCGTTTGAGTAAACTCCAGTGTAGTCCTTGCATAGCAATCTTCAAAACTCTTCAACTTTGTCTGCAATGTAGAAAGGAGGTTCTACCATGCATCCAAGCAAACTCCTCTTTACTAAACTTCTCAGCAACACACTGCTACAATTTGTATACTATAAAACAAACATCTCGAGAAACCATAAGAATTTTTCAACACAAGGTAAACAAATTATTATCATTCAAGAGATAGTAAAACTGTATCACAGATTAAGCACTTTTCAACTCAAATCATATATTCAAAATTTGTAAACACACATAACCTGCAAGATCGTAAATATTTTGAACTCATCTTCTAACATCGTCTCCCCCTATCGGTAACAACTCCTACACAAACAACCAATATCCCGTACATTAAAAATTTACCAGAAATTGAAATTTTTTTGGATTTTTATATTTTCTGAAAGCAAATAAATAACGAAATAATAAACACTCTATTTTTGTGAGATTCACCGGTAAGAAGATCATATCAACAACATCAAACTGTTTTCACACTATTTGATAATTCTTTATGCAATATTCATGAAAAGCAGTTCAAGATGATTACCAGTATTGTTTTTCCACTTAAACAAAATACATGAATATTTCAAGTACCATTACCTTGTGATCTGTTTAGAGAATTTATACTGATATACTAGTGTGTCCCACTTCAGGACATACCCCCGCGATCAAGGTATGCACAAAAATTCATTGTAATAGGTGAGTATACCGAAATTAATCCTTTTTGATTTACAACGTTAGATAATTGGTGATCAGGTTAGTACTTCCGTACAACAAAGAGACCAATATCCAACGAGGGTTAGGACAAATACCAAATTTTGGTACGAATGATGCAATTTGCACATTTGAATGACTCTCTAGGAGAGTTTCTTCAATATTTAGGATTTGGCATTTTAGCTCTTTTAAGATATCTTGGTTATGCCTAGGTCAGCATATATCTGGATGCAGCAGAAGGACAACCTTGATACCCCAGATGAAATAACAATATAAAGACCTAAAACCTCAGATTTTGGCAATCTATCAACGCAAGAATTAAGGTTATAAAACCATACGCCACTGATATGTTACCTACTCATACACAGTTTATTATATTTGTATCACAAAGGTAAGTTGATTATTTCATGCCTTTTCCCTACTTGTACATCATATGATGAAGCTGCTATCACACTTAAGCAATTTAATTTTAATTTCAGTGTGACAATCTAACTAGCTGATGTACTATCTTTTCTTTTTTTTCATACAGTGAAAACTCATTTTTGATTTTCTATTTTTTTTTATGTTTTTAATTTTTGAAAAGCAGTAAATCTATTTACAGAAATTTATGGAAAAATGGTTATTCAGGATTCCTCATCCCGTTGAGTTTGACTAAATGTTCAAAACGAGCTGTCAAATGCTTTTGTGTAAAGATCTGCCAGGTTATCAAGTGTGTTGACTCGATGCAGTTCAATTAGTTTCTTTTTAGCACAATCCCGTATAAAATGATGACGAATGTCAATATGTTTTGTGCGACTGTGTTTTACGGGATTGTTGGTGATTGAAATAGTGGCATTATTGTCTATCATAATAGGAGTACGAGTGAAATTCAAACCGTAATCGCGCATCTGCTGTTGGATCCAGAGAACCTGAGAGCAACAGCTACCCGCAACAATATTTTCAGCTTCACACGTCGAGGTAGACACGCATGACTGCTTCTTGCATTGCCATGAAACGAGCCTCCATCCTAAGAACTGACAACCACCCGTGGTAGACTTTCTTGTTGATTTGCATCCTCCAAAGTCCAAATCAGTGAAAGCAACAAACATCAAATCACTAGCAGCTGGATACCATAACCCAAGTTTAGGTTTCCCCTTTAAGTAACGAAGAATCCGCTTCACCGCCTTCATGTGGGACTCCTTTGGATTCGCTTGATATCTGGCACAAAGACATACTGCGAACATGATGTCAGGTCTTGAAGCAGTCAAGTACATCAGAGAACCAATCATTGCCCTGTATTGAGTTGGATCAACATCCTCCACACTCTCATGATCTGGACCAAGATTATGATTCTCACAGATAGGTGTATTGAAATTAGCGCAATCCTCCATTTTGAAATGAGACAAAATGTCATACACATACTTCGTCTGATGTATAAACATCCCATCCTTCTTCTGTTCAACTTGTAAACCCAAAAAGTAGGATACCTCACCCATCACACTCATCTCAAACTTGCTCTTCATTACCTCCTCGAAATCATGACACATGTTCTCATTAGATGACACAAAGATGATGTCATCTACGTATACCTGTACCAGCAGAAAGTCTTCCTTCTTCCTTTTAATGAACAGTGTACTGTTAATCTGACCTCTTTCGAAACCATGTTTTAACAAATGTGCTGACAGTGTCTCATACCACGCCCTAGGTGCCTGATGTAGTCTATACAATGCCTTATCAAGTCGATAGACTCGATCTGGATAGTCTGGATCAGTAAACCCGTCTAGTTGTGAGACATACACCACTTCTTGGACTTTCCCGTAAAGAAACGTACTCTTCACGTCAAGTTGGTAAAATTTGAAGCCCTTGAATGAAGCAAAAGCTAGGAACAAACGAATTGCTTCCAACCTTGCTACTGGTGCAAACACTTCATTATAATCAATCCCTTCTTGCTGATTGAACCCTTTCACTGCCAACCGAGCATTATTTCTTGTCATGATCCCTCGGTCGTCTTTCTTGCACTTGAACAGCCACTTAGTGCCTATTTCTTTTTCTCCTTCAGGTAGATCAACTAGCTCCCAAATCTTCAATTTCTTGAACTGAGCTAGTTCCTCTTGCATAGCTTCTACCCAACAATTATCTTTTAGAGCCATATGAACATTCTTTGGCTCCTCTTGGGCAATAAAGCAGCTATATAAATACTCATGAATCAACCCTGTCTTCTGAATCGAAGTAAACAAATAGGAACCTTTGAGCACACCTCGTCGTGTCTGAACACCTGCAGCAGCATCACCTATGATGTTTTCAACTGGATGATCTATGTGTACACGTGTGGTAGTAATAGTGTCAACAACCAGATTATCTCCAAGATTAGATCCAACCTCCCCGTGAATATTAGCAAATGGATTAGTGAACTCCTCCCCCTGAATAGGTTCAGACTCACTATTACTGGAGTCTTCTTGAACTGCACTGGAAAATGTTTCTGGAGCATCTGTCATCGATACACTCGATCTAGACTTGAAGTCACACTCGCCATCTTCACTGATCACAATATGGATCACTTGAGACTCATCTGCATTGGAAAACTCAGGAATATCAAATGATTTAAAAACATTGTCATAATCATATAATATAGGAGGACCACTCATTGATTGTTGAGGTGAATAACTAGTGATTTCCATGTTAAACACCACCTCAATTTTACCATTTTTTAGATTAAAAACCTTTTTATTCGGTGTTCCAGGCATATAGCCTAGAAAGTAACCCTCATCAGCTACCTAACCGAATTTCTGCTTATCTTTGTTTCGCACAATGGTGCAGGGTAATCCAAATGGTTCAAAGCCTTTTGTTAAACCATTTAACCATCAAAACTTTTTTAGGACATAGCACCCTGTGTTCACAGCTTCTCCCCAGAAGAGAACTGGAAGCTTTGAATTAGAAAGCATAGTCCTTGCGGCTTCAATCAACGTCCTGTTCTTCCTCTCAGCGACTCCATTCTGTTGAGGTGTATAAGGAGCAGAATATTGATGTTCAATTCCCTTGCGAAGACAATAGAGATCCAGAACTTTATTCTTGAACTCCGTGCCATTATCACTCCTTATCATGGACATTTTCCAATCTTGTAAAAAGATCTATCAGCATCTCTGTTGTCTCATCTTTTGTACCTAAAAAGAAAACCCATGAATATTGTGAGTAATCATCAGTGACAACTAAACAATAGTACTTTCCACCTATGCTCCTTACGTTCAACAGACCGAATAGATCCATTTGAAGTAATTCATAAGGGACATCTATGGAATTTACTGTTTTAGACTTGTGAGGTTTCTTATGTTGTTTTCCCTTTTGACATGGAAGACATTTATCTTCCACATGAAACCTCTACACTGGCACCCCTTCCACTAAACCATTTTTAATAATATAATTCTTTTTGGTAGTGGATGTGGGCCATGCGTCTGTGCCATAGCAATGACTCAGCCTCAGATGCTTTTGATAGTAAACACACCACCACAGACGAAGAATCCTTTGCACCCATGTCCATGAAATAAGTGTCATTTCTCCTTGGCGCTCTCATCACTATCAAATCATCCGGTATCACCAAACCAGGTTTCAACACCAAAGCTTCAGACTTAGTAAAGTGGACCGAGTGACCCTTGTCGCAGACTTGAGACACGCTCATAAGATTGTGCGTCAGCTGCTCAAGATAGTTCACTTTGTCCAGTGTGATCTTCCCGTTAGTCACTTTTCCTCGACCGGTAATGTGCCCTCCTTTAGCACTTGCAAAATTCACATAACCACCATCTATATTCTCAAACTCAGACAACAACCTCGCATTCCCCGTCATGTGCCTGGAGCAGCTACTATCAACATACCACAAGTTGATAATCCTCTTTAGCAGCTCCTACACCATCCAACAAAATTAGTTAGATTGGGGGACCCAAGCCTTAATGGTCTTGGGTCTTCCAGATTCATTAACCACGGGAACATCCATCCAATATCCATCACTCCTAACAAGAGTCTTGGATCTTAGACATGTTAATGGAAATGGTTTTTGATTTCTACTAGGTATATGGTCCTGAGGTTTCCTAACCATATTTAGACTTTGCGACCTTTGGAAATTATGATTTTGGTTCCATGAATTTTGATGATGATAATTTCTAAAGCCATCGTTATAAAAATTTCGACTACCAACATTCTGGTATCGAGTTTGATATTGACCTTGACTTCTGAAATTATTTAATTGACCGTTAAAGTTATTCATTCTTGGTGAACTACTTCTAGGTCTATCATATCTGCCTGATGTAGATGCAGACTGAAATCTTTGTTGATTTCTTTGAAAACGAGGAACTGGGTGAGTTCGTTTTTGAGCCTTATCTACACCAACAGCAACACTATTGCTTTGTAACAGATATCTTTGGTGAGTTAACCTTCTTCTCACCATCACCACTTTTTGCTGGTGTTTTTCTCTCTGGCTCTCACTAACCTGTGCTTCACTCTTTTTGTTAGGACATCAGCTAGCTACATGTCCCTTTTCATGACATTTGAAGCATGATTTTCTAGCCGAAGACTTCTTTACAGAAGCCTCTTGCTTAGATTCATCCGGCGATGATGATGATGATGATGACGACGCCTTCGAAGGATCTTGTGTAGTTTGCTTAACTTCTGATTTTTCTTTATTTTTATTTTTCGCAAACTGCACATTAGACTCTTTAGTAATAACAGGGGTCCTCTTCATTCATGTCACTCCCATTAAAAAATTCAACCTTTTTAACAAACATTTGTTTTTGATTTTTAGGGTGTGTAATTTTTGTTTTCAAAACTGGTTCCCTGTTATTATCCTTCTTGACATTCTCAGAACCATCAACACTTCTTGATGTGGAACTACCAGGTGTAGTTGACACAAAGTCTGTAAGCTCTTCTTCATCTGGCAAGAAAGAATAGTCGTGACCAAGAGGTGGTGGAACTTCATTCAAACCTTTGAAGCCCACACAAGTCTTGTCATTACTCTTCTTCAGGCCATTCATCATGTGTTTCATGACAAAAGATGAATCTCTGAATTGATTTAATTTCTTTTCAGCTCACAAATTTTAAGTTGCTTCAGACAACTCTTTGCATTTTTCAGAAACCTCTTTTGTTTTCTCACTCATCGTATCATGAGCTAAGTCAATAACTTGAAGTTTTTCATTAAGCTTACAGGTTAGAATATTGATTTCTTCTTCATAACCTTTAATTTTCTTCAAGTATAAAGACTCATTTCATTTTACGAAAAAGTTTGATTCTTTTAGGTCCGAGAGCTCATTTACCAGACTTTGGTTTTGCTTTGTTAATGTGTCAACTTCACTTTGCAGTTCACGACACTTCAAACAAACAGAACTACCAGAGTTAGAACATACCTCGCCTGTTGATTTGCTTAGATCAGCCATGAAAGCATCAAAATCAACAGCCATCTTCTTCTCTATAGCATTTGGTTCTCCATCAGCTTTCTCAGCTACCTTCTCTTGCTCTCCCTCAGCATCAGCTTTCACTTCTTCATCAGCAACTGGAGCTATCTCAGCCATGAACGCATGTGAGGCATTGTTATCACTTTCCAGATGAACACTCCAATCATAAGAACCCTCTCTAGTAGTAGAGATCAGGGCCTTTGATCCAGTGTTGTTTGATGCATTCCTGTTGCTTGAACCATGACCAGGAGAATCTTGAAAGGATGAACTAGAACGAGATTCAGACTTAGGTCTTTGACACTCTCTAGCGAAATGTCCGTAGTTGTGACAATTGTAACACTTCACTTTCGACTTGTCAAAGGCCACACTCTTTCCTACAAACTTCATGCCAGTTCTGTTCATGAACCTCTTCACCCTTCTAGAGATCCTGGCCATCTGCCATTGCAAATCCATCTCCTCCAAGTCATTAGGGTCGATCTGATTATAATCTTCATCAAACGTAGCAGGATCAGATATTTTTCCCTGAATGTAGTTCTAGTAGGAAGCAACAAAAGAAGCAAGCAATGCCAGGTGATCTTCAGCATGTTTGACACTCAGAGGCATAGACTTAGAACTGCTGTTACTTGATTGTTGTCTCTTTGCCCCTGACGAGCCTCCTGAAGCAGCAACAAAACATACTTCACCCTCAACATTTGTCAGTATCTGCTCATTCTCACATGAAAGAAACGCAGTTGCACTATCACTTGAAGCATTGTTGGAAGATGAAGGTGTAAAACCTTTATAAATCCCCGGATCTTGAACCTGATCATATCCAGTCTCCTTCTTCTTCATATTGAGCTCATAAGCTCTCAATTTCCCAACAACCTCTTCCAGATCTTTCTTTTCATAATCAACTTCACCCTTTATCATCAACGTGTAAATATTCCACTTTGCAGGTAAAGCATTCAACAACTTGTCATTTATCTCAACATCCGTGTATCCCTCTATGTCATATTATCTATTTCTGACATCAGATGATAATATCTCGTGATAATATCTTGTAGGGACTCATTTCTCATTCCTTTGACACAACAAACTGTTTCTTTAGCAGATCAACTTTATTTTTCTTCACATCGGTATTGCCCTCATACCTCTTATCTAGGGCATCCCACATCTCCTTCGATGTAGTATAACGCTTGAATGTATGTTTGATGCCATCAGGTAACGACATCTTTATAGCAGCTAAGGCTTTCTTCTCAGACTCATACATTCTCTTCTCAGCTTCAGACATGTTTACATAAGCGGTAAGACGCTGTCTTCCTTCAAAATCATGTGTTGGGTTAGCGTACCCATGTTGAATACAGATCCACATCTGTGTGTCCTGATATTCAACAAAAGATTGAAACCTATCCTTCCAAGTAAGATAGTTCTCCACCTTCAGCATCTTTGGAGGTTTGTTTGTGGTTCCAGCCTCGTGCCCCATTCTCAACAGATCATTTAGGTTATACATATTTGACATTTTTACCGAACCGGCTCGTTAAAAACGTTAAAACTTGTCCGAAATGAGTAGTTACCAAATTAAACTGTTAGACTCGTCTCGACTATACGATTCTAACGATATATATTGCCCGATTATGATTTTTGGAATTTTCGTGCCTTTTTTGTCCTAAAAATCACACGAGTCTATCTGTCCAATCGGTTCGTCAAAATTGTCTATGGATCAAAATCTATGTCCAAAAACGTTTAACTCTGGTTACGACAGCTCGTTAAGTTTCCACCTTCTTGTGTGTAACTCGGAACAGTGTAAAATCCGAAATGGTAACTCTAGTTGACAATCCGAAATGAATCCAAAACAGTAATCCGAATTACTAATCCGAGATGGTGATCCGGAATAGTGATCCGAGATGAAATCCGGAATGCACTGTTCTGATCCGAAATGGAAATCCGGAATAGTGATCCGAGATGAAATCCGGAATGCACTGTTCTGATCCGAAATGGAAATCCGGAATACACTGCTGATCCGAATTGGAATCTGAAATAGCTTCTGATCTGCAATACAATCCAAAATGGAATCCGAGATAACTTTTCTGATCCGAATTGCAAGTTTTCCAGATCCGAAATGCAGATTCCTGATCCGAAATTCAAGTCTTAAATCCGGAATACTGTGCTTTTTGATTAGCAATGCCTTTCTTCAGTACAAAATAGTTGGTGTTAATCCGAAAAAGTAACAAAAACCCTAATTCTGCAGTCACAAACTCCAAAACACCCAAAAACCCAACTTTTCTGCTGTTACGATTCTGAACCGAGCAATAATCAAGAGCCGAATGCTCTGATACCAATTGTAGGTCCCCTAGTCCTTATGGATCTTGACAGAATCGTCTATCTAATCTAGGGTGCGGATCCCCAATCAGATTTCACAGAAATAACAAGAACACGAACACAAACACCTCGAATTCCTTCAAACTGTATTCTATTGATTATCGAACACAAAGTGTTTACAACCAATTCAAGTCTCTCTCTAAAATTCTCGGAAGCAATTCTCACTGCAACTGAACAACTAACTGAGCAACCTTAACCCTAATCACAACCTCCCTATATATAGAGATAGGTTATGCTCATTGGCCAGAGTTTCCTACATGGACTGCTAATGGGTTTAAGGCCCAATTCGCCTACCATGCACTATGTTGTGTCTAGTTCTACCCAATTACTTCTAATTAACTCTTACAAAACTAAATCCGCTAACCGTTTATCATTTTACTAGTTACAAGATATCCAAAGACCAAATCTAAGCTGTTGTCACAAATATGCACCAACAATTCGATTAATAGATTATCTTCGGAACTAAAATATGGAAATTATTTGTTTATCAATATAAGGTACCGTGAAAATGGTAATGCAATGAGGTAGGATGAATTCCATCAATTTAACTCATTATATGATTCATCAAAGCATAAAATCATCAACTTAGTTGATGATTTCAGTTGGTCATGAATATGGAAATAAGAATGAAAGTGTGTTATTTACTAAGTATCCAAATGAGGACAACCGACGTGTGCATACCCATCATGGAAAATGTTGGAGATGAGGTGAGGTTGGCTCACTTTGTTTCTTGGAAGTTACTTAGAAAGTATAACATCTAAATCATCAAGTAACCAAGTGAAACTCAAACTAGACTAGTGCATTCCAATCATGGCAAATGTCTGGAGGCTTCGTGTAGTTTAGACACTTTGTTACTAGAAATTTTACTTGATGACTTAGGTTAAAGAAAAGGATTAACTACCTAAGTGAGGTAGTGGATTCATAGTTAGAAAGCTGAGGCTCCATTGTTCACAATTTACCAAAACACAAGTTTCACAACATTGAAGGTTGTGCGACTTGGATGGTTTCAACAATTTGTAGGTTGTTTGGAAGCCTTTAGGGTAGTAGGTTCTTGAGGTTTTTGAGCTTCTAATGTTCTAGAAATCAACCATACACAAGCCCCACAACTATGAATTTGATTGGGAACAAGGTTGGTACAAGATTCTCAATAGAAGAACAAGTTATCATTCATGTTTGCAAAGTTTTTATAAAGCATAATTGAAATCTGACTTTGGAGCCTTATGTAAGTGATGTACCACCTTGTTACACCTTGGTGAACCTTGGGTAACATCCTTGAAGGTCATCCAAGTAGATTGATGCAAGAAAACAAGAAGAAGTGAGTTTGAACTCACTTTGAACACAAGATAGCATTCTACCCAAAACATAATTTTCATGCACTTTGAGAGAGTCTTAAGTGAGTTTGTAAAGTATGGAGGAGTTGTGGAAGTGATGTATATATAGTTGGGGATTAGTGTTTGGGTTAAAAGAAGGTTGGAAGGTGACTGGAGAAGAAAGGAAGTGGAAAGGAAGTCCAATCCCGTGGCTTTTTAACATTCTGCTCGCCCAGAGGGGCTTACGGACCATAAGCTATAGGTTACGGCCCGTAAGGATCCTGAAAACTCTTTCTTTTATTGTTTTTCATCCATATTGTTTGATCACTTGTTCATTTATGAAACTTCCTTGATATGTTAAGCATTAATTAGTGTTTCTATGGGATTTTAGGCATGTTACGTACATGGTATATGATTGATTGAATTCTAAATATCGAATAAATGTAAATATGTGTTGGTTGTGTACAATTGATATGTATTGTGTGATTGATTACCTATTGTGTAAGCACAACTAAACAAGATTAAAATAAAGATGATTTCCCATTATGATAAAGATCTGGAGGTTACAAGTTTTTAAAAACAGAACGTGAATACAAACTTTCCATAAATAGAAATATGAAAATACGAGGCGTTACAGATACGTTATCACAATCAAATGCCAAATCCAAAATTATGTACCAATAACTAAATCTTAGCTCTTCAGTTAATGTAAGTTGCAAAAATAGGTACTTAAAAATTTAACACTTATGATTCTTGGGGATTAAGAGTATAATAATAGCATGATTTTAAAAGGTTAAAAAAACAAAAAAAAAACAAACATTTATTGTATATGTAAGCTACATGTCTTTTCAAGCAGTAAAAGAAAATAAAAAAAGTAAAGATTCTTTTGACTTATGAGTCATAACATTCAACACAAATTAGTTAGATATTGGATGATGACATTTTTGTAAATAATATAAATATAAATTATAAGAGTTTCTTTTTTCTTTTTGTTTATCAAGTTGTAGCTAATAAGTTCTTTATTTATATATATATATATATATATATATATATATAAGATACAATTGTCAACTTTTGTGAACAATTCTGTAATATTTTCTTTTTTTTGTCTTTTTTATGTTTTTATATTTTTAAATACTTTTACCTCTTAATTTTCAGTGTTAACACTTATAACCCTCTAACTTTGTAACAACTTTGTAATAGAGTTTTATGTGTTTATTTTATGTACCTGTCATATAAATTCAAGTTGATTTATGTATGGACATAATTTTTTCTCGGAAATGAGTTGAGTCAAATATTGTATGTTCTTATCTTTATTATTATGTACGTTTTCAGTTTGTCTACGTTCTGACGTAAATTTCATTTTCTTTTTCTGGAATAAGTCAGGTCAAATCTAATTCGTTTTCGTGCTTATTTTATCTACATTTTCAATTTATTTGTTTTGACGTAAATTTTGTTCGGAAATAAGTCGGGTCAAATATTATACATTTTCTTTAGACTATATAAATTCGAGTCACTTTACGTTTCGACAGAGCCACAACGTGCGACACTTTTCCTTACGTGTTATTTCTATACATGTGTCGGTATAAATTCAAGTTAGTTTAGGTTTCCAAGTAAATTTTCTTTGGAAATATATATGTAATATGATACGTTTCATGCTTATTTTTTGTATGTTTTTATTTGTTTATGTTTTGACGTAAATTTTGTTTGAAAACCAGTCTGATCAAATATAATACGTTTTCATTAGACGGTATAAATTCAAACACTTTACGTTTAAACGTCATGATAACACGGGGGAGTTTTTCTATGGATTATACTATTATTATTATTATTATTATTATTATTATTATTTTATTTTTCTTTATGTTTAATGTTTTAGTTTTAAGTTCTTTTTTGATTGAAGCTATATTTAAGATAGTGTTTAATTTCCGTTTACAATTAATTTAAAACTTAAAATTTGTCCGGCCCCCTATACAATTTAAGTTTAATTTTATGGTTTTCTTCAATGTAAAACATGTAACAATATTCTTTTTAGCATATTTATTTCAACAACTGAACCAAAATAGATACTCGCCGAAATCCCGATGTGTAGTGCGGGTAATCTTACTAGTTTTATACATATATTATCAATACGCGGCTTTCATCATAACAAATCTAACATGACGTAAATCTAAATTAATGACGTCTATTGTTTTATTATTTAACAAAAAGATATGATAAAAAATATAGGGAGGCTAATGTAAAAACTTACAGGTAAGAAAAGCGTTATTTCATATTTTTTTTATATGGGACGGTATATACTTTTTTATGTGAAAAGGTATAAGCATCAATCTTATAAACCATTTTTATGTGAAAAAAAGGTATACACATCAATTAAGATAAATAAAAAATTGATTTTTTCTAAGTAGGATAAAAATGAATCTTGACCTTTTATTTTTTAAATGAATGGTTAAAGATAAAAGTGTAAGAAAAAAGATGGGTGTAAGAGCATTTTTGTAATAATCTATCTATGGACTTTCTCTCACCACATGCAATCATATGTATATTCCCCTATTTTTTAAACGTTTAAAATATTCTCATACAAAATTATTTTAAAAAAAATTGCACCATAAATTCGAGCATATATTTATTTTTAATTTGAGCACCATATTGCTAAATAAATTTATCTTTAATTTGAACACCATATTGCTATATAATATTTATCTTTAATTTGAACACCATATTGCTATACAAAATTTATTTTCTACATTAGCATCAGCCGACGGATCTAATATGGCAATAGTTCTTTATAATCCAGCCACCACAACTGTGCCAACCGATGTACCTGAAAGGATTGGTGCACTGGACGGGATTGATGAAGAAAAGTTCAATTTTGACATTGACGAAGATGTTGTTGGTAGTGTGGAAAGTATGTTTGTTGCTGAAACTGATGAGGTGGTTGTTGCTCTGACTATGAATGTTGAACTATGCACAAAGAATTGGAATGACAAACTCGCAGAGTTCGACTCTTAGGGGGAGTCATTGAAGAACAGTCAAGAAGATGTTGGTGACGTTGTGTTAAAATAGTTGGAGGTTCAGGGAGAATCGTCCATGCCTTTGATGCATGAGATACACCCAGTTACGGGTGAACCCGTGGAGGAAGGTGAGTGTGTTCATGGCTTAACTTATGATCATTGAAAGAATTATACATGATGAGTCAAGTTACTGATGCTAAAGTCGAACCTTTTCCAATCGATAGTGATGGTACAGATCTTGATAAAGAAAAGTACATCCATGACGATGGTACAGAGTCTGATGCATTTCAAGAAAGCTTCTCGAACTCGATCGAAGATGATATCCAAGAAAAACCGAAATAGCGTGATGCATCCGACATTCCAACTGATTTAATCAGGCTCAAGATAAGGGTGTTGACTTATTTAACAAGAAGCTAAGACTAGAGAAGCATAGAGGATGGAAAGATGAACTCTACAAGCCGCAATTTCCCTGTTACATTCAAATCCCTTACACCTTGGATCCAGAAACCAACACATGTCTGTATAGATTAAAGTATGAGCCTCCCAAAGTGATGAAGAAGATCTCGTTGATGAAAATGTGGCAAGACTTCTTGGATAATATGAAGCTTTGGTGTTATAACTCTGATACTTGTGAAGTAGTGATTGTATTTAAAGATGGGTCACCAAACATCAGAATGTTGGATCCAATGTGGATTGTTAACATGTCGTAGGGAGATAGATATATTGAAGCTATTTAACAATGAGATCTTGTCCGAAGACAAGGATACTTATCAAGGAATGAAGTACCAGAGAGTCGTCTGCATCTGTTTCTATCTTGGGATTAACTCAAGAAGTAAATGGACTGAGGTTCATCAAGATGTTTTGCAAGAATGAATAGATCGAAGACCAAGCTGCAGCCAAGGGGGAGTTTGTTAATACATTTTGTGTCTGCAACCTGTGTTTATGTTCGTTTTGTTTTGTACTTCGATTTATAAACTCGTGTTTTGTTTATGTTTATCCCTATGTAAGTTGATTAGGTCATGGTGTCCTCCTATCATCAGTTGACAACATTCTGTAAAGATTTCGTTGTCCATTGATAGTGTATATCGCATCAATAGTCATCTACATTGTATTGTGTATCGATAGACTTCCTTCGATTGTTACTATCGACATGTTAGAAGGGTATCGATGCAGATGTTTTTATCGATAGTCTCTCATCTATAGACTTGAAGACTATCGATGGACTTTAGATTAGCAAATTGTCAGTCAATATATGACACTACTGGTATGAAGTATAAATACTAGCAGTTGTCACCTTGTTTCAGTAAAGAGCACACTCAGAGAGTTGGAGAGCATATTGTGAACTTATGTAATGTTATTCTGCTGAAATCAATACATGGAAGTTTGAAGTGATATCTTTGTTATTGATTATGTTCTTGCTTGGTTTATGTGTAAACGTGGATTCCGCACTTGTTTATACATCATACAAACAAGGAATAGGTGTTTATATCGATCATATAAGGACCTATATAAATCAACAAAAGGATATATGGTACGTGTAATCATCTATGTTAAAAAGTCCAAAATAATCAATTTTATAACAAAACAAATGCAAGAATAAGTTTGCATACGCTTCTTGACGTAAATTGATGGAAAAGAGCACCTGTGAATATCCTAGCAGTTGTCACTTTGTTTCAGTAAAGAGCATACATTTGAAAGTTGCACTTGTAAGTGTGTGTCTACAATTAAGAAAAACAAAATAAGAGTAAAATTTCGGGTCATGATATAACTAAATGGGTCAAATGAAATGAAAGTTGGCCAACGTGGATTTTTGAATTTTGTCTAGCCCGTTTTGACCTGTTACCAAAAATACCCATTTTGTAACCTCTACCTATTATAAGAGCTCTGATTTACTTTATATGCCATCCTACTTCACTCGGTAGACTTTAAGTTAAAGTGTTCGTAACGCATACCGAAAGCATACCAGCGAAGTCGGTTGTTAATGAATAGTTCGAAGACCAAGGCACAAAAAGAATATCATATTAAAGGAGAGGTAATCCCAACTTCATGTGGAACAGTTCACTGAATAGCGGAGGTGCCGTGTTAGATGTGTTGGATGAGGTGTCAGACTGACAATAGTGGTAGTTGGGTAACTAAAGGCGGCGAGGGTGGGGGGAGCGACGACACCGAGTTGGTGGTGGTTGTGGGGTGATAGATTCTAATTCCGTATGATTCTCCTGCATTCGGAATATAATGCAAATTTAATAAAAACATAGATTTCATTTTCTTTAAATTCCAAATCCTTGTCTCAAATTTTAGTCTCATCTTATTTTGTCAAGTTCCTATTCTTCTAACAAATTTCAGTTTTACGAACAATATCTTGCGAACTAACCACAAAGTTTACTAGGTGTATGGGTATTGTGACAACTGTCACTTTCGGGTAATTCCGGACACTTGAACAATTAATTATATGATACAATTACGTGTTTTGAACGTCTAAACAGCATGAATTGCATGGCATACATCTAGAAAGCTCACTGAATACATTACATGATGCATATTATTTGTTTAGTGGTTACCATTCGAAAACAGTTTAAAATAGTGCGTCGGAAACAACTAGTAGACTAGCTGTGGCGGCACAGTGTTAGTACGCAGTTAAACAGCAGACCTAGGACTTAATGGGAGTCCAACATAAATTGTATATTAAACCCCATGTGAGAAAGCAAGGATTAATGCTAACACTTTCCGGTTTCTATATGTGCACCGAAAAATATGCGAAATATACACGAAACAGCAATTCAGCAAAATACAGCATCCACAAACTTATATAATATGCAGAAATAGTGTTAAACATCATACACTGCTTAAAATGTATTGAAAGTATCAAATTGGCACGAAAACATATTTTATTATACAAGTATTGAGAGTTAACGTTTTAACGAACCGACAATGAAACGAACACCTGGACATAATCTGACACATCATATGAACTAGTTAACAATATTAGAACATCATACAACTAGTTAAAATCATTAAACAAATTGTTTTATTTGAAAATCCCTAAAATCCCTACAAGTTGCTTAAACCTTCGTTTAAGGACCCCTTAACGAATCTAGCACCCGTTAAGCAACTGAACACGAACTAAGGATAAAATATAAACTAGTTAACATTGTTTAACAATATTAAACTAGTGTATGGCATTTATACCTCAAAATACATCAAAAACCCCTAAAACACTAAACCCCCTAACTTAACCCCTGAATTCTTAACTAAATACTTAACTAAGAATTTAACCAAGTTAACTACTCATCATCATCATCATGGACGACCAAGGTGGGGGCCCACAAGCCACCCACACTCTTGTCTCCTTGTCCCCTTATATTGGAAGTAACTTGCATTTGTATGAAGGGTCTTGTGTTCATTTGCCAACATAAGTAAACCACTAAACCAAACCTCATCTTATCACTTTCATCAAGACCACACTTCATCTTCTTCATCTCCTTCCTCATTCATGGCCACATCTACCATCACTTAACCTCCATCATCAAGCCATTTTCAAGATAATCCAAGCATATCTAAGGGTGTCTCAAGGATATTCAAGAAGGTGTTAGGCATTGGAAGTTCAAGGACCTCTCTAGGAAGCTTTTATCCACCAACTTTGCATCATCTTCTTCAACTAGTTCATCTTGCCACTTCCCTAGCCACAAGAGCTAGTAGTGAGCCTCCTAATCTTTCATTTGATGTCTTGTTACTAGTATAGTGTTAATATATAAGCTATGTCACCAAAAACTATCACCTTTAAAAGATGAACACAGGAACTAGTAACTTGATTTAAAGAATATGAACATATAATGAAGATGTAAATGTTTATTTTGTGCTATGGATGATATCCATCATATGTATACTTGCTAGAAGCATAAATCTAACAAGTATACACATGGATCTTAAAAGATCCATGATCAAAGTAATGATGAACTTGTTATACATAATAAATGGACTCTTTAAAGTGGATAAAATGATGTATCATGTTCTTAAAATGTTGGATGATCAAGTGGTTAAAGATAACAAAAGTCTTGATGAACATGTTTTAACATAACGGATGAACTTGTAAAAGTGGTTAAAGTGATTTGTGATTTCTAAAAATATATGTAAACAAGTTGTTAAAAATGATTTTTAACAAAGTTAGTAAATATTAGTAACCAAACTCATTTTTAAAGATGTATGAACATCTTAAACACAAATTTAAAATACTACATGATTTGGTAAACCTTCAAGTTCATCATAACCTAATAATGCATATATGTGTATATGTTATACTTGTTGAAGTTGTGGTGAATAAATTGATGAGTTTTGAAAGCTTGAACACATGTTTTAAAACATGGGAAACCTCCTAAATCTAAGGGAGGCTATGGCAAAATTTTTATAAAATTTAAACACTTAGAAAATATATGTTTACAAAGTTCTTACAAGTAAACTTGTGTAAAGGCCATAAATATAAAAATCCCCATGTTTTTGTAAATATAAGTCAAAGAAGTCATGGTTTTTCTAAAAATAAAAATGTATATAAATATATATTTTTGTAAATATATATAGTGATCATAAAAATCACAAGTTATGTGTATATTGTTTATATTAGCTATATATAAAGTTAGGACTTGAAAATAATATACACAAAAAAATATAATAATAAGTGGCCAACAAAGAATTACAAAAATATATATACATATCCATAACCAAACATGGAGACAACTATGGACTTATCGGACGATCGGACTATATAAGGAATTACAGACTAAAAATATATAATATATCGAAGCTTGGTAAATATTACTTTCAAAACCGAACAAGTGACAAAATATATATCTTTACAAGTATATAAACTATATGGTATTTTGTCGATACTAAAAATATATTATTTTCGAAGTATGTAAAAATATATATTTCATAAACCTCCTAAGAATATATTGTTTTGGTGGAAACTAAAAAATATATATTTTTCTAGAACTAATCTTAAAAATATATATTATTTTGGAAAACATACACTTACCAAGCATAATATACATATATTAATTGGGATATATCTTAAAAGTTATATATTTTAAGTATACACAAAAGTGTGGGTAATAAATACAAGAAAATACGTATTCTTATACGTACAAATACATGCCAACATATACCACTAACATTTAGTGAAAATACCATTATACAAGTGTTATACACAATTATGGAAATACAAACATACAAGTATATCTATACTTGGGAAGAGTCATAAGTATAATACTTAACAATTACAATATTTGGTCATGTAAACCATGAAATCTATGCACATGAATAATTATATATCCATACATGTTAAAAATAGATTATTTTTAACAAACCCATCGCAATTACAAAATGATATATAAAGTGATGCATACAAATAACACAAGTTAAAATATAATATTTTAACTAACATATCGAACTTGGAATTATATATAATTAAGAAGGATTATATATGGAACATATCCGATGATTGTATCGTCAAGGCAAACGGGTGGAACCCGTCTATTAGCAGTCATGAAACATATACATTTTACTCATGCGAGGCAAGGAGTCTAGCGGGCTAGGCCCCTACTAGCAACACATGCGTTGCAAGGATACATATATACTTGATGAAGTATATCTATTGGCATCATACATTGAAAGTACATCTAAACGGAACAAAACACTGAACAAGTCTTAACAAATACTTAAGACAAGAAACAAGGACATGAATCATTACAAAGACCGAAGTGTCTAACTAAAACCTAACGCGTTGTAGGTTGTGGTACGAACCGAGGAAAATACTCGAGTTAAACAGAGAAAGCAGAAAGAAAACCAGTGAGTTCATGTCCCCATTTTCATCTTAAATGTTTTACAGTTTTACAACTATCGGGGGTGAAATACATGTCTATGGTAGGAGAAGCTAGGGAATGAAATAACTAGATCATATGTGAATAGGGTGGGCGTAAGCACCATTAATCTTGTTTAAGACCATGGTACAAAGGTTAGATCTAGCGGGTGTTGGCGAGCCCCACTCTTTGTCATGGACCCGCACGGAAGAGTGCATTTGTTGTCCCAGTCGAGGGTAATCGACAGAAATCGTCTAGGTTTGGATGCTTCCTATGTCGTCACACATATTAATGTCCTTGCAATACGTCAATGATCACGATTTCATTGACGCTTTACATATCGGGTTTTTGTGATACAAAATACTACTTATATTTTATGGATCTAACTCATATAGTTAAAACACATAAACTCGCATACTTTTGTTGATTTTCAACTTAACATGTATTTTACGTAATTAGTGGATCTATGCAAGGAGTTCCAGTCAAGAAAACTGTGACAATTGTCACGTTTGGGATAATTCTATACATTAAACGGTGAAATTTATGATATAATTTTGTGTTTTGAACAACTAAATTGCGTGAATTGCATGGCATAAATCCAGAAAGCTCTTTGAATACATTATATGATGCATATTATTTGTTTAGTGATTGCCATTCAAAAACAATTTAAACAGTGCATCAGAAAGAAATATTAGACTAGCTGTGGCAGCACAGTGTCGGAACGCAGTTAGCAGCAGATTTAGGACTTAGATGAGAGTCCAAAGCAAACTGTATATTAAACCCCATGTGGGAATGCAAGGATTATGCTAACACTTTCCGGAAACTATACATGCACTAAAAATTGTCCGAAATATACACTAACAAGCAATTCAGCAAAATTCAGCAAATACAAGCTTATGTAATATGCAGAAATAATATTAACCATCATACACTGCTTAAAAGATATTGAAAGTATCAACTTGGCACAAAAACATATCAAATCACATAAGTCCTGAAAGTTAACATTTTAACGAACCGACAACGAAACAAACATCCGGACAGAATCTGAAACATCATATGAACTACTTAACAATATTTTAACAACATATAACTAGTTAAAATCATTAAACACATTGTTTCGCTTGAAAATCCCTAACATCCCTACAAGTTACTTAAACCTCCGGTTAAGGACCCGTTAACGAATCTAGCACCCGTTAAGCAACCGAACGTGAACTAAACATAATTTATGGACTAGTTAATATTATTTAACAATGTTAAACTAGTATATAACACCATACATCTTGTATTACAACAAAAACCCCTAACATCCTAAACACCCAAACTTAACTTAATTACTACTAGGCTAACTAACCAAGTTAGAACCTAACCAAGAACCCATGGACGGTTATGTGGGGCCCACTAGCCACCCACAACTTTGTCTCCCATGCTCCAACATGTTGGAAGTTAGTTGATATTATATGAAGGGTCTTGTGTTTTGGCCAACATTAGTAATCCATTAAACTAGAAACTTATACTCATCATTTTCACAAAAAAAATCAAATACATCTTCTTCCCTAACCTCCCTACCTCATGGCCACATTTACACCCACTACACCCATTTTTAAAGATGTATGAGCATCTTAAACACAAAGCTAAAAAACTACATGTTTTGGTTAAACTATCAAGTTCATCATGACCTAAAAATGCATACATATGTATATGGAATACTTGTTAAATTATTGGGAATAAAATGATGAGTTTTGAAGCTTAACACATGTTTTAAAACATGGGAAACCTCCTAAATCTAGGGGAGACTATGGCGAAATTTTTATAAAAATTAAACACTTAGAAAACATATGTTTACAAAGTTCTTACAAGTAAACTTATGTAAAAGCCATAAATATAAAAATCCCCATGTTTTTGTATAAAATAAAAGTCAAAGAATTCATGATTTTTCTAAAAATAAAAATGGATATAAATATATTTTTTTGTAAATATATATATTTAGTGGTCATATTGTCACACCCCGATGAATCCATCACATCGCTGGGCGTGATCTGACTAATATCTTCATTGCACAGCAGAAGTGTTTGAAATGCTAAGACTTCTAAAAATGAACGCCCGCTAAGTACTCGAATCCACATGGGTTCTCCTACTCCAACCGTGTCATAATTCGTAAATATAACATGAGAAAGAAACATGCGAAAAATCAACATAAAGTTGGCGAGTTCATAGTTTGTTCGAAAAGATTTAAAATAAATCTTTTTGGTAACCGGTTTAAATGTTGTTGAGAAAACGTAATAAAACCATTTTTCCCGTCATGTCAATTGAAAACCTTGTTTTTGTAATATTTGAATAACCGTCGATATCCGCGTACGACAAAGACAACATGCCTGCATGAGCCTATAACCCACCACAAGCAAGGAAATGCCTCGCCAAACCGTTTACTCAAGACGGTAGACTAGCAGGCGGTTATAGTTTCTGATATGTAGCGAGGACTTCACTGTACAGTTTTAAGCGACCATTCGGCCCTTATTGTTGAGTAGAGGAAAATCCAGTCCTTGTGTCTTCGTGCCTCGCACGAGTATAGGTGGGTCTAACCCACTCGAGTCTTTGTGCCTCGCACAAATGAGAATGGGCGTAGCCCATTTGAGTCTGTAAGTAGGACTAACCAGTCTCCTTATTCGTATGCAGGACAAACCAGTCCTGTTGTACTTGGACCTTCCCGTCACTAGTCATGAAACTCATGCACGTTTCGAAAATACGCGAGTGTTTTGTAAAACCGGTATGTTTAGCATAAACCTTTCATAAACCATTTGATTTTATTGAAACTCATTTGCAACATGGTTTAGAAATAACCTTTTGTAAACCATTTAAGTTTGTTGGAGTTCATTTGTATCATGATTTAGAAATCTGTTGTTTTCGTTCATCGAAATATTGTGTACTTTTGCAAAACTTGTATGTCTTTCCACCCTCGAAAACATTCATAAAAATGTAAAACTGTAAAAAGTGGGGATTATGAACTCACCTGGATAATCCAGTGCAAAGCTAGCTTAATGTGATTTCCATAGTGTTGTCTCCACAACTTGAGTTGCTAGCATGCAATCTAGTGTATTCCTAAAACGGAATAACTCGTATGTTTCTAAGAATGACGTAGCTATACTACGTGATACCAAGCTCTACCGAATCGTTACTCGTACAATTCTATGAAATTATTATTGACTTAACTCGGTTAACCAACTTATGCTTAGAATTGTCTTAGTTTTCGAGCGACTTGAACTATATGTCTATATCAAAACATAACTGTATTTCATGAAACCATATTTAGTCTTTATGTACGTTGACGGATAGTATTACGACTCTTCGTAGTTTTCGTAGATATAATGTATATATACTCGAAAATATATCCGTATAAATAATACATTTCGTATTCGCGTAATAGTCTGGCGTATCGATTAAAATAAATAACTGTGTCGTCGTACGCTTGTTATAGTCTTGTGGAGTCGCGTCGTACTTCATTTGGCGTTGAAATCGAATATAAACAATATTCTATTGTTATAATATTATTCGAAAGTATTCGTACGTGTCCGCGTCGTCGACGTTTGAAATAAATATAGCCATATTTATTTATAAAAGTATTTGACGTCTCGCCATTCGTATATATATAATATTCTTGTTATACGATCTCCGCATGTTTGTGGTTTGAAATAACGCGCACCTTGTATTCGTCTTGTAAAAGTTTGGCGTTTCGAAATAAATATAAACAATATACTTATTTTTATATCGTCATTCGAATGATTTATCGAGGTTTGAAAACTAATTTCTGAATTTCGACGTTGAATAAAACATAAAGAAACATTAATTATTCTTGTAGTCGATTGCCAGGCGTTTGTCATTTTGAAATCGCGCTCGTTGAAAGGTTGTCGGCTCGTGTTTTGAATGTTTTAATTAGCGTCGTCAAATAAATATATACCTATATTTATTTTGTAATAACCATTTGAAATCGGACATTTAATCTTTGAAATGTGCGCGTTTTAGTATTGCGTATTTTCCGAAAATCGGGCAGAGTTTCCTCTGTTTTTTGACGATCCCGACAATACTAGTTGTCTATTTATTTATCAAAACGCAAACTGCAATGTACGCAAACAAACAATACATATAATTTTTCGTTGTTTTCAGATATTAAGTTTTTGCCGATTAACTTTCCCGATTTATATATTTAACGACGTCTGTTTGATTTTTAACAAATAGTTTTACGCGAATAACGTAGTCGGTTTGATTTATTATTTTATTTTACAATTTTGGCGATAAGTATTCGTTTAACGGGTCGGTTTTGAGCTCGGTTTCGCGATAAGCATATTAATATATAAACTAATATAATTTAACTTTGCGTCGTAATTAAATTTTTACCGAGTCTCGAGTTGACCCGTTGACCAGATTTGATAGGGTTTGACCCGTGTTGACCGGGTTTGACCCGTTGACTTTTGTTTACCGACCGATCCGAACCGAAACTGAACCTGAAACAAACATGCATCTGAACCGAAACGATGTAAAACTAAAATCGAAACAAATAGCAAAACTGTGTCGAACTTGAACTGAAGATGAACCAAAACACGCCGCCACTACTACCTCCGGAACCACCTCTACTGCCGACTATCGCCGCCGTCGGTCCGTGGAACATCGCCGGCTGCCGCCGGCTTTACTACTGCTGGAGCATCGACCCAACCCCACAAAACCCGATCCCGGAAACAACTACTACCATCTCCATTGCCGCCGGTTACAATCTCCCACCGCGACAATCCCCACGCCGCTGCCGCCAGTGCAGCGACGCCGCCGTTACTTGAGCCGGAAAACCAATACTGACCGCCGTCGGTTCTCTCTCCTTCTTCACTACTCTCTCTCTCCTACTCTCTCCCTCTCTCTCTAATAGTCTCTCTCTCTGTACGTATGTACACGGGTGTTTGTATAAAGGAGTAGGTAGCGGGTGTGTGTATGTGGGGGTACAAGGGGGTTGCAGGTGGTGTGTCACCGGAAGAACAGCCACAGTCGACTAGAAGTCCTCGCCGGACTCCGGTGACCGGATAGATCAGAGAGAGAACAGGGAGCTTTGCATTTTGGGGGCTAGGGTTTATTTTTGTGAAATGACGGAATATAGGGTTAAGTTGGCATTTATATATTTAGGGTTTGGTTAAGTGGGTTGGGCCTAAAGCCCGTTAATGTTTTCAAGGCCCAAAATGTATTCCCAAGACCGTTTTCGAAACCAAGCGTTGTGTTATGTCGTAATGCATTCAAAAACACGTAAATGTTGTCGTTAGTCGACCGGTTGACGCGACGGTTTGTCGGTTTCGTTAAAATTTGCGTAAAATCTCTACGGTTATCGTTTTTATACGTTTTTCGATCCGGTTTCTACCGCGAATATTAAAATTTGAAAACAAATCCTAATATATCATAATATATTATTATTTAGACGTATCTCTAGTCCACGGCTTCCGTTTCGTTGTCGGTGCGTCTCTGTTTTCCGCGTAACTTCCGCGTTGTGCTTTGCGACGTTCAATGATCAAATTTTATCACATAATTATGAATGCATGATAAAAACAAGTATAATTCGTGTTTTTAGGCGTTGTCAGTATTTGTTCGGCATCAGTTCGTTTATCGTTCAATTTCGCGTTTTTGCCTTCGATTATCGCCAAATCGCGTAATGTGAAGCAAGTAGACATTCCCAGGCTTTCCAAAGGCCTGATTGAGTTAATTTACGTCTAATTACGCTAATTATGACAGTATTACTGTTTGTTAAGTGCTTAATTAAGACCGGAAACTGTCGGTTGTCACATTCTCCCCTTGTTATAAAATTTTCATCCTCGAAATTTAAGGTATGTTATCTCCTTAGATTTTTGTCATGCATAGATAAGTATTAATACTACCCAGGTAAATGACCATGTAATCGTATCGAGACTTGTATGGATTATATGAATACAATGATATACTACAACAACATGAACCCACTGGTTCAATTGAAACTGTTTTCAGAATCGATGCCAAGTGAACGAAACGTAATGACATAATCACTAATGTGACTGAGTTTACATGGGTCATAGAAATGAGAATCTCAACAATGAGATTTCCAAGATGTTCACAATCTGTAAATGAATTTCATAAACAATGGGAATTTCTACCAACGGAAACTAGCGTTGGTTGTTGGATTGGTGAGACATTGAATCAACAAGCTCAACTGAATTAGAAACATGAAGATGATCTGTTAACTTTTCGAACCATAAGTTAACACTATTGAATTGCAAGGATACACCGAATTACAGCCGAAGTTAGTGTATCATTGTCTTAATACATAGTTGCATTAAGATCACTTTCAATGATTAGCCCAAGCTACAAGTTTATACCGACGCCACAAAGCGTCATAGCCAATGAAATAATTCAATAATAGCGGTGACCGAACAAATTCACCGTGTTTACAATGAAAGGTTCAATCAAGTAAGTCTGGATATTTGTTCCAAATAAATCTCATAGGATGTTCAACTTGAAAATGAAAGAACAAATAAACATGATTTTTGGTCGCTAGTGGAAGAAATAAATAACCCAAAATTTTCGACCGATGATTGAAAGAATATGTTAAGAGGTACACTGAAATAGACAATGAAGTTGTGTGCCGTCTTCTTAATACATGATTGTATTAAGAATGTTTTAAGAAAATGATCCAACAAGGGGATTTAAAATGAATAAATAATCAAGTAATTAAATCCATACATGAATTGTGGAAACGAGATTAGCACAAGCTTAAACTAGTGTAAACGTCACCACAAGGTGTCGTAACCAATGATTAACTTAATAAGAGTGCAGACTGAACCCGTCTGCTATGGTTCGAAACAAATGAATTGCTTGTTGATATTACTTTGAATATGACGGTCTCAATCCATCATATGACAACCTTGAATTGAACTTTGTATGCAGTGAGCAAGTTCGAATAATTGAACTTGGTTTGACAAAATCCAACAATAAATATGATTCGACCAAGAAGCTTTGATATGTTTACTACGAAAACCCATGTATGCAACTTGGAAAGAAAATGAATTTCAAGAAATTCGTTGACTCGATATCAAGGAGTCAATACTTGCAATAATGCAGGTTATCTAGACCACAAATAAAAAATTTGAGTATAGCGAACCAACCTTTGAATTATTGATGAAATGACCATTCCAAGTGAAGACCCTATGGTCTCCACGTATCAAGTTAACCACATGCATAACAAGCAAAGCATGCGTATCATGTAAATTTGTCAAGAAATGATGCAATATGCATTCACTAATCAAGAATAAATTTCCATGACACAATAACCGTTATGAGGAGTAGAGGTATGCAAAACTACTCAGTATATCCGAAGAGGAAATTTCAACAAAAGAAGTTCGAGGACTTTACCTGGTATTTCTTGTGATGACTTATTTTTTTCGTGACATTACCACAGAATGTCGAATATGGCGTAATCGCCATTAGTAAAGTAGGGGGAGTGCAAAGACGTGTGACTTCTTTTGCAGCGCAAAGTGCTGTGATTTACCGTTGTTATAAGTACCGACTGTTATGAATTCTCATTTGAACGTACCTCAACATTGTTCGTGTCGCTTACACGACCACGTCACAAATTGCCGCATTCTGGTCGGTAGTTCTCCCGCTGACGGGATTAGCATTGTAGTCGTAATGTCGTGTTTCTTCAAGGCCGTGTCTTGAAAGTCATATGTGATGTACTTAAACATTCGTTGTCGTATGGTTTAAGTTTCATGTACATTTGCGCACTAGTGTATTCATTTCGCGTAGGTTACCTGCTCGGGTAAATAAAATAGTAGCGACAATATATGTAATGTGTTTGCCCAAGTTAATAATCGTGGTTCCTACGTAATGACCTTTAATGAATATTGACATAAGTTTTCCAAAGGTCTTAAATGCATGTTGCCAAAACTCTCTAAGTTTTGCTTACGTTATGTAATGTTTTTGTGTACCGTGTACCAACATAACAGATTAAAATCACAATGTTGACTTAGTGTTTTCGGCCACGGTTGAAACCCATATTCGAGTACTAGGCGTTCTGTATGTATTCAAGTCTTAATGATCTAATGTCCCCAGAGGAAAGTGAGGTTAAAGCCTAGGTATCTCCATAGAAACCTGATTCCCTGAAACCTATGGCTCTGATACTACTCTTCTATCAGAGCCAGGTTTGATGCCTAATTCGCAAAAACCTATGTCTCTGATACTAATCTGTCACACCCTGATAAACCCATCACATCAGAGTTGGGCGAGATCTGACTGATATCTTCATTGCACAGCGGAAGTGTTTGAAATGCTAAGACTTCTAGAAATGAACGCCCGCTAAGTACTCGAATCCACATGGGTTCTCCTACTCACAATTGTCACACCCCAATAAATCCATCACATCAGAGCTGGGCGTGATCTGACTGATATCTTCATTGCACAGCGGAAGTGTTTGAAATGCTAAGACTTCTAGAAATAAACGCCCGCTAAGTACTCGAATCCACATGGGTTCTCCTACTCCAACCATGCCATAATTCGTAAATATAAACTGAGAAACATGCGAAAAATCAACATCAAGTTGGCGAGTTCATAGTTTGTTCGAAAAGATTTAAAACAAATCTTTTTGGTAACCGGTTTAAATAATGTTGAGAAAACGTAATAAAACCATTTCTCCCAGCATGTCAATTGAAAACCTTTTTTTGTAATATTTGAATAACCGTCGATGTCCGCGTACGACAAAGACAACATGCCCGCATGAGCATATAACCCACCCCAAGCTAGGAAATGCCTCGCCAAACCGTTTACTCAAGACGGCAGACTAGTAGGCGGTTATAGTTTCCGATATGTAGCGAGGACTTCACTATATAGTTTTAAGACCATTCGGCCCTTATTGTTGAGTAAAGCACAATCCAGTCCTTGTGTCTTGGTGCCTCACACAAGTATAGGTGGGTCTAACCCACTCGAGTCTTTGTGCCTCGCACAAATGAGAATGGGCCTAGCCCATTTGAGTCTGTAAGCAGGACTAACCAGTCCCCTTATTTATATGCAGGACAAACCAGTCCTGTTGTAAATAGGACCTTCCCGTCACTAGTCATGAAACTCATGCACGTTTCGAAAATACGTGAGTGTTTTGTAAAACCGGTATGTTTAGCCTAAACCTTTCATAAACCATTTGAGTTTATTGAAATTCATTTGCAACATGGTTTAGAAATAACCTTTTGTAAACCATTTGAGTTTGTTGGAGTTCATTTGTATCATGATTTAGAAATCTGTTGTTTTGGTTCATCGAAATATTGTGTACTTTTGCAAAACTTGCATGTCTTTCCACCCCCGAAAACACTCATAAAAATGTAAAACTGTAAAAAGTAGGGGTTATGAACTCACCTGGATAATCCAGTGCAAAGCTAGCTTAATGTGATTTCCATAGTGTTGTCTCCACAACTTGACTTGCTAGCATGCAATCTAGTGTATTCCTAAAACGGAATAACTCGTAAGTTTCTAAGAATGACGTAGCTATACTACGTCATTCCAATCTCTATCGAATCGATACTCATACGATTCTATGAAATTATTATTGACTTAACTCGGTTAACCAACCTATGGTTTTCTTAGAAGTGTCTTAGTTTTCGAGCGACTTGAAATATATCTCTATATCAAAACATAACTATATTTCATGAAATCATATTAAGTCGTTATGTACGTTGACGGATAGTATTACGACTCTTCGTAGTTTTCATAGTTATAATGTATATATACTCGAAAATATATATGTATAAATAATGCATTTCATATTCGTGCAATAGTCTGGCGTATTGATTAAAATAACTAACTGTGTCATCGTACGCTTGTTATAGTCTTGTGGAGTCACATCGTACTTTGTTTGGCATTGAAATCGAATATAAAAAATATACTATTGTTATAATATTATTCGAAAGTATTTGTACGTGTCCGCGTCATCGACGTTTGAAATAATATAGCGATATTTATTTATAAAAGTATTTGACGTCTCGCCATTCGTATATATATAATATTCTTGTTATACGATCTCCGAATGTTTGTCGTTTGACGCGCACCTTGTATTCGTCTTGTAAAAGTTTGGCGTTTCGAAATAAATATAAACAATATACTTATTTTTATATCGTCGTTCGAATGATTTATGGAGGTTTGAAAACTAATTTCTGAATTTCGACGTTGAATTAAACATAAATAAACATTATTTATCTTGTAGTCGATTGCCGAACGTTTGTCATTTTGAAATCGCGCTCGTTGAAAGGCTGTTGGCTTGTGTTTTGAATGTTTTAATTAGCGTCGTCAAATAAATATATACCTATATTTATTTTGTAATAACCATTTGAAATCGAACATTTAATCTTTGAAATGTGTCGCGTTTTTGTATTGCGTATTTTACAAAAATCGGGGAGAGTTTCCTCTGTTTTTGGACGATCCCGACAATACTAGTTGTCGATTTATTTATCAAAACGCAAACTGCAATGTACGCAAACAAACAATACATATGCTTTTTCGTTGTTTTCAGTTATTAAGTTTTCGCCGATTAATATTCCCGATTTATATATTTAGCGACGTCGGTTTGATTTTTAACGAATGGTTTTACACGAATAACGTAGTCGGTTTGATTTATTATTTTTTTATATTTTTGGCGATAAGTATTCGTTTAACGGGTAGGTTTTGAGCTCGGTTTCGCGATAATCATATTAATATATAAACTAATATAATTTAACTTCGCTTCGTAATTAAATTTTTACCGAGTCTTGGGTTGACCCGTTGACCATATTTGACAGGATTTGACTCGTGTTGACCGGGTTTGACCCGTTGACTTTTGTTGACCGACCGATCCGAACCGAAACTTAACCTGAAGCAATCATGCATCAGAGCCAAAACGATGTAAAACTGAAATCGAAACAAATAGCGAAACCGTGTCGAACTTGAACCGGAGATGAGCCAAAACACGCCGCCGCTACTGCCGCCGGAACCACCTCTACTGCCGACTATCGCCGCCGGCGGTCCGTGGAACATCGCCGGCTGCTTACGGCTTTACTACTGCTTGAGCATCGACCCTACCCCACAAAACCCGATCCCGAAAACAACTACTACCATTTCCATCGCCGCCGGTTACAATCACCCACCGCGACAATCCCCACGCCGCCGCCGTGAACCCACGCCGATGCCGCCAGTGCAGCGTTGCCGCCGTTACTTGAGCCTGAAAACCACAACCGACCGCTGTCGGCTCTCTCTCCTTCTTCATTGCTCTCTCTCCTACGCTCTCCCTCTCTCTCTAACAGTCTCTCTCTCTGTACGTATGTACGCGGGTGTGTGTATAAAGGCGTAGGTAGTTTGTGTGTGTATGTGGGGGTACAAGGGGGTTGCGGGTGGTGTGTCACCTGAAGAACAGCCGCAGTCGACTAGATGTCCTCGCCGAACTCCAGCGACTGGATAGATCAGAGAGAGAACAGGGAGGTTTGCATTTTGGGGGCTAGGGTTTGTTTTTGTGAAATGAGGGAATTTAGGGTTAAGTTGGTATTTATATATTTAGGGTTTGGTTAAATGGGTCGGGCCTAAAGCCCGTTAGTATTTCAAGGCCCAAAACGTATTCCCAAGCCCGTTTACAAAACCGAGCTTTGTGTTATGTCGTAATGTGTTCAAAAACACGTAAATGTTGTCGTTAGTTGACCGGTTGACGCGACGGTTTGTCGGTTTCATTAAAATTTGCGTAAAATCTCTACGGTTATCGTTTTTATCCGTTTTTCGATCCGGTTTCTACCGCGAATATTAAAATTTGAAAATGAAGCCTAATATATGATAATATATTATTATTTAGACGTATCTCTAGTCCGCGGCTTCCGTTTCGTTGTTGGTGCATCTCGGTTTTCCGCGTAACTTCCGCAATGTGCTTTGTGACGTTCAACGATCAAATTTTATCACATAATTATGAATGCATGATAAATACAAGTACAAAATTCATGTTTTTAGGCTTTGTTACTATTTATTCGGCATCAGTTCGCTTATCGTTTGATTTCGCGTTTAGTGTCTTAGATTATCGCCAAATCGCGTAATGTGAAGCAAGTAGACGTTCCCAGGCTTTCCAAAGGCCTGATCGAGTTAATTTACGTCTAATTACGCTAATTATGACAGTATTACTGTTCGTTAAGCGCTTAATTAAGACCGGAAACTGCTGGTTGTCACGCATAAAATTCACATGTTATGTGTATATTGTTTGTATTAGCTATATGTAAAGTTAGGACTTGAAAATAATATACACAAAAAATATAATAATAAGTGGCAAACAAAGAATTACAAAAATATATATACATATCCATAACCAAACATGGAGACAATTATGGACTTATCGGACGATCGGACTATATAAGGAATTACAGACTAAAAATATATAATATATCCAAGCTTGGTAAATATTACTTTCAAAACCGAACAAGTGACAAAATATATATTTTTACAAGATATAAACTATATGGTATTTTGTCGATACTAAAAATATATTATTTTCGAAGTATGTAAAAATATATATTTCATAAACCTCCTAAGAATATATTGTTTTGGTGGAAACTATAAAATATATGTGTTTCTAGAACTAATCTTAAAAAAATATATATTATTTTAGAAAACATACACTTACCAAGCATAATATACATATATTAACTGGGATATATCATAAAAGTTATATGTTTTAAGTATTCACAAAAAAAAGTGTGGGTAATAAATACAAGAAAATACGTATTCTTATACATACAAATACATGCCAACATATACCACTAACATTTAGTGAAAATACCACTAAAAAAGTATTATACACAACTATGGAAATACAAACATACAAGTATATCTATACCTAGGAAGGGTCATAAGTATAATACTTAACAATTATAATATTTGGTCATGTAAACCATGAAATCTATGCACATGAATAATTATATATCCATACATGTTAAAAATAGATTATTTTTAACAAACCCACCGCAGTTACAAAATGATATATAAAGTGGTGCATACAAATAATACAAGTTAAAATATAATATTTTAACTAACATGTCGAACTTGGAATTATATATAATTAAGAAGGATTATATATGGAACATATCCGATGATGGTATCGCCGAGGTAAACGGGTGGAACCCGTCTATAAGGAGTCATGAAATGTATACTTTTACTCGTGCGAGGCACGGAGTCTAGCGGGCTAGGCCCGTACTAGCAACACATGCGTTGCAAGGATACATATATACTTGATGAAGTATATCTATTGGCGTCATACATCGAAAGTACATCTAAACGGAACAAAACACTGAACAAGTCTTTACAAATACTTAAGACAAGAAACAAGAACATGAATCATTACAAAGACCGAGTGTCTAACTAAAACCTAACGCGTTGTAGGTTGTGGTACGAACCGAGGAAAATACTCGAGTTAAACAGAGAAAGCAGAAAGCAAACCAGTGAGTTCATGTCCCCCTTTTCATCTTAAATGTTTTACAGTTTTATAACTATCAGGGGTGAAATACATGTCTATGGTATGATAAGCTAGGGAATGAAATAACTAGATCATGTGTGAATAGGTGGGCGTAAGCACCATTAATCTTGTTTAAGACCATGGTACAAAGGTTAGATCTAGCGGGTGTTGGCGAGCCTCACTCTTGGTCATCGACCGACACGGAAGAGTGCATTTGTTGTCTCAATCGAAGTTAATCGACATAAATCGTCTAGGTTTTGATGCTTCCTATGTCGTCTGTAACATCCTGTAAAATCGTGTCCCATAGTATAGTGACACGTGTTGTATTTTAAATATAGTCTGTTAAAGACCAATAAGGACTAAAGGCGTCAACATGCTCAAACTGAGCCTCTGAGTGACGGTCATATGTCAACATGCATAAATAACAGCCTCTGAGTGACTGATATGTCAACATACTTAAATCCTCTCTAAGTAACTGATATGTCAACATGCTTAAATCATTAGCCTCTGAGTGACTGACATCGGAATCAACATGCTTATAGTAAGCCTCTGAGTGATCCTTTGTGAAGTGCAAACTCTCATACGTGCGAAATGTTGGATGAGAGGGTTCAATTTTGTAAAAATGTGAAAGTTGGATGATAGAGGAATTAAAAGTGTCAACATGTTAATTTATACCTTTGAGTGACCATTTAACGAACCGAGAGCTCGACAATGTCCGGGCATAATCCCGGGTATGCCAAGTATTGGCTACGGAGGGCTAAAAGTGCCAAAAAGGTATTTAAAAAGGTTTTTATAAGCTTTCTAAAGTTAAGGGGTTGAAAGTATCAAAAATTGAAACTGGCCATATGGCGGTCGCGGGCCGCGAGAGACCTGGCCTGAGTCTCTCGCGGTGCACGAGAGCGGCTCTGTTGTAGAAAGTTTTTCTTGGCCTCCAAACAAAGCTCCAAAAACCATTAAATCGAAACTATGGACTTGTAATCAGCTATGCCACGTTTGGACACTTGTAAGCTTCCTCTTACACCCCTAAAACACCTGGCATCACCTCCTTTGAGTTCTCCAACTATAAATAGGTGATCAAATTCACCATTTGAACTTGCACCTTTCTTAATCACACTCTTCTCCCTCTTCTAGAAGTTCCTATCTAAAAGGAGCATCCAACGTAGTTCTTTTGCACCCTAGTAAACACTGGTAAGTGTTCCTTCATTGTGCATTTTCGTTTATAGGCTTTTATAGCCAAAAGTCGAGCGTTCTTCAGAAAACGCTTTGCCTTTCGGCTAAGACCATTATGGTCCAGCCATTGTTCAAAATGAACATGGCTAAGTGATCGTAATAAGGTAGGTGTTAATCCCTATAAAGGGCACCTCTTGAAGATCACGTTTGCTAGACCAATTGACGGGTCAAATTTATGATATTAAAAAGTCAAAGAGGCCATTTTTAGAAAAAATCATAAATTGATCTTATATATGTTATGAAACCTGTTTTGACACATAAACAAGTTGGTAATAATTATTAGAACATGTTTGGCTCGTGAATTTCAGTTCTAGGGTCGGTTCGCGATCGAAAATCGTGAAGTTTGACTTCTGCTTTGACTTTCGATTCTGACTCGATTTAGATTAGTTACCTAATGATCTAAAGTTGCATTATGATCGTAATATAATGTAGCATAACCCTCTGAGACTATATTACATGATCATAATCAGAATCTGAGTTTATACGCAAGTTTCGTAATTATGCCATCTTTGACTAAAATGTCATTTTTGCATAAATCAAGGTTTAATGATAATGAACTTGAAAATAAGTTTCCTACTGTTATAATAATATAAGTAGGATTATTTGGGATGTTAAAAGCAAGTCATAAACTGAGTTTTCAAGCAAATCATTAAACTATGTCGATAAATGACGATTTTAGCCCTTGTGGCTCATAAAATAGTTTTAATCAAATCTTTTCAAGGTAAATCTTGTACCTACTGATATGTTACATTAAATAACATATCTAAGATATTTTAGTCTGACCCTAATGCCAGTTTTCAGTAAACATCGCATAAAACGTCATTTTGCGACATAAGCGCCATTTGGGCGCATAGAATTGTTTTAAACCATATTGATTAACCAAGACTTGTTATCTACTGATTTAAAAACTTATTTCAAACATATTTACAGTAGGTACATGTTATAAACTCAGAATCCCAAATAATTTATAAACTATGTGTAAAATGACCAAAATGGCCCTTCGGTGCATAGTTTGGTTAGAAAAGAGAAGTTACACATATAATTGATTTCCTACTGATATTATATCATAAATAAATTATTTTTCCAGAATACTTATAGTTATAACATTAAATTATATTCAAGTTCCTTTTATACGGTATGAAATTACCGAAACGCCCTTATGAGGCATAATTTCATTTTAAAACATTAACGGGCATATAAGTTGATATCCTACTGATATTACAACTTAATTAAAGTATAATGGCATATAGTGCTTGTCCAGACTTGTCTGGTTACCCATTATCGCTTATAAGTATATGGTTGATTATACGTAACTAGTTTACGAAATTTAACCAAAACGGGTTTAACCTTATCATTTAAACTCAAAATCCAGAATGTTAATTGTTTACCCATTTTATACAAGTCAAAGTGCTTGTTGGGTTTAAACTACATTCTATCCGATCACCGTTTAATCAAGCGTTATACGTTTTGATCATGTACACTACTCGGTCTAAGTCTATGACTTAAATAAAGACCGTTAGTATTAATTGGTTAGCTTATACCATAATCCAGACTAGAGCCTTGCCGGTAAATGCTATTTGCACTTAGTACTTTTTATACGGCTGAGTTATTGAAGTTAAAAGAAGACTAGCTTAGGTAAATACTCTCGACTTATTTTCCCTATACGGGCTTGGGATACAGTAAACTATTACCGCTTGGTCATAAATGGGATCAATCGAATGCCGGATTGTGGCTAGTAAATCCGCATATTCTGTTTTAATCAGTTTTGTTTGATAACTTAAACATCGAGGGTTAAATTACCGTGTCCTGGATATACTCGGTTCATTAGATTAGTTAACGGCCACGACCTTAGTACGGGGTGTAGGCATACACCTGACTGATGCTCAAATGCAAATTACCCAAGACGTTGGAGATAACTCCTCTGTGAGTTCTAAAGTGGTGTGTATTTAATCATGTCTCGGTCTCTGTACTGGGCCCTGTATGTATTGACAAACATGTGAATCTGTTAACAAGGTTACAAAGTAACTTTCCCGATATATAAAAGATTATGTGCCCTGTGCACTTAAAATCATTTTAAAATATTTTCAAAATTAGTCAGTTGGGTGTATTTACCAGCGAAAGCTGATGTATCATCCAAAGACTAAATTGCAGGTACAATATGAAATAGGCCGGAAGCTGCTCGGTAGTGATTAAGAGGATCTTGCAAATCCTTAGATCTGCGCTAAAGTCTGTTTTATATTCTTTCTTTGTACATTTTGTGATCCGCCTGTGGATCTTCTATTACGAGCCTGTATATTATTTTATATTTCTAAACATTTGGTTTGTAACAATAATTTTACTCCAAGACTTCCGCAGTGCCGTGTTTAATTGACTATGATGTTATCAACTGACGTCACAATACTCCCCATCCGGGCCCACCGGTGTATGGATTTGGGTTGGAAATCCGGGGTGTAACAGGTTGGTATCAAAGCTAACGTTTGAGAGAATTAAACACTAGCCTTTTGTGTTTAATCTCAAACTTACACGAGCACATTCCTTAGACTTCCAAGTCTAGGCATTGACCTAGGATTACTCATTTCATTATTAAGTTATTAGTATTGTTTTTGAATTGAACTTTTAACAGGAAAATGCCGCCACGTGTACGAGGACAAAGTGGGAGAGGAAAATGTCCAATGAGGGGAGGACCATCGGGGCGCATTCCCCCTCAACCTCATAACTCAGATGCTTACCAAGAATCAGGAGATTCATCTCCTTGGCAACCAGCAAGATGCTCTGTCTCTAATAGACACTCGCCCTCATTCCCAAAATTCCTACCACTCTCACCACTCCTATCATTCATACCATACCCATCATTCCCATTCACATTCTTACCATGAAGAATTTAACCCTAACCATTACTTTAACACGCCTCCAGCCAATCAAAATCAGTTGGACCAGCCAAACCCCATGGACGAGGACTCTGACCTGGAGATATCGCCGTCGGGATCAAATATGCATCCCATTGAAATTTCAAGCGATTAAAACTCATATGCCGGATCGCCCTACCAAGGTCCTAATGAGTGGGACCAATATTGGAACCAATTCACCTTCGCCCACACTCCTTCTCATCACTCTCAACCACCTCCTGTTCAAGAAGATGTCCACAAGGAACACGTAGACCAACCTCAACCACCACCTGAACCACCAAGAAGAAAACATGGAGCACGTATGTCGGTATGTGCCGGACAAAGGTCGGTATCGCTGCCACCTTTGTCCAAATCCTACCTCACAATTCAAGAGAACCCACAAATAGGTGGACCCTCTAATGTTCACCTATAATGGAACCAACACCAACACCTGTTGTTCAACCACCAGCATTGGCTTATACTAACCCAATCCCCACATATCCAGACATGTCTGGATATGATCCTTTCAACCCGTCTACACCGATAGACTATCAAGCATGGTCGCAAGACCCCTACATGCAGGCGGTTATGCACAATGCACTTTACCCGTCTCCTTTCCCACCTGATTATCCACCGACTAGATATCCAACTTATGGATACCAGTATCCGGTTATGCCACAACCACAACCACAACCTCCGCCGCCACTTGAGGCCAGTAATGAGGCCTTGGAATGAATGAAAGAAATGCCGCAGCAGGCGGAGAAAACAGAGAAGAAGACAAACAAGTTCTTCAAGAAACTCTCCAAGTTGGTCAAAGGAAAGAGGACGAGTGAAGTCTCTTCTAATTATATGTACTCCCTGCAAGGACATTGTTATTCCTTTAAGTCCTTGTGTGGACAAGTTTATTTCATTTTTCTAGTATTGTAATTTCTAAATTAGAATTTAATGGAGTACTTTCGGAATTATATATATATATATATATTCATCCCCTTCAAACGAGCGTCTCGATTTTACTCAAAATTTATGCTCTGTGATATAATTCCAAAAAGAACTTAATGGTTTTGATTTGCCAAGTGGCACAGACCACACATTTGGCCAAATTATAAATGATAGTTAAGTACGAAGGGGTCATCTATCAGGATAGTTAAGGGAAGTTATCCTTCTATCCAGAGGTGGTGGACTTAAGTTCAAGCCTCCAAGTCGTTAAGATCAGTGCGACCGGGACTATTAATCAACCATTAAGGTAATCTTATTTTAACATTATGAATGTTCATACTCCTGGTAGTGTGACTTAAGGAATCACACTAGCCTTCAAGGTAAAAGGACAATGTCCGGACCTTATATAGCCCATGTGATCAAAATTGATCCCGGCTAATATCATTAGTGCAATGATAATAAAACATCCATTAGTGATGTATTGCCCTTGGGGCTATGATTAAAACATCCATTAGTGATGTATTTCCCTTGGGGCTATGATTAAACATCCATTAGTGATGTATTGCCCTTGGGGCTATGATTAAAACATCCATTAGTGATGTATTGCCCTTGGGGCAATGATTAAAACATCCATTAGTGATGTATTGCCCTTGGGGCTATGATTAAAACATCCATTAGTGATGTATTGCTCTTGGGGCTATGATTAAACATTCATTAGTGATGTATTGCCCTTGGGGCTATGATTAAAACATTCATTAGTGATGTATTGCCCTTGGGGCTAAGATTCAAACATCCATTAGAGATGTAGCACTTACGGACTATATTTTATATCCATTAGTGACAGGCCTATGTGCCATATCTTATGTCCATTATTGACAAGCCTATGTGCCATATCTTATGTCCATTAGTGACAGGCCTTTGTGCCATATTTTATGTCCATTAGTGACATGCCTATGTGCCATATTCTATGTCCATTAATGACAGGCCTATGTGCCATATTTTATGTCCTTCGAGACAAGCCTGTGAGCTAAATAAAATTGTCAAATTATGACAATGACAGTTGTGACAATGCGATCCACTGTCCAATAATATATGGACTATGTCCACATTGTATTTTGCCTTTGATGGTCCTATTAAGACCTAGGCCAAATATAGTTATGATTAAACCTAAGAGTTGTGATGTTATTCATACTAGATTAGGCAAAGGATTGTTATATCCAATGTTTAAAACCAGTATGGTGGACATACCACGGCTAAGTAAAGCTTTATTGGTGAATAGAACCCAAGGCTTAAAGATGCTAACTCGAATGAGGCACAAAGTAGCCACCGGAATGTGGAATCTAACGAAGCCGAAAACAGAGATTTCGATAATGCTAATTTTCAAGCTCGTATTGACGCGACTGTTGAAAAAGCCATGGGAAAGGCCATAGAAAAGCTTAGAGAGTCGAGTGCTACTTGCTCTAGACCCTTATCTATTCCACCATCTTTAGCTCATAAGGAGAGCTCCGTTCACTCTTCGAATGCGAAGAGTGAACCAAAGAAAATAGAGTTTGCTGACAAGTCTCGTTCTGTTAAAGACGGGTGTACCTATAAGTACTTTGTCTCCTGCAAACCCTGAGACTTTAATGGGGAAAAAGGAGCTGTGGAAGCCCTAAAGTGGCTAGATGAGATGGAAACGATTGTAGATATCAGCAATTGTACTGATAAGGATGTGGTCAAGTATGTATCACAATCCTTTAAGGGCGATGCCCCAATCTGATGGAGGGCCATGATCCAGCCAATAGTTAAGTACACCTGTATAATTTGGGATGGTCCAAATTTGTGGACCATGTTAAGGAAACCTACTGCCCACCCCATGAGGTGGAGAAATTAGAGACCGACTTCTTGTCTCTTTTTATGAAAAACCTAGATTGTCGGAAATATGTTTCCGAATTCAATTTGCTATCTAGGATAGTTTCCTATTTGATAACCCCGGAGCCCAAACTATTAGTGGGTTAGCGCTCGAGATTAAGGGCATGGTAAAGGCTACTCAGCCTACTACCTATAGGTCTGCTGTTGACCTATCTATCTCCCTCACCCTTGATCTAGTGAGACAAAAGTCAGTTAAGTCTGAAACTGAAGAAAAAAGGAAAAGGGAAGATGACAACTCCCATAGGTTTAGTAAGAAAAATAAAGGGAGATTTGGGTTCAAAGGGAACCAAAGCAAAACGGCTGTAATGCCAACATGCAAAACTTGCAATCGCAGACACTAGGGACAGTGTAATTTTGTTTCACAGGCCAAACCCTGTGACATCTGTAAAAGAAAGCGGCATAAGACCCTAGAGTGTAAGGATCTTAAGGATGCCATCTGCTACGTCTGCAATGAAAAAGGGCATATAAGACTAACTGCCTAAGGTTCTTAAGAATAATAATGCAAAGCCTGGAGAGGCCAAGAAGGGGAATGCTCGAGCCTTTCAGATAACTACAAGGGAGGCTGTTAATGACGACAATGTCGTAACAGGTACATTCCTCATTAATAATATTTATGCTAGAGTTCTTTTTGATTCGGGTGCAGATAGATCTTTTGTTGACCATAAGTTTAATAAACTATTAAACCTGCCCATAAGAACTCTAGATAAAATTTATGAAATAGAACTTGCTGATGGAACGATAGAAACAACATCTTCCATTCTTGATGGATGCTCTATATCCATTAAGAATCATTCCATCCCTACCTCTCTTCTGCCAATGAAATTGGTGGGGTTCGATGTTGTCTTAGGCATGGATTGGTTATCTTATAAGCAAGCTCGCATTGCCTGCGATAAGAAGCTCATCGAGATTAAGACCCCATCTGGTGAAACGATCACCATCCCCGGAGACTCACACTATGGACTGCCAGACAAGGTGTTGTTTATTAAAGGTATCTAAGTGTTTGAGAAAAGGCTGTGTCATCTACATGGCATAAGTCACCATAAACGAGCCTAAGCCAAACATGGAAGACCTCCCAGTCATCTCAGAGTATCCCGATGTATTCCCAGAAGAATTACTAGGCCTACCTCCAGACAGGTAAGTGGAGTTCAGGATTGATATTATATCAGGGGCAGCACCTGTAGCTAGAGCTCCATATAGGCTAGCACCAACGGAAATGAAGGAATTAAGGACGCAACTAGATGAACTCTTGGAGAAAGGTTTTATTCACCCTAGTTCCTCGCCTTGGGGAGCTCCTATTCTGTTTGTAAAGAAGAAAGACAGTTTGATGCGAATGTGCATCAACTACCGAGAGTTGAACAAGTTAACAATCAAGAATAGATATCCTCTGCCCAGGATCGATGATTTATTCGACAAACTTCAAGGGGCTAGTTACTTCTCCAAGATTGATCTGAGATCCGGATATCATCAATTGAAGGTTAGGAATGAGGATGTTCCCAAAACAGCCAGGACCCGCTATGGTCACTTTGAATTTTTGGTGATGCCTTTTGGGATCACAAATGCACCAGCAGCATTCATGGATCTCATGAATAGAGTCTGCAAGCCATATTTGGATAAGTTTGTCATTGTCATTATAGATGACATACTTATCTACTCTCGTAATCAAGCTGATCATGAGAAACATCTTCGGTGCATCTTAGAACTGCTAAGGCAAGAGAAGCTTTATGCTAAATTCGCTAAGTGTGAATTTTGGCTTAGAGAGGTCCAATTTCTTGGACACATGGTAAGTGAGCGTTCTATCTAAGTGGATCCCGCCAAAATTGAGGCCATAATGAATTGGGAAGTACCCAAGACCCCAACAGAAATTCGTAGTTTCCTAGGATTGGCTGGATACTACAGGGGTTCATTGAGAACTTTACAAGAATAGCCACTCCTTTAACTACCTTGACACGTAAGAATGTTAAGTATAATTAGGGTCCAAAACAACAAAAATCTTTTTAGATTCTTAAACACAAGTTGAGTAATGCTCCTGTGTTATCGCTACCGGAGGGTGTTGAAAATTTATAGTCTACTGTGATGCATCGCACACTGGCATGGGTTGTGTGCTAATGCAAAAAGGCAAAGTGATTGCCTATGCATCACGACAGTTAAAGGTGCACGAAAGGAATTACACCACCCATGATTTGGAATTCGGTGCCGTTGTATTTGCACTAAAACTGTGGAGACATTACTTGTATGGCACAAAGTGTATTATATACACTTACCATAAAAGTCTCCAGCATCTGTTTAATCAGAAGGAATTGAACATGCGACAACGCCGATGGATGGAAACACTTAATGACTATGATTGCGAGATTCGCTACCATCCAGGCAAGGCAAATGTAGTTGCTGATGCCTTAAGTCGCAAGGAATGAATTAAACCTATAATGATTAACGGCAAGATCATTAAGCTCAGAAATAGCTTAAATGAGAAGCTATTAGGTGCGTAAAAGCAAGCCCTATTAGAGGCTAATATCCCTAATGAGGGATTAGGCAGAACTGTGGATCAGTTAGTGCCTAGAAAGGATGGAATTCTTAGATTCAATGGAAGAATCTGGGTTCCAATCTTTGGAGGGCTTAGAGATCTAATCCTCCAAGAAGCACACAATTCACCCGGGAGGTGACAATATGTATCAAGATCTAAAGAAGAATTTTTGGTGGATGGGTTTGAAGAAATCCATAGCCACTTATGTAGCTAAGTGTCTGACGTGTTCACAAGTTAAGGCCGAACATCAGAAGCCATCAGGACTTCTACAGCAACTTGAAATTCCCACTTGGAAATGGGAAATGGTAACTATGGATTTGATTACCAAGTTACCTAAGACAAAACGTGGAAATGACACTATTTGGGTCATAGTGGATAGGCTGACCAAGTCAGCACACTTCTTGCCAATAAAGGAAACGTATAATTCAGATAAATTGGCTAAGCTATATGTGGACAAGATTGTGTCCCTACACGGTGTGCCGGTATCTATTGTATCTGATAGAGATACTAGATACACATCTCACTTTTGGAAAAGTTTCCAACAATCGTTAGGCACACGATTAAACTTTAGTACGACTTACCACCTGCAGACAGATGGACAAAGTGGCATACTATCTAGACACTGGAAGACATGCTCCGAGCATGTGTGATTGATTTAGGTGGAAGTTGGGATGGCCACTTACCCCCCTAATAGAATTCTCCTACAATAATAGTTATCATAAAAGCATCAAGGCTGCTCCTTTTGAAGCCTTGTATGGGAGAAAATGTTGAACGCCCGTGTGCTGGGCAGAAGTTGGGGAAGCCCAACTATCAGGACCAGAGATTGTCCTGGAGACCACGGAAAAGATTGTGCAAATCCGTGATCGTCTCAAAGCTGCCAGGGATAGGCAGAAGAGTTATGCTGACAAGAGGCGTAAACCTCTTAAGTCCCAAGTAGGAGACAAAGTCATGTTAAAAGTATCACCCTGGAAGGGTGTGATGCGTTTCGGAAAGAAGGGCAAGTTAAGCCAAGATATATCGGACCATTCGAGATAGTCGAATGTGTCGGCATTGTAGCTTATAAGCTCAGGTTGCCAGAGGAGCTTAGTGGAATTCATGATGTATTCCACATATCAAATCTTAAGAAATGTCGAGCCTATGAGTCACTAGCAATGTCGCATAAAGATGTGTAGATAGATGAAAACCTGAGGTTCGTTGAGAAACCAATTTCGATCGAGGATCGACAGGTTAAGAAGCTCCGAAGAAAAATAACACCTATAGTAAGGTTAAGTGGGACGCTTTAAGAGGTCCCGAGTATACATGGGAGGTTGAGTCCACTATGTGACAAAAGTACCCCCATAGTTTTGAATAAAATCTCGAGGTCGAGATTTCTTTTAAGGGGGTGAGGATGTAACACCCTGTCAAATCGTGTCCAGTAGTATAGTGACACATGTTGTATTTTAAATATAGTCTTTAAAGACCAATATGGACTAAAGGCGTCAACATGCTCAAACTGAGCCTCTGAGTGACGGTCCGATGTCAACATGCATAAATAACAACCTCTGAGTGACTGATATGTCAACATGCTTAAATCACTAGCCTCTGAGTGACTGACATGTCAACATGCTCTGAGTGACATCGGAATCAACATGCTTATAATAAGCCTCTGAGTGATCCTTTGTGAAGTGTTAACTCTCATACGTGCCAAATGTTGGATGAGAGGGTTCAATTTTGTAAAAATGTGAAAGTTTGATGATAGAGGAATTAAAAGTGGCAACATGTTAATTTATACCTCTGAGTGACCATTTAACAAACCGAGAGCTCGACAATGTCCGGGCATAATCCCGGGTATGCCAAGTATCGGCTACGGAGGGCTAAAAATGGCAAAAATGTGTTTAAAAAGGTTTTTATAAGCTTTCTAAAGTTAAGGGATTGAAAGTACCAAAACTTGAAATTGGCCATATCGCGGTCGTGGGCCGTAAGAGACCTGGCCCGGGTCTCTCGTGGGGCGCGAGATCAGCTCTGTTGCAGAAAGTTTGTCTTGGCCTCCAAACAAAGCTCCAAAAACCATTAAATCGAAACTATGGACTTGTAATCAGCTATGACACATTTTAGGACACTTGTAAGCTTCCTCTTACACCCCTAAACACCTGGCATCACCTTCTTTAAGTTCTCCAACTATAAATAGGTGATCAAGTTCACCATTTGAACTTGCACCTTTCTTAATCACACTCTTCTCCCTCCTCTGGAAGTTCCTAGCTAAAAGGAGCATCCAACATACTTCTTTTGCACACTAGGAATCACTGGTAAGTGTTCCTTCATTGTGCATTTTCGTTTATAGGCTTTTATAGCCAAAAGTCAAGCGTTCTTCAGAAAACGCTTTGACTTTCGGTTAAGACCATTATGGTCCAGCCATTGTTCAAAATGAACATGGCTAAGTGATCGTAATAAGGTAGGTGTTAATCCCTATAAAGGGCACCTCCTGAAGATCACGTTTGCTAGACCAATTGACGGGTCAAAGTTATGATATTAAAAAGTCAAACAGGTCATTTTTTGGAAAAATCATAAAATGATCTTATATATGTTATGAAAGCTATTTTGACAGTTAAACAACTTGGTAATATTTATTAGAACATGTAAGAACATGTTCGGCTCATCAATTTCAGTTCTAGGGTCGGTTCACAACCAAAAGTCGCGAAGTTTTTCTTCTACTTTAACTTTCGATTGTGACTCGATTTAGATTACTTACCTACTGATCTAAAGTTGCATTATGAACGTAATATAATATAGGATAGCCCTCTGAGGTTATATTACATGATCATAATCAGAATCTGAGTTTATGCGCAAGTTCCGTAATTATGCCATCTTTGACTAAAATGCTCTTTTTGCATAAAATCAAGGTTTTAATGATAATGAACTTGAAAATAAGTTTCCTACTGATATAATAATATATGTAGGATTATTTGGGATGTTAAAACCAAGTTATAAACTGAGTTTTCAAGCAAGTCCTTAAATTATGTCAATAAATGACGATTTTAGCCATTGTGGCTCATAAAATAGTTTTAATCAAATCTTTTCAAGGTAAATCTTGTACCTACTGATATGTTATATTAAATAACATATCTAAGACATTTTAATCTGACCCTAATGCCAATTTTTAGTAAACATCGCATAAAATGTCATTTTGCGACATAAGCGCCATTTCGGTGCATAGAATGGTTTTAAACCATATTGATTAACCAAGACTTATTATCTACTGATTTTAAAACTTATTTCAAACATATTTACAGTAGGTACATGTTATAAACTCAGAATCCCAAATAATTTATAAACTATGTGTAAAATGACCAAAATGACCCTTCGGTGCATAGTTTGGTCATAAAAGATAAGTTACACATATAATTGATTTCCTACTGATATTATATCATAAATAAATTATTTTTCGAGAATACTTATAGTTATAACATTAAATTATATTCAAGTTCCTTTTATACGGTATGAAATTACCGAAACGCCCTTACGAGGCATAATTTCATTTTAAAACCTTAACGGGCATATACGTTGATATCCTACTGATATTACAAAGTATAATGACATATAGAGCTTGTCCATGACTTGTTTGATTACCCATTATTGCTTATAAGCGTACGGTTGATTATACATAACCAGTTTACGGAATTTAACCAAAACGGGTTTAACCTTATCATTTAAACTCGAAATCCAGAATGTTAATTGTTTACCCATTTTATGCAAGTCAAAGTACTTGTTGGGTTTAAACTACAATCTATCCGATCACCGTTTAATCAAGCGTTATACGTTTTGATCATGTACACTACTCGTTCTAAGTCTATGACATAAATAAAGACCGTTAATATTAATTGGTTAGCTTAATGCCATAATCCAGACTAAAGCCTTGCCAGTAAATGCTATCTGCACTTGTACTTTTGTATACAGCCGAGTTATTGAAATTAAAAGAAGACTAGCTCAGGTAAATACTCTCGACTTATTTTCCCTAAACGGGCTTGGGATACGGTAAACTATTACCGCTTGGTCAGAAATGGGATTAATCGAATGCTGGATTGTGGCTAGTAAATCCGCATATTCTGTTTTAATCAGTTTTGTTTGATAACTTAAACATCGGGGGATAAATTACAGTGTCCTGGATATACTCGGCTCATTAGATTAGTTAATGGCCACGACTTTAGCGCGGGGTGTAGGCGTACACCTCATAGATGCTCAAATGCAAATTACCCAAGACGTTGGGGATAACTCCTCTGTGAGTTCTAAAGTGGTGTGTATTTAATCATGTCTCGGTCTCTGTACTAGGCCCTGTATGTATGGACAAACATGTGAATCTGTTAACAAGGTTACAAAGTAACTTTCCTAAGTTATAAAAGATTTTGTGCCGTTGCACTTAAAATCATTTTAAAATGTTTTCAAAATGAGTCAGTTGGGTGTATTTACCATCGAAAGCTGACGTATCGTCCAAAGAGAAAATTGCAGGTACAATACGAAATAGGCCGGAAGCTGCTCGGTAGCGATTAATATCAAACTTACCCGAGCACATTCCTTAGACTTCCGAGTCTAGGCATTGACCTAGGATTACTCATTTCATTATTAAGTTATTAGTATTGTTTTTGAATTGATTTTTTAGCAGGAAAATGCCGCCACGTGTACGAGGACAAAGTGGGAGAGGAAAAGGTCCAATGAGGGGAGGACCATCGGGGCGCATTCCCCCTCAACCTCATAACTCAGATGCTTACCAAGAATCAGGAGATTCATCTCCTTGGCAACCAGCGAGACGCTCTATCTCTAATAGACACTCGCCCTCACATTCCAAAAATTCTTACCACTCTCACCACTCCTATCATTCACACCATACCCATCATTCCCATTCACATTCTTACCATGAAGAATTTAACCCTAACCATTACTTTAACACGCCTCCAGGCAATCAAAATCAGTTGGACCAGCCAAACCCCATGGACGAGGACTCCGACTCGGAGATGTCGCCGTCTGGATCAAATATGCATCCCATTGAAATTTCAAGCGATTCAAACTCATATGCAAGATCGCCCTACCAAGGTCCTAATGAGTGGGACCAATATTGGGAAAGCAAGGATTAATGCTAAACCTTATATGATGCATATTATTTTTTTAGTGATTGCCATCCAAAAACAATTTAAAACAGTGCGTCAGAAACAAATATTAGACTAGCTGTGGCAGCACAGTGTCGGTACGCAGTTAACAGCAGATTTAGGACTTAGATGAGAGTCCAAAGCAAACTGTATATTAAACCCCATGTGGGAAAGCAAGGATTAATGCTAACACTTTCCGGAAACTATACATGCACTAAAAGCTGTCCGAAATATACACTAACAAGAAATTCAACAAAATTCAACAAATACAAGCTTATGTAATATGCAGAAATAATATTAACCATCATGCACTTCTTAAAAGATATTGTAAGTATCAACTTGGCACAAAAACATATCAAATCACATAAGTCTTGAAAGTTAACATTTTAACGAACCGACAACGAAACAAACATCCGGACATAATTTGAAACATCATATGAACTAGTTAACAATATTTTAACAACATATAACTAGTTAAAATCATTAAACACATTGTTTTGCTTGAAAATCTCTAACATTCCTACAAGTTACTTAAACCTCCGGTTAAGGACCCGTTAACGAATCTAGCACCCGTTAAGCAACCGAACACGAACTAAACATAATTTATGGACTAGTTAATATTATTTAACAATGTTAAACTAGTATATAACACCATACATCTTGGATTACAACAAAAACCCCTAACATCCTAAACACCCTAACTTAACTTAATTACTACTAGGCTAACTAACCAAGTTAGAACCTAACCAAGAACCCATGGACGGTTATGTGGGGCCCACTAGCCACCCACAACTTTGTCTCACATGCTCCAACATGTTGGAAGTTAGTTGATATTGTATGAAGGGTCTTGTGTTTTTGGCCAACATAAGTAATCCATTAAACTAGAAACTTATACTTATCATTTTCACAAAAAAATCAAATACATCTTCTTCCCTAACCTCCCTACCTCATGGCCACATTTACACCCACTACACCCATTTTTAAAGATTTATGAGCATCTTAAACACAAAGCTAAAAGACTACATGTTTTGGTTAAACTATCAAGTTCACATGACCTAAAAATGCATACATATGTATATGGAATACTTGTTAAAATTATTGGCAATAAATTGATGAGTTTTGAAGCTTAACACATGTTTTAAAACATGGGAAACCTCCTAAATCTAGGGGAGACTATGGCGAAATTTTTAAAAAAATTAAACACTTAGAAAACATATGTTTACAAAGTTCATACAAGTAAACTAATGTAAAGGCCATAAATATAAAAATCCTCATGTTTTTGTATAAAGTATAAGTCAAAGAATTCATGGTTTTTCTAAAACTAAAAATGGATATAAATATATCAAATCACAAAAGTCTTGAAAGTATCAACTTGGCACAAAAACATATCAAATCACATAAGTCTTGAAAGTTAACATTTTAACGAACCGACAACGAAACAGACACCCGGACACAATATGAAACATCATATGAACTAGTTAACAATATTTTAACAACATATAACTAGTTAAAATCATTAATCACATTGTTTTGCCTGAAAATCCCTAAAATCCGTACAAGTTACATAAGCCTCCGGTTAATGACCCTTTAACGAATCTAGCACCTGTTAAGCAACCAAACATGAACTAAACATAATTTATGGACTAGTTAATATTATTTAACAACTAGTATATAACACCATACATCTTGAATTACACCAAAAACCCCTAACACCCTAAACACCCTAACTTAACTTAATTACTAACTAGGCTAACTAACCAAGTTAGAACCTAACCAAGAACCCATGGATGGTTATGTGAAGCCCACTAGCCACCCACAACTTTGTCTCCCATGCTCCAACATGTTGAAAGTTAGTTGATATTGTATGAAGGGTCTTGTGTTTTTGGCCAACATAAGTAATCCATTAAACTAGAAACTTATACTTATCATTTTCACAAAAAAATCAAATACATCTTCTTCCCTAACCTTCCTACCTCATGGCCACATTTACACCCACTACACCCATTTTTAAAGATGTATGAGCATCTTAAACACAAAGCTAAAAGACTACATGTTTTGGTTAAACTATCAGGTTCATCATGACCTAAAAATGCATACATATGTATATGGAATACTTGTTGAAATTATTGGGAATAAATTGATGAGTTTTAAAGCTTAACACATGTTTTAAAATATGGGAAACCTCCTAAATCCAGGGGAGACTATGGCGAAATGTTTGTAAAAATTAAACACTTAGAAAAATATATAGTTATAAAGTTCTTACAAGTAAACTTGTTTAAAAACCATAAACATAAAAATCCCCATGTTTTTGTATATAATATAAGTCCAAGAAGTTATGGTTTTTCTAAAGATATACTGGGTATAAATATATATTTTTGGAAAAACATATATTTAGTGATCATAAGAATCACAAGTTATGTGTTTATTGGTTGTATTATATATATATATATATATATATATATATATATATATATATATATATATTATATAGTTAGGAACTTGAAAAATAAAACATACCAACAAATACATAATAAGTGGCAAACAAAGAATCACAAGAATATATAAACCTATCCATCACCATACATGGAGATTAATTTGGACAAAGTGGACATTCGGACTATATACGGAATACGGACTAAAAATATAAACTATATCGAAGCTTGGTAAGTATTATTTTCAAAACCGAACAAGTGACAAAATATATATTCTTACAAGTATATAAATTATACCATATCTTGGCAATACTAAAAATATATTGTTTTGAAGTGTGTAAAAATATATATTTCCTACACCTGCTAAAAATATATTGTTTTGGTGAAAACTAAAAATATATAATTTCTAGAACTAATCTTAAAAATAAATATTATTTTGGAATACATACACTTACCAAGCATAATATACATACACTAATTTGGATATATCTTAAAAACTATATATTTTAAGTATACACAAAAGTGGGGGTAATTAATACAATAAATATACGTATAAGAAATACATGCCAACATGTACCACTAATATTTAGTGAAAATACCATTATACAAGTATTATACATAACCATGGAAGTACGATTTTAAGTATGCAAATACTCCCAATACAAGTATACCTATACTTGGGAGGATACACATGTTTAATACTTAACAATTATTAAACTTGGTCATGTAAACCATAAACCCATGCACATGAATAATTATATATCCATACATGTTAAAAATAGATTAATTTTAACAAACCCATCGCAATTAACAATGATCTATATAAAGAGGTGCATACAAATAATACAAGTTAAAATATAATATTTTAACTAACACATCGATCTTGGAATATTATATAATTGAGAAGAATTATATAAGGAACATATCCGACAATGGTATCGTCGAGGCAAACGGGTGAAACCCAACTATGAGAAGACATGAAACATATACATCTTACTCGTGCATGGCACAGAGGTTAACGGGCTAGGCCCATACATGCAACAATGGAGATGCAAGGATATATATATAGATATATATATATATATATAATATATATATATATATATATATTTGATGAATTATATATATTGACATCATGCGCCGATAATACATTGCAGCTGACATCATACAATGAAAACGCATCTCAGTGGAGCATCGTACATTGAAAATACATGTAAGCAAAACAAAACACTGAACAAGTCTTAACAAATACTTAAGACAAGAAACATGAACAAGAATCATTCAAAGACCAAAGTGTCTAACAAGACCTAACACATTTGTAGGTGGTGATACAAACCAAAGGAAAGGTATTTGAGTTAATCAGTGAAAGCAGACTCCAAAGCAGTGAGTTGATGTCCCCCTTTTCATCCTAAATGTTTTACTTTCTTACAACTATCGGGGGGAAATACATGTCTATGGTATGATAAGCTAGGGAATGAAATAACTAGATCATGTGCTGATAGGGTGGACGTAAGCACCACTAATCTTGTTTAAGACCATGGTACAAAGGTTCGATCTAGCGAGTGTTAGCGAGCCCCACTCTTGGTCATGGACCCACACGGAATAGTGCATTTGTTGTCCCAGTCGAGGTTAATCGACAGAAATCGTCTAGGTTTGGATGCTTCCTATGTCGTCACACTTATTAATGTCCTTGCAAAACATTAATGATCATGATTTCATTGACGCTTTACATACCGGGTTTTGATAAAAATACTTCATACATTATATGGATTCAACTCATTCAGTTAAAACACATGAACTCGCCAACTTTTGTTGATTTTCAACTTAACATGTATTTTAGGTAATTAGTGGATCTATGCAGGAGGTTGCAAATCAAGAAAACAAATACCAAGTCTCCAATGCCATCTTTTGAAGGATTTGCCCAGTATATCCCGTCTACTTGCGGTGATATAAGGGTCAAAACCTCAGTATTTAAAATCTTGCATTTTGGTTATTTAACAGTTTGACAATTTAATAGTTTGTAAACAATACACTTAACCTATGTTGCGTTTTGGAACAATTTCAGTAATGGCATTTGGAGGTTGTTTTATTCATTTAGCATGTTCACTTATGTTGTATGCAATGAGAATCAATTAGATCACACCGTGCGCTTCCGCCTATGAGCTGGTGTGACAAAAACAAGTACCAAGTCTCCATTTCCATCTTTTGAAGGGTTTGTCCCTTATATACCGCCTTGTCCCTTATATACCGCCTCCTTGCGGTGATATAAGGGTCAAAGCCTTATTATTTTAAAAACTTGCATTTTGGTTATGTAAAACCTTGGCAACTTAATCTCATTTTATGGTTTGTAAACAATATGCTTAACCTCTGTTGTGTTTTGAAACTATATCAGTAATGGCATCTGGAGTTTGTTTTATTCATTTAGTATGTTCACTTATGTTGTATGCAATAAGAATCAATCAGATCACACCGCGCACTTCCGCCTATGAGCGGGTGTGACAGGTATGACTAAAATTATAACTAGTGTTGATTCAATGTACATGCAAATGCTACACCCATGCATTAGCGGATCTAGAAGAAACATCTATAGGTATCCCAAAAAAGAATTTGTGTATATTGTGGCGGATTTAGAAAAACAGTCAGTGTATAGAGTGGTAATATGTATAAAATGAAAATGGTTTTTGCACTTTGCCAAAAAAAAAAAAAGTTGACGGGCATCCTGGGCACCCCCTCAAGCCCCTAGATCCGCCACCGAGCTAATGCCACCCTAGCATTATGTAATCCTTGAAACCGACAACAATTTAGTCCTTATGATTCTCTACAAATATCACAGAACATCATTGCCTGCCTCACCAGCAATCTAAGGGTTTCATTGGGGCATATGTAGTGTATTTGAAGTCTGCAAACTATATGCCTTTGTATTTTCCCTTTGAAACAAAGGAAAACCGTTTCCATTGAGGTCGGCCGTCATGGACTTGTTGGATGTGGAGGAGAGAGGGAGGAAGGCCTTTATGGTAGTATGTACAACTTTCAAATATATTTAGCGTAGTTGTTGATTAGAATATATCGAACAAGACTTTAAGAATATCTTTCACGTCTAGGAGAAAATTATCTAAAAAGTAGAAAAGAAAAACATTCTTAATTAAAAAATTCAATCTATGATGTTATTCCAAGTAAAACAAATCAATACGATTTTCAATGAATGTTTTGAAAGTTCATTCTATTAACAACTTGTGGATTGTGTTAAACACACATTCTTATAAATCTTATCAATTTGTTGCAGTACACACTCTACGAATTTCACCTTGTCTCCCTGTTTTCACCTCAATATTACCCATCTTCACCATTGCTCTTCCAAACTCTGCATTAAATCTCGATCCAGTTTGCCCCCTTCCTCCCAAATACCTTTGTACAAACCTCTGAGTCCTGCGGTCACTCCATAGCTTTGCATCGGATTCAATAACTCCCCTTCCATTCCTCAAGTTTTCATAGAATGAATTACCGAAGCTATTATCGCTACCTGTATCAAGGGCTACACGTCTTAATGCATCACCACCATTGGGGCAAAGTGCTCGGAGTTGTGGTAGAAATGCTGGGTTTATATCAGGGTCGGGTTCATTGTGTTGGTTACAGGCCCCACAAAATACTCACTCAAACTCACAACTTGCTTGTATACGTAAATGATCAGATTGTGATAATCAAAAGAAGGGTTATTTTATTGAATGAAATAACACAAATATATATAACCATACATAAACTACATGTGCGAATATAAAAAGGAATAAAATATTATTCTATCCTAAAAACTAGGACTTGATAAACAAGTCAGACGAGACCCGTTCACAACTAGCTACCATCTTCCACAAACTCTAAATAGCATGTGGCTAACTACATTTTCAGCTGCTCTAAATTCGGCTCCTGACCCGCTACCCGTGACCCAATAACCGACCGAACCTGTGACCGAAAATGTGCCGAACCGTGACCCGATAACGTGTCGACCCGTGACCCATTAACGAACCGATTAATCCAACACATTGGTATTGTTAAAGTTGTATAATCTATAGCTGAATAATGCACAAGCTACTGTTCCAATTGTATGTCCACCTGGTAAATAAACACAAATCACAACTTTAAGTTATATTTCAGGCCATAACAATCTATGTAGTATTGGTTATTGTAAAATTTCTATGTACTACTTACCGACAAGAGTAACAAGATCTTGGGTGTTGAGGCCTTTATCAGCAAACTTTCTGATTTGGACACTCATAGGGTCATTAAAGGCAGGCAAGTTTGCAGTATCCGATGCTTGCGAAACCAATCCATCTCTACGTCCTAATCGTACCTGCCAACTACGTCCACCGGTCTGCAATAATATATTAAAAAAATGATTAAGCAATTAGCTATATAACTACACGTTTTTAATGTACAAACACCTTGAGAAGCTAGGGTAACTGTTTAAGGAAATATCTACTTACCAAGACAACAGAATCACGTGCAGCAAGAGCAACGATATCAGCACATGAGACCACTCTTTCGAGCTGGGACTTTGCAGCATCAATAACTTCAAAGCCTCTCAAGAGAGAATTCGGCCCTGCCGTCTTCTCAGTTGATGGTCCGTCAATTAGTATAGATGCATCACAACCATTGACAAAGCAGTCATGGAAGAACATCCTTAGTAAACCAGGTGCGATTGTTGGGTTGGCTTGGACAGCAGACCGAACCGCAGACTGAACTATGGATTCGGCCCTAGGGCAGGAGGACCTGTAATAACCAAGACGGGTGCCGGTGCCACTACCGCGGTTGCCTTGACCTAGTGACAAGGTTGTGAGTGTGGCTAACAGAAGAACCAGCAAAGCAATCGTTTTGCTTAAGGAAGAAATCTCCATTGGTAACAATGTGTGCTAGATGTGATTGTGTGTCAAAGATTTGTCTTTGAGGTTAAGTAATGTATTTCGTAAATTAAGATGATGATGTTATAGTATGGAGGGTGGGTATATAGAGTCATTGTGTAAGAACGAAAGTCAACCATATATGGTGGAGGTGCAAGGAAGCAAGAAGATAGATATACGTCATACTTTTAAAAACAAGCTAGATCTAAATCACGGCGACTGAGTAGTAATACTTGACAGTTTCAATATTCAACAAAGTATTACAGCTTAATTATATGAAAACTATTTTTTAAAATTGCACATTTGCATGTATGGAGTACCAAGTAGCTAAGTCTATCATCTAAAAGCATCAAATGTGATTTGATGAATAGAAAAGTTTACTTTCATCATATAAAGCAAGCCAAGTCAAAGAGGAACACACCAAATAATCGAAAGAATTAATTTTTTTATTGTTTAGGAAACCCTAAATAATAAAGTAAAAACAGCTGTACTCAAAGAAGGGTTACTTGAAGAACAACCGCCCACGTTCATGATAGGTTGTTGGAAAACTCTTTTAATTAATTTATTTGAAAACATTTTGTAAATTACAAATTTGCTTACTAAGGAAGGTTTTGCTAAATTACTGTGAAATACAATTCTCTATTTAATTGAAAACTAAAAACTTCAAAGCGTGTAACTTGCTAAAGTTGATATTGTCTGACAGAAGAAAGGATCAATTCACAGGTAAAACATCTCAACAGATATTAATTGAGGTTGAATGTTCAATTTTCTTCTTGTTCCGCTATCAGTTGTTGTTGATAGTTTTGAAATGTAGCCAGTGATATGATGTAGGTTTTGAAAATAGAAGAACTTGGTTTTCGTGGTCCCATTTATAGTATAATATCGAGGTGGAGGGAGTTGTACCCGTTTTCGTATTTCACATTTAGTTTTAAATAAAAATATAATTAGTATATATAAACATTCACATATGTGTATATATACGTGTGTATCTATATATATGTACTTATATATATGTGTTGTCTATGTGTTGTGGGTATATATAGATGTATGTATTTGTGTTTGTTTGGTGAGTCCTCGAAGTTAGGTAACAAAAAAACTCCTGGAATCGGGGGTTGGTGTGCCTGGTTGGGGTCGGCTGTCACCAAGCACTCCCCAGCTCCCACTTGGACTGCCCTCAGGTATTAACAAAATCATTGAGAAATAGCTTGCATGGACCATTTTATTGATAAGAAAAATTTATACAAAACCTTTACATCATTGACTTAATATTTGGACCATTTTATTGGTAAGAAAAATTATACAAAACCTTTACATCATTGACTCAATATTTATAGAATCTTGGCTTGCAATCCAAGTTCCTAAACCGACTCTGATTGGGTATCAAAAAAATCAAATCACTACACTTATTTATCTATCACTCAAATAAATTAATAAAACAATTCTTTTCTTTATCTCTTTGACCCTTTCACTTCCTTGATCTATATGCATCCTCATCCATGCAAAATTAGGCTAACATTCATCCCTCTAATTTCTTAGCAAGTCATAAATGTCACATCCATTCCGCCACTATTACTTTCGTTGCGGGTTGCTTCACATTGTGCCCGGACTTGGGATATCCTTTGTTCTAGCAAAGAGATTAGTTCCGCCTTGTTTCTAGGCATCGGTGGGGGTTGGTTCACATTTCGCGTGTGAGGAGTTCTCCTTCTTGGTGGCAGGATCTTTCAAAAAAAATACGATAATAAGGATTAGGCGTTTATTTAATATATATTCTTTTAGTTATACACATACAAGTAATCAAGTAAGCAAATAAGTAAATAATCACATAGTAATTTAAATATATATAAGTGATTCGTCGTATATATAGGTCAGCTCCACGCAATACACCATGCATAACAATCAAAATAAATGCATCATAATGAAGACGTCAAGTTTTTATATATAATAAGAAAACTTGTTACATAATCGTTTGCAAAGGAAACAACAATGTACTCGGGCTACATCACCCGGTCATACAGGTTTGATATTCCTTCACATCAGCAATTCTTCAGTCTTCTAGTTGTCTTCAAAACTCGATGCATAGTCTTCACAAAAACGGGTACCTAGCTCCCGTGTCAAAAAGTACCTACAAATAAAAGTCTAAGGTGCCGGAGGGGATGGTGGTGGGGTAGGGGTAACTAGGCTACGAAGATGGTGACCTCCTCCTCGAGCTCGTAGACTCGACGGAGTAGAACACCTATTTGTTGCTAGAGTGCCAGAATGCGAGCAACATGGTCAACTGATGGGATGGGTGGTGGTGGTGGAGGCATGGCATGGCATTTGCCTGCCTCTCAATATCATAGACCCTCTTATGGAGGATCTGTATCTGCTGCTCTAACGAGAGAACCCAGTCCTCTGTAGAGTACGGGGTGAAGTGACAGGGATGGTAGGGATCAGACATAGGCATCATATGTGGTGGAGAGTATCGAGTAGGGCGAGACGGCTCATGAGAAGGGCATGCCTCGTGAGGTGGTGATGATGGTAGCTGTGATGGTCCAGTAGGATGAGTGAGGTTAAAACAAAGTGTCTCATGGGTAATCGGTCGAATCCAGGCTGAATCGCCCACGGGTCTTGGAAAGTGAGGAGTGTCCTCGGTAGATGAGGTAGAGATGAGAACAGACTTGCGAGTGGGGGTCGAGGTAGCAATGAGTACAGTGTCAAAGCTGCTATCAGTAGCATTCGCTCGAAGCCCGGCTTGGCGGATAGCAGAGGAAGAAGCATGGTCGCTCTCGTCAGATGACGAAATAGCTGCGACTGAGACCATGGGAGAGGACACCTCTAAGATAACTACATCGCTAACCTCTCCGTTGCCAAGGTCCTCGTCCAACTAATCGACATGAAATACGGGAACCTCGTCCTCGTCATCAGACAGATCGATGACAGGGGGCCACATAGCAAGTGGGATAGCGTCGGGTATAATCTCAACTAAGTGCTCACCCTCGGGGTGGCCGATCATGATCTGATCATGAAGCTGTGGGGGTAAGGCTAGGGCATCGTCCACAACAGGGGCATCGTCGTCGGCTATGAAGTCTAGATCCTCCTCCGGCTCAGACTCACTATAGGAGGAGATGTAGTGCACAATAGGTCCAATGTAACATTTGTCTAAAACGGGTTCCAAAAAGCCGCTCCATTTGAGTATCAGGTATTAATTTAAAAGTTCGTTGTGTATTTAGTAGTGTTATTTAATTTATGTTATTATTCATAATTAATAGATATTACATAATTAAAATAATAATAAATAAAAAGAACAAAGTAAATAAATAAAAACCTTAAAATAATAAAATAAAAATTAAAGGGAGTAACCGAGAATCGAACCCGGGTACCCAACATGATCACACACACGAAACACACTGATCTGCACACACCTTTTGTTCTAAAGATGAAACAAATAATTCTTATACCATCAATAGCATGAAACCTGCAAATCAAAACTGTAACCGCCCACTGATTCGAAAACTGATCACCAAAAACGCTTTTCGGTTGCAATTGATGAGTATAACAGATAATCGACATCAGTTACAATCTCAAATCAAGATCCAATTTTAATTCAAAAACATTTTTCAAATCATTGGCCATAATTTTGGAATTTAAAACCGAAAATTTGAAACTATTTTTGGACGCTATATATATCAATCCATCACTTCGTCCAAACGCACTCAAAGTTTACAAATTAAGACCTCTGATTAACTTTCTGCTCGAAATCACCATCGCCGGAATCATCGGTTATCGCCGGAATCCTCCAACGGTATCGTTTCTTCAATTCACTTAATTCCTAAAGTTTTTCTGATATTTATTATACGCATTTTAGTCGTTTAAATCAGTTAATCAAAAACTGATTAACTAAGTAATCAGTTAAATTTCAGTTCTGAGTTTAAGTAAATGAGGAAGATGAACTGCAGTAAGTGTATAAATGTAATAAAAACTAGGTTCATAACCGGGTTAGACACACAGTCCAGTAGTGAACTGTGTGCAAACATAACGTACACGTCCCGGGTTCGAGTCTTGAACAGGTCCTTTTTGTTGAAATAAAAACAAGTTTTTTTAAACAATTATACCATCTCTCAATAAGTAATTAGGTATATTATAATTCATATTATTAATGGGTTAGACACCCAGCCCAGTTGGTTGGGCTGGGTGCAAAGCAAAGGGAAGGTCGCAGGTTCGAGGCGGTCCATGTGCGCGGGTTCAAAGGTTTTAAAAATCCTTTTAAATTAAATGAATTCAGAATTCATCTAAATAGTATATAAGAGTAATCAAATCTGAGATTATTTCGGGTTAGACACGTAGCTCAGTTGGTAGAGCTGCATGCACGTATACGGGAGGTCACGAGTTCGATACTCACATGATGCCAAAATTCACACGAATCTGACCGGCCGTTGACCAGTCAACCCTGAAAAAAAGGGTAATACTTAAAATTCTTTTATTTTCTCTAAAAATTAATTAAAATACCTAAAAATAAGTTTTAAAGCTTAAAAATTTGTATTAATTACCATAAAAATAACTTGAAAAACTAATAAAAAGTATTAAATTAAATTACTAACTTTTATTTAGTTATCAAATTATTTTGTTATTATTAGGTTAGTTTCCTACGTCGGTTAATTCCTAAATTCGTGCACGTTCATCATCAATCCAAGGAAACGCACCCACTTTGAGTGAATCCTTACAAATTCCCCTTCTTGTTCATGTTTTGGGGTGTATCATGTGTCGTTACGTATTTTATTCATTTAAACACTTGTGCTAACTCCATTATGTGAACTTGTGCGTATATTTTGTTGTTGTTGTTATATGTGGTTTCATTATGGCATTTCAGTGCAAATCATTCATACAAGGCCCATCAGTTCCTTGTTGGACACGATTTGAGCATCGCGTACCTCATAAGATCGGCTCCGTTTGATTGAGCCTTGATCTCACAGATCATCATTTATCATTCAAGTGTTCATAGTTGATATTATGTGGTTTGTGGTTCGTTTATATGTATACACATATGCTCATATATGGTTTTTGCACAATCTTTTAAATTAATCAGTATAATTGAATTGTTTAAATGTTTAATTAAGATTCACTCGCCAACTTTTTTTACCCAAACCTTTGTTTTACACATGATACAGGTGGACAGGCTGAGGAGAGGAACACTTAGGATTGGCCTTAGAAGATGAATAAAATATTTTAAGTTTAGAACAATATTTCTGATGTTTGAATGTTTTATTTGTGTTAGATATTCCTTTTATATTTCAAATAATAAATATGAAACTTAATCATAGTAAATGTCATGAGCTTTGATGATAACTCAATTATGCCCTGGCTTTTACTTCCGCTGCGGGTCAGGGTGTGACATCCAACCTTGTCGTCTGAAACGATCTCCATAGGATCGTGGTCGTCGTAGATGCCGCTCTTAGCTGATGGCATTGACCTGGAAAAAGGGTTTGTATGGCATGTATATTAATAATTAATTGTTATTTAGTATATATATATACACGAAATGTAGGTATCACATAATGTCCATTTTAAGTTATCCTATTTGTTTTGGGTGGATCAACTTAATGTTTTGCATCTATCCTTTATAGACTAAGTTTCATAATGTCCTTGCATTATTTTATAAAATGAGTTTATGTAGTTGACCTTGTGAAATGGTTATGCAATGAAAATCTTTTGTTCTTGTAAAAATTGTTTTTATGAGATGATCTTAGTGATTGTAGACTAGATTTGAGAAAGAATCCTTGTTCACTACAATCGAAGCTATGATACCAATCTGTCACACCCGTTCATAGGCGAAAGAGTGCGGTGTGATCTGATTGATTCTTATTGCATACAACATAAGTGAACATACTAAATGAATAAAAACAAGCTCTAAATTCCATTACCGATATTGTTTCAAAACGAAATATAAGTTGAGTATATTGTTTACAAACCATGAAATGAAAATTAACTTGTCAAAGTGTTGCATATCCAAAATGCAAGTTTTAAAATGATAGGCTTTGACCCTTATATCCCCGTAAGGAGGTGGTACATAATAGGCAAACCCTTCAAAAGTTGGCATGGAGACTTGACACTTGCTTTCCTTGACTGAAATTCCCCGCGTTGGTCCACTAATTCCTGAAATACATGTTAAGTTGAAAAATCAACAAAAGTTGGCGAGTTCATATGTTTTAACTGTATGAGATGGATCCATAAAATATATGAAGTATTTGTATTAAAACCCGGTATGTAAAGCATCAATGAAATCGTGATCATTAATGTTTTTCAAGGACATTAATATGTGTGATGACATAGGAAGCATCCAAATCAATACGATTTTTGTCGATTAACCTTGACTGGGACAACAAATGCACCCTTTCGTGTGAGTCCATGTAAGATCCATTCTCTTTAAAACATAACTTTAGAAAAGTTATGCGTTAATATAAGTATAACGCAAAAACATAATGATTCGAAATTCTAGATTTATTTGAACTTCACAATTATTTCAAGATAAATTAAAATATAAACATAGTTCGATCTGATAAAAGATTTAATCGACATGCGGAAGCTTCTCTTTGATCATGTTCGGTTCTTCATAGAGCTTGATCCTCCTTCGGTGCTCACAATCATTACCTATATTTCATATTTTATGAAATACGTTAGTTATAAATAGATTATAACGTAACCGAATAAGCCCGAAGGCCCAAAATATTAAGAACAACATTTTTAAAAATTACCCGCCGTAAGCTACGGTAGGCCACCTATATTTCATATTTTATGGCCTGTTGATTTTTTTTCTGATCAGCAGCTGTCAACCGTAAGCTACTGTTGATTTTTTCTGATCAAGTTTGACGTTTTAGTTATGAAAACTTTCGTAACTTACTAAATTTTCATCCGTTTTACATGAAACTTGTTTCTAAACGTCCGTAAATTGTTTATCGACATATTTAACTATAAATCCTTAACGCGTATTCTTAATTCTTATGAATTACGCATCCACTCTCAGTTTATGCGCATATTCATTTTGACCCGTTAAGAGTTATAAGCACTTAAGCTTAAATCTCACTCCCTCTTTCCTTACTTCTCATTTCCATACTAAGATATCTGTTTATTTTCCACCACAACTATGTTTGTGATGGATCTGTTAAAGAAAATCATATATTTCTAAATTCTACCATTCGGCTTGACAATTTACGAAAAAGACCCGTTATGAGGCATTAAACCAAAACGGCTTATACCATTTGCTTTTAGACTACCGAAAGGATGCACTTACTTATATAACTCATTTTTTTAAACTATCCTCAAGGTTAGTTCGGTCGATTTATCATTCGGGGGCGTTTTGGTCAACTTTAGTCCTTTTTACGACGAATGACTTTTAGAAGCATATTTTGACTAAGTGGGCACTTTTAACTCAGGTTCTATTAAAATGTCATTATGTTCCTAAGAACAAAATGTATAGAATTTAAATTATTAGATATACCTCTCTTAGATAATCCAATGTTCATCCAAGACTCGTTTAACTCTCATCGGACCTTAAGTCCTCATTGACAATTTGGCCCATTACACATATCTGGCTCGAGTCATAGCATTGACCCGTTTTAATGCCTTGTTCCTTTAGTTTCTATTTAATAGCGATGCAAGTCATACTCTATTCTTCCTATGAGCACAAAACTCAACAAGTGGCAATAGTCATCATTGTCAAATGGTGATAACATCACCATTTAATCCATTTGGCCTAAATGACCATTAATCATTATGAGATGGCATTTATTTGTCATCTCACCCATTTAGTCCATTTCGTTTTACACTGTGATCATGTTATATTATAAAAATTGTTTCTTAATTCGTTTGACCCATTATGACTTACGCCATATGATGTCTTTTTAAAAACTCTTTATTTATCCGTCAACTAGTGACTGGATTACCATTTTACCCCTTATTACCCATTATGGTTTATACCCCTTGTTACCCATTACGGTTTAAACCATAAGGTAATGTTTCAAAACCCCTTATTTATTCGTTATCACATGACTAATTTACCGTTTTACCCTTTTACCATCATTCATTGTTTATTACAATTTTCACTCGTTCCGACCCGACTTACTTCACATCGGAACATCATATTTCAAATGCTAATCTACCTTATTCTTAACCAATACTATAAATATGTATTCTACTTAGAAGATGTAAGCTTTACTTACCTTGAAATCCGATTATGCTTTTCCCGCGTACTTGATCTGTTTGACCCGCTTCTTCCCAAGCCTCCACCTAGCTTGTTAAGCGTCAAACTATCATTTATCATTCGCAAGATGGTTAGATTAATCATCATTTATCACGACTTTCCACCTTACGGATTTTATATCAAAATTATCATTCGATCTTGTTATAGGTCAGTTTGTCTTTATAAAAGTAAACAGCCTATTAACATATGAAATGCACATTTAAGTTCAACAAACTCATTTAGGCACTTCATAAGTTATTAAGTAGGCGTTATTTCTAGGCCACCGTTTTAACTAAATTTCTCTACTAAGCATACAATTGTTACATTAGTTTAACATAATTTCAATCATTGTATGCTAATCTATCAATCTAATGCAAGAACTTGGGATTGTTTCATCACTATAAAACAACCCATTGCATCATATATATGGAATTTGTCCAAAAATTAAACCTGGCTAAATACTTTAAACATTCTTATATTAACATGTATATAACATAAATCTCATCATATCATCAAATCCCACATCATAATCTACTTGTTAATCACTTATAAGTAATTTTACATCAACTAGTGCATAATTTCTTTATGTCTAACGAAATCAAGAATACACATATACTTAATTTCATCTTTGATCATCATCCAACAATCTAATTGCAAGTAATCTACTTGTCTCAAATTGCAACTTTCACCAATCTAGGTTTTAAGACATACCTTATGATCCCCTTGTCTAGGTGATTGTTAAAATGGGTTCATGCACTGATTTGGGTCTCGAATTGATCTTCAATTTGGTGGATTTAAGAAGAACAAGGGTTTACCCCCTTGTCTTGCTCCTGGCCGCTACACACACACACCCTTGTTGTGTGTCTGGTGTTTCGTTATAATATTTTTTTATATACAAGTTTCAACTTTTCCCCTTTTGGTCCCTCATGTTTGAGGTTTTATTTATTAAGAGCTACTACTCATTGTTTTATTGCTATTTCCATGTTACTAACTAGGTTAATTTGTTCCTAGTTATTTTGTTTACAGGTTAACTCTTACCACTAACGGTCTTTTACCCGCTCTTTAATATTAACGTTGTTTGATTACCAAACCCGTTTTTGGGGTGTTACAAGTCTACCCCCCTAATAGAGGATTCGTCCCCGAAACCTTTCTTACATAATTCCTTGGGTTCAACCCAATGGACTTGATTTCATTTTCGCCTAAGCTTTGCTCATATTTTAATTATTCAGAAATCTTACCGGAAGATGCGACAATGTCCTTCAGACTCCCAAATGGTGTCTGAATCCTTTCTTGTTCTTTTTCTTGATTGATATTTTGTATTCAAGGCATTTACTCTTTCGACCAAAGGTTGTCATATACCTTGCCGCGTGCGCGTTTCTTGTGTAGGGTTTCTTGGCCATCAAATCCGATTAGCATTCCTCTTCCTCATAATTCACTAGAGTGAGTCACCATTTGGCTACTCGGTCGTATGAGTCTGTCATCATATTTATTTCATGCTAATCATATAATGATAAGCATATTAAAAAAAGTTTTAAAATTTAATTTGACCTTGACCGGTTAGACTTATTACTCACCGGTTACCTTATACCTCGTAATTTAGGTACACTCATATTGCCTTCGTAAGGATTTTACAAACCTTCGAGACCCTAGTCTCATAGCTCGTGTTACAAGGTAATCATATACCATGTTATATATATATATATATATATATATATATATATATACATATATATATAGGGTTCCAGAGTGAACACTAGTGTACTTGCGAACTGAGTGAACAAATCTTGACCATTGATTTACACACGTGTATTAATAATCAAGGGTTAGGATTAGTTCACACAGTTCACTATCAAGGGGGTTGTTCACAAATGATCCTAATCCTATATATATATATATATATATATATATATATATATTTTTCTGACCGTGTTTGCATCACGTCATGTGAAATTTTATATCAATCTTTTTCGTTTTCGAAAATTTTCTTTATTTTTGAATTTATAGTCTCGCACCTAATGGTGTCAAGACCTATTTCCTTTAATATTAATCATTTCCAATTCATCTCATACCACTTATGTTTATTAAAACGTTGTTTCTAACTAAAAACTGAATTTTAGTTTAACGTTTTTCCTTTCAACTTATGTCAATTACTTGCATCGAGAATTTAACAATCTAGCATTTCATCTTTTTACTGTTTTTATTTCATGTGGGGAATCATAAATAATTTCTTCACGTTATTTAAGTGACCCGTAGGCCCTTTTTACTTAACCTCCTAAGCCATTTCTTTAGACATTCACCCTCTTCTTTTCTTTTACTTAGCCTCCTAAGGTGAGGCCTTTAATGCATCATTTCTCTTGATTCGTGACCCGAGGGTCATTTTGGTTCTATAGACCTTTACACTATTTATAACTCGAAGGTCGTGGTGATTCCGTGGATCATCCCTTTACCCGCGTCGTTCTTTAAATATATGTGGTGTCAATGCACCTCTTCTATTTTTGAAAGTAAAATTATTTACATTGTCTTTTCTTTATCCACCAATCATGGCTCTTTTTTTATCATGAAAGCTAATTTATTTATTTCAATTATAGCCCTCAGACCATGTTTAATCCGAGTCGGTAACGTTTTCGTTTTCTATGACTCCATGAGGCATTTATGAGTCACATTCACTTGTCGGATCTATTAGTCGTTTCATCTCTATTGGATGATGATCACTTGTGTCTAAGTCTAGCGCAAGATCAAATGGCATTGACCACTCGTCACCATCGAGTGACAACTACCATCTTTAGTGGCAACCGCAACATTTTGTGTATGTTGCCTAAAACACTTATTCTTATATGCAGATCAGACACTGTTTGTTGGTATCCGCGCGCCGCGCGATCGTAGTCCATGACTAGATCATTTTCCGTTAAGACAATTCTTCCGACTCTATGACTTCACATTTCATTTATGCGTCAGTTTGTTTCACGCTTACTGTTATCCGGTTTATGCCTGTATTTCTTTACAACCCGTTACCCGAGTTCTTTATCTTAATGTTTTAACGCTCTCGTTATTCACTTTGCGTTTTCGTTTATATTCATTCACGACCCATTTCAGGGGTTCATTAATATTTCACGCTCCCATTTTTCGGTTTGCGTCTACAAGTATATTTATCACGCCCCATTACCGGGCTTATTATTGTTTTATTTTTAACGCTCCTGTTACCCGGTTTGTGTTTACTTTTATATATTCAGTCATTATACTTTATTTGACTCTTTTGACTTGTCCGTGTGAAATCCATCACGTATGAATAATCAAACCTTGTTCCTTATTTGACCCGTTTGACATGTTCGTGTGAAGTCTATCACTTATGAACAATCAAACCTTATTCCTTATTTGACCCGTTTGACTTGTTCGTGTGAAATCCATCACTTATGAACAATCAAACCTTATTCCTTATTTGACCCGTTTGACTTGTTCGTGTGAAATCCATCACTTATGAACAGTCAAACTTCATTCTTTATTGGACCATCCTTGATGGCCTCATAGACCATGAATGATGATTTTCATCATCATTTCTTTCTTTTCCCTTTTTATCTTTTCTACCACCATAGTCAACGACTTTGATCATATTCCATGGGGGCATTACCTCCGTTTCTATGACCCAGCGGGTCATTTATACTTTGGTTTTACATGCCCTTTTGTCAACCATGATTCTTTCGTCCATAATGACTTATTCCACGAATTTCCTTGGGTCATTTATTTCTATGTGCGTCGACTATCGTTTTTATGGTTCCCACGAAACCCATTTATACGAGTACGCCTGTAAGATTCTTGACCCCAGGAATCTTTTAACTCTTCCCATTCACCTCGTTTTTACCACATCGGATGTATATGTGCTTATTATAAGAATTTCATGGTATCATGTGTTTACTACTTACTTGGCCTGAGTAAACAATCAATATATGGTACGCGTGACCTTATTATAATCATCACGTCACTTCACATGTAATTAAATCCTCGGTTCATGTCCTTATTTTCAAATTTTTATTTGGTAAAAAATTATTTAATTGTTATTTATCAATTATTAGTTTTTACCCTTTTTTCATCTCAAAACATATAGAATGTTTCTCTTTTTTATAAGGCTTTTATGAAACCACATTTATCCATGTGATCGTTATTTTTCCTCAACAGAATCTTATTGAAAATTTCTACTTGGATGGTCACCACCATTCAAGTTTCTGAATATGAATTCTTTTATTGTTTCGTTATTCACGATTGCGAATAACGCATAATTCCCACCCAACTTCTCTTGGAAACATCACCCTTGATAGATATCCTACCCATGTTTCCCAAGTTCTATATTCCTATATGCAACTATCATTCATTAATGAATGTTGCATAATCCCTTTCATATAATAATATATAGTGTGCACCTGGGTGATACTCATCCTAATGAGCTTTCATTGCCGTTTGACCTTTATTCGGTGTCCTCACTTGGTTTAGGTCCCTGATGAGCATGCTCTACTTGTCATACGCTGGACTAATTCGTTGTCATATCAGTAAATCATTAAACTCTCGACATCCTTAGATGCAAGAATCCTTCAACTAGAATGTTCACATAAGATTACTAACGTTGACATTAATAAGCGCCCATACTATAATACAAGGCTTTCTACTATACCTGCTAACATACGTAATTTGTTAACTATACCAGTCTTTTACCAATTTAATTGGGATAACATGCATTTACACGATAACCGAATGTGTTGTTTACAACACTTTAACATGCTAGACCTTTTATATTCATAATAACTTATCGGATCATGCGACCAAGCCCTCGAACCGAACACAATTGATCATTAACCTTGAGCTCTGATTACCAATTTGTAAGATCCATTCTCTTTAAAACATAACTTTTAGAAACGTTACGCGTTATTATAAGCATAACATAAAAAGGTAATGATTCGAAATTCTAGATTTATTTGAACTTCACAATTAATTCAAAATAAATTAAAATATACACTTAGTTAGATCTGATAAAAGATTTAATCGAAATGCGAAAGCTTCTCTTTGATCGTGTTTGGTTCTTCGAAGAGCTTGATCCTCCTCCGGTGCTCACAATCATTACCTATATTTCATATTTTATGAAATACGTTACTTATAGATAGATTATAACATAACCGAATAAGCCTGAAGGCCCAAAACATTAAGAACAACATTTTTAGAAATTACCCGTCGTAAGCTACGGCTCCGGACCGTAGCTTACGGTCTGTTGATTCTTTTCTGATCAGCAACTATCAACCGTAAGCTACAGTAGGCCACCGTAGCTTACGGTAGGCTGCTGCAGCCCTTTTCCAGTTTCACGTTTTAGTTACGAAAACTTCCGTAACTTACTAAATTTTCATCCTTTTTACTTGAAACTTGTTTCTAAATGTCCGTAAATTGTTTACCGACATATTTAACTAGAAATCCTTAACGCGTATTCTTAATTCTTATGAATTACGCATCCACTCTTGGTTTATGCGCATATTCATTTTGACCCGTTAAGAGTTTTAAGCACTTAAGCTTAAATCTCACTCCCTCTTTCCTTACTTCTCATTTCCACACTAAGATATCTGTTTATTTTCCACCACAACTATGTTTGTGATGGATTTGCTACAGAAAATCATATATTTTCAAATTCTACCATTCGGTTTGACAATTTATGAAAAAGACCCGTTATGCGGCATTAAACCAAAACGACTTATACCATTTGCTTTTACACTTCCGAAAGGATGTACTTACTTATATAACTCATTTTTTTAAACTATCCTCAAGGGTAGTTTGGTCGATTTATCATTCGAGGGCGTTTTGGTCAACTTTAGTCTGTTTTACGACGAATAACTTTTAAAAGCATATTTTGACTAAGTGGGCACTTTTAACCCAGGTTTTATTAAAATTTCATTATGTTCCTAAGAACATAATGTATAGATTTTAAATTATTAGATATACCTCTCTTTAGGAAATCCAATGTTCATCCAAGACTCGTTTAACTCTCATCAGACCTTAAGTCCTCATTGACAATTTGGCCCATTACACATATCTGGCTCGAGTCATAGCATTGACCCGTTTTAATGCCTTGTTCCTTTAGTTGCTATTTAATAGCGATGCAAGTCATACTCTATTCTTCCTATGAGCACAAAACTCAACAAGTGGCAATAGTCATCATTGTCAAATGGTGATAACATCACCACTTAATCCATTTGGCCTAAATGACCATTTATCATTATGAGATGGCATTTATTTGCCATCTCACCCATTTAGCCCATTTCGTTTTACACTGTGATCATGTTATATTAAAAAATCGTTTCTTAATTCGTTTGACCCAATATGACTTACGCCATATGATGTCTTTTTCAAAACTCTTTATTTATCCGTCAACTAGTGACTGGATTACCATTTTACCCCTTATTACCCATTATGGTTTATACCCCTTGTTACCCATTATGGTTTATACCATAAGGTAATGTTTCAAAACTCCTTATTTATTCGTTATCACATGACTAATTTACCGTTTTACCCTTTTACCATCATTCATTGTTTATTACCATTTTCATTCGTTCCGACCCGAATTACTTCACATCGGAACATCATATTTCAAATGCTAATCTACCTTATTCTTAACCAATACTATAAGTACGTATTCTACTTAGAAGATGTAAGCTTTACTTACCTTGAAATCCGATTATGCTTTTCACGCGTACTTGATCCGTTTGACCCGCTTCTTCCCAAGCCTCCACCTAGCTTGTCAAGCGTCAAACTATCATTTATCATTCGCAAGATGGTTAGATTAGTCATAATTTATCACGACTATTCAACCTTACGAATTTTATATCAAAATTATCATTCGGCGTTGTTATAGGTCAGTTTGACTTTTTAAAAGTCAACTGCGTATTAACATATGAATTGCACAATTAAGTTCAACAAACTCATTTAGGCACTTCATAAATTATTCGGTAGGAGTTATTTCTAGGTCACCGTTTTAACTAAATTTCTCTACTAAGTTCATACAATTGTTACATTATTTTAACATAATTTCAATCATTGTATGCTAATCTATCAATCTTATGCAAGACCTTGGGATTGTTTCATCACTATAAAAATCCATTGCATCATATATATAGAATTTACCCAAACATTAAACTTAGCTAAATACTTTAAACATTCATATACACATAATGATTTTAAGCATCTACTAACATGTATATAACATAAATCTCATTATATCATCAAAGCCCACCTCATAATCTAATTGTTAATCACTTACAAGTAATCTTACATCAACTAGTGCATAATTTCTTTTTGTCTAAGGAAATCAAGCATACATATATACTTAATTTCATCTTTGGATCATCATCCAACGATCTAATTGCAAATAATATACTTGTCTCAAATTGCAACTTTCACCAATCTAGATTTTAAGACATACCTTATGATCCCCTTGTCTAGGTGATCGTTAAAATGGATTCATGCACTGATTTGGGTCTCGAATTGATCTTCAAATTGGTGGATTTAAAAGAATAAGGTCTTACCCCCTTGTCTTGCTCCTGGCCGCTACACACACACACACCTTTTGTGTGTGTGTGATGTTTTGTTATTATATTTTTTTAAATACAAGTTTCAACTTTTCCCCTTTTGGTCCCTCATGTTTGAGGTTTTATTACTAAGAGCTACTACTCATTGTTTTATTGCTATTTGCATGTTACTAACTAGGTTAATTTGTTCCTAATTATTTTGTTTACGGGTTAACTCTTACCACTAAAGGTCTTTTACCCACTCTTTAATATTAACGTGGTTTGATTACCAAACCCATTTTTGGGGTGTTACAGTCCATGACCAAGAGTGGGGCAAACCTTTGTACCGTGGTCTTAAACAAGATTGATGGTGCTTACGCCCACCCTATTCGCACATGATATAGTTATTTCATTACCTAGCTTATCATACCGTAGACATGTATTCCCCCGATAGTTGTAAAACAGTAAAAACATTTTAGATAAAAAGGGGGACATGAACTCACTGGATTACTTTCTGTGTACTTTGTTTATCTCTCGTATTTTCCTTGGTTTGTATCACAACCTACAAACGTTTTAGGTTTTTTTGGACGTTTCGGTCTTTGTAACGATTCATGTTCTCGTCTTAAGTATTTGTTAAGACGTGTTCAGAGTTATGTTCCGTTTAGATGTATTTTCGATGTATGATGTCAATAGATATATTTCTTCAAATATATATGTATCCTTGCATCTCATCTGATGCATGTACGGGCCTAGCCCTCTAGTCTCCATGTGTTAGCGGTTATGTATTTTTGCCAAGTGTTAGCGGTAGGAATACGTATATTCTTGTATGTATTATCCAAGATTTTGTGTATTCTTAAAATATATAATTTTAAGATATGTCTAAATTAATATATGTATATTATTGTTGGTAAGTGTATGTATCTTAAAAATAATATATTTTTAAGATTAGTTATGTAAAAATATATATTTTTAGTTTTCACCAAAACAATATATTTTTAAGATGTTTATGAAATGTATATTTTTAGACACTTCAAAAATAATATATTTCTAGGGTTGACAAAATGAATTAAGTGTAGATAGCATTTACTGGAAGGCTCTAGTCTGGATTATGGCATAAGCTAACCAATTAAATACTAACGGTCTTATTTAAGTCATAGACTTAGACCGAGTAGTGTACAGGATCAAGACGTATAGCGCTTGATTAAACGATGATCGGATAGAATGTAGTTTGGACCTGACATTTACTTTGACTTGCATAATATGGGTAAACTATAAACATTCTGGATTTTGAAACTTAAATGACAAGGTTAGACCCGTTTTGGTTAATTTCCGTAAAATAGTTACATATACTTAACTGTACGCATATTAGCGATATCGGGTAACCGGATAAGTCATGGACAAGTTCTATATGCCATTATACTTTAAATAAGTTGTAATATCAGTAGGATATCAACTTATATGCCCGTTAAGGTTTTAAAATGAAATTATGACTCATAAGGGCATTTTGGTAATTTCATATTGTATAAAAGGAACTTGAATATAATTTAATGTTATAACTATAAGTATTCTGGAAAAATAACTTATTTATGATATAATATCAGTAGGATATCAATTATATGTGTAAATTATCTTTATGACCAAACTATGCACCGAAGGGGCATTTTGGTCATTTTACACATAGTTTATAAATTATTTGGGATTCTGAGTTTATAGCATGTACCTATTGTAAAAATATTTAAAATAAGTTTTAAAATCAGTAGGTAACAAGTCTTGGTCAATTAATATGGTTTAAAACCATACTATGTGCCGAAACGGAGCTTATGTCGTAAAATGACGTCTTATGCGATGTTTAATGAAATCTGATGTTAAGGTCAGATTAAAATGTCTTATATATGTTATTTAATATAACATATCAGTAGGTAAAAGATTTACCTTGAAAAGATTTAATTAAAACCAATTTATGAGCCACAAGGGTTTTATCGTCATTTATCGACATAATATAGGGACCTACTTGTAAACTCAGTTTATAATCTGGTTTGACGTCCCAAATAATCCTACTTATAATATTATATCAGTAGAAAACTTATTTTTAAGTTCATTATCATTAAAACCTTGATTTATTCAAAAAAGGGCATTTTAGTCAAAAATGGCATAATTACGGAACTTGCGTATAAACTCAGATTATGATTATGATCATGTAATATAACCTCAGAGGGTTATGCTACATTATATTACGATCATAATGCGACTTTAGATCAGTAGCTAACTAATCTAAATCGGGTCAGAATCAAAAGTCAAAGCAAAAGTCAAACTTCGCGACTTTCGGTTGGGAACCGACCCTAGAACTGAAATTGACAAGCCGAACATGTTTTTACATGTTCTAATAATTATTACCAACTTTTTTAAGTGTTAAAACAAGTTTCATAACATATATAAGATGAATTTATGATTTTTCCGAAAAATGGTCTGTTTGACTTTTTAATAACTTAACTTTGACCCATCAATTGGTCTAGCAAACGTGATCTTCAGGAGGTGCCCTTTATAGGGACTAACACCTACCTTATTACGATCACTTAGCCATGTTTATTTCGAACAATGGCTGGACCATAATGGTCTTAACCGAAAGTCAAGACGTTTTTCGTAAAACGATTGACTTTTGGCTATAAAAGCCTATAAACGAAAATGCAAGAGCAAGGAACACTTACAAGAGGCTCCTAGAACGCAAGAGAACTAAGTTGAATGCTCCTTTTAGTTAGGAACTTCCAGAGGATGGAGAAGAGTTGGAAATGAGAAAGGTGCAAGTTGAAATGGTGAACTTGGCACCTATTTATAGTTGGAGAGCTTGAAGGAGGTGATGCCAGGTGCTAAGGGGTGTAAGAGGGAGCTTACAAGTGTCCTAAAACGTGGCATAACTGTTTGGGAAGCCATGGTTTCGAGTAAATGGTTTTTGGCACCTTTGTTTGGTGGCCATGGAAATTTTCTGCAGACATAGGCCTCTCGCGCCCCGCGAAAGAACAAGGCCTTGCCTCTCGCGCCCCGTGAGCGCCCCATGGCCAGTTTCAGAGTTTGACACGTTTAACCCCTCAACTTATAAAACCTCCTAGAACCTAATAAAACACTCTTTTAGCATATTTAGCCATTTGTAGCCAATATTTGGCGTACCCGGGATTATGCCCGGACATTGTCGAGCCTTCGGTTTGTTAAAAGGTACTCAGAGGTATAAATTAACATGTTGACACTTTTAACCCCTTCAACGTCCAACTTTTATTTAATCACGGATTCAATCCCTCTCGTCCAACAAATGGGACATTTGAGAGTTAGGACTTCGTAAACGATCACTCAGAGGCTCATTATAAGCATGTTGACTCCGATGTCACTTAGAGGTTAGGATGTTGACACAACGGTCACTCAGTGGCTAAGTTTTAGCATGTTGACACTAATGGACACTCAGAGGCTATGTTTTAAGCATGTTGACACAACGGTCACTCAGAGGCTATGTTTTAAGCATGTTGACATAACCGTCACTCAGAGGCTCGGTTTATGCATGTTGACATCAGAAGATCACTCAGAGACTTAGTTTGACCATGTTGACGCTTTTAGTCCCTATTAGTCTTTAATAGACTTACAATAAAAATACGATACGTGTTGCTATATTAATGGACACGATTTTACAGGGTGTTACACTACTCAAGTGAGTGCAAATCACTAAACAAAGGGAAAGAAGAAGTGAATGTGACAAACATGGAAAATGAAGATGATTGTGATCCCTCCTTGTTTATGGTGTCCTATTCGATAAAGAAAGTAAGTTTGTATAAAGAATGGGTTATCCCTAGAATGTTTGAAAAAGATGGAAAATAAGATGGAACTTGGTACTTAGATAAGGGTGCAAACAACCACATATCTGGAAAGAAAGAATTCTTCACTACTTTGAATGAACAAGTTTTGGGTCAGGTAAAGCTTTGTTGGTGCATTATGTCTATTGCCTACGTCTAGGATGTGTCTATATTGTATTTAGGGCTTAAATGTCATTTGTATATATGTTATTAATTGTTTTATATGAGTTATAATATACTCGTACGAGTGAAGTACTTGGCCCGTACGAGTGACACTCTGTCTCTCGTACGAGGCAGTCACTCGCACGAGTCAAGCTTCTATTTTACACACACTCCAGTGTGAGTCATGTCGACCTATAAATAGAGGAGTGTTGTGTCAGAGCTAAGAAGTGTTAGTTCAGTTGGTACGGGGAAGCCCTGCTGATTGGTTTACTCGCGTCTGTACTTGCACGTCATTTAATACAATTCAGAGCAGTTAACTTGTGACATCCCGGTTTTTCGGATAACTTAAACGCAATACTTGTCGAATAAATTACGTGCTACGTTATTATGTGATATCCGAGTTCGTGCTTTATGTTAGTTATAATGTATAGACTTAATAAATAAACAAATGAATCGAGCCGAACCGCGACACGAGCCGGCCTCTTTTTCTTGCGACTCAAGGAACTAAACTTGGGGATCAAGTTTAGAACCCAAACCTTAAACCCAAACCATGTCGCGAGCAAACAACCCAAACCGACCCACCCAAGCCCTCGGCCGCGAGACACCCAAACCGTAACCTCTTCATCTCTTGAGCCTATATATACAAACACATGCATGCTTTCTTCACAACACACAAAACCCTAGCATCTAATCAGCCGTCGGCAGCCTTATGCTTGTTCCATTGATCACGAGCAGCCCTTGTTCATCTCTTCGACCGCAAGCAGCTTGTTACAACTCCATCTTCATCTTCTCGGTCGCAATTATCTTTGATCAATCGGTTCCTCATCTCACTCACGGTTCGTTTACCTTATCATTAAAGATTAGAATTTATCATTTTTACAAGATCATTCGGATATAGGTGTTTGAATGAAGTGATTGTGTTGTTTTCGGATTGTTAATGCTAGATTGAAAGTTTGATGTTTGTTTGAAATCTGGAAAACATAGGCTGTGTTTTGCTTATAAAAACTAGAGATTATGATTAGGGTTTGCATGGATATGATATATGTATTGATCTATGATTGGAAAAATCAGTTCTTGATCGCCTAGGTTCATTGTATCGACGGTTATTGCGAATTAGTTGTGATAAAATGCTGAAACAGTTTGCTGAATGATAGTTACAGCCGACTTCAACTGGCTGTAACTCGGTCGTTAGTTGTCGAAAAACGGATTTTCTGAAGTCTAAAACGTAGAGATTTGAATAATGAATCTAATGGCGCTGGATTCATATTTTTCTGAAGTCGTTTGATATTTTTAAGTGGCCAAATAAGTTCAGTAACTAAAGCTGTGAAAATCCTGAAATTTTGTTAGCTGTTTATCGAGTTGGATTTCATAATCAGTAGGGAGTCGAATCATGAAATTTGTACAGCCACTAGGTATGGAAATTTCCGTGCAACTCCCACTGGAATTTTGTTAATTGGACGATCAGTGATTTTTAAATAAATTCTTCCGTGGACTGCAGTCAGAAAGCGACGAATCTGACTGCAGCCTAGTATATTAATATTTATGGTTAATTGGTAAAGAATTAGGACTTGAAAAATTTATATAAATTTCTAAAGTATAGTTGTCACCTGCTGTAAAATAATTGGAATTTTTGGAACGTTGGAACTATTTTATAAAAACCCTAGAAAACAGCCGAATTATGAGTATGTAAGCTGAAACTTGATAACTTGTGAATGTGTGCACCAAAGTGTTGTATGGATTGGATTATGTTCATGATAAATTGTTTTGATTACTATGTTCACATGAGGACACTTGCATGCATGTTTGAGTGTTAGGGATTTTGATTGTGTGTATCACTTTGTGCGTAAATTATGTGTAGAATTTGTATTAGTGTGTTCACACACTGACTTGGAAACAATTGGTTTATTAGGACGCAATTAGCGGTCCCATCATTTCCAAATTCTGTGTTACACTAACCGAGCAACTAAAGGTGAGTTCACGGCCCCTAATTTTATCCGGTTTTAAACAACAGGGGGAGAAACATGTATACAGTCTTCAAACTCAATCTCTTTACGTTATACGAAATTAACTTCACATAACTATTCGGTAACTAAGTTGATGTTAATGTAATGTTATGGTCACTAAGCAGCTATATCACATAAGTCCTCGACAATCTCTCGGATCGTTAGTATTGGGTTTTAATAGCGGGGAAATTATAAGTAGTACTACTGGGCCAGACAAGCCCCATCCGAGCTAGTCGCGCTAGCCGACCGGGTATGGTCAACGGGTGAATAATTTGGCCTAACTTCGCCATGGTCAGTGATAGGCCTGGCAACACGGAGGCACAACAGTCAGCTTCGATCGCGAACACTTACGTGACATGACTTTAGGCTAGCTACCTATATATGTTAACATTGAACTTAATTACGAATCAACTATATTATCCCGGGTTGGGGATAATGGAAACAACAACTTTATTATTCCGGGTTTGGAATAATGGAACCAACATCATTATTATTCCGGTTAAGGAATAATGGAACTATCGGTATTATTCCGGGTTGGGAATAATGGAACTAAATCGTTATCCCGGGTTAGGGATAACGGGGGAAACAAACTCATAACCGAACAAACGAATTTATGAAAACCTTTGAACTCACTCATCTTTAATGTTGACACTTGTTTCTTTACATGTTTCTCAGGACGCTAGGAGCTCTAGGTGCACTCACATGCATTGATCAAGACATCTTTTATCGAGTCTCATTTACAAACATTGTTTTGGGTTTTTCATTTGTTTTGGCGTTTGTGTTGGCGCCCGTTTCTCTACTTATTTTATGTTTCCGCTCAACCATAAAAACTAATGCTTCCGCTAAACATTGGTAACTAACTAAGACAATATAAAATCTACGATGAATGGTTAAACAAATGATTTTTGGAAAACGTATTATCAAATCATATAGAGTCGTTCGACGTACTAGTGTTTCAGATTCTGGTTTGTTCACACGCCTCGCGGTAAAACTCCGCAAGTGGAAATTGAGGGTGTGACAGATTGGTATCAGAGCCACTAGCTATAGAGAACCAGGTTTGCATTAAAAGTAGACCTAAACTATAGCTGATTACACGACACTAGACGTAGTTTAGCACCGAACTGATTATATCTTATTATGTGATATACTACAACTGTGTATGTAGATTATGACTTCATAGTAAGAAATGAAAACAACTCGTAACTAACAACACAACCTAACAGGCAATGTCATCATCATCATCATCATCATCATCCGACAAACTTACGCCACCAAGAGCGCCAGGAAAGGCACCTATGGTGGAACCCTTACCATCTTATGGCGTGGAGACACGCTCAGCTGCGAGGAAAAGGCTCGCTCTGGGGGAAGAGTCGTCATCACGCCCAATCATCGCTGTACCGGTCAAACCGGTTAACTCTGTAGAAGTAGGAAATGACCTACTTAGAAACATGATACAGAAATAACAAGAACAATTAGAAAGAATGCAGGAAAGCATCCTAGCACAGGGATGGATGATCCGACAACTGACAGGTAAAACCGACTCGCTCGAGGAAGAGCAACATACGAGTAAGATAGCTCGTAACACCTTAGCCAGAGATCTGCGTGCTGAGCAGATAAGAGCCGACTGGCTCGAAGACAGAGTCCTGGAAAATAGTTGGAGCATTCAGGAGCTAGAGCAAAATCAAGCACCTGCACCAGCACCGGCCCCTCCAATGCCGGTAGAGGAGGATCCGGAAGAGGATCCGGAAGAGGATCCAGAAGAGGACCCAGAGGAGGATCCAGAGGAGGATCCGGAGGAGGACCCAGCTGCAGAAGCCGGGAATGCCGTGCAGGATGACGGCAACGACAGTGATTTGGGGGATGGAGACGTAGACGACTGACACGTCTCGCTTATTTTATTTACTTTCCTCCAGTCTATTTATTTTCCCACTTGTGTTTAAACTTGAGACTTTATAGTGAATTCATATGTTTGGTTGGCACTTTGTAAGACGTTGAAACTTCATTTAATCAAGTATTTCTTTTGACTATTTAATATATTTGAGTTGACATAACTTGATAATTATTTAAGTACGAAGTAGGATAACTATATTGGATATATAGACTTATCGGGGTGTGTTTATGTTGTTTTTCGAAGATCTAAATGGCAACTGGACGACGTGGAAACCTTAACATGACGCCCGAAGAACTAGCTGCCATGATTCAAGAGCACGTGAACGCAGCTTTAGCGGGTGTTCAGAACCAACCGGCAGGTAACCATTATTAAATTTTCATGTGAAAATCTAATAGTTGGGCTAGTAGAATTCCTCGCTGACTACCTATCCTCTGTCAGCAGGAGGGGGTTTTAACCCCTACAAGATTTTCCTCGACGCGAAACCAAACAAATTCTCGGGGGCAGAAGGACCCATAGGACTGGTCCGCTGGATCGAAAAATCTGAATCAGTATTTGAAATGTGCAACTGTTTAGAGGCCAACAAGGTCAAGTACGCAGCCTCAACACTGGAAGATGGGGCACTAACTTGGTGGAATGCACAAGTCCAAACGCGTGGACTTATTGCTGCAAATGCAATGGCCTGGGCCGAGTTTAAGGCCCTAATCAAAGAAGAGTACTGTCCGCGAGACAGAGTGCAACAGTTGGAGCAAACTTTATGGAACCATGAGATGGTGGGATCTGAAATCGAAGCATACACAACGAAACATCACGACTTGGTATTTCTGTGTCCCGATCTGGCTAACACTGTGGAGAAACAGCTCGAGTTCTACCTTGGGGGTCTGGCTCCGGAGATTCAGGGTATGGTAATGGCTAGTAACCCTGCAACTGAACATCAAGCAATCCGATTGGCGCACAAACTCACCGATAAGGCGGTGGAACAAAAGAAGTTGCCAGCTCGGGGTACGACTGAAGTTGCCCCTGACAATAAAAGAAAGTTTGAAGACTCGTCTGCTCGACAGTCTTCGTCATCCCAGCCACAACAGGGGAACCAGAAACGGTTCAATCATTACAACAGCCACCGGGGTCACCAAAATCAGCCCGCCAACAACAACAACAACCAGAACGCAAGCGGCTATGTAGGTCGAAAGCCGCAGTGCACCCGCTGTAATCTTCATCATAAAGGCCCTTGTGCCGGAAATCGCTGCCAAGATGTGGCAAGATGGGACATGCGGCAAAGGATTGTCGTGGGAAATCATGTCCCGACAGAACCAAAATCAACCCCAAGGCCCACAACATGGTGTTAACCGGGGATGCTATCAGTGTGGTAGCACTGCCCACTTCAAAAGAGACTGCCCACAGCTGCGTAACAACAACAACAATGGTGGGAACAACCACAACCACAATAACCATAACAACAACAATAACAACAACAATAATGGAAATGGTGGCACAGGAGGTGCCAAAGGTCGCGCATTTACATTGGGCCGCGGAGAGGCCAGAAACGACTCGAACGTGGTCACCGGTAAGTTTCCCCTTAATGAACATTTTGCTACTGTGCTTTTTGATACGGGTGCGGATAGGAGTTTTATATCTGAGTCTTTTAGGAAGAACCTAAATCTCACGCCTAAACCCTAAGAGACCCCTTATGTCATAGAACTAGCAGATACCCATATAGTATCCGGCTGTCAACTCAAACTCGCGGGTCACACCTTTACCATTGATCTGATGACAACTACCCTGGGTAGTTTTGACGTGGTAGTCGGAATGGACTGGCTATCCGACGTCCGGGCTGAAGTTCTCTGCTTCGAAAAATCTATTTTTATTCCGCTCTCTAACGACGAAATCTTGACGGTGCAAGGCGAGAAGGCAAGCGCCGTCACCAACATCATCTCTTACATGCAAGCGCAGAAGTATCTTCGGAGAAAGAACTCCTTCGCTTTACTCGCACTGGTTACCGAACAGCCTAAGGACGAGAAACGTATAGAAGACATCCCTGTCGTCCGTGATTTTTTCCGATGTATTCCCAGAGGAATTACCTGGTCTTCCACCCCATCGACAATTGGAGTTTGAAATCGAATTGGCGAACCATGCAACTCCTATCGCCAAGGCTCCATACCGCCTAGCTCCAGCCGAGCTGCAGGAGCTGTCTACCCAACTTCAGGAGCTGTTAGAAAAGGGATTTATCCGACCAAGCGCTTCGCCATGGGGAGCTCCAGTCCTTTTTGTCAAGAAGAAGGACGGGACCTTCCGCATGTATATCGACTACAGGGAACTCAACAAGGTTACTGTCAAGAACCGATACCCGTTACCTCGCATCGACGATCTCTTCGACCAACTGCAAGGGTCAAGCTACTACTCCAAGATTGATCTACGGTCTGGTTACCACCAGCTACGCATCAGGGAGGAGGATATCGCTAAGACGACATTTCGTACTCGGTATGGCCATTATGAGTTCTTGGTCATGCCCTTCGGTCTCACCAACGCACCCGCGGTGTTCATGGACCTCATGAACCGTGTGTGTAAACCATACCTCGACAAGTTTGTCATTGTGTTCATCGATGACATACTCATCTACTCTAAAAGTGAAGAAGAACATGCTGAACATCTACGATTACTGCTAGGATTACTTCAACAGGAGAAGCTATATGCCAAGCTTTCGAAGTGTGATTTCTGGATTCGGGAAGTTCAGTTTCTTGGGCATATCGTAAATGAAAAGGGTATCCATGTAGACCCTGCCAAGATTGAAGCCATCAAAAACTGGGAAGCACCCAGGACACCGACAGAGATCCGCCAATTTTTGGGTTTGGCTGGTTACTACAGACGTTTCATCGAGGGGTTTTCAAAGATCGCACAACCGCTTACTACCCTCACCCAGAAAGGCATCAAGTATGCTTGGGGAGACAAGCAGGAAGCAGCATTTCAATTGCTGAAACAGAAACTTTGCAGTGCACCCATTCTGTCCTTGCCGGAAGGGACAGATGACTTTGTAGTATATTGTGATGCTTCCATTCAGGGGTTGGGATGCGTACTCATGCAACGCGATAAGGTTATCGCGTATGCGTCGCGACAATTGAAGGTTCACGAGAAAAACTACACGACGCATGACCTGGAATTGGGAGCAGTAGTGTTTGCACTTAAGATTTGGAGACACTACCTCTATGGAACGAAGTGCACAATCTTCACAGACCACAAGAGCCTTCAACACATCTTTGATCAGAAGGAGTTGAACATGCAACAGCGTCGCTGGGTCGACTCTTGAACGATTATGAGTGTGCCATTCGGTATCACCCGGGTAAAGCTAACGTGGTAGCTGATGCCCTTCGTAGGAAGGAACACTTGAAACCTCGTCGTGTACGAGCATTACAACTCACTATTCATTCGGGGCTACCCGAACAAATACGCGACGCCCAGTTAGAAGCAGTTAAGGAGGAAAACATCAAGGCCGAATCGGTGGGAAAAATGGAACGCGATTGGGAAGTAATACCCAATGGAGCCCGGTATTTCATGAATCGCATATGGGTACCTCTCTACGGAAATCTCAGAGAGCTAGTCATGGATGAAGCTCACAAATCCCGATACTCTGTCCATCCTGGTTCGGATAAGATGTATCAAGACCTTAAAGCTGCGAATTGGTGGCCCAACATGAAAGCTGATATAGCCACCTACGTGAGTAAGTGTTTGACTTGTGCAAAAGTCAAGGTAGAGTATCAAAAGCCATCGGGGCTACTTCAACAACCTGAGATCCCAGTGTGGAAATGGGATCAGATCTCGATGGATTTCATCACTAAACTTCCGCGAACTTTGGGTGGTTGCGATACCATCTGGGTGATTGTGGATCGTTTAACTAAGTCCGCACACTTCCTAGCTATTAAAGAAACAGATAAGATGGAGAAGTTGACTCGCATCTACATTAAGGAAGTAGTTTCTCGGCACGGAGTGCCAACATCCATCATCTCAGACAGAGATGCTCGCTTCACATCCAACTTTTGGCAGTCACTTCAGAAAGCGATGGGAACACGCTTAGATATGAGCACAGCCTATCACCCTCAGACTGATGGTCAAAGCGAAAGGACCATACAAACCTTGGAAGACATGCTTAGGGCATGCGTAGTAGACTTCGGGAATAGTTGGGAAATTCACCTGCCTTTAGTGGAATTCTCGTATAACAACAGTTACCATACAAGTATATCGGCAGCACCGTTTGAGGCATTATACGGTCGTAAATGTAGATCACCGGTCTGTTGGGCAGAAGTCGGTGACAGCCAACTTACAGGCCCTGAGTTGATACTTGAGGCTACTGAAAAGATTGTACAAATCAGAAACCGCATGGCGGCGGCACGAGATCGACAGAAAAGCTACGCTGATCAACGACTCAAACCGCTCGAATTTCAAGTAGGCGACCGCGTCCTACTAAAGGTGTCACCCTGGAAGGGTGTAATCCGCTTTGGAAAATGGGGCAAACTAAACCCACGGTACGTAGGCCCGTTTGTAATCTTGAAACGTATTGGACCCGTAGCTTATCAATTAGACCTTCCTACCGAACTCAATGGGGTTCACAACGTGTTTCACGTGTCAAATCTGAAGAAGTGTCTATTAGATGAAACTCTAGTCATTCCATTGGATGAGATTCAAGTGGATGAACAACTGCACTTTGTGGAACAGCCTATCGAGATCATGGATCGTGAGATCAAGACTCGAAGGCACAGCAAGATTCCGATCGTTAAGGTTCGTTGGGACTCTAAGCGTGGACCGGAGTTCACGTGGGAAAGAGAGGACCAAATGAAAAACAAATACCCACACCTCTTTGCAGCTGAGCAGCAAACTAACGATACCAACAACTAAATTTTTGGGACGAAAATTCTTTCAACATAGGGATGATGTGACAACCTGGAAATTTCTCATACTTTCGCGTACCATTGTTAACTAAATCCTTGTGCATGGCACTTGGGAATCTTTGTGCATGGCACTTGGGAACTTCTTGTAACTTCGCATACCATCGTAAACGAACTAACTCTTTGTGCGTGGCACTCTAAACATGTACGCTACATTCTAAACCGCGTTTACTCAATTTTCGGGACGAAAATTCTTTCAACATGGGGATAATGTGATATCCCGGTTTTTCGGATAACTTAAACGCAATACTTGTCGAATAAATTACGTGCTACGTTATTATGTGATATCCGAGTTCGTGCTTTATGTTAGTTATAATGTATAGACGTAATAAATAAACAAATGAGTCGAGCCGAACCGCGACACGAGCCGGCCTCTTTTTCTTGCGACTCAAGGAACTAAACTTGGGGATCAAGTTTAGAACCCAAACCTTAAACCCAAACCATGTCGCGAGTAAACAACCCAAACCGACCCACCCAAGCCCTCGGCCGCGAGACACCCAAACCGTAACCTCTTCATCTCTTGAGCCTATATATACAAACACATGCATGCTTTCTTCACAACACACAAAACCCTAGCATCTAATCAGCCGTCGGCAGCCTTACGCTTGTTCCAATGATTGCGAGCAGCCCTTGTTCATCTCTTCGACCGCAAGCAGCTTGTTACAACTCCATCTTCATCTTCTCGGTCGCAATTATCTTTGATCAATCGGTTCCTCATCTCACTCACGGTTCGTTTACCTTATCATTAAAGATTAGAATTTATCATTTTTACAAGATCATATTCGGATATAGGTGTTTGAATGAAGTGATTGTGTTGTTTTCGGATTGTTAATGCTAGATTGAAAGTTTGATGTTTGTTCGAAATCTGGAAAACATAGGCTGTGTTTTGCTTATAAAAACTAGAGATTATGATTAGGGTTTGCATGGATATGATATATGTATTGATCTATAATTGGAAAAATCAGTTCTTGATCGCCTAGGTTCATTGTATCGACGGTTATTGCGAATTAGTTGTGATAAAATGCTGAAACAGTTTGCTGAATGATAGTTACAGCCGACTTCAACTGACTGTAACTCGGTCGTTAGTTGTCGAAAAACGGATTTTCTGAAGTCTAAAACATAGAGATTTGAATAAAGAATCTAATGGCGCTAGATTCATATTTTTCTGAAGTCGTTTGATATTTTTAAGTGGCCAAATAACTTCAGTAACTAAAGCTGTGAAAATCCTGAAATTTTGTTAGTGTTTATCAAGTTGGATTTCATAATCAGTAGGGAGTCGAATCATGAAATTTGTACAGCCACTAGGTATGGAAATTTCCGTGCAACTCCCACTGGAATTTTGTTAATTGGACGATCAATGATTTTTAAATAAATTCTTCCGTGGACTGCAGTCAGAAAGCGACGAATCTGACTGCAGCCTAGTATATTAATATTTATGGTTAATTGGTAAAGAATTAGGACTTGAAAAATTTATATAAATTTCTAAAGTATAGTTGTCACCTGCTGTAAAATAATTGGAATTTTTGGAACGTTGGAACTATTTATAAAAACCCTAGAAAACAGCCGAATTATGAGTATGTAAGCTGAAACTTGATAACTTGTGAATGTGTGCACCAAAGTGTTGTATGGATTGGATTATGTTCATGATAAATTGTTTTGATTACTATGTTCACATGAGGACACTTGCATGCATGTTTGAGTGTTAGGGATTTTGATTGTGTGTATCACTTTGTGCGTAAATTATGTGTAGAATTTGTATTAGTGTGTTCACACACTGACTTGGAAACAATTGGTTTATTAGGACGCAATTAGCGGTCCCATCATTTGCAACTTCTGTGTTACACTAACCGAGAAACTAAAGGTGAGTTCACGGTCCCTAATTTTATCCGGTTTTAAACAACAGGGGGAGAAACATGTATACACTCTTCAAACTCAATCTCTTTACGTTATACGAAATTAACGTCACATAACTATTCGGTAACTAAGTTGATGTTAATGTAATGTTATGGTCACTAAGCAGCTATATCACATAAGTCCTCGACAATCTCTCGGATCGTTAGTATTGGGTTTTAATAGCGGGGAAATTATAAGTAGTACTACTGGGCCCGACAAGCCCCATCCGAGCTAGTCGCGCTAGCCGACCGGGTATGGTCAACGGGTGAATAATTTGGCCTAACTTCGCCATGGTCAGTGATAGGCCTGGCAACACGGAGGCACAACAGTCAGCTTCGATCGCGAACACTTACGTGACATGACTTTAGGCTAGCTACCTATATATGTTAACATTGAACTTAATTACGAATCAACTATATTATCCCGGGTTGGGGATAATGGAAACAACAACTTTATTATTCCGGGTTTGGAATAATGGAACCAACATCATTATTATTCCGGTTAAGGAATAATGGAACTATCGGTATTATTCCGGGTTGGGAATAATGGAACTAAATCGTTATCCCGGGTTAGGGATAACGGGGGAAACAAACTCATAACCGAACAAACGAATTTATGAAAACCTGTGAACTCACTCATCTTTAATGTTGACACTTGTTTCTTTACATGTTTCTCAGGACACTAGAAGCTCTAGGTGCACTCACATGCATTGATCAAGACATTTTTTATCGAGTCTCATTTACAAACATTGTTTTGGGTTTTTCATTTGTTTTGGCGTTTGTGTTGGCGCCCGTTTCTATACTTATTTTATGCTTCCGCTCAACCATAAAAACTAATGCTTCCGCTAAACATTGGTAACTAACTAAGACAATATAAAATCTACGATGAATGGTTAAACAAATGATTTATGGAAAACGTATTATCAAATCATATAGAGTCGTTCGACGTACTAGTGTTTCAGATTCTGGTTTGTTCACACGCCTCGCGGTAAAACTCCGCAAGTGGAAATTGAGGGTGTGACATAACTAGTATCTCTCTCTTGTTCGTTTGTCATCCTTTCTAGCAATAAATTCCGCCTCTGCTAGCTGAGTTAGATCAGATCAGTTGCTCATCGGAGGAGCCGATCCCCCATTCACAAGTGGTATCAGAGTCTTGAGGCCTGATCTTCTAACAAACGTCAAGTTCTGCAGGCTACCAACTGTTTCATATCAGATTCACTGTTGTAGCTTTCTACTTCTACATTTCTCCCAAACTGATCTCGGATCTGGACAAAATTATGGACAAATTGGACTAGGATTCTAGGATATTCCACTAAAATCAATCCTGAACAACTTCAGATCTAAAATCGAGCTTAATCATGTTAAAATCGGTAAAATTCATCTGTTTGGAGACTTAGTTGTTTCGGACGAGTAGAGAGACCACTCGCACGAACAACTTTATACCATTCGTACGAACAAGTAATCAGAATTTCTTAAAAACTTACAAGTTTCAAAATTTACAAGTGCGATTCACACTAGTTACATATTCGTTTGAGTATCTCGTTCGTACGAGTGAAATTTCTCATCCGTACGAGTGACTTTCTTGTTCGCACGAGTTACTTGTGTTTGTCACCTTGTCCGTACAAATCTCTGGTTCGTACGAACGGATCTTGATCGCACAAGTTATTTTGTTATCCGCACGAAAGAATTTTTCCGCCCTAATATGTTTGTTCGAAAAGTGTGTTTTTTAATTTTTACAGAAAAATGTCAGACGAATTCTACAACGCATTCGCTACATCTGCAATCACGACCACAACGGCTCAAAAAATGAATCTCGAAAACGAGATGGGTACCAGACCAAGCCGCCAAAGTTAATGAACCTGGAATATTTCGACAGTTGAAGTGAACGGTTCATGAATTGGGTTCGACAGTTGAAGTGAACGGTTCATGAATTGGGTCCAGCCAAATCAATTTACTTTCTGGTTTGCTATCGAAGTTAAATATCAAGCTCCTGTAGGTGAAAATGGTCTCGAAAAGACTCTAGCTCAACTCTTGGTTGTTGAAAGGGAAAGGTTCATAAACGAAAAGAAAATGATGAACATTCTGCAACAATCCATCAAAGAAGATATTATGGCGTTATTACAACACGATGATGATGCACAATCATTGTGGAATGCTCTTCGTTTGAAGTTCCAGGGGAAGTGCTCAGCTTCAAAAGAATAACTGGGCGTTTTTAAGTAAAGATTTTGATATCTTTACGTTGATTTAAGGAGAAACTGTGAAACAATTGATCGAAAGATACTATCATTTGGTGGTGCAAATGAAGAGAATGGGAATCAGCAAGACCAATGAAGAACTTGTTGATAAGTTGGCAGATTCTCTACCGCAAGGCGAATGGTCTACATATTTGACCATCTTGAAGAATGGAACCGAGTATGGTAATTTTTCATTGCCATGTTTCATTGAAAGACTAGAGGGACATGAACTTGAAATGCAAAAGATGGCAAAGAACAAGACCGTCCAAGTTCAACAAGATGTTAATCTATACTTCAAGAATATTTTTGCAACTCAAATTCAGTCTCCGAAGATCCAGACCGCCTTCAGCGCTTACAGCATGCCAAGCTCACCATCAAACTTAAACAGTGACTTTCAATCATTTGCTACAGTTAAACCTCACACTTCTCAAAGCTCATAGTCGTCACATGGATCAAGTACTCCTCAAATCAACCAGAACAGTCAATCAAATCCTACTCAAAGGGTTCTTTAATGCAATATCGCAGTGTATATCCAGAATGCACAAAACGTGGATGAGAAAACCACGAAACAACACATGTCTCTATTAGCATCGGTTCTCGAATCCTATGATAGTCTTGTAGCAGGAAGGATTGGAAAATCTGAAATGACCAGAGAGGACTACGACCAGATTGATCCAGTAGAAATGGAGTTGATCGACATAAAGTGGTGTATGGCATCTATCGTTCGACATGCACAACGCTTCATGGAAATTACGGGAAAAGAGAACTTGGGAGGTTTGGATGGAAAACTGGGATTCAACAAATCTAAAGGTACTTGTTTTAAATGTCGGGAAAAGGTCACTTTAAGCGTAAATGCCCAAATAGAGAAGCTCTAGGGAACCAGAACCCATTTGCCTATGACTATTACAAGAAGTCTATTTACCACCGTCCTCAACCAAGAACTCTCATGGTGCAGATCAAGGATAAACAGCCAGAGACCAAAGACAAAGCGCTAGTGGTTACTCAAGAGGATGAAGGCTTTAACTGGAACAAATATATTTCCAAGAATGAAAGTTTGGCTTTGGTTGCTGAAATAATCGAAGAACCTGAAGAAGAATCGGAGGCAGCTTTTGATGAGGCACCAGAAGATGATTATTACTATCATACATCATTAGAAGAGGAGAAACTTTTGAACAGTGCATTTAAACACCTCCTGCCTAACGATATGTTGAAAACTTTTGCAGGTTATGTTGCACCAAGTCATCAATCATCTTGCGCAGAGCAGAAGAAGCCGGTTGTTGAAGAGAGAGTTGATAAAAAGATGGAGAAGTTGTTGAATGACATCAGCAAGGCATGCATGGCAAACATCAATGAGGTAAATGAGTCTAAGAGTGAGGTTGTGATAGAGAAACCATGTCTGAAATGTGTTGAGCCACATAATGAATGTGTTGTAAAGACACACGGTATACTGAGCTCAAAAGTTTAACAGATAATTTGTCAAGTGATTACAAATCAACTAAAGAAGCATACGACAAATTAAGTAACTCTGTTAAACAATACACAAAAGCACTCAGAGAAAGTGATGCAACACTCTTGATGCTCAAAGCGACCGTAATGGACAAGCAAATGGCCATTAATATTCACTTAAACACTATCGCTGAGCTAAAGAGTGAGCTTGAGAAGGTAAGAATTGAAACTGAACGGGTTAACAAACTGTTAATCAGTTATTCAACAAGCTCTTATGTCATTGATCAAAGAATCAGAAATGGTTGAAAACAAAAGTGCGAGTTACGATCGTGTTCCACCCCCTATGTGGAATAGTTATGCGTGTAAAAAGCTAGTAGGGGTGGAGAAGGCACTCAATCTAAAACTGAAAACTGAACAATCAAATGAGTTGCCTACAAACATCGACGTAACTTGCACAACTTCTGATAGTGAATGTGACTCTAAGGTGGTTAAAACTGTGGTAGAAAATGTTTTAAAAAGTGAATCTGAAAAATCTTGGTCTGATGTTGAACCATCGGAAAACAGTTTAACTACTGATCCAAACGTCATAGTTTATAAAATGCAAGGATCAAATAAACTATTTTTGATGAGGACTTTTCCATCCAGAACGTGAATCTGGATAGTGTTGATAAATTGTTCAAGCTTGTGGACGTAAGTCATGCAGATTTAGATAAACACAATGCATATTTCTACTCTAAATCAAAAAGTGACAACCGACCCTACTATATTAGAATTAGAGATTATCCTGAAAATAAGAGGGCAGGGTTGGGTTTCCAAAAGCAACGAATGAACAACAAATCCCAAAAACTAAACTTTACAAAGAAAATCAAACTTGTTTTTGGGACAACAACAGACAAGGAAAAAGAAATCATCGGAACACAATCGAATGGTGATTTTAAGAAAGAGAAAAAGAATAGGAAACAAGTTTTTTCGAAAGGACAGTAGAACATGTTTCAAATGTCAAACTGTTGGGCACATTGCAAGATATTTCTCACAAAAATCTCCAAAACTTGTTTCTCATTCTAAAAAGTTCACCAAGGACGAGAAACAAAAAGCACCTATGATTGCACCAAAGCAAATCTTGAAAAGAACCAATGAATCCTACAAAAATGTTAAACCAATTCTTCAACGTCATTCAAAATTTGAAATTGGTGAAACATCAACTAAATATCGTCGAATAGATTCTAAATTTTATGCTAAAAAGGCAAATCTAAAAACACAAAAATGGGTGGCAAAAGTGAAACCGTCCAAGGTTGAACCAAAACCTTCTGTTCCAAACAAAACCGAGCCTAAAAAGAATGATAAAAACAAAGTAGGGTTCTTATGCATGTGTGCATGGACTCCCATGATCGATAATGTCTAAATGGATAATGGATAATGGAGCTTCCAGGCACATGACAGGGATGCTTGCGTTGTTACATGACGTTAAAGCTATCCGCGGAGGGTACGTTGGTTTTGCCAGAATGTAAGGAGGGAGGATCGTCGGTGAAGGAATTCTCAAGAATGGAGTTGTATCGTTTGATAAAGTGAACTACATCGTGGAACTCGAGAATAATCTACTCAGCATTTCGCAGATTTGTGACAAGAAATTCACGACGCATTTCAATGATAATGACTATTTGATCTTAAAACCGGGTTTCAAGATTCCGGAGGAATGGATTCTGATGCGTGCACCGAGAGAAAATGATCTTTATGTTCTGGACATGAGTGTCGCATCAACAAAATCGAAGAAAGTTCAATTATTTGTTTCCAAAGCTACTGAGAAAGAGTCGATATTATGGCATAGAAAGATGGGGCACATTCGCACCCACGAAAGCTGTTGTGCATAACGATCTAGTGGAGGGTCTTAATTTGAAAAAAATTCAATTATCCGATGATTGCTTGAGCTATAAAAGGGGAAGCAGCACAAGAAATCGCACCCGCGAAAGCTGTTGAATTCTATTAAGCTACCACTAGAGAGGCTACGTATGGATCTTTTCGGACCAGTAAATGTTAAATCCATTTCTGGTGATCTATATTGCCTTATCGTTACAGATGATTATTCAAGATTCTCATGGATTTTCTTTCTGGAGAGCAAAGATGAAACAGTTGAAACTCTTATGATTCTCTTCAGAAAACTCGAAAACCTATATCACCTGCTAATCAAGAGAATCCGCAGTGACAATGGTACAGAGTTCAAGAACAAGCGGATGCTCAAATTCTGCAATGAGAAGGGGATTCTTCATGAATTCAGTGCTCCTTATACTCCACAATAAAATGAAGTTGCTGAACGAAAGAATCGCACACTGATCGAGACTGCTAGAACTATGCTAGCCGATTCGAAATTGCCAATCAGTTTCTGGAGTGAAGCAGTCGCGTCATCGTGTTATACCTTGAATCGTGTGTTAACAGTTAAGCCTCACAACAAGATGTGTTTCAAGTTACTTAATCAGGGAAAGCCCAACCTTGCATTTCTGGAGCCATTTGGATCACCGTGTACTGTATTAGACCCGGCTGGTAAATTTGGTGCCAAATCCTTGGAAGGATTCTTCATGGGTTATGCTACTCCTCAGACTTGTGTCTTCTTGCCAAGTCTGAACCAGGTTATTCTTGCACATCATGTTGAATGTCAAAGATATACTACGCCAACACAGAAACCTAGGGATCGGTGGCTGTCTAACTACAATGGTTTGTGGAATTCTTCGACCTGTCAGATGTGCCATCAGAAGAAGAATTTGTTATGCTCTTTCAAGAGCATCAAATATCTAATCCAGAGCAAGTTACCAGACCGTTAGTGATTTCCCCATCACTTCCGGTGTCCACCACATCTGATGTAGGTCCAAGCACTACTCTTCAAGACTCTGTCCCTGTACCTATTGTCCACACTGCCGAATCATCTGCACAGCAACGGCCAAATGCTGACTCTGATCGGGAACCAACTTTCGACGTTGGTGGATCCAGTTCCGATGAAGGATTTCAGCAGATTGAAAGCTTCTTGAACACACAGGCTGATCAGTCAAACCTCAGGAATGAAGCTTCATCATCTGGACCGGTTTTGGATGAAGTCATTACAAATTTGCAAACGCAAGTAGATGTTCCGAATGAAGTGATGCCGAGGACAGTTTCATGTCATCCTTCGAAGAATATTATAGGCAGCTTACAATCGGGAGTGCAAACTCGCAATCAGATCAACAAGGATCTAAGTTGTTTTTATACTCGTGTTGTGACACTTCAAACCAGACTTTCTAATAGTTGTTTTGTTTCTCAGGTTGAGCCCGGGAACTGGAAAGACGTGTTAAAGGAATAAAGCTGGGTGGACGCGATGCAAGAAGAGTTGCTTCAATTCCAGAAACTAGGAGTCTGGAAGCTTATTGACTTACCCGAACATCACAAAAAGATAAACACTAGATGGGTCTTCATGTGCAAGCGTGATTATAGAGGGATTGTAGTGTGCAACAAAGCTCGACTTGTGGTTCAGGGTTTCCATCAGCAGGAAAGGATAGATTACACCGAAGTCTATGCCCCAGTCGCTCGTCTTGAAGCGATCCGCATATTCTTGGCCTTTGCCTCGTGGAAAGGGTTCAAGGTGTCCCAGTTTGATGTCAAATATGCTTTCCTGTACGGAAAAGTAAAAGAGGAGGTCTATATCGGCCAACCACCGGGGTTCGTCGATCCAATGCACAAAGACAAAGTCTACCTTCTGAACAAAGCCTTATATGGTCTGCATCAAGCCCGAGAGCTTGGTACGAAACGCTGTCACGACATCTTATAGACAACAGCTTTATTAGAGGAACTGTAGATTCTACCCACTTTACAAAGGAAGTGGATGGGCATTTGATTATCGTACAGATATATGTGGATGATATTATCTTCGGATCGAAAAATGACAAGCTGTGTAAAGACTTCGAAGAAGTCATAAAGCGCAAATTTGAAATGAGCGCGATGGGGGAGATGAAGTTCTTCTTAGGACTTTAGGTCGATCAGTTGCCTGATGGTATCTTTATCCATCAAACGAAGTATGTTCATGACGTATTGGAGAAATTCGATATGTCATGAGCTAAACCAGCATCAACCCCATTAGCTCCTAATCACGACATTTGTCCAGATCTTACTGGAGTCAAAGTTGATGAAAATTTATACCGCTCCATGATCGGATCCTTGATGTATCTCACTGCTTCTCGACCAGATATCATGTATCCAACATGCCTGTGCGCCCGTTATCAGTCCAATCCAAGAGATTCGCACTTGCTTGCCGTCAAACGTACTATGAGATATTTGAAGGGATTTCCAAGCACCGGCTTGTGGTACCCTAGACATGACGACTTCAATCTTGCAGGTTACTCGAATTCTGATTTCGGTTGCTGCAAACTCAACACCAAATCTACGATGGCTGGGTGCCAATTCTTCTGAACCCGTTTGGTAACGTGGTAATGCAAGAAACAGACAGCGGTCGCTCTCTCTACCTGTGAGGCTGGATACGTTTCAGCATCCAGCTGTTGTTCCCAGATTCTCTGGATTCAACAGCAGATGAGAGACTTCGGACTTCAATTTCTTGATACGCCTATATATGTAGATAACCAGGCTGCGATCGATATCACTAAAAACTCATGTCAACATTCTCGAACCAAACATATTGAGATTCGACACCACTTTATCCGTGATTGCTACGAGAAAAAGTTGGTTAGAATTGAAAAAATCCATACTGATGACCAAAAAGCAGATTTTTATCCCAAAGCCTTTGATCGTACAAGATTTAAAAATCTTTTAAAATTAAATGGTTTACGAAATCTGACATCAGGGGATATACACGAGGTTGATTTTGAGGATAACGACGACTTGACGTGATAACTCATCGGTTTGACGAATTTTCTGTACAATCTTTCTTTAAAAAACTCTAAAAATCCGAAAATATGTTTTTGATTTTAGGGGGAAAATTTTGGGAAAATACAAAAAAAATATAAAAGTCTAAAGATTTTTGTGAAAAAAGGAGATCATATTATATCATTATGACAGTTACAGCATGCTAAAGAATTGGAACGATTAAACAAGTAATTAAACAGCTCTTACTGTGGATGTGCCAGTAGACTTTACTCGTTCAGTAAATTGTTTTCAAGATATAAATCTAAATGAAAAACTAACTAACTTGTGGGTTAACATCTCTCGGACATATGGACTTAGTACTCCGAAATTTAGTTTGAGAGAATGCTAGAATCTGCGATATTAGGTCTTTATATTTAATCGATATCTGGGGTATTATCCGAGTTCTTCTAATTTTGCATCAGCAATGGCCAAGAACTTGTATAATACTTTACGCATTATTCGCCTACAAAAGCTACATAAAAATGATTATGTCATAACCTTTGTGACATCTGCAGTTCAAAAGATTCCTTTAAGGAACACCACCTAAAGACGAGCCTTCATCTCTTTATCTGTACGGTAGTACTAACCTGAGCTCTCAAGGTCTCGCAATTCACCCCTTTACAGATATCAGTTAGATATATTCACTTGTGAAATGAAATTCTGGGAATCTCGATACGGGAGTATATTCCGAGATGGGACACATGGTTATTTCATGTTCTTAATATTACCTAACATATCTTGAAACAATTGAGAAACGAGAAGAGGTTTAAGTGGATAAGAATATTGGCAATCTAGGTAAATCTGGTTAAAAACTTAATGAGTATACCAAGATCAACGATACTGGTGATTTGTTAAACACTTGATACGATCTTCTTAGGACACAAAACTCACAAAAATATGTATCTTTACTTGTTATTTCTATTCGAAAAAATTCTAAAACCCAGATTTTCAGTTTCCTTAGCTTGTTTAGTTTTGTTTTTAGTCTACTGATGATGTAAACACGGATAGTTGAAGTCATGGCGACATCTTACTGAGGGAATCTGAGGACCATGGGTTGGGAGCTAATCTTAATCGAAAAATTTCTTGAACGTCAATAAAGTTCATTAATTTGCAACTTTACAATTTAAAATAAATCTGTCTTGGTCAAATATGGTCAACCAAGGTCATTAACTTGGATTTGGTAGGCAAATCAGGAAACCAGGGTCATTAACTTGTACTTGGTTAATTGAGTGGGTATTAAACATATAAGAATTGCATAAATATTAAAAATATCAAAAAGTTTTTAAAGTTTTAGAACTGATTCGTACGAGTCTCACTAACTCGTACGAACCAAGTTTGGGTTTCCTTCGCATGAACCATTGGTTTGTACAAATGAGCCTAACTAGTATAAAAGCTCACCCTCTTCGCACGAACCAACGTTATGCTTCTGTGCGAACTGAGAGAGAAATTTTGTGCGAATATGTTCTAAACTTCACATTTCTTGATATTTATCGAGTACTATCACATTGTGGAGGTTGATCCGCACACCTCTTTCAATGGGCAAGGTACTTTTGCTCAATCTTAGCCGTTATAATGCCGAATTTGGACCAAACGGACATAAAACATAGATTTGGGGAGATTGGACCGGTAAAACTTAAAATTGGCCTTAAAAACGTTAATATCGGCCCTAAAAACCTATAAATCGACTATAAATTTGTTAAAAACAACATGTTTTAGGTTCGGATTAAACTTGGTGTTTTTGGAATGGTTCATTGTTCGTACGAAGGACCATTCGTACAAACTAAATATGTTTAGAATTTTTTATTCATACGAAGCATGGTTCGTACGAAGCAAGTTTGGTGAATTTTTTTTGAAAATTGTTTAACTTTTAAATCACTCGTATGAAGTAGTGATTCGTATGCATGATAACTTGTTCCAAACCAGTAAAAATGTCTAACTGTTGATTCGTACGAATGCATGGTCCGTACGAATGATGTAGTGATTTGAAAATTTTGAAAATTTGCTAACGGTTCTGAATTCTCTTTGTACAGGTCAAGAAAACGTCATTTTCTCCGTTTCATAACATTTGTTGTCTGATTGACGACACTATACCGGAGATTGCATCTTATAGAGATGTGCTAGATTTTTTAGGCAGGATTCCGATCACAAAAGCACTCACCGATCGACATACTGTTTATAGATCTCATGTTGAATACTTCTTGAACACAACAGTGTATGATCCTGAAGAAAATGTGATAGTGTCGGCGATAAAGATTGATGATGAAGATATCCAGGTCAAGATAACTGAAGAGTTGATCCGAATGGTTTTGGATTTCAAGGATAATGCGGATGATCCTATCGGGTTTTCGGAATACATGGTGAAGGGATGTTTTTACAGGATGGGATACGCTGGTTTTGTCAACGCAGTGCCATTCAAGAAAGGAAATCGTAGTGTGCCTTTCCGTTATATTGCTCATTTTGTCGCTCACACACTGAGTCATCGTAAGGGAGGATTTGATGATTTGGTTGATTATCAAATGTGTATGATTACTGCACTAGTCCTAAATCTGCCATATAACTTCTCTAAAGTTATATTCGCACAGATGGTGCAAAACATCCAGAGGGAAAGTTTTTGCAATACCCTCGGTTCGTTCAGATGTTGTTAGATCATTTACAACCGAACTTGAAGAAGTAGAAGAAGGACGATGTGTTAAAGTTAGAGCACATGGATGTTTCTACACTTAAGAAGATGAACTTACATTTGAAGACGTTTCCGAATGCTTAACCCGTGTCTGGTGCAATAGTCGACAAGGATTACATTTCTCCAGCGCCAGGTAAATAGAGGAAAGATGATAGTGGAGATGAAAGAGAGGAATTAACTGTGCTTGAAAGTTTTATTGCTAAGAGAAGTTCGTGGTTTGTGAAAGAAGGCAAAAAGGGTGTTAAGAGAATAGCAACTGCTACATCTTCTGCTACTTCAATGCCAAAGAAAAAGTCAGCTGCTGAAAGTTCTAGGTTGCGTGATGAACCAGATGTTGAAGAAAATATTGAAGACATCGTTGTAGATATCGAAGGACAAGCATTTGGTGGAGAGAAAGAAGCTAAAGACGTATCGTCTTCGAGCACTAATTCTGATGAAAGACGTGTTGGTGAACGTAAAAGAGTTAAAAAGATTGAGGCAAATCGTCAGACTGACATAAAGAGAAAAGCAGAAGAGCAAAAGCGCAAGGCTTCAGGAGAAGATGATACAACATATGTACCTTCAGGGTCAGATACAAATACTCCTGTGCGCACACCAATGAAGAAAAAGGCACAAAGGTTTAAGCGCCAGGCTGCTTGAAGCTCCGAGTCTCCAACCGTTAGATCTAAAGAGGCTGTACAAGAGCCGACGATCGAATAAGAGGTTATTGTTGAACTAGCTCAGCAAATTCCAACATCACCACCTCGTCAAGCAGCACCACAATCGCCACCACAACAATCTACTCTGCCACAACAGTCTACACCTCAACCGCCTCCACAAGCAACACCAAGACAAGCTACACCACAACCGCCACCACACACTTCACAGCCCCAATCTCAGTTGGATTTTGACTTTGACTTTGGAGATATTCCTAGGGGGAGACTTTTCATTCAACGACCCAAGTGTTGATGATTACAAAAATAGTTCTTGTTGAATACTGTGAAGATAGCAGAGTTGCAGGAACATATTAATGTGTTGAATGAAGAGAAACATGAGTTGCATGAGCAGATCAATGTTTTGTCTAAAGATAAACAGTAGCTAGAAGCCATGCTTGCAAGTGTCTGAAAATGAATGTCTACGTCTCTGTATGGCTGAGTATGAGGAAGAAAGACTCCGCAGTGATCGTAGAATGACTTTGTTTGAGAAGATTTTGGTAAAAAAGCTGGGAGTGAATATTGCGGCAGAAATAAACGAGATAGAGCGTGCAGAGGCTAAAGAACGAGTTACTAAAAGGGAGCGCCTTGCTAAAGAGTTATCTGATGCGCAAGGAAAAGGAAAAGCGAAGGTTGTTGAGGATCCTGTGAACATTGAAACTAAGCCAGAAGCTGAATCTGCGCCAGTTACTTATACAGATATCATTGTGTACCAAGTGCCGAACAAGTTTATATTGATTGGGAAGCCTAAGGATGGAGATATTGATATGTCGAATCTATTTACAAGACACCGTGAATGGCTTTTGAAGAAACAGTTAGAAAAAGAAATTGAGAAAGCAGATGAAGAGTTCGAGGAAGATGCTGAAAAAGAAGATGAAGATTTAGATGTTGATGGTGATTCTAATTCGGATTTTGATAAGGGTAATGATGATGATGATAATGTTGGAGGTACTGGTGTTCGTGTAACTGATTCTAATGTGAGTAAAGAGATTGATTATTCGGTGTAGCTCGATGATTCTTCGAACCAAATTACTGAAGAAGGTGTTAAAGATAGGCCAGAAGGTTCTTTAGATGCTCAGTAGGCAGGAATGCTCTCGGTGATTGATATATCTACCGTTCCTTTCGTGCCAAAACCAAAGATTTTCTATCTTGAGCATGACGTTGAGGAAGGCAAATTCATTCACAGTTATTCTAAAGAAAAGATCGCAGAAATGCTAGGTGTGGATGAAGAACAGTTTGAGTTTGATTTTGAGAATGAGCTGAACGAGATTAGCGCGTTCGAGCCAAATGATTATGTTTTTAAACATGTTGAAGACGCTAACGAGTATGATCAAGTTGTCGTGGAGGATGATTCTAATGACGATGCTAATATTGCCGATCAGGGTACAGAGGACTCCCCAACTTTTACCGAACTATTTGCAGCAGAAAATGCAGATGTGCTGAAACGTAAAGTTGAAGAAGCTACAAAGCAAGGCACTATTCCTCAACAGTTGAAGAGAGCTGAGATTGCCGAGATGAGGAAGAAGTGGTTCAAGAATGCACCAGCAAAGCATAAATTCAAACGTCCTCTAGCGTTCTTTACTCAAGACCTTGATATTTCTCTTGGGGACATCATTAGCTGGGGTTGGATTGAAGAGCTTAATGTCTATGTGATCAAAATGGAGTTTGGTATTCAGTATTTCTGATATCTGAGCGACATCAAGTCCTTGCCTTACTGGGATATTAAAGAGTTGGTGCAGACAAAGACGATCAATCTCAATATGAAATTTCACGACCAGAGGCTTTGGAAGTTGATCAAGCTTGAGGCTTTACATGGTTTTACACACTGGAAACTTCACTTTCCAAGACGTATCACTAAGATCGATCCAGTTACAAAAGAGAAGGATGTGACGCTCATCGTAAAAAGGCCGAAAGTAATGAAGAATATGCCTATGTTATGGATGGAGCAGGATTTCTACAAGAGCTTCAAGTGGTGGCATTATGATTCAAAACTAGGAGAGGCTATTATTTGCTTGCACCCGGATGAAGACTCGTGGAAGATCACAGAGGAACTAACCGAAGCTTTTATAGCTCACAAACGCATATACGGGCTATGTGTGGCATTCGAGTACTAGACCCAATGTCGCTAATCAATTGCTCGAAGAAGGATATTGATTGTTTGTTTTATAGCAAAATCAGTTATGAAGAAAAGGATAAAGAACAAGCTCTACAGTTCCAGAAGATTGTCAATGTCTGCTTTGCAAACGATATTCATTATGGATCGTCATGGAATACATCTTGGAGGAAGCTGGAGGAGACTGAGCAGAAAAAGAAAGAAAAGAAGGAAGCTAGAATAGCTGAGTGTGCTCGTATAGCATCGCTAAGGATTTTTCGGTTTGGCAATACAGTGAACCGACCTCCTCTAATAGATCAAATGCCAATTGCATTTGAGGAGCGTCGCAAGCCACCGAAGAGATTTTTTAGTCGTTAAAGTGTAAAATTTTGTGAATATTTCTTTGAAGACCATCCAGACTGCGACAACATCCAAGGGGGAGTTTGTTGGTGCATTATGTCTATTGCCTACGTCTAGGATGTATCTATATTGTAGTTAGGGCTTAAACGTCATTTGTATATATGTTATTGTACGAGTGAAGTACTTGGCCCGTACGAGTGACACTCTGTCACTCGTACGAGGCAGTCACTCGTACGAGGCAGTCACTCACACGAGTCAAGCTTCTGTTTTACACACACTCCAGTGCGAGTCATGTCGACCTATAAATAGAGGAGTGTTGTGTCAGAGCTAAGGAGTGTTAGTTCAGTTGGTACGGCGAAGCCCTGCTGATTGGTTTACTCGCGTCTGTACTTGCACGTCATTTAATACAATTCAGAGCAGTTAAATAGTATCTCTCTCTTGTTCGTTTGTCATCCTCTCTAGCAATGAATTCCGCCTCTGCTAGCTGAGTTAGATCAGATCAGTTGCTCATTGGAGGAGCCAATCCCCCGTTCACAAGCTTGGTAATGGATCCCAAACTAAAATCAATGGTAAAGTGAGTGTAACCATGGTAAGTAAGAATGGCGAAAAGAAAACGTTTTGTGTTGCTTTCTACATACCTAAGTTAAAAACCAACATTCTTAGTTTGAGACAGTTAATGAAGAAGGATGCGAGATTGGAATAGCAAATGAGATATTGAGGCGATATGACCAGATTGGAAGATTGTTAATGAAGGTTCAAAGAAATCTGAATAGGATGTAAAACATCAAGCTTTAGGTGTGTTCTAATCTTAACAACTTTGAAGATGAAAAGAAAAGAAGTCCTGATATGAAACTGATGATGAAATTAAGGGAAATTCAGTTTGAGTGATCCCAAAGTATTTGTTTGGAATTCATGAAAGTATTAGTCATGAACGAGTTGATGAGAAAAAGCAAGTCAAGAAAGAAAGTAGCAATGTGGCTTTAAAGTTGAAGATGGAAGGACTAGTTATGCTAAGTTTGCATAACTGGTTAACCAAGTATGTCACAGACAATTAAAGAGAATGTTTGAAGGAAAGAAGATATATGTGTCAAGATTAGGGGTGAATGATAGGCTCATCTTGAAAACAAAAAATTTTTAAAAAATGTTAGGGTTTTCTTTGATTATTATATTTGAAGTTTAGTTTATTTTTGTCTAGAGATATCAAGTCATGTTTGAAGGAAAGAAGATATATGTGTCAAGATTAGGGGGTGAATGATAGGCTCATCTTGAAATTTTTTTTTTTTAAAAAGGTTAGGGTTTTCTTTGATTATTATATTTGAAGTTTAGTTTATTTTTGTCTAGAGATATCAAGTCATATTTTAGGAATATATTGTTTCTTTAAGAAAAAATAGAATAGTCTTATAAATAGGGTTGGTTTGCTTTGGTTTAAATTGTGCTTTCGTTCGATTTAAATATAAGAAAATAGTCGCCGGTTTTCCACCTATACATATATGTATATATATATACATATATATATATATATGTATATAAATATATATATAACATCTTCGTCTTTGTTCATTTGTTTGATTCAGTTGCTTGACCATCTAGGCCAACACTATACGTCGCAACAAATGGCTTAAACTAACAATCCTGGTATATCTATTGAACTCTTCCTAACTGCGGTTTGACATAAATTTCTTTAGTTTTCCATTTAAGAATAGCCTACTCTATGAAGAAATGACGTTGAAAACATTTTGTTGTTCTAATACGATGAATCAGAGCTAGAAAATACATCATCATTTGACACGAAACTTTTCATCCCACAAATCTTAAAACTCAGCACAATATCCCTAATAATGCTTCGAACAATGGCCATCTCTAGTAACATCCTAACAAGAGGCATCCCTACCTTCATGTCTCTTAGAAAAAACTTTGTCACAAATACACATGCCTTTCCGAAAAAGCCATGCCATGAGTTCGTTATCAAGTTCATCCATATGTTCATGCAGCTTTCACTAAACCAGTGACACTCATTAACATATAATTATATTTTTTAACTTTATTCACCAAAAAATAAATCAGGACAAGCATACTTACTTCTGGTTAAATTAATTGTCCATAGGATAACCATTTCGAGTGAAAATTAGAGTTACATTATAGCTATATATATTATAAGCATTTGATGAATATGAAGACATTACCTTCTAATGTTGTTGGTATATAATCAACTAAATGCTCAAAGTAATGGAATAAGAGGTAGTATATTATAGTATCCCTAAAACAAAGAGACATAAAAAAACTTCAAATAGAAAAGTACTCCTAACCAAAAACATGAAATAAAGGACAGTTCGCAACTACTTTGACTAATGGATAGTTCATAGAAGTTCTAAAAGAAAGCTAGCAACCTAACTGAGCAATTGGCGACTCGCTACATGTTTGCATTATTCTCAACACATTCCCCTAATTCAAACATTTTAACTCCTAATTTATGTCTACAGAACATAATTTTTTTCTTCACAATGCCATGGTGAGGATGTGAGGATCGAACTCGAGATTTATTAGATACAAATCGAGATTTGGAATATCTCGATTTGTTGTAGAAGATATTAAGAACACAAAAGATCGAACTATCAATCCAATTCTTGTATTGATGATCAAGCTTGAGGAATTTTTGTAATGAAACCCTAGCTTTAGATCTTACAAGGGTGTAAACTAAATTCCTCTACAAGTGTGTAAACTAAATTCTTCTAGATCCAAGGCCCTTTAGATGTTGAAAAATTTTGTTGACAACATTGAAGTGGGAAACTTTCATATTACCTTGATGACAAGTACAGAGACATAGGAGAAACCATTATAGCAGAGTGTCTTGATGTGAGATACATGAGGGGTCCAATCAAAGCGTGATACCGATGTTGTCAAGATCCCCCCCCCCTTGACATCACGAGTAAGAGACGGGCTAGTTTCAATGAGAGTTGAAGTAGGTTTACAGTCACAATTTGTAGTGGGACAATATATCATGCACATATTTGGATTAATGAATCAAAGATCTATCACAATGAATTTGATCAATATACACTTTGTATAAAGGCAGAATCGGTATATAATAGCTCGAAAAACATCAAATGAAGTAAAAATCGGCATATTAAGCTAGAATGAACATGAATTTAGTATCGAGCACAAGAAGGTAAATAATAGAGATCGTTGTAAACAATCAAAGTTGTTCAAGTTACAAATGATCACATCTAACCTTCTAACACACACTACATAGATGTTTATACTCAAATACAAGAAACCCCTAAAACAAATTTAAGCCCAAATAGTTTTCTCATGTATGGTATGTGAAAACTAGTTAACATGCAAAAAGTCCATTTTCTATAAGAATTATTCATATAGCATTTCACATGATCCAAAACCCTAAACCAATCTTTATTCCAAACTTATTTATGGTGCATCTGCCTCTATAGATACTTATAAAAGGACGCCAACGACTTGTACATGTGTATGGCATAATTCCAAGTTAAATTATTCAAGAGTAATCATCTCCTTATAAAATGGTATTTCTAACTCTTTTTGCTTAGACCTGTTGTGAAAGACTAAGCTCTTCAATACGGTATTATCTGACGTGTCATCACGACAAATTAAGTTTTTAGTGGTCGTTTAAAGAAAAATGTCAAGAAACATAATTTTCAAAGCATCCGCCTAAGGGACATTGTAGGGTTTTGAAGTGAGGTTGAAGTAATTAAATCATGAACTGACTTAAGATTGAAGATTAGCTTTTGATGTGTAGCAAAATGTTTCTTGTGACCAATGAAATGTTATGTTGAGCAAAAGGTGAAATGTTCCGCATAGATCTTGATTTAATTGGTCTATACAGAGGTAATAGTGCATGTAATTTTATAACAAGTTCATTTCTAGAGAATGATAGAAACAAAACCAGTACTTGCACTTATTGAATTAAATCAAAGGCAATTTATTTAGATTCTTCTACTGATTGCATAAGTTTATTTAATTCATAATGTGTTGAACGTTTTGTAATCAATTTCGAGTGCCAGGACCTTCTCAAATCCATTCTACAAGTCTAGAAGGTTTATGTTCACCTGATTCTTGTTAAAAGATTTTTCACACAGACATACAAGTCTAAATGCTTCATTTAGTGAAAAATATTATCCATATCATAAACCTTTGTATCTAACAGGAGCTCCGCTATACCTTTTGTAATGTCCGTGGATTCAACTTCAACACTTGGTAGGGCAACAACTTTTTGGTTTCTTCTTCTACGGGTTACTAGGTTCCCTCCTATAAATGTAAAGCATCCTGATAAGGATATTCAATTGATTTGTATTTTATCGTAGTATGCACTGGTATGTGTGTCCACACATCAAGATATTAATTTCGACCAAATAAAAAACCCTTATCAAGGCATTAGGTATCTTATTGTATGCAAGGGTGCGTCGATTTGAGCATATTGGCTTGTGATTCCCATTGCATAAGCTATGTCTGGTTATGTATGTGATAGGTATATTAATTTTCCAACTAGCCAATGGCATCGTTCTTCGATTTCTAGATATGTCTTAGACTCATAGTGTTGTGAATATCATATTTTATCTTTGTCATGGTATCTACTAGTTTATAATCCATAAGCCTTAGAATCTGCTAGAAGATCCATGAATCCATTGTGCATTTCCTTAGTGAGATATAAGTTTCCTTGGTAATATGTATTACTTCAATTGGAAGGAAATACTGTGAACCGTTGTTGGTGCATATTATGTCTGTCACTGTGCGAATAGGCTAGATAGAGAGTGTGTTGAATATTTTATAGATTAGTTACGAACACATGACTTAAGTGCAGACGAGAAAGGTGTTTAAGTGTCACTTCATACGAAGTAGCCACTCCGTACAAAGGTAGTCACTTCGTACGAAGGTAACTACTTCGTACGAAGTTAAAAGTCTCAGTTCGCATGAGGATAAACTCAAATATATAGGGTTGTGTATCATTTATCAAGTTTTGGAGTTCCCATAGGGAAAATGCTAGTTCTCCATCTTGTCAAGATGTATACTATTTCAGTATGAATGAAATCATTCGACTTCTGCTTCTACTCCATTCTTAATAACATTCTACCTACTTAGTGATATCCTGCCCCAAATTCCGTCTAAATCTGTCGCTTCCTGGACTATCAAGTGGTATCAGAGCTATGGTACCGATTCAATTGATCTAACAGTTAATTGAATCACCTACGCTCATGAATTATGGACTTTAGGGGGTTCTTAGACGTAAAACATCAAAATAAAGGACAATCCATGGACAAAAATTAAAATTGAAACCATATGATTGTTTAGAAATAAATTTCGACCATGTCTGTGAAAGAATTATCATGAAATTCGAAGAGATAAAGATTTTGGATCGAAAAACATGATCAGAACTGTTCGCACAAAAGTACTACGTCCGTACAAAGGTACTACCTCCGCACGAAGGTGCCTTTTCGCACCAAGGTACCTTACCCTCATCCGAAGATACCTTACCCTCATATGAAAGCAACCAAATGCCTAAAAAAGACATATTTTGATCGTGTTGATCAGAAGTGTGTCAAGAAAAAATTTGGTGATAGAATTTTTTTTCGAAATTTTAACGACAAATTCGGGTAGTTTAGGGACATCGTCGAGAGCTTCAGAGAATAGATAATATGATGCGATCACAAATTGTTGAAAATAGTGGGGTAGTCATTGATACCTGAGTAGAATGATTATCATTTGGTATAGTTGTGAGTCCCAAAACAGATTCGGATCACAGTGGTTGATTGTTTTCACCCAAACAACTATGGATTAGTTGTTTGAATGTGCAAATACTACGAAAAACCAAGCAAAGAAGATGAAGAATCTTGTTTGGATCAACAACTAGTGTTGTATATGAAATCCCAATAACATGTAATCAGTAACAGCACCTGGATAATCGGATGTAAGCACAATAGCAAAAATCACAACACAAGAAGATCACCAAAATCTGTCCAAGAAACTTAGATATACATTCATTGAACATAGTATATATACAAACTGATCACCCAACTTATTTATTAAATACACTGGGCAATTAATTACGCCGCGTACATGCAGGTTTCACAAAATATCACTTTTGACCCTTTTAAGTTTCTAACTATTACAAACTTGCTCAAACTATGGATTATCCAAGACCAACGGTCTCAAAAGTTCAAACAATATTGCATGCTTGGGGTTCTTAAATCTTGCTTCCGAGCTTCTAGGTTTGTGGCTGGACCTTCTGTTTGCTGTTCGGGTGCTGCATCAGTTGATTGTTGAATAAAAGCTTCACTTATGGTTGGATGGGCCTCCATTGTGACTTCATATGTGGATGAAGTCGGAGGTGGTTGATTGATCTGGACGTCTGAATCTAGAGATGGATCTTTGGTTGGAGGAGGGGATGATTCTTGCTCAGCTGCTTTCTTCTTGCTGGATGCATCTTTTTCCTTTTCCGCCTCCATTCTGAGTAAGATTTCCATTACTTCAATCTTTCGAGCTCTCGCACGCTCGACTGCCCTCTGAAAGAGCATTCACTCCTCAAGATATTCATTTCCGGCCTCAACATTTATCTTATGTCTGTACAAAATGTTCAGGTCGGAGAGACAGAACATAAAAACATCCATAGGGTCCAGAATGCGAATGTCCTCATTTGAAGTAGACCTTATGACTGCCTCGCCTGTTTTTCCATCATAGAACCACTTCTTGAAATTGGTGAGCGTCACAGGTTGCTCTGGAGGAAGCTTCACCCTGGTAACCACCTTTGCTAGATTTCTAACCCACGTTATCTTTCCTTTCCCGGTGAATGGATCCTTGGTGATTTTAGACACACGTTTTCTGGGGCGCTAAGGCTTGAAAACTAAAAATCCTCGCAAGCATTCTCTTTGTATTAATCTTTCTAAATCTCCGCCTATGCTGTTGTTTGTCGGATTAATCAGCTCATGCTTGCTAAGCTCTCATATGTCCCAAGTGGGTAGGCTCTGCATATCTTGTGCGCTTCGAAAATATTGAATCACTCCACCTCTTCGTTTTACAACGAACCACCCGGTCAGATTGCCGTACTTCCAACTAATGATTTTATCAGTAATCTCAGTTTTCTCAACTGTGATTACCTGATAAAAGTCAGGCATTTTCGCTCTCTACTTTTTAAACCACTCTGGATGTTGTCGTTCAAATTCATCTCCCCCATCTGTTTCATACACCACATCTTCTTCTAACCCCCATTCTAAGAACTTTGAAGGCATTTCAGATTTATCAACTTCCTCTTCGTCGCTGTCGTCATCAAGTCCAACATCAACCGCTGATTCAAGACGCTTTTCCTTCTTTTCAGCTTTGTCTGCATTCTTTTTCTGCTCTATTTCCTTAAATAAGTCAAAGTTAAAGATGTCTTCATTTGAGTACTTTGGCTTTCTGTTTGCAACACCATATAGCTCTTGAACCATTTCATGAAGTTTCTCCATCCCTTCCTGCTGAAATCGAATGAATTCTGTTTGCTTAGCAACGTATACATGCAGTTCTTTGTTCTTCAACGTTTGCTCTTTCAACTTTCTCTTGAGAACATCGGTGTCATTGACTTTGTTCTTCAACAGACAAAATTCCTTAGCAGAGAAAGACCCTTATTTCCTTAGATAGACGGTTGTAGAGCTCTTGAAAAGGTCTGGGTCGAGAAGGAATTTGCTGACGAGGGGGTTGTGCCGATACTGGAGGTTTGGGTGGAACGCTTGCAGATGATCCTTCTCCTCATTTTCTCTTCTTTGGCACTGCAGCTTCGCTTGGAGAAGGCTCCAGTGGATC